>CM054125.1:94016798-96937901 GCA_028751855.1 Ambrosia trifida
CCGTGAGAACGGCATCTAAAACCATTCAAATTCCAAATTTCTTTTTACACTTGTCTTTATTACTAAAATTCCATCTCAAAAACACAAATTACGCGTAAAAATTCAAACGTATACGGAAATAATTTGTTTTTACACATGTGTAAATTTGCTGTTTATACATGTGTAAACTGTTTCATTTACACATGTGTAAAAAGTTAATTTAAAAGTGTTTTTGCAAGAAAAGATGACTTATTTGGAAAGAAAATTTATTTATTAATGTTGTATTTTGATTATAATGGGATTTGTATTAAAAAAAAATTGATTTTGATTGATTTTTGTACTTGTTCTCACGGTTCTCACAATATTTAGCGTTCTCAAGATAACCCTCCCCTATATATATATATATATATATATATATATATATATATATATATATATATATATATATATATATATATATATATAGGTAAAGTATATGGAGGAAACCCTTCTTATTTGGTAAACTCTGGAAACTCTGACTTCCCAACATTTTTTTTTTTTGAAAAAAATAGGGTATGTAATATACATTTTTTAAGCATTTCGAGCCAAAAAAATCGAAAAAGCGCCGAACGGTTTTTTTTTAAAAAATAAAAAACGTCTACTGTTTACATATAGTTAACACATTGTTAACACCTGTTATTAGCGCTTAACATGTGTTAGTCAAAATTTTATTTTATTTTTTTAAAAAAAAAATACTCGGCGCTTTTTTAATTTTTTTGGCCCAAAATGCTTAAAATCATGTATATTACTTGCCCTATTTTTTTCAAAAAAAAAAAAAATATTGGGAAGTCAGAGTTTCCAGAGTTTACCAAATAAGGAGGGTTTTCTCTATAACCATTCCCTATATATATATATATATATATATATATATATATATATATATATATATATATATATATATATAGTATGGTGCAATATTAGTGCCTTTGTTTTAAAACAAAAAGGTTTGTACTATATGCTTTAGGAAATGAGATTTCCCTAAAAAATGGAAGTGGACACGATAATAAATTTGACAATTTTCAAGTTAAAAAGTCTTTTAAAATTTATTATATATTTTGGGTTGCTTATATAATCATTTTCTTTCTTTAATAGAACTAAATTTAACTGTTAAAAAAGATTTGTTCGATTTTAATTAAGGGTTATTAGATTTAAATAATTAAAAGTTTGGATTATTGCCCAATAATAATCCGAACTTTAATTATGGATCAGGATAATCGCAAATGAACATGTGGGTGTAAAAATGAACATCCGTTAATTTTGAACTAACTGAGTTAGTTCAAGATGATGTGGCTGCTAAGGTGGCGTCCTGACATGGACCAGATGCTGACATGGCAGCTGAGGTGGCATGCCAAGTCAGCTGCCACGTTATCATTTGGTCCACATTAGCATGCCACCTTAGCAGCCACGTCATCTTGAACTAACTCAGTTAGTTCAGAGTTAACGGAGGTTCATTTTTGACACCCACATGTTTACTTGGGATTATTATGATCCAACATTAATGTTCGGATTATTATTGGCAAATGACCCAAACTTTAGATTATGTAAATCCATTACCCTTTAATTAATATTAGAGGATTGATGTCTCATGAGAAGTTATAGCGAGTTTTTTTATTATCGTTACTTGTAATAATAACTTCTATAGAGTAGGGATGCTAAAAGGGTGTTTATTTTGGGTAGACGGGTTTAGCCGGGAACTTACACAAACATGAAGACGACCTGAGCTTGAAAATTGGGCCAGACACATGAATCTAAACACAACATGAGTTTTTATGGATTTACCCGAACACGAACACCTGGATTTTTAAATCTTTTGGTTTTGAATTTTATTATTTCTAAGATCAAAGTAAAAAAAAATCAAATGTATATAAAATAATTACTTTTTAATTATAGAATATTATGTCATTTTCTCTTTGTAAAAAAAATACACAACAAAATTTAACTTATGGTTTAAAAAGACATTTTGAAAAAGTTTAAATTTGTAGTATAAATAGGTTAATTGGATCAGCTTATCTAGTTTGCGGGTTTAACCTGAAATAAACCCGAACTTTATTTTAAACTAAACCAAAACTAGTGGTGTAAACCAGTTGACCTGAGCTTGATTAGGCTCGAGCTTGGCTTATCATGTTTTTATGAAGCTCAAGCTCCGCTCGATTTGAGCCTACTAAATTGATTACATGTTTGGCTCGAGCTCACTTCAACAGCTTATTTGAGCCAAAGCTCGGGTTCAATAAATAAACAATTTGTATGGTCTCGTTTATGGTTGCGAGCCTAAACCAGCTTTGTATGTAAAGCTCAAGCTCTGGTTCAATAAATAAACAATTCATATTCTAGGCTCGAGCTCGGGCTCGTTAAGGCTTAGCTCGTTTGAGTTTTTAACTAATCTGATCCCGAGTATCTCATGAGCTGCACCACCACGTTAACACCATTTGAGTCTAAATTAGATCGTTGTATACTGATACAAATGTTGGGAGTTGAAGACCTTCAAGATAAAGAGTTTATATTTCCTTAGTTTTGTGAACTGGCGATGCACATGTGTGACCAGTCTTTTTATCTTTAAAGTGTTGATTGTGTCCGTATTATGTTGATTAGTTTAAAACATAGTCGTCAGCTAAGTGTTGACTATGATAAGCGATGTAATCGACAGTCAAGTATCGTCTGATTACAAAGTGTCGACGGTGGCGGATCTAGAAATATTTTTCAGTAGCAACGTTCAAAAAAAATAAATTTCGTCATAATTTCATACAATGTAAAGGAAATAAAGATAACAACATGATAATAGATAATTTTAGACACATGCCTAATAGATTTCGCCCCTTCGGTTCTTGAAAGCTTGAAATCGAGCCATTACGTCATCTTCTTTGACTTTATCAAAAGTGTCTCTTTCAACCGCGCAAATCAAAGCATTGTTCAAATAGTCCTCACCCATTCTATTGCGTAAATCCGTCTTGATAAGCTTCATCTTAGAAAAACACCTCTCAACGGTTGCGGTTGCAACCGGCAAAACTAATGCTAACTTCAACGCCCGATAAACCAAAGGAAAAGTTTTATGTTTTTCGGTTTCCACCATTACACGAGCAAGATCACACATTCCATTTAGTTTTGCAAATTTTTCATCTTCCTTTAATGTGTGATAAAATACCGAAAGATCACCCGAAAGGCATCCTCTTTCCTCTTCACTAAAATCATTCGGATACATCTCACAAAATGCTAGGATCTTAGGTATGTCAAACTTAGAAAACGAATCACAAGGATTTAAACCCGACATATTATCTATCAAAGTTGTTGATACCTCACTGAATCGACTTTCAAGTTCTTGAATTTGCAAATCCAAAACTGTATTAAAAACTTCAACTTCAAAATGATGCCGGTTAGTAACGACATTCTTACGGTTTCTTTGATTACCATAACTTTCCGACATTTCTACCATCTCAATCTTATTTTTTTCACAAAAAGATGTCACCTTTGCCAACATTCCATCAAACCCGTGTTGTCTTAAATTATTCAATGCTCGCTTCGTTCCATTTATCAATTTAGCCGCTTCTAACAAATCTTGGCTCTTTTTTTGAAGATGTTTTGATAGAGCATTTGTGGGGCCTAGAATATCATCTAACAAGTGCATATAAAACACAAAATCAAGCTTCTTGAAATATGATAAAATACCTCTTGCATTAGATCGTTGTTGAATAAGCTCTCCTTCTTCTTTAATAAAAGCAAGTACTTCAACAACTTCCGGAAATAATTTAATCAAACTTATAACTGTTCTATGATGAGAACCCCATCGTGTATCTCCGGCTCGTGCAAGGGAAACCTCTTGGTTTAATCCTCTTCCGGTCTTAATCTCACCTAGAAGAATTTATTTTTCCACTCTTTCTCTTTTTGCCTCCAACATGATTATTTTTCGCTTACAAGAAGCAGAAACCGTATTAACAACCATTGCAAGGTATTCATAAAATTCTTTAACACCGGTATGTTTTTTTGCAACAGCCACAATCACTAACTGAAGTTGATGAGCAAAGCAATGTATGTAATGCGCTGACGGGTTATCTCTCAATATCAAAGCTTTTAATCCATTAAACTCTCCTCGCATGTTGCTCGCACCATCATAACCCTGGCCCCTGACCTATTTAAACAAAATAAACAATTAGCATATAAATATATAATATTTATTAAACTTTATTAATGAAATAGAAACGTATTACTTACTTGATTTATGCCCAACTGGTTATTTTCTAATAAAGAAACAATGGCTTCTTTAAGAGTTGAAGAAGATGTATTTCTCATTTGAGCAATTCCAATTAAACTCTCTTTAACAACTCCGAGTTTGTCAACAATACATTCAAATTCAATAATCAAGCATTCAACCTAATTAACACAATAATTCCCAATACATTCAACTTAACAAATTAAAAAAAAAATCATAAAGTTTGCTTACAATAGCCGCAGGTCAGAGGCGACAGCAGCCGGAGGGCGGCGGAGGGGCGGCAGAGGGGCTGCAGGCTGGGGCGGAGGGGCTGCAGGCTGGTGTTGCTGGCTGCTGCTGTGTCTTGTGTGTCGATCAGATCTGCAGCTTGTTTTTCTTTTTCTTTTTTTTTTTTTGTCACAAAACCCTCATATTTTGGGCTTATTCACTTATTTGGGTAATGGGTTTATTTAGTTATTTGGGTAATTGGGTTAAGGCCTTAGGGAAAGTAGAAGGTTATTAGATTTGGGCTTTGGAGTTTGGATGTTTTATTGGGTTAATGGGTTATTTGTAGGATTGGTATTAGATTAGTTATCATTAGTCGAGTTCGGTAAATATTTTTTCGAGTAACGTAACGTGGTAACGTATAATTTCATTTAGTAGTAACGTTTATTAAATTCTAGTAGCAACGTAAATTTTATTTCAGTAGTAACGTTTTTGAAAAATCGTAAAAAAAATTTTTTTTTCCACTACGCGCGCATTTTTCAGGAGCAGCGGGCGCGGCCCCTAGTCCTTGACTAGGTCCGCCCCTGAGTGTCGACACTCTGACTACGACAACAAGAACGGGCTTTATGTGCATTGGCAAAACTCGATTGTCCGACTGTCCACATGGCGACACTCGACGCCTGCCTATAAATACAATTCTTGTTGAAATCTCTCTTTTTTTTTTTCCGAACAGCAATCGCTTTATATATAAATATGAAGAGCCAGCCAGCGACTGAGAAATACAAACACCAATATAAAAAACGCCAAACACCAAACAAGACTACAAGAGATCCAAAATATCGAAAGCAACCCAATTGTCCCAACTCGGACTAGGAAGCCTAGATCTATGAGTGATCCACATAAACGAGTCTTCTTTTATTTGGTCCACCATCACCGAAACCGGAATGAAGTTTCCTTCGAACGCCTTCTTGTTCCTAGCGAACCAAATCCTCCAAATCGTAGCCACCATAACCGCATGAACAATTCTTCTCCAAGTCTTCGATCCCTGGTTCTTTCTTATATTCTCCACCAGCTCGTTTAGGGAGTTTATATTACCCGGCCACGGTATCTTCAGCCATCTCAAAATGTTCCACCATGTCGCCCTTGTCCATAAACACTTCACGAAAATATGATCCACGGATTCCTCCTCATAACTGCATCTAGAACAAAGAGGGTCCGAAACATTAACCCCCCTTTTAATCAATTCCAACTTAGCTGCAACTTTGCCATTTATGGGTGATCCATATAAACGAGTCTTCTTTTATTTGGTCCACCATAAACAATTCTTGTTGAAATCTCAAATTAACCTTTGCCCTTATTCCGTAAATTTGTAGTTTGGGTATTTATCTAAGGTGGGAATTTAACTCAATTCACGAGGATCTTCATTGTTATAATCATTGTGTGGTGTAATCTTTGAATCTAATAAAAGTTTTGGCTTGACTCTTATATGCTCATCTTTTTCATACTTAAGTTTTCTATCATTTTTTTTATTCAAACGCCTAACTAATTGGTGTTTTGGATCTAATTATTGTTGAGGGTAGGCCTATAAACGAACCGAACGAACGCGAATACAGGCGTGTTCGTGTTTGTTCATTTAACTTTAACCGAACACGAACACATAATCAAACACATTTTTGTGTTCGTGTTCGTTCATTAAGAAATTTGTCGTGTTCGTGTTCGTTTATGTTCGTTCATTTAAAACCTAAACGAACATAAATGAACATAAACAAACACCAATTAAGACCATGTATAAGATGAGCTATAGCTGGAAAAATAATCTACTTATAACAATCAGCTTTAGCCAGAACAATCAATGGTGGATGGCATATGCCTAGCTTCTAATCGTGGTAAATAATAAAACCCACAAAACTATGGAGAAAAAAACGATAAGAGAATGTGGGTCATACTTGCGGCGCTGTGGAGGTAGGAGGCTCGAGAGTGGAGACGGGTCTGTGGAGGTGGTTAGCCGGAAGTGGAAGAAGGTAGGGCTGTGGAGTGTGGAGGAGAAGGGAGGTGGGGCTGTGAAGTGTGGGGAGCGGCTGATATGTTTAGAATGTTAGGGTTAGGGTTAGGGTTAGGGTTAAGTTTTTAAAACATATCAAATAAAATATATTGTATATAGTATAATATAAATTAAGGTTACTTAATAAAAGAGAAATAAATAATAAAAATAAAGTAAAGTTTAATCAAACGAACAAAAATAAACGAAAGAACATAAACGAACACAAATGAACGAACATAAATAAACGAACGTTCATGAACATAAATGAACGAACAAAACGTATGTTCATGTTCGTTCGTTTAATTAAATGAACAAAAAATTGCGTTCGTGTTCGTTCATTTATTTAAATAAACGAACATAAACAAACTTAACGCCGAACAGTTCACGAACAGTTCATGAACGTTCGGTTCGTTTACAGGCCTAGTTGAGGGGCAATAGCTAGCATTGTAGATCCGGTTTTGGGGCTTACATGTATAATTTGGCTTCAGAGCATAGATGCTCTTGATTGTTTGAAAGTTTTTGGGATTTTGAAAAAGTTTCAAACTTTACAAAATTTCATTTTGGGACCTGTTTTGGATTAAAGATTCAAACTTTTAATGAAGATTGTGTTTTTAAATTTTCGAAGATTTTCAAAAGTGGTTGTTTTGTGAAATTGGCGACATCGGCATTTTAGGCGACACTGAATTGAATTGTGAAGAAGATGTTGACGTGTATCTTCAACATCATTTGAAAAAACAATTACCGCCACTCTCGAAGACACTCATCTATCGCCTGATCTTCTGTTACTAACTGACATTCTCAGCGACACTCTCTTGTCACATGATTCTCTTATCTCTAGCCGATACTGTCAGCGACACTCTATCATGTCAATTACACACTTACACACACAACTAACACAAGTTAGCGACTTGAGTAGTCCACAGATTGACTAGTGACACTGCTAGATCTGAAGATACTCAAGCTCAAAGCCATAATTTGCTTGGCATTTGATAACTTACTAGACGTAACGTTGTTTGATTATGTATTCCATGTGACACTCGAAGCTGTTTAGGCGACACTTCCATGAAAAAAAATCTTAACTAAAATGGTTTGTAACATTCTTTGACAAAATGAACTTGAAGTAGGATCAACATCTAGACTTCCTAAGCTCAAAACTGGAGACGACATTGTAAGTTTAAAGAACAAGGTGAAAGCATTTTGCTACTTCAGACATGCGTCATTGTGGACGTCTATTGTCCTTGGCCCTCATGTTCCAATAGTTCAACAAGGAAATGTTCAAGTGGTTAACGCAGGTCCATCAACTTAATCTACTCATGACAAAATTCTAGGGGGTCGTGACAACAAAGATTTTGGTCCCATTTCCATGGCAATTTCAAATTAACTCAACACCATGTTTAAAGATGAAGAAGTGTGTATGAATTATGGAACTCTCTGTGTGAATACTTTGAGGGAAATGACAAGTTCAAGGAAGGAAAAGGATTTTATATAAAAGGAATATGGTATGTTTGGTAGTATCAAAAGAGAAAGTCTAACAAATCACATTGACCAATTTGTGAAAGTTACCAGGAAATTGAAGAATGCATAAGTTATTATGATTCATTATGGCTAAATCAAGAAGTTTCTTGATTTTCTACCTAAAGAATGGAGCTTGTAGTGTAAGATGATAAAAAAGGCTATCTTAATGCTAATCAACCATGAAGGCATTTGAGTTAGACCAACAAAAATGAGAAATGAATCAAACAGTTATGGATAGTCTATGTCTCCAATGAATGATGCTCCTCATGTATCCCATTTTTGAAGAAAAAATTTCTACCACCTCACCGGTTGGAACTCTACCCATGAGTGCCTTAATCAACAGTTCTTCCACTCAAGCTTCTCTGACGAACAATTTGCAGCAAACCCCAAGGAACGCATTTAGCTCCTGAACTTCTATCTAACAAGTTCCCAAAGAACATATGGCCTTGTTCAGAATGTTTGTCACTAGTTATGAAGCCCTATTAGCTAAAGAACTAAGGAGGAATGGATTTAAACTAGAAAATGGCCATGATCTCTATTTGAGCAAATCGGTTCATTGATAAAGCTGTGAGAGACAAGCTCCTCATCAAAAGTATGGGGTTTGATAAGTCAAAGCTAAGATGTTACAACTGTAAGAAACTTTGTCATTTCTAATGGGAGTGTCCATTACCCATCAATGCTAATACTACTTATCCTCCCACCAAGATAATTGCTATCACTGAGGAACCCAATACATGTGATCCCAATAAGGAAAATGAGAAGAAGGCACTCATGGTTACTAAATTCGAATGGGCAGATGAACTGAAGGAAGCCAAAGATGGCATAAGTAATGTGTTGCTGACCAAGATGGAAACAAGATAATCTAGAAAATTACAGGGTTTGAGTGTTGTAGTTGATTGGTTTAACACTAGAGAAGCAATTGGCTTACAATGCGAAGAATTGTGGAAACCTGGCTCTGATGGTTGAAAGTAAGAAGATATAAAACAATGATATGAAAGAGGCTTCTTGCATTTGGAAAGTAAAAATGGACATGGTATCTCTTGGAAAAGATTTCAAGGTACTTGATAATTTGTGTTCTATTGATTGTATGAATCATGTGAAAGATTTTTACTTATATAATCTATCACTAATTAAAATGAGTGATTCCACACTTAGGATAATTGAGGAACTCAAAAGAAATAAGCTAAATATAAATCTTAATTGTTTGACTTTCTTGAAGAAATCAAAGTTCTTAAAAGAACAAATTTTCCATAAGAAATTTTATAAAGGATCTATCAAGAAAGCTAGAAATTTCAAAAGGTATGGCCAACAAATCACAAATCACAATTCGTAACTGGAACTGTAGCTCTCAAATCTTAGACATTATTATCGATTCACAAATATCAGGACTGTTGATACTTACTTTGTAAGAGATTTATTTCCACCACCATTGTGTAACAATTATGATCCCATACCAACTCTTTATCCATCATGTTGGGTTATATAAGAACTGCTGATGATGAAAGCCAAAACCCATGAACCCATTCATCAAAAGTACTTAAATAATAAGGAAGACAAGTTAATCTGATCACTATTTCATTCCCTCGTGAAAGCTTCAACAATACAACATGGAAACTTCTGGTTTATACAACTACTAGATTCATGACCAAAAGAGTTGAACTTAAAACAACTGGTTTGACAAGTCAATTGGAAACCTTAACAGGATAACTAAGACCAAAGAGCAGTAAAGATGATATCCTGGTCAACAAGTCAAACTGTTGGACTTGAGGAGGTGGTTTGACAACTACTGGTTTACACCATTGTTTATGAGAACCAGCAGTTTTCCCTAAGTTTTTTTATTGGATCTTTTTGAAAATAACTTATTCAAGCTGCTCTGATACCAAGTGTTGGTACTAGAAGTATTAGCCTCACTTTTCATTAAATGGCAACGTGACTTCAACAATATGTAAACAATGTGTGGAATAAGAAATCAAACTTTCAGAAACAATAGAACACAAGATTTTTAAGAAGTTTTGAGTTTATGTAATGATCACCTTTTAACAAGGATCACGTTTTAACTTTATAAAAGAATGACTCAAAAGAATTCTTATGGCTGGTGTGAATGTGGTGTAAAGTATGTGTAAAAGATATATCAAAGACTCGACTGTATTTGCTTTGTTTATCATACACTTTCACATTCACACTTGGCACTCTTCTTCGACGAATGATTTCTTCTATTTATAGAGAAGGGTTGACCCAAGTTGATAAATAAACAATTAGTTTATCTTCAACTTGTTTTTTTGCATGTTGAAGATGGAAAGAAAGTCTTGCATGTTTGATTGGGGACAAGTTGCGTGCTTTTAACTTCCCACTTATCAAGATTCTAGATTTCTTTCTAGAAGTCTGAGGTCTTTATCTCGGTTTGGTGTACTTCTTACGTTTCAGAGTCTGTCATAGAAACATGGTTCCTGCATCCCAGATTTAAGTCTTTCTTCTCAGATTTCATCATATATGAGTTGTACTTGTCTTCATTTGTCTAATTCTTTAAAGAGATCTTGTTCTTGCTCTCTTCAGCTGGAACCTGTTTTGGATGTTCTTCATTTTGTTCAGCATTTGGTTCCTAGCTTTAGTTTCTTCAACACTTGATGTTTTCCCATTTAGGTTCTAACAATATGAATACTTTGAATGTGAAACCGGATCTCCCACGCTAGAGGTGTTCGATTCGTTTTCCAAAGTTGGGTCCGATTTTTCTGAGCTCTTCGGTGTCACCATATCATGATTGTGATTTCCAAATAACACAGGAGCTAGAACAGATTTGTAAATTAGACTTTTTGATGTGTCCTCTTTTCTTGGTTCTACAACAATGTGATCTAACACGTAAGCTGCATTGAGTTAACTTTCTAGCTTTTTGTTAACCTTTTCAGCAAAGTATTTAATCTTTGCCAATTCCAACTTTGTTTCCTCAATTTCATTGATATAGTTGTTAATGGCAATTTGATTTTTTGAAATCGTTTCGGTTAACTCTGACACATCTTTCTTATAACTATCTAATGTTATGTTTAGCAGTTTTTCACTTTTTCTATATGATTCAATAGCGTTTTTAGCGCTATCAAGATCGTATTTTAATTTCTTGTTTTCATGTTCTAATTTATCGCACTTTTCAAGCAAAGATAAACAATCATTACACTTAGAAAGAGTGTTAGAACTTACCGGATTCGAAGAGTCAGTCATGGCCATTAAAGCGAAGTGAGCTTCCTTTCCTGCGAAGAACTTGGAGTAATAAACTTTCGTAAAAGCATCATCCACCATGCAAGACTTCTTTGTCATTAGAAAATCCGCTTCAACAAGAAGTTGCTCAACATCATCATCAAGTGAATTAACACTTGCTTTTGAGTCCAATTCGCTTTCAGTGTCAGAATAGACAGACTCTTGATCTTCAGAGACATCAGCAACAGAATCAATAATCTTCTCTGAAATTGCTTCTTCAATAACCGATTCCTCAACCTTCTTAGGAACAACTTCTGGAAGCGCCTCATCAACTATTTCTTCAATCAACACCTTCTCAGAAACTTTCTTCTCAATAACTTCCTTCTCAACTGTCATCGACTCCTCGCACACCACTTCTTGTGCAAAACATGCGACATTCCCACCAGTGACCTCTTCAACACCCATTCACATGTTGTTCCAATCAAATCCTTCCTCCTGTTGGATTACCAAAGCTTGGTTCTCATTTTGCTTTTGAGTGATTGGAGTGTTTACTGGAACAATGGTTCTATCACGGTTTGGTGTTGTTTGAGTTTGATTTGGTGTGGTAGTTTGTCTTTGTGTGGTATTTTAGGAGGTGTTTTGTCAGTTTCGGTTATTTCTTTGATTTTGATAGTTGTTGTTTTGGTTTTGAAAGGTAACTTGGTTTTGGGATTGGCGGTTTTGATAGTTTGAATTGAATGGGTTGCGGTTTCCTTGTTGTTTAGGTAGGGTACACTCTCGAGTAAAATGAGCTTTGGTTCCACAGTTGAATCAAGTCACTTTCACTTTGTTGAATCCATAGGTAGTGTTTCGCGAAGTCGCAAGATCAGTTCTTCTTGTTTTCTCGACAAACTTTGTTTCCCTTCTCATAACACTAGCAAATGCCCATTGTATATCAATCAAATCCATTTCTTCCTTGTCGATTTGGGCATTATCTTCATTTGTCAGATTATTATTTCCAATCTGACTAGCAACAAGTCCGTTATACGAAGCAACCATTGCGAAGACCAAAGCAATATGTTGTTAGGCTACTTCGACCATCACATTGTTCATGTTAGAAGTTTCTAACTCGCTAGGACTTGAGCTTGATGAAGATTGGTTCATAACCGGTGTAGCTTGTGGAGGGTCGATTTGACAAAACAAGTTTAGTTGATCGTACAAGTCTACCAATCTAGGTGTGGAATCCCTAGATCAGTTACAAAACGATAGTAATCGAATCAAAACACGCAATTCACCTTTTCAATTTCCATTTCATTCATAAACAAGTTTAATAATCGTTACAAAGAGTGTTTACAATGAAATAAACTAGTTTCAGACACTTCCTATTAACCTAGAGAGAAATCAGATCGAACACAGACACGAAAATGATAAAAAGTTAAACTTAAAATGAAATTTTAGGTTTATATAGACTTGCACATTCACCCCCCGATAGGGTCGAATATGAAGGTTCGACCCTTCAAAGGCTCAAACAAACACATATACAATATCCTTCCACGTTCGTCTCATTTCTTCCACCTTCGACCTTCAAGATCCACATTCGACCTTCCAAATTCTCACATTCGCCCCCACGACTTCACAAAAACAACTTAGAATGTACAATCCAAAAGCATTAGTCGCAAAACGTGCAATAACAAACTCCCCCTCGACTATTGCTTGGATTGTTGTCGTTGGTAATCGAGCGTCTTGTTCATCAGTTTGATACGCAAATTCGTCTTCTGCTCTTTCGTCATTACTGGTTTGAAAGTTGGTTTAGATTTCTTCTTTTCTTTTGGAATCTTCACAAACTTTCCCAATTTCTTATCGTAATCACATCCCACATTGACATCCCAAGCGAAACACAAGCATACCACACGTTGGTATTTCAGAGCTTGTTCGCTATCCTTCTCCTCACAATAAATCGGGTTGTATTACAACATAATGATATCTTCATGTGAACAGTTGATCAACCACATCGGATCAAAAATATGAATCTTCTTAAATTCATCTCTCTTATCCTTCAGCAAGATAACAGCTTCTGCGGTCTTCCAATCATAGTACCACCACATGAATTCTTTCGAGAAATGTTGTGGAATCGGCATCAAAGGAATATGTTTCAATACGGTCGGTGGTTTATACTTTAACGTCACCTTGTTCATCCCAGTAATCGGATCAATCTTTTTGTGAACAATCCTTTTAGGATACTGCAGAGTGAACACATCCCATCTTGTTCTGCTCTCTCTTGCCATATGGTCTGCAAAATAGCCAACTGCATCGTTGTTCACAGTTGCACCAGATAAAGTATGTCGGCAGATATCGCGTACAGCCCAGTAAGGTAGTGTCTTTATATCATGGAATCTGTTGAAATACAGAATTCCCTTCTCCCATTTAACAGCAACACACCTTAGTTGTCTCAGATATTTCCAACCGAGAGCTTTTCCTTTAAATAATTCGTTGTGAAACTTGTAGAAACCTCCCTGAATTTCAGTCTTTGGTCGGTTGGCTTCTTTTTCTTTCAATTTCCTCAACAAGTTCTTCAGATCATCAGATTGTTCAACATTCGGTTTATGATTCTCTACATTCTAGAATACTTCACCAACGAATGTCTTACTTTTCTGTTGTGCAAGTTTCTCAGCCTGATTCAAAATCTCTTCAGAAAATTCAGGAAATGCATCATCCTGTTTGTCTTTGAAGTATTCTGGATATTCTTCATTAGTAATATCCTCAATTTCAATATCTTCAAATACCGAGGTATCTCTATCATCAGAGTGATTTCCTGCTTCTTTTTCAGGAATATTTGGAATTTGATTGTCACTCATCAACTCTTCAAGAGACTTACCAACCTGTTTCGCCAAACCTTCAAGAATCTCTTTGGCTACGGCTGCAGAAACTTCACCATCTTCCAGATCAAGATCATTATATTCAAGCTCAAATCTCATATCATCAGATTCAAATATCTCTGGAAACTTTCTAGTAAACTCAATTGTCCAGAATTTTTTAGTCAACATCTGACGATACAATTTCTTATCTTCGTCTGATATAGATCTAATCTTTTCATTCCAGAAAATACTGTCATCATCAGTATTACCACCAGGAGCTTTCGAGCTAGATTCTCCTGCATCTTTATCAGAATCTCTCTTTTCACATCTATACTTCTATGTATCATCATCATCGTCATCATCTGCAGAACTGTTATCATCAGAACCATCTCCAGAACCATCATTGTCATCGTCTTTCTTCTTCTTAGGAGCATCACCGGCATCCTGATCCAATTCATCATCATCATCCTCTTCTTCTTCTTCAGATTCAAATGGTTCGAAATCAACTTGTTCCTGTTCAGGTTCTTTATCTTCCTCTCCAGTTTTCAACTGTGGAGCTCTCAAGTATAGATCATCAATAAGCTTCATTAGACTCTTATTATCTTTCTTCACCTGTTTGTTCTCGAGTCTCAAAGAAATATATCTTCGTGTGTTTCTCTGTTCATGTAATAGCAACTTCTCATTTTCTTCCTGAAGTTGTTTTATTTTCGCTTCCAATTCTTCTTGAATCTCTTGTGAAGATTCAACAATATCTAACATCTTCTTATCATTCTTTCTCAGTTATTCTATCTCTTGCTGTTGCTGGTTAATCATTTTCATCATTTCAACAAGCTTCTGGTTAATTGCATTCATCACATCACTTGATACAGTAACCTATGGTGTTGAAGCCTTAGCAACAGGACTCTTCTTCTTGAATTTATTCATTACTCTTTCCATAGCAGCATCAAAATCTGCAGTAGGATCAACTGTCTTTTCAGCTACAGATTTCTTCTTCTTCTTTGCAATCGGGGATGTCCAGGGTGTAGCAGGTTTTGAACTACTAACTTCAGGAATTTTCTTTCCTGCAAGTAAGATCTCAACTTCTTTCGCTCGTCTTTCCTTTGGATTCTCTTTCTCATATTTCTTTGACATCGTCTTATACTTAGGCTTTTTCTGTTTTTCACCAACCATAGGAGACCCACTTAAATCTTGTTCACCAATACCAAGACCCAGATCTATCTCATCAACAGCAATTGGACTCTTCTGTCTCTGTTCCTCTATGGTTTTATTAAGACTTTCAGACTAACCAGCCATAGTGGCCTTGGGCTTGGTTTGTTTGACAGTCTCTTCACCAGAATCTCATCTCTCATCTTCTTGAGTCTTCTCAGAATCGGCAGACTCTTCATCAACTAACATTGTACCTTTTCTCGCCATGCTTTTCTTTCTCCTCATAGTCTTCTTTGGTAATTCAACATCACTTTCCTTTTGTTTACCCTTCCCTTTGCCACTCTTAGCACCAACATTCACCACTTGGCGTTTTCTCTTAGCTTCTGGGTTAACATGAAACAAAGGATCATCGTTATCTGAGTTACTGTCAGCATTTCTAGCTTTGTCCTCACCCGGATCTTCATAACCTGGATTAATCAAGTGTCCAAACAGGTTCTTGTGCAGTGGTCTCTCATTCTCAGGAACCCCTTTGTATCCTTTCATCCTGATCAGCGTATTTAGATTCATTTGATCTTGAACTAGAATCTGAGTAGGATCTTTCCTCAGCTTAGTATACTTCAAATCGAAGATCATCTGTAAGAATCTGGGGTATAACAAGAACTTCTTCGACTTCAAAACTTTCAAAGGTTCAAGCATGTGGTCAAAATCATTCCTGAAACATTAAACGACATGTTCAATGTTAAAGCAACCATCAACAAACTGATGCTCTTCCTCATAACATCATAGCCACCACTAACAGATCCAAAACAATGTATCATGACATGAGCTAGGTACTTGAACTGTGGACATAGTTTTCCTTTGTGTAAAGCTCCATCTGTTATCCGTCCATTATACTTCATACAAGGAAAGCACTTTCTCTGTTCAATCCAAGACAAGCTTCTAGGATCTGTCGGTTCATCTCTCAGTCTCAATGTTTCCCGAATAAAGTTCTCAGTAACAATCACAAGCTGTCCTTGAATATTGCTTACAATTGCAGTTCGGTTTTCCCAGAAATCAATCTTTGCATTTCTCCAGAAGTCCACTTGATGGTCTTTATAAATGATTGCTGGTGTAGCTAATGCATCAACGACTCTGCTCCTTTTCAGAAAATCTACGATCCTAGAGAATTTTGTGTGTTTCTTGACTTCACCAAGGAATGCACAGCAATTATGGGCTTCCTCAAACGGCAATTCTTCTTCTTTCTTCTTACCAGCTGCTTTTCCTGATGATCCAGCTGGTATCTCAGTGTTCTGTGGTTCTGCCATTTGGAATTCTGCAAAAACGAAACATGAAAATTCATTAGAAACGGACAAAATTTGCAAAGTTGAAATTTGGTTTTTGAAAATCCACATTCGACCCTTCGGGGGTACGAATGAAGAAAATTTGAGGTACGAATGTGAAAACCTGGGTTCGAATGTGGAAAATATTAAGCAAATCTTCACATTCGACCCTATAAACAATCACATTCGACCTAAAGAGTCGCATTCGACCCTTTATAACTGGTCGAACCAGACTGTTCATATGACCAAAATTCCAGAACTCAATTCAGTCCATCTTAACATGTGATTTTCATTCATTTGGCACCTATTATGGCCGATTAAGCATTGTTCATCATCAATTGTTTCAATCATTTAGTTTTAGATAGTTTTTTAATAAAATCTTGGGTTCAAATCCATTTTAAACATCAATCAAACATTCTGGCTTGTTATAGACCTAGATTTTTGTTTATTCTCCCCCTAAAACTATGTATAACTAAATCCTAATCATCAATTGTACTTAAAAACAGTAAAAAATCGTCCATCATTCAAGGTCAAGGGTTCGAACACAATTTCAAACAATCTGCCTTCATTTCTTGATGAATACATGTCAATCTGGCATGAAAATGATCAGTAATGAGTAGAGAACAAAGTTATAAGGTCTAAAAATCATGAGTAACAAGGGTGGGTTATCTCAAAATTTTGAATTTTTTTTCGAATGAGGGTTCGAATGTGCAGAATGGTATATATAGGCTCCCACATTCGACCATTAAGAGAGGGCGAATGTGAAACTATGTCTACATTCGACCCTACTGAAAGGCTCGAAAGTAGATATAGGGTTCGAATGTACAAAAATACATTGGAACACTCACATTCGACCAAAACTAAAGGCTCGAATGTAAGAAAAATTCCACATTCGACCCACCGAAGGGGCGAATGAAGATTGGAATTTTTGACAATTTTACCAAATCTCAAAATCGAATCCCGTTCAATCTTTTTCACACCTTTTAAGCTTCAAACATTCATCATTTCACATTTAAAAGTTACAAAACTCAAATTGGTTCATCAAGTTTCAGAAAACGACCATCAATCACCATCAGTTATCAAAAATAACTCAGAAATGTAAAATCTTTTTGGTTTTTCTGAAATTTATGCTAAAACACACCTAAAATCTTTTTTAGTTTTTTTATATTTTGAACAAATGTAAAATGCAGAAATGTAAACATAAAGCAGTAAACATTTTGTGATTTTCGTTAAGAGGATCATATCAGTTTTTGAGAAATCTGATCACACCGTTGATCTCTAGTGTTTATTATCATTAAAGACAATGTGTGATCCAGCAACTACTGATATTGTTATCCACATAAGCTTTCATGCAGACTGTTATGCAGTGTTTGATACAGCTATTTATATTATAAACAAAATTGTCTGTGGTTCCCACGCACACGACATACTCTCGTATCAAGGAATAGATGTACAAAGACTCATTGTAACGCGTGATTATGCTTTCGTTATCTGTAATTTACAAGGTATTGAGGCACAGAGGTGTACATGTCAGCAAATTAATGCTACAAAGTAACTTGTGCACTCTACCAGGTTGAGGGCTAATAATAATAATGATTTGCATCAATGATTAGATACCATGCATTATATAATCTTTGATTATTGTCATACATTGAAAGTTCCTCAATTTGGTAACTTTTAGGTCCTTAAAACCTTATGACAGAAGATCAGATGGGCTATCCTCAAATAACTAATAACATAACGACCTGAAACCTCCGAATTTTGTACAAAAACCCTATAAAACGAAATTACGGTACTAAGACCATATGCCCATGAGGAGTTCATCCACATAATAATTCGTTTGATATGTAGGTATCCAACACGCAGTAATAGGTCTACGAAGCCTACCAGCACATCACATAAACTCAACACACGACTTATATAACATTTCAAATCTTTGGCATGTGTCAGATCCCCACTGATGTACTATCATTTCCTCTTTTAATCCTGGAAAATCATTTTGGGTTTTTCTAATTTTTATGGCTTTTTGAATTTTTCAATGTTTTTGGTTTTTCTGAATAAAGACTCCCCCTAAAATGTAAAACATATTTTTGGGTTTTTGAATTTTCTGAAAAACAATAAAACTAAAATAAAGGTGTTAAACCGAGGTGATTATCAGTCTTGTTTTTCTTTTATACCGTTAGCTTTTAATAAAAATTCAAATCGAGATCTATCGAAAGCTTTGGTAAAAAGATCAGCACGTTGGTAATCAGTGTGGATTTTGACCATATCAATCAACTCTTGGGCATAATCATGGATAAAGTGATACTTAATCCGGATATGTTTAGCTTTTGAGTGATTGACCGTGTCTTTAGTTAATGAAATTGCGGCTTCGTTGTCACAATGAATAGGGGTTTTTAGAAATTGCAAACCGTAATCAACCATCTGTTGCTGAATCCACAGAACCTGTGAGCAACAACTTGAGGCTGCCACATATTCTGCATCGCAAATAGATAGTGTGACTGCTGTCTGCTTCTTACATTGCCAGGTCACGAGCCTGCTCCCCAAGAATTGACATCCAGCCGTTGTGGATTTGCTATCTTTGTCACAACTGTCCCAATCTACATCACTAAAAGCAACAAAGTCAAAATTATCATCATTAGGGTACCATAATCCTCTCGACGGACAACCCTTCAGATATCATAGGATTCGTTTGACGGCTGCAAGATGACTTTGTTTCGGCTTCGACTGAAATCATGAGCAGAGATATTTAGTGAACATTATGTCTGGTCTAGATGCTGTGAGATACATCAGAGATCCGGCGATTGCTCTGTATGTGTAAGGATCTGTCAGCTCCCCCTTAGCGTCAACTCCAATCCCGTGATTAGGTTGTATCGGGGTATCCATTAGCTTCGAATCTTCCATCTGGAACCGGCTCAAGACTTCAGATACGTATTTGGTTTGGTGAATAAAGATCCCCGTTGGTCTTTGTTCCACCTGCAAGCCGAGGAAAAACTGCATTTCTCCCATCGCACTCATCTCGAACTTTTCTTGCATTACTTTTTCAAATTCTCTGCACAAAAGTTCGTTAGTAGATCCAAAAATAATATCTTCAACATATATCTAAACGAGAAGCAAGTCATCATCTGTTCTTTTGGTGAACAGAGTACAGTCAACCAAACTGCGTTTGAATCCTTTGGAGAGTAGGTACGTGCTAAGCTCCTCATACCATTGGCGTGGAGCTTGGTGCAACCCATAAAGTGCTTTGTTGAGAACAAAGACCTTATCCCTGTGGATAGGATCTTCAAAGCCTGGAGGTTGATCGACGTATACCTCTTCCTTGACCACACCGTATAGAAACGCGCTCTTGACATCCATTTGGTACACCTTGAATTTCTTATACGAAGCAAACGCTAGAAACATACGAATAGCTTCTAAACGTGCCACAGGTGCATAGATCTCATTGTAGCAATTCCTTCAATTTGATGAAAACCTTGAACTACCAATCGAGCTTTGTTTCTCACGATTACGCCTCTATCATCCTTTTTGCATTTAAAAACCCATTTGGTTCCAATTTTCTTCCTTCCCGGAGGTAAATCTATAAGTGTCCAAACACCCAGTTTCTGAAACTGCAACAATTCTTCTTGCATCGCCTCAACCCAAGCATCATCAAATAGAGCATCTTTGTATGTCCGTGGCTCCACCTGCAAAACATAACAAGCAAAGGACCAGTCATTCTGACAACCACATTTTTGAATTTTTGCATATAAAGCTAAAGCGCCACGATTTTCTGGTGAGTTTGCACTACGAAGTTGTCCTCTAGTCATGACAGTGCTTCCAAGATCACAAATAACTTGCTCGAGCGGGTGAATACGATGAATCCGAGATTCCGGATGATCAGGTACTTGAACTCCTGTTTGAGTAGTCAAATTTTCTGTCGAATCCAGATCATTACCCAAGTTGGACGATGAAGCAACATCTGGATTTGGGTTCACTGGTGGTGTCTCTGTAGCATGATCTAGAATACCTTCACTGAAAATTTCTTCATCATCTTCTGATTCTGAAGTATCAAGAGTATTTGAAGCTTCATGGAAAACCTCTTCTTCAGCTGCAGGAACATTGGAATCATTAGAAGCTGTTGGAGGAGTTACGGTGATCGGACGCACCAACGGTGAAGTCACTGCGTTTTCACACTCGTAATAAAGTCTTAATACAGCCTCTTAAACCAAGTTATCTAGATTGAATGATTAAAAGAAGTCTTTGTAATCAAACATCCAATCTGAACCGCTACCCTGTACGTTCTGAGTATATCGTTGAACTTCAACATTAGCCCACTCCTCTACCTAACGAGTTCGTTTGTTGAATACACGTTTGAGCGGTGCTCCAAATGGTTCTAGATACTCCAAATTCGGATTAAGCATAGTACACGGTGCTCCAAATGGTTCTAGATACTCCAAATTCGGCTTACGTCTGTTCAACAATTCAATTAGAGTCCTGTGTTTCCTTTCTGCGACACCGTTCTGTTGAGGGGTATACGGAGCACTGTATTCATGATGAATTCCTTTATTTTCACAAAGAGCATCCATCTGTGCATTTTTGAACTCCGTCCCATTATCACTCCGAATTCTTTTGATCTTCAATCCATAAACATTCTCCAAGCGAGTGAACAGAACTTTCAAATTGTTAAACGTGTCGCTTTTTGTATTGCAAGCACATTACCCATGAAAATTTAGAATAATCATCAGTAACCACAAGGCAGTATAACTCTCCAGCATGACTCTTATGCTTGACAGGTTCGAAAAGGTCCATATGCAAACGCTCAAGTGGCATATCTACAGAATTCACTTTCTTTGGTTTGTGGGACTGTTAGTGCTGCTTCCCCTTCTTGCAACTCACACACTTGTCATTGAGATGAAAATATTTGACATTAACGCCTTTAACAATTTCATTTTTCACCAGATGATTCATTTCCTGAGGTGAATGTGTCCCATCCTCCTGTGCCACATAATCAATTCTTTCTCTGTAGCCTTTGATTGGAAACACGTAACGTGGCCCTGAGTTGTCATCGCCTTTGACATATCAAGAATGTAAAGATTATTCACTCTTGGGGCTTTCAGCATGATCCACTCCTTTGGAATAACAAATCCGGGTTTGAGGATATAACAAAATTTGTCGTTGAAGTGTACAGAAAACTGTTTGTCTCAGGTGTGGCTCACACATAGCAGATTATACTCAATTTGTTTCACACAGGAAATCTTTTCGAAACTAACAATCTCGTTACTCACACTTCCCTCCATCGTGATATAACCTCCTTTATTTTCAAAAAAACGCTACATATCCTCCATTGATGTTCCTTATATCGAATAACAGCATCAAATCACCTGTCATGTGACCAGAAGCTCCACTGTCGACAATCTAGAGACTACTAACAGGGCTAGCTGGAGCTCCCTGCACATATCAAAGAAAACATTAGTTCTTTCAGGGGACCCAAGCCTGTTTGGTCTTGGGTCTTTCAACATTAGATTTCAAAGATTCATTCACACAAACATTTGAATTTGAATCGACCTTTTTCTGATCTATCATTTTTTTCTCACTTTGAGGTTTTTTATTAACCTTTGAGGTAGAAGCACCTGGAGAACCCACTGGTGACCAAGATTGTTCCGAACGTTTTAGAATCCTGATCTGAGATTTTGGAGTCTCAGTCGGTTTCTTTGTATCATTCTTAAACGAAACTTTATTGGTTACCTTCTCTGAATTAACAGATTTAGGTCCAACTGTTGTTTTAACAACAGGTTTTGGAGGAACCTTTTGTTTATCAACAGTTGAGTTCACCAGTGGTTTCTTCAATGGTTTTTCCATAGCAATCCGGTTTTGACGATCATAAGTAAATTGACGATTATCCCTCCTTTGAAAATATCGACTTTGATTATAAAATGGTGCTGGTTGAGGGACAAAACGTCTTTGAGGATAACAATGATTGTCGACTAGACTTCTATATGGTTGCTTCATCTCAACCTCGTGCCTTTTATGTCTCACATACGGGCAATGAGCAAGTAAATGCCCTCTCTCCCCGCACTTGAAACATGCATGGTATTCGTCAAAAACATTCTTGGCATTCGACTTAGCGTAGGTATTGATTGGATATTGATCATCCACACATCTACGTCTCAAACTCTCAGGAGCTGGGTCCTTTGAGTAAGTCGGCTCAAGAAAACCATTAGTCTTATCTTTCGGCTTGATGAACTCAGTGACATGAACCTTAGGTTCTTTTGGAGCATCCAGATATATTTTCTTTAAAATATCTAAAGGTACATCATTGGTCCTTCCATGTTTAGGAAACCAAATAGTACTTTCCTGCCAGATTTTCTCGATTTTTGAATAATTGGCAAATTTTATCGGATACTCCTCGTCAGAGATAATCTTATCAGATCCTTCCATCTGATAAAATACTTTGACGGGTTTGTCAACTGATTCATTTTTCTCAACCTTCTTCACATTGCTAGTAACTGATTGATTCTTACGATGCACATTAGCCTGAGGGTGAGAATACTGAAAAGGTGAAACTGGTTCATTTGTGATAATGTGATTTTCCATGGGAATGTCACACTCTTTCTCAGGTTTCTCATCTTCAGTGTCTGAATCATCAGTCACTGCTGTCACTCCCTCATTATTCAATCCTAAAATTAGTCTCACATCGGAATGTGGATCTCCAACACTAAAAGTGTTAGATTCATTATCCGACGCAGAGTCAGATTTGATTGAACTCTCCGGTGTTATTGAGTGTAAATTGTGATTCTCAAATAACACTGGGGATGGAACAACCTTGAGGTTTGCACTACTAGGTTGTGAGGGTTCTTCAATGATATGGTCAACCACATAAGCAATGTGTTTGTAACTTTCACGCTTTTTGTTGACCTTTTCAGCAAAACATTTGATGGTTGCCATTTCTAATCTGGTTTCTTCAAGTTCATTTATGTAACTGTTTATGGCAAGTTGTTTTAAAGAAAGAGTTGTCTTTAAATCTGAAATGTCCTTTTTATAACCATCAAGCACTTTGTTGAACTCATGTGCTTCTTTGTGATAAGATTGACAGTTGATTCTCGCACTCTCAAGTTGAACCTTGAGTTGCTTGTTTTCCTCTGTCAATCAATCACAAGTTCCACAATATTTATCACTATTCATATCAATGGTGGATTCAGAACTTACCTGTTTCAGAGGATCAGTCATAGCCATCAAAGCAAAATGTGCTTCCTTTCCAGCAAAGAACTTTGAGTAGTCAATCCTTGTGAAAGCGTCATGAACAATGCATGACTTCCGAGTCATTAGAAAATCAGCTTCGGCCTGGAGTTGATCAATGTCATCATCTAATGAATTGACACTAGCTTCCGAAGCTGTTTCATTCTCCGAATCAGAATACGTCGAATCATGCTCATCAGGAACATCAGTGACCGAATCAATGATCATTCCCGAAATCTTCTCAACTTGTGATTCTTCAACAGAAATATCAATGTCTTCTACCATCTCCTCAATTTTCACTTCAGAAACCTTCTCATTCTCCAAAACTTCTTCAACTATCACCGACTCCTCTAAGTCATTCTCTGAGCAACACAAGCTACATTCCCAGCAGTAATCTCTTCAACACCCAATTGCATCCCAGTCCAGTCAAAACCTTGATCTTTTTGTATCACCAAAGCCTGATTTTGGTTCTCGGTTTGTTGTTGGCTATTTGGTGTGGAAATAGGAATAATTATTTTGGTAGGGTTATGTGGTGTTTGAGTTTGAGTCTGGTTGGGTGTAATTCTTTGTCTAGCAGAGTTATTCTGTGAGGTGTTCAGTCGGTTTTGGTAATTGTTTTTTGGTTGATAGTTATTGTTGTTTTGGTTTTGATAGGTTACTTGGTTCTGAGATTGACGGTTTTGGTAATTTGAGTTGAATGGATTTCTATTACCTTGTTGAACTGGCTGAGTGCACTCCCTCTTGGAATGACTTTTACCACCACAATTAAAACAAGTGACTTTGGCTTTGTTGAAGCCATAAGTGGTGTTAGGTGATGGTGCAAATCAGTCCTACCGGTCTTTTCAATAAACTCGGTCGCCCTTCTCATTACACTGGCGAATGCCCACTGAATATCAATAAGCTCCATCTCCTTCTTATCAATCTGTGCATAATCTTCATTAGTCAGACAGTTGTTTCCAATCTGACTCGCCACCAGTCCATTATAAGATGCAACCATTGCTGAAACCAACGCAATGTGTTGCTAGAAGAAGCTTGTGATGTGTTAGGAACATAAGGTTATTGTTGAGGTGTATTGGATGAATAACATGCGGTGGACATTTGAGGTTGTGGTGGAATGTAAGAATTTGTAGTGTAGTTTGGTGGATAAGTTAATGTTTGTGCAAGATAGTTAATTGGTTGTCTGGGTGGTTCAATAACACTCGACACACAAGCTATATGTGGCGCAACATTACCTGCCACACTTGAACTATTCACAGAAGTAAATGAAGAAGCATGATACAATTCCGAGTTTTATAGGAATTGTGATCGCCTAGCTTTCCTGTTCTCCTCCAACTCTTTGTTCTCTAACTTCATAATCAGCTCATTGATAGTACAATATTGATAAGCATCTTTCTCTTTCAGAACCTCAATGTGTTGATTCCAATACGGTGGTAGAGAATCAGCAAATTTGTCCACCAACTCGGACATGGGAATCTTAATGTCATAATTTGACAATTCAGTCAAAAGATGGCAATATCTAGGAATCAACTCCTTCAAAGTCTCATTCCCTATATAACTGAAGTTCTCAAATTCCTTCCTCAATTCTTCCATTCTCAACTTTCTGGTTTTCTCGTTACCATCATGACGATTCTTCAACATATCCCAAAGCTGTTTGGAAGTAGTACATGATCCAAACTGATGTAGAAGATCAGTGTTGATAGCTTGAGATAGTTGGGAGAAAGCCTTCTTCTCCACTGCAAACTTCTTCTTTTCATCTTCAGCTAAACTCTCCAGAGGAATTGGTTCACCGGTATTCTCCAAAACTGGTGCAACATATCCTTTAGCGATCATCTGCCATGCCTCGGTGCCTTCCAATCCCATTCCTTCCAAGTGAATCTTGAACTTTTTGTGCCATTGATTGTAATCCACCATCTCCATCAGCTTCGGTGGACGGTTTCCACTACCTGAAGACAAATCATTTATTAGTGTAGAAATAGCATTAGAAGTTTGAGCGTGTACCGCTGATGCTGCAACACCCCCAATAATCATTCATGGGTTGTTGTGGAGGTTGGGCAACAGTCTGTGGAATCGAACTAGTCATCGCGAGGTAATTGATCGGCTGAGAAGGTTGAGTATTCGTCTTTTGTGCAGCTACAGCCCAAGGATCCATGGTAACGTGTTGTTGCTGTGTAGTATTAGGTCTAGGTGTTTTTGGAAATCCCCACATATCGTCAATGAAGTCCGAAATGCGAAACACTTAGAAAAATTTTCAATCAGACTCTACGTTCGACCCTTTTCATTAATGGTGGGATCGAAAGTGGAAAATGTCCAGGTTCGACCCTTAAATCTGACTCGAATGTAGAAAATGTAATAAACAAACTCACTTTCGACCGTCTAATACCCACGTTCGACCTCCCGTAAGGTCGAATGTAAAACACTTGGTCGAATGTACAAATACAACTCACACAACTTCTAGGTTCGACCTAAAATACTCACTTTCGACCTGAAAAATCCTAGGTTCGACCTCAGAAAACTAGACATTCGACCATTCTCTCCTAGGTTCGACCTGACCCATTTGAAAAACGGTTATTCTTTGAAAATCAGTTATTTTGATCCCAATTTTTCAGAAGTTGATGAAATTTGATGATGTTTTGCAGGTTTTGCTTCGGGATTGATTTGCAACAACTTTGATGAAGAGAATTCTTGATTTTATCCGTAAAATCTAGTCCGAATCAATCAATTTTCATCAAAACTCATTGTTCATTCAAAACAGAAAAATTTTGATCAATTTTGGGTCCAAATCAGTTCAAAAACTATCAATTTGTAGCTGTATGATCTGTATAGGCTCTGATACCACTTTGTGTAGGTTTGATTTGACAAAACAAGTTTAGTTGATCATACAAGTCTACCAATCCAGGTGTGGAATCCCTAGATCAGTTACAAAATGATAGTAATCGAATCAAAACACGCAATTCACCTTTTCAATTTCCATTTCATTCATAAACAAGTTTAATAATCCTTACAAAGAGTGTTTACAATGAAATAAACTAGTTTCAGACACTTCCTATTAACCTAGAGAGAAATCAGATCGAACGCAGACACAAAAATGACAAAAAGTTAAACTTAAAATGAAATTTCAGGTTTATCCTGCACATTCGCCCCCCCCCCCCTCGATAGGGTCGAATGAGCAGGTTCAACCCTTCAAAGGCTCGAACAAACACATATACAATATCCTTCCACGTTCGTCTGATTTCTTCCACCTTCGACCTTCAAGATCCACATTAGACCATCCAAATTCTCACATTCGCCCACACGACTTCACAAAAACAACTTAGAATGTACAATCCAAAAGCATTAGTCGCAAAATGTGCATCAACATAGCTTCTTGTGGTAGTTGTGTCATGTTCACCGGTGATGTTCCATAATAGCTTGAAGCTTGCATTGGAGGTTGAGTTTGTGTGTAAGATGGTCCAGATGACACACCATAACAGCTTGCTGCACTTGTTGGTTCAACTTTCGATACAAAAGCTGTCTGTGGTGCAACACTCACACCTCCAGTTGTAATAGCAGAAGAAGATGAGCTAGCATAATAAAGCTCAGGATTCTGTGGAATCTGTGATATCTTCGCTTTCCTTTTTCCTCCATTTCCTTATTTTCACCTTCTGAATAAACTCATTAATCGTCCAATAAGGAAAGGAATCCTTCTCTCTCAAAACCTCAACATGTTGTCCCCAATATGGAGGCAATGCGTCAACAAACTTCTCTACAACCTCATTCATGGGATAAATAATCTCATAGTTTGATAATTCAGATAACAAATGAAAGAATCTTGGAGTAAGTTCTTTCAATGTCTCATTTCCCACATAGCCAAAATTTTCAAACTCCTTCTTTAGCTCTTCGACTCTAATCCTCCTATTTTCTCATTCACATGTTGTCTACTCTTTAGTGCTTCCCAAAGCTGCTTAGAAGTAGCAAATGGCCCAAAATGATGTAACAAATCAGTTGTTAAAGCCTGAAATAATTGCGAGTATGCTTTCTTCTCACCTGCATACTTCTTTTTCCCATCATCCTTTAGGTCATCAAGTGCTATAGGTGTGTTTGGGTTTTCGATCATTGGCGCTACATAACCTTTCACGATCATCTGCCATTCTTCACCACCATCTAAACCCATACCTTCAAGATGAATCCTAAACCTCTTTTGCCAAGAATGATATTCACTCATATCCAACATCTTTGGTGATATGTTTCCATTTCCCGTAGACAAATCATTTACCAAAGTTGTTATGGCATTTGTGGTTTGGCTTTGAGCTGCTGTTGCTGCTGCAACTCTCCAATAATCTGGAATTGGTTGTGGAGGAGGTCTAACAGCGGGTTGTGATGAACTTGATACACCCCAGTAATTCGGTATCTGTTGTGGTTGTGTGTTTCCTCTTTCAGCTGCAATGGCCCACGGGTGCATAGGTGTTTGTTGTGGTTGAGTCATAACAGGTCTAGGTATCATAGGTAATCCCCAAATGTTGTCCATGATGTAGGAATTCCCAACACTAAGAAAATTTTTGAAAATCAGGAACTTGGTCCGACCAGTCGTGGGGTCGAATGAACAGAAATGAATTGGTTCGACCCTGAGTAACAAGCTCGAATGAATAACTATCAATCTATGTGTATTGTTCGACCTCTAATGAAACTCGTTCGACCTCTCGAAGACTCGAATGAACAACAACACACTCGAATGAACAACAAACTAACTGATTCGACCTCTAAAAACACTTGATTCGACCTCAAACTTGAATCCTTCGACCTAAAATTAAACTCGTTCGACACGACCCATTTGAAAAATCCAATTTTCTTCAAAAATCAACAATTTTGATCTGAATTTCCAAAGAGTTGTTGAATTTCAATGCAAATAAGCATATTTTGGATCGGATTGATAGGAGAACAAGTTTTGTGAAAGAATTTTTGATTTTATCCGTGAAAACTAGTCCGAATCAATCAAAACCCATTATCTTTGAAAGTTCATGCAAAACAGTAAAATTTTAGGTGTTTTTGATGAAAAATTTGATCGATTTGTATCAATTTGCAGTTGTGTGATTTAGCAATGGCTCTGATACCACTTTGTAGGATTGGGTTATGACAAAAACATACAAAGATCACACAAGTATGAGCAAATCAGGTGCGGAAACCCTAATTTGCATGCAAAATGATATCAACCGAAATTAGAACACGTTAAGATCCATTTTCAATCCGTTTTTCATTAATAGTAGAGTGATAATCGTTACAATGTTGAATACTAATGAAAACACACGTTTACAGAACTCTCTAGACACGCCTTAGAACACACACACTAACCCTTGACTCTAAATGGCCGAATGTTAAGTTGCAAACTTAACTTAACCTATATACAGACTATTCATTCGACCCTTGCAAGGTGCGAATGAACACTTCAACCCATCGAGGGTTCGAACCAAGACCATAAACATCATAATCAACCATTTGACCAAAACTAAATACATTCGACCCATTAAACTTGTTCATTCGACCTCCCGATAGGTCGAATGGGTTTTCAAATCTACAATATTCTTCAAATCAACGATGATCTTCGGATAATCCGAAAGCTACAGCCATACATTGCACTTACAAATGGATATTAATGAAAAACGGATTGAAAATGGATATTAACCAACCTTATCTATATATACCTTATTTGTCATTTGAACCCTCATTCACAACTGTTCACTTTCACGATTCTCTCTAACTCACTATTTTGCTTTTGATTTTTACAACTTGTATTTGTGTTCCTAACAATATAAGGATTCTAAAACATCAACCTTTGCAGGTAATAGATCAGAAACGAGTTTGAAATTTGGTTTTGAAGGACTGAACCCTAAACCATTGATTAATCGATTTAAAGTGTTTCTTAATGATAATTGATCATTGCTTCACATTTATCGATGGTTTTAGGGGGAGTATGTATCAAATCTGGGTTAACAACAACTGATTATGAATTTCGATCTTATGAATCTTAGATTTTAGGAAAAACCATCAATAAATGGTTAATTGGTAAAATTGAATGATAATTATGCTTAATCCATTGTTTTAGAACATGTACAAATCAAATTCAGCGTTTAAAATTGATTAAATCAGAAATTGCTAATTTGAAATGTTGAACAGACCATTCGAACCCATAAAGAGGTTGAATAAGAAATCAGAAGGTCGAACAAGGTGATTTTTAGTTAATTCGACATCATTCAAACTCATTCGAACCCACGATTGGTCGAATGAACTTGAAAAATTATGAAAATTTTGATTTTGAATCCAAATTGACATATTTTTGTATTTCTTATGTTTTTACAGGCTAAATGGCAGAACAAGAGCCGCAAGTACCAAAGGATCTCAAGTTCGAGACAAAACACAATTGATGTGCTTATATAGGAGTTGTTGATGATAAATATGCAGAATTTCGAGGGATTGTAGAGTTTCTCAAAATGTCGAGGATAGTACACGTGATTGCACAACCACATACTATCTACAAGGACCATCAAGTTGGGTTCTTGGAGAATGCAGCTCTTACATTTTCGGAAGGCAAGTCAGTTATTCACAGCAAGATTCAAGGGACAACTATTCTTGTTGGTGAAGCAGATTTCAGTTAAGTACTACGCTTGACTGATAAAGAAACTGATCCGACCAAGCTACCATGGTCAGTTCAAAAAGCGTGTAAACTGAGAATGAAGTATTTTGGGCCGATTACTGATTGTCAAGAACAGAAAGCGAATTTTTCACCACCATTCAAGTACTTGATACATGTTATTCTACATGTGTTTGGACCTGTTAGAGGTGTATTTGACGTACTGAGAGAAACATTGAGTTCGCTAGTTGTAGCACTGTAATTGAACAAAGAGTATAACGTTCCGGGAATGCTCTTCAGTCATATGAGAGAAGTTTTTGGAGGCTTGAAGACTGATAAGTTTCTCATGTATCCGAGATTCTTACAGATGATATTCGATGACAAGTATCCAGATTTGAGAAAGGATCCATTGCAAGTTGTTAATTAGGAACACATGAACATGACTACATTGAACAGGATAAGGACTTATAAACGCAAGGCAGAGAATGAAAAGCCGCCTAATAGAAGATTGTTTGGACATCTGAGCATTGTTGCTTATACATATCCAGGAAAAGATGCTGTCAGACATCCGACTAGTGATTCAGATTCTGATAGTCTGTTAGTACTTGTTGATAAAAGTGCCAAAAGAAAGCGTCAAGTCATTAACAAAGGTGCAAAATCTGAAGGCAAAGAGAAAGTCTTTGAAACTAAGACAAAGAAAACTGGAAAAAGCAAAGCAAAGTCAAATACATTGTTGATAGATGAGGATTCTGAGGAGATTGAAGATTATAAAGTTTGGGAGTCAGAAGAAGAAACAGTGAAGAATACTAATCCCACGGCCACTGGTCATATTAGTACTCCTAATCCACTTGAGAAAATTATTGAAGAACAGAGAAGTAAAGATTTTACTGAAGAGAATGAGAACTTTGTTTGTGAAGATGCTGATTTTGGTGGTTCTCCTGTTGCACCTGTTCCTACTAAAAGAGTAAGAGTTAAAGGTATGTCAAGAAGAGAAACAACAAAGACAAGGAGAGACAAAGAATTAGATTTGTTACTGAAAGGAAAGAAGAGACTGTATCTTCAGCAACTAAGAAGCAGAAAGTTGTTCAAGAAACAGAGATTGTATCACAGCTAAATCCAGACAATGTTTCTTTATCATTGAAGAATGTTCTAGCAAGTCTGAAACCATTTGTTGCTAAACTACAAGCTGAATCGAGTTCTAATCCTCAGGCAACAGTATCTGACGAAGTTATGGCTATGGTGAACAAGCAGATTGGGAAGCTAATGAAATCCTTCAACAAGCATGAAGCAGACATTAAACAGATGAAAGAAAATGAGAAGGATATGTTACAGGTTGTGATTGCTTCCAAAGACAGACAATATGAGTTAGAAGAGAAAGTCACTAAGCTTGAAACTGAGAGTGCTATGCTCAAGACATCAAGCAAGAGAAATACCAAGGGGATTTTGTTAATTGAGCAACAAAAACAGAAGTTAAGGATGATAATTGATAGTCTATACGAAAAAAGCGCCAAACCTGAAGGGTACTGAAGAAGAAGAAGAAGAAGAGAATGACGATGAAGAAGAATTTAATTACAGTGGAACAGATGATGATAATGATGATGATGATAAAGATGTTGATAATGATGATGATGATAATCAAGGTGGTGGAAATGCTAATAAAGAAAAGCCAACCAGTTCGAAAGATTCAGAAGATGATGATGACGCAACACAGTTTTCATTTGAAGAGCGTCAGAAAGAAAAGGAAGACAAACAACCTTCAAGTAGTAAGAAATCAGGTGAAATGACTGATGCAGATAAAAAGAAGCTTAAAAAAATGATGAAGAAAGGTTGTTATACGATAGAGCTTATAGGAAAGTTTCCTGAAATCTTTCTTAATGATGATATGAGGTACTGATCGCGTGTCGAGTGCTAATCAAAAACTATTTTAAAAACAACTCCTTAGCTACAAGGACTGCAGTATAGGGAGTAGGGTTGTCGAACCACGAGGAGTATGTGGTTAGTGTTAATAGCAATTTTTAATTATACTAATAGAAAAAGTAATAAAATTATGAAGATTAAATTAAGGTGCTGCTTTGCTTGCAAGAAAACATTGATTAAGTGATTTGAATAAAACAATGATAATAAAGAAGTAACTCCCTCTAAACTTCAGGTTCTAGATTTCACACAGTTTTCAGTTTATAGATTGAGAACCACATAGACATAGTTCTGGAAATTAGTTAATTAACTGGTAGCACAAGTTCTTGTCATCAAACCTATTATCTACCCAATTGTAAGCGTCAAGTCAACCCTCTTTATGTCACCCAACCTGCTACTACGTTTTGTCATCAACCGAACAAGTTGTAAAGAACGGACTCAAAACACAAATCAATTGTTTGCTTAACTAATGCATCAATAATGTTTTAATTATTTGTCATCACAAGCAAAACATAATCCAATACTGAAAATAAATAGAAAAAGTGCAAAAACTAGTTGAACCATTCGCTTAGAGGAAGTCACAAAAACCTTAGCCTTGTGTCTTGATCATCGTGGCTTCATCCTCTTTATTTTCTTCTCTTCGTGCGTTTGCGAACCTCTCGTCTCCCCCAAGTTGTTCCTTCAACCTCTCTGTCGTCTACAAACTCCTCAAAGATGGGAGACCCCCCCCCCCCCCAAAAGTGCCGTCCAAGAATAATCAAATAAAACCCTTCCAAAAAAACTCTATTGGGCCTTGGAAATGTGAACGTAATTCACATTTGTTTTTTTTCTTTGTTCCTCCAATATTACGAGACTTTTAAGTCTCTTTGTTTTCTTTTCTTTATTATTATTATTATTATTATTATTATTATTATTATTATTATTATTATTATTATTATTATTATTATTATTACTCCATGCTTTTGTACCGGGTGTCTGCGACTTGACCAAAGTTCCTTCGTACTAAGGTCATATCTCACGAACACCTAGAAAACACATGTACACCAATAAATAATTAAGACCGCCTACAAGCACACAATAAAAGACTAAAATATATACAAAACTAACATATTAACAAGGTGTTTTTTCACAGCACATCACACCCCCACACTTATCTTTTTTCGTCTCGAAAAAATTATATTCACTCTACTCAAAACATTATCATAGACTAGCACACCAGTCGCCCCATCATACCTTAGCTAAGGTCCAAAGTCATACCCCATTTACAGATCAGCATTAGATGTGTTAATTCAGCAAGTAACCATGATGCACAATTTTAAAAACAAAACTCACTCAACTAAGTCTAACGTGCTTCCGGTTTTTATTCTCATGCAACACACCACTCACAATTTTTCACTCCACTTGGTTTAATATCTGGACTAGCATGTAATGCGCTAGTATTATTCACTCAAAACCAAACATGTAACTCTGTTATCATAGGCTTGTATAACAATCACACCTCAACTATAGACAATGCACATATCTAAAGGACTTACGGGTTTTGGGCTTCGGGTAAAGGTAGGATAGATTTGGCTAACAATTGGTTTAAAAACAATGGTTTCAACACGCTTGAATGATCATCCTTATTCACTAAGCAACATAATACAATAATCACACAACTTTGGGCATATTTGACCCATAACACATACTTCTATTTTTTTTTCACTTTTTTTTCATATATTTTTTTTTTCACAACTTAAACATAACGCAATCACTTGAACAAAACATAAACACAATGGATGTCATCAATTTATTTCACAAAGGTAAACGGTTCAATTTGGGTAATAGGTTTAATCAAATGAAAGGGTATAGCTCAACATGGGTTACTAAGGGTGATTTTAGGTAAACGGGTCAACACATAACAATTAAATGGGTATCAAAAGAAAAAGGGAAAACCTAAATTGCCTTTATCATCTATGTGCATATCTAGTCTACAACCTTGGCATGTATCAAATCACACAAGTTCTGCAACAGAGAAACATCTGGCCTACACTCAACAAATGAAAATATATATATGAATCAATCTATCATCTAGTAGGCTCAAGATCTCACCAACGTGTGGAAATGGGTTACTGATGTGTGCATGTATTTATTACCGACAGCTCGTTACACTTAATCGGGCAAATTCTAAACATTTTTTTTCTAAAATACCTGCTGAAAACGGTCATATGTCTGTTCTAAAGAATTGGACCATGATTAAGGACCCACACACCACAAGCAGAGACAGAATGAACGCATTGAAACAGTCGCTTTCATGCCCGATCAGACCGCTTTTAGGACATTTTTAATTTTTAATTTTAAGTTTTAATTTTTATTTTTATTTTTTAAAAGACTTAAAAACAAATAAAATAAAAATTTCCCCACCCCCACACTTGAACGGCACATTGTCCTCAATGTGAGCTAAGGAATAAAATAAAGCAGAAATAAAAATAATGTACAACAATAATAAAAAGGAACAGACTCCCCTGGATATATGCAGTGCGCGTATGAGTCTCATTCAGTTCTTCCCACTACGACCGTATAGCATTTCATTCGCGGTCGATAAACTGCGTAGCCTATAACAAAGAAACAAAAAAGGAAAAAAAAACAAACAAACAAATTGGGATGCCTGCAAACATTAGTGGTTTCCGGATCGTCCCCGCCCGAATGGAGATTGAGTACGGGCAGGGCAATCGATTATTCAAATCATGTCAAGCAATCCCATGACTCAAATAAAAATAAAACTGACTCAAACACACTCAAAATAAAAATAAACTAAAATAAAACAACTTAAAAACAAATAAATATACAAAAATCATACTTGACGTTCATTCATGGTGGTCTGAAAGAACATTTGCCTACCGAATTCCCAATGTATGTTCGGTAGTTGACATGTCGAATCTTTATCTTCTTTCTTATCTTTGACATGTTTGCAAGATCATTGATGGGCCACTTCACTATACTTTGTCCAAGGTCTTCAATGCTCACCTTCCTCTTTTGCCCACTCAAGCCATCATCTTCAACTTTGTCTATTTTCCTCATAAATATGGGAGGAAGGTTAGGATACACCAAGGTTACCCGGTTCACAGGTTCTTCAGCAAGTGCGTCTACAAGTGGTTGTACGCACGAAGTCACGTCTACTTTAAAGCTTGTAGCTTCCTCTTCTAAGGCTTCCTCCATCACAACCTGGTCCACATGTGCCTCTTCAACTTTTTCAGCCACGTCAACGTTAACCATATCCGGTTCAACAATCAAATCTTCAAGTTCCAAATCTGCTGCCAGTTGACCAACTTGCTTAAACAATGCCTCAACGGTGTGGTCCCGAACTTCATTATCCTTCCGAATTCTCTTAAAATCTTCCCGGATCGCCTTTACATCTTTATGGACAGCCTTTATGGCCTCTAAGATCTCACTTAGCTGATCATTGCTTCCCTCTTCATTGTTTTGTTGTTGTTGATAACCGTAGTCAACACTCTGGCCTCCATGAACAATCGGATCAGTATTCATGTAGTAATCTGCAGTTTGTTCCCTAGATTGATAAATGTTTGGCTTGTAGTATCTTTGCTGACAGTTCTGATATTGTGGCCAATAATAAAAGGATGATAAGTATGAGTCTTCATCTTTTTCTAGCCCAAAGATAATACGATCTTTTCGTGCATTATATGCTTTAACTCTCTGACGGGCAATTGGACAATCCTGCATCACATGATATGGGCTCTCGCAACACCCACATGCATCATAATCCACCCAATTCATCTTGAATTCAATTTTCCTGCAAAACTAACATACCCAACGTAATACTGAACAAAATGGAGAAAAATACAAGACAAAAGAAAAAGAATTTTTTTTTAAATTAAAAAATAATAATTAAACTAAAAACACTTAGCGCACGAACTCCCCGGCAACGGCGCCATTTTGATCGCGTGTCGAGTGCTAATCAAAAACTATTTTAAAAACAACTCCTTAGCTACAAGGACTGCAGTATAGGGAGTAGGGTTGTCGAACCACGAGGAGTATGTAGTTAGTGTTAATAGCAATTTTTAATTATACTAATAGAAAACGTAATAAAATTATGAAGATTAAATTAAGGTGCTGCTTTGCTTGCAAGAAAACATTGATTAAGTGATTTGAATAAAACAATGATAATAAAGAAGTAACTCCCTCTAAACTTCAGGTTCTAGATTTCACACAGTTTTCAGTTTATAGATTGACAACCACATAGACATAGTTCTGGAAATTAGTTAATTAACTGGTAGCACAAGTTCTTGTCATCAAACCTATTATCTACCCAATTGTAAGCGTCAAGTCAACCCTCTTTATGTCACCCAACCTGCTACTACGTTTTGTCATCAACCGATCAAGTTGTAAAGAAAGGACTCAAAACACAAATCAATTGTTTGCTTAACTAATGCATCAATAATGTTTTAATTATTTGTCATCACAAGCAAAACATAATCCAATACTGAAAATAAATAGAAAAAGTGCAAAACCTAATTGAACAATTCGCTTAGAGGAAGTCACAAAAACCTTAGCCTTGTGTCTTGATCATCGTGGCTTCATCCTCTTTATTTTCTTCTCTTCGTGCGTTTGCGAACCTCTCGTCTCCCCCAAGTTGTTCCTTCAAGCTCTCTGTCGTCTACAAACTCCTCAAAGATGGGAGAGCCCCCCCCCCCCCAAAAAAAAAAAGTGCCGTCCAAGAATAATCAAATAAAACCCTTCCAAAAAAACTCTATTGGGCCTTGGAAATGTGAACATAATTCACATTTGTTTTTTTTTTCTTTGTTTCTCCAATATTACGAGACTTTTAAGTCTCTTTGTTTTCTTTTCTTTATTATTATTATTATTATTATTATTATTATTATTATTATTATTATTATTACTCCATGCTTTTGTACCGGGTGTCTGCGACTTGACCAAAGTTCCTTCGTACTAAGGTCATATCTCACGAACACCTAGAAAACACATGTACACCAATAAATAATTAAGACCGCCTACAAGCACACAATAAAAGACTAAAATATATACAAAACTAACATATTAACAAGGTGTTTTTTCACAACACATCAGGTACCAGATTGAGTTTGTTGATCCAGGATTGGAGGATGGAGAGGTAAGTGCTGCAGTAGCTAATGATATTCTTGAAGGATTAGCGCAGCAGGTTGGTAAATCTCTGGAAGATATTCTGAATGATAAAAAAATTCCAGATGTTCTAGTTACTAAGCCAGGAAAGGATGCTGATGAGATTGAAGCTGATAAGTATACTGATGTGGAAGTTGAGGATATATCACATGAAGAATATCCTGAATAACTTGAAAGACAAAACCAGCATTCCGATTATAGATGATGAAACTCTCAAAGAAGCTGAAAAGATTGCTGAGGAAAAAGGAAAAAAGATCATTGATGAAGTGTTTGATGATGAAGCTGAGAAAGCTAGTGTGTTCAAGCAATTAGATGCTTTGAAAGCTTTATTGAAGAAGTTAAGAGAGGACAAGGCAAGACAACCTAAACCTGGAGTTCAAGGTGAATTCTTCATATATCATAGTGAAGTGTTCAAAGGACGTGCTTTAGCATGGAAGTATTTTCCACAGCTCAGATGCATTGGTATTAAGTGAGAGAAGGGGATTCTATACTTTAATCATTTTCATGAGATTAAAACTCTTCCATACTGGGCTGTGAGAGATGTTTGTAGACATCAGATAACAGGTTGTGATAGATCTTGCGTTATTCATTGGATGGCTGAGAATATGACGAGGGAGAGTCATACGAAATGGGATTCATTTAGGCCTCAATTTCCAAAGAGAATCGTTCATAAAGAGATTGATCCGAAGAATGGTTTTTCGAAAGTGACTTTGAAGTACAAACCGCCGAAGTGCATGAAGAAGATTCCCTTGATGCCGATCCAACAACACTTTAGCAAAGATTTTGCTTTCTGGTACTATGACTGGCGAACTGGTGAAGCTGTAATCATTTTACCTGACAAGAACCCAAAGATTTTGTGCAACAAAAGTATGCGTGTTCGCTCCAATGTGGTTAATCAATTGCTCGAAAGATGATATCGACACGCTGTATTACAATTAGATACATTTTGATGTTACAGATATTAAATCTTCTTGGATGTTTTAGAAGGTTGCAATATTTTGTTTCGCATGGGAAGTTTATGCTAGATGCGATTATAAGAAGCTGTTTGGCAAGATGATGAAACTAAGCCCGGAACCTAAGAAGCGCACATCTACAAATGATGGTACAAGTGTAAAGAAGAAGATCAAGATCAAGCTGAATATGAATGTGCCTAAACAATCTGAGCAACAGCCAAGGAGGAGTTTGTAAGTACATTGTGTGGCGGTAGCTTTCGGATTATCCGAAGATCGTCGTTGATTTGAAGAATATTGAAGATTTGAAGACCCATTCGACCTATCTGGAGGTTGAATGGACAAGTTTAATAGGTCGAATGTATTTAGTTTTGGTCGAATGGTTGATTATGATGTTTATGTTCTTGGTTCGAACCCTCGATGGGTCGAACGTGTTCATTTGCACCTTGCAAGGGTCGAATGAATAGTCTATAGATAGGTTAAGTTGAGTTTGCAACTCAACATTCGGTCATTTAGAGTCAAGGGTTAGCGTGTGTGTTCTAAGGTGTGTCTAGAAAGTTCTGTAAACATGTGGTTTCATTAGTATTCAACATTGTAATGATTATCAGTCTAATATTAATGAAACCCGGATTGAAAATGGATCTTAACATGTTCTGATTTCAGTTGATATCATTTTGCATGCAAATTAGGGTTTCCGCACCTGATTTGCTCATACCTGTGTGATCTTTGTATGTTTTTATCATAAACCGATCCTACAATGTTAATCGAAATCAACCGAAATTAGAACAAGTTAAGATCCATTTTCAATCCGTTTTTCATTAATATTAGAGTGATAATCGTTACAATGTTGAATACTAATGAAAACACACGTTTACAGAACTTTCTAGATACACCTTAGAACACACACACTAACCCTTGACTCTAAATGAACGAATGTTAAGTTGCAAACTCTACTTAACCTATATATAGACTATTCATTCTACCCTTGCAAGGTGCGAATGAACACATTCGACCCTTGCAAGGTGCGAATGAACACCTTTGACCCTTGCAAGGTGCGAATGAACACGTTCGACCCATCGAGGGTTCGAACCAAGACCATAAACATCATAATCAACCATTCGAACAAAACTAAATACATTTGACCTATTAAACTTGTCCATTCGACCTCCCGATAGGTCGAATGGGTCTTCAAATCTTCAATATTCTTCAAATCAACGACGATCTTCGGATAATCCGAAAGCTACCGCCACACAATGTACTTACAAACTCCCCCTTGGTTGTTGCTCAGATTGTTTAGGCACATTCATATTCAGCTTGATCCGAAAGCTACAGCCACACAATGCACTTACAAGAAACTCATTGATTACATGTCATATATTGTGGACGATGACTTACATATGGACCAATTAATCAATGTCATATATTTTTAATTATTTAAACTGACGATACCATTTGAATTTTAATAATAAAATGAGAAATAAACATGACATAAATTGCTATGTGTCTCTCTAAGAACAACTTTCTTCCCCAAAGGTATGGATCGCCGGAAACCGATTTCGGAGCACATTCAACATAGGATTTCAAAGATTTTCGTGACTAATCTCCCAGAGGGTTGCAGTGGTAATGATCTGGCTTCACAAGTTCGTCCTTTTGGCCAGATTTTTGATATTTACATAGCAAGGAAAAGAGACAAAGAAGGTAATCGTTTTGGCTTTATTTCGTTATTAGATGTTAAAGATAAAGAAGATCTCTTAAGGAATTTGAGAAATATACATATGGGGGATTATAAGTTGTGGTTTAATGTAGCACGTTTCGTGTTAAAGGAAGGAGAGATCAATAGTCATAGGGTAGAAAGACCAAAGAAGTTTGAACCTAGTAAAGAGGTTCCATGCAACGTTGAAGGTAATATAGAGTCCAAGCTGGGGTCGACAGAAGTGGGGGCCCGATCTTTTAAAGATATTTTGTTGGGTCATTCTATTACTGTGGATAATGATGGTTTAGGTTTTGGATTGCTGCATGGTTTGGCGACTGTTGTTCGGATGGTGAATTTTTCAGTATTGAAGAATGTTAAAGTTATTTTGAAAGAGTTGTCCTTTAAAGAAGAGAGGATTCAGTACATTAGAGGACTAGATCTTTTGATTACTTTTAGTGATCATGAAACGGCTATTACGTTCATAAAGGAAGCATCGGTATACAAAGATAAGTTTAATATGATAGCATTGTGGGAGGGCCAGGTACTGGGTTTTGAAAGGATAACTTGGCTTAAAATCCAAGGGATTCCTTTGCATATTCTTTCTGAAGGTGTGATTGATTCGGTTGGTAGTCTGTTCGGAAGGATTGTCCATAAAGCCACGCGAGCAAAAACAGATGTTGACTTATCATACGAATACGTGGGTGTCTTAGTTGGGGAGGGGAAGCGAGTTTCTGAAGAAATTACGTTGAACTGGAAGGATCGAAAATTTTGAGTCTGGGTTACGGAGGATAGTGAAGACTGGTTTCCGGAGTTTATGGAACCAAGTGTTATGGGTAATTCAAAGGTGATGGAGGAGGATGAAGGAGTTGTTCTTGGATCACTGTCACCGGAGAAGGGCCATACCGAGGCGGTTGTTGAAATTAATGCGGAGGTTGACCAAGTTACGTCTGAAACAGATGGAATCCCTATTGTTGGTAATAATAATTCCGATTTTAATTGCATTAATGATGAGGAGAATGATTTGGAAGGTAATAATGAGGAATTCATTCCAATTGTTGACTTTCCGTTTGAACAAGATAATGATATAAATGATGAGGAGAATGTTCTAAAAGGGATTAATAAGGAGAATGTCAATGGTCCCCAGTTGATCAATCACGTTAATAAGAGAAAAAAGTTTAAAAAGGGGGAACTGGGCCAGCCCAGTGTTGGTTACACTAAATACTGGGGAGGTTATGGGGCGGATTTCGACTCTGTTAACGCGGTTAGTAATTCAGGTGGTATAGTCAGTGTTTGGGATCCGAAAGTATTCTCTAAAGATAAGGTGATTAAGGATAATAATTTCCTGTGTGTTTCGGGCTTATTGACAGAGGTTTTGGTTCGTATTAATGTTGTTAATGTTTACGCGCCTCAAAATAATGGAGATAAAAGGTGTCATTGGGCGAGACTTGTGAACCTTATTCAGTCGCACGAAGGTCGGTGGATTGTCTTTGGTAATTTTTAATGTTGTTCGTGACCGGGATGAGAGACAGAATTCTAGTTTTGACCCAGCTTGCGCTCGGGATTTCAATGACTTCTTAGAAGAGGCTGGGTTGCATGAGTATCAATTGAAAGGTATGAAGTTTACGTGTATGACGGTTAGACGTGGCCAATGTAAATTGAGCAGGATCGATAGATTCTTTGTGTGTGATGGTATCTTCAATAGTTGGCCGAATGTTTGTGTCAGAGTTTTAAAGAAAGACCTCTCGGATCACTCTCCAGTCATTTTTTCTGTTGTTGAGTCTAATTTTGACGCTAAGCCTTTCCGTTGGTTTGATTCTTGGTTGGATAAATCATGATGTGAGGATTTAGCCAGGTCTGTTTTTTCCGGGTGGATTAATAGTGGTCCTAGCGATTTGAATATGTTGAACAAGTTGAAAAAATTGCGGGCATGTCTTAACGATTGGTATATAACGTGGAGTCGTAGTGAGAAAGAATACGAAGCTTCATGGCGGGTTGACAAAGAAAAAATGGAAATACTTATGGAGAATAAAGAGCTAAAAGAAGAGGAATTATGGGTGTGGTCTGAGTGTTCTAAATGCTTAGAAGAGATTCAACTTCGAAAGAGTCGTGATTTGAAACAGAAATCTCAGGTGAAGTGGGCATCATTGGGGGATGAAAATTCAAATTTTTTCCATAATGTGGTGAATGGGAGAAAAGCTAGAAACGGGATTCCTGGTTTGATGGTTAATGGGAGGTGGGTGTCTTAGCCTACGTTGGTCAAAAAAGAAGTAATGACATTTTTTCGCAGTCACTTTAAAGAAGATGTCATTAATAGGCCAGATCTTATATGTCCCGTCTTATATGTCCCGGATTGAAGACTAATCCGCGAGTGATAGTGATGCTTTGGTCGTTCCATTTATGAAACAAGAGGTGAAAGAAGCGGTTTTTGAGTGTGGTTCAAATAAGTCGCTAGGGCCAGACGGCTTCAACTTTCAATTTATAAAGAGATATTGGGATTTGCTCGAGGATGATTTTTTTTGGAATTGTATCAGAATTCCATGATTCTGGATTTATTAAGCCTAGGTGTGCTTCGTCGTTTATTACTTTGATTCCCAAGGTTAAAACTCCATTTGGACTTAAAGACTAAAGGCCTATAATTCTGATTGGAATGATTAGTAAGGTGCTTTCTAAAATCCTTACTAACCGTCTTAAAATGGTTATGGGGCAGGTAATTTCCGAATCCCAATCTTCTTTTATTTCTGATCGTTTCATGTTAGACAGTCCTCTTATGATAAATGAGATAATTGTCTGGTTAAAGAAAAGACGGAGAAAGGATTTTTTGTTAAAGATTGACTTTGAAAAGGCACACAACAACGTTAATTGGAATTTTTTATTATCTACTAGGTTAGAGCCCCGCGTGTACATGCGGTACATGTCCATGTCAAATGAAAAAAAATCTTTAAAGATCGTAGTATGCAAATTTTATTTATTGAAAGTTACGTAATACAATTCGTATGAATTTTGTTTGATTGTAAATTAACATAAAAAAAGTTTAATGTTACCCAATAACAGATATATGAATCAACAAATGTTTGATTAGACGTGATTTAAAAACACATAATGGAATGAATAAACATATATTTATTGTAACGGCATGCAAATGAAGATTAAATTCAAAGTAAATAAATGTAGTTTAACAAATCATACAATCAAAAAATTATTAAAAAAAAACGATTTATGCAAAATATGATCGCATACTTATTGTTTCTCCTTCTGATGAGTTGCAACATATTTAGACATCTCCATGGCATACGTATCCCACAAGGTTACATAAATGCTCAAACCCCTTCAAAAAGTAATGAATTTTAATTTAGTATAAAAAAACAATTTTATATTTGATGATTTGCATTTCTTATAAAATAAAAATCAAAAACAATAATACATACCCGCTATCCTGCATTTCCATTGTTAACCTCTTTTTGTCAGCGATAACCTTTTTATCTTTATCATCATTGTTGAAAAACTTGATAACATGTTCAATAACATCTATATAGAATTATAAACAAACGTTCTATTAAACATCACTTTTGAATATTATGGTTTTTATATAATAGAAAAAGGATATAGGGAGGATACATACCTATTGTGACATTTTCATCAACCTCCTTGTCCAGATTTCTTGGATTGGGGACAAAAGAGAACCCAAAATCTGGACCTTGAAAATCGTCATAATTTGAAACCTGAGCGTTCATATTCAAACACAGTTTGTTTGGGTTTGGTGCATACTTGTATTTTGTTGAATTGACACCAATTCCTGAATTTCTTATAATAAGAGAAGCATTTTCCAACAAATACATCTCAAATTTGAAAAACAAACATTTAAATACATTCGCCTGAATTTTGTCACCCTGAAAAAAAAAAAGGAATATCAATATTGTTGGGTGAATATTGTTACGAGTTAAGAATCCAATGAATAATATAAGAACATAAACTTACATTCTCGTCAATGAGGATCATCTCAATTGAGTAAACATCTTTAGGGTTTTGACGATCAGGTTGACGCCACACCTGAATAATGTTTAGCTTTAAAGCAACATAATTTCGTTTGACATCAATTTCATTAACCATGGTAAACTCTATTGGTTGTAATCCAGCCATTGTTATCTTCGAATGTTGTAAAAAAGTTAGACTAAAATTAGGAATTTATTCTACTGGTGAATTCATACATTGTCTATCTATATATGACAAACTACAAAATAACAAAAAGTCCATTGAGTACTAATCTATATAAAAAAACAAAACACATAATTGGGTTATTCATTTATCTAAACTCGAAATAACTACTATTCAGCGAATTAAACTGTTTATTGTCAACAAAATGGTACTTATCAAATTTGAACACAGTTACCCTAAGCATGACAAAATCAAATTCAAACAGTATCAATTAAAATAACAAAATCCTAGTTAGTAAATGTTTTTAAGGTGTTTTACATTCGTTTTTTTATTTGTTACTGGTTGAGTGTTTTTTGGTATTTCAAAGTCAATCAATAATAATCAAACGACCTCATAAAACGAATAACCAAAATTAAACATCATCTATCGTAAGTTGAATTTTTCTGATAAGATTTCTAAAAAGACTATATCCATATCATAACAGTAGAATAACAAAACATAAAATAACAAAAAAAAATAAAAACATCGGATAGGAATACTTACAAAATGGAATGCTGTTTCACAATCAAGTAATTCTGTGTAGAGCAACTGAGATGGATTTGATAAAACTATCTATATAGATGAAGTGCAAAAATGGAAGGCATGTATTAAGACGTCAATTAATGCTAATTGATTGAAATTAGCGAAGTTATTATCCGGATATTTTAAATAACATTTATGACTAATTAGAATAGTATAATATACAAAATTAACTGATAAATTAGTATTGATTGATTATTAAAGTCGTATAAGTAAAATTGGTAAGTTTCCATTATATGTTTAGTATTTTGGTGTAAAAGATTTATAAGTTTTGAAATTCAAAAATAAGATATACAAAATGTGGCTTTTTTGTTTAAACATTTTTACAACTAATAATTATGCCTAACGAAATTCAAACGATATTATAAAAATGATTGGTTTGTTAGATGTTTACATATTATTCATACGTGCTTTACATCTAAAAAATATATATGGATTGATGTTATATATCAAACATGGTAGTTTACACTTATAATATAAATGTTTTTTTCCTTATATATTTGTATTATGGAAAGTTTAAATTTTAGTATTAATATAGAAAACGTAAATTATGATAAAGCATTAATTATGTAGTGCAAATTAGTATTTGAAATTTAAATATTGTCTTAAAATTACTCCACCTATTATGGTTAACCTAAATTACATTAATTATTTTAATTGATTGACAGTCAATATAATTAATACAAAAGAATAAATGTGAAGTAATATTCAAATCTTAACAAATCACATTAAATTAAACGCTTAATGTGATTTCCAGGATCAAATCTTGGTTTGTGGTCACTTGTTAGTAAATATCAGTTTGTGGTGGATGATAATATAGTTTTCAGGATCAAATATTGGTTTCTGTCTTCCGATCAAATCATGTATTTCTGTTGAAAACCAATACATGTATACGAAATAAAAAATTAATGATTACAACAAAGCGCTTACAAACACAATTGTACAATAATATCCGGTTCAAACAATAAGAAACAATATAAGAATGAAATCCGTATGTATGTTTTTGTACATGATTTACATTCCAGACTGGTTTTGTACATAAAAAATCTGCTTGAATGGTTAAGGAAATTTGTTGACTATTGGATGTCAAACATCATCTTCAACAAAAATAAACACCCTTTTCCTTGTGCCAGGGTCATTCAAACGATCGAAACATATGTAAAAGGGGAAACAACAAACAAATAAGACAGACGAAGATTCAAATGAATATATTTAAAAAAAAACAGTTTAATATACCAGAATACTGTTGGATTAAAGAGACGATTTAAATAAACGGGTGTCAGAAACAACTATACTCATCAGGTGTTTAACTTTGTATGTAACATGATAATGTTAACAATATAAAATGACTAAAAATTACGCAACATTACCTGGAGTTGGTTGTGGTTGTGGAGATTTAACATATGATGTTAGATAAAGAAGGAAGAGTGAAAGATTGGTTAGAGAGAAAATGAAAAATGAGGATTGGAAGTTTGTTAGGAAGATTGTTGAATGAAATCAAAGGAAGAATGAAAAAACAAAAACAACATACTGGTTTTTATAGCAAGAAATCTCGGAGCTCCATATAGCAATATGGATCCTTCAGACTCTCTCTAAGGTCTCCATTCGACCCGAGATGTATTCAATTATTATATAGATAGATTATGGATCAAATGGGTTTTCCCCCTATGTGGTGTAAATGGATTATAGGGATTCTAGTTTCTGCTCGAGCTTCGGTGCTTGTCAATGGCTCTCCAACTTTCGAGTTTAAATGCAAGAAGGGGTTGCGACAAGGTGATCCCATTTCACCTTTTTTTTTCTTTTAGTCATGGAAGCTCTGTCATGTCTTTTAAAGAAGGCTAAGGAGATTTGGGAATTGAAAGGTATGCGGCTCGCGGATAATGATTCGGATATAACCCATCGGTTTTATGTGGATGATGCATTAATTATGGGAGAATGGTATAGAGAGAACCTTCAAAGTACGGCTCGGATTCTTCATATTTTTCATTTATGTTCGGGTCTCCGTATTAATATTTTTAAATCTAATTTATATGGGATTGGTACTGAAGATAATGAGGTGGATGAAATGATGGAAGTTTTGGGATGTCGTAGGGGGATTTTTCCTTTCGTTTATCTTCGTATAAAGGTGGGTGCAAACATGTCTCGGATTTGTAATTGGGACTCGGTCATTGATGTCATAAAAAAATAGGCTTGCTTCATGGAAAGCAAGGTGTTTGTCTATTAGTGGGCGTTTAATTCTCATTAAGTCGGTTCTTGAAAGCTTGCCTATATACTACCTTTCGCTCTACAAAGCCCCTAGATTGGTTATTGAAAAAATTGAAGCTATGATGAAAAAGTTTTTTTGGCCGGGTTCTAGTGTTGAACGGAAGATACCGTTGGTTTCTTGGGATATCATAACAACTTCCAAAAAAGATGGCGGACTTGGCGTTTCTAATTTACAACATATGAATGAAGCTTTACTACTAAAGTGGTCTTGGCGATTTAAAAAGGAGGGCAATAGTCTTTGGAAACAGATTATATTGGAATGCAATGGGTCGGCTCAGACGTGGTCTTCTATGCCGTGTTCCTCTTTGGCTAGTGGGAGTTGGAAGAACATTGTAAAAATTGGAGAGAAGAAGCTGCCAAACGGATGCTCGCTAAACAGTTATTTTGCCGGTTCAGTTGGTAATGGCTCCACAGTTTCATTCTGGGGCGATATCTGGTTACGTGATTCTCCTCTTAGGCTTATCTATCCAATTCTGTTCAGATTAGAAGTGGATAAATGGGTGGTTGTGAACAACCGATTGAAGGTCAATGATGGTATCAAAACTATAGTATGGGGCTGGAGGTCTGAACCTTCATCCCAGGCAGAAATCTCGGAGTTATATCAACTATTGGAGGATTTGTTTGAGTTTCAATGGAAAGGGGGCTGCGACGCATGGAGTTGGAAGGGAGAGTCTAGTGGTATTTTCTCAGTTCGCTCAGCCAAGACGCTTCTTTACGAGGCTTTTAACACGGTTAATACCTCCTCTATAAACTGGAAAGTTTGGGTTCCAATTAAATGTAAGATAATGCTTTGGAGAGCTATCCAGGACCACTTCCTACCTGCGTGGAGTTAACGAAACGAGGCATTCAACTGCAAGAGGTTCGTTGTATTTTTTGTCAAACGGGTCACGAAACGGCAATGCATTTGTTTACCGGGTGTGTTTTCTCATCTGAAATCTGGAATAGACTTATGGTTTGGTGCCGCTTGAGTCCATTTTACGCCTTCAACGTGATGGATGTTCTAAACATTGCCGATTCTCAAACACTATCGCAATTGCAAAAGTTTGTTCTTCGTGGTATAATTTACATGGCTATGTGGTTGATATGGAATGAAAGAAATATGCGGATCTTTTTACACACATCTAGAAGACTGGTTGAAGTGTTGGAGAACATCAAGTCGACCTCGTTTTTTTGGTTTCGTCATAGAACTAGAATAAAAGATTTCGATTGGAAAAAATGGTGTAATTATCCTTTGAATTTGATGTAACCATTTGTTTTGCCCAGGGGTCCTTGCTTTAAGGATCGCTTGTGGCTATTCAGAATGAAATTTACCTTACAAAAAAAACATGACATAAATTGATGGAAGCTTACTACATAGTTGTAGAGTAAAACAATGAATGAACTATGTTTATGTTTGGTAAACATGAGAGTTAAAATAAAAAATGTAAAAACTAGAATGAAAATAATTCGCAACATTGGAGCCGGTAGTTTAAGTTGAATAATTCTTAACCTAAACAATGTCTATAAATTGAGACGTAAATATAGCATGGAATGATGGAAGCTTACTACGTATTTGTAGAGTAAAATAATGAATGAACTATGTTTGTTTATTTTTTTATAAACTTGAGAGTCAAAATAAAAAAATGCAAAAAAATAAATCCAAAATAAATTCGTAATAATCGAGCCAGTAATTTAAGTTGAATAATTTTGAACTTAAACAATAAAACTATATCAATCAAAGCAATAAAGAATAAATCATTAGTAGTAAATAAAGATGTAGAAGAGAAATAGTTTAAATTTCCCCTTGCTTGTGGAAGATACAATAGTTAAAATTTTCTTCTTAACCGACGTGGACAATACTTGTACCTTTAGACAGAGAATTCCTAATATCTTTTCATCTATATGTATATATGTATACTATATTAAGAAACATTTAGAAAGGATATCCACAACATTTAAAAACAATAATACGAGATGGCAAAACATCTTTTTTTCCAACCTTACACTACTATACGTTGACCAAAACATCCCCTCGTATCGAAGCTTGGTCATCGTGCCAAGCCTTGTTGATGAGTCTAATGATGTCTTTTTTTGTCTCATGTAAGATGCAACAAAACCATATGATATGTGTCCTACCTTTGTTTGCATTTATCATCACATATTTATTTTTGTTGTTGCTTCATTTTTAGTAAATGTTGTGCTTCTGTCGCAAAGTGTGGGCACCTCACTATTCGTATTTATATATGCCAATTACAAAGTGTTAACAAAAAACATGAGGTTAAGTATAGGAAATTAGTGGGAAAGCCCGCGCGTTGCGGTGGGTGTCCCGACTGACACCAAATTCAACTATGATATTATGAACGACAATCCATTCCAGGGTTTTAACATTATATATCATTAAATGAAAAATAGTCGTAGAAATTTCCATTCCACATAAAACCCGTGTGACATTGCGGCGGCGACTGAAAATTTATAATGTGGCACTTGTATAGGAACATGTGAAGAACAAACATGTTTATCATAATATCAAGAATGAATATGAGAGGGTACCGATTTAGTACAATATTTGATGATACAGATGTTCTAGGAGACCTATTTTCAATAAGAAAAAACAATTAGTTAGAAAGAAAATGGCTCGAATGCGTCTATTTACTTATAAAAAGTGACCTGGGTTTATGTGAAAGTCAGCTAAATACAAAATAACTTAAATGGGTTAAAATTTGCCCAGAGTGAACTTTAAATACATAATGTGTAAAGCATATTAAATCGTTTTATTAAAAACTATTATATAATTAATATTTTTTAAGAAAAAGATATTAAAATTTGGACAAAATATGTTTCGGGTGAACTCTACCCAATCCATTTTCACCTGTTGCTTGCCTCACAATTTTTTTACCTTAGTTTGCACATGTTGAAATGCTAAACGCTTATCATAAGTCCCTGTGTAGTTGTTTCGAATGAGGGGGCGCTATCCACTCCCATGGCGCCCGGAACATCCCCCTCCGGCGCTATGGGGCAAAAACTTACTGCAGCGTGATGGTCATCGCGGGGGTGCCCTTGCTTTTCCTTCAAAAAAATCAATTTATACAGCCACTTTCTTTTGCACCTAATCAAACACAATTTCCACACCCAATCAAACCATAACAAATCATTCTTATTTAAAAAAAAAAAAAAAAAAAAAAAAAAAAAAAAAAAAAAACTCGCCATACCATAAAGTCCATACCACTACACACTCTTTTTATATAAAACCTCACATCTCACTTTATTAATATTTTAATCTATTAAGCCCCCTATCAAATTTCCAACTACACATGGCCTAATCGCATAGTTCATTGGGTCCACATATATCATGGGCATGTATTTCACAGATAAAAAAAAAAAAGAAAATTTAAAAATACCATTAATTATTTATTTATGTACTATAATTTAAAATGTAAAAGTATATATAAAGAAGAACTTTTAGTGCCTGTTGGTCGTATTTTCTTAGAAGTAGCACTGTAGCAGGTTAGCATGGCTCTTGGTTCAGGTGGCACTAGGGTACGAACTGTAGAAACGTTTGGCGGTTGACACAATGCAACTTTTGTGGTTGAAATCTTCCCTTTTCAAATGATAAACCATGTAGAAGTTGGGAACTGTTTTGATATGTTTCCTGGAATACCTCTTGTTTTGAATCTCCTACATTAAAACATTGTATTGATGTTTAGTTTTTAGATTTATTATAGTCATATTTTTTAAAATCGTCTGACTCATGTTTCTAGCCTTTCAGTGTTTTCAACATTATTCATATAGAGCAATGATAATCTTCTTAACATGACTTTTCTCAACTGCCATTATTCCAGGTGGGATCATCAATATTGTGTCCTAATTTGGCCTATCATATCAACATGAATAATACAAGCATGAAATATAAACATGAAAAACTGGAGCATAATGCATAAACAAAATCCATAACAAGTTTCACAATGGCGCAACTTGGTTTAACCTTAAAAGTCAAACTCCGTTTCTTTTGAAATGGTAATAGAAGCATAAAATCAAATGAATAAAAATATCTATCGTAACACATATGTAAAAGAGGTTTAGAAAAATATACCAATAAAGGTCCTGGTAGAGAGAACTGAATCCAGGGATTCAATTGCAAAAGCACAAAGTTTTTGAATCTCTTGTCTCATGTTGACTATACCTCTGGCCCCACTACAACAAAAATGGCTTTTAAGAACCTTTTGTGTGGGACGCTTGTAAAATAGGGTCCTAAAAACTATTTAATAGGACGACTGAACTTTTGGGGTCCTCTTATAATATACGCTACTAAACCGGTGTCCTAAAAAGTTGTTTAATAGGATGGATGGTTCTTTTGAGGTCCTATTATCATATAACTTAATAATACACTTAAAATGTAGATCCTAATAAAGTAATTTACAAGACGTTTAGTTGTTGGTGTCCCATTATGTGGTAATGTAATAGGACACTTTATCACCGGAGGTCCTATTATAACATAACATAATACGACACTTTGTAGTAAAGACATAAATATTCGATGATATAGGACCATTTCTAGTCGAGGTCATATTAGAACATAACTTAATATGACGCTTAACACATGGGTCTTATACATTTAACCTTTATAGGACGCTTAATCATTGTGGTGCTATTATAATACATCGTAACAGGACACATGATATTTGAGTTATAAAACACCAGTTTTATAGGACGCTTATTCACTAGAGTTTTTATAACAACCGGCAAAAATAAGGTAATTCCGTACTAATTAATTAATATATGATTAACATAATTAAATGCAATTATATGTGATTTAATTATCAAGGCTTTAGGAGATAGCAATTTCCAAATAATGCATAGGAATGCATACGTTTAATGGTAAAACATGATAGGATCATGTGCGAATAAACTATCCGGTATGGACATTGGCGATTACCCAGTAATAATTAAATAAACGAAAAGGATCCCGGACACCCAGGATATAAAATAAAGGGTATTTTCACAAAATATAATGAGTTTTGGAACTCCAAAACCATAAGTGAAAACTTTTCACATGAAGCTCCCGGTAACGAATAAAGTGCGCGTACCGCACCCGATACGCGTACAACTCGTAATTTCACCCGGCAAAAGCCTAAATAACCAATCAACGCTTAAATTAGACTATATTTAAGGTTTATTAAAGGTATTTTTAATGTCCGAATAACGCGCGGTTAAAACCCGAAAAATACCCGAACGACACCCGAACGACGAGGGATTTAACTTAACAATTAATGGGTAAATATTTTGTGTTGTGGACCCCACCTAAACCCACCAAAGGGCTGGCCTAATGGCCTTAGAATTCTCTTTGTTTTTTTTTGCCTAAACACCCTACAAACCTATGGATATTAAGCATGCATGGACAAGAAATTGTGTAAGATTTGTCAAGTACAAAAGCATGCTCAAGATTGCTTTTCTTTGTAAGAAAAATCGGCCCTATGGCCATAATAATCCAAGACAAAAATGCAAGCTAATTATACACTAGTACACACATGCATGTATAAGATCTAGTGAAAGATTATGGTGGATCACAAATAATTAGCAAAGATTTGCAAGTAATCTCTCACTCTCTCACACCAAAACTCACGGCCAAACACTCCAATAAAATCCATCCAAGATCAATTTTAGTACAACACATATCTCTTAAATCTTTAGTAAGATCACATGCAATCCATGGAAGATATGGTGACGTTATATAACATGTGTTAGGCAATTGAAGAAACAAAGCAAAACTTCCCTTCTTTTCTCCTCCTTGGCCGTAGGGTATTGCACACACACACATCATTCTTTCAAGTTCAACACTTCCAAATCACTTCCAAACATCCATCCATCAAAACCCCATTGTGTGTTTCAAGAGCTTTGAGCTTAACCACTTGGAAGAACACACTAAACCCCTCTCAAATCCAAGGTTTTTGTCTTCCCTAGCCTTGTGCTAGTAGTAAGCTTCTTAACCTTGTTTCGATTATTAATATTCATGTATGTGTTCTTAGAAGCAAGTTGTACATGAAGGGTTAAAATGTGGTTTTGAAACATAAGCTTTAATAGATTTTACATGAGTAGAATGGATGGTTAAAGACATGTAAATGGATCATGGATTTGATGATAATAAAGTAGTGTTTCTTAAAAGATATAAAATCTACACATACTCCATGTAGGATGATGTTTTGGTTATGATTTGTGAAAGAAACTTGAATACGTTAAAAGGTAGTTTTAATCATCATAAAATGATCATCTAAAGTGTAATACAAGATGGAATATGTTAGGATGTCATAAATGTAGAAGTTGCAAAATTAAAGTTTACTCACTTAGAAGAATGAAATTTGGATATAATGGACAAATACATTAAACACACATACTAGTAGCCTTATGTATGGAATATAAGACTATTAAAAGTGTTTTGATGCAAAAATAACTTAACATTAAAAAGATGAATCTTCAAAGTCCACTAATTTGGGTGAAAAATACTAACTTTGAAAGTTAGGGTGGAAAAATGCAACATTTGAAAGTTAAGGGACTAATGTTGTAACTTTGAAAGTTAGGGGACTAAAATGAATATTTTAGAAACTATTAGTCCAAAAATGCAATAATGGAAAGTTTGGGGTCAAAAGTATAAGTAATAATTTTTCCAAGGTTGATTTGGTAAATACTAGTAAACATACTTGGGTAGTTTGTATAAAAAGTGTATTTTTATAAAAGTGGAAGTTATAAAAATATGGACTTGTATTAACATAAGGATTTTTATAAAAATAGAGATTTTTATAAAAATGTTGAACAAAGGTTAAAACTTGGAAAACTTATACAAAAATGAATACTTTTATATAAATGGGAATATAAAAGTGTTGGAAAACATTTTGTGTCTAAGTTAACAAGTTGGGTTAAAAATACAAAAGTATTTTTAAACCTTCCAAGTAACATGTGTTAGGAGGAAGAAATATGAGTAATATTTTTATAAAACACATGTTGGGAAAAACTTGGAAAAATTAACTATACAAGTTAAGACGTCGGACTGAGACACGTTAACGAAACGGACAAAACATGAGAAAAATGCCGTTGCGGCAAGATGAGAAAAAATATATATTTTTAGGAAATAAAATATATATATACATCATGGGTGAAAACTAATTAACACTTTCCTAAGTGTTGAAGAAAACTATTCGTGGGAGAAAAACATAACGTAAACAAGTAAGACGTTAAACAAAACTATAGACTTAACAAGAAAAATTACACGTTTATATATGTATATATATATATATACGCTCGTCTCGGCGAAATTCTAGTATATCTACTTAATGGGAAAGTAGATATGTGGGAAGGAAAACCAAGACGAGTAGACAAAATATATATGTATATAAATGTGTATACCGTGCCGACGAGATCCTAGTATATTTATTTGAATGGGAAAATAAATATACGGCATGGTGAGTCGAATCGGGTGTTGAGAATATACTACCGAACGACAAGACCTTAGCATATTTATTTAAATAGGAAAATAAATGTGCGGAAAAGTGAGTCGGGTCGGGTGTTAAAAATATATTATATCGAGCGATGCGATCTTAAGTATAAATATTTGAATGGGAAAATAATTATACGTTAAGTGAAGTCGAGTCGAGGATAATAATATACAAGTTAAGGAAATATTAACAAGAATAATATATAACTTGTAAGAAAAGGGGGTAATCTAACGCCAACGAAACCTAGGATACGCGCTAAATTAAACGGGAATTGGAATAACTCGTGGTCGGGAGTTGGGTGTACAACTTGCCAAGGCACATGCACTATAGGAATAGTGACTTATACGTCTAGGACGTTTGTAGGTGCGAGACCCCCGTTTGCTATCTACCTATTGAGCCAGACACTGATTCAGGTGAGTCTCACGGCCCCATTTTAAACTAGTTTACGTTTTCGGGGGAAAGATATGTTAGGGAAAATGTTTGACGGAATAATTACTTGAGGTGTGACCGCCACTCGTGGTTGAGACCTCACTTCTATAATCATTTATTCAGGGAAATGAAACCGGTGGAATATTTGAATAGTACTATTGGTGCCTGACAAGGCCCACCCCTAATCGATAGCGTCGATTATGCATCAGTGTATGCCTAGGGTGCATATATTCTGAACTTAAGTCGTAGGATACCGAGAAACGAATTGGAGCGGGGCATTATTATTATACGTCTTGGTTTGATTATAGTCTCAAGTAGATTTATACGAACTTGCAACTCCTATATATTGTCATAACATGGTATTTCCCAAGTGTTTAAGTTTTGAAAACTAAAAACCTATGCACTCACCAATATATTTATATTGACGAAATTTAAACATATCTTTCAGGTAACTAGATGAAGACAAGCATGGCGGGCTGGGTCCCCGGAATCTCCTATGCGGGCGTCGGTTGCTTTTGCGGGGTTTCACTTTTATTTCCCAAATATATGGGATATATTTGAGAAACCTCACTGTTTATGTTAAAAACAATCTACTTTATGTGTAATGTTTGAACATGATTTTGACGCCTAAATAAATGACCCATTTTCTTAATTACTTGTGATTTGCGTTAACCTTGACTTTATACGCTTGAACCGTCGCGCCACGTGTTTCCGCCATTGGCGTGGTGTGACAGAAAGTGGTATCAGAGCCAAGGTTATAGCGAACTAGTATATTTTCTTTAAAAACTAGACTATAACCGGATTTGGTTCAAAAGATAAAGTTTTCAAAATATAAATATATATGCTAAGCGCAATAAAGTAATTTTTCAAGAAGCAGTGGGCATGAGGAGATTCCGACCGAGCTAGCCATGGGTATTGTTATGCAGTACGTAGTATTAGAGGTTAGGAAGGTTACTGTTAAATGTACGCCTTAACTATCTAATTAAATAACTCATATATATTAGTACGGTTCTTTTGCCAGGGATGTCAGACGTAGAGAGTATAGCACCTAGCTACGACAGTAGCTTACAGATTATACCAGCGCCTCCAGCCGAGCCAGTTGAGCTAGTCGTGCTCGACTCAGAGGAGGACGACATGGAGTTGGACGCCGCCGCCGGAGGCTCAGACGGCGACAGTTCTGATGAGACGGATCCCAACGAGGATCCAGATTGGGCCCCCGCTGGGGATGACGCGGCCGCCGGGGCCGACGTACCAGAGGCGCCGCAGGCCGACCTACCCATTATACCACTACCTGCCGCACCACTACCCCCACACCCTATTAGAGCCATCAGGGACTTCCCTATAGGCTGTGCCGGTCCATCGAGACACGCCCCTGCCCAGTCGGAGACCGTGGAGTCTCCATTTGACCGACAGGCTCACGTCGATCACGAGCCACTACCCGCCCCACACATTCCCGTTCCTCCAGGCATGAGGCTTATGCCGATTGCCCGTGGACGAAACGGGTGGATCTCGGACGACTCGGACAACGAGTCGGTAGCTTCTGTAGACCACATGGTGGTACCCTTGATACCGGCCGACCAGGAGGAGCCCGTGGCTCCAATGATGGAGGACGCCCCTGCTGCACCTACAGCCCCACTCGCACTACCCGAGCCCGTACCACAGGAGGGGCCAACCTCAGCAGGACACATCTTAGAGGGCAGCCCCGCCCGTAGCTCTGAGCTACACAGGGCGGGCATGACAGCATTCGCCACTGCGAGCCCTCCTACCCCTACCATAGTGGTGTCCACCCCGGAGTGGGCCACTATTACGCAGCCCCTTATGGCCCCCTTGGACGAGCTCATAGCACCACCCACCGCACCCATGACACTGCCCATCCCCACCTTACCTATGCTGCCACCCCACCTCGAGATGACTACCATGCCCTTACCCGCACCTTACACCTTAGGTGCCGGAGCCCCCTACATGATGACACCACCTGCACCATACCCTCTGGGTGCAGGAGATCCCTACCTGATGTCACCCTACTTCACCCCCGAGCCACAGGGTTTTGCCCAGCTATTCCCCCACTTACCGATGCCAGACCCAGTTGGCCCGTCCCAGCCAGTCTACCCCGACATGCCTGGGCCATCGCAGCCCCACGGAATAGCACCATTATCCGGACCAGCTTGGTCCTCAGCTATTTCACTGGAGCGAGATTTCCAGACTCTCGCCGACACGGTGCAGCGCACCGTGAACCAGATGGAACAGCAAACCCGACTTATGTGGGCACGGATCATTGATGCCCGAGATGCCCTAGCACACTATGCCGAGGATTTGTTGCGCATGGACGCGCATTGTGGGATCACGGGCGAGGCACACTTCGCGCATCGACAGTTTTTGTATGATCGCATCATGGCGATCAGTATGTCCATCAGCACGCACGCCCCTCAGTATCAGTTTCCGCCGCCGCCACCATAGTAGGGATACTTCGGAGACACTTGAAGAATCACTTGTAGATGTATATAGTAGTAGCAGTATGGTAGCGTAGCACGGGTTATGACACTCGTTTGCATTTTGCCCAGCCGTGCGGGTATGCCGGCATATGATATGATGTTTTTATTTATTTCAGAACGATGTATGAGGGATGTTATCCCCTATTTTGTTATTGTAAACAAAGCATTGTACTCGTACTATTGAAATTAATGAAAAATCTTATTGTTATTATGGTGAAATATGTTGTTATATAACTGTGATTGTCTACGATTATTATTGCTTACTCCATATATTGTGATTTGTGTGATTGTGTGGTGATGTTGTGTTGATTATTATGTTCATGTGATGAGTTGCTACTTATGCTTTGTGTATGTCTATATTTGTGTGAATGTTCGCCAAAGCTAACCTTTAATAATTATTATTGAAGAAAAATGGCACCGGCTACCCGGAGCAACAGTGGCAACGACGGGTTGCCCACAACACCCGCTGAACTAGAAACACTAGTCTCGGAGCGTATAGCCCGAGCCATAGCGGAACACGAAGCCGCCCGCTCTGAGCGATCGCGGGATAGGACTGGGAGCGACCGACGTGAAACCTCCCCTACTGGTAAGAGGATTTATGAATGAATGAAAAAGCGATGGGAGATTATCATAAAACTCCTATCCCATAATAACATACTACCTTATTATTGCAGAAACGGCCTCGCGAGAGCGTGGCTGCACTTTCAAGGCCTTTTTGGACTGTAAGCCGATAAATTTTAGCGGCACAGAGGGATCTGTCGGACTGATTAAATGGTTCGAAAAGACCGAAGCAGTGATCCGCATCAGCGGTTGTACCCCTCGACAATCAGTCATGTACTCCACGAACTTGTTTCTGGATCAAGCGCTAACTTGGTGGAACAGCCAAGTACAGGCACTGGGAGATGATGCTGCTTACTCCCTACCATGGTTGGAATTAAAGGAACTTATGATCGCCGAATACCGTCCGGCGAGTGAGGTACAGAAACTTGAAACAGAATTCTGGAACCTTACCATGGTTTGAGCAGACGTGGCTGGGTACACGTCCAGATTTCATGACCTCGCCCGACTAGTGCCTCGCTTGGTTACCCCGGAGAGCAACAAGATAGAGCGGTACCTGTTCGGACTAGCGCCACAAATACGCAGCATGGTCACTTCTTCCAAGCCCACGACCATGCGCGAGGCTATCGACCTCGCTCTGAGCCTCACCGAAGACGCTATTCGAATGGGCACCTTAATCCGGCAGGTTTCGGGACTGAAAATTTTTGAGTCTAGCAGCGTGGAGGGTAAAAATCTGGGGACGAGTTCAGTTGTTGTGTCGAATGATCAGGGGAATAAACCAAGGTTTGGGAAACGTAAGCGCAACGAAGGGAAGAAGGATGGATCGTCGGGTAATGCGAACAAGAAGGGAAAGGGATATGTAGCCACAAGGCGCGGAAATGGTGGGAAACAGGGTAATCAGGGGAAAAATAACGGGATAACTTGTGGGAAGTGCCACCGCTCGGGGCACAAGACAGAGGATTGCCGGTCAGGAGCACCGAAGAATGGAGGAGCAAGACCCTGCTTCGCGTGCGGGTCACTTGACCATTGGAAGAAGGATTGCCCCAAGGTAAACAACCAAGCCCGCGGGCGGGCGTTTGTGATTGGAGCCGGTGATGCACGACAGGACCCCAACGTGGTCACTGGTACGTTCCCTCTTAATGGTCATTATGCTTCTGTATTATTTGATACCGGTGCCGATTTTAGCTTCGTATCCATTGAGTTTAAAAGATTACTTGGGCTAAAAACTAGTAAACTAGATACATCCTACTCCATAGAACTGGCTAATGGTAAAACTATTGAAACGAGAGAAGTAGCGAAAGATTGTAAATTGGAACTCTGTGGGCACGAGTTTGGGATTGATCTCTTGCCGGTTGTTTTGGGTAGTTTTGACATAGTTGTCGGCATGGACTGGTTATCCGCACACCGTGCCATCGTAGTTTGCAACGATAAAATCATTCAAGTCCCCTTCGCAAGCGGTGAAACTCTCTCAATTCAAGGGGAAAGGCACGGGACGCCACTAAGAATTATTTCAAGCATGAAGGCGCGAAAATGTTTAAGAAAAGGCCTTATCGCATTCTTGGCACACGTGGTGGACAAGAAAGCCGAAGAGCGGAAGTTGGAAGACATTCCGATAGCTAGAGATTTTCCTGATGTATTCCCAGAAGATTTGCCGGGGTTGCCACCACCTCGACAAGTCGAGTTCCGCATCGACCTCGTTCCTGGAGCTGCTCCTGTGGCACGATCGCCATATCGCTTAGCTCCATCGGAGATGCAGGAACTATCCAGCCAGCTACAAGAATTGTTGGACAAGGGTTTTATAAGACCGAGTTTCTCACCTTGGGGAGCTCCCGTCTTATTCGTAAAGAAGAAGGATGGCACATTTCGCATGTGCATTGACTATCGAGAGCTGAACAAGCTAACCATTAAGAATCGCTATCCTCTCCCCAGGATCGACGATTTATTTGATCAGCTCCAAGGATCTAGCTTTTACTCCAAGATTGATCTAAGGTCCGGCTATCACCAGTTGCGTATTCAGGAAGAGGATGTACCAAAAACGGCTTTCAGGACCCGATATGGGCACTATGAATTTTTGGTAATGCCGTTCGGCTTAACCAACGCACCAGCTGTTTTCATGGACTTGATGAACCGCGTGTGTAAGCCGTACTTGGATAAATTCGTCATTGTTTTCATTGACGATATTTTGATCTATTCACGCACTAAAGAAGACCACGAGAATCACCTTCGGTTAATCCTTGAAGTGCTACGCAAAGAAAAGCTCTACGCTAAATTTTCAAAGTGCGACTTTTGGATTCGAGAAGTTCACTTCCTAGGCCACGTGGTGAATGAAAAGGGCATACATGTCGATCCCGCCAAGATCGAGGCAATTAAAAATTGGGAAGCCCCTCGAACTCCTACCGAAGTACGACAATTTCTTGGCCTTGCGGGTTACTACAGAAGGTTCATCGAGAACTTTTCTAAGATAGCACAGTCTTTAACCATGCTAACCCAAAAGGATAAGAAGTCCGAGTGGACGGAAAAGCAAGAAGCGGCATTCCAATTGCTAAAAGATAAGTTATGTGGTGCTCCAATATTATCACTTCCCGATGGTACGGAGGATTTTGTGGTTTACTGTGACGCCTCTCATCAAGGCTTGGGTTGCGTGTTAATGCAACGAGAAAAGGTAATAGCATATGCTTCCAGACAACTGAAAATCCATGAGAAGAACTACACTACACACGATTTGGAATTGGGTGCAGTGGTATTCGCTCTCAAGATATGGAGGCACTATTTATACGGAACCAAGTGTACGATTTTCACTGATCATAAGAGTTTGCAACGCATCTTTGATCAGAAGGATTTGAACATGCGACAACGGCGATGGGTTGAATTATTAAACGATTACGATTGTGAAATTAAGTACCATCCCGGTAAGGCGAACGTTGTGGCCGACGCCTTAAGTCGCAAGGAACGGGTCAAGCCGTTGCGTGTCCGAGCTTTGGGTCTGACTATCCACACGAATCTGACCGATCGAATTCGTGAAGCTCAAGTTAACGCCCTTAAACCCGAGAACTTCAAGGGTGAAAGATTGCGAAAGATGGTTGACTCACTGGAACCAAAGGCGGACCAGACCCTGTATTTCATGAATAGAATTTGGGTTCCAGTGTATGGAGGGTTGTGTGAGCTAGTATTGGCCGAAGCTCACAGTTCTAGATATTCGGTTCACCCTGGTGCAGACAAGATGTTCCACGATTTGAAGGAACTTTACTGGTGGCCAAATTTCAAAAGAGATATAGCGGCTTATGTTGCACGATGTTTAACTTGCGCAAAGGTCAAGGCCGAGCATCAGAGACCATCCGGCTTGCTCCAGCAACCGGAGATACCTAAATGGAAATGGGAGCAAATTTCCATGGATTTCATTACCAAGTTACCCAAGACAACAAGCGGTCATGACATGATTTGGGTAATTGTTGATCATTTGACAAAATCCGCACACTTCCTTCCAATTCGCGAAACGGACAAGTTGGAGAAACTGACCCGTTTATACATTAAGGAAGTGGTGTCGAGGCATGGTGTACCTATCTCAACCATCTCCGATCGGGATAGTCGTTTCACCTCAAGATTTTGGGAAAGTTTGAATGAAGCCCTCGGTACTCGCCTTGACATGAGTACCACGTATCACCCCCAAACGGATGGTCAAAGTGAACGAACCATCCAGACCTTAGAAGATATGTTACGGGCGTGTGCGATTGATTTCGGTGGTAATTGGGATACACACTTGCCATTGGCAGAATTTTCTTATAACAACAGTTATCATAAGAGCATTCAAGCTGCACCTTTTGAAGCTCTGTATGGACGCAAGTGTAGATCTCCGCTATGTTGGGCTGGAGTTGGAGAAAAACAACTCACCGGGCCCGAAATTGTTCAAGAGACGACGGACAAGGTCTTTTTGATAAAGGAACGTCTCAAAGCGGCCCGTGACCGACAGAAAAGCTACGCTGATATGAGGCGAAAACCTTTAGAATTTCAAGTTGGAGACAGGGTCCTACTAAAGGTGTCACCTTGAAAAGGTGTCGCGCGCTTTGGAAAGCGCGGAAAGCTGAACCCACGATATGTAGGACCGATCGAAATCCTGTCCAGGGTAGGCCCGGTGGCATACAAGCTCAAGTTGCCTCAAGAGCTTAGTGGAATACACGACACGTTCCACGTGTCAAATTTGAAAAAGTGCCTATCCGACGAGACTCTCATCATCCCTGCTGACGAAATCCACATTGACGACAAGTTACATTTTGTTGAAGAACCAATCGAGGTAACCGATTGGAAGGTCCAAAAACTAAGACGCAGCAAGATCAGATTGGTCAAAGTGCGCTGGAATGCCAAGCGTGGACCGGAGTTCACGTGGGAAAGGCTGGACCGGATGAAGCATAATTAAATGCAATTATATGTGATTTAATTATCAAGGCTTTAGGAGATAGCAATTTCCAAATAATGCATAGGAATGCATACGTTTAATGGTAAAACATGATAGGATCATGTGCGAATAAACTATCCGGTAAGGACGTTGGCGATTACCCAGTAATAATTAAATAAACGAAAAGGATCCCGGACACCCAGGATATAAAATAAAGGGTATTTTCACAAAATATAATGAGTTTTGGAACTCCAAAACCATAAGTGAAAACTTTTCACATGAAGCTCCCGGTAACGAATAAAGTGCGCGTACCGCACCCGATACGCGTACAACTCGTAATTTCACCCGGCAAAAGCCTAAATAACCAATCAACGCTTAAATTAGACTATATTTAAGGTTTATTAAAGGTATTTTTAATGTCCGAATAACGCGCGGTTAAAACCCGAAAAATACCCGAACGACACCCGAACGACGAGGGATTTAACTTAACAATTAATGGGTAAATATTTTGTGTTGTGGACCCCACCTAAACCCACCAAAGGGCTGGCCTAATGGCCTTAGAATTCTCTTTGTTTTTTTTTGCCTAAACACCCTACAAACCTATGGATATTAAGCATGCATGGACAAGAAATTGTGTAAGATTTGTCAAGTACAAAAGCATGCTCAAGATTGCTTTTCTTTGTAAGAAAAATCGGCCCTATGGCCATAATAATCCAAGACAAAAATGCAAGCTAATTATACACTAGTACACACATGCATGTATAAGATCTAGTGAAAGATTATGGTGGATCACAAATATTTAGCAAAGATTTGCAAGTAATCTCTCACTCTCTCACACCAAAACTCACGGCCAAACACTCCAATAAAATCCATCTAGGATCAATTTTAGTACAACACATATCTCTTAAATCTTTAGTAAGATCACATGCAATCCATGGAAGATATGGTGAGGTTATATAACATGTGTTAGGCAATTGAAGAAACAAAGCAAAACTTCCCTTCTTTTCTCCTCCTTGGCCGTAGGGTATTGCACACACACACACATCATTCTTTCAAGTTCAACACTTCCAAATCACTTCCAAACATCCATCCATCAAAACCCCATTGTGTGTTTCAAGAGCTTGGAGCTTAACCACTTGGAAGAACACACTAAACCCCTCTCAAATCCAAGGTTTTTGTCTTCCCTAGCCTTGTGCTAGTAGTAAGTTTCTTAACCTTGTTTTGATTATTAATATTCATGTATGTGTTCTTAGAAGCAAGTTGTACATGAAGGGTTAAAATGTGGTTTTGAAACATAAGCTTTAATAGATTTTATATGAGTAGAATGGATGGTTAAAGACATGTAAATGGATCATGGATTTGATGATAATAAAGTAGTGTTTCTTAAAAGATATAAAATCTACACATACTTCATGTAGGATGATGTTTTGGTTATGATTTGTGAAAGAAACTTGAATACATTAAAAGGTAGTTTTAATCATCATAAAATGATCATCTAAAGTGTAATACAAGATGGAATATGTTAGGATGTCATAAATGTAGAAGTTGCAAAATTAAAGTTTACTCACTTAGAAGAATGAAATTTGGATATAATGGACAAATACATTAAACACACATACTAGTAGCCTTATGTATGGAATATAAGACTATTAAAAGTGTTTTGATGCAAAAATAACTTAACATTAAAAAGATGAATCTTCAAAGTCCACTAATTTGGGTGAAAAATACCAACTTTGAAAGTTAGGGTGGAAAAATGCAACATTTGAAAGTTAAGGGACTAATGTTGTAACTTTGAAAGTTAGGGGACTAAAATGAATATTTTAGAAACTATTAGTCCAAAAATGCAATAATGGAAAGTTTGGGGTCAAAAGTATAAGTAATAATTTTTCCAAGGTTGATTTGGTAAATACTAGTAAACATACTTGGGTAGTTTATATAAAAAGTGTATTTTTATAAAAGTGGAAGTTATAAAAATATGGACTTGTATTAACATAAGGATTTTTATAAAAATAGAGATTTTTATAAAAATGTTGAACAAAGGTTAAAACTTGGAAAACTTATACAAAAATGAATACTTTTATATAAATGGGAATATAAAAGTGTTGGAAAACATTTTGTGTCTAAGTTAACAAGTTGGGTTAAAAATACAAAAGTATTTTTAAACCTTCCAAGTAACATGTGTTAGGAGGAAGAAATATGAGTAATATTTCTATAAAACACATGTTGGGAAAAACTTGGAAAAATTAACTATACAAGTTAAGACGTCGGACTGAGACACGTTAACGAAACGGACAAAACATGAGAAAAATGCCGTTGCGGCAAGATGAGAAAATATATATTTTTAGGAAATAAAATATATATATACATCATGGGTGAAAACTAATTAACACTTTCCTAAGTGTTGAAGAAAACTATTCGTGGGAGAAAAACATAACGTAAACAAGTAAGACGTTAAACAAACGTATAGACTTAACAAGAAAAATTACACGTTTATATATGTATATATATATATATACGCTCGTCTCGGCGAAATTCTAGTATATCTACTTAATGGGAAAGTAGATATGTGGGAAGGAAAACCAAGACGAGTAGACAAAATATATATGTATATAAATGTGTATACCGTGCCGACGAGATCCTAGTATATTTATTTAAATGGGAAAATAAATATACGGCATGGTGAGTCGAATCGGGTGTTGAGAATATACTACCGAACGACAAGACCTTAGCATATTTATTTAAATGGGAAAATAAATGTGCGGAAAAGTGAGTCGGGTCGGGTGTTAAAAATATATTATATCGAGCGATGCTATCTTAAGTATAAATATTTGAATGGGAAAATAATTATACGTTAAGTGAAGTCGAGTCGAGGATAATAATATACAAGTTAAGGAAATATTAACAAGAATAATATATAACTTGTAAGAAAAGGGGGTAATCTAACGCCAACGAAACCTAGGATACGCGCTTAATTAAACGGGAATTGGAATAACTCGTGGTCGGGAGTTGGGTGTACAACTTGCCAAGGCACATGCACTATAGGAATAGTGACTTATACGTCTAGGACGTTTGTAGGTGCGAGACCCCCCGTTTGCTATTTACCTATTGAGCCAGACACTGATTCAGGTGAGTCTCATGGCCCCATTTTAAACTATTTTACGTTTTCGGGGGAAAGATATGTTAGGGAAAATGTTTGACGAAATAATTACTTGAGGTGTGACTGCCACTCGGGGTTGAGACCTCACTTCTATAATCATTTATTCAGGGAAATGAAACCGGTGGAATATTTGAATAGTACTATTGGTGCCTGACAAGGCCCACCCCTAATCGATAGCGTCGATTATGCATCAGTGTATGCCTGGGGTGCATATATTCTGAACTTAAGTCGTAGGATACCGAGAAACGACTTGGAGCGGGGCATTATTATTATACGTCTTGGTTTGATTATAGTCTCAAGTAGATTTATAGGAACTTGCAACTCCTATATATTGTCATAACATGGTATTTCCCAAGTGTTTAAGTTTTGGAAACTAAAAACCTGTGAACTCACCAATATATTTATATTGACGAAATTTAAACATATCTTTCAGGTAACTAGATGAAGACAAGCATGGCGGGCTGGGTCCCCGGAATCTCCTATGCGGGCGTCGGTTGCTTTTGCGGGGTTTCACTTTTATTTCCCAAATATATGGGATATATTTGAGAAACCTCACTGTTTATGTTAAAAACAATCTACTTTATGTGTAATGTTTGAACATTATTTTGACGCCTAAATAAATGACCCATTTTCTTAATTACTTGTGATTTGCGTTAACCTTGACTTTATACGCTTGAACCGTCGCGCCACGTGTTTCCGCCATTAGCATGGTGTGACAGTTTTATTATAACAAGGTTTTAAAAGGAAACTTAACACTTAGGTCTTATAACTTTAACATGGACCCTTAATGTAATATCCTAAAACTTAACTAGATATAGGGTAAATGAAAGAAAGTTTAGTTATTTTTGAACATGGTAATCTAATTAAAGGATTAAACGGTTTTATTAAGAAATCATATTTCTTTTTTCTTTTTTGACAATATAAACCAAATTATGTTGAGATATATGAAGTTTTTTTTAGGGAAAATGACCAATATAGCCCGTTGACCGGGCATTTTGCACAAATAGCCCCCTCCACCGTCTTTGGAGAGACGGGACACGGCTCCCAACCCGTCTGAACCGTCTCCCGAGAGGCTTCCCATTTCAGCCAACAGAGGACCGCCACGTGGCGTCTCTGATCCCGAGATGTACCGTCTCTCTCCAGACGGGTCAGAACCCTCTCCCAGACGGTTCACGTTTCCCAAGACGGCTGACCCTTCGGTTCAACCGTCTCCAAAGACGGTTCACGTCTATCAATCCCGGCTGACACTTCGGGTCAACCGTCTCAAAAAGACGGGTCACCTTTCCCAAGACGGCTGACCCTTCGGTTCAACCGTCTCTCAAGACGGTACACATTTACCGACGCGGTGGTTCCTGATGAGCGGCGACGCTTCGGTTGTCCGGCTCAGCCCTATAAATACCCGTCTCCCGTCCATTTCCCGTCATCCAACCCCGTCTGAACACAATCCACCACCGTACAACTCCGTCCAAACACCATCTACTACCCGACGACCACCGTCCAACACCGTCCAACACCGTCCAACACCGTCCAAACCACCGTCCAAACCACCGTCCAACACCAATGGCACCCCAAAGATGGACGGAAGAACAAGAGATTGCGTTGATTGCGGCATGGCTGCATGTTGAAGAGAGTACACACCTCAACAACAAATGGTTCCGGATCCTGAATGAATACAACCGGCTCGTTGGGGGGTCACAACGTACCACCGAGTCGCTTAGCCGCAAGTTGAATGATTTGACGACAAAGTGTCAAATATTCAACGGCCACCACAACCGGACCCTTTATGACGTACCCGCAAACTTTCCTGAAGACGTGGCCATTAGACACAGTCTAAGGCAGTATAAAAACAGGGAGGGTAAAGAGTTTAAACATGTGTCCGTGTGGCAAATGATTAAACATCGTCTTATGTAATTTGTAATTATATTTTTATTTATTTGTAATGGTTTTATTTTTAATGCAATAGTTGGTTATATTTTTAATTTGTCGTTTTGTTTTTATATTTAAACGTACTATACTATTACAATCACAAATAAACAATAAATATTATTACAATAACAATTAAAAAACTACACTATTACAACAAACTTCCCGAGAATAAAGAAGCAACAAGAGAAAATTAAAAAGCAACAAGTAAAAAACTACACTATTACAACAAACTTCCCAAATTTACTTCCAGAACTAGGAACTTTGTTTGAAGTAATAGTAATGTCTAACCAACTATTGAGGACTACATCTTAGTGTTAGATGTTTTGTCCTCCACAGCGGCGGTAGTAGCAGTGGTCTACATAGACGTTGTTTCGAATGGTGTATGTGCTCTACACAGACAAGTCCGAAACATTTCCTCGTTTTATGTAACAATAGTTCTCAGTGAGCACACGTCGAACATCGAGACATAAATTCGGAAAGCGAACGAACTTGCCTAAAATGTAGACCACCACATCATCGATCCATTACACGGGTTGCAAACCACGCGCAGATGGAACAACAATCCAAGTAGCCGTACGCAGATGAAACAACAATCCAAGTAACCGGGACATATTTTTCGAAGCCGGTAGGCTTCGGCTGGGAAAGTCAAAAAGGCTTCGGCTGGGAAAGTAAAAAAACGTCATTGGATTGGAAGATGAAAGCTTAGAGGAGACGGGTGGGTGCATGGAAGATGAAAGCTTAGAGGAGAGCGGTGGGTGCAAATTTCGTTAAGTTAATTGGGGTATTTATATACACTCGTGAGACGGTTCAGACGGTTCACAAATTTCGTTAAGACGTATTGGGAAAGGTGACCCGTCTGTTTGAGACGGTTGACCCGAAGGGACAGCCGGCATTGATAGACGTGAACCGTCTTTGGAGACGGTTGAACCGAAGGGTCAGCCGTCTTGGGAAACGTGAACCGTCTGGGAGAGGGTTCTGACCCGTCTGGAGAGAGACGGTACATCTCGGGATCAGAGACGACACGTGGCGGTTGGGGGGGGTCACAACGTGTCCCGTCTATCCAAAGACGGTTCAGGCGGGTTGGGAGCCGTGTCCCGTCTCTCCAAAGACGGTGGAGAGGGATATTTGTGCAAAATGCCCGGTCAACGGGCTATATTGGTCATTTTCCCTTTTTTTTATATATATAAGAATCATGTTCCCCCAAGTACATGTTGTGTCCAATTAAATTAATAGAAATACTACAATTCATATGTTAAAAAAAAAGTCATGGTTTGAAACAAGAAAACGAGTAAGAATAAATGAATAATACTATATTTTCTGTTTGACTTTTGAAGTCTTCAGCTACAGTTCCGTTCCTAAAGCCGTAATCTTCGAGCATTATCATTTATCATAGAATCCAACTTTAAAAATAGAACGAACTTCCCAAATCTTGGGGAATTTTTTACCTGTTAACGCCGAACTCATAATCCTTTAAAACCTTGACGTTGTTAAAACTCAAATATTGATTTTCTGAATCGGAACCATTTGTTTCACCAGAGATCGACCGTCAGCGTTACTCCGCCGCGACCACCACCATACCGTTCAAGCTTCCGCTTTAAGTCATTTCGCATTGATCGTCTGATAGCTCTAGTCGGTTATCTCCAATAAATTCTCGTCAGATACTGAGGTAACCGTCTGCTCTTTGTCTCTGGTTTGTTTAATTCTTTTGAGTACGTGTCAGCGATCTCGATTTGTTCCGGAGAGTAAACCATTGTCTGGCTGTAAACAAAAATGTATCTGTACGATATGGTTTCCGTGTTTGTCTCTGAGTTCCTACTTATTTTGATTAACGAAAAGCGAGAATTGTTTATATGTATGTGCGTTCCGATGGGGTTACGTTCTAAATTTATATGGTATTGTGTGGATTTTGATTTATGAGTGTGTATATGCAAGATGATAACATGTGTGAACACTTATTTGCATGGTGTGTGTATGACGGATGGCGTAGGTAAATCAATTTTGACTGTGACTATGAATGAGTGATGTGTGTGTTCTATGAATCTATGATGCATGGTGTGTGTAAATAAAATTTGCATATATGAGGAGGATTTAGTTCTCATATAGTGTCACGAGCATGTTATTTCTGATGTATTGCCCAAGAAACATACCGATACATAATTCATAAACTCTAATATGTTGTGTGGGCGACTATTGTTAATGACATTCTCTACTGACTTGGTATAACTGAACATATTTATAAATGTTGGGTTATACTTTTGCTTGGTACTTATTTACTTTTGTTTTTATATTAGTTTTATATCTTACCTGCTTCATTTTTTATATTAGTTTTATTTGTATGAATTCGCTAGCATGATTTTTCTAAATATGAGTTCTGTTTGGCTAAGTTCGGTTGTAATTTGGATACTTTGTTAGTCTACGGAATATGCAGAAGCTATGTAGAAGATTTTAACTTGTAGACTTATTCTAAAAATGATTCTAAGTTGGTGATTATATAATGGTTACATTTGACGACACTATAAAACAACAATGCTTATTGATGTTTTTTTTTCATATTAATCTTTTCTATAAAAACCTTAGCATGCTAGTGTAAAACTTTATTTATTTATTTATTTATTTTTTTTTTTTGAAATGTTACTTGCACTATTGTGACTAGAGTTTGATAAATGTTTGTTAAAAACTAAAATTTAGGTCAGAGATGAAGTTTTCTTCAAAAACATTCTAAACTCTACTGAGACTGTAGCAAGAGGATGGGTGAAGAGCTTGGACCCAAATGAGCTAGTTGGTGGTTGGACCAGAATGGCGTGACGTAAACATTCAAATACCAATAAAAATTGATGAATAGTTGGTGAGACCGTATGGGTTATTTTCTACAATTCAAGATTGTATTGGTGCATCCATTGCATGGCTTTCTCCTTTCATCTCGGTATGTATTTGTTAAACTTGTGAAACAAATAATTTTAATAATCTGGAACTTAATAATTATACATGGATGGTTTATTTGTAGGTAGTCCGTGAGTATTGAGGGCGCATGATGACTCAGAATTCTACGCTGCTTGTTTCTTTCATTGCTTTTAATTTATTTGTTAAATGTTACAAGACTTTATGTTGGATAATGCTATAACTTATTTATGTTTAGTGTTTTTGTTATGAATATGCTTATTTGAAATATGAGTTAATGGCCAAAATCATTTCTCAGTGACGATTTTGGTCATTAACTCTTTGAAAATATAATAAAGTTTTATTTCTTTCATTAGTTGATGTTATATACATAATTACTATTAGGATTTTATATGTTGATAGCCTTTTTATTGTATAATAAAAACCATTATTTGGATGTCCATAACCATATCATAAAATTATGTGTGTGGATGTTTAAAAAAGCGTTGTATCATATGACTTGTCAGAACTTTGAAATTTTGTCCTATTGTAAGAACATTGTAAAAGTGTCCGAATATGCTTTTCTTAGGACGCTATATGGGTTGTTCATAGACTTATTATGCGACCATAAAATTGGTTTCATAATCTAACTTGGGATATTAGGACCCTTTCCTTGGTATTAAAGTACCCATGGCCGGCCCTTAAGGGGTGCAGGGAGGCCTCCCAGCCCGGGCCCAATTTCTCGGGGACACACTGACCCTCCGGCAATCCAAGTTTTCTTGACAGTGATGTTCTTAATTCGTTTGATTTTTGTATGTTTGAGCTTCAAAGTTGTATCAAGTATTAATCAAAGTGAAGGGTAGTTTATATAAAACCAAAAGTAAAGAAATGTTGAGAGAGGTTAAGAATTAAAGAAGAAAATGAAATGGTTTGAGAAAAAAAATTGTAAGTTTATTAATGAGTGTAGGACTAGAGAGGATAAAAGCAGATGAAATTAAGAGGGATCACACTTATTTGTTTTTGCTTTTTACCGGTTGGTTTTGACTTCCTTTTACTTTTATTTTTGTTATGAAACATTTTTTTAATTGTTAAACTTTCACCCATTTGTATTTTCACCCTTTGTGGGATTCGAACTCCCAACCTCCCGCAAGAGGGTTTGTTCCCTCTACCGTTAGATTACAACCTAAGTGGGAAATAAAATTTGATATTACTTTAATCGTAGCTTAAAAAATAGTTTACATTATTTATTTCGTTAATGCCTTAAGCTAAGGCTAAAGGGCCCAATTTTTACAGTTTGGCCCGGACACTTGAATTTTCAGGGCCGGCCCTGAAAGTACCTATAATGTTACATCATAAGGGTCCTATAAATTAACTTTTAAGAACACTTGTATGTGTATTAAAAGATTAAAAGTAGGCAAGCACATGTTAAAACATTGTAAAAGTGTCCTAATATGTGTTTATTAGGAGTTTTTTGGGTTGTTTATAGATATATTGCGCGACCATAAAATTGGTTTCATAATCTTATTTGAGATATTAGGACGCTTTTTAGGTTTCGGGACTTATTACGACCCTCTTACATGAAACGCTTTTACCGTTGATCCTATAAAATAAAAGGTCCTATAAAATAACGTTTTAGGACGCTTTTGTGCGTACTAAAAACCCATTTTTGTTGTAGTGCCCATTTGAGTGGTCAACCCATCAACAACCCCACATTAGCTTCGAGTTTCACCGTTGCTTCATTAAAATTTCATGAACCTTTTAGTAACTTAGGGCTCAACAAAGAACTTTTGCCTTGGAGAAACCCGATAACCCAAGATGTCAACTCGCCTATAGTGGCTCACGTGAGGTAGTCCTCCCTTCCTTCTTTTGCTTTAAATCTTGAATAATGAACCAAAAGAAGTGACATGTTGCGTTATACTTTTAAATATATAACTTTATTTCATAGGTATTCTTATAAATTTTATAAATCAAAACACTAAAGATACCATATTTATTCACCATATAGTATATCTAAATCAAATGAAGCGAATGATAATTTGTCTACACATAAGGCTTCACAAATAGGCTTAGTAACTGGAGTTATATCAACTATACCAAAATATAATAAGCACCAGATAACACATGGTTTAGTATAAAGATTGTAGAAGATGTACTTTGGTAATAAATTGAATTTAGTATAAACAATAATCACTTAACTATACCGTTTACTGATGATATAAATATTATTGAAGATGGAATTGATGTTTTAAAATTGTATGAATCCTCAAACTGATATAAGGATTAGGATACTCAAATAATTTCTGCAAAATTTGTTGAACAAGCACTTGTTGCAAAATTAAAGTAGCAAGCCATTGTCCTCAGTTATTGATATAAGCATTTGATAAATTTACGTACAATACATGATCTTTAATTGTAAACTTACAATTACGAAGTAAACAAAAAAAATGTGTGAATAAGAATTGTTATTAAGTTATGAAGATGCGTACATATTCTAGATGTTAATTAAGTTTTATATAAACTAAAAAAATTCTTAAAATGAAACGGGTCAAGAACATGAATAATAGAAAACAGTTTCAAATCGGTAATTAGCAACCTGCAGTTACCTGAATCGGCTAATCGCGACTCGCGAGCCACATCATCATCATCATCATACTCAGTTAATCCCACCTATAACAAAGCTAATGTAGGGTCTCAGAAGGGTAAGATGTAGACAGTCTTATCTCTACCCCTAAGAATAGAGAGGCTGCTTCCAATGAGACTCCTGGCTCGATGTGGTTTGGTATCAAGCCTTGAACATAAGGCACAGAACACTTAGCCACCACATGATACATGATTAACCGTCCGTCGTTTTTAACGTTATTTTTACGAAATTAGTAAAATAACGTTAAAACTAGTGCAACTTTACTTTTGCCCCCCAAGGGCCACACATATATACACAAATTGGAATTAAACGGGGCGGAAGAAACAAAGCTACTGAAAACGGTGGTAATGATACGATGTTGCATTCATCAAGTCACCGTTTTTTTTTTCTTTCTAAAACATGTGATTATGTGAACGAAGGGGTATCCAACAGAGTATGAAATTGGAATTTAAAACCTTTAAACTGAAGTTGAATAGTTAATAATGGATTTGAAGCTTTGACGTACCTGTAAATTTACATGGACTATTACTACTTTAAAATATACATACTCAAGGTGTAAAAAGCATTCAAGCAGACCTCTTCTCAACGTACCATTATAGGTTTGAAGGGGACCTGCTAATTACATGGATTCCTGAATGTTTCAATATAACTATTAATTTGTAATCTTCTTCTATTTAATAAAATAGTAGACTTGGGTTCAATGGAGCCTTCTTAAAGTGTCTACCTAGACTTCAATTGAATATGGGGCTCCATGTTAAATCCAATATCTGTTATATAAAAACCTATTTTTCTTTTTTTCCCCGAAACCGTCTCTCCTATAGTCATCTTCCTCTTCCTGCTTTCTGATTACGAATACTCTCCTCTGCTTGATTTCGATATTAATAAGGAACACGTCTCCTCCTTCTGCTTAAAGTTTGTGTGTCATCTTCATTGTTATTCAATCAGTTAACCCAAACCCTATTTCTATTGTTCGTTTTTTTTAATCTACAAATAATATATATATAGGGAAGGGTTATCTTGAGAACGCTAAATATTGTGAGAACCGTGAGAACAAGTAAAAAAATTAATCAAAATCAATTTTTTTTAATACAAACCTCATTATAATCAAAATACAACATTAATAAATAAATTTTCTTTACAAATAATTCATCTTTTCTTGCAAAAACACTTTTAAATTAACTTTTTACACATGTGTAAATGAAACAGTTTATACGTGTATAAACAGTAAATTTACACATGTGTAAAAACAAATTATTTTCGTATGCGTTTGAATTTTTACGCGTAAATTGTGTTTTTGAGATTGTATTTTAGTAATAAAGACAAGTGTAAAAAGAATTTTTGAATTTAAATGGTTTTAGATGCCGTTCTCACGGTTCGCACGAAATATAGGTGTTCTCAAATTAACTTTCCCCTATATATATATATATATATATATATATATATATATATATATATATATATATATATGGTAGGGTTCAAATAGGAACCAACCCTTAAGTAGGAACTGTAGGAACCAATCTGAGCCATCCATCTTCAATGGCATGATTGTAAATAAGTAAAACATTAATTAAATATTTAATTAATTCAAGGGGTAATATTGACCTTTGGTATGTGATTATTAATAGGTTATTATGTATGCATTGTAACTGACAACACCACAAAATTCTCAGATTTTTCGTTCTTGTATACATCAAAACCTACGAACACCATATCAGAAATCGAATGAAGATCAAGAATCCGTATACATGTATGTTTGAAGATTCAATCTTACGTTCTTATTCTTAATTTTTTGTTCTTGTTTTTTTTTAACGACCACGTTTGAGCGATTCAAGATCTTACAATTTGTTGCATGATTTCATAAATATGATCCAAATATGTTATTGATTGTTTCGTGATTGTAATTTTTCTGGAAAAATTCTTTTGTTTCGATTGGTGTTGATTTATAAAAAAAAGGTATTTGAAACCCTAATAAAAGATGGTCAGGTTGTAATTGAAGATACTCGATGCTGATATAATTTGAGTATACACTAGTGTATACTGAATATACACAGGTGTATCATATGTATTAACTATACATTGGTGTATACAAGAGACTTTATGAATAACAGCATGTTTGATTTGAGTATACACTAGTGTAAACTATACGTTGGTGTATTTAACAGATAGTAATAAATATCTACTGTATCAATAATATTTTGGTGTATATACAAGAGAATGATAATACATTTTTTAATTTATGTAGATTTCGGATACACGGTGATGTTGACTTCAAGTGAAGACATTGTTGCTGATTTTTATATTGTGTTCATGTACATGGATGGGAATCCACAAATCAGTAACTTGTGGGGGGTTTTGTGTTTAATAGATAGGTTTTGGTGTATAGTTGAGGGTTTTGGTGTATAATTGATAGGTTATTAATCTTGACCCAAGGCGTTTAGTTGAGGTTTTTTTTTTGTGTATAATGTAGATGTTGTTGGTGTATAATATTGACATGGTTTGTTCGGTTTTTTAATCAGTATAGTGAGGGGTTTTTCAGTGTATATTTGATATGTTTTGGTGTATAATTAAGTAGTTGTTCGACTTTGGTGGTTTAATGGTGTGTCGTTTACTTAGTCATGTTCAGTGTTTCATACACCAATGTATACTATGGTGTATATTTGATATGTTTTGGTGTATAATTGAGTAGTTGTTATACGTTGGTGTATATTACGTAAAGAGAATGAGAGACATAACCGCTATAAGGATAAACAAAGCCAAATGCCTATACACAAGTGTACATTGGTGTATATCAGTTTTTTTTTTGTTCATTCATCATCATCATCAACACATATATACAATGGTGTACATCAGTTCTTTTTTGTTTTTTCATTTATCATCATCATCGTTGACACAGATATACATTGATGTATATCATTTTTTTTCTTTCATTCAACATCATCAACACAGATATACATTGGTGTATATTCGTTTTTCATTAATCATCATCACCAACACAAATATACATTGGTATATATCAATTTTTTTTGTTCATTCATCATCATCATCAACACATATATACAATGGTGTACATCAGTTTCTTTTTTGTTTTTTTCATTTATCATCATCGTTGACACAGATATACATTGATGTATATCACTTTTTTTCTTTCATTCAACATCATCAACACAGATATACATTGGTGTATATTCGTTTTTTTTATTAAAATACCACAAAAACACAAAACATTGAAACCTGAACCATATCGAAAAGAAACCTGAACATTCCAAACCCCTTTCCACCATATTTTAATCAATGGCGAAGGTGACGTATTGGCTCTAGTATACACCTGTGTATATACCAACAAAGATCCTAAAAGGGCCAGACTCGATCCGGCTCTCGTCTTCAAACACCTGGTTGCCCTGAACAACGGCCATAGAGTAGTTGCCGCCTTTTTGCTATGGACATAATTAAACTTAATCTGTTAGGTATTGATAAAGTTACATGATATACGTATGTGTATATAGGAAAATACACCAGATAACAAAGATAATTTACATAGGGGATTGTAAGTTAGCAGATATACATTGGTGTATATAATGGATATACACTAATGCATAATACGTCTTTTTTAGGTAGCATATGATAAACAGCTAATATGTATCAAATGGACTTTAAGTTACATGCTATGCGTATGTGTATATAGTGAAATACACCAGATAACAAAGATAATTTACACATGGGATTGTAAGTTAATAGATATACATTGGTGTATATAATGGATATACCCTAATGTATAATACGTTTTTTTAGGTAACAGATGAATGTATGTTTCTACCTATACATATGTGTATATAGTATGTCCATAGCAAAAAAGGAAAAGTTTGTAAAACAAAACCAAATGTTTAGTGAAACTACTTTACCACAATGTAAAAAAAAAATATATGTAAATAAAATGAAAGCCTATTCTTCGTTCTCGGCATCAGTTGATTCTTCCAATTCGTCCACATCGGTTGTTGTCTCCACCTCTACTTCTTTTCCTGTCTTTAGGGGACAGTTTCTAGTGTCGTGTCCCCTAACCTAGTGCCTACATAAGTTTTAAATCCATCTGGTACACTTGGCGTCCAATATCTCGTCCCGCTAGGAGATTCATATACATTGTTGGCAAGGGAACCTACAATATTAAAAATCAAAATAATAAAAAACCAAAGCAATATATAAAAGTCGTTATACATAAAAAAACTCACACATACGTTAATTAATATTGTATATACACTATTGTATTATACATACATGTATATTGATTATCACCAGTGAAACTCTAGATTATTGTACAATAATTGAACTAAATGATACACCTGTGTATCAATACCTTAAATAACCATAAAACAAACAAAAGTATACACAGATGCATATTGCTTACAGATGGTAATCTAACACAGTCTGTGAATCAAGCCCTTAAATAACCATAAAACAAACAAAGTATACACAGATGCATATTTGCTTACAGATGGTAATCTAACACAGTTTGTGAATCAAGCCCTTAAATAACCATAAAACAAACAAAGTATACACAAATGCATATTGCTTACACATTATAATAGCTTCGTCCAACGTTCTAAACCTGCACCTACAAATGGTTTAACATCGTCTGGTACAACTAGCGTCCAATATCTCGTCCCACCGGGAGACTCATATACGTTGCTCGACGAGGAACCTACAATAAAAAATGTAAATTAAAAATAAATTTTACAATATTTAAAAAATGCAGTTAGACATGCTAAAACTCATATATGGTACACCTGTGTATATTGAATAACACACAGGCTGTGTCATACTGTACGTTCCATTTTTTATAACGAATATACACCTGTGTATATTTAACGTCAAACATAATACTATCAGTTTATTATAACGTCATTTACCAACTATAATACAATTGTGTATAATAATTAATAGATTTGTTGTTATACACTGGTGTATAACAACTAAGAAACTAACAAACAAATCTTATTGTATTTGTACAACTCAAATAACTATATATAATACACCAGTGTATAACTCTATACTCATTCCAATACTGTACGTAAATATGACATCTACTATAATATATAAATAAAACCTATTGTGGGACACTTGGCATTTTCTTAGAGCTTCTTATTTTGTATTCCCGCCTTTTTTTCTTTTCCTTATTTTTCTCACAAAGCTTAACAAAAAAGTTGATCCCTTCATTCTTATCATCAAGGCAACTTTATACTTTTTTTTAATATTATGCATTTATTCTCTACCTGAATACTTTAATTGTCATTGAGGTTTGATTTTGATTAGGGTTTTTTTTATCTCATTTATAACATGTGCTGCAAATAATTTGATTTAAGTCTTTTGATGTTACTGTTCTTGATAAAAAAACATATATCTAATTTTCTCCTAAATAAAATATGTCATTTTTTTTTCACCCGTGTAATACACGGGACTTTAACCTAGTACAGAATATAAAAAAAACGTTTTCGCAAATCAATAATAAACCACACTATAAGGCTAATCCAATAAAAATCACAAAAAACTTGATTCACGCACGAAATACAGTTAAAGAAAATAAAAACAATACATATATACCTTGATTTTCAACACTATTTAGAAACAATGGTTGTGATGGTGTTTCATGATCTTCTATCACATGAGATTGTGATTCAATGTTTTCATGTATATAATTATTATCCATAACTTGGAAATATGAATCATAGGACGATTTTAATTCTTTTTAATCGGAAGTTTTTCCAATTCAATCAAATTAAATCTTCTGATTTCGACTGGAAGTTATTTCAATTCAATCGAATTCAATCGAACGTGATTTTTTTTATTAGGAATTGGAGAAGATAATAGGTTGAGAGATTTAAGGAAACTAAAAAAATGGCAGGGAAATCGCATGAAGTTAAATAACTGCTATATATAAAAATTTAATTAAATTAAAATATAATATTTAAGTGTCTAATTACATAACTACCCCCTAGATCAAGATCAAAGATGAATGGCTCAGATTGGTTCCTAAGTTCCTAACTAGGCTATTGGTTCCTATTTGATCTTATTCCTATATATATATATATATACTAGTAGGAATGCCCGCGCGTTGCGGCGGGTGCATCTGTTTTGCCCCTCGTGCATCGTGTTTGTTGGTTATTCGTTATGATGAAGTAGAAAACAACGATGTATAAAATATATGTTATTAAAAACTGAAACTCATAAGTATATCTTCTAAATATTTTAAATGGGTACATCACAATAGGCGGTACTAATCCTTGCAACACCCTTAGATTGGCCCACGTCCTTCGATGGAACCCTTTTATGTATCTCGAAGGCAGATAAGTATGCGATCGTATCTCTTAATGACCATAAGATTGTAGTGGAAGTGATGTAATTACTAAAATGCAATTTGTGGTATGCAACATATTTCTATTATTTTAGGGCACCCGTGAGATATAGCGGAGTCAATGATTTGCATAGATACTCTTGTTTTATGTTAGTTTGACAAGCGTCGTAACGAATATATTGAACCAAACAAATTAGTAATCAATATAGTTAAAACTACCAAGTCGACTAATAAGAACTTGTCTTCTTTTGGATATGTAAACAATTGGTGACTTTGTGAGATCAGAAACTTAAATTCTATTCCTAGAAGATTATAGTAGCAGAGAAAACAAAAAACCATCGAGGAAGATGATGACGTTGCTCATATATCGCTCACTTTAATGGGTTGAAACGTGTCATGAGTTGGGTGTGTTGCCAAACTTCAAGCCTACATATTCATTTGTGTGCAGAAGTGTCACATCATACCATCCTGCAACCACATAAATTTAAAAAGAAGATATAAATACATAATATATGATGTATTTATTTACTATAAACATTGAAATATATGTAAGTTATGTATTTGAAGAGTCGCCACATTATTTATATACCAAATACATGACCACTATTTATAGGACTATAACATTGATACAAACATAATAAAGACATGGAAGTTATGAATGTAAAGAGTCACCACATTATTGTTAATTTCCTCATCAATTTTATAATTATGTTTAAATTAATTTCTTCAACAATTTAATATTTAGGTAGAAAGACAAATTTACCCCCTAAATGACTTCAATAAGCATTGTGCTATAAGCAATAAAGGTTGTATTTACTTAAATTTTGCGGGTATCCTTCACTAATGCTTTATAATATAGTGTATATATATATATATGTATATATATATATTCATTTAATCATTCTTTATTATATATCCTTGATAACATGGAATCCAAATTCATAGGCGTTTTTTGTTTTATCAATTGTTTTACCAGACCCTTGAATCATATCCGGTTATTATTGTGTTTTTAATAATTTTTTTTGTTGTCGGGGTGCTTGGTATTAGATATGTGAAATCTAGGGTTTAATAATTTTTTTGTTTGCATATTTTAGGTTGTTGAGGGTGTTTGTTGTGTTCTTTACGTTTTTATTATGTTGGGATTGATTACGTGTTGCGGATATATTCATGGCCGATTGTTTCTTCAAGTTTGAGGGGTTAGTTGATGATTGTTTAAAATCGGATTGTGGGTTGAGTTGGTTTTTTGGCCGAATGATTCATCTTGGTTTTACGTGTTATGGTTGATTTGAAGATTCAAGTGTTGTTTCTGGCCGTGGATCAAACTCCATGATTAATCATTGTTTTGGTTAACTCATGGTTAGTCATCATAATATTAATCTTATAGTTTGGCCGAGTAGTTGATTATTTGCGAGTATGTGTTCTTAAGATATTCATGGTATTCTTATCATGTTTTTGAGAATTTTTTATAAGTTGGTTCTTCATAAGATTGATCAATGTTGGTTGGTTGAGTCCGTTTAAGTTTTGACCGGGTTATAGAATATGGTTTGGTTGGATCCGAATTTTGAATTTGGAAATTAAGGATAATTATTCCAAAGATTGTGGCAACATATTAGGAAAGGCTGTTAATAACATTGATTGCATTTAAGATATGGATTGTGCAAAACTTGGGCGCTACGTTTCTTTTTTAAAAATGTGGAACCAAGTTTTTAAGATTGAGTTTGACTAACTTCATGAAATGCAATTTATGTGAAACATATTTGTTTTCTGATTCAGATACAAAGGGGTTACTTGGTGTTCAAACCAACCGAAGCTGTTAAGATTGTAAGGTTTTTGCACGATAGGTAATCTATAAATTCAAATTAAAAAAAATATTTTTACATGGAAATATTATTATTGAGATTAAATTGCTGCCCCTTTTATATTTCGGAAATTAATAACTAATTTAGTGATTCTAACAATTTGAATGTTATGTATTAAGTTTTGTAAAGAATATTTTAATATGGAAACATGGTAATTGATATTTAATGATTACCTAATTTACATTTCCGAAAATCATTCTCGATCAAGCATACTCCAAATCGATCAAATGTTATGTATTCACTTTTGGAAACTATTTTGATTTACAAATTAACATGCAGTCAATAGTGATTATTTTAATAAACGACTTTTCTTTCACTTTGACATGCAATTAATTCTCAATCAATCATACTCCAAATCGATCATCAATCATTACATAATGGTGCACATTTCACGCGTTTAGTTTAACCTACTGTCAAAGAGCAATTCTTCATTTTCAAGTTAGACTCTATAAATATAATACCCAAAAGTGGATACAACCTACCCCAAGATTAAGAAAGACCAGGGTTTTATTTACATAACTGAAGGATGGGATTACATCATGAAAAGCTTTCAATCATCAGTGAACATCTCATTGTTTTTTAGATGATTAACAATACTACATATGATTTGTTACTATTTCTAAAAAACCAAGTTACGCCTCCTCCTGAACTATGGGTTTATGATGTGAAAAAAGGAATATGATGAACTTTTTTATAAGGATAAAGACATCATTATTCTTTCTGTTGATGGCAACAATGAGCATGATGAAACAAATGCTATGAATGTTGATCATCAGAATGAAGATGCTATTGAGGATGATTTAGGTGTGCAGGATGTTTTCTGAGTTGACAATCATATCTTAAGTCCAAGATCTTTATTTCCATGTTTCTGAGTTGACAATCATTTCTTAACTAAGTATTGTTCTTTATTTTGTAGCGTATGAAGAAGATTTGGGTTTTTAAGAATGGTTTGAATAGGAAGAAAAAGTTAAAAGTTACTGATGGTGATGGTGACAGTTGGTATGTAGCTGTTTCTGTGGAGCATTCAAATGCAAACGAACGTTACTATATTCAAGGGATGATGTCTTTTGTTGCAGCTAAGTAACTGGATGCTGGTGATGAAATGCATTTCCTGTTCTTTAAGAAAAAAGGTTTGTTCTGTCACATCCTCAAATTCCACTTGAGGGGTTTTACCGCGAGGCGCGTGACATACCAGGATCGAAGTCAACGGTCACAATAAACGACAACTAAATGTAATGAAAATGATGTAGTAAAACCAACCACGCAGTTTAAAGTTTACATAATCAAAACCAAACAGCGGAAACATAATAAGTTTACAAAACCAAAGTTTAAAAGTAAATAGTTTGACCAAATGAGGTTCAAAGCATGCAAGACCAGATGAGACGCAGTGAGACCCCAGTGCACCTAAAACCCCATGCTGCCTTAGCGACCTGAGAAAACATGCAATATTAGTCAACACATACAGTGCTGGTGAGTCACAGAGATAAAGTTTGAAAAGTTTGCAACGTTTGTAAGCCAGACCCAACAATCCTTATATCTATACCTGATGCTAGCTAGACATCGTTACATGATAATATAGTGTCTTGAACCACTACTGAATGTTAGAATGCCTCAATACCCGTCATCGGTCATCAGCCGGTGTTGTAATGCTTGGTAGGACAAATATGCACCCGCCACCGACCTCCAGTCGGCCCGAGTGGGCCTTGCCAGGCCCAATAGATCTATTCACACTTTCCCCGCTATGTATCCACATATTAATGGTTCACTAAATGTTTGAGAGGACTTGGATGATGAATAATGTCACCAAGTATCCATGTGATATAATGTAATATGTTGGTCTAAAAGTTCATAAGTTTGTACCGCATGTTTCTCCCCCAAATAAGAAAACAGTAAAGAGTGGGGCTATGACACTCACCTTAGGTTGCGTCTTCTATGAAAAGAATTATCGACACAGTCCGATAGTCCCAAATACCGGCGATATATCATAAAGGTTTGTATAAGTGTTTTGACTAATAACCCTTAGGTTAACTAGTCCCCGATTGTCCAGATCATGACTAAGTATGTTTGAAAATGTGTTTGAACGTTGACCCGACACACCAGACAGACCCGACATCCCGTTGGTGACCCATTACGTAAATTAATCAAGTATATATAGTTTACACATAAGGTTCAAGGAGTTGGAAAACATGTTCATTCGCACCCTCTGATAGGTAGAATGAGTTGCTGATGGGTAGAACGAGTCAAGGAGTTATTCATTCGACCTCCTGATAGGTCGAATGAGTTTCTGAAGGGTCGAATGAGTCAGTAGGTGGTTCATTCGACCTCTCTGATGCTGGTTCAACCTCCCGAAGTTGCGAACCAGTTTCTTGTTCGACCCAACTGCTGCAAAAACTCATAAAACGCACCAAATCACATCAAAACAGTCCAAAAACATCACGAGACATCACCAATCGTAGCAGTCTACTATATTTAATCTATCCCCACAAAACCCTACCAATTATATCCCGAAATCAGTCCATTTCACGACTTACCCAAAATGAAAAATTATGGAAATGTTACATCAATACATGTAATCTTTACCCAAAATGGAAACTTATCAAAATCATCTTATAATTAGATTATTATGCTCAGATTATCATGTATATGAAAACCCCTAATCATTTCATAAACAATATTATCATGATAAAACCCTAGATCTAACACAAAACCTCCCAAAATGGGCAAAACATCATCAATAATCAATTGCACCCCATAATAATCATAAACTACCATCTAAAACAGTCCTAAATCATTATTTTATCATCTCTACAACATTCAAGCATCAAATTATACATATCACCTTATTTAACATCATTAACACATGTATTTTTTTCATAAAAACTCATTATTAATGAAAAGGTTTTGTTTAGAAAGGTGTTAGAAAGGTTTTTATCCATGAAAACTTCCTTAGATCAGATCTGGACCTTTGGGGTTTGAGAAAAACGAATGAAAAATGCTTAACAAGGTTTTAGATCAAGAACACACCTTGAATCTTCTCTTGTTTATGATGTAGAAGGTATTTTTATATTAGGATCTGAAAAACAAGGTCAAAAACTCCTCCCTACAGGTTTGAGGTTGAGAGAGAGCACTTCGGGGCGGTTACGGTTTGTGAAATGATGAAAAACTTGCAAAGTATGGTATTTGTGGTACTAGCTCGTTCGCACCCTCTTGGGGTTGAATGAAGATGTTTGAGGGTAGAATGAAGATCAGTCCGGCTATTTCGCACCCCTTTAGGGTAGAACCAGTACCCATGTTTTTCAACTTTTATGGTTTTGTTGTTTAACCGCATTTAAACACATCTTAACACATTTTAACACATGAACATGCAATCCTAACATATGTTAAGTATGTCTAATCATATAAACACCATATAAACACGTATTTACACATTACACATCATATATGGATGAATTTATGTTTGTCACTTAATTCAATTTATGTAATTCACCAACGACGGGACTCAAGACTCGTGTGTGCATATGATAACCTCAATGATCCTCCGAATCATTAAACCATGGACAATACGTAATGTAAACTAACTCAACTGACAAAGTGAAGTATGTTAAATAAATGTTTTTCGCTAAGGTAGACTTATATGTTTGTAAAAGTATTAACCTGAATGGGCCGGTTCGTCACTAGTATCAACCACTAGTAACTATGATAAAGAATCATCCCTGTTCGACCAATCCGTATCAACCACGAATCATCCGATCAGAATATCAAGCTTATAAGAGTCCCCAAATGAATAATCATCCCGAGGTGTACCAAACCAAGTACAAGTGCAAGATAGTGTGTGTAAGCGATTATGTCCATTGGAGCATGAAAGGAAGATGTCTGAATCCTGGACAGCTCTCACAAGTACGCCGAAGTCACTCCAATGTACAACACCGCCATGCAAGGATCAACAAGCTGGCCTATTCGTCTTCAAATCCCGAAGAAGAAGATAAGATAGAAGATAGATAAAACCAAATATAGAACAGATGATGTAACACATAAGTATGATAATGATATAGACACCCCAACAAAGTTAATAAGTTTCCCCACTTATAACAACTCATAAGTGTGTGACCATCTAGTGTGTGAGACTCGACTATAGACCAGACTCTACATGTAGTCCTAGTTCACAATAACCATTGGCTTTGATACCAATCTGTCACACCCTCAAATTCCACATGCGGGGTTTTACCACGAGGCGCGTGACATACAAGGATCCAAGTCAACGGTCACAATAAACGACAACTAAATGTAATGAAAATGACGTAGTAAAACCAACCACGTAATTTAAAAGTTTACATAATCAAAACCAAATAACGGAAGCATAATAAGTTTACAAAACCAAAGTTTAAAAGTAAGTAGTTTGACAAAACGAGGTTCAAAACATGCAAGACCAGATGAGACGCAGTGAGACCCCAGTGCGCCTAAAACTCCCTGCTACCTTAGCAACCTGAGAAAACATGCAATGTTAGTCAACACATACAGTGTCGGTGAGTCATAGAGATAAAGTTTGAAAAGTTTGTAATGTTTGTAAACCAGAACCAACAATCCTTACATCTATACCTGATGCTAGCTAGATATTGTTACATGATACTATAGTGTCGTGAACCACTGCTGAATGTTAGAATGCCTCAATACCTGTCACCGGTCATCAACAAGTGCCGTATTGTTTGGTAGGACAAATATGCACCCGCCACCGACCTCCAGTCGACCCGAGAGGGGCTTGCGAGGCCCAATAGATCTATTCACACTTTCCCCGAGATGTAAACACATATTAATGGTTCACTAAATGTTTGAGAGGACTTGGATGCTGAATAATGTCACCAAGTATCCATGTGATATAATGTAATATGTTGGTCAAAAAGTTCGTAAGTTTGTACCGCATGTTTCTCCCCCAAATATGAAAACAGTAAAGAGTGGGGTTGTGACACTCACCTGAGGTTGCGTCTTTTATAAAAAGAATTATCGACACAGTGCGATAGTCCCAAATACCGGCGATCTATCATAAAAGTTTGTACAAGTGTTTTGACTAATAACCCTTAGGTTAACTAGTCCCCAATTGTCCAAAACATGACTAAGTATGTTTGAAAATGTGTTTGAACGTTGACGCGATACAGCAGACAGACCCGACATCACGTTGGTGACCCATTGCATAAATTAATCAAGTATATATGGTTTATACATAGGGTTCAAGCATAAATCACTTAGTTTGCAAAAAAATTGCATATAAGAAGTTGTGGGGTCGAATGGGTAGGAAAACATGTTCATTCGCACCCTTTGATAGGTAGAATGAGTTGCTAATGGGTAGAACGAGTCAGGAAGTTGTTCATTTGACCTCTTGATAGGTCGAATGAGTTTCTAAAGGGTCGAAAAAGTCAGCAGGTGGTTCATTCGACCTCTCTGATGCTGGTTCGACCTCCTGAAGGTGCGAACCAACTTCTCGTTCGACCCAACTGCTGCAAAAACTCATAAAACGCACCAAATCGCACCAAAACAGTCCGAAAATATCATGAAACATCACCAATCACAGCAGTCAACTATATTTAATCTATCCCCACAAAGCCTACCAATTATATCCCGAAATCAGTCCATTTCACGACTTACCTAAAATGACAAATTATGGAAATGTCACATCAATGCATGTAATCTTTACCCAAAATGAAAACTTATCAAAATCATCTTATAATCAGATTATTATGCTCATATTATCATGTGTATGAAAACCACTAATCATTTCGTCAACAATATTATCATGAACAAACCCTAGATCTAACACAAAACCCCCCAAAATGGGCAAAACATCATCAATAATCAATTGCACCCCATAATAATCATAAACCACCATCTAAAATAGTCCTAGATCATTATTTTATCATCTCTACAACATTCAAGCATCAAATAATACATAACACCTCATTTGACATCATTAACACATGTATTTTTGCATAAAAACTCATTATTAATGAAAAGGTTTTGTTTAGAAAGGTGTTAGAAAGGTTTTTCTCCATGAAAACTTCTTTAGATCAGATCTGGACCTTTGGGGTTTGAGAAAAACGAATGAAAATGCTTAAAATGGTTTTAGGTCAAGAACATACCTTGAATCTTCTCTTGTTTATGATGTAGAAGGTATGTTTATGTTAGTATCTGAAAAACAAGGTCAAAAACTCCTGCCTACAAGTTTGAGGTTGAGAGAGAGCACTTTGGGGCGGTTAGGGTTTGTGAAATGATGAAAAAGTTGCAAAGTATGGTAGTTATAGTACCAGTTCGTTCGCACCCTCTTGGGGTCGAATGAAGATGTTTGAGGGTTGAATGAAGATCAGTCCAGCTGGTTCGCACCCCTTTAGGGTCGAACCAGTACCCATGTTTTTCAACTTTTATGGATTTGTTGTTTAAACACGTTTTAACACATCTTAACACATTCTAACACATGAACAAGCAAACCTAACATATGTTAAGTATGTCAAATCATATAAACACCATATAAACACGTATTTACACATTGCACATCATATATGGATAAATTTATGTTTGTCACTTAATTCAATTTATGTAATTCACCAACAACGGGACTCAAGGCTCGTGTGTGCATGTGATAACCCCAATGATCCTTCGAATCATTGAACCCTAGACAATACGTAATGTAAACTGACTCAATTGACCTAATTAAGTACGTTAAATAAATGTTTTTCGCTAAGGTAGACTTATATGTTTGTAAAAGTATTAACCTGAATATGTCGGGTGTCACATCTTCATGTTGTCTAATGTTGTTTGAGGATGGGGTAATTAGTTTAGTTTATTTGCTTTTCTTTTTGGGTTTGGACAATAGTTAGTGGTTTAACTTTTGAAGATGATGAATAGTTATAAATTAAGTACTGCTACATGATTACTGTCGTGGTCTTTTGTTTTGCTATGGTTATGCTTATCAGTTTTTTGTATATACCTATTATATTATGATAGTTCAAGAAATTGTTAAATAATTCAAAATGTGTTATGAAATATTGGACGCAAAAGTGTTAAATCATCGAAAGTCAAGTGTATATGTATGTAACTAAAACAGCTATGAATTCTTTTAAAACAACCATATCATATATTCACTTAAGGAAACAATTATGCGTACGTTAATAGTTTAATTGTTTACGACAAACAATTATTTTTTATGACTTTTAGCCCATTTTGTTTTCCACATTTGAATCCTTTGTTAAAACTATAAACTTCTATATATTGGTTTTTTTAACCATAATACAATCTTTATCAAAATTCTCTTTCATTTGACTTAGGCATTTACAGTGTGTATACACGGGTCTCAAACCTAGTACATATATAATCAAGCATTCATTGACTAAGAAAAAATTACAATCCGACTAAAAAGTAAATACCAAAACTATCAAAAAAATAAAAAATAAATTAAAACCTACGGAAGGAGATTCAAACATAGCTTCAACTGTCATCCGATTTAGAGAAATTCTTACAACAAAATGGGTGGATTGAGGAACTGATTTAAGACTTGAGACCTCAACTGATATCAAATAAGTAGTGGGTTGATTAAAAAGAAGAGAAGAGCAATCCAAGGGTTTTAAGTTTCTTCCAAACAATTTGATAATTGATGATTATTGATTAATTGCAACTGACGAATCAATGGTGAGAGCAAACTGAATGGTGCTTGATTGATTATGACTCTTGTAACATCCCGACCGATGGCGGAATCATCAGGGTGCACGATAGTGACGATTGTTCAATAGCTTATTGTACTAAATTGTGTAAATATATTTACATTGAATTGAATAATTTATTACACTGAAATGAGATAAAAAAAGGTACAAGCGAAGCCAAATCAGGTAGCTGCATCGAGCTGTTGTTTCTAGGTTTGTCTTTGGATACATCAACACACATGCCTAACTACGGTTTGCATTTTCCTATCACCTCCATCTTCTTATTGATAGTGTAACTTCCATAACAATCACTAAGGATCCAGTGATTATTTTTGTCCACACTGACTACCGAATTGCCAAAAATTTTACCAAATCATTTGACAAATTAAATTTGACTATCTTTGAAAGGTAAAAGGCATTTTGGGAAAATCTGAGTAAACCACATCGGAAAAATCAGTTTTTGTAAATATTTCTCTTCAAAAATCCAAAAATATTATTCTTTCGTAAATTTTTAGATTTTTAGGGGGAGAAAATCAGAAAAATACAAAAACATTAGAAAAAATAAAAAATTAAAAAAATGAGAAAAGCCAAAAAATTGAGTTTTCATTTGGTAAAAAAAGGGAAAATGATATGCACTCATTAGTGGACTATCTAAATCCTTTAGAATTATAAAAGATTTGGAAACGATAAATATGCACTCATCTGTGGACTATCTGAATCCTTTATAATTATAAAAGATTTGGAAACAATAAGTAGCCTCTACAATGATGTGTCAGTAGGCTCAAAATCATTTCCAAGTTCGACACGGTGATATAAACCTAAATCAACTCAAACATGTGTGGATCAACGTGCATTGGCATATGGTCTTGGTACCGAAATCTCGTTTCATAGAATGCCAAAGTCGAAGGTTTCATGGTCTTTAAGAGGTTGGAACATCCGGGGTTAACTGGACATCTCTCATAATAGAAAAGGGGACTGGCACATGTGTCATATGTTAGGTTCGGAGCCTTCAACTAAGGCACCTCTAAGTCATTTCCTAGAAGAAGAAAAGAAAAACAAAAAATAGAATAACTTCTGATCAGGAGACGTCTGGGAATCCTAAAAGAGCAAAAAGATTCGAAATGCCAAAACCCTAATTCTCATTGAGAATTCCCTCTAAGGTATCAAATCAAATACCTAATGCTTCGTACTGATAAATCAATCAATGGTATTTGATTTGAACCCTGGTCTGGATCTCACTCGTCTCTTTGCTGTAGTGTTCATGCAGACCTGATCACCACTGAGTTCATTCCTTGCAAATACGGATGACAACAACTTATTCACCAGTTACGAGGAAGCTTTGTGCATGCCTTGATACGGGAATGTGTCCCCTGGCGGGGAACACCATGTTGATCAGTCCTAATATTACCTTAACGTATCTAAAGTGCCTAATGATAAAACTTGATTTTGAGTTTAGGTGGACAACAATATTGGCAGTTGTTGTAGGATGCTAATTGGTAAAAAGAGTAATTTAATGAGAAAAACAAGGGTTTCAGCTTAGTCCGTGCACTGATATGATTCCCTAACATATGAAACTCATAAAAATATGCATGTGAATAATTTAAAATTTATAGTTCTTTGATTTCTGCAATTTATTGGAAAATCCAAAAGGATTTTTTTTTCTTTTGTCTTTATTTTTGATTGATTGATGTTGGAATAGAAGTATTCTTCAATTGGAATCTCAGATCCGAAGCCGAAACACAAATAAAATCCAAATTTTACAAAATTCAAGGGTCAAATATCACTTTCAGGGTCACAAATTGTCAAGTGTATGAGTTCAGGGTGAAATTTGAAAAGATCCAAATGATCAGGAGGGGAATGATACGTTTCTCCAAACGGTGGTCAGAATGGACAAATCTAAAAAAGTTCATTAAATGTTAAACTTCAAGAAATTGATTAAGTCCGGATTATTTGTCGTATCTAATACAAGTTGTAATTTGTCTGTAGTTTTTATTAATTTTTTTTCTACAGGATCAAACACAACGAGTGTGCATGTCAGGATTCAAACGACAAGGCTTGAAGCTGAACAAGACCCGAACCTGAACAACAAAATCATCCTAAACAGCAAGAACCCGATATCTCTTCTTCAAAGAAACCAGATCGTGTTAGAGCTCCAGCAATTGAAGTTAAAGAAGATGATAACCAAGAAAGGAAAGTGAAGATGATATTGATCTCTCTCTTCGTCACATAATCGTCAATCATAAAAGCGGAGATTTCTTGATTCCTCCCAAGTTATCGAAGCTAATACAAGACCATGAGGAGATCTTATGAAGCCACAACAAATGCTCAAATCAGAAAATATATTTAAGTATTCAGAGATTCATACACTTTGGTGTTACCCTAAGTTGAAGAATGCCGGATATGAAGACTTGAAGACTCGAAGACCATATATCATCTAGCTAGGTCCAAGGGGGAGTCTGTTAATACACTTCGTGTGTGTCCCCAACTAGGTGATAGGTTAAGTTTGTAAATCACTAGCTAGGTCCAAGGGGAGACTGTAAGTGCATTATTTGTATGTCCCCAGCTAGTGATAGATCCTTATAGGTCATTGGCTAGGTAAATTGAGTGGTTTATAGCTCGTAATAATGGTTAAGCGCAGTTTCGTAATATATACACACGAGTAATATATCACTAGCTAGGTCCGAGGGGGAGACTATAAGTGCATTATTTGTGTATATGCCCAACTAACGATAAGTCCTTATAGGTCGTTGGCTAGGTAAATTGAGTGGTTTATAGCTCGTAATTATGGTTAAGGGCAGTTTCGTAATATATACACACAAGTAGGAAGTTTCTGCCCGACTAGCCTTGCTAGTCATGTGGTTTACAGGAGACTAGCAAGCTAGTCGCCCAGTCTACTCGTGTGAATAAGAGCTAGTCACCCCATGGGCCTTGGGCTGTCTAGCTGGGCCTATAAATAGGTGCACTCCTTGCCCTAACCAAGGGAATTGTTCATTTTGTTCATTCTAGTGAGAAACCTTGGTGTTTTGATGATCGGATTGTATTTGTAACACCCGAGCTCTGTTTAATATAATTTTTATAATTGAAACCAGATCCGAACAACTCATCTTTGTGTGTGTTTGATGTTTCTTGTTGCTTAAACCACGAACCGAGGATTCTGCACTCATTTCGGGTCAGACCCGTGATATCCGGATCATTTGTGACAGTCCTAACAGTTGGGTTTAGAACGCTGAGCAACTATCGTTTTAAATTATAAATTTAAAACTTGCAAGTGTCTTTCTATTCTCTAACTTGCTCATCTTTTCACCAAAGCTTTTGGCATCTCCCCCGCGACTTTGCCTTTTTGGAAAAGAAGTTAAGTTTTCTTAAAACACCCACACGACATCAAGTTTTGGCGCCGTTGACGAGGACACAACTGTTTTAGAGAAAGGTTTTCTTAAAATTACTCACGTTTCCTTTTACTTAGTGTTTTTGTTAAAAAGTTTCATCTTAAAGGTTCTTAGATAGTGTATGAACTTGCATCCCTCGCCAATTCTTACACCTCCTCTTGAAGAACCCGAAAGATATTTTAGAGATAGAAGAAAAGAACAGAAATTAAAAATGGCACAAGTTGATAGAACCATCTTTGATTTTGCTAGATCTTCCATCAATGCTTTGGGCTCTAGCATTGCTAGACCTGTCGTTGATGTCGACCATTTTGAAATTAAGTCCCATGTCATCCACATGATACAACAAAACTGCACTTTTCATGGTTTACCCGATGAAGATTCGCAAATTTCCTCAAAATTTGTGATACTTTTAAGTTGCATAACGTCACTCCTGGCGCCATCAGACTTCGCATGTTTCCTTTCTCATTAAAGGATCGTGCCAAAGCATGTCTAAACTCACAACCCACAGGTTCCATTACCACCTGGGCTGACCTTGCCCAAAAGTTTCTCTCAAAATATTTTCCCCCAGCCAAAACTGTCAAGTTAAGAAATGACATCACCACCTTTTGTTAAGAAGAGGGAGAATAAATTTATGAAGCTTGGGAGAGATTTAAAGATATGTTGAGAAAATGCCCACACCATGGTCTTGAAATTTGGTTACAAGTTTCATCCTTTTACAATGGGCTGACAAATCAAGCAAGGCAGACACTTGATGCAACCGCAGGAGGTATTTTTGGGAACAAGAGACCGCAGGAAGCCTATGATCTCATCGAAGAAATTGAAGTCAACAGTTATTAGTGGTGTAACCCTCGAAGTCGGCCATCAAAGACCGGCCTCTATCAAATCGATTCCACCACTTCATTGCAAGCTCAAATTGAGGCGTTATCAACTCGCCTCAACCAGCAGAGCAAAGCACAAGTCAATGCCAACACCGCAGCAAAGTTGCAGCCGCAAGACTCCCGTATTCCTCAGGCCACCGTGGAACAAGTTGACTTCATTGGTACAAGCCGCCCACCAAACAATCCTTACAGCAATACTTATAATCCTGGCTGGCGGGATCATCCAAACTTCAGGTGGAAAAACAACAATAACACCATGCAACCACCCGGATTCAGCCAACAAAACAACCAGCAATGCCCACCAAACAACGGTTACCCATCCATGGATAAAAGACTCGCAAACCTCGAAGCCCGACCAGTAGCACGAATGGACGAGAAGTTCAACAACACCAACAAGAGGCTTCAAGGACTCGAGTCCACCATCAGAAACCTGGAGGTACAATTGGGCATAATAGCCAAGTCTCTTGCAGAAAGACGCGCCGGAAGCCTTCCAAGAAACACTGAAACCAACCCAAAAGCCAATGTAAGTGCCATAAGTCTTCAAAGCAGCCGCGTTTATCCTGAACCAGCGGTACCTGCCAATGAAGAAGTTATACCAAGCAACCCACTCATGAATGAACCCACTCCAGACATAACCATTCCCAATATCACCGCACTAGAAAACTCAACCGCCAGCTCACCAATGCCGGATAATGAAGGGCCCGCAATAAACCAGAATCCTCCAGTTGATCCACCACCAGAACCACCATCGAAGACAGTACGGATGGAATATCGACCTAACATACCTTATCCCGGACGATTGATGAGACAGAAGACAGACAAGCAATACTAGAAATTCACCAAACTCCTAAGTCAAATCCATGTCAACTTGCCTTTTATAGATGTCATTTAGCAAATGCCCAAGTATTCCAAATTTCTGAAGAACTTCTTGAGCAACAAAAGAAATCTCGAGGCAGCGGTCAAAGGAAACGCACTAGGGTGCGCGACACTACTCCATCAAAATCTTCCTCCAAAATTTACCAACCCAGGGAAGTTTTCTTTACCATGCTTTATCGGCAACTTACCTACAAATTATGCCTTAGCAGATCTGGGTGCAAGTGTGAATGTTATTCCCACTTATATCTACAAGCAACTCAATTTGGGCGACCCGCGACCGTTGGTAGCTACAATCGAGTTGGCGGATGGCACCATAAAGAAGCCCGAGGGGATTGTCGAGAACCTGCTTATCAAAATAGGGAAATTCGTATTCCCCGTTGACTTCGTAATCCTCAACATGGGCATGAGTAATGTTCCTATTATTCTTGGTCGACCATTATTAGCTACAGCCAGAGCCACCATAGATATGAGTGAGGGGATTCTTACACTTCGGGTTGGGAGTAACAAGTTACACTACACAACCGATGGAAGAGAATATGAGCCAGAAGATCCATTTGACATGGCACATTAAAAACCTTCGCCGGAAGCATGTTCTACGTTCGGACAAAGTTTATTCTTCCTCCAAAATAAGATGTCTTGTTTCCATCAACACATTAAAAAAAATCTTTGATTTCGTTGGAAGAGGATGATGACGCCATGAGTTTGGATATATAATTTAGAAATTGACGATTGAGGGTTGTAGAGTGTTTGAGAATTGAGAGTTGTAGAGAATTTAGAGATGAGAAAATGATTTTGTGAAAAAAAAATGGGTTTGCTTCATTAAATCTATCTATATATTAAAAGGGTAGACTTTGGTTGAGTGGAGCCTTCTTAGAGTGTCCATCTAGGCTCCAATTGAATATGGAGCTCCATGTTAAATCCAATATCTATGATATAAAAACCTATTTTTTCCCCAAAACCGCCTCCTCTATAGTCATCTTCCTCTTCCTGATTTCTGATTACGAATACTCTCCGCCTACTGATTCCAATCTTAATAAGGAACGTGTCTCCTCCGTCTGCTTCAAGCTTGTGCATCGTCTTCATTGTTATTCAATCAGGTAACCCAAACCCTATTTCTATTATTCATTTTTTAATCTACAATATATATATATATATATGTATGTATATATATCGATTTGTTTAATCATTCTTTAATACTATATATCCTTGATAATATGGAATCCATATTCATAGCCGTTTTTTGTTTTATCAATTGTTTTATCAGACCCTTGAATCAGATACGGTTTTTATTGTGTTTTTAATAATTTTTTTTGTTTGTCGAGGTACTTGGTATTAGATATGTAAAATCTAGGGTTTAATAAATTTTTTGTTTGCATATTCTTGGTTGTCAAGGGTGTTTGTTGTGTTCTTTACGTTTTTTTATTATATTGGGATTAATTACGTGTTGTGGATATATTCATGTCCGATTGTTTTTTCAAGTTTGAGGGGTTAGTTGATGATTGCATAAAATTGGATTGTGGGTTGAGTTGGTTTTTTGGCCGAATGATTCATCTTGGGTTTAGGTTTTATGGTTGATTTGAAGATTCTTGTGTTGGTTCTGGCCGTGGATCAAACTCCATGATTAATCATCGTTTTGGTTAACTCGTGGTTAGTCATCATATTATTAATCTTATAGTTTGGCCGATGTGACAACCCGACCCAAGGGGGCCTGGACGAGATCACAAATTGATACAACATTCATGCAAATGCAAGCAACAGCGGAAGCGGTATAAAAATAACTATCTTTATTAATATAATTTATATATTTTGTTTACATAATACATTTTCACTAAGGTATATCTAATCTCCAAACATACTGGATCGGATAGCTTCTATGGTTTCTCGTTCGTCTTTTGGTTCGTCCGCCAGTTGTGACTTCGAGTTGCAATCACATGCTCTTCATATCTCCAGAGCCGGTACCTGAACACATGCTTAAAAGAGTTTGGTCAACAATAATGTTGGTGAGTTCGTGTGTTTAGTTACATAGGCACCAAAAAGTAGTTTATCAAACCAAGTGTCAGTTTTATCATTTCAAAAACAAGTTTACGAGTTCTCACAACTCAAGTCATGGTTATGGTGTTACAATTATACAAGCTGGCCACTCAACCCTTAGCACCTAGCGTCATGCCTAACCATGCCTAGATGTAACAACAGAATCTATACCCGTTATTGTTATAGTTCTCAACATATGCCCTGCCACATAGGTTCCCCAATGGCAAAATATATGTCGCAATGACCCGTCGGTCTCAGTGGGGGTTTCTGGGTCAGGCCGGACCACTGTGCGTGGGGGATTCCCCAAGTAGTACTACCCATATATTAAGTCGGCTCACCTAGAGTTAATGAGTGCCTGGTTCAGTATGCAAAACAAGCAAGCAGGTAATCACGCTCTGTATAACTAACACCTATAATTAAGTAAAACAACTGGTAGCATGTATTCACCCCAAAACAATTTAAAAGTAAAAAGAGGGGAATTCACGAAACTCACTTGGTAGCCTAGCTCAAATATAAAAATTGGGTGCTCGGTATCGCATACTGATACTCTCCTGATTGGGCCCTATGTCGATACACATTATTATTAGCTTTTCGTTTCGTTTATAAAGGTTACGCGGGGGACGAGCTCAAGCGTATGGTTTATATTATTTATGTTTCCTTTCATTTTAGTATCCAAATTCTATACCTGAGTCTTAGTTGTCAAGTCTATATCCAAGTGTCATTGTTCAAAGTCTATGTCCGAGTCATCATGTGTTTCAATGTATTGTTTTATTATTCTTGTGTCATGTTCAATGCTTTAAATCCTAAGTCCAACATCGCCACTATGGTTCATTTCAATGTGTGTATATACATATATGTTCACAAGGTATATTTTGGCGAGCTTATATAAAGGTATTATATAAGTATTAAGGTGTCCAAATGTCGAGTCCGAAGCTTAGGTATAATGGTACAAGGTGTTGTGATAGTATCCACTCCAGCATATATTTATAGTAGTATACTTTGTTTATACGTGTATCTCAATATTCTAAGTCCCAAGTCTTGAGTGTCCTTGCTAACCAAACGTCATCACTATTGTTTGGTTTAACTTATATATTTGTATATTATAACTTATCATAAACCGGATCTTATCCAATTTATGTCACAAGCTCAAATGTCCGTAGACTTTTTATCCAACTAGTAATCTTAATCATCCTAACTTTATATATTATGAATATATACTTTTATGAATGGTCCGTTTATCAACTCGTCAAGTCCCACACGTGTCGTTATATAAAGATTATTAGAATATGAAATGGTTTAGGTCTCGGTCATACCTATCGTCCCAGTCGTGTTTCCTGTTGACCACAGTTGACTGGGTTGACCCTCGGTTTGACCCATCTTCAAGACTCGCTTCCGGACCTAAGCCGACACCCATCAACCAACAATCATTGTCACCCCAAAACCATCAACCTTCGGACCCATCACTACTAACAATAACAATCATTCACCATTACCGTCGCCTATCAACAACACCCGAACCCTTCATCCGGCCACAACCCTGATCCGGCAGCCACCTGAGCCCACTGTACCACCATTTCCAACCCACAACTATCCACTTCAATGTCACCATGATCCTCCCATTGTATACCCTCTATGACCCATTATCCTCCACCATAGCTCCATTATCGTGACCCTTTACTCAACAGTGAGATGCCACCATCTCAATAACCATAACCATAGCCAGTCACCACTATTATATTTAGAAATGAGGGGGGGTTTTACTTTAGTCTGAAAAGGATCTGGTCACAGAGGTGGTGCCGCCGCCTGGAACCACCATAGGCTTCTCCTTTTCATCCTTCACTCTCTTCTGGTTCTCTCTTTCCCCTGATTCTCTCTTTCTCTCGGTTCTCTTTCTTCTGGTTCTCTCTCTTCATTTCGGTTCTCTCTATCTCTCCTCCTCTGTTCTTCTGTATACGTGTGTGTATATACGTGAGAGGAGAGAGATGGTAGGTGGGTTTGTGTTGTGTTGACCGACTGCCGGAGCTTCGCCGTCACCGGCAGCGAGAAATCTCCGGCTCCTCCTCTCTCCCTCCCTCCCTCCCTCCCTCCCTCCCTCCCTCCCTCCCTCCCTCCCTCTCTCTCTCTCTCTCTCTCTCTCTCTCTCTCTCTCTTCTATATCAGATATGTGTGTGTATTGTGTTGTTGTGTGTGTGTGTGAGTGGGTTTATAAGAAAAAGGTGGGGTGTGTGGCAAAAAGATGGGAGGACAAGTGTTCTCCTCTTGATTACTCATTAGGTTCAATCGGGTCAGGTCAGGTTCGGGTTCGTATCACGTATTAGTACGGTCTCGTAAAACGTGCTACATAATAATATTTTATTTATAACGGTTCGGTATTCAATTCCGTACATAATCGCATCTTTTATTATTATTCAATTTCGAGTTGTTACAGCCGAGTAGTGGATTGTTTACGAGTAGGTGTTCTTAAGATGTTCATGGTGTTCTTATCATGTTCTTGATAATTTTTATAAGTTGGTTCTTCATAAGAATGATCAGTGTTGGTTGGATGGAGGCTAGCTGAATCCGTTTATGTTTTGGCCGGGTTATGGAATATGGTTTTGTTGGTACCGAATTTTGAATTTGGAAATTAAGGATAATTATTCCAAAGATTGTGCCAACATATTAGAAAATGTTGTTAATGGCATTTATTGCGTTTAGGATATGGATTGTGCAAAACTTAGGCACTAAGTTTCTTTTTTAAAAATTTGGAACCGGGTTTTTAAGTGGTTCGGTCAAGTTCGACCTACGTCAAATGTGAAGAGCTAGTCGTTTATTACTTTTAAGTTTACAAAGTGTTACAAGAATAACCTATCCCTCTAGTACAAGAAATAATTTTCGGATCCTTTGCAAAGGAGTTGCTGTCTTCTATTTATAGTGGAAGTCATGGGCTTTGGGGAAAGCCCACGAGGAGTCCTGACTTATTTGGGCCTTGTGCCGGCCCATATGCTTTTGGCCCCTAAAATAGGTGGGAAAAAGGAGGCATGTGCTGCTGACGTCATCGGCAGTTGGAATCGCCTTACCCGATGGACAAGTGGCATCACGGGATTGTTCGTCGGCGGCATATCGTTCTAACACAACATGGTTGACTTACCTGCTGGCGTCTGACGTGACATCTGGCAGCAGGTAAGCATGCCTGTGCGATACTGTAAATGCAGCATGGGGGAAGGCCTATGCTGCTAACGTCATCGGTAGTTGGAATTGCCTTACCCGACGGACACATGGCATCACGGGATTAGTCGTTGGCGGCACGTCGTTCTGACACATGGTTGACTTACCTGCTGGCGTCTGACGTGACGTCTGGCAGCAGGTAAGCATGCCTGTGCGATACTATAGAGGCAGCATGGTGGAAGCATGGGAGCAGTCACGTCACTGTTCATGTCAGTGGTCGTTGGACCACTGCGGCCATGTTTCGCACTATAACTGGCGACATCTCTGATCTTCTGTGAGTGAATCTTCCTAACCTTTGATCTTTCGTACCTCGTACCAAAAGCTGGTGAGTTGAGGAATATTCCGCGTATGGGCGGACGCGCGTATTTCCTTCTGGATTGATGTGGATAAGACTGCTCCGTGTACAGTCTTGCTTTCTCTGGCGGAGTGGTTTCCGCCTGATGGTCCGCGGATTATCCTGAAGAGGGATAGGGATGCCCCCTCCGCGAGGATTAGGCTCCATATCCCTTCAAGTCCCCCTAGTCTAGGGCTTCTCCTGTTCTTGATTCAAGAGTAGGTGGAGCACTAGACTAAATAAAGTGTTGGTCGCGGATGATAGCTCGTCTGCTTGTTGACGGGTTTTGAATGTTTGTAATGAATGTTGGCAGAGAACATCTTTTCTCATTTTACGTCAAAGTTCCGCAGAAGGTGACCTGTCATGCCTTGTCCTGAAAAGGAGCAGGCGGAGAACGTCTTTTCTCGTTTTACGTCAAAGTTCCACAAAAGGTGACCTGTCATACCTTGTCCTGAAAAGGAGCAGGCGGAGAACGTCTTTTCTCGTTTTACGTCAAAGTTCTGCAGAAGGTGACGTGTTATGCCTTGTCCTGAAAAGGAGCACGCGGAGAACGTTTTTCTGATTTTACGTCAAAGTTACGCAGAAGGTGACGTGTCATGCCTTGTCCTGAAAAGGAGCAGGCGGAGAACGTCTTTCCTTTTGACGTAAAACTTCCGCCAGTGCGATCGTGGTGTTGTAATAAATGCCTTAGTAGTTAATGCGGTTCTAGAGTTGGAATAAATATGGAATTATTTAAATTTAAAGTGTCGCTAATAATTTAAATTTAATGCGCCTGGAATTCGAATGTATCTTAACTTCTGATTGAAGCTTTGCAGAAACCGAGCTGGTAGACGTGTCAGACAGCTGTCTGACATGTTGTCTGATGTGTGTCACATCAGACGTGTGCAGTTGTACCTTTTCGTCTGGTGTCAGGCGCGTGAGGACCACGCGCGCCGGTTGGTTGACAAGTGATCAGGATTTTGCCACGTGTTGTTGATCACGTGGGTCGTGTCAGGCGCGTGAGTCGCCACGCGTCTTTATGGATGAAAACGTGAGATCTGGCAACACGTGTAAGTCATCCCGGAGATCGCCAGCTGGTGTGCATACACACACGTGGATGTGGGCCGTTCGATGACATGTTCGCCACGTGTCATCATCCTATGCCTCCAGACGAAAGGTTGTGACAGTTCGTTTTTCCCCTCCGGGGCCCACCGTCATTAATGTGGTGGGTATATATATGAGGAGAAGCTTTCATTTTTCAGCTATGCTTTCCAAATTCCGATCAAATTCTCTCCTTTTCTCTCAACCTTTTCATATTTTCTTGTTGAATCTTTGAAGTTTTCGAGCAATCTTCAAGTATTCCGACGACGTTTCCGGTGAATACTCAAGATTTCCTTGAAACTTCAAGAAGATCTTTGTTTTTTCGACCCCTTTGCAGTTTATTTCTTCTTCTTTCTTGACAACAATGTCTTATATCTCCACCGGTGGGGAACCGTCCGGTGACACCCACTACGAGGAGCCTGATGATGGCAGTGAGGAGGAGGAGCCCACTGTTCTGGTGACTAAAATAAAGGAGAGGAAGTTGATGACCAATACCCCCTACAAGTGGGTGGCTGCTGCTTTCAACGAGTTTTGCAGGGGTCATGGAATCCTGCCGGAATGGGAGTCGGAGTTCCCCGCTCCTGGTCAGACGGTTTTAACTCCGACCGATGGGAAGATTGCTCTCTATGAGGGCCACTTCTCCAAGTGTGGCTTCCGTCTTCCTTGTACCCGTTTCCAGCTGGACACGTTTGTGGAGTATAGGGTGGCGGTGATGCAGATGAGTGCGTTTAGGATGTTGAGGATGGCGCACTTCGAAAACTCCTGTCGTGCGTTGGATATTGAACTGACCATCGATCGGTTCAATGTGTTTTACTACATGTCTCCGGGATGAGGCATGGTTTACTTTTAAGCCGCGGCCGAAGGTTCCGCCTATGGTTAGTGAAGTTCCCAAATCCCTCCATGGGTGGAAGGATAAATACTTCTTTGTGAAGAAGGATGTAATCCCTGTGGCGATGCCGTGGAAGGTGGTGGCTGCGAAAGAGCAGGTGAAGGACCACGAGGTGATGCGTGGTTATAAGGAAGAGGGTTGGTTTATCGCCCTAACCACTCACAAGACTGAGCTGGAGTTGAAGGGGTTGTTTCAGGGGACATTTAACTTGCTGGGCATCAGCCGCACTGGGATTCGCCCTGGGAAGGAGCCCTATTGTGATGCCCCGCAATTTCAGGTTCTCACTTTAACTAAACTCTAGTTACATTCCTTGCATTCTACTTAACCAGGGATAGCTAGATAGGACACACGTTGCACAATTATAAGTTAATAACTGCATGAAGTGGTAATTTGGGGAATTACCAAACTGTATACATGATTAGTGAACCTTGGACGTTGGTGAACCATGAAGTTAAATAATTGTGAATTAATTGATTGAGATTGATTGCAATTACGTGCTTCTATGATACTCTGTGAAACTATGTGCAAACTGTATGTGATTACGTGAATTTAAACCGAATACATTAATAAAAACCATAATGGATAGACCATTAGGATGGTTGGGGTCTTAACACATGGGGCTTCACTTGTTACGGTACAAAATAGCGAAAACATCGAAGAAAACAGGTTGTATAAAAGGCCACCCGGAGCGGGCCGGGGATGAGTGAGCGGCCGCTCACTCTCTCCAAGCGGCCGCGCGCAGCATTCTGACGCAACTAAACCGACTTAAAACCCTATTTAAACAATCTTAAGCCTCATACAACCCCTAAACTCAACCCTAATCGCCCCCTACTGCCATATTACGAAATATTAACCCCTAAACACTTGCTAAGGCGCAAGAACATCGATCGGGAAGCTTCAAGAGCATTCGGTTGATTGTTTCGAAGAGCTTGCGGTATAATCTTTAATCTATTTTGTTTTAATCTTCTTTAATATGTTATAAAACCTTATAACTAAGTTTGTACAGGTCTGAAACCTTTTTAAAAGGATTAAAACTTGAGGTTTATAAAGATTGAATGGGTTAAACATGATCCTATGCGATTAGTAATATGATAGGTTGCTTGTTGCGCAAGTTTGTGATGTTTTGATCATTAGGGTTTATGATTTTGCATCTGTTAGGATAGTTTCTGATCATGCTAGGTCTTATGAATGTTTTGTGATGATTATTGATTGTTGTTGATCGATTATACGCACATGTGAGTCGTTTAAGTAAGAGTTTATGCATGATTAAAATCTGGACAGAATGTTTAGGTCAACTTGTAGGGTCTATTACGTGACTTAAACATGATGGTTTTGATGATTTCTTTGTATGGTTGTATTATATCTGGGCTTAGCTTTTCATAATGGGCAAAATCGTCTAATTTGGACGTCGTATGAATAGTTTTTAGAATTTTCTTTGAATAAAGGTCATATCAGATTTTCGGATTAACAAATTGAGTCAACTTTAAACAATCATAACTTGAGTTTTACAAGGAATTAAGTTATGAAATTTGGACAGTAGATTAAAATTGGAATAACTTGGCTTTTCCAAGTGGATTCATTCCGTTTGGATGAAAACACGATTTTTGGGAATTTTTCTACTAACCTGACCTGTTGTAGAAACTTTCTGGACATACCTATGATTTACGATTTTTCATAATTTTTGTGTTTAGTTTTTAGACAAAACAAAAATATGGGTTATCAAATGAACCCCAAAGAATATTCAGTAAAACTTTGGGAGTTTAAATCATTGGTTAAGTATTTTAAATAAATTAGTTTTCGTGGTGCACAATCTGTCCTAAAAACGCAGATTGTGTATTATGTGTTTATGTGACTAATTGGAGTCCTATGTGGTATGTATTTGACATGTACTTGAATGGGCACTTATATGAGATGCATATGAAGTGTAAAACTAATGATAACCCATATATTCACCAACGGGTCCGTATGGTTTACTTATGCATGTAGAATCACTAGGTGTCACTTACACGATTTTGAACATTTAAACGTCTTGGACAAACAGGTTATATGATGTAATGGTATTACACATATAGTTACTTAGTGACACATATACTAGGGAGTCGGTAGCATACCCTACTTTAGAGTTTGGATTTATTTGCTTGCATACTAAGGTGAGTTTCACTACTTTTTCTCAAAAGCATGCGTCTCGGGTTTGAGACAACTTACAAAACGTTTTCTAGTCCGGTTTGGGACTACTGTTACATCTCGGGTTTTGAGATGCTTTGACTCCTTGTTTGGGTCGGGTTTACGATTCCTTGTGTGGATCGGGTTTTGATCAGTTTAAAATTTATTGGTCCTTTGTGAACTAAACACTCTATCACTTGAAAAGTCCTTACATATTATTGGGTTAATCGCTGGATGCGAACGGGGTATTAGTTGATAGCGCTATTAGGTTGTGCAGCAACCTCATGCCTGAGGTGCTTGGGTCACGAGCATGAACTTCTGACCACATTTGAGAACTGGTGTTGATAGACACTAGTTATTGAGGCAAATTATTATATTACTGAAGGTGTCCCAATAATACTGTTTAGTTACAATGAGTGGGCTAGCTAGCCCTGACATGATTAAACTGATAACACTTGAACATTTTGGTCTGGAGGACCTACGCTTTTACTTGGTTACGTGGTTTTGGAAACCAGCGCATTTACTTACTCACTTTCTTTACCTTGTGAACTCACCAACATTGTTTGTTGACCCACGATATACATGCTTTTGCAGGTAGTTAGCTTCCGGTGCCAGGATTAGAAAGCACTGCACACTTCACTGCATTTGGGGTCTTGGGCATACACCTAAATTACATATTATGCTTTTACATTTTCTTTCATATGGTTTTAATTTGGGCGCGTTGCTTTGCGCATGGTTTTAAAAGGTTTAAATTTGGTTTACGCTTTCGCAGCTTAACTAAACTTGGTTTTTGAGAACGAACTAAATGGTTTGGGCATTTAGAGTTCGTTCATATGACTTATGGCTATGGGATCCTGGTATGTCATGCGCCTCGCGGTATAACCCCGCAGTGGAAATTTGAGGGTGTGACACCTGTTGGAGATGTTGCCTTCAGCCCACTTATAGGCCCAGTCGTTTGAAGCCTAGTATAATTAACTTGTTAAGCAAGATTAGCATAGGGTTTTAACCCTAATTTAGGCCTATAAATACTCTCTTGTACTTGTAATATTTGTATCACTCAATAATAAGAATTCCCCAGTTACCCCCGTGGACGTAGGTCAGTTTAGACCGAACCACATAAATACTTGTGTTCGTGTGCGTGTGTGTTCTACGATCCTAACAACTGGTATCAGAGCTCAGGCTCTAGATCAGATCAGAAAGAACACCCGCCAGCCACCTCCCACCTCGGTCGACACCGACCCTCCCGCCGTCACCCTCCTCCTGCCGTTAACCACCTTCTACCGTCACCCACCATAAAACGCCGCCGCTAGAGTTAAAAACCCTAGCTGTCGCCCCTTGCACCTAATCTGCCGATTAGTGCTCTGTCGTTGCAAACTCAGAACCGCCGCCTTCCTTCAGTCGAACCCCTACCCAGCCGCCACCACTTTTTATTTCTTCCAGCCGAACCCCTACCAGACCTCTGCCAGCACAACCCATCTAGGGATTCAGTCGGACAATCCAATAGCAGCCGCAAAGTGTCAAAGTATTTGAACCAGGAGGGTTCCAACTTGACTATTGTTGTGGTGCATGTGCTCGAGGACAGAGATTGGTGCCTGCTTGTTGTTTAAGAAGGAATAGAAGACACAAACTAGTGTAGAGAAGTTGAAAGAGAAGCTACTGTGGTGTGGTCCCTTTTAACTTTATCAAAAGTTTTGGTGTTTGTTTGTCTAAAAGTAACAGTGGAGAAGTGGGGTCATAAAGGAAGTTGGTTAGACTTTTGTTTGGGAGTTTGTATTTTGGTGGTATTTTATTAATTTGGCTAGTTTCCTAGATATTTAGAGAAGGGATAATGTCTGAAGAAGGAAAAGTCAAGGTAGAGAAGTTTGATGGGAAAAACTTTGGTTGGTGGAAGATGCAAATCAAGGATTTGCTTATACAGAAGGAGTTAGATGCTGCATAGACCCTCCCCCTAAGACCATAACGAAAGAATAGACGAATCTTGACAAGAAAGCACAGTCAACGATTCAGCTTACTTTCTCCATGAATGTAGCTTACAACATTCTGGAACAAACCACAGCGCGTGGGATTATGGAAGCTTTGTCAGACATGTACGAGAAGCCGTCTCCTGCGAACAAAGTGTTAATGATTCGGGAGTTAGTCAATATTCGTATGAAAGAGGGAAGTTCTGTTAGTGAGCATATTAATTTATTTAAATCACATTTGACACGTTTGCCTTCTGTGAATTTTAAGATAGATGATGAATTGCAGGCTTGTCTATTGTTATCCTCATTACCTGACAGTTGGTCAGGCACAATCACAGCAGTCACAGGGTCAGTTGAGACTCTGAGTTTTGGAAGAGTTCGTGATTTGTTACTAAATGAGGATTCCAGAAGAAGGAACAATGGAGAATCAAGCTCGTTGCTCAGTACTGAAGGAAGAGGGAGAAGTAGTAATAGAGGAGGAAATAAGGGTAGGTCAAAGTCAAAACACAGGAGCAAGTCAAGACCTGGAAAGTCAAGGAAAGACGTACAGTGTTGGAACTGTAAGGAGTTTGGGCATTTCAGAAGTCAGTGTTCTGAACCTGCGAGAGAGAAAAAGGAGGTGAATGCTACTACATCCTCAGACTCAGAGGATGCTCTTATTTGCTGTATTGAGAGTTCTATTGAAGACTGGATTATGGATTCAGGAGCGTCTTTCCATGCTACTTTTAGCACGAAGAAGATGAAGAATCTGCGAACAGGTAACTTTGGTAAAGTTCGTTTGGCTAATAATCAGAGTCTTGATATTACAGGAATCGGTGACATAGACCTTAAAACTCCATTGGGAACCATTTGGACCTTGAAGAATGTTCGGGTCATTCCTGGCTTGAAGAGGATGCTTATATCCATCGGTCAGCTTGATGATCAGGGATATGATGTTCACTTTGGTAGTGGACAATGGAGAGTTGTTAATGGCAGTATGGTAGTTGCTAGAGGCAAGAAGAGAGGTAGTTTGTACATGGTTGAAGCATCAGCTGATGCAGTGAACGCAGTATCGAGTGACCAGAGTCAGACAAAGTTATGGCATCAAAGACTCGGGCACATGAGTGAAAAGGGGATGAAGATGCTTGTTGCCAAGGGAAAACTTCTAGAGTTGAAGAAGGTCGAGTCAGAATTTTGTGAACCGTGCATCCTAGGCAAGAAAAAGAAGGTGACTTTTGTGAAGACTGGGAGAGCACCAAAAGGTCAGAAATTGGAGCTTATTCACTCAGATGTATACGGACCGACATCAGTTGCTTCACTTGGAGGTTCTCGCTATTTTGTGACCTTCATAGATGATTCAACACGCAAGGTATGGGTTTACTTTCTTAAACATAAATCTGAAGTTTTCGATACTTTTAAGAAATGGAAATCTCCTATTGAACTTGAAACTGATTTGAATGTGAAATGCTTGAAGTCGGATAACGGTGGTGAATATATCAGCAAGGAGTTTACAGATTATTGTGCTGATAGAGGGATCAAGATGATCAATACAGTTCCAGGAACTCCGCAACAGAATGGAGTTGCAGAGAGGATGAACAGAACATTATGTGAAAGAGCCAGGAGCATGAGATTGAATGCAGGGCTCCCAAAGATGTTCTGGGCTGATGCAATTAACACAACAACGCATCTTATCAACCGTGGACCCTTACTACCGTTAGGATTCAAGCTTCCTCAAGAAGAATGGAAAGGCAAAGCAGTCGAGTATGATCACCTGAGAATCTTCGGGTGCAGTGCTTATGATATCAACCCTGAAGGTGACAAGTTGGATGCTAAAGCAAAGAAGTATGTCTTCATTGGATATGGGGGTGATAAAATGGGCTACAGGCTTTGGGATTTTGAAAGCAGAAAAGTAGTCAGAAGCAAGCATGCTGAGTTCAATGAAGAAGAATTGTACAAAGACAGAAACTTGGATAAGTCAAAGGTTTAGAAAGAAACAGTTGAGTTTAGTGTTAAGAATCAGAAGAAAGAATCTGTCACGGGGCCCGTAATAGAATCTGAAGATGACACAGAACCTGAGACTGAAGATGGTGAGAATGAAGAGTCAGTGGGAGTGTTTGACAGTGGGAGTTCAGAGTCTGAAGACGAACAGTCTCCACAGCAGCCTGACCAAACTGATACTTCGGTCAGGAGATCCACCAGAGTTTCTAAAGCGCCGGACAGGTACAGTCCCAGTCGTACCAGCCCCTCAGTTAATTATATTCTCTTGACAGAAAATGGTGAACCAGAGAGCTACTCTGAAGCAGTCAAGATGAAGGACTCGTTCCAGTGGGAGCGAGCAATGAAAGAAGAAATGAGTTCACTAGACAAGAACAAGACTTGGGTTCTTGTAAAGCTTCCGCGAGACAAGAAAGCTCTTCAGAATTAATGGGTTTTCAGGGTCAAAGATGAGCATGATGGTTCTAAACGGTATAAAGCCCGTTTAGTGGTCAAGGGATTTCAGCAGAAGAAGGGAGTTGATTATGATGAGATCTTCTCTCCAGTGGTGAAGATGACCACCATCAGGTTAGTTCTGAGTATTGTAGCAGTAGAGAATTTGCATCTAGAGCAGCTAGATGTGAAAACAGCATTTCTACATGGTGACCTTGATGAAGATATTTATATGGCACAGCCTGAGGGATTCCAGGTTATTGGAAAGGAAAATTGGGTGTGCAAGTTGAAGAAGAGTTTGTATGGTCTGAAACAAGCGCCAAGGCAGTGGTACTTGAAGTTTGATAATTTCATGGTGAAGACCGGTTACAAGAGATGTGAAGCCGATCACTGTTGTTATCTAAAGAAGTTCAAGAGTTTGTATATCATTCTACTTCTGTATGTAGATGATATGTTGATTGCAGGATCAGATATGAATGAGATAAGCAAGTTGAAGAAGCAAATGTCCAAAGAATTCGAGATGAAGGATTTGGGTGCAGCTAAACAGATACTCGGGATGAGTATCACCAGGAGCAAGAAAGATGGATCTTTGACACTGTCCCAGGAAAAGTACATCGGGAAAGTGTTAGAGAAATTCAGTATTAACAGTGAGAAGACCAAGCCTAGAAACACGCCCTTGGGGAGTCACCTCAAGCTTACCAAAGATCAGTGTCCCAGAACTGAAGAAGAAAAAGCTGATATGGCTAGAGTTCCGTATGCATCTGCAGTAGGTAGTCTAATGTACGCTATGGTGTGTACAAGACCTGACATAGCACACGCAGTTGGAGTTGTCAGTCGGTTTATGTCAAATCCGGGAAGAGAACATTGGGAAGCAGTTAAATGGGTGCTTCGATATTTGAAGGGAACGTCAAAGATGGGGTTATGTTTCAAAGGGAAGGATTCAGTTCTCAGAGGTTATACAGATGCTGACCTGGGTGGCTGCAAAGATACATTTAAAAGCACCACAGGTTTCGTTTTCACAGTGGGAGGAACTGCAGTCAGTTGGATGTCCAGACTTCAGAAAAGCATGGCTTTGTCCACAACAGAGGCAGAATACATGGCTATAGCTGAGGCCAGTAAGGAGCTAGTATGGTTGAAAGCTTCTCTAGAAGAGTTAGGGAAGAAGCAGACTGAGCACTTGTTGCACTGTGATAATGAAAGTGCAGTAAAACTTGCTAAGAATCCTGTGTATCACAAGAAGACGAAGCACATCGCGATAAGGTATCACTTCGTGAGAGGATTGGTTGCTGATGGCACAATCAACTTAAAGAATATCTCAGGTGCTAAGAATCCAGCAGACATGTTCACTAAATGTGTGACGTTGGAGAAGCTGAAGCTGTGTGTAGCTTCAGCTGGTCTCCAGGAATAGTGTTGAGGAGATCGGGGTAACTGGAGGTGCATTGAAGATCAAGGGGAGATCTTATCTATAGAAGTACAGAAGAGATGGTGCAGTTCGTGGTCCGAAGACACCAAATGGGAGATTGTTGGAGATGTTGCCTTCAGCCCACTTATAGGCCCAGTCGTTTGAAGCCCAGTATGATTAACTTGTTGAGCAATATTAGCATAGGGTTTTAACCCTAATTTAGGCCTATAAATACTCTCTTGTACTTGTAATATTTGTATCACTCAATAATAAGAATACCCCAGTTGCCCCCGTGGACGTAGGTCAGTTTAGACCGAACCACGTAAATACTTGTGTTCGTGTGCGTGTGTGTTCTACGATCCTAACAACACCTATATCCTTGAAGAGGGTATCGTCTTTCGTTTTTCGCTTTTGTTTGTTTTTGTAGAATATTTTCTTATCTGTTTGTCGCCTCTGTAGGACTATCCAAGTTTGATGTTTTCGTGTCTTGCGGAAACATCAAGTTGAAGTGAAGGCGTGTCCCTGAGGGGGAGAACTCCTTTTTGGAGGATTTTGTGGATAGATTTTACTGTCCCAACTTAGAGAATCCGCCCAAGCACTACTATGTGACTCGTGAGTCTTCTAACCCTGCTTCCGCGTCCTTCATTAACTTGTCTGATTCTGAGTCTACTGGTTCCTCTGTGAGGTTGACGCGTCAGTCGCGGCCTTCCCGGGAGCAGGGGCGTTGGAAGCATGCCCCACGTAGGAACACATATATGGTGAAGAGAGTAACTTCCCCTTCTGACATAGGGTCTTCGAGTGTAGGCGGCGAGTTTGTGAAGAGCCGCTCGAAGCGGAAGGATGGACCGTCCTCTGATGAGGAGGAGCATGAGGACCCGTTGACTCGTCATAAGCGAGCCTGCAAGGATTCTTCCTCCCAAGGCGGTTGTGGGTATAGGGTGGTGCTGGCGGTGGGGGTTTGGGGAAGTCCACTGTTGAAACTTATGGTGTATTGGGGAAGGAGGGGCCTCCCCTGTTTTCTGTTGATATTACTCCACCCCCTGTCCGGCAGCCTGTCTTCCGGAAAATAGTGAAGAAGGCGCCAGGTTATCCTTTCTTTCCCTCTTTGTTTCTCTTATTTACTTGATTATGTACTTAGTGTTTTCTGGCTGTTTCAGTGATTGCGCCCAAGGTGATTACTCCTCCCGGTCCCTCTCCCACCGCCGACCCAAATGTCGAGGCGGATAAGAAGAGGGTGGAGGAAAGACTTCAGGAAGAGAAGGCCCAGGCCAAGGCTAAGGCAAGGGTCGATGAGGCATTGAAGAAAGCGGCAGCTGAAAAGGCCGCGCTTGAGAAGGCTGCAATGGAGAAGGCCATGGCAGAGAAGGCTCGTTTGGAGCAAGAAGCGAAGAGGGAGCATCTCCGTCTGGAGGAACAAATGTTCCAGGCGGAGAAGGCTCGCCTGGAGAGAGAAGGAGCAAAAGTGGAGCCTAAGAAGGTCGATGCTGCTGCTAAGTCTCTGAAGACCACCCCGAGGGAAGGCGCTGGAGGTGGTTCTGGAACATTCAGTCGGGCGGGGAGTGCACAGCCCGGTTCCGGGGGTAAGGGTCTGGCCATTAATTGTTCAGGCCGATCCAAAGCTGCGGGTTGGGCAGCTGGTGACGCCAACTGGCGTCCCCGCTGGGCGGTGAGGGAGAATAGCTTGTTTAGCAATCCCCTCACAGCCGAAGAGTTTGTGGCGGAAGTGGTGACTCCACATGAACGCCAGTACCAGGACAACTTGAGCCATCCTAACCTGATTACATCTATCTGTGTGAATCAGGCGGCTCAAGTTGTCACGATCGAATCCCTCCGTAGGCGGGATGCCGCTTTCCAGCGCGACATTGCCCGTACATGCGGAGCAGGCCTCACGTTTAGGTCTGAAGTAGACCGGTACCGCCTGTGACACCCGGCAAATTCTGGTTAACAACGTTGTCTAGATTAAAGTCTACCTTAGCGAGTCACGCGTATATTATACTTAACTAGGGTTAGCTAGATAGCTAGATAGGACATACGTGCATTGTTGTGAGTTAATATGTGATTACATGATTAGTGAACCTCGGACGTTGGTGAATAACGAACTTATGTGTCTCTGTGATAGTTGATGAACTTATGTGAAAACCATACATGATTATGTGAACCTAAACCGAATACGTTAATAAAAATCACTAAAAGTGGAGTATGAGGTTGATTAGGGTCTTAACGCATGGGGTTGCACTTGTTACGGTCCGAAATAACGAAAACGTCAAAGGATAACGCGTCGGGTGATGAAATGAGACACGAACGAGGGCCTTGGGCCTGTGAGCGGCCGCTCACAGGGCCCGAGCGGCCGCTCGCTCATGTCTGACGGGTTTAAACCGCCTTAAACTCTTATTTTAGCATCCTTAGCCCACATGCAACCCCTAAACTCAACCCTAATCGCCCCCTTTCTGCCCCACACGAATTATTAACCCTAAACCACCTGCTAAAGCTCAAGAACATCAATCGGGAAGCTTGGAGAGCGTTCGGTTGGTTGTTTTGGAGTGTTTGTGGTATAATCTTCATTCCCTTATGTTTTAATCTTCTTTAAATTGTCTTAAAACATCAAAACCTTGTTTGTCCAGGTCTGAAAGTATTTTATAAAACTTAAAACATGATGATTACGAAGATTAAAAGGGTCAAGCATATTGTTATATAATGAATGTTATATGTTTTGCATGATTATGCATGTTCTTGATGTTTTAGACTTCTAGGGTTTGTGAATAATGATGTTTGTGATGTATAATTAGGGTTTTGATCAGATGTGGTTCTTACTAATGTTGTATGATGATGATTATTAGGTGTTATTGATTGATAATATACAACTAGGGTTTGATATAATTGATAATATTGCATGATTAGAATCTGGACAGATTCTGAATGTCGATTTGTAGGGCCTGTTTCATGGCTTGAAAATAATTGGTTTGATCGATTCTTTGCATGAATAGATTGTACATAGTCTTAGCTTTTTAGAATGGGCAAAATCATCTGATTTGGATGTCGTTTGATATGTTTTTGGAATTTTCATTTAAAATAGGTCAGGTCAGAATTTCGGGTATCAAACTGAGTCAACTTTGAAACATCATAAATCAAGTTTTATAAAGAGTTGGGTTGTGAAATTTTTACAGAAGGTTAATATTGGAGTAATATGAGTTTTCCAAGTGGATTCATCCCGTTTGTATGAATACACAATTTTTGGGAATTTATCTACCAAACTGACCTGTTAGGAAGGTTTTCTGAACATAGATGTATTAGACGAATTTTAATTATTTTTGTGTTTGGATTTAAGACAAAAAACAAATAGGTATTTTTAAATGAATCCCAAAGAAAATTCAGTAAAAATTTGGGAGGTTAACTCACTGATTTGCTATTTTAAATAAATTCGTTTTGATGGCGCACAATCTGTCCTGAAAACACAGATTGTGTATTATGTGCTTATGTGATTAATTGAGGTCTTAGGTGGTATGGAATTGACATGTAACTGAAGTACACTTGTCTGAGACACATACGGAATGTAGAAATTAATTGTAACCAACGTATTCACCAACGGGTCCGTAGGATTTACTTATGCATGTAGAATCACTAGGTGTCACTTACACGCTTTTGAACATTTAAAACGCCTTGGACAAACGAGTTATATGGTGTAATGATATTACGCCTATACTCACTTAATGACACTGTTATTAGGGTGTCGGTAGCATATATTACTTGCTGTTCGGATTCCTTGCTTGCACGTTAAGGTGAGTTTACGGCCCCTCTTTTAACTGGTTTCACTTTTCGGGGGAGAAAACATGTGTTAAACTTATGTTTTGGTAACAACTGTCATACTATGGGTTTCTATGGTTTACTATACGATCTTTGGAAGTCCCAGGGGAAACCATGAATGTGCGGGTTAGCACAACGGGGAAATGTGAATAGATCTATTGGGAGTAACCAACCCCGCTCGTCGGCTTGGAGGGCCGGGCGAGTGCATATTGTCTCAAACAGGAACAGGTTTACTATTCGGGCACAACATCTGGTTTGCGAGTTAGTAATGGTTTTCCAATCGTAGAAGTAATAAAACATACGCCTAGCTAGCATACTTTGGTTTGCAAATTGATATAGTATGGACAGGTTGAACTTGATACTTTGATTACAAAACCTGTGAACTCACCAGCATTTTTGTGCTGACGTAACTCTTACATGTTTTCTCAGGTCGCTAAGGTAGCACTACAGAACTAGGGCGCACGCGTCTGCACGGCGTCTAGTTAGGGTTGCATGGTTTTCAAACATTGAATAATTTGGTTTACTTTTGGATTATGTTTTGAGAATAAGCTTCCGCTGTATTTGGGGATTTTAAACTATGTTTTCGAAATTGCATATGTTCATTTAAATGTGTTTATTGTGATCGTTGACTTGGATCCTGGTTTGTCATGCGCCTCGCGGTAAAACTCCGCAAGTGGATTTTGAGGGTGTGACAGATTGGTATCAGAGCCAATGGTTATAGTGAACTAGGACTGCATGTAGAGTCTAGTCTATAGCCGAGTCGCACAAACTAGACGATCACATAGTACTAAACATTATGGTGGATTACGTATGGCCTTGTCGGAGTGTCTCTAAATCATCTGACCTTCCTATGTTACATCATCCGTTCTATCTTAGGTCGGGTTACTTGCTCTCTAGGCAGTGTGGTATATTGGGGTAAATCGTGTACTCTTGAGATTTGTCCAAGGCTCGGACATCTCCCTTTCATACTCCAATAGAAACACTTGCCATAAACTACCGTAGCATTACGGTGTATAGCTAAGAGTCTATGTTCGGTGATTTGAACTTTGAACTAGGAGAACACTTGGAGGACCATGTAGAGCGGTTTATCATTTTGGGTGCACACAAAATCATAAACCGAAATGCATGAAAGCCCTAGTGAGCTCTGGGTTTGAAGGGATAGTCCTGGGTTGGATCTAGCTTTGATCTTGTGAACGCTAGTGGTTACCATTAGCTGTTAACCCACCCCCACCTATGTGTACCTACAAGATGTTTCGGGACTGTAAGCCCCAGGAATTCTCTGGCACTGAGGGTGCGGTGAGCTTGCTCAGGTGGCTGGAAAAGGTGGAGTCAGTGTTTCTGATGTGCAACTGTCTCCCAGAGGATCGAGTCAAGTATGTTGCTGCGTTATTCCAGGATGTTGCTTTGACCTGGTGGAACAATATCACCCAGAATATGGGTATAGGGGAGGCTTATGCTATGCCTTGGGAAAATTTTGTTCAACTACTGAAGCGAGAGTACTGTCCAAGGGAAGAAGTTCAGAAGCTAGAGCATGAGGTGTGGAACCTCAAGATGACCGGGTCAGAGATTGAAAAGTATACGGTAAGGCGTAATGAGTTGGCAGTGCTGTGTCCTGATCTGCATGTGACACCGCCGCCGTGCTCATGATGCTAAAGATCATGTCGCCATGCTTGAACGTGAGGCTGCGAAGGATAAGAAGCGGTGGACCGACTCCTGCAACCGCTCCAACGAAGAAACTATGCCGCTCAAGGAGCGCATTCAGGAGTTGAAGAATAAGAACTCCAAGGTTTGTGTGGAGTTGGAGAGGAAGGAGAATGCCCTTATTAAGAGGACTTTGAAGTTCATAGATATGCGCAAGGACCTAGAGTCCAAAGATGCTGAATTGATCTCTGCAACTTCGAAGCTCTCTGCTTTGGAGCAGGAGAGGGCCTCCCTCATCTAGGCGAAGGAGGAGCTAGAGAAGGAGAGGGCCTCTATGGGGGAGGCCCGTGATGCGGCCCTAAAGGAAGCTGCGAGTGCAAAGGGCCTCCTTGACGAGTCTGCCTCTGCTAAGGAGAAAATGCAAGAGGCTGTGCGCTGGTTGATGACCAGTGGCATCGAAGGGGTAAACCTTTATCTCCCATCTTTTTGTCATGTTTTCCATGTAGAATATTTCTAACACTTTTGCTCCTTTTTGCAGATCTTCAAGCGGTTCTGGAACGAACCGAAACTTGGTGACCAAGTTGTCACCATAGCTGCTGCCACCCGCACGTTTGGTTATAGTGAGGGCTTTGATGATGGTTTTCTTCATGCCCAGAATAATGGGAGGATAATAGATACGGAGCACTATGGGAAGCCTTTAAAAGATGAATATGACATGGAGCTTGCCAAGTTTGAGGAAATCCAGTTTCCCTTTTTGCAGGTGGTGGCAGACTGTAACCACCATGTTGATCCGGCCGCTTATCTCAAATACTTCATAGAGAAATCTAACAAGCTTGGAGAGGAAGCCAAGTGGCGGGCAGAGGAGGAAGAGAAGGCGCGCCAGGAAGAGGAGCGCCAGAAAGCCTCTGGTGAGGGATTTTCTGGGAGTCAACCTGATCCGTACGTAGATCAGGTTGACTTTAGAGGCTCAGATAATTAGGTGGCGCTTGTAGCCTCCGTTTTTTGTTTGTACTTGAAAAAAGTTGTTGGGTTTTTAAGTCCTAATTGTTAATGAAAATTTTATGTTTGTTATATTTGTTTTATTCTCGCGTTGATTTTTGTTATACTTATTAAACCAATTCGTCACCTGGTGTGTAAGTAGAAATTAACGCTTTTGTTTAGCTTCGCAGTCCAGCGGTTAAAGTGTTAGAACTTTTGCCTTGAAGACTGTAGCACAACACAACTTATGCCTTTAGTCCGACTTAAGCGTTGAGCCATGTCTTGAAGACTATTGTGCATCGTATGTGGTAGATGTGCGGCTGCTTCGTCTGACATGTTGAACATGTCTTGAAGACTAAGACGTGGCGCATGCTCGCATACGTGACTTCTTAGCCTGGCAGGCAAACCTTGTCTTGAAGAGTTTTAGGGCAATGCATGTAGGCGGGTGCATGTTTATAAGTCCAATACATACTAGATGTGTCTTGAAGACTGTTACGCGGCTTGCCTGTAAATACGCGGCTATTTTAGTCCGGCACAAGTGTTAGCTTAGCCTTGAAGACGTGTTTGTGGCGAACAACTATAATGACAGATATAGGAAACAAATTTTCATTGATTTGATGAGTACAAATGGCGTGGGTAGCCATGATTACAAATAGGTTACAAGTAGTAGACACGCAACTGCGCTGCATTTCAAGATCGTGGGACGGGGGTTCCATCGACTTTTTCTAGCGCTTATGCGCCTTTACCCAAGACTTCTTGAATCTTGTATGGCCCTTTCCCAAGTAGGCGGTAGTTTTCCTGGCTTTTCAGTAGCGGAGGCTTCATTGTTGCGGAAAACGTAGGGTATGTTTGGCAAGAAGTTTTTAAGAGCTTTTAGGAGCTTCAAGCTTTTAATAAAAAGCTCCTACTTAATAAAAAGTCTTATTTGGTTGAAGGGGCTGGAAGCTTTTAGGTTAGAGAAAAAGCTCTACAATGAAAAGCTACTAGTAGTAGCTTTTAAGAAAAAGCTCTACTATCTACAAGCTTTTAATTAGTAAATGACACAAATACCCATTCTATTTTAAAAATAAAATAAAAACCTTCTTTACAAACTTTTAATTATGACCATTTTGGTCATTTTATACATTTTATTAAAAGCTCCAGCTACTCTGCCAAACAGCAAAATATATTTAAAAAGCTTCCAGCTACCAGCCTCCAGCTAATTTTGCCAAACATACTCGTAGTCACCGACATTGAATGTGCATTTCTTGACGCGTTGATTGTAATAGTGTTCAACCTATGTCTTGTACTTTGCCTCTTTTATGGACGCGAGATCGCGGGGTTCTTCGAGCAAGTCGAGATTTAGGCGGAGTTCTTCATCGGTGTTCCCTTTTTCAGCCATGAGAACTCTTGCGGAAGGACAGCCTATTTCGGCGGGAATTACAACTTCTGACCCATATGTTAAGCTGAACGGGGTTTCCCCGTTGCTTATTTTTGTTAGGGTACGATAAGCTCATAGGACGTGTGGGAGTTCGTCAACCCAGCCTGTTCGCCGTGTTCCCAACCGTGTTTTAATGCCCTCTACAATGCATTAATTTGCCCGTTCCACTTGACTGTTGCCTTGCGGGTGTGCGACCGACGTGGAGATTTGTTGGACGCCCATTTGCACCAACCATTCTTGTAATGTCTAGTATGCGAACTGCGTGCCATTATCGCTCACAAGTTGCATCGGAACTCTGAATCGGCAGATGATGAATTCCCAGATGAATTTTTTGACATGCGCCCCGTCGATATTGGCTAGGGGTTTTGCTTCGACCCATTTAATGAAATAGTCGACAGCGACAATTAAGAATTTGACATTTCCTGGCGCTGTTGGGAAGGGGCCGACCAAGTCGATTGCCCATTTTTGGAAAGGCCAGGCGGGTGTAGCTGGCACTAGTTCATTCTTGGGGCGCAGGGTATTTGGCACGTGACGCTAACAACTGTCGCATTTGTGAAGTTCTTTGACGGCATCTAAGTGCATTCCTGGCCAATAGTACCTTGCATTCATCAGCTTTGCGATGACCATCCTAGGTCCCACATGTAGACCGCAAATGCCTTCGTAAATATCCCTGCTAAGGAAGGAAGCATCCGCGGAGTCTACGCAACGGAGGAGCGGGCCCGGGTATTAGTGGCGGTGTAGTATACCGTCAGTTAGCTGATAGTGTAAAGCCTTATGTTGGATCTTCCGGGCTTCTGACATGTTGTCAGGCAAGGCTCCGGAGGATAGGTAGGCTTTGATCGGCGTCATCCGGGACGCGTTTCCTGTTTGGATGACGTTCACTTGGTGCAATGGGACAGATGGTTTGCTGAGCACCTCGATGCGGACTTCTTTGGCCATGTGTTCAAAAACCGTTGAAGCCATCTTGCTCAGCGCGTCTGCAGGTTTATTTTCACTGTGGCTGTTATGTTCAACGATGCAGGAATCAAACTTGCGCATGAGCTGTTTGGCTTGTTCCAAGTATAAGGCCATTGTTTCGTCTAGAGCGTCCTAGGTCCCATTTATCTGTCTTTCGACAAGTAGTGAGTCCACATGCGCTTCAACGTGCCTGGACCCCATTTTTTCCGCAATGCAGATGTGATACCCCGCAATTTCAGGTTCTTAATTTAATCAAACTCTAGTTACTTGCACTTAGATTCCTTGCATTCTACCTAACCAGAGTTAACTAGATAAGTCACACGTTGCACAATTACAAGTTAGTAACTGCATGAATTGGTAATTCGGGGAAATTACCAAAGTACTTATATGAGTATTGAACCCCGAATGTTTGTAAATAGCGAAAATAGATAATTATGAATGATATGTATATGTATAAGTATCATAGTTAAGACAAATCCTACACACTAGAAACAATGACAACCCAAACAACTAACTCTACACATACTTGCACTTAATCACTTTGTCTTCTCTTTTCTTATGTATCGGCCAAGACTAACCCCTATGATCCATCACCATCACTTGAATTACACTAACTAGGATCTAATACACTCATGCACACCTTGATACCCCTTGATCTTTTGCTACAAATACCCTAGTTCTACCTATGCTAATCGGCCCAAGGAAAGACAAGCCAAGACCCTCTCTAGTCACCATCACACAAATGTTAAAACTTACACATAAATAGAAGGGAACACTAGAATTTGATTCACCCAATATAACTACCCTTTCCTTCTTGCCTATTGACAACTAGCATGACAAAGACAAAAGATAAGAAGCTTCCAAAAGTTACAACTAAGACATTTCATGAACCATCAACATCCAACAAATATCCCTCATGTCTAGTCACTATCATTCCTCACACCTATGCATATGGGCCAAAACTTTGAGAGAATGATATCACCACCATTACATCATCATTGCTTCATAAGTTTATACTAATGAGGGAAACAAACAAAAACACTTGTAGCACTACTCAACAACTAATTCCATTCCACTCTTGGAGAGGAGAAATCGGCCAAACAAACAAGGAACAACATGAATTGTCCCTATCACCCCTTATCTAGCTAAAGTCTCTCTAATCTCATCATTTACCAATACCAACTCTACCATAATTAGTTTAAGGCAAAACTCCCTATCCCTTTCCCACTTGTACATCGGCCGAATACCCTCCATCACCATCAAAGGATTTGCGATTTGGCATTATGGGGCACGCATGAACACAAAAGGACAAGAGCTCACCCTTACACCTTAATATACATCTAATAGACCTCTAGAACTTAACCATGATTGATCTTAGCCAAAAATGGAGGATAAGGTGGGCTTGCCAACTCACGGCCACCCCATTGAAAACCACTAAACACTTTGCCAATGTATAATCATCAAAATGGTATAAAACTCTAAACAATGTAGCTAGGAAAGGAAGTTTGGGACTTGCCACTAAAACCACTATATAAGGAGGGTTCATGAACACTTCAATTTGCACCAACTGTAAGTGCATTATTCATGTGTGTCCCCAGCTAGTGATCCAGTACTGAATAACAAAGGTTCAGATAATCAGAAAACGACCAAGACTTTAACCTGAAGATACATTCGACCAGTCGAGAGATCGAATGTAGTTTGTCTTGGGTCGAATGTAGATTGAATGAAGAAGAAGGCTTCATTCGAACCGACGAGGGGTCGAATGAACACATTCGACCTATGAAAGGGGTCGAATGAGGATGCCTATATAAAGGGAAAAGTTAGTTATTTTAAAAGTGAGTTATCATTTTTGAGCTTTTCCCAGTTTGTGTGTGTGTGTGATATTCTCTGTATTAGGTCTAGGTTTTGATCTGTAACCATTGATATTTGATCTAATACACGAGTAAAGTTATGGAAATTGCCCGGTGATTCGTTATCTGTTTTCATCACGATCGTTTACCTTTATACTGAATCATTTTGCACGATCGGGGGGGATTCCGCACCCTACGGTTGATATTCGTGAGATCACGGTTCGTGATTTCGATCCTAAAACGAATTCTCACCAACACTCATCCAAAACCCCTCCCTAGCTTCGGCTCCTACCCACTCCACCCAAGTCCTAACCATCGAGTCCAAGGAAGGCCACCAAGAAGTCCTAAGGATCGCACCTTGTCATTAAGTATTGAGGTAGGTACTAACCCCTTCTAGTCACTTGTATGCGGCCCTTTTGTGAACCCAAAACATAAGTACCTTGATCATATAAGTCGGTCCATGTAGTGCTAGTAATCGGCTAATATAAACTATGATAAGCCCTTTTGTTTTACTCATATGTGATCAAAATATATTTGAAATATAGAGGCTACTAATCAAAGTAAACAATCGGTTTCTAACACAAGATCATGCATTAGCAATGTATCCAAACACCAGGTGAGTTTCACTACTCTTTTCTCAAAACCATGCGTCTCTGGATGAGACAACTTTCTAAACTTTTTCATAGTCCGGTTTGGGACTACATTTACACATCTCGGGTTTATGGTGCTATGATTCACGGGGTGAATCTGCTTTCACTAATTCATGTTGTATGTCCTTGATGAACTAAACCAACTCTATCATTGAAGTCCTTCTAAACACTGAATGAATTGTCGGGTGGGCAAGCGGGTTACTAGTTGATAGCGCTATTAGGTCTCACAAACCTCACATCATGTTGGGAGCATGGGTGTGAACTATAACTTAACATATTATCATTGTTGATAGACAATGATGCAAGGCACTTTGCTCACTATTGTGGGATCTCGTTGTTTAGTAGTTCGGTATTAACGGTTTTAGTTGTCATGAGCGGGTTAGCTACCCCTGACATGTGAAATAGCTATTACTCAAAACATGGTCTGCATGACCTGCGCATTTACTTTACTTTGTGAACTCACCAACTTTATGTTGACCCACGAAATACATGCTTTTGCAGGTCACTAGTTTCGGAGCACGTGTAGGGCATGCATCATATAGCGTCATTGGGATATGAACACTTAACTACTTTCGAATGTTTAATTATCTATTATGATTTTAAGCGCGTTGTTTTGCGCTGACTATTTGGTTAACTATTATCTTTAAATTTGCTTCCGCAACTATTCGAATAATTGGTTATCTATAAAACTAGTTTTCAATAATGAACTAAATGGTTTAGGCATTTAGAGTCGTTCATGTGACTTATGGCTATGGGATCCTGGTATGTCACACGCCTCGCGATATAAACCCCGCAGTAGAAATTGAGGGTGTGAGACATATTATTGTTTTCTCATGGGTATAATGTAAATGTAGAATTGCTATGACGAGAAGAGGACATGGTAGAGGCAGCATCAGCATGACCCAAGAGGAGTTGAACGCGCTTATCAATGACTGGGTTGTTGCAGCCTTAGCAGCTTTTCAAGCTGGCCAACCTGCTCATCACCCTTCGGCTTGTGCCTACAAGTCATTCATGGATTATAAGCCTCATAATTTTGGAGGATCTGAAGGAGCAGTCGGGCTACTAAGGTGGTTCGAAAATGTGGAATCATGCTTTGCCATGTGTAATTGCCTGCCAGCTGATAAGGTTAAGTATGCCACTCCTACACTTGAGAATGCGGCCTTATCATGGTGGAATGCTCAAGTGCAGCTACTAGGAGTTGATGTGGCAAATGCTACCCCGTGGGCGGATTTAAAGGAACTCATGAAGGAGGAGTACTGTCCTCGAGATGAGATCCAGAAGTTGGAGACAGAGTACCTCAACCTGAAGATAGTGGGGTCGGAGATTGAGAGTTATACTACCAGGTCGCATGACCTGGCGACGATGTGCCCAAATCACTCTACTCCACCCTACAAACGGATTGAGTTGTATATCCAGGGTTTGGTGCCTCAGATTAAGGGAATGGTCACTACTGCTAACTTCAATAACATTCAGCAGGTAATTCGTATGGTACACCAGCTGACTGATCAGAAGGTGAAAGAGGGTCTGCTACCCCCTCGTGGTGCTTCATCTTCTGGTACCAATGATAACAAGAGGAAGTGAGAGAATGCATCTGGCAGACTCTCGAGTAATGGTAACCAGCAGCAGCAGAACAAGAAACATGACAGTCACAGTAGCGGCAGCAACCGCAATCAATCACAGGGTAGTTATCAGGGACACCGTCCCAAGTGCAATAAATGCAACTATCACCACTCAGGATCCTGTAACAGGATTAAGTGTGATCGCTGTGGTAAGATGGGTCATGTGCAGAAGGACTGTAGAGTCAATATCCCGGGAAATCAGCCAGCACCACAACAAGGTCAACAACAGAAGAATAGTAAGAGTTGTTACTAGTGTGGGAGTGAGGGTCACTTCAAGAAGGACTGCCCATAGCTGAACAGGAATGGTAACAACAATAATGGGGGTAAGAATAACAACGGTAGTGGTAACAAGAATGGGAACAACAATAATGCTACCAACAACAACAACGACGACAATGGGGCTCGTGGGAGAGCTTTCGTTATCGGTTCAGGAGAAGCTAGGAATGACAACAATGTCGTGACGGGTACGTGTTCCCTAAATGACAGCCTTGCTTCTGTTTTATACGATACTGGTGCGGGCTTTAGTTTTGTGTCATCAACACTTAGCAAACATATAGGGATGATTCCTACTCTTCTTGATACCCCATATTCTAAAGAATTTGCTGATGGGAAACCTGTTGAGGTACCCACATCCATCGTGACTGTAAGCTCGAACTAGATGGGCAATCATTTTCCATCGATCTTCTACCTATCACCCTAGGAAGCTTTGATCTCGTGGTTGGTATGGACTGGTTGTCCAAGTAACGCACCAAAATTCTCTGTCATGAGAAGATTGTTCGTATCCTTCTCTCTGACGGAGAATTACTAACTATACGGGGTGATCGCGATGGTGCCATGGTAGGCATTATCTCATTCTTGAAGGCCCAAAAGTGTATTCGAAAGGGATATCCATCCATTCTGGCTAACATTTTTGATACTTGAGTTGAAGCTGAAACAAGGATTGAGGATATCCCAATAGTCCGTGACTTCCCAGACGTATTTCCTGAAGAATTACCTGGACTTCCACCTGTTCGTCAAGTGGAATATCAAATAGATCTTGCACCTGGAGCGGCCCCAGTTGCACGCGCACCATATCGCCTAGCACCAGGCAAACTTCAAGAACTGTCTACCCAACTCCAAGAGCTATTAGATAGGGGTTTCATTAGGCCTAATTCTTCACCTTTGGGGAGCCCCAGTCCTGTTTGTTAAGAAGAAGGATGGGAGTTTCCGTATGTGTATTGATTATCGGGAGTTGAACAAGGTAACGTTTAAGAACCGCTACCCTTTGCCTCCTATCGATGACTTGTTCGACCAACTTCAAGGGTCAAGTTTTTATTCCAAGATTGACTTGAGGTCAGGTTATCATCAACTGAGAGTCCGAGAAGAGGATGTGGCGAAGACAACCCAGCTTTCAAACTCGTTTTGGACATTATGAGTTTTTGGTGATGCCATTTGGGCTAACCAATGCACCGGCTGTGTTCATGGATCTTATGAACCGCATGTGTAAGCCTTATTTGGACAAATTCCTCATAGTGTTCATAGATGATATATTGATCTATTCCAAGAGCAAGGAAGAGTACGAGCAACACCTACAGTAGATATTGGAACTCTTAAGAAATGAGCATTTGTATGCGAAACTCTCCAAATGTGACTTCTGGATTCAAGAGGTCCAATTTCTACGACATGTGGTTAACGAGGCAGGAATACATGTCGATCCTGCCAAGATTGATGCTATTAAACAGTGGGAGGCTCCTAGGACTCCTACAGAGGTGCGCAAATTCCTTGGTCTTGCGGGATATTATCGCAGATTCATTGAGGGATTCTCTAAGATCGCTCAACCCCTCACTACTCTGACGCAGAAGGGTATTACTTACAAGTGGGGAGATGCCCAAGAATCTGCTTTTCAATTATTAAAGGCAAAGCTTTGCAGTGCACCAATTCTATCACTACCTGAGGGTACAGACGACTTTGTAGTGTACTGTGATGCGTCAATCCAAGGGTTAGGGTGTGTGTTGATGCAGCGTGATAAGGTGATCGCGTATGCTTCATGCCAATTGAAAGTACATGAGAAGAATTACACCAGAACGAGCTTTGCCTTGTCTTCTTCATCCAGCTGTTGGAAACACTGCTCATACATGATGTCACTGTTGTTGCCGCCGTCAAGAAACATGTACCTAGTGCGGTAATGTCCGAAGACGGCGGTGATGACTAAAGGGACGGTGGCAGATAGGCCACCGCGGATTTTTGGGAGGAGGACATCGGCTTCTCTCCATGAATCGTCGTTGTGTTGCACTCTGGGGCGCTTTCCACAATTCTGCTTCTTTCCGTGCCTGGCCATGTTGCACTGATTGCGTGGGAGAAACGCGACCGTATGGGTGTTGAGATCGCGGATTTTCTTACGCGATTCTTCGGCTTCTTTGTCGTTGTCGTTGTGCCTGCGCGTGGCATAGTGTACGTTTTTGACCAAGTGACCGAGCTGGCCAGACTTCAGCGCGGTCTCAATCTCCATCTTCAGACTATAATAGTTATTTGTAGGATGCCCAAAATCGTTGTGTACGTTTTTGACCAAGTGACCGAGCTTGTATCCACGTTTCTTCGCTTGCCAAGGGGCTTGGGCTCCATGATTGTTATTTTCTTTGTCTTAAGGACTTGGGAGGGAGTTTTTGTTAGCGGGGTCCAGTCGTAGTTTTTCTTGGAATGACCACGCTGGTCCCACGATTGCTTATTGCTGATTAGTTGGCGAGCGTCGTTGGCGGAGGAATATTTTTCTTCCTCCGTGGAGCCTGAGATGCGGGTCCAAACTAACTTCGATTTATTATTATTATTATTATTATTATTATTATTATTATTATTATTATTATTATTATTATGGTGTTGCTGAGTCTGTCACATCTGATGGAAGGATTTCTCCGAGGATGCGTAAATCTTGGTGGCGCGGATGAGTTCCTCCCAAGATTCTGGGACGCCATCTTTGCCGGTGAGGCATTTCATTAAATCGGCGCTGCGTACATTCTGGATGAACGCGGCGCGGGTGAACTCTTCGTCGCACCCTATCTGGAGCGCCTCCTGGTTAAAACGGACGATGAAGTCCTCGATGGACTCATGGTCATGGCGCTGGCACAACAAGATGTGTGCCTTGTCTTTCTTGTGTTTTCGCAGATGCAAAAAGTGATTACCAAACTTGTTGGTAACATCGCCAAAATCCGGAATGCTCCCCGCGGGGAGATTATCGAACCAGACTCCGGCGACACCAGTTAGCGTTTGGGCGAAAAGATGGCACCAAACCTGGACCGGCCAGTTGACGGACATCCCCGCACATTCGAAGTCGTGAATGTGATCATCTGGGTCACGCAGGCCATCGTACTTGTGGATGCTGCTGGGGAGTTTGGATTTTTTAGGGATGCTCGCCATCGCTATGCGAGCAACAAACTTTGATTTTTCCGTGAACGACTTTGGTCTATACGGCTGGACCAAGTCGTCGTCCACGTGTTTGTGAGCCGTGGAGTGCGAACGGCGGGAGTGGCTTCGTCCGTTGAAGTCCGAGTCGCTGCTAGATGACTCGTACCCGTCTGGTTCGCCATGTGATTTGCCGTGGCCCTGAGCATCAACGTTACCGCCATGCCCCCCGCCATGACTCTCACGTTGGCTGGCCTCTTTCCTTTTATGACTTCTCCTGGGCGGAGAGTCATACGTTAGGGTCTTGCCCTTTTTCTTTGCGAGTTTTTGCAGCATCCGCTGATACTTAGAGGTGCTTTTGGCGTTTTGCCTGAGGAGCCATGCGTTGGGATCCACCTCTGTGGTGTTGTCGCTGTCGTCGTCACTCTCCACGTCGCGTATTTCAAGGGCTGGCCTTTGAGTACGTGTCGTGGTTTGCTTGACGACAGTGGCTGGGGTGCCAGAGTTCCCCCCGAGTTGGACGTCTAAGTCCTTGAGTGGGTTGGCTGTGGAAGTGTTAGGGTTGGGTTCAGCCACAGGTGGGCTAAAGGACGAAGAAGAAGTGTTTTCTAGCCGGTACGGGTGACGCCAATAAAGAAACGAGTATAACGGTGAGTACGAGTAATCACTGTGGGCACGTCGTTCTGACACAACATGGTTGACTTACCTGCTGGCGTCTGACGTGACGTCTGGCAGCAGGTAAGCATGCCTGTGCAGTATTGTAGAGGCAGCATGGTGGAAGTATGGGAACAGTCACGTCACTATTCATGTCAGTGGTCGTTGGACCAATGCGGCCACGTGTCGCCCTCTGACTGGCAACATCTCTGATCTTCTGTGAGTGAATCTTCCTAACATTTGATCTTCCATACCTCGTACCAAAATCTGGTGAGTTGAGGAATATTCCGCGCGTGGGCGGACGCGCGTATTTTCTTCTGGAGTGATGTGGATAAGACTGCTCTGTGTACAGTCTTGCTTCCTTTGGCGGAGTGGTTTCCGCCTGATGGTCTGTGGATTATCCTGGAGAGGGATAGGGATGCCGCCTCGGCGAGGATTATGCTCCTTATCCCTTCATTGGTGTTCAGCCCCACCGAAGCTGCTAAGATTGTAAGGTTTTTGCAGAATAGATAATTTATAAATTCAAATTTTAAAAATTTTATTTTTATATGGAAATATGATTATTGAGATTAAATTGTGGCTTGTTTTATATTTCTGAAATTAATAACTAATTTAATGATTCTAACAATTTGAATGTTATGTATTAAGTTTTGTAAAGAATTTTTTAATATGGAAACATGGTAATTGATATTTAATAATTGCCTAATTTGAATTTCCGGAAATAATTCTTAATCAAGCATACTCCAAATCAATCAAATGTTATGTATTCACTTTTGGAAACTATTTTGATCTACAAATTAACAGGTAGTCAATAGTGATTATTTTAAGAAACGACTTTTCTTTCACTATGACATGCAATTAATTCTCAATCAATCATACTCCAAATCGATCATCAATCATGACATAATTGTGCACATTTCACGCGTTTAGTTCAACCTACTGCCAAAGAGCAATTCTTCATTTTCAAGTTAGACTCTATAAATATAATACACAAAAGTGGATACAACCTACCCCAAGATTGAGAAAGACCAGGGTTTTGTTTACATAACTGAAGGATGAGATTATATCATGGAAAACTATCATTCACCAATGAATATCTCATTGTTTTTTAGATGATTAACAAGACTACATATGATATGTCACTATTTATGAGAAACCAAGTTACGCCTCCTCCTGAACAATGGGTTTATGATGTGAAAAAGGAATCTGATGAACTTTTTTATAAGGATGAATTATTTTTGGACCTATATGAGAACAATACTAAGGATCTTTGCTTCCTTCAAAACAACCATATAATATATTCACTTACGGAAAAAAAATATGTGCACGTTAATAGTTTAATTGTTTACGACAAACAATTATTTTTTTAAGACTTTTAGCCCATTTTGTTTTACACATTTGAATCCTTTGTTAAAATTATAAACTTCTAGATATTTGTTTTTTTAAACTATAATAAAATCTTTATAAAACTTCTCTTTCATTTGACTTAAACATTTACTGTGTGTGATGAGTCTCTAACCAATTAGATGTAAAAATAGGAAATAATTTTTTTTTTAAAATTTGACCGTTAGAAACGGTCAAATAACAAAACCCTCAAAACAGGCCCGCGAAGATCATGACATTCCACAACCATCATGTGGAAAGGCTGTGAGCCTGTGAGGGACGTGAGGCCACAGCCAACCATGAGTCACCATACGATTTAACCATATAATAACATATCACAAGATATACTGGTTTACTCTTTTCTTCTTATCAACCACTTATGGGCACAAAGAGGCGTTTTCTTTTCAGCTTTAACTTTAAGTTGAAGGGCAAAGATGTTACGATTTTAATATATTATATTATTATACTAGAAGCAATTTGTGTTTTTTTTAATTTTTTTGAAAGGATTGTGTTTTTTTAATAACCGGCCTGAAATGAAATACACATATTTAAATTCAATTTATGATTACCAGTGGGGTGTCTGCGCGATGCAGTGAGAAACACAACACTTATGTTGGTGATTTAGGGGTACACAGGATGATTCGGTTTGAACTTTAGCTATAACTCTACGCTTTAATGCAGTCGTGCTTCTTTTAAAATGAATATTATTAGTTCACAGTATGATAGAGTCAAATTGCATCAAAAGGAATAACGTTGAACTATTTATTTGATCAATACAACAGTCTACTACAAATTGTGTCATATTTTCATACGTCTTTAGCTACAAAAGAGAAAGATCTTGTTCTTTACAAAGTATGTCATATTTACCTTTCAATGTGATAATATAAAAGGAAAGCATTCATTTTTGTTGATGATGTTTATCGAAATACTACAGTTAGTTATCCTATTCTTTATGGTAAAAAGAAGTTGTGGTTTGGTTCTAGCTAGGACAAATTTCAAGGCTTGTGCTTGTGGTTACGCTTCTTTTTATGTGGATAAGATATATGCACATATTCATACTTGTATCGATGTCATGCAAGGAATTCGGGTTAAATATGTAGTGAATTAGTTTTGACATAACCAATAAACTGTATTGACTCATTACATATGTCATAGAAAGTGTATAAAACTACATTACTTTACAAAAGTGAAAGTATCATACCTTTGAATTTTTTATGTGGGTTTTTCGAAGGATTTGTTTTCAATGCTCATGTTGTGGGGTGGGTACTGGGTAGGGTAGTTGTTGTGGTTTTGTTAAGTGGCAGGTCAAGAGTTGAATGTTTCGAAACGGTGTTTAATACGATATTGCCATTAGTTTGAGTTTATTAATTATGAAGATCATTTCATTTGGTGTCATGTGTTGGTCAATGTAACCACATGTTACATTTACACGTACGTGTAGTAGGCAGAAAAGAACTATAAATTAGGCATACAATATGTTTTTGTTGTTTGATATTTCCCTCCATTTCTTTATACTAGTAGGGTGCCCGCGCGTTGCAGCGGGTTCGTAAATTTTGTAAGGGAAAAGCAAACTCATAGTCATTTATACTTAAAATTATCCGTACATTTCATCCAAAGTTGTGTAAATGATTAAAAGCCATAGACATCCTTCAAAACCTGTGACAATGTTGTGTTCTTGGCGCAAACACCATGTGCCATTCTTAGCTATCCGCAATGCTAAAGGTTTCACTGCGGCCATGTCCTCCATGCCCTCCATTTGAACATGCCCGTCTCTCTCTCCCTCCCATTGGCACCACTCTATCTCTCTCTCACCGTTTCTCCTTCCTCTCCCATGAACATATTCGTCTCATGGGCGTCTCCCCTACCTTGTGACATCCTTTCTCCTCGGCATCAAATAAGCACTATTCACTAACACTACGTTGCAGGTCTAAAGGATACATTGTAGGTGCTCTTATATAAACTAATGTACACTTGCTTTTTGCAAAGTTATTCATCAATGGTGTCAGGACACTATGCATGTGTGTAACAAACTCTTATTCTCAAACAATAATTTGGAAATAATTGCAAGAAGCTTAAAGATGGTTACTCCATGTGGATATGCATGCATATATGTATTACTTATAGAAAACATAAAACCTTAAACTAACAATTATTCCCATCACTGATTAACCATAATTCAAGTAACCTTAAACAAAAACAAATTATTAAAATCTACAATATTGTGCTACTTCTGGAACAGAGTTATAACAGTACCCAACAACAAAATCTTAGTTCAGTTGCTGACCAATGATGGAGGACCCCTGCCTTTTCCAGATTTGTTCATTCTAGAATTCCTAAATGGTGTCAAATACAACCTTAACAACCCACTGTCAAGATCACTTAGGGTTAATCCTATTTTTAACTCATAACCCTCCTTAACCAGTTTATCCAAATAAGCATTACGGGTCAAAAAAACTCAGTATGTAACAAAAAAAAAGCCACGCACTTGACTCGTTTCCCAACCCGCGACTGCGAGACACCTCTACACCTGTGTTAAAATAGTTGAACCAAGTTGGGTTGTTTATACACATTGTCTTACAGCCCAAAATCCTAACACACCAACTGTTACGAGTTACGACGTAAGAGAATAGAAAATACTAAAAACTGAAACCAGAGGTGTGCAAAATTATTTCAGTTTCCAAGCATTATTAGTCCAATGGGTCCGAAGTAATGCCAATTCAGCACATTATAGTATTGTGAATACATCTACCCATATAAAGCATTTAGCTTTCAGAATTGTTCTGTAGATACATAACAATGCATGTATGGAAAAAGAGTACCTTCATATTATTTCTTAGAATAACTCTGATAATCCAATCCCGCATCACGCATCACGCGATCCACTGTTGGTGCCTTTGATGACCTAGTCCTGGATTCAACACATAAACATTTCAAGAAAAGTTAAAATGAACTAAAAAGCAACGGAAAAAAAATCGACCCGTTTCTTAATAAACAAATTGGCAGGACTTAAGCATTCAAAAACTCTTTTAGCTACTTCCAACTTCCAACCCATTTGACCCGTTTCCATTTCAACTAAGTTTTAAAGTTCTACCCATTTATGATAAAATACAACCAAATAAAGCAATTTAAAAAAGATGACGCGTTCGATGACAAACAACTTGACCCGTTTGCAGTACTGTAATATGTTATTGTTTACATTGCAAATGGACAACACTTTTAGCTTAAGAACTACCTAGCACCATTCATCTACCATGTCTGATACAGTGCAGCCTCTAATTAGCTCCCCTCATGCCTGCAGTACTGTAATATGTTATTGTTTCTTCAATTTCACTGATCCTTTTCAGCTTAAGAACTACCACATCTTGCATCATTAGTAGCAATAGGTTTTTCTTAACAAATTAACAACATTTTTAGGCAACCACATTAGCAAAAACATTTATCAAGCACACGCAATTGAGTCCTGATTGTTTATTGACATAACGTTTGGCATAAATTACAAGATGCTAGTTTAATACAAGGATTGCAATATGATTACCTTGGAGGTGGGGAAGCTCCCTTAGATTGAGCAAGTGGGGAACGGCCACGTCTTGGTCCCTTAACCTATCAAAACCCAAAAAGAACATATAGTTAACATTAAAACTTCATCAAGTGCAAACATATTGTCAATGATAATGCGTAATTTTAGAAGGAACCTTTTTTGGGATAATTGGCGCTACAACCGCCACTGTAAGATGGTGAGGAGAAATATGTGGGATAGTTTTCTTCTCACCACCATCATTCGCTTCTAGTGCAACTAACTTACCAATTCCAAAATTGAATTATGCAAATTAAATATTTTGAATTTCACTCCCAATTCGAAACCCTAAAATTCAAATTAGAATAATGCGTACTTGCTTCTTGTGCTCATCGATAGTCAATCTTACGGCTTCACTATGACTAATAAACCATAAATTCCTAACTTATGGTACCTAAATTGAATAGGGTCAACACACATCGACAGTATGGAGACTTTTTATCTAGAGGGAGGTGGTCGAAGTGGTGGTTGTTGTTGGTTTTGAGCAGGGGTGGTGGCTAATGGGTGGATGGTAGTGGTGTTCGATGAACATGTATGGTGGTGACAGTGGTTTGGATTTAAGGCTTGTGTAGGAAGGGTTTTGATTGAAGAATTTAAGAGAGAAATAAAGAGGAGTGATCTTTGGAATTCTATGAATTAAAGTTTCAGTCGGTTAGGAGATGGGAGAATTGCATAAGTTGCTTCGCATTGAAGAAATTAATTACGTGAATTGGTTTCAATCGATTTGGATACAGGTGAGGGTAGGGATGGAATGTTTTTTTCTTATTGCAAAAGAGATGTAGGGTGAAATGTCTATCTTACCCTTCTAAGTGTCTTAATTGTCACCATTATCCCTATTATACCCTTAAATTTCTTGCTTAAATATATTGTACATGTTGCTTTTTGAGTTGTACGGAGGTGAAAATGACCATGTTGGCCATCACTCCTCCTTAATAAGATAATATAGATATTGTATATGTGAAACAATTGTCTTTTAAATAAAGTAATGCAATTCTATGAGATTCATTATGTAAATAGTAGGTGAAATATAATAACAAAAATAAGCACCTAGAAAATGGCCTTGAAGATGATATTGTTGCTATTTAACTAAATAGAAAACACAAGATATGACAAGAAGAAAAGACATAATGATATTGAAGGATTACACATCACCTCACACATTCGTCATAAGAGCATACATATTCTAACTCCATACTACTAAACATAATAACATTGATTCTAACATAAGAGCACATGCCATTGCATAAATAACACAAGATTCTAACATAAGAACATATTTTATAGTATTATAACAACACAATTTATCCATAACTCAATACTCTTTATCATAGAAAGAAATTATATTAAACAAAAAAAACACGGTTTCAACCTACAAATTTGCAGAAAACATTGGAAAGTATTAAAGGAAACCCCTTTTATATATTCCTAATCTTCTTGACTATCATGAAAAAGGAAACACTAAGCAAGCCAAAATTATGGAAGTGCAGAGAACAGTAAAAAGAGAAAAGTACTATGAATACAACTTCAAAATATTTGTTAAATATATCAACAACAAGCCATATTTGAAATTCATGATAAAAATAATGAGTAGAGGGCCTAGTGACCGCAAATAAAATGAAAGTAAGAGGACCTACTCGATATAACTTACAAAAACTAAATTGACTCCTATACATAAAATTTTTGTAACTATGAGAATGATTATTTACTAAAGGATTATTGAAGAGAAACTGAAGGGGTAGGGTACCAATTCTGGCGCGCAGGCGCACCATACCCCACAACATTGCTATTATAATATATATATATATATATATATATATATATATATATTATAATACACCCGCGGAGAGTTTGCCATTTGAAATGATAACTTCATGATCATAACACACCTATGTGGAGTTCAGCTTTCATGAGCATCACATGCAGAGTGCAATCCGTTCGTGTGAAACCATGCGCCAGTCCTGACGATGGTCACCCGCGGAATATAACAGCTGGCGGCGACAAGGTGCAGCTCCCCTTGAGCCCCACTTCTTACACTATCTCCTATGTGTTAGACAAGACATCAGCCAATCTTCTAGACGAAGCTAGCCGTTTGACACCCTCTGGCAGCAGCAAGAAAAGGAGGTCCCTACAGTTAACCACAAGGCGCCACGTGTACCAGTGGCAGGGCGCCGCCCCTGACGACCAATCACAGCGTGTCACGTGGACCAATGGCAGGACACCGTTTTTACCCAGTTTGTTTTATGCAAACCTTTGGTCCAAACCCAACTGGATGGGCTTCTGAAAGGCAGGCCCAAGCCCGTCACGTCTGTTTTTGGCCACAACACCCGACCAACGCATCCTCTATAAAAGGGAGACTCCATTACCTTTTTAGAGGTCGATCAATCTACCACTTAAACACACACACTTGTAATATACTTGTATCTCGTCTTTATATTTGTAATCGTTCAAAGCAATGAAGACTACCTTTTTCAGTGGACGTAGGTCAACGAGACCGAACAACTTATATCTTGTGTATTTGTGTATCATCTCTTTGCTCTCCGTTTATCTTACGGGCCACGGATCTAGTCTCGGTGTGAACAAAGGATTATATACTGTAGTAAACACGAGTAGCGACCCCCGGGCTATACCCCGAGTTATACGCGTTGTTTCTTTAGAAACAAAGACTTAGAATTTCAAAAGCACCTGATGAATATAGAGAAAAAAAACATTCAGTCCATCAATTTAAAATTACCTGACCATAGTGTAATTGACTAAGAACAAAACCCTAAAATATAATCAGCTCATAATCTCCTAAATAAGACCAACATTTAAAATCCTAATCAAACCACTCAATCCAAGAATCAAAATAAGTTAAACCAACATAAGAATTCTTTTCAAAAATCACCTAAAATAGAGATACAAGAATAAAACTTATTACCTGATCGGCTCCTTTCCACTTCTAACTTACGCAACAACATATGAAAGAGTTGATGTTGAGTGAAATGGTGAATTTCGTTTACTAATATAGTAATGATAGGAGCGCTTCAATTTCAATCAATTGGATTTATGGCATATTGATTGAAATGAAACATTTGGTGTGTTGTGGCTGTTTTTATAGTGTTAAGCATTTTAAAATTAAGTTGATAATTGGATTAATTTAATAATACTTAGGTAAAAATACTATTTTATCTCTTACTAACTTCATTAAGGTATTGTACCATATGCATTATATGTTGTAATTACTTAAATGTTATTGGAATCATTCCCTCATGCTTTTTTTTCCCTCATGCTTTATAATAATAATAAAGTATATATTACTTAAGTAAGAACTTACTCAATTATTGTATACCACGTCATAACCTGTAACCAACATATTCAATTTATTTCTATTTTATTATCATTTGTTTATTTTATTTTTATTTTTTGAACAGTGACTTTCCTTATTTTTTTAAGGAGATAAGTAGATCACACCTGCCTTTTGGCAGGCCTGCCACCCTATATCTGGTCAGACTATGTTACCTTAACTGAGTCCACGGTAACATCGGTGTGGGGCTTGGCATTTCATGAGATCCTTACCACGTCTGTTCTACCATGAATATTTTATGAAAAGTTTAAAATCATTATGCTCAAACTTAACATGAATATTTATTTTGAAATTATCATTTGAAAAAAAAAAAGGAAGCATTTGGATGGGGTGATGGGAAGTAGAATTTTGTTCGAATCTGAAAAAACAGAATGGGTGGAGAGCAAACAGAAATTGGAAACGATTAAGACAGAAGAGGCAAATGACACTAAACAAAAATCTCAAGAGTTAAGTGGGCGGTAGAAGGTGACAAAAACATGGCGTCTTTTCATGGAACTACAACCATAATAACATAGGCAAAAGAATAAACATAATTATGATTGGGAATAATTGGTGCACGGATCCAACTACCATAAAAAGCGAGACCAAAAAGTTTTTTGCTTCAAAATTTGGTGATCCCCTTCGGCAAAGACCAAGTTTTGTTTGCCCCAACTTAAAACACTTTAGGATGTAGATGGTGAGTTTTAATCAGCTACTTCTCCCATCAGGAAGTCAAAGAAGTGGTTTAGGACTGTGGGAGTGAGAAGGCACCAGGCTTGGACGGTTTCAATTTCGGCATTATAAAACATTTTTGGGAGGACTTAAAGGAAGACGTTTTTAAGGTAATTGATAAGTTTCATCTAGATGGGGAAAAAAGCTGGGAGTGTGGGTCTTCTTTTCAGGTACTCATTCCAAAAGTGGCAGATCCGTTAACATTTGAAGAATACCAGCCAATTACCCTTATCGGATGCATATCCAAACTTATCTCCAAGGTATTGGCTAATAGGGTGAAAAAGGTAATAATGTTGGTTGTTTCCAAGCTCCAATTCGGTTTTCTATCCGATATGAACATATTGGATTGGCCTTTAGTTATATATGAAGTAATCTCGTGGGTTAAGAAATCAAAGTCAAAAGCTTTCGTTTTCAAAGTCAACATTGAAAAGGCATACGATAGTATTAGTTGGGACTTCATTAATGTTATGCTTCAGCGAATGCGATTCCCGAATAAATAAGGTATACTACTTTTATCTAGAGCCTCAGTATTGATTAACTGTCACACCATGACTAAGGCGGAAACACGTGGCGTGATCATAAGAAAAGAAACATAGACACATTTACCTAGAAAGGATCATTATTAATTAGTGTCCATTTAAAAGTTATAGTATTAAATTTAGAGTAGAATCCCAATTTTAAAAATTACACAAAAGAGAGGTTTCCCATCCATTTCTCAAACCATGAAAGATGGAAGTAAAATGGCTAGCAAAAGACCACATTATTCCTGCAATCCCCGTCCTGTCCATCCATGCATCCATCCATGTTAATCACCTAAACTATATGTTTGAAAATCGTCAATATATAAAGTATTGGTGAGTTCATAGGTTTTAGTTTTTCAACATAGTTCATCTCATCAACACGGTGCATGTAACACAAATAAATATAAGTTGACATGTCGGGGTGGCTACTCCTAGGGGTGTTCTCCGGGTTATTTTTTCCGATTTTAGGTTTTTTGGGTCGGGTTGTTCCAGTTTTTGGAAGATAAAAATGACCTGATAACCAATCCATATTAGAGTTGGGGTTATTTGGGTTCGGGGTATTTGTGTCAGGTTGTTCAGTTTTTAGGTTTAGATGTAATATGAAAATTGTTTTTTTTTTCTTACGCTAAATATCATCATGTTACTTATAAATATTATTGAATTTCATACATTATTTGACAATATAACATGATAGATTTGTAAAAGTCCTAAACTTAAATGTATCTATAATATACGACACTAAATGTTCGGGTTTTTATTCGGGTTTCGGATTTTTGGTTTTTCGGGTCGGGTTTTTGTCTTGAAAAAAGAGAGATAATAACCAACCCTTTTAAAGTTAGGGTTGGTCGGGTTTAGGTTATTCAGGTTCATGTTTTTTAGGTATTCTCTAATTCGGCTTCAGGTGAATTTGGATTCGAGTCAGGTTTCGGGTTCCAGCTAAAAATGAACAGCCATAGGTACTCCCCACAGTTTATGGTGTCCTTTAAGTCCATAACCATACCAAGACTATTTCCCCGTTAAGTTGTTTTGGTATACAACTAAATTCAGATATTTAATACATCCATTAAGGAATCGACGCTATCGATTAAGAATGGGCCTTGTCAGGAACCGATAGTACTATTCACAACATCCTATGATCAAGTCTACATGTTTGTTCTCTCTCTTTCTCTCTTTCTCTCTCTCTCTCTCTCTCTCTCTCTCTCTCTCTCTCTCTCTCTCTCTCTCTCTCTCTCTCTCTCTCTCTCTCATGGAACAACTGGTTATATAGTTCACTAAAGGAAAGGGTGTGCCACCAAAAGGCTCACTGTTACCTAAGTACCCATATTACTTAATAATACTCCTTTACGTCATAGCACAAACTTAAAACAAATCTTTCCCCCGTTTATAAAACATTTCAAAACATTTGAAAACATTAAAAAGAGCCTGTGAAACTCACCTCAACCAATAACAACACAGCACACAGTCCAACACAACTACAGAACAACAATCGACTCAACTCAACAGCCTATAGCGTTTTATTTCCTTTAACACTATTTTATAGCACGTGTTTATTTGGCAAGTTGTTTTCACCCAACTCTCAACATCACTATAATATTCAAGTCACGTTTCATTAGAAAAATACGTCCTATGCCCATTGGTGATGAATTCCCAATGTTAAGTTATTAATAACTTACTTTTTATAACCTTTAATATTATTCTTAAGTTAGTCGGGTTCATCGTAGCAAGCCTCAATCACAGTGCGATTTTCCTCACATGTCGTGATTGTTATTTACTAACAAGAAGTAATATTTAACTTCACATCCCAAGTGTAAGTATTATTTTAGTAACACATGACAACTTGCAAAAATATATTTTTCCTTAATCTCCCGTAATTATTCTTTAGAAAAGTATATTTATATACTTTTAGAATAATTACTTTCACATCATCATCTCATTTTCTCACTGTAAGTTTTATATCAAAGTTTTTTAGTATTGAACCGGCTATTTGCTCATCGGCCCGATTAGTTAACTATATTAGTTTTTACACAACTTCACACTTAGAAAAATATAGTTAACTTAATATTTTGTTTTTCACAAAATCAACCCATAAGATCACAACTTTCACATTTGACACCTTACTTTTGTAAAAATTTACTTTTCACCATTAACTTTTCAAAAGTTCACCTTCATCCTTTAAGTTTGTAAATCTTCCCAAAATACACACATCTTTAGAAACTTACATTTTATTCCCAAAGCTTCAAAATAATATAAGTTTTAACATAACAACTAACTTTGCTTAGACAAACCAAGTTAATTTTTCATCCATATGTTAAAACTTTTGAATATGTTTTTATTATAAAAACAAGTCATATAAGTTTGTATTTCAAGTTCAAGTCTAGATTATCAACTTTACACGTTAAAGTCCATAATCTATACCATTTTATCTTTGTTTTGACAAAACCAACGTCTTCACATTTTATCTTTAAATAAAAGATTACCTTTAGTTATTATCATTAACAAAAGTTTGGTAATTAACATAAAGGTTTGATGATCCTTGTAAATATTACTTATCAAAATAACGGTATCAACATTATACCCCCTTCTCCTACGGTTACAAATGCACACACACACACACACACACATTTTAGTGTTAAGTTTCCCTTATAATGCTTATCTCTTGTATCCAAAACTTTTAAGTTATACTTTCATGTTAATACATTTCTAGGATCACATTTTATAAACTTTTTAACAAAACAACTCAAACACCATCACCACTGCCCACATCCCTAACACATAAACCATATCCGCCATTTTATTTTAAGATCAAAACCATGAGAACCTAATGTTTATCATCTTGTATTTCATCATTTTTAAGAAAAACAACTTGCACCCATAAACACAAAACAAATAAGATCATTAAAAAGATAAAGTTTAGATTCTTACTACTAGCTTTAAGCTAGGGATGACACAACTTTACATTTCTAAGCACGGTCAGTCTGCTTTCCCGAAGAACTATCGTCACCAGAAGTGGGTGTCTTCCTCTTCCTACCAGAACCAAAACCCTCACAAGAAACAACATCCTTCTTACCACCGGACACTTTAACCTCAGAACCTTTGGTAGAAGAACCTTTACAGGTCAAATTTCCCATGCGAATAGCATCCTCAGTTAATGTAACATTTCGTATTTAAAACTTGTACGTTACTCGTTCGTCATTAATAAAACGTCAAGTTTCATCTTATATTCGCATTTATTATTTTTGTCGCGTTATTAAAACCCTAATACTATATATATAATATTATATATGTGTGTTATATTGAAATTATATCAAAAAAATAAATATGCTTTGGCCGGGGTTCGAACCCGCGCCAAAGCCCTAGCAACACAAACACACAACCAACTGGGCTGGACCATCCTCTTGGAATAAACCCGGACACCTATTATATTTATACACGCTTTAAACCTTCACAGTTGACAAGGAAAGTCAACTGTGGGTTCGCGTATGATCCAAGCTCGTGCAATAACTCATGATTGATCTATAATTGGTAAATGCAGTTGATTGCCGGCCTTGTGTAACACGATTACACGTCAATTATAACAAATCGTTGACCAATTTTTAAATTATACGCGTATGACATTTAAATTGGGTCAAACCTTCCAATTGAACCCACCATTGATCCTCAGTATAAATAGATGTACTTCGAAGCTTAACAACTCGCTCACAACTCTCTCTCAACCCCCAATTATTCTCTAAACACTGATAATTAGTCTCTGTTGATCAACGTTTGACTTTTTGCTTTGACCCGACGATTATACTCGAAACAACACTGTGAGTCTTATTTCTTTTGTGGGTTATGTTCATCGGCCATCACACAGCAATAGCCCTATAGTTAATTAGGCTATTGATGTGTGATTTGTTCAATTGCAGATTCTAGGGTTCGTTTGTTTAGAATTGGGGATAAACTTTGATTCGCGTATTGTATTTATTTAATTTTAAACAGAAAACATCACAACCACTGGCCTAGGCCAAGTGGTTGTGACCTTGGCTCAATACAGAGGGTACCCGGGTTCGAGTCCCGGCTACTGCCCCTTTTTGCTTCTTTTTTTTTAAAAAAAACAAAACTAATATATATATATATATATATATATATATATATATATATATATATTAAACCTTTTAAACTTATAAATTCATTTTAAAATATTAAAACTATTTTATAAATTCCAAAAAAATTATATTTGTTTAATCTGAGATTAAAGTGTTATTCACAATTTTTATTTTTCAAAAATTCATTTATTTAGTATTTATAATAATTAAATCATTTTTATACCATTATATTTATAAAAATCCATTTATATATCAAAACAATTTTATTAAACTCTCCAAAAATTATCCTGACTTTTTATAAAGTTAAACTTTACTGAAATAATTTTTAATTCAGTAAAATCAATTATTTTATATTTTTAATCAATTTTTGTTAGATTTAATCATAATTAAATCATAATAAATCCAATTTTCATCATTTTTGCACCAAAATTTTATACAAATTTTTTTTTAATTATTTAGAACAGAAATATGATTTTTAAAATAGAAATTCTTTAATTTTAGTATTTTTGAATATTAAAGTTAATTGTTGGCAATTTGTAATAAATAGATTTGAAAATCTATTTTAAATTAAATAATTTTATAAAAATTATTTTTATACTTCAAACACTTTAATGTGTCCATTCAAAGTTCAAAATTTATAAAAAGACTTACTTTTATTAATTATCAAATTTTCCTTTATTAATTAACATTTTAATTTAATTTCAACAATTGATTATCCCCAAATCGAAACCCTAGGATACACTTATAAGTTAATTAGACTTAGACTTATTATATATATTACCTGATTATAGGGTGATATTTGGAATCATTTTGGGCAACACTATTATTTCATCTTTTCAACAAGTTTAACATTTGCTAAGGTGAGTTTTACATAGCCCCTTTTATTTATCATCATTTTTGGGGTGAAACATGTTATAACATTATCATTGCAATTCAATCATCAATGTGTCTATGTGTTTTCTATGTTGCATTATGTCTTGAGCATGATTAGAGTAAGCACCATTCTAGCATAATCATTAACTCCGTACAAGCCGACGGTATACATTGATAGATCTATTGGACTGACAATCCCACCCGGATACGTGCCTCCTACAAAGGTTACGTGGGTGTTTGTTATCGCATAACATATTCAATTGGACCATGAGTGCATGGTATGTATCATTTTATAACAGTCATCAGGGTTGATTATGCACTCGATTTATTTCTAGTATGTTCTCACATATGGGCTAGATTGACATGACACATGAATTGCACAACATTTTATTCATTTTATTATCAAAAACCTATGTAATTCTCACCAACTTATGTTGACCCAAAATACTTTCAAAATTAACATGTTTCAGGTAACAATGAAGCTGAGGCTTGAGTTAGCATGAGGATTTTACTTGGAGTTTTATTTGAAGTTCTTGAAGTTGTTAATTGATATCATGTATTTGAATTCTTAGACATCATTTCATATTTTGGATATTATGTTTGAATAAATTATTTAAAATTTATATTATACCATGTGCTACTGAAAACAATCATCAATACGTGGCACCCCGATGTTTCCGCCATCGGTTGGGGTGTTACAGATTGGTATCAGAGCCTTGGTTATAGGGAACTAGGTTATTAGAAATAATCTAGACTATAACCTTAGGGACTTAAAACAGTACTTGCTTCTCCTACTTGTAACCCTAATTGCTTCCCTAATCCTATCCTTATCCTATGCCTTATGATCCTAAACCTACATATGATTACTCTTAATTGTCTGCTGCAATCCTGATCCACCATTAGATTTATAGGACAAAATCCTCAGGTTTAACCTGAACCCCCTTGAGATCTCGTCGAAGTTCTAGATTTTAATAACGAACACGTGCAATCTGGAAGGGTGAACGCCTGTATTCTAAGTCTTCTGTCTAGGCTGGCATTGCGCATATATCCCAATCAGACGAGGGACCCGGATGCCTACCTGGGAATTCTCGGGATGAGTGTTCACTTATAGGCTAAAGCATGTCTTCATATGTTATTAGAATTTAGAATCTTTGATAAGTCAACGTTTTCGTTTATTCGTTTTAATTAATGAATAAATGATTACATTCCTTATATAAACTCTCATTCATTTCATTGTGTCTATTACAGATCATGCCTCCTCGTCGCAGCACTCGCAACAACAATGGTGAGAACCACGAAGAAGGTGGTGATAACCATAACCACAACCATGACCAAGTTCCTAACCACAACAACAATGGGGTCGATGCTCAACTGGCTGCGATCATTTCTCAACAAATGGCGCAGCAAATTGCAACTCTGGTTCCCAATTTACTCGCTCAGGTCATCCAATTGAACGGCAACGGGAATGGTCACAACAACGGGAACGGGAACGGCAATGGCAATGGAAATGGACCCCAAGCCTGCACCCTTAAGCATTTCAACTCTTGTAACCCTCCAAAGTTCAGCGGTGAAGAAGGAGCTACTGGACTCCTCCAATGGTTTGAGGGTATTGAGAATACCTTCATCAACAGTGAGTGCCCCAACAACTTCAAGGTTCGTTACGCCATGAGTGTTCTCCATAAACGAGCACTCACATGGTGGAATGAAGAAAAGCGTACTCGTGGGGCCGAGGTTGCTCTTGCTATGACATGGGACCAAGTCAAAGAGATCATGAAGGAAGAGTTTTGTCCTCGCAATGAAGTTAAGAAACTTGAGGATGAGTTCCACACCTTAGCTCAAGATAGTGGGGAAAACCTTGCCTACAACACCCGCTTTCATGAGCTTAGCTTATTGTTACCCCACAAAGTTACTCCTCTGCCGGTAGCCATCGAGAAGTACATCGGTGGTCTGCCCATGCAAATCCAGGACACCGTTTGGGGTAGAAATCCTGCAACTCTGGAAGAGGCCAAACGTCTAGCGGCCACTCTTACTGATAATCACGTGAAGAACGGTACTCTCGTTCGCAAGGGCACTAAGAAGACTGTTGCCAAAGACACTCCACAGCCTGCAATTGAAGTCAAGCCTGAGACCTCAAGCAACAAAAAGCGCAAGGCTAGAAACTATATGGTTGCTGCCACTCCACCTGCTGCCCAAAACCCAGCCAAGAAACCTTACACCGGACCTCACCCTTTGTGCAACACTTGCAAGTACCACCATCCCACACAGGTGCCATGTCGATTTTGTACTAAGTGTCAACGATATGGTCACCTGGTGAACGTCTGTCGATCTCCTACTACCCAAGACAACAATAACCCAGCTCCCAACCAACAAAACAACAGGCCTACTCGTGGTCAATGCTACGAGTGTGGCAACCCTAATCACTACATCAACAACTGCCCTAATCGTAACCGAAACCAAAACCAAAACCAAAACCAAAACCAGAACCGCAACCAGAACCAAGGTGCTCGAGGTCGCGCCTACAATCTCAACGCTAACCAGGCTCGTGACAACAACGAAGTGGTGAATGGTACGTTTCTCATTAATAACCACCATGCATCCATATTATTTGATTCAGGAGCTGATAAGTCATTCGTGTCACTGAAGTTTGAACCTTTACTTAACTTACCCCACACTAATCTAGAGGAACCTTTCGTGGTAGAGGTAGCTAACGGGAAGTCTATTTCGATCGACTCTATTATTCGTAATTGTTTGTTGAACCTCGACGATCATATCTTCCCTATCGATCTCATCCCCATGCATCTTGGTAGTTTTGATGTTATAGTAGGCATGGACTGGTTGTCAACTCATCGTGCCGAAATTCTGTGCTTCGAGAAAGTCATACGCATTCCTCTCGAATCTGGTGAGATTTTGAAGATCTATGGTGAGAAACCCTGTGGTGAACTTAAGCTTATGTCTTGTACTACTGCCCAAAAGTACTTACGAAAGGGGTATACAGCCTTCTTAGCTAACGTGATAGAGAAGAAGGACAAAGGCAAAAGTATCCAAGACATTCCTATTATTCGAGACTATCCTGAAGTCTTTCCAGAGGATTTACCTGGTTTGCCTCCTGCTCGACAAGTGGAATTTCGTATTGATCTTGTTCCTGGTGCTAATCCTGTCGCTAAAGCTCCTTATCGTCTTGCACCCTCTGAGATGCAAGAACTTGCCAGTCAATTACAGGAACTTTCTGATAAAGGGTTCATTCGCCCTAGTTCTTCTCCATGGGGAGCCCCTGTCTTGTTCGTTAAAAAGAAGGATGGTTCTCTTAGGATGTGTATTGACTACCGTGAACTCAACAAACTCACCATCAAGAATCGTTATCCGCTTCCTAGGATTGACGATCTCTTCGATCAACTTCAAGGAGCAACCCACTTCTCGAAGATTGATCTCCGTTCTGGTTATCATCAGCTTAGAGTCCACGATGAAGATATTCCCAAGACAGCTTTTCGCACACGCTATGGTCACTATGAATTCATGGTTATGCCTTTTGGGCTGACCAATGCTCCCGCAGTATTTATGGATTTGATGAATCGGGTTTGTAGACCCTATCTCGACAAATTCGTGATCGTCTTCATCGATGATATTTTGATTTACTCTAAATCAAAATCCGATCACGAGCAACATCTTCACTCTATCTTGAGTCTCCTAAAGAAAGAACAACTGTACGCCAAGTTCTCAAAATGCGAATTTTGGCTTAAGGAAGTTCAATTTTTGGGACATGTCATTGATATGAACGGAATTCATGTTGATCCTGCAAAGATCGAAGCTGTGAAGAATTGGAGTGTTCCTACCACTCCAACGGAAGTCCGTTCTTTTCTTAGGTTGGCTGGTTATTATCGTCGATTCATCGCCAATTTCTCCAAGATCGCTGTTCCTCTCACTACCTTAACTCACAAGGGTAAACCTTATGAGTGGGGACCTAAGCAAGAGGAAGCATTTGAAACTCTTAAGCTGAAACTCTGTGAAACTCCTATCTTATCTCTACCTGATGGTAATGATGATTTCGTGGTCTACTGTGATGCATCGAACCAAGGTCTTGGTTGTGTTCTCATGCAACGAGGAAAGGTTATTGCTTATGCGTCTCGACAACTCAAGACTCACGAGAAGAATTATACCACCCATGATCTTGAATTGGGCGTTGTTGTCTTTGCACTCAAGATTTGGAGACATTATCTTTATGGGACCAAATGTGTGGTGTTCACGGACCACAAAAGTCTCCAACATGTCTTCGATCAAAAGAATCTTAACATGAGGCAACGACGTTGGGTTGAATTACTTAACGACTATGATTGCGAAATTCGCTACCATCCTGGCAAGGCGAATGTTGTGGCTGACGCACTTAGTCGTAAAGAGCGTGTCAAACTCCAATGTGCGAGAGTTCGTACTGATCTTCAGGATCGCATTCTCCAGGCTCAACACACATCAGTCACCCAAGGTAACATGTACGATGAAATGTCTTGTGGTGCTGAAACTCAACTTGAAACCAAACCCGATGGTCTTCTTTATTTCCTCAATCGACTGTGGATTCCCGACCGTGATGATCTTCGTACTTTTCTCATGAACGAGGCTCATAGGTCTCGTTATTCTATTCATCCTGGAGCTGACAAGATGTACCAAGATCTTCGTTATTTTTATTGGTGACCTGGTATGAAGAAAGACATTGCTCTATTCGTTGCAAAATGCCTCACTTGTTCCAAGGTTAAGGCTGAACATCAACGACCATCTGGTATGCTTGAACAACCAGAGATTCCTGTCTGGAAATGGGAGAGCATAGCTATGGATTTCATCACCAAACTCCCTCGTACACCCAAAGGTTTTGATAGTATTTGGGTAATCATCGATCGTTTGACCAAGTCAGCTCACTTCCTACCTATTCGTGAGAAGTATTCTGTGGAAAGGTTGGCAAAGATGTACGTAAGTGAAATCGTATGTCGTCACGGTATACCTTTGGACATTATTTCTGATCGCGATGGTCGTTTCACCTCTCACTTTTGGGGATCTCTACAAGATGCTTTGGGTACCAAGTTGAACCTGAGCACTGCTTACCACCCTCAAACTGATGGTCAGACTGAACGAACCATCCAAACGCTTGAGGACATGCTCAGGGCATGTGTCATCGATTTTGGTGGCGCATGGGATTCTCATCTTCCTTTGGTTGAGTTTTCATACAACAACAGTTATCACGCCAGCATTAACATGGCTCCTTTTGAGGCACTCTATGGTCGGAAATGTCGTTCTCCTGTCTGTTGGACTGAGGTTGGTGAAGCTCGTATTACTGGACCCGAACTAATCCAGGAAACCACAGACAAAATTCAGCTTATTCAGGATAATCTTCTCAAGGCTAGAAGTCGCCAAAAGAGTTATGCTGATAAACGTCGTAAACCCTTGGAATTTCAAGTTGGGGACCTTGTACTACTTAAGGTATCCCCTTGGAAAGGAGTTATTCGTTTCGGTAGAAAGGGAAAACTAGCTCCTCGATACGTTGGCCCCTTCAAAATTCTTGACAGAGTTGGAAAAGTGGCTTACAAACTCGAACTTCCACCTGAGCTAAGCAATGTTCATCCGACCTTCCATGTTTCGAATCTCAAGAAATGCTTAGCAGATGAGAACCTTCATGTTCCTCTTGAGGATGTGCAAATCGATGAAAGCATGCACATTATCGAGAAACCCGTCGAGATTGTTGACACTGGAGTCAAGAAACTCAAGCGCAGTCGTATTCCGATCGTTAAGGTTCGTTGGGAATCTAAACGAGGCCCAGAGTTCACTTGGGAACGTAAAGACCAGATGAAATCGAAGTATCCACATCTTTTCCCACCAGACTCTCCAACTCCAACTTCGGGACGAAGTTCCTAAAAGTAGGAGAGACTGTAACATTTCGTATTTAAAACTTGTACGTTACTCGTTCGTCATTAATAAAACGTCAAGTTTCATCTTATATTCGCATTTATTATTTTTGTCGCGTTATTAAAACCCTAATACTATATATATAATATTATATATGTGTGTTATATTGAAATTATATCAAAAAAATAAATATGCTTTGGCCGGGGTTCGAACCCGCGCCAAAGCCCTAGCAACACAAACACACAACCAACTGGGCTGGACCATCCTCTTGGAATAAACCCGGACACCTATTATATTTATACACGCTTTAAACCTTCACATTTGACAAGGAAAGTCAACTGTGGGTTCGCGTATGATCCAAGCTCGTGCAATAACTCATGATTGATCTATAATTGGTAAATGCAGTTGATTGCCGGCCTTGTGTAACACGATTACACGTCAATTATAACAAATCGTTGACCAATTTTTAAATTATACGCGTATGACATTTAAATTGGGTCAAACCTTCCAATTGAACCCACCATTGATCCTCAGTATAAATAGATGTACTTCGAAGCTTAACAACTCGCTCACAACTCTCTCTCAACCCCCAATTATTCTCTAAACACTGATAATTAGTCTCTGTTGATCAACGTTTGACTTTTTGCTTTGACCCGACGATTATACTCGAAACAACACTGTGAGTCTTATTTCTTTTGTGGGTTATGTTCATCGGCCATCACACAGCAATAGCCCTATAGTTAATTAGGCTATTGATGTGTGATTTGTTCAATTGCAGATTCTAGGGTTCGTTTGTTTAGAATTGGGGATAAACTTTGATTCGCGTATTGTATTTATTTAATTTTAAACAGAAAACATCACAACCACTGGCCTAGGCCAAGTGGTTGTGACCTTGGCTCAATACAGAGGGTACCCGGGTTCGAGTCCCGGCTACTGCCCCTTTTTGCTTCTTTTTTTTTAAAAAAACAAAACTAATATATATATATATATATATATATTAAACCTTTTAAACTTATAAATTCATTTTAAAATATTAAAACTATTTTATAAATTCCAAAAAAATTATATTTGTTTAATCTGAGATTAAAGTGTTATTCACAATTTTTATTTTTCAAAAATTCATTTATTTAGTATTTATAATAATTAAATCATTTTTATACCATTATATTTATAAAAATCCATTTATATATCAAAACAATTTTATTAAACTCTCCAAAAATTATCCTGACTTTTTATAAAGTTAAACTTTACTGAAATAATTTTTAATTCAGTAAAATCAATTATTTTATATTTTTAATCAATTTTTGTTAGATTTAATCATAATTAAATCATAATAAATCCAATTTTCATCATTTTTGCACCAAAATTTTATACAAATTTTTTTTTAATTATTTAGAACAGAAATATGATTTTTAAAATAGAAATTCTTTAATTTTAGTATTTTTGAATATTAAAGTTAATTGTTGGCAATTTGTAATAAATAGATTTGAAAATCTATTTTAAATTAAATAATTTTATAAAAATTATTTTTATACTTCAAACACTTTAATGTGTCCATTCAAAGTTCAAAATTTATAAAAAGACTTACTTTTATTAATTATCAAATTTTCCTTTATTAATTAACATTTTAATTTAATTTCAACAATTGATTATCCCCAAATCGAAACCCTAGGATACACTTATAAGTTAATTAGACTTAGACTTATTATATATATTACCTGATTATAGGGTGATATTTGGAATCATTTTGGGCAACACTATTATTTCATCTTTTCAACAAGTTTAACATTTGCTAAGGTGAGTTTTACATAGCCCCTTTTATTTATCATCATTTTTGGGGTGAAACATGTTATAACATTATCATTGCAATTCAATCATCAATGTGTCTATGTGTTTTCTATGTTGCATTATGTCTTGAGCATGATTAGAGTAAGCACCATTCTAGCATAATCATTAACTCCGTACAAGCCGACGGTATACATTGATAGATCTATTGGACTGACAATCCCACCCGGATACGTGCCTCCTACAAAGGTTACGTGGGTGTTTGTTATCGCATAACATATTCAATTGGACCATGAGTGTATGGTATGTATCATTTTATAACAGTCATCAGGGTTGATTATGCACTCGATTTATTTCTAGTATGTTCTCACATATGGGCTAGATTGACATGACACATGAATTGCACAACATTTTATTCATTTTATTATCAAAAACCTATGTAATTCTCACCAACTTATGTTGACCCAAAATACTTTCAAAATTAACATGTTTCAGGTAACAATGAAGCTGAGGCTTGAGTTAGCATGAGGATTTTACTTGGAGTTTTATTTGAAGTTCTTGAAGTTGTTAATTGATATCATGTATTTGAATTCTTAGACATCATTTCATATTTTGGATATTATGTTTGAATAAATTATTTAAAATTTATATTATACCATGTGCTACTGAAAACAATCATCAATACGTGGCACCCCGATGTTTCCGCCATCGGTTGGGGTGTTACAGTTAAACTCAAAGATAAATCAATAGCCTCACGAATCATAGTAGCTTTGGAATAAGTAACCATGCTACGGATTTGTGGAGCTAACCCAAACAAATACCTCTTAATAAACTTGGACTAGGAACTCACCAATCTATCAAGATCATAGAAACGAGACATGTTATCAACCACATCTGAGCTAATCATAGTCAAGTTCCAAAATGCAGTTTCAGCTTCTGCACTTTAGTTCTTGGGCAGTGTTCCCTAATCATTAGGTTTTTGAAATCAGTCCAAGATAACCCATAGGCAATAACATCACCTAACGATTAAACCTGGCTGTTCCACCACGTAAGAGCATTATCCACAAATAGATTGGTGGAATACATAACCTTCTGAGAATTGCTACACCCACTAATACGAATGATTACTTTCACTTTCTCGAACCATTTAATAAAACCAAGTAAACCCTCAATACCACAGAAGTTAATAGGTTTGCAGTCTAGAATTTGTTTGAATGTACAGCTAGGAATAACGATATGAGTCTTTGTAATATCACGAAACATGTTACTAATAGAAACAAATTGGGGTAAAATCCCAATCTATAAAGCAATTTCACTTTCAATACCTATGGAGGATCTTTCATAGTGTTTCGATCATCCAGGACCTCTATTGTGCTTAGTACGGTTAGCATCGTGTTGGGCTATAGCGGTCGTGACACGTGCAACAATGATTTGATCTGTAGATGCATTATGTGGCTATCGCTTTTGGATTGTACAAAGATCATCGATTGATTTAAAGTTTTGAAGATTGTCAAGTCCATTTGACCAGTCGAATGAAGATCGGTTTAGGTCGAATGTATTTTGAATATGGTAGTTTGTTTATTGGTTTGTTCATTCGCACCTTCAAAAGGTCTAATGAAGCCCTTCGACCATTTAAGGGTCGAACGGGTTGTCTATATATATGTTGAAGTTGGTTTTCAACATAACATTCGGTCATTTTGGTTAGGTGTGTCAGTGTGTGTTGTCTAAGGTGTTTCTAGAGTGTTCTAAAAGTTGTGCTTTCATTAATATTCTAACTTGTAAAGCTTTATCAAAGTTATATTAATGGAAATCATATTTGAAATGGATCTTTACGTGTTCTGATTTGATTATTAGCATTTTGCATGCGAATTAGGCTTTCTGCACCTAGTTTGCTTATACTTGTGTGATCTTTGTATTGTTTTGACTAAAACCGATCCAAAAAAATGGTATCAGAGCCATTGCTCAATCACACAACTGCAAATTGATAGAAATCATTTAGATTTTTCATCAAAAACACCTAAATTTTTGCTATTTTGCATGAACTTTCAAAGAACATGGATATTGATTGGTTCAGACTAGTTTTTACGGTTAAAATAAAAAATTCTTTCACAAAACTTGATCTTCTATCAATCCGATTCAAAACCTACCTATTTTCATTGAAATTCAACAACTTTTGGAAAATTCAGATCAAATTTGTTGATTTTTGAGGTCGGGTCGAACGAGTTTGAGTTAGGTCGAAGGAGCTAGTTTTTGGGTCGAATCAATTCATTTTCAGGTCGAATCAGTGTGTTAGGGTGTGACAACCTGCACCCTTCACTTTTCATAAATGTGCATAATTGGTTCCTCAACTATTTCAAAATTTTCATTTTTAACCCTCGTATTTTAATAGGACCAAAAGTTACAATTTAATAAAACTTGTATTTTTTATAATTAAAAGTATGCACGTTTTATACTCACATCTAGACCCGAGCACGTATGTTTCAGACCTTGATACTCAAAACCCTTATTTTTCGGTGCTAAAACAACTTAGAAACCGAAGGAAACAGGTCCTAAACATAAAATTGATTAAATTAGAAAAATTGATTTTTTTAGCTCTCGCGGTTCGCGGAGACAGTCAAACAGTCAAAGTCCCAGTCAAAAAGTCAAAGTCCTAGTCAAAGTTCCAGTCAAAGTACTAGTCAAATAGTCAATTCATCTTAAAACCTTACTTTATGGTGTCGACCAATTTTAATGGCTAATTGAATCCAAAACTAGTATAAAAACCCACCTATGACCCATTACACTTTGAACCTCTAAATCGATTGTTTCAATTCGATTAAACTCCCCCTCATAGCTTTCTTATATAGTATATTACTTCTACAATTGAAGCTTTGATTATAAGCTCTTGTAAATGGCGAATTGGAAGCTTGATATTTTTTCTTATGCAGTTTCTTTTCTTCTAAATTGGACTAGTTTCGTTGTAAGTTTTTCCAATTCCTCTTACATTATATTTATTTATCAATTCTAGAACAATAGCCCTCTACTTATATCGATTATAGCCTCTAAGGGCTTCGATTTGTTGGGATCAGTTTGCTCTTTTTGCTAAGTAAGAACTTGCTATCTTGACACTTAAGTGTTTTAGCAAGCCCTTGTAAATCAGATTATAAGCACAGCGGAATGTATAAGTTAAAGCAACACTTTTTATACTAAGGAAGAGTTATTACTCCCCCTTGATGATTGAAACTAATAAATGACAAGTATTTATTATGAATCCAAGCAGTAAATGAGAATTAGATACGTAGACAGATTCACAATAAATACAGAAATGGAATAGAACAGTGATAGTGTTTGAAGGATTTTTCTATTAAAATCAATATCTAAAATAGAAGGTTGAAGCCTCCTATTTATAGACGTTTACATACATGTATCTTGCCCAAAAAGCAAGTACAGAAACAACAGAAACAAGTTGCACAAGTTGCAACATTGAAACAAACAAATACAGCTAAAAGTAATAATAAACAATAAACTACTGATGCAAAAGGCGGTGGAAAATATCTGATGCTAAGTGCTGATGAATGACAAACTACTGATGAGTAGTTTGTCTTCAGTACTTCTGAAGTGAACTTGTCTGGTTTGGACTTCAGAACTTCTGATGAAGTTTCTTCTTCAGCACTTCTCTTATTTTCTCTTCAGCAGTTCTTTGTTTTCTTTTCAGTACTTCTATACTTAGCCAAAATGACAGAAGTGAATTAGACTAAGGTTTCCAAAAGTGGTTTCACCAATCCTCTTTGTCCTAACACGATTAGATTCTAAGGTGTTTGGATGTATTTGGGTATTTTTCAATTGAAAACTTGTAAACTTTAAAAATTCATAACTTGTTGGTTATTGATCCAAAAATAATGAAATTTGGTATGATGACTTATATGATCATTTAGAAATTTTAGAATCAGTTTTGGGATTTTTAGCCACTGATTAATATTTTTAATGATTTTATGATTATTTAATCTTAGATAATTCATAATAAATTATTGGTAGCACTATTGGTTATGAAAATATGTAGAAAAATGTTTCATTATGCTAAAAAAAACTTTATTTTTAAAGGTGATTTATAATTATTTATGAATTATATCACTTTTAATCATAATTAATTTATATAAAATTGTAAATAAATAAGTTTGACATCAAAATTGGTGGAAGTGTATATAAATATGTTAGGAAAATTATCATATCACATTACCTTTGTTTCACAACATTTTTGTATTTTGACTAAATTATTTGTTGAATTAGTTCTAAACAATTGAGATTCTTAAATTTATTTTATATACTTTCTGAATAAAATATATTATTTCAACCCTGGAAAATATTTGTGAACAAGAAACTAAACTCATGATATTATTTTCATAAGACGTGGTAACAACCTTAATAGTTTGTATTGTTGTCGCCATTATTATTATTACTTAAAAATCCCAAATATAGTCGTAACAGCCTAATTGCCTTAGAATAAGAACCCTAGACTTTATTAAGCGTATATACTTATTTTGGGATACTTGAAACATTAGATTGTGTCTTTGGATTGCTCGCATTTTCACGCTCGCTTAGTTATCTAGTTATTTGGCGAAAGTAAGTATATCTTTCCCTTTTTCATGTTTTACTCTTTTGGGATTATTCATGTACACTATGACTAAATGTTATTCTTTCACTGAAATTCAATTTTCATGTGTTTTTGCTTTATGTTAATTTGTGTGTCTATGACTTGTCAAAATCATTAACCTTTGAGGGTCTGGCATTTCAATTAATAGTACTATGGTATATACCCCCTTGTTGACTTACGTGTTCGAGTTAAGTCCTTGGTCATTGTTATGTGATTCATTATACTCAAAAATGGTTTTCAAAGTGGTTGTTTTATTCTTGATTCTTGATACTTGATTCTTAGGGTTGATTTTGAACGGATATTACTTATTACATAATTGCAAATGGTACCGCACATGAATTGTTAGATACTTTTATTACTATATATTTATTCAAATCAGGGTATGCTCATCAATACATTATATGTGTTGACAAAATTATTTTGTACACGTTTCAGGACATTTTGAGACGTTTCTTTTAAGCTTTTGGATTTATATTTAGGCTTGTCTTCATTATATTTCAGTTTGACCTGACACTTTAGAATCATTGTGTCTTTGTATTTCATTTCAATGTAATAAACTATTTATTCAATATATCAATATTTACACTTTAGTAACATGAGCTATTGAACAATCGTCACTACGTGGCACCTCGATGATTCCGCCATCGATCGGGGTGTTATAGATTGGTATCAGAGCCGTGGTTAAAAGGAATTAGGTTATTAGAATGCCTTTTAGCCTAGTCTATAACTAAGCTTGCATTCACGATTCCTCTAGTGTATATTTCTCTTTATCCTCATATTTTCTTTCATGATATTTTCGCTATGATTCTGTCTTGTTACTCTTTTCGGTATTTTACTTGGAGAAGAAGACACTCGTATTTCACAAATGAAACGATATCACCAAGTTAGGAGTGGTATCCAGACTTGGTGATTAGTTTCACCTCTCTATATTTTATACATCTTTGGAATATATCTTTGGGATATGAGTAACATCCAAACCTCAAAGAGTATTTTCTTCAAAAAGAAACTTAACCACTAAGCTGGGAGTGATATCCTTAACTTAGTGACGGGTTTCACTCCACCGTAGTTTTCAATTTTCAAATACATCTTTGAGTTAGGAGTGAAATCCACATCTCAAGTATCTATTTTTACATCTCATTTTTAATCTCGCTAAAGTTTTGGAATTCACTAGTGATGGGGCACGTGCAATCTGGAAGGGTGAGCGCCTGTATCCTGAGTTTCCTGTCTAGTCCTGGTATTTCGTATAAATCCCAATCAGACGAGGGACCCGTATACCTACCTGGGAAATCTTAGGATGAACATTCACTTATAGGCTAAAGTATGCCCCCACAAGTCATTAGGAAATTTCAAATACTTGAGTTAGTCAAAGTTTCCTATGGAAACAATCCCAACATCTCATGTTATTGATATTTATGTCTTGTTTATCATTTGAAGTTTCAATTTCATCGTTTGTTGTTTCATATGCTATTATTCATTAATTATTCACTTTTGGATTCTTCATCATCATTATTAAAACTTTTGTTCACTATATAATCGCATTAAAATTTACATTGTTTTATGTTTGGTGACTTTTACACTATAAAGCATTTCTCCCTTGAGTTAAAACATTTCTACCCATGACTCAAAAAATTTAAACCTTATGTTTAACTTCGATCACATCCTGATTTTGGGAGTGTTGCGTCATTACACGGTTAAAAATGAAAATGATTTCCCAAACTTATTAATCAACCTGTTTTATATCATCATGTTTACAAACTCACTTGATCGATGTCACAGTAGTCAATACGCCTATTCTGCGCACCCTCATTTGCAGTAAATTTCATTATTTTATTCTTACACCATTTTATTTATAGTTATGTTCGCGCATTTTATGACTATTCTCGCATTATTCTTTTATTGGTGGTTATTTGCGGTTATTCTCGCGCTATTTATTAGTAGTTATTCTTACATCACTGATTTTGAGCATTAATTCAACCCGTTTACTCTCATTTTGCGTAATTGTGCAATTTACTCGATTTATGTTATATTGTTCTTTCGAATCGAAATTTTATACTATACCCATATTTTGAACACATATTTTGTACGCATATTTTCCTGTTTTGAGCAAGACCCTGTTGTACTTTATCATTATTTTGTTCAGCATTATGGTCAATGAACATGAACTCGTATGAGATCCAAGCCAGTGCCCATGTACGACTCGGGTCAGAATATTCCTCTAACCCGAGGGGAACGGTGTTGTAATCCTCAAAATTTATCAATATGGGTGTTTAGAACCCAACGATGTGAACAGAAGTTTACCGGTTAAAGGTGAACCTGAAAGGTGAAGGACCTCTAACCATGTCTTATACTTACACATTATTCTCATTACAGTTAAAGGGTGAACCCGAAAGGGAAGGACCTCTAACCATGTCATGATTGAATATTAGTTCATTGCAGTATCTATTAATTAACACATTTTGGTTGCACACATTGTTTTGTGTATCATTTATGTTAGTGTTATGGAAAAGCATAACACTCTAGTGTAAGGTAAATTGGTGATTACAGTCCGGAACGCAATCATGGGTTTACAGGTACATGGGGGTGGTGTGTGATTCTACTTAAGCTATTGGTAGACAATCAGTACGAGTTCCAAGTATCGGGAGTGTGGTGGGTTAGCCGCGGTACACCCTATATATAAGCATAAACGATACTACGGGAGCGGACTAAGAGTCTGTTCAAGAACCTACCCATCATTTTCTACTTTTTTCGCATTTTGGGCTATTTAATAGCGTTGGGTCCGACTTCATCAATAGGTCGTTTACCAACGATTATCATTTTCGATGAAAACATTTTTACCCAAGCTTCAATTCGCCTTCCTGGAATCTTTCTTTTGACCACACACTCAGAAAACTCAAATCTTGTATACACTTACACTCTCTGTTATTTGGAATCTCGTTGCATGTCCTTAACAAAGTTCGGTCAGAAACTTCTCTAAAGTAAGGGAGACTACTATAACACTGCCTTGCCCTCACCAGTTACATACTTTTCCCAAACCTTGCTCGTAATAAACTCCCAATTCTCTAACCTTGGTTCAAACTTTAAGGATTTTCAAACTTTTATTTTGGGTATTAAACAACTAATTCAAACTTTGTCAAATCATGGCTGATGCATTTCTTAAAATCTACTTGCCTGTTTACAAATGTCTTTTGTTTCATAGAAACCTTCACATGAAAGTAATTTCGGGATGAAATTTTCTAAAGTAGGGGAGACTGTGACAACCTGCACCTTCACTTTTCATAAATGTGCATAATTGGTTCCACAACTATTTCAAAATTTTCATTTTTAACCCTTATATTTTAATAGGACCAAAAGTCACAATTTAATAAAACTTATAATTTTTATAAGTAAAAGTATGCATGTTTTATACTCACATCTACACCCGAGCACGTATGTTTCAGACATTGATACTCAAAACCATTAATTGTCGGTCCTAAAACAACTTAGAAACCGAAGGAAACAAGTCCGGAACTTAAACTTGATTAAATTAGAAAAATTGATTTTTTTTAGCTCTCGCGGTCCGCGGAACAGTAAAACAGTCAAAGTCTCAATCAAACAGTCAAAGTCCTAGTCAAAGTCCCAGTCAATGTCCTAGTCAAAGTCCTAGTCAAAAAGTCAATTCATCTTTTTTTTTTGAACGGCAAACTTCATTTCATTAACACCCAAATATATACAAACATTCTATGAGCAAGATGCTCGATAGATTACATCAATCTCCCTACCAACATCGCCTAGTTTACAATTCAAAGGTTTTCCATTTCTCCCAATCACAATTGTGATTCTTTGCTCGTGCCCTTAGCCACAAGAAATTCAACGATTTGATATCCTCCAAGAGTCTATCTAGACAAACTCCTCTAGTTCCCTTGAAAAAAAATTCGTTTTGTCATTTCCAAATCAGCTAGCATGCTGCAAGGATCACCATTTGCACCGCCTTTTTCTTTACTCTACCAAGCCCGTTGATCTTGTGGATTTCCAAAAGGTCCCTGAATGAAAATGCATAAACAGGTTGAATCCTGAACCAGTCACTGATTTTGTTCCAAATGTTTGCCGCAATAAAACAGGATGTAAACAAGTGTTCAGCCGACTCAGTAGCATCTTGACACAGTTCACATATAGACGGACTACTAATAATGTTTCTGCGGATTAGACCCGGCTTCGTTGGGAGCCTCTCTTGCTCAGCCCTCCAAGCAAACAAGTTGACTTTTTTGGGCACCCATTTGCACCAATTGAACGGGTAGAATGGGACCGCAACAGCAGCAAACAGTTTACGGCCAGAAGATACTGAGAATCTGTTAGTGACGTTCGGAGCCCAGCACCATTTATCAGACCTGTTCGATAACCTGCAGGCCCGAATCAATTCTGAACACTCCTGTAGCTCACGGTGCTCATCAAACAAGAGTGGTTCCCTTTTCCAATCCCATTTCCCAGATAGTTCGTCGTTGACAACAGTTGCTCTAGAGAAAACCGAACAACTTTTATCGTTTTCTAAAGCAAACAATTTTGGAAAGTTCAACATAAGTGGCATATCCGAACACCAACAATCGATCCAGAACCGAATTGATAGGTACTACGAACTAAATAAAAGTAATATTTAGTAAAAACTAGCCCAAAAATTATATAAAATGTAGGAAATGTTGATAAAAATATATGTATATTTTAGAGCATATCAAACATCCCCACACTTATTCATTTGCTTGTCCCTAAGAAAATATCAAACAACACATCATACCCACACTTAGACCGAATACGACTAACATCTAGCAAGGCCTAAGCAAGCCACAAATCCTAAGGACACAAAGAAATCACAAGACTTACAACGGTCAAGAAGCATATGGTCCAACTAGCCAAATGTGATACCATTTTTTTTAAAAACATGGGATTACCTAATCAAGTTTCACTCCCCATCAAGATTCCAACCAAACCAAGCTAATACCCCTCACATAGATCACTCAACTCTCGGTGTATATATCAATCATAAAAGTGATCCCTCGATACCTAAACATGAAGCTTGAAACACATAGGCTTGTACAAGGATCAAATCTTCACCTAAATGGTATGGACCAACATTAATCAAGAGGACTTATGGGTAGGCAAGGGCTAATGGTAGGATATATTTGGGAAAAGTGGCTAAAAAGAAAATAAATCCGGAAAAAATAAACTCAAAACATAAAAATAACTAAGACGGGTAATTTTGTCCCATATATAACTTATTCCATTTTTTTCTTTTTTTTTTAACTCAACAATTTGTTTATATAAAACTTGAACAACTATTTTTTGTTTCTTTTTTGTTTCTTTTTTTTTTTTTGATAATCAATATATCTATTTTTTTCAACAACTAAACCAGAACTCAAAACCGGATATATAACAATAAAAGTGGCACATAGGGTAGACAAACGAAAAGGGAAAAGGCTCAACATGGCGACTAAGGTGTATCGAAAGGGTCAAAAAAATGAAAAACAAAAAGAATGTAAAAAAAGGGTAAGATGTGGGTGATCCTAAATGCCTCTATCACGGTAATGCCAAGTCCAAAACTAAGGTCTAAAAATGTATCATGATGCACAAGTTCTATAATCAAGCAACATGTAGGTAGCACTCAACAAATGAAAGCAAATGTCATAATAATCAAATAGGCTCAAAACCTCTCTAACAAGTGCGGGAATAGGATGTCGGTAAAAGCCATGAGTGGTCTTCCTCAATCAAGTTCGTTCCACTATCATAAGTATCCCAAAAACCATTTTACTTCAAAAACCGACTAGCTAGACCTACTTTACTATCGCGCAACTTAAAGAAATCCCGTGCCCCCAAGAAATGCAAACCCACATCGACCCGCCTTCAGCTTATGCTTTACAATGGCTAAAACGCGTTTTCTATGTGTAATCAATCACCTCGGGACTTGCAAAAACTTTTATTATTTCTTTTTGTATTTTTCAAAATTTTTCACCTTTTTTTTAGATGTAGAGGAGGGAGCTGACATAACAAAAGAATAATAATTTGTACGAGGTTGGTTAGCGGCTCCAAAAAACGTGGGGAGCAGAGTTCATTATCATAGACGCCTGCATGCTGAAGGCTGAATGTAGAGGAGGCCATTTCCCAGAGTCCCTTTGATCAAACCTGTAGGCTGAATGTTTACTTCGTCCAAGTCTTTAGCCACTTTGACAATCGAATTCCATACACTGGTCATAGACGCCTTGACCGGTAAATAAGACCATGATCTACTGCTGCAATGAATAGCCTCAATCGTTCTCCTCCATAGTTTTGGCGCCTCAGTTTTAAAGCGCCACCACGATTTTAGGAGAAGACTAAGATTCATGTGTTTTAAGGTGCCCAACCCAACGCCCCCTTTTCTTTCGGACCCATAACCCTTTCCCAACATACCCATGACATCCCCTTCTTCTCTTCATTTCACATAATAGTCATGAATTGTAACTGAAAACTGATAGCATGTTTTTCCTGCGGAAAATGATTTTCCAAAAACTGTTAGCATGGTCGATTGAATATGTTACCAAGTGGGTTTCCAACATAATAGTCATGAATTGTAACTAAAAACTTTATAGAACGACTTAATCAACTCCCACATAGGTGTATCATGATGTGGACATTTCCTTAACAACTCTTTAAACCTTGTGAAGGCTTCATGAAATGGTTCCCCCACGTGTTGTTGGAAAGTTCTGATAGCCTCCTGAGCATCAGTAGTGCGAGTCATAGTATAATATTCTTCTAAGAATTGCTGTTGAAGCTCTTGCCATGTGAATATACTCCCAGCAGGCAATGAATGGTACCACAATTTCGCTTGATCCTTGAGGGTGAACTGAAACATCATCAACCTCACCTCATCCTGACTAAACCCATGGCCCCCAATGGTGTTATAAATACTCACAAACTCCGCAATGTGTTGATAGGGTTCCTCTGTTGCCTTACCATAGAAATTCGGAAGGTGGTTTAAATATTGGGATCTAACCTCAAAGCTCTTTCAGTTCTGATGTGGTAGTACTATAGGTGAAGTGTGCTCAGTGGCCACCGGAATAAAATGGTTCCCAACGCCATTTACAGGAGGTCTGTAGTTCACCCTAGGTACTCCATCTACATATTGCCTCTGCTCATTCCCTCGCACTTGATTTCTTGGTTGATTCTGAGGGACCCCTCTCTGTCCTTGATTTTGTCACCTCATATTAAACCCTCGCTGCTGTCTCTGCTGATATTGCGGATCGAACTCATCATACTCATCATAGTCGAACTGATCATGATTCATGTGCTCAGTGGCCACCAGAGGACCAGAGGCTTGGCGATGGTTTGGGAAGTACCTGAAAATGCAGGACTCGACCGGTGAATCTTCATAGTTATGCAGTAATGCGCATCTTGAAGTTATGCGATAATTCGCATACCACTCACTAGTGACACCGCTTCTCTAATCTCAGAGCCAAACTCTTCAAATTCACTCATGTCCTCATCACCGATAATTGAACTTAATATTATTTCTATTAATAAAATTTACTACTTATACGGAGGGTCCCCGAGATGTGCATGTTTACCATCTCTACTATCTTTATCTTTTTTATTTTAAAACCAAACCCTTTTTCAAAACCTATTTTTCTTAGAACCCCTTTGTTTCATTTTCTTTTCAAACCCGATTAGTTTCGTGATAAAAGGTTGAGTAGGGGAAAGTGTGTACTCTGGAATTCGATACTCGGTATTTACCCTAGAAACCTATACTATACACGACAGGTTCTCTGCCTATGTGTTGGTTTTTGTTTCTAAGTATTTATCGTTTACTTATAAATTTAAAACTTGTAAAAAGGTTTAGTAAAAATCAGTCTTTTTCCCAAAACCAATGTTTTGGAGTTAACGCATCAAGTTTTTGGCACCAGGAAATATGACACCTTTTTAATTACTAAAACCGACGCTGCCATCACTTTATGAAGTTTAGTCAATTATGAAGTTTGCATATTTTTGTTCATTTAAGAATTGTTTGATTGAAAGTTTGTGAACCACAATGGATTCGAATTGATTGCAAGTATAAAACAAATTAATTAATTAAGTAAATGATTGTTGTAACAATGATAGTAAAGGACTCACACCCGGATTTCAACAATTGCTTACTAAGGTTCTATCAAATGGGTCAATTAGAACTATTGCAAATGATGTTCACGGATTGTTTGTTTCATTAGGTTTAGGTATCAATAATCATCAACATCTATGATGGACAATAATATACTTTATAACACTAGAACATACAACCCTAGGTTTGTATTAAAGCAAGGAATCATGTTCATAACACTAGAAATTGGCACAAGATGAATTAGCTAAAATGAATTCAACATAAGATTAATCGCAATTCAACACAACTTTTTGACATTCAAAAGCAAATACAAGATAGAAAATACCCAATGTTTAGAACCCAAGAATCAATGTTTACACCCGGATATGAATACAAGCTTAGCCAAGCATGGCCATAGAAATCATCATATGTTGTTGTTGGTCTTCAATCTTCAAGAATGGATGTTATGGAATTAGGGCTACAAACGAACTGAACTTTCAACGAACAGTTCATGAACCGTTCGGTGGGAAGTTTGTTTGTGTTCGTTCGTTTAATAAATGAACGAACACGAACACAAATTTTTGTTCGTTTAGTTAAACGAACGAACATAAACAGAGGCCACATTCGTTCGTTTGTGTTTGTGAACGTTCGGTAACGTGTTCGTTTATGTTCGATAGTTTAATAGGGTTTATAATTCTTATAATTTTTTATTTTCTTTTATTTACCAAAATAAATAATATATGTGAGGCAAATATGTTTGATAATTTAGTTATATTTTGGGTGGATCTAGCTGATGTTGTAACACCCCAACCGATGGCGGAAACATCGGGATGTTACGTAGTGATGATTGTTCAGTAGCTCATGGTGAATAATAAATTTCATTAAATGATTTAAATAAATTACATACAATTGTTCTACAAGAATTCGTACATCCAAATGAATAATACTATGCACACATCTTCAAGCATTAACTCAAATCTTCAAGCAAGTAGAACCTGAAACATGTTAAGTTGAAAATATTTTGGGTCAACAAAAGTTGGTGAGAATACATAGGTTTTTGTAAATACTTGATAACAATAGTTTGTACAACATTCACAGTTGTATGATGATAGAGTATGATACCGACATGTAACAATGCGTCTTTGTACAATCAAACCTTGTGTCGACTGATGACTAACTCGCAAGTTAGTTAAATGTTGTTACTGTTATCGATCATCCCTGAATTTATGCGGGGGGATGGGTTTGTCAGACCTATAGCGCTATAATCTAAACAGGTGGCTTGATCAATGTTAATGATTGTACTGTGTCTTTTTGTTACAGTCAAATGATAGAATGAGTAAATGATAGTGTAATTGAATCACAGTAAGTATGAGTAAATGATAGTATAAAATGTTTAAACATGTTTCACCCCAAAAAAATGTAAAAGAGAAAAGGGGCTATGTAAACTCACCGTTTGTTAAGCAATAGATTCCCAAGTTGTTGTGAGATAACTGCGGGTTAATCGAGAAGAATTCAACCTAAATCGTAAATGCAAAGTCTAAGAATAATACTTCAAAGTGTAGGGTCTCTAGGAGTAGATATTGGGGTGTTCTAAATTAAATTGGGAATTCTAGAGTTTTGAAATAAATGCGAGTTAATAGAAGTTAAGATCATTTAAAAAAAATATTAATTAAAATAAAATTTTAAGATTTTAATAACTAGGTAATTAGTCAAAAGTGATAAAGAATCATATAATTTCATTTTTTTTTTGTCGGTTTATATAAAGATTAATTTTATGTAAAAGAGTGAACTTATATAAATGTGGTTCCACCAAATCGTCCCTCGTTGTATTATTAATACTTTTTTTTTATGATTGGTTGCTCCCATGACCATGCTTCCTTCAAAAATGTCATGCTTTAGTTAAATAAGGTTGAGTGAGAAATGTTATTTTACCTTTATCTAATTTACATATATATATATATATATATATAATAATAATAAAATTTAAATTATTTTACATCATGAGTAATATAATCCATACACGGATATGGATATGTACGATTCCTAAGAAAAAAAAATAATTGAATAATAACAAAAAAAAATAAAAAAAAAATAAAAGAAAATGAAAAGGAACAGAGGCATGGCATGGGGAAAACAAACTTTGGGAACATGCTCTTAACTAGATACTTGTCGTAGGCCGCGCGTTGCGGCGGCGACACGTTGATTGTTTATAGTTAGTGGTATGTTATATGATGGATAATACGATTAAAGCATCGTTTTAACGTATCTGATCGAATGTATTGCGGTTACAGAAAAATGGAATCAACCCAATTCGTTTATAGTTGGCATTTTATTGACATTGTATTTTAAAAGTTATAAAAGAAAAAATATATTATTGACGAAATCAATTTTGATTTTTTTTCAATGAAACGTAAATAAAACAAACATGACAATAATATGTTTACTATTTAGGTTTTGTTAGTGCCTTATTTAATAGCTTTTAATTCTTTTTCTCTCTTTATTTATTCTGTGTTATTACTCTCCAAAAAAAATTTATTCCGTGTTATTATCAGATATGCACTATTACTTAATGATGAGTGTCAACTTTATAATTTTCTTCTTCATTCAGAGAGAAAAAACCGATAACTGGAAGAAAAAAAAAAAAACCAGAATAAATGCATATGCAAATTTTAATTTTCAGTTGTTGATGTAGAAAAAATAAGTATTTATCTAATTCTATCTCTACCTCCCACCATCCTCACCATCACCATCGACCAGCACCATCCGCAACGGCATCCTTCTCCCTCTAAAAAACCTAAAACTCAAGGATACCGCCATTGTTTGTTCTCGCTACCATCACCGTCTCTCCCCTTACACTCTTTGCGCTGATTTCTTGAACACAGCTAACACAACTACTACCACCTTCTTCACAACAAACCACTGACCTCTCCACCGGCTAAGAACCACCACCTAACCCCCAAATGCTCCTCCGCCAACAGCCGCCTCCACCACATCACTACCAATGACGATGTCACGCTACCTCTACCACCATAGTCCGGTCCAACAACTGAGATCAAGTGGCTACCGTAGATCGAAGCCTTCATGTCTTCAGATCCGTCATCAGTGCTTGTACGACGGCCGTTTAACGCGGTCATTCGTCCCTAGCGTCGTGACCCTAGCCACTGCCATATAATCAAAACCTCATCTACTTTTTGGGGATTTAGTTGAGCCCTTTGATCTTGATTGTCATGGTTTGGATCTCTCTTAAAGTGTTGTGTACAATGATTGTTGGAATGCAGATATAAAAAGAAGACAAAATAAGTGAGTTTTTTCCCAAATAGGTGTAGGTTGAAAACTTATTTACCAAAATGGGTGTTTTGAAAAATATTTACAAAAATGGGTGATTTTTTAAATCTTAGTTTTTCTCACTCCTAATTTATTGAATAAAAAAAATTGTTATTTAGTAATATGTTACTTAACTACGAGATTTAAAAAAAGAAAAAGAAAAAAAGTTGCAGGTCAATTTTTTTTACTAACATAAGTATTTTTTTTTTGCTTATTCTCATACTATTTTATTGAATAAAAATTTGTCATTTTAATAACGTCTAACAATACTAAAATTTAAAAATTAAACAATGAGATTTTAGAAAAGTTTTTATTTATTTATTATAATTCTTTTATTAACTTTCGTTAACATATTCTAGGTTAAATAACTATCAACTTTCCAACACCAGTTAAATAAAATGATATAACACGATGAAAAACACATTTTAATTTGTTGGATCGTGAATTCTATAAAAAGTTTCTTAGTGGTCTTTTAATTATTTTTAACAGAAATATCTTTATTCTTTCACAAATACTTTTTTATTCTTTCACAAATATTTTTTTAACTTCCTTAAGAATATTTTTTAGACCAGGTGTACTGCAGCACTAAGTTGGGCGCTTTTTTGATTTTCGCCCCCCCCCCCCCCCCACACCGTTACAAGGGGGCGCTATGTTTGAGAATTGGTTGATGGCGTGATGATAATAGCGCTGGAACGATTTTTGAATGTCCTCTAATATTGATCCACGTGTTATGGTGCAGGAAGAAGAAGAAGATGGAGGGAGAAGGAGAAGAAGGAGGAAGAAGAAGATGGAGGAGAGAGAGAGAGAGAGAGAGAGAGAGAGAGAGAGAGAGAGAGAGAGAGAGAGAGACGTGGCAGGTTTTGGTTTGTTTTTTTTAAATAAAATTAGCGCCCCTTTTTCCCCCTCCCACTACACCCCATTTTGAATTAACGCTCCATGCTGACTCAGCTGACACGCGGACTAATCACAGAAGGGGGCCTTAAATTTTTTTCCCCCTTCACTTTTTTTTGAACGGCCAACAAACTGACGTGCCAGCTACCCGGGCACCCAACAATCATGAAAGCACCCATACGCTCCTAGGTGAAGACACGTATTAGGTGCCCGCCCTAGAATGCGCCGGGTAGCTAACACACACTAAGCCACCTATTCCGGAGAAAACCCGACCCTTCACCCGCCCGAAAGCACGACGGCAAAGAGCCGGTAAAACCGGTTGGATCAGGAATCAAACTCCTGACCAAGCGGTCAGAAGTCTTCCATCATATCCTCCAACCACTGAGCTATAAGCTCGTGGTTTTTTCCCCTTCACTACACATGGTCTTAAAGTTTGTCTTGGTTTTCTAAATGTTTTTATATATATTATTAAAAATGATTTTTGGGTCATATACATATAATGTAAATATTTATAATTGTAAATATGAACTTGCTGTAAGTGAATACAAAGAATTTACGAAAGAATAGAAAACTTTCTGTTAAAAAATAAATAAAGATTTTATTCAAAAATATGGTATCGGAGAGAGTCTATCCCAATTAAAAAATATTTATGACAGAATAGAAAACTTTCTATTAAAAAATATTTTCTAGGAAAGCTTAAAAAATTAATAAAATAATTAAAAAAATAGAAAACTAACTCTTTAGTATAATTTTTTTAAAGACTTGTTTGATAACATATTATAAAATACGAATTCTTTGTATCTAATAAATATGAGTGAGAAAAACTAAGTTTTTGAAAAAACACCCATTTTAGTAAATATTTTTCAAAACACCCATTTTGGTAAATAAGTTTTCCACCTACACCTATTTGGGAAAAAACTCCAAAATAAGTGGAGAGAAGACAAAGATGGTAGTATGGCAATTTGTATGTTAGAGAAGGGCAGTATGGTAATTTCGTAGGAAACCACCGACCATGGTTTTTAAGATAGTATATAATATCTCATGCTCCAACCAATCTGCTTTTAAAAAAAATTTATCAACAGCATATCCAAATCCCATATTCTCAAATTATACTTTGAACCTCTAAGGCTAATACCAAGCACTTAAAAAAAACGTTGTTACCGGAACTTATGTTATAGTTGGTGCTGAGTCGGGACAACCAGAGGTAGGGCAGTGGTTATGGACCTCAATTTTGATTGTGGTTGCTCTGGCTCGTCGGACAGGAGAGGTGACCGGTGTGCGGAGCAAGTTCCGTTAGCCGGAGAATTTTTCTTTTGGCCGGAAATCTTGAACACCGGCAAGTTTATATAAGTGAGGTAGGGAGGGAGACAAAACAGATTTGGGAATGAGAGTATGTTTATACGAGTTCTCTGGTTCGAGAGATGGGTCTTATTTATGCTCGGACGTTAAAGGCAACGCGTTTGACTTTTCTGGTCAAAAGCCGTGATTTGTGGATCAAAATTTGTAGTGTTTAGACGCGTTATAGTTACAGCCGAGCACATGGAAAGTGTCGGCTAATGGATGGAGGCGCGTAGGAAGACAAAAATGGAGTAATGGAGTTTCCATGGTTGCTGGGTTTGATAGCCGAAATCATCGCCGGATCTTTCGGGTCTTCAGACGAGGAAGAAGGGAAGGGAAAGTGGGCTGGGACCTTGGGCCTGCTTCAGTTTGGGCTGTGAGGTTTTGGGTTGGGTTGGTTTATCTTGTGTTTAAACTTTTTTTTTTTTTTTTAAACATGAATCTAACCATAATTATCATTAATATCCCTTTTATTATTTTGACAAAATTTGTGGATAGCAATATAACGTTACTGCTTTTGTTGTCCATATCCAAACTTCTTACTCAAACATGTGCAAGTCTAGGTGCAAATAACAATGTGGTGCTTCGGGTTGGTATTCATGGATATGCTTTATGAAAATAAGTTTTATAACCTTATAGAATTTCAACACTAAAAATATTTTTTATTATTATGAAAATAAAGAGGGTTATCATATAGCTTTGTTGAGAAATGTTTTGTATTTATAAGAAGTTACTAACTTTGACATGTCTAAAATTCATAAGAATGATAATTAATATAACATTATAAACTGTGACAAGGACTAAATGAATAAAATGGAAAGAAAGAAAAAAAATATTTATTATTATTATTATTATTATTATTTTTTTTGGGAAATTACATAATGTTACAGATGTCTTAAGAATTATATCTTATTCCAAAGTTAATATATGTCCGTTTGTGTTTGTTTCTGTTCATGAACATTTCTTTGTGTTCGTTTGTATTCATGAACACTTGTTTGTGTTCATTAATGTTCGTTTGTGTTCGTGTGCGTTCATGAACAAAATTAACAAACGAACACGAACACAAGTGTTTTCTTAACGAACCAACACGAACAAAAAATCTTGTTCGGCAAGTGTTCATGAACTGTTCGTGAACACATGATTTCCTTAACAAACGAACACGAACAAAGCCTTATTCGTGTTCGTTTTGTTCGTTTGCAGCCCTATATGGAATAATTAGGAATCAATGGGATGATTAGAGATGAAGGTTAGTGAAAAGGATGTCTGTCTCTCGTCAAGGGGACTGATTTTTATTGATTAAAATCGTAACCCCAGACCCATTTCTTCTACGCCAAAAGCTGCTACCCTACGTGACAAGTTGCACTGTTCATATGCCATTTGTGTAGGTTACGCCAAAAATGGCGTAGGATTTGCCAAAAGCACCAATTTTCTTGAATTTGGCTTTCCTTGCTTGTTTCGGCTTCGACGTCTCTTCCTTACTTCATTCCAAAGCTCCGTAAGCTTCCAAAATACACTATAAATCTATCAATGCCTACAAAATAAAACCAACTCAAAGTAGTGTATTCTAAGACTCAATTTCACATAACTTCTGAAGTTAAACACTGTAAGCTTTGAATAAATATATAGTTAAAAGAGAGGCTATTGTACAAAGCATTCTTAACGTACAAAGCGTGAGAAGGATTCTGAGCCATTGATTAAGGTTAAAAACTAGCGTGGCATAATCGTAATATCTAAACATGATTAATGTTCAGTTAAATAGTCGAAGGGTAAATTAGACAAATTACAATAATCCATTAATTTTTTAATTAAACCGCCCAAATCTCATTAATTCATGAGAACGATTACATTTACAGACAATCGATGGATTTGCAATTCTCGTTTCATAACAATCGATCAGTCGTTTTGCTCTGAAACATGATCTGTTTTTTAAACAAACAAAAAAAACAAAGCATGATACTGATGTTGAAAAAAAAACTCCAAAATAAAAGAATAACCATCTAAACGTAAATGAATAAGATGAAATGTGTAAACGTGCATTATCGTTGTAAAAAACATTTATGAACGCGGGTATGCTCTGTTTTCAAACGAAAAACAGAGTATGGTTACTACACGGTGCTACAAAAAAAAACTAAAAGACGCACTTATAAAAACAAAAAAAAAACGCACCCATAAAATCATAAAACGCATCCATAAAAATCATAAAACACACCTTCATCTCTCAAAGGTAGAACCACAAAATAAGCACTCAAAGACCTGCACCCATAAAACACACTCATAAAAACAAAAAAACGCACCCATAGAATCATAAAACGCGCCTATAAAATCATAAAACCCACCCATAAAAAAAATCAAAAAACGCATGCTACCTTGATCATTATTTTTCTGTAATCACCCATAAAATCATAAAACGCACCTTCATTTTCATATTCTTATTGATCATCAAAAATCTTCTTCTTCTTCATTCTCTTCACTACCTCAACGGTCGTTGTTTTTCAGTAAACAGATACTCAACATATAAAACTAAATCACTCATGGGATCAACACTCATTATCAATCATGAACAAAGGTTATAAAAATGAATGAAAAACAGAGCATCACATGATTATTGAGATCTAGGTTTGAATCAATAGCAATTATGTTTAAATTTGCAAAAACATGATCAAAAATTTATGAAACTATTGTTAATTACTGGAATGTCGTAAATTTTTCAATCAAATATGATTACGTCGTAATTGAAATAAATATTGCTATGTTTGATTATGTATTTGAATCAAGGGTTGAAGAAACAAAATGTCTAAACTACCCATGTAATCAATCAGGATTGAATTTATTAACCAATACTTTCTAAACAAATATTAATATGTTAATTTTCAGACTGAAATTATATATATATATATATATATATATATATATATATATATATATATATATAGGCTTAGTATCCCTTAGAAACCCCCTCCACTTGTAGAAACCTTAGAAACCCATTGCTTGGATCCCATGTAACCACGTCGCCCCTTTTCCATTTGCTATCAAGGGCAATTTTGTAACTTGGCACTTGTCTAGTTGATGGAGAATAGAAGCTTAGTATGGTACATTCCTGACACATATCCTTCCCAAGATCCTTCCTTTATCACCAACTTGGTACTATGTTAATTTTGTATCTTAAAACCTTCACCAGTCAACTCTTTTTTCCTCCCATACAAATTCATCCTTCCATGTCTCCTTCCCAACCTTAAATTCTCTACTTATTTAATTTCCAGCCATTAATGGCTTCTTCAACCAACCTTAGTACCGACATCATCACACACACCGAATTTATGGAAGACGACCACGTCTTTGGTTCTCCCACCCACCTCGTGCCACATAACCTTGAATCTGCTTTTGAAATTAATGAGGAGCTCATTTCTATTGTTTATCATGTGCGAGGTTTTTTTTTTCTTAATCAACTCTATTGCATTTATTTTATACATACTAATGTTTGTCAAGATCTCCTTTTTTTTTAGTTTTACTATTGTTTCTTTAAATTTTGGCTACTGGTGGTTTTTTAATGTTTATTTTTTGGATGGATTTTTTTATGAAACTTGTGTTTGAAAATAGAGACTGATGAAGGAATATGGTTGATACAGATCTCGATTTTTATTATTATTATTGTTATTATTTGATACAGATCTGGGCATGGAGATATTTGATTCTTGGAGATCTTGGATCGGCTATTATTTGTTAGGATCTCGAAACAGATCTGAATGGGGTTGGGTGGGATCTCAAATGTGGTGGTTTTTTTTGAAGGTGGGGGGTTCTAGATGAAGATGATGAAGTGTAATAATAATAATCAGTTATTATGTGTGAACCGTGTGATTATTATGTTTTTTGAAATGTCAAGTTGGTTTGTGATTTTCATTTGTTTTATTTTTAAGTTGGTAAAATGGTTATAAAACTTATAATTAATAGATTGTTATGTTCTTTTTATTTCTTTAAATATAATCAAATGCATTTTGTTTATTTCTACTATAGATGTTACATAAATCTAACATGGGGATTATAAGTTGTAACATGGTAACAAAAATCATAATATACTATAAGTAAAAGATGTAACACGTAACAAAAAGTTGTTTCATGTATATACATGTTTTTATTATAAGTTGGCATTTTTGTAACATGTTTTTGTAACAAATATCAATGATACCTATAACATGTTACAACGTAACACATAAGTGTTACAGACAAAACTAACTGATGATACCTATGACATGTTAAAACGTAACACATAAGTGTTACAGACAAAACTGACTGATCGGTTATCCATTAAAAGATAATAAATTTGAATAAATGTAAAAGAGGGAAGAGAGATGAGAGAGATGCAGATTGAATAAATGTAAAAGAGGGAAGAAAGATGTAACATACTAAAGGTACAAACCTATAGATAAACATAAAACTATGTAACGGTTACGTAACAGTTAGCTGTAACATACTAAAGGTACAAACATATAGATTAACATAAAACTATGTAACACTTATGCAACTCACAATGATGATACAACAATTAAAATAACTGAGTATTTAAAAGCAGTAAAGTAAAAGGAAAAAAAATAGTAAAGTAAGGAGAGAGAGAGATGACATAAAAAATATAGGAGATGTCGTTCAAAAAAAAAAATACAAGAGAGAGAAAGAGCAAAAAAAAAGTAAGAAAGAGAGTATGGATATGATGGTTATAGGTGGAGTTGTAAGTGTGTAAGAGGAGAGAGGGTAACTTTATTGATAATTTTCTTTCCATCTTTGCCCTTTTACCATAAAGGACAACAACTTTATTACTATTTTATTAAGACAATGCATCTTAACCATTGATCATATAAATGAGTGGTGTAAGATTGAGTTTCTTGAGTTTCTCCAACTCAAGGGAGTTTCCAAATTATCCTTATCCTATATATATATATATATATATATATATATATATATATATACATTTACCAAGCCATTTATGCATCTTTTTTTGTACTCTAGGGTACAACCAATTGATGCATTGTTCTAGGTTCTTCATCCTAACTATACATACATGCTGGCCATACCTACCACCACAATCAACAACATCTTCATCACTTACTCCTTCCTCTCCCTACCCCCCCCCCCCTCTCTCTCTCTCTCTCTCTCTCTCTCTCTCTCTCTCTCTCTCTCTGTAATAGTTACGGTTTATAGGTTACCATCACCTACATCTGTCAGTTGTTTACAGAGAAGTATCTAGAGATAGAAAGGGCTCTACAAAGAAATAGAGATGGACAGAAGGCCTTAATGTGAGAAAGCAAGCCACAATATATATGAATCCGATGGTGGCTGCTGTGGTTGTCGGTTTTCGATGAGGTTCTTTGGGTGGCCGTCGTGCTTTTCGCCGCCTATGTCGGTGTCGGTTACAGGAGGTGGATAGTGGCGACGGTGGGTGTTTTCTTTCAGTGAAATCTCATTTGTGGCTTACCGATGTCTTCGTTGCCTTCAATTTAAATTATAAATTATAAATGAAGTTGTTGGGAGTTTTGGGGGTGGTGGTTTTTGCGAACAGAACGTCGGTCACAAGTTTCTAATGCCGCGTCCATGACGGTGAGCAAGACGTGTTACCTTTGCCTTTGGTTATCCATCTTCTTTCCTTCCCCTACGATTTCAGGTAATTTTTTTAGTAACTTCGTTAACCTTTTGAATCCTTTAAGTTTGAATCTTATTACTTAATAATCTGAGTTTATAGTTTTAATAGTAAACTGTTAATTCTTTTAATCTATTAGTTATAGCTATGTGTATTAGTTTTAAGTGTATGCATCTATCATATTGGTTTAGGTGTTTTTTATAGCCACAAAAATATATGTATTTGATATAATCCGGTTGTGATAGGTATAGTGACTTTATTTGGTCATTTACAAGTATGGTTATTCCTTCCTAGAATTACTTCCGGATGTATAGGTAGTAACAAATAAATTTGAATGGAGGCTCGAAAAGCAAACATGGTGGATTATCTTAATGGGTTGGAAATTGGTAAATTTAGAACAAAAATGAATCAGAATGTTATAGTCCAATCATCTTCAAGTTTAAGCAGATTATCTGATTCACATTCGAGGGATGTCTCAGGTAAACCTCATGAACTAAGTTCAACCAAAAGACCCTTTTGGTCTTGATGGAAATAAAGTAACTTAAACTAGAAGAACCCTTTTGATCTTTATGGATTTAAAATTCTTTTCCTCGGTTAAGCTAACAATCCAAAATCCAAGTTTTTTTATACCGAGATTTACATAAAAGCTTCCCGAATAAAGTCTACATGTCTTATAAATAGTACTGAATGAAAGTGGGAAGACAACGTAGTGGATGATATTAACGGGTCAAACTGGTTGGGAGTTGGTAAACTGTCTTTGTACAACTCTTTTATGCTGTGTAGACTTCTTGCTATGTGTTGTAGAGGCCCCGTCACCGGTCATCGATTTTTCGACCGCCGGCCACTTCTTGCTATGTGTAATAAGATCTGGATATGTCTTTTCTACTTCTGATTATATGCTTATTTTTGGGTCTTAACATGACAGTATACATGTTTCATAAGGGGGTGTTAAGAAGATTAATGAAGCAATTGAGTTGTTAAATGTTGGTGTCTTGATTAATAATGTTGGGATTTCATATCCTTATGCTAGATTTCCCATGAAGTAGATGATGAATTCTTCAATAATTTGATTAAAGTTAATGTTGATGGTATGTTGAAGAGGAAAAAAAAAAGTGTTGTTGTAAATATTGATTTTGGGGCTGCTAATGTCAACCCTTCTGATCCTTTGGTGTTTATGCTGTAATAAAATCGTAAGTTTTTAATAACATTTGATTGCCTTCATATGTGTTTAGGAATGCTCATACAATTTGGGTTCTGTTTGGGTTGCTTTATCCATCAGTTTTCGAGGTGTTCCTATGTTCAATACAAGAACAGTGGGATTGATGTACAATGCTAGGTAATTACTTTACATCAATCAATATGTTAGCTGAATTACTTTTCAAAAAATATATGTTAGCTGAATTAATTACCTATTATAATAATTATTATTTGATTTTTCATTTCTCTTTTCGTTTGAGTATTCTAATATCAGCCTTTAGTTTTGGAACATAAACTAAAGAGCCGGAATGTCAATTTTAATGTGTCGATATCACGTTGGTATTGTAGTGAACCGAACCAATTTTCATCGAAATCCCGCCGCGAACGGATAGATATGTCCGCGGGCGATGCCCGCGGGTCAAAAACTAGTTTTCTTACAAATTAAGATTCGAATAAATAGTTCAAACGAATATAGACAATTATTTTATTCCGAAATATAAAATGATTTTATATTGAGAGGTATAACGCAAAAAGAAAACATGATACGTGGGACCCCCAACGCGAAATTAGTGTCACAACATGCCAAAACCAAAACAATGAGTTAGCCGTTACTCCAAAATCTTTACACATACCCCACCCATTCATCCCATCACCCCCCTCATAACAAAGATAAAAACCCTAACCCACTCTCCTTAACAACAACCAAACAATGTCGGATAATAATTTCTCATTCACAGACAGTGATGAGGAAAAAGCCGTTGAAGATGTTCTCTCTCAAGCATTAGACCACACTGTTCTCGAACAAATCGCCGCCATCAACTGCTCCTCGTTCTCCTCCAAAGATAACCTCCCCTACGACCTCGAAAATCGGTTCCGTAAACTCAAATCCCTTCCAACCGCCGGTTCTCGCTGTCCACCTTCTAAATCCAAATCATTCACACCTCGAACCGGTGACGGTTTGAGGTTAAATGATTTAGATCAACCTTCCAATGACAAAAAAGGTACGGATTTGAGATCGAATTCTTCATCATATAGTAATAAATTTTGTAAATTAATTGAAAAACATCGTAGGAAGTTTAGGGTAGAATGTGCAAACTGGCAACAAACTACGCCACAACCCTGTTGAGTAGAAGGCATAGGTGAAACCGACGTTTAGAGTTTTGTAAATCTAAGGATTTTTTGAATTTATATCTAAAATTAGGTTCGGGAAAACAGGTTTATCATGCGTAGAGAACGACGCATTTAACACAAGTATCGAATATGTTTGACATATGCATTAGTTGTATTATGTAGCAAGAAGGAGATGATTGATTGAGCGTATCCTTTTAATTTTAGTTTCTTTTCATTAAAAAAAAAACAAAAAAAAAACATGTTTTTAATTGTGTCTTGAATCAGGTCAGGAATTGCCAGCCCTGACTAAAGATGATTCGTTAGAATCGTCTCCTTCCTCCGACGATCCAAAACAACATTTAGAAGAAAATCAAGACGAGAAAAAAGGGTCAAATTCGAGATCAAAACCAAAATCTTCATCAAACAGTAAAACAAAGAGTTTGAAATCAAAATCGAAATCGTGGAAATCGCAGTCTGATTCATGGAGTGTGTCATCTTCGGAGTCTGAATCGAGAAGTGTGTCGCCCGTAAAGCGGGGGATTGGGTGTTTATGGTGTTCACCGAAGAAGGAGAAGAGGAAACAGGGGAAGGAGAATCGGTTATCGTCTTGGGGGGATGAGTATGATGTTGAGTTTTTAAAAACGTTTTCGATCAAGGAACAGAAGAAGATTATGAGACAAGCGATGGAGGAAGAAGAGAAGATTAATAAGGAAGCTGAGAAGATTGTGAAGTGGGCTAAACAGGCGTCTTCGAGAATGATGGATGTTTCTGGCGTGGTTGATGATGAGCTTTCGGACCTTGAAAAATGATAATTGCAGCATTACACATTGTTTAGAAACCCGGATCCGACTTGCCCGTCGGACCAAGAACCGGGTGTTGACGGTACTGAAAACATTGGTATTACACCATATGATAATTTTATTATGTCAGTTTGGTTTCACAAAATAGACAAAAATTATATACTTGTTAAATTATAAATATAATATATTAGTTAAGTTATAAATGTATTATATTATTGTGTTCTTTAATAAGTTATATGGATGGTATGTTGGTATTTCACAATCACGATTAACAATGCGAGGGGCATGAACCACCTAATTTGTCAATTTTTTTAGTTATATGATTTTATATTGCAATAAATTATACTCTTTGTAATTTTTTTATCATTTAGAGGAGAGGAACAACAGCGTCAGTTAGAGCAGTGGAGCATGCGTTGTAGAGGGGAGAAGGAATAGGGGCAGACCTAAATTGACCTGGGATGAACGAATTAGACAGGATCTCATAGAGTTGCACCTCTCTGAGGACATGGTCCAAGAAAGGAGTTCCTGGAGACGTAGGATTAAAGTAAGTGACTTTTAGGATTTGACACTTAGGTAGCATAACCGGGTATCATGAGCCCTTATCTATAGGATTTCTAAACCTATTTTGATTCATGTGTCTATTTATCCTGTTTTCTTAAGTAATGTGAAACTTACTTGTGCTTGTCGTCCCGTTTACATGTTTCTATTGATGTTCAATGTATTATATTTTTATGCACTATCTTACTAGCTTATTCCTGCATTTGGTCCGTTAGCCGATAGCGAAATATCCCTGTGGTGCTTGTCCCTACTTGTATGCTTGCCTGTCTTCTGTTCTCTCTTTTTGAGTCGGGGGTCTCTCTGGAAGCAGCCTCTCTATCCTTATAGGTAGAGGTAAGGTGTGCCTACATCTCACCCTCCCCTGACCCTACCAATAGTCTACTATTCGTGGGATATACTGGGTATGATTGATTGATTGATTGATTATCATCTAGATAATCGGCAAATTTTTTAGACGCCCAGGTTGACAATCGGTGATACGGTATCGGGAACCTAACAACACCTATTATGGTGCTGATGTTGGTGACTCCTGTTGGAAAATTATGCATTCGTTAATTTGGTTTGCCGCAAGGTCTGGTTAGATAAATCCAGGATGCATGCAGTCTTCTATAAGTCCATATCTAATGGTAAGGTTCAAGCCTATAGGGCATTAATCGACACGTGAAATGGTCATTAAAGGATTCAAATTAGGATGAGGGTGTAGTGGTAAGGTGAAAATTTTTATGGAGCATCCAATCATTTAATATTAATTATTTTTTTTAAATAAAAACAAATAATAAAGAAAGCTAGTTTGAATGTGATTGGCGAAACACACAAGAAAACGTCGTGCTTTTTTTTGGTGGCCCCAAAAAGAGGGGGCTGTGCAAATCAGGTACGGGGCGTTTTGTGCCCCAAAAACGCCCCATGGCTCCATTACACATGGTCTAAGGAGCTACCGATATTCAAGTACCGTCACGAACTAGTTCGTGATGTCCTAGGGGATATCCACAAGCGGGTTGGGATATCGGCGAAAAAGGAGGCTCTGGTGAACTTTCTAACCAACCCGGTTAATAGGAGGTCTAGCTTACATCCAACGGGTGTTCTTGTGTTCGGTTGGGCAGGTAGAAAACATGCTTGCGTGGATGTAACCGGTGTATCCCCCTCGTTGGCCTCAGAGATAATGTGTTTGTGGCAGGTCAGGGATGCGGAATCCAAGAAAATGGTGACCTCATTGATGTATCCCCCTCGACCCCATGGAACCGGGGGTCTGTTTTTAGTAGGCTAGGTTCTGTTATTCATAAGGGGAGGTGTGGCGTAGCATGTTGCCCGTTTACTAGTTATCCTACTGTAAATTCACCTTTTATTACTAAAATGATAATCTTCACATGCCGAGAGTAATGAACGTAATGTGGCGTTTTGATGACGCATTTTATACTGAATTCATTTTTTCATTAAATTCACTTTTGACTATTCGTATGATCTCTTGTATATACGTCCAAACTTTTTGTCTTGTGAGATAGAAAAACACACAATCTATGATTGAAAATTCCCACACATCCTCTGACTTCCCAACTTTTCTGTTCACGCGCTTTTCTTTTAGGTAGTCTTTTAGGTGTTAGGCTAATCATAGCTATATAATCTGCTTAGGTTGTTGTACTTTGGGAAACATATGTATTCACCTGAGTGGCCCGGAATCTATTTTAAGGGACTTCTGTTGTACAGAAAGCCTCGAGCACCTCTTGTCTTTTTTGTTTTATGTAGTGTATTTCTTTTATTGTTTGAGCTGTAATCCGTATTCTTATCATTAATAGAATTGTTATTTTATTATATTTCTAAATGGTTGTCCAACAATCTCTACTACGGGTGGATGACATAGGTGGTGATAAACGGTCGATAGCAGTGGCGATGGTGGCCAGAGGGATTACGGTGGTCAGGATGTAATTTCAAAACGAATTTCATAAAAGATCACACGGGTAAAGAGAGAGATGTAAATTAAAATTACTTATACAAAAACTATGTTATTAAACTAAAATTGTATATGATAATAAATAGTTTATTTGTATATATAAGTAGAGGGTTTCGAAATCACGCGTTGCGCGATTGTTGTAAGAGCTGTTGTGCGGGTTTGTTATATGTAGGTTTATCGTATAGAGGTTGCGAAATGATTGATTGGTATGGTCTAGATACTTGGCCTTGGTGATAAACTAAGATTTGGTTGAGTGACTTAGCTACATGGTCTATGTGTTAGCTTTGGCGCAAACCAAAGATTGGTGAACTCATGTTAGAAGTAATGGTATTTATTTACTTATATTATTATATTATCGCACAATTAATAACAGATTAATCACTTTTTGATAAATTAATTATTTCAAGCAAAGGATGAGCGTACTTGGGACGATACAAGGCCTTTGCCATGTCAAGTGGTAGCTTGTCAAACACTACAACCTTTGGCAAGGTATTCACAAAAGAAAGAGTAGTTAGATGTCAATATCGCAACTTTGGAAGGTGTGTTTTTCAGGGTTGGACGCGTACTATCTCATGTAATACGTCCCTCACATTTGAGAGGTGATCTTACCGGGATGGGAGACCCTCACAGTAATAATCAAGAACACGTATCGTTTTTAAGTTATCGTAGGAAGCATAACTTGAGGACACATCACTTAGCTAAATATTTACTATTAATTCATACCAAGAGAAATCGGATCCCGAAGCAACACTTTTGTTTGGTTATTGTTTACTCTCTAGGCTACTTTTGTTTTCTTCATTTTTATAAACCATTTCTTAAACAACTTAAAACTAGGTAATAAAAATCGTATCGTTGAATTCGATACTCGGTACTTGCTTACATCTATACTACATCCGATAGGTACACTTGCCTATTGTATGAGTTTTAGACTACTAAGAAATTAGGTAGCGTTTAGTATGAAGGAATCAAGGGTGAAATGGAATAGATCATTCCCATGGAATGAAATTAAACATGTTTGGTTACCATGTAGTAATGGAATGGATCATTCCATAAGGAATGTGATTCCTTCCATTTTAAGAATTTTCATTCCTTGGTAAGGTGGTGTTTTTTTTCATTTTTTCAAGGAATGGAAACAAATATATTATTATTATTATTATTATTATTATTATTATTATTGTTATTATTGTTATTATTATTATTATTATTATTATTATTATTATTATTATTATTACAACCCACCATCGTTGTCATCATCCAACCACCACCGCCTATTGCCGCCACCCACAACCATTGCTACCATCGTCGTAACCCACCATTATCACCACCGTCCAACCACCACCACCACCTGCGTCACTGCCACCCACTGCCTCCACCACTGTCATCGCCACCACCCACCGTCACCGCTGCAACCCACCACTGTCGTCGTCGCCCACCACCATCGTCACCGCCATCCCCCACTACCATCACCACCGTTGCCGCCGCCGCCACCCACAACTCACCATCGATTTTATATTTTCGTTTTTTCTTACATACCAAATAACACAAAGTAAGAATTCATTCCATTCTCACATGATAACCAAACAAGACATCGAATGGTAATGATCCATTCTATTACCTCTCTCATTCCATAACTCTTCCATTTCATTCCCTCTCTCATTCCATTACCCCATACCAAACAGACCCTTATTGTTTTATTTAAAAATTTAAAACTTTGACCGCGTTTTGGTAAAGTCTTGATTTTCTTGGGTTTATAAACATCAAGTTTTGACACCATCAAATCACCTTTTAAAATTTACTAAAATTGACACATCAATGAAAGTGGTGGTGATAAAAGGTCCACAACGGTAGCAATGGTGGAAGGATAACAGTGTTCAGGATGTAATTTCAAAACGAATTTCATAAATGATCACACGGGTAAAGAGAGATGTAAATTAATATTATTTATAAAAAACTGTAATATTATTAAATTAAATTGTATACGATAATAAATAGTTTATCTATATATATAATTTTTATATACAAAAAGGTTTGAAATTGAAATGTTAGTTATACAAGGGGTGAAAAATAGAGGACAATGGTGATGTATCACTTATATGACTCTTTATAGAAAAATTGAGGATGGTGGAGATGTATCAGTTAGATGACTCTTACTACACATTCATTTCAATTGAACGGTGTATATCATAAAAGAAAACTCTTTACTTTGGATTAGAATTAGATCTAGTTTTATAATCTTAATTGGGAAAGGTGGAGTGATAAGTGATTTCAATATTCATGATATAATGTTGTAATTGTCGAGTTTTCTATTGCTTACTAGCCCGTTTTTTCTATAGTTTATATAGAAATTTTGTCGTTAAAAAAAGATGACCCTTACTAGAAATATAGATGATGGTGGAGATGCATCACTTAGAGGGTGTTTGGGATTGATTTTTTAAAGCAGCTTATGCGTTTTGAAAAAAACAGGCGTGGAGCTGCTTTTAGATTATTGCGTTTTTTGTAGTATAAAAATCCATTTCAAAACTTAACCCCAAACACAAAAAAACTGATACTTTGTGTTTCAAAACGCAATAATATAAAAATTTATTTCAAAACACAATTCCAAACACCCCTTAGATGACCCTACATGATGAATGACAAATGATGTGTATTGCTCATAGCCTACCACATGGGTGAACATGAGCTCATAACACATTGGTTAGTACAACAACGCCAATTCAAACACGCATTCCATTCTTCACACAATCTATCACCCTCTCTATTATTCTCCAGTCTTCCGATTGAAACCTTTTATTTTTTTTCGAGACCATCACCCTCCTCCATACCTCCGATGCGAACTTAGTTTTTTTGAGACATTACTTTTTTATATTTACCTATATTATGTTAAGTACTAAGTATATGTCCGGAACGCACTACTTGGGTCATTTGGTGGCGGTTGATATAACTTATGTGTTAATGATGTGAATTCGATCTTATTCGAAGTTAATATATGTTTGTTTCCGTTGATGAACACTTCTTTCTATTTGTTTGTGTTCATGAACAAAATTAACAAACAAACACAAACGAACATGAACACACGTGTTTTTTTAACAAACGAACATAGACATAAAATCTCGTTCAGCACGTATTCATAAACACATAATCTTCTTAATAAACAAACTACTGAACAAGACCTTGCTTGTGATCGTTAAATTCATTTGCAACCTTGAGTTGGTTCTTTTATTTACTTCGTAGTACTTGTATTTAACAATTAACAACTATATTTAATATAGTAATAAAAATAGGGGTATTGGATTTAAATAATCTAAAGTTTGGGCCATTGACCAATAATAATCCGAACTTTAACGTTGGACCAGGATAATCCCAATTGAACATGTGTGTGTCAAAAATGAACATCCGTTAACTCTGAACTAACTGAGTTAGTTCAAGATGACGTAGCTGCTGAGGTGGTATGCTGACGCGGATGTGGCAGGCTGGCAGCTGAGGTGGCATGCCAAGTCAGCCGCCACATCAGCATATAGGCTACGTTAGCAGCACGTCATCTTAAACTAACTCAGTTAGCTAAGAGTTAACGGAGATTCATTTTTGACACTCACATGTTCTCTTTAATTTATACTGGTCCAACGTTAAAGTCCGGATTATTATTGGCGACCAAAACTTTGAATTATTTAAATCCTATTCGTACAAATATGGACGCAACGCAAAATATCTGACGAATTTTCTTCTTTTCCAAAAGCCCAAACCCTAAAAAATATCCGCCGACTGCCACAAGCCAACTTTGAACACCTCTCTTCCCCTTCCCTCTTCACACCTCTCTCTCTCTCTCTCTAGAAACATAAGGATGACAGGACTGACGTGTAACGCGTGCAACAAAGAGTTCGAAGATGAAAACGATCAGAAGCTTCACTACAAGTCTGAATGGCACCGTTACAATCTTAAACGCAAGGTATCATTTTCACTCCTACATATTATTATTCCTTCCTTCCTTTCTATTTTACTTTTTATATCATCTAACTGCACAACCACTTCGCCTTTTAATTTCTATTCCTCTGAATCAATTATAATTTGTTTGTTCTGTTATTCTGGATTATTTAATTATTCTGGTTATTATAGTTGAACCACAATCTGGAAATATGGTTGTTAATTGAGTGAAGGCTAGAAAATAATTTGCAGTCTCATTTATACAACACATTTGATGTTTCATAAATCCAATTGGAGCTCATGTTTATTAAATTTAGGTAAACTAAACTATATAAAGTGTTATAAATGTGTGCTTTCACACATGCAAACATAGACATATCTAATTTTTAGTTAGAATTTTTAATGTATTATGCTTGAGGGCAGGCAGAATAATTAAAACCAAAAACTACAGTGGCCTTGATCAAATATTACAAGAAACAGAGTCTTCAACCCCGTGGATATAATTCTTTTGTAACGAAAAAAATTCATGGTAGATCTAGTAATGGCCTGTTTTTGAGAGGTTATATGCTTGGTTTTTGAAATTGCGAATAGGAAATTGCCTCAGGGCCTTGAGGCAGCTTCTCATGTGCATCTAGGGCAAAAATGTAGTCTATAGAAGGGTGATATAAAAACAACAATATGGCATATGAATGAAGAGATATTGAATGGTTTACTACTTTACTTGGTAAAAAAGGCTTATATAAAACTTAAAAGCGATTAGACAGATGCAGCTTTGGTTGTACATAGAGCAACGCCTTGTGTTCGTGAATCTCATGCTTTGTGCCTAAGCTTTCATGACTTAAATGTCTAATAATGATTAATGAGTTGGCTGTCAATGACCTGAAAAGGAAATTAGTTTAACCATAGTTATCAAAGGCGCTAGGCGCATAGGTCTCGCTTGGAGCGTAGGCGCGAGGCGCAAAAAAAGTGAGGGCCTGAGATTAAAAAAAAGCGAACAAAGAAAATAAAGTAAAAATATATTAAAATAATACTATTTTTCATCTAGTTAGTATCAAAAGTTTTAAAATATTGATGTCTGAGTGTATTTAAGTAGTTTTCCTTAGATAAAAGTAGAAATATGGTCGGAATCTAGTCATAATTTAACGAATTTGGCTTGAAACTCTCCAGAAGTTGGGAATGTAGTTGAAATCTGCACCTAAACCATCACCTGGAGAATTAAAGCGCAATTTCCTCGACTTAAAGCGTAAATGCATCGCCTTGACTAAAAAATGGGCCTAGGCGCAAGAGGCGATGGCTTTTAATAACTATGAGTTTAACCTTTGAAGGCTTGAACCAATTGTCTAGTAGAAGGAACAAAATGGAGAACCAAGTAATTCTTTAGAGGTTGCTTAATAGTCATATTTCTTAAATGTTATGCACCGGTGTATTGCAAACATAGTGTTAAATTCACGAAACCTTCATTTATTTTAATCATTCTCTTTTTTGATTTTAAAGCTTAATTTGATGCAAATCTACATCCTTGCTGAATTGTACATAATGTTAGAACTAAAAACAGCATTCCTTGAACTAAACATACATTTAAATCAGATTGCAGGAGTTCCAGGAGTAACAGAAGCTCTTTTCTTAGCCAGACAATCTACAATTGCTGAAGAGAAGAGTAAGCTGAATGGCCCACCTATGCTGTACACGTGTCGCCTATGTGGCAAAGGGTATCGAAGTGCCAAGGCTCATGCTCAGCATTTAAAATCTAAAACTCACACAATCCGGGCTTCCCAGATTGGTCATGAAGATGAAAACAGTGCAGTAATAAAGCCACTTCCACCCCGCATTGTGAAGAAGTCCCCTGAACAAAAGGAGGAATTTGATGAGGAAAGTGACGACAGTGATGAATGGGTGGAGGTTGGTGAGAACGATGACGTGGTCGGTGACATGGCTTCGTCGTCAACTCATATGGAAGTGAATGAATCTGCTGATGATACTGATGAGGACATGGATGAGGATGAGCTGGATCCAACATCCTGCTTTATGTGTGATAAAGAGCATAAAAGTATTGAAAGTTGTATGGTTCATATGCACAAGCATCATGGCTTCTTTATACCTGATATCGAGTATTTGAAAGACCCCAGTGGCCTTCTTACATATCTTGGACTTAAGGTAAACTACACAATACTTGACTTGGTAGTTGGTACATGGTTTCCTCTAAATTTGCATTCCATTGTTTGCATCGAAAGTGTCCAGATGATGCTTTTCTTGATGACAGTTTTCATAGATGGCAAAATGGATGATTGGGCCGTGTTAAAATTTTAATGCAGGTCTTGTTGGGCATTTCTGGTCCGCAGGCACTTTTTATGCTTCCTTTATAGTTCTATAAATATTTGACAAGTGTAATTTGATTACAAAAGCTATTATAACTACAATTATCCAACCTTCTTTTTCGTAAAGGGGTTATGGAGGTTTTATGCATTTGAATACACATCAGATGACTTTTGACACATTTACTCTTTAGTCATGTCCTTTTACCCAACACATAGAGATAAAAACATAATCCAAAGCAACCCTAATTGGTTAATATGTCGAATTTGCACGCTCTAGGTATCATCTATTGTATTGTGTAATTACTATGTCAGGGTCAAAAGATCTGTCATCATCTTCTTGATGATCCAGTCTCACATTTTTTTTTTTTTGGTGCTGGCATCTTTCAACAGGTTAAGCGTGATTTTATATGCTTATATTGCAACAGCAACTGTCAACCATTCAATAGTTTGGAAGCAGTTAGGAAGCATATGGTGGCAAAAAGCCATTGCAAAGTACACTATGGTGATGATGATGAAGAAGAAGAAGCTGAACTAGAAGAGTTTTATGATTACAGCAGCAGGTTTGAATTTATTACTTTGTATATGTATCAGTATAAGTTGCACAAAATTAAAAAGCTAATATCCTTTTTTTTTCTTAGTTATGTGGATGCAAGTGGGAACCAGCTGGTTTCAGCAAACGGGACAAATGATAGTATAGAACTCGGGAGCGGCGGGTCTGAGCTCATCATAACTACAGTAACTGATGATACAATATCAACCAAAGCAATTGGTTCCCGGGAATATTTACGTTATTATCGTCAGAAACCCCGCCCATCTCAAGTTGGAGTTCCCATGACGGCTGTATTGGCTGCCAGGTAAGCTTTGCATAGATTTAAAAAAAAATTAGGAAGAAAATAATGACAAATGTCAAAAGTTGATTGAATTTTTATTTAAAAAGTTATTAATATCTAAAAAATGTACAAATATCAGGTACAGGAGCATGGGTTTGTCAACAGTGCAGTCGAAGGAGAACATGGTGAGAATGAAGGTGATGAAACAGATGAATAGATCAGGGGTTGAGCATATGCGTTCTAAGATGGGCATGAAAAGCAATGTCATCCGGAACCTTCCAAAGAACGTTACGCATTAGTTCTTCCATCTCTGTCATCTGCTGACTGCAGGTGCTATCACATCTTTATTGTGGAATCTATCCATCTGCGCTATAATACTACTGTATACAACACTGGCGACTGTTTTACCTTTTTCCGGATGTCATCCGAAGTTGTGTCATACATGCTCTTGATATGGGCTGATGTTTTGCACCGTTTATCATGTCGTGTAAGTACTTTATATTCTTATAACCATCTATGTTTATTATTTTTGTTTAATTGGACGCTTTTCAAGTTTTTGAAGAATTTTTGGCTCTTTTCTGTGTTTGTCAAGATATTTTCAAACCAGTTCTTGTATTCTATTTTTTTATATAGCTCTTTTTAAGTATATAGGTTGCATGTGTGTTAGGATTTCAACCCATTGTTTAGGGATATAATTGGGTTCCTTAATGATACTGAGTTCCTGACTTATGTCTGGATAACGATTACTATCAGGTAGTGGCTGTATAAACCGCTAAGACTGACCAAAACGTCCAAGCGAAGATGATTCGCCTTTGGTGGTTTTGATGGTTCTATTTGGTTTAGAACTAGGACCCTGATTGTGTAAACTGAGCTGGCGTTAACCTTTTTTATTTAAATATTCAGTAACTAGTTTTTATCCCGGGAGCGTCCCGGGTTGAAATATATAATATAACATAATAAAATATATTATTATTATCATATTCAAATATATAAAAAAAACGAATCTCTGCGTCAGGGTATAAATCTAGTGCCATTACAAATGAATTCGGAAGTTTGTAATCGATCATTCTAAAAAGAACTAACATGAAATAAGAAAAAAAAAGTTAATTATTGAAATATCGAACGCGTTAGTCTAAGGGTTGTGTGATGCGTTAAAAAATTCATGGGTATATGATCGGGTATGTATTTCGGGTATTTGGGTATATATGTTGTTTCGGGTAATCGGGTCGGGTATCACCTAATCCCAGACCCGACCCAAACCCACAATTTTTTTTAAACTAATCCCAAACTCGACACAATACTTGTCGGGTTACAAAAAATAGTCATTTTTTTTTTTGATTTTTATATAGCAATATGGTACTCGTTGGAAAGGTAATAAAACGCTCGTTAATTTGGTGTAATTTTTTTCTTTAAAAAATCTCGTATATAAAAGATATTAACGTTTAAAAGTTATGGGAGGAAACACGAGAGATAAAATAATAAAAGTTTAATATTTAGATTTAATAGATTAGTTATTTAATAGATTAGGTTAAAGATTATGACCGATTAGGTTAAATCATATTTATTTCTTTTTTTTAATTGGTTTAAAGTTGCCACATCACATCCTATGTGGCATCGCTCAAAGGAGAGATTGCATAAGAGTATGACATGTAGAATTAATCCCTTTGCAATATATATATATATACTAGCTGATTACTCCGGGAAGGTCCCGGGGTTGAAAAATTTAATATGATTTAATAAAAAAAAATGATAAAAGAAGAAAACTCAAATCACGAAAAGAGTAAATAACATAAACATAATCAATCTTAGTTAAAAAAACATTTATTTAAAAAGTTAAAAAAATAAAAAGCATACACCATATTAAACATAATACAATATTAAAAGGATAACTTTCAACATATAATTATCTTCACGTAATTTAAAATATGTTACAATTTGACTTTGACTTATATAGATGCAGAATTCATGATGGGGGTTGAAAAATATAACCATTCTAATAATACTAATACTAATAGTAATAATTATTACTCTTGTAATTAAATAAATAAAAAAATAACCTTGCTATAAGGTGATACCATGGGTTGCAGTGTTGCGCGATTCTTTCTCCTAGCTTCTCTTGATGAAGTATACCTATCCATCTTTAGAAGAGTAAAATTCCGCCATTAGGGTTGGTGGCCCAATGGTAGAAGCAAAGCTTCTAGGAACACCTAAAGGGGAGGTCATGAGTTCAAGTCCCACAAGGAGAAGAAATTTGCCGTTAAAAAAAAAAGAAGAGTAAAATTCCAATGATAGCATGGAGATTGGGCTGAATTTCAACATCGTAGATAAGAACCTGGTTTAAAAGAAAAAAACATGATTAATGAATAACCTGAACACTTTGTGTTTTTTTTTTCTGTATGAACATAACCCCACAAAAAATAGTCGTTTTTTCTCCGTTTTTTATATAGCACTATGGTACTCGTTGGAAAGATAATAAAACGCTCGTTAATTTGGAGTAATTTTTTTATTTAAAAAATCTCGAATATAAAATATATTAACGTTTAAAAATTATGGGAGGAACATAAGAGAGAAAAATTTAAATTTGTTTTTAAATTCTTTTTTTTTTCTAAAATAACTTAATTTAATTTTAGTAATTGAGAATTGAGAGATAGAAAATCAAATTACATATTATATTAAAAATAAAAATAGTTACCTTTACATTCGTAAAAATGTTAAATATTCTTCAGCCCCTAAATAATTTCTTGTAAAAAAATTTCATATTTACGTAAAACTTTTTTTTCAAACCTTCCATATTGTGGTTGTTACCTTGTAGATTGCATGTACAATAAAAAAAATAATCAAAAGTAATAAGAGTAAATCTTTTTAGGCTAAGATATAAAAAATGAAATTAATTTAAAAGTATGTCCTCATCCGTTAAACCATCTCAATCGAGTATCGTTCATTTTAGAATTTGACATCAAGTTTCTTCCAAAGCCAAAGTATATATAACCGTGAGTGTATAATCATTTTTTTTCTAACATCAAGATCTTTAAACATAATGACATTTATTGGTTCAATCTAATTGTAATTACAAAAAAAAAGATTGCGTGAATTTATAGCATGAAAATGAAGATTGAAACGAATTAGTAATGAAAAGACTGTGGCCACTCACTTAGATATTGCATTGCTTTGCTGAAGTAACTTAAAAAACAAAGTTATTGAATATTTCAAACAATTATTTTTCATATATAAAATGTATTTTATATATCAAGCTAGTATGATACGAAAATATCCAGACATATTTAGTTTTGTATAAATTCAAATATGTAATTGATGTAGATTGATTTATTTTATTTTGTTTGTTAAGAACATTATAAGAAATATAGTTTGAAACTTAAAGTGTAAGATCACGTATTAAAAGATAAGTTAATTTAAGGTACACGATTTAAATTTAAATTTAATAATATAAATATGCTATCTTAAAAGGGAATAGTTTTTCATAAAGTTTACTTCTGTTAGTTAATAAACATTTTAAAATTATGTCTAATAAATTTATTTCTACTTTTGTATTGAAATATAATTATATTAATTAATTTACAAAAACATATAATATATATTAACTTGAATTTTGGTAATTATATTAATAATTATAGTTATAACCAAAAAAAATAAATAATAATTATTAAATAAATAAACAAAATAAAATAAATTTATTGTTTTAAATAATATAATGGAAGGCTTATGAGGTAGTTCTATGTACTCCATGTGTTGTTTTTATTAATATAAATAGAAATAGATTAATGTTGATTGATTTATTTTATTTATTTGTTCAAAACAATATGAAAGTTTCACAAAAAAACTTAACTAATCACATTGTGTTATTATTAATTTGTTTATTTGACTTTTGAACTATTTTAAATATCTAAAATTAATATGTATTTGGTGAGCGTATTTAACATTTAAAACAATGACTAAAACCCGTAATAATAAAACTAAACAATCATTTGTCAAACATCGTAGCAAACATAGTTTTAAACTTAGAATAAAAGATCAATTTTTTTTTCTTTCCAAAATGGGTTGATTTAAGGTACATGATTTAAAATCAATGTTAATAACATATAAATATGTTATATAAAAAAGAATCACTAATGTTTTAATAATGTTTAATTCGGTTAGTTAATAAACCTTTTCAAAGTATGTCTAATAATTTATTTCTAATTTTGTATTAAAATATAATTATATTAACCGCAAAAACAGAAACCGAATGAAGGGCATAACTCTAAGGGCACAAGGGGCACTCAATGAAGGTTTTTTTCTCTTTCACTGATTTTAACCAATCCTGCTTTGCCACATCACTTCACTGATTTATTTTACTGAAATACGTTTTTATAGGCAACACTCCGCTGATTCTTTTATTTATTTTCATTTACATACCCAAACTTTTTTTTTTTTTTTACATTTTTACACGGTTTTAACATTTAATTCTACTATTACAACCGTCCCACCAAACGGTCAGCCAAATTTAATTGTTTATCTTGGAAATCGTAGTAAATTGAATTGACTCAACTAAACGGTCAGCGAATTAAATTTAACAGTGCCACCGTCGTTGTATATAAAGTGATCAAATCGTGGGGTTAAAAGCCACAATTTACCACGGTTTAAAAAACCAAACACACAAAAAATGAATCCGTGATCCGACGAGGAAGAGATGACCCTTGTGGTTTGCCACAAGGACGCCACAAATGACCCCGAAATTCAAGAACTACATAGGGACGAAGGCGAAGCCTACCCCCTGATGTGTTTTGGGCTCACGTGTTTAGCGACTTCATGCAACACTTGGGCACCAACACCACCAAGACCATCCGAGACCTCCAGGTCAAGTGGGACGATCTCAATATCAAGTGTGCGAGGTGGACCACCCTATACGAGCAAACGATGCGGGACGATCCAGACCTCGATGACGAGTTGGCTATCGGCTTCACAAACTATGAGTATGAGGCTCGATACGGCCAAGAATTCGACAATGTCAAGGCATGGCGCTTGTTGCGCCAACCTTAAGTTTATTTTTCTTTGTTTTATGTATTTTTAATATTTATGTTTTAATGAAATGTTTTTTATTTATTTAAACGGTAAACATATGAAACAAACGATAAAAATAAAAAACACTAAAACACACGGGGTAAATTGAAAATTTTGCATTTTATAAAAACCAACAAAACAACCGGTACCAGGACGGTAAACATAACCAGCAAAACGGTCCACGGGACCACTACCAGCGTGGGTGGCGGCGGTGTTACCCTGCTCGTAGTTGGTACCCGTGGACAATTTGGTAGGCGCCCCGTCCCCCCTAATATCAATATTCAATATCTAAGCTAAAACAATGTGTAACTCTAATATTAACACTTATCATAAATGTTAAAAAATGCATAAAGGTAACAGTAGAAGCAACTCTGCAATTAATCAATAACTAAACTAATCTTATATAACCTACTAGAGTTTAAAGGTATGTAATAAACTTCCCTAACAGTAACATTATCCGAAACACCAATCTCATTGACTTTCTTAATACTATCCGTATTAACCCCAAACCAACTTGCTAACAACTCGACAGACAATGTAAACCTTCTTGGTCGATTAATAATTATTTTCACACCTTTAAACATTTTATTAACTTCTACATACATATTGGATAAACATTGTCAATTATTATCATTGGAATAAAGAAAAGTAATGAATAAACATTAATGTAAAGAAAAAGGTTTTCAAAATACATGTTGCTAATGTCGAGGTTACTGAATACACTTTTCTGATTTTGTGATTTATGAAGTTGATGATAAGCCTATTTATAATATTAGTAGAGTAAACAAAACAATAAGTCTTTATTTTAATTTAGTAGATATCTCTTAAAAAAGTTGAAGATATTTTACTTTTAAACGAATAAATAAATATCTACCAACTTTTTTTATATTATCTTTGCTGAGGTTATTCTTTTTATTCGGTTAAACTTTTGAAGATATGTTTCTATATTTACAAATACTATTTAACTATATCGTAATATTATTTCAATAATTTCTATAAATTAAAACAACTAAATATAACGCAAAAATAAAATTCATATTTTAGTACCCTTATATATCGACAATTTAAATATAAGATTTATATAAATAATTTCAATTTCACTATCTATATTTTTAATTGTTTTTAAATATCTTGAACACATGCCACATGGCACATTCAAGAGGAATGTTGTCCTCTTTGAATGCCATGTAGGATAAATATATATAGATAGATAGATATAGATATAGATTTGAATTTCATATTTTATCTTTATTTAGTTTCCTAATCCTGTTATGATCCATAGTTATAAATTAAGGTTTAGGGTTTATTGTTTTTTAGTTTTTTTAATTGAATTTGATTTGAAAAGAACTTTGTTCTTGGAACCTTTGGGTTAATTTATGTCTTTGATTAACTAATGAGTTAATGGCCAAAATCATCCCTGAGGTTTGGCCAATTTTACTACATCAGTCCAAAATTGAACTTTTTACATCTGGGTTCTTCTGTTTTACATTTTGTTGCCAAATTCGTTCCTAACACTAAACCCAATTAACTATTGTCGTTAACTCTGGGGTATTTTTGTCTTTTTGGCTGCCCCCACTTTTTAAAACCCAATTTAAAAGGAGTTATTCATACCCCCAGAAGACAAAAATACCCAGATGTAAAAAGGTGCACCTAAAAAGACAACAATACCCCCAAAGTTATCCGGGTTTAGTGTCAGGGACGAATTTGGCAACAAAATGTAAAACAGAAGGACCCAGATCTAAAAATTTTCGATTTGGGACTGATGTAGCAAACTGGCCAAACCTCGGGGACGATTTTGGACATTAACTCATTAACTAATTGTTCTAAAGCTATTTGATCGCATACGAAACTGTATCAAAACGAGTCGAGCCAGGATGGGCTCAAGCTCAAGCTCGAAATTAAACACGACATCTTGGCTTGGCTTGAGCACAAGCTAGGTATTAAACGAGCCTAACAACGAGCTAACTAGCCGAGCCAAGAGCCGACTCAGTTACAAAATGACTAGGCTCAGCTTAGTCGTTTTAAATAAGGTTTTTTTTAGCTTCTTTCGAGCGGGCTACAAGCGGAGCCGCGAGTTGCGAGCTTTTTGAACAACCCTAGTTTGATCTAAAATTTTCGTCAAACTGGGCAAACCAGACCGTAAACCCAGGGTGTGGGTTTGGCGGAAGAAACATACCTAAGGGTGGCTTAGTAGTTCCTAGGGAGTTTTTTTTAAGAAAATTTCATGTTTGGGCCGGGCTGGATGATACAAATGAATTTAAATAAAATGTGGTCTGGACTGGACTGGGTTTAAAATGTCTGTTATGATTACTGGTGGTGTTAGTGTTGTGTAGACTTGTGGTTTCCAATTTGTAAATCAGTTAGATTCAGTTTTTGGGTTGACTTCAGGGGCGTAGCCAAGTACAACCCAAGGTGTGCAGCCGCACACCTTGAATTTTTTTTAGTGTATTTTATAGGTGAAAATCCTGATCGCACCCCTTGAAAGTTTGGAAAAAGCCCCCGATCGCACCCCTTAAAAAACAATCATAGATCCGCCATTGGTTGACTTTGCTTTTTCGGCAGAGCTCGGGTCTACCACTCTACATGATAAAAAGATATCTTAAAGTTCTTATACTTTTGTGATGTATTGGGTGTCAAAATATTTCATGTGGGTTAACCTTTTTTAGGAAGCTAAAACTGTGATAACATAATTTTGTATTAAAATTTCTTTGAAACAAAGAGTGAATTGTCGAATCATCCTGAACGTAGGATCAAGGCCATGACAACCAAAAAATAACGTCGCTACAAATTAAGTGACACATGACCAAGAATGAGTCATCGTGCAACAAGCCTTTGCAAAAGTATGAAGCTCAAAATCGACATAACTTTTACATGCCAATGCCATTGATACACGAAATGAAAAATAAGATGATAGGGCCAGTGAAAAGGCAATTACTTTGGTGTTGTCAATGATTGATTGTGACTAATGGAAGATACTTTGATTGACTACTACACCAAGGGTGTGGTTAACATCAGCGAAGCTTTTAAGGGCCCGGGTGTCTAGGTCCCCTTTGTTTTTTTGCTCAGTAGTATAAATTTAGCGGCATTTCATCCGAAAAATTTATACGTATTTAATCCACCCCCTAATTTAAGGTCATGTGACTTCGTCCCATGAATTCTGGCCCCCTCTATATTAGGGGTGCTTAACGGGTCGGGTTCACGGGTTGACAGGTCCAACCCGACCCGAAACATAAAATTTTATGTTGGATTATTTGTTGAAGTCAATTAAATAAGTCAACGAAAGTCAAGATAATATGTTGACTATTGGATAAGAGTTCAAGTATTCTTTGAAGATAAGGGCCTGAGATTTATATTCTTATAAGTCTAGGGGTAAGAAAACTATAAATTTGGGGCTTAGGGTTTCTCTTTGTAACCTTTTACAATTCAGTTTTCTTCTTCAATACAATTTCAATTCTTTTGTATGTTGAATCATTTGTTTCTTGATTAATAATAATTAGCAGTGTTGATTCTTGTTATCGATTGTTTTCTGGTGTTTTACAACAATTGGTATCAGAGCCAGGTTGGGCTCGATACAGAAGACAGGGAAAGAATCTAGGGTTAATTGGTGATCAAGATGGTCTCTACGAAGTTCGAGTTAGAGAAGTTTGATAGAAAGAATGTCTTCAGCCTCTGGAGATTAAAGATGAGGGAACTTCTTGTGCATAACGGTGTTGTTGATGCACTTAGAGGTGAGAATAATCTGCCAGCAGGGTTAACTGAGAAGGAGAAGAAGGAGATGACGGAGAAGGCTCACAGTGCCATTATTCTTAGTCTGGGTGACAGGGTTTTAAGAGAAGTCTCAAAAGAAACGATTGCTGTAGGTGTTTGGTCAAAATTAGAAACTATGTATATGACCAAATCACTTGCAAATCATTTGTATCTCAAGAAGGGGTTATACACTTTTCAGATGGGGATTGGGAAGACGATGGAAGAACACACTGATGAGTTTAATAAACTCATCCTCGATCTTGAAAACATTGAAGTTGAGGTTGATAAAGAAGATCAGGCCATATTGTTCTTATCATCCTTACCTTCTCATTATGAGAATTTTATGGATACATTGATGTATGCACGAGAAACTCTCACAATAGAAGAGGTTTTGGCTGCTTTAAATACAAGGGAATTAAAGAAGAAGCTAGATCCTAAAGAAGAAGGTGGAGAAGGATTATTTGTAAGAGGAAGCCAGAGCATAGATCAAACAATAAGTTTTCAAAGGGTTCTTCATCAAGACCCGAATCCAAGATCAAGAGAAAGTGTTTTGTCTGCAACTCTGATAAACACTTAAAGGGAGACTGTCCAGAGTGGAAAAGAAAGAAAGGAGAATCCAGTGGAAATTCAAAAACTCATGTGAATAATAATACTCAGGATGATTATTCTGATGGGTATGATAGTTCAGATGTCCTATGTGTTACAGATGACAGTTCAGTTGTGCTTGGTGTTACAGTTTGGGATATCATTGAACAATGGGTCATGGATTCTGGTGGATCCTTTCATATGACTCAAATTAAATCTTTCTTCAAAGTGTTGAAGATGGGAGATTTTGGATATGTGAAACTTGGAGATGATATGCCTTATAAGGTTGCTGGAATAGGAATAGTCTCATTTAAGTTGAAGAATGGCAACATTGTGGATCTTCACAATGTCAGGTATATACCTAGTCTCAAAAGAATTAGTCTGTTTTCTCTTGGAACCTTTGAAAGAGAAGGTTGCCATGATAGTTTAAAAGATGGAAAAGGTTAGGGTGATAAAAGGGTCTTTGGTAGTTCTCTCAAGTTCTAGAAAGGATAATAATGTGTATGTTCTAGATGGTAATGTAGTTAGTGAAGGATAAGCTTCATTGACAGTGACAAATAAAGACAGTGAAGTAGTCCAGATTTGGCATAAAAGGTTAGGTTACATAAGTAGCCAAGGACTAGAAGAATTAAAGAAACAAGAGGTTCTTGGTGATATTAAAAGTTGCAAGATAGAATTCTGTGAAACATGTATCTTAGGAAAACACAAGAGGGTCAAGTTTGGTGTAGGAAGACATGTCACCAAAGGTATACTTGACTATGTTCATTCAGATCTGTGGGGTCCAGCTAGAGTTGAATCTTTTGGGGGTGCTCGATATTTCATGTCTATTATTAATGATTATTCAAGAAGGGTCTGGGTGTTTATTATTAAACACAAGAATGAAGCTTTTCAAAAGTTTAAGTATTGGAAGACCTTGGTTGAAAATCAGACTAATAGAAAACTTAAGAAGTTGAGAACTGATAATGGGTTGGAATATTGCAACAAAGAGTTTGATCAATTCTCCAAAGAGTGTGGAATTGCCAAGCATTTAAGCATACCTAGTACATCACAACAGAATGGACTAGTAGAAAGGATGAACAGGACTATCTTAGAAAGGGTAAGGTGTATGAGGTTAAGTTCTGGTATACCAAGGGTATTTTGGGCAGAAATAGTGTCAACAGCTGCATACATGATTAACAAATCCCCTTCAAAGGTCATTGGAATGAAAACTCTAATGGAAATGTGGACATGAGTTAAGACCGAATATGATGATCTAAAGGTATTTGGATGTTTAGTGTATGCTCATGTAAGTCAAGATAAGTTGGACTCCAGAGCATACAAGTGTGTCCTATTAGGGTATCAAGAAGGGGTAAAAGGGTATAGACTGTGGAAAATGGAAGGAGATGGGCCTAGATTTATAAAGAGTAGGAATCTACAAGTGAGGGAAGATATCCTGTATAAAGACTTAGTTGGTGGAAATGTTCCTGGTATGATTAGCTCAAAACCATTAGTTGATAATGGTATACAAATTGAGGAGGAGGATCATGAAGGAGTCAAAGATACTAATCAAACTGAAGAACGAACAAGTAGTGGCATTCCTCAGCAAACTCCTGCATATAGTTTGGCAAGAGACAGGCCTAGAAGAACTATAGTAAAACCATTCAAGTTAAGGGATGGTGTTAATGGGTCAGTGGCTGCAGTGGCTTTTGTAACTGCTGAACAAGAATCTATAAATGAACCCATTAAATATGAAGAAGCAGTTAGTTCAAAAGAAAAGGAGAAGTGGGAGAAAGCCATGAAGGAAGAGATGGATTCATTATTGAAGAATGGGACTTGGGAATTGGTAAAGAAACCCAAGGATCAGAAGTTGATATCCTGCAAATGGATATACAAGATCAAAGAAGGTATTCCTGGGGTTGAGGAACCTAAATTCAAAGCAAGACTAGTAGCTAAAGGGTTTACTCAAAGGGCAGGAATAGATTATAATGAATTTTTTTCTCTTGTGGTTAAACATACTTCAATAAGGGTAATCTTGTCAATTGTGGCTGCAATGGAGATGGAGTTGGATCAGTTGGATGTAAAAACTGCTTTCTTACATGGATATTTGGATGAACAAATATACATGAAGCAGCCATTGGGTTTTATACAAGAAGGAGAAGAGGATAAGGTCTGTTTGTTAAAAAGGTCACTTTATGGCCTTAAACAGTCTCCACGACAATGGTATAAAAGGTTTGATGAATACATGGTAACTCATGGATTCATTATAAGCTCATATGATTCCTGTGTTTATTTTTGAGAGTATAAATCACATAAGTTCAACTATCTTCTATTATATGTGGATGATATGTTATTGGCCAGTCAAGACAGGTCAGGAATAGAAGATATAAAAGGGTTGCTGAAAATGGAATTTGAGATGAAGGATCTAGGGGAGGCTAGAAAGATTTTGGGACTGGAAATAAGGAGGAACAGGAGATTAAGACAATTAAAATTGACTCAAGAGGCTTATGCTAAAAAGGTACTTCAGAGTTATTCTATGGTTAATTGTAAACCTGTTACTGTTCCATTGGCAGGACACTTCAAACTGTCTATGCAAGACTCACCAAGTACTCAAGAAGAACAAGAATATATGGAAAATTTTCCATATGTAAACTTGGTGGGTAGTCTTATGTACCTAATGGTCTGTACTAGACCTGATTTAGGTTATGTTGTAAGTATGGTAAGCAGGTATTTGGCGAATCCTGGTAAGAAACACTAGGAGGCTGCCAAATGGATTTTAAGGTATCTTAAAGGTACACATAGTTGGTGTCTTAACTTTGGGATGTTTGAAGATGTTCAAAACAAAGTGGAAGGTTTTGTTGATTCAGATTATGCTAAAGATCCGGACAAAGGAAGATCAATAACTGGTTATGGATTTAAGGTGCTGGGAAATACATTTAGTTGGAAAGCACAACTTCAACATGTTGTGGCTTTGTCAAGTACAGAATCAGAGTATATTGCTTTAACCGAGGCAGTTAAAGAAGAAATATGTTTGAAAGGGTTGGTTTCAGAATTGGGAATTGATTCTGTTCAAGCTGCTGTGTATTGTGATAATGAAGGAGCTGTGCAGTTAGCTAAAAATAGTATGTTTCATGAGAGAACTAAACATATAAAGGTAATGTTACACTTTATCAGGGATATAGTCAATGCTAAAGAAGTGTTAGTTCATGATATTAACACTAGCAAGAATTTGGCTGATATGATGACAAAATCTCTGCCTGGTAATAAGTTCTCATTCTGCTGTGATGGATTGGGAATGGGATGAAAGTCTAAATTGACTTTAAAGGTGGAGATTGTTGGATTATTTGTTAAAGTCAATTAAATAAGTCAACAAAAGTCAAGATAATATGTTGACTATTGGATAAGAGTTCAAGTGTTCTTTGAAGATAAGGGTCTGAGATTTATATTCTTATAAGTCCAAGGGTATACTGTGATAATTATAAGCCAAGTTTAGATATGACCGTTAGACTCAAAGGCGTTAAGATAACTATAAATTTGGGGCTTAGGGTTTCTCTTTGTAACCTTTTACAATTACGTTTTCTTCTTCAATACAATTTCAATTCTTTTGTATGTTCAATCATTTGTTTCTTGATTAATAATAATTAGCAGTGTTGATTCTTGTTATCGATTATTTTCTGGTGTTTTACAACATTTTACATGAACCTGAACCCAAAAATTGTGACATACATATGAACCTGAACCCGACCTGAATACTCTCGGGTTGACCCAAACCCGACCCGTTCAACCTGATTTTTTTTAATTTTTTCGCAAACTAGTGTATTTATAAAATCTCATACCAATTTCTATTTTAAATTATAGAGAAATTTACATTTTTTGTCCTTTATAAACACCAAAACTATGGACTGGGTCCTTTAAAACTTTTAGTTTCAGTTTTTATCCTTTATATGAAAAGTTGCCACGATTTTTGTCCTTTACACTTAATACAGTTAATATAATATGTTAAGTCTCCCCACGTGCAATGCACGTGAGGGTATAAACGTAATTTCCACCCCATTTTAATCCCCTTATAAAGCTGATTCCCTTTAACAAAAAACCCACGTTCCATTCAAAATCAAACCCCCAATTTCTAACCTTAATTAACATTCACAGATCAAACCCACTGATGGATGAAACTAGACCTCGTTTTATTATTTGTAATCTATTACAACAATCTGATGTTGAAGAATTATACGGTATGATCTTCCTCAACCCTAATTCAGTTTTTTTTTAAACATTGGTTTTCTAATGTTCGAATTCCATGCTTGCAGTTGGTTGTAGGCATTTGTTTTCAATCAAGTTGCATCATGGTGGTGTGTTTTCGAAATTTCCAGGACGGATGTATGAAAGAGGCTTGGAAGACATTGAGACATGTTAGACATAGATAAGTTTTCTCCCTCTCACCACTAATATTGTCCGCTTTGCCCATCCAGAGCTCACGGATTTGTTTTTGGTTGCCCAAGTGGAGACTTCCCAGGAGGTCACCCATCCTGATAGTGCTCCTACCTGAGCACGCTTAACTGTGGATTTCTCCTCTCATCCACTAACATTAAGCCCTAAAAAGCATTGGTGATTTAAGAGGCAAGATATTACTTATGAACCAAGGATCTCTCCTGGCCACAGCCGTTGTGGGATTTTCCTGGGGTGTCATAGGTACTACTACTATTTAATTCCAAATGGTGAGTTAGATTTTGGACTAAGAGCCTTAGGTACTACCAAGTGGAAGTAAAGGACCAGGGGTGAAACATGTTGGTGGTAGAGGGAAAAAGGCACCAACAAATTGCCATAAATGCCCTTGGGTGTTATTACTTTCAAAGGACAAAAATTCTGGATCTTGGGTTATCAAAACATTGGATACTGAACACAAATGTCTCCAAAGCAGATCCATTTATGCTTGCACAACTACCTTTCTATTTCAATAGCTCATTGAACAACTGCATGAAAACCTTAAGATCACAGTGAAAGCAGTTCAGGGCCAGTTCCAAAGGAAGTTTGAGGTTAACATATCTCAGTGATTTAATGGCCTTATTATCTTTTTTGTTACTTGCTTAATGTGTTTAATCATTGCCTTTCGTTTTGTTATAATAATAGGGTGTCATACCTGCTATAAAGAAGGTATTACCAACAGCTGAGCATAGATATTGTCTTAGACATATTTACGAAAACATGAGACAAATTTATAGAGGACAGATTTACAAGGATGTAGTATGGAAAGAAGCTAGAAGCACAACTATTGTTCATTTCATGAGGGGCAATGGGAGGCCCAAAAAGGCAAGGAATAAGTCATCAGTTGAAGTTGAAGAGGGCAGGAAAGGTAAGAAAGCTAGGTTTTCAGAGTCAACCTCAACAACTACCAAGGGAAAGGGTAAGGGTTCAACATCAAAAAGTAACAAGGGAAAGGAGGCTGATAAAGTTAAGGGCAGGGGCAAGGGTTCAACATCAAAGGAGAACCAGGGAATAGTTTGTGGCAACTGCAAGCAAAAAGGCCACAATAAGGGGACTTGCAAGAAGTAGTAGGGGTTCTATTAATGTTTCTTTTGTATGTCCATGGTAGTAACATTAGTAATTTGACTCATTCCATGGAACATTTAATATTTTAATGTTTGTAGTTGATTGTGGGTTGTTAAGTAGGTATGCTAGTACTTTATGTTGGATGTTTTGTTTGTAAGTTGACTGGCTGTTTTGTTTGGAGTTTATGATATGACAGTTTATGTTGGATGTTTTGGTTGTTATGTTGGTAGGTTAGTTTACAGGTTATGTGGTTTGCAAAATGGGATAATGGGTCAAATGGGTCACTTCTTTTTTTTTTTTTTACAGGTTATGTGGTTTGCAAAATGGGATAATGGGTCAAAATGGGTCACTTCATTTTTACAGGTTATGTGGTTTGCAAAATGGGATTATGGGTCAAATGGGTCACTTTTTTTTTACAGCTTATGTGGTTTTGCAAAATGGGATAATAGGTCAAATGGGTCACTTTTTTTTTTTTTTTTTTTTTTTTTTTTTTTTTTTTTACAGCTTAAGTTGCAGGTTTGCAGTATCATTTAAAGGGAACTTTTAATATGGGTCAAAGACAAAACATCACATTCATAACCAGGGGCGGATCTAGGCTATGGCCGGTGGGTTCCCGGGAACCCAGTCAGTTTGTAATTTTTAGTGTTAATATATATAGGAAAAAAAAGGAACCCATAACAAAATTCTCAAAGGAACCCATTACTAAAAAGTGTAGGTGGCTTAGTGGTAGAGACGGGTCATTACAATCCCACGGTTCCAAGTTCAAACCCCGTTTCACGCATATAGTTTTTATCTTTCCAACTTTTTTTTTAAAATTCGTAACTAGGGTAAAACAAAACCATGTCTCGCCCTTCCAAACTAAAAACACAGAGACAACAGCAGCCAAACAGACACAAGAGAAACCCTCCTCCCCTGTGACCTCTGCTCCTCCTCCTCCGGACCTCCGCTGCTGCCCTCCCTCCTCCTCCTTGGCTGTAAGTTTATTTAACTATTTAATGTTCTTACAAGTTACAATATTTCCATTTGTTTCTGCAGTAGGCATGATTGTAAATTAATTAACTTTACAATGATTTGAGTTACCATTTAGGTTTGATATGTTTGATACTAATTAATCTTGTTACTTTGGTACAAATATTATTGTGGGTGACTTCGATTTAGTTAAATATTTGAACTGGGTTTGATTGGATTGTAGAATTTGAGGTGGGAATTGAGACTGTATTAAAAAAAATCAAAACTTGAGATGGGAATGGAGACTTCGAAATCAAACGGTTAATGGTTGCTGGGAGAAGATTAAAACTTACTATTTGGGACACAGGTATGCATTAGCGGTGTGGACAGGAGAGATTCAGGTCATTGCAAACTCTTACTTCAGAGGCGCCCAAGGGATTATTCTTGGTACGCAATCATGAATGTTAAATCTGAACTTGCAAAATATGCTGACACATTTCTTTGTAGTAGTATTATAAATGCATATCTTTAAAGATTACTTAAGAGTTGTAGTTATTCATATTATAGTTACAGAAACTATTACATTACATGGTTGCCTATAACCTCTCGAAGGTCACCATCCAGCGCAAGATGCGGTTTACCTGGGCTTGTTAGCAATGACATGTCATAGTTATAAAAATATATATTACTTGGTGTTGATTATTGCATTACAATTAATATTTAGTTATCTACTATGTGACTTGGAATAAGGAAGAAGGTGTTGCTCTTGCAGAAGAGCTTGATTGTATTTTACTTGAATGTAGTGCTAGAACTCTAGAAAATGCACTGATTTATAAAGTACTCCTAAAACTGACAAGAAAAATAATGACGGTTTTCTTTCATAGTTAATGCATTATTTACTTCTGTTATTTGTGCAGGATACATTAAAGTGGGACCTGTGTTGGAATGAGTTGGCTTCTTGCTGTGGTAAAAGACATAGTTGGACAGACAACTGAAGGTATTTAAACGCTTATAACCTCCTAAATTGTTATAGAATTATCGTATTAGTTATAGTTTTGGTTATTATCGTATTAGTTGTTTTAGGGATGTTAAATTTTAACGTGTTGAAACCTAAACCGACCCGAACCCTTAACACTACCTAAACCGTCGAACCGACCCTGACCCATGTACCGACCCGAATTATTTTATGTTGGGTCATATAAAATTAGAGCATCTAAAAAAGGAACCCAGTGAAAAAAATTCCTAGATCCGCCACTGTTCATAACCATCATAACCATTCAGTTAAAACATATGTGTCAAAAGCTTACATTCATAACCATCATAACCATTCTACTTAAAACATTACATAACCATTACCTAACTAATACATTACATTCAAGTCATAACATTACATAACCATAAGCTAATACATTTGACTGAAATTAAAACCACAAAAAACACAACCCAGCTGCAGATCAACCAAATTTTCAACTTTAATGCTTTTGCTCGACTATGCCTCAGGTTCTCTTCAAGCTGATTCCTTGCCTTCAACAAACCGGGGATAATGTCCATCGATCTTTGACACATTGGAGGATCACACCACCCAATAAAACGACATTGGGACCCCTGAATAAAAAAATTGAATTTGATTATATGAACAAGTAAATTCAGCTTTTACAATGTCATACATTACCTCAACTGGGCATGCAAAAAAACGACGACCTGGGTTTCTTGCTGTCCAAGACGTCTTTACAACTGCTTCACCACCACACCAGCAGAAGACCATGATCGATTTGTTAGGTTTGAATAAATTTGGGAGAGGATCGATTTGTTAACCCTAAAATTGGTGAGGATCAATTTTTTAGGGTTTCATAATATTTGGGGGAGATGGCAGTAATGAATCAGCTTTATAAGAGGATTAAAATGGGATGGAAATTACGTTTATACCCTCACGTGCATTGCACGTGGGGAGACTTAACAGATTATATTAACTGGGTTAAGTGTAAAGGACAAAAATCGTGGCAACTTTTCATATAAAGGATAAAAACTGAAACTAAAAGTTTTAAAGGACCCAGTCCATAGTTTTGGTGTTTATAAAGGACAAAAATTATAATTTTCTCTAAATTATAAGTGTAGCATAAAATACCTAACCAATTTAATTTATAACATGAAACATATTGCAAAAAAAACAATATATAGTATAAATAGGTTAAACGGGTCAACCCACCAACCCGCCCGGGTTGACCCAAACCCTACCCGTTTAGTTAAACGGCTTCGCGGGTTCCACCCCGAAACCATTTAAACTAAACCCAAACCCGCTAATTCCGTGTTAGGTTCGGTTCGTGTCAGAAATTCTCACCCATACTCTATATATTTGTTAAAGTTTCGTCACGGGTAATTGGGCTTAACCAGTTGCCAAATATTTCATGTGTTTCATCATTATGTGTGAGAATTGAGAAAATAGAAAAGAGAATTGAATATGTTAGATAGTATTAACGGTGTCCCTCATATGTTGTAGTAAATGAGTAACACAGGACTTACATTACGATTGCACCCCATTTGCTATATCACCGAATTCCTTCTTTATGTTTCCAAACAAAAAGTCAAGGTTATAAAGCATAGGCACTGACCATACACAAAAACACAACCACAGGACTGAAAATCCAAAGCATGAACGAAAACGCAAAGTAGAAAATTTGGATGAAGTTAGTAGGCCGGACGAAAAGAACAAAAAATTGCAAATGCAGAGACACGGATAAGAAAAAAAACTTTTTGGACTGGAGTGGGAAATCTAGCCACAGGGCTAAAATGAAAATTTACTCTTTTTTTATATGTATTATAGGTTAGGAAGATGTGTATTACTGTAACACCCCAACCGATGGCGGAAACATCGAGGTGTCACTTAGTGACGATTGTTCAATAGCTCATGGACTAGAAATGTAAATTTTGATACATTGAATTGAATAATTTATTACATTGGAAGGAATACACCAATTAAAACTAGCAATCTAAAACTAAAATACAGTAAATCTCAATCTAAGTCTAAGTTCTAAAAGCTTAGAAGTGATCTCATAAGAACCTAAAACATGTACGAAAATAATTTTGTCAATACAAAAATGTATTGGTGAGCATACCCGTTTGATATATATAGTAAGGAAGAGTTAGCAATTCATGTGGCATATAGTGTTTGCAAAATGTAATAAGTAGTATCCAGGTCAAATCAACCCTGAAATGAAATGAAATATATATATATAGTATGCGCTAGTAACAGTAGTAATGAAACACATAGCGATGACAAGGACTCTCAACAGAGTCACAAGGGTATATACCATAGTACTATTCATTGAAATGCTAGGCCGCAACGGTTAATGATTTGACAAGTCATAGATAAACGAAATGACACAAGCAAACACAAATAAGAATTGCTTTTTAGTAATAAGAAAGGGAAACTTGATAATAGATACATGAGTCACCCCAAAATAGTAAAACAGTAAAAAGGGGAAAGATATACTCACAGTTTGCGAAAGCGATAAAAATCCAACTTAAGCGGTCGTGAGCTAAGTAATGAGAATTCCGAGGAATTCAACCTATAATGTATATGAATACTAATAAGGAAATGTCTAAGAGTCTAAAGTATCTAGGGTCTAAGGCATTAGGGTTTGCTAAGTCGATTTGGGGAATTAGAGTTTTTATGATAAGTCGAATTAATATAAACGTTGTATATCAAAAATAATATACCACAGTTTGTAAATATGGTTTAGGTAATATAATTATTACCAATTGAATATTTGGATAAAAATATGTTTGAAAAATTAAGACAAAGAAATTTAATTAATTTTTCTCACCAAATTTTGTAAATAAATACAATAATCATAAACGTTTAAATAATCATGAGCTACACCATAATCCAACAAATGGTAATTAAGATTTTCAAACATAGGAATACTTCTATTTTATAAAAAATATTTATAAAATAGATATTAAATAGTGTAAATAAATAAATGTCTAATAATTTCTTATTAAACGTAAATTAATGAAAAAATGTTCCCATAATTTTCATAAACTTATTTATATTTAAAATTGATTTAATGAATTTAAATCATGTTTAAATGATTAAAAATAGGAAAATCAATAAAAATAAATGTTTTCTGAACCAATAATTTTTATTTCAGTTCATGGTGATTAGAAATAATTTCCCAAAAATTTAACGTAAATTAATGAAAATAATTTTCCCATACTTTTCATAAACTTATTTATATTTACAACTGATTTAATAAATTTAAACCATGTTAAAATGATTAAAAATAGGATAATCAATAAAAATAAATGTTTTCTGAACCAATAATTTTTATTTCAGTTCATGATGATTAGAAATAATTTTCCAAAAAGTTTGAGATTAAAATCATTAAAAATGAATTTTTTAATCAATTAAATATGATTAAAACAAATTAAATCGATAAAAATATAAAAATAAGCCATTTTCCAGAAAATAAAAATATGATAATTTTCTTTGAGGTGTTAAGAAACTACTCCTAAATTTTCATAATTGTTGGGTAAAAATTGGATTTATTATGAATATTTTGAGTTTAAATGGATTTTAATTGATTAAAATGAAGAATTAAGAAAAGAATATAAAAAGGAAAAAAAAATCAGGACAAAAAAAGAGGTTGGTTCTTATAGGTTTCGAACCCTTGACCTTGGATGTAGAATGCACATGACTTAAAAACATTTACGTTATTGTGAATGATTTATGTCCAGGATATGGCAAGATTCAGTATCTCAGAGGGTTGTCAGTTTTAATTTCATTTGAAGATGATGATTTGGTGAACAAGTTTCTAACAGAAGCAAGAGAAATTATCAGAAGGTTCTCTTCTTTGGATGTCTGGGAGGGGCAATCTTTTTGTTATGAACGACTCACATGGCTGAAACTGGTGGGAATTCCATTGCATCTGATTGCCTCTGAGGTAATAGATGTTGTGGGTAGTGTTTTCGGTAAGATTTTTCATAGGGCGGAAAGGTCTGATGGGGATGATGATTTATCGTATGACTATATCGGTGTTCTCTTCGGAGATGGGAAACGGATCAGTGAAGAAGTCAAGTTGGTATGGAGAGATAGAAAGTTTTCGGTATGGGTTTCGGAAGAATCCGGGGAATGGGTGTCGGAGTTCTACAAGGTTCAATCACCGGGTGACGCATCTGAGGATGAAGACGAGATTATTTCTAAAAACATGGATGTCGTAGATTCCAAGTCAGAAAAGGAGTCTTGCTTCGGTGAGGATATTCCGGTGAAAGGTGATGAGGATGTTTTGGTAACTCCTAGCGGCATTAATGGGGGTAATTACTCTCCAATTAATGTGGAGAATAATTTGGAAAGTAATATTGACTCTGCGGTTTTTATTCCTTGCTCCAATGAGGATATTTCGGTGTTTCATAATGAGGAATTTGTGGCAACTTCTTTAGGTATTAATGGGGTCAATAACTCTCCATTTATTGTGGCGAATAATTTGGCAGGCAATAAAGAGGCTGATAAATTTATTCCTGGCGGTTCATATAATTTTGATAAGGATTTTGAAAAAACAAATGAAGACATAAGGGGTAATGGGAACGTTATTCATAAAAGAAAGAAAAAATCTTTACTGGGCTCAATTAATAGGCCCAACCCAGCCTATTCAAGTAGTTTAGAAAAGACAAAGGGTTTTGTTGGGAGAAAAGCTTGGAGCTGATTTGGGTAATGCAAAAGACTAGATTATTCAGACAATTACACTTGAAGGGGTACAAGTAGGTATTAAATGAATTTCCTCTCAGTTAATATTCGTGTGGTAGGGGTTTGTGGTAAATCGGGATGGATTAAGAAATTAAAAAATGATTTTGGTATTTCTTTTATCGGAATGCAAGAGATGATGGTTGGGGATATTCAATCGGCTTTGGTGTCGAGTTTTTAGGGAGGTTTGGGTTTTGATTATGAATTTGTTAGTACCAACGGTAATTCGGGGGGTCTAATTAGTATTTGGGACCCCAAGGTTTTTGTGAAGGAATTGGTGAACAAGGATATAAATTTTTTGCATGTGGTGGGATTGGTTTTGGCCGGTTCTATCAAACTTAATATTGTCAACGTTTATGGCCCGCAAACAAACGTGGAGAAACGAAATCTTTGGGTGAAACTGAATAATCTTATTAACTCATTCGATGGGTGGTGGATAGTGGTTGGTGACTTTAATGCGGTTAGAGATCGGGATGAGAGAAAAAATTCTAAGTTTGATTCAGTTTGCTCTAGAGATTTCAATAATTTCATTGAGGAAGCGGGTTTGCGAGAATATAATTTAAAAGGGATGAAGTATACGTTTATGTCTAATAAAAGAGGATCATGCACATGGAGTAGAATCGACAGAGTTTTGGTATGCGATAATGTTTTTAATTGGTGGCCGAATGGATGTGTACGTGCTTTGAAGAGAGATCTTTCGGACCGCTCTCCTTTGGTTTTCTCGGTTTTACATACAAACTTTGGTCGTAAACCTTTTAGGATGTTTGATTCTTGGTTGGATCGGCCTGGGTGTGAAGAGGTGGTTAACTCGGTTTGGGATGGGTGGTTAGACGAAGGAGACCCGGGTTGTGATCTTCTTAATAAACTTAAAACTTTGCGGTCCTCTTTAAAGGATTGGTTCCGTACTTATAGTGCTGTAGAGTTGGAAGACGAGTCACGTTTGCGGAAAGAAAAGGAGGAGCTTGAGGTCCAAATGGAAATTAATGATTTAGATGAAGCGGATCTTTGGATATCGTCAGAATGTAAGATAGCGTTAGAAGAGATTGAGCAACATAAGGAGAAAGATCTTAGGCAAAAATCTCGTGTCAAATGGGCTTCTTTGGGTGACGAAAATTCTAGCTTTTTTCATAACGTGGTTAATGGTAGGAAGGCGCGAAATTCTATACCAAGTATTATGATAAATGGTGATTGGGTTACAAAGCCTTCGTTAGTCAAGAGGGAGGTTTTGAGGTACTTTCGAAACCACTTTAAAGAAGATGTGCCTATTCGGCCGAATCTTCGTTGCACGGGTATGAAAAAAATTGATGATCAAGATGGTCTTGCTTTGATTGCTATGTTCTCTAAACAGGAAATCAAAGATGCGGTGTTTGAGTGTGGCTCTAATAAGGCGCCAGGCCCCGACGGATTTAATTTTCGGTTTGTTAAGTGTTTTTGAATTTGTTCTAGGGGGATTTCTATAATATAATGGTAGATTTTCACGGCTCGGGGTCAATCAATCCTGGATGTGGGTCTTCTTTCATTACTTTGATTCCGAAAGTGAAATAGCCTCTGGGTCTACGAGAGTATAGGCCTATTACTCTTGTGGGGATGGTTAGCACGGTCATTTCTAAAGTCCTAGCTAATCGGTTCAAAAAGGTGTTGGGACAGGTTATTTCAGAGAACCAATCGGCTTTCTTAGCTGATCGTTTTATTCTTGACGGTCCCCTTATGGTTAATGAAGTTTTGGAGTGCTTAAAGAAAAGACATAGAAAGGCTTTTATGTTAAAGATAGATTTCGAGAAGGCCTATGACAATGTAAATTGGAATTTTTTTATTTCTATTTTGTCTCAGATGGGTTTTCATCCGGATTGGTGAAAATGGGTCAAAGGTATTTGTATCTCCTCTAGAGCCGCGGTGTTGGTAAATGGTTCTCCGACCTTTGATTTTCGGTGTGAAAAGGGTCTCCGCCAAGGAGATCCGTTGTCTCCTTTTTTGTTTTTGGTAGTGATGGAAGCTTTATCTTGGTTGTTGAAGAAAGCTCAAGAGATTGGTGTTTTTAAGGGCGTTAGCTTTTCAGACAATGAAGAGGATTTAACCCACCTCTTTTATTCTAGGCGAATGGTCTCGTGATAACGTTCAGAGTATAGCTAGAGTTCTTCGTATTTTCTATCTATGCTCGGGTCTCTCCGTATAAATTTACACAAGTCTAACATCTTCGTGGTAGGGATGGAGGATTTTGGGGTGGATAATATGATGGAGTTATTGGGTTGTAAGAGAGGTGATTTTCCTTTTACATATCTTGGCATTCAAGTGGGGGCGAAGATGACATGTATTTGTAATTGGGAGTCGGTGGTGGAAGTTGTTAGAAACCGATTGTCTTCTTGGAAAGCTAGAACTTTATCTATAAGTGGGCGTTTAATTCTCATTAAGTTGGTACTCGAAAGTTTACCGATATATTATTTTTCACTTTACAAAGCTCCTAAGGCGGTGGTTGATTCTATTGAGACCGTCATGAGGCGATTCTTGTGGGCGGGTGCTAGCGAAGAGAGAAAGATTCCATGGGTGGCTTGGGATGTTATCACTAAACCAAAAAATAAGGGTGTGTTGGGAGTGTCTAAGTTACAAGATGTGAATGAAGCGTTATCATTAAAGTGGACGTGGAGATTTAAACAAGACGATAATACCATGTGGAAGAAGGTTATTAGGGAATGTCATGGCTCGAGCAGGCCGTGGGCGATGCTTCCCTGTAACGTGGCGTTGAATGGATGTTGGAAATATATTGTTAAAGTAGGAGAAAAAAAACACCAAACGGGTCATCTCTTAACTCCATTTTTGTTGGAGAATTAGGTGATAGGCATTTTATACATTTTTGGGGTGATACTTGGCTATGAGAAGCTCCCCTGAGAGTTATATACCCGAACCTTTTTCGGCTTGATAGGAACAAATGGGCTTTGGTCTCTCAATGTATGATTCAGCTCAACAATTCCAAAATGATGCAGTGGGAATGGCGTCACTCACCTTCTTCGAACGAGGAGGTCTCTGAATTATTTCAACTTCTACATGACATTCATGAATTTTCTTGGAGGGGTGGAAGAGACTTATGGAAATGGAAGTTAGATAAGGATGGTAGATTCACAGTATCGTCGGCTAGAGGACTGATATCGAACAACGTGGTGGGCGATAATAGTTTCGTGATTAATTGGAAGACTTGATTACCACTTAAATGCAAAATTATGGTTTGGAGACTTGTGAGAGATCGTCTTCCAACAGTTGCGGAGCTCATCAAGAGAGGTGTGATCATCCAGCGAATGGATTGTGGTTTTTGTCAGGATTTTACGGAAACAGCACTGCATATTTTCACAGGTTGCATTTTTTCTCAAGAAGTTTGGTTCCGAATAGAAGCGTGGTGTAGGGTGGATCATAGTTATGCTTTTGATGTTTTGGATTTACTTAAAGTATCGGAGTCTCATACTCGGTCTAAAGACAAGAGGTTCATTTTGCGTGGTATATTATACACTACTATGTGGGTGCTATGGAACGAGCGAAATAATCGGATTTTCAACAACAAAAGCGGAAGACCTATAGAGATTGTGGAAGTTGTTAAATCTACGTTGTTTTTTGGTTTCGTAATAGGTCTAGATTTAAAAATATTTATTGGAAGAACTGGTGTATTTGTCCTTTGGACTGATGTTGTTTGGCTCGTTTTTTTTCGCTCGTAGGTCCTTGCTTTGAGGACGCTTCGAGCCGTGTTTAATGAAGTTCTCCTTTCAAAAAAATATATATAAGAACATCATCTTCTTCTTCCCCAAATTCAACCTAAGAAACCCTAACCCTCAAGAATTTCAATAATCAGATTCAAGCAACAATGGAACCCGAATCTATAGGGCTTTCGTAAAGGAAGATTAACTAAATGAAATGGCATAAAAAGATTGAAACTTACAATCACGAAATCGGACAAAGAATGGGGAACAAGTACCGAACGTTTGATCCAAGAATCAGAAGCTTTTGTTGACGATTTGTTTGATTTAACTGTGGGTTTGGAGCGTTTAGGGGTCCGGAAAGATTTTGGAATGATTAATTTATACAATAGGTACAAAACCGACGGTTTTGAAGGCTTTGAAAGTTTCCAATCTGTTACATATAAAAACGAGATTAAAACTTGATTTGTAATGCATAAATATCATGTTATAAATCAGATTTATAAGTATTAATTTAGGGATTTAAAGGGCGCCGGAGTTTGGCCGGATCAGGCCACCTTCTTTGCCGGAAAAACGAGGGGAGCTAGAGGAGTGGTTTTGGTTTTAAAAAAGCTTTGAGGTATTTGTATAAGTGGCCCCTCTAACTTAACTTAAGTTAGTTTTATTATATCTAGTTAGTTTTTCCTTTATAAAAACTTAACCAAGTTAACTATATTTAACTTTTTTAAACTCTAAACTTTTATAAGACTTGAAATTTTTATAATATCCATTCCGGATGACGGTTCAACATACACATTTGATAATAACATATACCCGATCCATACTAAATATTAATGATAAACTTTTAGTTTACTCTAAAATAAAATTTTAAAACGACGAAACTTACAGGGACTATAATGGAAATATTTGAAGGGCTATTATTGTCAATTAGATGAAAGACAAGGGTGACGGATGTCACAGTCTCCCCTACTTTAGAAAATTTCGTCTCGAAATTTCTTTCAAGTGGAGGTTACTATGAAACAAAAGGAGTAGTAAATGTCAAGTAGGAATTTGAGAGTTTAGATGAGTAAGGTTTTGGGAATGTCTAACTGGTGAGGGCAGAGATATTAATGAAGCTGTCTCCCCTACTTTAGAAGAGTTTCTGACTGAACGTTATTAAGGACATGCAACAGGATTTCGACTAACATAGAGAGTGCAAGAGTATACAAAGTTTAAGGTTTTCTGTAGAGGTGGTCAAGAGAAATACTCTAGAAAGACGAATTAAAGATCGGGTAAGAACTTTCTTATCGAAAATGCTAGCTATAAGGAAATGATCTAATGTAGAGGTAATTATAAAGTAATGGGTAGGTTCTTGGTTAGACTGCTAGTCCGTTCCCGCAGTATCGTTTATGCTTATATATAGGGTGTACCGCAACTGACCCACCACACTCCCGGTACTTTGGACTTGTACTGATTGTCTACCAACAACCTAAATAGAATTACACACCACCCTCATTCACCTGTAAACACATGATTGCGTTCCAAACCGTAATCATCAATTTACCTTACACTAGGGTGTTATGCTTTTCCATAACCCTAACAAAAACTAAATGCGTGCAACCAATCTGTAATAGCCACTGTGATGAAATAATGCTCTATTATGAAATGGTTAGAGGTCCTTCCCTTCCGGGTTTTACCTTTAACCGTAATGAGAATAACATGTAAGTATAAGACATGGTTAGGGGTTCTTCCTTTTCGGGTTCACCCTTAACCGGTAACTTATGTTCACAACGTTGGCTCTAAACACTCATATTGATAAACTCTGCGGTTTACACCGTTCCCCTCTGACTAAAGAAATACTCTAATCCGAGTCGTACGTGGGCACTGGCTTAGATCTCATACGAGTTATCAACTAATATGTTCGTTGGCCATGACGATAAACAAAATAATGTAAAGTATAACAGGATTTTGCTCACAACAGAATAAAAATATGCATACTAAATATGCGTTCATGTAAGTATATAAGTATAGCATAAAATTTTGATTGAAAAAAATAGTATAACGTAAATCGAGTAAATCACCCAATTTGCACAAAATGAAAGTAAACGTGTTAAATTAATGCTCAAAACCAGTGTTGTAAGAATAATTACTAATAACTAGTGTGAGAATAGTTGTGAATAACGCGTGTAAATAACCACCAATAAAGGAATAGTACGAGAATAATAAGATAAATTTTCGCATTTTACTCGAACTATGTGATATAGTTGAAAGAATAGTAGTAATGCATGAGAATAACTTTTTAGAAACCGAAGTGTGTTTTAGATTCAAAACAGGTTCATATGAAAAGTCTTCGTGAGTACACGGGTTCATGTGTTTACGAAAAGTCGATTTTGAAAAATGTCATAAGGCTTATTATTAGTTGCAAGTTTCTCCCGAAAACATATATTGCATACATCATATGAAAACAAAAGGTTTACATTTGATTTGTAAAATATGCAATACAAGTTTATAAAATGCAAGAGGAAACCATTTCATGAAGTATGTGTAAATCTAATGTGTTTCAAAAGACCAAGATTTAAAATGGCGTGAATGTTGTTAATGATCCCAGATGCCTTGACGAATTTTGGAAAATAGAATTTTCTGTATTTAAACATTTCTTTAATTTGTGGGTTGAAAAGTCGAATTTTTTTTTAATTGTTATGAAATGTTGAGAAAATCTAAGTGTTACCCGTTAGAACTAGGTAAACTTGAAACCTTTTAATTGTCAAACTTTTACGAAATTTATACATTGAAAGATCATTTGTTTGTAAGGATCGTTAAGGCATATCTTTGGGCGCATATCGGGCCATTTGTTTCAAGGCACAAGGTGTATATGAAGTGTGTACTAACCTGGGGAATAGGCAAAGACATACAGGATAAGTTGCCAAGTTAATCATTTTAGAGAGTAATGTACTAGTGCGTATCGTGTAGGTAGGCATTTATGTATGAGTTTAGTCTAACTAAGAAGTGCTAACTGATGGTAGTTGACTATAGCTTAGACGACTGGGTGTAGCTATAGTAGTATTAGGTATATAAGGATATATGGTTGAATAAGTTTTGGAAACCATGTTTGTTTTTAACTGTATGATGACGCAACATTCCTAAAATCAGGATGTGGTCGAAGTTAAACACAGAGTTTAAAACTTAAGTCGTGGGTAAAAATGTTTTAATGCAAAAAGAGTAATACCTTATAGTGTAAAAGTCTCAAAGTATAAGTGAAATAGTGTAAGCTATAATGTGATAATATAACGAACAAAAAGTTTTAATAATGACGATAAGGAATCCAAAAGCGAATGAATGATAGCATATGAAACATCAAGTGATTAAATTGAATATTCAAATGATAAACAAATGTAAATATCAATGATATAAAACATTGGAATTCTTTCCATAGAAAACTTTGACTAACTCAAGTATTTGAAATTTCCTAGTGACTTGTGGGGGCGTACTTTAGCCTATAACTGAATGCTCATCCCAAGAGTTCCTAGGTAGGTATACGGGTCCCTCACCTGATTGGGATTTATACGAAATACCAGGCCTAGACAGAAAACTCAGGATACATGCGCTCACCCTTCCAGATTGCACGTGCCTCATCACTAGTGAATTCCAAAATTTTAGCGAGATTGAAAAAGAGACGCAGAAATAGATCCTTGAGATGTGGATTTCACTCCTAACTCAAGATGTATTTCAAAATTGAAAACAATTGTGGAATGAAACCAATCACTAAGTTAAGGATATCACTCCCAGCTTAGTGGCTAAGTTTCTTTTTGAAGGAAATACTCTTTGAGGTGTGGATGTCACTCCTATCTCAAAGATATATTCCTAATATAAATAAAATATAGAGGAGTGAAACTAATCACCAATGTATGGATGTCACTCCTATCTTGGTGATATCGTTTCGTATCTGGAATACGAATGACTTCCAAGCAAAATACTGAAAGAATAACGAGAAAGAATCATAGTGAAAATATCTTGGAAGAAAATATAAGAATAAAGAGAAATATACACGAGAGGACTCATGAGTGTAAGATTAGTTATAGACTAGGCTAAAAGGCATTCTAATAACCTAATTCACTATAACCATGGCTCTGATACCAATTTGTAACAGCCCAGGCGGAAACATCGAGGTGTCATGTAGTGACGATTGTTCAATAGCTCATGTACTAGAAATGTAAATTTTGATACATTGAATAATTTATTACATTGGAAGGAATACAACAATTAAAACTAGCAATCTAAAACTAAAATACAGTAAATCTCAATCTAAGTCTAAGTTCCAAAAGCTTAGAAGTGATCTCATAAGAACCTAAAACATGTACGAAAATAATTTTGTCAATACAAAAATGTATTGGTGAGCATACCCGTTTGATATATATAGTAAGGAAAAGTTAGCAATTTATGTGTAATATAGTGTTTGCAAAATGTAATAAGTAGTATCCGGTTCAAATCAACCCAGAAATGAAAATGAAATATAGATAGTATGCGCTAGTAACAGTAGTAATAAAACACATAACAATGACAAGGACTCTCAACAGAGTCACAAGGGTATATACCATAGTACTATTCATTGAAATGCTAGGTCGCAACGGTTAATGATTTGACAAGTCATAGATACACGAAATGACACAAGCAAACACACATAAGAATTGCTTTTTAGTAATAAGAAATGGAAACTTGATAATAGGTACATGAGTCACCCCAAAATAGTAAACCAGAAAAAAGGGGAAAGATATACTCAAAGTTTGCGAAGGCGATCAAAATCCAACTTAAGCGGTCGTGAGCTAAGTAATGAGAATTCCGAGGAATTCAACCTATAATGTATATGAATACTAACAAGGAAATGTCTAAGAGTCTAAAGTATCTAGGGTCTAAGGCATTAGGGTTTGCTAAGTCGATTTGGGGAATTAGAGTTTTTATGATAAGTCGAATTAATATAAAAGTTGTATATCAAAAATAATATACCACAGTTTGTAAATATGATTTAGGTAATATAATTATTACCAATTGAATATTTGGATAAAAATATGTTTGAATAATTAAGATAAAGAAATTTAATTAATTATTTTTACCAAATTTTGTAAATAAATACAATAATCATAAACGTTTAAATAATCATGAGCTACACCAGGATCCAACAAATGGTAATTAAGATTTTCAAACATAGGAATACTTCTATTTTATAAAAAAATATTTATAAAATAGATATTAAATAGTGTAAATAAATAAATGTCTAATTATGTCTAATTAAACGTAAATAAGACTAAAACTACAAGTTATGATCCAAAAATGCTATTTTTATAGAAAATGGATACTTTCTGATGTAAATTAATGAAAATAATTTTACCATAATTTTTATAAACTTAATTATATTTAAAACTGATTTAATGAATTTAAATCATGTTTAAATGATTAAAAATAGGAAAATCAATAAAAATAAATGTTTTCTGAACCAATAATTTTTATTTTAGTTCACGATGATTAGAAATAATTTCCCAAAAAGTTTATGATTAAAATCATTAAAAATGAATTTTTTTAATCAATTAAATATGATTAAAACAAATTAAATCAATAAAAATATAAAAATAAGCCATTTTCCAGAAAATAAAAATATGATAATTTTCTTTGAGGTGTCAAGAAGCTACTCTTAAATTTTCATAATTTTTGGGTAAAAATTGGATTTATTATGAATATTTTGAGTTTAAATGGATTTTAATTGATTAAAATGAAGAATTAAGAAAAGAATATAAAAAGGAAAAAAAATCAGGACAAAAAAAGAAGCTTGTTCTTATGGGTTTCGAACCCTTGACCTTGGATGTAGAATGCATATGACTTAACCACTAGACCATCCTAATAATTTGTTAATCTAATTGAAAAGAAAACATTTTAACCTTATATAAGAACATCATCTTCTTCTTCCCCAAATTCAACCTAAGAAACCCTAACCCTCAAGAATTTCAATAATCAGATTCAAGCAACAATGTAACCCGAATCTATAGGGCTTTCGTAAAGGAAGATTAACTAAATGAAATGGCATAAAAAGATTGAAACTTACAATCACGAAATCGGACAAAGAATGGGGAACAAGTACCGAATGTTTGATCCAAGAATCAGAAACTTTTGTTGACGATCTGTTTGATTCAACTGTGCGTTTGGAGCGTTTAGAGGTCCGGAAAGATTTTGGAATGATTAATTTATACAATAGGTACAAAACTGACGGTTTTGAAGGCTTTGAAAGTTTCCAATCGGTTACATATAAAAACGAGATTAAAACTTGATTTGCAATGCATAATTATCATGTTTTGAATGTTGTAACAGTTCGGGCATGATGAATAAACTAAAAACGCATAATAAATCAGATTTATAGGTATTAATTTAGGGATTTAAAGGGCGTCGGAGTTTGGCCGGACCGGCCACCTTCCTTGCCAGAAAAACGAGGGGAGCCAGAGGAGTGGTTTTGGTTTTAAAACAACTTTGAGGTATTTGCAGAAGTGGCCCCTCTAACTTAACTTAAGTTAGTTTTCTTATATCTAGTTAGTTTTTCCTTTATAAAAACTTAACCAAGTTAACTATATTTAACTTTTTTAAACTCTAAACTTTTATAAAACTTGAAATTTTTATATTATCCATTCTGGATGACGGTTCAACATATACATTTGATAATAACGTATACCCGATCCATACTAAATATTAACGATAAACTTTTAGTTTACTCTGAAATAAATTTTGAAAACGACGACACTTACGGGGACTATAATGGAAATATTTGAAGGGCTATTATTGTCAATTAGATGAAAGGCGAGGGTGACGGATGTCACAATTACACAAGGTTAGATCAATAAAATATTAAATTCTTAGTATGTGAAATGAAAGTATAATATTGACAAAAGAAATATTAAATGAACGAGAGAAAGAAAAGTTAAGGATTGGTATTTTTAATTAATAGAAAAGAGAAACAAAGAAAAATATATAATTTGATATTATTATTTCGGGAGAGATAACGTACAAAGGCTTATTAACGTAGAACATATAGGAAGGATTCACAGCCATTAGATTTAGCCGGTGACATGATGGTAATTATCAACGTTAATCATGGCCGGCTTAAACAAACCATGGGTAAATTAAGAATAAAACGTTCAAAACTTTTTTTAGTTCAACAGAGGCTAAATCGAAACTTTCTTTCAAACGATTATACATTTCCTAAGAACAAACAATCAAATACACGACTAAAAATCGATTTCAGAGAATCATTCAAGAAAATAAAAAACAGAGCATTATACTGAACGTAAAAAAGAAGAAGAAGAAATGTATAAACGCTGGTTATCGTTGCGAAATAGCTTTGATTTTATTTGATAAAGAGCGTTTAAAGCTAAAACAATTAGGTTAACAGATGTTGCAGAAGAAAAGGAAGAAGATGATTATAACAGAAGGTGTAAACAAACGCACGTTCATTTTTGCTCTGTATGTAACGTGCGTCTGAAGTATTTTGGTTGTTATTAAAGAAACGCACGTTCATAATAAAAACACACTTGTTATAATATTTAGACACACTTGTTTATTTTTTAAACGCACATTGTGTTAATATTAAAACGCAACTTATATAAATAAAAAATTAAAACAAACGCAATTTGACTGTTCAACAATGGCATCTCATTCTTCAACTTCCACACATTTGGATTCTCATTCTTATCCTCCAAAACCCATTTGGATTATGCTGTCAAATCATTTCGTGCTTTTCAATTTAAAGCAAACAACCACACACTATGTGCAAACAATTGTTTATCTTCTTCTTCATCACAGAAACCATAACCATGCTCAACCTCTGATCTATGTGCAAACAATTTAAAGCAAACCCATTTGGAAGCCCAACAACGCTCAACCTCCGATGCAGTGCTATATGTTCATCTTTTTCTTCATCACAAAAACCATATCCACCCATCTCCTTTTCAGACGCACGTTTTGATTAAATATGTTGATTTCAGGCGCAATTTTGAAAAAAATGAAACACACGTTTGATCAAAAAATTGAAAAAATTGAAACGCACAGGAGAAGACCGGAGATGACAACCACTATCCTCACCGGATTTGTGGCCGGAGTTTGATTCCGAAAACTGCACAGATCGGGATAACAATCTCGGTGCCAAGGTCTGAGAGCATTGGTGGTGGCATCTCGAGTGCGTTATGACAGTGGCCAGATGCTGAAGGAGGTGGTTAGGGTTTGTATCTTCTTTGTTGTTTCTTCGATTGTTTGTTCCGATGGTTGTTCGGTAGTGGTTAGTGGTGGTGGTGTTTGTTCTTCGGTTTGGTTCGACATTGTTGTTTTGTGACCTAGTGAAGTGAATTATATGATTATAGAGATGACGGTGGCGATACAATGTCTTTCAGATGAGTCACCGGAAGGGGAGGAGTGGGAAACAAAAAGTCTAAACTGCCCATTTTAAACAACTGGGATTGAGTTTATTAACACTAACTATGGCTTACAGGTGTCATCATATTGTGGCTTCCTACACTTCCTATGTTAAGGAACTTTCTACCGTATACTTTCTTTTATTATTTAACTAGATTATACCCCGGGAGCGTCCCGGGGTTGAAAAATCTAATATGACACATCAATTTTACATATAAAATATACTGATGTATAACTCTAATATTAATATCTAACCTAAAACAACGTACAACTCCAATGCTAACACCAAACCTAAAACAATGTAGAACTCCAATGTAACTCTAATACTAACACCTATCTTAAAGACTAAACAAATGTACAACTCTAACATACTAATATTGATACCTAACCTAAAACAATGTATAACTCTATTAACCTATTCGGCTCTGGTTGAAAATAGAATTCATATTTACTGGTTTGAACATAATTAGTGACTTGCCTATACATGATTAACGAATTACCTGAACACGTGTTTTTTTCACTGTATGAACAATACCCCACAGAAAATAGTCATTTTTTCTCCGTTTTTTATATAGCACTATGGCACTCGTTGGAAATATAAAAACACTTGTTAACTTGATGTAATTTTTTTCTTTAAAAAATCTCGTAGATAAAAGATATTAATGTTTAAAAATTATAGGAGGAAACATGAGAGAGAAAAATCCAATTTTGTTTTTAAATCTTTTTTTTCCCTAAAATTACTTAATGTCACATGGCATCCTACATGGCACTCTCAAAAAAGAGGATGACTATATGAGTGCCATGTAGGTTCTGAACCTTTCAATTATATAATAGATAGGATAAAAAACATACAATTTATGATTTAGTGAGAGGAAAAAAATAGTAAAAGCTAATAATGAACTAAAGAAGATAATGAAATATACTATTAATTGGACTACTAGAGATATAGATAAAGATCCTCTTCGGTCTAGTATGAAGTTTGGTTTGCTGGGAGGAGGTGGTGGGATGTTGCTTGAAGAGATTGCATCTCATGCTGCTTAAGAATGCGGTTGTCGTGATGGCTTTGGCGGTTTATGAAAAAAAAATATGTTGTTTGATTTTACAAATTTACAGAATTGTTAGGGGATTTTTTTGCCAAACTAGTGCTATAGTATCATTTTTTTGTGCATTTGGAGGGCGTCAGCCATGAATTTTCAAAAATGGTGAAGAAGCAACATGATCCTGTGGATTTGATGATGTGGAGGGGAGAGGAGAGAGGCTTTTGCTGACTAGGAGAGATGGGGAAGAATCCGCAATATGATCTTGCGGATTTATTGGCTTTTTTTGTAGGCTTCAAAATAATGCAAGGGGGTGTTTTGTAACTTAGGGTGATGTTGTAATACCATCTTGCGGATTCTTTGTTATATCCGCAACATCATGTTGCGGATTCATTAAAAATGGCCGAGAGTTTAATACTTGAAGGGGGTCTTTTGTAACTACATATCACATGGGATTAAACCCAACCACACATATGTTTGCAGGGGGCAGCATTAAAGTACACTTGCGCATGACCATGTTGCGGTATCCATGTATTATGTATGTTATATAATATTGAGACATATTAAGACGGTGTTCTCATCTCATATCTCATTTACATGATGTTCAAAAATCCTACTATACCACAAAAAAAACCCTACTATAACCACCATTTCATCCAGTAGATGTACAAAAAAAATATGATGTTTTCATTTTCTCATTTCATTTTGTTACATCCACATTCCATTATTGGTGGTGACAGGAGAAGTTTCGTTTGGAACATTGGATCGATGTTACATCCACTTGGAGTTATAACAGTATTGGGCGGGGATGAGCCATGCTTAAAGGCATTGATGCCCGTTTCATCCCCCGCCTTGCATCGCTTTTCTGGGGTCCAAAAAAGCGGTGTCTTTGGATCGGTGTTACATCCACATGAAACTACTTAGATCGGTGTTACATCCACACGTGGTATAACACGTGTAGAATGCAACATTGTCACTGTAGTTTATAATATTTTGCCGTTGGTTGTCGTTGCTAGTCTCAATCTCCAGTCTACCAAACCCCGACATTCCAACGGTCTCTTTAGGGGGGGTCAACTTTCCAGACAAAGCCTGTAGGGCAAGGCCATCCGGTGTTGATGAATCACATCATGTGATTAGCGAATTCGGCGACATCGGATGATGCGATTCTTCAACGTGCTACTTAGGAAATGAATCCTGGGTTGACGATTAGGTACCTGTTTGAAGGAGCACGGTTGGAATCCCAGCTTGAGCCCGAGCCCCCTGTTTGACTTCAATAAAGCAATGGAGATGGAAGGCGCGAAACAGAAACTCAATGAACTCTGCAAGAAGTTTTTGTTTTGCGCCTTCCATCACCGTTGTACACTAATTTTGGCAGCAAATTTAATCGGCTCTGCGGCTTCTACACCTATAGCGGAATGCACCCCGGTGTTGAAGAATCAAGGTCCGTAATTACCGAAGTCTGGGAGAATATTGGAATTGGTGGTCTCAGAAATAGATTGTTTTGTAACTCGGTAGATTGTATATTTAACGTTTTAGTGCATAAATAAATTTACGTGTGTTTCAGTCAATTCCAATTTATTATTATTAAATAACTTTGTTAAAAACAACATATTATAATTTAAGAAAATTACTAAACAATATTCTAAAAAAGACGCCATATTAACTAAAAAAATACGATATATTCTGCTTCGGAAATAGATTGTTTAAAAAACGCCATATTAACTAAAAAAATACCCTATATTCTGCTTCGGAAATAGATTGTTTAAAAAATGACATATTAACTAAAAAAACTAAATATTTAAAAAAATTAACAATATTAAACAATATTCTATATAGATTGTTTAAATATAATTTTTTCTATGACTTTATTAAAAAAAAGTGTGTTGAATTTTTTTTATTTTTTAAGTACGGTATGGACATTTACTATGATTATCAAAACCGCAAGATGATGTTGCAGTTTTACTTTAAGTACGGTATGGACATTTACTATGATTATCAAAACCGCAAGATGATGTTGCAGTTTTACTTTAAGTACGGTATGGACATTTACTATCATTATCAAAACCGCAAGATGATGTTGCAGTTTTACCTTTCTTAATATTGTCAATTTCACCTATAAATACATATATGTGAAGTTTCATTATCATTCATTCCAAAAGAAACATTCGATAGTATGGAGAAGGACGAAGAGGTCGGGTCATATTTCTGTTCTCAACCAGTTGCTAAGAAATCAAAGTGGACGGATGATCTTTGGAGGCGTATGAAGAGGCCGTCGTCATCCACGAAGGCTGGGTCGTCTACGGAGATTCCGACTGAAAAGCCACCGGAAAAGGAGCCCGAAAAAGATAGTGCTATAGTTTCCAACAAAGATTCAAAGAACTGGTCCCCAGATGTTTTAGAGTTTTACCTCAACGGGGACTCTCCATACTGCTACAGTCGTTTCATTACAAAAAAACTCGACAGATCTTTTTGGGGTGCCCTACTAGGGAATGAATCTGGCGGTCATCTGTCCTCTACGGTACACTTAACACGACATATTAATTTTTATAAGTTTTCACATGCTTACATAGTTAATTTATAGTGGTTTTTTCTTCTTTTGCAGCATGTTGAAGCTTGGACTGTAAGATTAATGCGTGTACGGCAGGCGATGCTCTTAAAAAACCCCAACAAAGAATTACGATGGTCGGTGTTACCTCCTGATTTTTATGATTACATGCAGGATGATAAATCCACTACCCCCCTTTATTATGCCGGACAAAAGGACCCGTATCCTCCATTCTGGGAGGTTGACTACATCTACCTTCCTTTGTGGATTCGCCAAACAGACTGGCTACTTGTCCGTATTGATATGCAGAGCATGGTGATTACTCAATACTGGACCGATAAAAGATGGAGAAATGGAAAACATCGAGATGTTAGGAACTATATGGAGCTGTTATGTGACACCCGGCAAACTCAGGTTAGTAACGTTGACTAAACTAGTAAGTCTACCTTAGCGAGTCATGCATATTACGTACTTAACGGGGTCAGTCGAGTCGGTATGATGATTCTGGGAATCATCGGGAGTCGTTACGATGATCCGTGGGGTCATCGGGAGTAGGTCCATAACCATGTGTACAAGGATTGATGATTCGTGGAATCGCCGGGTTTAACGCACACAAGAGTCTCGAGTCCCAGGAATTGGTGAACGGATGTAAACGTGTTAGTTATCGTGCATTATATGTTTGAAATCATTATGTGACTTATCGGTATGTGAATACGTGTTTATATATGTTAAAATAGTGTTTAACGCGCCAAAAACCCGTTCCAGCATCACAGAGGCGATTAGGAGATGGGGAGACCCCTAATCGCCTATATCTTAGGCGAGTAGGATGAGGTTGGGGCGAGTAGGGGCCCTACTCGCCTGAATAGAGGCGAGTAGGAGCCCCAATCGCCTGAAGGGACCTGCTACTCGCCTATACTGCTGAACACGGGTCAAAACACCTATAAATAGAACCCTTGACTCCCCAAACACCATTTGTGCAACCCTACCTGATCCTAAGCCTCCCACACACCTTGAAACACCTCTGGAACTTGCTTTGCCTCAAAACACACCATCACCAAGCTTATACACCCTTCTTTGATAAAATCCAAGGTGTGTTCTTCATCCTACACCTTTGTAAAGTTGTTGTTTTGGTTCCCCAAAAGTCCAGACCTTGTTTTGCAAAGTTTGTGTCTTTAAAACCCTTTGAAAAGAGTTCTAAAACAAGTCTACACCATAATACTTGCTATATGTGGAGTATTTGTGCATATGATGATTGTTGGTGATTATAACATGAATGTTTCCATGAATTTGTTGTACTTCTGATGTGTAGGTGTTGTTAGGATGATTATCTATGAGTTTAAGCCCTTGTTATGATGTTTAGGTGCAAGTATGCATTTTGACCCATTTGGGTAATTCTTGAAGAATAGGATGTTATGATGTGATTCATTGCTTGTTTATGGTTAGAAATCATGCTAGGATGATGATATAACATAGAGATGATGAATTGCAACTTGTAGGAGATGAAATCTGATTGTTTCCATATAGGGAAAGATAAGGTTAGTTAATGAACCCTAGTATTTGCCATTTTTGGAAATAATCGCACCGAGCCCGTTAGAGCAGAGATAAATTGGGGGTTTTTGCTTGGAAAGGGTTGGTTAATAGTTTAGTTTTGATATTGGGTGTTTTTACATGTTTCGGATCTGATTTGGAGTGTTCGGCGCGCGAAATTGCACTACAGAGCTGCAGAGGCGAGTAGGATCCTACTCGCATGAGGCTTCATGCGAGTAGGCTCCTAATCGCCTAATGTTCAGGCGAATACAATCCTATTCGCCCCAAGCACTAGTGATTACAATCCTAAATGCTAGTTTGATTCCTAAATGCTACTTCTACTTGTGATTACAATCCTAAATGCTAGTTTGACTCCTAAATGCTACTTTTACTAGTGATTACAATCCTAAATGCTACTTTTACTAGTGATTACAATCCTAAATGCTAGTTTGATTCCTAATCGCGTATAATGATGTTGTATGTATATTTTAACATCCCGGAACATGATTTGACGCCTAAGAACATGATAGGAACCCCGGGATGCACCCAATGACTTAGTAACACGTGTTCGGACCTGTTTACGCGTTAATCGGACATTATGCTAGACTAGGTGAACTATTGCGCGTATTAAGTGTTTAATTGCATATGTTGCATGATGTCTTGTATTTACCTAACACGTGGGATGTCGGGTCACCAATGGGATGTCGGGTCTTGTCTGGCACGGTCGGTTTAACAGTTAAAGATGTTTTCAAACGTTTATGGTCACGGTCTGGACATTCGGGGACTAGTTAACCCACGGGTTATTAGTCCGGATACTTATACACATCTTATGATAGGTCGCCGCTATTTGGGGCTATAATAGCATAATTACTTAACTGTTTTCAAGTAACGCAAACCGAGGTGAGTTTCACAACCCCACTTTTACTGTTTTGCTTTCGGGGGAGAAACATGCTTCGTACAAACTGTTTAAAGGTCATGTTATACTATGGGTACTTTATGTTACTATACGGCTTTTATGGAAAGTCCCAGGGGGAAACCATGAATGTGCTGGAACGCACAACGAGGGAAATGTGGATAGATCTATTGGGCCTCACAAACCCCACTCGACGGCGGGGCCGGGCGGGTGCATATGGTCTCTACCTATCGGGTTACCGAGGCATCGGTAGCCCAGTCATCTGGGCTGGTATCATCTTTTGGTTCATGTTTAGTAATGGGTTCCCAACCGTAGTAGTAAAAACACTTAACGTCTAGCTAATGTTCTTATGACATAGTATTAACGGGAATGATCTTTGCGAACTTGTGACAACACTTTTATAAAAGAAAACCTGTGAACTCACCAGCATTATATGTTGACATTTTTGGCATGTTTTCTCAGGTCGCTAAGGTAGCAGTCAATGGGCTAGGCGCACAGAGTCATGCACAGCGTCTAATATTTTGAAGCATATTAAACAATGTTTTGTAAACAATGATATGTCTTTTGGTTGTAAACAAGAATGCTTCCGCAGCTGGTTTACGGCTCAAAGCATGATATTTTGATTTTAAAAATATATATGAATACATGTTTGTTGTATGTTTATTGTGATCGTTGACTGAAATCCTGGTGTGTCACGCGCCTCGCGGTAAAACCCCGCACGTGGAATTTGAGGGTGTGACAGATTGGTATCAGAGCCAACGGTTATAGTGAACTAGGACTGCATGTAGAAGTCTAGTCTATAACTGAGTCGCACACACTAGACGGTCACAGATAGTCGAGTCTTAACAAGTGGGTAACAACATGACTAGTCGGGGGTGTCGGTGTCATCATCTTCTACGCTACATCATCTGTTTACTCTTTATCATCCCATTTCTTGACTCATCCTTACTATGATTCGACGGCGAACGATATACTATTGAACTTTCTTGGCGGCGGCGTACATTGGGGTAGCTTCGGCGTACTCTTGAGATCTGTCCAGGGATTTGGACATCTCCTTTCTATGCCCTAATGGACACGCTCGTTCTTATGCATACTATCTTGTATTTATACTTTACCATGAGTGGGCGCTAGTGTTCGGTGACTTGAACTTCAAACTTAAAGCACGCCTGGAGGACCATGTAGAAAAGTTTATCATGTCGGGTGCACACGAGATTATAAACTGTGATGCATGGGATCCCTGGCGGACTTTGGGCTTGAACGGATGGACCCGAACTGGGCTCGGTCTAGTTTCTTGAAATTCCTAATGGGTTATACCACGGGGAAGCCTAAATCTTTTGTTTCATGTTGTGACAGAAGATGTCGGGAGCTCGTGGAGGTCGCAGAGGCGGCCGTGCTGGCGGTCGTGCTGGCGGCCGTGGTGGCGGCGGTGGCCGTGGGAACATTAATATGACCCAAGCGGAGTTGGATAACCTGATGCAGCAGCATGTGAATATTGCTTTGGCTGCATTCCAAGCCGCTCATAATGCTATGGGTGGTACGTCGATTCTCACCTATCCTATCTTGTTTTGGGGTACTGTACCTTTTCTTGATTTTCACCTGTGTGTCTGTTCCAGGTGGTGCTGTCAATCCCCCTCCACCCCAGTGCTCTTACAAAAAGTTTATGGATTGCAAGCCCCATAACTTTAGTGGCACTGAAGGGGCAGTGGGACTGCTCCGCTGGTTGGAGAAAATTGAATCGGTTTTCTCGATGTGCAGCTGCCCGGAAGGCGACCGGGTGAAATATGCTTCTGCGACCCTGGAGGGTCAAGCTCTGACTTGGTGGAACTCCACCACCCAGACTATGGGTATTGGGGAAGCTCACGCTATGCCGTGGACATAGTTCGTTCAGTTGTTGAAAAACGAGTACTGTCCGAGGGATGAGATCCAGAAACTTGAGCATGAAGTCTGGAATCATAAGATGGTGGGGTCCGAGATTGAAGCTTACACTGCTAGGCACAATGAGTTGGCGGTGTTGTGCCCTGATCTGCACGCACCCGAATACCGGAGGACTGAACACTATGTTGCTGGGTTGGTACCGGAGATTGCGGGGTTGGTTGCTGCGGGTAATCTCACTGTTTATTCTGAGGTGGTTCGGTCGGCTCACAGGCTGACCAACATGAAGGTGGCTGAAGGGGTCTTGCCTCCTCGAGGCGCTACTGTGAAGGCTCCTGATGGTAACAAGCGAAAGTGGGAAGCTGTGGGGAAAGGCTCGAGTTCGGCTCAGCCTCAGCAGGTGAGGAAGTCTGATATTGGGGGATCGTCGTCTGAACAGAAACCGGGGGGTTATTCGGGGAAACTGCCGAAATGTGACCGGTGTGGATTTTACCAAAACGGTCGTTGCGAGGACCGGAACCGTTGCCACAGGTGCCATAAGCTTGGGCACCAGGCAAAGGATTGCAGGGTTAATCTTCAGGGTAACCGGAACCCACCTGCTACACCTACTCCGGCTCCTCATGTTGCTGCTCCCCAGGGAAACCACGGAAAACATGGGTGCTTTAATTGTGGTGAGCTTGGTCACTACAAGCGCGAATGCCCCAAGTTGAAGCAGGGCGAGGCTGGGAAGAACGGGTCGGGTAATGGAAACAATGGGGGCGGAGGCAGGAATGCTCGCGCCTTCGTGATTGGTTCGAGCGGTGCTCGACAGGATCCTGACACTGTTACTGGTACGTTTCTTCTCGATAATCGCTATGCTACGGTTTTATTCGATTTCGGTGCCGATAAGAGTTTTATATCTCTTGGGTTTAGTCAATTGCTTGATAGGGTACCTACACCTTTAGAGGCTAAGTACTTGATAGAATTGGCTGATGGTAAGAAAGTCGAAGCGACGCACGTCCTTAGGGAGTGTCGCCTTGAGTTGTCGGGTTATTCCTTTCCTATTGATCTTATGCCGGTGTCCTTGGGTAGTTTCGATGTTGTCGTGGGTATGGATTGGTTGTCTTTGTATCATGCTGAGATCGTTTGTTTTGATAAAGTCATTCAACTTTCTCTCCCTGATGGAGAAATTCTGTTGGTGCACGGTGATAAGAGCGGGGTCCCTTTGAGTATCATTTCGTGTATGAAAGCCTATAAGTATCTTCGGAAGGGGTATTCTGCCATTCTGGCACTTGTTTCGGTTTCGTCGGAGGAAGAGAAGAAGATCGAAGATATTCCTGTTGTCCGTGATTTTCCCGATGTATTTCCTGAAGACTTACCTGGTCTTCCGCCTTATCGTCAGGTCGAATTCAGTATTGAACTTGCTCTAGGTGCGGCCCCTATTGCCCGAGCCCCATATCGTCTTGCACCTCCCGAGATGCAGGAGTTGTCTAACCAGTTGCAGGAGCTGTTAGAGAAGGGTTTCATTCGACCTAGTTCGTCCCCGTGGGGAGCCCCTATTTTGTTTGTCAAGAAGAAGGACGGAAGCCTACGAATGTGTATCGACTACCGGGAATTGAACAAGGTTACCATCAAGAATCGTTATCCTCTTCCTCGCATCGATGACTTATTTGACCAGCTTCAGGGTTCTAGTTTCTATTCGAAGATCGATTTGAGGTCGGGGTACCATCAGTTGAGGGTTCAAGAAGCTGACATTCTGAAGACCGCCTTTTGAACTCGCTATGGCCATTTCGAATTCTTGGTCATGCCTTTTGGTCTCACCAATGCACCGGCCATTTTTATGGATTTGATGAACCGTGTTTGTAAGCCTTATCTCGATAAGTTCGTGATTGTCTTCATTGATGATATTCTAGTCTATTTCAAGAACGAGGTGGACCACCAGGAACACTTGCGTCTTGTTTTGGAACTCCTGAGGCGGGAACAGTTGTACGCCAAATTTTCTAACTGTAGCTTCTGGTTGCGTGAAGTCCAGTTCCTTGGTCATGTAGTTAATGAGAAAGGAATTCACGTTGACCCAGCTAAGATTGAGGCCATTAAAGACTGGGAAGCACCAAAGACGCCATCTGAGGTGCGGCAATTCCTAGGCCTTGCAGGCTATTATCGCCGTTTTATCGAGGGATTTTCGAAGATCGCTCAACCCCTCACCTCGCTTACCCAGAAGGACAAGAAGTTCGACTGGGGTGATTCGCAGGAGTCGGCCTTCCAGATGTTAAAGGCTAAACTCTGTTCTGCTCCTATCCTTTCCTTGCCTGAGGGCACAGACGATTTTGTGGTTTATTGTGACACTTCTATCCGGGGTCTCGGTTGTGTACTAATGCAGCGCGAGAAGGTCATCGCCTATGCTTCTCGTCAGCTCAAAGTTCATGAGAAAAACTACCCCACCCATGATCTGGAATTGGGTGCTGTAGTCTTTGCTTTAAAGATTTGGAGGCATTACTTGTACGGTACCAAGTGCACTATCTACACCGATCACAAGAGCCTCCAGCATATCTTTGATCAAAAGGTGTTGAATATAAGACAGCGTCGCTGGGTCGAGCTTCTTAATGATTACGAGTGCGCTATTAAATACCATCCTGGCAAGGCGAATGTAGTCGCAGACGCCTTGAGCAGGAAGGAAACGGCTAAACCTCGTCGTGTTCGAGCTCTTCAGCTCACCATCCATTCCGGCTTACCTGATCGAATCCGTTCGGCGCAGCAAGAAGCTTTGAAGGAGGAAAACCTTAAAGCTAAAACCATGCATGGTGCTGATAGCCACCTTGAACTCAGGTCCGATGGCCTACATTATTTCGCTGAACGTATTTGGGTCCCTTTATTTGGGGGCTTGCGGGAGCTCGTTCTTGATGAAGCTCACAAGTCCCGGTACTCTATTCACCCTGGCTCTGATAAGATGTATCAAGACCTAAAGATACTTTATTGGTGGCCGAACATGAAGGCGGACGTGGCTTCGTACGTGAGCAAGTGCTTGACCTGTGCCAAGGTCAAGATCGAATATCAAAAGCCATCCGGCCTTCTGCAACAGCCTGAAATTCCCGAGTGGAAATGGGAGCAGATTACGATGGACTTTGTGACCAAACTCCTGAAATCACCCAGTGGTTGTGACATGATCTGGGTGATTGTTAATGGGTTGACAAAGTCTGCGCACTTCCTCGCTATCAAAGAGACCGATGGCCTCGAGCGTCTGGCACGGTTATATCTCAAGGAAGTGGTCTCTCGGCACGGGGTGCCTGTCTCTATTATTTCTGATCGTGATTCCCGATTCGCCTCTAACTTCTGGAAATCCCTGCATAAGGCTCTGGGTACTCAGTTAGACATGAGCACAGCCTATCATCCGCAAACTGACGGTCAAAGTGAGCGGACAATCCAAACACTAGAAGACATGCTCCGGGCATGTGTGATCGATTTTGGCAAGGGGTGGGAGAGTCATCTACCGTTGGTGGAATTCTCCTACAACAATAGTTACCATTCTAGCATCAAGGCAGCTCCGTTCGAGGCTCTTTACGGGCGGAAATGCCGGTCTCCTCTTTGTTGGGCCGAGGTGGGCGAGAGTCAACTCACCGGCCCGGAACTTGTGTACGAGACTTCCGAGAAGATCGTACAAATCCGTAACCGCATGGCAGCAGCTCGGGATCGTCAAAAGAGCTATGCCGATCGTCGTCGCAAACCTTTAGAGTTTGAGGTTGGCGACAAGGTTTTGTTGAAGGTATCTCCGTGGAAGGGCGTTATACGTTTTGGGAAGCGGGGCAAATTGAATCCTCGGTATGTGGGACCGTTCGCAATTCTGGAACGGATTGGACTGGTAGCATACAGGCTTGATCTGCCAGTTGAACTCAGTAATGTTCATAATGTCTTCCATGTCTCTAATCTGAAGAAGTGTTTGGCGAATGAATCTTTGGTTGTTCCTCTCGAAGAGATCAAGGTGGATGATCGTCTGCGTATTGTGGAGGAACCAGTTGAAATTCTTGACTATAAGATCCGTAGCCTTCGCCGGAGTAAAATCCGCATTGTTAAAGTCCGTTGGAACTCAAATCGTGGACCGGAGTTCACGTGGGAACGGGAAGATCAAATGAAGGCTAAGTATCCCCATTTATTTCCTAAACGCGCGTTCGAATCAAGGCATGTCTCTGCTGAAGCTGAATGAATCTCGGGTCGAGATTCCCTTCAACAGGGGGATGATGTGGCAACCGGAAAATTTTTTCTTCTCTTTGGTCTCTTCCTTTTTGGCCTTGGGCAATTTTCGGGACGAAAATTCTTTCAACAGGGGGATGATGTGACACCCGACAAACTCAAGTTAGTAACGTTGACTAAACTAGTAAGTCTACCTTAGCGAGTCATGCATATTACGTACTTAACGGGGTCAGTCGAGTCGGTATGATGATTCTGGGAATCATCGGGAGTCGTTACGATGATCCGTGGGGTCATCGGGAGTCGGTCCATAACCATGTGTACAAGGATTGGTGATTCGTGGAATCGCCGGGTTTAACGCACACACGAGTCTCGAGTCCCGGGATTTGGTGAACGGATGTAAACGTGTTAGTTATCGTGCATTATATGTTTGAAATCATTATGTGACTTATCGGTATGTGAATACGTGTTTATATATGTTAAAATAGTGTTTAACGCGCCAAAAACCCGTTCCAGCGTCACAGAGGCGATTAGGAGCTGGGGAGACCCCTAATCGCCTATATCTTAGGCGAGTAGGATGAGGTTGGGGCGAGTAGGGGCCCTACTCGCCTGAATAGAGGCGAGTAGGAGCCCCAATCGCCTGAAGGGACCTGCTACTCGCCTATACTGCTGAACACGGGTCAAAACACCTATAAATAGAACCCTTGACTCCCCAAACACCATTTGTGCAACCCTAACTGATCCTAAGCCTCCCACACACCTTGAAACACCTCTGGAACTTGCTTTGCCTCAAAACACACCATCACCAAGCTTATACACCCTTCTTTGATAAAATCCAAGGTGTGTTCTTCATCCTACACCTTTGTAAAGTTGTTGTTTTGGTTCCCCAAAAGTCCAGACCTTGTTTTGCAAAGTTTGTGTCTTTAAAACCCTTTGAAAAGAGTTCTAAAACAAGTCTACACCATAATACTTGCTATATGTGGAGTATTTGTGCATATGATGATTGTTGGTGATTATAACATGAATGTTTCCATGAATTTGTTGTACTTCTGATGTGTAGGTGTTGTTAGGATGATTATCTATGAGTTTAAGCCCTTGTTATGATGTTTAGGTGCAAGTATGCATTTTGACCCATTTGGGTAATTCTTGAAGAATAGGATGTTATGATGTGATTCATTGCTTGTTTATGGTTAGAAATCATGCTAGGATGATGATATAACATAGAGATGATGAATTGCAACTTGTAGGAGATGAAATCTGATTGTTTCCATATAGGGAAAGATAAGGTTAGTTAATGAAACCTAGTATTTGCCATTTTTGGAAATAATCGCACCGAGCCCGTTAGAGCAGAGATAAATTGGGGGTTTTTGCTTGGAAAGGGTTGGTTAATAGTTTAGTTTTGATATTGGGTGTTTTTACATGTTTCGGATCTGATTTGGAGTGTTCGGCGCGCGAAATTGCACTACAGAGCTGCAGAGGCGAGTAGGATCCTACTCGCATGAGGCTTCATGCGAGTAGGCTCCTAATCGCCTAATGTTCAGGCGAATACAATCCTATTCGCCCCAAGCACTAGTGATTACAATCCTAAATGCTAGTTTGATTCCTAAATGCTACTTCTACTAGTGATTACTATCCTAAATGCTAGTTTGACTCCTAAATGCTACTTTTACTAGTGATTACAATCCTAAATGCTACTTTTACTAGTGATTACAATCCTAAATGCTACTTTTACTAGTGATTACAATCCTAAATGCTAGTTTGATTCCTAATCGCGTATAATGCTGCTGTATCTATATTTTAACATCCCGGAACATGATTTGACGCCTAAGAACATGATAGGAACCCCGGGATGCACCCAATGACTTAGTAACACGTGTTCGGACTTGTTTACGCGTTAATTGGACATTATGCTAGACTAGGTGAACTATTGCGCGTATTAAGTGTTTAATTGCATATGTTGCATGATGTCTTGTATTTACCTAACACGTGGGATGTCGGGTCACCAATGGGATGTCGGGTCTTGTCTGGCACGGTCGGTTTAACAGTTAAAGATGTTTTCAAACGTTTATGGTCACGGTCTGGACATTCGGGGACTAGTTAACCCACGGGTTATTAGTCCAGATACTTATACACATCTTATGATAGGTCGCCGCTATTTGGGGCTATCATAGCATAATTACTTAACTGTTTTCAAGTAACGCAAACCGAGGTGAGTTTCACAGCCCCACTTTTACTGTTTTGCTTTCGGGGGAGAAACATGCTTCGTACAAACTGTTTAAAGGTCATGTTATACTATGGGTACTTTATGTTACTATACGGCTTTTATGGAAAGTCCCAGGGGGAAACCATGAATGTGCTGGAACGCACAACGAGGGAAATGTGGATAGATCTATTGGGCCTCACAAACCCCACTCGACGGCGGGGCCGGGCGGGTGCATATTGTCTCTACCTATCGGGTTACCGAGGCATCGGTAGCCCAGTCATCTGGGCTGGTATCATCTTTTGGTTCATGTTTAGTAATGGGTTCCCAACCGTAGTAGTAAAAACACTTAACGTCTAGCTAACGTTCTTATGACATAGTATTAACGGGAATGATCTTTGCGAACTTGTGACAACACTTTTATAAAAGAAAACCTGTGAACTCACCAGCATTATATGTTGACATTTTTGGCATGTTTTCTCAGGTCGCTAAGGTAGCAGTCAATGGGCTAGGCGCACGGAGTCATGCACAGCGTCTAATATTTTGAAGCATATTAAACAATGTTTTGTAAACAGTGATATGTCTTTTGGTTGTAAACAAGAATGCTTCCGCTGCTGGTTTACGGCTCAAAGCATGATATTTTGATTTTAAAAATATATATGAATGCATGTTTGTTGTATGTTTATTGTGATCGTTGACTGAGATCCTGGTGTGTCACGCGCCTCGCGGTAAAATCCCGCACGTGGAATTTGAGGGTGTGACATGTTACAGATATTTTTCAAATGGTTTCTAGAACGTATTCACTTTAGGAGGCACACGAGGTACATAACGGAACGTGAGGTGTCCCTCGGTTTGGTTGAGACGGATGTCCCCCAAGATGAGGGTAACATCGCTAACGCTGGGGTTCTTGTTTGTATGATGATGGAGAAACTAGTTAAAAACAAACCGTTGAAGATACACCATGAAAACACCGTAGAAGAGGCTTGTGTGAACTACCGACGCCACATGGCTGATGAGCTGTATAAGTGCCGTTGTGATAAGTTCTGGTGAGTTGCGTCAGCTGTTTTGTAATATTTCCTTTTTCATGTAATAAACTTTTTCATGTAATAAAGGCGTCATCGTTTATTTATTTCATGATACTTTGAACTAGCATCACGAGAGTAATACGACAAGTTGATAAGAAATAACAAGAAACAGTACTACAAACATTAACTTACGACAACCAACACACGACAATGAACATCACTAGCCACGGGAGGTACAACTTTTTTTGTTGTGCCCTGTTTGCTTACAAATACTGCATCTGCGGGGAGCACGAGGTTCGTCCTCATGCCTTTCATCCATCTCGTTATGGATCCTCTTCTGTTTCAACCTCCCACGTTTTATGGTAAAATGTGACGGGTTACCACGGAGTCTCCAGTTGGCCTGTGCCCACAAAGCTGTATGACCTAGGGTATAAAAGTGGGCGATGTACTGAAGACGATATACGGAAGTATGATATCGTGGATCAACAATTTGATGAAGGTCCTTACGTTTCATGTGGCAAACCGCAATAGCATGCGAACAAGGCTGACGTTCGATTTGCCACTTTGCACAGGAGCAAGTTCTGTTACGGTATTCAACCGTGTAATCGTTTCCCCCATCTTCCATTGCCCGAACGCGAGACCTGACGTGGTACCGTCCCTGTGAACCATCATACAAACGTACAGTATGTTCTCATGATTTAGCATCACGTTCGCATATCACAGTCCAGATGCGGGGGGGCAACATTGTTTGGCAACGCTTTCCAATTCTGTAGTGAATGTTAAACTGATCAACATCCCTTTCCAACGTGTGGTGTATGGCTGCCATAATAGGCATCATCCTTGCCTTTGACAACACATGGTTGAAGCACTCAGACATGTTGGTTGTGAGGTGACCCCATCGACGATTTTCTTTATCGTGCACCAACGTCCACTTAGAGAGATCAATGTCTCTCAAGTATCTCCATGCCTTTTTGTTAATGCTCTTCATTTGTCTGATGGCATACAGATACTTGTAACGCTGTGATGTGCTACCGATAGTCCAACAAAGCTTTTTCAGAGTTGCACTTTTGAATTTTGCGCCAAGATTGCTTCGTACATGACGAAGACAATACCGATGGTAAGCGTTCGGCTCCCTCTATCCTGGCAATCCCTCCATCGCCCTAATTATTCCGACATGTCTGTCCGAGATAACACAAAGGGGGTTGCTGGCGTTGTGTCTTGAAATATGCAGCCTAAACTGCTCCAGGAACCAACCCCAGCTCTCAATGTCTCCTCATCTACAATTGCATACGCCACAGGAAGTATGTAGTTGTTTGCATTCTTGGCAACCGCAATCAACATCTTACCCTTGTAAGTCCCCTTTAGATGAGTCCCGTCGACGGAGATTACCGGTGCCGAATATTGGAACGCCTCAATTACGGGTGCAAAGGCCCAGAAAACATATTTGAACACCTTACATTCCGGGGGGCTCCTGGGATGATGATACCACTCGACAACGGTACCTGGATTTGTAGCCTGTAACCGAGCCACATACGCTGGCAACTGCTCAAAATTGCTCTCCCAGGTGCCGTACACATTCTCAATTGCTTTTCTTCGGGCTTTCCATGCCTTAGAGTATGAGATATCGACATTCAGCGTCTGCTTCATGTAAGTGATGATCTGTTTCACCAGAAACGTTAAGTCAGCCTTCACCTGTGCAAAGATATGCGTGGTAACATCTCTTGACCTTAGTGCCCTGTTGTTGTTGCGTTCAACCGTTGAGTAGCATGTGTGTTTTGTTGACCACTTTGACAACCGCCAGAAGGCCCCCTCCCGGGCACGTGATGTCGTAGCAGCCCACATGCAAGTTGAGTTTTTATTTTTACATCTTACTCTAAACGTGTATGGCCTGCTTTCGACGACACACAACTCTCTATTACATTGCACGTTCCAATACCGGATAGCTTTAATCACTTTTTCTTTACTTTCAAAGTAGATGCCCACACGGATATCATCTATGTTTCCACTCCACATCTCCATGCTATCTTCATCGTCGTAATCGGGAAGCCGATATGCTTCTAACCCTTCATCTTCTTTGTCAATAGGTACGTCCGTAGGGAAAGCAGGATTAAGCCCTTCATGGAATTGAGGATCTGTTGGGATAAGTGACTGTCCGGCTTCATCTTCTTCATCCCCGCTTTTTTTCCGAGTCAACGTCCGTGGGTTCATGCTCACTTTCTCTGCTCTCTTCAGACGTATATCCTTCTCACCAGTATGAGACCATATTAGGATACCGTATCAATGAAATTAGTTTAATATTAACAAGAAAAAAAATACCTTGAGAAGCATCTGACGGTTCGTAGTTATAATTTATAGGCATCGTTGTCATCCTCTTCATTTTTGTCATCGTTATAACACCACACATATTATAAGTACGTATGAAGAAAAATATGGATATTAATAAAAATCAATTGACTATATAGGTCTCGTACCTTCATTGTCATCGTTAGCATGATTTTGTTCGTTGTCATCAAGAGATAGATCATCAACATACTCTTCGTTACAGTGAAAATCATTATAATGGTAATCAGGAGTAGCTCCTTGATGTGAGGTTCCTGTGTTGTTGAACGATGACCCGAGACCGAGATTGGTTGACTGCATATACTGAGATGGCGGAGTTTGCAAAGTGTCGTCTTCTAGAGGCACCGAGGAAAAGCGTCTTAGCAGATCCATAGCACTAGTTTCCTGAAAAGAAACTATAGGCATGGGCTTCACATGTACGATTGCGACGTACATATGTGTATTCTCGGCTAGATAGAACATCGTGTTCATACCATCGTCCCCGACGATGTACGCCCCCTCTGAGCAACCCTGAAAAGTGTAGTACAATACTAAACTCAAAGTATAACACTCCCTGTTAATATGAGTGTTACTAAAAACTGCGTCTACAAACTCAGTATATGACATTCTGTGGGTCATAATAAAAGTGGTTGAGATGGTGTTGTCGTCGGCGGTAACACTACCATTTACGTAGGTAACGTCACCACCCCAGTAGAGTTTTACAATGAAAGGGTGAAAGTTTGCCATGAGTTGTTTGGTAACAGAGGATTGTGATGGTCAGTAGTTCATATTGCACATATATATATATATATATATATATATATATATATATATATATATATATATATATATATATATATATTAGATAAAACCGGAGGATGGTCTTGCGGTTTTATTCACCCCAAAAGGTCGTACTATTTTAGATAACTAGCAGGATGGTCTTGCGGTTTTATTCACCCCAAAAAGGTCGTGCAATAATAAAATACTATTTTCGATAAACAGCAACATGGTCTTGCGGTTTTATTCACCCCAAAAAGGTCGTGCAATAATAAAATACTATTTTCGATAAACAGCAACATGGTCGTGCGGTTTTTTCTAAAATACTTTTTACCATAAGCGCAACTTGAAGTTGCGTTTTTTTGCCCATAAATACTCATTACATACTACGTTGCAGATATCACCAAACGAAACCACAATATGGTTTATTGCAATTGTGGTTCTCCCACAGTAGTCCGTGTATCATCAACTTCAAGAAACCCAGGTCGTCGATTCAACTACTATAACAGGAAACCTCGTGGCTGTGGATTCGTATGTTGGGCAGACCCACCTGTAGTAGAGACCCTACCTAGCAACACCCCCACTTCGGGTATGATTATTGAAATCACCGATCAGTTTCATCGTTCTGTAAACATCACTGACCAACAACGAAGAAACCCCGTCCTGCAACACTCCCATTTGCAACAACCCTACCCATACCGTTCGTCTACTCCACCAACACCAAACCATAACCGCCCAGTAATTTTTCAAACACCAAACCATAACCAACCGACATCTCCATAACCACATTCCTCTACCGGTGACAACGGTCACCAACCAAATCCACCACCCATGGAAGATGACGAAGAGGACTTTGATGAGTCGGTTCTTGATGAAATCCTATTCAGGAGGTGGCGCAAAGAACGAGCTCGTGAAGAGTATGACCCAGAATCGGCCCCAGTCTGATTGTTCACCGCTTAATGGACTTATGTTTTATTAATATAGTGTGTGTCTTCTGTAAGAGGTTAGGTAGTGGTGTGTTATGGTCGACTTTATTTTAGTATGCTTATGTATGGTCCAGTTAAATAAATCGACTTCTTTGGTAAAAATTAAATTAAGTGGCGAAATGCCCCGGGGGCCACTTTCGGGGCCGTGATTCGATTCCCCGGCCCGGGATTACCGGACACCGGACCCGCCAGCGCGCAGTGCTTAGCACATAGTTTACCGTTAATGCAAGTTTAGGCCTCCAAAATTATTGCTCGGCATCATTATCTGCGTCACAAAACGATGAAAAGTCACATTTTTCGCAGTGCCACTTTTTAGTGTTGAGGAGGTGTATTACTTTCGGAGGTTTATTTTAAGTGGCGAAATGCCCCGGGGGCCACTTTCGGGATCCGCCAGCGCGCAATGCCACTTTTTAGAGTTAAAAAGGTAAAACCGCAACTTCAATTTTCGGATTTAAATTCAAAAGGTAAACCACAACTTCAATATGCGGGTTTAAAAGGTCTATAAAAGTACATGTATTTCCATCCTTTTACTACCACCAAATATCACCCCAACTCATTATGGCAAACAACAGTCATACACAAATCCTAATGGATCTCGACGAATCAAACCCCGAATATGAGGACATAGTCCCTGACACACCACCGCATAAGATTCCAAACCAACCCCGATGGTATCGTCCAACCAGAGAGTCGAAGAAATGGTCTCCCAATGTCATAGAATTCTACCAGAATGGTGACGCCCCTGTCTGTTGTAGTGTTTTTCTTGGCCGGATTCCGCTCGGAAAGGATTTTTGGGGAACCCTATTGGGATATGACGGTGAGGGTCACCTTTGGCCACTTGTAAGCATTCTTTTGTAAGGTTTTTAAATATTAATATATATTCCCCTCTATTTTTATTTACGTGTATACATTTTTTTATTAAAAATTGCAGCACGTGGGAGGCTGGGTTACGTTGTTCATGAGGTACAGATGGGTATTGATCAATAAATCTAAGAAACCTGAACAATTGTATCCGTGGACAATACTACCCCCACAATTCCTCGACTTATTGTCTGAAACTCCCAACTATCGTGCGTTGCCATTTTCCATCGGAATTAAAGAAAACTACCCTCCCTTATGGGATATTGATATGGTACTATTCTTTAGTGTAACTTACCATATATATTTATTATTTTGGGAAATAATATACGCTAATCTACCTTATGCAGTTGTATATCCCATTATGTGTTGAACAAAGACAGTGGTTTCTTGTTCAAGTTGATATGCGGACACTTCGTACGACGCTGTACTTTGCTAGCTCTTGCGCTTTGTCTACTTTCGGTGAACCGACGCCAATCCAAGTGTTGATTTACCCAACATTTGTGAAGTTCGAGACTTTGTTCAAGCAATTCCTGGATGAAATTTCATACTGGGAAAATTCCGGAAGAAATTATGTGGAAAAAATAATAGTGTCCGATACAAAAGTCTGGCCGCCTGAAGATCACGGCTCAGTTGGTGGTAATTCTGGAGTCCTTATATGTATGTTAATGAAGAATCTAATTAATGAGGAATATATCAACTTTGAAGGAGATCTTGCGCATTCTTGTTCAGCATACCGTCGGTACATCGCTGATGAATTTTACCGTGGACGTTGGACACCAAATAATATGTAACAAATATTGTTGTTAACGTTTGTGAGCATGTGTGTTTCTTATTATAAATCTCATGTGTGTTGTGTGACATTTATCTACCAAAGATGTGTGTTTCATGTATGTTATGTTGCATGAAAACTAACATTAACGATTAAAACATAAACGCTAAAACATGAAAATTTAACATCCATAAACGAATTTAAAAACTATGCATCATTATTACAATAACCAGGACCACCACAACTAGGCTGATTACAGTATCTAGAACCGGTACCACATCGAGTACGCTGGCGATTTCTGGGTGGATTGCGACGTTCATCAAATTGAAAGGGTACAGGCGTCCAAGAATTATTAAAACCCGTTGGTTGTTCACTTTGATTTTGTGCCCAGTAAGTGAACGAGGATTGCTGGGTGTTAAACGGGTTATCTGGTGTCCAAAATGTAGACGCCTGGGTGTTACTTAGGGGTAGGGGTATTATACATACTAGACTGTTGAGGAGTAGGTATGAACCCCCTAGAGTCTTGTGGATTGAACCCCCCTAACTGTTGTGGATCAAACCCCCCTAACTGTTGTGGATAAACGGGGTTTTGTGAGGAACTAGCCCCTTCAAAATTACCTCTCCCACTATCATCATCATTCAGCAAACTTGTGAAATCAAAATTCGACCAGTCCATAGACCGGTCATCATTCCTGGGAGGGTCTTGAGTTGCTGAAGAAGGCCCTGCCTGGTCCACCCGACCACGTCTACGGTTTATACGCCCTGACACCCTATTAGGTCGGCTTCTGTCAGCCTGGCTACCGACCGGGTGATCTTGCAGAGCGCGAAGGATGATTCAAACGATCTCCTTCGCGAATTGAAGTCAACACTGCGGTGGCAGTGTTTTGTATCGCTGCGAATTGTTCAGGAGCGTTTGACATAAACCGAGCCGCTTGACTATACATCTCTGCATAGCCTTCCATCTGCATTAATATTAAAATAAAGAACATTAAAATAATATTTTTGCATTATATACTATTGTGTAAATTTATTAAAGTGATATACAAACCATTAGTTGGGTGATTGACCCATCATCTCGGAACCCGGTTTGTGGTACCGGGTCATTCGCCGGGTTGGTCACAAATCCAACCGTGTGTTCCAGATACCAACTCATGTAATCTGGAAACACGGAAGGAAACCCTGCCAACATCGGTTGCCCCACCACTCTATTAAATCTGCGATTATCCCAGGAGGATACATAGGTTTCATGTCTGTTTCTCCAGTCTGTATCCGTATGCCCGGAACGCTTCAATTTACGCAGGGAAAGGTGCTCTTCATGGCTAAGGGGGGGATTTTGAGGTTTCCATTGGCAGAACCCGTACTGTCTAAGGACCCGAGATGGTGAGTGGTATTCCACCACTTGATTCCATAACATATAACACTCACAACACCAGGAATCCTGCCCTTCTAGACAATAATCCGCCAAGGAACCCATTTCTTCTTCATATGGACGCCAGACAAACTGGTGCAAAAAAATAATTAATTATTAACGCATTGTACGAAATTCAACAGTAATTTAGTGTAACTTAACTCTTACCGAATCCTCGTGAAGATTGGATAGTTGAGAACGGATTGCGCGTAACGAGTGTCTGGTCGTCTCCTTAAACCGGTGTGGTACACGCCACCTTTTAAAAAAAATTATCAAACGCAATAGTTAGCAAAAATAACATGTTTTAATATAATCAATAATATGCACGCATAAAATACTACTTACTTGGCACCAAATGGGAGTCTACCGGCGCCTTCTTCTTGTTCTTCCGGAACAATTCTGGGAGCTAATACCCGGATTCTGGTATACGCCCACAACTGTAACAAATACACACAGCCACACATTGCTTCGCCGTCCATTACTGCTGCTTTGCACAGGTTGCGATACAACCATGCCAACACAGCACTACCCCAACTAAAGGTCCGACATTCATTGAGGTCCTCTAGGTATGGTAAAAAGGACAGCTTCACCATCCCGTTGCTTGAGTCATTAAACAAAGAACATGACAACAAGAGTAATATCACACAACGGGCGCGTTGTATGATCTTGACGTCAGTCGGGTCATCGGGCAACGAACCCGAAATTCTTTCTGTAACATCCCGTACAGGCATCTTGTTTCCAGTGAATTTGTTGGTTGTTATACCCAACAAATTGTAGACAAGTAGTGCCCATTCCTCATTATTCGTCACGTCAAGTACTTCTCCTATCACGGGGGGACCATTAATAGGAAGACCCATTATGCATGCAACGTCCTCTAACGTTACTGTCACCTCACCGAATCGTAGGTGAAACGTGTTGGTCTCGGGACGCCATCTTTCAACGAGGGCAGTTATCAACCCTCGGTCAATCTTCCGGTAACCACACTCAATAACTCCAAGAAAACCTGCAGTGCGCAGTATATCTTTAATACGACCATCCAATGGATAGTTGTTAATTGTCGACCAAAAGGATTGGTCGCCGCGTCTAACATCAACATCTACATCGGCTACCGCATTTCCTTCAAACAACATCGCCGAACGATGTCGTGATTGATCCCATAGAAGTTCATTGCTGCGAGGACCAGGGTTTACAAATGCCATAGTGCAAATTATAAGAGTGCAAGATATGTGTATACAGATTGAGAGTGAAAGATAGATATCTGAAAGATATGTGGTCTTTTGCTTGGATTTTGAGAGTGCAAATTACTCGTTCACATGCATAAAATTTATAATACTTGCATGTACTTGCATGCATGCATTTATGTCTTTGTCTAGTCTAGTCTTACTGAAGAAAAGCATGCACCCATTTGTGTGGTTGGGGTGTAATGCATGTGAACCAACCTGCTTCTTTCTTACACACACGACATAAAGAGACAAAAGATAAGTTACAATACTAGCCCTTCATCTATCGCTTAAAAAAACCGAAGAAGCAACACCATCTTGCGGTTTTAGTTATTTTCAATTTACAAGACTGGCCCTTCAACTATTTGATCATATGCAAACTTTCAAGACCATTGTCAGCCTTTTTAATGAATCCGCAAGATGGTATTACAACATCACCCTAAGTTACAAAACACCCCCTTGCATTATTTTGAAGCCTACAAAAACAGCCAATAAATCCGCAAGATCATATTGCGGATTCTTCCCCATCTCTCCTAGTCAGCAAAAGCCTCTCTCCTCTCCCCTCCACATCATCAAATCCGCAGGATCATGTTGCTTCTTCACCATTTTTGAAAATTCATGGCTGACACCCTCCAAATGCACAAAAAAATGACACTGTAGCACTAGTTTGGCAAAAAAATCATTGTTAGGGTAGGGTATATAGCATGGACGTCGTTTCTGAAATCGGTCATTATGATCATGTGCCATGTGGTGTTTAGGTTTTGGACCTTTTTTTTAGTTTTTATTTGTGTTTGTTAATAAACGATGTGTTTTTTGTTTGTTTTGTTCGTTTCTTTTCTTGTGTTCGTGAACCTATTTATGGTCATTAGCTATTGTGAAGTTTGTATTGATTTACTACTATAATGTTCGAATGAGCTGTGTTTTCACTTTAGTTGAAGAAGAGGGATCATGCTCATCATCCCCGGCCATACTCATGTTATATGAAAAAAAATGTGCATATATGGTTCAAGGAGACAGGCTCCGGTTTCTTGTAGCTAGCAAAAGTTGAGTTACTTCGATGGGACCCTATTTAAACTTTGTTAACATGTCACAATTTTATCAGTTGGTTGTTTTGATGACTTGAACGAATTATAAATTATGATATAAGGTTTGACTTTAGAAAACTGAATATTTGTTGTGTCACCACCAGACATGGTGAGTTAGGGAATATATATATGTTACATTTGAGGAGGACAAATTTAATTATAAGAACATAGGTTGTTTATGTGATGAAATGCAATGTGCTTTTTGGTTGAATTCTTGTGTTCTGAATCATTTCAGATTTTATGAAGTAGGAGCATGATCAGTATACCTATCATCATGCAATTCGGTTTGTATCTTGAAACTATTTTGATATGGCATCCATGTTTCCCATTGTAAACAAATAAAACCTTCACTTTTATAATTGAACCTACATATTTATGACAATTTACAGTAGTAGTTAATTAATTTCTAATAAGTATAAAGAAATAAACTAAACCATCATGAACAAGGGTTATTATTTATATTTAAAGTCTAAACCCATTCTTTGTAATTTGGATATTTGAATGGAAGGCGATAGCCTCCTTTCTGTTAAATTTGCAGCTGCAGGACAGGAGCGTCCAGAACGGTTTGCGAGCTGTTATCGGGTTAGGAGCTGATGTACGCTTTTGGCTCGATAGATGGTATGGGGATTCTCTATTAATGGACAGATGGCTGGCCCTATAGAGAATAGAGAAACTGAAAGGCAGCAGTGTCGGCGAAAGATTTATGGCAGAAGGTTCCCGTTTCAGATTCGTTCAGTGCTGGTCCAGAAGCACGAGTACTGTGGCCGTGATCTCAGAACTGTAGGAGGCTGCTGAGGTTTTATCTAAGTTCTCTTATGGTAGAGGTACATATCAGTGGAAGTGGGATGTCGCAGACAGAGGAGAGTTTTCAGTTTCGAATGTTAAGAAGATGTAGCGACAACAGAATATGGTTTGGGATCCATGGATTCCTTTAAAGATTAATATCTTCGTATGGAGAGCAGTAATGGACCGGATTTCTACTCGTGATGCATTACTCAGAAGACAGATTCCTATGCCAGCGCGACTTGTATGTTTTGCTCAGATGCGGATGAGACAACTTCTCATTTATTCACAGCTTGTAGATTCACGTTGGAGGTTTGGTCAGTGATCAGTTCATGGTGTAAGACGGGTCCTATCTTTGCTTTTGATTTTAGCGATCTTATTGTTGATTTGTAAATATAACTTTATTATATTTGTATGTTGTAACTATTGTACTTATATATACTTGTATGTATTAAGTAGAATAATTATATTAGGAACTTAAGATTAGTTAAGTAATGTATTAGAAGAACAATGTGAACGGTCAAAACAACTCGGCTACACTTCTGTTCAAGGCTGCAACAACAAGATCAAGGCTGCACACTTTGTTTTAAGGCTGGACAACATTAAACAAGGCTGAATACTTGTATGAATAATCGAATCAAAGATCAGAAACAAAACAGAAGCAAAGACAGACTATAACAGGAAGTTTCGAAGGCTGCAAAAGGACCAATATGCCCTTACAGTTGAATCAGTTATTTTTGGCGCCAAGTCTGAATCAAACCGGTGGGAACAAAGCATCACAACGGTTCATTGAAGACACAACTATTCGAAAACTATATATATCAAAGACATGGCACAAAAAACAGTTATCAAGATTGTTTTACATACACAATCCTTTAGTCGAAAACTTCCAGAATTCAATTGTTCTTATTGTTCTTTTGTATCAAATACATATTTCATTCAATATTACCTTATTATTCGTTCGTAATTTGTGTCTATCATACTAGTAATTCATAATTAATTCCGCTACAAATCTGATCTGGGCCAACAAAACTGGTATCAGAACAAGGTTCTTTGTCTATTCAATCATTCATTTCTTCGATGTCTGTTTCTGTTTTGCATATTATTCGAGTCTGTTTAATTAACTTTCTGTCCAAAAGTGTCTACTGTTGTTTATAAAGATCATACAATATTCCGGTTATTCGAGTCTATTCACTTATATGTCTGATTCAAAAATTCTGTCTGATTAATAAATATTCGTGTCTGTCTCTCTTGTTCAGTATCAAAGTCTGTGTAAATTTTTGGTTTCTGTTCTATCTAATTCAAAAGTATAAGTCAATCATTAAAGTCATAAGTTAATTGTGTCTTGTTATAGTCATATTCTGGAAGTTAAGTCTGTTTTTCGGTCTGATCATAAGTCTTGTTGTTCGATTCTTGTTCGTGTCTATTTCTGTCCTTGTTTCACATCAGAAAAACTTTCATTCAGTTCATACTTCTTAGTCTTTATAATCATACTAGTAATCAAACTCAAACACAACAATTATGTCTGAATCATCCGGAATTTCCTATTCGGGTTCAAGGCCTCAATATTTGGCACGGCTTAGACGAAGGAAAGAAAGACAAGCAGCACTAATAAGAAGGGGAATTGAAACAAGAAAATGTTTTTATTGCAAACAACCGGGTCATCTTATTGGTGTTTGTGGCATAAAAGAAAGAGATGAGGGTGCACAATTGATAAGAGATGCCATAAACACGGGGATTTCATATTATCCCGAGAAGTCGTTTGGAAATGGTGAAGATTATATTCTTCAAGGATCCGACAATGGTTTGTGGAAAAACATGTGGTACGTTGTCCAAACATACAAAATCATATTTCAGGTAACATAGACTTCTTTCTTAAATTAAAAAAATCGTTTGGTGTTGAAAGTAGTATCAAGAAAGAGTTTGTGTTTATTAGAGGGGTTGGTATAGTAAGCATATCGGTTGAAGATCAAACTTTGGTTATACTAAGTGTCTTTTACTCAACCAATTTGGAAGACAATATATTAAGTCTTCCACAACTTAAACTACAAGGCTTTGTAGTGAAAATTGTGGGAAACTTTTGTATTGTTGAAAATATGTTCAAGGACAAAAGCATGCAATTTCGATTCATTGAACACACTAATGAATCAAGAGAAGCAATATCAAAAGTGTTGGAAGATGATAATGATCACATAAGATCAAAAGAAAATTACTTGAATAATTATTTTGAATATATTTCGGCCGATGCCGAAAATGTTATAAGTAATATTGATGATATTGTGAACAACATAAGCATAGATTCACTTGAAAAATGTATTGAGTTCTTGGACATCATACATGATATGGAGTATCCTTGGGCACATAGAAACATCCTTAAAGGACCATTCACACAAATGGTATCTTGGTTTCTAAAGGAATTTTTAGGGATAACAAATAGACCTATTCCTCCAATGTTTGAGAATGGAAAGTATGTTGAATTGTACGATTTATACATAATGGTACAAAAAGAAGGTGGACATAGGTGAGTATCAATGTACAATATTTGGGTTGTGATAGCAAAGGAGTTAGGATTTGATTACGAGGACAAGGACATGATGAGAATCTTATATGCACAATATCTAGATGTCTTAGATTGGCAATACCTTGTCCATAAGAATGCTCGCAAAACAGCCGAAAGCATAGAAAAAGAAAGGCATGAAAGTAGTCAAGTTAGAAGGGTGAATATAACACCAAACATGTCTCTAAATGCATCAACATCAAGCAAAGAAGTAAAACCAAGTGAAGAGGACTATGCATTGTACATAGGTTGTGATTGGAGGGCCGCAAAAAGGTTTATGAAGAGAAGAAATTTTGACTTACACAAACCGAAATAGCCCTCAAAGAAGCCATTGAAACTCTACCAACAAGTCCCACGAGCCCTAGTTATATTTAGGGGCGAGTGTTGATTTGTAAATATAACTTTATTATATTTGTATGTTGTAACTATTGTACTTATATATACTTGTATGTAATGTATGTATTAAGTAGAATAATTATATTAGGAACTTAAGATTAGTTAAGTAATGTATTAGAAGAACAATATGCCCTTACAGTTGAATCAGTTATTTTTGGTTGCAACAACAAGATCAAGGCTGCACACTTTGTTTTAAGGCTGGACAACATTAAACAAGGCTGCATACTTGTATGAATAATCGAATCAAAGATCAGAAACAAAACAGAAGCAAAGACAGACTATAACAGGAAGTTTCGAAGGCTGCAAAAGGACCAATATGCCCTTACAGTTGAATCAGTTATTTTTGGCGCCAAGTTTGAATCAAACCGGTGGGAACAAAGCATCACAACGGTTCATTGAAGACACAACTATTCGAAAACTATATATATCAAAGACATGGCACAAAAAACAGTTATCAAGATTGTTTTACATACACAATCCTTTAGTCGAAAACTTCCAGAATTCAATTGTTCTTATTGTTCTTTTGTATCAAATACATATTTCATTCAATATTATCTTATTATCCGTTCGTAATTTGTGTCTATCATACTAGTAATTCATAATTAATTCCGCTGCAAATCTGATCTGGGCCAACACTTATTACATTTGTCGATTCTAGATCGGATTCGAAAAAAGGAAAAAGGGTCTTGAAAGGGATCATGATGATAGGTTGTTGGGTTATTTGGCAAGCTCGGAATCGAAGAATTTTTGAAGAAAAGGAACCAAAAGTTTGTGATGTCAGCCTTGATAAAGTCGCTATCGTTTTTATGGTTTAAGAGTCCGTCTTCCTTTTCGTCTATTATTTAGAGTAATTGGGCTAGATACCCATTGTACATGATGTAATGGTTTTTTGGCAGTCCTCGCTTTGAGGACGCGTACGTGTTTTTAATGAAATTCACAATTAAAAAAAAAGAATGAGATGTGTAACACTTATGAATAAATTTGATTTCATCATAGTGCAAGTATCTGACGCTTGGATTCTAATTTTTAGTTTACTGTGATTTATCATCATAATACCTTATTTGTGTGCTTAGACTTTTATTTTTAAATTACTTGGTTTATCATTGATATTTTCTTATTCGTGTTTTTTTTATTATTGAGATCTGGAAGGTTCATGACATAAACAGAATCATAACGATTCTACGAATAAGAAAACTAACTAACAAATGTACTATAAAACACATGATGAGATAATTGATAAACTAACAAAATGCAAGTACCGCGTTGTTAATTGTTGTCGCCGCCGTAACACGCGGGTTGCCAACTAGTAAGATAATATAGATAAAAATAATGAAATCTATACATATAATAAACCAAAGCCATTTTGATGACATGTCATAATATTATGCAATCTTTCTTTTGAAAGATGCCACATAGGATGTGATGTGGCAACTCTAGACCAATTAAAAAAAAGAAATAAATATGGTTTAAATATGATTTAACATAATCTATTTAAACGAGCAAGACAAGCCCAAAGAAAACCCACAAGAAAACCAACAATGCAGAAACAACTGGTCTGCTGATGTTGTCGACTTTTATACAAACGGGGATGCCCCATTTTGCTACACTCGCTTCATTTCCGCCAAACTAGACAGAAATTTTTGGGGTACACTTCTAGGGTGCCAACCCAACAGGGCGCTATCCGCAACGGTAATTTTCACGTTAATTTATCTTGAAAGTAAATTGATTTGCTTAACTCAATAACCAACCTTATGCATTATTATGATTTCAGCACGTTGAGGCGTGGACGGTAAGAGTGATGCGACTTAGACAAGCAAAGCTTTTAAGAGATCCTACTTCACAGCACGAACACCTATAAAACAATAAAATAAATAAATACCTAATAAAAATGACACAAAACGAATAAAAACTTGACCAAATAATATACAAAATACATAGGAAAATAGATGTGTTTTACGACACATCAATAAACATATGTTAATTATGTGTTATGTGATATTATGTGTTGTTTAATGATTTGCTGCTGTGCTAAAGCTAGAAACATGATCTAGGGCTGCTATTGATGATAGTTTAGAATTATTGAAGGTTATAATTAGATAGATGATGATATCAAGTCTAATTTAGGGATGAGACTGGCTGCTTATCCTAATTGATCTGAGAAACATGGTAATTACCCAGTATTGCACTGATAAGAGATGGAGAAACGAAAGGCGACGCGAAGTTTCTCACTATATGGAGATGATTAGGCTTTTTTTCGAATGGTTTCTAAAACGTATTCGTTACTGGCTGAAGTCTAATCGTGTGGACAAAATACCAATTTCTGTTGGTTTAGTTGAATTAGATGTGCCCCAAGAAAAGGGAAAGGTTGATAATGCGGGTGTCTTGGTTTGTATGATGATGAAGAGGCTTGTGAGAAAAAAGTCGTTGTCGCTAGAAATCGACGTCGAAGATGCTTGTGTGAATTATCAACGACACATGGCAGATGAGCTATACAAATGCCGTTGTGAAGCAACTTCTCGTCATGTTACTTGATTATGTATTGTTGTTTCTCCTATCAATGTTTAACGATTCATATATTCATAGACATTCACCATTGCAATTCTTTTGATTATTATTATTATTACCACTAACCACCACTGGAATACACCACCAATTGACTACTCTATATCATTTGAAAAAAAAAATGACTACCAACAATGAGATGGCGGCAATGAATACCCATTCTAAATTGGCGGCATTGACTACACAAACTCAATTGGCGGCATCAAAGAATGATTTGGTTGATGCCGCCAATTCAATTCCAAACATTACCAAATTTGGTTTTTTTCCCAATACCCACCAAATGTAATTTCTAAAACAATAAGTCTACTACTTATGTAAAGGATTCTAAAATACATGATGAGATAATTGATAAACTAACAAAATGCAAGTACCGCGTTGTTAATTGTTGTCGCCGCCGTAACGCGCGGGTTGCCAACTAGTAAGATAATATAGATATAGATAATGAAATATACTATATATTAATTAATTGTACTACTATTGATAAGGATAAAAATCCCTTGCTTTCTCTGTATTCTAAAAGAGTTCAAGTTCGGTTGATGGTATCCTTGCTGATTAAAGAATGGTACTAAATAATTAATATAATCCGATTTCTATTTTCCAATATCATGATTAATCGGAACTTCTCCCACTTTCCCTTAGATTCCAACAAACTAACTGTTAGTTAATAACATAAATCAAACAATTGATTTGTTCGTATATATCTGTAAGCGATTTTGTATGAATTGATTTCGTAATTCGTATTAGATAATGATTTTGACTAATTTGAATTGAGTCGGTTTCTGTCCCTCTGCTTCCCTATAAATTCAAACAAATAATAATCAGTTCATCAATACATCAATCATGGAAGGCACAAGAACCTTAAGCTTCAATCTCGTATCCGCAAAAGTATTCAAGAAACCCACATTCACCCGCAGAATGAATGTCTATGCAGTCGCTTCCATCTCCGGCACCACCTGCGAGGCTCAAAAGATACGAACCAGTGTAGCTAAAAACACTGATTCAGACCCTACGTGGAATTTTCCGATGCAGTTCCTCATTGATGAAGCGGCTGCATTACAAAACCACCTTACACTCGTTGTGAAGATCAAGAGGGTGGGATTTTTTGGCGTCAAGAATGTGGGAGAAGTTTGCGTTCCAGTGAAGGAGCTTCTGGACGGTGTAAAAGCTGATGGGAAGCCCATGCATAGCGTTAGTTATCAAATGAAACCGAAGAAAGGGGCTTTGAGTTTCACGTATGCATTTGGTGAAAAGATTAGTGAAAGGGTGGTGGTAGGATCAATTAGTGCTGGATATCCGCAGCAGTCGTATATCATGGCGGATGGTTGTTATCCATCAACGCCACCCCATGCATACGATACGTATCCTCCACAGCCTCTTCGGTCTAGTATGAAGTTTGGTTTGCTGGGAGGAGGTGGTCGGATGTTGCTTGAAGAGATTGCATCTCATGCTGCTTAAGAATGCGGTTGTCGTGGTGGCTTTTGCGGTTTATGAAAAAAATATGTTGTTTGATTTTTTTTTATTTTACAAATTTACAGAATTGTTAGGGTATATATAGCATGGACGTCGTTTCTGAAATCGGTCATTATGATCATGTGGTGTTTATGTTTTTAATCTTTTTTTAGTTGTTTTATAGTGTTTGATTAATTCTGTTTGAGCTCATGTTTAATAAATATAGGTGAACTGAACTGCATGTGGTTTTTCTTTGTTTTGTATGTGTTCTTTTCTTATGTTCGCAAACCTATTTTTTGTCACTGGTTGATGAGAAAATTGTGAAGTTAATTTGCTAGTCATTTATTGCTGTAATGGCTGAATGACCTGCGTTTTTAACCCGTTTTGTACTTCTTATAAGAAAGTAGAATGTGGTTATTATTGGTTTTGCATAATACTTGATAGTGTAGGAAAACAAAAACAAGATTGATTGTTTATCTAACTTTCTCTAGGTTGAAGAATAGGGATCATGTTGATCATCCCAATATCATGTTGTATTGAAAAAATTGTTCCGCTTTCTGTAAGAATAAATTTTTTGTTTACCAAATTATTATTTTTATTTGTTTTATTCATGTATTTGGCTTGCGGCACTGGCGAAGGTTTGTAGGGGCGGGGAGGGGCGGCCGACCCCCCCGGATTTTGGCGCAGAAGTTCCGATTATATAGTATCCGTATAGAAAATTTTGAAAATATAGGGTTTCGACCCCCCGAAACTGGTTTTCGACCCCCCGAAACCAGTGACTTCCGAACCCCCGGTGACTTCCGACCCCCCGAACCTTCGGGTCAAGCTTCACCACTGGCTTGCGGGCGTTGCCCCACACGCTTGTGGCATATCAAGAAAACATAAGTAGCAAGTACCAACACGATTGCACTATGACAATGACATTAGTGTGTGGGTCTGTTATGTTGATTTTCTGATTCTTCTGCACTGTTTTATTGGATATAGTATGCGAGTAATATAAATTGTGGTTTGGAGGGAAAGAAAGAGAGGGAAACAAACTGCTTTATAAACAGAAAGTTTAGACACTTTACAAATGAAATCCTATCAGCCTATTTATACTTACTGAACCGGTTTGTCACAAGAGACACAACCGTTCAAACCATCATAACTGCTACTAACTGCTGTGTGACACACCCTTTCCCTTTTCCTGTTTTTAACTATAGTCTATACAATAATATTTACATAATGACACTTATTTACATAATTATCTTCGGGTCTTGTGACTTGTTTTGATGCAGGGATTACATCCAACATTTTCCCCCCTAATCTTTGCATCAAAACTCTTTGTGCAGCCTTTAGTTTCTGGTTCGTTTCTTTGGTTGAAGATCTTTGTCTTCTGGCTTCTTGTTTCTGTTCTTGGCAGTGTTACTGCTTTCCCCTATTTCAATTGCAAGTTATCTGCCTTTGTATTTCAAATGATACCACTCTAACATCTCTAAATACAAGACATAGATCATCCTTAAATCTTTCACAATCGGGTCTTCTTGGGTGAGTCTTGGTCCTTCTTTTCCATACCCCATTAACATAGCAACTGTTGGCCAATTAGATTCTCCACAAACTTTGTTATATCCTCCCATTTTCTGCACAATCATATATAAATCTAGAGTGTTGACCGGATAACCATTGATGTCTATTGGTGGCATCTCCACTCGAATTCTTGATTGTAGAAATTCTTTTACAAACCATTTGACTATCCTTTCAAACTCTATCTGGAACTTATCTTTGTGTTCTTCAACTTTGGTTGCAATATGGATTAAATCCATGAATACTAAGCAATCATTGATTGAAGACACTTCGGTTGGATACATGACTTTTCCTTGTTCCTTAAACTTATTCTTGTCATCTTCTTGCATGGCAAATGATTCAACGTGCCTATACATAGATGCCTTTTCAATGTCTTCGTATGTAAAACCATTGTACCTGTCACTTATGTCCATTTCTGGTTCCTTTCCTTTGTTCTTTTGCGCCTCATGCGCGCCTTTTGGTTCCTGGACAGATTCTTTCTGGTTCGGACATATAAAAGGATGGTGATCCCCTCCTTTACAGATCCAACACTTTTCCTCTTTGTTCTTAGTTTCTGCATGTGGGTTATTCGGTTGGGTGATGTGACAAACATCCCCTTCGAATTCTATTTCAAAGCCTTGTTGGGTCAATTTATCAACACTTAGGATATTCTAAGTGTAGGAACATAATACACACTCTTTACTTTGTGTATTTGTCCACCACTAAAGATAAGAACCGATCCTTGACCCCTGAAATACTCTTTAAAATACCCTTGTGGGCATCCTTCAATCCCATAGGATTTGTTAAGAAGCATAAACAAATCCTTATTACCACAACCATGTTCCTTACGAGTCAGACTTGCATACCAGATTTCTTCCTAGCCTTGTAAATCTGTTCCTTTGATTAAGAATTCTAATTTCCCAACTTTCTTGAGGCAATCCCTTCGGTAATGAAAGGGCTCTTGACAATAACTACAACACATCCCCTTTGGATATCCAGAATTGATCTTAATCTTCTTAGTTTGTCTGTTGAATTCGTCCTGGGCTGCTTTCCTTTTATCGGAAAGATTGCATCTTTCGGATCTTATGTGTAAAAGATCTCTTGTGGCCCTCTGATCCATCTGATCTGCCACTGTTGTTCCCCCTGGGTACATACGGCCCCTGAACAACATAGGAGACATGGGAGAATCATCACACCCATCGATTGTCTCCCTCTTGTACACATCTTCTAATCCGACTGAACTGTCGAATATGCCACATGATTTGGATCTTGGCTCTGATGCCATGTTGATTTTCTGATTCTTCTGCACTGTTTTATTGGATATAGTATGCGAGTAATATAAATTGTGGTTTGGAGGGAAAGAAAGAGAGGGAAACAACCTGCTTTATAAACAGAAAGTTTAGACACTTTACAAATGAAATCCTATCAGCCTATTTATACTTATTGAACCGGTTTGTCACAAGAAACACAATCGTTCAAACCATCATAACTGCTACTAACTGCTGCGTGACACACCCTTTCCCTTTTCCTGTTTTTAACTATAGTCTATACAATAATATTTACATAATGACACTTATTTACATAATTATCTTCTAGTCTTGTGACTTGTTTTGATGCAGGGATTACATACAACATGTTATACACTTATATAAAACATGTTAACGGTGAGAAGTTCAAGACTTCAAGGATTACATGAATCGTTTACGTACTAATGTTAATTTTCTTGGACAAAAAAGAAAACTACATATAACATTACATAATAGAGCACAGAAAGGAACTTTGACTTTTGAACATATTCGTTTACTATTTCATCCTGTTAATTGTCCATCACTTGTTCTTCATACTAAAGTATGTGTCCCTCCTCCATGTTGCACATGTGTGGCCATGAATATGCTGAAAATGTGATCTTGTTTGGTTCAAACAACCATCAATAAGTCACTGATCATTGGTAAAGTATGTGTTCATCCATTTACACATAGTCAATTTAAATTGTGAAATTACTTTTACAAAATTTTTACGTACTGATGGATATATTTTGGCTGATGATGTACGCCAGTTTATGAATATGGACACTTGTCATCCTTAAAGAAGTAAAAAAGCACACAAACATACCAATATTTGTGTCATATAATATACAATCACATATATGTTACTTGCATGCATGTGGAGCCAAATATGCAGACCTGCAAGTTTTTTTTCTGTTCGTGAACCCATTTATCGTCACTGGCTATTTTGAAGTTTGCTATTGATTTACTACTGTAATGGGCGAATGAGCTGCGTTTTCTCTTAGTTGAAGAATACGGATCATGCTGATCATCCCCGGCCATACTCATGTTGTATGATAAAAATGTGCATATGGTTCAACAAGTCATTCCGGGTTATATTTTGCCTCTAAAAGTTTATTGGAAATGGCTTGAAGGTCACGTATTATGTGTTTAAAATGCCCAAAAAAAAACCCCTCTTTAATCATTTTATTTTGCACAAAGGGTTTGCAAGTTATTTTATGGAATATTATGTAATTTTATTTTATTTATTTTAATAATATGTTTAATTAATGTTTCTTAAAAAAAATAATAAAAAATAAAGATTTCAGTGAATTGAATTAGTTAAGTGTTGCCTACAAAAAAGTGTTTCAGTGAAGTAAATCAGTGAAGTGATATGGTAGTACAGTATTGGTTAAAATCAGTTAAGTGAAAACTACATTCTAGTTGCGCCCCTTTAGGCCTTACAATCCAAGATTTAAGAATCTTTCTATGATGTTTATATTTATGTTAGTATATTTTACCTTTTAAATTAATATTGTTTACATAGATCGAACATTCTAAATGATTTCCATGTTTTACCAAAGTTTTTATTAAGACATTTCTTTTGTAATACTTTGAAAATTAATTATTTTTAAAAATAAATTATAAAATGCTAAAATTATAATTCCTAAATTAGTGAATAGGATATATTAAAAACATGATGTCTTGGGTTATTCGGTTCGGTTCAGTTTTTTTTGGTTTTTATAAAATGCAAAACCGAAACCGAACCGCTAATTTCGGTTTGGTTTTTTCAGTTCGGTTTTTTTGGGTTTTTTGAGCGGTTCAGTTATTTTCGGTTTAGTTAAATCGGCTCTTTCAGTTTCGCTTTTCTTTTTTTAGTTTTCGGCTCACCCCTAATCTACAGCTCACCATAAAAGATTATTAAAAATCCAAATTTAAATCCGGGTAAAATAAAGAACACCAAAATAGAATAGATAATTACATTATAATATAAATATTCAATAAAATATGAGTAACCGCGGCCGGAGGTCCATTTTTGTTGATGCACTTTGTGTGTGGCCGTCGCTGTCGAATGGACTTGGGTTGAGTCATATATTGTATAACATGAGATTGTGGTGATCCATAAGGGCATTTTAGGATCTGATGCTTTTGTTTAAGTAGACTAAGAAATCAGAAAATTGGTTCGTGCTTTCACAAGGTCGAACCAATTGGTTCGAACCCTCGTAAGGTCGAACGAAAACTTGTCTATAAATAGCAATCTCATGTGTGGAGTTCATTAAGATTGTGAGTTTGTGCTTAGAATGCTCTCTAGGGGAGGTCATGCCCGACCTCCCATGGCCCCGAGATAGATATTCTATTAATAGCAATCTCATTTTTCCATTATAAACAATCATGGTCGAAGTAGAGTAATCGTTTATATCCATATATTCTTAATCACTCCATTTAAAAATATTGAAATTTCATGTGAAAAAACACAACCATTTAAAGCATTTGGATAGAAGAATCCAAGTTACGAGTGATAAATTGATATCATCATCCAAGCAACCAATCGTTAGAACATCCTAGTGTAAATATACTCGCCTAACAGAACCCTAAGCATGAATTCTTAAGCAATCAGATTCAACTACAAGCGGCAACCAAAAGGGAAAACTTCAAATGATAGAACCATAGATTTGAAATTCAGCCATATCATGATTCCAAAACACACACAAAATATTGAATCGGGAAAATAAATGAAAATCAAAGGAAATTAAAGAGATGCAATTATGGAATGATAAATCAGATATTACCCTCCTTTGAAGATGTTCAACCGGAACAAAGCTCACCTGTGTGCCTTTATTTATTGTTTGGGAGGGGGGATATCGTAGATATCATAAACATGGAATAAAAACCTATAAAAATTTATTCAAAGATCCCAACCCAGAAATATACCAATAACCCTTACAAGTTTGTTAGATACAAATATCACTCATAAATATCTCAATACTACACACTACAAAGAGATAATCACAGAATAATCTCAATACAACGACCCAACAGAATCACACATCAACAGATTCACGATGAATCTGATGATAACTCCTGATCAAACCCTAATGTGAATGAGAGAACATCACTGAGTGAAAGAGAGAAAAATAGAGTGAAAGTGAACGACTGGAATGAAGAGAGAGAAAGGTTCCTGGCCTATTTATATCACAGAGGCCAGGATACACAGCTCGAACAGAATGGACGTCTCAGATGATCTCTATAACACAAGATCAACAATGGACTCCAATTTTTGTTTCTTCACACAGATCGCCACATGAGCTGGGGACCACCAATACAACGAACTTGGACTCCTAGGTTGGACCAGCAACACTCCAACCAACCAACACTCCACTTGGGCTTCCATCTACAACTGGGTTGGGCCAAACCTACACAACATTCTTATGCAATATGATGAGGACTAAAATATGATACAAAAATAAAATACAAAATAAATGTAACATTTTTAGGAAATAAAATTGAAGTTTAAAGTTTATGTTATATTTTTAACAGTAGATATGCATATCTGCAACAACAATTTGAAGTTAGAGTTCCTGTATGGTAAAACACATTTACAAACCCTAGGCAAAAATGAATTACAAAAATGCAAATCCCTCATCTTAAGTTTCAAACCCTAACTTAACTAATTTAAACTAGGATTAACACGATTGATTGATTGAGTGAGAATTTACGAGTATAGAGGAATGGGATTGGAGATGAAGCGACAAATTCAATTATCATTTTCAATTGGTCCCACAATTCATTTCTTCATAAGATTTATTCAAAAACCCCCTACATAACGGATGCTTTAATTCTCATTCATACTCAATCTAGCCCATTGAGTGCTCCCATCATTCAATTTTTGTTTTAGTTGATCATCTATAATTTCATTTAACACGATTTTAATTAAAACACACCATAACCGACGATTTTATGCTTCATTTTGCCCCCATTGGACCGAAATTCTGTAGCTCTCTTCATCTATGGATTATAGGTTTCAAGATGGCAGAGATAGAAATGAAGGGTAGTAATGTAAATTTGTTTTGAACTTTTGATATTTTAAACGAGGAGGATGGTGAAATGTCTAGATCACCCTTCAAAGTGTCTTAATTATCACAAATATCCCTATAATACCCTTATCAATTAAGCTTAAATATGTTGTACATGTTGCTTTTTAAGTTGGAAGGATATGGAAATTACCAAATGATACATGTCTCTTACCTAATCTATACTATATTAATATGGAGATAGGAGGAGCAAAGATGGTCATTTGACACTTTTTAAGAGTTTTAAGGGTACATGAATTTATGCATTATGTACAACCAAATAATGCAATCATAGATCAGATTTTGGGCGGATAATCTTTTCATTCAAGTTTTGAAATTTGAAATCCCGCTCCCCAATTCCCCATACACACTTTACTGTCTTCTTCTTTTGTAGAAACAAACCCTAAAGCACACAGACACAAGATACATACCATTTTGTTTGTCATTTCATCAAAACCCTAAACACCTAGGGCGAATTAAGTCTCGACGTTAAACAAGATTATCTCAGTTTCTTTATTCGGTGGTCATGTAGATGCATTTATTTGTTGATTTTATAACTATTTATATAGATCTGAATCGATAGCAATTCAATTTTTGTTGTATACAGATTGGATGTTTTTATGTTTTCTTAAAAAGATATCTTGATAGATGTTAGTATTCGTTGAACTGATTCTCAGTTATCTACATCTGATGTTTATGGTTTAATTTGACTTTGATATGTGAAAATTTGAAATATTAGGTTACCCAGTCTGTCGATTTGCTATTTTAATTGCTTCGATCTTTTGTTTAGATGATTTTGTGAATTGTAATCTGCTTGAATCAAGTACATAAATTTCTGTTATGATCCGATTGTGGCTGGTGTTACATCGTTAACTCATGTGCGGTTGTTTTTTTTTTTCTGTGAATAGTTTTGTTGTAGTCCAATTGACAAATTTACTATTGAGGTTAGGCAAGTCACATACATCTAACCTGTTGGTAAGGCTTCTTATTCGTTAATTTGCTGCAATATTTAGGTGCATAACTGTGTGACATTTCATTAAATTGCCATAAAAATTTTAGCTGCAACAAATATCTACAAATTAGCGGACTAGGTGCATATTCATACAAATTTATAATCAAAGAAATAAGAGAAGAGTGTTACACCATATAAGTAAGATGATAAATAGAAAATATGATAGTATTAAAGGGTATTTTAGATATTTCACCAAAATACACACTTTTACTGAAGGTCTAATTTTAAAATATGACCCTTCATAGTAAATTATGAATCATCTTTGACATTTTTGTTTATGAAGAAACCTGATCATTGCATATCATGCTGCGTAATTGATAAGCAAGCACCAATTATATGAGTATTCTAATATCATTATTTATTTCATCTCTTTTTGGCATCCGATGAAGTTGTTCTGGTTGTGAATGCTGGAGCCGAAACCATATGTGGAAGCTGATTCATATATAAACTTGGTAGAGTGTAAGTTTCAAAATTGAATCTTGAAAGTTACAATCCTGATTCATAATTAAAGTATTGAATCTGAAAAGCTACTAATAACTTCAATATCGCAAAAACTTCTTTTAACTACAAAATTCTATTAAATTTCAATATTGTTCTGTTGTTAATTATTTCATAAATGGTTAAAAGTCTGACCAAAATGCAATTGTTAGGAAACTTGATGACGATTTAGTACTTAAACTTTGAAATTTAACTTGAAGTAACATGTAAGTGCTTAACTAAATAGCAACCGAGTTATAATAAGGTCATTTAGTTTAACCAGTTATGAAGAATGTAATAAAACAATATAGTGAAACTTTTTTTTGTAGCTAGCAAAAGTTGAGTTACTTCGATGGGACCCTATTTAAACTTTGTTAACATGTCACAATTTTATCAGTTGGTTGTTTTGATGACTTGAACGAATTATAAATTATGATATAAGGTTTGACTTTAGAAAACTGAATATTTGTTGTGTCACCACCAGACATGGTGAGTTAGGGAATATATATATATTACATTTGAGGAGGACAAATTTAATTATAAGAACATAGGGTGTTTATGTGATGAAATGCAATGTGCTTTTTGGTTGAATTCTTGTGTTCTGAATCATTTCAGATTTTATGAAGTAGGAGCATGATCAGTATACCTATCGTCATGCAATTCGGTTTGTATCTTGAAACTATTTTGATATGGCATCCCTGTTTCCCATTGTAAACAAATAAAACCTTCACTTTTATAATTGAACCTACATATTTATGACAATTTACAGTAGTAGTTAATTAATTTCTAATAAGTATAAAGAAATAAACTAAACCACCATGAACAAGGGTTATTATTTATATTTAAAGTCTAAACCCATTCTTTGTAATTTGGATATTTGAATGGAAGGCGATAGCCTCCTTTCTGTTAAATTTGCAGCTGCAGGACAGGAGCGTCCAGAACGGTTTGCGAGCTGTTATCGGGTTAGGAGCTGATGTACGCTTTTGGCTCGATAGATGGTATGGGGATTCTCTCTTAAAGGACAGATGGCTGGCCCTATAGAGAATAGAGAAAATGAAAGGCAGCAGCGTCGGCGAAAGATTTGTGGCAGAAGGTTCCCTTTTCAGATTCGTTCAGTGCTGGTCCAGAAGCACGAGTACTGTGGCCGTGATCTCAGAACTGTAGGAGGCTGCTGAGGTTTTATCTAAGTTCTCTTATGGTAGAGGTACATATCAGTGGAAGTGGGATGTCGCGGACAGAGGAGAGTTTTCAGTTTCGAATGTTAAGAAGATGTTGAGAATGGGTCGAGACACTAAGCGACAACAGGATATGGTTTGGGATCCATGGATTCCTTTAAAGGTTAATATCTTCGTATGGAGAGCAGTAATGGACCGGATTTCTACTCGTGATGCATTGCTCAGAAGACGGATTCCTATGCCAGCGCGACTTGTATGTTTTGCTCAGATGCGGATGAGACAACTTCTCATTTATTCACAGCTTGTAGATTCACGTTGGAGGTTTGGTCAGTGATCGGTTCATGGTGTAAGACGGGTCCTATCTTTGCTTTTGATTTTAGCGATCTTATTGTTGATTTGTAAATATAACTTTATTATATTTGTATGTTAACTATTGTACTTATATATATACTTGTATGTAATGTATGTATTAAGTAGAATAATTATATTAGGAACTTAAGATTAGTTAAGTAATGTATTAGAAGAACAATGTGAACGGTCAAAACAACTCGGCTACACTTTTGTTCAAGGCTGCAACAACAAGATCAAGGCTGCACACTTTGTTTTAAGGCTGGACAACATTATACAAGGCTGAATACTTGTATGAATAATCGAATCAAAGATCAGAAACAAAACAGAAGCAAAGACAGACTATAACAGGAAGTTTCAAAGGCTGCAAAAGGACCAATATGCCCTTACAGTTGAATCAGTTATTTTTGGCGCCAAGTCTGAATCAAACCGGTGGGAACAAAGCATCACAACGGTTCATTGAAGACACAACTATTCGAAAACTATATATATCAAAGACATGGCACAAAAAACAGTTATCAAGATTGTTTTACATACACAATCCTTTAGTCAAAAACTTCCAGAATTCAATTGTTCTTATTGTTCTTTTGTATCAAATACATATTTCATTCAATATTACCTTATTATTCGTTCGTAATTTGTGTCTATCATACTAGTAATTCATAATCAATTCCGCTACAAATCTGATCTGGGCCAACAAAACTGGTATCAGAGCAAGGTTCTTGAAAAATTATTTTGAATATATTTCGGCCGATGCCGAAAATATTATATGTAATATTGATGATATTGTGAACAACATAAGCATAGATTCACTTGAAAAATGTATTGAGTTCTTGGACATCATACATGATATGGAGTATCCTTGGGCACATAGAAACATCCTTAAAGGACCATTCACACAAATGGTATCTTGGTTTCTAAAGGAATTTCTAGGGATAACAAATAGACCAATTCCTCCAATGTTTGAGAATGGAAAGTATGTTGAATTGTACGATTTATACATAATGGTACAAAAAGAAGGTGGACATAGGCGAGTATCAATGTACAATATTTGGGTTGTGATAGCAAAGGAGTTAGGATTTGATTACGAGGACAAGGACATGATGAGAATCTTATATGCACAATATCTAGATGTCTTAGATTGGCAATACCTTGTCCATAAGAATGCTCGCAAAACAGCCGAAAGCATAGAAAAAGAAAGGCATGAAAGTAGTCAAGTTAGAAGGGTGAATACAACACCAAACATGTCTCTAAATGCATCAACATCAAGCAAAGAAGTAAAACCAAGTGAAGAGGACTATGCATTGTACATGGGTTGTGATTGGAGGGTCGCAAAAAGGTTTATGAAGAAAAGAATTTTCGACTTACACAAACCGAAATAGCCCTCAAAGAAGCCATTGAAACTCTACCAACAAGTCCCATGAGCCCTAGTTATATTTAGGGGCGAGTGTTGATTTGTAAATATAACTTTATTATATTTGTATGTTGTAACTATTGTACTTATATATACTTGTATGTAATGTATGTATTAAGTAGAATAATTATATTAGGAACTTAAGATTAGTTAAGTAATGTATTAGAAGAACAATATGCCCTTACAGTTGAATCAGTTATTTTTGGTTGCAACAACAAGATCAAGGCTGCACACTTTGTTTTAAGGCTGGACAACATTAAACAAGGCTGCATACTTGTATGAATAATCGAATCAAAGATCAGAAACAAAACAGAAGCAAAGACAGACTATAACAGGAAGTTTCGAAGGCTGCAAAAGGACCAATATGCCCTTACAGTTGAATCAGTTATTTTTGGCGCCAAGTTTGAATCAAACCGGTGGGAACAAAGCATCACAACGGTTCATTGAAGACACAACTATTCGAAAACTATATATATCAAAGACATGGCACAAAAAACAGTTATCAAGATTGTTTTACATACACAATCCTTTAGTCGAAAACTTCCAGAATTCAATTGTTCTTATTGTTCTTTTGTATCAAATATATATTTCATTCAATATTATCTTATTATCCGTTCGTAATTTGTGTCTATCATACTAGTAATTCATAATTAATTCCGTTGCAAATCTGATCTGGGCCAACACTTATTACATTTGTCGATTCTAGATCGGATTCGAAAAAAGGAAAAAGGGTCTTGAAAGGGATCATGATGATAGGTTGTTGTGTTATTTGGCAAGCTCGGAATCGAAGAATTTTTGAAGAAAAGGAACCAAAAGTTTGTGATGTCAGCCTTGATAAAGTCGCTCTCGTTTTTATGGTTTAAGAGTCCGTCTTCCTTTTCGTCTATTATTTAGAGTAATTGGGCTAGATACCCATTGTACATGATGTAATGGTTTTTTGGCAGTCCTCGTTTTTGAGGACGCGTACGTGTTTTTAATGAAATTCACAATTAAAAAAAAAGAATGAGATGTGTAACACTTATGAATAAATTTGATTTCATCATAGTGCAAGTATCTGACGCTTGGATTCTAATTTTTAGTTTACTGTGATTTATCATCATAATACCTTATTTGTGTGCTTAGACTTTTATTTTTAAATTACTTGGTTTATCATTGATATTTTCTTATTCGTGTTTTTTTATTATTGAGATCTGGAAGGTTCATGACATAAACAGAATCATAACGATTCTACGAATAAGAAAACTAACTAACAAATGTACTATAAAATACAGAATCCTTTGCATAAATAGGGGGTTTATCATTTTACAAATTACATTTGGGGGGTATTGGGGGAAAAAATCAAATTTGGTGATGTGTAGAAATGGATTGGCGGCATCAACCAAATCATTCTTTGATGCCGCCGAATGAGTTTGTGTAGTCAATGCCGCCAATTTAGTATAAGGTATCCCTCTTGATGCCGCCAATTGAGAATTGATGCCGCCAAATCAATATGAGGCATCCCTCTTGATGCCGCCAATTCAATATAAGGCATCCCTCCTATAAATAATCTCCCACCAGCTTACCATTCTCCATCCACATCCACATCCACATCACACACTCAAATCACATATACTCAAATGCCGCCAATTGTAGAAAACCAAAGAAAAATACCAATTGTTCTGGAGGGTACGGTTTTTTATTGATATTGGGTCGATGTTACATTCACATGGAGTTTTAACTGTTTTCTGCGGGGATGAGCCATGCTTAAAAGCATCCTCTCCTGTTTCATCCCCTGCTGTGGCGTCCCTCTTTCTGGGGTCCAAGAAAGCGCGGTCTTTGGATCGGTGTTACATCCACATGAAACTACTTGGATCGATGTTACATCCACACGTGGTATAACACGTGTAGAATGCAACATTGTCTTTGTAGTTTATAATATTAGAGAGTCGGTTGTCGGTGGTGCTCTCAATCTCCAGTGTACCACCTCTATTCATGACGACAGACTCTTTAGGGGGGACAACCTTCCAGGAAAACCCTGTAGCACAAGGCCATCCGATGTTGAAGAATCACGGTCAGTCATTAGCGACGTTGGCGACAACGGATGATGCGATTCTTCATCGTGCTACTTCGGTATGGCAGCCTGGGTTGATCATTGAGTACCTGTAGATTTGGTACCAATGTTCAACATATTGATATGCTTCCCCTGCCGCATTCAGATGGGTTTGAATCTGAATGCGGTCCTAATTTCCCGCTGACCGGAAGAACGCCTTTCTGTGTCCACATCTACAGGTTGACTTCAATAAAGCAATTGTTGATTTCAATGAAGCAATGGAGATGGAAGGCGCAAAATAGAAACTCAATGAAGCAGCGGTAGAATATTGGGATTGGTGATCTCGGTAGACTGGAATAATGATGGCATAACTGAAATGATCAGAAACATTCCAAATAACTGTTCAATTTCAGCTTTTGTTTAACTATTCTAGCAACTTCCATAGAGAAGTTATCAATCTCACTGTACCTGTGGCCAAAAGAACTAGGCTTCAAACACTACGGGCATGGTTTCTTTTAGATAAGGAGGTATATGTACAATGATGTCTTTACGCAAAATAAAACTTACACACAAGCTATTGGAATTGGTGATCTCGGAAATAGATTGTCTTGTAACTCGGTAGATTGTATAGTTTGTTCGATTGACTAGTTTGGAAAAATAGTTGTTAAATAAATTTGTATTATTTGTTTTAAATAAATCTATCATTACTACATGTATTTAGTTACTTTTATATTAGAAAAGTTCTGATAATAATAGTAGTGGTATTAAAATTAACAGTACCATAATAATTCTGCCACTATTAAATAAAGCTAGTACAGAACATGATGAGATGAGTCACCCAACTCATCCATGAAAGCAAAAGGTGATTGACGATACAGATAATGCAAACTAAAGAACATAAAAAAGATGACCGTGATGATAGGACTGACACAACCCTGTAGGGTCATTCACTGATTTCGTTGACGCCTTGCATTTCCACAACTCTTCCTGTTATGGCCTGTTTCTCCACATCGAGTGCATGCATGACGCCTCGGGCGATCGTCATAATTCACATCCATCTCATTTTGTATTCTTCTCTGACGTACTCTGCCTCGATGTGTAGTAATCATCGACGGGTCCCCTTGAATTCTCCACTCTGCCGCCGGCCATTCAGACTTATGCCCCAAGGTGTAAAAATGACTGTTGTACTGTTGAATGTAAGTGTCTGTGTGGAATTTCCAACTAGTAATACTGTGAGGGCTTTTACCCAACCAATTGCAAACAGCAATTGCATGTGAACATGGAAATCTTTGCATTTGCCATTTTCCACACGAGCATACCTTTTTTTTGTACTCAACGGTGTAGTCATTTCCGCCCCTGTCATTTGTCTCAACCCTTGAAAGAACATTGCACCTTAACGCATTTGCATCGTACATCGTCACTTCATGCTGCATAGCAACTCCCAAAAGGCTCTCATACCTGCTCCATATGCGAGGGGGTAGAGGTGTGTTGCAACCGCTCGAAATTTGAGTGTGCTTAACATATTGTTCGACGTCTCTGCGAAAGGTGTAGTCAATGAGAGCTGTGATAGGCAGTAGTCACGCTTCACGCAAGACGTTGTTCATGGACTCTGAAATGTTCTTCGTTAGGTTACCCCACCAACGACGCTCTTTATCATACCTAACCGTCCACTTAGTCTTATCAATGTTGTTAAGGTAGTCCCATGCCTCTTGATTTTTCAGCCTCATTTCGCTAACATCCCAGCGATACTTTACGTGCTGAGATGTGCTACCAATTGACCAACACAGTTTCCGTAGGGTTTTGTTTCGGAACCTCCCGCTGAAATTGCTTCTGATGTGACGAAGACAGTAACGATGGTAGGCGTTGGGTTCCTTCCACTGTGGAAGGTTTTCCATAGCATTAATTATGCCGTTGTGTCTGTCTGATATCACACACAAAGGCCCCATGCTATTAAGGGTAACGTACTCAGAAAGGTTTTGGAAAAACCAACACCAGTTGTGTACAGTCTCTTCGTCAACGACAACATACGCCACAGGCAGGATGTAGTTGTTTGCATTTTTTGTTACCGCAAGGATCAGCTTACCCCGGTAGGGTCCTTTCAGATGAGTCGCGTCCACCGATATGACAGGCATGCATCGATGGAATGCACGGATACAAGGACCGAACGCCCAAAAATATATTTAAACGTGGGGTAATTTGGATCCCCGTTCGGATGATTAAAGAACGTAACAACGGTACCTGGGTTCCTCGACTGCAGCCGCATAAGATATGTGGGTAACTCCTTGAAATTGCTGTCCCAGTCACCATAGATAGTTTCTATGGCCTTTCTTCTTGCTCGCCACGCCTTGGAATACGAAACATCAACATTCAGGGCCTGCTTGACATGGGTTTGGATATGTTTTACCTTAAGCTTGATGTCCGTACGAATTTGCGGTAAGATGTGTTTTGCAATATCCTTTGCTTTTAAACTTCTATTGCTATTACGTACGGCCGAAGAATTACAGCTGTGTTTTGTAGCCCATACAGTAATTCGCCAGTAATGTGAGTCAGACCGAATCGATGCCGTGCAACGCCACTCACACTTGCGGGCACTAGAGAAAGGATTTACAAACTTTGGGTGTCTGGTGTAACATACGACCGTGTATACCTTCGTTTTGCTTGCCTTGACATACATCTCCCGTCCACGACGGATGTTCCACTGTCTAACCGCACGGTCTACCTCTTCTTTTGATTTGAAATACATACCAAGCCGGATATTGTCCCCTGCTTTTGGGTTCCATAACACGAAGTCATCCTCTTCGTATTCTTGAACCATGTAATCTGTTAGCTCCACATCATCTTGAGGATCGTAGTCTTGACGTGGACCTAACTGGAGAGCCAGGTTGTCATTTGGTGGTGTCTGTTGGGTCGTCGCCTGACTAGGCTCGGCCTCGTTTGCGGAGTCTTCAGAGTCTTCTGATGCCGGTTGTTCGTCATCACTATCTTCCATGTCTTTAGAGTCTCCGCTTCCGGATTCATCAAACCCGTCATTGTTGTCATTACCGGCAACATATTGAGGTTCTTGTAAACATTCTTCGTCCGTCATAGGGGATCCTGCCTCGTCATTTACTTCGTTATCGGCATCATGTTCGATTGGGGGGAAACCATGCTGAGACCCAAAGGGTGCTACAACATTTACGTTCGACACGTCACGTAGCAGGTTAGTAAAAGTAAGCTGTTGTAACGGAGGGTCTTGTTGCCATTCAACATAGATCTCCGCAACAAAACCACCACGTCTCTCAGCGGCTAAATAATCCATCATATCAACCCCGTCATTGTTGAAAATTTGGCTAGTTTGAGAGTACCCAGCATAAGTGTATCCGAGCAGGAGTTTGACAGTAACAGCTTCTTTGTTAATATTAACATGAGCACATACACATTCAACCAGTTGTTCAAATGACATCTTCTCTCGCATAATAAAGCTCGATGATTCCAACGAGTTATCATCTTGAACAACCCCGTTTACGTATGAAAACTGACCACCCCAGTATAATCTAACCAGGTATGGAACGAAAGAAGCCATTTGATTTGAAGGTTATTTTTTTTGGATGGTGGGGGGGGGGGGGGGAGAAAGTAGGTTTGTGAGATATAGAGATAGTTTAGGAAGAAAGTTTGGTGTGTGGATGGATTGGGATGAGTATCCCTTAAATAGGCATCAAGTTTGTATGATGCCGCCAAACCATTCTGAGGCATCATGATGCCGCCAAACCATTCTGAGGCATCATGATGCCGCCAAACCATTCTGAGGCATCATGATGCCGCCAAACCATTCTGAGGCATCATGATGCCGCCAAACCATTCTGAGGCATCAACTTTGTATGATGCCGCCAAAGCACTCTGATGCTTTAACTATTATAAATACCATATCAAGTCTCAATCTAAGTCACAATTTCCTCTGTTCATTGGGTTTACAAACTATGGGTGGTGGTTATCACGAATGTGACGGATCTTCAAATGTCCGGCGATACTCTCGCCGGAGATGGCGACTACCATTTTCATCTCCTCCTACTCCTGCACAACCTTCGTTATATAATCCTCCTACTGCACAAATAACTCCTCCTGCTCTTACTCAAATAACTCCTCCTCCTGCTCCTACTCAAACAACTCATCCTACTCCCCCAGCAGATGATGAGTTCACGGAAGAGGAGTTGGTCTGGGTTGTGGATTATGCCATGGCTCTAAGGGATTTGGACCGTTTAAGGTTGTCAGCACCCACCCCCCGGATGCAAGAGAGTACACAGATCCCCCAAAACCAAGGTACAGCCACCCCCCCCCCCCCCCACCAGCAGGCTACACCAGCAGGCCATCACCACCATCACCACTGGCTACTCCCATGTAATTTAGGATTTTAGTATGTGTTTATGTAAGCTTTAAATAAGTACTTTGGGATTAGGATTTATGTATTATGTGTTTATGTATTATGTGTTTATGTATTATGGATTTATGAATTGTGGGTTTTTTGAAAAATGACCTCCTAGCCGTTTTCGGGCCGCCTGGATCAGGCCCCGGAGACCCGAAAATGGCCCGAACATCGTGCGACACCCGTGTACTAGCCAAGGACAACGCGTCCGAAGGTCCGGTTACCTGACTGGCAGGCCCTGCCAGACTGTATAGAGAGCCAAAAACGTCAGCCTGGGCCATTTTCCACTTCGTGTAGATGCCGCGAAACCATTTATAGGCTTCAACTTTTTATGATGCCGCCAAACCATTACGAGGTGTACAAGCCGCTAAACCATTTAGAGGCTTCAACTTTTTATGATGCCGCCAAACCATTACGAGGCTTCATGTAGATGCCGCCAAACCATTACAAGGCTTCACCTCTTTAAAAGCAAGCAGCTAGCTGATTCTGTGACACCCGGCAAATTCCGGTTAACAACGTTGTCTAGATGAAAGTCTACCTTAGCGAGTCACGCGTATGTTGTACTTAACTGGGTTAGTTAAGTCGGGTTATGGTTCGGGAACTATTGGTTAGTCTAGAAGATCATTGGATGTTGGTCTAGAGGTTCGTTAGATGTCAGTCCTTAACCAAGTGTACAAACGGTGACGATTTGTAGGATCGTCAGGGCATACGGAACGTACGATTCTCGAGCCCCGGGAATTGGTGAACGAGTGTAAATATGTGTACTTACTTGTGTTATGTGTTTACAATCATTATGTGACTTGTCGGTACGTGAATATGTATTAACATATGTTAAAACGGGGTTTAACGCGCAAAACGCACAAAACCAACCCCTATAGGCGATTAGGAGGCCTAATCACCTATAGGGGAGGCGAGTAGGAGACCCTAGGGGCGATTAGGGGCCTACTCGTGTGAAGGTATAGGCGATTAGGCCTAATTGTGTGAACCTTCATGCGAGTAGCAGCCCTAATCGCGTATAAGGGCTGCATACTCGCTAGTTACGGGCTGGACGACTAAAAACGACTATAAATACCATACTTAACCTCCTAAACTTCATTATACCAACCCTAGTCGTCCCATAACCCACCCCAACACATAAACAACCTCTGGAAGGCGATTTTTGATCAAAACACAAGGTTTCAAGCTTGAATCATCATACTTTCATAATCCTAAGGTTTGATTTTCATCCATAACTCTTTATAAACGTTTTTAATCAATCCCTAATGGTCCAGACCTGTTGTTAAACGAAAAAGCTTTCTGAAAATCGTCAATAAGGGTTGTTAATCGGATTATAACTAATATGCATGCATTATGGGTGTGTATGATTAGAAAGCTAGGATTTTTATGATTCATGATGATGATTTGATATGTTATTATGTTAGATCAGTATTGATATTGATAGTATGATGATAGAAATCTCAGTAATTGGATATTAGGGTTATGATTACGCGTGTTAGTATGATGTTGCATGCTATGTGAATGGTGTTTGGATTACTTGGTTGCATGCAGGACTGATTATACGAAGTTAAACGAAGGATTTTGGGTTAAACATGTTTAGGATAGTGTTTGGGATGATATTGGGTGGTTACACACGTTCTGGATCTGATTTGGAGCGTTAAACGCGCGAAAAACCGGAACAACAAGGTTACAGGCGAGTAGCATTCCTAATCGCCTATGTTATAGGCGAGTAGGGTGCTAATCGCCTATAACACAGGCGAGTAGAGGCCTACTCGTGTAACAGTAAGGGTGATTAGCCCTAATTGCTAGTAAGTTCAGGTGAATAGCCCTAATTGCTAGTAAGTTCAGGTGAATAGCCCTAATTGCTAGTAAGTTCATGTGAATAGCCCTAATTGCTAGTAAGTTCATGTGATTAGCCCTAATTGCTAGTAAGTTCATGTGAGTAGCTCCTAATCGCCTATAATAGAGGCGAGTAGGGTTTCTAATTGCTAGTTGACCAACCTAAATGCTAGTTGACTTTTCCTAATCACGTGTACTGCTGCTGTAAGTGTAAATTAGCATTCCGAGACCCGATTTAACATGTAGTAACATGCTAGGAACCCCGTAACATGTCTAATAACTTGGTTACATATATTTGGATGTAATTCGGTGATACGTGAACTATGTGCTATAGCTTGTTGTGCGTTAACGTATGTTAAGTGTAATTGCGTTATTGTATGTTTTGGAGCGTAAACATAACACGAGGAGTCTCGGGTCACCAATGGGATGTCGAGTCTTGTACTTTGGGTCAGTTAAACAGTCACGGTGTTTTCAAACGAACTTGGTTATGGTCTGGACATCTAGGGACTAATTAACCTGCGGGTTATTAGTCTAAGTACTTGTAACTGTCGTATGTTAGGTCGCCCCTTTACGGGACTAGCATAGCAGCTGAGTTTACTCGGGTTAAGGAGTAACGCAACTTAAGGTGAGTTTACGGCCCCTCTTTTAAACTGGTTTTATACTTTCGGGGGAGAAAACATGTGTTAAAACGATTATTTGGTAACTACTGTCATACTATGGGTTTCTATTGTGTACTACACGATCTTTGGAAGTCCCGGGGGGAACCATGAATGTGCGGGTTTGCACAACGGGGAAATGTGAATAGCGCTATTGGGAGTGACCAACCCCGCTCGTCGGCTTGGAGGGCCGGGCGAGTGCATATTGTCTCAAACAGGAACAACAGGAACATTTGGTACTTTTCGGGCACAACATCTGGTATTCGAGTTAGTAATGGTTTTCCAATCGTGGTAGTAACAAAACGTACGCCTAGCTAGCGTATACTGGTTTTCGATTTATTATAGTATGGACAGGTGGACTTGGTACTTGGATACAAAACCTGTAAACTCACCAGCATTTTTGTGCTGACGTAAACTTTTACATGTTTTCTCAGGTCGCTAAGGTAGCACGAATGGAACTAGGGCGCACGCGTCTGCACGGCGTCTAGCTAGAGTTGCATGATTTCACAAACATTGAACATTGGTTTATTATTGAATAATTGTTTGAATAAGCTTCCGCTGTAAACGGGATTTTTAAACTATGTTTTGAAATTGCATTCATATTCATTTAGACTTGTTTATTGTGATCGTTGGTTTGGATCCTGGTTTGTCATGCGCCTCGCGGTAAAACTCCGCAAGTGGATTTTGAGGGTGTGACAGATTCACAAACAAGAAGGATTGCCCAAAACTGAAGCAGGGTGGGAACAACGGGAATGGGAACAACGGGGGCGGCGGCAGAAATGCACGTGCCTTCGTCATTGGAGCCGCTGAGGCTAGGCAGGACCCTGACACAGTCACCGGTACGTTTCTTCTCAATAACCGTTCTGTTAGTGTGTTATTTGATTCTGGTGCCGACAAGAGTTTTGTATCCATGGATGTTAGTCGACTGCTAGATGTAGTACCCGTACCATTAGAGACCAAGTATATTATTGAGCTGGCCGACGGTAAAACGATTGAAGCTACTAGTGTCCTTCGGGAGTGTCAATTAGAGTTGTCGGGTTTATCATTCCCCATCGACCTTATGCCGGTACCTTTGGGTAGTTTTGACGTTGTGGTAGGAATGGATTGGTTATCTTTGTATCGCGCGGAGATTGTCTGTTACGATAAAGTTATTCGGATTCCTCTCCCTGATGGAGAATTTCTTTCTGTGTACGGTATCAAGGGTGGTGTTTCGTTAAACATCATCTCTAGCATGAAAGCCCTCAAGTGTCTTCGAAAGGGTTATCCAGCCATTTTGGCACTTTTATCTGTTTCCTCTGTTGATGAGAAGAAGATCGACGACATTCCGGTGGTACGCGAGTTTCCTGATGTTTTTCCCGATGATTTATCTGGTCTTCCTCCTCATCGTCAAGTCGAATTCAGTATTGATCTTGTACCAGGGGCTGCTCCTATTGCTCGGGCCCCCTACCGTCTTGCACCTCCCGAGATGCAGGAATTGTCTAGTCAGTTACAGGAACTCTTGGACAAGGGTTTCATCCGACCAAGTTCTTCCCCTTGGGGAGCCCCGATCTTATTTGTTAAGAAGAAGGATGGAAGTTTCCGATTGTGCGTAGACTACAGAGAACTGAACAAATTGACCGTCAAGAACCGTTATCCTCTTCCACGTATTGATGATCTATTCGACCAGCTTCAGGGTTCTAGTTATTATTCCAAGATCAACTTGAGGTCCGGTTATCACCAGCTGCGCGTCAGGGAGGCTGACGTTTCCAAGACTGCTTTTCGAACACGATATGGCCATTTCGAATTCTTGGTCATGCCTTTCGGTCTCACGAACGCACCGGCGGTTTTCATGGACTTGATGAACCGCGTCTGTAAACCGTACCTGGACAAGTTTGTCATTGTGTTTATTGATGACATTCTGATCTACTCTAAGAACAAGACCGAACATGAGGAACACTTGCGTTTGGTTTTGGAACTCTTGCGACGGGAACAACTTTACGCCAAGTTCTCAAAGTGTGACTTTTGGTTACGCGAAGTTCAATTCCTAGGACATGTGGTTAATGAACTAGGGATTCATGTCGATCCAGGAAAAATCGAAGCGATCAAGGACTGGGGAGCACCAAAGACGCCAACTGAGGTGCGGCAATTCCTAGGCCTTGCGGGCTACTATCGTCGTTTCATTCAGGGGTTCTCGAAGATTGCTCAACCCCTCACCACTCTCACTCAGAAGGATAGGAAGTTCGACTGGGGTGAACCACAAGAGTCAGCGTTTGAAGAACTGAAGTCTAAACTGTGTTCTGTTCCTATTTTGTCTTTACCTGAGGGCCCTGATGATTTTGTTGTTTACTGTGATGCTTCTATTCATGGTCTCGGTTGCGTGTTGATGCAACGCGAGAAAGTAATTGCGTATGCTTCTCGTCAACTCAAAGTGCACGAGAAGAACTACACAACTCATGACTTGGAGTTGGGTGCCGTGGTATTCGCGTTGAAAATTTGGAGACATTACTTGTACGGTACCAAATGCACCATCTACACCGATCACAAGAGTCTCCAACATATTTTCGACCAACAACATTTGAACATACGGCAGCGTCGTTGGATTGAACTTTTGAACGACTATGATTGTGCTATTAAGTACCATCCTGGCAAGGCGAATGTTGTAGCAGACGCCTTGAGCAGGAAGGAATCTACTAAACCTCGTCGCGTTCGGGCGTTGCAACTCACTATTCATTCATCACTACCTGACCAACTCAGTTCTGCCCAGTTAGAAGCTTTGAAGGAGGAAAACCTTAAAGCTGAAACTATGCACGGTGCCGACAAGCACCTCGAGCGAAGACCTGATGGCCTGCACTATTTCGCAGAACGTATATGGGTTCCTTTATTCGGGGGACTACGGGAGCTTGTCCTTGATGAGGCTCATAAGTCCCGGTATTCTATTCATCCTGGTTCGGATAAGATGTACCAAGATCTGAAGGTGCTTTACTGGTGGCCAAACATGAGGTCGGACATAGCCTCATACGTGAGCAAATGCTTGACCTGTGCTAAGGTCAAGGTGGAATACCAGAAACCGTCGGGTCTCTTGCAACAACCTGAAATTCCGGAATGGAAATGGGAACGGATTACTATGGATTTTGTCACACAACTTCCAAAATCACCAAGCGGGAATGACAAGATATGGGTGATTGTCGATCGGTTGACGAAATCAGCTCATTTTCTCGCCATTAAGGAGACCGACACCATGGATCGTTTGGCTCGTCTTTACTTGAAAGAAGTTGTTTCTAAGCACGGGGTACCAGTTTCTATTATCTCGGATCGTGACTCCCATTTTACTTCTCACTTCTGGAAGTCTTTGCACAAGGCTTTGGGTACCCAACTGGACATGAGTACGGCTTACCATCCACAGACTGACGGTCAGAGTGAGCGCATGATTCAAACTTTAGAAGACATGCTGCGGGCATGTGTGATCGATTTTGGCAAGGGTTGGGAAGCTCATCTGCCGTTAGTAGAATTCTCGTACAATAACAGTTATCACACGAGCATCAAGGCGGCTCCGTTCGAAGCACTGTACGGAAGGAAATGTCGTTCTCCTCTTTGTTGGGCTGAGGTGGGTGAGAGTCAACTCACTGGGCCTGAACTAGTGTACAAAACTTCGGAAAAGATCGTACAGATTCGTAATCGGTTAGCGGCGGCACGGGACCGGCAAAAGAGTTATGCCGATCAGCGTCGCAAACCATTGGAATTCCAAGTCAATGACAAGGTACTTCTAAAAGTCTCACCGTGGAAGGGCGTCATACGCTTTGGGAAGCGTGGCAAACTCAATCCGCGGTATGTCGGCCCATTTACGATCCTGGAACGGATTGGGCCGGTGGCATATCGACTTGATCTACCGACGGAGCTCGGTAACGTACATAACGTCTTTCACGTGTCAAACTTGAAGAAGTGTCTGGCTGACGAGTCTCTCATCGTTCCACTAGAAGAGATCAAGGTTGATGATCGTCTTCGGATTGTGGAAGAACCTGTGGAGATCCTTGATTACAAGATTCGTAGCCTACGTCACAGCAAGATTCGTATCGTTAAGGTTCGGTGGAACTCGAACCGGGGACCGGAGTATACGTGGGAACGGGAGGATCAGATGAAGTCTAAGTATCCTCATCTTTTTCCTAAGGAAGCGTTCGAGTCGAGACATGTCTCTTCTGCAGCTGAATGAATCTCGGGTCGAGATTCCTTTTAACGTGGGGATGATGTGACAACTCGGGTAAATCTCTCTTTTGGTTTCTATCTTTTGCTTGTTTCCTTTGTTACTTCTTTTGTTCTTTTGATACTTGTGCAATTTTCGGGACGAAAATTCTTTTAACGTGGGGATGATGTGACACCCGGCAAATTCTGGTTAACAACGTTGTCTAGATGAAAGTCTACCTTAGCGAGTCACGCGTATGTTGTACTTAACTGGGTTAGTTAAGTCGGGTTATGGTTCGGGAACTATTGGTTAGTCTAGAAGATCATTGGATGTTGGTCTAGAGGTTCGTTAGATGTCAGTCCTTAACCAAGTGTACAAACGGTGACGATTTGTAGGATCGTCAGGGCATACGGAACGTACGAGTCTCGAGTCCCGGGAATTGGTGAACGAGTGTAAATATGTGTACTTACTTGTGTTATGTGTTTACAATCATTATGTGACTTGTCGGTACGTGAATATGTATTAACATATGTTAAAACGGGGTTTAACGCGCAAAACGCACAAAACCAACCCCTATAGGCGATTAGGAGGCCTAATCACCTATAGGGGAGGCGAGTAGGAGACCCTAGGGGCGATTAGGGGCCTACTCGTGTGAAGGTATAGGCGATTAGGCCTAATTGTGTGAACCTTCATGCGAGTAGCAACCCTAATCGCGTATAAGGGCTGCATACTCGCTAGTTACGGGCTGGACGACTAAAAACGACTATAAATACCATACTTAACCTCCTAAACTTCATTATACCAACCCTAGTCGTCCCATAACCCGCCCCAACACATAAACAACCTCTGGAAGGCGATTTTTGATCAAAACACAAGGTTTCAAGCTTGAATCATCATACTTTCATAATCCTAAGGTTTGATTTTCATCCATAACTCTTTATAAACGTTTTTAATCAATCCCTAATGGTCCAGACCTGTTGTTAAACGAAAAAGCTTTCTGAAAATCGTCAATAAGGGTTGTTAATCGGATTATAACTAATATGCATGCATTATGGGTGTGTATGATTAGAAAGCTAGGATTTTTATGATTCATGATGATGATTTGATATGTTATTATGTTAGATCAGTATTGATATTGATAGTATGATGATAGAAATCTCAGTAATTGGATATTAGGGTTATGATTACGCGTGTTAGTATGATGTTGCATGCTATGTGAATGGTGTTTGGATTACTTGGTTGCATGCAGGACTGATTATACGAAGTTAAACGAAGGATTTTGGGTTAAACATGTTTAGGATAGTGTTTGGGATGATATTGGGTGGTTACACACGTTCTGGATCTGATTTGGAGCGTTAAACACGCGAAAAACCGGAACAACAAGGTTACAGGCGAGTAGCATTCCTAATCGCCTATGTTATAGGCGAGTAGGGTGCTAATCGCCTATAACACAGGCGAGTAGAGGCCTACTCGTGTAACAGTAAGGGTGATTAGCCCTAATTACTAGTAAGTTCAGGTGAATAGCCCTAATTGCTAGTAAGTTCAGGTGAATAGCCCTAATTGCTAGTAAGTTCATGTGAATAGCCCTAATTGCTAGTAAGTTCATGTGATTAGCCCTAATTGCTAGTAAGTTCATGTGAGTAGCTCCTAATCGCCTATAATAGAGGCGAGTAGGGTTTCTAATTGCTAGTTGACCAACCTAAATGCTAGTTGACTTTTCCTAATCACGTGTACTGCTGCTGTAAGTGTAAATTAGCATTCCGAGACCCGATTTAACATGTAGTAACATGCTAGGAACCCCGTAACATGTCTAATAACTTGGTAACATATATTTGGATGTAATTCGGTGATACGTGAACTATGTGCTATAGCTTGTTGTGCGTTAACGTATGTTAAGTGTAATTGCGTTATTGTATGTTTTGGAGCGTAAACATAACACGGGGAGTCTCGGGTCACCAATGGGATGTCGAGTCTTGTACTTTGGGTCAGTTAAACAGTCACGGTGTTTTCAAACGAACTTGGTTATGGTCTGGACATCTAGGGACTAATTAACCTGCGGGTTATTAGTCTAAGTACTTGTAACTGTCGTATGTTAGGTCGCCGCTTTACGGGACTAGCATAGCAGCTGAGTTTACTCGGGTTAAGGAGTAACGCAACTTAAGGTGAGTTTACGGCCCCTCTTTTAAACTGGTTTTATACTTTCGGGGGAGAAAACATGTGTTAAAACGATTATTTGGTAACTACTGTCATACTATGGGTTTCTATTGTGTACTACACGATCTTTGGAAGTCCCGGGGGGAACCATGAATGTGCGGGTTTGCACAACGGGGAAATGTGAATAGCGCTATTGGGAGTGACCAACCCCGCTCGTCGGCTTGGAGGGCCGGGCGAGTGCATATTGTCTCAAACAGGAACAACAGGAACATTTGGTACTTTTCGGGCACAACATCTGGTATTCGAGTTAGTATTGGTTTTCCAATCGTGGTAGTAACAAAACGTACGCCTAGCTAGCGTATACTGGTTTTCGATTTATTATAGTATGGACAGGTGGACTTGGTACTTGGATACAAAACCTGTAAACTCACCAGCATTTTTGTGCTGACGTAAACTTTTACATGTTTTCTCAGGTCGCTAAGGTAGCACGAATGGAACTAGGGCGCACGCGTCTGCACGGCGTCTAGCTAGAGTTGCATGATTTCACAAACATTGAACATTGGTTTATTATTGAATAATTGTTTGAATAAGCTTCCGCTGTAAACGGGATTTTTAAACTATGTTTTGAAATTGCATTCATATTCATTTAGACTTGTTTATTGTGATCGTTGGTTTGGATCCTGGTTTGTCATGCGCCTCGCGGTAAAACTCCGCAAGTGGATTTTGAAGGTGTGACAGATTCACAAACAAGACTCACTCAACTTCTTTCTCTCTTACCCACTCATATTTGAAATCTATAACAATGGAAAACAATGGAGAAGGCTTTTACTGTTCACAACCAGCTCCTAAAACGGTAAAATCGACCGACCAGATTTGGAGGCGTTTACGCAAGCCATCAACAACATTCACGGCCGGTTCGACTTCAAGTAACCCACAAGTGAAAGCAGCCGAAAACGAGCAAGAAAAGCCCAAAGAAAACCCACAAGAAAACCAACAATGCAGAAACAACTGGTCTGCTGATGTTGTCGACTTTTATACAAACGGGGATGCCCCATTTTGCTACACTCGCTTCATTTCCGCCAAACTAGACAGAAATTTTTGGGGTACACTTCTAGGGTGCCAACCCAACAGGGCGCTATCCGCAATGGTAATTTTCACGTTAATTTATCTTGAAAGTAAATTGATTTGCTTAACTCAATAACCAACCTTATGCATTATTATGATTTCAGCACGTTGAGGCGTGGACGGTAAGAGTGATGCGACTTAGACAAGCAAAGCTTTTAAGAGATCCTACTTCACAGCTACGTTGGACAGTGTTACCCCCTGCCTTCTATGATGAAATGAAGGACTCGAATTCTTCAGTTGCCCTCGACATGGCTGGAAGAATGGAACCCTACCCGCCATTCTGGGAGGTTGACCGCGTTTACCTTCCTTTATCGATCGGGGTGGGAGACTGGCTGCTTATCCTAATTGATCTGAGAAACATGGTAATTACCCAGTATTGGACTGATAAGAGATGGAGAAACGAAAGGCGACGCGAAATTTCTCACTATATGGAGATGATTAGGCTTTTTTTCGAATGGTTTCTAAAACGTATTCGTTACTGGCTGAAGTCTAATCGTGTGGACAAAACACCAATTTCTGTTGGTTTAGTTGAATTAGATGTGCCCCAAGACAAGGGAAAGGTTGATAATGCGGGTGTCTTGGTTTGTATGATGATGGAGAGGCTTGTGAGAAAAAAGTCATTGTCGCTAGAAATCGACGTCGAAGATGCTTGTGTGAATTATCGACGACACATGGCAGATGAGCTATACAAATGCCGTTGTGAAGCAACTTCTCGTCATGTTACTTGATTATGTATTGTTGTTTCTCCTATCAATGTTTAACGATTCATATATTCATAGACATTCACCATTGCAATTCTTTTGATTATTATTATTATTACCACTAACCACCACTGGAATACACCACCAATTGACTACTCTATATCATTTGAAAAAAAAAATGACTACCAACAATGAGATGGCGGCAATGAATACCCATTCTAAATTGGCGGCATTGACTACACAAACTCAATTGGCGGCATCAAAGAATGATTTGGTTGATGCCGCCAATTCAATTCCAAACATTACCAAATTTGGTTTTTTTTCCCAATACCCACCAAATGTAATTTCTAAAACAATAAGTCTACTACTTATGTAAAGGATTCTAAAATACATGATGAGATAATTGATAAACTAACAAAATGCAAGTACCGCGTTGTTAATTGTTGTCGCCGCCGTAACGCGCGGGTTGCCAACTAGTAAGATAATATAGATATAGATAATGAAATATACTATATATTAATTAATTGTACTACTATTGATAAGGATAAAAATCCCTTGCTTTCTCTGTATTCTAAAAGAGTTCAAGTTCGGTTGATGGTATCCTTGCTGATTAAAGAATGGTACTAAATAATTAATATAATCCGATTTCTATTTTCCAATATCATGATTAATCGGAACTTCTCCCACTTTCCCTTAGATTCCAACAAACTAACTGTTAGTTAATAACATAAATCAAACAATTGATTTGTTCGTATATATCTGTAAGCGATTTTGTATGAATTGATTTCGTAATTCGTATTAGATAATGATTTTGACTAATTTGAATTGAGTCGGTTTCTGTCCCTCTGCTTCCCTATAAATTCAAACAAATAATAATCAGTTCATCAATACATCAATCATGGAAGGCACAAGAACCTTAAGCTTCAATCTCGTATCCGCAAAAGTATTCAAGAAACCCACATTCACCCGCAGAATGAATGTCTATGCAGTCGCTTCCATCTCCGGCACCACCTGCGAGGCTCAAAAGATACGAACCAGTGTAGCTAAAAACACTGATTCAGACCCTACGTGGAATTTTCCGATGCAGTTCCTCATTGATGAAGCGGCTGCATTACAAAACCACCTTACACTCGTTGTGAAGATCAAGAGGGTGGGATTTTTTGGCGTCAAGAATGTGGGAGAAGTTTGCGTTCCAGTGAAGGAGCTTCTGGACGGTGTAAAAGCTGATGGGAAGCCCATGCATAGCGTTAGTTATCAAATGAAACCGAAGAAAGGGGCTTTGAGTTTCACGTATGCATTTGGTGAAAAGATTAGTGAAAGGGTGGTGGTAGGATCAATTAGTGCTGGATATCCGCAGCAGTCGTATATCATGGCGGATGGTTGTTATCCATCAACGCCACCCCATGCATACGATACGTATCCTCCACAGCCTCTTCGGTCTAGTATGAAGTTTGGTTTGCTGGGAGGAGGTGGTCGGATGTTGCTTGAAGAGATTGCATCTCATGCTGCTTAAGAATGCGGTTGTCGTGGTGGCTTTTGCGGTTTATGAAAAAAATATGTTGTTTGATTTTTTTTTATTTTACAAATTTACAGAATTGTTAGGGTATATATAGCATGGACGTCGTTTCTGAAATCGGTCATTATGATCATGTGGTGTTTATGTTTTTAATCTTTTTTTAGTTGTTTTATAGTGTTTGATTAATTCAATTGGATCTTTTTTAGTTTTTATAAGTGAACTAAACTATTTTTTTTTTTTGTCCGTTTCTTTTCTTCTTTCTTCTGTTTGTGAACGTCTATTTATCGTAACCGGCTATTGTGAAGTTTGCTATTGATTTACTACAGTAATGGTCGAATGAGCTGCGTTTTCTCTTAGTTGAAGAAGAGGGATGATGCTGATCATCCCCGGCCATACTCGTGTTATATGAAAAAAATGTGCATATGAAAAAAATGGTTCAAGGAGACAGGCTCCGGTTTCTTTAACAAAGAATTTCACGTTTCCAAATTATTATTTTTATTTGTTTTTTTTAAACTATTATTTTACGTGTAGGGCCCGGATCCGTCGTTTAAGGAAAAAAATTGCCCCTTCGTGATCCCAACTTAAGTCTGGATAACAATTGGTGGGTTCGTAAACCACTACCGACCAACACCTCCAACTTAAGCATGTCTGCCAATTTGGTGATACGGACCATGACATCAGCCTACATGAACCAGCCCAATCCTCACGGCTCAAAAGAGAACTCAACAAACCGGCCCGATTCCATCATTAGTTTTAAAGAATTTTAATAACATTTTTGCATTTCTTTGTTTATTGTTTTATTGGCTTGGTAAATTAGCTAGTTGAACATGATCTCATTTAGTGGAGGATCATGGGGTAGAACATAGTGTATATGCTTGAAGTGACATGGTGGATATTTATTCTCACTGGCTTATTTAAGTCGTAATATTTTCATTAATGGAATTATTATAAAATTGTCCCGAGTGATATCTCTTTTCCTTAATTTTTTTCGAGCCTAATCCTCTCTAAAGATTATCACATCATTTGGCTGGTTTGATATCCAGAATATGGCACGCCTTTGGCGTTCACCTTTTCTTTTAAAAAAAGTGTTTTTTTTTTCAAACTTCTTCTAGTAGTAGTAATACAAATCATTGCTTTTGAAAAAGATAAACCAATTCAAACTTTCAATGGTTCGGTTTGTAGTGTTAAACTGTGAAACAGTTTGGTTGTAGACTTGTAGTTTTCTAAAGACGTGGCTATTGGTTTGGTCTAGAATTTTTGTCAAAACCAGACTGTAAGAGGAAATCACTCATTTATTATCAACAAAGCACTCTTAGATAATAGTTCCTACGAGTTTCATGGTGTATTGGAGATTATGACCATTTGACTAGTCAAATAGGCAAAGTGGACCTTATTATTATAGTCAAAGTCATCCTTACATTATGCTCTCATGACTAGCTCCTTGTCTTGTGCCCAAAGATTAGTCATTTCCCATTTTATGTATTTCCTATAAATTGTAGCATGTCATTCCATTGTAATTGTACCAAATATTACAATAAAACATCTTTCATACTCTCTCTACACTTCTGACAATCTACTTTTCCATTTTGAGAATCGATAATTAAAAACCGAGCGGCCCTCCGGCTGCAGGGCTAAATAAAACCAAATAGAAAACGCTTCCGCTTGATTTCTATATGGTGAATATCAAATTGTTTGGGCTGGGCTAGGCTAGGCTGGTCTGGGCTATTCACGAAGATTCAAATTGCTTAAATTAAACATCGTCTGGGCTGGGCTTGAAATGTCTCTTACAATTAACGGTGAGCTGTTTATTTTTTGTGATGATATTGGTGTCCAATTATTTAATGTGCGTTAACCTTTTCTTTTTCAAAAAGTGCTAAAACTCTATTAACAAATTTTATATATTAAAATTATTTAAATTTTTATTCAAAACGAAGATTGAAATGTCCAATCATCCCGAACATAGGATTGAGGCCACAGCAACCACAAAACAACGGTCCCTCTTTCCAAATTAAGGGACACAAACCGAAAATGAGTCAGCGTGCAACAAGCCTTTGCGAAAGTATGAAGCTCAAAACAGACAACTTTTACATGCCAATGATATACGAAACATAATATGATAGGTCTAGTGAAAAGGCAATTACATTGGTGTTTTGAATGATTGATTGTGACTAATGGAAGATACTTTAATTTGATTGATTACTACATCAAGATGTGGTTGGAATAAACCAATCGCCAAACCCTCCATATGTTGCATTATTATGTGAGAAAATATTAAAGAGAGTAGAATATGCTAGAGAAAGTATTAATGTGTCCCTCATTTTGTAGAAAATGAGTAAAAACAACATAGAACATACATTTTACTATTACACCCCATTTGCTATATCACCCATTTTCTGCTTCTTCATGTTTCCAAACACAAAATCTAAATTATAAAGCATAGGCACCATGGTGACCGTACACAAAAACACAAGCACAGGACCGAAAATCCAAAGCATGAGCGGAAGCGCAGAGTAGAAAATACGGTTCCCAACCGCGTTAAGGGTGAATCCCTTCTCTAAAAGTTCTGAAACATACTCACATGTCACACTTGATTCAAGTGGACAGTTGATCAAGAAGTTAACTTGGTTAATGAACCTAATTGATAGCGAGTGGCACATGAAAGACGCAAGGAGTACGAGCAACATGGTCACATATTTCAGTGCAACCATAAATTCTCCATGAGCCCCGTAAAGAGCATCGTTGATTGGTTTTTTGACGCTATACGTGCTACTAATGACAGCTGCTAGACCCGAGCACAAAAGTATGGATGTTGTGGCCATCAAGGTTGCTCCCATAATCGTGTTTCGAAGTGTTTGAACGGCTAAGATGTTTTTCTTATCATTGTCCTGTGGATAATGTACAAGGAAATAGTTAGATGTTTGATAAGGGCTTGTTTTTGGTTTGTAGTTACTATAATCCTTAAAAAAGCTATTGCAAACAGAATCAATAAATTTAAGAATATGAATATTCAGAAAACTAAATAATTAATTACTTTTTTTTTTATTGTTTGTAACTTTGTTGTAAAATGATAAAATAAGACCGATAACAACTAGAGGGGATAAAGAAGTGGTTGTCTTTTCTCAACTAGAGGGGAAACTGTTTCGTTCGGGGGTAGAAGAAATTTCTTCCTACTAAGATTTGCACTCAACAAATTTTCTGCCCACTCTCTAACCTAAAATAATATTTACACATAAAAATAATGTGTATATTAAAGATGTGTATATATGTGTATGTGTGTGGTAGACATGTAAGAAATTTTATATGTTTGCAAAATTATATAGGAAAAATATTAGCTATAGTAAGCTTGTAAAAAAGACATGAAGAGAGAATAAGTTAATAATTTATGATTACAGAAAAGCTTAAAAAAGAGGAGAAGCGTTCGAGCGTGCAACAAATGAAAACCGGTTATTGAATTAGTCCAAGGGACGGTAAAATAACCCGAGCTCGACGGTATACCCGAAACCTGAAGTATTTGAGACATGTGTACCTGAAACCCGAAGTATGGAACTGGGTATGAGATTGAAAGAAAAAAAATTATTTCGTAGGTAATGGATTATGTGATACCTGAAACTATATACCAGTTTACCTCATTCTTATACTCAAAAACTATGAAGTTTTATATTTATTTTCCCTTATTTATTGTTTAGTAATATTTCATTCTAGTAGCATCATTAATTGAAAAATAAACTTTTCTTTTGGAATACATATTTTGATGAAATTATTTGTATTATATGCTATGAAATACAAAACTATTTTTTGAGATCACTATTATAATGCATTTACATTTTTAAATATTTTAACAACTATCACTATCATGATGATAACGATGATAGGTATGTTATTTATCATATTTAATAGTAGATTTATACCTTGGGAGCGTCCCGAGGTTGAGAAATTTAATATGACATATTAATTTTACATACGAAATAGACTGGTGCGCTTTACAGTTACATGTATGAAGCTTCGGGTAGCACCTAACCTAAAACAATTAACAATGTATCTCAAATATTAACGCCTAACCTTAAACAATGTATAACTCTAATATTAAAATCTAATCTAAAACAATGTATAACTCAAATGCTAACACCTGTTGTAAATAAAATTTATATTTACTGGTTTGAACATAATTAAGGACATGTCTAATTGTCTATACATGCTTAATGAATAACCTGAACACTTTGTGTTTTTTTTCCTTTATGAACAAAACCCCACAAAAATAGTCGTTTTTTTCTCCGTTTTTATATAGCACTATGGTAATTGTTGGAAAGATAATAAAACGCTCGTTAATTTGGTGTAATTTTTTTTCTTTAAAAAATCTCGTATATAAAAGATATTAACGTTTAAAAATTATGGGAGGAAAATGAGAGACAAAAAATCAATTTTGTTTTTAATTTTTTTTCTTCTAAAATCACTCAATGTCAAATAACATCCTATATGACACTGTTAGAGAGAAGAATGACTATATGAGTGAGTAACAAATAGATATTGTATAGATTCTAAATATAAAATTATAAAGGAAAGTAATATATATACACAAACATGAAAACTCCGATGAGTATCTTTGTAAACTAACGGAGTAACGGATATATTCGACATCCGTAAATATGCCCAATACCCGATAAATACATGACGGGTGATGAGTCAGGCATTGAATTAGATTTTACATCCCGTTATAGATATGGAATTAGTTATACCTGACCCACTGCAATCATAGCCCGTTTATTAGTCTTTTAAATAAAAAGGGTTTTTGTTAACCCGCCGCTTTGCGGCGGGTCACGTTTGTTGGGCAACGATTTTCCTGCATTCTTTCGCGTAATTGTGGATGATTTCGTAGATATAAAAGATAATATTAAGTGACTGTTATTGTTGCGTGGGCTTCAAAAAAATACTCGCAGCTAAAAGCAAAAAGTTTGGTTGTCAAAGTTTGAAATTCTAAAAACTAAAAGTTTGGTGGTCAAATTGGAAGAAAAAAAATACATAAGTTAGTAAGAAATTTACTGGCCAAAGTTGGGTGGTCAAAGTTTGAAAGCCTAAAAGCTAAAAGTTTGGTGGTAAAAATTTGAAATCCTAAAAGCTAAAAGTTTGGCGGTCAAAGTTTGGTGGTTAAATTGGAAGAAAATAAAGTATATAAGTTAGTGGCCAAAGTTGGGTGGTCAAAGTTTGAAAGCCTAAAAGCTAAAAGTTTGGTGGTCAAAGTTTGAAATCCTAAAAGCTAAAAGTTTGATGGTCAAAGTTGATGGTCAAATTAAGAGAAAATAAAGTTAACCTAAAAGTTAATGACCAAACTTTTAAATCCTAAAAATAGAAGTTTGGTGGTTAAATTAAAAGAAAATAAAATTAACTTAAAAGTTAGTGAGAGAAAATAAAGTTAACCTAAAAAGTTAACCTAAAAATTAAAAATTAGTGTTGAATATATAATTAAAAGGACATTATACTTCAATTTAGATTAAAAGTACAAGTGTATAATGCAAAAGGGGTATTATAGGGAATTTTTAGGTTATATACATATGTTAAAGCATGAGCCTTTTTGTATCCCATCTTAAAATGGGTGTAAAATGACTCTCCTACCCATCCCTCCTACTTAATAAGGTACATAGATAAATAAAATGATAAGTGATGGTTGATGGTTGATATAGAAACATATAAATATAACAAGTAATACACATGTTTTCCACAAACCAATATCACTTTTGATTTTTCAGGAATGAAAAACTTTTTAAATAAAGAGTAAGAAATTCTGTGCCAACATAACACGAAATTTAACGTCAATCTAGCACATATGAGTTTAGTCTAAACGAGTCGGGTTAGTTACGTGTAATCGTGTTGAACATAGATACACGTAGCTAAATTAAGGGTCTTGTTCGGATCGATGATAGGTTCCTAAGTTGACTTGTTTAACATATTTTTTCAACAAATTTTAGAAATATATATTTTGTGTCACAACTTGAAGTGAATTGTTTAACATAGTACAATTTATACAACAAACCGTGTTTGTACCAACTTGCGAAAATTTGTGTCATGTTTGAATTGTATCTGTGACATGATTTACATGTTCGTCTCAAAATCTCGAGGTCATATCGGGTTCTATCTGCCAGCCGTTAGCATAACCCTTTTGACACCTAATACCATTTAGTTTTCTTGATTTAAAATATTTCTATAAACGAAAAAAAAAGGAAAGCTAAATCATTTATCAAATTGGGCAAGATCATGTTAAATCATTTATATATTAACAAAAAAATGAATTATTCCTTATAAAAATATATCATTTAAAATCATACTATCGGGAAGTTTTGATGCTTAATAAGAAATACTCTTGCACCAAGAGAACTATTGTACATGGAACCATCCATCAAACCGAGCCCGTTCTATCTATCGGTTCCTTTTGCAATTCAAAGTCACGACTTCAAGTTATCATGACCCTGTCCATGAAACTGATCGACTTGTGAATCCGATGAGACACAAGACACATATTACAAGATCATGTCCTTAATTTGGTGCTTATCTTAATAAAGATGAAAGAATTTAGGTGCATACCTCCATAATTGTGGATACCCACAAGCGGCGTCCTTGGTTGTTAGTGCCGATAATAGTAGACAGTGGTTGAGTCCGGACCTTGTGCCATAACCAAACGTGATAGCCGATGGTGATCATAAACGATGATGGCACCAATAGCACGTCAAGATAACACTTCTTCCATTCCATTATTGCATATACTCTCAAAAACCACTCGATGTCCCCTTCGATCTAATGGCGTAAGCAAAATAATAAACATATATATAATAGGAATGTGTCTATGAACAAAGACGGTGTTGAACGCAAGGTTCAACATCATAAAAAGCAAATTATAAAGCAAAAAAGAGACCCATCTTGATCATTTTACCAACACTATGCCTTATCATGCAACAAGAGTCTTGTTTCCTTCTCATGCTTTATATGCATTATTTTATTAAATCATTATGTGTGCATTATCTTTACCATGTTTTTTTTATATATGTAAAGCGGTACTTATAATCTTGTATTTATTTATGTATTTGATCAATTATTTTGAATATATTGAATTGTTGCAAGTTACATGAGCTGTACTCCTACAGGTTTTTTTTTTTTTACCATTTTGGGTCTAAAGTAGTAACGTATTGGAGAAATTACAAATTAGCCTTAAGAGTTGCTTGACAAAATTGATAAAGAAACGTCACATGTTTAGGGTGGTAGGGTTGTTACTATTCCATAAATCACTTTCTTTCTTTATAAAAAAAAATGATGGGTAATATATATATATATATATATATATATATATATATATATATATATATAGGTAGAGGTTCCTATACAAAGTGTGTTTTTTTTGTGGCACTAATTAAAATCTATCATAGAGGGTATTAGTGTAATTTTATCATTAGTCAATATTAGTCAATTATGGAAGTTATCATGCATTAATTAATTCGGAAGTTTTTTTTCCAGTTTTTATGACATTTTTTTGATTACATGTTTAGGAATAAACACTCATAAACAATTCAGTCAAAAATCCAAATCTATGCAAACATTGTGTTTAATAATCAAAGTGTTGTGTTTTATATATAAGCTAGATTTGTTTTTTACATGGCATGTGATGTTTTGTTATATTCAAGTGAATGGTGTGTGTTAGTCAAACATGGTGTTTTATAAATCACAAATTCTAAGGTGTATAAAATATAACACACTGATACAATCACCGTGAAAATAAAACACGCTGATCTGAATATAATAAAAATGCTTCTAGATGAAGATAAAATACACTGAATGAAAATACCAGATTCAAACAATTTGTTTGACCAAACGACATAACACCATGACTTGAATCGCAATACAATCATTACGTATGTTAAGACACTATGATTTTGAAAATAAAACACACTGATATAAAAATACCTGATTTCAACAACATGAATCGTAATACTTGTTGTAAGTTGAAACCCATCTAATTTTGCCTACACATCTAATTTTATTTTCGTATGAAATTAAAGGGTGGATCCATGATTCTAATGTGATATTAAATGTCATTTAATGGATTTCCATTTTTAAAGACACACAATTACGTTTATATCCCTAGTTAGTCAAATAAGTCAAATGAAATTAAAACAATTATTACAATTTTGACATTGATCAATCTTAACCATTCATTAAACAATCCAACGGCTCAAAACTCTTCTTACCCTTCGTACAAAAAAACACCCTTTGTACAGGATCCTCACCCTATATATATATATAGGGGAGGGTTATCTTGAGAACGCTAAATATCGCGAGAACCGTGAGAACAAATGAGAAAACCAATCAAAATCATTTTTTTTTCAATACAAACCTAATTATAATCAAAATACAACATTAAAAAACGAATTTTCTTTCCAAATAATTCATCTTTTCTTGCAAAAACACTTTCAAATTAACTTTTTACACATGTGTCAATGAAACAGTTTACACATGTACAAACAGTAAATTTACACATGTGTAAAAACAATTTATTTCCGTATACGTTTAAATTTTTACGTGTAAATTGTGTTTTTGGGATTGTATTTTAGTAATAAAGATAAATGTAAAAAGAAATTTTTTGATTTGAATGATTTTAGATGGCGTTCTCGCGGTTCGCACAAAATATTGGTGTTCTCAAATTAACTTTCCCCTATATATATGTGTGTGTGTATATATATATATATATATATATATATATATATATATATATATATAGGGGAGGGTTATCTTGAGAACGCTAAATATTGTGAGAACCGTGAGAACAAGTAAAAAATCTATCAAAATCAATTTTTTTTAATACAAACCTCTTTATAATTAAAATACAACATTAATAAATGAATTTTCTTTCCAAATAATTCACCTTTTCTTGCAAAAACACTTTCAAATTAACTTTTTACACATGTGTAAATGAAACAGTTTAAACATGTATAAACAGTAAATTTACACATGTGTAAAAACAATTTATTTTCGTATACGTTTGAATTTTTACGTGTAAATTGTGTTTTTGGGATTGTATTTTAGTAATAAAGATTAGTGTAAAAAGAAATTTTTAATTTGAATGGTTTTAGATGCCGTTCTCGCGGTTCGCACGAAATATAGGTGTTCTCAAATTAACTTTCCCCTATATATATATATATATATATATATATATATATATATATATATATAGGGGATGGTTCAATAGAAAACTCATTTTATTGAGAGAACTCGAGAACTTTATATTACATATGTGCAATATATCATATATTGCATATGTGTAATATATATTGCACATGTGTAATATATCATATGTTACACATGTGTAATATATATTACACATGTGCAATATATCATATATTGCACATGTGTAATATATATTACACAAGTGTATCATATGATATATTACGTAGGTGCAATATATAATATATTGAGTGTATTACATATGTGTAATATATATTGCACATGTGTAACATATGATATATTGCACATGTGCAACATATGCAATAGTAATATATCACACAAGTGTAATATACAACATATGATATATTACATATGTGTAATATAGAGTTCTCGAGTTCTCTTCCTAACTATGAGTTCTCAATTGAACCTTCCCCTATATATATATATATATAAAGGCTAAGAATCATTAGAAAACCCTACTTCCCGAGGTTTTTTTTCTAAAAAAAAATTAGGGCATGTAATATACATGTTTTTAAGAGTTTTGAGCCCAAAAAAATCAACAAAGCGTTGGATGGTTTTTAAAAAAAAAAAAAAAATAAGGTGTGCTTCGTAACATATGTTAGAATATTTTTACATTGGTAACATATGTTATGATGCATAATTATTTATTAAAAAAAAAACCGTTTGGCGCTTTTTCGATTTTTTGGCTCAAAACTCTTAAAAACATGTATATTACATGCCCTAATTTTTTCAAAAAAAAAATAAAAAAAGCTCGGGAAGTAGGTTTTCTAGGGGTTTTCTGGAGTTTCCTCAATTTTTTTAGATTTTTTATAGAACCTTACCCTATATATATATATAGGGTATGGTTCAAATAGGAACCATAGTTTAAGTAGGAACTATAGGAACCACTTTATAGCCATTGATCTCTAATGACATGATTGTAAATAAGTAAAACATTAATTAATTGTTTATTTTAATCAAAAGAGTATTATTGACTTTTGTTCAATATGCTTAGGTAATTAAATCTAAATTTGTAACTAAATAATTATTAACCCCCATTTATTATACTCAATCCCTATAAAATCTCCCTATCAGTTTTTTTTTATTTCATTCATCATCACCGACATATATATACATTGGTGTATATTAGTTTCTTTTTTGTTTTTTCATTCATCGTGAACGCATATATACATTGGTGTATATCAGTATTTTTTCTCATTTACCATCATTATCGACACAGATATACGTTGGTATATACCAGTTTCCTTTTTGTTTTTTTCATTCATCGTCATCACCTTTAAGGTTCGGTCTTTTATCCTCTTTATGTAATATACACCAATGTATACTATACACTGGTGTAAAGGCATTTGCGGTTGTCTCTTATCATCTTTATGTAATATACACCAACGTATAATATACACTAGTGTATATGCATTTGAAAATAATAAAGGCGTCTCCTCCATTTTGACGTGATAATCCTAATTAGGGTTTGGTCGCTTAACCCTAAATGTAATATACACCAACGTGTATTATCAAAAAATACATAACCTCAATGTACTGCACATTCGATTCAAAGAAATTATGCAATTGATCTAATCTAACCTAACAAAATCATTACAAATACAATTCCAATTGATTATACATTTTGATCTAACAAAAAAAAATAAATACCTAATACATCCGAGCAATTGAAGATTAAAAATAATAACGATTGATTAGTTTGAAAAAAAATAACAAAAACAGAAAATATATACATGTATACGAATTGTTGATTAGGGTTGTTCTTCAATATAATGATCGTAATAGTGGTTGAGAGTTTTAAGGAAACCAATCAATTCTTATTTAGTAACTGCTTTGATTATAAATTCTAATTATAATAAAAAGCTAATTAATTAAATGTATATTTACACTAATACCCTCTAGATCAAAATAAAAAATGGATGGCTCAGATTGGTTCCTAAGTTCCTAACTAGGGTATTGGTTCCTATTTGATATTATTCCTAGGGTAGGGTTCAAATAGGAACCATAGCTTAAATAGAATCCATACAAACCACTTTATAGCCATTGATCTCTAATGGCATGATTGTAAATAAGTAAAACATTAATTAATTGTTTATTTTAATCAAGGGGTATTATTGACTTCTGTTTAATATGCTTATTTGTAGGTAATTAAGTCTAAATTTGTAACTGAATAATTATTAACCCCATTTATTATACTCAATCTCTATAAAATCTCCCTATCAGTTTTTTTATTTCATTCATCATCATCGACATATATATACATTAGTGTATATTAGTTTCTTTTTTGTTTTTCATTCATCGTGAACACATATATACATTGGTGTATATCAGTATTTTTTCTCATTTACCATCATTATCGACACAAATATACGTTGGTGTATACCAGTTTCTTTTTTGTTTTTTCATTCATCGTCATCACCTTTAAGGTTCGGTCTCTTATCATCTTTATGTAATATACACCAATGTATACTATACACTGGTGTATAGGCATTTGGCGTGTTCATCCTCACAGCGATTATGTCTCTTATCATCTTTATGTAATATACACCAACGTATAATATACACTAGTGTATATGCATTTGAAAATAATAAAAGCGTCTCCTTCATTTTGACGTGATAATCCTAATTAAGGTTTGGTCGCTTAACCTTAAATGTAATATACACCAACGTATATTATCAAAAAATACATAACCTCAATGTACTGCACATTCGATTCAAAAAAAATATGCAATTGATCTAATCTAACATAACAAAATCATTACAAATACAATTCCAATTGATTATACATTTCGATCTAACCAAAACAAAAATAAATACCTAATACATCCGAGCAATTGAAGATTAACAATAATAACAATTGATTAGTTTGAAAAAAAAATAACAAAAACAGAAAATACATACATGTATACGAATTGTTGATTACGGTTGTTCTTCAAGATAATGATCGTAATAGTGGTTGAGAGTTTTAAGGAAACCAATCAATTCTTATTTAGTAACTGCTTTGATTATAAATTATAATTATAATAAAAAGATAATTAATTAAATGTATATTTACACTAATACCCTCTAGATCAAAATCAAAGATGGAAGGCTAAGATTGGTTCCTAACTATGGTGGTGGTTCCTAATTGATCTCAATTATATATATATAGGGGAAAGTTAATTTGAGAACACCTATATTTCGTGCGAACCGCGAGAACACCATCTAAAACCATTCAAATCAAAAATTTCTTTTTATACTTATCTTTATTACTAAAATACAATCCCAAAAACACAATTTACGCATAAAAATTTAAACGTATACGGAAATAAATTGTTTTTACACATGTGTAAATTTACCGTTTGTACATGTGTAAACTGTTTCATTTACACATGTGTAAAAAGTTAATTTGAAAGTGTTTTTGAAAGAAAAGATTAATTATTTGGAAAGAAAATTCGTTTTTTAATGTTGTATTTTGATTATTATTAGGTTTGTATTGAAAAAAAAATGATTTTGATTGGTTTTCTCATTTGTTCTCACGGTTCTCGCGATATTTAGCGTACTCAAGATAACCCTCCCCTATATATATATATATGTATATATAGTGGGGAACTCACGCATTGCTGCGGAAAGACAATTTGTAGCGTAATACTCGTTACTGTTAGTTTATCGATCCTCTCATGATATATTGTGTAGTATTTGATGTGTGCTAGATCTAGTAAATATATTGTTAATGGATTTTATTTTTAAAATGGTTCTTGGACTTGTAGAAAATAAATTTAAATAAACTATTAATTTAGGTAACAAACTATTAAACTTGGCTGAGAAGATGACAAAAAATTATGGCATGTTATCATTACTAGTAAATATCATATTGTCATTGCTGATAATATTGTTTTTATATGTTTTATAAAACTTTATAAGTAAATTTTAATGAAACAAACAAGTTAAGTGGTTTTTTGTTGTTAAAAAACTATCTATTTAACCAATTTGTGAAAAATGGGTTGTTACCTAAGATTTAACCATCACATATTCTTTGCATTATAACCAACATGTATTAGACTATAAGGAGTGGGGAGGGGGGGAGGGGGATGAAACGTCATGTGGCACTTGTGGGCTCCACATGTGAAAGGTGAAAATTATGGGGAATGGAAGGGGGGAAGAGGGCGGGGAAGTGCCACGTGGAATTTCATTTTTTTTATTTTCTTTATAAACTAATAAAAAAGACATTTTAATAAAAACATAGTTAAAATCATTATAATTAATAACTATGTTTTTCTAACAAGGACACCGCCCCCCAAAGTCACAAAAAACTTTGGCGAATGCTCTTTTTAGCAAAACTGCTCAGAGCCTGGGAGAAGTTTTTGAGTTGTCCACTCGCCAGAAGGCGGTGATTGAATGCCTAAAGGGCCCTCATGCTCAGGATTTTTTGACCGTTATCCCGATTGAGGGTTTGGGTCAATGCATGTCTGCAGTAGAGTACAGGGCTATACTCAAGTACCGATTGATGATCCCTATGTACCCGGAAGATGAAACATGCCCAATCTGCCGTAAAACTTGCATGGATAAATACGGGGAGCATGCAATTCATTTCAAGGAGCTCCCTGGTTTCAAATATCGGCATGACTGGGTGAGGGACGTTTTGTGGGATATCTTAAGAAGAGCTGGGATCTCTGCCAAAAAGGAGGCCCCTGTAAACTTCCTCACAGACCCCACGGAAGGGAGATCCACCCTGCGACCCGCAGATCTGCTTGTCTTTGATTGGGAGAGGGGGAAACATGCCTGTGTGGACCTCACCGGGGGTATCTCCGCTAGTTAGGTTAAGGAAAACAGGGTTCGTAGCTAGGCAAGCATCAAGAAAGGCGGAATCAAAGAAAGTAGATAAACACGCTAAAGCTTGTGCAGATAACCAACATGTCTTTATCCCTCTGGCCTTCAACACCTTTGGCTCCCTGGCGCCAGAAGCTATTTGTTTCTTGACCAGGGTCCAACGGGTCGTCCACAGCAATGTTTTCATCCACAGGGGGCAAGGTTTTGTCTTTAGTAGACTAGGGTTTGCAATTCAAAAAGGGGTGGCGGCGCAACTTGTTGCCCGTCTACCTGCTATTATGATGTAACTTTCGCATTTTGTTTTAATGAGAAGTAAATTGAACTAAAAAAAATTAATAACAAACTACAAACAAAAAAAAATACATGAAATAGAAAAAAAAATACATAAACAAAAAAAAATATACATGAACCAAATATGTTTTTAATCATCGTCGAATTCGTAATGTCTTGGAAGACTCCAAATACATAAAAGTTTTTTCATCGTATCTTGGTTCGGGTGAGAAATAATCATGTACCAATAAATCATTTGCGTCTTGTGTAACAACCGGCAAAAATAAGGTAATTCCGTACTAATTAACTATACGCGATTAACGTAATTAAATGCAATTATGTGTTGATTATTTAACTAAGGCTTTAGAAAGATAGCAATTCCCAAATAATGCATAGGAATGCATATGTTTAATGACAAAACATGATAGGATCGTGTGCGAATAAATTATCCGGTATGGACACTGGCAATTACCCGGTGAAAATTAAATAAGCGAAACGGATCCCGGACACCCGGGATATAAAATAAAACGTAATTTCACAAAATATAATGGGTTTTGGAACTCCAAAGCCATACGTGAAAACTTGTTATACAAACCTCCCGTTAACGAATAAAGTGCGCGTACCGCACCCGATACGCGCATAACATATAATTTCACCCGGCAAAAGCCAAAATAAATTATCAACGCTTAAACCGGACTATGTTTAAGGGTTATTAAGGGTATTTTTAATATCCGGATGACGCGCGATAAAAACCCGGAAAATACCCGGACGGTACCCGAACGAAAGGGAATTAAACATAACAAATAATGGGTATTATTTAGCAAAGTGGACCCCACCCAAGCACCCCATGGGGCCGGCCTATGGCCCACCCAAATGGATAATATCTTTGTTATCTCACTAAATCATTAGGATTAAACACTAATCATAAGGTTGCATGGACTTGTATTGGGTAAGAAAAATTCACCAAATCCTCTCATCTCTCTCTCTAAACTCACGGCACAAACACCCTCTTAATAATCTCCAAAGATTTTTTTTTTTACAATCTTACTTAACCCACTTGATCTTCCATAATCCAAGATAAGATATTGGATGATCTTGGAAAGATTTGAAAGAGAATGTTATAAACAAACTAGTGAGAATACTTGAAGCAAAAACCAAAAATTCTTCTTCTTCTCTTCCTCTTGGCCGTAACATTGCAACCATCCATACACATTTTTCTTACAAATTTTACACTTCCAAATCATCTCTAGATCATTATCCTTCAAAACCCCATTGTGTGTTTAAGAGCTTGGAGCTTAGCCCTTTGGAAGAACACACTAAACCCTATCCAATCCAAGGTTTTTGTCTTCCCTAGCCTTGAGCTAGTAGTAAGTTTTAACCTTGCTTTGATTATTAAGGTTCATATTATGTGTTCTTATGAGCAAGTTGTACATTGATGGGTAGAATGTGGTTTTGAAACATAAAGTTTAATGTATCTTACAAGAGTAAAATGGAAGAATAATAACATGGATAAATCATGGATTTAATATTAGTTATGTGATATTTCAAGAAAATGTAGAAATGTGTACATACACTTAAGAGAGTTGATGATTTGGGCATGATTTTTGAAAAAGACTTGGATATGATAAAAGATGGTTTTAATCATCATAAAATGACTAGTTAATGTCAAAAATATGTTGGAATGTGTTAGATGATCATGGATGAAAAAGTTACATGTTCAAAGTCTACTCACTTGGACGAGTGAAATTTGGATATGTTGGATAAAAACATAAAACACACATGTTAATAGCATCAATAATGAAATAAAAGACTATTAGAAATGGAATAATGTAAAAGTAACCAAACATGAGAAATATGATTCTTCAAAGTCCACTAGTTGGAAGAAAAATGCTAACTTTGGAAGTTAGGATGGAAAAGGTAACATTTATAAGCTAAGGGACTAATATAGTAAATTTGAAAATCGAGGGACTAAAATAAGTATTTTAGAAACTTTGGTCCAAAAATGTGTTCACGGAAAGTTTGGTGTCCAAAAACGTAAATAATGGTTTTTCCAAGTATAGTTTTGGTAAACATGAGAAACCTACTTATGTATATTTTGAAAAATGTATTTTTATAAAAATAGAAGTTTTATAAAAATAGGAGTTAAGTTAACATAAGGATTTTATAAAAATAAAGGTTTTATAAAATATTGGACAAAAGTAAAGACTTGGGAAAACTTGTACAAAAATGGATACTTTTATATAAATGGGAATATAAAGTATCGGAAACATTTTTGGAATACAAGATAACAAGTTGAACTAGAAATACAAAAGTATATTTTTCCAAGTAATATATGTTCGGAATTGGAAGTATGAATAATATTTCCATAGAACGCATATTGGAAGAAAACGTGGAAAAAGCTAACTAACGGACTTAGTTACATGAACTAACGATAACGGATAAACGGACAAACGAGAAAAGAATGCCATTGCGGCAAGATGAAAATATATATTTTAAGAAGTAAAATATATATAACATGGGTGAAACTTATGTAACACTTTCCTAAGTGTTAGAAAGAATATTCGTGGGAGAAAGCATAACGTAAAGAATTAAAAACGCTAAACAAAACGTATGGACTTAACAAGGAAAACTCACACGTTAATGTATGTATACATGCTCGTCTCGACGAAATTCTAGTATATCTATTTGAATGGGAAGGTAGATATGCGAGAAGGAAAACCGAGACGAGTAGGTGAAGTATATCTACGAACATGTGAATACCGACAAGATCCTAGTATATTTATTTAAATGGGAAAATAAATGTACGGCATGGTGAGTTGAGTCGGGCGTTAAGAATATATTACCGAACGACAAGACCTTAGCATATTTATTTAAATGGGAAAATAAATATGCGGCAAAGTGAGTCGGGTCGGGTATTAAGAATACATTATATCGAACAATACGATCCTAAGTATAATTATTTAAATGGGAAAATAATTATACGTTAGGTAGAGTTGTGTCGAGAATAATAGTATACAAGTTACAAAGAATATTAACGAGAATAATACATAACTCGTAAGAAAAGGGTAATCCATCGCCAACGAACCTAGGATACGCGTCTAATTAAACGGGAATTGGAACAAAACGTGGTCGGGGAGTTGGGTGTACGACTTGCCAAGGCACATGCACTATAGGTGTAGTGACTTATACGTCTAGGACGTTTGTAGGTGCGGGACCACAAAACTTGCTATCTTCCTTTTGAGCCAAGCACAGATTCAGGTGAGTCTCACGGCCCCATTTTAAACTATTTTATGTTTTTCGGGGGAAAGATATGTTAGGGAAATGTTTGACGGGATAAGTACTTGAGTTGTGATCGCCACTCGGGGTTGAGACCTCTCTACTATAATCATTAATTCGGGAAATGAAACCGAAGGAATATTTGAATAGTACTATTGGTGCCTGACAAGGCCCACCCCTAATCGATAGCGTCGATTATGCATCGGCGTATGCCTGGGGTGCACGTATTCTGAAATCAAGTCCTAGGAATACCGAGTAACGACTTGGAGCGGGGCATTATTATTTGTCTTGGTTTGGTTATAGGCTCAAGTAGAATTGTAGGAACTTGCAACTCCTATAAATAGTCATAACATGGAAATTCCCAAAGTGATAAAGTTTGATAAACTAAAACCTGTGAACTCACCAATATTTATATATTGACGACTTTTTAAACATATCTTTCAGGTAATTGATAGACGATGGATAACGTGGCAAGCTGGGTCGGGAGAATCTCTCATATGGGCATCGGGTGTTTCAAAAGGGTTTCAACCTTAATTCCCAAAGTATCGGGATATTTTTGAGAAACCACTTTAATGTATTCAAACAATTTTTCGTTTATGTGTGAACATCAAACATGTTTTCGACGTCTTAAATAAATGTTCCGTTTTTCTTAATTACTTATGATTTGCGTTAATCTTGGCTTCATGCTCTTGAACCGTCGCGCCACGTGTTTCCGCCATTGGCGTGGTGTGACAGAAAGTGGTATCAGAGCCAAGGTTATAGCGAATTAGTATTTTTAAAATCTAAACTATAACCGGATTTGGTTAAAAAGGTGTAGTTTTCAAAACCATTGCATAAAACGCAATAAAGTAAATTATTTCGAAAGAAAAGGACATTGGGTAAGAAGAGATTCCGACCAAGCTAGCCATGGGTACTAGTGCGTACTACATTAATATTAGAAGTTAGGAAGAGTGCCTCAAATGTACGCTTAACTTTCTAATGAATAATATATAAATGTTAGTACGGTTCTTTTGTCAGGGATGTCGGACGCCGAGAGTGCCGCGCCAAGCTACGACAGTAGCATTCAGATTCTGCCGCCCCCACCGATCAAGGTCGTAGTACTCGACCCAGAGGACGATGACATGGAGGTAGACGCCGCCATGGGAGGAGCCGACAGCGACAGCTCCGATGAGACAGGCCCCAGTGAGGACCCAGGGTGGGCCCCCGCTGGAGGAGACATGGCCGCCACAGCTGACCTACCGATGGCAGGGGCACCACAGGCCGATCTGCCGCTAGTGCCACTACCCGCCGCACCATTACCACCCCACCCCATTCTCGCCGTCAGGGATTTCCCTGCGGACTGTGCAGGTCCCTCGAGACCCGCCCCCACACAGTCTGAGACCGTAGAGTCTCCCTTCGATCGACATGCCCACGTCGATCGTGAGCCATTACCCACCCCTCACATTCCCGTTCCCCCGGGTATGAGGCTTGTGCCTCTTGCCCGAGGACATAACGGATGGATCTCGGACGACTCCGACGACGAGTCGACAGCGTCGGTTCCGGCTGTAAGGATGCTCGATAGATGGTGATGGTGATGGTTTGTATCAGAGGGTTACGGTTACAGTTTGGAACCGTTTGAAGGGTTTGGGTGTTGGTAGCTGTAACACCCCAACCGATGGCGGAAACATCGGGATGTCACGTATTGATGATTGTTTAGTAGCTCATGGTGAATAATAAATTTCAATAAATGATTTAAATAAATTACATACAATTGTTCTACAATATTTCGTACATCAAAATGAATAATACTATGCACACATCTTCAAGCATTAACTCAAATCTTCAAGCAAGTAGAACTTGAAACATGTTAAATTTGAAAATATTTTGGGTCAACAAAAGTTGGTGAGAATACATAGGTTTTTGAATATAATTGATAACAATAGTTTGTACAACATTCACAGTTGTATGATGATAGAGTATGATTCCGACATGTAACAATGGGTCTTTGTACAATCAAACCTTGTGTCGACCGAGGACTAACTCGCAAGTTAGTTAGATGTTGTTACTGTTATCGATCATCCCTGAATTTATGTGGGGGGATGGGTTTGTCAGACATATAACGCTATAATCTGAACAGGCGGCTTGATCAATGTTAATGATTGTACTGTGTCTTTTTGTTACAGTCAAATGATAGAATGAGTAAATGATAGTGTAATTGAATCACAAGTTTCAACAATGTAAGAATGAGTAAATGATGCTGTATAAAATGTTTAAACATGTTTCACCCCAAAATGTAAAATAGAAAAAGGGGCTATGTAAACTCACCTTAGCAAAATGTTAAGTCTCGTAAAATAGAATATATGTTGCCCAACGATGCCAAGTATTACCCTATAATTAAGGTGATAAATATGTCTAAGTCTTTCTAGTCTACAAATATATTCTAGGGTTTCGAATTGGGGATAAGTGTTCGTTTGATTAATAAATAAAATGTCTAATAAATAAGAGAAATTTGATAAATAAATAAACAAGAATCTTTTTGTAAATTTTAAATTTAAGATGGTCATAATATAAAGTTTTAAGTATGAAACTAATTTTTATAAAATTATTTTCTTAAAAACAGAATATTAAATCTATTTATTTCAAATTGTCAAAATATAACTTTAATATTTAAAAATATTAAAATTAAATAATTATTAAATTAAAAATTGTTTTTCTTTTCCAAATAATCAGAAATAATTAATATAAAATTTTGGTGCAAAAATATTGAAAAATGGATTTATTATGATTTATTTATGATTAAAACTAACAAAAATTGATTAAAAGTATTAAATAAATGATTTTTCAGAAATAAAAATCATTTCAGGAAAGTTTAGTGTTATATAAACTCAGAATAATTTTTGTGAAAATTTATAAAATCGTTTTGATATTTTTATTGAATTTTATAAATATAATAGAATAAACTTGATTTATTTATTAAATATATTAAATAAATTAATTTTTGAAAACTAAAAATTGTTTGTTAAACTTTTTCATTAGATTAACACAAAATAAGTTTTGTAGAATTTTTAAAAGAGTTTTAATATTTTAAAATGAATTTATAAAATATAAGTAATATATATAATTAAACTTGATTGTTTTTTAAAAAAAACAAAACAAAGAAAAATGGTTGCAACAGCTGGGGATCAAACCCGCGTGCCTTGGTCAGAGGGCACCAGACACAACCACTTGGTCCAGACCAGTGGTTGTGTTTGGTTTCAGTTCATATAAAATAAATAACCTAGGTGAAATCAGTGTTCTTCCCCAATTCAACATACGAGCCCTAGATTTTCCAATTGGGTAATTTACACAACATTAACCCAATTAATCTTAGGGTTAATGTTGTGTATATGCCGAACATCAAAACCCATCAACAAAAACAGACTTACAAATATGTTTCGATACTGGATTGATCGGTCAAACGCCGAGGTCAAAAACACGATCAAAATCAAGAACAGAGGATTTGATAAGAGAAATTGGGGATTAAGAAAGAATGAGTGGCGAGTTGTGAAGGTCCAGAGGGGTTCAATTTATAGGGTAGTGGTCTAGATGTTCGAATTGGCAAGGTTGACCTTGTCTTGAATGTTTGACGCGTCAATAATAAAAAATGGTAAGAATTGAAGGGTAATTGACGTGTGTATGACTCAATATAGGCCGGTAATCACGTTGCCATGCCAATCCCTGATCAATTACGAGTTAATGGATTGATTTTGGTAAGTCGTTGATCTCAGTTGACTTTTCCAAGTCAACTGAGATGATTTTGAATCCGTGATATAATTATAACGCGTTGGTTTTAAACCAACAAGGATGTGTAGAGCAGATGGTTGTGTTTGGTGTGTGTAATGAACCAGCTTGGGGCGCGGGTTCGAGTCCCGGCCCAAGCTTTTTATTATTTTGACATTTACAAGAGGAATTTGGACCTCTACAAAATGAAGATCATGATAATCTCCAGGAAGAATCTTCCAAGAAAACAAAAGACAAGGGAAAAGAAAAGATCAAATGAGAATTAGACCCCACTCATAGATAGGAGTCTTTGAAGAATATTGCCATGAGGCATACCATGAGGAATAAATCAGGCATAAGTCAGAAGCATCTTTGAATATGGCAACCTAGAGTCTTGTCATAAGAGCCTTATAGGCTCCCTGTATGTTATGTTTTATTTTGTTTGGTTGTGTTTGGTTTTCCTATATATAGATGTAAAATATGTAGTAGGAGGCATGCCTCCCAGACTTACATTTATCTTTATCAGATCAAAATATTGATGATGCTTTAACATTATATGTTAAAACACATGGTTACAACTATGCTCATGGATCCGAAATAATATGTATCTGTTATAGGATTTATTTTAGATTACTAACTACCATGAATGCTAGATGCAAAAGAATCAATAAACCTAATGATGAAACCATTTTAATTGAAACAAACTATGGAAAGTCAAACATTTCCATAAGAAGACCTGTCAAATGGGAAGAAATAGCTTTCCCTAAAAATTGGGTCATAAAAAAGGCAGTCAATATTCAACCTCAAATAAATCATAAAGTTAGGAGACTTATAGAAACTCCTGAAGGAAACATAGAAATAGAATTTGAAGAGGAAAGAAAAGATAGAACTCTTTTAAGATCGTCTTCAACAAAATCTTATATCTCGCCCATAGATTACAAAGTTGATATCCCAGAATCCTCCAGAGCTTCTACTTCCCAAATAAGAAATAGAGTAGCAAACCTAAATATAAATACTGATAATCTGGTCACAGGAGCTTACCAACCTGTAGGAGAAGATGATACAATCTCCCAAATGAGTTTTAATTTATGATGATAAGTAAAAAATTAGATTTTAGTCCAGGATCTACTATTAGAAATCAAATAGTAGAAAATTATAGACAACCCAAATGGTTGCCTTTTAGAAATTGGTTTAATAAATTTTATCCTAAAGATGAAAAACATAGATTAGGACAAGAATTTTATGAAGATTTAGAACTTGTCCAGGAGATTATAGAATTTCCAGTATGGTTTATAAATAAGTATTCTTACAAATATATCTCCATGATAGAAAAAGATTATAGACTTAATAATGGTGAAATTATAAAATCTGTTTTTCCTCCTTCAAAAGATTTTAAAATAAATAGAGATCACGAGGAATTACATTTCTCTGCTTTCAAAAAAGCTATAAAAGATGAATCTATCCAGGCTACTATGGCTCAGGTGAATCAAATTATTCAACAAAATAATTACACTAATTTAGGCATTAGAATTATTTCTGAAATGCTTCAAGATACCAATAACAAAATTGATAGTTTAATAAAAGAAAAGGGAGAAACTAGTAATACGAAGAAGGAAGAAGACTTAGCTATGAGTATAAAATCTTCAATCCAACCTCCTCCCGAAATAAAAGATTATAAATTAAAACCTATGAATGACTTAATGGAAGTAATCAAAGAAAAATTATCTAATATTCAAATTAATACTTTGGAAGAAGAAAATATGGATGATGAAACATTTGAAGCTTATGTTACTGATTCCATCAATAGATTAGATAAGGGTAAAGGAGCTTATAGTTCACAATATGTTGATAAACCTAGACAAAGGATGTATTATTATCCTAGACCAACTCCTCAGGATGTTCTTAATGAAGAACAAGAATATGTAATTAACAATTCTTATAGTGGAAAATCTATTTATGAATGGAATTTAGATGGTTATACTGATAGACAGGTTTTTATGATGACACATCGAATGATGATGTATGCTACTATAGCAAAGAACAATCAAAATACTGATACTGCAGTTTGTAAAATGATAACTTCAGGATTTACTGGTCAGTTAAAAGGCTGGTGGGATAATTATATTGGACAAAACCAGGAACAAATTTATCAACATGTTAAAACGGAAAATGGCGCTAATGTTTCTGATGCTGTTTACACATTAATTCTTACAATTATAGAACATTTCACTGGTAGATGGTCAGATAACTCTGAAACAATAAGGACCCTTTTAAATGGTCTTAAATGTCATACTCTAACATCTTTTAGGTGGTACAAAGATGTCTTTTTAAGTAGAGTTTATGAACTCCCAGAAAATAATAGTCCTCATTGGAAATCGAAATTTATAGATGGTCTCCCTTCATTATTTGCTGAAAGAGTAAGAAAAACTCTTAGAGGAAATGATATCCAAATTAATTATAATAATTATACTTATGGCAGATTAATAGGAATCTGTGTCCAGGAAGGTTTAGCTTTATGCAATGAACTTAAACTAAATCAACAAATCAAAAAACACAATTTAACAGAAAAAAGACAACTTGGTCATTTTTGTGATCAATTTGGTTTGGAATGTAATAAAGAAGGAAAAAGGGAAAAATATTCCCAGAAAAATTATAGAAAATCGTCTTCTAAAGAAAAGTATTTCCAAAAAAGAAAGGAAAAAAGGAAATTTAGAAAGGAACAAAGAGAAAAGAAATGGATTCCTACTTGCTGGACATGCAAGAAAAAAGGGCATACAGCAAATAATTGTCGTCAAAGAAAGATAGTAAAAAATAAAATTAATAATCTTGAAATAGAAGAAGATATAAAAAATGAGTTAAACAAAATATTTGATTCTGAAGACTCTTCAGATTATGATTCAGAATATAGCCAGAGCTCTGAAGATTGCAAAGATTGCTGTAATAAAGCAGAATCTGATAATGACATGATCTATAGACTTATATCTCAATTTCAAGATAACGATCTTGAAGAACATGATATTAATGTAATAGATAGCAATATGCTTGAAAACATTCTTAATAAAATCAAAAATCCAGAAGAAAAATTAAAAATCCTTAACATACTATATCAGGCCGAGGAAAAAGATACTACTAATAAAAAAGAACCTGAAGGACCGTATTCAATGAAATATATCCAAGATACCCTTAATAAAAAGAAAGAAAATCCTTCTACTTCTGAAGATTTAAAGTTTGAAATCATAAAATTAAAAGGGGAAATAACAAGCCTAAAAAACCAAAGTAATAACTTTGAGAAAATGATTTCTAATCTTGAAAATAAAAATATACATTTAGGAGAAGCCTCAACTTCCAAGACTTATAGTCAAATTCTTAAAAATGAAGATTTTCCTCCCCTTAATAAAGATGACGAATTTATCCAAACAGTTGAAAAAATAACTTCCCAAAAATGGTTAGTAAAAATAACTCTACTCATAAATAACTCTTTTAAAAAAGAATTAATTGCTCTTATAGACTCAGGCGCGGATCTAAACTGTATAAGAGAAGGTCTCATTCCAACTAAATATTTTGAAAAAACCACTCAGGTTTTAAAAGCTGCAAATAGAGAAGATATGGGAGTTAAATATAAACTTCCAAATGCAAAAATTTGTTGTAATAAGGAGTGTATTCCAACTTCATTTGTTCTTCTAAAAAATCTTTCAAATGAGGTGATTTTGGGAACCCCTTTCCTATCAAAAATTTTCCCTTTAATGAAGGTAAATAAAGAAGGGTTTTATGGCACTTATAAAGGTAAAAGTTTATATTTTGAGTTTATAACTCAACCCATTGATAAATTAATAAATGAGATATTAATTCAGGCAAAAATTTGTCAAATAAACTTCCTAAAAGAAGAAATTAATATTAATAATATTGAAGAAAGTTTAGCTAATCCTAAGCTCATATCAAAAATCACTTTAATAAAAAATCAATTTATAAATGAGATATGTAATGATCATCCTAATGCTTTTTGGGATAGAAAACAACATATTGTTTCCCTCCCTTGTGAAGAAAATTTCCAAGAGAAGGATATTCCAACAAAAGCTAGACCTTGTCAAATGAATTCAGAATATTTAGAATTATGTAAAAAGGAAATTGAATCACTTCAACAAAAAGGATTAATAAACCCTTCTAAATCTCCTTGGTCATGTACAGCCTTTTATGTTAACAAACATTCAGAACAAGAAAGAGGGGTCCCAAGACTTGTTATAAATTATAAACCTCTTAACAAAGTATTACAATGGATAAGATATCCAATCCCTAATAAGAAAGATTTATTAGATAGATTATATAATTCAATAGTCTTTTCCAAATTTGACTTAAAATCTGGATATTGGCAAATTCAGATTAATCAAAAGGACAAATATAAAACAGCTTTTAATGTCCCTTTTGGTCAATATGAATGGAATGTAATGCCTTTTGGGCTCAAGAATGCCCCTTCAGAATTTCAAAAAATTATGAATGATATATTCATTCCATTTTCAGACTTTATAATAGTCTATATTGATGATATTTTTGTATTTTCAAAAGATATTGAAACTCATTTTAAACACCTTGATTTATTCAAGAAGATTATTATTAAAAATGGTTTGGTTATTTCTAGTCCGAAAATGATGCTTTTTCAAACAAAGGTCAGATTTCTAGGTCACATAATAGAAAAAGGAAAGATTATTCCCATTAGCAGAAGCATAGACTTTGCTAGTAAGTTTCCTAATAAAATTACTGAGAAAACCCAATTACAACGGTTTTTAGGAAGCCTTAATTACATAGCCCCTTATTATCAAGATATATATAAAGATTCTTCTCTATTATATGATAGATTAAAAAAGAATCCAAAGCCTTGGAGTGATAGTCATACTGAGGCAGTTAAAAAAAATAAAGCAAAAGGTTTCAAACCTACCATGTTTAACTCTTGCTAATCCTAATTGGGAAAAGGTGGTTGAGACAGATGCCTCAGAAATAGGGTATGGGGGAATATTGAAACAAATTTCCCCTAAGACTAAACAAGAATATCTTGTAAGATTTCATTCTGGAAAATGGCTCGAGAGTCAAAAAAATTATACTACAATAGCAAAAGAAATTTTAGCAATTCTAAAATGTGTTTTGAAATTTCAAGATGATTTATATAATCAAAAGTTTATTATAAAAACTGACTGCCAAGCAGCTAAATTCATGTTCAATAAAGATTTTAAACATGATGTTTCTAAACAAATGTTTGCCAGATGGCAATCACAATTAGCTCCATTTGATTTTGAAATCGTTTATAAAAAAGGGACTGATAATAGTCTTCCTGATTTTCTCACAAGAGAGTATTTAGAAAAAGAATAATATTCATTTATTTTTTCACAGGTGGAATGAGGAAGATCAAAGGTCCGTTAAAATGTATATTTGATAATATCAATATGGAAAAAGATGATCTTGAAGTAGTCATACAAATCAGGATGAGGCAAATTCATAATATTATAAATGATTATAGCATGCATCCTATGCAAAAACTTATTGAATTAAAAGAACATTACACGGTTTTAAATTGGTTCAAGAGCCAATTAAAAGATCTTAAAGAAAAAGAGAAAATAATCTCTTCTGCTTGATTTTCAGGAATGATACCCCATGATAGAGGAAAACAGTCATTCTCCTCTTATAGAGGAAGAGGCAGAGGTAGAGGTCGAGGCCAAAATCATAATATGGTCTTAGCCCAAATGGGAAATACAAGACTTATAGCTGCAAACATAGCTGGAAGTAGCTCAAGTGTTACTCATAGTAACACAAATACTGGTATTCAAATCAGTCCAAATGATCCCTCATATGAAAAGGTCATGGCTATTCTACAAGCCCAAAAAGAAGAAGAAGCCTTAAAGGCTCCCACTTATGCTAATATAGCACAGGATGATGATGATTCATGGGTCATATCCCAAAAACAAAGAAAAATAATTCTCTTGGATCAGGATGATATAAAATTCTTTGATGATCCTTGGGTATTAATGCAAAAATACCTAGAACCAGCAGCGTATGCTGCAACCTCATATAAACCTCGTAGGTACTACGAAAATATTATACAAGTTTCAGATTCTGCAGAGATAAAACATTTTTATCCAGCAGAGAGAGATAAAGGCACTTATAATTTTAGTAAGATCTTCATAAGAAAGATCTTATCACCCCAGAAATGGGGATTAAATACCTTAAATGAAAAGGAATTCATATATCCAGATGCTAATAATAGACAAACGTTTCGATATAATTACTGGGATTATATTGATAGCTTTGAAAAATGTCTATTCTATGAGAATCCTAATAGGAAGCACTCATGGTTCATAAAAGTCAGTAGTGATATTCATAAACAAGGCATACCTTGTTGGTTTAAAAAATGGTTCACACTATATGGACCATCGGTTCAAATCCTCCCAGAACCATTCAAAGGATTATATCATGAATGGGTTACTGTTTCTCCAGATCTCATAGAGGCAGAATATAATAAAACATGGTTTGAAGGAATAGCTTCAATGTATTTTTTTATAGAATTCTCTATTCCATGGTTATGGAGATGGGCCCCAACTACAGGTTACACCCTAAGAGACAACTTTCCATGTCTAAAGAGAACTTGTTATACCAAGTTTTGGGCAAAAATGACAAGAGTGAATAACTCTACCAAAGAACTCGAGTCTATTGACACCATCAAGTTAATAACGAAAAAAATTGACCATTATAAAATCCAGATTGAGAAAAGGCAGCAAAGACAGCTCCCTAGTCCTTTTGAGCAAATTTCTAGAAGACTAAAAAATACTCAAGAAATTTCAAAGTCGGAATTAATAAAGACTTATATGGAGGAAATGAAAAAGGAATTAAGGAGACAATTTACTCAAGAATCATCCTCAACGAAAAATATGTCAATCTCATCAAATGATCATGAAGAAGAGAATCAATTCTCTTATCTACCGGGAGAATCTCAAGATCCAAATGAAGACCTTGAAGATGAAGAACTTAAAAAATATCTAGAAGAACTACAAGAGGAATTTGGACCTCTACAAAATGAAGATCATGATAATCTCCAGGAAGAATCTTCCAAGAAAACAAAAGACAAGGGAAAAGAAAAGATCAAATGAGAATTAGACCCCACTCATAGATAGGAGTCTTTGAAGAATATTGCCATGAGGCATACCATGAGGAATAAATCAGGCATAAGTCAGAAGCATCTTTGAATATGGCAACCTAGAGTCTTGTCATAAGAGCCTTATAGGCTCCCTGTATGTTATGTTTTATTTTGTTTGGTTGTGTTTGGTTTTCCTATATATAGATGTAAAATATGTAGTAGGAGGCATGCCTAACTTTGGCCCCTCTCTTCTTTCTCTAAATTCTGTACTTGAAAAATAACTAAATAAATAAAGCATTGGAGTTTGAAGATCAAAAAGATTTGGAGTTTGTCTAAGTTAGTAAGTAATTTAAATTTTCATTTATTGATTATTAAAAAAAAAATTATGATGGGCTAAGCCCATAAGAGTATTGAATCGTGGCATCATAATCCCTTTTTAGACACATGGTCCTAATATTATGAGTGTTGGGATTTCTACAAGTTAAAACATAAACTGGCAGGGTTAAAATCTTTAAACTGGCAATAAGTGATCTAAGGGAACCGTTGGTCCATTTTGGTATCCCAATTTAAAAAGATTAAGGGAGTTTTACTTGAGACCAATAATGGTTTTAATTTACCTTATAAGCTAATTAGACGGTTTAGGATTTTGTAAAAATCTATCCTATTAGTTGACGGTCTATGTTTTGTAAAATAATTATATCTTTTGTAAGACCATACTATATATATATAATTATCATAGTATTAGGGTTCCAAAAATGCCACAAAAATAATTAAATGCAAACAATAATACTGGAACTTGACGTTTTTATTAATGATGATATGTAACGTACAAGTATAAATGCGTAATGTTACAGTCTCCCCTACTTTTAGGAACTTCGTCCCGAAGTTTATTGAAGACACAGGGTTGAAGGTGATTGGGTAAAACTTAGGACAAGTGTGGTCTGGAAAATTTCGTGTTAAGGCACGTCATGAATAGAATAATTTGTCTCGTGTTATGTGTGAGGTGATTGTCTAAATGAATAACTAGAGTGTATAACCTTGATAGAATTTCACACTACCTTAATGTACCTGTAAATTCATGATTACGTTCCGGACCGCAATCACCAATTACCTTACATTAGGGTTTTGTGTCCTTCTATGACTCTACCGATTGTTGAGCAGGTTCGATAGCCTCCACCAGTCGTGGAGTAGGTTGTAGGGCCTCTCCCGACTGTTGAAAAGGCATAATGACCTCTACCAATCGTTGAGTAGGTTCGATAGCCTCCACTAGTCGTGGAGTAGGTTGTAGGGCCCCTCCCGACTATTGAAAAGGCATGATGACACATAGATTGCAAATTGATAACATGTTTATGCAAGCAAGTTTACAAGTATAACAAGCACAGTATACGAGTTGTAGTTGTATAGATTTGGATAATTAGTTCACATTCAAACAATCATGCATTCAAGTATTATGATTATACCATGTAAACAACTCTCAGACAAAAATTTCAATACTAGAATTTATTACTTGAATCAAATAACGTCAATACATAGAATAAAAGCAAACAACGTTCGAATGGTGGGACATGTTGTTAAGTAGCTGGAGGGTCTTGATCTCTGTTTAATTTAGGGCATCGGTTACGGAAGTGATTTGGGTCTCCACATTCATAGCACTGACCATAGTTGTATCGATTAGGATTAGTAGCCTGAGCAGGGTTGGTGGGTTGATTGGCATTAGGGTTTGGGGTCTCGCGACATGTATTGACTAGATGGCCATACTTACCACAATTGGTGCACAAGCGACACGCTGAAGCAGTGGGATGATGTCGGTTGCATGTGTTACACAATGGATAGTTTCCTATATAGGGTTTCTTATTAGAAGCTTGTGTAGTGAGGTTGACATCAGGATCCCTGGCCTTACGCTTCTGGTTCTCAGTAGTTACCGCAGCTACAATACTTGCTTTATCGCCTTTCCGAACTAAGGTGCCGTTCTTTACGTGATTGTCAGTTAAGGTAGCTGCTAAACGCTTGGCCTCTTCAAGGGTAGCAGGGTTCCTTCCCCATACCGTGTCCTGAATCTGCATAGGTAAACCACCGATATACTTTTCGATGGCTACAGGTAGCGGAGTGACCTTATTGGTCAATAACAGACTGAGCTCATGGAAGCGGGTATTATAAGCAAGGTTTTCCCCACTATCCTGAGCAAGGGTGTGGAACTCGTCCTCTAATTTCTTGACCTCGTTACGTGGGAAAAATTCATCTTTCATTATCTCCTTGACTTGATCCCAGGTCATAGTAAGTGCAACTTCAGCTCCTCGGGTGCGCTTTTCCTCATTCCACCAAGTGAGTGCTCGTTTGTGAAGAACACTCATAGCATAACGGACCTTAAAGTTATCGGGACACTCACTGTTAATGAAGGTATTCTCAATACCCTCGAACCATTGTAGAAGACCCGTAGCTCCTTCATCTCCACTGAACTTAGGGGGATTACAGGTATTAAAGTATTTAAGAGTGCAAGCTGGGAGACCATTCCCGTTTCCATTCCCGTTCCCATTGTGGTTTCCATTGCCGTTTCCGTTGCCGTTTCCGTTTCCATTACCGTTTCCGTTCATCTGAATGACTTGAGCCAGTAAGTTAGGAACCAGATTCGCGATTTGCTGTGCCATTTGTTGAGAAATGATCGTAGCCAGTTGGGCATCAACACCATTGTTGTTATTGTTGTGGTTAGCGCCGTGGTTATGGTTATGGTTGTCGCCATCTTCCTCGTGGTTCTCACCATTGCTATTGCGAGTGCTGCGACGTGGAGGCATGATCTGTAAGAGACACAATGAAATGAATGAGGTTATATAAGGAATGTAATCATTTATTCATTAATTAAAACGAATAAACGAAAACGTTGACTTATCAAAGATTCTAAATTCTAATAACATATGAAGACATGCTTTAGCCTATAAGTGAACACTCATCCCGAGAATTCCCAGGTAGGCATCCGGGTCCCTCGTCTGATTGGGATATATGCGCAATGCCAGCCTAGACAGAAGACTCAGAATACAGGCGTTCACCCTTCCAGATTGCACGTGTTCGTTATTAAAATTCTAGAACTTTGACGAGATCTCAAGGTGGTTCAGGTTAAACCTGAGGATTTTGTCCTATTAGTCTAAGAGTAGATCCAATGATGGAGAGCAACCTTCTTGTAAGGATGAAAGTAGGGATGATCAGTAGGAGGGAGATAGAGAATAGCAAGTAAAAGGAGCAAATACTGGTTATAATCCTATGGTTATAAACTAGATTATTTTTCTAATAACCTAATTCCCTATAACCATGGCTCTGATACCAATCTGTAACACCCCAACCGATGGCGGAAACATCGGGATGTCACGTATTGATGATTGTTCAGTAGCTCATGGTGAATAATAAATTTCAATAAATGATTTAAATAAATTACATACAATTGTTCTACAATATTTCGTACATCAAAATGAATAATACTATGCACACATCTTCAAGCATTAACTCAAATCTTCAAGCAAGTAAAACCTGAAACATGTTAAATTTGAAAATATTTTGGGTCAACAAAAGTTGGTGAGAATACATAGGTTTTTAATATAATTGATAACAATAGTTTGTACAACATTCACAGTTGTATGATGATAGAGTATGATTCCGACATGTAACAATGCGTCTTTGTACAATCAAACCTTGTGTCGACTGAGGACTAACTCGCAAGTTAGTTAGATGTTGTTACTGTTATCGATCATCCCTGAATTTATGCGGGGGATGGAGTTGTCAGACCTATAGCGCTATAATCTAAACAGGCGGCTTGAACAATGTTAATGATTGTACTGTGTCTTTTTGTTACAGTCAAATGATAGAATGAGTAAATGATAGTGTAATTGAATCACAAGTTTCAACAATGTAAGAATGAGTAAATGATAGTGTATAAAATGTTTAAACATGTTTCACCCCAAAATGTAAAATAGAAAAAGGGGCTATGTAAACTCACCTTAGCAAAATGTTAAGTCTCGTGAAATAGAATATGTGTTGCCCAACGATGCCAAGTATTACCCTATAATTAAGGTAATAAATATGTCTAAGTCTTTCTAATCTACAAATATATTCTAGGGTTTCGAATTGGGGATAAGTGTTCGTTTGATTAATAAATAAAATGTCTAATAAATAAGAGAAATTTGATAAATAAATAAACAAGAATCTTTTTGTAAATTTTAAATTAAAGATGGTCATAATATAAAGTTTTAAGTATGAAAATAATTTTTATAAAATTATTTTCTTAAACACAGAATATTAAATCTATTTATTTCAAATTGTCAAAATATAACTTTAATATTTAAAAATATTAAAATTCAAGAATTATTAAATTAAAAATTGTTTTTCTGTTCCAAATAATCAGAAATAATTAATATAAAATTTTGGTGCAAAAATATTGTAAAATGGATTTATTATGATTTATTTATGATTAAAACTAACAAAAATTGATTAAAAATATTAAATAAATGATTTTTCAGAAATAAAAATCATTTCAGGAAAGTTTAGTGTTATATAAACTCAGAATAATTTTTGTGGAAATTTATAAAATTGTTTTGATATTTTTATTGAATTTTATAAATATAATAGAATAAAATTGATTTATTTATTAAATATATTAAATAAATAAAGTTTTGAAAACTAAAAATTGTATGTTAAACTTTTTCATTAGATTAACACAAAATAAGTTTTGTAGAATTTTTAAAAGAGTTTTAATATTTTAAAATGAATTTATAAAATATAAGTAATATATATAATTAAACTTGATTGTTTTTTTTAAAAAAAACAAAACAAAGAAAAATGGTTGCAACAGCTGGGGATCGAACCCGCATGGCTCGGTCAGAGGGCACCAGACATAACCACTTGGTCCAGACCAGTGGTTGTGTTTGGTTTCAGTTCATATAAAATAAATAACCTAGGTGAAATCAGTGTTCTTCCCCAATTCAACATACGAGCCCTAGATTTTCCAATTGGGTAATTTACACAACATTAACCCAATTAATCTTAGGCTTAATGTTGTGTATATGCCGAACATCAAAACCCATCAACAAAAACAGACTTACAAATATGTTTCGATACTGGATTGATCGGTCAAACGCCGAGGTCAAAAACACGATCAAAATCAAGAACAGAGGATTTGATAAGAGAAATTGGGGATTAAGAAAGAATGAGTGGTGAGTTGTGAAGGTCCAGAGGGGTTCAATTTATAGGGTAGTGGTCTAGATGTTCGAATTGGCAAGGTTGACCTTGTCTTGAATGTTTGACGCGTCAATAATAAAAAATGGAAAGAATTGAAGGGTAATTGACGTGTGTATGACTCAATATAGGCCGGTAATCACGTTGCCATGCCAATCCTTGATCAATTACGAGTTAATGGATTGATTTTGGTAAGTCGTTGATCTCAGTTGACTTTTCCAAGTCAACTGAGATGATTTTGAATCCGTGATATAATTATAACGCGTTGGTTTTAAACCAACAAGGATGTGTAGAGCAGATGGTTGTGCTTGGTGTGTGTAATGAACCGGCTTGGGGCGCGGGTTCGAGTCCCGGCCCAAGCTTTTTATTATTTTGACATTTATCACTAATATATATATATATATATATATAATTATCATAGTATTAGGGTTCCAAAAATGCCACAAAAATAATTAAATGCAAACAATAATACTGGAACTTGACGTTTTTATTAATGATGATATGTAACGTACAAGTATAAATGCGTAATGTTACAGTAGCGGGCTATGGTGATGAGTATTTCGTGGTTACTGTGCAGAGGTCACAAGGAAGAAGCCGAGTCAGTCAAGGCTTCGGGTCAGGTCTAGAAACGGGTCCACGAGTGGTCAACATAAGATGACGGAGTCAACCTTCGGGTCAACTGAGTCAACTGGGTCAGTTTTGACCATCACGAACCAGGGCCGAGCTCAAGGTATAATCGGACTACAAACCTATTTATACTAGTATACAATCTTTGCGTGTGGGACTTGACGAGCGTGTTCGAACCGGACCAATTTATGCACTATAATAGTATTAACCTGGATATTATTGGACTAGATATGTGAAAATCGGACACTAGAAGGTTAGTACTGGAACTTGTATTTGGAACTTTGGGACATTGTTATAACTAAGCAAATGCCAAGTATATGACATAAGTATATATTGAATTAGATACATGGATAAGGGGACACAAGGCAAACATATGAATTAAACGCTACTCGATTCCTTGAACACCGACATCCAAGATTTGGATGTGACACATGAACTTGGAACACACTTAGAGCCATAGAAACTTTGTTACTAATACCTCGGACATTTGGACATGGTTCGAACATTTGATATTTAGGTTATGACCTCGACGACTAAGATTAGAATATATCACAACCTACTTAAAGTAAGATATAAACATACATAGGAATTGATAATGATATGGATTGAGACATAAGGTGCGGACATAAGTATAATTAAAACATATTATGTGTAATAACTAGATATGGTAATAAGCATCACCTCAAATTCTAATATGGATTTGGACACTTGAAAGACTAGACATGAACTAAGTTATAAAGTGTGACCTTAAGATGTGGCACATGAAACTTTGAACACAAGGACATAAAGTATAAGATGACTAGGCGCCATCCTTAGACTATAACCATGATCTAGAAGTACGAGTGTGTAGACATGGAACTCTAACCATGTGCTCGAGCTCGTCCCCACGTGGAACCTTTATAATTAAAATCCAACACTAATAATATTACTCGACTTAGGATTCGACCAGGAGAATACCAGTACGAGATACCAGACGCTTTGGTTATTATAAATTATTCGTGTGCATCGTTTCCAGGTGAGTTCCGTGAACCATCCCCTCTTTTTCTAGTTAACTGTTTTGGGGTGAACATATGTTTCCAGTAATAAACCAGTATGATGTGACAAGGTGCTCCCGATACCAGATTCACACTCATTAACCCAAGGGATTTGGGCCACTTAATATATGGGTAGTACTACTTGGGGAATCCCCCACGCACAGTGGATCCTGAAGCCCGGAAAACCCTCCACTGAGGTCTGCGGACCGTTGTGGCATATGTTTTGCCATGGGAATCCATAATGGGAGTAGATGGATTCATTGTTAGGATTGAAGTGTGACTTGTACATCACCAGTGCTAGACCATGAGTTGAACTATACGAACTTATCAAACCTGTTTTGGAATATTAAACCTATTTTGTGCTAAACCATGTAAACTTGCTTTTGACTTGATAAAACTTATTCAAAACCAGTTAAACGCACGCACGGAGTCACCAACATTATTGTTGACCCAAACCTATTTTAAGCATGTGTTCAGGTACCTGTCTGAATTAGCAGGAATGAGCAGCTATGACTCGGAGTATCCCCGATGGACGAATCAGAAGGCAAGCGAGAACCTTAGATATTACCTAAAGTATTTATATTGGAGATTGTACATTATTTGGAAATGTAATCAGATAATTATAAAAGATTAGTTAATTACACTGCTTCCGCTGTTTGCTTGCATTATGTGATGTGTGGTAACAATCTGGAATTCCGTCTAGGCCCACCTAGGTCGGGGTGTGACAGTATTTCTCTTTCTCTTGTACATGACAATTAGAGATGGTGGTGTAAGTCTTTTGGTGGGTGTATGTTGTGGCTGTGAAGTAGATGGGATGGTAGATGTAGAATGGGTTTAGATGATGGAGGTGGTGTAGGCTCTCATTCTCCTCTTCATCATCTTGCACAATGAAAGTATTTCTCTTTCTCTTGTACATGAAAATTAGAAATGGTGGTGTAAGTCTTTTGGTGGGTGTTTGTTGTGGTTGTGAAGTAGTTGGGAAGGTTAAAAGGGATGTTTTGGTGGAAATATATGTTTGTATATTTTCAGTGCCAACAGATGTTATTTGGATTGGTGGTTGCTGTGGTAATGGTGTGGCTTGTTTAATGGAAGTTGTAGTGGTGGTGATTGATGTGCTTTTGGTTTCAATGGTTTGGGCAGAGGATACAACAACTGATTGGGTAGCAGTGGTTCTAGGGAATGTTAGTGTTTGTCGTGCATGTCTTGCATGTATTTTTCTCCTTTTGGAGGAGCCTATATCATCGTCTTCCATTTGCAGAGCTTTCCTTTCTTAAATCAATAGGGAGGCTTTGGATTCCATACTGTTTTTCCTTTTTTGCTTCTTCAAGGCAGCTTTCTCTGCTATTTGGTTATGAGTTTCATCAACTCTTTTCTCCGAAGCAACAGTGGATAACTATTCAGTAGTGGTTGTGACTGGAGCAGACCCTCGCTTATCAAATGTTTGCACCTTAGAAGCGTTGGTTGGTTTTGGTTATGCTTCCTTTGCAGGTGGAAACTTTGTTAATTTATCTTGGTCCCCTTTTCTTAATTTATCTTTCTCTTTGTCCCCCTTTAGGCATTGGAAAACCTTCAAGAGAAGGGAAAGATAGTGATGATGGATTGCCTGATAGTGATGATGGATTGCCTGTTAAGTAGAAATACTCAACCTCAGGTCGTATTTCTATCACTTGAAAAGGAAGTTGAGCAACCAGTGGTGGTAGGATGGTTGGGTATGGTGAGTGTGTTGATGTAGTGGTGGTGGTGGATGTTTGAGATGGAAACGATGAGATGGGGGCAGCTGGAATGGGTTTAGTGATGGAGGTGGTGTAGGCTCATTCTCCTCATCATCATCTTGAACAATGAAAGTATTTCTCTTTCTCTTGTACATGACAATTGGAGATGGTGGTGTAAGACTTTTGGTGGGTGTCTGTTATGGTTGTGAAGTAGTTGGGAAGGTTATAAAGGCAGCTGTGGTGGAAACATCTGTTTGCGCATTTTCAGTGCCAACAGATGTTGTTTTGATTGGTGGTTCTTGTGGTAATGTTGTGGGTTGTTTAATGGAAGTTGTAGTGGTGGTGATTGATGTGCTTATGGTTTCAGTGGTTTGGGCAGTGGATACAACAGTTGATTGGCTAGCAGTTTTTCTAGGGAATGTTAGTGCATGTCTTGCATGCATTTTTCTCCTTTTGGAGGAGCCTATATCCCCTCTTCCATTTCCATTTGCCGAGCTTTCCTTTCTTAAATCAGCATGGAAGCTTTGGATTCCATAGTGTCTTTCCTTTTATGCTCTTCAAGGCTGCTTTCTCTGCTATTTGGTTAGGAGTTTCAAAAAACTCTTTTCTCCAAAGCAACAGTTGATAGCTATTCAACAGTGGTTGTGACTAGAGCAGACTCTGGCTTATCACATGTTTGCACCTTAGAAGCGTTGGTTGGTTTTGGTTGTGCTTCCATTGCACGTGGAAACTTTTCTTAATTTATCTTGATATTTGTCCCCCTTTTTGCCACCAACAGTTACTTGTAACTCAAGGGGTCTAATCTCCTCTGTTTCTGGGCTAGCAAGTTGATTTTTCTCAGGCCCAGTCAGTTGTTGGTGTAAGCTCTTAGTGAAGGTTATACGGGCAGTTCTGGTGGAAACATCTGCTTGCACATTTTCAGTGCTAACATATGGTGTTAGGATTAGTGGTTGTTGTGTTAATGGTGTAGGTTTAATGGAAGTTGTAGTGGTGGTGATTGATTTGCTTATGGTTTTAGTGGTTTGGGCAGAGAATACAACAACTGATTGGCTAGCAGTGGTTCGAGGGAATGTTAGTGTTTGTCGTGCATGTCTTGCATGCATTTTTCTCCTTTTGGATGAGCCTATATCCCACTCTTCCATTTGCAGAGCTTTCATTCCTTAAATCAACAAGGAAGCTTTGGATTCCATAGTGTCTTTCCTTTTAAGCTTCTTTGCTACATCAGTCCAAAATCAAAACTTTTTACATGTGGGTCCTTCTATTTTACATTTTGTTGCCAAATTCGTCCCTGACAGTAAACCCAGTTAACTATTATCGTTAACTCTGGGGGTATTTTTGTCTTTTTTTGGCTGCCCCCTTTTTACAATTGGGTATTTTTGTCTTTTGGGGTATGAATAACTCTGTTTAAATTGGATTTTAAAAAGGGGTGTAGCCAAAAAGACAAAAATACCCCCAAAGTTAACGACAATTGTTAACTGGGTTTACTATAAGGGACGAATTTGGCAACAAAATGTAAAACAGAAGGACCCAGATGTAAAAAGTTTCAATTTTGGATTGATGTAGCAAATTCGCCAAACCTCAAGGATGATTTTGGATCAGAATATCCCAAAGGATTAACCTAAATGAATAAATTAATAATTTGTAAGGGAACGAACTTAAAGTCTAAGTTGTCTACGATTAGGCGCTTAGGGTTTCTAGACTAGAATTTGAGGATTTTAGGGTTACACCATATTTGGTTTTAAATCATTTTAATTATTTAAAGAAATTTTTATAGCTCAATTATCTTTTAAAATTTACTTCAAATTATGAAAACATGTAAAATAATTGGAAGTGTAAATATGAAATAACTTGAATTTAAATAATAGACTTTATGAGATTTAATATGAAATAAAAGTATAAATTAATGGAATAAGTCAATACATCAAAATAAATTTAGGAATTATAAGTCATTTCAATTGTGAGAAAATAAAATAACTCTCAGAATTTTAAAACTTATAATTTTGGTATTTTGTATATTTTAAATATATTTATTGTTATTAATAATGAAATAATAAGGAAATAAATACAAATAAAGTGAAAAAAATATCATTTTTATTTTTGAATAACAGGTCATATGTGTTATGAGTGTGAAATAATTTTATAAATTATTTTCCATAACATTTTTATTTAAAACAGAATTTAATTGAATTTAATCAATAAAATATAAATAAAATATAAAAATGGGTAGAAAAATATTTTTAGCGAAAATAAAATTACCAAAAAGTTTTATATTGTTAGAAATATCTCCACAAAAAGTTTGGCATTAAAATGATTAAAAATGATTTTTTTATGAATTAATTAAGATTTAAAAAAATAAATATATTAAAAATAATAAATAAACATTTTTTGGAAAAATAAAATTATGGACATGAACTTTATGGTTTTGTGAAGCTATGATAATTTTTATAAAAACTTTGGACTAGTTTATGTGTTTAAAATAAATAGTTTAAGGTTATATATATATATATATATATATATATATATTGATATTATAAGGCAACAACAAATCAAAAAAAAAAAAAAGAAAAAGAAAAAAAGGAGGTTGAACCGCCACTTAGTGGGGTTCAAACCTGAGACCTTGGATCTACGAAGGGGTGCCTCAACCACTGGGTGGGTGCTCATTTGTGTTGGAATCTGATTCAATTATGTTTTTAACCATAACCTGGAAACATCAATTAAGGCAAAACCAAACAAAAACAGAAAATCGCTGAATACATGTATCGAACCCTGCTCTGTTCGATGTTTAAACAACGCCCAGACTAGTTGGACTGGGTTCTTGTTTGTGATTTATATGGTTTCGAAATATGTTTATAAATTTTCTGAAACAACCATCTTCCAAAATTATCTAATATAAACCCTAATCTCCTAATCGTTCAATTGACCAGACATTCGACACAGATAACACTAGAAACGATAGGGCTTTTTTTCCTTATAAAAAACGAATCAGAAGCATGTAAAATTAAAGATTATAGTGTACCGATTGATGATGAAACTCGAGCACCAAGCTACGGCCAAAAACACTCGATTCTGGAAGATTGAAGGCACGAAAACGAGAGGTTCTTGAGGGGTTATTCTAGTCGCTATGGTTTGATTGTGTGGGTGAGTTTAATCGAAATTCTATGGCCTATATATACGATTTCTAGTATTAGGTCTAAGGAAGGTCTTTAAATGGTTTAAATTGGTCAAAATCGACTTAATTGGCAATTATAATCGAAATTGACAGCTACAGATCTTGTGGTGATGATTTTCGACTAGAATGGAAGGTCTAAATTCAGAAACCAAGTTGTCAAACGCGTCTAATTGGTGTCGGTTGATGACAGTGCATCTGGAATGTATCTGGACATACCATATGTCCAGATTCATAGTGAATCTGGATGGTTTTATGTCTAGGTTCATTAGTTTTAAAAAAATCTGAAATGTTTAATATGTTTATTATTATTATTAAAAATAAATAAATAAAATCACTAAAAAGGATAAAAATAGATAGTTTATTGGGGGAATTTTGTATATGTTTTGAAATTATAACAACTTTAAAATATCCGTACTATATAAGAATGTTTTGAAATAATCAAAAGAAAATTTTAGACATGATTATACTTGTACAAAAGAGGTATAATATAGGCATATTGGTGATTTTTACTAATTCAAAAATTTGGAGAAAATACGTGATGTTACAATATAGAGATCTAGTAGTATATATATAAACAACTTAGCAAAGTGTAATTAGAACTTATTGAATTTACCCTAGTTATGTGTATTCCAAGTTACATTGCCATTACATGAATGTATAATCAAGTGAGTCAACTTAAAAAAATTTTAATATAAAGCTTCTGTAACTATCCATTAAGATCAATGAATGATACACATAATAAGGTTATAATTAGACTTCAAGATCAAATGTACAAATTTTCTAAATAATAGCTGATTTTTTTTAAATGAGAAGTTAAAATGAAAACAGTCTCGTTTGACTTTTAAGGTCTTATAAATTATGGGAACCATGTTTAATAATTAAAAGTAACCAATGAAATTAAGTCAGAGATGATGCAACAATAAGTTGTGTAAAAAATAAATGAAATCGGATTTTTTTTTTTAAATTTTGATTTTGAATGTTTGAAATTAAGGTAATTCAAATGAAAATAGGCGTGTTAATTGTGATGAAAAAATTCAAATTTAACTTTGTTTATAAATGTATTTATATTTATATATGATTAATAATTTTGTGTTTAAGGGTTATTAATGAAATGGTAATCATAATTATTAACATTAGATGTTTCCAATATTGTTTAAATAATGATAAATGGTAATTATACACTAAAACTAGTAATGTGACAAATCAAAGAATTAAGCATTTATTTTTTTGTTTAAATGCTTTAATTTTAAAAACCGGATTTTTATTAAATTTTGATTTTGAATGTTTAAAAATAAAGTAATTCAAATGAAACTAATCGTATTAATTGTAATGAATAAAATTCAAATTTAACTTGGTTTATAAATATATTTATATTTATATATGATTAATAATTTTGTGTTTAAAGGTTATTAATGAAATAATAATCATAATTATTAACATTAGATGTTTTCAATATTATGTAAATCATGATAAATGCTAATTATACGCTAAAAATAGTAATGTGACAAATCAAAGAATTAAGCATTTATTTTGTGTTTAAATGTCTTTAATTTTAAAAACCTGATTTTTTTAAATTTTGATTTTGAATGTTTAAAAATAAATTTATAAATGTATTTGTATATGATTAATAATTTTGTATTTAAAGGTTATTAATGAAATGATAATCATAATTATTAACATTAGAAGTTTCCAATATTATGTAAATCATGATAAATGCTAATTATACGCTTAAAAATAGTAATGTGAGATTGATGGTGCGTTTGACAGATAGCCGCCAAAGTTTTTCTCAGATGTCTTGTGAGGAAGAAACCATATATTTTTCAATGTCATCATTAGGTGTGAATATACCTGAAAATACGAATGCTCCAAAATTTTTTAAGGATAATTATATAACATTGGAGAACATAAAGATATAGCGGATAAATGGAAACTAAGTAAATATAACCAAACAACTATAACAAATATGTGATTATAATTGATAGCATACAACTGAAACAAATATGCGAATCTATGTACATCGGCGGCAACATTGGAATAAGCAGAAAACGATTGTCATACCGAATTATTGGACTGTGATCAAAAGGATTCAGATCTGAAACATTTAATGGATGAATCAAACACAAATATCGATACAGATCTGAAAAATTCTAATAACTTTACGATTGAGAAGAAAAAGATATAGGGTTAGTCAGACATAATACCTTTGGAAAAGGAGACTTGAAGGCAGCAACAGCGGTGGTAACAAACCCTGAATTAAAATTCATACTCTCTGGTAACAAAACGTGAAAATTAGAAAATAATCATGTAAATAGTCAAGATGCAAAATCGGATTAATGGAAAGAAAAATATTAAAATTGATTCACTTACCTGCTCATATAGATGGATAAAGAGTAGTTTGAATGCAGTATTAGGATTTACCTTCAAAGCCTCGCAATAACATAGATCCATGTAACAAAAACAATCAGAATCACACGAAAATGAAACCCTAATTCAAGAAATAAAAAATAAACCTAAACATACCTTTACAGATTTAATGAAAGTTGCGATCTTCAGTGTCGAACAAAGACCTAACAATTTTAGGGTTAGAACAAAGTTGTTATCGATAGAGAGGATATCTTGCGAAACAATATATCTTGAAGATGTAGAATCGTTGTTGACGGATGGAAGGAGATACAAATTAGGGTTCTGGAAGAGAAAATGATGGAAGATGTGTGTGGCGATAAAGAGAGAAACATATTGGAGTCTAGGGTTGAATGTTTGAGGCAGTGAATGAGAATGAGAAAGAATATAGATACAGAAGAATGAAAGAAAAGCGTACAAAAGAAGTCTTTGATTAAAATAGAATAGTCATTAAATGTTTTTTATTTAAAAAAATTACAAATCTGGATTATAGTGTTTAGGAAAGTTATTAAAAACCTTGACCGATTTTGACCTTAAAGTATTTAATGATTTTTTATTTTTAAAAAAACTAAAAATCTTATAAATTACATGGATGTTCCATGTGGAACAATATGGAGGTGTCTAGATTAGTCCACAACAACTTCTCGACTCCCAGGGGCGATGATTTATTTTCTCTAAATTAGGGTTCTCTATCCAGAAAGGGGTGGCGACGCAGTTTGTTGCTTGCCTGCCTGCTATTCTTATGTAATTTGCCCCTTTTGTTAAAATGAAAATTTAACTTTAAGTCTAAACAAATGTATGCCCTGACCACTAAAGAATTAACATAAAATAATTATTGGCATATCATAACTAACAATCAAATTGCATTTAAAAATATGTAACGTTATTATATAGGTTTAGGATCCTGTACAAAGTACATTTTTCGTGAGAAGTGTGAGAAGGACTAAGAATTGACATGTAGACATCATGTTTTGGATTTAGGAATGATGTTTTAGGTTGTTTTAACTTGAAAAACACACCAAACACAACAATCTAAAACACAATACAATGTATTATAGTCATTAAATTTAAAAAACAGCTAAAACACACTACTTAATTCTTAAAACACACTTCTAATGTTCTTAGCATGGTGTTTTAAGTTTTAAGGCTAAAATACATTGTTTTCGGTTTTTAATTGTTATGTTTGGTGTTTTTATAGGCAAAACAATCCATAGCATCACGACTAAGTTCAAAAAATGATGCCTAAGTATCAATTTTTAATACTTCTCACACTTCTCACAAAAAAACACTTTGTACACGATCTTGACCCTATTGTTATATATATATATATATATATATATATATATATATATATATATATATATATATATATATATATATATATAGGGTCTGGATTCTAAGAGAACCAACCCCTATTTGAAAACTAAGAGAACCATTTTAGACCACACATTTCATATAAAAGGAAAATAAATTCTTTTTTTTTCTTTAATCGCACATTTTTATGCAAGATTTTTTTTTTTATTTTTTTTTCATTTATACAGATGTGTATATTGAAAAAAATCCTACATAAAAAACAGCGATTAAAGCAAAAAAAAATGCCTTACAGAAATGTGTGGTCCAGAATGGTTCTCTCAGTTATTAATTTGGCCAAAGGTTCTCATTTGAACCAATTCGTATATATATATATATATATATATATATATATATATATATATATATATATATATATATAATAAAATCAATGTTTAAAAATTTTCGGGGTGTTGCTCAACAGTCTTGGATATAGTAGGAAAACGTTATTGGATCCAAACTTTATGGCCGTCAAATTGGCAACAATATCAGAAAAATAGTGCCTGGGATAAATTATAATAATTCTTTGTTAAAATTGCATATCTCAGATACTGTGTTTTCAAAGGTATTTCATCAAAAGAAGTTGTCTTTGCAAAGAGACATATAAAAAGAGTATGGAAGAAAAACTTCATTGCTGGGGAAAATTGTGGTTTGAATATTGTTGCCTCAATCAATTGACCCTCATACCCTCTCTCAATGAACTTTGCGTGAAGTTCATTTTTTAGAAAAGAATCCTTACGTTCCAAGTAGTTTAGGGAGAATGTAGTGGAGATGGATTGTGGGATTATCTAGATATCTGTATCTCCAATTTTCGACACAATTGAATAAGCCTTTTTATCTTTAAGTAGAAACTCATTTTAAGCCAGAATTCTTGGAAAGTATCAACATATGTGGGAGCATCACCGGTGAGGATGGGTAGGTATTTTGATTTGAAGAGAATATTGATTATAGAGTGAAAAGGGCGGTTATCATCTGTTTTAACCAGATATGGTAGATAGTTATGGAGGGTTTTTGCTTGAAGATCCATGCAGATGATTGAAAGAGATGAAGTGAAATGGATTTAGGTTGCAAATGAGAGAGAAAACTGTTTTTGTGAATTTAGAATTCAATAAGACTGTGTAACCTTTGTTTGGGTGAAAGAGAGAAAATGATGAAAAAAGGTTGTTAACATGGCAAAAGTCTGTTTTTGAAAACTGATGTGGCATGCATCTAATAAAAGATCTGATGGCCAAGATCTGTCCTACATGGTAAATTGTGTTTGAAAAATGTTAATGGATAGCAGTTGTTTTAGGACACTGTTGACAAGTTAACAGATGTTGGAAAATAGGGGATAGAGTAAACACTAGTAGACTTTGGTCAAACAGATGGCCATTTTATTTCAACGGACTTTTAGAAATATCTAAGCAGATGTTTAGCCAAAAATATTTTTAAGAATGAAATTTTTATTTTTCTAATAACATTATTTTATTATAATAATTTCTTTTATTATTAATTAAATGGTTTTTTTCAATCTATAAAAGGAGAGGAAACCCTCATTTGTGTTTCTATCCTTTTCTCCTTTGAAACATTGTCACTTTCTAACTCTCCATCCCATAGGAATAGTGAGGTTATGTTCAAATGCATTCCCACCACTCTTCTCAACGATTGGTAAGAATCCGATTGGTAATCAAGTTGGAATTGGTGTTCTTGGAAAATCCTTACAGACAACCGAATACGTATTCGCCGGAGAACCCGACTTCTTCATTTCAAAACTACATCAAGAGCTTGGGAGATGGATTTATATATAAACAGATAATCCGTATCAGTGACGGATCCAGGAATTTTTTCCAATGATGTCACTATTTTAAACATTCTAATTTTGTAGAACCGGACATAAAAAATTTCGGGTGGGTCGGTTTGTTGGTTCGGGTCAGGTAAGGTTGATCACATAATAAAATATGATACAATAATAAAAAAACATCGACATTAAAAATAAAAAAAACGCATAATATAAATTCGATGGTCTTATGAATTTAAAAAAAAAACAATACTTAGAGTTGTTCCCTACGAGTTTTCATCTTTTGAAAATGTTGCATTACATCTTCGACCGAAACCTGTTGGAATAACTCTTTTTCAATGTAACAAATGCAAGAATCGTTCATGATGATAGGGTTTGAAGGAATTGAAGCGTCAGTTGGTTCGGTTGGAGGCACAACGCCACAGCCGCACAAGTATGTTATTATCACTTTTTTTTTTGTTTTTAATTAGTAAGGGGCTCAATAGTTGAGTGGGCTTGTAAAAGGTTATATTTGTATCTACTTAGAAATTGGAGTTGAGTCATTTAACTTGAATTGGGTTGGGTCTAATGTAGTCACCATCGAAAAAATATTGATGTCACTCGAAAAAATTATGTATACATGTATATATACAACTGAAAAAAGACTGTTGTCCCGGAACTACGTCCCGGTCAACTTGCCTCCGCCACTGATCCGTATCTATTCCTAATTGATATACATGACCATCAATTGACTTTTGTTTCTTTGGAAAAAAATATTCTGCATCTTTGTCTGAATTGTTTATGTAGTTTGTTAACACGGATATTGTAAAATGTGTTACTTCGCAAAATAGCGTTTTGTAGGGATATCCCGCCTGCTTTGTTTAGAAGTTTTGTTGTTATAAAATATATATTGAATAACCAAAATCACCCCTAGGTTTTCTCACATTTGCTAGATCCATCCAAAAAAGTGTTTTTTTTTCTCACATGAACCACCGAGGTTTTCCTAAACATTGTCAGATTCATCTAAATATCTAACTTTGTTAAAAACTGATGGTAAAATAGGGGCATTTTGGTCATTTTATTTATCTTCATCCTCACCCCTTATTAAAAACTAACAACAACATGATCTTGAATCCTTAATCAACACACGAATAACAAATTGAACACACGAATTTTTCCAACTCTAGAACGACTCTTTTATTTATCGACTAACGAAAACAAAACAAATTGGAATAATAATAATTGTTTTGACTCCTTGGTTTATATATTACCCATAATAACTATCCTGCCACAATTCAAATCTATACATGTAATAAACCAAAGTCATTTTAATGATATGACATTCAAAGAGGTATTCACTTCATTGAGTGTGTCATGTGTCATCTCATGTGACAAAGACTTTATTTTAGGAAAATAATAATTTAAAATTTAAAAACAAAATTAGATTTTTATCTCTAATGTTTTCTCCCATAACTTTTAAACGTTAATAACTTTTATATACGAGATTTTTTAAAGAAAAAATTACACCAAATTAACAAGCGTTTTATTATCTTTCCAACGGGTACCATAGTGCTATATAAAAAAACGGAGAAAAAAACGACTATTTTTTCTTTGTCCCCTTGAAGTGCTTGGGATCTTAATATTATGTTTTAGGTGTTGATGTTGTAAGGTGAAATGGATCTTTTGGTATATTTTTTTTTTAAAGTATCTAATGTAAGTTGATACATAGATGTCATTTTTATAGTTTATATACTTCTAATTTTATTCACTTTACTTAGATTTCTCAACCCGGGACGCTCCCGGGGTATAAGCGAGTACTACTAATTCGAAAGTTAAACCAATACTGGATTGACGCAAATAATAAACCAACTATTATTTTATTTATTTTTTATTTTTTTTTGAAAGATGAACTTCATAAAACACCGAAGGCGGGAAATCTCTAAGCTAGAGATAACCCCAAAACCAATACATCAAGTTATATCAAATTTACACCAATCTTTCCAAACTAACCCACCCTTCTTCGACCTACTGTTGAACCAAAGAAAGCTTAACGATTTAACGTCCGCCACAATATTCGCTACATTAGCCTTAGCCTGCGTGAAACACACCTCTTTCTTAGACGCCGAAAGCTGCATGTGATCAACAAGCTCTAAAATATCCTTGACAGAGAAAGCGAAAACAGGAGGAATTTTGAGCCAAGAGACAATGCCATTCCAAACACCATTAGCCACAAAACAACCCGTGAAAAGATGCTCCGTAGTTTCCTCAACCTCACCACAAAGATTACATAAACCATTGCCAACTTGAATGTTCCTACGAATGAGAGCTGATGCCGTTGGGATCCTATCCAAGTTAGCCCGCCACATAAACACATTACATTTGCTTGGGAGCCACTTACACCATTTATAAACAAACCTCCCTTCGTTGGAGTTCATGCTAGCTAACCAAAGACGAGCTTCCTTCACTGAATAAGAACAATTATGACCGACGATCCATCTCCAACTATCGCTTCTATTACTAAGCCGGACTACCGATATCATTCTATGACAATTAACTAGCTCCGAAACCTCTATATTAGAAGCAGGGTAACGTTTCCAATCCCATTGGATAATTCCCACATCCCCAATTCTCTCAACCACTTTACACCATTTACTATTTTCGAGACGGAACAAGTTCGGAAATAAATCTTTCAAAGGTTCATCATTAATCCACGTATCCAACCAAAATCTAATATCTAGCCCATTCCCGGGAGACCCACGAATCATATTAATAAAACTAGTACCTTGAACCTTGGTAGTATACGCCACTTTGACCAACTTACTCCACGGACCTGTCGATTGTTTATTCCATGGCACAATATCCCATCTCCGATTAGACACATGAAGCGCTACAATAACCCTCTTCCACAGAGCCCCATCTTCAGTTTTGAACCTCCATAACCATTTCAGAAGCATCGAGTAGTTGCAATCGGTCAATTTACTCAACCCCAACCCACCGTATATTTTTGGCTTGGCAACATTATCCCAAGCGACCCAATGAATTTTGCCAATCTCATCATTCCCTCCCCACAAAAATCTTTTTATTAACCCTTCAAGCTTGCTAATAACCGCCACCGGAGCTTTATATGAGGAGAAATAATAAGACGGAATACTCTCTAGAACCGATTTAGCTAGAACCAATCTTCCCCCCATGGATAGAATTCGAGCTTTCCAAGTGGATAAACGTTTTTTGAAAACTTGAACCACTGGCTCCCAACTATTAATCCGGTTCATATTCCCACCCACTTGAACACCCAAATATTTAAAAGGAGTCTCACCCGCCTTGCATCCTAACCAGGAAGCTTTCTCACTGACCGTATTCAGAGTAATCCCAACACCATAAAGCGTAGATTTGTGGATATTAATCCTCAAACCTGAACATAAATGAAAAATCCGAAGGATCCTATTATTTTATTAATCCTATTAATTCTCTTCCAAGTCATCCTTATCTAAAGTTGCACACATTTAATACTTCCTGTGAACTTTGGGACCAAATGCACAGCAAAATTTTGTCAACTTAACTTTTGGGAGTGACTTTGTGAACATAAGCAACTTGGTCTTGAGTATTCACATACTTCATCAGTTAGCCTTTTCTCAATTAAAATGGTAATGAATCTCAATATGTTTGGTCCTTGCGTGAAAAGTGGGATTCTCAACTAAGAATTGAAGGCAGATTATCACCAAACCGAATAACTTTGTGCTCTAACTCTTGATTTAATTCACTAATTAATCTTACCAACCAAGTACTTTCTTGAGCTGCTAATGGTGTTTCTCGATATTCAGCTTTCGTCAACAATGGTACATTTGGTTGTCGTTTACTACACCCCGAAACAGTCCCATCGCTAATCATTAAGACGTATCCCGTCATGAGTACTCAACTCCCTTGCATAGTCGGCATCCCAATACCCGATCACTGCGTCTAAGACTCGCGTATTACATGGGTAAACATGTAAGTGATAAGAGGGGAATATAGGCAGGTTAAAAAAAATATAAAAACTAAATAAATAAATAAAATGACCAAAATGCCCCTCTTTTAACGATCGTTTTTAACAGAGTTAGACATTTGGATGGATCTGACAACTTTTGAGAAACCTCAGTGGTTCAGATGAGAAAAAAACTTTTTTGGATGAATATATCAAAAGTGAGAAATCCTTAGGGACGATTTTGGCTATTCACTCTAAAATATATTTTCATTCAACTTATAGAATATCTAAAATAAATGTTAAAGTTATTAACTTTTTCAAAGATGCATATACATTGCTGGTAAGTTTCAAACAACCAAAAGAAACAAAAAGGATGAATATTGATATTCAATACTTGGAGCAAACATTCCTTTATGTAATACTTTTTCTTTATAAAGTATTGTTTAGATTTACAACTCACCTGGAAGTTGATAACAACAATACTCTATGTTTCCATAGAGGTGAGCCAACAATGCTTTGCTGATGAGAATTCTAATGTCACTAGTGGGGTGCCTGCGCGTTGCGGCGGGTAACATAATATTTAGATTAGTGATTTTAGAGGTGTGAACAGACCAGTATTTTGGTTTGGAGCCGTAACCAATACCAAAATTTCCGATTAAGGTGTTTCAAAATCCGGTTGGTTTTGATTATTTCGGTTTTAGTTAATCAATATCTAAATGATCCGAGCCAGAGCCAAGGTCGGCTCGGCTCATTCGTTTGGCTCGAGCTTGACTCGACTAACATCACACTTTTAGATTAGCATTATATACCTAGACAATAACGTACGGTTGCAAACTTTGATGGAAGAACTTCTTGAAATCATTGGTATGAACTCTTGGGTTGCAAACAAATGCACTAAAAAATATGCAATTCTTAAAAACCAAATGTAGTATAAAAGAATATAGTAGCATGCTTATTATATTTGATGTTTCGAAATAACGATAAAAACAGAGAAAAAAGTAAAAATTAAAGGTACAACGAAGGAAAAAAAAATAAGCACATCGGTCCTAAAACACCTATATTTAACAAAGCGTGTATTTTTTTTTGTCCATCCCACATCGGTCCTAAAGCACATGTAACTTCAAGGTGAAGAACCCACCTTTATGTATTTAAAGGCTTGAATGAATATTCTGTTTCATAACAATCATTTAGAATAACTTGCATTAGTAATTTGTATAATTAGTATTAAAAATTGTACAATATCTAAATGATCCAAGGCAGAGCCAAGGTCGGCTCGGCTCATTCGTTTGGCTCGACTGACATCACACTTTTAGATTAGTATATATACCTAGACAATAACATACGGTTGCAAACTTTGATGGATGAACTTCTTGAATCATTGGTATGAACTCTTGGGTTGCAAACAAATGCACTAAAAAAATGCAATTCTTAAAAACCAAATGTAGTAAAAAAGAATACAGTAACATGGTTATTATATTTGATGTTTAGAAATAACGATAAAAAACAAAGAAAAAAGTAAAAATTAAAGGTACAACGAAGGGAAAAAAAAATAAGTACATCGGTCCTAAAACACCTAGAAATAACAAAGCGTGTATTTTTTTTGTCTATCCTACATCGGTCCTAAAGCACATGTAACTTCAAGGTGAAGAACCCACCTTTACGTATTTAAAGGCTTGAATGAATGTTCAGTTTCAAAACAATCATCTAGAATAAATTGCATTAGTAATTTGTATAATTGGTGTTAAAGATTGTACATAAGGGCATAAAGGGAAGAAAATGGGTAAAAATTAGAGGATTATACTTGTGCCTCTTGATATGCCATCCTAACTTTGACAATATGGACATATTTGCCCATATCTCCCCCTTTATAATGTAGTATAGATATAGATATAGATTAATGAATATTAATTTATTATATCTAACGTTTGTTTCTCAACAAATATATTAATAATATTTTTGACACCTGTTCAGAGCAATAATTGAACTTTGCAGAGTGAACCCACCTAACAGATGTTATGAACGTCTGTTATAACATAATCAGCCACCGAAATTTGAACTTTGAAGTGGGAAGTTTTAAATTAACACATAGAAGTGTGTTTCATTAATTATTTTGCAGGTATAATCATGACATATAAGCTTCCCTTATAAGCATAAGCATATATAAAAGTAAAAATAGTTCATCTATATATAACAAACAACCGCCATTTTTGTAAATAGTAATCTAAATTCTTCATTTGTAATGAAACCCCCCATAGAATATTAAGAGTCTCGATTGACAAATAATAACAACGACCTTGAAACTCGGTTTATTAAACTCATGCGGTATTTTATTTGTATTTAAGTAATGTATTTTATTTCTAACTAATTATCAATCCCAAATAATCCGTCGATCAAAAGTACACAAATAAAAAAATGGAGCAAATTGTTCATTGCAAATTTTGCATTTAGAGTTACCGTTATGTAGTTTACATAAATGATGACACTGAATATGTGTTTGGATCAAGAGAATTAATAACGCAGATGGATATAGAATTCCAAAGACGGAATGATGACACTGAATATGTGTTTGGATCAAGAGAATTAATAGCGCAGATGGATATAGAATTCCAGAGACGAATGTATGAAGTTGGTAAGAACATTAAGTTAAGGTATTCGAATGAAATGTTGTTAGTGGAAATGTTGGAGCAAATTATTGCTGATGAAGAATGGATTAAGCCATATCATGTGGTAAGTTGGTTTTACTCTCATAAGTATGAAGAAGCAATAGTCGTCTATGACAATGGTTGGAAGAAAAGATACCACAGAGAGATGATAGAGTATTCAAACGACTTGGATTTTCTCGAAGAACTGGACCAGATAAGGACGAGTAACGTCAACCGGAACACATTTCATCTTAATCTAAGACAAATGATCAGGCCAAGGATATTGTATTTGAAGGAGCATGCCGAACAGGTTATGGAAAAGCCATCATCTTATGGAAGTTCAAGTGATGAAGATGATGAACTTTAAATGGTATTATGTTTTCATTTCCAAGTATGTATGTGGTTATAAACTTATAATGTGGTCAGTTTGTTTAGAATGTTTATGGTTTGTGTTGAACGGTACTAATGTTAACATAGATAGTAATTATCTATTTTATAACTTCGGGTTTTTGAACTTTTGAAATAGTTAACTTATCGTTTGTTGATGACCATTTGAAAACATAATCGTTCAGAATTGTAATATTCTCACTTTTAATCAACTCATAATTTTCAACGAAATGAAACCTACGATATAGGTAAGAGTATCATTGATTGTTTTTTTCGTTATTATACAAGAAGTGTAGTGGAATAAACTATAAAATATAAACATGCTTCAATAGTTTCAACATCTGATAAGCCATCATCATCTGTGTGTCTTCAACGTTTGTTCTGTCCAACAAACCTTCCGGTGCATCTATTACAGCATTGTTCATAAAAAGACAATTAAAACAAACTAAGTATGGTTCAAAAAACACAAGACAAATACTATTCAGCCTGATAACTTTGATTTTTTTTTTTTTTTTTTTTTTTTTTTGTAAACAACCTCTGTATGAACATCTATTGCAAACATCATTCAATGGTTTCAACATGCTTCAGTGTTTCCAACATCTACTGAGTCATCATTGTCTGTTTATTTTCAACGTTTGTTCTGTCTAACAGACCTTCTGATGCATTTGTTTACCCGGTCTATACAGTGGCCATCTGTTGCAATTATCCGTTAGTGGTTTCAACATCCTTTAATGCTTTTAACATCTGCTAAGTGTTCATTATCTGTTTCTCTTCAACGTTTGTTCTGTCTAACATACCTTGCAGTGCGTCTGTTGAGTTGCTCTGGACAGTGGCCATCTATTTTAATATATTATCCTTCAGTGCTTTTAATATCTTTGCAATGCTTTAAACATCTGTTGAGACCTCATCATCTGTTTGCTTTAAACATCTGTTCAGTCCAACAGAACTTCAATACAACTTTTTTACAGCAGACCTTTATCATTGAAATTAAGTCTGTTTACCTTCTCTATAGACTAATTGTCTTAAAAAATTCTAAAAACTACCGGTGTTTTCACACGAGATTACACCTAATTTATGTTATGTAAAAGTACTAATCCTAGGGTTTTTTTTTTTTTTTTTTGTCATTTTTTATTTCCATTGAAACTATAAAACTTGTCAAATTACATTCAAGTATTATTTTTCTTTTTTAAAAAGGTAAAATAAAAAATATATGGTTAAAGCCAAATTTGATAAAGTCTAGAAGATCAAAATATCTCTAATCAAATAGGAAATTAAGATTGTGTAAAAGCTAAAATTGATCAAAAATGCCAGCAACGTAGGAAATAATGGTAAAGTAGAATGGCAATAAAAATAAAGGGAAAGGAGACCGGAGTGAGCTCTGACTCTGCATGGGTCGAGACACCCAGCCTATGAAAGGTCAAGCCACCGCACCACTGACTCGACATTTTCTCTATTTCATTTTCCAACATAAATCTTTCAATAATTACTTGTATCTTTAAATTAAAATATTTTTTTTTTAAACGGCCAACTAAAGAATCGTCGGGTACTCTCGTACGCGGCCCCCATTGGCAAAGGGAAGCCCACATACTCGGAGTCGAACTCACGAGCCTCGCGGCGGCCCAACCTGCACGCATGAGAGCCCTAGCCCACCCGTGTGCCAGTTCCAGGGAAAACCCGGACCGCATACCCGCCCGAAAGCACGACGGTAGCGAACCGGTAAAACCTGCCTGGCTCAGGAGTCGAACCCATGACCACAAGGGTCAAGTGTCTCTCCCTCATCACCTGATACCACTCCACCACAAGAGTGGGTCTTTAAATTAAAATATGAAGGCAATCACCACAAAATTATATGGCTGTGAATACGAATAAAAATATTAAAAAGTGAGCGACACTTTAATAAACCAACACGAAAAGAAAATTTTATTTTGTAAGTGTTAATCATAAACAATACGTGAAGATATTTATTTTCTTAATGAATGGACACGAAGATTAAATTGTTCGTTTTCGATCGATTTGTTTGCAACCCAATGCATATGGGTACAAATTATCACAATCAATCTCGCAAATACCTAATTATAATCATTGGCAATTATATTTGATATTGCATTATTGTTCAGGGCATCCAAAAACAAAGGAGTCGGTTATTAAAGCGAAGGAATAATTGTATTAAAGTTAGGGCTTTTAAAACAATTATAAAAGGTGATGATAACTAAAAAGCCAGTCAAAGTTACTGGTTAAATAATCGTAATATGTTTTTTTTGAACGATCAACAAAATTTTATTCACCAAAGCTAGCGGGATACTAGCAATACACCATACAACCACAAAGGACACTACATAACATTCACCATCCAATACTAGAAAAATTAAAAGAACACCACATTTCCCAAACCAAAGAAGGTTGTTTCGCCCTTGCCTTAACCCATAAGAAGCTAAGGGATTTGATGTCACCAATAACCGTTTGAAGCGTAGCTTGTTTATGATTGAATACCACCTCGTTTCGATGTTTCCAAATGCACCACATTGTTGTCAAGCAAATAGCGTAGAAAACTTTCCTTTTCTTATTCGAACCATCCATATGCAAATAGAGTTCCAATAGATCCTTAAGATGAAACGCATAAATCGGACCTACTTTACACCATTGCGCCACTAGTTGCCATATAGCTTGTGAAAATCCGCATGAGACAAATAAGTGATCCGTCGATTCTTCGTAGTCACCACACAACTGACACATAGCTGATCCAACAGAAATATTCCTTCGGATGAGAGAACACTTGGTTGGAAGCCTATATAATTCCGCCCGCCAAGCAAGTATTTCCGCCTTCTGAGGTACCCATGAATTTCTCTTGAAAACGAATGCCGGCTGACCAAATCTAAGCTCCTGCAGCCGCGTCTTCAGTCCACGAACAGTAAAGAGATTACATCCATCCAGCGTCCACTTCCACTGATCACCACAGCTTGTTAGAACCGGTGCAGCAATGCTGCTGCAAAACAACGCCAGTTCAGCCTGTTCCACTCCTGACAGCGTGCGACGTTTCCATTCCCAACCCCACCCAGAACCCGGCTGCAAAACACGATCAGCAACAACAGCGAATTTGTTTTTTTCCAGCGCGAATAAGGCCGGGAAAACAGACGCCAAAGGTGAATCTGTAGCCCAGCAATCGAGACAGAAAAAAACGCCCAACCCATTACCCACCACCCCATGTGTAGCCCAACCCACATCCACCCCCAACCGTTTAATCAATTGCACTGACGAGTGAACCTGTTTCCAAGGACCTGAAATTGAAAGTTTAGTCGGGATAGGATTCCAATCCCTAGACGACCCATGTAAGGCCCAAATGATGTTCCTCCAAAAAGCGACGGTGTCGATTTTAAATCAAATAATCGTAATATGTGATATCAAATAAACTATTTCATGCCGTTAAAAAAAAAAAAAACTATTTCATTTGTTACCAGCTCATACCGGAGAGTGGAGGATTGAAAATTATATGAGTTTAAGTGGTTTTTCTATTTAAAAACTATAAAACATCATATATATGGGAATATAATGAGATTATTATCAAATAATGTTTACGAACTGAACAAACGAATCATCTGGAGCGTACCATTTGGGTAGGATGACCAGGGTACGTGATGGAGCCTGTGATCATGTGACGCCTGTGAAACACCGCCGCAAGTGCGATGATCACAGTATGATGGGTTATTTTTAGGGGTGCAAATGAGCTGAGCTATTCGCGAATTACCCGAGCTTGGCTTGAAACAAGCCGAGCCTAAAAACAAGCACATTTAGCAAAGGAGCTCGAGCTCGAGCCCGAGCTTCGGTTATCGAGTCCAAGCCGGCTCACAAGCATTAATTTTAGGAGGTTTTGGCTTCAAGCTTTTAAAAAAGCCCATACGTAATAAAAAGTCTTGTTATCAAAGGCTACTGAGAAAGAATCTAGCATGTGGCATAAAAGAATGGGGCATATTCATTTGAGAAAGATGAATAATTTGGTGAAGAATGGATTAGTTGAAGTAGTGAATGTGAAATATTTCCATTTGAATGATAAGTGTGTTTCATGCAATAAAGGAAAACAACACAAACATTCCCACTGACCTAAGAAAGTTAACTCTATGCGCATTCCGCTTGAACGTTTACACATGGACCTCTTTGGACCTGTGAAGCATAAAAGCATCAACGGGGATCTATAATGTCTTGTAGTGACTAGCGATTATTCAAGATTTTCGTGGGTGATGTGCATGCAACACAAGAGTGAAATGTTCAACAATTTGAAGTTTCTATCTATCCGTTTGCTATGGATTGAAATCAAGAGAATTCGAAGTGATAATGGGACGGAGTTCAAGAATTCAATGATGGATGCATTATGTGAAGAGAAAGGAATTCATCATGAATATAGTGCACCATATAATCCACAACAGAATGGTGTTGCAGAAAGAAAGAACATGACTCTAATAGAAACAGCTAGAACAATGCTTGCAGATTCTAATCTTCCGGTTATTTTCTGGAATGAAGCTATTCATGCAGCATGTTATACTTTGAACGGTGTGTTGACTGTGAAGAAGTTTGCAAAGACTTCTTATGAGCTAATCAACAGACGAAAGCCAAATTTAGAGTTTATAGAACCATTCGAGGCGTCGTGTACGATGCTTAATCTGACAGAGAAGTTTGGAGCGAAAGCAGAAGAAGGTTATTTTGTTGGATACATGACACTAAATAAACATGTTTCAACAAAAGAACCAAATGTGTTGAAGAGTGGGCAAACGTGGATGTTCAACGTTACACTCAAAATGCTCCCGGCGTAAGACCCGAATGGATGTTTGGCTACAAAGAACTCTTTGAGTCATTCAATCTAGAAAGCTTAGTTGAAGAAGCTGTTTTACGACTATATTACGAATGTGAGAACGCAGTCACTTCACCATTGGTGCGTCCAATCACCGTAACTCCTCCAACGGCAGCTCCTAATGAGACCAATGCTCCTGTCACTAATTCAACTGAAGAAGAACTTTTTCAAGATGTTTCTGATACGTTTGATTCTTCTGAGTCGGAAGACGATGATGAAGTAACCAGTGAAGCAGTCTTGAATCATCCTATAGTATCACCTCCGGTGAACCCAAATCCGTCTGTATCAACAAATGTTCATTCTACTTCTAATGCGGGTAATGATCTGGATATAGTAGAGAATGTAAATGTTCAAATGGTGATTCCTGTTCTAGCACATCCGGAATCTCGGATCAACAACGTTCGTCCAATGGAACAAGATCCTGATAGCAGTGTGATGACACATGAACAATTGAGGCATGCATCATCAAATGAGAACACTGGAGCCCTAGCCCTTTATTCTAAAATTCAAAAATCAGGTGAACAAAATGATTGGGTCGTTTGCTTGTTATGTTTCGCAGGTTGTGCCTAGGACTTACAAAGAAGCATTGAACGAAGAATCATGGGTGGATGTGATGCAACAAGAACTTCAACGATTTCAGAAGTTAGGAGTGTGGACTTTGACTAATTTACCAGCAGATAGGAAGAAGATTGGTACAAAGTGGGTTTTCAAATGCAAGAAAGACGACAGAGGAGTGATTGTAGGGAACAAAGCTCGATTGGTCGTTCAAGGTTTTCGTCAAATGGAAGGAATCGACTACAACGAAGTCTATGCACATGTCACACGTATAGAATCTATCTGAATGTTATATGAAGTTCAAGGTGTATTAGATGGACGTTAAAAGTGCTTTTCTTTACTGTGTAGTCAAGGAAGAAGTATATGTAGGGCAACCATCGGGTTTTGAGGATCCTATCCACCGGGATAAGGTCTACAAATTGAACAAAGCGTTGTATGGTTTGCACTAAGCCCCTCGACAGTGGTACAAAGAGCTCAGAACATACTTACTTTCAAGAGGTTTCAAGCGAGGACAAGTTGACTGTACCCTGTTCATGAAAAGAACAGATGGTGATTTTCTTCTGGTACAGATTTATGTAGATGATATTATATTTGGTTTGACTAACGAAAGTCTATGTAGGGAATTTGAAAAGGTCATGCAGGAAAAGTTTGAGATGAGCTCTATGGGAGAAATGCAATTCTTTCTCGGACTGCAAGTGGACCAATTGCCGTAAGGGATCTTCATCCACCAGACGAAGTATGTTTCCGAAGTCTTGAACCGATTCCAAATATTCTACACTGATTGCTACTCCCATACAACCTAATCACGGGATTGGAGTTGATGCTAAGGGGGAGCTTATTGACCCTTACACTTATCGATCCATCATTGGATCATTGATGTATTTGACCACTTTGTAGATGCATATTGTGGCTATTGCTTTTGGATTATACACAGATTGTCGATTGATTTGAAGATGTTGAAGATTACCAAGCCCGTTCGACGTTACGGGAGGTCGAATGGAAATCAATATTAGGTCGAATGAATTTGTCTTGGTTGAATGTAAAGGTTTTGTTTATTTGTTTGTTCATTAGCACCTGCGAAGGGTCGAATGAATCCCTTCGTACCTTGCAAAGGTCGAACGGGAAGTCTATATATATGTTGAAGTTGGTTTTCAACCTAACTTTTGGTCATTTGGTTAGGTGTGTCTGTATGTGTGTTCTAAGGTGTTTCTAAAGAGCTCTTAAAAGTTGTATTTTCATTAATATTCTAAATTGTAAAGCTTTATCAAGGTTATATTAATGGAAATTGGATTGAAAATGGATCTTTACGTGTTGTGATCTTGATTATTATCATTTTGCATGCGAATTAGGGTTTCCACACCTAGTTTGCTCATACTTGTGTGATATTTGTGGTGTTTTGTCAAAAATCGATCCTGACACGCTTCCCGCCCGGATATAATTTTCACTACTTGTCTCTATGCACGTTATCAGTCGAAGCCAAAACAAAGTCACCTTACTACAGTTAAACGAATCATACGTGATATTGCTTTTAGTGATGCATTTAGGTATCCTAATGATGATAACTTTGACCTCATTGCTTTTAGTGATGAAGATTACGGAGGCCGTGATATTGACGCTAATTCCACAATGGCTGGATGTCAATTTCTGGGGAGCATGCTAATCACCTGGCAATGAAAGAAGAAGACGTCGGTTGCCTTATCGACACTTGAATCTGAATATGTGGCGGCCTCGAGTTGCTGTTCACAAGTGCTTTGGATTCAACAACAAATGCGGGACTATGGTTTGCAATTTCTTAAAACCCCCCATTCATTGTGATAGTGAAGCAGCCATTGCACTCACAAAAGACACCGTTCATCATTCCAAGGCTAACCATATTCGAATCTGTTACCATTTTATACGGGATTGCTATGCCAAAGGTTTGATTGATATCGTTAAAATCCACACTTACTATCAAAGAGCCGATCTTCTTACCAAAGTTTTTGACAAATCAAGATTTGAATTTTTATTAAAAGCTAAGGGGATTAAAGAAAAGTAAAATTACATTCCTCATCGGTTTATCAAATTTTCTTTTGTTTTTCTCTTTTCAAAAATTAAAAATCCAAAAATATATTTTTAATTTTAGGGGGAGATTATTCATCGGAAAAACCAAAAAACATTGAAAATTTTTTAAAAAGTCATAAAAATCAGAAAATCCCAAAAATGATTTTTCCTGAAGAAAAATAGGAAATGATAGTACATCAGTGAGGATCTTTCACATGCTAAATAACTGAAAACGTCAAAATTTGACGTGTGACGACTTTGTGTGATGTGTTGGTAGGCTTCGTAGACCTATTAATGTGTGCCTTAGTGATATAAACATAACGAACTGCTTGCTCTGTGGCTGAACACCTCATGGGCATATGGTCTTGGTACCGTAATTTTGTTTGATAGGGTTACCAAAATCGGAGGTTTTGGGTCGTTATGTTGATTGTTATCTGGGGATGGCCTGACTGATCTTTTGTCGTATTGATTTACGGACCTAGATTCAGTCAAGGTATCTTACAAGAGCTTAAATGCCAAAACCCAAGTTACAGAATGAGGAACTTAAAATGTATGAAGATGATCAAATATTATCTAATGCATCGTATCATATCTATGATGAAAATCATGATTGATATAAGCCTCACCCTGGTACAGTGCACATGTAACTCTGTAGCATTGATTTGCTGACCAGTATACCTCTGTGCCTCATACCTTGTAACATATGAATAACAACAACATAATCACACGTTACGATGAACCTTTGTGCAAATTCCTTGATGAGTGAGTATGTCGTTTATGTGGGAACCATAGGTGAGTTAGTTATTAATACACCTTAAGCATATCATTTTAAAGCACTGCATAACGGTTTGCATGTGAGCTTATGTGGACAAGAATATCAGCAATTGCTGAGTCACATAGTCTGTAAAGTTAAAAATGAAATAGAACAATGGTGTGATTAGATTTCTCGTAAACTGATATGATCCTCTTACCGAAAAAACGCAAAAAAATTATTGCTTTCCATTTATTTTCTTCATATATGTAAAACACAAAAAGATTTTTGATGTGTTTTAGCATAAACTTCAAAAAATCCAAAAGATTTTATATTTATTAATTATTTTCGATAGCCGATGTTGGATGATGATCATTTTTTGGAAGTTTGACAAATCAATAAGAGGTTTGTATCATAAAATCAAAAGTTTGGAAAGTTTGAAGGTTTAAATGTTTAAAAATAACAAAAAGTGGACCGAATTGGACATTTAGAAATCAGAATTTCAAAATTTCCTTTCGCCCTTTGTTAGGTCGAGTGAAAAATTTTTCTTTGATTCGTGCTCATTGGTTTGGTCGAATGAAAATTGGCTTATCTATACAATTCATTCGAACCAAGGACTTTTGATTCGTGATTTAGTAAGCCCTAACCAAAAATTTTATAGTCCATTCGACCTCACTTAGGGTCGAACCAAATGACTTATATATAGCCTGTCTGTCCATTCGACCCTCACTTTTCAATTCGAAGCTACTGTTACTTGCACTCAAATCTCTAAAAAGGACATTTAGATTTTGATTCTTTGATCTTATAATCTTGTTCCTTGATCTTACAGTACTAGATGGTGGATTTTTACATGTTTTTGACCATTAATTTGTTCAGAATTGGGGTTTTCAGATTCAAACCCTAACATGATTGATTGACCAATTTTAACCGAACTTGAACATGTTTTGGACTTGGATATCACCTCATCGATAGTTTTAGGGGGACAAGTGTAGTCCCAAAATACTAGATCTTGTTAAGTGCAAGAGATTGTTATAACTTAGAAACACCTATGGATTAGGTGTTTTAAGTGATTAATCTTCTACAATAAAAGAAACTAGATGAACATGAAGAAAACCGACACACACAATGAATAACATGATGATTCCATTTCTGATTTGATGATGAATAACCTTGGAATACACAGACAAGTACGCACCTATTCAAGTGTGCTACAAAGATAATCCCAAAACCCTAAAGAAACAAGCTGCACACACACATTCTATTTATAGGCAGGAGTTGGGCCTGCGCACTTAACATAAGTGCGCAGGGCCCGTCCACATAAGTGCGCAGCTAGGGTTTCCCAATAAAACTTTGTCTAAATAGCATAACTAACCCTCTAACTATCAAGCTATACAATAACCATCAATAGTCTATGATCTGGTTACTGTTGTCTCAATATAACCCAACAATACTCCCCCTAGACAACAGCTACCAGTTCTTCCATCTTCAATCAATCTCAACCTCGCTTTGCTCCCCCTCAGCCTGTTCTAGGGGGTCTTGAATGTACAGCGCCACTGGATCTTCTTCAACCACTGGAGGAGCTTGAGTAGATTCTGTTGCAGGTCTTTTCGGATCAGCTACTGTTGCAGGATCTTGTGTCTGTACCTCTGAAGTGGTCTCGACTTCAGGTTGAGTAACTTCTGCAGCAGCAGCTTGGGTAGGGCTGTACACGAGCCGAGTCGAGCCGAGCCAGGCCCAGCTCGAGCTCGAGCTCGAACTTAAACCGAGCCAGCTCGGCTCGGCTCGTTTTCTGGTTGAGCTGAAAAGTCGAGCTCGAGCTCGGCTCGTAAATGTTTGAGCCGAGCTCGAGCTGGCTCGAGCCAGCTCGTTATATTTTTTTATTTTTTTACAAATATTTATTAAATAAAAAACAATAAAATTACACATAATCATGTATATATTTTTTTCTTTTTTTAAGTTATGGTTTATTTATTATGAAAAGATGGGGTAGATATGTGGTATGAGCGGGATTTTCAAATTTTGAATTTTAGAATTAGGTTTGAAGCCAAAATATATTAGTTTCATCTATATATTAATTACACATACACAAGCCTGAGTCGAGCCATATGTCGAGCCATCGAGTCGAGCCACGAGTCGAGCCATCGAGCCGAGCCACGAGCTGAACACCCCTGGCTCGAGCTCGGCTCGATTACAAAACGAGCCAGCTCGGCTCGGCTCGAAAACAAAACGAGCCTCTTCGAGCCGAGCTTTTTTCGAGCGAGTTTCGAGCGAGCCTCGAGCCGCGAGCTTTTTGTACACCCCTAAGCTTGGGCAGCTTTCTCCCTGTCTTCCTTTTCTTTGTCTGCTGCATTGATCCTGTTAACTATATCAAGCAGTTCCTGCTTTAGCTTCATTGCCCGATCAACTGCCCTTCTAAATAAGACGGCCTCCTCAAATAACGCGTTCCCGGCACCCACATTAATCTGATTCGCAAACAGCATATTCAGATCTGACAGATTAAGTGCAAACACATCTACTGGATCCAAAATCCTCATAGCCTTCGAATCGTCCTGCAATTTGATGACCGCTTCACCAGTGTTGCTATCGTAAAACCACTTCTTAAAGTCCCTCAGCATAACTGGAAGCTCAGATCGAATAGGAACTCGTGTGACGACCTAAGGAGGGTCAATCACATAAGTTATCATGCCTCGTCCTGTTGCTGGATCGATTCGTCTCTTGGAGATCCGTCTCCTCGGTTTCTGTGGTTTTAAGATTTGGAAATCAGTGTCACATTCTTTCTTTATAAACCACTCAAGCATGGACCCCGTGGTGTCGTGGGTGTGGTTGATGAATGGGGCCCTGCTGAGTTCTCTGATGTCCCATCGAGGGAGAGACTTCAGTTCCTTTTGACCTTTGAAGTACTGTATCACTCCCCCTCTTCTCTTCACGGCAAACAACCTTTTCTCTTCGTCATGCTTCCAGGAGATAATCTTCTCCTTGTGAGCTTCCATGGTGTGATGGATGTTTTGATGCATGGCTGGAATGGTGATGGGCCTTCTAGGAAACCAAGTTGATCTTTCAGGATCCAACTTATGCCCATCTGACGTCTCGTATACAACTTCTTCTTCCATTCCCATCTCCACAAACCTATCGGGCATCTCATCTTTACTAATCTCGTCAACCTCACTTTCCTCAGCAACTCTTTCTTTTTCTTTTTCTTCCTCTAGAAATTTCCCGAAATCAAATACCTCATCGAATGTAGTGCTGGGAGCACCAGTCTGCTGTTGCCTCAATTCTTGGAACATGTCAAACATTTTCATCTGAACCTGATTCTGAAACTTGATCAGGTATCGTTGATCCTTGATGATTTTCTCCATATTCCTGTTCTTGTGTTTGAGCTTCTTGACTTTCTTTCTCAGCTCTTGATTGTTATGCACACCACTTTTCAGGGTACAGATCTCCCTGGCAGCCGTCTTTCCAACCTCTTTGACTAGCTTCTCATACAGTTCCTGATGCACCGGTTTGCGACGTGGTGCAGTAGGAGCTGAGGAGGATGGTTCAGTTGGCCGTTGAGCTGGTGCTTTAGGGGCTGGAGCAGCAGCTGTGGAAGGCCATGGTTGTTCTGGTTGTTCTGCCCCGAAGATAGATTCCAAGATCACTTGTTGCTCGATATCGTCCTGAGTCATTACACGAGGAATCTCTGACTGAGTTAACTATTCTCTCCTTTTCTTTCTTTCTGCCCTCTCGAACTCAGCAACTTGTTGTAGGACTGCAGCAGTCTCAAGCTGTTCTGGTGTCAGTGTTTCTCTGCCCTCCCGTAACAGACCAGTTGGCCTTTGCTTCTTAGTGGGCTTAGATGGAGTTGGTTCAGTTGCCACTCTTTTGCTCCTTGCTTTTTCACGAGCAATCTCTTCAGCAGTTGGCTGGGTTAAAGAAGGAGTGGGTTCAGATGGTCCAGGTGCAGAAGCAGCAGTGGATTGTTGACGACTTTCTGTAACATCTAGCCTTCTCTTCTTGATCTTGTTGTAAAGCTCCATGACCAAAGGATATCGCTGGGCTGCATACATATTCTCCAGCATGGGTTCCCAGTCAGGCGTGTTGCACTCAGTAAAGAATCGTGCATCTTTGGTGAAATTGTATTGATCACCAAGGGGCAGATTCTCGTGTTGTGCGTTGATCATCATCTGCACGAACCTTGGGTACATAACCCATTTGCCTGACCCAGCCTCAGCATTCTTTACCATATAATCAAAGATCATGCCCGACAAGTTGAAGGCTTCATTCTTGCAAATCTTTATCATTGCAGTCGACCATTCAGTGCTGAGCGCGTTGTAGCCTCCTTTCCTATGACACAGAGACATAATAAATACATGACTGATGAGTCTCCAGTCTCTTGTCAGCTGACTTTTCTTGATATCGCCTCTCTTGTCAAAATCTCCTTTGTAGCCGAAATTCTTGAACTGTTGGTGAATATCAGCTTTGGGCATAAATCTGACAGTTCCTGGCTGATCTTGAAGTCTCATCACGTTCCGAACGGTATCTTCAGTGATGACTACAGCCTTGTTTCTGACTGTAGCATTGGTTCGCTTGACTCGTCCAGCAAGTTCAACTCGAGCAGACCTCCAGAAGTCTTCAATGTGAGAACAGTAAATTGGTACAATGTGCTGCACAGAGTATCCGACTTTGCTGCGTCTGATCTAGGTCACAAAGTCTTTAAACTTGACATCATCGGTCTCAAGATTCATCGGCTGATTGTGCATTCCTCTTGGATCCCAATCGAGTGCCATCTGTTTAAACCAAGAGCACGAAAAGCCAATTAGATCTCTTGAATACGAATCGACGACCAACGACTGACCTTAGACTTAAACTTCGATGGACAACGTACTTAGACTTAGACTTTATTATTATTTTTTTTAAGTTTTGTATTTTTTTTAACAGTCATAAGATTGAGGTTTGATGGATTTGTTTCATCAGTGTCCATGATACGTTTGATTTTCAGTTTTAAGATTATTAACGTACGGGTTTAAGTACGCAGTCCGTTCAAGTGTCTCAATGGTCAAGATAAGGGTCACATTTTGTTTTAATCCTCAAGTACGCAGGTTTTTAAGTGCGCAGTCCAAATCAGCAGCTAATGAGCCAAGTACTCAGTCAAGTACTCACACTCTTGACTGAGCACTTAGGTTAGTACGCAGGCCCTAGACAAGTGCGCATATCTAATCATACACGGGCATGGTAACCCCTTGGCAACACATTCAAATCTGCGTACTAGCCAAGTACGCAGATACCTAAACCTTCGTTTAAGATTTAAATGCGCAGCACAAGTACGCAATATTCTAGGGTTTCTTGTGGCTTGAATAAGTATGAGACAAGTGCGCAGTCTCCATGAGACAAGTGCGCACTGTTCATCCTTAAGTGCGCAGCCTTCAAAAATTTAAACCCAAAGATACAACGAAATCCACAACTGAGTCATTTAATCGAGCTTTTAGACCCTGTAATCACAAATGAAGGATAATCAGTACATAAGGATCAACAAGATGAAGAAAAGGGTGTGATTAAGGGGTGATTAGGGTGTGATAATGAGGATTTGGGGATAATTGATGATGATGATGAACGATGATGATGAGAGGTAAAAGCAGTTAGGGTTTTTACTAGTGAATACTGTTAAAAAAATTTTTTACTCAGTATATATACATATGTCATATGGGCCTGCGCACTTGAGTTAAGTGTGCAGGGCCCATCAAGTACGCACAGTTTAATCAATAAGCCCAACAAGAGTTTAAAGACCCAGATTCATTTTAATAAGTGGGGATTCAACAAATCTCACCTTCTGCATTCAAGATCATACTAACCATACCTGCCAGAACCCGTTTCAACTTCCCATTGGATAGCTGCAGCCTAAGAACAATTGTCGGTATGCTTGTCCACTTAAATCCATGCTTTTTCTCTTTCAACATGTGTTTGGTGATGCTGTTTATCATGTTCTTTGGTAATATTGACGAAAATTTTATGGACCCCACAGTGTGCTAGGTATTGGCCTACCGATCCTCAAGGTTTATTGAAAAATAATGATGAGAGCTTCAGGTGTATGTTACCATAAGCAAAGAAGATGATCATTATCTTGATCAGATGATGAGAGCTTCAGGTCTATGTTACCATAAGCAGAGAAGATGATCATCTGATCGTTTGGTGAGCTATCTATATATGTTTGCACGTCACTAACATTGCGTGTCTTTTGCTGCTCAGTTTCAAAAATTTTTCTTAGCCCCGCATTGGTAGCTTGCACTCTTAGGTGTCTTTTGATTTACCTATGCACAAAATTTTCTGTGTCTTTTAATTTCTCAACCTGTGTATGACCGGACTCAGCTTGTGCAGACCTATAGCACAGTGGGAATCCAGCTTTTCGTGTAGATCTTCATTGTTAATCACCTATTAGCAGTTTACTTGATTCCAGGCTGAATCTACCGACACATCGTTGCTTGAGGCCACAACATCCTCTGGGTCCTATTCACATGCTGACGAGATATTATTAGTTCCTATCATTTCCTGAAGTAATTTTGCATTAGGGATGGACTAGTTTTACTTTCTCCCCCAAAAATCTTGTTTTATGTAAAAAGAAGATTTTTCTGTAAATTATGTACAAGTAAAGTTTTTTTTTTATTCAAAATTTATCATCTCAAGCCATGTAACCAACTGATGAAACCGGGTTTTATCAAAAGCTTTTGTGAAGATATATGCCTTTAGATCAGCAGTATCTATTGGCAACACCTGTATATATCCTTTGTCGTGAGCATCGCGAATGGAGTGAATCCGAATTTCAATATGTTTGGTTTTAGAATGATCAATTGGATTCTTCACAATGTCACGACAGGCATCATTATCAATAAAAATAGGTGTATGCATGACGTTCAAACCGTAGTCCAAAAGCTAATTTTGGATCCATAACACCTGACAACAACAACTGGATGCAGCTGTGTATTCAGCTTGAGCAGTGGAGATGGACACTGTAGTCTGCTTCTTGCTCTGTCAAGACACTAGCCTGTTACCCAGAAATTAACAACCACCAGAGACAGATTTTCTGTCAATCCTACAACCTGCATGATCACTATCAGAGTAAGCGATTAAATCAAAATTATCACTCTTAGGATACCATAAACCAAGTTTTGGTGTCCCTTTGAGGTAGCGGAAGACTTTTTTTTTACTGTAGTTTCATGCGATTGCTTGGGATTGGACTGAAAACGTGCGCAGCATCCAACTGCCCACATGATATCTGGTTTGCTAGCTGTTAGATACATCAGTGAGCCAATCAATGATCGATAAGTGTGAGGATTCACTGAAAGGCCTTGAAGATCTGGTACAAGTGTTGTTTGGGCCGCAAAAGGAGTATTGGACGGCTTGCAGTCGGTCATGTTGTATTTTGCCAGAATGTCTCTTGTATACTTGGCTTGATGGATGAGAATTCCGTCTTCTTTCTGCTGAACTTCCAAGCCTGAGAAAAACGATAATTCTCCCATCATGCTCATTTCAAATTGAGACTTCATAATGCTTTCAAATTCCCTACACAAATTTTCATCAGTGGAGCCAAAGATAATATCGTCAACATAAATTTGAACAAGGATAGAATGTTTGTTGACTTCTTTGGTGAACAGAGTCATGTCAATCTTCCCTCTGGTGTACCCATTCTGCAGCAAATATGAAGATAAGGTCTCATACCAAGCTCGAGGAGCTTGATGAAGTCCATAGAGAGCCTTATCCAATTTGTAGTATTTGTTGGGATGATGAGGGTCTTCAAAGCCTGGGGGTTGGCAGACATAGACTTCTTCCTTGATCTTCCCGTACAGGAAAGCACTCTTCACATCCATTCGAAAGACTTTGAAGTTCTTGTATGAGGCGTATGCCAAGAAGATACGGATGGCTTCAAGTCGAGCAACTGGAGCGAACACTTCCTCATAATCAATACCTTCCTGTTGACGAAAGCCCTGAACTACCAGACGAGCCTTGTTCTTGATCACCACACCTCTTTCATCCATTTTTTTTGCGAAACACCCATCTTGTTCCGATAGGATACTTCCCTTCAGGTAGATCCACAAGTTCCCAAACCTTGAGCTTTCTAAACTGATACAGCTCATCCTGCATGGCTTCAACCCAACTTGCATCTCTGACAGCATCTTCAATGCTGAAGGGTACCGTCTGAGATAAGAAGGCTGATAGTGCAATATTAAGTTTATCTGCCTGATTCCTAGTGAGAACACCCTCAGAGATTGGTCCAATGATGTTCTCCACAGGATGATTCTTAGATGACTTAAATCCCATGTTTGGTTCTTCTTGAATTTGGGAAGGCAGATTAGAAAGGTGATCTACAGGAATTGATGAGCTGGATGGATCATTTGCAGACTGTTGTGCTGAAGATGTTTCTTCTGAAGCTGGAGTACTTTCAGGAGATGGAGTAGTTTCAACAGTTGCATCACCATTTGTGGACTGAAGAGGAACAATTGGATCAGCTATGAGTGGAGAAAATCGGGCGGTGAAAGGTGCAGCATCGTCTTCGGAAGAGTAAAGAGTATCTTCAAGAGGAGAAGGATCGGCTGCTTGATTGTCAGATGATTGTTCTTCAATGATACTGAAATTGTTGAAAACAACATCCACGTCAAAGAACCAGTCAGGACCGGCTCCTGTGTTAGTAGAGTTGGATTCCTGCCAATCAACATAGAAATATTCGAGAACCATTTTGGTTCGTTTGTTGTATACTCTATAAGCCTTTTGACTTGAAGAGTATCCAACAAAGAAGCACTCATCTCCAACTGCATCAAACTTCATTATGTTCTCGTAATTGTTAAGCAGCGTACATGAGCATCCAAACGGCCTGAAGTAGTCAATCAGAGGTTTTCTTTTAAAAAAGCAATTCATAACCTGTTTTCCCGCGCATCTTTACAATTAAGACTCTGTTAAGAACATAACAGGCGGTATTAACAGCTTCAGCCCAGAAGATGATCGGCAATTTGGAGTCGATTAACATGGTTCTGGCCGCTTCAATAAGTGTACGATTCTTCCTTTCAGCAACGCCATTCTGTTGAGGAGTTATCGTAGCACTGTACTGAAGATGAATTCCTTTGTTGTTGCAGAAAGTCACGAAGCTTTGATTTTTGAATTCAGTTCCATGATCGCTTCTGATTGATCTAACTTTTGTCTTCACTATGTTCTCAATGAGAGGAACAAACAGCATCAATATCTCGGCAGCTTCACTTTTGTATTCTAAGAAGTACACCCATGTAAAGCGAGAAAAATCATCTGTTATCACCAAACAATAAGACTTTTTAGCTAAACTCTTAACACTAATAGGACCGAAAAGATCCATATGCAATAGTTGAAGAGGTGAGTCTATAGAGTTCACTGTTTTGGACTTGTGCGATTTCTTGTGTTGTTTTCCTTTGGCACATGCTAAACATTTTTCAGAAAAGGGGAATTCCTTGGAAGGAAGACCTCTGACAAGATTTAATTTTGAAAGTTTGTTAATGTTTTTAAAGTTAACATGTCCTAATCGCCTGTGCCATAACAGTGACTCCGACTCGAATGCTTTAGAAAGTAAGCATGTCATTTGACATTCTGATTTAGCATCTCTCATATTTATCACATATGTGTTATTTTGTCTAGGAGCTTTTAGCATGATCATATTGGTGGGCGGAATGAATCCAGGTTTCAGAAAGATGCACTCCATGTCATTGAATAACACAGATATTCCTTTGTCGCAGACTTGTGACACGCTCAACAGGTTGTAGCACAATTCTGGAACATAATTCACATCTTCTAACGTCAGTGCGTCAGAGACCACATCTCCTATTCCTACAATCTTTCCGCCCTTTTCGTTTCCAGCGAAGGCAACGAACTCTCCATCAATAAATCTATAGTTCTTGAGAAGTTCTTTTAGACCAGTCATGTGTCTAGAAGCCCCGCTATCAACATGCCATAGATATCTCATTAGTGCGATCAGCCATTTTTGTAGCTTATTCTGAAATACAAAAGAAAAACACAAGAAATACAAATATAAATACAAGAGACTCTATGTACAAACACGACTCAAACCTTTACTTAGTTGACTTTGGGAATCCAGGTTTGGTTTAATTTTGATCTATCGTGATTTTCACCCAAAACTGACTCTTGTCTTTTCAAAAATTTTGTGGTTTTATCAAAGATTTTTACTGTTTCTTGAAGGTTTTTAATCTGATCAGAAAGACAGTTTAGTGCTTTGACATCACTGAATTTTAAATGACATGTTTTGACCACATGACCCTCATTTCCACATCTAAATCATTTTGAGTGCTTTGGCTTGATCTTTGGAGAGGGTCTGGATGATGATGGTTGTGATGCTCTTCTCTTGATCTTGCTTGAGCATGAGCTTTCACTGGAACATGATTCATCAATGTTGTTGTTGCTTGATTTCTCATTTGTGTTGCAGTCTGGCTCACTAATGTCACTTTCTGTATCACTCTGTGATTCTTCAGGAATTGTGTTATCTGTTTCACTTTGTGATTCTTCAGAACATGACATATCTGTTGATGATGGAGTAAACTCTGGAATTTCTTCAGTAAGAAATTTTCCAAACCTGTTTCTTTTTAATTCTGGTACAAACGGAGATGGTCTATATACATTTTCATTATCAGAGAATGCATCATTACGATCAACACAAACTGGCATAACATTGTCAACACAAATATCTGAGCGTTTGATAGGATTCTTCCTATCATCATGGTCCACAACGCCCTTTAAATTAAGTTTAGAAGTTAATGTAGTACAGTCATCCGGCCTAGATAAACTATTACAGTTATCCATCCTAGATAAACTATTACAATCATCCAGTTTAGTTAAGTTATTACATTCATCTGAATTCAAAATAGTTTTAGACTTGTCATGACTCCAGATGAACCAATTCACTGTAGAGTAATTGGCACCTGGGTGACCTAACCCCGTCGTTTGTCCACCACAACTCTCATCATCGTCCACCTGATCCTGTTGGGTTATATCTGCACTGCTTTTACTTATATTAGAGTTTGACTCAGATTTGACACATTCTTTTTCAAAAAGATCATTTTTTGGATGTGGTTTTGGAATGGGTATATATTCACTTTTGCTCAAAGGTAAAAATAGAGATTTTACAATTCCCTTTTTATCCTTATACCCAATTCCATCTTTGACGAATGATTTCCTTGAACAATCAAGGATATCTGTATGAGCATGCTTGCTTACATTCCATTTGTCCACAACAATTTGGAGATGATTTGTTTCATTTCTAGATATTTCTAGTTTTTCTGTTAAGTCATTTATTAAAAAGTCTTTTCTGAGAACAAATTCTTTTAGAGTTTGCATTTCAGCTATAGTTGCATTTAACTTTCGCTGATATGCTAACTCATTTTCTTTCATTTCAGTGTTGATTTTTCGGATGTCATCCATTTCTCTTAAAATTTTCCTATTGTGGGACAAACAGTAAGCAACAGCTGTAACACACCTTGGTGAGCACAGCTTTGATTTTATTTCAAGAGGAATACTTACCAGATCTCTCTCCTCAACTGTCTTGGGCACGCTCTGCAGCTTTTCATTTGCTTTGCTGGTGGAGGTCTTCTCAGCCACGAGTGCTTCCTCAGACGCCGCTTCTTTTCCTTTATCGGCCACTAGCACTCCTTTCAGACCTGCATTCTCCAGCGTTCCATTCTTTGGCATCTCTGCAGACGGCCCTTCCAGAGAGTTCACGCCGTGTGTGGATTTCGTGCAGATTTTGGCCATCAAAGCCTTGTTTACATCAGCTTCAACCGTTGTAGCCTCTTCTCCCCAGTCAAAGTCCTCAACCACCAATGCCTTCTGCTGATTTGCTTCCCTTCCATCAGTTATGGCAACCATCCTTTTTGCCGGCTTAATTTCTGCTTGACTTAGAGTGGGGCACTCATACTTGAAGTGCCCAAGAGTCTTGCAGTTGTAGCATCTGATCTTAGACTTATCAAAGCCCGTTTTCCCCATACCAACTCTTCTTCCAGTTCTATCTTGAAACCTCTTCACCCTCAAAGTAATCATGGCCATCTGTCATTTCAAATCCATTTCCTCCATATTATCTGGGTCAACCTGATACATGTCTTCAGGATTCATCATCTCACTCTTGATTTCACCTGTCTTTAAAGCCTCAAAGCTAGACATGAAAGTGTTGAAGAGCTCAACATGTTCGTTTGCAAGCTTTGTCTGCTGTGGGTTAAGTGTCTTAGCAGCTGTGTCAGAGTATGATACTGTCTTTCCCAAACTTGAACTACCACCCATTGCCTCCACATATGCATGTGACGAGCTTGAACCCATGTTTCCAACTGGAGTCATTAATGCCAGATTCTTCATAGCTGTGGTGGGCACAGCTTTTGGAGCAGTCTGGTTCATCTCTCTTTTCGTGATGTCCATTTCGAAAGATTTTAGAGTGTTGATGAGATCAGCCAATGTAGATTGAGCATCTAGATACTCTTTTCTGATCAACATGCACTGTATACTCCATTCTTTGGGTAGAGAGTCGAGCAATTTCTTGATGGAATTTCGGTTGTTAACGGGAATTCCTACCTTCTTCATTTTGGTTAACATACTCATGAATCTCTCTATATGTGAGCTCAAGCTTTCACCACGAATGCTACCGAACAAGTCATATTCTTTCTGCACCATATCTTGCTTATACTGGCGCATCTCTTCATTCCCTTCATAGTACTCATTTAACGCAAACCACAGATCGTGCGCAGTGCCATACTCCTCAAACATGTTATAAACATCGTTAGATAAGGCCATGGTAAGAGCACCATAAGCCTTATGATCTCTCTGAAGTAGCTGTTTATCGACATCAGTGTAAGTGGTTGGATCAGGGTTAAACTCTTCTCCTGTGGCAGTAGTTCTCATTGGAATGTGTGGGCCCAACTGGATGGAATTCCATTGGGTGAAGTCCGTGACATAGAAGAATGACCTCATTCTGTTTTTCCAAGTTCCATAGTCTTCAACACCTTTTAACTTAGGAACTCTAGTTGTGGTTCCGGTTTCAAGTTCTTGTTGAGTGATAGGATTTACTGTTGAGTGGTTATCGTTAACGGCCATGATTTAAGTTACTTTAAGAGTTTGATTTTGATTTTTTTTTATTTTATAGTTATCAGTCCAAAAAATTGTCCAAAGTCCTTAAGTTCGCAGTCAAGTACGCAGTTCGTCCAGAATAAGTACGCAGCAGCCTGTAACAATGTAAACAGTCCTGTCAAGATGTGTATCTTTTGATAAGTGCGCAGTCTTGCAAGTACACGTGTAGCTGTTGTTTCTTGATAAGTGCGCAGATCAGTCAACACTTAGGCATGGTAAGTGCTCAGTATTGACTGATTAGTCTGCGTACTAAATTAAGTGCGCAGACACTTAAACTCTCATTTAAGATTTAAGTTCGCAGAAACCCTAGCCAAGTACTCAAGACTACACCTTTCAATAAGTGCGCACAAATCCAAGATTTCTGTTTAAGCGCGCAGAAACCCTAGATAAGTGCTCAAGACAATGGAAGGCAACAAGTACGCATAAGCTTGATTGCATACTAAACACAGAATCTAAGTACTCAGAAAAATCACAGGTATGCAGTTTTTGAGCTAAGAACTCAAAAAATGAAATAAGTGCTCAACGGATGAAATAAGTGCGCAAAACGAGCTGTGAAAAACACAAAAACTCAGCTGAATTCTATCGAAACCTTTTTCATTCGAGTCTGAAATGCTTGGATGAGATTTCTACTTAAAATGAACCATTTTTAACTTTCAAAAACACAATTTTTATGAAATTTTGAAGCAGAAACATAAGAAAAACACAACAAGTTTATAAAATTTTAAAAACTAATAAAAACTAACAAGATGAGGGTTTTGGTATCTTTAAGTAGATACAATCTAGAGCACAATGACTCTGATACCAAATTGTAGTCCCAAAATACTAAATCTTGTTAAGTGCAAGAGATTGTTATAACTTAGAAACACCTATGGATTAGGTGTTTTATGTGATTAATCTTCTACAATAAAAGAAACTAGATGAACATGAAGAAAATCGACACACACAATGAATAACATGATGATTCCATTTCTGATTTGATGATGAATAACCTTGGAATACACAGACAAGTACGCACCTATTCAAGTGTGCTACAAAGATAATCCCAAAACCCTAAAGAAACAAGCTGCACACACACATTCTATTTATAGGCAGGAGTTGGGCCTGCGCACTTAACATAAGTGCGCAGGGCCCGTCCACATAAGTGCACAGCTAGGGTTTCCCAATACAACTTTGTCTAAATAGCATAACTAACCCTCTAACTATCAAGCTATACAATAACCATCAATAGTCTATGATCTGGTAACTGTGGTCTCAATATAACCCAACAACAAGTAACCAAAAGTAGGAATTAAGTTTGTAATTAACTGTTTCATTGTATTGAGCCCTAATTTTGATTAAAAACTATCGATTAGGTTATTTTTGATGAATTGATGATTGTTAATTGTTTTTCGGTTGTTTTAGAAGTAAATGCAATGATTTTCATTGATTAATTCAGGCAAAATCAACAAAATGAAAATTTAAAGTTTAACAGGTTCATTCAACTCCATTGTTAGGTCGAATGAAGGTTTTAATGTTGATTCGTGCTTTAAGATTTTGGTTCGGACCCTCGAAAGGTCGAACCAAAAGATAAAATGACCAAAATTTTTAAATTGACATTTTTGATTATTTGACTAATGTGTTTGTGTATTTGTTTAGAACGGAAAGAAATGGCAGAATCAAAAGAACCAAAAGAACTCAGATTTGAGAAGAAACACAATTGTTGTGCATTCATTGGAGAAGTTGATGATAAGTATTAGGAATTCCGAGGAATGATTGAGTTTTTACAAAGATCCCGGATTGTCTACGCCATTGCACAACCTCATACCATATACAAAGACCATCAGAAAGAGTTCTGGGAGAATGCGAGACTAGATTTTTGGGAAGGAAAGACTGTTATTCATAGGAAGTTGCAAGGAAACACGATACTTAATTGTTGGTGAAGAAGATTTCAGGAGAGTTTTGAGGCTGATTGATGAAGAAACAGATCCAATTACTTTGCCATGGACTGTTCAAATGGATGCTTTCTATGGATGAAATATCTGGGGAAGATAACAGACTGTCAGTTGTTCAAGGCTAACGTGTGTCCAACATTCAAATACTTGATACATGTTATCCTACACGTCTTTGCCCCAATCCAAGGAGGATTTGATGTACTTTGTGATACTACTTGCTCCATGGTGGTAGCATCAATCCTCAACAAGTCGTTTAATATTTCTGGAATGCTATTCAAACACATGAAGGAGTTGTTTGATGGAACTAAAACAGATAAATTTCTCATGTATCCCAGATTCCTTCAGATGATATTGGAGGACAAGTACCCAAAATTGGTTAAAGATCCCAAGTAGATCCTAAACCAAGAACACATGAACGAGATGACTTTGAATCAAATGACAACTTATAAGGGAAAAGAAGAAAAACCATCAACTAGAAGGTTATTAGGACATTTGATTAATCCTGGTTTTGAAGCTCCTGATCATGAAGGATGGAGACACAAAGAGAATGATTCTAACTTTGATTCGCCATTAGTTCCAGTGATGAAAGGCGAAAAAGTGAAGCACCAAGATGTCCAAAAAGGTGCTAAATCAAAGAAAGGAAGAGAGATTGAGAGTTCATCTGCTCCAAAGAAGAAAGGGAAGAAGAATATGTTACTGATTGATGAGGACACCGAAACAGAAGAGGAATGGGTGTCAGAGGATTCTGATAAGTAAACAAATCCTAAGGCCACTAGTGATCCTATTGTTCCTAATCCAGTTGATGAGTTAGTTGTTGAACAACTAAGTAGGGTATGTAGAAGAGGATGAGAATTTGATTATTGAGGGAGATTATGATATTCTTGGTTCTCTGATTGCTGCTAAATCTACAAAGCATGGACGTATTAAATCGATGTCAAAGAAGGAAACCAAGAGAACAAAGAGACAGAAGGAAATGGATGTTTTATTGAAAGGAAAGATTGTTTCTACAACTTCAGGTGAACAAACAAGCAGCAAATCCCCAACAACCAAAGAACCCCAAAGAAAGAAACAGAAGGTTATTGAAGATGTGGTAGTTGCTAAAAAAAACCACAGAGTCAGCCACAAAACAGAATCCAGATACAATATCTATGTCGTTGAAGAGTATCTTACACAGTCTGAACAAACCAACATCATCTTCTAAACCACAAATCAAAACCAGTTCACAACCGACTGTGACAATCTCTGAAGATGCTATGAACTTGATGAATCAACATATTAGCAAAATGATGATGTTTTTTTCAAAGCATGAAAGTGAAATCAAACAGATGAAGGAAAATGAGAAAGATATGCTTGAGATTGTTATCAAATCGTCGAAAATGCAAGACAAGTTAGAAGAAGAGGTTAAAAGTCAACAGATTGAGAATTCTAAGTTACAGTTGTCCAATGTGAAGAATGAGAAGAAGATTGTGGCTGTGGAGAAAAAAAAAATGAGAAATTGAAGAAGATTATAGAGGATTTATATCAGAAAGCACCGCAACTTAAAGGTGCTGATGATTCAGATGATGAAGATGATGATGAAGAAAAGGTGGATTATGAAGATTCTGATAAAGATGATTCAGATGGTGATGTTGGAAATGCTGATAAAGATAAGGATGCTGAAGAATCAGGTGATTCTGATGATGATAATGATGATGATGTTGATAACTATTCTTATGAAGCGAGAAAGAAAGAGAAGAAAGGTAAGTCAGCAGGTTCTAATTCTGGTAAAGGTAAAGGTGAAATGACAGATGCTAACAAAGAACGATTGAAGAAGATGTTAAAGAAAGGATACGTCTCAACCAGATTCACTGCCAGATTCAGGGATATATTCATTAGTGATGATATGAAGTACTGCATCGAATATCCTAAACCTGATCTACCAGTTGTTGAACTTGAACATCATTAAGATGTTTCAAACATGGAATTTCATGAAGTGGAGATTGACGATATCTCACATGAAGAGTATCCAGAGTATTACAACGTGAAAGAAAACACAATCATCCCGTTTGTTGATGAATCTGTCCTGAGAGAAGCTAAAAAGGTTGCAGACTAAAATTTTGGTTTGGGACCAAAATCATGAATCGATTACGCGAATACAACTCGGTTTCAGACGGAGATTGGAGACAAAACAGAAATAGATGAAAATCACGTCATCACAGATTCGTATTACATCATAAACGGTTACAGACACTGTCATCAGTAGGATAAACATCTATCTCGGGGCCGGGGGAGGTCGGGCAAGACCTGTAATGCCCAGCGTTTCTTGAATGATATAATAATAATATTTTATTCATAAGACGACGCGTTAATTCGTTAACAATAATATCTCATTAACAAAAAAATGCATTCTTAATTATTAATAAATTTAATTATTTAAATTTGCCAAATAACGCGTTGTAAGCAATAACATACTAGTAAACCGAGACTTATTCTTACAAATTTTAAACGCGACTATGTAAATATATAGTTACTTAAAAAGGTCTAAATACTCGTTTTAAGCCGCTTATTTAAATAAAAAATGGGAAATAATGATTTTAGTGATTAAACGAACCATGTACTTAACGAGACGTGAAACGGTGACGGGTTCGTGTACGCGGTGTCCACCTAGCTCACACCAAACCCTACCTATTTAAAACACTCTAACTCACCATTCTTCATTTCTTTATAACCTCAACCCTAGCCTCCATATCTTCTTCTCTATTTCCCTGCACATCTCCTTCACACATACACTCTCAAACATCAAAACCACCAACATTAACCATCTTTCTATATTTGACTTGCTCATGTAAGTTTGCTGCACTTCAGGAGATAAAGTGGGCCAACGAGAGAGCCGACTGGGGAAAGAAAAGAGCACGCGGGTGGTCTCTGTGGGGCGGCACACGACTGTTCCTCCGGCCCCCTTGGTGGCCGAGTATTCCAGGTGCCAAACCAACCCCAACCCCTCGTCCTTTCTTTCTTTCAGTGGTCCTCGGTTTTCGGTTCAACAGTGTCGAGACCGGTAGAAGCTTCGTCGGGTGTAGTCTTGGTATGATAAATTGTGGGGATCTCCCTTGGGTGCTGGATTGTTTTGTTTTGTTTTGGGTTCGATGTAGTTCCAGGTCAGCTCCGGTCAGGGGATGGTGTGTTGGCTACGGGTGACGCAAATGGTGGTCTGGTCCCAGAAACGAGTCCAGGTTTAAGTCTTGATTCTTGGTTTTCCTTCCGGGTCAGATTGTTTTTCTTTCTTTCTGGTCTCGTGGTGTTCAGGTGCAGAAGCGGCTCGAGTAGCGTTGATTCAAGTCTGTTCTTTTGGTCTTGGCTATGGGTCAGATCTGTTGGTGTGGGTCTCAAGGATATCAATGGACATGGAGGGTCGGCTGGGATATGTGGTATGGGTTTTGAGTCTCGTTCCTTGTCGATTCTTGTCGGGTCAAGAGTTCAAGTGGTTCGGGTGGTCGAGACACGAGTCAACAGGTCAACATTGGTCAAACATTTCAGATCCGGTCAATCGTAGTCAATGGTCAAAGCTGGTCAACTCTCGATTCGAGGTGAGTACGAGTCAGTTCAAGAGTTTGTTCGCGAGAAGGTATAGCGCGCGCTTTATTTTGACTCATTCATTCCGCGCTACATCATATGTACATATATTTATATATAAAAAAAAAAACTTAACCGAACCGAACCGACTTGTGACTAAAAGTTATTTTACTTATCCTTTGAATGAACTAAAAACGACTAACTTATAATATACTTATTGTCGCGAGATTTAATCAAATGTCAAACCATGTATGCATACCTTTACTTATCAAAATGTTTAGTTCTCACTAATATAGTTTTAATAAATGAAACCATTCGTCATGTTTAAAGGCTTAGTTGATGTGTTTAGAATATTGGACGATTGATTTTTGGGATAATATAGACGACATGAGTTGTCGGTTTTAAACAAAAACAGAGGAAACTATGTCCAAATTTTTACAAAATATAATACGCTCATCGGACGTACTAAAACTATAAGAAGATACATGAACACTTAAATATATATTATCATTTGTAAATGATGCGACGTTTTGCAAATAAATCCTAACTTCCAAACTTTTCATCGTCAAAACACAAATATTTATAACTATATAATACATACCCACACTATCCGAGCTACAAAACGAGTTAACATTCAAGTAGAATTATTGCGAATGTTATAATTCGAGTTGAATTACGCAAAAAAAATTTCGTGATCTAAGATGTTTCTTTGGAAATAAATTCATGACGCGACTATAAATACTAAATATCAAAGTACTTATTTTAAGTAACTATACAAACGTTTATATTTTCAATAAACAAAACCAAGTTCTTATCAGTTCGTTAAGTTATACACACATTGAGACACGTATTATTTTACAATACGAGTCTAGGTAGTTGGATAAACTATCTTTAAAACTAAGAAAACAAAACAAGTTTATTTGCATTAGAAATTAAGGCATCGTTATTTGTAATAGGATACAAGAGTTCAACTAATCCAAGTTCAGACTTGTTGCTACTTGCTAGTACTTGCACAGTGAAATTCAGGTGAGTTTTACATAGCCCCTTTTCTATTTCACTATTTTGGGGTGAAACATGTTACAACATTCTATCTACAATTCAATCATAAGTGTCTATGTGTTATTCTATGTTGCATTATGTCTTAAACATGACTAGGGTAAGCACAATATTCTAGCATAATCATTAACATTGATCAGCCGATGGTATACAATGATAGATCTATTGGACTGACAATTCCACCCGGATACGTGTACCTCCTACATAGGTAGCGTGGGTGATTGTTATCGAATTCATAACATAATCGAGTGAACCATGAGCGTATGGGATGGACCACAATATTCTAGTCACAAGGTTTGATTATGCACTCGATTTACCTGATAGTATGTTGTCACATATGAACTAGACTTGCCATGACACTTGAATTGTACAAGTTTTATTCAATTATCAAAACCTATGTAATTCTCACCAACTTTTGTTGACCCAAAATATTTTCAAACTTAACATGTTTCAGGTTATAACATGCTCGAAGATTAGAGTTAATGCTTGAAGATGCGTAGCTAGTATTTTTCATTTTGATGTACAAATTCTTAGAACAATTGTATGTGACTTATTTAAATCATTTATTGAAACTTATTATTTACCATGAGCTACTGAACAATCATCAATACGTGACATCCCGATGTTTCCGCCATCGGTTGGGGTGTTACAAGACCTCCCGCTTGAGAGCATTCTAAGCACAAACTCACAATCTACCAATGAAAAACCCACATGAGATTGCTATATATAGGCCAAAGACATAGAATCCATTCGACCCCTTCAGGAGGTCGAACCAACTGGTTCGACCTTTGCTGGGTTCGGACCAATGACTCATGTTTTGGTCTATATTAACAAATGCAACAGATCCATAAAATGCCCTTATGGATCACCACAATCTCATGTTATACAACATACGACTCAACCCTAGTCTATTCGACAGTGACGTCCACATAAAGTGCATCAACACAGACGAGAAGGGTAAGAAGATTGTTGATGAACTATTATCTGATGAAGGTGAGAAAGCAGATGTTGATAAGAAGTCTGATGCATTATTGAACTTTATTAGACGGATACGTGAAGAAGACGAAAGTAGACCAAAATCGCCAATACAGGGAGATTTCTATTGTTATCAAAATCAGGCGTTCAAAGGTGGAGTGATAGCTTGGAAATTCTTTCCTCAGCTTCAGTGTATTGGTATCAAGTGGGAACGAGGTATTCTGTATTCCTGACACTTTCATGACATTAGAACTCTTCCTTACTGGGTCGTGCGTGATGTATGTCGTTACAAGCTGGTTGGTGCATCTGGATTGGTTAAATACATGGCTGAGAAGATGAAAAGAGAAAGCTTGATGAAATGGGATATGTTTAAGCCACGGTATCCTCACCGCATAGTTCACAAGAAGATCAACCCATAAAACAAACTTCCTTATGTGAAATTGAACTATAAGCCGCCGACTTGCATGAAGAAAATTCCCCTAATGCCGATGGAACAAGATGTAAGAAAGAATTTTGCTTTCTGGTATTACGATTGGGGAGTGGCTGAAGTGGTAATTGTTATGAACAAGGATAAGATGAAGTTGTGCAGGAAGTTAAGGATATTTGACCCCATATGGTTGATAAATTGTTCAAAGAAGGACATTGAGACGCTTTATTTTAATCAGATTCATTTCGACATACTTGACATTCAGCAAGCATGGAGGTTTCAAGCAGTTGTCAAGTTTTGCTTTGCATTTGAAGTGAATGCAGTTTGTGATTACAAGGGGTTGCTTGGGAAAGATGCTTTGAAATTGACAAAACTGATTCAAGCGAAAGAACTAGGGAAGACATTGAAAGCTAAATAGATTCTGAAAAGTGATGAGAGAGATAACAAGAACAAATAATCTGAGCTACAGACAAGGGGTAGTTTGTAGATGCATATTTCATATATGTGTCTGTAGCTTTCGGATTACAATTGAAGAAATCGTCAAAGTTTGAAGATTGTTTCTATATACTGATTTTGGTTCGGGTGATCGACTGGTCGAACGAAGTTTCAAGAAGGCCGAATGAAGTTATTTTTGTAGATTCGAACTATGTAAAGGTCGAAAGGGTTAGTTCAAACCCACGATAGGTCGAACCAATTCCTCTATGTATAGGTGGTAGTTGGTGACGGTTATCAGAGTTGCTGGTCAGTTATGTGTGTGTCTAGTAGTGATCATTTACACCTTTGTATGTGTGTTTTTGTTAAGCTGAGTCTGTAAGCTTTATAATCTTCTAAAGTTAATGAAAACAAGTTCAAAATGATTCTTATTGTGTTTTGATTACGGTTTTTATCATTTTGCATGACAATTAGGGTTTCCGCACCTGATACGTCAATACTCGAGTGATCTAAACGTTTCTTTGTTCAAATCTGATCCTACAAAGTGTGTATCAGTGTTTTGACTAATAACCCATAGGTTACCTAGTCCCTGATTGTCCAGATCAAGTACATATAGTTTACATACAAGATTTGCACATAAAACACTTATTTTGCATCAAATTTCCATTTCTTCAATCGAAAGGTAGAATGAAAATTTGTAAATTTGGTTTGTGCCAATCTGCAGGGTCGAATGGGTATACAAAATTTTGGTTCGACCCTTTTGATGGGTCGAATGAGTTTCCCAAAATCGAGTTCGACCCTTCAATAGGTCGAATGAGATTTTGATTGGACCCAACTGCTGCATAATCCATTAAACGGACAAAATCTCATCAAAACAGTCCGAAAATATCACGAAAAGTCACAAATCATAGCAGTTGACTATGTCTACCCTAACCACATGTAATCAGACCATTTTCACATACAAATCTGTCTGTTTCACATAGCCATCAAAATCTTTCCCAAAATAGCAAATTATGGAAATGTCATATCAATTGCATGAAAACTTTACCTAAAATGGAAACTATCATATCATCATTAATACCAACATGAACAAACCCTAGATCTAGCATAAAATCCCTAAAATGGGTGAAAATCCAATAACCATCAATTAGACATCATGTTCCAAAGCAACAATAAATCATCTATATAACATGTATTCACCATCTCATATCATATAACACATAAGTAAATCATTCAACACCATTAACATTGGGGTTATTGTAAGAAAACTCATTATTAATTAATAGATTTAGTTAAGAAAGGTGTTAGAAAGGTTTTTATCCATGACAACTTGTTTGAATCAGATCTGGACACTTAGGGTTTGATAAAAACATCATCCTCATCATCATAAATCATACTCAGTTAATCCCACCTATAGCAAAGCTAAGGTAGGGTCTGAGGAGGGTAAGATGCAGACATCCTTACCTCTACCCCTAAGAATAGAGAGGCTGCTTCCAGTGAGACCCCCGGCTCGATGTGGTTTGGGACAAACCCAATCAGTGCATGTATCCCTTTGTCTTTTGGCTATCCACGCCACCACATGATGCATGATTAACCGTCTATCGTTTTTTAACGTTATTAAACAAAAAGGTTTAGATGATGAACACACCTTGATTCTTCACTTGTTTTGGTTATAGAACGTGTTTTAGCTTTAGGATCTGAAAAACGAGGGCAAAAACTCCTTCCTACAGGTTTAGGGTTGAGAGAGGGCACTTGGAGGCGAGTTAGGGTTATGAAATGATGATAATTTGGAAAAGTGTTGTATTTATAGTCCGTACTGGTTCGACCTATCTTGGGGTCAAATCAATTTTTAAAAGTCTGGTTCGACCTCCCTTAAGGTCGAACCAAAACTCAGACCTTGATGCTTGATCATTTGATTCACAATTTTGCCATTTTAACACATGTTAACACATTCTAACACATGAATATGCATTTCTAACATAAGTTAATCATATAAACATGTATTCAAAAGTTGTACATCATCTATAGATCATTCAATACTTGATACTTAATCCAACTATGTAATTTCACCAACAACGGGACTCATGTTTCGCCCAATGATTCTCCGAATCATTGAACCCTGGACAATACATAAGTGTAAATCAACTCCCGATGATTCCCCGAATCATCAAACCAACTCAACTAACCCAGTCAAATATGTTAAGCAAAGGTTTTCATTAAGGTAGACTTATACGTTTGTAAAAGTATTAACCTGAGTTTGCCGGGTGTCACATCATCCCCCTGTTGAAAGAATTTTTGTCCCGAAAATTGCTCAATTCCGAGAAGGAAGAGACGGAAAGGAAGAAAAATTTTCTGGTTTCCATATCACCCCCCTGTTGAAAGGAATTTCGCACCCGAAATTCACTCGTCTTCAATAGTAACAGCTGTTGGTTTCAGTGCTCGCTTCGGAAACAGATGAGGATACTTACATTTCATCTGACCCTCACGTTCACACGTGAACTCCGGTCCACGATTTGATGTGACACCCGCCACTTAGCCAGGTCAAAATCCGTACACTTTCTAATCAACATTTAATCTTGCATGCATCATTCATATCATTTTATATGCATAAGTCTCCCGAGACAGTCTAGCAATGTCTAAACGAGTATAATTTCACACATATTAACGAATCTTGGTGACACGAATTTAAACGGTTACGAACTATTTTCCAAAATCATGTATAAATGCCCATTTAATTAAATAATACAATGGGAAGTGTTATAGAATTTATGTATAAAGACTAGTATTTATCTAACTAACATACCTACATATATGTGTACATGTACTAGAATACAAGAGACTAGTAGACACATTAATAACTAGTTCTTACATATCCTTTTTGTTCCATTATAAATGAACTATCTAGTTTTGATTATAAACTTAACTATAAATAGTGAAACAAGTGATCAACACTAGGATTTATAAAGTCTCCTAACCAAAAATGATCACCACCACTTGGCTTAATGTTTTATTCTTACAAGACTTTGGAACATCATCAATGAAGTGTTAAGTCTTCTCATTCTTTCTAAGACAAATTAAATATAGATTTGGTGGCTTAACCATATTTGGCAAGATTCCTTAAACATCTTAGATTCATAATGTTGGATTTGTCATTCTAGTTAAAGGTCCACTCCCTCCCTTTTGTTTTCTTTTTGCGACCGCCAATCCCCCCCCCCCCCCCACACACACACACACACATGTCCATAATAATCTTTTTTTTAAAACTAAGTCAACTCATGTTGATCACATGTTATATTAATCTCTAGAATCCACCAATGTGTTGTCACATTAGATCAAGTCTTACCCAACATCATCATGATGCTTAGTCAACCTTAAGATGTGATTTAGACACTAGATTTGTTAGTAAGATATGGAACAAATGTAGGATCATTAACCAAACATAGTATGATTCCTTATGTCACCAAGAACTAGGGAAGATCATTACCCAAAATAACCTTCATCCCTTTCTTGTTTCTTTCCCAACCGTTGCCCCCCTTATATAATACAAACTCTTTTTTTTTAAACCCTAGACTAAATACATAACCCTCTCATTAGTCACATTATGGAAAGGCGTTAAAGGAAAATCAACTGTTTAGTCACATTCCAAGATTGCTATCCAACATAATCTCTTGGATTGTGAAATCTCTACAAGATTTGATTAGGAAGAAAACATTCATAAGATTAGCATCTAAGCAAGATCCTTATGCAAACATGGAAAGATTTGATAAAACACAAGGTTTGATAATAGTTGACTTGCCTCATTAAGAAACCACCACCCTTTTTCCTTCATCTTTCCCTCTCTTCCTCTCTCTCATCTCTCTCTCTCTCTCTCTCTCTCTCTCTCTCTCTCTCTCTCTCTCTCTCTCGCTACCCTCTCCCTCATCCTCCTTCTCCTCTATAAATAGTGAGCTTGGATGATTAGTTTCCTTCACACCATAAATCACTCAAGCCCTCTCCCTCCCTCTCTAAACTTGCGACACACACACACACACACACATAAACCAAGTCCATAAAGCAACCAAGGGATAGCTAGAGTCTCACATTGCTTCTTACATCCACTAGGAGGTATGAATATCCATCCATCCTAATGTTTTTATAGTCATTATTGTAACACCCCAACCGATGGCGGAAACATCGAGGTGTCACGTATGAATGATTGTTCAGTAGCTCATGGTAATACATAAGTTTAAATAATCCTTTGTTTCATTACAGTATTGAATTACATTAAATGTCTTGAATGAAGTCTAATACATCCAATAATCAAACAAAGCTTAAAACTTCAAATATCTTCTCATGCTAGCTCTAGACTTCAAGCATCAGTATTTCCTGTTGAGTTTGGAAAATATGGGGGGGTCAACTAGAAGTTGGTGAGAATACATAAGCCAAGTCAAGCAATTAAGTTTTAGAATAAAAGTTTAGAAATTCATATGTCTAATGTAAGTTTAAGTCTACATGAATAAACAATAAGTATAGTATATACATAATCAATCCTCCGACAAAGTTTAGGTCCATCCCGCATCCACGGTTCTCCTTATAAAGTTTAGGTCCATCCCGCATATACGGTTCTCCTTATAAAGTTTAGGTCCATCCCGCATTCACGGTTCTCCTTATAAAGTTTAGGTCCATCCCGCATTCACGGTTCTCCTTATAAAGTTTAGGTCCATCCTGCATTCACGGTTCTCCTTATAAAGTTTGGAACGATAACAATCACCCGCGCTCCCCATACAAGATGGTCAACGAATATAGGTGGGGTTGTCAATCCAATAGATCTATCATTGTATATCGCCGGCTTGATCAAGGTTAATGATTATGTAAGTTTAAGTTTAAGTCTAACAAGTTTTTGTTTATGTCATGTGGCATCAAAGATTTACAACTAGACACGTATGAAGAATTGCTCAAGTATAAAAGCATAAAGTTTTAATCATAAAAAGTTGCATAAACGAGGCTATGTAAACTCACATGAAATTCACTGTGTAAGTGCTAGCAAGTAGCAACAAGTCTGAACTTGGATTAATTGAACTCTTGTATCCTATTACAAATAAATGATGCCGTAAATTCTAATGCAAATAAGCTTGTTTTTGTTATGGTTGTAAAGATAGTTTATCCAACTACCTAGACTCGTATTGTAAACAACACGTGTCTTAATGTGTATAACTTAACGAACCGATGGTAACTTGGTTTGGTTTCACAAGAATATATACGTATGTGTAGTTACTTGGAATGTCTCGACTTGACGTTATGTCAACAACAAATTCTGGTTAAAGAAATAATATTTACGTAGCTTGATTCGAATGTTGATTCGTCTCGTATCTTGGATAGTATATATGTTTCTAGATGTTAACATATACATATGTTTCTATGTATTTATTTATAAATGTTTCTATTTTAAGGAGGTGAGGTTTGGGATTTAAGAATATCATTTATAAAAACACGAATTTCGTTTACACGTAATTACAACTTGAAAGCCCGATTTGTTTCTTATATTTTTTAAAAATTTGGCAGAGTTTCCTCTGTTTTTGTAAGAAACCGATAACTCATGTTGTCTATATTATTCCCAAAATCAATCACCCATATTCACAAGACGCAACATTATTTAACTAAGTTATTTTACACGACGAATGGTTTAGCTTAAAAAAATGCTATAATAATGAGAAATTATACATTTTGATAAGTGATATGTTTACATATATAACATTTAATTATCCTCGCGACATTAAGTATACTATATGTTAGTATTTTTCGTTCGTTCAAGTCACTAGTAAGATAGTTTTTTTTTAGTCGCAATCGGTTCGGTTCGTTTTACACTTTTATATAAATAAATCAAAGACAAGGCTCGCGTTATACCTTCCTGACATGCTCACAAACGAAACGACACGTAACATGTCCCGGTTTTCATGTTGACCAGCTTGACCAGAAGTTTGACCTGTTGACCAGAACCGAACTTGACCAGATCTGACCGGGTCTGGCTGGTTGACTGCTGTTGACCAGGTCCGATTGATGACCCGCTTGACTCGAACAGAAGGAGGAAACGAACAGGAATCGAGACCAACCACAACAATATCCTTCTGTTGACAACCTGCAACACGATTCACAGTGAGTCTCCGGCCGGATTTGCTCGTGACCAGTCACCACTACCAACTCAGACCAAACCGGACTCGGGACTGAACTATACTAAACCCAGCCCAAATTTCCAACTACGAGCACCATAACCATCCCCGAACGGCCGTGGATTATTCCCCTTGCTGTCTTAACCTTTACGCCGCCACCACCTTACTGGGTGGTGGCCGGCCGCTGTTTTAAAGAGAGGAGGAGGAAGTGAGACCGAGTTGAGAGAGAGGTTAATGGTAAGGGTGGCTCCGATGGTGTTTGCTGGTGACTCATGTGGTGGTTGGCGGAGCTGATGGTTCGGGTGGTGGTTATAGGCGGCCGCCGCCGCTGCATCTGGAGTGACAGAAGCAGAGTAAGGAGTTGGTGAGCTGATAGGGGTTCTTGTGGTTGTTATCTAAAGGGAAAAGGGAAGGTTCAAGGTTAAGGAAGGAGAAGTTAGAGGGTTGTAGGCCATGGTGGCTAGGGTTATCAGGAAGAAGAAGATGGAAGCAGGTGGGATGAGTTTAAGGTGTTTATATAGTTAGGGTATTTGGTGTAGGTTAAATAGACACCACGTATACGAACCAGTTACCGACCTGAACTCGTTTATTCCATTTATCACGACACCAATTATATTACGTGATTTGTTTATATAAAGTGATTTAACTTTGAGTATTTTGACTACGTAATCAATATATATATATATATATATATATATATATATATATATATATATATTGTCGCGTTTAGAAATTTACAAGGATAAGTGTCTGTTTATGAGCGTGTTATTATTTACAATGCGTTATTTGGTGAATTTAAATAATTTAAATTTATTACTGAATTAAGAATGTATTTTTTTTGTTAATGAGATATTATTGTTAACGAATTAACGCATCGTCTTATGAATAAAATATTATTATTATATTATTCGAGAAACGCTGGGCGTTACAATTATATATTTAACATTAGTGTTCACCCATGCTTATGTTATAGAAGCCATGCTTAGGCAAACACTACTTTAGATCTCAACTTATAAAAACTAGTTCTTTGAAAACACATTTAAACTTGGATGTATATATATGTATGCGAGATATAGATAGGTATAAATATAAATGTTTTGGTCACTAGCACTTGTATAATAAATTGTTTAACTTATAGATACACATATGTATGCAAGTAGAACATGTATGTGTGTGCCTAGGAGTATATGCGCATGTATATATATATATATATATGATAGGTATGTGTATGACAAAAATATAAACATAGGTATTAATGTGTATGTATTACCAAGGTGCATATATATATATGGGTATGTATGTACAAGTGTAGTCTCATGGACATGACATACCCTTGGTTATACAATGAAATGCATGTATATAGTCACATGTATGTATGTACATGTATATATGCATGAATACACACATATGTGTGATGCTTAGGTGTACACATGGTATAGATCAAGTATAATGGTAGCATGTTTTTGGAAAAGACATATGTTTCATAACTAATAACATGTGTTAGGAACCAAGATCAATTTTCATATCAAAGTTATTATGCTTAAACAACATAAATGTCACCAAGAGTAACTAAACTAAAGTATCACACAAGTTTGGGTGAACCACGGGTACCATATATTATTTTTACATGAATCTAAGGTACCCATGTATGTATATAGGACTTATAGGTCGAGTACCTAGTTTCGGACATACACTCTTGCTAGACTACACGCGGAGTTGAGGTGAGTTCTCACGGCCCCTTTTTACTGCTTTCTATTTTGGGGAAAAGCATGCATTGTTTACTAGTTTTAGAATGAATTCCTAGCCGACTGGTGTACATGAGATGATATGTTTAGAGTACTCATCAAAGCCCTCGTTTATTAGTTTATCATAACCATTAGCTATGGATATAGCCTAGAAATGCTTGAATAGATCTATTGGGTTAACACCCCCATTCTTGGTTAGTCGCTCTAACCGGATTTATACGATATGAGAGTGCTTGCATTTCTTTTATGACCATACATTGCCTTTATTGTGCGATGTGCGAGGAACCACTGGTCGAGGTTTGGTTATGGACTGATGATGGTTTATCATCATTGTTCTTGGCTAGACAATGATGGGTCATTCAAGGATTTCATTAAACTTTACATTTGGTTTACAAAACCCATGAACTCACCAACATTTTGTTGACAAAGTTTTTATTCATGTTTTTCAGGTAACTAAGTCATAGATGGAACTTGGGGTATGATTGGGCAATCATTCACGACTACCACGTATCGGTGTCATCAAAACTTTTGACCCCACAAAGGGTTTTAAAAATGTATCCTGTGAAATTGGTTGTTGTCGAACATGTTTGGTACTTTTATAAATAAATAAATATGAATGTTTTCTCATATCTTGTCCTTGAAAACCTTTCCTGGTTACATCCCGTGTTTCAGCCTAGGCAGGGTGTGACAGATTGGTATCAGAGCTCAAGGTTATAGCAAACTAGTTTTCTCTAAAAACTAAACTATAAGTACAACTATTTTCAAACGAAATGTTTTCCTTGCATGAAAAACGTTTTCATCATGATGCACTGCCCAAGTTCCATGCCCTTTTTCTACATTGCATTCACGCGAGTATAGCACATGAGTTCTTAACGCTTATCGATGTGTATATGGGTACTTTGGATTTTGACAGGATCATGGCTACCCATACTTATGCGATTGTTATTTCAGATTCGGAGGATGATTCCTTCGCTGTCCCCGAGACATCTAGTGACGATGATGTCGATGGTTACTTCGCCGATTCGGAGCCCGAGGAGGATGAGGATGTGGATGTGGACATTGTAGGAGATGGTATGCAGCTAGATCCCGTCATATCGGATGATGAGCCTGACGTTCCTGTCGATGAGGCTCAGGGTGATGCTGCGGATGCCGCTGTCCCAGCCCCTATGGCTGCGGAGCCGCCAGCTGTGGTCCCACGTATAGTGGAGCTGCCCGCCAATGTGCCAGAGTCTTCCCACTCTCGTCGTCCAATTCTTTGGCAGTACCCGCGTTGTATGCACTACTAGGAAGCGTGTGCGCAGGACACGGCCCATGGAGCCTATGGCGCCAGCCCAGCCTAGCCATGCTGCTGAGTCTTTCGAGCCCCCTCGGAAGAAGTTGATTAGGAGGTCCTAGGCCCGCAAGCGGACCTTCCTACCTACGGTAGCACGCTACTTGGCCCATAGCGACGAGGATTCCGACGACGACATCTTTATTTCTTCTCATGGTGTCGAGTCCTCCCAGCCCCCTGCTGACCCTCCTGCCCCTGGTCCTCTTGGTACCTTACCTATGCGACGCACTCTCTACTCCGTGCGTGGCATGGTGGGTACTCATGATGGTTTGATCCGCGATCTCTGCGATCGTACGGATGAGTTGGAGGCCGATGCGCAGGCTGAGGGTTTTACGAGGGCCGTTATCATTGGGCACCTTACTACTCTTCTAGCTCAATTGGAGGAGGCTGAGTGCGGACGTATGGAGGCTAAGCATGGGCGTGCCGAGGCGTGGAGACATTTGGACATCCTCGACCAGAGGATGGGTGAGCTGGATCATGGGATGTGAGCTGCTATTGCTGCCCTAGTTACTACGTTTCCTCCACCTCCTCAGTAGTTAGGTTGTAGTGGTGGTAGTTGTAGCTTTTGTTATCTAACCTAACCGATGGTAGTATCTTTTGGGTCATTTCATAGTATGGTTTGGGTTGTAGTGTTCTACATATTTTGTATTGTTATCACAAACTGATGTACTAAAAACAAAATGAATTAATGAAACGACGATGTTATGATTTATTTATGTCTATCTACTATTATATGTTTATGCTATGATTTAGTTAGTTATCCTTGTTATATGTTTATATGTGTATGCATTATTGTCATTGTATCCAATGGTTGTGTGAAAACGCTTGTCACGGGTATTGTGAAGTTCATGGTTGTTTATTCGAGCGCACATGATTGACAATATTTTCGATAAATATGTGTCTCATTCATTTTAAATCTGATGTAATAGAAGAAGTAATGCTGCCCCGAAAGAACACTCGCAATACCGAGGATAGCACATTCCCAACCACGTCCAAAGAGCTAGCCCGCGTGATTGCGCAAGCCATTGCGCAGCACGACGCTAACCGCACAGACTCCAGTGGTTGATCTGGCGGAAATGGTAGGCGAAGGATGAGTAACAACGACACTGGTAAAATATCGATTTGCTATGCTCCCTATGGCCTTGTAATCACTACTGTTATTGACGATGTCTCATTAGCTATGACACAGAATATGAGAACACGGTTCATGGCTGTTCCTACAAGACTTTCATGGCTTGTAAACCATGGAGTTTCCGTGGGTCGGAATTAGCGATCGGTATTTGTTGTTGGATCGAGAAAATGGAATCAGTTCTGGATATCAGCTGTTGTGCTGAGGACCAAAACGTCAAGTACACTACCTGCACCTTCCAGGATGAGGCGTTGACTTGGTGGAATCTGCAAGTTCATACTCTGGGTAGAGATGCTACGTATGGTCTCTCGTGGAGAGATTTGAAGTTCATGCTGATGGAGAAGTACTGCCCCCGTAGTGAGCTGCAGAAGCTTGAGTCGAGTTCTGGAATCTGACTATGACTGGAGTGGAGGTCACCGCCTACACTACTCGTTTTCATGAGCTGTCTCGTCTGGTACCCCACATAGTTACTTTGGAATACAAACGGGTTGAAAGGTACATATGGGGACTCTCCCCTAAGATTCGCAGTATGGTAAATGTTGCTGAACCCACCACCATTCAAGGAGCCGTCACCCTCGTTCATAGTCTTATGGATGACGCAGTGCGTATGGGCGCATTGCTTAAGACAAAAGTTGAGAAAGGAGGAACCTCGGGTGACAAAAGAAAGTGGCCGGATACCACGAAGGGTAAAAATGGTGGAAATCGATCTGGTTAGAAACAAGAGACTGCCCAGGCATTTGTTGCAACAACTACTGCTGTGGCTGAGCCCCGCAAGAAGTATAATGGACCGCACCCTCTTTGCAACAGATGTAACTATCATCATGTCAGGTCATGTGACAGCATTCTTTGTGAATACTGCAAGAAGAACATGCATCAGACTTCCCGGTGACGTGCTAAGGCTGCTGGTAACCCTGCCGGGAAACCAGAATGCTTTGAGTGTGGTGTTGTGGATTACTTCAAGAAGGACTGCCCGAAGTTGAAGAACCAAGCTCGCGGTATAGCTTTTGTGATTAAAGCTGGTGAAGCTCGTGAGGATCCCAACGTTGTTACCAGTACGTTCCTCGTTAACAACACTTATGCTTCCGTACTTTTCGATACTGGTGTCGATTTAAGTTTTGTGTCGACCAACTTTAGAAAGACCCTCGGGGTAGACTCTAGTAAGTTGGGCGGACGTTACTCTATAGAATTGGCCAACGGTAAGGTTATTGAGTCGGAAGAAGTCGTTGAAGGATGTACCCTAAACTTGGGAGATCATGAGTTTCGTATCGACTTACTGCCAATCGAGTTAGGTAGTTTCGATGTGGTAGTTGGCATGGATTGGCATGCTGAGATCGTGTGCGGAGAAAAGATTGTCCGTATTCCCCTTCCCAGTGGCGAATTTCTTTCGGTCAAAGGAGGGAACAGCCGAGCCACAGTACGGATTATAGCTTGCATGAAAGCCCAGAAGTGCCTTCGCAAGGGCTATTGTGCGTTTCTAGCACACGTGACGGAGAATAAGTCAAAGGAGCTGAAGATCGAAGACATCCCTGTCGTGTGGGAATATCTGACTGCATTTTCCAAATGAAATGAAATATGACTACTGAAATTGAATTTCCTGAAGTCTTTCCTGAAGAGTTGCCTGGAATGCCGCCTCCGAGGCAAGTGGAGTTCCGTATTGATTTAGCTCCCGGTGCTGCACCAATCGCCCATTCTCCCTATCACTTAGCGCCATCAGAGATGCAGGAACTTTCAAGCTAATTGCAGGAGTTGTTAGACAAGTGTTTTATTCGGCCGAGTTTCTCTCCATGGGGTGCACCTGTGTTGTTTGTGAAGAAGAAGGATGGATCCTTCCGTATGTGCATAGACTACCGAGAATTGAACAAGCTCACTATCAAGAACCGCTACCCCCTCCCCAGGATTGATGATTTGTTTGATCAGCTGCAAGGCTCTAGCTACTACTCCAAGATTGATTTGAGGTCTGGATATCATCAATTTCGTATGCAAGAGGAAAGCATACCTAAAACGACTTTTAGGGCGCGTTATGGTCATTATGAGTTCTTAGTATTGCCTTTTGGATTGATCAACGCACCAGCAGTGTTTATGGATTTGATGAATAGAGTGTGCAAGCCGTATTTGGACAAGTTCGTGATTGTCTTTATTGATGATATATTGATATAGTCACGAACTCAAGAGGAGCATGAGCAACATTTGAAGTTGATCCTTGAGCTATTAAAGAATGAAAAGTTATATGCTAAGTTCTCCAAGTGTGAATTTTGGATTCGCGAAGTTCACTTTGTGCAAATGCATCGCCTCGCCTAAAAAGTAGGCCTAGGTGCAAGAGGCGGTGGCTTTTAACACCTATGGTTTATATCTATATAAATATAACTAATTATATATATATATATATATTGAAGTTTAAACGAACATAAACGAACAAATATAAATGAACGAACAAATTGTGTGTTCATGTCTGTCCATTTAATTAAACGAACAAAAAAAATTGTTCGTGTTCGGTCGTGTATTAAATAATCAAAAATAAACGAACTTCCCGCTAAACAAGTTCACGAACAGTTCATGAACGTTCAGTTCGTTTACATGCCTAGGTTCTAAAATTAGTAACCTAAATAAGAAACTATTATTATATAAGAAAACAAAATTATCTTTTACTACTTTAATCATATTATACTATACCATTATTATTCAATACCATTTATTATTCAAGATAATTTACACTAATCTCAGTCTTGACAAAGGCCATTATGAATAGCGCCAATACACGTTCGTGACTTTGAAACCAAAATGAAAACTGCGTAGTGCATGCTTATTATTTGTTCAGCAAAAAAAGTTAACTATCAAAAACTTGTGTTTTTTTATTTATAATTTATAATCAAATTTATGAAAAAAGATAAAGTTTAACCTTTGGATTCTTTTTATTATTATTTTTTTTTTGAATGGCCAACAAACTTTATTCAAAGACTAGCAAGACGCTAGCCCAAAAACCCGAGAATACAAAATCCGAAAGAAACAAACAGCCAGAAACCACCAAACAAACCCAAAAACTAAACAAAAACCAACCCGAACACTATCCCATTTTTGTAGAATTAAATGCGCACCAAGAATCCCAAGACATGTTCGTCATCCGACCTCGTGTAGTAATCCACAAATAGCTCATCACTATAATCTCATCCACGAGACGTCTAACCTCCACCGGTTTTTGATTGAAAATTAAATCATTCCGAGCTCGCCATATACTCCAGAACGCTGTTAACACCACTCCATAGAAAGCTTTCTGAGGACGAGTACCTTGCTTGGCTGAATGATGAAAAGACAGAATATCCCGGATATGGAAGGCAAATAAATGCTGAACTTTACACCACATAAAAACCACCTGCCAAACGTCCTGAAAGACCGGACAGGCAGTAAAGAGATGTTCAGAAGATTCAATCGCCATATCACAAACTTTGCATTGCATCTAATCAACCATAATGTGCCGTCTGGATAATGCTTCTGCAGTCGGGAGCCGGTCAAGGAATGCTCGCCACGCCACTATACCAACCTTTTTTGGAACCCAATTACACCATTCAAAAACAGCAACTGGAACCGAATTAGACGCCTCAAAGATACATTGTTTCGGCTTCTTAACCAAGAACCCCAGCTCCCCATTTACAGACCAAGACCACACATCAGGTCCTGATGTGAGCGTAGTACCCTACAGCACAGAACGCAGACCATTCAGCTCTGCGTGTTCATCCTGAGAGACCAGCGGCCTTTTCCACTCTGCAATGAACTCCGTAATCTGTCCGACAACAGCAAACCTATCGGCTACTCTGCATATTTTATTTTTATTCAAGGCGAACAATAACGGGAACTTTTAGAACAAGACATCATCCGAGACCCACCAATCATGCCAAAATAGAATGTTATCCCCACTACGAAGAGCCCCTTTCAGAAAATTATTAGAGCCGATATTCATAGAATCCAGCGTACCAGGCATACTCGATATCTGCTTCCAGATACCCACAACAGAAACCTTCCGAGAAATAAAAGAACACCCACGACCAGAAGCATGAATAGACCATACAACCTTTCGCCGTAGGGAATCATTATTCGCCTTAAAGCACCACCACCACTTCGCTAACAAGCTCAAGTTTGTTTCTCTAAGATAACCCAACCCAACACCCCCATATTTGACTAGGGCCGCCACATTATTCCAAGCGACCCAACTACATTTATCAACATCCTCGGTACCCCTCCAAAAAAATCTACGCCTCAATTTCTCCAAAGTGTTTACCACTTGAATGGGAGCTCAAAAGAGTGAAAAGTAATATAAAGGAATAAAGCTCAACACTGACTTCAACAAAGTAATCCGGTCACCATACGATAAACTTTTAGCCTTCCAAGATGACAAATGCTTCTTAAATTTTTCCACCACCGGTTCCCAACTTCGCACTACGTTTATATTAGAGACGATCGGAACCCCTAAATGAACAAAAGGAAAATGACCTGGAGTAACATGTATCTGCATAGCCAAATCAGAAATATCATTATCATTTACCCCCACACCATAAAGACGGGTTTTCCTCGAGCTTATTTTTAACCCGAAGATCAAATAGAAAACATGCAATAAACGCCTTAGATTCAAAGCAATTTCCACATCCCAATCGCCACAGAAAAGTACATCATCCACGTATATAAAGTGGGATAGCAAAGGACCTGACCTACCCACTTTTATACCACGAAAAATATCCAGATCACACGCCCGTCTCATAATCCGAGTAAGGCCCTCTATAGCAATAATAAATAGAAAGGGAGATAATAGGTCCACTTGACGAAGACCTCACTGACACTCGAATTCATATGTTGGCGAGCCATTAACCAAGACCGAAGCACGAGAACAACGAACTATAGACATAACCCATCCGCACCACTTTGATGAAAAATTCATTTGGCCCATGATATCATCCAGGTAATCCCAACATACAGAATCATAAGCTTTTTCAATATCAAGTTTCAGGAAAAACCGTTTCGTTCTTGCCTTCTTCATCCACGCGATAGTCTCGTTAAGAATCAACGGGCCATCAAGTATATAACGATCACTTAAAAAAGTTGTTTGTTCTTCCGAAACTAGACGAGGCATCACCTGCTTTAATCGATGAACCAATGCTTTTGAAAGTACCTTATTCAACACCCCAACCAGACTTATAGGCCGATAATCCGCTAACGTCTCCTAGTCCCAACCTTTAGGGATCAACGCTATGAAAGCTGAAAAACACCCCTGACTAATACACCCATTCGAATGGAAATCAGTAAACATCTTCTGAAAATCATACTTCAAAGATGCCCAAAATTTCTTAATAAAGTTTAGATTAAAACCATCGGGCCCAGGAGCTTTATCGCCATCACAATCCCACACGACACTTGTAATTTCCTCCAGCGAAAACGAGGCATCCAAACGTTGGACCTCCTCCTCTGATAAACGAGCGATATCCGAGCATACGAAAGCCGGCCTCAATCCACCAGCCTCACTAAATTTCTCACCGAAGAAATCTGCAACTCTATCTTTAAGAAGATTCGGTTCCGAAATCCACACCCCATCACACCTAATCCCATGTATTCTATTACTCACCGAATTAAGTTTGATAACACCATGTAAGTACTTTGAATTATCGTCCCCATCTAAAGCCCATTTAACCCGGGATTTCTACTTGGCGTCCAATGCTTTCAATCTTTCTTCTTCAAACAAAACTTTCCTAGCATTTGCCCTAGTTTCTAGTTCAGAATCAGATAGAGGCCGAATATCCGCTAATTTTTCTAAATCCCCAACAACATTCTTGCACTCCAACCATTTCCCTTCATGTCTTTTCCGATCCGCACTAACCCACAGTTTAATACGACCCTTCATCCCTTTCAACTTGGCAGCCAATGCAACATCTGTCGGACCAGAACAAATAAACCCACCTGAAATTGAATTCACGAAATCCACAAAACATGGTAGGTGTAACAAGAATTATAAAACCGAAACGGCGTATGACCAAAATCTGTATTCTTTGATGTAAGAAGTAATGGACAATGGTCGGATAAAAACTAAGAGAGAGCCATCACAATAGCGTCCGGCCACTGCAATATAAAATCACTACAAACAAAATAAAAAACTATCCAGCTTACTCAGCTTATCTCCCCTCCCGGACATATACGCAGACTTATGCCCACACATATTATATTCCCTCAGCTCCGCGTCCCGAATAAAGTCATTAAAACCCACCGAATTCTGTGGGAAAAACTCAGAATTTACTCTTTCGCCGGATGCTCAAACCTCATTAAAAGCCCATCATAATCCAAAAACCGCACAACAATCTCCTGTAAAATAATAATTTAGCCCAAAAAACACGACTAGCAGCAAGGTCATTTGGGGCATGAACGTTTGCAACATTAACAAAAATATTAGAATGAACCAACAATCCCAAAACAACTAACACATGCTTCAACCTAAGAACTCTGGTCTGACGAAAACACGAGGGATCCCACCAGCAAATGAGACCATCCACAATTCCATCTGAATTAACTACATAATAATTAAAATAGAGTTACCCCAACATGAAGAAAAAGCCTTAAAGAAGGATCCGAAATCATCGACTTCTAAACAGCTACAAAGTCTGCACCATAAGCCGATTTAAGACCTCTGACCCAACCCGGTTTCCCCTTTCCATGAATCCCACGAACCTTAAGTGAGAGGCAATTCATTGGTGAACCACCTCACCCATCTCCGAGATAATTACATTTGCAATCTGACCCGAAAAATTATGTAAGTTAACACCCAACATACCTCCAACCGAGACGGTTGCATCCAGGTCAGAATTGATCTCCACAGCCTCAACCCGACCACCATCTTCCACCAGAGACCTATCCCCACCAACCACAGGAAACTAAGGACCTACCTCATCCACCTCCTATGTCGGTTCTGCACTTGAGCTCACAACCCATACGCCTTCTTTCTTCGGTCGATCATTTAAATCCAGACAATGCTGTACTTCAGAAGCCATCTGAGCATCGACAACCTTGGAAGAAAAAAGATTATCTTCAGGAGATGGTAAAAAGCCAGGCGAGTTCTTTTCCTGCTCTGGAAACCGGCATTGGGCTTCCCAATATTAAAGTCCAAAGGACTAGATAAGTAAGGCCCATTACGAGTGCAAAACACAGCTTCATTGAAAACAGGCCGGCCTACTTCGTCACCCATTGATTGGCCCATTGCATTTGAAAATTGAGCGGTAGCATTATCTGTTGTAACTCCAATAGGAAGGTCTACGTTTCCATGCAAAGAATCCGAAATTCTTGGCTGATTTTGCGGCGGATGATCAGCCCCAGGATTTTCTGGTTCATCAACGACGTTAACCGGCGAAGTGACTTCCAGTGACTCGTCCCGAATCTCCCCTTCGTCCATTTCAATCATCGATAGCAGTGATTAAAACCTTTTCAAATTCCGAAACCCATGATGAATTTTCTTCTTCGACCCACACCGTATAACCCGTACTCTTCCAAAATAACGTAACTTCTTCATCAATCCTTGAACTCAGCTTCGTAAGAACGTGCGTGAAACCAACGGAATTATCCACCCCTAGCCACGAGTAAGACTGCCAAACAACATCAACAAAGAGGCCACCTACTTTATCAAACACACTGTTTTGACGAATCGAAACCGGCATACCTACTATTTTCAACACCACGATACAATCAAAAGGTACGGATTGTCCATTCCAAGGAACGACAGACACTAGCGCCTCCTTCCAAACTCCCTCCTTAATAACCACAATATCATTCATCTGTTCCGTGTCCCGAAAAGTAACAAGAACTGTGAGTCCGCCAAGGTATGACACAGCCGCTTCACTGAATCCGGCCTTATGTAGCATCTACATTTTAGAGTGCAACCTACCAATAGAGTCTGAAATCCCAACCACCGCTCTACCATTCGAATGTTGGGGATACATTGCAGCCTCAACATCCAACTGCAATACCTTATTCGAACCCGATGGACCCATAAACATCTAACTGCAATAACTTCTTCGAACCCGATGGACCCCCTTCTCCTATGCAACCTATCATAAAGTGCCAAAGATACAGAGATCTTCATATCCATAATGACAATCTCATTGAGAGCCGGTAGAATGTCATAAGGATCCTTAAGTTTTTCGCAACGAACGAACCCAAACACAGTGCCTTTCCCAGATCTTCTTCTCGGCACCCAAGCATCAGTTACACTAACAAAAAGCTTGAATGACTCCTTAAGTCTCAATCCCGTCACCCTATCCATAATATTAGTAATGTAGAATGTTGTACGAGTAGTCGGATCATCACTATCACGAGTGCTCCTGGTTGCCGGCCAATCACCTCTCCTATTAGGGCTACCCATTTCGATGTTGTTGTTGATTAAGTTTGAAAAGTTGATTTGATTATAGCAAAACCTGAGATTGAAAGTAAATGGAGATGTCCGTCAAATAAAAGCAAAGTAACTTTGATTAGAAGCATTTGACATTATTATTAAATAATTGGGTACAAAAAGTAAAATGAAAAGTCCAAAAAGATGTTTGCACTTTACTCTTTTATTTAAATAAAAGCGTATAGCGTTAATTATATTTTATTATTCATGAATTTTTCAGTCATATATTTTGAAGAAAAGAATTTAAGAAAAAAACAACAAATGAGGAAGTTTATGTATTCAGGTGGAGGGGTATCCATTACCTCATCTTATATCCATTACCTCATTTATAAAATTATATTACATAATCACTAAATCACTTGCAACGTTCATCACTAGAGCTGAATGTTATAATATAACACCCCAACCACGTGGAGCTGTTAGCGGAGTTTGGGGCTATGGAACACCTGCAATTGGGACGTGAAAGGGGAGGGTCGTGGGTGGCTTAACAACATATAGGTGGAGCAAGTTGTGGACCCCGTTTTCAACAACTAAATTATCATTATACACACACACAACTTACGCAATTTACACCGCAATACATTACTTAAATACAATTTTAACACATTTTTCTCTTTATTTCTCTAAAAATGGCAAGGGGATCTTGGAGTGAAAATGAAGATATAGTTTTGGTAACATCTAAAATCAATGTGAATGAGAACGTGCAAGCAGGTACTGTATCGTTTGGAAGAGCTGTTTTTCAAGAATGACGTCAACGTGTTGGTCAAACCAATCGCACTCTGGACCAAGCAGTTTCGAGGTTTAGGGATTTGAGAATGAAGGGTTTCACATTTAACCGACTCTTTAACATCGCGATAGCTCTCGATGATGACAGAACGGAGGCTGAATACATTCTGAGACCCTTCCCGTATACGAGTCGCTCTACAGAGATGATTTACTCCCATCATGTAACACCCCAACCGATGGCGGAAACATCGAGGTGTCACGTAAGAATGAGTATACAGTAGCACATGGTAATCAAGTTTTAATTGAAATTTATTTAAAGTGCAAATATCCAAAATTGAAAATACATAATGAGTTTTGAATGGAATTCTAATACATCAAATAACCAAATAAAGCATAAACTTCAATTTGTCTTCTCATGCTAACACTCTAGTCTTCACACATCATTATTTCCTGTTGAGTTGTAAAAATGAGGGGGGGGGGTCAACTAGAAGTTGGTGAGAATACATAAGCCATCTCAAGCAAATAGTTTACGTATAAAAGTTTAGCAATTCATATGTCTATCGTAAGTTTAAGTCTACATGAATAAACATAATATGTTGAATCGACATAATCAAACCTCCGACTAGTTTAGGTCCATCCCGTCATCCACGGTTCACCTTAATAATATGTTGGAACGATAACAATCACCCACGCTACCTATGTAGGAGGTACACGTATCCGGGTGGGATTGTCAATCCAATAGATCTATTATTGAGTATCGCCGGCTTGGCCATAGCTAATGATTATGTAATGTTGAAACTCGTTGAAACTCGTTGAAACTGTTGTTGTCTAATTCATGAGGCATTAAAGTTTACAACTAGACATGCATGTAGAATTGCTTAAGTATAATGTTGCAAGTATGAAGAATTGCATAAACATGGTTACGTAAACTCACCTTAGCAAAGTATTAAGTCTCGAGAAATAGAATATGTGTAGCCCCAAAGTTGCCAATTACAAGAGCTTATAATCAAAGCTTCAATTGTAGAAGTAATAGACTATAGAAGAAAAGTATGAGGGAAAGTTTAATCGGATTGAAACAATCGATTTAGAGGTGGCAAGTGTAATGGTTCATAGGTGGGTTTTTATACTAGTTTTGGATTCAATTAGCCATTAAAATTGGTCAACACCATAAAGTAAGGTTTTATGATGAATTGACTATTTGACTAGGACTTTGACTGTTTGACTAAAACTTTGACTAGGACTTTGACCAGGACTTTGACTATTTGACTCAAGGCTTTATTTAAGAAAAAAAATCATTAGTTTGAATTAGAACATAAAAAAAAAACACCGTCTTATAAAATGACGATTTTATAAATAGAATTAGGATAGGACATATGTCATGATTGAAGATTTTTGTTTTTAACTACAATGATAAAAGGAACTTAGAAAAATAGAGTGCACGGATAAAGATAAGAATACTTAGAAATAAATTAGACTTTATATCATGGATCGGGAAATACTTTAATGCAAAATAAATGGGAAAATTCGTGAGGTTACACATCACGTCGTGGCAATTACTAAAAAACCATCCTCATTTGTCTCTTATGTGATCCAAAGGAGACATAGGTTTTATATGTAACAAGACCTGTATTTATGACGTTTTTCCTCGAATCTGATAACAATATATGATTATTGATAGGTTGTTGATGATTTGCATCTATTACATTAAAAGGAGAAGACTTGAATAAGAATTGAAGTAAAAATGGAAAAATGTACTTTTTCTGATTAAATAATCTAATATTATGTTTCTGGTGTGAAATAATATTTCCACAAAAAAAATTATCATTAAAATCATTTAAAATGAATTTTTAATCTAATTATTATAATTTAAATAATTTAAATCAATAAAATATGTTGGATCAGTATATTACTCTTTGTTTGAACTTGCTAGTTGACACTTAAGTGTTTAGCAAGTTCTTGATGAGTGATAGCACAGCGGAATGTTTATAAGTTTAAAGCTACACTTATCAACAGGAGTTATTACTCCTCCTGGAATCAAGAACTAATAAATGATAAGTGTTTATTGAGAATCTAAGTATTGAATGAGAATGTAACACTTTGACAGATTCTCAATAAACACGAAATGGAAATAACAATAATAAGTGTTGAAGGATTTCTTGTATTAAAATCAATGTCTAAAACAGAGAGATGAGCCCTTCTATTTATAGACTTTACAAATACATGAACCTTGCCAAAAGCAAGTTCAGAAACAAGTTGCAACAAGTTGCAGTCTTGGAACTTGTACATAAAGCAAAAAGAAATACTAAAGTAATAAACTACTGATACAAGAGGCGGTGGAAAAGATCTTCATGTAAGTACTGATGAATGACAAACTACTGATGAGTAGTTTGTCTTCAGTAGTTCTTCAGTAGAAGTGTCTGGTTTGAACTTCAGAACTTCTGATGACTTTTCTTCTTCAGTACTTCTGAATCTCTTCTTCAGTAGTTTGATCCTTCTTCTTCAGCAGTTCTATACTTAGTGTATTTTGACAGAAGTGAATTAGACTAAGGTTTGCAAAAGTGGTTTCACCAATCCTTTTTGTCCTAACAATCTCCCCCTGGATTTATGAAGCCAAAACCTTACTAATTCCTTATTGTTCTTTTCTGTCCTTCACAATTTTCCATATTCCTTTGAACATGGAATTCTTGAGCTGGTTCAACTGTTCATCAGTAAGAGACCCTTTCTGTGGTTCTAAGTGTTGGATTGTAAGCAGGTCTTTGGTTGATAGTTTCTTCAGCTCATTCATCGACCTATATGCCCTGCTTGTTTGATCTCTTCTTGTCACAAGTACTGAGTTGTTATCAGTAAAGGACCATCTGATGATTGGTTCTTTAGACTTGTCAAAGTCTAAAGTGTAGGGAACCATGGTGGTACCCTGGGTTTCTCCTGAGTGTTGAATGTTTTCAACTTCAGTGACTCTCAGGTGGGATTCACTTCCCTGCTGTTGTTCCATCATATTAGGTATCTGAAATGTTGGCAAATGATGTTCAGTTACTACCTTAGTGTGTAGTTTGTCTGTGATGGTCTTCTGGATTTGATATGCAAAGGTGGAAGGATCCCTGAATTGTGTGATCAGAGGCTTTTCTTCTATATCAAAATCAGAATGGACTACTGTACTACCTTCTAGTAGTACCATTCTGAAATCAGTCTTCACTTTCTCCTCTGATTTCTTTCTTTGTGTAGATGGTCTTCTTTGAACACCAGAAGTTCTAACTATTGAAGTTGAAACTTCAGCAGTTTGAAACTTCTCTGGATTAGCAGCCCTTGCAGCCTTATATTTTCTATATGTGTCCACCAATCTTTCTTCTTTCCATTTGGACACTGAGGCTTTTGAACCATAACCATTAGCTACCAGTTCTTCTATCATCTGAGCTCTCTTGGCCTTTGTGTCTTTACTTGTTGCAAGTTTATCTGCAATAAGTTGAGCTCTTCTTGTCAGCTCTTCCATAGAGAGTCTCTTCAATGTGTGGGCTTTGATTTTGCTGTTCTTTGTAATGTAAGACATCAGTTGATGTCTTTTATCTTTTTCAGCAATCTGGTCTAGGCTAGCCTGCCTTTGGAGTTCAGCTTCATAAGCCTGAAGTTTTTCTTCATGGCTTAGATCCAAGTCATCCCTTTCTTCTAGTGTTTTCCAGATCTGATCTTCTCTGGCCTTCTTTTGGGCTGCCACTAAACTCTTCTCAAGTAATTCTGCTGATTGAGAGATTGGAGAAGGGTTTAGCACAGTCATTGTGGTAACTGTTGTAATAGGCCTAGTAGGAACAGAAGTTGGTTGAATAGAAGCAGTTGTTCTGGAAGGGTCAGCAGTTTTAGTTTTGGAAGTGTTAACCTTTGATGGGTTGACAACAGCTGAAGGTTTGTCAACTACTGAAGGATTGTCTTCAGTACTTTCTGATTCTTCATCAGAAGTTTGGCCATCAGAGGTTTCTTCATTGTGCCCTTGGGATTCATCAGTCTTTTCAGCATCTTCTACTTCTTGAATAGAGATACCAAATGTTGGGCCAGTTTCTCTTTTCTGGCTTGATCTTTTTGATCTCTTGCTAGGATAGCCACTCTTGCCTTTCTTCTGGCTTCAAGTGTATCCATAGGTACCTTGATTTTCTCCCCCTTTTTGGCTTCATCAGCCTTTGAAGTTGAAGCTTAGGAGAACTGACCTATAAGATGAGCAATCTGTTTGCTGTTGTAGTCAATCTTGTTGGACAGATCATTCATCTTCGTCTGTATCACTCCAAATTGGTTCTTTATGGACAGCTCCAAGTTAGCTGTGTATGTTTGGAAGTGATTCTTGATGAGGGTGCTCATCATGTGGTATAAGGGACCATCTGGGCTGCATAGCTGGTTCATGTCTATGCTTGTTTGCCCAGGGAATTGGGTAGGCATTTGTAGTGAGGGGTGTGTTTTGGGTGATCTTCTTGTTGTACAGAAGATGCCACTCTAGGGGAGTCATGGATTGAGTGGGCTTTAACCTGAGATGGTGTGACTAGCTTCTTGAGCTTAGAGACACCAGGTGCAGGACCTTCACTTGTAGCCGTCAATTCAGTAGTTTGGTGTTTTGAAACATCATCCAAATCAATGGAATCATCTGAATCCCTGATTACATCCTCAATGAGGACTGTATCAGTTACATCATGAGCTGAGCCCAACTCAATTGTCTCATGTACCTCTTTTTCTTGGTTCAGAGGATTTCCTACCTCAGGCATTAAGCCTTCATCAGTAGTTGCCACAGTTGAGGTCTTAGCTATGTTACTTCTGTCCTCAGGTCCACCACTGGGTGGTAAATGAGTAGTAGCAGCCTCAAAAGTACCAAAAGTTTCTAAGTTTGGACTTAGAGACTCTGGTTCATCCTCATCTCTTTGGTTAGGGCTTTGAGTGTCCACATCCATGTCAATTTCTGAGGCTATGTCCCCTGTTTTATGTGGTTGATGGGGACTGACATGTGTAGATGGGACTTTCTCTTTTAGCCCAGAGAGAAGTTTGGCTATTTCAATGTCTGGTTCAGAAATTTGGGGTGCTGGTTCAGTAGTTTGGGCAGTGGGTTCAGCAGTTTCAAAAGAAGAATCAATTGGAATAGTTTTCTTAAGTCTTTTTCTTTTGAAAAGGATTGTTATTGGTGCTCTTGGTGGGGTTTGAGATGGATGAGACTGAGAGGATGTTTCAGTCACATCTTTAAGAAGTGCAGATTGCACAATAGGTTGTTCAGGCATCTCAACCTCCTGAACAACTTTTCTTTTAGGTTTGGTGGGTTTTTGTTTTTGTATCTTGGGTTTCTTGGCCTTTGGTGGAGTAGGTTTGGAAGATGAGGGTTCCATGGGGACTGTTTCTGGTTCCCCTTGGTCATCTTCTGGCCAGGCAGCCTGTTTGTTGTGCCTTGAGTATGCTTGTGAGGTTAAGGGTTTTAAAATTTCAGTTTTACCCACAAGCACCTCATTACCCAGTTCAGATATTATGCATTGCATAATGAACCTTGGATATAACAAAAACTTTTTCTTAGTGTCATTGTGATGTAAAACCAACTCATTAAAGAAAAGTTTTGATGCCCTGAAATGTGTTTCATTCACATCTGGTCATAAGACCCTGTTTTAGGACACAAGCACATAATTATATAATGAAACAAAAGTTTATATTTTGATTCAAAATACTTCTTAAAGATAGTAGCTTGTGAGAGAGTACCTTGATAACCACACTCAGTCATGGTTAGGTGGATTGCAGAGTTGTCGAACTTTTCAAGGGCATTCACATCATTCAACCCCAGTCTGTTTGAAAGTATGACCGGTGTGATGGCCATTTGTCTCCCTTTAATTGTTGAGTTGAGAGAGATAACTTCATCATCCACCATCACTGTCTCAGCATTAGCCCAGAACTCATTGAGAGTTTCAGGATGTATTGGTGGGTCTATTGTGAGAGCGGTGAAATATTGGGATTTGACGACGAGATCAATGATCTCATCGTATTGGGACCAGCCTTCTTGTTTTTCTAAGTAGGCTCTGAGATTGTGTCCCTGTATAAGAACTAAAGCCATGTGGTTTTGTGTGTGTTGATGAATCGAACAGTGTTTATGTTGCAGGATCAGGGGTTTGAGAGCTTTCTTGAGAGAGAAGGAGGGAATTTTTGTTTTTGAAAGGATAAGTGTTGAAAAAAGATATTTATCAGAAGTTTTTAACCGCTTAGATCTTCTTTATTAGAAGTTTTAAACCGCCTAGGTTTAAAACCTCTTTATCAGAAGTTTTAAGCCGACCAGGTCAAACTTCTGATGATGGGAAAAGTCTGATTTGCCCTTTTTGACTAAACTGCTGATGAAGAATTATCTTCATCAGTAGTTTCCATTTTCTCTTCAGCAGTTTTGAACAGCTGATGAGAAATTCTTTATAAATACTTTATTCATAACTTCTGAAGGTTGTTTTATCAGAAGTTAATCACTCTTTAGAAAATATCCCCATACTGATGTTTTGTTCATCAGTAGTTTCTCTCTTTTCAGAAGTTTTTCAAGTTTTTGAAAACAGATGTAAGTGAAAAATAAAAAAGTTGTGCAGAAAAATAAAGAGAAACACTTACAAATTTAGCATACCTAGCATGGATACTAACTTCTGAAATGTTGATGTGTCAAGGGGTTTAGTGAAAATGTCAGCTATTTGATTAGCTGTTGCTACATGTTTCACTTCAATCTTGCCTTTTTCATAGCAATCTCTTATGAAATGATACCTGATTTCAATGTGTTTAGTATTTGAAAACTGAACAGGATTTTGAATGATGCTAATGGCAGATTTGCTGTCTACAAGCAATGGTGTCTTGGTCTCTTTGATTCCATAATCAAGAAGTTGATATTGGAGCCATTGTATCTGTGATGTACAACTTGCAGCTGCAATGTATTCAGCTTCAGCAGTTGAAGTTGCAACAGATGTTTGTTTCTTTGATTGCCAGGACACTAGACAGTTTCCCAAGAATTGACAACCACCAGATGTTGAATTTCTTGACATTTTACACCCTGCATAGTCACTATCTGAAAAAGCAGATAACTTGGTATTGCTTGAAGCAGGATACCAAATTCCAAGTGTGGGAGTTCCTTTCAGATATCTGAAAATTCTTTTGACTGCAATAAGGTGTGATTCCCTAGGAGCTGATTGATATCTAGCACAGACACATGTTGAAAACATAATATCTGGTCTAGAAGCAGTTAGATATAAAAGGGAACCTATCATACATCTATACATGGTTTGATCAACCTGTTTTCCTTGATCATCTGGTTCAACTTGTGTGGTTGGTGTCATGGGAGTGGAACATGATTTACAGTCTTGTAAAGAAAATTTGTTTGATAATTCTTTAACATATTTTGATTGATGTATAAAAGTTCCATTTGTTTGTTGTTTAATCTGCAGTCCCAGAAAGTACTGCAGTTCTCCCATTGTACTCATCTCAAATTTTGATTTCATCAACATATATTTGAACAAGTAAGACATGATTTCCAACATGTTTTATGAAAAGAGTTTTATCAATGGCACCTCTTGTGAAGTTATTTTTGAGTAAAAAGGTTGAAAGTGTATCATACCATGCTCTTGGAGCCTGTTTAAGCCCATAAAGAGCTTTGTCTAGTTTGTACACCCACTCAGGATGAGAAGGATCCTCAAACCCAGGTGGCTGACAAACATACACTTCCTCTTTTATCTTTCCATACAAAAATGCACTCTTGACATCCATTTGATAAACTTTTATTTTGTTGGAAATGGCATAGGCCAGAAATAACCTGATGGCTTCCAGCCTTGCAACTGGAGCAAAGGTTTCATCATAATCAATTCCTTCTTCTTGAGAGTAACCTTGTACTACCAATCTTGCCTTGTTCTTTATTATAATACCAGCTTCATCTTGTTTGTTCCTGAAAACCCATCTTGTGCCAATTGGTTGCTTGTTTGGTGGTAAGGGACAGATTTCCCATACCTGTTGCTTGTTGAATTGAAGCAATTCATCTTGCATTGCCTGCACCCAATTGTTGTCTTTGAGGGCTTCCTGGTACTTCTTTGGTTCCAACTGTGAAATAAATGCTGAGAATAGACAAAAGTTGGAAAGCTGGTTTCTAGTAAGAACACCTGATGCAATATCACCCATGATTTGATCAAGTGGATGGTCTTTGTGTTCGATCAGTTGTTGTAAACCACTGACAGGTGTTGGTGGCTCATGTTCTTCAAACAAACTACTGAGGTCTATTATATTTGGTTCAGCAGTTTCAGTGTCTTCAGTAGTTGCAGATGCTGAAGCAGATGTTTGAGTTTGTCCTTCAGTATTTGTTGAATCAGAAGTTTGTGAAACTTCTGATGGTTTTGAAGTTGACTTAATGACTGTTTGAGGAGACCATGATGCTGGATCCTCATCATCAAACCTTTGATCACCATAATAAGTAGGTTTGGATGAAGTGACAGTCTTTTCAGGTTCAAAATGGAAGTTGTCAAGGTCAAAGAGTTCAACAGGATGTGCTGGAATGAGAGTGTGTTTTGACTCATTGAACTTGACATTCAGTGTTTCTTCTACTATCCTGGTTCTTGAGTTAAAAACCTTGTAGGCTTTTCTAGTTGAGGAATAACCAAGAAAGTAACCTGAGTCAACTTTGGCAGCAAACTTTGAAATAGATTCCTTGATGTTCAAGATGAAACATTGACACCCAAAAGCCCTGAAAAAGGAGATAAGGGGCTTCATGCCATGAAGAACTTCATAGGCAGTTTTTGAATGTCTCTTGACAATAAGAACTCTATTTTGAACATAACATGATGCGTTAACTGCTTCTGCCCAGAAGTATAAAGGTAGGCCAGAATCAGCTAACATTGTTCTTGCTCCTTCTATTAAAGTTCTGTTCTTCCTTTCTACCACACCATTTTGTTCAGGAGTTCTGGCAAAACTGAATTGTCTAATAATCCCTTTAGACAAACAGAATTCATCCAGAGTTTTATTCCTGAACTCTGTCCCATTATCACTTCTAATGGTTTTGACATGTAGAGAGTATTGCTTCTCTACTTGTAGAATGAAGAACTTGATGATTTCAGCAGCCTCATCCTTGGAAAATAAGAAGAATACCCATGTAAATCTTGAGTAGTCATCAATGATGACTAAGCAGTACTTCTTCTTACCAAGGCTCATGATTTTTACAGGCCCAGATAAGTCCATATGGAGTAGTTGAAGACATGCAGTTGTTTTTGATTCTTCAATAGACTTATAGGAGGACTTATGCTGTTTTCCCTTTAAACAGGATACACAGTGTTCTTGACACTGGTATACTTTTAAGGGTAGACCTCTGACCAAGCCCATTTTTGTGACTTTATTTATGGTTTTAAAGTTCACATGGCCAAGTCTCCTGTGCCAGAGATCAGTTTCTGAAGTTGATGCCCTTGAGAAGAAACAGGCAGTGTTGTTCAGTACTTTGTCTTTTTCAATGTCCACTGCATAGACATTGCCACATCTTTTGGCTATTAACAAAGTATGATCTTCAATGATCTTATCTATCAACTTCTGGCCTTCTGGTGATATGATCTTGCATGCTGTCTTTGTGAAAAAGGAAGAATATCCTTTATCACACATTTGTGACACACTTAGCAAGTTGTACTCAAGGTTTTCAACCAGATTGACCTTGTCAAACTGTATTTTGCCAGAGGAGACATTGCCATGTCCTAGCACATATCCCTTAGCATTGTTCCCAAAGGATACAGATCCATCTCATTTACTGATAAAATTGTTTATCAGGTATCTGCATCCTGTCATGTGCATTGAGCCTCCACTGTCTACATACCAAATGCTATTTAAGCCTCTGGAAACTCTCTGCACAAGATAGCAAATTAGTTAGATTTAGGAACCCAAGCCAGTTTGGCTTTGGGTTTGCTCTTGAGAACATTTACAGTTTGTTCTTGACCAAGTTTTGAAATCCATGTCTTTTTGGCAATGGATTTTGCATTAAGAACAATGGTGGTATCCTTTTGAGGACCACCATCAACTTTGGTCATCAGTAGTTGTACCAAGTTCATAAGATCTTTAATCTCAGCAGTTTGTGAAACTGCTGATGATTTAGGTCTAACTACTGAGAGAAAATTTTGAGAAAAAGACTTTTGTTGAGATTTTGTCTTTTTCTGAGAAAAGGTTTTTGCTGGTTGTTGTTTCTTGGGAGAAAAAGTTTTTACATAATCATTTTTGATTTGTTTCCCCACAACCAGTTGTTGATTTTTCTTATTGAACTGAATACCCTTTCTATATCTGCAAAATTCTGTTTTGTGGTTGAACAGACCACAAATTTCACATTCTTTTGTCTTTTCTTTCAAAGACAAGTCTCTGACTGTTTTGATTGGTTTTAGGTCATCAGTAGTTTTCAGGTTCTCAACTCCTGATGTAGTTGAAACTACTGATGGCTTAAAGTCAGATTTAATCAGTACTTCTGAAGAACTTTCTTTGTGTGATTTTAGAAAGTTTTCATGGAAAGATGTGCATTCTTCCCCTTCAGAAGTTTCACCTGAAACAATTTTTCTCCCATCTTCAGTAGTTTTGGGAGAGAAATCTGTTGGTGTTTCAGTGTGATTGTACCCTATGCCAAACCTAACATTTGAAGCACTTTGTTTGTTTAGCAATAATTGGTACCCCTTACAAGATTCCACCCATTTTTCACATGTGACCTTGGTGTTAGCAAGCTCTTGTCTGACATTTCCTAGGTCATTTATCATGATTTTAATTTGTGCTTGGGTTTCAATAGCAGAGTTAGTTAATTTAGAAACTTCTTTTGTTTTTGCAGCAAGTTTTCTTTCTAAATCACATTTCATCTGAGTGAATTTTCTCTCAGAATCATTTGCTTTTCCTTGTAAGTGCACATTTGTCTCTCTTATGAGAGCAAAAGATTCTTTGCATGAATTTGAGCATAGTTTAGTCAAAGATTCTTTTGATACCTGTGACAAAGCAGATTTTGAGGAGCATCCCTCAAATGCCATTAAGGCAAAGTTCTTTCTGCCATTGTCAGGCTCTCCCCAGTTGATGTCAAACATTTTGTTGTCTGCATCAGGATTGCACTCTGTGGTATCAAAAGGAAGACTGCTCCAGTCAACATACCCTGAGGTAAATAGACTTTGTTGAGAGGGTTGTTGTTGCTGTGGAGGTTGTTGAGCAGCTGGAAAGGGAGGGATTGATTGTTGGCTCTGCATCTGTTGAGCAGGCATCTATACATATTGTACTTGTGGCACATATTGGTGTTGTGGAGCTTGTGCCTGTACAAAATGTGCACTCCCTTGTGTTCCATTATTCCTGTTATAATTGGGGTTAAAATTGTTTCCAGACTGAGATTGGTTAAAGCCAGAGCTTCTACATTCTCTAGCAAAGTGTCCCAACTTTTGACACTTGTGACATCTAAGTTTAGATTTGTCAAAACCAATTTTTGTAGAACTGTTAAGTCCTGAAAACTTCCTTCCTGACCTTTTGTAAAATTTATTTGTTTTTAAACTTAACATGGCCAGTTGGTGCAAAATATCCATTTCTTCTAGGTCATCACTGCTGAAACTATTTAAGTCATCCATGATAAAACACATGTTATCAGCAGTTTGACCAAAGTCATTATTGTCATAACCTGGGAATGATCTTTCAGATGAGATCCCAGCAGTTATGTCAATATGGTCAAAAGATCCAAAACTATTTGAACAAGTTGGTGAGTCTTGTCCCAATAGTGCTGTACTACCTGGTAGATAGTCATCAGCAGTTTTGCCAGAATTTTGTAACTTTTTCTTTTGATCAATTTCTCTCTCAAAAGTAAGTAATCTCCCATGAAGTTTTGTAAGAGTGAGGGAGCTAAAATCTGGTGAAGATCTTAAGACTATTGAGTATGTTTCCCATTTATCAGGTAAAGACCTTAAAAATCTATGAAGCATAGATACAGTTGTGTAGGTCTGACCATTTAGCTTTAGCTCAGATATTAATGAGGAAAATCTTTCAAATTGCTGTGTTAAAGTTTCCCCATTGATGTGAGCAAAAGTTTCATATTGTTGAGCCAAGATTTCTCTGGTGTTGGCAATCACCTCTTCAGTTCCTCCAAACTGTTCTTTTAGGCAGTCCCAAAGCTCTTTGGCACTATCACAATGTAATAGGGCAGAGTAGATTTCATTTGGGAGTGCCATTGCCAACATAGAAAAAGCTTTTGCATCAAGCTCAAGTTTTAGGAAATCATCATCAGTATAGTCTTTTGGTTCTTTTGGAATCTCTTCCTTAGTTTCAAGATTTATATTTACTGGTTTATGAGGACCATATATCACAGATCTCCAACAACCTGTGTTGGTCTGTGATAAGGTATGTGCCATTCTCTTTTGCCATATGTTATTTTCATTTCTTACAAGCATGTTTATTGGCAGAACCAGTATTGTGAGGATCCATTTTAAAGAGTATTGATTTGTCAAATATCTCTTAAAGTGATGGATGTTGATAAAAGTGAGCTTATAATCCTTTATTGAATATCAATAAGAGCCTGTGTCTAATTCTCAATTTGTTAGATTGATATTTGATCAGATAAACCAGTGCTCTGATACCAATTGTTGGATCAGTATATTGCTCTTTGTTTGAACTTGCTAGTTGACACTTAAGTGTTTAGCAAGTTCTTGATGAGTGATAGCACAGCGGAATGTTTATAAGTTTAAAGCTACACTTATCAACAAGAGTTATTACTCCCCCTGGAATCAAGAACTAATAAATGATAAGTGTTTATTGAGAATCTAAGTATTGAATGAGAATGTAACACTTTGACAGATTCTCAATAAACACGAAATGGAAATAACAATAATAAGTGTTGAAGGATTTCTTGTATTAAAATCAATGTCTAAAACAGAGAGATGAGCCCTTCTATTTATAGACTTTACAAATACATGAACCTTGCCAAAAGCAAGTTCAGAAACAAGTTGCAACAAGTTGCAGTCTTGGAACTTGTACATAAAGCAAAAAAGAAATACTAAAGTAATAAACTACTGATACAAGAGGCGGTGGAAAAGATCTTCATGTAAGTACTGATGAATGACAAACTACTGATGAGTAGTTTGTCTTCAGTAGTTCTTCAGTAGAAGTGTCCGGTTTGAACTTCAGAACTTCTGATGACTTTTCTTCTTCAGTACATCTGAATCTCTTCTTCAGCAGTTTGATCCTTCTTCTTCAGCAGTTCTATACTTAGAGTATTTTGACAAAAGTGAATTAGACTAAGGTTTGCAAAAGTGGTTTCACCAATCCTTTTTGTCCTAACAAAATATGAAAATAAAATATTTTCCAGAATATAAAAGCATGGAAATTTCTTTTATGATGTCAAGATACTACACCTAAATGTTTATAATTTTTGAGCAAAAAGTGAATTTATCATGATTATTTTAAGTTATTTATATAATATTTATGTTTTTATAAGATCAAAATGATTAATAAACAATCAAAAAAGAAGGTGACCCGTATCCCAAAGGACTCGAACCCGGGTCCCATCTGAAGCTACACATGCAGACAACCACTCCACCATATGCACCTTTTGTTGATTTAAACAAAAACAAAACATATTTATAATATTGCAACTATTCATTCTCTTCTTCCCCAAAGACAGCCCTAACCCTAGATTTCTAGCATGGTCAATCCGATAAGAAAAGCATCTATTTTCATACGGCTTTCGAAGAGGACTAACAAAGGAATATAACGACATAAAGGTATTGAACTTACGGTTTGGATTAAGGGCCCGATGGTTTCGAAGAGGACTAACAATTTGAAGTGATCTATTTATAATGTTGTTTAAAGAAATCAAACGTTTAAATCTCGTTTTTAAAACCGATAGTTACCAACATAAACTTCAAATTATTGCACCACTTAAGAGCGTTAATTACATAGTATTTCCATGGGACGGTCAAACAATGATGGGGAAACGATTTGGGATCAATAAAAACGAATAAAAATCATTAAAATCGGGTTTAAACCCATTGTCGGAGTCCGACCAGAACTTAGCCGGAAAGACGTGGTTGGGGGAGAGGGAAGGGAGTTTGTTTTGAATGTTTTAGGTATTGGGAAGATTGGTCACTCATTTATCAAAAACTATAAAATGTTTAATTATCTTATCAATTTTATCTAATATATTATACATCATGATTAAATGTATAGATTATATAGGTTCTCACAACTTTTAATAAAGATTTTACTGTTATTATTTTTTTATAACTCAAAATCTATATAAAAGCAAATAAACATTCGTTTATAAACAAAAGTTTGTATATATTGAAAATGAATCGTATTTGTAAACACATATAGGTTTATTTTCAAAGATATTTTAGAATAAAATGAAATAATGACAATGAGGACTGAAGGTGAAATATTAATATTGTCGAGGGACCAAAAGTGTACTTAACTTAGAAGTATAAGGTGCAAATGTCACATATTGATATCCGGTAATCTTACATTAACTATATTATGCAAATACTAGTTATGTTTGCCTGTTTACACGTGTGCGTCTGGGAGTTGATAATTAGCTTAATTATTTATTTCGCTTAAGTTTAGTTATGTAATGTTTAATTCATTTAACTAGTTTCTTTTGGTTTGATTATGTTGTTTATTTAAAAAAGTTAAATTGAATATCAAACGAGCACAACTATCCCAATGGCTATATTATACCGGCTATAAATTTACTTCTTCTCCCAGCCCAGAGTTGCACTTCTCAAATAATATTCAAAGTTAGGGTGGCGGTTCTCAATTTCCGGCCAAGCCACCCTGACCATCAAACCCCAAACGTTAATCCTGTTGACACTCAAAACCTTCACCTTCAACCCCCCCCCCCCCCCCCAACCGTTAATCCCCTAACAATCTATCGTCCTTCAGATTTTTTAACTAGTGACAAACCCTCCAGGAGATTATCTAAATTCTTTTATAGACGATGAGTTTAATTGGGTGCATGACTATACCATGAGTCAAATACAATTTAAAAGACTAAGGATTAGGGAGGCTGAAACCGATTTCACAATAAACCCTATTATCACAAACCTCCGCCTGACACAAGTAGTCCCCAGTAGTAGAAGTGTAGAAACCGACCCGATGACGGAATACATACCTAGGTCAGATGAAGAAATTGTTGATTCATCCTTTGAAAGCTCGAGTTATTCATACGAGAGGTTTGACGGCTATCATAGTGACTGTGACGTGCCATTTCCTGATTCCTTCCTAAGTGATTATGAGTGAACTAATTTTTTATGTACGTTTAATATTATGTGTTGAATTATTTTTAATAAATGTTTATTTAGGCTTATTTTGTTTAATTATGGCTTATATATGTTTAGTATGTAATTCTAATGTTTTTATTTCAGTCCTAATTTTTTTACCTTTTTTTTAAATTTACTTTAAATTTTTAAATAAATTGCATTTATTTATTTATTAATTTAATTATTACTGAAGTAAATTAGTTTATACAAAAAAAAAATTAAAATATACGGGTAATTATTAAAAAATGAATAAGGTAGAGTAAAATCCAGTAAAACCATAATGTAGTAAAAAAGTGAGTGAAAGTGATATGGTGATATGTTAGCGAGGTGGCAGTTACTATATGGTGTGACGCTGAAAAGAAAACAAAACAATAACGCCCAGTCTAAGTAATATCGATCCCTTGATTTAATAAAGTTTAGATTAAAACCATCGGGCCCGGGAGCTTTATCCCAATCACAATCCCACTCGGCACTTGTAATTTCCTCTGATAAATGAGCGATATCCGGGCATATGAAAGCCGGCCTCAATCCACCATCCTCACTAACTTTCTAACCGAAGAAATTTGCAACTATATCTTTAAGAAGATTCGGTTTCGAAATACACACGCCGTCGCACCTAATCCCATGTATTCTATATTACTCATCGAATTAATTTGAATTAAGTATTTTGAATTCTCATCCCCATCTAAAGCCCATTTAACCCGGCAATTCGGCTTGGCGTCCAACACTTTCAATCTTTCTTCTTCAAACAAAACTTTCCTAGCATTCGCCCTATTTTCTAGTTCAGAATTAGATAGAGGCCAAACATCCGCTAATTTTTCTAAATCCCCTACAACCTTCTTACACTCCAACCATTTCTCTTCACGTCTTTTCCGATCCGCACTAACCCACAGTTTAATACGACCCTTTAGCCATTTCAACTTGGCAGCCAATGCAACATCTGCCGGAACAGAGCAAATAAACCCATCTGAAATTGAATTCACGAAATCCACAAAACCTGGTAGGTGTAGCCAAGAATTATAAAACTGAAACGACGTATGACCAAAATCTGTAATCTTCAATGTAAGAAGTAACGGACAATGGTCGGATAAAAATCGAGAGAGAGCCATCACAATAGCGTCCGGCCATTGCAATATAAAATCACTACAAACAAAAAAAAACTATCCAGCTTACTCAGCTTATCTCCCCTCCCAGACATATACGTGAACTTATGCCCAAACATATTATATTCACTCAGCTCCGCGTCCCGAATAAAGTCATTAAAAACCACCGAATTCTGTGGGAAAAACTCAGAATTTACTCTTTCGTCGGATGCTCGAACCTCATTAAAATTGCCCATCATAATCCAAAAACCGCACAGCGATATCCTTTAAAATAATAATTCTGCCCAAAAAACACGTCTAGCAGCAAGGTCATTTAGGGCATGAACGTTTCCAACATTAATAAAAATATTAGAATGAACCAAAAATCCCAAAACTACTAACACATGCTTCGACCTTAGAACTCCGGTCTGACGAAAACACGAGGGATCCCACAAGCAAATAGGACCACCCGCAGTTCCATCCAAATTAACTACTTCATAATTAAAAAAATAGAGTTACCCCAACATGAAGACAAAAGCCTTAAAGAAGGATCCGAAATCTTCGACTCCTGAACGGCTACAAAGTCTGCACCATGAGCCGATTTATGACCTCTGACCTAACTCGGTTTCCCGTTTCCATGAATCCCACAAACGTTAAGTGAGAGGCAATTCATTGGTAAACCACCTCTCCCATCTCCAAGATAATTACATTTGCAATTTGACCCGAAAATTGTGTAACTTAACACCCACCATACCTCCAACCGAGACGGTTGCACCACTACAGAATTGATTTCCACAGCCTCAACCCAACCACCATCTTCCACCAGAGACTTATCCCCACCAACCACAAGCAACGAAGGAACTACCTCATCCACCTCCTGTGTCAGTTTTGCACTTGAGCTCACAACCCCTACGCCTTCTTCCTGCGGTCGATCATTTAAATCCGGACAACACTGTACTTCAGAAGCCATCTGAGCATCGACAACCTTGGAAGAAAAAAGATTATCTTCAGGAGAATTGTGAAAAGCCAGGCAAGTTCTTTTCCTGCTCTTGAAACCGGTATTGGGCTTGCCAATATTAAAGTCCAAAGGACTAGATAAGTGAGGCCCATTAGGAGTGCAAAACACAGCTTCATTGAAAACAAGCCGGTCCACTTCGTCACCCACTGATTGGCCCATTGCATTTGAAAATTGAGAGGTAGCATTATCTGTTGTAACTTCAATAGGAAGGTATACGTTTCCATGCAAAGAATCCGAAATTATTGGCTGATTTTGCAGAGGATGATCAGCCCCAGGATTTTCCGGTTCATCGACGGCGCTAATCGGCGAAGTGACTTCCGGCGACTTGTACCGAATCTCCCCTTCCTCCATTTCATCGTTAATAGCAACGGTTATAACCTCTTCAAATTCCGGAACCCATGATGAATTTTCTTCTACCACCCACACCGCATAACCCATATTCTTCCAAAATAACGTAACTTCTTCATCAATCCTTGAACTCAGCTTCGTAAGAACGTGCGTGAAACCAACGGAATTATCCACCCCTAGCTACGAGAAATCTTACGGCCAAACAACATCACCAAAGAGACAACCTACTTTATCAAACACACTGTTTTCACGAATCGAAACCGCATACCAACTATTTTCAACACCACGATATGTTCAAAAGGTACGGATTGTCCATTCCAAGGAACAACGGACACTAGCGCCTCCTTCCAAACTTCCTCCTTATTAACCACGAAATCATTCATATGTTCCGTGTCCCGAAAAGTAACAAGAACTGTGAGTCTGCCAAGGTATGACACAGCCGCTTCACTGAATCCGGCCTTATGTAGCTTCTTTTTCACAGTGTGTAACCTACCAATAGAGTCCGAAATCCCAACAACCTCTCTACTAATAGAATGCCGGTGATACTTTGCAGCCTCAACATCTAACTGCAATACCTTCTTCGAACCCGATGGACCCCATAAACATCTAATTGTAATACCTTCTTCGAACCCGATGGACCCCCTTCTCCTATGCAACCTATCAAAAAGTGCCAAAGATACATAGATCTTCATATCCATAATGACAATCTCAATGAGACCCGGTAGAATGTCATAAGGATCCTTAAGTTTTTCGCAACGAACGAACCCAAACACATTGCCTTTCCTAGATCTTCTTCTCGGCACCCAAGCATTAGTTACACTAACAAACGGCCTGAATGACTCCTTAAGTCTCAAACCTGTCACCCTATCCGTAATATTAGTAATGTAGAACGTAGTACGAGTAGCCGAATCATCACTATCACGAGTGCTCCTGGTTACTGGCCGATCACCTCTCCTATTAGGGTTACCCATTTCGGTGTTGTTGTTGATTAAGTTTGAAAAGTTGATTTGATTAAAGCGAAACCTGAGATTGAAAGTAAATGGATATGTTCGTCAAATAAAAGTAAAGTAACTTTGATTAGAAGCATTTGACATTATTAAATAATTGGGTACAAAAAGTAAAATAAAAAATCCAAAAAGATGTCTGCACTTTACTCTTTAATTTAAATAAAAGAGTAAAGTGCTAAATATATTTTATTTTTCATGACTTTTTCAGTTATATATTTTGAGGAAAAGAATTTAAGAAAAAAAAACAACAAATGAGGAAGTTTATGTATTCAGGTGGAGGGGTATCCATTACCTCATCTTATAATCATTAAAAACCAACCAATCATAAGTTATTACCTCATTTATCAAATTATATCACATAATCACTAAATCACTTGCAACGTTCATCACTAGAGCTGAATATTATAATTTAACACCCCAACCACGTGGAGCTGTTAGCGGAGTTAGGGGCTATGGAACACCTGCAATTGGGACGTGAAAGGGGAGGGTCGTGGGTAGTTTAACAACATAAAGGTGGATCAAGTTGTGGGCTCCATTTTCAACAACTAAATTATCATTATACACACACACATAACTTACGCAATTTACACCGCAGTACATTACTTAAATCCAATTTTAACACATTTGTTCTCTTTATTTCTCTAAAAATGGCAAGGGGGTCTTGGAGTGAAAATGAAGATATTGTTTTGGTAACATCTAAAATTAATGTGAATGAGAACGTGCAAGCAGGTACTATATCATTTGGAAGAGCCGTTTTTCAAGAATGACGTCAACGTGTAGGACAAACCAATCGCACTCTGGACCAAGCTGTTTCGAGGTTTAGGGATTTGAGAATGAAGGTTTTCACATTTAACCGACTCTTTAACATCGCGATAGCTCTCGATGATGGCGGAACGGAGGCTGAATAGATTTTGAGACCCTTCCCGAATACGAGTCGCTCTACGAGAGATGATTTACTCACATCACGTCGTGGCAATTACTAAAAAACCATCCTCATTTGTCTCTCATGTGATCCAAAGGAGACATAGGTTTTATATGTAACAAGACCTGTATTTATGACGTTTTGCCTCGAATCTGATAAGAATATATGATTATTGATAGGTTGTTGATGATTTGCATGTATTACATTAAAAGGAGAAGACTTGAACAAGAATTTCAGTTTTAAAGAAAGTAGGACCCGTACCTATGTTCGAGAGTACCACCCGTACCCGCCGCCAACATAAAGAGGTCAAAATAGGAATAAGTCTAAGAACTGGTGGGTTTGGTTTAATTAGATTACGGCCGGTACATTTATTGAGTACGACCGGTACCAGTTATGAAACCCTATGTTAATAGAACGGTCTCTTAACAATCTAGAAGCCCTAAGTCACAGGAATCCATAGTAATTCTAGCTTTATTAAAGTAGGACTTGAGGTGTGTCTATAGCTTTCAACCCTAATTTGGTCGGAATAAGCTTAATCGGTATTAATCCATCTTAACACTTCGTAAGCTACTATAAAGTTAAGTCTTGAAAAAGTTCCATAGGCCTATGATTCATCGTGTCAGTCATTCTTCATTGATTCGATCCTGGATAGTTTTTTATTCTTTAATCACTACTTTCTCTTTACAATCTTCAATTGAATTTTTATTTATTTTAATTTCACTTTAAGTTATTTCATAGATTACATATTAATAGATAAACCTAGTATGAAGCGCTATCGTGTCCACGGATTATGTAACACCCCAACCGATGGCCGAAACATCGAGGTGTCATGTACTGATGATTGTTCAAGAGCTCATGGTACTAAAATGTAAATATTTTATTCAATTAATTTAACTTATCTTTACAAGTGTCACCAAATACAAAAATAAATTGACATGTTGTCTAGATTAAGTCTTTACTAAGTCCAAAAGTCCTAGATGTAGGATCTCAATAATCAACCTCACACATGTATGAAAATAGTTTTGTCAACATAAATAATGCTGGTGAGCATTGTATACTGTAAGTGCATGATGTCCCTAGGCTAGTATATATGTTGATTGGACGTGTCACGGGGTGTTTGGAGATGTTGATACGCGTTTCAGGACGTTTGGGACACTTCAAGCGAGTACGGTGTGGCTTTAGGCATTTACGGCCTATACCACATTAGCTTTAGGCATTTACAGCCTATACCACATCAGTCTTGATGTGTGATAGCCCTACTCGCCTGAATATACTAGTGAGATAGGTCCTACTCGCTAGTTGTTCATGTGTGATAGCTTCCTACTCGCCTAAAGGGGTCTGTACGAGTATGGGAGGTATAAATAGTCCCAATCATTGCCCTAATCATTAGTTCTTGCCTCACACACTCTCCAAACACCCTCCCATGGACTGTAAGGTCTGATTTGATCTCTGTAAACACTCGAGCTCTGTTTTAGTGATTAATCTATAATCTTTTGACCCGTGTGTGTGTTGTGATTACTCGTTTATCATTGTTTCATCTTTGTTTCTATTAATGAGACATATTCAAGGGATTCCGCACCTTGAATATAGCCCTCGTGATTGTCGGGTGACACGTTAGTCGATCCTACAAGTGGTATCAGAGCCGAGGCTCTTATCACGAGTGTTTTGATAGCAAAAACGAGCAAAAACAGGTAGGTTTTTTATGGAAAGTTGTGAATTTTAAGCAAAAACCTGTTTTGAAGTTTGAAACTTTGAGTTTTTGATAAAAACCCTTATTTTCAAATTCTTGGTGTGTGTTTATGGATTAAAACGTGTGTTTTTGATTAGGTTTTGTTCTAAAAGTGTTTTGGAAACTTTTCCAATCATTTGGGGTATAAACACATTGTTTTAGATAAGATTTTGAGGCAAAAACGGTTGTTTTTGAGCAAAAGTGGGGTTATAGATCAGATCTAGCGATTACGCAGACATTCTAGCATTTAGGAAACCCTAATCGCCTATATATAGGCGAATACAAGAGAAATCAAGCAAATAACTTCCTATTCGCCTATCATTTAGGCGAGTACAATTCCTATACCACATAAACTTCCTATTCGCCTATCATTTAGGCGAGTACAATTCCTATACCACATAAACTTCCTAATCGCCTATCCTTTAGGCGATTACAAGGTTCCTTCACACATTTAGCCCCTAATCGCCTCTATTACTAGCGAATAGAGGCCTACTCGCCTAAATCAGGTGTGGTATAGCTCCTACTCGCGTGAAAGGTCTCCATACACTAGCATTTACACCCTAATCGCCTATAATCACACGAATAGAGTTCCTATTCGCCTATAAGGACCTGAAACTGAAAAATTTGACTAAGTATCGGACTTTTGACAAATATTAACATATGGCAAACCCGTGGGGTCATCTCAACCAACCAAGGCAACATAATAACCAACAATTGAACAATCAAGCGAACGTACCCACAAACCCTTGGCAATACTCAGCCGAGCGAAACGCGCAACGGATGCAACAAGCGCAGATGCAAGCGAATGTTGCCGGAATCAATCCGTGGGCGCTAGCGGCTCAACAACAAGCGATGAACGCGAATCCTTGGGCACTCACGGATGCTGCAAACTCACAGACGAATCATCTGTCTTCCGTTCTCATGAGTGACTTAGAGACGGGTAGTTCGAATAGGGCGCCAAAACTGCAATACATGTCCGACTACCATGGTTGGAAAGGCAGATTTCAAACGTATGTTGAGGGTATTGATGGTCTCGTGTGGTCAGCGATAGAGACTGGGTATAGTAGGCCTATGGTTGAGAATTCCACAACTCCGATCTCAATTGAAGACATGAATGAAGATCAGAGGAAGAAGTATAATTATGAGAAGAAGGCGATGGCGGCATTGAAGCAAGCTCTTCCCAAGGATATTCTTCATCAATTCGCTCAGTGCACAACATCACAGATGCTTTGGTTAGCACGGGCTGAGCGAAATGAGGGTAATCTGAAGACGCGAAAGGTTAAAATGGATCAACTCAAGAAGGAGTTCGAGAACTTCAATGCTATTGGGAACGAATCTCTGAGGGACTTGACTGCTAGATACTACCATCTGATGTCTGAAATGTATCAGTACGGGGTCTTATATTCATCTACGGACCTTGTAGAAAGATTTGCTGAGGCGCTACCTCCTCACTGGCATCAATGGTTGGATATTCTAAAGTCAAGCAATGCATATCAGACTCTCTCCATCAACGAGTTCATTACCGAGCTGGAGAACAAGGAGATAGAGGAAATCAGGAGAGCAAACAAGGCGCTCATTCCACAGAATCCCAGCATCTATTATGGGAATCCTCTTCAGGACACCAGTGTGGGTGGTACCAAACCACAAACTGCTTTTGTGGTTAACCCGGACCCAGTTTATGCTTTCGACAATTATGGTCCCCCAGCTGATGTTCCTCCTCCTACATATCCTTTTGGACCAAACCCGTAACCAAACCCGTATCCTTTGAACTTTAATACTAACCAGTTTGGTGTTAACCCGTTTTCTCATCTTGCAGCACCAGCGCAGGCAACTGCAAACTTTAGTGGACCTTCTTCTTCAGGTTTTGGCGGGGCTCCAACTACAAGTTATGGTGGATATGGAGGTGCTTCTACTTCTAATCAAGGTGGCTATCGGACCAATACAGTCCCAGAGCAGCTGAACACCGCGGGTTTAGAAAAGGTGACTGTAGAGCTAGCTCAAGAACATATGGCTCTACTGTCGACCTTGGTAAACTCCTATAGTGGATTGGTTGCTGGACAGATCGGGAATCCTCATCTTACACAAGAGGATTACTCGCAGATTGATAAAGACGACATGGATCTGATAGACATACAATGGCACTTCGCAAGCGTGGTGAGAAGGGCAAAGGAATACATGGACAGGACGGGAAGGAGAGATGTCTTGATCAATAACAACACCAAGTTTGGTTTCGACAAAACAAAGGTCACATGCTACAACTGTGGAACAAAAGGGCATTTTGCAAGGGAATGTGACCGACCTAAGCAGCAAGGACATCAGAATCCCTTCAACAACAACAGAGCGAATCAGAATCAGAGGCAGCAAGCTCAGGCACAACCTAATACTGAGCGTGCTATTGTCCCAGTCAACAACCAGAATCAGAACCAGAGGCCGCCTGCAAACAACAATCAAGGTCAAGCCATGGTTATTCAAGCTGATGAAGGCTATAACTGGAACCATCTGATCATTGGAGAAGAAGCTCCTCAAGGTGGTGCAGCCTGTTTTGCTCAACAAGCGTCTGAAGCACCAGCTGAAGTTGAAGAAACTTCGAGTCAGTCTGACATCATCACTTCTGAAACCGAAGCGTCTGACTGTGACTCGGAGTGCGATTCTGATAGGGGAGAAGATTTGGAGGATCTGTTAGCTGAAGCAGATGCGCTGATTGGTAAAAGATCGTTTCTTGTGGATGCTGACTGCACAGAGAAGAACTACGGCGAATTCTTTGGAGCTCAGAAGACAGCAGCTCATTATGCATTGATGGCCATTACTGAATCGTCGAACAAGGTAAGTTCTTCTTCTGATTCTAAATTAGATTGTGTAGAGTGTAATCAGTTCAAATTCAGAATTAAAGAATTAACTGAAGAAAATCTGAATTTAAAAGCTGATGTTGGTCCGTTGCAAAGGTCAATTGAATCCTTGAGACAAAAGGAGAAAAATTTTCTTAGTACAATTGAAAATTATAAAAAGGATGTTTCTGAACTGTCAAAAACCTTGGCTAACAAACAAATTGCTATAAATAATTACATCAATGAGGTCAAAGACACTAAGAAACAATTGGCCATTGTTAACTGTGACTATGAAAAGATCAGGAAGAAGCTTGAGAGTTATTTAAACTGCAAGTATGTCCTTGATCACATAGTAGAACACTCTGACAAGGAAGGCTTCTCCACCAGTCCCAAATACTCTCAATGTCCACCTCCGGTGAGATTCAAAAATCATAATTTTGATGTCTTGCCGAAGGAGGAACTTGTGGACGTGGCAGCTGAGGCAGCAAAAGCTGCAGAGGCGGCCAAGGTTACTGAAGCAGCTAAACCTGCTGAGGTCACTAAGGCTGCTACTCCTGCTAAAGCTGTCAATCTGTGTGAGAAAGCTGATGATATCAGTGTATATGACACTGACTCTTCGGATGATGAGCTCGATGAACCTCCTAGGTATGCACCGGTCAAAACTAAAGATGTTCCTCTTGAGAATCATATCATTACCACTGAAACCTTGAGTGAACTGGAACCGAAAGTGCAAACCGAGGATGGTAGGAGGATTAAGGTGTTTTATAAATTAAAAGGGCCTGAAAGGGTGCATGCTGATGAGGAAGTCCCTCTCAGATGTATCGCCCCTGGTCTTGTTGCCAAAATTTGGCAAGAATCTGTCATTACCGTAGAAAAGGAAACCTGGAATAAAAAGAAGGGTAAGGGTAAGGGTAGAAAGGATCAGGGTAATCAGCCTAATGAAAATAACAAGAAAAATCAAAAGTCGAAAACCGTTAATCCTCAAAATCAAGCTCAAAGAAAAAGTCCAAAGAAGAATGTAACTGAGTTCATTAGATCGAGCGGCAATGAAAGAAACGACGATCCTCAAGTCGATCAGTAAAGAAGATGTCTTGAGGATCTAAAACATAAAAACTCATTTGTCGGCCCATCTAACAAAAGGAACAAAAAGGAGACCAAACCCGAATCTCCTAGATTTGAAGAATATAGATCCTGTCACAAGTGCGGGGAATGTGGGCATTTAGTTGCTGCGTGCCCTGAATTGAGACGTGAAAGGATCAAGGTGGATGATTCTCCTAGTTCTAGCAAATCCAAGCAACCTGTTTCCACTAAACTCTCAGAGAAACAAAAGGGAAAGCAGGTCGTTTATGATAACCGCAACAAGATTGCTATGAACCAAAAGCCAGTTGATGGCAGGGGTCCACAGCTGAGGGGGAGCACTGTTCCTCCAAAGGTTGAAGCAGCGCCTAAGCCACCAGCAAAGGCTGCAGCTAAACCGCAGGGCAACCCCAAAGCTGCTCCACGTACAGTTAATTCTGAAGTGGATCCAAAATCTGTTCCTCCAAAGGAATCCAAGGCTGGACCTTCTAGCCTACAGGCGAAGAAGAAGCCCAAGCCAAAGAAACCTGAACAGATTTGGAGACCCAAGTCACCAACCAAAGGAGGAGAATCATCTGCTGGAGAAAGCACTGTTGTACCATCGGAAACAACGCCAACACCAAATGGAAGATGGGTTGACTTTCCGATGTTAGATGAAGATGGTAGACCCAAGACCGTGAAGGCTTGGGTCCCCCTTAACCACTGAACTTTGAATGTTTGTGCAGGGAGTTCCACAGGGCCTTATCAGCAGCCTATGGATTGTTGATAGTGGAGCTTCAGGGCACATGACAGGCGATTTATCCCTGCTTTTTGACATAAAGAATATCAACGGGGGGTATGTTGCCTTTGCTGGTAATAAAGGGGGTTATATTACAAAAGAAGGAAGTATGAGCAACGGTATTGTAAGCTTTGAAAGGATAAGCTTTGTCAAACAGATAGACCACAACTTGCTGAGCGTTTCGCAGATATGTGACAAGAAGTTCACTGTGTTCTTTGATGACAACGCATGTTTCATTCTGAAGCCTGGATTCAAAATACCGAAAGAGTGGGTCATGATCTCAGCTCCCAGGGTCAACAACTTATACGTCCTGGACATGAGCAGAGCAATGACAGCGAAAGGTCAAGTCACTTGTTTTCTGTCAAAGGCGACAGAGAAGGAATCGATAATGTGGCACAGACGAATGGGGCACATCCACTTGAGGAAAATGAACCATCTGGTCCAGAATCAACTGGTGGAAGGTGTTTCTGTTAAGAATTTTCATTTAAACGACGTCTGTGTCTCATGTAAGAAAGGGAAGCAGAAAAGAAAGTCTCACAAGCCTAAGAAGACAAACTCAGTTAGTCTACTACTCGAACGACTGCACATGGACCTGTTTGGCCCAGTCAATCGGAAGAGCAAGAACGGTGACTCATACTGCTTAGTGATTACGGATGATTATTCTAGGTTTTCTTGGGTTGTGTGCATGAAGCACAAGAGTGAAACTTTTGATTACTTGAAGAATCTGTTTACTAAATTGGAAAATATATATCAGCTAAAGATCCGTAGGATCAGAAGCGATAACGGTACAGAGTTCAAGAATCACGCTATGGAGGCGTTATGTGCAGAAAAAGGTATTCATCATGAATTCACAGCGACATACACTCCTCAGCAAAACGGGGTTGCAGAAAGAAAGAATCGGAATCTTATTGAGGCAGCCAGAACTATGCTCGCAGACTCGAACTTGCCTGTGATCTTCTGGAACGAGGCAGTTCACTGCGCGTGTTATACTCTGAATAGGGTTCTAACGGTAAAGAAGCTTGGAAAAACCTCTTACGAGCTTCTGAACCGAAGGAAACCGAACTTAGAGTTTGTGGAACCTTTCGGAACTCCATGCACCATGATACATCCCGATGGGAAGTTTGGTGCAAAGGCAGAAGAAGGTTTCTTTGTTGGTTACAGCACTCCCAACAAGAGAGTGTACAACAAAAGAACCAACAACGTTGAAGATTGGCTTAATGTCGATGTTCAGCGGTATACTGCCAATGCACCTGGTGTTGGACCTGATTGGTTGTTCGATTATAAGAGTCTATTTGATTCCTTCAACGTGGAGAATTTGGTGGATGATGCTGTAGCGCAAATGTATTACGAATGTGAAAACGCAGCTAGCTCTCCGCTAATGCGTCCGATCGTGGTTAATGCACCTGCGCCTGCTCCATCTGATGCCTCTGCATCCACGGGTCCCCCTGATAAAACCGCAGCAGCAGAAGTTGAGGAAGTTTTTCAGGAAGCGTCAGCAGAGGTTCTCGAATCCTCATCTTCCGACGACGATTTTGCAGAATCTCATGAAACTCTCACAGAGGAACAAGCTGGAAATGGTGAATCTACCACTACAGCTCCAGTTAATCCGACAGGAAACAATCAAGCTGGTCCTTCTTCTTCAGCAGCTCCAGGGATAGGTCTTCGGATCGATCTCTCTGGTTTTAATATGCAACCCGCTGCTCCCTCTAGTTCAAGCGCAGCAGAGACAAATCTATCTCAAGGTTTGGAGAACCTTAATCTACATTCGGATGATCTAGTGCCGGCACATCCGGAATCTTGGATTCACGACACTCATCCGATGCAAAATGTGATTGGTAATCCGACTAGCAGAGTCATGACGCGCAGTCAGCTCAGAAATGCTAGTCCAAGTGACAATACAGGTACTCTGGCACTCTACTCGGAAATCAGAAAAGCAGGTCATCAGAACGATTGGTCCTTCGCCTTGTATGTTTCTCAAACTAAACCAAGAACTGTGCAAGAGGCACTGAGGGAAGAACCATGGATTGAAGCAATGCAAGCCGAACTTCAGCAGTTCCAAAAGCTAGGAGTATGGGACTTAGTTGACTTACCTCCAGGCTCGAAAAAGATTGGAACAAAGTGGGTCTACAAATGTAAACGGGATGACCGCGGGGTGATTATAAGAAACAAGGCTCGATTAGTTGTCCTCGGCTTCCGTCAAATCGAAGGAATAGATTACAACGAAGTATACGCTCCAGTTGCGCGCCTTGAAGCTATCCGGATGTTCTTAGCTTACGCTTCGTACAAACGGTTTAAGGTGTACCAATGGACGTGAAAAGTGCTTTTCTGTATGGTGTCGTGAAGGAAGAGGTGTATGTTGCTCAGCCACCGGGTTTTGAGGATCCGCTTCATCGCGAAAAAGTCTACAAATTGAACAAAGCGTTGTACGGACTCCATCAGGCACCGCGTGAATGGTACCAAATACTTAGCAACTATCTGATATCCAACGGGTTCAAACGTGGACTCGTGGACTGCACCTTATTCACCAAGGAAAAGGGTGGTGATCGTCTTCTGGTACAGGTTTATGTTGATGATATTATTTTTGGGTCTACTAATGATGTCATGTGCAGGGAATTCGAAAAGCTTATGCAGGATAAATTTGAGATGAGCTCGATGGGGGAGATGCAATTCTTCCTCGGTCTACAAGTAGAACAACAAGAGTCGGGGATCTTCATCCACCAGACAAAATACGTTGCTGACATCTTGAGCCGGTTCTAGATGTAAGACTCTACTCCAGTAGGCACACCGATTCAGACCAATCACGGGATTGGGCCTGACAAGAAAGGACAAACCGTTGATCCTTTTCTCTATCGAGCTATGATAGGCTCACTCATGTACCTCACTGCATCAAGACCTGATATAATGTTCGCGACATGCTTACTATCAAGATACCAGTCAAGGCCGAAACAGTCCCACCTGGTTGCTGTGAAGAGGATCTTACGTTATCTAAAGGGTTGTCCGACCAAAGGTCTTTAGTACCCTAATGACGATAAGTTTGACCTCATCGCATTTAGTGATGCTGACTATGGCGAATGCAAGACAGACTTAAAATCCACATCGGCTGGATGCCAGTTTTTGGGACCAAGACTAGTCTCGTGGCAGTGCAAGAAGCAAGCCTCAGTCGCCTTATCCACCTGCGAGTCGGAATATGTAGCAGCATCGAGCTGCTGCTCCCAGGTTCTTTGGATACAGCAACAAATGAGAGACTACGGTTTGAAATTTCTTAATACTCCCATTCACTGTGATAATGAGTCCGCTATAGCTCTTGCTAAAGACTCAGTTAACCATTCCAAGGCGAAACATATCTTGGTTAAGTATCATTTCATACGCGATTGCTATGAAAAGAAACTTATCGATATGGTAAAAATCCACACAGACTACCAACGTGCCGATTTATTCACCAAAGCTTTTGACGGTCCTCGTTTTGAGTACTTGTTAATCTTAAACGGCATTAAAGTTAAGCAGGATTAGATCCTCATCGGTAATCGTTTTTGTAAATATTTTTCTTTCAAAAATCAGAAAAATCCAAAAATATTGTCTTTTCGCAAATTTTTAGATTTTTAGGGGGAGAAAATTTCAGAAAAATACAAAAACATTCAGAAAATGCAAAAATTCAAAAAAATGAGAAAATCCCAAAATCAAAAAAAATTGAAAAATGCAAAAATGAGTTTCTTTGGTGAAAATGGGAAGATGATATTAACCAATCAGTCAGACTGTCTGGACCCTTATCATCTTAAAAATATTGGAACTGATAGGTAGCCTCTACAATGATGTGTCGGTAGGCTCAAAATCATTTCCAAGTTCGGCACGGTGATATAAACCTAAATCATCTGAATCATGTGTGGATCAACGTGCGTTGGCATATGGTCTTGGTACCGAAATCTCGTTTGATAGCATGCCAAAATCCGAGGTTTCATGGTCTTTAAGAGGTTGGTACATCCGGGGTGAACTGGACGTCTCTCAGAATAAAATAGGAGTGGCACACGTGTCGTACGTTGGGGTCGCAGCCTACGACTGAGACACCCCTATGTCATTTCCTGAAAAAAACAAAAACAAAAAAATAGAATAAATTCTGATCAGGAGACGTCCGGGAATCCTAAAAGAGCAAAAAGATTCATATATGCCAAAACCCTATTCTCAATGAGAATTCGCTCTAAGGTATCAAATCATATACCTAAAGCATCGTACCGTGAAAAATCAAATATACGGTATTTGACTTGAACCCTGGTTTGGATCACACTGGTCTCTCTATTGCAGCGTTTCTGCAGACCTGATCACCACTGAGTCCACTCCTTGTAAAATACGGATGACAACAGCTTACTCACCGGTTACGAGGAAGCTTTGTGCATGACTTGATATGGGAATGTGTCGTGTGGCGGGGAACACCTTGTATCTCAGCCTTAATATTACCTTAAACGTATCTAAAGTGCCTAGCGACAAAACTTGATTTTGAGTTTAGGTGGACAACAATATCGACAGTTGTTGTAGGATGCTTATTGGTAATTTAAGCGAAAACTGAAAATATAAGGGTTCTAGTGATGTCCGTACACTGATATGATTCCCTAACCGTTGAAACTCGCAAAAATATGTTAGTTTACAGTTATTTGATCTCCCGTTTTGTTTTATTTATGCTTAGTTTAGCTTAATTAATCATTCTTGATTGCCGATGATGGAATCCTAATCCATTGTAATCTTACTTCTTCAAGAATAAAACGCCGAAAAATAAAAAGGACAACTAATTGGAAACTTGTGTTTTGCCGGGTCAAAACCGTATGTTTTATCAAGTACAAGGGTCGAAAATGAAAGTGTTTCAAAGTCATGAGTCGTTATCTGTGTCGTGTGTTAAAACGAGGTGAAAAACGCATGTTTTGAACCTGAACGGGTCAAAATTGTGAAAGATGGTGCTGCAGGGGCATTTTGGTAAATTGTGTGAAAGTTTTAAAGCATTTAGAGGCCTACTCGCATGATGTTTAAGCGAGTAGCCTCTACTCGCGTATATGTCCAAGCGATTAGGATACAAGGCTTCTTTTAACTTCTAACCGTGTAAATTTAAGCGAGTAGCCTTACTCGCGTAACATGTCAAGCGATTAGAACAATACTTTCTCCATACTCGCTTATACTTACACGATTAGGAATATGTTATATAATCAGACCTTGTAACCGTGTTCTTCATTATTTCAAAGTCCCTTCACTGTTATACCCGTTTCCTCTAACCCGAATCAAACCAACTATGTGCCCATTTCCTTTTGATCTTACATAGTTGTTCTACATCAACAAGGTATCATATTCTAAATCTTTCAGATCATAACAACGTGTTCTTAAGGGTTAAATTACTGTTTTGAATGGGCGAAACCCTAAGGCTAGTCTCTTGATTGATTTCCATCTTTGATGAGTTTAATAATGATAAATCTTGGTTGGGGTTTGATTATCGGCACCTATAGGGTCTGTTAGTGCAAGATTTTTGACCCATAACCTCTAGAAATCAAAAGCCCCAATTTCAAAATATATAAACCCTAGTTTTTTTAAAAACGCCAAATTAACCCTTGTTTTTGATCTGAAAACGATAATTATCAAAGGGGTTTTATTATTGGGTTGTTATAGACTTCAATGGGCTGAAATACAGACTCGAAACAAGACGCTTCAAGATTTTGACATATTTGGTGTTCTTGAACACTGTTCATGCGAGTAGAACCATACTCGCATGAACAGTAAGCGAATAGGGTATGTCTAGACTTATAATCGCGTATAACTAGGGGCGAATACAGCTATCCGTGTATAATCAACTGTAAATGACCTATTCGCGTATCACTTAAGCGAGTATGGTCATTATGGTTTCTACTCGCGTATAATTATTAGCGAATACACGGTACTCGCGTTTAATAGTCTGATCCTGCTCTATTCGCTATCTGTTAAGGGCGAATACACCTTATAATCGCCTGAAACAAGATGTTGACCAAAATGTGTCAAAGTTTTGTCCGTTTTTGTCCGTTTTAGTCCGTTTATGTCTTGCTTATGAATATATGATCAACATATGATGCTTATTACGCGTTTTGGTGTACAGGATGGAGAATTGGAAGACATCGCCAAAGCACAACTGTTGTGCTTTTCTCGGACCGATTACGTTGGATAAAGGCAAAGTTTTTCAAGGCGTCATCGACTTCTTAAAACGATCAAGAATACACTATGCGATATCCAAGCAGCACGCTGCTTACAAGGATATCTTGCTAGAATTCTATCGAAACGCCAAGGTTGATCCCAAGGCTGATCCGATCGTGATTACTAGTTCGGTTCAAGGAAAAGATGTTATTATCACCGAACAGATAATTCGAGAAGTGCTACAGTTTGGAGATTCTGATGCTGATCCTATAGTGTTTGACGCTATTCTGATACGTGGCGGCTTTCTTAGGATGAAGTATCTGGGTAAAGTCGACAAACAGACAATGTTGATGAAAGGATTACTTCCGCCGGAGTTTAAATATCTTACTCATGTGGTCTTGAAGTGCCTTGGTCCGAGAAAAGGTGCTTTTGATGCGATAAGAGATACATTGGCCTCTGCGATTGTCGCTCTGACTCTAAACAAGCCATTTAACTTCTCCAAGATGATTCTGCACCACTTAAAGGAGATCATATTATTGCCGCCGACAAAGAAGTCTTTCATTGTCTATCACCGATTCTTCCAGTTGATCATTGATAATCAAGTACCTGATTTGGTGAAGCATCCTACTGAGTATATAGGGACTGATGATATTACTCAGGCTGAAATGAACAGGATGAGAAGTTACAAAGGGCGACCGAAGTCTGAATATCCTCCCAATAGACGACTATATGGACACTTGAAGCGAGAAGACTATGCGTCACCACCAGGCAACAGGTGGAGACACGAAGATAGTGATTCGGAGGATGACTTTCATATCCACAGGTTAGTGTTTAAAGAGGGGGACAATATAGGGCGTAAAACAGATGAGTTGGGAGAAAACGCCCCAGGCAGGATTTCTGACATGGCTGAAGGTGATGATGAGGAGTTTGATCCGAATGTTATGGATTTCTCTGAACATTTGGGAGCTGCACAAGAACCTGATACCTCTCAGTCTGATAGAGGTAAGGCACATGTTGATGAAGACGCACCAGTTGACATAACTGATGCAGATGACGACTCAGAAGCTACAGAAGATGACTCACCCGATGTACTTTCTCTTGAAGAGGATAGAGCTCTAATAGCCGAGGCGAGAGACCTTGCAAGAGATCCCACTTTCACTCTAGATAGTGGTGACCTTGTTGCAGATATCGATGCAGAGCTCGCCTCTTCGCCTCCTGCAAAGAGACAAAAGACAACTGCCAAGAAGGACAGGGTTCGAGGTAAGAAGACGATGTCTGTTAAACCTCAAGCGGTGAAAACCTCAAGAAGAAGACGATTCACCCTTCCTGAAGCTTTTGGGGATCCAGTCACTCAATCCTCTCAAGCGGCAACAACAACAACTACAACAACAGCAACTACAACAACAGCAACAACAACAACAGCAACAACAACAGCAGCAATGACATCTTTGGGTCCTATGTCAGTTAGCGCAACGATGCCTGCCAGTGTCACTATGTCAATGCCTGCTTCGGTAATCTTCACTGAGCAAGTCTCAGTTACCGAGGCAGCGACAAGCTCTCAGATTGGTCCTAATACCATTGGTGACAGGATCCGAAGTATAAGACAGAAAGTTCGACCCACAGCTTCCGGGTCATCCGATCAGACCTCTTCGTCTGCTTCTGCTACAAATGAACAACTTCAAAGAAAAATTAGCGAGCTAACTGCCATAGTAGCTGCGCAAGCACGTGATATAGCAGAATTGCGAACGAAGAATGCAAGCATAGAAGAAAATGAGAACGGAATGCTTGAGCTGATCGAAGAATCTATCCAGTCTAATACAGAGTTGAGAACGACGGTAGATGCGCTCACATTATCGAACCAGCAGGTCATAGAGTCGAATAGGCTAATGATGGAATCTCATCAGCAGCTGATACAGTCGAACCAAAGTACTTTGGAGAGACTTGCAGGTGTAGAGGCCTCAAACAGCGAACTTCGCCTAATCAATGTGAACAATGAGCGAAGGATCACGAAGACTGAAAAAGAAAATGCCGAGCTGAGGGCTAGGATAAACGAGTTGACTAGAACTCAACCTAGACTCACCGGTGGTCCTAGTTCAGAGGCTGGTGCTGGTGATGATGATGATGAGGATAATGATGATGAAGAAGATGATGATGAGGATGACGATGATGATGAATCGGATGGTGATGATGATGCTGGAAAGGGTGGTGGTGGTGATCCTGGAGCCACAGGTGGTGGCGGATCATCAACTGGATCTGGATCTCAGCGTACAAAGAAGAGTCACGACAAATCAGGCAAGGATCCCACAGCAGGTTCTTCTGCTCAGGGGGAGTCTGATCAAAGGAAGAGCAAGATTCAGGAACTCAAAGACAAACTGAAGCGAGCTATAGTTCCTGTTGAAAATGTCGAGCCTCTAAACAGTTATTTCGACTATGATGATGATGGCAACCTGTACGTTCCTCTTGTATCCTCTGATTATGATCTGGAAGAAGGTGAAATACCTCCTGAGGTTACACCTGAGGACCTGGAAAAGATTTTTGGCTTGGCACCTGGAGAATCTTCCAGTGCTGGCCACTTTGCTCCAGAACTGCATCCAGACAATCATGAAGTGGAGATGGAAGATGGAACCAATATCACTACACCCGAGTATGTGGTTGATGAGTCCAGCAGCGGGATACCTAAGATCTCTGAGGAGATGCTTAATCAGTCTGAAGAAAAGCTAAAGTCTGATCCTACACCTGTCCCAGACAAAGTGAAAGAACGACATGACAAGATCAGACAAAAGTATCCTGAGTGGTTTCCATCTGGAGGCGAGTCTGAGAAGAAAAAGGAACCTGTACAAGCTTCAATATTCAAGAAACAGTTAGTAAAGATGTCAGGAAGCGTGATCAGCTGGGCTTACATTAAGCATGCTAAGATGTTGGGAGTAAAGTGGCAGGATGGTCTTATCTACTTTCAACCGTACACGAAAGTCCTCAGTCTGCCCTTCTGGCATATACGTGATTTGGTTAGATTGCAGCCTCCATTGTATCATGAGTCTCGCTATGAACTTCAAGGGTTTTACAACATTATGAGAAGAGAAAGTGTTGAGGGATGGGACCAGTTCCAACCACAGTACCCAAAATCCGTTGTGACAAACAAGATTCATCCCATCACAAAGAATCCTATTTGGTAGCACATCATCAAACCACCCGAAACCGCGTCGAAGATTCCTTTAGTTCCGATTGAGCAAGACTTCGCTTCTAAGTTGTATTACTGGCACTATGACGCAGAGACTACAGAAGCCGTAATAGTCTTGAGCAACTCGCCAAAACCGTGCAGGAAGATTAGAATATGGGATCCAATGTGGCTGATTAACTGCTCGGAGAAAGACGTGGAGACATTGTTCTTATATCCAATACAACATCTGAAGGCCGAAGCCGATCAAGCATTGAAGTTTCAACGGGTGATTCGTTTCTGTCACGCCAACAAAGTTCATGCGGGATGCGACTGGTCAAGACTTTCCAGGATCGAGACAATGTCGATTTGATGAAGACTGAAGATGTTGCATGTTTGTTTATGTTATGTTTGCTGTGTATGTTTTCAATTTTGAGTCTGTAATGTTGCTGGTAGTTGCTATAAACGATGTCTTATGTAATTTTTGTACGTATACTAGCCTGGTCCAAGGGGGAGTCTGTAAGTGCATGATGTCCCTAGGCTAGTATATATGTTGATTGGACGTGTCACGGGGTGTTTGGAGATGTTGATACGCGTTTCGGGACGTTTGGGACACTTCAAGCGAGTACGGTGTGGCTTTAGGCATTTACGGCCTATACCACATTAGCTTTAGGCATTTACAGCCTATACCACATCAGTCTTGATGTGTGATAGCCCTACTCGCCTGAAGTTACATGTGTGATAGCCCTACTCGCCTAAATATACTAGTGAGATAGGCCCTACTCGCTAGTTGTTCATGTGTGATAGCTTCCTACTCGCCTAAAGGGGTCTGTACGAGTATGGGAGGTATAAATAGTCCCAATCATTGCCCTAATCATTAGTTCTTGCCTCACACACTCTCCAAACACCCTCCCATGGTCTGTAAGGTCTGATTTGATCTCTGTAAACACTCGAGCTCTGTTTTAGTGATTAATCTATAATCTTTTGACCCGTGTGTGTGTTGTGATTACTCGTTTATCATTGTTTCATCTTTGTTTCTGTTATTGAGACATATTCAAGGGATTCCGCACCTTGAATATAGCCCTCGTGATTGTCGGGTGACACGTTAGTCGATCCTACATATACGTATAATATAAGTTTGAAAAATGTTTTACTGCTCATGTGTCACGTTTCATTCCAGACAAATATGGAAAACACGTAGGTACACATACGGGCTAAAATCAACCTAAAGATGACAAAGATTAAAGATTTAACAATGACCTAGGACTTCCTACACACATGGGTACTTTCCACCGGGCGAGTTGTCAATCCAAATAGCTCTATCAATTATTAAAGTCGGCTAGCTAAGTTAATGATTTTTTTTACAATTTTAAGTATACTACGTTAACATTTAAGCATAAAGTACAAGAATCCAAGCATAACACGTATATGAATTGTATGTAAAAATTTTATCAAAGAGTACACCTGTATGTTAAATAGGTGTGCATGTTTCACCCAAAAAACGTAAGATTTTTTTTAAATGATAAGTATACTCACAGTTTGCGAAAGAGATCAAAAACCAACTTGAGCTGTCCTGAGCTTAAAGAATGGGAATTTCGAAGAATTCAACATATACGTATAAGAATAGTAATAAGATAAATGACTTAAAAGTATAAGGTATCTAGGATCTAAAGGCATTAAGGTTTGCTAAGATTGATTTTGGGGAATTAGAGTTTCTTTACGATAAATCGAATTTGTATAAAAAAATAATATGATAAAGTTTATAAATATGATTAGGTAATAGAATTAATACCAACTGAATATCTAAGTAAAAATGTGTCCCAAATGGTTAAGACAAAAGATTTAAGTTAATTGTGTTAACTATAATTGTAAATAAACACAATAATTAGAAATAAATGAATAATAAAATATAGGTTACACATATGATTTAAATAGATGAAGATTGTGACTTAAAAATATGAAATATTTCTGTTTTATAAAAATTAAATTTATAAACCAGAACTTAAATATAAGTATTAATAATTGATTTATAATTTCTAATTAATCATAAATACAACTAAAATGCAAGATATGTTTCAAAAATAATCCAACTATTTATACAACTGTGATTGTATTACAAACTATTGTTATCTATTATATTCAAAAACCTATGTATTCTCACCAACTATTTATAGTTGACCCTCCCCCCCCCCCCCCCCTCTTTCCAACTTAACATGTTTCAGGTTTTATTTGCTATTGGAAGTTGTACAACTCTTGGAACACATAGGAGCTTTGGACCTAGTTTATATTAATCAACTTTTGTAATCATTACTTGTAAGGCAAATTGTAAATTGTTTAATATTATCCAACTTTCATTTAGTACCATGAGCTATTAAACAATCACCACTATGTGGTACCTCGATGTTTCCGCCATCGGTTGGGGTGTTACAGATTGGTATCAAAGCCTTGGTTATAGGGAATTAGGTTATTAGAAAAATAATCTAGACTATAACCTTAGGGATTTTAAACCAGTACTTGCTTCTCTTACTTGCAACCCTATTTGCTTCCTTATCCTTATCCCTATCCCACACCCTATGCTACCCTACTCTTGCGAGTTGTCTACTCTTATTCGTCTGCTGCAATCCTGATCTACCTTTAGATTAATAGGACAAAATCCTTAGGTATAGCCTGAACCACCTTGATGATCTTGTCGAAGTTCTAGATTTTAATAACGAACACGTGCAATCTGGAAGGGTGAACGCCTGTATTCTGAGTTTTCTGTCTAGGACTGGCATTGCGCATATATCCCAATCAGACGAGGGACCCGGATGCCTACCTGGGAATTCTCGGAATGAGTGTTCACTTATAGGCTAAAGCATGTCTTCAGGATAAGACCATACCTGGAGAGTGAATTGGGAAATCTTCCCTAATACGACATCAACGTTCAACCCCTCGAAATGGGTGATTTCCTGGGCAATGGTGGTAGCAGCACTAACCTTCCTCTTCTTTGAGGCACTAGCAACCCTAGATTTGGGAAGGTTGGAAGGAGGACTGGCCATCTTGGAGCTGGATGGAGATGCTGAAGTAACCTTGGCTGACTTAACATCCATACTGTCGATGTCATCCAAGTCGAAGGAAGCAGGTTTTTTGGTTGGAATTAAAATAATAGCAGGGTCAGTAACTGAATAAAATAACAAACATCCTTTGGATGTAACACAATATACTCACAAGACATCTCGGAAGCTTGACTGGTAGTGTAACTTTTCTCCACCTCGAAAGTCATTGGTGATTCAGGTAAGCCAAACACAGCTTTACACCGTAAGGAAGCTTCGTTTAATGGAGTAGCTAACTTGGTAAAGGGAGTACCTGCAAGAGAAATTTTTTGGAATGTTAACATCCTCGGGATGTAACTAAAAATTCTTTCATAAAAAACTTTGAAAATTTTTAACACTTTTTAACCAATAAAGAGGAATCTCATCCCCATGAGGAATGGAGCTTCTCTTTACAAAGAAAAACTTTGTTTTCCAATCTTTCTCAGATTTAATCACATTATACACAAAAGGTGGATCATTTTCTATAAGATGAAGGACATAACGCTGGGAGCCATGTGTCCTTAACTTATAAACATGAGACAGGTCCCCCACTTGAAGATGGATGCCATGATTTTCAATAATTCTTCTATAGACCATCCAAATCTTCCAGAGTTCAGGTATGGCTAGGGAGTAAGCCATCCCTGTCACATCAAATAAATCTTTAATGAACGAGGGAAAAGGATACCTCAACCCTAGAGAGAATGGTAAAAACAGAAAACAGGCCCAAGTGGGAGATGCAAAATCAGATCTTGCATAAGGATCGGAAGGACGAAACTCAACAGAACTTGGAAAGATTTGTGAGCTTTTTAGGGCTTGAATGTCCTTGTCAACAAAAGAACAAGTCTCCTGCTCAGGATAGACCAAGAGATTTTGGGGAATGAAGTCACTTGAAGTTACTACACTCCCCAAAGCCCTTGTAGATCTTTTAGCCATCTTCGAAATATTGATAATATTTTTGCAGGTGAAAGAAAAAGTATGAACGAGATGAAATAGAAATTACCTTCTTAGGAAAATCAGGAGTGACTATAAAGGAAGAGATATGCTCTAGATATAAAGGGTAGAAGATGATGTCGTGTAACGGTCATCACTTAATTACCGCCGAAGAAATAGCCGTTGTATCCTGACGAGATGTCCCATCAGTCATCAGATAAGATATTACGATTAAAAAATATATTAACCTTGAAAGATATTAATGGTAACATAATTTTTGGGGACAATTGTTGGTGGTGAAAATTCTCAGGATGATTTTACCTTTCATCCCTGGTCTAGCATCCTTAGAATGTTGAAGGAGCCAGCTGACTTCAGGATGTAGCAATATTTCAACATGTGTGCATCCTGAGGATAAACTAACGAGTTACCTTTTTTATATATAATGGCAGGTACAACTAAGTTATAATATGGATACGTAAGTGCTCCTCTACGTCTATATTATAACTTTCAGTCAAAGGAGTCAAAGATTGAAGTATAACTTATATCAACCAAAGACTAAGCTCGAAGATGAAGTCAAAGATGTAACCGTCGTTCATTAAAAACCGGCGAAGAATAAGGTAAAAGCTGAAGCAACGAATATATTCAGTTGAAACTGACCCAACGTTCATCTGAATACTTTAAAAGAGCTTAACTACATAGCGGATATTGTGGAATACATTATTTACTTCCTTGTATTATATAAATGGGAATGATGGACGAGATATAGGACACATTGCTTTTACTAGAGCTATACACACACTCAACTACTGAGAACACTCACAAATCATTGTAATATTAGATCACTCGTCCACTCATTCATCCAAAGTTGTAATCCTTTTTACCACATTAATATTAACAAACAAGGCAAGGGCCTAGTCTCCTCCCAAGGTTTTATGCCGGCGATCTATCATTGATCAAGGGCTTTCCTCGTATATCGAGTGCTGTTCCTTTATAGCATTTTACTTACATTTATCTATCTTAGCATAATTCACATTTCAACCCGACAGTTACATCCTCAGGATATAACTGTCCATCCTCAATTTTCTCATCATCATCCCGAGCATAGTTGTCAAATAATAACTTATTTATATTAACAAGTCACCATCTGAGAATAACACATAGTTTTTATCAAACTAGCACTCTACCTCACTCTAACTAATTTGGAAAACAAGATTATTTTTAGTAGATAATTTTTGACCAAAACATCTACTGCTACCACATAAGGTCACCCCCTACCTATTGCTATCGAAAAATATATTGGTGGCTTACCCATGCAGATTCAGGACACGGTGTGGGGAAGGAACCCTGCTACCCTCGAAGACTCGAAGAGGCCAAGCATCTAGCAGCTACCTTAACTGAGAATCACGTAAAGAACGACCTTATTTCGGAACGGCGAAAAGCAAGCATTTTAGCCGCAGTAACTACTGAGAACCAGAAGCGCAAGACCAGGGATCTTGATGCGAACCTCACTCCCTGTTTTGGTCAAAAATTATCCAATAAAAATAACTTTGTATTCCAAATTAGTTAATGTGAGGTAGAGTGCTAAATATGTGGAAATATGTTTGTAAATCAATAATATTCTCGAGATGGTGTATCAAGATGTTTAACAAGTAAAAATATGACAACTATGACCGGGATGGCTTAGGTTAGTTCCGGGATGGGCAGTTGTATCCTCAGGATGGACAGTTATATCCTCAAGATGGAACTGCTAGAAATGAAAAAAAATAAAGCAATAAACAAAAAGAACAACACACGATCTACGAGGAAAGCCCTTGATCAATTGTAGATCGCCGGCATAAAACCTCGGGAGGAGTCTAGGCCCCTGCCTTGTTTGTTAATATTGATATGGTAAAAAGATACAACTTTGGATGAGTATGTGGACGAGTATGCTATGATTACAATGATTGTGCAAGTGTTTGTGATTAGCTAAGTGTATCTGTGTAGTCTATTGTGTAAGTAGGTGTCCTATACTCGTCCAATACTCCCCTTTATATAGTACATAAAACCGACTATGAGTCCCTCAATATCCGTTATGTAGTTAAACTCCTTCAATATCGGTTGGGTCTGTTTCAGGTGAACGTTGGAGGTGTTACAACTGAATTAAGCCGTTAGATAATGGTTTCTTCTCAGCTTAGTTATTGTTTCAGCTATTTCCTCTTTTGTCGCCGGTAATAAATGCGCATCGGTTACATTCTTGACTTCTTCTTCATGCGTAGACCTTGGCTCGTAACCTCTTCCACATGTAGCTTCTTTGACCAACTAATGTAGACGTTGGAAGTCAGTTTCAGGTCCACATTGTAATTTAGTTGTACCTGCAATCATATCATATAAAGATAGCTTGTTAGTGTATCTTCAGGATGTGCACATGTTGAAATATCCAGAAGTCAGCTGAGCCCTTCAGCATCCTGAGGATGGAGCTTTAGGGATGTAGGGTAAAATCATCCTGTGGATTTTCACCCACAACAATTGTCCCCAAAAATATGTTACCATCAATATCTTTTACGGTAAAAATATTTTTCTCTTAATCCGAATATCTTCTCTGGTGGTTTGTCTTTGTTAGGTAGTAACAGCGATTTTTTCGGCTATAATTATGCAATAACCGTTATACGATGTTGACCACATCTCCTTCTTTATATTCTCGCCAGGTTATCAAAGAAGGTAACCTTTGTACTTTTCATATCTTCAGAACCTGCATGATTTTTGAAGATGGTTAAAAAATCTTCTGGGGTTGGAGTAGTCTCGAATGACCTCGTCCTTCAAAATCTGCTGAGCTATCCTGAACAAGAAGTCTGTTCTTTTTATGACGAAGATATTCAAGCTTTGAAGGATTCAGGGGTCTTTCCCGGCTCTGCTGTCTTTCGTCCTTACGATCCTAATGCAAGATCTGATCTTGCTTCCTCTACATGGGTCTGTTTTTTGTATCTCCCTTTTCAACTAGGTTTGAAGTATCCATTCCCTCCATTTATTCAAGATTTCTTTGACACTACTGGGATGGTTTATGTCCAAGCCATGCCGGAGATCTGGAAGATTATGATGATTTGCAATATTATAGAAAAGCATAGCATCTATCTTCGCATCAGGGATCTATTTTATATGTATAAATTGAAAACGCATGGTTCAAGCCATTATACTCTTCAATCTATTGAAAAAGAACCTACCTTTCTATATGATGTTACCAAGTTTGAGAGATCTTGGAGATCAAAGTTCTTTTTCGTAAAGAGAGATTCCATTCTTTTTGGGCGTGATATCCCTATGTATTGGTTGAAGAATGGTAAAAGTTTTTATATAAGAAGCTTATGTCGTCTGTCTGAGTGTTAAAAAAAATTATGTTTCATAGGTGCTTTCTTTACGAAGTTTGCTTCCCCTTTTAGTGACTCTTACCTCAAACACCGGGTTGTACTCGAATTACCTGTTTCTGTCAGAACCTTTGAGGAGAAGGGAAGTCGGCCATTCATGGAGATGTCTGGTAAGTATTTTCCCGTTATGTCTTGAGGATGTCTATTTATCTAATTCTATACCTTTATAGCGAAAGAGTCCGCTTTCTCTGATATAGACGACCTCGATAACTTGTATGTGACAGTAAGCAAGCTTTCGCCGTTGAATCTCAAGTCTAGCGCAGCAACTTCTGCTAAAAAGAGGAAGACAACTTCTGGTATTGTACAGGAATTCACGTCTTTCGAAGAGTTTAGTTTTGAGCAGATTTTGAACAAGATTTCTCAGTTCATACTCCAGGTTTGGTTTTATTTAGAGGATGGTACCGAAATGTTAGTGATATAAATCATTTTTAATGTGCAACACTTGTTTCTCTATCCTATTCTGCTAGGGCCACGAACATTTGTTGAAATCTGTGAACGCTATTGCCAAAGATCTTTATGATGCTCAGACCAAACTTGAGGATGCTCAGAAGATTACTTATGACAAGGGTAAACATCTTGAGAGTAAAATGGCGGAGATGGAGGCCGAACTGAAAAGAATGAAGGTTGAATATGCTAAAGCTATATTGGATCAGGAGAAGGAGGCACAAGATCGCAGGGATAGGCTCATCAAGTCCGCTAGTATTTCTATCTTTCAGGCCAGGATGAAGATGGTTTTTCTGGCCAAGGATCCAGGCTTTGATCAGAATATTCGGGACGTTGAAGCCTGGGAGCAGAGAGTCAAGATCCAGGGTGGAAAAGAAATGGTTTATGGGTGCACTTCCCCCGAGGATGTGGCTGAACAATTTCAGACAATTTATTATGGCATGTAATAATCTAGGATATTATAAGGTTTGGGGTGGAGGGATCTTGGTTTCAAGACGAAGCCCCAAATCTTTTTGTTGACCTTAGACCACAGATGTTGACCCCTGGTGGATGGGTCCTAGTTTTGAATGAAGCCAGGGGTTGACATCACATTTTGACTATGATGCATAAATAATATAATAACAACTTTTTGACGCTTATTAGCTTTGTGTTCTCCAATATCCTGCAAACATTAGCAAACACTTAGTGTTATAAAAGAATGAGAAATAATACCTAATCTTGTTACATTCCATACAAGTCCTTCTCATCATCAGGATGGTCTTTATTATCCTGAGGATGTCCCCAGTTTATTCTTCATCTTTGGGATAGTGTTGCATCTTAGGGATGCATCTAGTTCCTTTTCCATCCTTGGGATGGTCTCACATTCTGAGGATGTCCCCAGTGTGATATCTTCAGAATAGATCTTATAATCTTTCATAAGAAAGACTTATGTTTTGATAGTATCCTGCAAAGGAAGACTTTGTTATTATTGTAACATTACGCATTAACACTTATACGTTACTATTATCATGAATAAAAAACGTCAAGTTTCATTATTATTATTTGCTTTTAATCATTACTGTGGCGTATTTGGAACCCTAATACTATATTAATTATATATAATATACATATATATTAGATTTTAATGTAAAAAAAATTATGATTGGGCTGGGAATTGAACCCGCTCCCCAAGCCGGGTCACAACCTCAAACAACATCACCATCTGGTCTACACATATACTTGGTATAAGTCCCAACCTATAATTGTTATATCACGTGTTTAGTCCTTCACAGTTGACTTGGAAAGTCAACTGTGACAACAACCTACCAAAATTAACCATTTTGAACGCGTTTTAAATCCTGAATTGGTATAATTTCGTGATTACCGGTCTATTCCGCGTCATACACACATGCAATCATCTTTAATTCATACCAATTTTACTCTATTACGCGTCACCCATTCAATTCAAGGTCAAACCTTCCAATTGTGCAACCCAAGCCCTATCCCTATAAATTGGACATCACAGACCTTTCCCAACTCGCCGAATACTCTCCCTCAATCACCAATTTCTTGTTTAATTCCTCTGTTCTAGTGTTTTTGGTTCGAAGTTTGACTTTCGGGTTGACTAATCAATTCGTATACAATTCGTTCCTATAAGTGATGTTTTTCATATGGGTTTTATTCATCGGCATTCACACAACAATAACCCTCTGATAAACTGGGTTATTGTTGTATGAATCAATCTATTGAAAAATCTAGGGCTCGTTCGTTTGTTTTGGGGAAGAACACTGTTACAGTGTAGGTTTTATAATTTAATCAAACTGGAATCAAACACAACCCCTGATCTAGATCAGGTGGTTGTGTCTGATGTTTGTTATACCATACGCGCGGGTTCGAGTCCCCGTATAAACAAGTTTTATTCTTTTCTTTTAAATGTATATAAAACATATTTTTCTTATACTATATAATTAATTTTAAATATGATTAATCGTTCTCAGGGTCCAGACCAGTTGGTCTGGGCTTGTGATTTAAAACCAACGAACCGGCCTAGGGCCCGGGTTCGATCCATGGCATCAAAAAACATTCTTTTTATTTAAACTTATATATATATATATTCCCTTATATTTTTAAAAATTCATTTTAAAATACTAAAACTCTTTTATAAATTCTACAAAAAATATTTTATGTTAATCTAGTGAAAAAGTTTAACATACAATTTTTAGTTTTCAAAAATATATTCATTTAATATATATAATAAATAATTCAAGTTTATTCTATTTTATTTATAAAATTCTATAAAAATATCAAAACAATTTTATAAATTTCCACAAAAATTATTCTGAGTTTTTATAACAATAAACTTTTCTGAAATGATTTTTATTTCTGAAAAATCATTTATTTAATATTTTTAATCATTTTTTGATAGTTTTAATCATAAATAAATCATAATAAATTCATTTTTCAACATTTTTGCTCCAAAATTTTATATAAATTATTTCTATTTATTTGGAACAGAAATACAATTTTTAATTTAATAATTCTTTAATTTTAGTATTTTTAAATATTAAATTTATATTTCGACAATTTGAAATAAATAGATTTAATATTCTATTTTTAAGAAAATAATTTTATAAAAATTATTTTCATACTTAAAACTTATTATTGTGACCATCTTTAATTTAAAAGTTACAAAAAGACTTTTGTTTATTTATGAATCAAATTTCTCTTATTATTCAAACATTTTATTTATTAATCAAACGAGCACTTATCCCCAATTCGAAGCCCTAGAATATAATTGTAGACTAGAAAGACTTAGACATATTTATTACCTTAATTATAGGGTAATACTTGGCATTGTTGGGCAACACACATATTCTATTTTTCACAAGACATAACATTTTGCTAAGGTGAGTTTTACATAGCCCCTTTTCTATTATTCACTATTTTTGGGGTGAAACATGTTACAACATTCTATATGCAATTCAATCATAAAGTGTCCATGTGTTTTTCTATGTTGCATTATGTCTTAAACATGACTAGGGTAAGCACAATATTCTAGCATAATCATTAACATTGATCAGCCGACGGTATACAATGATAGATCTATTGGACTGACAATCCCACCCGGATACGTGCCTCCTACAAAGGTAGCGTGGGTGATTGTTATCGCATAACATAATCGAGTGAACCATGAGCGTATGGGATGTACCACAATATAACAGTCACAAGGGTTGATTATGCACTCGATTTACTTCTAGTATGTTTTCACATATGGACTAGACTTGCCATGACACTTGAATTGTACAAGTTTTATTCAATTATCAAAACCTATGTAATTCTCACCAACTTTTGTTGACCCAAAAATATTTTCAAAATTAACATGTTTCAGGTAACAATGAAGCTGAGGCTTGAGTATGCATGAGGATTTATGATGAAGTTTTTGTTTGAAGTTATTTGAAGTTGTTGCTTTATTTGATATCATGTATTTGGATTTCTAGACATCACTTTATTTTGGATATTTATGTTATGAATAAATTGTTTAAAATTCAATTTATACCATGTGTTGCTGAAACAATCATCAATACGTGACATCCCGATGTTTCCGCCATCGGTTGGGGTGTTACAGATTGGTATCAGAGCCTTGGGGACTTAAACAGTACTTGCTTCTCTTACTTGAAATCCTAATTGCTTTCTTAATCTTATCCCTACCCTATACAACCCTAAGCCTACAAGTGACTACTCTTATTCGTCTGCTGCAATCCTGATCCACCATTAGATTAATAGGACAAAATCCTCAGGTTTATCCTGAACCACCTTGAGATCCCGTCGAAGTTCTAGATTTTAATAACGAACACGTGCAATCTGAAGGGTGAACGCCTGTATTCTGAGTTTTCTGTCTAGGCTGGCATTGCGCATATATCCCAATCAGACGAGGGACCCGGATGCCTACCTGGGAATTCTCGGGATGAGTGTTCACTTATAGGCTAAAGCATGTCTTCATATGTTATTAGAATCTAGAATCTTTGATAAGTCAACGTTTTCGTTTATTCGTTTTAATTAATGAATAAATGATTACATTCCTTATATAACCTCATTCATTTCATTGTGTCTCTTACAGATCATGCCTCCACGTCGCAGCACTCGCCTTAACAATGGTGACAATCAAGATGAAGTGAATAGCAACAACCACGACGCTAACCACAACAACAATAATAACAACAACAACAATGGTGTTGATGCCCAACTGGCTGCGATCATTTCTCAACAAATGGCGCAGCAAATCGCGACTCTGGTTCCTAATTTACTAGCTCAAGTCATCCAGATGAACGGTAACGGCAACGGGAACGGTAACGGCAACGGAAATGGAAACCACAACGGGAACGGGAATGGTCTCCCAGCCTGTACTCTTAAGCACTTTAATTCCTGTAATCCCCCTAAGTTCAGTGGAGAAGAAGGAGCTACAGGACTCCTACAATGGTTCGAGGGTATTGAGAATACCTTCATTAACAGTGAGTGCCCCGACAACTTTAAGGTTCGTTACACCATGAGTGTTCTTCACAAACGAGCACTCACTTGGTGGAATGAGGAAAAGCGCACCCGTGGAGCCGAAGTTGCACTTGCTATGACATGGGATCAAGTCAAGGAGGTTATGAAAGATGAGTTTTGTCCCCGCAACGAGGTTAAGAAGCTAGAAGATGAGTTCCACACCCTTGCTCAAGATAGTGGGGAAAACCTTGCCTACAATACCCGCTTTCACGAGCTTAGCTTATTGTTGCCCCATAAAGTCACTCCCCTGCCTATAGCCATCGAGAAGTATATCGGTGGTCTACCCATGCAAATCCAGGACACAGTATGGGGAAGGAATCTTGCCACCTTGGAGGAAGCCAAACGTCTGGCGGCTACTCTCACTGATAATCATGTGAAGAACGGTACTCTCTTCCGCAAGGGCACTAAGAAGACTGCTGCAAAAGACACTCCTCAGCCCGCTATTGAGGTTAAGCCCGAGACCTCAAGCAACAAGAAGCGCAAGGCTAGGAACTACATGGTTGCTACCACCCCACCTGCAGCACAAAACCCAGCCAAGAAACCATACACCGGACCTCACCCCTTGTGCAACACTTGCAAATACCATCATCCAGCACAGGTGCCATGTTGTTTTTGCACAAATTGTCAAAGGTATGGTCACCTTGTGAACATCTGCCGAGCTCCTCCTGCTAACGGCCCTGCTGCCCAAAACAACCCAGCCAGAAATGCCCCAGCTCCTAACCAACAAAACAACAGGCCTGCTCGTGGTCAGTGCTACGAGTGTGGTAGCCCTGACCACTATATCAATAATTGCCCCAATCGTAACCAAAACTAGAACCAGAACTAAAACCGCAACCAAAACCAGAACCACAACCAGAACCAAGGTGCTCGAGGTCGCGCCTATAATCTCAATGCTAACCAGGCCCGTGACAACAACGAGGTGGTGAATGGTACGTTTCTCATTAATAACCACTATGCATCCATATTATTTGATTCGGGAGCTGATAAGTCATTTGTATCACTGAAGTTTGAACCTTTACTTAACTTACCCCAAACTAACCTAGAGGAACCTTTAGTGGTAGAGGTAGCTAATGGGAAGTCTATCTCGATCGATTCTATTATTCGTAACTGTGTGCTGAACCTCGACGAACATATTTTCTCTATCGATCTCATCCCTATGCATCTTGGAAGTTTTGATGTCATAGTAGGCATAGACTGGTTGTCAACCCATCGTGCTGAAATTCTGTGTTTTGAGAAAGTCATTCGCATTCCTCTCGAATCTGGTGAGATTTTGAAGATCTATGGTGAGAAGCCTTGTGGCGAGCTTAAGCTCATGTCTTGTACTACTGCCCAAAAATACTTACGAAAGGGGTATACAGCTTTCTTAGCTAACGTGATAGAAAAGAAGGACAAGGGCAAATATATCCAAGACATCCCAATCATTAGGGACTATCCTGAAGTCTTCCCAGAGGATTTACCTATTTTGCCTCCTGCTCGACAAGTGGAATTTAGGATTGGTCTTGTTCCTGGTACAAATCCTGTCGCCAAAGCTCCTTATCGTATTGCACCCTCTGAGATGCAAGAACTTGCCAGTCAACTACAGGAACTTTCTGATAAAGGTTTCATTCGCCCCAGTTCTTCTCCATGGGGAGCCCCTGTCTTGTTCGTTAAGAAGAAGGATGGATCTCTCAGGATGTGTATCGACAATCGCGAACTCAACAAACTCACTATCAAGAATCGTTATCCCTTGCCTAGGATTGACGATCTTTTCGATCAACTTCAAGGAGCAACCCACTTCTCGAAAATTGATCTTCGTTCTGGTTATCATCAGCTTAGAGTCCACGATGAAGATATTCCCAAGAAAGCCTTTCGTACACGTTATGGTCACTATGAATTCATGGTCATGCCTTTTGGATTGACCAACGCTCCCGCAGTGTTTATGGATTTAATGAATCGGGTTTGTAGACCCTACCTCGACAAATTCGTGATCGTCTTTATCGATGACATTTTGATTTACTCTAAATCAAAGTCCGATCACGAACAACATCTTCACTCCATTTTGGGTCTCCTAAAGAAAGAACAACTGTATGCCAAGTTCTCGAAATGTGAATTTTGGCTTAATGAAGTTCAATTTTTGGGACATGTCATTGATATGAACGGAATTCATGTTGATCCTGCAAAAATTGAAGCTGTGAAGAATTGGAGTGTTCCTAAAACTCCAACAGAAGTCCGTTCCTTCCTTGGTTTGGTTGGTTATTATCGTCGATTCATTGCCAACTTCTCTAAGATCGTTGTTCCTCTCACTGCCTTAACTCACAAGGGTAAACCCTATGAGTGGGGACCAAAGCAAGAGGAAGCATTTGAAACTCTCAAGCTGAAACTCTGTGAAGCTCCTATCTTGTCTCTGCCTGATGGTAATGATGACTTCGTGGTCTATTGTGATGCATCAAACCAAGGTCTTGGTTGTGTTCTCATGCAACGAGGAAAGGTTATTGCTTATGCGTCTAGACAACTCAAGACTCACAAAAAGAATTATACCACCCATGATCTTGAATTGGGCGCTGTCGTCTTTGCTCTTAAGATTTGGAGACACTATCTTTATGGAACCAAATGTGTGGTTTTCACGGACCACAAAAGTCTCGAACATGTCTTCGACTAGAAAAATCTTAACATGAGGCAACGGCGTTGGGTTGAGTTACTTAACGACTATGACTGCGAAATTCGCTACCATCCTGGCAAAGCGAATGTTGTGGCTGACGCACTCAGTCGTAAAGAGCGTATCAAACTTCATTGTGCAAGAGTTCATACTGATCTTCAGGATCGTATCCTCCAGGCTCAACATACTTCAGTCACCCAAGGTAACATGTACGACGAAATGTCTTGTGGTGCTGAAACTCAACTTGAAACCAAACCTGATGGTCTACTTTATTTTCTTAATCGACTTTGGATTCCTGACCGTGATGATCTTCGTACTTCCTCATGAACGAGGCTCATAAGTCTCGTTATTCTATTCATCCTGGAGCTGACAAGATGTACCAAGATCTTCGTTATTCATATTGGTGGCCTGGTATGAAGAAAGATATTGCTCGTTTCGTTGCAAAATGCCTCACTTGTTCAAAGGTCAAGGCTGAACATCAACGACCATCTGGTATGCTCGAACAACTAGAAATTCCTGTATGGAAATGGGAGAGCATAGCAATGGACTTCATCACTAAACTCCCCCGCACACCCAAAGGTTTTGACAGTATTTGGGTAATCGTCGATCGTTTGACCAAGTCAGCCCACTTCTTACCTATTCGTGAGAAGTATTCTGTGGAAAGGTTGGCAAAGATGTACGTAAGTGAAATCGTATGTCGTCATGGTATACCCTTGGACATTATCTCTGATCGTGATGGTCGTTTCACCTCTCACTTTTGGGATTCTTTACAAGATGCTTTGGGTACCAAGTTGAACCTGAGTGCTGCTTATCACCCTCAAACAGATGGTCAGACTGAACGGACCATCCAGACACTTGAGGATATGCTCAGGGCATGTGTCATCGATTTTGGTGGCGCATGGGATTCTCATCTTCCTTTGGTCGAGTTTTCATACAACAACAGTTATCATGCCAGCATTAACATGGCTCCTTTCGAGGCACTCTATGGTCGTAAATGTCGTTCACCTGTCTGTTGGACTGAGGTTGGTGAAGCCCGGATCACTGGACCCGAACTAATCCAGGAAACCACGGACAAAATCCAACTCATTCAGGATAATCTTCTCAAGGCTAGAAGTCGTCAGAAGAGTTATGCTGATAAACGTCGTAAACCCTTGGAATTTCATGTTGGGGACCTTTTACTTCTTAAGGTATCCCCTTGGAAGGGAGTGATTCGCTTCGGTAGAAAGGGAAAACTAGCTCCTCGATATGTAGGCCCATTCAAAATTCTTGACAGGATTGGAAAGGTGGCTTACAAACTTGATCTTCCCCCTGAGCTAAGCAATGTTCACCCGACTTTTCATGTTTCGAATCTCAAGAAATGCTTAGAAGATGAGAACCTCCATGTTCCTCTTGAAGATGTGCAAATCGATGAAACTATGCACATTATCGAGAAACCCGTCGAGATCGTTGATACTGGAGTCAAGAAACTCAAGCGCAGTCGCATTCCGATCGTTAAGGTTCGTTGGGAATCTAAACGAGGTCCAGAGTTCACTTGGGAACGTAAAGACCAGATGAAGTCTAAATACCCACATCTTTTTCCACCAGACTCTCCAACTCCAACTTCGGGACGAAGTTCCTAAAAGTAGGGGAGACTGTAACATTACGCATTAACACTTGTACGTTACTATTATCATGAATAAAAAACGTCAAGTTTCATTATTATTATTTGCTTTTAATCATTACTGTGGCGTATTTGGAACCCTAATACTATATTAATTATATATAATATACATATATATTAGATTTTAATGTAAAAAAAATTATGCTTGGGCCAGGAATCGAACCCGCGCCCCAAAATGGGTCACAACCTCAAACAACATCACCATCTGGTCTACACATATACTTGGTATAAGTCCCAACCTATAATTGTTATATCACGTGTTTAGTCCTTCACAATTGACTTGGAAAGTCAACTGTGACAACAACCTACCAAAATTAACCATTTTGAACGCGTTTTAAATCCTGAATTGGTATAATTTCGTGATTACCGGTCTATTCCGCGTCATACACACATGCAATCATCTTTAATTCATACCAATTTTACTCTATTACGCGTCACCCATTCAATTCAAGGTCAAACCTTCCAATCGTGCAACCCAAGCCCTATCCCTATAAATTGGACATCACAGACCTTTCCCAACTCGCCGAATACTCTCCCTCAATCACCAATTTCTTGTTTAATTCCTCTGTTCTAGTGTTTGTGGTTCGAAGTTTGACTTTCGGGTTGACTAATCAATTCGTATACAATTCGTTCTTGTAAGTGATGTTTTTCATATGGGTTTTATTCATCGGCATTCACACAACAATAACCCTCTGATTAACAGGGTTATTGTTGTGTGAATCAATCTATTGAAAAATCTAGGGCTCGTTCGTTTGTTTTGGGGAAGAACACTGTTTCAGTGTAGGTTTTATAATTTAATCAAACTGGAATCAAACACAACCCCTGATCTAGATCAGGTGGTTGTGTCTGATGTTTGTTATACCATACACGCGGGTTCGAGTCCCCGTATAAACAAGTTTTATTCTTTTCTTTTAAATGTATATAAAACATATTTTTCTTATACTATATAATTAATTTTAAATATGATTAATCGTTCTTAGGGTCCAGACCAGTTGGTCTGGGCTTGTGATTTAAAACCAACGAACCGGCCTAGGGCCCAGGTTCGATCCATGGCATCAAAAAACATTCTTTTTATTTAAACTTATATATATATATATATATATATTCCCTTATATTTTTAAAAATTCATTTTAAAATACTAAAACTCTTTTATAAATTCTACAAAAATTATTTTATGTTAATCTAGTGAAAAAGTTTAACATACAATTTTTAGTTTTCAAAAATATATTCTTTTAATATATATAATAAATAATTCAAGTTTATTCTATTTTATTTATAAAATTCTATAAAAATATCAAAACAATTTTATAAATTTCCACAAAAATTATTCTGAGTTTTTATAACAATAAACTTTTCTGAAATGATTTTTATTTCTGAAAAATCATTTATTTAATATTTTTAATCATTTTTTGATAGTTTTAATCATAAATAAATCTTAATAAATTCATTTTTCAACATTTTTGCTCCAAAATTTTATATAAATTATTTCTATTTATTTGGAACAGAAATACAATTTTTAATTTAATAATTCTTTAATTTTAGTATTTTTAAATATTAAATTTATATTTCGACAATTTGAAATAAATAGATTTAATATTCTATTTTTAAGAAAATAATTTTATAAAAATTATTTTCATACTTAAAACTTATTATTGTGACCATCTTTAATTTAAAAGTTACAAAAAGACTTTTGTTTATTTATGAATCAAATTTCTCTTATTATTCAAACATTTTATTTATTAATCAAACGAGCACTTATCCCCAATTCGAAGCCCTAGAATATAATTGTAGACTAGAAAGACTTAGACATATTTATTACCTTAATTATAGGGTAATACTTGGCATTGTTGGGCAACACACATATTCTATTTTTCACAAGACATAACATTTTGCTAAGGTGAGTTTTACATAGCCCCTTTTCTATTATTCACTATTTTTGGGGTGAAACATGTTACAACATTCTATATGCAATTCAATCATAAAGTGTCCATGTGTTTTTCTATGTTGCATTATGTCTTAAACATGACTAGGGTAAGCACAATATTCTAGCATAATCATTAACATTGATCAGCCGACGGTATACAATGATAGATCTATTGGACTGACAATCCCACCCGGATACGTGCCTCCTACAAAGGTAGCGTGGGTGATTGTTATCGCATAACATAATCGAGTGAACCATGAGCGTATGGGATGTACCACAATATAACAGTCACAAGGGTTGATTATGCACTCGATTTACTTCTAGTATGTTTTCACATATGGACTAGACTTGCCATGACACTTGAATTGTACAAGTTTTATTCAATTATCAAAACCTATGTAATTCTCACCAACTTTTGTTGACCCAAAAATATTTTCAAAATTAACATGTTTCAGGTAACAATGAAGCTGAGGCTTGAGTATGCATGAGGATTTATGATGAAGTTTTTGTTTGAAGTTATTTGAAGTTGTTGCTTTATTTGATATCATGTATTTGGATTTCTAGACATCACTTTATTTTGGATATTTATGTTATGAATAAATTATTTAAAATTCAATTTATACCATGTGCTACTGAAACAATCATCAATACGTGACATCCCGATGTTTCCGCCATCGGTTGGGGTGTTACAATTATCCTGGCGACAAGGCCTTTGGTTTAACTGGGATCAAAACCCCTGTTGAAATAGTCTTGGTGACAAGACCAATATGTAACATCTTGAAGATAACTGGCGACAAGGCCCCTAGGAATAACTGGCGACAAGGCCCGAAGAGACGTTGAAAAACGCCTAACCATTTGAGACATTTAAAAATGTCTAAACCTTAAGAGCTCCATCGTATACCTCAAAGATAATGAAATTGTCAGCCACTTTTACATGGACTGGTCCCACCATCCTGAGAATATACATGGGCATCGTGCGCTCCAGGAGAGGGTTGCTAACCCAATGTGAAAGGTGAAAACCTTTAAACCTTAGGAAGGTGTCGGACACCTTAACGGAGGAGAGGGTGGCCAGCCCCCTAGTCTTCTAAGCATTCCATCTTCAGGATGGTACTACAAAATTCTCAGGATGGACTATTTCTAGACCATGTTTAGTAAAAATATAATCAATCGAAATAAATCAAGGATAAGTACTTACATATGGAGATGATTCATCTCTGTCAGCCTTCACTTTCATCCCACCTGTGATTTGGATCATAGTTTCTCTTCCAGAGAGATCAGTCACATGCATCCCTAGACATAGTAGTATTTTAAGTGAATTGCATTCCAAGCCCTTGGTATAATTTCTCCTTCCATCGTTGATAACCAATATGCTCCTTTACCAGCTTCAGAATCTATTAAGTATGGACCTTCCCACTTGGGAGCTAGGTTACTATCACTTGGTTTTGTTGTGTTTTGGAAGGCTTTTCTCAATACCAAGTCTCCTACTTGAAATCTTCTTATCCTGATGTTTTTGTTGTATGCTTTAGCAATCCTTTGTTGATATGCTGCCATCCTGAGTTCATCCACAGTTTCCAAGTCTTGTAGTAGTGCTTCAGAATTAGTAGTTGCATCTTGAAGATGCTTCCTTGCTGTAGGCATGACCATCTCTGTTGGAAGCATTGCTTCTGTTCCAAAGATCAAAAAGAAAGGTGTCTGACCAGTTGCATTCTTTGAAATAGTCCTATCTGCCCAAAGTGCAAATGGAAGTTCTTCTGCCCATTTTCCTTTCTTTTCCCCAAGCTTCTTCTTCAAGTTGTTGACGATGATCTTGTTTGAGGATTCTGCTTGTCCATTAGCTTGAGGATGGACTGGTGTTGAAGTTACCATCTTGATTCCCCAACTCTCACAAAAGTCAGTTGTTCTTTTGCTAATGAATTGAGAACCATTGTCACAGATGATTTCAGATGGTACTCCAAATCGTGTCAGGATGTTTCGTTTGATGAACGAGACCACCTCTCTATCTCTAACTTGGACAAATGTTTCGGCTTCAATCCATTTTGAGAAGTAATCTGTCATCACTAGCATGAATACCTTTCCTCCAGGAGCTTTGGGTAGCTTTCCTACTATGTCCATCCCCCATTTCATGAAGGGCCATGGTGAAACAATAGGATGTAGTGGTTCAGCAGGCTGGTGAAGTATGTTGCTATGTCTTTGGCATGCATCACACTTTTGGGAATACAGCATGGCATCCTTCTTCATAGTAGGCCAATAGTATCCCGTCCTTAGAGTCTTCTAGTAGAGAGATCTTCCTCCTGTATGATTTCCACAATCTCCTTCATGGATGTCTTTGAGTACGTCGTTTGCTTCATCCTTGTTGAGACATCTCAAATATGGACCTGCAAGAGACTTTCTATACAAAATATTGTCTATAATTGTAAATTTAGATACCTTTATCCTGAAAGCCTTTGGATTTTCTTCATCAGGAATGACATTTCTTGTAAATATTTGATTATGGGAGTCATCCATGATGAGTCGTCTTGTTTCTGAGTGGACAAAACAGTGATATCTTCATAATGGTCTGTTTTTTCCTCAGGATGTGCCTGGTCATCCTCGGGATGCCACTCTTCAATCGCCGGTTTCAAGACGTGAATGATAGGAATCTTGGATTCTTCTGGTAAATTAAGGGAGGATCCCAGATTTGCTAAGGCGTCGGCTTCAGCATTTTCTTCCCCGGGTACCTGTTTTAGTGAAAATTCTACAAAAGAAGTAGCTAAATTTTTAACGATTTCAAGGTAAATGGCTAACTTTTGTCCTTTTACTGCATATGATCCATTGAAATAGTTAGTAATCAACAAAGAATCAACAAAGACTTCAATTTTAGCAATATGTAAATCTCTAGCAAGTTGTAAACCAGCAATGAGAGCTTCATATTCAGCTTCATTATTGGTTGTTTGAAATGCACATCTAACGGCATGGGGTATATTGTCCCCTTGTGGCGATTTTAGTAGTATTCCCAGACCTGTGCCTCTTGCATTCGAAGCACCATCAGTGTATAGAGTCCATTTTCCTAAATTTTCATTTAGTTGTTGGACTTCAGACTCTACTAAACTCAGGATGTCACTACTGAAATCAGCCACAAAGTCTGCTAGGGCCTGTGACTTGATTGCATTTCTAGGCTCATACTCTAAATCAAAGGCACTTAATTTAACTGACCATTTTGCCATTCTTCCAGACATTTCAGGTTTTCTTAATACATTTTTAATGGGATAGTTAGTTTGAACATATATTTTATGTGTTTCAAATAATGCCTTAACTTAGTAGAAGCCATTACTAAAGCTAAAATAAGTTTTTCGAGATGTGAATACCTGGTTTCAGCATCTAGGAGGGTTTTACTTACATAATAGACAGGATGTAGTTGCCCTTCAAAGTCCTTTACCAATACGGCACTTATTGCATTCCCAGAAACTGCAAGATATAGCTTGAGAGGTTCTCCATCCTCAGGCTTCATCAACAATGGAGCTGCTGCAAGATAATCTTTGAGCTTCTTTAATGCTTCTTCATGTCTTTGTCCCCAGTCGAACTTGTTATTCTTTTTCTGGATGTCATAGAATTCTTTACATTTCTCTGAGGATTTCGAGATGAATCTATTCAGGGTCGCTATCCTGCCAGTCAGCCTTTGCACATCCTTAATATGTATGTCACAATTTTCGGGTTCGGGTTCATGTAAAAATTTCGGGTTCGGGTTGGGTTGGACCCACTAACCTGCGAACCCGACCCGTTAAGCACCTTACATAAGTACAAGTGATAAAAAAAAACATAGATAGTTAAGTCTTCGTTGATAATGGAGTAATTCATCGTCTTTATTTAACGCATTCGTTTGATAATAAATACCTGGGTTTTAAAATACGCTACGGGTAGGGTCGGGTTCGGGTATTAAATAACCGGGTTTTAAAATACCCGGGTTTTAAAATACCCGAAGGTTCAGGTATTTTTTCGGGTTTGGGTTCGGGTATTTTGTACACCTCTACTCTTAAGTCCTAAGACCAAGCCTAACAATTTTTAACTCCTAACTATTTTTATTTTAAAACGCAACAGGAGCTGCAGGGCTCAAAATACACCAAGTTCACTCACATTTCTCATCATCTTCTTATTCACAAATCTACGATTTTACAACTCAATAATGACCTTTTATCTTAGATACAACCTTTGAAGCTTTTTTCCCTTCACTTAATCGGTTAAATTCAAATCAAAAGGTAAAGAAACTACATTTCCTTTATCTTTCCAATTAATTTTTAATAAAGTTTATTTCTTTAATGTCTTTATTTGCTTATTTCATCTGGGTGTTGCAAAATTGATCAAATAAACAAGAAAAACCCACAATTTGATTTTTTGTTTTTTTTTAATTAGATAAGGTAGTTATTAGGGGGGAAACAGAAAAGATATATGCTCTTGTTATGGATGAAAATAATTATGACTTTAGATAGAAATTAGGTTTAAATTGAAGTCGAAATTTTGCCCTAAACTTGTTTAATTTAATAACTTGATTTTATTTTTATGTTATCAAATGAGTATCTAGCAAATTGTATAGTGATTTACAAAGAAAAAGAAATTGCTGAGAACTTTGCTTCGGAGTCCATAATTGAAGAAATCAAAAAATCTTAAAGGTCGACTAATTGAATTGTAATTCATCATCCAGGTCGACTATTTGTCAACAATTTAATGTTTGACTTAACCCGAACCAAATCACCGACCCAAACATATCACCCGAAACATAGCTATAGAAAAAAAAAATTAGGTTTCATCCCGTGACCGGTGACTTCCAACCCCTGATCCGAATTTCTTAAGCTTCGCCACCGCCTCCACCACTATACGCCCCTACACCCTTACAACCATCCCGTCTTAAAGATTTTAAAAATCTTTCTCACGTTTATAAACTTAAAAAGATACTTCATGGCTTATAAAACTGCTTTAGAGCTTGGTATATAATAAACTATAATAATTTCTAACAAATGAATGTGTGTTGAGAAATGCAGGTTATATACTAGATTACTAGTAGTACATAAAGAAAGAAAGATGATAAACTTATAATACTTATTCAAATCTATCTTGATCAAATTTTATCTTGTTCAAAAAGTCAGAATCTTCATGATGAATTTGATAAGGTGAGGTGGTGGTAAGAATAAGAATTAAGGAATTTGTAACTTAGAAGGAGAAACGATATGTCGATATGAAAACTAGAGTTTTTTAATTGTAGGTTTTCATATTAGTATTAGTATATTACTTAAAGAACAAAGTCGGCTCAATGACGATAAAAACGTAAAGTAAAGCCAAAAGTTTAATGCACCCCTTTAACTTTGTATACACTACAACTTCAACCCATCTTTGTTTATAACAAGTTTATAAAATGTCGTTTAGACCCCCTTTAGTTTCTAACGTTTCAATGTTACCCCGTATTTTAATTCTTTTGCTAAAATAAAGACTTTGGCACGTGCTTTTTTTACGTAGGTGTCGGTACATCAAGTTTTGACGTAAGCAGTATAGTACACGGTTTAAATTCACGTTTCGGCATAAAATTCTCGAAAACTATTTATCGAAAACCTTAGGTCGAACCGTAGATTTATGTTGTCTACGTCGAACACAATTTACGACGAAGCATGAATTTGTACAGACAGGTAAGCGTGTTAGGAAATCGTTTTTTAATATGGGTTGAATTTAAGAGAACACATCATGTTTTACCAGACTAATATCGAGAATTTTCCGAATCGTGTCGGCTATAGTTTTTATTACACTGTTGGTTGAAAATCGTTCTAACTCAGTTAGTAGAGCGCCTACTTTTTAACCACGTGGTAGTGAGTTCCAATCCCACGAATGGCGGTTTTTTTTCACCACCATATTTATTCTTACGTGTCTCCGAGGCAACGACCGCGGGTAGAGCTTAGTGCCGCCGCCGCGCCGCTGCAACGCGCGGCGGGAAAAAAACTAGTTGCAAGTGAAAGACCATTAGGGAAATGATTATGTCTTCTACCTGTTGAAAAAGACTAGTGTAAGAAGAAATGAGATGAAAACAGGAGCTGCTTTTAAGGTTTTGCTGCTATCCACACCATCTCTTCATTTGCGTTCTCACGTTAAATTTCTGCCCCTACATTTGCTAGCGCACCCCCACGCCTGACTGTGGCTCGTAATGTAGTAGACAGAGTGCTCGTATTTGTGCTTGCAAAGATTGTGTATTTAGCACTTCAGTAGTATTTTCTTTCAGTCCGACAGATAGGCAGGTCGGAACCAACCACCGGACCAAGACCGGCTGACCCAACAAGCCGCTCCCAAATATCATCATCGTTTCAACAACCGGTCTCCATGTCTGTCAAAAGTATTTTTGTATTGAACCCCCTACCTAGTAGGCTTTAAATCAGATTTATACCTTAGGCAACTTTTTATTCATCAGAAACCTTGTATATATGGCCATACCTACATCAAGCTCAGGACCAACTTAATACAAATTATTCTACCTTCGCACATTTTTTGCAGTCCAAAAACTTTAAACTCGTAGCAAGATTTGTAACACAAATATTTATTTTTGATAGGTAAGAGTAGAAGTTTGTTGCCTTCCAAAAAAAAAGAGTAGAAGTTTGTTTTTGTTTTTAAAAAGTTGTGTTGTTAATATACTTTTAATCCAAAAATATGGAAATGAAATGTGAAATGTGATTGATAACCATGAATGGGAATAACATGACCCCAGGCTACAAAAACTAAAACATAACGAAACCAAAGACATCACCAACAAAAGTCGACAGCTGAAACATAATATCCAAAACTGGTTCAACATATAATTAATCATTACCTTAAAACTCACTCTACTTCTTCTCTTCCTTCTCCGCCTCAGCAGCCCTCTTGAGTCTCGCACCCATATGCCTTTTGTTTGTCCTCTCGAGGCGTAGCTTTGAGTATGCGTTGAATGATTTCATCTCATCTGTCACCTTCACAAATTCGGCAGCTGGCTTCTCCCTAACAATTGGAAGCACTGGACCTTGAACCTGGGTTGCTGATGCGAGCTCTTCAGGGGTCGAATCACCAGCCTGATCCAATAACAAACACATGCGTCAAACTAGGTTAAAATGATCAGCACAAGAGTTCGCTTATCTAAACACTATAAAACATTATATCACGAATTAACCTTGTAAATTATGATAATTCCGAATTAACATGATGAAAAAGTAGCTTACCTTCATTTTCCTTGCTCTTCTTGGGAAAACAACCAATTTAGCCTTAAATGTTTTTAGCCTCTGGACATTAGCCTGAAGGCCTTCCAATGAACGGTTTCTGCGACGATGGTCAACAGCAATGCCAACAGTTGGAGCAAGTTTCTTTGGGATTCCTGCAGCCTGATAAAAAAGCAAAAGAACATTTAGAGTTTAGGGTTGTATCATCCGTAAATCAAGGAAAATGTTGTGGGCAAGCAGGTTTGAGGTTCCTATTTCACAGTAAACCGGTTACTTACTAACAATGAGACCATCTACTGCATATAAGAATAGAAACTACGGGTCACGCTTATGCAAGCATATTTCAGTAGCTTCACAATAAAAAAATCAAAATAAACAATTTTATATTTTAAATGCAAAAAAACACGCCATCTAACCTTCAATTCCTCAAGAGAAAACCCACGACCTTCCCTAAGTTTCATGTTGTATTTCAAGGTTTGACCATGAACCTGTGGACGAAGTCTGCCTGCAGGCCTAGGGAAAACCTTAACAGCCTTTGCTTGCCTAGCTGAAAAATTAATTCATCAATGATGATTAGGTTTAATTGAAACATAACCAATGCTAACAAAATAATCAATCATTAGACGTGAATTCCACTAACCATTTCTTCTCCTAGTTTTTCGGGCCGGTTGGTTGAACCATGTTTTCACATAGTTTTGCCAATGCTTCTTAAAGTGACCGTTTGGGATAACATTGTTATGCTTAACCATGGTTTCTCTGCAAAATAAAACCCTTTGTTTATTACTTAACTCACCCTGGTTTCTACTACTAGAAACTGTTCTACACTTCAAGAATTACAAACCTTAACAATAGTGTCGTACAAAAAGTAAAAGGAACCAATATAATAGAAAACTTGCGATTAAAAAACACAAAACACGCAAAAGAGATAATTCTAGCTTCATAACTTATACAATCTTAAACTTTTGACCATAAATAAAAAAATACATACAATTGCATAATCAAAGCATATATTTCAATTAGACTAGTGGGAGTGGGGGCGGGAGAAGGGCGGGAGAGGGGGGGAACACCGCCGCCATAGGGGCGGGAAGACGAGCGTGGGGCTGGGGGCGGGGAGAAGGGCACCGGCGTGGGGGAGTTTGACTAGCCACGTGGCGCGATCTTATTGGCCCACTCCATTTGAACGTTAGCTTTAAAAAAAAAAAAAAAAAAAAAAATTAAATTTGCAACGGCTAGTAAAGCAACGGTCCAAAAAATTTTTTTTTTATAAATTACCCCCTTTTCACTACAAAACACCCACTTTAACCAAATAAAATGCCACATGGCACTTCCCCCCACCTCTTCCCCCCCCTTCCACTCCCCACAATTATTTTCCCCCCCACAAGGGCCCCACAAGTGCCACATGGCGCTTCCCCCCACCTCTTCCCCCCCCACCACTCCTTATAGTCTTAAGGTGAAAAATACAAAGGTACCATGGTTGTAAGAATCGCTAGGCGCTAGTCGGCACAGGCGAGGTACCAATTAGCAATTAATCGGGATTAATCAGATTGGGATTTTCATATGTAATTTCAGTTTTTATATATGTATACACACATTTTTATAGGTAAATGTTTCAAGTAGACATTTTTAACAGCTCCTCGACCATTTTTTTAGGTATATATTATTGATCGCGGGATCTATATGATTTGGTCAGAAATTGGCCCAAATTTACAGTTTTTAGCCAGATCCTAGCAGATATCGCTGATTTTTCCCAGCCAACCATGTCAACCTAAAGCCAACTAAGGCAGATTAGGTCCGACTAGAGCCAATTATCGATTAATGGACAGATTAACGAAAAGTAACTCAGTGACCGACCGACAAGCAATTAATCACCAACTCCGATTTTTACAACACCTAGAGGTACCATAATAGGTTTAAATAAAAATAGAAAAAAACATACTGAAAAAACAAAATGAACGAATAGACAATTTTAGCATCATACTTCCTACAAAGCCTTCAATGTTTTCACCATAAATTAAATTAAATTAAAATTAAAAATACATACAATTGCATAAATCATAGCATATATTTCAATGAAGATAAACAATTTTAGCTTCATACTTCCCACAAAAATCTTCAAAGTTTTCACCCTAAAACAAAAACAAAAATATCTGCATATTTCATATCATAAATTTCAGTTAAGGTAAACAATTTTAGACAAGTGTCATAACAAAGGTATAACAAAATCATGAGCATCAACAACTTGAACTAACAAAACTGATGAAATATGTAATTCTAGCTACAAATGTTGTACACAATCATCACTGTTAACAAAACTTATAATAATCGTGAACAGAGTTGAGAAAGAAGCATACCTGAGTTAGAGAGGCAGAGGTGTTCGGCTACAGAAATGGTGAATGCGGCGACGTTAACAAGTATTAAAAAGAGAGAGGAAAACCTAGACCTAGATCAACGGTCCTGATTACGTTTTTATTTTGGGCCATTTAGTAAACAACCCAAGCCCATCTATGTATAGCATAAAAAGCCTAATGATTCAACCAAACATTTAAAGGCGATTTGTGAGGCCCAATAAGAAATGTTTAATCAAATGTAACTAAGTAGTAATTTAACCCGCACGTTTCGACGGCGTTGAAATATAAAGTAACTCGAATTTATATTTTCTAATATATGTGATATTTGATACGACTTGTTTCTGAACAAAATTTACGTCAAAACCTAGACCAACTAAAACGTACATAAAATAGGCACGAAAAGGTATTATATTTGATTTAACTCATTCCGAATATTTTGAAACGTAAAGCAACTTTGAATTTCTATAGACATGCACGTAAAAATAAACACATAAGAAAATGGTGTTTTTCAAGTTAAAGAATGCTGAAAATTAAAGGGATAAAGTATTAAAAAAAAAAAAAAGAGTAAACTGCACGGATGGTCCTTATGGTTTGCCTAAATTTAAGGTATATTTGACAATGAGCTTTTAAGAGCTTTTAGGAGCTTCAAGCTTTTAAGAAAAAACTCCTACTCAATAAAAAGTCTTGTTTGGTTGAAGGAGCTGTAAGCTTTTTTGTTAGAGAAAAAGCTCTATAGTGAAAAGCTACTAGTACTAGCTTTTAAGAAAAAAATTTACTAGCTACAAGCTTTTAATTAGTAAATGACACAAATACCCATACTATTTTAAAAATAAAATAAAAACCTTCTTTACAAGTTTTTAATTATGCCCATTTTGGTCATTTTATACATTTTATTAAAAGTTTCAGCTACTCGGCCAAATATCAAAATATATTTAAAAAGCTTTCAGCTACCAGCTTACAACTACCAGCTAACAGCTTCCAGCTACCAGCCTCCAGCTAATTTTGCCAAACATACCCTTAAACTCTGCTCCGCAGCCTTTCAAAATTACACGTATGGGATATGTGGTTTGTATTTTGTTTCATCGATGGTCCGTGACTTGGATGGAGGTTAAGTTTTTCAGTTAAGCCTATGTGAAATTACTAAAATACCCTTTCTAAAAAAATAAAAATAAAACAGATTATAAACTCTCTCCCTCTCTCTTTCTATCTCTATCTCTGTCTGTTCAACCCCACTGCCACCACCATCTTCCCCCAACTACCACCACAACCACCACCACCAATCATCTAACACCACTACAATCTTCCCCCCGTCACCTCACCCCCAAACCTTCCACCATAATCTTCACCCGTCACCGTCACCAATCATCTACCACCACCACCTTCCCCCGTCATCGTCACCTCACCCCTCAACACCTCCTGCCTGAAACCCTCACTAATTAACAAACAAGATCAGATTCGAATCATATTCTCCCAAAAAGAACCAAAACAAACAAATCTTTAAAATAATAAAATCACACTCAGTCAGATCTACTATCCAAATGGTAAGTAGCTGGTAAGAGAGGGTTTGGTTTATCAACAAGAAAAAGAGATAAGACCAGAGCCACCAAGATTAATAGTGACAGCGGAGGGATGGAGAGAAGATAAGTGGCGAGACAAAGCAACATATTTAAGGGCATTGATGGAAGGGTCTTGTTGTGGGGTTTATAGACCATATGGGATCGTGGCTACGATCTTGTCGAACACTGCTAACATGTTTGCTTGTTTGATTGATCGGTTGATTATTTGTTGTGATGATGGGTCGAGATGAATGAGGAAACTCGTAGCGGATGATTGATGATATTTAAAGGGGTAGGCGTCTGGGATTTTGAAGAGGTGGTGGTGGTTGGAGGAGGAGAAGGAAGGGGAAGAGGGGGTGATGTTGGTTGTTTAAGGAGGAGGTGGTGGTGTTCCAAGAAAATATATAAAAAATATTAAACTGCTCGGATGGTCCCTATAGGTAGTTTAGTCATTTTACATTGACTTAACTAAAAATTTTAACGAAGTTAGCTGGTAAGGACCAAAATGTTATAAAATGTCAAGGTTGGGGACCATTGAAAATATATGGGGGCATCGGTGCAATTAATGCAAACCACAGGAATCATCCGTGCAGTTTACTAAAAAAAAACTTTACAAAGTATTTAAAAAGCCGAAGGAGCGTGGATGTCAATGCTGAAAATTAAAGGGATAAGGTATCACAAAAAAAACATATCTTAGCAAGTTTGCTAAGGGGCTCACTAAATGTTTATATTATAATTAGAGGTACGAAAAAAATGGTTTGGGGTTGATCACATATTCCCTGACTCGGACCGCAGTTTGGCATAGGTTTAGAAATCGAGCTGAGCCAAGAGCTACAATGGATCATTATTGGGCCTAGCTGACCATCATTGTATCTAACTAACCATTGTTGAGCCTAATGGACCATCATTTGGGCCTAGTTGACCATCATTGTATCTAATTGGTTATTGTTAGCCTAATGGACCATCATTTGGGTCTAATTGACCATCATTGTATCTAATTAACCAGCGTTGAGCCTAATGGACCATTATTAGGCCTAGTTGACCATCATTATATCTAACTGACCATTGTTGAGTCTAATGGAACATTATTGGGCCTAATGGACCATCATTGTATCTAACTCACCATTGTTGAGCCTAATGGACCATCATTTGGGTCTAATTATCACTGTGCCTAATGGAGCATCATTGGGCCTACTTGACCATCATTGTATCTAACTGACCATTGTTGAGCCTAATGGATCATTACTGGGCCTATTGACCATCATTGTATCTAACTAGCCATTGTTGAGCTGGGTCTAATTGACCATCATTGAGCCTAATGGAGTATCATTGGGCCTAGTTGACCATCAAGTTCGGTTCAATTACAAATCGAGCTGAGCCAAGAGCTACAAGCATTTTGAACACCTCTATATATTATGTTATTAAAAAGCATGTGAAGGTGGCCATTTAGTATTATGTATTTGTATATGTATTATTTTCATAATAAAGGCATGTGAATAAACTTTCATTTAGATCTAGGGATGGCAATGGGTCGGGTATTAGTAATACCAAACCCGAACCCGTTTATAAAACCGTATACCGAACCCGATTTTTTTTTACTTTTCAAAACCAAACCCGAACCCGAAGCTGACGGGTTCGAGTTATACCCGACCCTAATATTTCGGGTTTCAGGTTTACCCGTCGGGTTCGGGTTTTTTTACCATCCAGATCGGATAATAATAAAACACAATATTTTCCTTTATTTCAATCAAGTCTTTTAAACAGGCTTGAGGTAAATATTTTAATATATATCGTGATCGGCATCATTAAGGTTCCAAAATCCAATATATCGTCATTCATCATATAATTCCTTCGAATTCGTAAGTTGACGATCCTCTTCCTTCATATGATCAGTATGTTTTTTTTTTTTTTTGATCAGCATATGATCAGTATATTAATTTACAAAAGTCTATACGTCAAATAAAATCAACTATCTATATGTTCAGGGAAGTATATGTTAATCAGTATGTTAATTATTATCATCAACATATATAACTATTATATTATTAATCAGTATGTTAATCCGTAAGTTCGCCATTATTACCATCATCATATATAACTATTATTATATATATTATTAATCTATATGTTCAAATAAAATATTACATCTATATGATCAGTATACAAAAACTGGTGCATGGATGCTTTTTTGTTTGACAAACAATTGATTTAGATTGTGAATGTATTTAAATACAAAACGCTTGCTTGAAATAAGGTTTCACATGAGCCTTAGTTCATATTCGCCTGCCATTGTTATATACCGCACCCATGGAAGAGCTTGGTAACCGCTTTTCTCAATGATTTTTAGGTAACGAACCTGCAAAATCCAAAAATAATGAAGATTAGTTTAAAGGTGTTACTGCAGCTTGAAGGCTGATCTAGTAGTCGGAAGCTTCTCGGGTTCTAGAGAATAAAGAAGTGTGTAGATTAGGTCAACTACGGTTTTTGGGAGTTTTTTTACATCTTTCTCTTATATTGTTTTCATAAGAACTTTGTGATCTAAACAATGCTGCAAGAGGAAGCCCTGAATTCTTCCATTACTCACAGCCCTCTAACCCATTTAAAACATTTACATCCCATTCACAAGCACCGACCCATTTGACTTTTTTAGATAATTTGCTGAAATATTTTAACCCATTTGATACATTTCCTTTCCAACTTTTTTTGGCCCATTTGACTTGTCGCGTATCAAACATATTTGCAATCGACCCATACAAAATTATATGGGTCACAATGTCACCCCTACCGTATTGAGATGCGACACCTTACAGAATGCATAGTAGTATAAACTAGTTATGTATCCCGCGCTACGCGGCGGAACCGTAAGTTACATAGATACTACCGAAGAGTTTTTCATGGTTACATATATTACCTGCGAGGCTTAGTTACAAATTAAGAAAAGAGTATTAGATATTGTAATATCTACATAGAAGTGAGGTAGCAAACATGTGACAACAGGGGCAAACAACACATAACAGAGATAAGAACTAACATCTATAGTAGATTGTGACTGACAAAGGCAAACTATGTAAATGGCGTAAGGCAACGAATATAAATGGCGCCTAAGACGCTCCTAAAAGGGTGAGACACAGTAGCCAAAACATATGACAAAGGCACTATGGCAACACATCAGTTGGGTGCTTTGTACAAATAACCCCACAGAAACTGAAGCACATAAGAATGGGCGAGATGCTAACGACACCTCTAAAGCGGTCAACGGAGTTCAACTGATTACACAATAAGACGTGGTTTACTAACAATTAACAAAGCAATCTAAAAGAAACAGGCAGTCGAGAACAACATACCAGGATTTAATCGGGACCCTATTCGGCAAAGGAGTCTGCCGTATGTCTATTCCGGTGGTAATCGGCGGCATGTCTACCAGCCATCATTAAAACCAACACCGGCGACAACAATCGACATCTAAGGTTTTGTAAGCGAACCCGCCAGCAACAAAACAGCAACAATGAACATCATCATCGTCGAAGGACGACCACTACCTTTGCGGACCCATTCATTGCATCCACGCATGCACTATCTTTGGTTGTGATATTTATAAAACATATGCAAATATAATATGTGAATCATCTTTAAATACAAACTGATATTTATATTTTTAATTAATGCATAAAAAGACTTTGCCAATTCAGTTATATTTTGATTCTTTCCTCTGTGAAGTTGCTCATTTTCAATGTAAAGTGAATACAGTATCTAGAAACAAATACAAATAACATGAATAGAAAAACAAAGAGATTTATCAGGTGGACTTACACGAACACAATGGGGTGTTGCTCCTTGATAATCCAAATTATCAATATTCCCATCTATTCCAAAATGCTTTAAATGGACAAATTGGTAATTCTAGTCTAGATTAAAATCTACAAAATCCTGGTACATGGTTATTACAGTATTAAACTTACAATCTCTGTTCTAGAATCTATAAACTGATATTTATATTTGATTCTTGCCTCTGTTCTAGAAACTAGAAACAATAAAGACATAGCAAAGACAAATTAGTTCAGTTACTGAAATAAATAAGTTTTAAGTCATCATATCTCATCATAATTAAGTTCACTGATATAACTGCTGCAAATGCAAACCGGATTTTTAAAGTTTTAAGTTGCAAATAAGAACAGAAATACACCAACTCAATTTTAAAAATAAAGAAATGAACCTGGAAGCAAATAAATAGGCATTCTGAAAAGCAAAAATGAAGAAACGAACCTGAGAGGAACTAAAGACAAACGAAATTACATGGTCGATTAATCTAAGATTGCTTCAGTATCGTGACGTATCAACTCTACACTGCAACCTGCAAGCGAGAAAGCCATATAACGTAAATGAATCGGCGCAAGCATTCTAATTCCGAATAGAGATGCTATCATTAATACGTGTTAAGCGACGTGCTGCTGATTCACTGTAAACGACCAAAAACGGTAACACTGTGCATATATACAAGCTAAAACAAACTTCAGATAATATTAATACCTTAGTATACCAAACGCACATGCTATTGTTGACAAAGGTCAGCGAAAAAACGCATGATAAAGTGACAAAACCAATAAACAATTGGAATTACGGTACTTGGAAACAAATCAATTATCATACCCACTTTTCTCCCTCGACAAAACCATAATCACTACAAATTAATAAACAAAATGCATCACCAGGTGCACATTTAAAAACAACTTCCTTTCAAAGGATAAGAATTCTATGTTAGCCCTAATTTTGTGATTATCAACGTGATTAAATATTCAAGAAGCGTATAAAACACATAAAATCATCAAGAACACACATCATTGTTATGAAACCCACATAAAAACTAAACAAATTCCAACTAACCTGTGAAGGATTAAAGGATTACAGGTGTTGATTCACGAATTCCAGCCACATCTTAACGGATTATAGCCCTGGTTCTTGCATTCAGGTCGCATAGATCGGATTTGTTTTGTTGATCGAGCCGATAGGACCGAGGGTACAGGAACCGATTGAGCCAAAATGAGTTTTGTTTATGTATCTATATGGATGATGATGATGATGATGATGGAAAGAAACTATATATCTATTATTTACATTCATTCAAGAAACACATCTGTGTGTTGAGTGTTATTCAACTCGTATGTTATTTTTCCCCGTCACTATTAATAGGTTTTAGTCACATATAAATTAAAATTAAAACCTAAGTGGCTAAAGAAGACTATTATTTTTTTCACACATGATGACATGAGTAGCCATGTATATTAGTTTTTAACCACATTATTAGAAATATATCATGTCCGTTGATTATATTTGGTCACACTTTTCTAGTGTGGCAATTAAAGGTCATTGTTTTTTCAAAAAAAGTGTGGTTAAATGTTTCCAAGTGATGTGTTTTGGTCACATGAATTAAAAATCAAACAAATAGAGTAGCAGTTTGTCACATTTCACCACACTTTTTCGAGTGTGGCTAATAATTGACACATTTTTTTGTGAACGTGTGGCTAAAGATCTTGAATTGTTATACAATAGTCACATTAAAAATAAAATGTGTGGCGTAAATTAGGCTAGAAGGTTTTGAAATATTATTTATGACATTTAGTCACACATTTAAACAAAAGTGTGACAGAGCATTTTTGGTAAAAGTGTGGCGAAAGGCCCTTTTTGGCGTAGTGTACACACACCTATAATATATTGTATACACATGCACATAGTACATCCATATAATCAACCCTAAAATATCACACATATGCACAATATTAATATATTATATGTAAACACAAACCAACTAACTAATGAATAAAAAAATTTTTTTTACTTGTTGACTATGCGTCTGTTCCTTTCTTTTTTATTTTTTTTCCTAAGACTATCTCCATTTGTGACATTTGTATAGGTTGGTTTCCACCTGGCAACATAATATTGACTTACTTGAAATAAAAAAAAAGAAATGAAATTGCACGACCCAGTCGGTAGGCCAACCAAGGTCACGACCAAAAACCCAAAATTTAGCTCCACTCCATTGCCACTTGTCAACATCTCATTTGTCTACTTTTTTAATTTTCAATTTGTTTTATATCTTAACTATTATTTTACCAATAATTTAAAAACTCAAAGAACTTATAATATTTAAACCTTAAATAAAAAACTAAATACGCTGTATTTCTTAGGTGGTGGTTTGGTCGTAAAAGGGAAGTGCAGAGGGAGAGAGCAGAAGGGATGAGATTATAAGCACCATCGTAAGCTTAAGATTCAAATCGGTTTTGTATGGGTGATCAGTACCTTTTATTACCTGATTGAATTTCATTTAACAGGTTGAATCATTGGTTGATGAAACAGATGATCAGTAAAAAAAATGAAAAGAAACCGATGCGCTGCTGTCTTCGTTGGTGTGACACCCGACAAACTCAGGTTAGTAACATTGATCAAACTAGTAAGTCTACCTTAGCGAGTCATGCATATTACATACGTAACTAGGTAGGTTGAGTCGTTATGATGGTTCGGGGAATCATCGGGAGTCGTTACAATGATCCACAGGATCATTGGGAGTCGGTCCATAACCATGTGTGCAAGGATTGGTGATTCGTGGAATCGTCGGGTTTAATGCACACACATAAGTCTCGAGTCCCAGGAATTGGTGAACGAATGTGAACATGTTAGTTATCATGCATTATGTGTTTTTAATCATTATGTGACTTGTCGGTATGTGAATACATGCTTATATGTGTTAAAATAGTGTTTAACGCGCCAAAAACCAACAAAAAGCTGCTAGGGGTGAGTAGACCCATGCCAGGCGAGTACAAACAGGCGAGTAGGCCTACTCGCCTGTGTTTAGGGGCGAGTAGCCTATTCATGTGGTCTAATCACCTGCTGCAGCCTCCTAATCGCCTGTTCTGTTCTTGACGACTAGAAACACCTATAAATACAACCCTTGACTTGTGAAACACCATTTGTGCAACCCTATCTGATCCCAAGCCTCTCTCACACTATAATACACATCTGGAACTCATTTTGCTTTAAAACCCATCATTTCTAAGCTTACACTCCTTTCTTTAGTAAGATTCAAGGTGTGTTATCTACCCTAAGCCTTTGTAATGTTGATATTTTGGTTCCCAAAGGTCCATACCTAGTTTTATCAAGTTTGTGTCTTTAAAAACCTTTGAAATGAGTTTCTAAAACAAGTCTAAACCTTTATACTTGTTATTTGTGAAGTATTCATGCAAGAAACGATTTTTAATGGTCACAACGTGAATGTTTCCATGTATTTGATGTACTTCTGATGTGTAGGAGTTGTTATGATGTTTTCCTAAGGATTTGAGCAAATATTATGGTGTTTTGATGGTAATATGTATTTTGACCCGTTTGAGTGATTCTTGAAGATTTAGGGTGTTATGATATGATTTGATGATTGTTTGATGTTAGGATTCACACTAGAAGGGTATTATAACAGAGGAATGATGATTGTTTGATGTTGGATATTTTGCCAAGTGATGGTTGAGCCTACCCTCTTTGGAGGGGCCAGGTTTGATTCTGATGGCCCCCCGGTTTTCTATTACCGTTCATTTACTCCACAGAGGCTTGCCTCTTGTGGAGGGTGCAACATCTGTCAAGTGGCAGGTGACCGGAAATTTTCCGGGTGGAAGCCTTAGTGCCCCTTATGCGCAGCCTCGACTCGCTTGTGGGCCGACCACTCTCGCGTCAGCATGGACCCGGTTAAGACAACATAGTCTGATCATTGTAGAGTGGCTAGGGGATCCCCTTCTGGGGGGTTGTGATGAACTCTGCCACAACATAGAAAATCACCTTCCAAAAAAAAGGTGACTAAATCTGATTATTTGCTATTTAAGGAAAGATATGCATATTTAATGAAACCTAGTACTTTGCCATTTTTGGAAATAATTGCAAATAGGGTGCTAGACCAGTGATAAATTGGGGTTTTTTTTGTTTGGAATGGGTTGGTTAATGAGTTGGGTTTGATATTTGGAGGGTTAAACTCGCAAAAAGGCGACGCGCAGCTGCAGGGGGCGAGTAGGAGTTCTACTCGCCTCATGCAAGGGCGAGTAGCTCCTAACCGCCTATAATAAGAGGCAAGTAGCCTCTAATCGCCTGTTTGACCATCCCTACTCACCAGTTGACTTTTCCTAATTGCATGTTGATTTCCTAATCGCGTGTGCTGCTGTTGTAAGTGTGTTTTGACATCCCGAAGCATGATTTGACACCTAGGAACATGATAGGAACCCCGTGATATGTCTAATAACTTGGTAACACGTGTTCGGACCCGTTTATTCTATATATGACTCGTATGATAGATGAAGTGAGCATGAATACGTGTTATGTGTATAGTTGCATGTGATTACTTAATTTCTCGTTCTTGAATAACACGTGGGATGTCGGGTCACCAATGGGATGTCGGGTCTTGTCTTGTCTTGTCTGGTGCGGTCGGTTTAACAGTCAAAGGTGTTTTCAAATGTACATGGTTATGGTCTGGATATTTGGGGACTATATAACCTACGTGTTATTAGTCTGGGTACTTATATACGTCTTATGATAGGTCGCCGCTATTTGGGGCTATCATAGGTTATTGATTTAACTGTTTTCAAGTAACGCAATCTAAGGAGAGTGTCACAGCCCCGTTTTTACTGTTTTGATTTCGGGGGAGAAACATGCTACATACTTACATTCTAAAGGTCATGTTATACTATGGTTATGGATATTTACTATACGGGCATTTCATCAGGGAGTCCCAGGGGGAAACCATGAGTATGTGGGAACACATATCGATGAAATATGGATAGATCTATTGGGACGGGCAAACCCTACTTCCAGAGTCACCGTTGATGACGGTGGCTCATGTCTGGGCAAAAACAGGAAAACGTGTTAGTAATAGTATCCCACTCGTAGTAGAAAAAATACTTAACGTCTAGCTAACGTTCTTATAACATAGTATTAACGGGAATGATCTTTTCAAACTTATGGAAACTCTTTTATAAAACATGTGAACTCACTAGCATTATATGTTGACATTTTTGGCATGTTTTCTCAGGTCTAAGGTAGCAGTTAATGGACTAGGCGCACGGAGTCTTGCACGACGTCTAGATTTTTAGTGCATGTTAAACAATGTTTTCAAACTATGTTATGTCTTTTGGTTGTAAACAACAAATGCTTCCGCTGCTGGTTTATGGCTCAAAGCTTAATGTTTTAGTTTTCATCTTTTACACTTAGTGTTCGTTTATTGTGATCGTTGACTTGGATCCTGGTATGTCACGCGCCTCGCGGTAAAACCCCGCAAGTAGAATTTGAGGGTGTGACAGTTGGTTTGAATTTTCGTTATCTTTTTACAATAATAACCATTAATTTCTTTTTTTTTTGTCTTTTTTTATATTTCAAGTATTAATCATTAATCAATAGATTTTAATTTTTGTATTAATCACCATTGATTTTGCCATTTTAGTGAAGTTACAATTTTGCCCTTATATATGAATATGAAATGACAACTTTACCTGGTAACATAATTGTCACACCCCCAAATCTCCACCTGCGGAATTCTACCGCGGGGCGTGTGACACACCAGGATCCAAGTCAACGGTCACAATAAACGACGTCTAAATGTAAAAACATAAGTAAACTAAAACCATTTATAAGATTTAAAACCATCATTTGAAAGCGCGGAAGCGTATAAGTTTACAAAAGTCAAAAGTAATTCGAGACATAGATTTAAGAGTTTAACATCCCAAAGAAAACATGCATAATGATCCTAGACGCGAGACGACTCCCGTGTGACTCCGTGCGCCTAGATGACCGCTGCTACCTTAGCGACCTGAGAAAACATGCTAAAAACGTCAGTATGAAATACTGGTGAGTTCACAGGTTTTTAAGGAAAATGTTTCACGAGCTTTTGAAAGAACTATCATGCTACTACTGACTGGAGAAAATACTCGTTTGACGTTCAGATTCTAAGACGAACCAATCATCGAACTGTCGTTTACCGCGACCAACGCACTGTCGTTTACCACGACTAACAAACTATCCGAATATGTCCAACGAACTGTCACTCCGTGGTCAACGAACTGTGCATTCACAATTAACGAACTACCGCCATAACGGTTAACGAACTGTCACAACGTGAGCCACATGAACATAGAACATAAATAAAACGTACAACCAACCCAGTATAACATGATCTTTTACAAAGCAAAGTACTAAGCATGTTTCTCCCCCGAAAACGAAAACAGTAAAGAGTGGGGCCGTGAAACTCACCTTAGGTTGCGTCTTCTTGTTAAATGAGTAAACCGTTTATATGATATGATAGCCCCAACTAGTGGCGACCTATCATAAGATATGTGTTAAGTTAGACTAATAACCCGTCGGGTTCATTAGTCCCTAAGTCCAGTCCATGACCATTAAGTATCCGAAAACGTGTTTGACCGACAACCAGACTACGTAAGACAAGACTCGACATCCCATTGGTGACCCGACATTCCACGTGTTAGATAAATACAGACAATCATGCCACATATGCAATTAAACATTTAATACGCGCAACAGTTCACCTAGTCTAGCATAATATCTGTTTAACGCATAAACAGGTCCGAATACGTGTTACTAAGTCATTGGGTGAATCCCGGGGTTCCTATCATGTTCCTAGGCGTCGAATCATGTTCCGGGATGTTAAAATATACATACAGCAGCAATACACGCGATTAGGAATCAAACTAGCAATTAGGAAAAGTCAACACGTGATTAGGGCTGGTCAACAGGCGATTACAGGGTCTAATCGCCTGTATATACACGAGTAGGCCCTTCATATAGGCGAGTAGGCCTCCAATCGCCTATAACATAGGCGATTAGGATCCCTAATCGCCTATAGTGCAGCTGATATGGTTTTTCGCGCGCCGAACACTCCAAATCAGATCCGAAACATGTAAAAATATCCAATAATCATCCTAACACATTAACAAACATATTTCAAGCAAAACCCCTAAGTTTTCATCATTCTAACAGTCCCGAATGCGAGCGTTTTCCCAAAATGGCAACTTAGCATGTAAACATCACATCAACATGCAAGAACTTGCCCTAAATAGCAATTATTCAGATTTAACCACATAATCACGTTGTCCGATAGCATCCTACTGTTCTAGCATCATCCTAGAGCAAACCCTAACATCACACAATCAACAACACACCTCATATCATCCTTAATCATCTAAAATCCTTCAAATGGGTCAAAATATCAAATATCAACAATACACCACCAAAACCATCCAAACTCCTAGGACATCATCATACTAACTTATCTCAGCAATAAACATCAAAACAACATAAGAACAACCATGATTCAATCCTAAAAATCCTATCTTTAAACATATATAACACATATGACACATGTAAAGGTGTGGGTTTGTTTAAAAACGGTTTTAAATGGATTTTCAAAGATAAAAACATTTATAAGTCAGGTCTGGACGTTTAGGGAGCAAAACATAATCATTTAAAGGTTTGGGTTTGAAGAACACACCTTGTAATCAAGAGGTAATGATGGAATAAGCTTGGAAATGGTGGTTTTGATGCAAAAACGAGTTCCAGAGGGTGTTTGGGTGTTGGGTTATGTTATGGGACGGCTAGGGTTGCACAAATGATGTTTTGGAGGTCAAGGGTGGTATTTATAGGCGTTTTTGGTCGTCCAGCACGTTACACGCGAGTATGCAGACTTATACGCGATTAGGGAGCCTAATCGCATGACTATTCATGCGATTGGGGCCTAATCGCATGAACAGTAGTGCGATTAGCCTCTTAATCGCATGAACAGTAGCGTGATTAGCCTCCTAATCGCATGAACAGTAGCGTGATTGGGGCCTAATCGCCTGTAACCCCTGTGTTGGTGTGTTTTGCGCGTTAAACCCCGTTTTAACACATGTTAGCACATATTCACATACCGACAAGTCACATAATGATTGTAAACATATAATACATGATAAATAACACGTTCCCGCCCGATCACCAATTCCCGGGACCCGAGACTTGCGTATGTTAAAACCCTAATGATGTGCGATTCGACTCGACCGACCATGTTATGTGTAACGTATGCGCGACTCGCTAAGGTAGACTTACTAAGTTTTCAAAAGTTAGTTACCGAAAGTTGCCGGGTGTCACATCATCCCCCTGTTGAAAGAATTTTCGTCCCGAAAATTTCCCGAAGTCGAGGAGAGAAAACAAATAGGAAGAAAAATTTTCCGGGTTGTCACATCATCCCCCTGTTGAAAGGAATCTCGTCCCGAGATTCTTTCGGCTTCAACAGTAATGAGTGTCGACCTCTGCGCCCAAGTAACGTATCCCCAAAATACAACAAGTGAAGGTCATGAATCAAACGTGCCAGTAATAACCGGGAAATCACCTTCCCCAAATACGAGTATGAGACAAGAGACCCCCGATGAAAGCCTACTGGAGCCTACTATGATCGGTATAACTAATCCACTGGTACCGTCCAAGTAGCATCCCCAAAGGACCCTCATCAACCCAAAGAATGAGAAACAGCGACCAAACCACAAAGAAAACACCCGAAACACGAACGCACAACAATGCGGATAAAGTATGACCAAAGCGTAACAAGAGATAAGAGAGAATACGTACGGATAACAGTGTCTGGGTCCACCTGGTTCTCCCTAGCACCGATCACAAAGACACGAGCGGTCGGACCACCACCCTCGTTGTTCCCACCGCCACCTGCGGCCCCAGCTTCAGCCTGGTTTAGTTTCGGGCAGTTGCGCTTGAGATGTCCCAGCTCTCCACAGTGATAGCACCCACGGTTTCCCTGAGGAACAGGAGCAGGGGCAATTGCTTGACCCGGAGCCGTTTGAAGATTGACCCTGCAGTTCTTGGCAACATGACCTACCTGCTTGCAACGGTTGCAACGAAACTTCTCACAGTTGCCGAGATGATGGTACCCGCATTGGTTGCACTCTGGTAGCTTTCCCGTGTACCCACTCTGCCTCTGACCTGAGGACGATCCCAAAGCATCAGTCTTCCTTGCCTGCTGATGTGGCTGACCCGAACCCGTGGTCTTTCCAGTACTATCCCACTTTCTCTTGTTCTCAGCCGGCGCCTTAACAGATGAGCCCCTAGGAGGCAAGACACCCTCAGAAATCTTCAAGTTGGTCATCTTAGTAGCTGACCGCACAGCCTCTGACATAGTAGTGGGATCCCTAGCAGACACCAACCCCGCAATTTCTGGCACCAAACCCGCAAGATACTGCTCTATCCTCCTATACTCCGGTGTAGACAAGCCTGGACACATCACTGCTAGCTCGTTGTGCCTGATCGTGTACTCCTCAACCTCAGAACCAACCATCTTAAGATTCCCATATTCTTGTTCCAACCTCTTAATCTCCTCACGCGGGCAATACTCCTCCTTCAACCTACGCACAAAATCTGCCCAAGGCATGGCGTTGGCCTCCCCAAGACCAAGTGTCTTTGTGACGCAGTTCCACCACGTCAAGGCGGCTCCTACAAAAGTCCCCGAAGCAAACTTCACCCAATCCACCGCTGGAGTCTCACATAAAGCAAATACCGACTCCGTCTTCTCCAACCACCTGAGTAACTCCACCGCTCCCTCCGTACCCTGGAAGCTGAGAGGCTGACAATCCTTAAACCGCTTATAGGCAACACCTGCCTGAACTGGAGGAGCAGCAGCACCCATGAAAGTCTGCTGGGCTGCCTGAAAAGCAGCTAGTGCAACGCCCAACTGTTGCTGCATCATCTCATTGAGCTCATCATACGTCATAGTGATGTTACCACCACCTCTACTCCCACCACGGCGTCCACCTCCGCCACCACGGCGTCCACCAGCGCGACCAGACATGTTCTGCCAAAACATGAGACTAGACACTCAGTACCACAAACAAATCAAGCTACAAGTGACCAACGAACTCAGAATACGGTTCCAGCATGACCGTTAGTCCGAACACAAAGTCCACCAAGATTTTCATGCATTTCGATTTGTGATTTCGTGTGCACCCGAAATAACAAATCGCTCTACATGGTCCCCTAGGCGTGCTCCGAGCTAGAACTTCAAGTCACCCGATAACCACATCCCAGAATGATATAACTAACTCAAAAGATCGATAAGTAAGTCCCCTCGGCTGTAACCCAGAGATGAAAATAAAATGAAGCTAAAAATAGCCAAGAATGAGATAAGTAATGTGACACTGTATGGTAAGGAGACCGACACCCCGACAAGGTTAGTATGTTTGCCCAAAAGACACGACTCAAATGTATGTGACCGTCTAGTGTGTGTGACTCGGCTATAGTCTAGACTCTACATGCAGTCCTAGTTCACTATAACCATTGGCTCTGATACCAATCTGTCACACCCCCAAATCTCCACCTGCGGAATTCTACCGCGGGGCGTGTGACACACCAGGATCCAAGTCAACGGTCACAATAAACGACGTCTAAATGTAAAAACATAAGTAAACTAAAACCATTTATAAGATTTAAAACCATCATTTGAAAGCGCGGAAGCGTATAAGTTTACAAAAGTCAAAAGTAATTCGAGACATAGATTTAAGAGTTTAACATCCCAAAGAAAACATGCATAATGATCCTAGACGCGAGACGACTCCCGTGTGACTCCGTGCGCCTAGATGACCGCTGCTACCTTAGCGACCTGAGAAAACATGCTAAAAACGTCAGTATGAAATACTGGTGAGTTCACAGGTTTTTAAGGAAAATGTTTCACGAGCTTTTGAAAGAACTATCATGCTACTACTGACTGGAGAAAATACTCGTTTGACGTTCAGATTCTAAGACGAACCAATCATCGAACTGTCGTTTACCGCGACCAACGCACTGTCGTTTACCACGACTAACAAACTATCCGAATATGTCCAACGAACTGTCACTCCGTGGTCAACGAACTGTGCATTCACAATTAACGAACTACCGCCATAACGGTTAACGAACTGTCACAACGTGAGCCACATGAACATAGAACATAAATAAAACGTACAACCAACCCAGTATAACATGATCTTTTACAAAGCAAAGTACTAAGCATGTTTCTCCCCCGAAAACGAAAACAGTAAAGAGTGGGGCCGTGAAACTCACCTTAGGTTGCGTCTTCTTGTTAAATGAGTAAACCGTTTATATGATATGATAGCCCCAACTAGTGGCGACCTATCATAAGATATGTGTTAAGTTAGACTAATAACCCGTCGGGTTCATTAGTCCCTAAGTCCAGTCCATGACCATTAAGTATCCGAAAACGTGTTTGACCGACAACCAGACTACGTAAGACAAGACTCGACATCCCATTGGTGACCCGACATTCCACGTGTTAGATAAATACAGACAATCATGCCACATATGCAATTAAACATTTAATACGCGCAACAGTTCACCTAGTCTAGCATAATATCTGTTTAACGCATAAACAGGTCCGAATACGTGTTACTAAGTCATTGGGTGAATCCCGGGGTTCCTATCATGTTCCTAGGCGTCGAATCATGTTCCGGGATGTTAAAATATACATACAGCAGCAATACACGCGATTAGGAATCAAACTAGCAATTAGGAAAAGTCAACACGTGATTAGGGCTGGTCAACAGGCGATTACAGGGTCTAATCGCCTGTATATACACGAGTAGGCCCTTCATATAGGCGAGTAGGCCTCCAATCACCTATAACATAGGCGATTAGGATCCCTAATCGCCTATAGTGCAGCTGATATGGTTTTTCGCGCGCCGAACACTCCAAATCAGATCCGAAACATGTAAAAATATCCAATAATCATCCTAACACATTAACAAACATATTTCAAGCAAAACCCCTAAGTTTTCATCATTCTAACAGTCCCGAATGCGAGCGTTTTCCCAAAATGGCAACTTAGCATGTAAACATCACATCAACATGCAAGAACTTGCCCTAAATAGCAATTATTCAGATTTAACCACATAATCACGTTGTCCGATAGCATCCTACTGTTCTAGCATCATCCTAGAGCAAACCCTAACATCACACAATCAACAACACACCTCATATCATCCTTAATCATCTAAAATCCTTCAAATGGGTCAAAATATCAAATATCAACAATACACCACCAAAACCATCCAAACTCCTAGGACATCATCATACTAACTTATCTCAGCAATAAACATCAAAACAACATAAGAACAACCATGATTCAATCCTAAAAATCCTATCTTTAAACATATATAACACATATGACACATGTAAAGGTGTGGGTTTGTTTAAAAACGGTTTTAAATGGATTTTCAAAGATAAAAACATTTATAAGTCAGGTCTGGACGTTTAGGGAGCAAAACATAATCATTTAAAGGTTTGGGTTTGAAGAACACACCTTGTAATCAAGAGGTAATGATGGAATAAGCTTGGAAATGGTGGTTTTGATGCAAAAACGAGTTCCAGAGGGTGTTTGGGTGTTGGGTTATGTTATGGGACGGCTAGGGTTGCACAAATGATGTTTTGGAGGTCAAGGGTGGTATTTATAGGCGTTTTTGGTCGTCCAGCACGTTACACGCGAGTATGCAGACTTATACGCGATTAGGGAGCCTAATCGCATGACTATTCATGCGATTGGGGCCTAATCGCATGAACAGTAGTGCGATTAGCCTCTTAATCGCATGAACAGTAGCGTGATTAGCCTCCTAATCGCATGAACAGTAGCGTGATTGGGGCCTAATCGCCTGTAACCCCTGTGTTGGTGTGTTTTGCGCGTTAAACCCCGTTTTAACACATGTTAGCACATATTCACATACCGACAAGTCACATAATGATTGTAAACATATAATACATGATAAATAACACGTTCCCGCCCGATCACCAATTCCCGGGACCCGAGACTTGCGTATGTTAAAACCCTAATGATGTGCGATTCGACTCGACCGACCATGTTATGTGTAACGTATGCGCGACTCGCTAAGGTAGACTTACTAAGTTTTCAAAAGTTAGTTACCGAAAGTTGCCGGGTGTCACAATAATATTGGCTTACTTAAAATTAAAAAAAATGAAATTGCACGACCCAACCGGTAGGCCAATCAAGGTCACGACCAAAAGCCCAAAATTTGGCTCCACTCCGATGCCACTTGTCAACATCTTATTTGTCTACTCTTTTAATTTTCAATTTGTTTTACTTCTTAACTATTATTTTCCCAATAACTTAAAAACTCAAAAAACTTATAATATTTTAACCTTAAATAAAAAAAACTAAATACACTGTATTTCTTAAGTGGTGGCTTGGTCAGAAAGGGAAAGTGTAGAGGGGATGAGATGGGTTATAAGCACCATCGTAAGCTTAAGATTCAAATATGTTTTGTATGTGTGATCAGTACCTTTTATTACCTAATTGAATTGCATTTAACATGATGAATCATTAGTTGATGAAACAGATGATCGGTAAAAAATAAAAGAAATCGATGCGCCGCTGTCTTCGCTGGGTTGAATTTTCGTTATCTTTTTACAATAATAACCATTAATTTCTTCTTTTTTTGTCTTTTTTTTTTAATTTTAAGTATAAGTATTAATCATTATTCAATAGATTTTAATTGTTGTATTAATCACCATTGATTTCTTGTTTTTTTTCCTTTTTCTTTAAACATTAAGTATTAATCAATAAAATTTAATTATGGTGGCTTCTTATGCTTCTTACGTTAAGAAACTTTATATCGTATACTTTCTCTAAAATTTAATTGTAATATTAAATTTGTCTTACAATTTTATGAATATGAAATGACAACTTTACCCGTTCAGCACCCATTATATAGTATAGAAGTATAGATTATGAACATTAAATTAGAAAAATAAATTATTTTGAGATTTCTTTTTGTTTTCGCAATAATTTAAGAATCGAAAAGGATCCTCACCCAATTCGAGTAAAAAGTAATTCTAATGATAAAAAGAGTACAAAATAATAATAAGAGTTTCATTTATATCACTAAAAAACACTTGTGAAAAGATTTATAAAATGAAACTTGAGCGTTTTTATATTTAGAAAAAGTATGCTATAGTTTAATCATTTATATCTACATACAATTGGAACCTTGTGGCTAGACTGTTGCCACCCCCATCAGGTAGGCCTGGCGGGTAGTTTATTCGGGTTACCATACTCGCTTGAAACATTGAAAATATGATATTTGGCAACGGATTTTGATGAGATTCTTCTCTTGTCAAAACTACCACCAGACTCTTCATCCATCAACGGAACCTAGGACCATTTTTCATGTTGTTTTACAATCCCCCATGCATTAACGTGCTTAAAAATCAAAGGAGGTGACATGAAGCAGGAGACGAAAATTATAGAAATCGAGTCAAATGTTAAGTTTGTTGAGAATGAAAAGAACGAAAAACTCAAAGATAAAAAATTAAACAATGTTCTTCACTGACTTCGTCTCAATCAGAGAAAGCAAAGGGATTTAATCCAAAGGCTTCATAAAAAAAAGCCTTCAAGAAAATATCTCGTTTTAAATGTAATAACAAAGGGTATTTAGTTGTTGCCCATTTAAGAAGGTAGAAAAATCTGGTGATGATATCAAGGAAGTTAAATTGCACGTAAAATCGGTTGAGAAAGAGGCTAAAATTTGTAACTTACAAAAGAGGTTGTGCAAAAGCAACTAGATGGAGTTGCAAAGGATGTGAATCGAGTTGGTAGGGGTAAAAATGAAGTACCATGTTTTCAACGAAAGCAACCTAGATTTCATCCTGAGACTTCACCATCGGGAAAATTTGATAGATCAAGAAGTCAATCACCATATGATAACCATTATAATGGTCAATTAAATAGGTTCAAAAATGAAAATCGATACCAAGATTCTTATGCTGGTCGAAATTAAGTCATTCGGCAAAAATCGAGAAATTTCATACATAATTAATATATATATAATTAATTATTCTAGTAAACTTAAAAATTAATTTGAGTTAGTTTATTCATATGAGAATAGCAAAGTCCCAATAGGATTCATAGGTTTTCATTAGTTTAATTAAAAATGTGAAGTGATCACGTGTGAATAAACTAGTTTGAAACGGACTTTGGTGATTACCCTATAACAATTAAATGTCCGAAATCGAGCCTAAATGTCTAGGATATAAAATAAATGGAATTATTACAAAATTTAGGCACTTTTGGAAGTCCAAAACCCTAATTGTGAACTCAAACCCCTAATCTCCTGGTAACGAATAAAGTTCGCGTATCACGCTCGATATACGTATAATTTATAAATTCACCCAACAAAAGCCTAACCAACCAATCAATACCTAAACTAGTTGATGTTTAAGGGTAATTTGTAAGACCCTAACCCGTAATCATGTGATTAACGTCTAATCTTACGGGTTTTGACCTTACTTAAACCACTCCCGATTAAAAACTTAGACATTTAAGAAAAACTTAAATTATCGTGATAAATACTTTTTGATTTCTACACTTTAACTATTACAACATATGATGAGATTTCGCAATTTCACGGGAGACTCTTGAATTCTATTGCGGAAGCTTGATGAGTGTTCGGGCGTGTTCGGTTCTTCTCGTTACTTGATCCTTGCTCCGGGACGTCCATCAAATGTTTACCTAGCACCACCACACAAAGAATGGTTAGTGGGTTGTCAATAATACAATTAAACTAGTATGGGAGTCGTTACATGTCGAAACAGAACGAACCAGGCCAAACGGCCCCTATTCAGGAGAACAAACTACTGCGACTTTTGCGCAGCAGCTGTTCGGATCACTTTTACCCCTTCTAAAACCCAAAATCCGACTTCGACTTTCAAATAAGGATTGTTCTACGCTCTGAGAGCTTTTCAGGCATATAAAGAACGTCTCCTAACGATTTTTCTACGATTTTATATGAAATTTTGAAAATCAGGTTGTCAGGCTGTCAATACGCGTGGCCGGTCGCTTCAACGCTGACATTTCTGAGCCCTCTGTGAAGGCCGCGCGGCCGGTCACTCAGCCCGTCCGGCCGGTCATTGCTTCTGTTGCCTGTTTGGTAATTTTTAAGCATGGGAATCATATCGCAACTGCATTTGATGATTCCCTAAGCCTAAGTAATGACTTGCCGACTAAATAAACCTTTGTTTGACTGAAAATTAAGGTCTGGTTTATGTCGCCATGATCCGGTTCTTAGTTTTGAATGTTTATGGCGACTTTTACCCAATTTGACCCATTTAGACATTTAACTTATCCAAACACCATTTGACCATGCGCAATGCATCTAGTTTATGTTGTCAAGTCATTATACACTTGATCAACTAAAGTGTTTGTCCGATTTGTTCATTATGATTCCGATTATTAGATTTATCCTTTAGTAAATCTTTATAAATTCCCAAAGTGCCCCTCCTAGCCAAATCTTTCAATTTAGCCATTTGTGGCGACACTTCTTGATTGAAATCCATCGTTTTTGATTCAATGACTTGTTTAAAAACTTCTAAGTCCTTACGGACTTAGATTTTCACTGTTTCATATGATTGTTCTCAATTTGATCAATTCTAAGCGCATTAGCGTGCATTAGACATAGTTTTGAAAATAACTTACCGAATTGGCACCCACACTTTATGTGGGTTGCTTTAGCACCCAAATTGCTTCGCCCAAAGGCGTTTATTTAACTACGGACTTACCGGGTGGCATTGACCCATGACTTGCACCCATTATGATATCTTAGGCATCGAGTGCCCATCTTCCTATTGATCTCCTGCATACATTCTAGATTGACCCGTTAGTCTCTCGGGACTCAATGGTGATCATTCACCATTTGACATTAAGTCTTGCGGTTCATAATCCTATGATAATCCAACTTTAACTATAGGCAAGTGGCAACCCCACTTGACCCATTTACCCATGTTGCATATCTTCCTTATTCACGCGATTGTTTTCCTTATCAAAACTTGAGTTTAGATTCTTGATTACCACATAGTTTTGTCTATTGACCCAATTGATGATTTCCATCATTTGATCAACACACTTTGATTCGTTTATTACCATAAATCTTGTTTTAACATGTATACGCATAAATCGCCCATTTAATAGGTTTCACCCCTTGGGGGTCATACCTTCTTCCCATATCAAAATTTAAAACCAAGGTATACAACACTTGACCCATGTTCATAGTATAGTAGTGTAAGTAAACTTACCTCGCATTCGTTCTTGTTTTCATAATTATCCGACTTGCATTCGTTTGACCCGTTTGCATCTCTAGTTCTTGTACCTAACTTAGGAACATGTCAAACTTGATTATTAGAATATATAATATGGAATTTTGTTCACTATCCATAACATCATGTATTCATTATCATTACTAGCTAAATCCATAGCCATTTTCTTACATGTCTAGTTGAGATTAACTCACCTAGGCATTTCATCAAACATTAGGCGTGCATCCACCAATATACTTAGTTTTCAACATTCTAAGTTTAACCAAAATATAGTCATGTATCTAATTATTATCATAACAAGATATTTAGGTATTTCAACTAAATTTGATCATTATAACAACTCCTAAGAGTCACCCAAGACTACTAATCATATGTGGTTTCAACCTAGAGGTTAAACCCCAAATCTTACATATTCACATAATCATATGATCAAAATCAAATACACATATTAGTGTGATTTGTGACCGGATTGTACATGTTTAAGGCTCCCCAAGACTAGGGTAACCCATATTAACCATCAATTCCACGTTTTTATCAAAACCCTAAATTTTCATAAGAATCAAAAACGAATATAACATCAATTTCTACCAAATAAAAGGTACCTTGATGTTCTATAAGCCTTATATAACCCGTATCTTGCTAATGCACTGAAAAACCCCTTGATTTGACTTGGATTTGAGCTTGAAATTGGTGTTTTGGGGTTTGAGGTTCAAGGAGGTGAACCTCCTGATGTTAATCGTATACACACACACACACACACACAAGTGTGTGTGTTCTCACTCAATTTACCATTACATATTTCTTGTTTGGCTAGATGGCAACTATAGTCCCTCAAGTTATCCCACTGTCATTTTCGTATAAAAACTAACTCATAAGCTAGTTTCAAACACCTTTTATTAATTTATAAACATAATATTATTAACTAGGTTATTTCCATGTTAGAATATAACCCATATTATTATCCTCTAAGTCATGTGTTATTATATTGCTAGTCACGTCTAATGGCGTAGTTAAGCGAACGAATGGTTTTGGGGTGTTACATAATTAGAGGCTAATTAAGTTTCCGGAATATCTCACAATCAAAACCAATCAAAACCAAATTAAATTAATATGTAAATGTGACATGTGATCAAATTTATGTTGAACCCACCCTACCCCACCCAACCCCAAACCAAACCATAACCGGCCCCATGCCAAAAATATCTTCCAAGATCTTTTATTTTCATCAACTGAGGTATTTAAGTATGGTTATATAGATTTGATGAGGGTGGGTATACTTGAATATATGAGATCACTAGCTGATTACCCCGGGAAGGTCATGGGGTTGAAAAATTTAATATGACTTAATAAAAAATGATAAAAGAAGAAAACTCAAATCACGAAAAGAGTAAATTTTTTTTTGAACATTGACTTTCATTCAAAAAAAAGGGGTAGTCCTCAAAGCGAGGACAAACACCCACACTACAACATATACAACGGGTTATTACACCATTCCTCCCAAGAGAGGTCTTTATATTTAGACCTATTCTTTAACCAAAAAAACGACAATGATTTAATACTACCTATCACACAACTAATCTTTGGATCCAATTTATTGAAAGTCTTGTCATTTCTAGTTTTCCATATCATCCAAATCGTCACCAAGATTATACCATGAACGATTTTCTTTGCCCACTTACCGCCTTGAACATGCTTATACAAACCTAGGAGGTCCCTCGTATGAAAGACAAAAGTCGGACTTAAGTCACACCACTTCCATATTTTTAACCAAACACCGTAAGAAAAACCACATCCCGTGAAAATGTGTTCCGAGGTTTCGAGGCAGACTTCACAAAGTTTGCACCGATCGTTTGGAATGAACACGTGTCTCTTGCTCAACGCTTCCACAGTAGGGATCCTGTCCATCTCAGCTCTCCAGGCAAAAATATGGCATTTTAAGGGAACCCACCCAACCCATTTAAGTTTAAAAAACCCACCATTATCCACAAAGGCACTAGCTTTTTCCTTAACTAATTTAACATAATCAATCTTAGTTAAAAAATTTCACTACGTGATAACCTATTGCAAATGACTCAAGTTAACTAACCACAAAATCTCTCAATCACTGCATGTCCATATATTCCCTAACCTAAAACCTAATAAGTAATCTTCTAAACAATCACTTATGTAAGCTGCAACTATTCAAAAACTCACCAATCTCCTATAATTCTTAACCTAATCAACTAAACAATCACTTAAGTTGGAAGTTGTAACCATTAAAAAACTTATCACATCTATGTACCAAGTCTCACAATATTAATATTGATACCTAACCTAAAAGAATGTATAACTCTAATATTAACACCTATCATAAATGCTAAAAAAATGCATAACTCTAATATCAATATTCAACACATAACCTAAAACAATGTATAACTCTAATATTAATACATGTCATAAATGCTAAAAAATACATAATTCTAATATCAATATTCAATACCTAACCTAAAACAATCTATAACTCCAATGCTAACACCATAATCCTAATATTGTTTTACTTAATAGGAACCATAAACGGAATGGAGAGAAGTTATGGGACTTACCACCATAATCATGTCCTAATCAGAATTATAAACGGAATCCAGATCCCATAAGTACTGTAATCGCCACTGTATGAAGAATATGGTTGTATTGCTTCGCAAATGCATTGCCAATAACTTGAGCACTCGGAAGAACAGCAGCAGGAATTGCCGCCTGCGATGCCATCTGTACAACACATTCGACATTGGGATTCAAATACTATTTCTATAGAAGCATGTATAATAACACTATTAAACAATGAACACTAACATATCTAATGCCATAAATAAAATATCACATATATCTTTTAAAAAAACACACAAACAACCACATACATCTAAAATCATATCCGGCCAAACACAACCTAATAACAAAGAAAGAAACAAAGACTAAGCAAGATAAAATTTTGAAATATACCCTAATCAGCAAAACAAAAACAAAACAAACCCAAGTCAACAAATTAATCAAACTATAAATAATCATTCGACTTGCCTTGGTTCTGAAGGGTCCTTCAGGAAAAATGATATAAAAAATATCCCGACCCGCATCATTCAGTTTGTGTTATATATATGATATAATAGTTAAACCTATCAATTTTTGAAACGCATTATGTCTGATCAGCTAATTAATTTAAAATCAGTGTTAAACAAAGAATCATACCTTAATTAATTAGTGAATATGAATCTTTGTTGTTGTTGTTGTTTGACCAACTTTTTGTCCTCGGCACCAACAAAAGATAATCAAGTCAAAAAACAATGTATTGAAATGTAATTTCTTTCATTAAGGAATAACGACTTTACTTAACTTTGGAATGCCGAAAATAATATGATAATGAGAACATTTTCTCATATTTCATTTTTTGATTTATACCGTGTTTATCAAGGTTACCTAACACCAAGGATTAGAGCTGCTTCTAGCCTAGTCATTGTTTGTTGGAAGCCATCTTCATAAAACATGCGTGATCTAGGTCTCGGGGGTCTCAGAAAGTCATATTAACAGTCTTCATAAAACCTGGAGTAATACCCGTCTTCATATTAACCAGGTATTATTCCATCTCAGAAACATATAGTAGATGATTTTAGTCTGCTGAACTATCTGACCTTGTACCTGGTAGACATAATTTGACTTAATATAAGGCTGGTAGATGATTATAGTGGCTTTTAATGAGAACATCTTGGTGAACAACTTAAGATGATTATCGTAAGAACTGTCATACTTATATTGTGCACCGGAATACCATTATATTTAAGAACATAATTTTCAAACATTTGCGCAAGTAATAGCTCGGAAACTTGTACAGAAAATGTCTTTACAATCTACAAGACAATGAAACATTCAACAATTAACAAATATCATAATGCAAGCCCAGCAGCATTCATTCATACTGGTAAACTCTAGACTGGGTCTCTAGTTGCTACTGGAATGCCTATGCAAACAGTCTTTTATTATTTAAAACCACCAAAAAAGTAAGCGGATTGATACCCAAACTCAAAGAAGATCAAAAATCATCCAGCTTGTTGTCTTCGAACAAAGAAGAAAGAAGATGATAAGGCTAGGGTTTTGTGATGTGAATGTAGAGGGATAATTATCTGGAAAGGGTAGGCTAATTAGGGTTTGGAGTTCTTATCTCTAATATTTTTTATTTTTTATTTATTAATAAAAACGAAAAAAAAACTCTTTCACCTCATTATGTCACGTGGCACATTCAAGGGGGTTGAGGCCACCATTGAATGCCACATCATCTAAGTTCAATTCTTTTATATATAGATTATAGATTATAGATTTTATACATTTCTCCATTTCATTCAAACAAACTTATCTCTCTTTTTCTCCTTGCTTAGGCTAAACACCCTGACTCCGCACTCTCCTTTGCATTTTCAAGCTAAGAAATACTCTAAATGACCCTAATCAAACCCTAATTAAGTGTGTTGGAAGGCTATGAGCATAACCCTAAGGAAGAACACACTAAACCTCATAATCATCTTATTTTGGTCTTTAGCTAGTGGTAAAGCTTCTCTTGTTTATTTTTTTATTTTATCGTCTAAACTTACAAGTAGTGCAAAAATAGGTTTTGAAACAAGGTTTTGTGAGTTTTATAAAACTAAAATGAAGGCTTTAAAAAATACTATGGTCGTGGGTTTGAGGTTATCGTAGGTGATGATTTCCAAGTTAAAAATGTAAACTTACATACATTTTTTGGTAAAGTTTCACAAAGACATGTTATAAATACATCTTAAAGGTTCCAAACATGATAACGAGACTAATAAACCCTAAAAACATGGTAAAGTCGTAAAGTTGGTGGTTGATGATAAAAATAAAAATAAAGTTTCAAGAAAACCAAGTTTTGAATCAATGAAATGATTATAAGAGTTACAATAATTCAAATAATCAGTTTCAATAGAGATTTCAACTTAACTCATGGTATCATAATCAAACCAAGTTTCAACAAGATAACAGTTACTAGTGGCAAGTAAATCAGAGAGTTTATCAAAACTCTTGGAATCAAAAGCCTAGTGGGAACAATTATCAACAACACAGATAAATAAAGAACGAATCCAAGGCATTAGAAATGTTACACCCCCGACCGATGGCGGAATCATCGAAGTGTCACGTAGTGACGGTTATTCAATAGCTCATGGTACTAAATGAAAATTTAATATTATTATTGATTTGCAATTGTCATACAAATAGTAACATGGAAAAAATGATTACATAAACTTGGTTAATATAACTAGGTCCAATGCTCCTATGTGTTCCAAGACTTGTACAACTTCCAATAGCAAATAAAACCTGAAACATGTTAAGTTGGAAAGATGGGGGCCAACTATAAATAGTTGGTGAGAATACATAGGTTTTTGTATGAAATTGAAAACAATATTTTGTATAGCAATCACAATGGAGATATAACAATGAATAATGTAAGAGTATGAGTCCGACATGTAACAATGCGGCTTTTGTATAATCAAACATTGTGTCGACTGAGACCTAACTCGCAAGTTAGTAAAAGTGTAACTGTTTTCAATCATCCCTGAATTTATGCGGGGGATGGGTTTGTCAAACCTATAGCACTATAATCTAAACAGGCGGCTTGATCAATGTTAATTATTGTACTGTGTCTTTTTGTTATAGTCAAAATGAATTCACAAGTTTCAACATAATGAGAATGAGTAATTGTTGTTGTATCAAACATGTTTAAACATGTTTCACCCCAAAAATGTAAAAGAGTAAAAATGGGCTATGTAAACTCACTGTTTGCGTAGTTACTTGAAATCCACCGAACGATGAGAGTTAAATGATAGCAATCCCAAATGATTAATTAACCTAAAGGAAAAAAAAAAGATTTATAAGGGAATGAATCTTAAAGTCTTAGGTTTCGAAGATTCGGCACTTGGGGTTTCAAAGACTAGATTTGGGGATTTTATAGTTTTTGAATTGAATCCTAGTTGGTTTCAAATCATATTAATAAAATTTATAACTCAAATATCTTTTAATAATTATTTCAACTTATGAAGTCGCGAGGGAAAAATTAAAATTTGTAAATAATAAAGCGACTTGAATTTAAAATAATTGATTTTATGCAAATTAAATACGAAATAAAGGTAGAAATAAATAATAAATCACATATTTATAAAAATTACAAGTAAATCTTATTCTGATGAAAAAAATATTTTATAATTTTTAAAACTCAAAATTTTGATATTCTTGTATTTTAAATGGATTTACTATTATTATTAATAATGCAATAATTAGGAAATAATTATAAATAAAGTGCAAAATTATTATTTTCATTTTATAATAGTAGTTTATATGCGATGTAGGTGAAAAATAATTTTAAAAATTATTTTCCGTATTATTTTCGATTAAAACAGAATTTAATTGAATATAATCAATTAAATAGGATTATATCATAAAAAGAGGAAAAAATAATATTTTTTTACATGAATAAAATTACAAAAATGTTTTATATGGTTAGGAATAATTCTACAAAAAATTTGGTATTAAAATGATGTAAAACGAATTTTTAATGAATTAATTACGATTTAAAACAAATAAATACATTAAAAATAATAATAATTATTTTTCTGAAAAATGAAATTATGAACATAAGCTATCAGATAAAAAAATAGGAAAATTTTTATAAAAGGTTTTGAGTAGATTTGATATTTAAAACAATTTAAAATATTATATATATGTATTTGTGTAATTAATAAATCAAAGCAAAAAAAAAAAAAAAAACAAACAAACCCTTCCCTTGTGGGATTCCAACCCGAGATCTGATCTGTGAAAGAAACTCGCCCAGACCAACTGGTCTGGATTTCTTTTTATGTCAGATATCAGTTTCGATGTTCTTTTATAAACTACTTGAAAACGATAAGGATTTCCCCAATCCATCACTTAAAACCTTAGTCTTCTAATCCCCCAATTGACCAACTATATGAACCCGATTGCAATCAAGAGTTTAGGGTTTTTATTCCTAACCTAGAATCGACCACAGAGAAGTAATTAATTGACATGTACCTGGTTCAAGGAAGGCGCACGCGACCGAAAAGGAGACGAACCAAAAACGAGTCAATCCGATCTCTGTGATGTTTTTAGGCGAAAACTGATATATGGGAACTTATTTTCGGCACCTTTAGGGTTTTGGTATGAGTTTAATTGTAGTGAAACAAGCTATAAGTATCGATTTGCGATTTGGTTTATGGAATGTTATAACTCGGTTATTAATTATTCTAATTACCCCAAAAATCACGGGTAATAGACTAATTTGACGGTGATGATTGTTGACTGGATGATTTACACACATCAAGGGTGTGCAACTTTGGAATGTCAAGCTGAAAAACGCGCTAATTGAAGATTGTATGACAGTTGACTTGGGTTTTGACTTTCAGTTTTGTCTAAAGGAAACAGGTTACATATTAAATGTTTCTAAATTATAACACAAACACCTAAGTGGTGTAGTGGTGGTTTGTTGTGTCATAAGACTCAGACCCGGCTTGAAGCCTGAGTCTGGTTTGTAACAACTTTTTTTAATAAGATTTTGATAATATTAATTGTTTAAATATAATCCTAATATATTTTAATAGCATGGTAAAATAGTTTGACGTAGGAAAATGTCAAAATGGATGAACGGAGATTATTATTTCTTTTAGATTACAAAAACAAAAGAAAATACAAATGTGAAGGGTTACAGTCTCCCCTACTTTTAGAAACTTCGTCTCGAAGTTGGTTTTGGAGGGACTGCTGGGAAGAGGTGCAGGTATTTGGTATGAGTTAGGGTGACTATGGTTTAGAGTATGGTAAAGGTTTATGAGTTATAGGATAAAGATTTTTGAATAATATTGGTCTGAGATGAGAATTCTATGGAGCACTAAGCTTAAGTTTCAGGAATGGAAAACATGAATGCACAAGATGACCATTAAGGTTAAATGGACCACTAACTAACTAGGGTTTATTATTGGGTATCTACCGAAAACCTTGATAGAATTTCACACTATCTTAACATACCTGTAAATTCATGATTACGTTCCAGACCGCAATCACCAATTTACCTTACATTAGGGTTTTGTGTCCTTCTATGACTTTGTATAATAAAGCATAACGACTTCACGACTAAGTTTTTGTATCAATGAGTTTAATGAATTTTTGAATCAAATTGCATGTTTAACGAAAAAGTCCAACTGTTGAGCAGGCAGGAAGACCTCTACCAGTCAGTGAGTAGGAACCTCTACCGATTGTTGAGCAGGTATAATGGCCTCTACCAGTCAGTTGAGCAGGTTATTAAAACCTCTACCGACTGTTGAGTAGACATGATGACCTCTACCAATCGTTGAGTAGGTTTTTAGACAAACTTTACCAACTGTTGAGCAGGTACTTCATCCTCTACCAGTTACGTATTAAATGTAACAATTGTTTCACACATAAGTTGCAAATTGATCATACGTATATGTAAGCAAGTTTATAAATGCAATAAGTATCAAGTATAGTATGTGACTTGTAATTGTATTTCCCTAGACAAGGTTAATGGGTCTAGGTGTGAATATAGCAATTAGTTCATATTCAACTAGGCATGTTTCCAAGTGTCATGAATAATCATATGTTCAAATATACTAGATAACTAAATTCTCATGTAAAGGGGCAACAATATTTAATACTAAGATTTATTTCTTGAATTAAAATGAGTCATTACATAGAATTCAAAAGTAAATAACATTCTAATAGTAGGAGCTTGTCATTAGGCAGCTGGAGGGTCTTGGTCTCAATTTAAGTTAGGACATCAGTTACGGAAGTGGTTTGGATCTCCACATTCATAGCACTGGCCATAATTGTATCTGTCGGGACGATTAGGATTAGTAGCCAGGGCAGAAGCGGTTGGTTGGTTGTTATGGAGGTTTGGTGCTTCACAAAATGAGTTGATAAATGACCATACTTGCCACAATTGGTGCATAAGTGACATGGAGAAACGGTGGGGTGGTGACGGGTACAAGTGTTACATAGAGGGAAATTTTCTGCATAGGGTTTCTCGTTGAAAGCTAGGGTAGTAAGGTTTCTTCGGTTTACGGGAGTGGGATTTGCATCAGGATCCCCAGTCTTATGCTTTCGGTTCTCTGCTATGACTGCGGCTACAACACTTGCATTCTGCCTTTTTCGAAATAGTGTCCCATTGTCACACCACGCCTATGGCGGAAACACGTGGCGCGACGGTTCAAGAGGATTAAGCCAAGATTAATGCAAACCACAATATTAATTAAACAACGGGTATTTATTCAACGTTGAAAATCATGTCAATTTATTCATACATAATCTAAAAATTGTTTTTGAAATAAATGGGGAGGCTCCTCCCTATATCCCGAAATCCTTGGGATAGAGAGACGAGTCCCCTTCATGATATCCAGCGCCCGACTTGGAGATTCCCCCGACCCTGCTCGCCACGTTAACCTTCATCAGTCAATTACCTGAAAGATATGTTTAAAAATCGTCAATATATAAATATTGGTGAGTTCACAGGTTTTGATTTAATAAAACTTTATTAAGTGGGAATATCCTTGTTATGACATTTATAGGAGTTGCAAAGTCCTACAATTTACTTGAGCCTATAACCAAACCAAGACAATTAACAATGCCCCCGCCCCAAGTCGTTACTCGGTATTCCTACGACTTGATTTCAGAATACGTGCACCCCAGGCATACGCCGATGCATAATCGACGCTATCGATTAGGGGTGGGCCTTGTCAGGCACCAATAGTACTATTCAAATATTCCTTCGGTTTCACTTTCCTGAATTAATGATTATAGTGGGGAGGTCTCAACCCCGAGTGGCGATCACAACTCAAGTGTCCAACCCGTCAAACAAATCCCAACATATCTTTCCCCCGTAAAAACGTTAAATAGTTTAGAAATGGGGCCGTGAGACTCACCTGTAACTGTGCTCGGCTCAAAGAAGAAAATAGTAAAGTTTGTGATCCCGCACCTACAAATGTTCTAGGCGTATAAGTCACTACACCTATGGTGTATGTGCCTTGGCAAGTTGTACACCCAACTTCCCGACCACGTCTTTATCCCAATTCCCGTTATATAGTTTCGTATCCTAGGTTCATTGGCGATGGATTACCCTTTCCTTACAAGTCATATATTATTCTTATTAATATTCTTCGTGACTTGTACATTATTATTCTCGACGCGACTCTACCCAACGTATAATTATTTTCCCATTTAAATAATTATACTTAGGATCGTTTCGCTCGATATAATGTGATTTCTTATTATCCGACCCGACTCACTTTGCCACATATTTATTTTCCCATTCAAATAAATATGCTAAGTTCTTGTCGTTTGGTAACATATTCTTAACGCCCGACTAGACTCACCACACCGTACATTTATTTTCCCATTTAAATAAATGTACTAGGATCTTGTCGGTATTCACACGTTCGTAGATATATTTCACCTACTCGTCTCGGTTTTCCTTCTCGCATATCTATTTTCCCATTCAAATAGATATACTAGAATTTCGTCGAAAACGAGCAGATGTACATATACCATCGCGTGGATACTACTTGTTAAGTTCATGTGTCGTTTAGCGTTTTTAATTCGTTGCGTTGTGTATTCCTTTTCCCATGAACATTCATTCTACACTTAGGAAAGTGTTACGCACGTTTCACCGTTGTTATATATATTTTATTTCCTTAAAATATATATATATATATATATATATTTTATCTTGTCGTAATAGCATTTTTCTCATATGTCCGTTTACGTTAGTTCATGTAACTAAGTTCGTTAGTTAGCATTTTTCACATTTATTTCTTATTACGCGTTCTATGGAAATATTATTCCTACTTCCAATTCCGAACGTTTATTTCTTGGAAAATATACTTTGTACGTTTAGCCCAACTTGTCCAACTTGTAACCCAAAAATGTTTCCGATACTTTTATATTCCCATTTATATAAAAGTATCCATCTTTGTACAAGTTTTTCCAAGTCTTTACTAATATTTTATAAAATCTTATTTTTATAAAATCCTTATGCTAGTTTACCCTTTTATTTTTTATAAAACTTCCATTTTTATAAAAATGCCTCTTTTAATTTATACACTAGTAGTTTCTCGTGTTTATCAAAAACTATACTTGGAAAAGCTATTATTTATGCTTTTGACACCGAACTCTTTGTTAATGCATTTTTGGACTAAAGTTTCTAAAATACATATTTTAGTCCCTCGACTTTCCAAGTTATAATATTTGTCCTTTAACTTATATTTGATGCATTTTTCATCTTATCTTTCATGGTTGGCATTTTCTTCCATTTTAGTGGACTTTGAAGAACTATTTTCTTAATGCTTGATTGTTTTTACTTCATTCCACTTTTAATAATCTTATAATCCATCCTAGATGCTATTAACATGTTTGTTCCATATTTTTATCCAAAATATCAACTTTTTACTTATTCAAGTGAGTAGACTTTGAATATGGAACTTTTTCACCTATGATTCTCTAACCCATCTTAATATATTTTTGGTATTAACTTATCATCTTATGATGATTAAAATCATCTTCCACCATATTCAAGTCCTTCTCATCATTCATGCTCAAATCATCCATTAACTCAAGTGTATGTTCATTTTATCATGTTTTCTCCAAATATTACATTTATTAATATAAATCCAAGATTTATTTATGTTATTATTATTCTTCCATTTTTAATCTAACAAAACACATCATTTTTATAAAACCATTTCATTACCCATCAATGTACAACTTGCTTCCAAAAGCACAAAATATGAACATTTAAGAATCAAACAAGGTAAAACTTACTACTAGCTCAAGGCTAGGGAAGACAACAACCTTGGATTTGGATGGGGTTTAGTGTGTTTTTCCAAAGGGGTTAAGATCCAAGCTCTTGAACACACAAAAGGGGTTTTGATGGATGATGATTTAGAGATGATTTGTTAGTGTAAAAATTGAAAGAGAGATGTTAATGTAGGGGTGTAAACTTACGGCCACAAGGAAGAAGGAAGAAGAAGTTTTTGTGATTTGATTCAAGTATTCTCTCAAGTGGGTTATATTATCTTCTTTCAAATCTTCCAAGATCACTAGTATCTTGCTTGGATTGGATGGAAATCTTTGAAGGATTATGGAAGATCATGTAGATTATGTAAGATCACAAAATAAATCTTTGGGGGATTAAGGGGTGTTTGGGCCGAGTTTAGAGAGAGAGAGAGAGAGAGTGATTAGTTAGTTTTTCTTAGCCAATGCACATCCATGCATCCTCATGATTATTGTCCAAATAATTGGATATTAAAGGAGATGAAGAGTTTAAGTGGGTAATTAAGAGTTTTTCCTTTTGGGTGGGCCCCCTAGGCCGGCCCCTTGGTGTCTTGGGTGGGATCCACCTTGCTTAATATTACCCAATATTATTATGTTTAAGTCACTCTCGTTCGGGTACCGTCCGGGTATTCTTGGGTTTTTAACCGCGTGTCATCCGAATATTAAAATACCATTAATATTCTTTAAATTTAGTCCAGTTCAATTACTGATAATTTATTTCGGCTTTTGCCGGGTGAAATTACGTGTTACGCGCGTATCGGGTGCGGTACGCGCACTTTATTCGTTACCGGGAGATTTGTACAATAAGCTTTCACGTATGGCTTTGGATTTCCAAAACTCATTATATTTTGTGAAAATATCATTTATAATATATTCCGGGTGTCCGGGGTTCGTTTCGCTTATTTAATTTTTACCGGGTAATCGCCAGTGTCCATACCGGATAGATTTGCTTGCGCACGATCCTATCATGCTTTGTCATTAAACTTATGCATTCCTATGCATTATTTGGGAATTGCTATCTTTCTAAGGCCTCAGTTAAACAATCAACATATAATTACGTTTAATTACGTTAATCGCGTTTAATTAATTAGTACGGGATTACCTTAATTTTGCCGGTTGTTACATTCTCCCCCCGTTAAGAGAATTCCGTCCCGGAATTCACTCCGAGCTCTTCGGTATAGGGGTCTTCTCGAAAAGGGCGGGATATTTTTGCTTCATCCGGTCCAGCCTTTCCCACGTGAACTCCGGTCCACGCTTGGCATTCCAACGCACTTTGACCAATCTGATCTTACTGCGTCTTAACTTTTGGACCTTCCAATCGGTTACTTCGATTGGTTCTTCGACGAAGTGTAACTTGTCGTCAATGTGGATTTCGTCTGCAGGGATGATGAGAGTTTCGTCGGATAAGCACTTCTTTAAGTTCGACACGTGAAACGTGTCATGTACACCGTTAAGCTCTTGTGGTAACTTGAGCTTGTATGCTATGGGGCCTACTCTGGCTAGGATTTCGAATGGTCCAACATATCGTGGGTTCAGTTTTCCGCGCTTCCCAAAGCGCGCGACACCTTTCCAAGGTGACACCTTTAGTAGGACCCTGTCTCCGACTTGAAATTCCAAAGGCTTTCGCCTCATATCTGCGTAGCTTTTCTGCCGGTCACGCGCTGCCTTGAGACGTTCTCTTATCAGAAAGACCTTATCCGTTGTCTCTTGAACAACTTCGGGCCCGGTAAGTTGCTTTTCTCCAACTTCGGCCCAACACAGAGGCGATCTACACTTGCGTCCATATAGAGCTTCAAAAGGTGCGGCTTGAATGCTCGTGTGGTAACTGTTGTTATACGAAAACTCCACCAGTGGCAAGTGTGTATCCCAATTACCGCTGAAATCGATTGCGCATGCCCGCAACATATCTTCCAAGGTCTGGATGGTTCGTTCACTCTGACCATCGGTTTGTGGATGATATGCGGTACTCATGTCAAGGCGAGTACCGAGGGCTTCATTCAAACTTTCCCAAAATCTTGAGGTGAAACGACTATCTCGATCGGAGATGATGGAAATAGGTACACCATGCTTAGACACCACTTCCTTAATGTACAAACGGGTCAGTTTCTCCAACTTATCCGTTTCGCGAATCGGGAGGAAGTGTGCAGATTTTGTCAATCGATCAACGATTACCCATATCATGTCGTGGCCGCTTGTTGTCTTGGGTAATTTGGTAATGAAATCCATAGTAATTCGTTCCCATTTCCATTCTGGTATTTCCGGTTGCTGAAGCAAGCCGGATGGTCTCTGATGCTCGGCTTTGACCTTCGCGCAAGTCAAGCATCGCGCAACATATGCCGCTATATCTCTTTTGAAATTTGGCCACCAGTAAAATTCCTTCAAATCGTGGAACATCTTGTCTGCTCCAGGGTGAACCGAATATCGCGAACTGTGAGCTTCGGCCAATACTAGTTCACGCAATCCACCATACACTGGTACCCAAATTCTATTCATGAAGTACAAGGCTTGATCCGCCTTTGGCTCCAGTGAATCAACCATCTTCCGCAGTCTTTCACCTTTGACGTTCTCGGGTTTCAGAGCGTTAATTTGAGCTTCACGAATCCGGTCAGTCAAGTTCGTGTGGATAGTTAAACCCAAGGCTCGGACACGCAATGGCTTAACCCGTTCCTTGCGACTCAGGGCGTCGGCTACAACGTTCGCCTTCCCTGGATGGTACTTTATCTCACAATCGTAATCGTTCAATAATTCGACCCATCGCCGTTGTCGCATGTTCAATTCTTTCTGGTCAAGGATGTGCTGCAAACTTTTATGATCGGTGAAGATTGTACACTTGGTTCCATATAAATAATGTCTCCATATCTTGAGCGCGAATACCACGGCTCCCAATTCCAAGTCGTGTGTGGTGTAATTCTTCTCGTGGAGCTTTAGTTGTCTGGAAGCATATGCTATGACCTTCTCTCGTTGCATTAATACACAACCCAATCCCTGGTGAGAGGCGTCACAATAAACCACAAAGTCTTCCGTACCATCGGGGAGTGATAGTATCGGGGCGCCACATAACTTATCCTTTAGCAATTGAAACGCCGCTTCCTGCTTTTCCGTCCATTCGAACTTCTTATCCTTTTGGGTTAGCATGGTTAAAGACTGTGCTATCTTAGAAAAGTTCTCGATGAACCTTCTGTAGTAACCCGCAAGGCCAAGAAATTGTCGTACTTCAGTAGGAGTTCTGTAGTAACCGGAGGTGATCCTCGTGTTCTTCCTTAGTGCGTGAATAGATCAAGATATCATCAATGAAGACAATAACAAACTTGTCCAAATATGGCTTACACACGCGATTCATCAAATCCATGAAAACAGCTAGTGCGTTCGTTAATCCGAATGGCATAACCAAAAATTCGTAGTGCCCATAACGAGTCCTAAAGGTTGTTTTTGGCACGTCCTCTTCTTGGATACACAACTAGTGATAGCCGGACCTTAGATCAATCTTGGAGTAGAAACTGGATCCTTGAAGTTGATCAAATAAATCATCGATCCGGGGGAGAGGATAGCGATTCTTAATGGTTAACTTGTTCAGTTCTCGATAGTCAATGCACATTCGAAAAGTGCCATCCTTTTTCTTTACAAATAAGACGGGAGCTCCCCAGGGTGAGAAGCTTGGTCTTATGAAACCTTTGTCCAACAACTCTTGCAGTTGACCAGATAGTTCCTGCATCTCAGATGGAGCTAAGCGATATGGCGATCGCGCTACGGGTGCAGCTCCTGGAACAAGGTCGATGCGGAACTCGACTTGTCGGGGTGGCGGCAATCCCGGCAAATCTTCTGGGAACACATCTGGGAAGTCTCTGGCTATCGGAATGTCTTCTAACTTTCGCTCGTCGACCTTCTTATCCACCACGTGCGCCAAGTATGCGACGAGACCTTTCCTTAGACACTTTCGGGCCTTCATGCTGGTAATAATTCTTAACGGCGTCCCACGCCTTTCCCCTTGGATCGATAGGGTTTCACCGCTTGCGAGGGGAACTTGAATCACTTTGTCGTTGCAAACAACGACGGCGTGGTGTGCAGATAGCCAATCCATGCCAACGACTATGTCAAAGCTACCCAGTACGACTGGCAATAGATCAATGCCAAACTCGTGACCACAGAGATCCAACTTACAATCCTTCGCTACTTCTCGAGTTTCTGTAGTCTTACCGTTAGCCAGTTCTATAGAGTATGGTGTGTCTAGCTTACTAGTTTTTAGTCCAAGTAATCGTTTAAATTCGATAGACACGAAGCTAAAATCGGCGCCAGTATCAAACAATACAGAAGCATAATGACCATTTAGAGGGAACGTACCAGTGACCACATTAGGGTCTTGTCGTGCATCACCGGCACCAATCACGAATGCCCGCCCACGGGCTTGGTTGTTGAGCTTAGGACAATCCCTCTTCCAATGATCGAGCGATCCACATGCGAAGCAGGGCCTCGCTCCTCCGTTCTTTGGCGCTCCTGACCTGCAGTCTTCTGTCTTGTGCCCAGAACGGCGGCACTTACCGCAGATCACCTCGTTCTTGCCCTGGTAACCTTGCTTTCCATTGTTTCCACGCCCAGTGGCTACATACCCTTTCCCTTTCTTTCCCGAACCTCCCGATGATCCATCCTTTTTCCTCTCATCGCGCTTACGCTTCCCAAACCTCGGCTTATTCCCTTGTTCGCTTGACCCAACTGCTGAACTTGTACCCAGATTCTTACCCTCAACACTGCTGGACTCAGTAAGCTTCAATCCTGATACTTTCCGGATCAGAGTGCCCATTCGAATGGCGTCTTCAGTGAGGCTCAAAGCGAGGTCGATAGCTTCGCGCATGGTCGTAGGTTTGGAAGCAGTGACCATGCCGCGTATCTGTGGCGCCAATCCGAATAGGTACTTTCCACCTTTTTGCTTTCCGGGGTAACCAAGCGAGGCACTAACCGAGAGAGATCATGAAATCTGGACGTGTACCCAGCTACGTCCGATCCAACCATGGTGAGGTTCCAGAACTCAGTCTCTAGCTTCTGCACTTCACTCGCCGGGCAGTACTCGGCGATCATTAGTTCCTTCAACTCCAACCATGACAAGGAGTAAGCAGCATCGTCTCCCAGTGTTTGCACTTGGTTGTTCCACCATGTTAGTGCTTGGTCCAGAAACAGGTTAGTGGAGTACATGACAGCTTGTCGCGGGGTACAGCTGCTGATACGAATCACCGCTTCAGTTTTCTCGAACCACTTGACTAGTCCGACAGAGCCTTCAGTGCCACTGAAGTTGAGTGGCTTGCAGTCCAGAAAAGCTTTGAACGTGCAGCCACGCTCTCGCGAGGCCATTTCTGCAATAATAAAATAGCATGTTATTATGAGGTAGGAGTTTTACGAAAACACCTATTGCATACATTCGAACCCTCTTACCGGTAGGGGAGGTTTCGCGTCGGTCGCTCCCTGTTCGATCTCACGATCTTTCAGTGCGCGTGGCATTGTGTTCTGCGAGAGCTTGGGCGATGCGTCCCGAAACTAGGGCTTCAAGCTCCTCGGGTGTTGTGGGTAGTCTTTCGTTCCCACTGTTGCTTCGGGTGGCTGGTGCCATTTTTCTTCAATAATCATTATCAAAGGTTAATTTGGCGATCATTCATACAATATCGTCATACATAAGGTATAAATAACAACACAACACATGAACACAATAATCACCACAACATCATCACACAATCACAATATATACAGAACAGGTAATAATAATCGTAGACAATCATAACACATATTTTACCATAACAAAATTTTTCATTAATTTCAATACCACGAGTACAATGATTTGTTCATAATAACAAAAACCGAGGATACATCCCTCATACATTGCTCTTTTGAAATACACTAGAAATATAATGTCATATACCGGCACAATCCCGCTCGGCTAGGCAAAAATGCAGATGGGTGCTATAACCCATACTGTGCTATCATACTACTACTACTACTACTATGTCCGCAGGTGATCCTCCAAGTGTCTCTGAAGTATCGCTACTGTGGTGGCGGCGGCGGCGGGTACTGATACTGGGGGGCGTACATGCTAATGGTCATACTGATCGCCATAATGCGATCGTACAAGAATTGGCGATGCGCAAAGTGTGCGTCGCCCGTAATCCCACAATGAGCGTCCATGCTCAGCAACTCTTCAGCATAATGTGCCAGCGCATCTTTGGCATCGATGATCCTGGCCCACATGAGCTGGGCCTGCTGCTCCATCTGGTTCACGGTGCGCTGCACCGTGTCGGTGAGAGTCTGGAAATCTCTCTCCAAGGAGATCACTGTGGACCTTGCCGGTCCTGACAGTGGGGCCATCCCGTGGGGCTGCGACGGCCCAGGGATGTCGGTATACGTCGGCTGGGATGGGCCGACTATATCGGGTACAGGTAGGGGGTGAAGGGTGGGGCAAAGCCCGGTAATCCGGTGAAGAAGTGGGGTGGTACCTGGTATGGGTCTCCTGCACCTAGAGTGTACGGTGCAAGTGGGGGTATCAGAAAAGGGGCTCCTGCATCCATAGTGAATGGTGCAGGTGGTGGTGTGGGGAGCATCTCGGGTAGGGGTGGTAGTACGGGAAAGGTGGTGATAGGTAACGTCATGGATACTGGTGAGGGGACTATAAGCTCGGCGAGTGGGACCATGAGGGGCTGTGTGACAGCGACCCACTCTGGAGCGGATATCACGGTGGTAGGGGTGGGAGGGCTAGCAGTGACATGAGCTGCCAAACCTGCTCGGTGCAGCTCAGAGCTACGGGCTGAGCTGCCCTCAAGGATGTGCCCAGTAGAGGCTGGCCCATCCTGTGGTACGGGCTCGAGTAAGGCGGGTAGGGCGGCCGGTGCAGTGGTGGCATGCCCTATCATCGGAGCGACGTGCTCCTCCTGGTCTGCTGGTGGGATCGGCACAACAATGTGCTCCACCGATGCGGTCGACTCATCGTCGGAGTCGTCCGAGATCCACCCGTTGTGTCCTCGGGAAACGGGCACGAGTCTCATGCCCGGGGGAACGGAGATAAGTGGGGTGGGTAAGGGCTCACGATCGATGTGTGCATGTCGGTCGTATGGAGACTCCACGGTCTCCGACTGTGTGGGGACAGGTCTCGATGGACCTGCACAGCCTACAGGGAAGTCCCTGACGGCTCGGATGGGAAGTGCTGGCAGTGGTGCTGCCTGGAATGGCACTAGAGGCAAGTCAGCCTGTGGTGCCTCGGCCATCGGTAAATCGGCCACGGCGGCCAGGTCACCTCCAGCGGGGGCCCACGCTGGGTCCTTGCTCGGGTCAGTCTCGTCGGAGCTGTCTCCGTCAGCGCCCTCTGCGGCAGCGTCAACCTCCATATCGTCATCCAGAGGATCGAGTACCACAACCTCGATCGGCTCCGCTGGCGGTGCTGGGATGATCTGGATGCTACTGTCGTAGCTCGGTGCTACGCTCCCTGCGTCTGACATCCTGGCAAAAGAACCGTACTAATGTTTAAGTATTATTCGTTAGATAGTTAAGGCACACATCTACAGTACTCTTCCTAACATCTAATACTAGAATAACACTTATCCTTACTCATGGCTAGCTTGGTCGGAATCTCCTCACACCCAAATGGTCGTTGGAAAATTTATTGCGTTTCGCATTCATTATAAAAGCTTTGTCTTTTGAACCAATCCGGTTATAGTTTAGATTTTCAAAAATGCTAATTCGCTATAACCTTGGCTCTGATACCACTTTCTGTCACACCACGCCTATGGCGGAAACACGTGGCGCGACGGTTCAAGAGGATTAAGCCAAGATTAATGCAAACCACAATATTAATTAAACAACGGGTATTTATTCAACGTTGAAAATCATGTCAATTTATTCATACATAATCTAAAAATTGTTTTTGAAATAAATGGGGAGGCTCCTCCCTATATCCCGAAATCCTTGGGATAGAGAGACGAGTCCCCTTCATGATATCCAACGCCCGACTTGGAGATTCCCCCGACCCTCCTCGCCACGTTAACCTTCATCAGTCAATTACCTGAAAGATATGTTTAAAAATCGTCAATATATAAATATAAATGTACTAGGATCTTGTCGGTATTCACACGTTCGTAGATATATTTCACCTACTCGTCTCGGTTTTCCTTCTCGCATATCTATTTTCCCATTCAAATAGATATACTAGAATTTCGTCGAAAACGAGCAGATGTACATATACCATCGCGTGGATACTACTTGTTAAGTTCATGTGTCGTTTAGCGTTTTTAATTCGTTGCGTTGTGTATTCCTTTTCCCACGAATATTCATTCTACACTTAGGAAAGTGTTACGCACGTTTCACCTTTGTTATATATATTTTATTTCCTTAAAATATATATATATATATATATATATTTTATCTTGTCGTAATAGCATTTTTCTCATATGTCCGTTTACGTTAGTTCATGTAACTAAGTTCGTTAGTTAGCGTTTTTCACATTTATTTCTTATTACGCGTTCTATGGAAATATTATTTCTACTTCCAATTCCGAACGTTTATTTCTTGGAAAATATACTTTGTACGTTTAGCCCAACTTGTCCAACTTGTAACCCAAAAATGTTTCCGATACTTTTATATTCCCATTTATATAAAAGTATCCATCTTTGTACAAGTTTTTCCAAGTCTTTACTAATATTTTATAAAATCTTATTTTTATAAAATCCTTATGCTAGTTTACCCTTTTATTTTTTATAAAACTTCCATTTTTATAAAAATGCCTCTTTTAATTTATACACTAGTAGTTTCTCGTGTTTATCAAAAACTATACTTGGAAAAGCTATTATTTATGCTTTTGACACCGAACTCTTTGTTAATGCATTTTTGGACTAAAGTTTCTAAAATACATATTTTAGTCCCTCGACTTTCCAAGTTATAATATTTGTCCTTTAACTTATATTTGATGCATTTTTCATCTTATCTTTCATGGTTGGCATTTTCTTCCATTTTAGTGGACTTTGAAGAACTATTTTTTTAATGCTTGATTGTTTTTACTTCATTCCACTTTTAATAATCTTATAGTCCATTCTAGATGCTATTAACATGTTTGTTCCATATTTTTATCCAAAATATCAACTTTTTACTTATTCAAGTGAGTAGACTTTGAATATGGAACCTTTTCACCTATGATTCTCTAACCCATCTTAATATATTTTTGGTATTAACTTATCATCTTATGATGATTAAAATCATCTTCCACCATATTCAAGTCCTTCTCATCATTCATGCTCAAATCATCCATTAACTCAAGTGTATGTTCATTTTATCTTGTTTTCTCCAAATATTACATTTATTAATATAAATCCAAAATTTATTTATGTTATTATTATTCTTCCATTTTTAATCTAACAAAACACATCATTTTTATAAAACCATTTCATTACCCATCAATGTACAACTTGCTTCCAAAAGCACAAAATATGAACATTTAAGAATCAAACAAGGTAAAACTTACTACTAGCTCAAGGCTAGGGAAGACAACAACCTTGGATTTGGATGGGGTTTAGTGTGTTTTTCCAAAGGGGTTAAGCTCCAAGCTCTTGAACACACAAAAGGGGTTTTGATGGATGATGATTTAGAGATGATTTGTTAGTGTAAAAATTGAAAGAGAGATGTTAATGTAGGGGTGTAAACTTACGGCCACAAGGAAGAAGGAAGAAGAAGTTTTTGTGATTTGATTCAAGTATTCTCTCAAGTGGGTTATATTATCTTCTTTCAAATCTTCCAAGATCACTAGTATCTTGCTTGGATTGGATGGAAATCTTTGAAGGATTATGGAAGATCATGTAGATTATGTAAGATCACAAAATAAATCTTTGGGGGATTAAGGGGTGTTTGGGCCGAGTTTAGAGAGAGAGAGGGAGTGATTAGTTAGTTTTTCTTAGCCAATGCACATCCATGCATCCTCATGATTATTGTCCAAATAATTGGATATTAAAGGAGATGAAGAGTTTAAGTGGGTAATTAAGAGTTTTTCCTTTTGGGTGGGCCCCCTAGGCCGGCCCCTTGGTGTCTTGGGTGGGGTCCACCTTGCTAAATATTACCCAATATTATTATGTTTAAGTCACTCTCGTTCGGGTACCGTCCGGGTATTCTTGGGTTTTTAACCGCGTGTCATCCGAATATTAAAATACCATTAATATTCCTTAAATTTAGTCCAGTTCAATTAGTGATAATTTATTTCGGCTTTTGCCGGGTGAAATTACGTGTTACGCGCGTATCGGGTGCGTTACGCGCACTTTATTCGTTACCGGGAGATTTGTACAATAAGCTTTCACGTATGGCTTTGGATTTCCAAAACTCATTATATTTTGTGAAAATATCATTTATAATATATTCCGGGTGTCCGGGGTTCGTTTCGCTTATTTAATTTTTACCGGGTAATCGCCAGTGTCCATACCGGATAGATTTGCTTGCGCACGATCCTATCATGCTTTGTCATTAAACTTATGCATTCCTATGCATTATTTGGGAATTGCTATCTTTCTAAGGCCTCAGTTAAACAATCAACATATAATTACGTTTAATTACGTTAATCACGTTTAATTAATTAGTACGGGATTACCTTAATTTTGCCGGTTGTTACACCCATTCTTCACGTGGTTGTTAGTTAAGGTAGCTGCTAGACGCTTAGCCTCTTTGAGGGTAGCAGGGTTCCTTCCCCACACCGTGTCCTGAATCTGCATAGGTAAGCCACCAATATTTTTTTTTTATAACAATAGGTAGGGGAGTGACTTTATGTGGTAGTAATAGGTTAAGCTCATGGAAACGGGTGTTGTAGGCAACGTTTCTCCACTATCCTGGACGAGAACGTGAAACTCGTATTCCAATTTCTTAATTTCGTTATGAGGGCAGAATTCGGCCTTCATGATGTCTTTGGCTTGCTCCCAAGTCAAAGCCAATGCGACTTCAGCTCCGCGAGTTCGTTTTTCTTCGTTCCACCATGTGAGTGCCCGCTTTTGGAGGACACTCATAGCATAGCGAACTTTAAGGTTGTTAGGGCACTCGCTATTGATGAAGGTATTTTCCATACCTTCGAACGACTGTAGTAGACCAGTGGCTCCTTCATCTCTGCTTAACTTAGGAGGTTTGCAGGTGTTGAAGTGCTTTATAGTACAAATAGGGTTTCCATTCCCATTACCATTACCATTGTGGTTGCCATTTCCGTTGCCATTACCATTTGCTACTTGAGCAATTTGGGAAACTAAATTGGGAAGTACTGCCGCCATTTGTTCGCGGCGAGTTGAGCATCGCTAGGGTTACCGTTATCCTGATTGTTGTTGTTGTTATTGTTGTTGTTGTTGTTGTTGTGGTCATTGTCGTTGTTATCATTGTCGTCATTGTTGTTGTTACGAGTGTTGCGACGAGGAGGCATTTTTCTGAAAGAAATACAATGAAGATTTCAATGAGGCATAGATTAGAGTAATGTGATATAATGAGGGGTGTAATCATTTATTCATTAATTAAAACGAATAAACGAAAATGTTGACTTATCAAAGTTTCTAGATTCTAATAATAGTGAAGACATGCTTTAGCCTATAAATGAACACTCATCCTGAGAATTCCCAGGTAGGCATCCAGGTCCCTCGTCTGATTGGGATTTATGCGCAATTCTAGTCCTAGACAGAAAACTCAAAATACAGGCGTTCACCCTTCGAGATTGCACGTATTCGTTATTAGAATATAGAGCTTCGACAAGATTATCAAGGCAGTTCAGGTTAGGACCTGAGAATTCTCTCCTATTAGTCTAAGGGTAGATTCAGTGATGGAGAGTAATCATCTTGTAGGGGCTTAGGTAGTGATAAGAAGATAGAGAATAAAAATAAGTAGAGTTGCAAGTAAGAGGAGCAAGTACTGGTTAAAATCCTAGGGTTATTGACTAGATTATTTTTCTAATAACCTAATTCCCTATGACCATGGCTCTGATACCAATCTGTAACACCCCGACCGATGGCGGAATCATCGAAGTGTCACGTGGTGACGATTGTTCATCAGCTCACGGTACTAAACGAAAATTTAATATTATTATTGATTTGCAATTGTCATACAAATAGTAACATGGACAAAATGATTACATAAACTTGGTTAATATAACTAGGTCCAATGCTCCTATGTGTTCCAAGGCTTGTACAACTTCCAATAGCAAATAAATCCTGAAACATGTTAAGTTGGAAAGTTGGGGGGGGGGGTTCAACTATAAATAGTTGGTGAGAATACATAGGTTTTTGTATGTAATTGAAAACAATTGTGACATCCGTCACTTTTATCACTATTATTATTATATATATATATACATTTTTTTTATTTATTTCGTACCACCTATCTTGTACGTCACATTTTATCCTCATCTATAATAATAATAATAATAATAATAATAATAATAATAATAATAATAATAATAATAATAATAATAATAATAATAATAATCATAATAGCTAAATCTCTAACCAAAACCATAACCTAAACCCACCTTTCTTTCTATTATTACGGAGCCCAATCCAGATCTGGCCCAGACACGCAGGCCCAACTAAACCTAAGCCCACAGTCCAAGTCCATCTCCCCTCCTTACAGCTCAAAAAAAAAAAAAAAAAAAATAGAAAAACATTGCCTCCTGCCCGGAATCGAACCGGAGGCGGGTCAGACACACACACACGACACCACCACTACACCACACACTTGTTTATTGTTTACAACCAGACCTTAATTAATTTAAACCCTTCCTAAAACAAACCAGCTCACTTCCTTCCTTCTTTCCCTGTTACGCGCAGCAGCATTAAACCAGTCAACACTATCGTTGACCAGTTGATTGAGCCTGATTTGAAAACCTTAATCACTATTATGCATACCGAGTCAAACGACCATGAATTCCGCATCTTGGACCACGTTTAATTGCACGATAACAGCTCCAATCCTTCCATAATCAAATCAATCAAACGCGTGTTTGACTATTTCTAGTCAAACAATTTAAAACTTCCCAAATCGATTAATAGCGTGCAATGTTATAAATTGAACCCTTGTATTGTAGCTATGAACACCGAAACACAAACCCCCACTATCAAATTCTGTTAAAATCGTCCGTACAAAGATAAACGATCGTGTTTGACTTTTGTTCGACCGTGGAAATTCTCATCGCATATTTGATCTAAGGTACCAATTGAATTTATGTTTTTGTTCGTCGGCTTCATACAATCAAAAGCCCCAACATTCCTGTGGCCAATGATTGTTATTTGAAGTAATTAGAAAACTAGGGTTCTTATCATTTGAATTGGGGAAGACAACTATTTCGTGACCATTTATAATTATTTCAAAACAAGCATTAACACCAACTGATCACACAGATCAGTTGGTAACACATTGTGGGATAAAGAATGAACCGGCCAAATGGCCAAGGTTCGAGTCCCACCATAAGCATTTTTTTTGTGTGTTATTCTTTTATACTTATATTTTCTTAATTATTTTAAAAATCGTTTTAAAATACTAAAACTATTTTATAAATTTTACAAAATTTATTTTATGTTATTCCAATGATAAACTTTGCTGTCCAATTTTTAGTTTTTCAAAAATAATTTATTAAATATATATTATAAATATTACAAGTTTATTCATTTATAATTGTAAAATTCAATAAAAATATCTAAAGGATTTTATAAAATTCCACAAAAATTATCCTAAACTTGTACAACAATAAACATTTCAGAAATAATTTTTATTTCTAAAAAACCGTTCATTTTATATTTTTAATAAATTTTTGTTATTTTTAATCATAAATAAATCATAATAAATTCATTTTTTCAATATTTTTGCACCAAAATTTTACATAAATTATTTCTATTCATTTGGAACAGAAATACAATTTTTAATTTAAAAATTCTTTAATTTTAATATTTTTAGATATTTAAGTTATATTTTGACAAATTGAAATAAATAGATTAAATATTCTGTTTTCAAGAAAATAATTTTATAAAAATTATTTTCATACTAAAAACTTTATTTTGTGACCATCTTTAACTTAAGATTTACAAAAAGACTTTTATTCATTTATTTATTAAATTTCTTATATTTAATAAACAATTTGACTATTAATCAAATAAATACTTATCCCCAATTCGAAGCCCTAGAATATACTTGTAGACTAGATAGACTTAGACTTATTTGTTACCTTATACATAGGGTGACACTTGACAAACGTTGGATTACACTTATTCAATTTCACAAGACTTGACACCTTGCTAAGGTGAGTATTACTTATCCCTTTTTTCCGTTTTTACAACTTTTGGGGTGATTCATGCACAAGTATACAAAACTTTCATATTCATTTACACATACATTTTATTCATTTACAATTCATATACGTGTCTTGTTTATCTTTGTGCTTATGTTTGAACATGAACGTAGCTTACATACAAAATCATACAACTAGACATAACTTATGTTATGGTGCTCATTACACTTAGACGTAACTTATGTTACGGTGCTCATATAGACGTAACTTATGTTACGGTGCTCATTTAGACATAACTTATGTTATGGTGCTCTTTTAGACTCACACGTGTTGAGGTGCTCATTATCAATTTCATTGTACAAACTTTACATTTGATCTTTGTCTTGTTTAGTTACTTGCGTGTTTACATAATGCCTTGGTGATGCTAGACACATGAATTGTACTACTTTACAAAACTTATACTATACATACAAAACTAAGTAGTACTCACCAACATCATATGTTGACAAAATTATTTTCGTGCATGTTTCAGGATAAGCTGCTTGACGCTTCACATAGGACTTTGGACTTAGATTAAATCAATCAATTATCTTTATTTTGTTGTCTTGTATTTAATTTCACATGTTGTAAAACAATATTCAATAATCATATATTTACATTTTAGTACCATGAGCTTTTGAGCAATCGTCACTACGTGGCACCTCGATGATTCCGCCATCGGTTGGGGTGTTACAACAATATTTTGTATAGCAGTCACAATGGAGATATGACAATGAATAATGTAAGAGTATGAGTCCGACATGTAACAATGCGTCTTTTGTACAATCAAACCTTGTGTCGCATGAGACCTAACTCGCAAGTTAGTAAAAGTGTAACTGTTTTCGATCATCCCTGAATTTATGCGGGGGGGGGGGGGGTGTCAGACCTATAGCACTATAATCTAAACAGGCGGCTTGATCAATGTTAATGATTGTACTGCGTCTTTTTGTTACAGTAAAAATGAATCCACAAGTTTCAACATAATGAGAATGAGTAATTGTTGTTGTATAAAAAATGTTTAAACATGTTTCACCCCAAAAATGTAAAACAGTAAAAAGGGGCTATGTAAACTCACCGTTTGCGTAGTTACTTGAAATCCACCGAATGATGAGAGTTAAATGATAGCGATCCCAAATGATTAACCTAAAGGAAAAAAAAGATTTATAAGGGAATGAATCTTAAAGTCTTAGGTTTCGAAGATTGGGCACTTAGGGTTTTAAAGACTAGATTTGGGGATTCTATAGTTTTTGAATTGAATCCTAGTTGGTTTCAAATAATTATAATAAAATTTATAAATAAAATATCTTTTAATAATTATTTCAACTTATGAAGTCGTGAGGGAAAAATTAAAATTTGTAAATAATAAAGCGACTTGAATTTAAAATAATTGATTTTTTTGCAAATTAAATACGAAATAAAGGTAGAAATAAATAATAAATAACATATATATAAAAAAATACAAGTAAATCTTATTCCGAGGAAAAAAATATTTTATAATTTTTAAAACTCAAAATTTTGATATTCTTATATTTTAATTGGATTTATTATTATTATTAATGCAATAATTAGGAAATAATTATAAATAAAGTGCAAAACTATTATTTTTATTTTATAACAGTAGTTTATATGTGATGTAGGTGAAAAATAATTTTAAAAATTATTTTCCATATTATTTTCAATTAAAACAAAATTTAATTGAATATAATCAATTAAATAGGATTAAATCATAAAAAAGGGGTAAAAATAATCTTTTTTTACATGAATAAAATTACAAAAAAGTTTTATATCGTTAGGAATAATTCTACAAAAAATTTGGTATTAAAATGATGTAAAACAATTTTTTAAAGAATTAATTGCGATTTAAAACAAATAAATACATTAAAACTAATAAATAATTATTTTTCTGAAAAATGAAATTATGAACATAAGCTTTCAGATAAAAAAAATAGGAAAATTTTTATACAAGGTTTTGAGTAGATTTGATAATTAAAACAATTTAAAATATTATATATATATATATATATATATATATATATATATATGTATTTGTGTAATTAATAAAGCAAAGCAAACAAATAAAAAATAAAAAAACCCTTCACTTGTGGAATTCGAACCCGAGATCTGATCTGTGAAAGAATCTCGCCCAGACTAACTGGTCTGGATTTCTTTTTGTGTTAGATATCAGTTTCGATGTTCTTTTATAAACTACTTGAAAACAACAAGGATTTCCCCAATCTATCACTTATAAACCCTAGTCTTCTAATCCCCCAATTGACCAACTATATGAACCCGATTGCGATCAAGAGTTTAGGGCTTTTATTCCTAACCTAGAATTGACCACAGAGAAGTAATTAATTGACATGTACCTAGTTTAAGGAAGGCGAACACGACCGAAAAGGAGACGAACCAAAAACGAGTCAATCCGATCTCTGTGATGTTTTTAGGCGAAAACTGATATATGGGAACTTATTTTTGGCACCTTTAGGGTTTTGGTAGGAGTTTGATTGTAGTGAAACAAGCTATAAGTATCGATTTGCGATTTGGTTTATGGAATGTTATAACTCGGTTATTAATCATTCTAATTACCCCAAAAATCACGGGTAATAGACAAAATTGACAGCGATGATTGTTGACTGGATGATTTACGCACATCAAGGGTGTGTAACTTTGGAATGTTAAGCTGAAAAACGCGCAAATTGAAGATTGTATGACAGTTGACTTGGGTTTTGACTTTCAGTTTTGTCTAAAGGAAACATGTTACATATTAAATGTTTCTAAATTATAACACAAACACCTAAGTGGTGTAGTGGTGGTTTGTTGTGTGATAAGACTCTGACCCGGCTTGAAGCCTGAGTCTAGTTTGGAACACCTTTTTTAATAAGATTTTGATAATATTAATTGTTTAAATATAATCCTAATATATTTTAATATCATGGTAAAATAGTTTGACGTAGGAAAATGTCAAAATGGACAAACGGAGATGTTTTTAGATTACAAAAACAAAAGAAAATACAAATGTGAAGGGTTACGAGAAAGGTGTAATGGATATTTGAAATAGTTTATTTATGTTGATGAATTTGGACAACCCATGACTGTTATGGTTTGGGTCCCCCAAACTAAGTAAGTTGTTTAAGTGAGTACAGGACGACCATGAAGGGTTGCTGGTTTATTCGATAGTGGTTGTTCTGGTAAAGAATATGAGGTGAATTTTAGGTTACAAATGGTAACGAATCATTTGCTTATGTAAATATGTTAATCTTTGCACTTTAAATTGTTATATCACCAAAAACGTATGATTACTCACATTTTCACTTTGGATAACTACTTGTCAAATTAAGAGGGAGACTACTTGTTAAAAATTTCTATTTTTACACTTTTCTAAGGAAAAAAAAATTCAGGGGGAAATTTTCCTAAACAGAAAAGATAATAGCGTGTGTTTAGGGGGAGTATTTAATTTAAAAAAAGTCAAACACATAGAAAAACTCAGAAAATGAGATGTCATGGTGCGAAAAAAGAGATAGGACATTGTACATAAGATGTTGGACTGTCGCATTGAAAAATAAACTAAAATGTGCTAAATGTGATAACAACTTCATCATATGATGTAGGGGTGAGCAGAGAAACCGAATAAAAAAATGATTTAACCAAAACGAAAAACCGAACCACGCAAAACATCAGAAAAACGAACCGAAATTAGTGGTTTGATTTCGGTTTTGCATTTTATAAAAACTGAAAAAAATGAACCGAATGTCCTAACAAATATTTTTTTTAAGTTTCTTATATATTGATTTATGAATTATTTGTTTTATTCTTAAATGTTAGGTATTTATAATAAGAACATTAAAATGTTTATCAATTTCTAAGCAATTAATATCGGCGCTGTCTCAGTGCTATAACGGTATACCGATATGGCCGATATATCAGCCGATATACATATCCTAAATATCGGCCATATCCCCGAAAATATCAGTTTCTTTTTGCTAGACACGTTTCAGATGTAGATGAATGTTTCAGGATGATTATTTGGGCCGTGGATGAAGAAGATAGTTGAATATTAGGGTTTATACTTTACCAGATATGTGAATTAAGAGGATATGCACTTGAATGAGCCTTAGCATGCAGTAGCGATGGAGTCTTGGCAGCCATGAAAGAGTTTTGAGGATTGGAGAAGATGATGGAGGCTGCAATAAAAGTTTTAGGGTTTCGGCCTCTTTATTTTATAATATAGAAACTTTACATTATCATCCTTAAACTTTGAATATTATCATATTTAACCCAAAACTATTCTCAAATGTCTATTTTAGCTTTAGAGCTTTAATATTTAGCATATTAACTCTTTATCTTTAAAAAAATAAAAAATATATATATTGTTTACTTTACCCATATCCCACCGTGATAACCGATATCTCAAATACCAGTGCTTGACGGATAACCGGTATTTTACCGCATTAACTGCTTAGATCTACTTTTTAATGATTTATCCATTGCTTAAAAAAATATCAAAATGTAGCATAAAAATAATTAATTTTCAAAGTATTACAAAAGAAATTTCTTTATAAAAACTTTGAAAAAACATAAAATTAATTTAGAATATTATCTTTATATAAACAATATTAATTCAAAAGGTTAAATATATTAACATAAATGTAAACATCTAAAAAAGATTCTTAAAACTTGGATTATACGATTTATAATTTTATGTAATTATGTTCCATAAACCGCAAAGTCCACAACGAATGGATGTCAATTTCTAGGGAGTAGCCTTGTGTCATAGCAATGCAAGAAACAAACATCGGTTACTATTTCGACTTATGAAGCTGAGTATGTTGCCGCTTCTTCATGCTATTCACAGGTTATCTGGATTCAACAGCAGATGCGGGACTACGGTTTGAAATTTCTAACTACCCCTATTTATGTTGATAATGAGGCCGCAATCGCAATTACTAAGGACCCGGTTACCTACTTTAAGGTCAAACACATCCATGTCCGCTATCATTTCATACGAGACTGTTACGAAAAGAAGCTTATAGGTTTTGTTACGATTCACACCAACCACCATTTACTAAAGCTTTTGACAAATCTCGGTTCGAGTACTTGCTTTTAGTAAATGGTGTCAAAGAAAAACAAGATAGTCCACATCGGTGCTTCATTTTCTATATATATTTTCTTTTGTCAAAATTACAAAAAAACATTTGAACAACAACAAAAACCAAAAACATTGAAAATCTCAAAAATGACAAAAACATCAAAAAATGAAAAAAAAAAAAGAGTTTTTGATGTGCGGATAAGAGAAAAATGATAGTACATTAGTGGACTGTCTGATTTCTGAATATTTAAATTGCAAATGATAATCAATCTTACAAATCATATACCGGTAGGCCTGAAAATCATTTCAAAGTTGGCACAATGATATAAACATTAACAACTTAAAGTCAAGTGGTTATCCCAACTCAGTGGCATATGGTCTTAGTACTGAAATTTCGATTGATGGGTTGCCAAAATATGAGGTTTCGGGTCTTTAAGTTTGTGATACATCCGGGAACAACCGGTCAAATATTGGATTTCTTTGAATTCCGATTGGATCGACCAGGCATTCTTCAATGTGCTAAAAGAATCATTTATGCCAAACCCTTATTCTCACACATAAATAAGAGTATCAGCTGAGCAGTGCGAGCATCTTTCATCTCTAGCTATTCGTACAGGTAAACCATTATACATGTGAAGTGTACTATAGCTAATGCTGACGCTTATGGTGCCTGTTCACTAGGATAGTGACCTGGATTGGACACACCTGCTAAGCTCGGTTTCTAAATCAGCCACATGTACTATAGATAATAAATACTGACCTTATGGTGATTGTACACTGGATAGTGACTTAGATTGTACACGCCCTCTAAATTTTCTATACACATTAACACTAAACTTTTCAAACCGACTGGGTTCCTGGGAACCCACCCTTTTAACATTGGATTCGCCCTTGCTTGTGTCTTGGTTACAAACATCATGCAGCTCATCTCGTGGTATGTAGTTTGGATGTTGCTCCATTGCTGTAAATATGACATCTTCTTAAGAATTACGTATCTAGTTATGCAATGCAAATGTAGCATGATAACATCAATTTGTATTTGCACGCTGTGACAACTGTCACCCTTAACTTTTAGCAGGTTGTCAGATCTAGTCCGTGTACTTCCAATGTTTTTGAATCTAATAAAATTTGAGTTCTTTCGATTATATATATATATATATTTTTTTTTGGAAATGTTTACATTTTGACCGAACGCGTACATGAATACATTATTTTAATCAAGATATATTTTAGCATTTATACCAAATATATATGTTAATTATTTACTGAAATTAATAAAAAGTTTTGAAAGTTTAAGATTTATAAGATTTAAAAACATTTTAGTTAACCTAGTTTAACTAAGTTAAAGTTTTATAAAGAAATTATTAACCAAGTTATTCATAATATCAACTTAGTTAAGTAAGGGAGGGACCTAAATTGCCAAATATTAAAAGTGATTCAAATCTGTTTCTTTTTCCCTCGCTGCCACACGTTTTTCCGGCCGAGCAGAATTCTGGCGATCGGAATAAAACTCCGGCGACCTGTGGCTTCCCATTTTAATGCCTTTAACACGTATTTAATGTACCATAACGTTTCTCCTTCAAAATTAAACAACTTAGTATGATTAAACGTGAATATAACGTGCATTTAAGGGGGTTTCAAATCGAGTCCGGCAAGCGAAACGCCCGAAATTTTAATGGTGATAATGATACGTTTTTCAACGAGATTATTATATAAACTTGAATATTTTTCACCTCTGCACTCTTTTACAACACAAACCCAGCACAAAATCGCACTCTAAACGACTAAGGAGCTAAATAATCGGCCACATAGTGTTCGGCCGTTTTTCTTCTTTTTGAGCCATAAAACGCGACTGTAAGTCCCATTTCATCAAGCCGTTTTGTTATTCTTCTCATTCCGATCATTAGCCCCATGAATTTAGATGTTAAACATCTCTGTAACGAGTTATTGATTTTAATCTAGGGTTAGGGTTTATGTAGGATGATTTGGGGAAGAAGATGAAACTTGCTAAAAGGGTTATAGGATTTTATTTTCAAACTTATCTAACAAAAATAGTTGTAGGGTAGTGGTTGTATGTTGGGTATGTAAACTGAAGGGGGGCGGGTTCGAACCCCACTAACCACGTTTCTTTTCATTCTATTTTTTTAGCTTTTGTTTTTTTTATACCTTTATATTAATAAATAAACCTATTAAACTTGGAATATTCATAATAAATCCAATTTTTACCCAAAAATTATGAAAATTTAGGTGTAGCTTCTTGACACCATAAAGAAAAATATCACACTTTTACTTTCTGAAAATTATTAAATTTTTGTTATTTTATTAATTTAAATTGTTTTAATCATAATTAATTCATAAAACATTCATTTTTAATGATTTTAATCTCAAACTTTTTGGTAGATTATTTCTAATAATTATGAACTGAAATAAAAATTATTGGTTCAGAAAACATTTATTTTTATTGATTTTCCTATTTTAATCATTTAAACATGATTTAAATTCATTAAATCAGTTTTAAATATAAATAAGTTTATAAAAATTATGAGAAAATTATTTTTATTACTTTACATCAGAAAGCATCCATTTTATATAAAAATAGCATTTTTGGATCATGTCTTGTATTATTAGTCTTATTTATGTTTAATTAGATATAATTAATCATTTATATATTTATACTATTTAATATCTATTTTATAAATTTTTTTATTATAAAATAGAAATATTTCTTTGTTGGAAAGTCTTAGTTATTATTTGTTGGATCATTGTGCAACTCATAATCATTTATTTATACATTTATAATTATTGAATTTATTTACAATAATTAGTACAGTAATTAATTACATTATTTTGTCTTAATTATTCGAACATAAGTTTTATCTAAATATTCAGTTAGTAATAATTATATTACCTACACCACATTTATAAACTTTGCCATATCATTTTTGATATACAACTTCTATATTAATTTGGCTTATCATAAATACTCTAATTCCCCAAATCGACTTAGCAAACCCTAATGCCTTAGACCCTAGATACCTTAGACTTTTTAGACACTTCCTTATTAGTATTCTTACACATTATAGGTTGAATTCCTTGGAATTCCCATTACTTAGCTCACGACCGCTTAAGTGGATTTTGATCGCTTTCGCAAACTGTGAGTATATCTTTTCCCCTTTTTACTGTTTTACTATTCTGGGGTGACTCATGTACTTACTATCAAGTTTCTATTTTTTTTTACTAAATGCAATTCTCATGTGTGTTTGCTTTATGTTAATTGGTGTGTCTATGACTTGTCAAAATCATTAACCGCTGGGCGGCCTAGCATTTCAATGAATAGTACTATGGTATACCCCTTTGAGACTCTGTTGAGAGAATCTTGGTCATTGTCTTGTTAATTCATTATTCATTTGGTTAGTCATGTGTTAGTCATTATTCATAGGCTTGGTTTTGAACGGATATTACTTATTACATAATTGCAAATGGTACCGCACATGAATTGCTAAACACTTTTCCTACTATATTTATTCAAACAGGGTATACTCACCAATACATTTTGTATTGACCAAATCATTTTCGTACATGTTTCAGGTTCTTATGAGATTACTTCCAAGCGTTTGGAACATAGACTTAGATTGAGATTACTGTATCTTAGTTTAGATTGCTAGTCGTAATTGTTGTATTTATTTTAATGTAATAAATTATTAAATTCAATGTATTCAAATTTACATTTCTAGCCCATGAGCTATTGAACAATCGTCACTACGTGACACCTCGATGTTTCCGCCATCGGTTGGGGTGTTACACACGCTATACTTTGGCATCTTACCAAGTATATTAAATCGTTTCTTCAAAATTCCAAATGACCTCTCAATATAACTTTGTAAAGATAAATGTGAACGGTTGAAAGCTTCTTGCATATTATTCGGGGGCTCTCTTTGAAATTGAGATTGATGGTATCTTGTCTTGGAATATTGAACAAGGTATCCTTCTCTATCTTGATATCCTTTATCAACCAAATAATATCTACCTGATAAAGGAGTTGAAAAACAAAACGCATTGCAATTTATTAAAAGTAACATGAAACAATTCCAAATATACGTGTAAACAATTCTAAATATTACCTTCAAGTGGTTTATGGGAAGTTGAATTTGCTATTTTGGGTCGCGTTAATGAAAACACGCGTGTCATGTGCTGATCCCTCCCATCCGATCGATATGAAAGGGAAACACATATCGAAATCACATGTTGCCATTATGTTGAAAGTTGGTACCCCTTTTCTACCAATATAAGGTAGTTGTTGACTCTCTGGGATGTAGTCCCCTATGTGTGTACCATCAATACATCCAATACAATCCTAAATATAATTTGCACATTAGTTAATTAACAAAGTACACAAGTAGGAATGACATTAATCAATTCAATACCTTGAAATACGGCATGCATCTTTTGTTGTTCAAGATTTGAGGTGCTAAGAAATGAAAAGTTGGATCTTATGGTCTTATAATGTCGTGTGCTAGACCTTGAAAACCTTTTTCTCTACCAGTTATTGCCTCTAGAACTTTATGAAATGCTCTACTAATAGTCTCCCTAGAACGTTGAAAACCCTCCCAAACATCCCTGTTAGATAAACCCAATGACAATGTATACAGAAATATCCCCACCTTCTCACAAGTTGACATTTTATCACTTTGCAATCCATACTTTGATTCAAGCTCTCTACATAATGTCGTAAACACGTTTGGATGCATTCTAAATGCATTTACACATCGTATAGGATTGCCATTCAAAACATCTATAATCCAAGCTTGTCCCGTTTGAGGTGATGTCATGCATGGTTCCTTGTATATATGTTTATAATAGCATGCAACAACTAGATCACTTGTATAGGTTGAATCCAACAAAAAATTAGAATAATGCAATTTGTGCTTCTTTTTTGTTTCGTTATCAATAATAACCCTGGTAATAAACTCAATATTAGCTTAACATATAAACACATAAATAGCTAAAATATGAACGTATAAACAACTTAACATATAAAGACATAAATAATATTCATTCTCAAATAAATAAAAATTAAAATAAAAAGATATCAAATAAATTCAAATATAATCATGTCACTAAAACATCAAGACAAAAAAACAATAAATCAATCCAAAAGCACTCAAATCAAACAAATAGAAACAATAATGTCTTCGTAACATTTCCTCAAAGAAGACTTTCGTCGGTGAGCCTTTGCTTTCGTTGCTGCCACGCTAACCTACCAGTATCATGTCGCACCTTTATAAACATTTCTCTTTTCAGGGGATCTTTTAATAAAATGTATAAAATGACCAAAATAGGCATAACTAAAATCTTATATGCGCATGTTTTTTACCTTTTTATGGTAAAATGAGTATTTGTGTCATTTTACTCATTAAAATCTTTTGGCTTGTAGGAGCTTTTTCTTACACGCTAGTACTATTAGTGTTTCAATATGTAACTTTTTTTCTCCTAAGCTAAAAATTTCAAGCCCCTTCAACCAAACAAGGATTTTTGTCGAGAAAAAGGTTTTTCTTAAAAACTTAAAGCTCCTAAAAGCCTCTAGCCAAACATACCCATAATGCGTTGATGAGCTGGTTTAGCTTACACAAAATCACATTATAGGCCATAACAAGTCATTTTATTGTTCAAAACATGTATATGATATTCAATGCTCAATCTGGATTGCTATGTACTAGTTGGTTTAGATTACACAAAGTTACATCAAGTAATAACAATTTAGTTTGGTGTTAAAAACATTTAGAGCAAATTACACAACTAGTCCCTGTGGTATTTTCGTGTCACGACTTTAAATACATATTTATTGAAAACAATACAACTGGTCCAAGGTTATGCATAAAGTAACATGATTGACTCCTAGCCAAGGACCAACTATATTACGCCAGAGACCCACCATATGAAGTAACCGTGTAATGAATCCATACATTTATCCACGTTTCGTGATCAAATTTAAGTTTTTGGTCTCTTGCTAATGCAACGGTAATATTCTCTACATACTTCCGATATTATGCTATATGCGGATCCTAGTTTCTTATTTTTATTAATTATTATATAGTTTTGATTAGGATATAGTTTTGATCAAGTTAAAGAGTTAACTGGTCAAAATTTTCATTCATGACCCATATTTTTGTTCATATCTAAACATCAACACTAACCCACATACTCAAAATCAGATAAGTTGAACACAATCCATGTTCATTTTCTCAGTTCAATATATGAGGTAAACAAGCATTTTATGTTTGACAAATCCCAAAGGGTAAAACCAAATTCTGAAAGTTATTTTTGGCATGTAGCATCAACGTATTCCAAACGCTCCCACTATTTGCACAAGCAAAATTTTTATCCACACAACCCTCTACGGGCCGTAGAGGGCTCTACGGCCCGTATACAACATTTTTTCTTGTTCTATGGGCCGTAGAGGCCTCTACGGCCCGTAGGTAATCATCACAATGATTGAATGATTGTCAATCATTGGTAATGATTACCTACGGGCCGTAGAGGTCCCTACGGCCCATAGAAGAATCAAACCTTATTTTAGCAGAATGGAGGGCAAGGATGGGAAGGATAAGTTTGATTTGTGTGACCTACGGCCCGTATAGACCTCTACGGGCCGTAGAAGGCTAAAAAAACATAACAGTAACTCTACGAGGTTTGATCTTGCGGACATTATCACACAAACACACAAGTCGTCTCGATATAAACCATAAACCAATATAAACACAAAGTCGTCTCGATATAAACGATAAACCAAAACATAAACACAAACGTCGTCTACCATAAACCAATATAAACACAAAGTTAACTAATCGTTTATATACGCAACAAAATAAAACTAAAAGTTAACAGAGGCGTTCAAAATAAAGATTGTTTAAATACATAAGATGATCAGAAATAAAACATCGTAGAGTCAGTCGGCGGCGCGGTCCCGGGCTCCTGCGAAGACGTGTCGGGCTGCTGGGAGGACGTCACGGGCTCGTGCGTGCTGGTCCCTAAAGTCGGTGGGACACGAGCCTGCATGCCTAGGTGGCGATACATATCCTGCTGGCCAGCAATCAACCAGCGCATCGCGTCGTCCTGCCGATCACGCCACTGACGCGTATCGGCGTCCTGCTGCTGACGCCAGGTGTCCTGCTGCTGACGCCAGGTGTCCTGCTGCTGACGCCAGGTGTCCTGCTGCTGACGCCAGGTGTCCATCTGCTGACGCCATGCACGCATCTCGACAGCCTCCTCGGCAGCCGCACGAACGTCCGCCCTAACATCAGGAGGCAACCTGAGGGAGTGATAAACGCGCGCCGGTATCTGCAAGTCCTCAGGCTGCTGCTGAGGCATCTCGACGTCCCTAAGACCGCCCCCCTCCTGCTCATGCACAAACTGCAACCCGACCTCCACAGCATCACCTGCAATGGATAACAATAAATAATTAATAAATAATAATAATATTCCAGGATTTTATAAAAAAATTGGGCAGAGTTTCCCCTGTTTTTAGGCAATCCAGACAACACAAGTTGTCTACAAGTTTCCCAAATAATAATAGTAATAATAATAATAATAATAATAATAATAATAATAATAATAATAATAATAAGTATAATAATAATAATAATAATAATAATAATAATAATACCTCTAAGGCCCCGATGTACTAACGGCTCATGCACAAACTCCACGCCACCGGGACCAATCAGATAGTGGAACTCATCATGATCCGGCGTCTTCGCCTTCTTCGCCGCACAAAGCATAGCCTTCATCGTTTGTAGACCTAATGGGCTGAAAGAAACTCAAAAACATTAACATTAATAATAATAATAATAATAATAATAATAATAATAATAATAATAATAACAACATTAATAACCGAAATACCTGGGCGGTAGTGACGGAAACCGATTACGGTTAACATAACCGTAATACTTCACGCCATCGCAGCGCTCAGCAATCCTGCTGATGAGCCCCCCGCATGGGATGCCTCCCTTCAACGGCTTATGGGGGAAGGCGGCAAAAAACTCGGCCATGACCCGATGCAAGGCAATCGGCTTGCCGGTGAGTATGCAATGCAGGTACATCAGGTCCGTCTTCGTCACCCGCTCGTTACTATTCCCCCGTGCCGTTAGGGAATAAGTAATGCAACGGTGAATGTAACGAACTACGGGGTGACGAATGTTTGATGCCCTGTCACACCTATCCCTGCACAGCATAATAATAGTAATAATAATCAGAACAAAGATATTGAAAAAAAATAATAATGATGATGATAATAATAATAATAATAATAATAATAATAATAATAATACTTCTCTGCCGGGTTGCCGAACTCGGGACCGCCAATGGTGGGCCACCACGCATAGAGGTCGTCATCAGCGACAGTAGTCACCGCCCTAGTGTAGACATCCTGAACATTAACATTAACATTAACATTTCGAATAAGAACAAAAACAAAAATAATAATAATAAAAATAAAAATAATATTAATACCTCTACAAGGTCGTCGCGAGTGTACCACCGGATGTGCGTAGCCCACTCATCTAGAGAATAACCATACTCAACGCCGAGTATGGAAAACTCAATATCCCTCGGTGGGCGGCCTGAAGATCCGGCGCCCGACGATCCGGCGTCCGACGATCCGGCACCGGGCGGGCGAAACCGAAAGGTGGATAGAAACTCTATCACCAACGGCCTATGGGACGGCGCGCAAAAGTCGTCGAAAAACCTGTCCAGTGGGCTCCCTTCCGGGATCCACTGTCGGGCAATCGCCTCAGCACCCCTACACTCCCGAAGCGCGGCCCAAGAAATCCCACGCGCCGGCACAATCTTCTTCTTCCTCAACCTATGAAATCTGGCACCCGCGTAATCGACTCGCAGAACTCGCGAAAAGCTGGTGACCACAACTCTTTTTTCGTTTCCTCAACTTCTCTATATTTTTTATCTCATTTATCATCTTCTCGATCGCTGCATGGGAAACTTTACCGAGTAGGTCCTCAAAAATCGGTATGTCATGGTGCACCTTTTTCACAGACAAACTCTCTTCAAACGAGTGATTTATTGCCCTCTCTTGTGACGTTACCACATCGTCTGCAATCATCACAAGTTTGTGGAGCGAGTTGTTCGGCCCCTTAATCTGCATCTTAAACCGTGAATGCTGGCTCTCAGCTCTGTTGGTCGTATATTGACCAAAGTTGTAGTTTGTGTCTGTCCATGCAGAAACAAACCTTTCTTTGTAGTCACGGAGCCAGACCCGGTCTATATATTTAAAAACATCTGTAAAGATAGAAAAAAGATATTTGTTAATGTGTGTATGCGTTTTAAACTAAATTAATAAAATATGTACCAGTTCGTTCGTCTTGACATAGTCGTCTGTAGAATCGGTCTAACCAGTGCTGATAAAATGCCGGAGATGAAGATCTACATAATCGCTTAAAAGATTTCACGAATATTTTCCAATCTTCATCTCCAAAGGCTTGTCTGCAGTGCTTCAGTATATTTCGTTGAATGTGCCACCTGAATGCATAACAACAACAACAACAACAACAATAATAATAATAATAATAATAATAATAATAATAATAATAATAATAAAAATAAAAATAATAATAATAATAATAATAATAATAATAATAATAATAATAATAACAACATGTATACCTGCATAACAACTTCGAAGCTGCTGGAAATACAATGTCGCATGCATTCATCAAGGCTTTCTCACAATCAGTAACTATAGCACGGGGCTCCGTACTATCTTCTAGCAACTCTTTAAGCCTTTGTATCACCCACAAGTAGTTATCTTTTTTTTCACGGGAGATGAATGCATGGGCGACAATAAACGACTTGGATGTTGATGTCATCCCCACAACTTGAATAAACGGAAGTTTATGCTCGTTCGTTTTGTAGGTCGCATCAATCATCAGCACATGCGGGAACGTGTAACACCCCAACCGATGGCGGAAACATCGGGATGTCACGTATTGATGATTGTTCAGTAGCTCATGGTGAATAATAAGTTTCATAAATGATTTAAATAACTTACATACAAATGTTCTAGAATTTGTACTTCAATTTGAATAAAACTAATCACATATCTTCAAGCATCAATACAAATCTTCAAGCAACTAGAACCTGAAACATGTTAAGTTGAAAAGGTTTTGGGTCAACAAAAGTTGGTGAGAATTACATAGGTTTTTGATAATTGAATAAAGATGATGTGCAATTCATGTGTCATGTCAATCTAGTCCATATGTGAGAACATACTAGAAATAAATCGAGTGCATAATCAACCCTGATGACTGTTATAAAATGATACATACCATACGCTCATGGTCCAAAATGTTATACGATAACAAACACCCACGTAACCTTTGTAGGAGGCACGTATCCGGGTGGGATTGTCAGTCCAATAGATCTATCAATGTATACCGCCGGCTGATCAATGTTAATGATTATGCTAGAATGGTGCTTACTCTAATCATGCTCAAGACATAATGCAACATAGAAAACACATAGACACATTGATGATTGAATTGCAATGATGATGTTATAAACATGTTTCACCCCAAAAATGGTGATAAATAGAAAAGGGGCTATGTAAAACTCACCTTGGTAAAATGTTATATCTGTTGAGAAAAGTGTTGACCAAATGTATCAAGTATCACCCTAAAATGAGGTAATAAATATGTCTAAGTCTATCAAGTCTACAAATGTATAAGTTCTAGGGCTTCGAATTGGGGATAATTGCTCGTTTGATTAATATTAGAAATATTCGCCAATTGAGAGAAATTTAGTAAATAAATAACTAAAAATCTTTTTAGGAAATTTAAAGTTAAGATGGCCACAATGATGTATTTAAAGTATAAAAATAATTTTTATAAAATTATTTTCTTAAAAATAGATTATTAAATCTATTTATTATAAATAGCCAATATTTAACTTTAATATTCAAAAATACTAAAATTTAAGAATATCTATTTTAAAAATCATATTTCTGTTCTAAATGGTTAAAAATAATTTGTATAAAATTTTGGTGCAAAAATACCAAAAATTGGATTTATTATGATTTAATTATGATTAAATCTAACAAAAATTGCTTAAAAATATTAAATAAATGATTTTTCTGAAATAAAAATCATTTTTGAAAAGCTTAATGTTATAAAAACTTAGGATACTTTTTGCGGGAATTAATAAGATCGTTTTGATATTTTTATAGATTTTTAAAAATAAAATAGAATAAACTTGATTTAATTATTATAAATATTAAATCAATGAATTTTAGAAAACTAAAAATTGTAGATGAAACTTTGACATCAGATTTGTTAAATATAATTTTTTTAGAATTTATAAAAAGGTTTTGATATTTAAAAAGGAATTTATAAGTTTAAATGTAATATATATATATATATATTGTTGAAAAGAAACAAAATAAACAAAAAGATTCGTCTGACCCGGGACTCGAACCCGCGTGGGTCAGCATGTGAGCCACAGACACAACCACCTGATCTGTATGATCAGTTGTGTTTATTTCTTGTTTTTGAAATATAAATAACATAACCCAACCTAGTGTTCTTCCCCAAATTAACAACTTCAAGCCCTAGATTTATAATAGTTTGATTTACACAACAATAACCCAATTAATCATAGGGTTATTGTTGTGTGTATGCCGAATGACAAAACCCACAGAAAAGATTAGACTTACAAGTATGTTTCGTGTTCGATTGAACAGTCAACCAAAAAGTCAACTAATGCTCGTAAAATTATACACAGAGTGAAAAGAAAGAGATTGAAGGTTGAGAAGAGATCATGAGCGAGTTGTGAAGACGTGTGAACGTCCAATTTATACTGCAATTGTCTAGATCGTTTAATTGGTAGGTTTGACCAATGTTTAATGTCAAAACGCGAAAAAGGTAAATTGGTTATCAATCAATCTATAATCCACGCGTTAGTGAGTTAATATAGGCCGAGTCATAAGTCAACTGTGATAACTTTGTGTGTGATTGCTGGATCAAAGGAAAGAAAAAGAAGAAGAAAAAAAAAATAAATAAATTTATAACCTGCAGCTGCTGTTACGCGACCCAGGGAGAAGGAAAAGGAATCAGCAATGCGGGTTTAAATATAATACAGGTTAGGAATAAACCAATATAGAGGTGTAGCCCGGTTGGTTAGGTTGGTGTGTGTGTATGTGAGTGATCCGGGTTCGATCCCTGCTGAGGGCACATATATTTTTTTTTGACTAAAGCTGATAAGAGGAGGGATGTTTGGGCTTGTTTTGGGCTGGATATCAGTCTGGCTGGGCTTCAGAAATAAAAGAAAAAGGGTGTTGGGTTGGGTTTAAGGTTATGGACTTGGGTTAAAGATGGTGGGTTAGTATGTAGGTTTGATTAGAGTTTGTTTTATAATTATTATTATTATTATTATTATTATTATAAAAATAAATGCATTACATATATATATATATATAGGTTGCGAGTTAGGATAATTAAATATAGACTTGGGCACATTAGTGTGACGAAGGTAAGGACGTTTATATTAAGATTTGGGGAAAAATTCGCGATGTTACAGTCTCCCCTACTTTTGAAAACTTCGTCCCGAAGTTTATTGAAAACACAGGGTTGAAGGGGGTTGGATAAAAATTAGGGCAAGTGTGACTTGAAGAGTTTTATGTTAGGGCATGACAATGAATAGAGTAACCTGTCTCGAATAGCGTGGACAGGAGGCGCGTTACGTGTGAGTTGAGCTACTAAATGAACTACTAGATATCTAATGTTTACATTTGGTTAACTACCGAAAATCTTGATAGCATTTCACACCACCTTAACGTACCTGTAAATTCATGATTACGTTCCGGACCGCAATCACCAATTTACCTTACATTAAGGTTTTGTGTCCTTCTATGTCTCTACCGATTGTTGAGCAGGTCTGATAGTCTCCACCAGTCGTTGAGAAGGTGGTAGGGCCTCTCCCGACTATTGGAAAGACATGATGACCTCTACCAATCGTTAAGTAGATTGTTTGGTAGTCAACCATTTGTTGTACAAGTAAGCACGTATGATCATAGATATATCAATCAATTCACATTCAAACAAGCATGCACACAAATGTTATGATAATACTCGAATTTATACATGGAATTAAAGAGAAAAATAGACATCATTCAGGTAGTAGAGTTTGCTGTGAAGTAGTTGGAGGGTCTCGGTTTAGTTTAGGGCATCGGTTACGGTAGTGATTTGGGTTTCCACATTTATAGCATAATTACCAGGGTTGTGAATAATTGCAGTCAGTTGGGCATCAATACCTTTGTTGTTTTTGTTGTTGTTGTGGTTGGTGTTGTGGTTGTTGTTACTTTCCTCTTGGTTTTCACCACTGTTATTGCGAGTGCTACGACGTGGAGACATGATCCGTAAGGGACACAATGAAGGTTCAATGTGGCATAAAATGAATGAGGTGATATAAGGAATGTAATCATTTATTCATTAATTAAAACGAATAAACGAAAACGTTGACTTATCAAAGACTCCAGATTCTAATAACATATGAAGACATGCTTTAGCCTATAAGTGAACACTCATCCCGAGAATTCCCAGGTAGGCATCCGGGTCCCTCGTCTGATTGGGATATATGCGCAATGCCAGCCTAGACAGAAGACTCAGAATACAGGCGTTCACCCTTCCAGATTGCACGTGTTCGTTATTAAAATCTAGAACTTCGACGAGATCTCAAGGTAGTTCAGGTTAAACCTGAGGATTTTGTCCTATTAGTCTAAGAGTAGATCCACTGATGGAGAGCAACCTTCTTGTAGGAATGAAAGTAGGGATAAGAAGTAGGAGGGAGATAGAGAATAGCAAGCAAAAGAAACAAGTACTGGTTAAATCCTATGGTTATAGACTAGATTATTTTTCTAATAACCTAATTCCCTATAACCATGGCTCTGATACCAATCTGTAACACCCCAACCGATGGCGGAAACATCGGGATGTCACGTATTGATGATTGTTTAGTAGCTCATGGTGAATAATAAGTTTCATAAATGATTTAAATAACTTACATACAAATGTTCTAGAATTTGTACTTCAATTTGAATAAAACTAATCACATATCTTCAAGCATCAATACAAATCTTCAAGCAACTAGAACCTGAAACATGTTAAGTTGAAAAGGTTTTGGGTCAACAAAAGTTGGTGAGAATTACATAGGTTTTTGATAATTGAATAAAGATGATGTGCAATTCATGTGTCATGTCAATCTAGTCCATATGTGAGAACATACTAGAAATAAATCGAGTGCATAATCAACCCTGATGACTGTTATAAAATGATACATACCATACGCTCATGGTCCAAAATGTTATACGATAACAAACACCCACGTAACCTTTGTAGGAGGCACGTATCCGGGTGGGATTGTCAGTCCAATAGATCTATCAATGTATACCGCCGGCTGATCAATGTTAATGATTATGCTAGAATGGTGCTTACTCTAATCATGCTCAAGACATAATGCAACATAGAAAACACATAGACACATTGATGATTGAATTGCAATGATGATGTTATAAACATGTTTCACCCCAAAAATGGTGATAAATAGAAAAAGGGGCTATGTAAAACTCACCTTGGTAAAATGTTATATCTGTTGAGAAAAGTGTTGACCAAATGTATCAAGTATCACCCTAAAATGAGGTAATAAATATGTCTAAGTCTATCAAGTCTACAAATGTATAAGTTCTAGGGCTTCGAATTGGGGATAATTGCTCGTTTGATTAATATTAGAAATATTCGCCAATTGAGAGAAATTTAGTAAATAAATAACTAAAAATCTTTTTAGGAAATTTAAAGTTAAGATGGCCACAATGATGTATTTAAAGTATAAAAATAATTTTTATAAAATTATTTTCTTAAAAATAGATTATTAAATCTATTTATTATAAATAGCCAATATTTAACTTTAATATTCAAAAATACTAAAATTTAAGAATATCTATTTTAAAAATCATATTTCTGTTCTAAATGGTTAAAAATAATTTGTATAAAATTTTGGTGCAAAAATACCAAAAATTGGATTTATTATGATTTAATTATGATTAAATCTAACAAAAATTGCTTAAAAATATTAAATAAATGATTTTTCTGAAATAAAAATCATTTTTGAAAAGCTTAATGTTATAAAAACTTAGGATACTTTTTGCGGGAATTAATAAGATCGTTTTGATATTTTTATAGATTTTTAAAAATAAAATAGAATAAACTTGATTTAATTATTATAAATATTAAATCAATGAATTTTAGAAAACTAAAAATTGTAGATGAAACTTTGACATCAGATTTGTTAAATATAATTTTTTTAGAATTTATAAAAAGGTTTTGATATTTAAAAAGGAATTTATAAGTTTAAATGTAATATATATATATATATATTGTTGAAAAGAAACAAAATAAACAAAAAGATTCGTCTGACCCGGGACTCGAACCCGCGTGGGTCAGCATGTGAGCCACAGACACAACCACCTGATCTGTATGATCAGTTGTGTTTATTTCTTGTTTTTGAAATATAAATAACATAACCCAACCTAGTGTTCTTCCCCAAATTAACAACTTCAAGCCCTAGATTTATAATAGTTTGATTTACACAACAATAACCCAATTAATCATAGGGTTATTGTTGTGTGTATGCCGAATGACAAAACCCACAGAAAAGATTAGACTTACAAGTATGTTTCGTGTTCGATTGAACAGTCAACCAAAAAGTCAACTAATGCTCGTAAAATTATACACAGAGTGAAAAGAAAGAGATTGAAGGTTGAGAAGAGATCATGAGCGAGTTGTGAAGACGTGTGAACGTCCAATTTATACTGCAATTGTCTAGATCGTTTAATTGGTAGGTTTGACCAATGTTTAATGTCAAAACGCGAAAAAGGTAAATTGGTTATCAATCAATCTATAATCCACGCGTTAGTGAGTTAATATAGGCCGAGTCATAAGTCAACTGTGATAACTTTGTGTGTGATTGCTGGATCAAAGGAAAGAAAAAGAAGAAGAAAAAAAAAATAAATAAATTTATAACCTGCAGCTGCTGTTACGCGACCCAGGGAGAAGGAAAAGGAATCAGCAATGCGGGTTTAAATATAATACAGGTTAGGAATAAACCAATATAGAGGTGTAGCCCGGTTGGTTAGGTTGGTGTGTGTGTATGTGAGTGATCCGGGTTCGATCCCTGCTGAGGGCACATATATTTTTTTTTGACTAAAGCTGATAAGAGGAGGGATGTTTGGGCTTGTTTTGGGCTGGATATCAGTCTGGCTGGGCTTCAGAAATAAAAGAAAAAGGGTGTTGGGTTGGGTTTAAGGTTATGGACTTGGGTTAAAGATGGTGGGTTAGTATGTAGGTTTGATTAGAGTTTGTTTTATAATTATTATTATTATTATTATTATTATTATTATAAAAATAAATGCATTACATATATATATATATATATATATATATATATATATAGGTTGCGAGTTAGGATAATTAAATATAGACTTGGGCACATTAGTGTGACGAAGGTAAGGACGTTTATATTAAGATTTGGGGAAAAATTCGCGATGTTACAGAACGCACGCCATAACCTGTGCGAGGTGGGATGGACAAACAAAATATCCTCGATCGCATTTGTCGAGGCATTCCTCCGGGTGAAGTAAACAAATTTTTTTTCCACCAATGTGGCTTCGAGTACCTGCATAGCAATAATAATAATAATTAAAATAATAATAATAATAATAATAATAATAATAATAATAATAATAATAATACCTGCATTTGAGTCCTGCCCCCATATAACAAATGCTTAACCTTAGTTATTGTGTTATGTATGTCTCTTAAGATGCAGTGACTATCCGGGTTTTGTTTTCTAACGGCCGAATGTATGTCTACTGGTGTAACATTTTGAAAATAAAGTGTATCCACCAATTTTAACTCGGCCGGACCCAGCCTCCTAGCATACGCGTGACCCTCGATGTGTTGGAAAGGTTTGTGATTATGTGTTTGGTTTTGGACCTCCAAAATATAACCATCGTGGCCGGAGTGGTATCTCCCTATTAGTTGAAACGGGCAATTACATTTTTTACTGCCCGTCTTTCGAACCGTGGCTACACTATGATGTACGCCACTACGGTCACATCGTATCCATGCCGATGTTACCCTCCTATTCGGCCCCCTGCCATCAGAAACAGTACGTCCGAATACGGTAATGTAACCATTTTCTTTTGCTCTTTGATAAACCCACTCTGCGAGGTCTTTAAGAGACCTGAATACCTGCAAAATTTATATACGACTTCAAATAGCAACTAATATATACGAGTTCAAATCTCACAAACCCTACGAGTTCAAAATCTCACAAACCCTACGAGTTCAAATAACAACTAATATATACGAGTTCAAAATCTCACAAACCCTACGAGTTCAAAATCTCACAAACCCTACGAGTTCAAATAACAACTAATATATACGAGTTCAAATCTCACAAACCCTAAAACAAATTTAGGTACGGGACTAAATATACGAGTCTAAATATGTACACGGGTCTAAATATCTCACAAACCCTAAATATACGAGTCTAAATATACACGGGTCTAAATTATAAACAAGTGCAAATTCATAAACACACCTGATTCGTTTCGTACGAAACATCCGGGACAGGTTCCTCGCCACCGTTATCACCTCCCTCGTACTGTGGATGACTTGGCGGAGGCAAGTAAAATGACCCCGGTTCTTCTACGTACTCCTCGTTCAAATCGGGCAGCAGGTTCAAATCGGGTAGTGCATTCCCGTCACCATAGCGAACAACGGAGCTAACCTCCTCCTCACCACGTTCCACCACGGCTCCGAAAAGGCTTTCCGAGACGTGAGATAGGCTAAACGAATACTCCCATTCATCCGAAACATTACCGTAGTGACCCGAAGACATCGTGGTAGCTTGGAATCGATCGGATTTTTGTGCACCGCGTTTTTAAATTTTCTTTCGTTAACTGAAGAAAGAAGACAAGGAAGAAGAATATATCTGGACCCTCTACGGCCCGTAGAGGCCTCTACGGGCCGTATAGGGTTTAATGCTCCCAACAACCAGGTTTCCTACGGGCCGTATAGCCCTCTACGGCCCGTATAGGGTTAGCTTTTTCAGAGACTTTTCAGACTGACACACTGAATGTCAGACACTTCATTCAATCACCTCGTACCTCGTACAGCCTACGGGCCGTAGAGCTCTCTACGGCCCGTATAGGTTTAAATGCACCCCACCAAACTCCCCTCTACGGGCCGTATAGGGCTTTACGGGACGTAGAGGGTTGAGCATTTATTACACTGACACCCTCTACGGCCCGTAGAGCCCTATACGGGCCGTAGAGGGCTGTGAAAATTAACTTTTCCTTCTTGTGTAAATAATATCCCCCATTCCAAATTCAAAAACCTTGAATACAAAGTGTAAATAAACATGAAAGGTAAGCTACCTGCTCTAACATTAGCATTTTTACAAGCCCAAACCGTCACTTTTAGTATGTTTCAATTATATATGTTTGTTTTTATCAGTTAATATGGTTTTGGTTTTGTTAAGCGGTTTTCTACTCACCCTTACTGGATACTGTTAAACCAAACATTAGCATACATTACTACAACTAATATTGATGCTGCAGAACTGCTTTTATTGTTATCAGAATATAAAGTAAAAGAGCATGCTTTATAAGATTCATGCCAATTAGGCTTGTTTTGGTTCAGACATGTTTAAACGCAAGTACTATCAACCCAGCAATTTTTTTTTTTAAAAGTGCAGATATTACTACTAGACTTGTTCTGGTTCAGACATGTTTAAACGTAAGTAATAATATCAAGTGTTTACATTTAGACGCAAGTACTATCAACCCAACAATTTTTTTTTTTTTTAAAGTATAGCAATATGGAATGAAAATGAAAGAGAATGAAAAGCTTGTTTTTATGGTGTAATTTTTTTTTTTAAAAAATAATGTCGTATGAAAAAGTTATGGCCGTTTTAAAAATAGGGGTGGAACTTTAATGACGCTAAGAAATTACCATCGTGTCCCTGATTATCAAATTTAATTCTACACTCCATATTGTTTCTTACACTTTATACAATAACTCACTTTTTATGTTAGCCTCTCCCTATGGATTAAATATAACCTAACAAATGATTATTTCATGTCCTGCTAGAGACTTTCACGTTAACATAAATACCCAGTAAAACTCTAGATCGCACTATTAGAATAGAATATAAAATTTCACCGCCACATAACACATTGCTTGTTCTGAATGGTTAAAATGAAACATTAAAAAAACGAAAGTATACATTTCCTCATGGTGAAGCTCTTGATCGTAGTGGCACCATCGTATGTCATCTTATACTACACATTACCCACACAAAAGGATTTACATAAAAACAACTGCAGCTGAGGCTTTCCTCACAACCATATAATCAAAGCTTCAAACAGGTTGTATTTCTTCCAAAAATCAACTGCTAACACAACAACAATGATGAATATAGTTGCAAAATCCATTTTATTGGATATTTTGATTTTCCAAGCACTGATCTCATAATCACCTAAAAAGGGGAAGTGTAGTAAGTTGGGATGGATTGATCTGGTCAGTTACAAGGTCCTTAAGACCCCCACCTCCATCATTTAAACCATTCTCCTTTGCTGATGCAACCTGTAAGCCAAACATCCACTCAACTTTACTAGCATAAGATATGAGCTTTGAGTAACCTTTATATACAAAATACATAAAAGGTAATTGCAAAAGAGAGTGTGTGACAAGATCTAGAAATTATGCATTTTCTTTAAATGAGAATATCCAATCTTTATATAACAAGGTAATTAGTAATCACAAAAGCCTCAGATCTTTCCTACGATAACTTGGGAGGTGTTTGGGATTGGTTACAAAACTGAGTAAAGTGTAACCAATAAGAAAACTTTAGGAGTGTGGGGAATTTTGGTTATCTGAATTGCTTATCTAATCATTTATGAGTAAAATAAAATGATGAGGAGATTTAATATGCAATTCCTCATATATTGTTTTAACTAAAAATAGTTTGGAATGTTGAAAGGAAATCAGTGTGAAACTTACCTGCTTTTCCAATTCTTGTTTTTCTTCACTTAGCTTAATTTCCTGTTCTCACAAATAAAGAAGTAGATTAGTAAGTTGTAATTATTGTTATGCGTTTTAAACAGGATGAAGGGATATGGTCTCATGGTACTAAAGTGAAATGGTCTTTAATGACCTTGAAATTAACCAGATGAATTAATCTCAACATGCTATGAATACATGCAATAAATCAAGTGGCTGGAGTCCATGGGCAATCAAGTAATCACCAAACGCTCCCGTAATGAATTATTTGAATCATCCCAACAAGTATGTCTTTACATAAGTTGCTTGTGCATAATTGAAGGATATAATATGTTGTTGCAGCTAACACACTCTCAATGCAGCAGGCTGCAAAAGTAATTGTGGTACCAATGGTGCAACGGGGCAAGTCTCCTAGTATTGTTGATTATCATGTCCCTGGCACGAGTGACATCATCTGATTGTTCTAGTTCAAGTGTTGGTGGTATGTTTGGCACAGAGCTGCTAAAGCTTATGCATTTGTTTTGTGAAAAATACAGCAGTTGTTTAAAACACGAAGAAAGTTCTTTTGTTTGGATGAAAAGTTTAGTTTTAATTTTATAAAAAATGCACGCCATGAAAAATAAGCTGTACTCAAACCAGCATATAAATAAACCTAGCTACAAACATATCACCTACAGAATGGCACCAGTTGTTAAAATATGAAATTATCCTTACATAAACCTATTTATCTCTTACAGGCAAAAGCAATGATATAGTTTTACAGAGAAGTATTCAGGTAAAATTATTTTACGATTTTTGTTGTCCATAGAAGATAGCTTACCAAGTTCCGAGTTCTACATGTACTCACTCTTTTACGCAGACTCCATTAATCTTATATATCTAAAACCATATGCACTTCAAAAAGGTAAAGACATTTAGTAATCATGTTAATGCATTAACAGTACATTCATGAACCGACGTGATTTTTTTTTTTTCCAAGTGGCCATAAATTTCTGGACCGTCCACAGGGGGCCTAATAACATTCTCGTGCATACAAAACTAGCTTCTTGACCACAACAGCATATGAAGAAAAATCAAAGTGGAAGCATACCTTCTCTTTAAGGGTTGTTATGTTCTCCATCATTAGTTGTGTCTGCATAAATACCAGAATTTCAGTCAATTTATAAGCCCTTACCAACATCTAATTATGTCCCCCTTCAAGGACAAACCTTTAGTATATTGTGTGCCATATAAGTAGGAAGTTAATTGTAACTATGAAATAGCATCTCACATGTTGTGCCTGTATCACCAGTCATATTTTCTATACAAAAAGGAGACATTTATTTGAGACCATAAGAACGTGTAAATATTTTTGTGAAATGTTAGCATCACTTATCCTTCAAGAAACATATCCAAAAGATCCTATTCAATGATCATTGATATGTAATGTGAAAGGATTAAGCTTATAGTCCTAATCGTATGTCTTGATTTTCTAGTTTATTTAACATTTTCATTAAATTTTAGAATTACTCAGTCGAAACAAGTTACATTTAGATGGTGGGTAAGTGGGCAACAAGCTGCGCCGCTATCCCCTTTTGAATCGCAAAGCCTATCCTACTAAACACAAACCCTTGGGGCCACCTTCTGCACTCGTTTCAGAAACCGTACTGCCTCAGGGGCCAAGGATCCAAATGTGTCAAAAGCAAACGGCAGGAACACATGTTGATTCTCTAAACCAAATGTGTCAACAAGCTGCGCCGCTATCCCCGTTTTCAATTCGCAGAAAAAGGCAACGCAAAAGAGTTGGGCCAGAGACTCCTCTGGTAGTGTTAAGATACTTTTTAGCATCACTATCATTTGAAAAGCAAATACAAAAGATCCTATTAATTGAGATGTAATGCGAAAGGATTAAGCTTATAGTTCTAATCGTATGTCTTGCATATCCAAAAGATCCTATCAATTGATATGTAATGTGGCAACACAAAAGAGTTAGGTCATAGACTCCTCTAGCATGTTTAGATACTTTAATGGTATTCTGTTTGTGAAATTATGTTTAACTGTTAACTAAACCAATCAAAGGGCATCAACTAATGTAGTTTTAATTGTGTTCGATAATAATGAGAAGGCTCATCCCCCAAACGTACATTTCTTTACCATATTAGTGTCTGGTGGGAAGTTGTTGACTTGGATTTGTACGGTTTTGGGAGGGTCAAAAATCCTAAGGAACATATACATCATATTAGGATCTATCGCTTTTATTACTATGCAGTACAAATCTCAAGGAACATATATACATCATACTAGACCTAGCGCTTTTATAACTATGCACGTACAACAGTCAAGTGCTTCATTTTATGGCACCTATATTTGCATGCTTATATGCGCCATACTAGAGTCTAGTGCTTTTAACTATTTAGTACCTAACACCGGACTTGTAGGGCACAACCATTCTCGCTATGCAATCTATAATTCCCCAAAACATCATGAAACCATAATTGTATTTCTAAAGTTTGGATGTTAAGGTACAATATCCTAGAACTAAGTTGGCTATGACTTATGTGAACCTAATATGCATGTCAGATGTTGAAACACAATGTTCTAGAGTTAAGTTGTGGCTTTGACTCATGAGAACTTACTAACCTTATCAAACCATTTAGGTATAGAGTTGCAAAAGACATGGAAAAGGTAAATATTAAGGTTTCTTGGTAGTGCTAAAGGATAAAAGCATGGAGTGCTTAGACCTATAAACCAATGAAGGTCCTTTGTGCATACATGTAAAAACTAGACTAGTCATGCGTATTTCGGCTGGCATTGCGAGGGTCCATCATTTGTCGGTTTCTCACAATTACATTTTGCACGATAATCCATAAAGTGAGGCTATGTTGATAGTTCTATATGAAGATGGTTTATCATTGTAAGGTTGTGATAATAAATTGATACTAGATAATCTAGCTAGTGTCCTATGGTGTAGGGCTCTGACTCGATGGGGACCACCACCGAAGAGAGTGGTGTTCAAGATAAGCAACCCCTTGAACAAAAAAAAATAGAAATATGAATCCATCATGTATGTGAACTTCAACCTAATACAACCTTTATAAAATCCCCTGCATATTCGAATCCATAATGACTAATGATCTAATGTGGTTACAAACTAGGTGAATATGACTAATGATCTAGTGTTGTTACAAACTAGGTGAATGACGGTTGTTGTTAAACCACGTAAATATCGTGTTATTTTCCCGCACACTTGCTTTTGTGTTGACTTTGTTACTATGTATTGGTATAATTATAGTAGTCGCAGTTGCAAGGTGCACTTAAGGCCGATAGAACTTGCATTGTGCCTAACCTAGGCTTATGACTCAAAAGAAGTTCATACTAAAGCTAAAAGGCGACATAATTGAAATATAGATATATAATCACCATATAAATATGAAAAATGAAAAATTAACATCATTTCACAAAAATAACAAATATCAAACAAAATTAGCAACTAGAAAAATAAAGATGAGATAAAAGCAAATGTGACATTAGGCAACCATGTCGACTAGTTAAAGGAGTAAGGCTCTAGCTCTAGTAGCGGTGGTGTAGTAAGTTCTTTAAATTCCACCTGCACCGCTCCAAAATCATGTACATTATCACAAGAATGGTCCTCACCTCACGTATCGCATGTGTGTGCCTTGTGTGTTGGTTACTATGTTGAGTTTCCCAATAAAGATCTTCATAGCAGAAAGCCAACTCGAAAAAGGTTGACGAGTTATTTTAAAAAAGAAAGGGATGATTCCATGAACGGTCGCATGTTGGATTTACCAAGGACTTGGCTTGATTAGCCAATATGAAGCATTGGAAATAAAGGTGACGCATGATAATAGTAAAAAAAGCAAGTACTTGGAAAGATTAGCTGATGTGAATAAGCACCTATCCTAATTAGTCGATATGTGTTCCAACATATGCCTTGGTGTAAAAGGCACATAAAAACGCTGACAAAAGATAAGACAAGTGTTAATCAAGTAGAAATATATTTAATAAACATGGGTATTTATAATTTAATACCATTTATAGATGTCGCGTCAAACATAGCCCATAAAAAAGAACAGGAAAAACGTTCTTTTTAATGTGGTTTTGATTCCAAATAGCTTCATATAAAGCATTTGGCGAACTAAGATGGCTATAGAACGGAGTCAAGGAAAAACAAGCTAGAACTCATATAGTATACATTGAATATGAATAATACTATTTTTATAAATACAAAAATAGATGATAGAAATTTTTAAATCAAAGACCAGAAATTAAAAAGAACTTTTCTTGATGTCATCAGGCCTGTAAACGAACCGAACGAACACAAACAAAGGCATGTTCGTGTTTGTTCACTTAACTTTAACCGAACACGAACACATAATCGAACACATTTTTGTGTTCGTGTTCGTTCATTAAGAAATTTGCCGTGTTCGTGTTTGTTTATGTTCGTTCATTTAAAACCTAAATAACTAGTTCATGAACATAAACAAACACAAATGATCAATATAAATGAACACAAGTGAAGATAAACGAACATAAACGGACACAAATGAAGATAAACAAAAACGAGTTATAAATGAGCACAAATGATCAATTAAAGTTCTAACAATATGAAACATACTAAGAAATAACGAAAAAAACTTACAAAGTGGAGATGAGGATAAGAAATACGGCAGCGCTGTGGTCTGTGGAGACGGGGATGAAGGGGGCGGTGACGTTGTGGAGGCTAGAGAGTGGAGACGGGGTTGTGGAGGTGGTCGGCCGGAAGTAGAAGAAGGTAGGGTTGTGGGGTGTGGAGAAGAAAGGAGGTGTGGCTGTGAAGTGTGGAGAGTGGGCTAATAAGTTATATGGTTAGAATGTTAGGGTTAGGGTTAAGTTTTAGAACATATGAATTAAGATACTTAACAAAAGGAAAGAAATAAAAAACTAAAGATAAGTTTAATTAAGCGAACATAAACGAACAAAAATAAACGAACATAAATGAACAAACATAAACGAACATAAATGAACGGACAAAACGCGTGTTCATGTTCATTCGTTTAATTAAACGAACAAAAAATTGTGTTCGCGTCGTTCATTTTGTTCCCACATTGCTTCATGTAACGAATAAGGGAATGTTAAAACAAGAAAGCATAAGCTTGTTGGGCCATTATTTTTTGTTGGGCTTAAAACCCCATTTGAGGTTGACAAAGACTTTTTGTTGGCCACACTTTTTGGTTCGTATAGAACCTTTTTTCTCCGTGACAGCTGAACTGCTCGTCTGCACCTGAACCAAGAAGCTAACCTCAACACTTTATTAGTCAGATTGCGTGTGTCTAGCATGCCTAGGCCTCGCCCGAGCACCTAGTGCTCCTATGACGACACATTTATTCGTCTTGCATTGCACCTTAAGTCCTTAATGAAAAGTTAGTCGGTGATAGGGTAGATGTAACTAATAATGCTTCAACTAATTATGCCACATACATAACTAAATGCACCGTATTGCTCCTTGATGGCCTAGGAGTTGAGACGCAGATTTGTAAATTTATGCTACACCCATAAATAAATGCACCTAGGACCTAGTCATTGTAGACAATTTAAGAACTTAATTTGTTTCGGTGAAGACTAATGACAGGCCATCAAAATTTAATCATATAGTACATAAAAAAAATCTTAGCCAATACATATTTCTAAGGACCCACTACCTTGAGCACATTAAATAAATTCACTACTACATACATAGCATATGCTCTGCTACTAGCAGCATTAGCACTATATATCCTTCAATAAAAAACCATTGACCATACAAGTATTGCCCCAATATTGCTGTGCAAAATAGTTTTGAATCTTCTAGTTTAGCAAACTTTACTAATACAAGATGCACACTTTTAGAACTGAACATGATTACATGAACCTCTTATTCTAGTCTCATAATCTTCATTTCTTCATATCAAAAAATACACGGATCATTGAATATATCTTTATCTTCAACATCCATCCACAATATATATGACTGAGTTAACAGAGCCTTAAAAATTCAGCATAATGACCAAAAGATGACCATGGTAGATGATCTCCGAAGTTTTCAAGAGAGTAGAAAAACAGAATAACTAGGCGTATAATGTAAGATTATTCAAACCAACACATACAATGATAGAAGAGCCTAGAAACAAAATTGAATATAATCACCTTTCTTAATCGTGTGTGCATGAGAGCAGCATGAAGTTCTTGTTCTAGTTGTGTCATGTCGTTCACAGAGAGCTCATCGGCGTTATCCATTTCAGCTAGCCTGTGCAAAGAGTTCAATCTTCACCTCTACTTGATCCTTATTAAGGGGCCAATTTCCATATATAAACCATTATGGTCTTGCTTTACATTGTTTGTTCGACCTTGTTCCTACCATTAAATATATGCGTATGCAAACTCTTGCAAAGTATATTACCTGTCCACCGTCTGTAGAAGCTCTTTACATGTTTGGAATCTTTTGCACTGCAAGAAAAGTTAATAGGCTCATTGAATGATCAGCACATTACACAGGTAACACTAATGTTAGCATGATAAAGAACATATAGCTCTTTAAACAAATTGTTGCTTACTATGTCTTCACCCGCTTCGTTGGTGGTTCTCTCTCCTGATTCGAGGCAACTTTTCTGATATCTAGAAAGAATATGCTCCACACTGAAAAAGTAGTAATTAAGAGAAGATTGAACGGTTAGAGGTAATTTGTATAACATGCAAAATGCATGAATTCAAGTATCTTCAAGAGTGCCACATGCATTGATTAGAATATGTGCAATGTTTTATGAACATGTTACTTGATGAGTTTGTATACGAGTAGACCTGAAACTAACTTATACAATGCATTTTGAGCTATTATATGTGTCAGTACTAATTAGTGTGTAGATCATAAGGGTTGTCCACGAATTGAATACATACAATAAAATGTTATATGATCTTATAAAACATCGATAAATAATATCTTAAATTGACAGAAAACTAAAATTTATTATAATTAGATAAATTTTAAAACTAATATTTTATATTTGAAGTGGTTATTAAAGTGAGTGTAAAATGGAACTATGGGTAATGGACCCTAACCGGATATTGTTAACCACACAAAACCATAAACGGGTATACCCATGATCCAAACGGGTAATGTGTAAGGGGTACATAGAAATACCGAAAGTCGTCATCCGTATTGTCATCCTTAAACCAATGGTTAATAAAAGAGGGAAACCATAAAATCAAAAACTAAAACTTAGAGGCCGAAACATGTGCCCAAACCAAGTTCATCAAGGTGTGAGATTTATTATTAAAACTCCTACAAGAAGCTAGAAATATCTTTTCCGTACAACCAGAACAAAATAACACATATGATACATCTTGAGGCTTGAGCTGTCTTATAATCATTTATGCTTTTATTGGTTAAAGTTTCTTCTTTGCTGATTAGAAGTCACTTCTTTCAAGCTAAAAGGTGAAAGAAGTAAACTGTGACTCCAAGAACATGTCTTCAAATAGATTTTGGCCTATTATAGAAAATTAGGCATGGATAGAGGTTTGGGGCCTTGAACATGGACTACTTATGAAGACGTAAATTGAAGCTCCAAGAACACTTCTTCAAATACATTTTCTTTACCTTACCTCTGAGAGAAATGAGGCATGGATGTTGGTTTGGGGTATTTGGAGGGTATTTCATATGGTTCCAAACAATTAAGAAATAGGGCCGCCAATTATTGGGTGAATGGGACAAATGTGACACAAGTTGCATGTGCATTAGAGCACATAAAAAGGCTATATAGTTTAATATTCATCTCACCATTTGATCTTGTATCTTGAGCTTCTCTTTTATCACAAGTCATAGATTAAACGAGTCTTGTTCACCTAGGTAATCCAACAAGATGGATCCACCTTACATTAATTCCTACAAACTATACCTAAAAGAAACTGGATTTTAATAATTAATTAATTAATTAGTTTCAAGATTTTTTGTTACAATTTCTGTAGATTAGTTCATGCCCTTTCATCCCCTCGTTCAAGGAGTCGGAGATGGCTTGGCAGCAAACGTAGTTTCCTAGACGGCGATTTACCGAGTAAAACCAAAACCAGAAAGAATTGGAATGGTATATAGGCGGGTTAGTTACCAAAAATCCTAGATTACCCTTATAAACCCAAAATCCTTGATTACCCTTATAAACCCAAAATCCTTGATTACCCTTATAACCTTGTCCAATGTTACAGTTATGTATTTCTAGAAAAAAAAAAAAATCAACTATTAGCTATGGTGCTAAAGTTGTTGTACCTCCTAATTAATTTCCAAACTTGTTGTATAAGAAACCAAGTACTACAACATCACATCTCAACCCTATATGTAAAACAACAAGCTACACATAAAATCACATATTATTGCCCTACACACTTCATTCAATCACAAAAATAACAGTATTCATAAAATCACATATTTTATTTTATATATATAACGATGGAATAGTTAATCACCTGCTGCTAGAAAATTCATAAAGCTTTCCACGAGCGGAGAAGACGATGACAGCAACATCTGCTTCACAGAGGACAGAAAGATGGCGTGCTTTGTTGAAGAGTCCTGATCTTCTCTTGGAGAAGGTGACTAACCTGCTATTCTTGTCTTCGATCCGTTTTATTTCAAGCTTTCTTCGACCCATTATTCGTTAGTAACTCTACCGCCGAACCGTCTGCACCTAGCTTTTCAACTTCCGTTGGGGTCTATCTCTATCTCTTTGTCTCTATTTATTTGTCACCGAACAGGCGAACAGTGATTGACGTAAGTAAATAAATATACATTGCCAACCACGACCATACCTACAATGCCAGCTCCTACTGTAATCCTATCATTTTGGCACGTGGTTAAAACACACCGCCATATATTATTAACTAGCTTTTACCCAGGTCCGACCCAAACCCATAATTTTTTTTTATTATTATTATAAACAAATATCTGCTATAAGTTATCATATTCTAATATAAAAAAGGGTAATTGGGTCGGGTATCACCTAATCCCAGGTCCGACCCAAACCCACAATTTTTTTTAAACTAATTCCAAATCTGACACAATACTTGTCGGGTTACAAAAAATAGTTGTTTTTTTCTCCGTTTTTTATATAGCACTATGGTACTCGTTGAAGAGATAATAAAACGCTCGTTAATTTGGTGTAATTTTTTTCTTTAAAAAATCTCGTATATAAAATATATTAACGTTTAAAAGTTATGAGAGTAAACACGAGGGTGAAAAATCCAATTTTGTTTTTAAATTATTTTTTTCCCTAAAATATCTCAATGTCACATGGGATGACACATGACACACTCAAAGAAGAGAATGCCTCTTTGAGTGTCATGTCATTAAAATGGCTTTGATTTATTATATGTATAGATTATTATATGTATAGATATTATTATTATTTTATTAAAAATATTTCATACCGAATCGTTACTTTTGGTGTCGATTCACTATCAGTCATATTCTTCTTTATTGAGGAGAAATGAACGAGTGGTGTTTTAATATCATTACCGATACCGTATTCGTATTTGTTGTTTTCTCAACAAGATAGCCAAATCAATTGTAACTGAAATTATATTAGCAACAAAACATTTATTCGAGAACATTAGCCTTTCTGTTTCAATATATGCGGAGTTCAAACCATGTCTTGTGGCAACGCACAGGTATAAACCGCATCCCACGACAACATACGAGTAACTACTACGACCTGCGGCATCACACGGGTAACTATGACTCTAGTCAACACGCAGATAAGTCGTCGTGGTCGTCGTATGTTGCCCTCCTCTTAATAAATTAGGGTCGTAGACATACCAGCGTTTTGTGGTGGTCAGTACTGATTTTTTTTTACATTTCTCACGCGATGTGACGGTTATTCGATTGGTATCATTTCAGTTCATAACTCGTAAGAAACTCAATCGGTATCCTTGATACATCGCAGAAAATGCAAAAAAAAAAACATATTGTATTTGACACGGTTTTGTTCGCACCTCGCAACAAATCGGTTTTGAGTAATGTTTACTTCAAAACATATAGGTTGAAATAAAGTTGTTGCAATGGTAAATTCAAATAAAAGTTATATCTAAAAGTATATAAAAATATGCACTTCATAACGGTGCATTCCAAAATTAGTAAAACTAGTATTTTAACTTGTAGCGTCAAAGTAACTCGTACTTATACTATTAAATATTTGACCTGACTAATTTTGAACAAAATTTACGTAAAAATGTAGACCAACTGAAAACCAACATAAAAATAAGCACGAAAATGCATCATATTTGACCTGACTCATTACCGAGAAAAATTACTTTAAAACGTAAACAAACTTGGATTTATGTCGAATCATACTTAAAAATCAGCACGTAAAAAAATAATGATTTTTAAGTTAAAGCATGTGTTTGGCAAGGTCAAAACGTAAATTAACTCGAACATATACCTACTAATGAAAATGTATTATAATTTATTCGACTAGTTGACGAACAAAATTTATGTCAAAACGTTGACCAACCGAAAACGTGCATAAAAATAAACATGAAAATGTATTTGGCCAACTTACATAAAAATAAGCACCTAAAATTCTAGAGTTTCAAAATGACATTAGAAGGGTGTAAATAACGCTGAAAGTTGAGAGATTGAGGTACACAAAAAGACAAATAAAAAAAGAAAACTAAAAAACAATGGTTCACACTATTCCTAAGTCACTAATAACTGTTATTATATACATGTAATAATTTAGAGAGAATTACTATTTATGTTTCTGTGTTATAGTGGTTTCAACTATTTGAATCCAAAGTTCACAATTTTAACTATTTGAGCCTCTAGCTAGAAATTAACATACATATTGAGTACACATTCTAGACACCATCCAACAAGTTAGTTAGTTAAGTATAAGGGTATTTCAGTTATTTTACATATAGGTACAACACTTTAATGCATATAGTACTTACATAATAGTTTTTTATTAATATATATAAATACACACACGCACACACGCGCGCGCGCACACACACACACATCTTCATTCACATAAAGCATCTTTCACTTTCTATATTTTCTCTCTACTCTCAGTCTTCCTCTACACCACTACTTCATCACCGACGACCATCATTGCACCACCTCACCTCACAACAGCACTGCACCACCATCGCACCAGCGTTGCCTCACCACACCCAAAATCACATCTAAACCACCACCACCTCACTATGACCACTCCACAACGGTCACCTGTCACACCCTCAAAATACCACATGCGGGGTTTTACCACGAGGCGAGTGACACGACAGGATTCGGTCAACAGTCACATAAACGACTTCTATATAATCAAAAATCAACTTAGACAAACCAAAATAGTTTTAAGTTCTTATAAGTACAACAGAAGCAAATTTATAACAAAATAAAAGTTAAAAGAGTTCGCCCACAATGCCAAATAACCGACAACATACGAAAAGTATCAATGTGTTTAAACAACCCAAAACATTACTTATGCATGCAGTGCGACTCCTCGTGCACCTGGCTGTTGCTACCTTAGCGACCTGAGAAAACATGCTAAAATGTGTCAACATATAATGTTGGTGAATTCATAGGTTTTACTATTTGCGATGAAAACTGTTTGTTCACTAGATCCACATGAGTTACATATTATATCTAATGCTAGCTAGACATTGTATAAGTTACTTAAGCGTTATGAACCATTGTTAACTTGTGACACCCCAGGAAAATCCCACATCGGTCGTGGCCAGGAGAGATCCTTGGTTTATATGTAATCCAATGCCTCTTAAATCACCAACGCGTTTTGGGGCTTAATGTTAGTGGATGAGAGGAGAACTCACAGTTAAGCGTGCTCAGGTGTGAGTAGTATCAGGATGGGTGACCTCCTGGGAAGTCTCCATCGGGGCAACCAAAAAAAAATCTGTGAGCTCTGGATGAGCAACCCATCGAGGCATAGCGGACAATATTGGTGGTGAGAGGGGCAGGGTGTTACATAACTATTTATAATGTTTGCTTTGTTCCTGTCACCGGCATCACCCGGTGACGTATGTTGCTTAAGACAATATGCACCTGTTGGACCTCCAACCGACAAAAGTGTGGTTTGTCAGACTCAATAAATCTATTCACATTTCCCTGATATGTTCCATATATTCAAGGTTCCAACTGTTCGAAGGACTTTTGATGAGTTGCTCAGTACACAAGTGATATAATAGTATGAATGTGATCTACTAGGTTCTGTGTTTGCGTACATGTTTCTTCCCCAACAGAAAAACAGTAAAAGGGGCCGTAAAACTCACCTTAGGTTGCGTTAATTAAATGTTATACCAGGCGTGCTAATGATCAAGTTCTGACTACTGGAAACCTATCAATAAATAGCCAATAAGTTGTTTTGTAACACCCCAACCGATGACGAAAACATCGGGGTGCCGTGTAGTGACGGTTGTTCAATATCTCATGGTACTAAACTATATTTTATTACTTCAAATTTTGTAAAAACAACTACAACATAAGCAAAATATAACAATCTCAATTTATGTTCTAAGGCTTCAAGCATCCAAAATGTCCATAGTCTCCAAAATTCTCCATGCGACAAAAATCCTAAAACATGTTAAGTTGGAAAAATGGAGGGTCAACTATTAATAGTTGGTGAGAATACATAGGTTTTGCAAGTAATAGAAAAGAGTATTTTGTATAATAATCATAGTCAAAGATATATCAAATGTAACCTGTGAGGATGAGTCACACATGTAACAATGCGTCTGTGTACAATCAAACCTCGTGTCGACTGATACCTAACTCAACGAGTTAGCAAAAATGTAACTGTTTTTTTATTATCCGTGAATTTATTCGGGGGGTGGGGTTTGTCATACCTATAGCGCTATAATCTAAATAGGCGGTGTGATCAATGTTAATGATTGTACTATATCTTTTTGTTACATAAACTAACAAGTCAAAATGAGTCAACAAGTTTCAACATACTGAGCCTAAGTAATTGCTATTAAGTCTAAAATGTTTAAACATGTTTCAACCCAAAATGTAAAACAGTAAAAAGAGGCTATGTAAACTTACCTTGAAAACTTGTTGATTTGTGTTAAAGCTTGACAATAATGGCAATGAATCCAGGGATGTTTAGCCTAATTTAAATAAAAGGACTATTAGGCTAGGGACTTAATTTTATCTATGTGTCTAAGTTTAAGGCATTCTAAGGTTCTAGTTTGGGCATAAATGTTTGCTTGAAAATAATAACAATTTTGAAATAATTGTTAATTGATATCAAATTGTTTTATAAATATTTAATGTAACAAGAGAATGTGAATACTTGTACGAACTTTGATAAGAAAGATTGTTATTAATTGATATATCATAAATATAATTTTTGAAAAATCATTTTTATATTATTGGTAATAAACTAATTTATTGTTTAAAGTAAATAATTACTTTTATTAAGTCTAAAATATTAATTTTTAACTTTTCTAAAAATAAAATTTATATTCCTGTTATAAAATGTTAAAAATAATTTTGGTATAAAAATGATTAAAATCTTATTCATAATGAATTATTTATGGATAAAACAAGGATTAATTATTAAAAACAAATAATAAACGATTTTATGGAAATATAAAATGGTTTTATAACTCTCTGAATTATATTAACTTATTTTTTTTTTTTTGTAAATATCTTTTTGAGTCCATGTGTTATGTTGATTTTAACTACTTGAGTACAACATTTTCGTTTTTAACATTATGAGTACCTAGTTGATAAGTGTATAGCCACTTGAGTCCAATTTTCTAACATCGTTAACCAAGTCAGTTAAGTATAAGGGTATTTTAGTTAGTTTACACTTAGGTACAACTCTCTAATGCATCAGCTATAATGAACAAGTCTTTAATGCATAAATAAAATAATATATATTAAATATTATATCACAAAACACACACACACACACACATTGTAGGGTCAAAGAGGATTCACAAACTAGTATAAACCTTAGTCTTACATCCTCTGCATGTTTTGTTTAAGCTGCTAAAGTAGAAGATCACTAAGTCCTGAAGAAGCTGATAACAAGTTCTGAAGATGAACCAGACAAAAATCTGAAGAATAACTCCTAAAGACAAACTCCTGAAGTTTACTCATCAGAAGTTTGTCACTCATCAGTACTTCTTTGGAAGCTTCCCACCGCCCTTGATCTTCCGCAGTTTAGTTTTATATTAGTATAAGTTACTTTATGTACAAGTTGCAAATACTACAACATGTTGTAGTATTATTATAATCATTTGATGCTTCCAATGTACGTATTGTTAGTCTATCAATAGATGGGTTCATCACCTGGAGTCTTTCTCTTGATCGTTGACTAATAGCTAGCATTTTCGATAAGAACATTCTTACGTGAGCTTCAATTCGTCTTCCTGGAGTCTTTCTCTTGACCACCCACTTAGAAAGTCCAAACTTTGTATACTCTTACATTCGCTGTTAGTCGAAATCCTGTTGTATGTCCTTAGTAAAGTTCGGTCAGAAAACTTTTCTAAAGTAGGGGAGACTGTTTCATTAGTACCTCAGTTCCTCACCAGTTACACATTCCCAAAGCCTTTTCCATTTAAACTTTTAGCTTTCTAACTTTGAGTTAACTGTCAAAGATTTTGAAACTTTTACTTTGAATATTAAACCACTACTTTAAATTTTGTTAAATGATAACTCATGCAAATTTTAACACCTGCTTGGCTTTTACAACGCATTTTGTATCATAGTAACCTCCACTTGAAGGAAATTTCGAGACGAAATTTTCTAAAGTAGGGGAGACTGTGACATCCGTCACCCTCATCTTTCATCCGATTTACAATAATAGTCCTTCAAAAAAAATTTCCATTATAGTCCCTGTAAGTTTCGTTGTTTTTACAAATTTAATTTTAGAGCGAACTAAAGTTTTATCATTTATATTTATTATGGATCGGGTGTAAGTTTTACTAAAATGCGTATGTTGAAACCTATTCGTAAAAGATTCTATAAAAAAAAATTCAAGTTTTAAAAACTTTTAAGTTAAGTTAGTTAACTAAGTAATTTTTTATAAAGGAAAAGCTAACTAGATTATAATAAACTTAACCAAGATAAAATCTAGGGATCTTTTATGCCAATTATCAAAACTTTCAAGTAAATCAGATTTTGTCTCCTCTGTCCCTCATTCACTTTTCCGATCAGTCGACCGGCCACCGGAGTGGATTCCGGTGAACGATTACTTATCCCGTTTAGGCGTTTTTAAACCGTTTCTATTCCATTTTTTTATTCTCCATCAGTTTCGAATCAAGATGGATCAGTAACATACGTTTTAATCATGTATATAACTATCAATCAATGATTTTTAGTTGAAACCGTCGACTTTATTACCGGAAATTTAAAGCCAAATCATATGTTACAATTCGTGCTATAACCTATAAATAGACTATTTCTAATCATTCAACGACCCTTACACAACACAAACCCACTTTTAAATTGATTTAATCATCAACAGAAGGTCAACAAATCAGTCAGAACCCATCGGTCCTCTTTCTTCTTCTTCGACCCTCATTGCGATCGTGTGAGTAAATATTTTTATTGCCAATTTGTTTCTTATACATTTATGAACATAAGCCCCTTATAACAGATGTATAATCGTATCTGTATTGGGTTTATTAGATTTGGTATAGGGTTAGGGTTCTTGAGCTAATAATTGGGGAAGAAGATCAATTTTATTTATTGTTTATATATTATTACATTTCAATTGAGTTAACAAATATTGTGCTTGGTCTAGTGGTATGGGTGTGAGATGACAACAAGAACCACTCGGGTTCGAATCTGCCATGCCCCATTTTTTTATTTCGTTTTTTTTATATCATATTATTTAAATTTCCTTATTTATATAAATCATAAATACCAAATAATTCATAATAAATTCATTTTTGCTCCAAAAATTATAAAAATTTAGGAGTAGCTTCTTGACACCTTATAAAAAATTACTCCACTTTTATGTTCAGAAAATTGTCTTATTTTTATATTTTATTGAATTAAATGGTTTTAATCATAATTAATTGATTAAAAATTCATTTTTAACGATTTTAATCTCAAACTTTTTGAGAAATTATTTCTAATCATAATAAACTAAAATAAAAATTATAGGTTCAGAAAACACTTATTTTTATTAATTTTCCTATTTTTAATCATTTAAACATTATTTAATCTCATTAAATATGTTTTAAATATAAATAAGTTTATAAAATTATGGGAAAATTATTTTCATCAATTTACCTCAGAAAGTATCCATTTTTCTGTAGGAATAACATTTTTGGATCATGTCTTGTAATTTTAGACTTAATTATGTTTAATTAGACATAATTAATTATATATTTATTTATACTACTTAACTTCTATTTTATAAATGCATTGCTTATAAAACAGAAAAATTATTAAGTTTGAAAGTCTTTATTATCATTATTGGGTCATGGTGTAACTCATAAATATTTAATTCAATATTGATGATTATTGTATTTATTTACGATAATTAGTTAAAGTAATTGACTAAATTATTTTGTATTAATTATTTAAACATATGTTGACCTAAATATTTAATTGATAAAATTTATATTACCTAAACCATATTTACAAACTTGGTATATTATTTTTAATATACAACTTCTATAATAATTCGATTTATCATAAAAACTCTAATTCCCCAAAACGACTTAGCAAACCCTAATGCCTTAGACCCTAGTTACCTTAGACTTTTTAGACATTTCCTTATTAGTATGCTTACACATTATAGGTTGAATTCCTCGGAATTCCCATTACTTAGCTCACGACCGCTTAAGTGGATTTTGATCGCTTTCGCAAACTGTGAGTATATCTTTCCCCTTTTTCATGTTTTACTCTTTTGGGGCTGTTCATGTACACTATTACTAAATGTTATTCTCTCACTAAATGCAATTCTCATGTGTGTTTGCTTTATGTTAATTTGTGTGTCTATGACTTGTCAAAATCATTAACCTTTGAGGGCCTGGCATTTCAATGAATAGTACTATGGTATATACCCTTGTGACTCTGTTGAGAGTCCTCGTCATTGCTATGTATTACATTACTACTAGCGCATACTATATATATCTGCTTTTCTTTACATAGGGTTGATTTTGAACGGATATTACTTATTACATAATTGCAAATGGTACCGCACATGAATTGCTAAACACTTTTCCAACTATATTTATTCAAACAGGGTATGCTCACCAATACATTTTGTATTGACCAAATCATTTTCATACATGTTTCAGGTTCTTATGAGATTACTTCCAAGCGTTTGGAACATAGACTTAGATTGGGATTACTGTATCTTAGTTTAGATTGCTAGTCGTAATTGTTGTATTTCTTTTAATGTAATAAATTACTAAATTCAATGTATTCAAATTTACATTTCTAGTCCATGAGCTATTGAACAATCGTCACTACGTGACACCTCGATGTTTCCGCCATCGGTTGGGGTGTTACAGATTGGTATCAGAGCCATGGTTATAGGGAATTAGGTTATTAGAATGCCTTTTAGCCTAGTCTATAACTAAGCTTATTTTCACGAGTCATCTCGTGTATATTTCCCTTATTCTTATATTTTCTTTCAAAATATTTTCCCTATGATCCTTTCTTGTTATTCTTTCGATATTTTACTTGGAGAGGAAGACACTCGTATTTCACAAACGAAACGATGTCACCAAGTTAGGAGTAACATCCATACCTTGGTGATTAGTTTCACTCCTTTATATGTTATTTATCTTAGGAATATATCTTTGAGATATGAGTGACATCCACACCTCAAAGAGTATTTCTTTCAAAAAGGAACTTAACCACTAAGCTGGGAGTGATATCCTTAACTTAGTGATTGGTTTCATTCTACAAGAATTTTCAATTTTGAAATAACATCTTTGAGTTAGGAGTGAAATCCACATCTCAAGGATCTATTTCTACATTTCGTTTTTTTAATCCCGCTAAAGTTTTGGAATTCACTAGAATATTACACACTTTTTATACACCTTGTGCCTTGAAACCAGTAGCCCGCTATGAGCCCAAAGAGATAACTTAACGATCCTTACAAACAAAAGATCTTTCGATGTATAAACTTCGTAAAAATTGACAATTAAAAGGTTTCAAGTTTACCCAGTCCTAACGGGTAACACTTGGATTTTCTTAACATTTCATAACAATTAGAAAAAATTTCGACTTTAATGAGATTTCAACCTACAAGTTAAATAAATGTCTAAATACGGAAAATTCTATTTTCCAAAATTCGTCAAGGCATCTGGGATCATTCACAACCTTCACGCCATTTTAAATCTTGGTCTTTCGAAACACATTAGATTTACACACACTTCATTAAATGATTTCATCTTGCATTTTATAAACTTGCATCGTATATTTTACAAATTAAAATGTAAATCTGCATGTTTTCATATAACGTATCCAATATATGTTTTCGGGAGAAATTTGCAACTAATAATATACCTTATAACACTTTTCAAACTCGACATCTCGTAAACACATGAAAATGTGTACCTACGGAATCTTTTCAAGTGAACCTGTTTTGAACTTAAAACATTCTTCGGTTTCCAAAAAGTTATCCTCATACCAGTAGACTATACGTCTGTTCTGCGCACTTTCATTTACAGTAAATTTCATTATTATTATTTTTTACACCATTCTATTTATAGTTACGCTCGCACATTATCTTATTATTTTTGTATTATTCTTTTGTTGGTAGTTATTTTCACGCGTTATTCGCAACTATTCTCGCACTAGTTATTAGTAGTTATTCTTACAACACTGTTTTGAGCATTAATTTAACTCGTTTACTTTCATTTTGTGCAAATTATGCGATTTACTCGATTTATGTTATACTATTCTTTCAATCGGAATTTTATGCTATACTTATATACTTACAAGAACGCATATTCGGTATGCATAGTTTTTTTTTTCTATTGTGAGCAAAACCCTTTTATACTTTACATTAATTTGTTCATCATCATGGCCAACGAAGACACTAGTTGATAACTTGTATGAGATCTAAGCCAGTGCCCACGTACGACTCGGATTAGAGTATTTCTTCAATCCGAGGGGAACAGTGTAAACCTCAGAGTCTATCAATATGAGTGTTTAGAGCCAATGATGTGAACAGAAGTTACCAATTAAGGGTGAACCCGAAAGGGAAGAACCTCTAACCATATCTATTACTTACATGTTACTCTCATTACGGTTAAAGGGTAAACCCGAAAGGGAAGGACCTCTAACCATGTCATTGTTTCATTGCAGTATCAATTACTTAGCATATCCTGGTTGCACGCATTTGTTTCTAGTATTACTTAGGATAGGGTTATGGAAAAGCATAACACCTTAGTGTAAGGTAAATCGATGATTACGGTCCGGAACGCAATCATGGGTTTACAGGTACATGAGGGTGGTGTGCAATTCTATTTAGGCTGTTGGTAGACAAACAGTACGAGTCCAAAGTATCTGGAGTGTGGTGGGTTAGCTGCGGTACACCCTATATATAAGCATAAACGATACTGCGGGAACGGACTAGGAGTCTCACCAAGAACCTACCCATTACTTTATAGTTACCTATTCATTAGATCGTTGACTAATAGCTAGCATTTTCGATAAGAACATTCTTACGTGAGCTTCAATTCGTCTTCCTGGAGTCTTTCTCTTGACCACCCACTTAGAAAGTCCAAACTTTGTATACTCTTACATTCGCTGTTAGTCGAAATCCTGTTGTATGTCCTTAGTAAAGTTCGGTCAGAAAACTTTTCTAAAGTAGGGGAGACTGTTTCATTAGTACCTCAGTTCCTCACCAGTTACACATTCCCAAAGCCTTTTCCATTTAAACTTTTAGCTTTCTAACTTTGAGTTAACTGTCAAAGATTTTGAAACTTTTACTTTGAATATTAAACCACTACTTTAAATTTTGTTAAATGATAACTCATGCAAATTTTAACACCTGCTTGGCTTTTACAACGCATTTTGTATCATAGTAACCTCCACTTGAAGGAAATTTCGAGACGAAATTTTCTAAAGTAGGGGAGACTGTGACATCCGTCACCCTCATCTTTCATCCGATTTACAATAATAGTCCTTCAAAAAAAATTTCCATTATAGTCCCTGTAAGTTTCGTTGTTTTTACAAATTTAATTTTAGAGCGAACTAAAGTTTTATCATTTATATTTATTATGGATCGGGTGTAAGTTTTACTAAAATGCGTATGTTGAAACCTATTCGTAAAAGATTCTATAAAAAAAAATTCAAGTTTTAAAAACTTTTAAGTTAAGTTAGTTAACTAAGTAATTTTTTATAAAGGAAAAGCTAACTAGATTATAATAAACTTAACCAAGATAAAATCTAGGGATCTTTTATGCCAATTATCAAAACTTTCAAGTAAATCAGATTTTGTCTCCTCTGTCCCTCATTCACTTTTCCGATCAGTCGACCGGCCACCGGAGTGGATTCCGGTGAACGATTACTTATCCCGTTTAGGCGTTTTTAAACCGTTTCTATTCCATTTTTTTATTCTCCATCAGTTTCGAATCAAGATGGATCAGTAACATACGTTTTAATCATGTATATAACTATCAATCAATGATTTTTAGTTGAAACCGTCGACTTTATTACCGGAAATTTACTGCCAAATCATATGTTACAATTCGTGCTATAACCTATAAATAGACTATTTCTAATCATTCAACGACCCTTACACAACACAAACCCACTTTTAAATTGATTTAATCATCAACAGAAGGTCAACAAATCAGTCAGAACCCATCGGTCCTCTTTCTTCTTCTTCGACCCTCATTGCGATCGTGTGAGTAAATATTTTTATTGCCAATTTGTTTCTTATACATTTATGAACATAAGCCCCTTATAACAGATGTATAATCGTATCTGTATTGGGTTTATTAGATTTGGTATAGGGTTAGGGTTCTTGAGCTAATAATTGGGGAAGAAGATCAATTTTATTTATTGTTTATATATTATTACATTTCAATTGAGTTAACAAATATTGTGCTTGGTCTAGTGGTATGGGTGTGAGATGACAACAAGAACCACTCGGGTTCGAATCTGCCATGCCCCATTTTTTTATTTCGTTTTTTTATATCATATTATTTAAATTTCCTTATTTATATAAATCATAAATACCAAATAATTCATAATAAATTCATTTTTGCTCCAAAAATTATAAAAATTTAGGAGTAGCTTCTTGACACCTTATAAAAAATTACCCCACTTTTATGTTCAGAAAATTGTCTTATTTTTATATTTTATTGAATTAAATGGTTTTAATCATAATTAATTGATTAAAAATTCATTTTTAACGATTTTAATCTCAAACTTTTTGAGAAATTATTTCTAATCATAATAAACTAAAATAAAAATTATAGGTTCAGAAAACACTTATTTTTATTAATTTTCCTATTTTTAATCATTTAAACATTATTTAATCTCATTAAATATGTTTTAAATATAAATAAGTTTATAAAATTATGGGAAAATTATTTTCATCAATTTACCTCAGAAAGTATCCATTTTTCTGTAGGAATAACATTTTTGGATCATGTCTTGTAATTTTAGACTTAATTATGTTTAATTAGACATAATTAATTATATATTTATTTATACTACTTAACTTCTATTTTATAAATGCATTGCTTATAAAACAGAAAAATTATTAAGTTTGAAAGTCTTTATTATCATTATTGGGTCATGGTGTAACTCATAAATATTTAATTCAATATTGATGATTATTGTATTTATTTACGATAATTAGTTAAAGTAATTGACTAAATTATTTTGTATTAATTATTTAAACATATGTTGACCTAAATATTTAATTGATAAAATTTATATTACCTAAACCATATTTACAAACTTGGTATATTATTTTTAATATACAACTTCTATAATAATTCGATTTATCATAAAAACTCTAATTCCCCAAAACGACTTAGCAAACCCTAATGCCTTAGACCCTAGTTACCTTAGACTTTTTAGACATTTCCTTATTAGTATGCTTACACATTATAGGTTGAATTCCTCGGAATTCCCATTACTTAGCTCACGACCGCTTAAGTGGATTTTGATCGCTTTCGCAAACTGTGAGTATATCTTTCCCCTTTTTCATGTTTTACTCTTTTGGGGCTGTTCATGTACACTATTACTAAATGTTATTCTCTCACTAAATGCAATTCTCATGTGTGTTTGCTTTATGTTAATTTGTGTGTCTATGACTTGTCAAAATCATTAACCTTTGAGGGCCTGGCATTTCAATGAATAGTACTATGGTATATACCCTTGTGACTCTGTTGAGAGTCCTCGTCATTGCTATGTATTACATTACTACTAGCGCATACTATATATATCTGCTTTTCTTTACATAGGGTTGATTTTGAACGGATATTACTTATTACATAATTGCAAATGGTACCGCACATGAATTGCTAAACACTTTTCCAACTATATTTATTCAAACAGGGTATGCTCACCAATACATTTTGTATTGACCAAATCATTTTCATACATGTTTCAGGTTCTTATGAGATTACTTCCAAGCGTTTGGAACATAGACTTAGATTGGGATTACTGTATCTTAGTTTAGATTGCTAGTCGTAATTGTTGTATTTCTTTTAATGTAATAAATTACTAAATTCAATGTATTCAAATTTACATTTCTAGTCCATGAGCTATTGAACAATCGTCACTACGTGACACCTCGATGTTTCCGCCATCGGTTGGGGTGTTACAGTCTGATCAAATATCAATCTAACAAATTGAGAATCAGACACAGGCTCTTATTGATATTCAATAAAGGATACTAGTTCACTTTTTTTCATCCATCACTTTAAGAAACCATTGATCAATCAAATTTCTTAAAAATGGACCCTTATTATACTGGATCTGCCAATAAACCTCCTATGCTAGTCAGAAATGAATATAACATCTGGAAAAAGAGGTTGGCACACACTTTATCTCCAACAGATACTGGATGTTGGAGATCTGTCATGTATGGACCCCAGAAACCAGTAATAACTAATCCAGAGACTAAAGTAGAAAGACCAAAAGAATCAAAAGACAACACTGGTGAAGATTTCCTAAAACTTGAGCTTGATGCTAAGGCATTCTCTATGTTGGCAATGACTCTCCCAAATGAAATATATGTTGGGCTTTTACACTGTGAAAGTGCCAAAGAGCTATGGGATTGCCTAAAAGAATAGTTTGGAGGAACTGATGAGGTGATTGCCAACACCAGAGAAATTCTTGCTCAACAATATGAAACTTTTACTCATGTTAATGGAGAAACTTTGACACAATAGTTTGAAAGATTTTATTCTTTAATATCTGAGTTAAAATTAAATGGTCAGACCTACACAAACTCATCTATGTTGAATAGAATTTTAAGGTCTTTACTAGAAAAATGGGAAACTTACTCTATAGTCCTCAGATCTGGACCAGATTTTGATTCTCTCTCACTCACAAAATTACATGGAAGATTACTCACTTTTGAAAGAGAAATCAATCAAAAGAAAAGGTTACAAAATTCTGGTAAAACTACTAATGCATATATTCCAGGTAGTACAACACTTTTGGGACAAGACTCACCAACTTGTTCAAATGATTTTGGATCTTTTGATCACATTGACATAACTTTTGGGATCTCATTAGAAAGGTCATATCCAGGTTATGACAATGAAGAAAATAGTCAAACTATTGATAACATGTGTTTTATTATGGATGATTTAAAAAAAATTTCAGTAGTGATGACTTAGAAGAAATGGACATACTTCACCAACTGGCCATGTTAAGTATTAAAACTAACAAATTTTACAAAAGGCAAGGAAGAAAATTTCCAGGACTGGACAGTTCAACAAAAGTTGGGACACTTTACTAGAGAGTGTAGAAGCTCTAGCTATAACCAACACCAGTCTGGAAATCAAGCTAACCCCAGTTATAATAGGAATACAGGACACAGGGAAGTGCTCATTTTGTACAGGCACAAGCTCCACAAATCCAATATGTGCCTCAAATACAATATGTACAAATGCCTGTTCAACAACAGAGCCAACAACAGATGCCTTCCAGTCCTGCTGCTCTACCTCCACAAACTCAACAACCCTCTTAACAAAGTTTATTTACTTCAGGGTATCTTGACTGGAGCAGTCTTCTATATGACATAACAGAATGCAGTTCTGATGCAGAAAACAATTTTTTTTGACATCAATTGGGGAGAACCTGATAATGGCAGAAAGAATTTTGCCTTGATGGCCTTTGAGGGATGCTCCTCTAATTCTGCCTTATCTCATGTATCATAAGAATTTCTTTTGAAGCTTTGCTCAATGTCACACCATGCCAATGGCGGAAACACGTGGCGCAACGCTCAAAAGCATATCAAAGTCAAGATTAACACAAACTATATTTAATTAGAAAAGATCAATTCATTAAGATGTCGAAAAGAAGTACCTTGTTTCAAACATTACATAAAACAACAAACATTAAGTTCCAACATGAGTGTTTCCGTTTATGTACCAACCCGATGGTAACCATCGATGGAACCCCCAACCAGTGTCCGACATGCCAAATTCCACCATACTAGCCGCATACCTGTTTAGCACTTAGTTACCTGAAAGATATGTTTAAAAAGACGTCAATATATAAAATATTGGTGAGTTCACATGATTTTGTCCATAGCCCCTTTTTCTGTTTTACATTTTGGGGTGAAACATGTTTAAACATTTTGTACACTATCCTTTACTCATTCTTACATTGTTGAAACTTTTTGATTCAATTTGACTGTAACAAAAAGACACAGTACAATCATTAACATTGATCACGCCGCATGTTTAGATTATAGCGCTATAGGTCTGACAAACCCATCCCCCCGCATAAATTCAGGGATGATCGATAACAGTTACACTTTTACTAACTTGCGAGTTAGGTCTCAGTCGACATAAGGTTTGATTGTAGAAAAGATGCATTATTACATGTCGGACTCATATTCTTACATTACTCATTATTATACTTCAACTATGATTGCTATACAACATATTGTTTTCAATTATATGCAAAACCTATGTATTCTCACCAACTATTTATAGTTGACCCCCCATATTTCCAACTCAACATGTTTTAGGTTTTACTTGCTATTGGAAGTTGTACAAGTCTTGGATCACATAGGAGCTTTGAACCTAGTTTATGTAAATCAAGTTTATGTATTTATTAAATTGTATGACAGATTGTTTAGTAATAATCAACTTCCATTTAGTACCATGAGCTATTGAACAATCATCACTATGTGACACCTCGATGTTTCCGCCATCGGTTGGGGTGTTACAGATTGGTATCAGAGCCATGGTTATAGGGAATTAGGTTATTAGAAAAATAATCTAGTCTATAACCACAAGATTTTACCCAGTACTTGCTCATTTTACTTGCAACCCTACTTGTTTCTATTCTCTATCTCTATCCTACTTCTTATCCCCACTTTAGCCTCTACAAGATGATTGCTCTCTATCACTGGATTTACCCTTAGACTAATAGGACAAAATCCTCAGGTCCTAACCTGAATTACCTTGTTAATCTCGTCGAAGCTCTATATTCTAATAATGAACATGAGCAATCTGGAAGGGTGAGCACATGTATTCTGAGTTTTCTGTCTAGGACTGGCATTGCGCATAAATCCTAATCAGACGAGGGACCCGGATGCCTACCTGGGAATTCTCGGGATGAGTGTTCACTTATAGGCTAAAGCATGTCTTCACTATGTTATTAGAATCTAGAAGCTTTGATAAGTCCACGTTTTCATTTAATAATTAAATGATTACACTCACTTTCCTTAAAACTAAGCTTTAAATTTCAAAATTTTACAGTTTAAATCAATCACACTTTATCTTACCATCTTAGCCATATGTTTGATTATTTTCAACACCCTGCCCAAATCATATTATTCCCTTTCTCAAGATGTTATATATTTTTAAACTGTAACCTCATAACCTAAGTATATCCTAGTATAACACTAAAGATTTCTTAATCTTGTCAAATTTTCATCACCTATAAACTATGGGAAAATACATATTTTTGTCAAAAGATGTCCTCCAACTCTAAATTCAAATGTTTATTCATTAGCATAACAAAGGATTTTCGATATAATGTCACCTTGATCTATAAAACCTAATGTCGTGTTTAAAATCTCCAACTAACTGGAATATTTTAATCAAAGCTCACTTAGTTTGTACTATTTAACAACTTTTGCTTCATGTACAAACCAATTTTGAAAATAAAATCTTCCCATCTATAGGAACAATATTTAGCCTCTAAATTCTCCATCAACACTCACTCATTTTCAACTTGTTCACATTTTTACAATATTTGGCATATACCACAATCATGTTTTCTCATACACTTGATTCTAACCTTTGATTCAAACCCCACAATTTACACTGCTACATAATCTCCTTACTATAAAATAAACTCTTTATCAACTATCTTCACATTCACTATCTCTCACAACCTTGATTATGCTTCAAGATTTTCACCATCCCCTCAAGAATTAGACTCATATCCTTCACCTTCTCAAACATGAACTAGTTACCCATGATAACCAAACTATTGAAACTTGATTGTGTGTTGCATCAAACTTAATCCTTAGTTATACACGAGGATTCGATTATCTACTATATTTGAACATTTGATACTAGAAATCATGGAATATGAACTATTTGTTATAATCGCACCTAGAGTCATTAAATTTGTCTAGGGAAACTCTATTACAACTTGCATGCTATACTTGATACTTGATTGCTTACATGTACATACTATCAATTTGCAATTTATGTGTGAAATAACTGTTACACTTAATCAACAACTGGTAGAGGATGAAGTACTTGCTCAACAGTTAGTAGAGTACCAAATAACCTACTCAATGATTGGTAGAGGCCCTAACAACCTGCTCAACAATCGGTAGAGGTTCTTACTCACTGACTGGTAGAAGTCTTTTTCCTGCTCAACAGTTGGACTCATTTTTGAATACATTATATACGATTCAAACACAAGGTTATTTGGCACTGTGTGTGTGTGTCTAGAGTTATAGAAGGACACAAAACCCTAATGTAAGGTAAATTGGTGATTGCGGTCCGGAACGTAATCATGAATTTACAGGTACGTTAAGGTGGGGTGAAATTCTAATACGGTTTTAGTAGTTCATTTGGTTTTCATATAGTCAATCAACTCATGCATTTCTTTTAGGATTCCTAAAACTTAAAGATGAGTGTTTTGCTAGATTCTTATTTTCCTTGCTATTTCAGACGAACCTAATCCAATCCTTAAAACTCACATATCAAACCTGTTATCCAAATTATTCGAAACAGATTATTCTATTACCTATAAATTCAAGTCGTGCCTTAACCTAAACCTAGGGGTGGCAAAAAAACCCGAGCCCGATGGGTATACCCGAAACCCGAAGCATTTGGGACGGGCATACCCGATACCCGACGGGTATGGGACGGGTTTGGTATTGGAAAAAAAATATTTCGCGGGTATGGGACGGGTATGGTATTAGGTGATACCCGACCCGATTACCCGAAACTAAATACCCGTCTACCAAAAATATATACCCGAATACTTTTAAGTTTTATATATATCTTTTCTTAACTATTTTTAGTAATGTTTCATTCTAATAGATTTATTATTTGAAGAATAAACTTTTCGTTTAAAATATATATTCTAATAACATTATTATTTATATTTATATGCTATGAAATATATAAATAGTTTTCAAAATTCATACTATAATATATATTTACATATTAAATGTTTCAAAGATTATTATGGTGATGATAATACATATGTTATTTATTACAATTTCATATACTCTAGATTTCTTAAAACATAAGACTATAAAAAGAAAATAAATATATATATATATATATATACATGCAAATACCAACGGGTATACCCGATACCCGCGGGTATGCTATATACCCGACGGGTAATACCTGACAAAAACCCGACGGGTAATGGGACGGGTATGGTATGAGATTTTATAACCGGGTATGGGTATGGTATTAGTCAAACCCGACCCATATCCGACCCGTTGCCATCCCTACCCAAACCACAGCTACCTTAATTTCTACCCAATCACCCTCAAACCCTGTGTTTTTAATAACTTCGGGACGAAGTTTCCAAAAGTAGGGGAGACTGTAACGTTTCGTATATTAATATATTTTGTAATAAAAATTTGTTGATGCACGTTTTGCGACTAATGCTTTTGGATTGTACATTCTAAGTTGTTTTTGTGAATACGTAGAAGCGAAGGTGGAAATATGGAAGGTCGAATGTGGATTATAAAGGGCGAAGGTAGAGTTACAGGTCAAACATGGAAGACAGATTTGCATTGTGCTGATTCGTCCATATTGAAGGGGCGAACCTGCACATTTGACCCTATCGGGGGGCGAATGTGCAGGCCTATATAAACTGAAAATTTCATTTTAACATTAACTTTTTGTCATTTTCGTGTCTGGTTCGACCTGATATTCTCTCTAGGTGATTAGGAATTGTCTGAAACTTAATTATTTCATTGTAAACACACATTGTAAGGATGATTGAACTTGTTTATGAATGAAATGGAACTTGAAAAGGTGAATTGCATGTTTTGACTCGATTACTATCATTTCGTAACTGATTTAGGGATTCTGCACCTAAATTAGTAGACTTGTATGATTAACTAACTTGTTTTTGTCAAAACGATCCTTCACAAAGTGGTATCAGAGCATATACAGATCATACAATTACGAATTGATAGTTTTTGAACTGATTTGGACCCAAAATTGATCAAAATTTTTCTGTTTTGAATGAACAATGGTTTTTGATGAAAATTGATTGATTCGGACTAGATTTTACAGATAAAATCAAGAATTCTCTTCATTAAAGTTGCTCCAAATCAATTCCGAAGCAAAACCTGCAAAACATCATCAAAATCCATCAACTTTTGAAAAATTGGGATCAAAATAACTGATTTTCAAAGTATAACCATTTTTCAAATGAAAAGGGTCGAACCTAGGAGAGAAGGGTCGAACGTGTAGTTTTCTGAGGTCGAACCTAGGATTTTCTGGTCGAAGGTGGTCATTTTAGGTCGAACTTAGAAGCTGTGTGAGTTGTATTTGTACATTCGACCAAGTGTTGTACATTCGACCTTACGGGAGGTCGAACGTGGAGATAAACGGTCAAACGTGAGTCAGTGTTGTTTCACTTTCTACATTCGAGTCAGACTAAGGGGTCGAACCAGGAACTTTTCCACATTCGAACCCACGATAGAGAAAAAGGGTCGAACGTAGAAGCTGTTTGAAATTTTTTCTAAGTGTTTCGGATTACAAACTTCATAGACGATATGTGGAGTTTTCCAACAACACCTAGGCTTAATACTACACAACAACAACACGTTACCATGGATCCTTGGACTGTAGCTCCATAGAAGACGAGCAATCAACCATCTCAGCCGATCAATTACCTCGCAATGATTAGTTCGATTCCCCAGACTGTTGTTCGACCTCCACAACAACCCATGAATGATTATTGGGGAGTTGCAGCAGCCGCGGTACACTCTCAAACTGTAACATCGCAACAATTTTCCCCAAATTTTAATACGTAAAAGCCCTTATTTCTATTACCTCTTTATCGTTAATATTGTACAAATATGCCTAAGTCCTTATTTTTCCTAACTCACCACGTACATATATATATATAATGTATATAATAATAATAATAATAATAATAATAATAATAATAATAATAATCATAAAAACAACCAAACTCAACATAATACCCATTCTTTTATTATTTTCGGAGCCCAACAAGAGCATCCCAACATCTGGTCCAACCAAACCACCTTCTCCCTTGCTTTTCCTTTGATTGCTGCACATCCAGCCCAAGCCCAAGCATTGAGCCCAGACCCGAGCCCAGCACAGCAGCCCAGTACCCAGCCCAATCCCCCTCTCTAATCTGTTTTAAAAAAAAAATGTGTGTTCCTAAACAGACTCGAACCCAGGCTTCAAGCCAGTTTAAGCCTTATACAAACAACACAACCACTAGGCCACGAAGGGGTTATTGTTGTTATCTGGACTTAACTTGTTCTTATAAGCAACCTAATAAACCATGTGGCACCTCTGTGTTGCAGACCCATGAAGTTTGACTCGACCATTGAATGTTTTGACCACAAAATTCGAGTAATCTTGGTAAGATTATTCAAAATTAATCATGAGCAATTAACCACATAATTATTCCGCGTAAAATACAGCTCATAATTGATATATATATATATATATATAGCAATAATCGAGCATAAAATCACTCGTTTTTGACCGACTTTGGTCAATCTCCACAACCTTCCAATTATACGTCAATACTATAAATTGAACCCTCTTCCAGAGCCTAAAGATGCCGAAAACATTACCCCCACTCTCAATTTATGTTTAATTCCCAATTATGAGTTGGAATTGTTCGCTATTTGACTTTCAGGTTGACCCTCGTTGTGGAAGCAATTCGTAGAGGTATGTTATAATTATTTGTTTCCGTGTATTTATCGGCCCTATACAATCCTTAACCCCATGATTAATTGGTCGCTAATAACGTTCATAATCAAATTGCAATTCTAGGGTTTTGTTCTCATTATTTGGGGAAGATGAACATGTTGTGCGTTCTATAAGTATTTTAAACGTTGAAACACAAACAAATCTGATGCCCAGACCAGTTGGTGTTATGTGAACAATAAAGTTTATCATACAATTTTTAGTTTTTCAAAATTCATTTAAAAGATAATAACAAGAATAAATATAAAAGAAAAGGTTCTAAAAAAATGTTGATGCTGAGAATCGAACCCGCATCCATAGCGGTTTGATTCCAGCATAAAGGTTGTCCACACCAACTGGTCTGGGCATCAGATTTGTTTGTGTTTCAACGTTTAAAATACTTATAGAACGCACAACATGTTCATCTTCCCCAAATAATGAGAACAAAACCCTAGAATTGCAATTTGATTATGAACATTATTAGCGACCAATTATTCATGGGGTTAAGGATTGTATGGGGCCGATAAATACACAGAAACAAATAATTATAACATACCTCTACGAATTGCTTCCACAACGAGGGTCAACCGGAAAGTCAAATAGCGAACAATTCCAACTCGCAATTGGGAATTAAACAGAAATTGAGAGTGGGGGTAATGTTTTCGGCATCTTTAGGCTCTGGAAGAGGGTTCAATTTATAGTATTAACGTATAATTGGAAGGTTGTGGAGATTGACCAAAGTCGGTCAAAAACGAGTGATTTTATGCTCGATTATTGCTATATATATCAATTATGAGCTGTATTTTACGCGGAATAATTATGTGGTTAATTGCTCATGATTAATTTTGAATAATCTTACCAAGATTACTCGAATTTTGTGGTCAAAACATTCAATGGTCGAGTCAAACTTCATGGGTCTGCAACACAGAGGTGCCACATGGTTTATTAGGTTGCTTATAAGAACAAGTTAAGTCCAGATAACAACAATAACCCCTTCGTGGCCTAGTGGTTGTGTTGTTTGTATAAGGCTTGAACCGGCTTGAAGCCTGGGTTCAAGTCTATTTAGGAACACGCATTTTTTTTTTAAAAATAGATTAGAGAGGGGGATTGGGCCGGGTACTGGGCTGCTGTGCTGGGCTCGGGTCTGGGCTCAATGCTTGGGCTTGGGCCGGATGTGCAGCAATCAAAGGAAAAGCAAGGGAGAAGGTGGTTTGGTTGGACCAGATGTTGGGCTGCTCTTGTTGGGCTCCGAAAATAATAAAAGAATGGGTATTATGTTGAGTTTGGTTGTTTTTATGATTATTATTATCATTATTATTATTATTATTATTATTATTATATACATTATATATATATATATATGTACGTGGTGAGTTAGGAAAAATAAGGACTTAGGCATATTTGTACAATATTAACGATAAAGATGTAATAGAAATAAGGGCTTTTACGTATTAAAATTTGGGGGAAATTTTTGCAATGTTACAGTCTCCCCTACTTTTGGAAACTTCGTCCTGAAGTTTATTAAAAACACAGGGTTGAGGGTGATTGGGTAGAAATTAGGACAAGTGTGGTCTGGAAAATTTTGTGTTAAGACACGACATAAATAGAATAATCTGTTTCGAATATTTTGGATGAAAGGATTGATGTATGTGAGTTTTGAGGATTTGGTTAGGTGTGTCTTGAAATCACAAGGAGAATAAGGATCTAGCACAACACTAAACTTAGGTTTTAGGAATCCTAAAAGAAATGCATGAATTGATTTACTAACCAAATGAATTACCAGGTATCCAGAGTTTATAATTGGTTATTTACCGAAAACCTTGATAGAATTTCACACTACCTTAGCGTACCTATAAATTCAAGATTACGTTCCGGACCGCAATCACCAATTTACCTTACATTAGGGTTTTCTGTCCTTCTATTACTCTAACACACATGTAAGTAATGCAGAAATAATCATGTGGTTGAACCTTTGTATATAATGAGTCCAACCGTTGAGCAGGGAAAAGACTCTCACCAGTTAGTGAGTAGGAACCTCTACCGATTGTTGAGCAGGTTCGATAGCCTCCACTAGTCGTGGAGCAGGTTGTAGGGCCTCTCCCGACTGAGCAGGTTCGATAGCCTCCACCAGTCGTGGAGCTGGTTGTAGGGCCTCTCCCGACTGTTGAAAAGGCATGATGACCTCTACCAATCGTTGAGTAGGTTATTTGGTACTCAACTAACTGTTGAGCATGTATTTTATCCTCTATTAAGTGTAGCAACTATTTCACACATAAATTGCAAATTGATAATATGTTTATGTAAGCAAGTTTATAAGTATAACGAGTATAGTATGTGAGTTGTAGTTGTATAGATTTAGATATTGATATGGCAATTAGTTCACATTCAAACAAGCATGCATCCAGATGTTATGGTCATACTAGATGAACAACTCTCAGGTAAAAGTTTTAATGCTAGAATTTATTACTTGAATCAAAAAGCGTCAATACATAGAATAAAAAGCAAACAAATTTCAAATGGTGGGACTTGCTGTTAAATAGCTGGAGGGTCTTGATCTCGGTTCAGTTTAGGGCATTGGTTACGGAAGTGATTTGGGTCTCCATATTCATAGCATTGACCATAGTTGTATCTACCAGGACGATTAGGATTAGCAGCCTGAGCAGGGTTGGTTGGTTGGTTGGCATTGAGGTTTGGGGCCTCACGACATGTGTTGACCAGATGGCCATACTTACCACAATTGGTGCACAAGCGACACGCTGAAGCAGTGGGATGATGTCGTTTGCATGTGTTACACAATGGATAGTTTCCTATATAAGGTTTCTTGTTAGAAGATTGTGTAGTGAGGTTTGCATCAGGATCCTTGGTCTTACGCTTCTGGTTCTCAGTAGTTACCGCGGCTACAATACTTGCTTTCTTGCCTTTCCGAACTAAGGTCCCGTTCTTTACGTGATTGTCAGTTAAGGTAGCTGCTAGACGCTTGGCCTCTTTAAGGGTAGCAGGGTTCCTTCCCCATACCGTGTCCTAAATTTGCATGGGTAAACCACTGATATACTTCTGAATGGCTACGGGTAGGGGAGTGACCTTATGGGGCAACAACAGACTGAGCTCATGGAAGCGGGTATTATAAGCAAGGTTTTCCCCACTATCCTGAGCAAGGGTGTGGAACTCGTCCTCTAATTTCTTGACCTCGTTACGTGGGCACAATTCATCTTTCATTATCTCCTTGACTTGATCCCAGGTCATAGCAAGTGCAACTTCAGCTCCACGGGTGCGCTTTTCCTCATTCCACCAAGTGAGTGCTCGTTTGTGAAGAACACTCATAGCATAACAGACCTTAAAGTTATCGGGACACTCACTGTTAATGAAGGTATTCTCAATACCCTCGAACCATTGTAGAAGACCAGTAGCTCCTTCATCTCCACTGAACTTAGGAGGATTACAGGTATTAAAGTGTTTGAGAGTGCAGGCTGGGAGACCATTGCCGTTTCCATTCCCGTTCCCATTGTGGTTTCCATTGCCGTTTCCATTTCCGTTTCCGTTTCCATTGCCGTTTCCGTTCATCTGGATGACTTGGGCCAGTAAGTTAGGAACCAGAGTTGCCATTTGTTGCGCCATTTGTTGGAAAATGATCGCAGCCAGTTGGGCATCAACGCCATTGTTGTGGTTAGTGTCGTGGTTGTGATTGTGATTGCTACTCCCTTCATCATGATTGTCACCACTGTTAAGGCGAGCGCTGCGACGTGGAGGCATGATCTGTAAGAGACACAATGAAGGTTCAATGAGACATGAATGAGGTAATATAAGGAATGTAATCATTTATCCATTTATTAAAACGAATAAACGAAAACGTTGATTTATCAAAGATTCTAGATTCTAATAACATAGTGAAGACATGCTTTAGCCTATAAGCGAACACTCATCCCGAGAATTCCCAGGTAGGAATCCGGGTCCCTCGTCTGATTGGGATATATGCGCAATGCCAGCCTAGACAGAAAACTCAGAATACAGGCGTTCACCCTTCCAGATTGCACGTGTTCGTTATTAAAATCTAGAACTTCGACGAGATCTCAAGCTGGTTCAGGCTAAACCTGAAGATTTTGTCCTATTAGTCTAAAAGTAGATCCAGTGATGGAGAGCAATCTTCTTGTAGGGATAAGAAGTAGGAGGGAGATAGAGAATAGCAAGTAAAAGGGGCAAATACTGGTTATAATCCTATGGTTATAGACTAGATTATTTTTCTAATAACCTAATTCCCTATAACCATGGCTCTGATACCAATCTGTAACACCCCAACCGATGGCGGAAACATCGGGATGTCACGTATTGATGATTGTTCAGTAGCTCATGGTGAATAATAAATTTCATTAAATGATTTAAATAAATTACATACAATTGTTCTACAAAAATTCGTACATCAAAATGAATAATACTATGTACACATCTTCAAGCATTAACTCAAATCTTCAAGCAAGTAGAACCTGAAACATGTTAAGTTTGAAAATATTTTGGGTCAACAAAAGTTGGTGAGAATACATAGGTTTTTGAATATAATTGATAACAATAGTTTGTACAACAATCACAGTTGTATAATGATAGAGTATGAGTCCGACATGTAACAATGCATCTTTGTACAATCAAACCTTGTGTCGACTAAGACCTAACTCGCAAGTTAGTTAAATGTTGTTACTGTTATCGATCATCCCTGAATTTATGCGGGGGGATGGGTTTGTCAGACCTATAGCGCTATAATCTAAACAGGCGGCTTGATCATTGTTAATGATTGTACTGTGTCTTTTTGTTACAGTCAAATGATAGAATGATAGTGTAATTGAATCACAAGATTCAACAATGTAAGAATGAGTAAATGATAGTGTATAAAATGTTTAAACATGTTTCACCCCAAAATGTAAAACAGGAAAAGGGCTATGTAAACTCACCTTAGCAGAATGTTAAGTCTTGTGAAAATAGAATAAGTGTAGCCCAACGATGCCAAGTATTTCCCTATAATTAAGGTAATAAATATATCTAAGTCTTTCTAGTCTACAAATATTTTCTAGGGTTTCGAATTTGGGGATAAGTATTCGTTTGATTATTAATTAGATTGTTTAATAAATAAAAGAAATTCGATAAATAAATAAACAAAAGTCTTTTGTAGACTTTAAATTAAAGGTGGTCACATTATAAGGTTTTAAGTACAAAAATAATTTTTATAAAATTATTTTCTTAAAAATAGAATATTTAGCCTATTTATTTCTATTTTGTCAAAATATAACTTTAATATCTAAAAATATTAAAATTAAAGAATTTTTAAATTAAAATTTGTATTTCTGTTCTAAATGGACAGAAATAATTTATATAAAATTTTGGTGCAAAAATATTGAAAAATGAATTTATTATGATTTATTTATGATTAAAATAACAAAAATCGATTAAAAATATTAAATAAATGATTTTTCGAAAGTAAAAATCATTTCTGGAATGTTTAATGTTTTATAAATTTCTACAAAAATTATTCTGAATTTATACAAAAGGAGAAAGGAGAAAGACGCTTATCAGTATTGGACCATCAATGAGTTTATACAAAAGCTAGAGAACAAAGAGTTGGAAGAGAAGAGGAAAGCAAAGAGATCACAGTTTCCTCAGAATCTGGAGTTGTATCATGCTGGTACATCTTCTAATTTGACTGGTTCTAGTGCTAGTGGTACCGTTGCACCACACATTGCTTGTGTCTCAAGTGTTATGGAACCACCTAACACCCCGATAAACTACCTTGCTCAAACTTCATCCTACACACCACCATCATACACTACCACTTTCATTCCACCTTTTTCACCAATGCAACAAGTAGCATGTTATACAGCTAGCATGAATCAACCTCAACAACAACCTTACATTCCTCACATAAACCCAAATCAACTAAGTCAAAGTCTTGTAGTGTTCGAGACATCCAACATGAACAACGTCACATTTGAAGTTGCTCAGCAACATGTCGCATTGGTTTCGGCAATGGTTGCTTCATACAATGGTTTGGTGGCTAGTCAAATTGGTAACAACAATCTAACCAGTGAAGACTATGCTCAAATTGATAAAGAAGAAATGGAGCTTATTGATATCCAATGGGCTTTTGCGAGTGTTATGAGACGAGCAACTGAGTTTATTGGGAAGACAGGAAGAACTGATCTGTCTACATCACTTAACACCACTTATGGCTTCAACAAAGCCAAAGTAACTTGTTTTAATTGTGGTGGTAAAGGTCATTTTAAGAGGGAATGCACTCAGCCAGCTCAACAAGGTAACAGGAATCCATTCAACACAAATTACCAAAACCGTCAATCTCAGAACCAGGAAACCTATCAAAGCTAAAACAACAATAACTATCAATCACAAAACAATTACCAAAACCAACATAACACCTCATAAAATAACCCTGCTAGACAAACAACTACACCCAATCAGACTCAAACTCAAACACCACATAACCCAACCAGAACCATTATTCCAATTTCCACACCAAATAGCCAAACTCAAACCGAAAACCAAAATCAGGCTTTGGTGATCCAAAAAGATGAAGGTTTTGACTGGACTGGGATGCAACTGGGTGTTGAAGAAATTACTGCTGGGAATGTAGCTTGTGTTGCTCAGAAGATTGACTTAGAGGAGCCGGTAATAGTTGGAGATGTTTTGGAGACAGAAAAGGTTTCTGAAGTAAATATTAAGGAGATGGTAGATGAAGCTGATATTTCTGTTGAAGAATCACAAGATGTGAAGACTTCAGGAATGATCCTTGATTCAGTCACTGATATTCCTGATGAGCGTGATTCGGCATATTCTGATTCGGAGAGTGAAGCAGATTCGGAATCCAGTGTCAATTCATTGGATGATGATATTGATCAACTCCTGGCCGAAGCTGATTTTCTAATGACTCGGAAGTCATGCATTGTTGATGACGCTTTCACCAAAATTGACTACTCCAAGTTCTTTGCTGGAAAGGAAGCGAATTTTGCTTTGATGGCTATGACTGATCCTCCGAAACAGGTAAGTTCTGAATCCACTATAGATATGAACAATGATAAGTGTAACATTACGCATTAAATACTTGTACGTTACGCATCGACATTAATAAAAACGTCAAGTTTTCATATTTATATTCGCATTTATTTATTTTGTCGCGATTATGGAACCCTAATATGATATATATATTATAATATATTATATGTGTGATGGATTGTATTATAATCAAAAAATAACAAAAATCTGCTCTGGCCGGGGTTCGAACCCGCGCCAGAGCCACACATAACCACATACACAACCAACTGGGCTGGACTTCTGTTTTGAAATAACCCGGATACATATTAACCTTATACGCGTGTTGAATCCTCACAGTTGACAAGGAAAGTCAACTGTGGGATTTCTTGATGATCAATCCAAAGTTTTAACGCGTAATTGTCCTATCTTTGGTAAATTTAGGTAATAACCGGCCCAATACAACACAATTACACGTTCATAACACCAAATCGTTGACAAATTTAATCAATTATACGCGTTTGTATTCAATCATAAGTCAAACCTTCCAATTAACCCTAACCCTAATCCTCAGTATAAATAGATGGTCTGCGAGCCTTGACAAATCGCTCACAACTCTCTCTCAATCTCTATTTCTCTCTAATTCGCTCTGATCGTTGTTATTTTGTTCGTGGTTTGACTTTCTCTTTGACCCGTCTATTATCATCAATCCATCACTGTGAGTTCTTGTTTTTTTGTGGGTTATATTCATCGGCAATCAGGCAACCAAAGCCCTAACATTAATCGGGCTATAGTTGCCTGAATCATTCAATTGTAAATTCTAGGGTTTCGTCGATTTGAATTGGGGATAAAACTGAACTCGCGTCGTGTATTTAATTATTATGAAACCAGAACCATCACAACCACCGGCCTAGGCCAAGTGGTTGTGACTCTGGTCCTCCACAGAGGTCACCCGGGTTCGAGTCCCGGCTCTGACCGGTTTTTGTTCTTTTCTTTTCTTTTCTTTTTAAACAAACAATAATTATATATATATCCTTCTAATCATTTAAATCCTTTTTAAAATACCAAAACTACTTTATAAATTCTAAAAAAATTATAATTGTTTAATCTGATATAAAAGTGTTATTTACAATTTTTATTTTTCAGAAATTCTTTTATTTAATATTTATAATAATTAAATCATTTTTATACTATTATAATTATAAAAATCCATTTATATATCAAAACAATTTATTTAAATTCTCCAAAATTTATCCTGACTTTTTATAAAGTCAACCTTTACTGAAATAATTTTTAATTCAGTAAAATTATTTATTTTATATTTTTAATCAATTTTTGTTAGATTTAATCATAATTAATTCATAATAAATCCAATTTTCATCATTTTTGCACCAAAATTTTATACAAATTATTTTTAATCATTTAGAACAGAAATATGATTTTTAAAATAAGAATTCTTTAATTTTAGTATTTTTGGATATTAAAGTTAATAATTGGCTATTTATAAATAAATAGATTTAAAAATCTATTTTAAATGAAATAATTTTATAAAAATTATTTTATTGCTTCAAACACTTTAATGTGCACATTGAAAATTCAAATTTTATAAAAAGACTATCTTTCATTAATTATCCAATTTTCCTTTATTAATTAAGCATTTTAATTTAAATTTCAACAATTGATTATCCCCAAATCGAAACCCTAGGATACACATATTAGTTAATTAGACATAGACTTATTACATATTACCTAATTATAGGGTAATATTTGGAAATCACTTTGGGCAACACAATTATCATATCTTTTCAACAAGTTAACATTTGCTAAGGTGAGTTTACATAGCCCCTTTTATTTATCACCATTTTTGGGGTGAAACATGTTATAACATTATCATTGCAATTCAATCATCAATGTGTCTATGTGTTTTCTATGTTGCATTATGTCTTGAGCATGATTAGAGTAAGCACCATTCTAGCATAATCATTAACATTGATCAGCCGACGGTATACATTGATAGATCTATTGGACTGACAATCCCACCCGGATACGTGCCTCCTACAAAGGTTACGTGGGTGTTTGTTATCGCATAACATATTCATTAGGACCATAAGTGTATGGTATGTATCATTTTATAACAGTTAACAGGGTTGATTATGCACTCGATTTATTTCTAATATGTTCTCACATATGGGCTAGATTAACATGACACATGAATTGCACAACATTTTATTCATTTTATCATCAAAAACCTATGTAATTCTCACCAACTTATGTTGACCCAAAATACTTTCAAAATTAACATGTTTCAGGTAACAATGAAGCTGAGGCTTGAGTTAGCATGAGGATTTTCTTGAAGTTTATTTGAAGTTTTTGAAGTTGCTATTTGATGTTATGTATTTGAATTCTTAGACATTATTTCACATTTTGGATATTTATGTTTGAATAAATTATTTAAAATTTATGTTATACCATGTGATACTGAAAACAATCATCAATACGTGGCACCCCGATGTTTCCGCCATCGGTTGGGGTGTTACAGATTGGTATCAGAGCCTTGGTTATAGGGAATTAGGTTATTAGAAATAATCTAGACTATAACCTTAGGGACTAAAACAGTACTTGCTTCTCCTACTTGTAACCCTAATTGCTTCCCTAATCCTATCCTTATCCTATGCCTTAAACCTACATGTGACTACTCTTAATTGTCTGCTGCAATCCTGATCCACCATTAGATTAATAGGACAAAATCCTCAGGTTTAACCTGAACCCCCTTGAGATCCCGTCGAAGTTCTAGATTTTAATAACGAACACGTGCAATCTGGAAGGGTGAATGCCTGTATTCTGAGTCTTCTGTCTAGGCTGGCATTGCGCATATATCCCAATCAGACGAGGGACCCGGATGCCTACCTGGGAATTCTCGGGATGAGTGTTCACTTATAGGCTAAAGCATGTCTTCATATGTTATTAGAATTTAGAATCTTTGATAAGTCAACGTTTTCGTTTATTCGTTTTAATTAATGAATAAATGATTACATTCCCTATATAAACTCTCATTCATTTCATTGTGTCTATTACAGATCATGCCTCCTCGTCGCAGCACTCGCAACAGCACTGGTGAGAACCACGATGAAGGTAGTGACAACCATGGTCATGAACAAGGTCCTGGTCACAACACTAATGGGGTCGATGCTCAACTGGCTGCGATCATTTCTCAACAAATGGCGCAGCAAATCGCAACTCTGGTTCCCAATTTACTTGCTCAGGTCATCCAATTGAACGGCAACGGGAATGGTCACAACAATGGGAACGGAAATGGCAATGGTAATGGACCCCAAGCTTGCACCCTTAAACATTTCAACTCTTGTAACCCTCCAAAGTTCAGCGGTGAAGAAGGAGCTACTGGACTTCTCCAATGGTTTGAGGGTATTGAAAATACCTTCATCAACAGTGAGTGCCCCAACAATTTCAAGGTTCGTTACGCCATGAGTGTTCTCCATAAACGAGCACTCACATGGTGGAATGAAGAAAAGCGTACTCGTGGGGCCGAGGTTGCTCTTGCTATGACATGGGACCAAGTCAAAGAGATCATGAAAGAGGAGTTCTGTCCTCGCAATGAAGTTAAAAAGCTTGAGGATGAGTTCCACACCTTAGCTCAAGATAGTGGGGAAAATCTTGCCTACAACACCCGCTTTCATGAGCTTAGCTTACTGTTGCCACACAAGGTTACTCCTCTGTCGGTAGCCATCGAGAAGTACATCGGTGGTCTGCCTATGCAAATCCAGGACACCGTTTGGGGTAGAAATCCTGCAACTCTGGAAGAGGCCAAACGTCTAGCGGCCACTCTTACTGATAATCATGTGAAGAACGGTACTCTCGTTCGCAAGGGCACTAAGAAGACGGTTGCCAAAGACACTCCACAGCCTGCAATTGAAGTCAAGCCTGAGACCTCAAGCAACAAGAAGCGTAAGGCTAGAAACTATATGGTTGCTGCTACTCCACCTGCTGCCCAAAACCCAGCCAAGAAACCATACACCGGACCTCACCCTTTGTGCAACACCTGCAAGTACCACCATCCCACACAGGTGCCATGTCGATTTTGTACTAAGTGTCAAAGATATGGTCATCTGGTGAACGTCTGTCGATCTCCTGCTGCCCAAGACAACAACAACCCAGCTCCCAACCAACAAAACAACAGGCCTACTCGTGGTCAATGCTACGAGTGTGGTAACCCCAATCACTACATCAACAACTGCCCTAATCGTAACCGTAACCAAAACCAAAATCAGAACCAAAACCAAAACCAAAACCAAAACCAGAACCGCAACCAGAACCAAGGTGCTCGAGGTCGCGCCTACAATCTCAACGCTAACCAGGCTCGTGACAACAACGAAGTGGTGAATGGTACGTTTCTCATTAATAACCACTATGCATCCATATTATTTGATTCAGGAGCTGATAAGTCATTCGTGTCACTGAAGTTTGAACCTTTACTTAACTTACCCCACACTAATCTAGAAGACCCTTTCGTGGTAGAGGTAGCTAACGGGAAGTCTATTTCGATCGGCTCTATTATTCGTAACTGCTTGTTGAATCTCGATGATCATACCTTCCCTATCGATCTCATCCCCATGCATCTTGGTAGTTTTGATGTTATAGTAGGCATGGACTGGTTGTCAACTCATCGTGCCGAAATTCTGTGCTTCGAGAAAGTCATACGCATTCCTCTCGAATCTGGTGAGATTTTGAAGATCTATGGTGAGAAACCCTGTGGCGAGCTTAAGCTTATGTCTTGTACTACTGCCCAAAAGTACTTACGAAAGGGGTATACAGCCTTCTTAGCTAACGTGATAGAGAAGAAGGACAAAGGCAAAAGTATCCAAGACATTCCTATTATTCGAGACTATCCTGAAGTCTTTCCAGAGGATTTACCTGGTTTGCCTCCTGCTCGACAAGTGGAGTTTCGTATTGATCTTGTTCCTGGTGCTAATCCTATTGCTAAAGCTCCTTATCGTCTTGCACCCTCTGAGATGCAAGAACTTGCTAGTCAATTACAGGAACTTTCTGATAAAGGGTTCATTCGCCCTAGTTCTTCTCCATGGGGAGCCCCTGTCTTATTCGTTAAAAAGAAGGATGGTTCTCTTCGGATGTGTATTGACTACCGTGAACTCAACAAACTCACCATCAAGAATCGTTATCCACTTCCTAGGATTGACGATCTCTTCGATCAACTTCAAGGAGCAACCCACTTCTCGAAGATTGATCTCCGTTCTGGTTATCATCAGCTTAGAGTCCACGATGAAGATATTCCCAAGACGGCTTTTCGCACTCGCTACGGTCACTATGAATTCATGGTCATGCCTTTCGGGTTGACCAATGCTCCCGCAGTATTTATGGATTTGATGAATCGGGTTTGTAGACCCTATCTCGACAAATTCGTGATCGTTTTCATCGATGATATTTTGATTTACTCTAAATCAAAATCCGATCACGAGCAACATCTTCACTCAATCTTGAGTCTCCTAAAGAAAGAACAACTGTACGCCAAGTTCTCCAAATGTGAATTTTGGCTTAAGGAAGTTCAATTTTTGGGACATGTCATTGATATGAACGGAATTCATGTTGATCCTGCAAAAATAGAAGCTGTGAAGAATTGGAGTGTTCCTACCACTCCAACGGAAGTCCGTTCTTTTCTTGGGTTGGCTGGTTATTATCGTCGATTCATCGCCAATTTCTCCAAGATCGCTGTTCCTCTTACTACCTTAACTCACAAGGGTAAACCCTATGAGTGGGGACCTAAGCAAGAGGAAGCATTTGAAACTCTTAAGCTGAAACTTTGTGAAGCTCCTGTCTTATCTCTACCTGATGGTAATGATGATTTCGTGGTCTACTGTGATGCATCGAACCAAGGTCTTGGTTGTGTTCTCATGCAACGAGGAAAGGTTATTGCTTATGCGTCTCGACAACTCAAGACTCACGAGAAAAATTATACCACCCATGATCTTGAATTGGGCGCTGTTGTCTTTGCACTCAAGATTTGGAGACATTATCTTTATGGGACCAAATGTGTGGTGTTCACGGACCACAAAAGTCTCCAACATGTCTTCGATCAAAAGAATCTTAACATGAGGCAACGACGTTGGGTTGAATTGCTTAACGACTATGATTGCGAAATTCGCTACCATCCTGGCAAGGCGAATGTTGTGGCCGACGCACTTAGTCGTAAAGAGCGTGTCAAACTCCAATGTGCTAGAGTTCGTACTGATCTTCAAGATCGCATTCTCCAGGCTCAACACACCTCAGTCACCCAAGGTAACATGTACGATGAAATGTCTTGTGGTGCTGAGACTCAACTTGAAACCAAACCCGATGGTCTCCTTTATTTCCTTAACCGACTGTGGATTCCCGACCGTGATGATCTTCGTACTTTTCTCATGAACGAGGCTCATAAGTCTCGTTATTCTATTCATCCTGGAGCTGACAAGATGTACCAAGATCTTCGTTATTCTTATTGGTGGCCTGGTATGAAGAAGGACATTGCTCTATTCGTTGCAAAATGCCTCACTTGTTCCAAGGTTAAGGCTGAACATCAACGACCATCTGGTATGCTCGAACAACCAGAGATTCCTGTCTGGAAATGGGAGAGCATAGCTATGGATTTCATCACCAAACTCCCTCGCACACCCAAAGGTTTTGACAGTATTTGGGTAATCGTCGATCGTTTGACCAAGTCCGCTCATTTTCTACCTATTCGTGAGAAGTATTCTGTGGAAAGGTTGGCAAAGATGTACGTAAGTGAAATCGTATGTCGTCACGGTATACCTTTGGACATTATTTCTGATCGCGATGGTCGTTTCACCTCTCACTTTTGGGGATCTCTACAAGATGCTTTGGGTACCAAGTTGAACCTGAGCACTGCTTATCACCCTCAGACGGATGGTCAGACTGAACGAACCATCCAGACACTTGAGGACATGCTCAGGGCGTGTGTCATCGATTTTGGTGGCGCATGGGATTCTCATCTTCCTTTGGTTGAGTTTTCATACAACAATAGTTATCACGCCAGCATTAACATGGCTCCTTTTGAGGCACTCTATGGTCGGAAATGTCGTTCACCTGTCTGTTGGACCGAGGTTGGTGAAGCTCGTATTACTGGACCCGAACTAATCCAGGAAACCACAGACAAAATTCAGCTTATTCAGGATAATCTTCTCAAGGCTAGAAGTCGCCAAAAGAGTTATGCTGATAAACGTCGTAAACCCTTGGAATTTCAAGTTGGGGACCTTGTGCTACTTAAGGTATCCCCTTGGAAAGGAGTTATTCGTTTCGGTAGAAAGGGAAAACTAGCTCCTCGATACGTAGGCCCCTTCAAAATTCTTGACAGAGTTGGGAAAGTGGCTTACAGACTTGAGCTTCCACCCGAGCTAAGCAATGTTCATCCGACCTTCCATGTTTCGAATCTCAAGAAATGCTTAGCAGATGAGAACCTTCATGTTCCTCTTGAGGATGTGCAAATCGATGAAAGCATGCACATTATCGAGAAACCCGTCGAGATTGTTGACACTGGAGTCAAGAAACTCAAGCGCAGACGTATTCCGATCGTTAAGGTTCGTTGGGAATCTAAACGAGGCCCAGAGTTCACTTGGGAACGTAAAGACCAGATGAAGTCGAAGTATCCGCATCTTTTCCCACCAGACCCTCCAACTCCAACTTCGGGACGAAGTTCCTAAAAGTAGGGGAGACTGTAACATTACGCATTAAATACTTGTACGTTACGCATCGACATTAATAAAAACGTCAAGTTTTCATATTTATATTCGCATTTATTTATTTTGTCGCGATTATGGAACCCTAATATGATATATATATTATAATATATTATATGTGTGATGGATTGTATTATAATCAAAAAATAACAAAAATCTGCTCTGGCCGGGGTTCGAACCCGCGCCAGAGCCACACATAACCACATACACAACCAACTGGGCTGGACTTCTGTTTTGAAATAACCCGGATACATATTAACCTTATACGCGTGTTGAATCCTCACAGTTGACAAGGAAAGTCAACTGTGGGATTTCTTGATGATCAATCCAAAGTTTTAACGCGTAATTGTCCTATCTTTGGTAAATTTAGGTAATAACCGGCCCAATACAACACAATTACACGTTCATAACACCAAATCGTTGACAAATTTAATCAATTATACGCGTTTGTATTCAATCATAAGTCAAACCTTCCAATTAACCCTAACCCTAATCCTCAGTATAAATAGATGGTCTGCGAGCCTTGACAAATCGCTCACAACTCTCTCTCAATCTCTATTTCTCTCTAATTCGCTCTGATCGTTGTTATTTTGTTCGTGGTTTGACTTTCTCTTTGACCCGTCTATTATCATCAATCCATCACTGTGAGTTCTTGTTTTTTTTGTGGGTTATATTCATCGGCAATCAGGCAACCAAAGCCCTAACATTAATCGGGCTATAGTTGCCTGAATCATTCAATTGTAAATTCTAGGGTTTCGTCGATTTGAATTGGGGATAAAACTGAACTCGCGTCGTGTATTTAATTATTATGAAACCAGAACCATCACAACCACCGGCCTAGGCCAAGTGGTTGTGACTCTGGTCCTCCACAGAGGTCACCCGGGTTCGAGTCCCGGCTCTGACCGGTTTTTGTTCTTTTCTTTTCTTTTCTTTTTAAACAAACAATAATTATATATATATCCTTCTAATCATTTAAATCCTTTTTAAAATACCAAAACTACTTTATAAATTCTAAAAAAATTATAATTGTTTAATCTGATATAAAAGTGTTATTTACAATTTTTATTTTTCAGAAATTCTTTTATTTAATATTTATAATAATTAAATCATTTTTATACTATTATAATTATAAAAATCCATTTATATATCAAAACAATTTATTTAAATTCTCCAAAATTTATCCTGACTTTTTATAAAGTCAACCTTTACTGAAATAATTTTTAATTCAGTAAAATTATTTATTTTATATTTTTAATCAATTTTTGTTAGATTTAATCATAATTAATTCATAATAAATCCAATTTTCATCATTTTTGCACCAAAATTTTATACAAATTATTTTTAATCATTTAGAACAGAAATATGATTTTTAAAATAAGAATTCTTTAATTTTAGTATTTTTGGATATTAAAGTTAATAATTGGCTATTTATAAATAAATAGATTTAAAAATCTATTTTAAATGAAATAATTTTATAAAAATTATTTTATTGCTTCAAACACTTTAATGTGCACATTGAAAATTCAAATTTTATAAAAAGACTATCTTTCATTAATTATCCAATTTTCCTTTATTAATTAAGCATTTTAATTTAAATTTCAACAATTGATTATCCCCAAATCGAAACCCTAGGATACACATATTAGTTAATTAGACTTAGACTTATTACATATTACCTAATTATAGGGTAATATTTGGAAATCACTTTGGGCAACACAATTATCATATCTTTTCAACAAGTTAACATTTGCTAAGGTGAGTTTACATAGCCCCTTTTATTTATCACCATTTTTGGGGTGAAACATGTTATAACATTATCATTGCAATTCAATCATCAATGTGTCTATGTGTTTTCTATGTTGCATTATGTCTTGAGCATGATTAGAGTAAGCACCATTCTAGCATAATCATTAACATTGATCAGCCGACGGTATACATTGATAGATCTATTGGACTGACAATCCCACCCGGATACGTGCCTCCTACAAAGGTTACGTGGGTGTTTGTTATCGCATAACATATTCATTGGGACCATAAGTGTATGGTATGTATCATTTTATAACAGTCAACAGGGTTGATTATGCACTCGATTTATTTCTAATATGTTCTCACATATGGGCTAGATTAACATGACACATGAATTGCACAACATTTTATTCATTTTATCATCAAAAACCTATGTAATTCTCACCAACTTATGTTGACCCAAAACACTTTCAAAATTAACATGTTTCAGGTAACAATGAAGCTGAGGCTTGAGTTAGCATGAGGATTTTCTTGAAGTTTATTTGAAGTTTTTGAAGTTGCTATTTGATGTTATGTATTTGAATTCTTAGACATTATTTCACATTTTGGATATTTATGTTTGAATAAATTATTTAAAATTTATGTTATACCATGTGCTACTGAAAACAATCATCAATACGTGGCACCCCGATGTTTCCGCCATCGGTTGGGGTGTTACAATAAGTATTGTGGAACTTGTGATTGTGGAACTAAGATTTTTAGGTTCTCGCTATGTGACATCCAATGCATATGTGCATGAAATATTTGGAATTGGCACTGTGATTGATGGTTACACCAAGCATGATGATCTCTCAATCCGTTCAATGGCGCTTCTAATGAAACAAAAGTACATGAAGTATTGGGGTGATGTACTTAAGCTCAATCAGTTTTTGTTTTTTGCTGTGGTTCTTGACCCAAGACGAAAATGACAATATATTGAATGGCTTGTTAAGGAAAAGTTTGTAGATGCAAGTATCATCAATACTCTAAAGGTGAACTTGAAGGCTTTGTTTGAACATTATGAGAATTCTATGCCTAAACAAAAGAAGGATACTAAGGTGTCATCATCCGAAAGTTCTGAATCTGGTATGGCATGGAATGAGAATCAAACAACAATGGACATTGAAGAACTTATGACTAAGCGGTTTGAAATGGCAATGGGAAGTTCGGAAACATCTATGAGAAAATCCGAGTTAGACAAATATCTTGGAGAAGATCGGGAACCTATGGACTCACGATTCGACATATTAAAATGGTGGAAAGTTCAACAATGTCGATATCCCGTTCTTGCTAGGATGGCCCGAGATGTTCTTGCAATTCCTGTTTCTACGGTTGCCTCTGAATCGACATTTAGCACCGGGGGACATGTGCTTGATAGTTTTCGAACTTCCTTAACCCCAAGAATGGTAGAAGCATTGGTTTGTGCACAAGATTGGTTGCGTGCTTCTAACAATCCGATAATATTTGAAGATACAATTTTTGATATCGAGAGATTGGAAGAAGGTTAGACGAACTAGTAAGTTGTTATTTAGTTTTTTATACATATGCATTTCTAATGTTTTTTTATGTTGTATCATAGAAATGAAGGAGTTAACATTGCAACAACCCACCATTATCATTGATGAAACGGTTGATGAAAGTCATGAAACAGAGTCGACTTAAGGTATTTTTATTTCTATTAAATTATGGTTGTTTTAGAATTATTATTTATGAATTTGAATTCATATATTTGTTACTGCATACTAAATATGCATACTAAATACACAAGTAAATGTGCAATGCAATTGTCTTGGATGTATTTATTAAAAATAAAGTAACAGAGTGGTGTTTGACTTGGTATGTTTCATTGTTTTGGATGATAAATTGATAATACAACTTAATGCTTCAATCCAAATAGAAGCAACCAAAAAGCATCTTTCGGATGTATTTAAATAATGTGTCTGTTGCTATATTGTATATATATAATGTTTATTGCGTATTTGGATAATTGCAGGTTTACAAGGGTCGGATAATGGATGTTTGCAAGTGCTTATGGCTGGATTTGTCGTTTTAAATGTTTCATGAACTACTTTTGGAACTTATCTTTGTAATTTCGTAGTTGCTTTTTTTTGTTTTGTTTTGTTTGTGGTTGTTTAAACTTGGTATGTTTTGAATGTTTATGTATGTTGGACAACTTTGAATGGTTGGAAACTTTTGATTTTGAATGTTTGGTTTAAACTTTAAACAGGTTCTGGTTTTAGATTAAGCATAAAGGGGAAGGATTTTTTTTAAAGGTTCGGATTATCCGTTGGATGATCCAAATCCGAATCCGAAATTTCGGATATCCGAATTCGGATCCCAAAATCGACTATCCGAAATTTCGGATTATCCAAATTTCGGATTATCCAAATTTCGGATATCCGAAATTCGGATTATCCGATTTTGAACACCCCTACTTGTGATAGATTGACAGAGGAAAACTAGCAACTCAAGGTTCAACTTGAGAGTGCTAGAATCAACTGTCAATCTTATCGCAAAGAAGCACATGAGTTTAACAAAGTGCTTGATGGTTATAAAAAGGATATTTCTGATTTGAAGAAAACTCTTTCTTTAAAACAACTTGCCATAAACAGTTATATCAATGAACTTGAAGAAACTATATTAGAAATGGCAACCATCAAATGCTTTGCTGAAAAGGTCAACAAAAAGCTTGACAGTTACAAACACATTGCTTATGTGGTTAACCATGTCATTGAAGAACCCTTACAACCTAATAATGCAAACTACAAGGCTGTTCCATCTCCAGTGTTATTTGAGAACCACACTTTACATTCAATAACACCGGAGAGTTCAATCAAATCTGACTCTGCATCGGACAATGAATCTAACACTTCTAGTGTTGGAGATCTACATTCCGATGTAAGACCGATTTTGGGATTGAATAATGAGGGAGTGATTGCTGTGACTAATGCTTCTGACTCAGATGATGAGGAACCTGAGAAAGTGAGTGATATTCCTATGGAAAATCACATTATCACAAATGAACCAGTATCACCTTCTCAGATTTCACATCCGATGGCAAATGCTCATTGAATAAATCATTCAGTAAAGAAAATTGAGAAAAATGAATCAGTTGACAAACCCGTCAAAGTATTTTATCAAATGGAAGGATCCGATAAGATTATCTCTAACGAGGAATATCCGATAAAATTTGCCAATTATTCAAAGATTGAGAAAATTTGGCAGGAAAGTACTATTTGGTTTCCTAAACATGAGAGGACCAATGATGTACCTCCAGAAATTTTAAAGAAAATATATCTGGATATTCCAAAAGAACCCAAGGTTCATGTCACTAAGTTCATCAAGCCGAAAGAAAAGGCTAACAGTTTTCTTGAGCCGACTTACTCAAAGGATCTAGCTCCTGAGAGTTTAAGACGAAGATGTGTGGATGACCAATAGATTAGAAAAAGATCGATTCAAATTCTAATGTTTGTGTGAATGAATCTTTGAAATCTAATGTTCAAAGACCCAAGACCAAACAGGCTTGGGTCCCCCAAAAGAACTAATATTTTCATTGATATGTGCAGGGAGCTCTAGCTGGTCCTGTTAGCAGTCTCTAGATTGTCGACAGTGGAGCTTCTGGTCACATGACAGGGGATTTGACACTGTTATTCAATATAAAGAACATCAATGGAGGATATGTAGCATTTGCTGGAAATAAAGGAGGTTACATCACGATGGAGAAGATTTCGTATGTGAAACAAATTGACTATAATCTGTTAAGTGTGAGCCAAATCAGTGACAAACAATTTTCTGTGCACTTCGATGACAAATCTTGTTATATCCTCAAACCCGGCTTTGTTATTCCAAAGGAGTGGATCATGCTGAAAGCACCAAGAGTGAATAATCTTTACATTCTTGATATGTCGAAAGCTATGACAACTCAGGGCCAAGTTACGTGTTTCCTCTCCAAGGCTACAGAGAAAGAATCAATTATGTGGCATAGGAGGATGGGACACATTCACCTCAGGAAAATGAATCATTTGATGAAGAATAGACTTGTTGAAGGAGTTAATGTCAAACATTTTCATCTCAATGACAAGTGCGTGAGTTGCAAGAAGGGGAAGCAGCACAAACAGTCCCACAAACCAAAGAAAGTAAACTCTGTTGAAATGCCACTTGAGCATTTGCACATGGACCTATTCGGACCTGTCAGGCGTAAGAGTCATTGCGGAGAGCTTTACTGCCTTGTGGTTACTGACGACTATTCTAGATTTTCGTGGGTAATGTGCTTGCAATACAAAAGCGACACATTTAACAATTTGAAAGTTCTGTTCACTCGTTTAGAGAATGTTTATGGTTTAAAAATCAAAAGAATTCGGAGTGACAACGGGACGGAGTTCAAAAGTGCACAGATGGATGCTCTTTGTGAAGATAAAGGAATTCATCATGAATAAAGTGCTCCGTATACCCCTCAACAGAACGGTGTCGCAGAAAGGAAAAACAGGACTCTAATTGAGGCGGCGAGAACAATGCTTGCGGATTCTAACCTTCCAGTAATGTTCTGAAATGAAGCCATATACGTAGCTTGTTACACATTAAATCGTGTGTTAACAGTGAAGAAGTTTGGCAAAACTTCTTATGAACTGTTGAACATTTGGAGCACCTTGTACTATGCTAAATCCGTCTGAGAAGTTTGCACCAAAAGCTGAAGAGGGATTCTTTGGTGGATATGCAACCCCGCTCAAACGAGTATTCAACAAACGAACTCGTCAGGTAGAGGAGTGGGCTAACGTTGAAGTTCAACGATATACTCAGAACGTACAGGGAAGCGGTCCAGATTGGATGTTTGATTACAAAGACTTCTTTAAATCATTCAATCTAGATAACTTGGTTGAAGAGGTTGTTCTAAGACTTTATTATGAGTGTGAAAACGCGGTGACTTCACCGTTGGTGCGTCCGATTACCGTAAATCCTCTAGCAGCTTCTAATGATACCAATGTTCCTGCAACTGAAGAAGCAGTTTTGCAGGAAGCTTCCACTACTCTTAATTTATCAGAATCAGAAGATGATGATGATGTCACAAGTGAAGCTATTCTAGATCAAGCAACAGAGGCACCACCAGTGAACCCAAATCCAGATGTTGCTTCATCGTCTAACATGGGTAATGATCTGGATTCAGCAAAGAATTTGACTACTCAAACGGGAGTTCCAGTACCTGATCATCCGGAATCTCGGATTCATCGTATTCACCCGCTGGAGCAAGTTATTGGTGAACCTGGTAGTAGTGTCATGACTAGAGGACAACTTCGAAGTGCAAACTCACCTGAAAATCTTGGCGCCTTAGCTTTATATGCCATATACGTAGCTTGTTACACATTAAATCGTGTGTTAACAGTGAAGAAGTTTGGCAAAACTTCTTATGAACTGTTGAACAGACGTAAGCCGAATTTGGAGTATCTAGAACCATTTGGAGCACCTTGTACTATGCTAAATCCGTCTGAGAAGTTTGCACCAAAAGCTGAAGAGGGATTCTTTGGTGGATATGCAACCCCGCTCAAACGGGTATTCAACAAACGAACTCGTCAGGTAGAGGAGTGGGCTAACGTTGAAGTTCAACGATATTGTCACACCCTCAAAATCCACTTGCGGAGTTTTACCGCGAGGCGCATGACAAACCAGGATCCAAACCAACGATCACAATAAACAAGTCTAAATGTAATTAATGCAATACCAAAACATAGTTTTAAAATCCCGTTTACAGCGGAAGCTTATTCAAAATAAAGTTCAACATAAATAACCAAAGTTCAATGTTTATGAAATCATGCAACTCTATCTAGACGCCGTGCAGACGCGTGCGCCCTAGTTCCATTGTGCTACCTTAGCGACCTGAGAAAACATGTAAAAGTTTACGTCAGCACAAAAATGCTGGTGAGTTTACAGGTTTGCAGTTCAAGTACCAAGTCAATCTGTCCATACTATAACAAAATAGAAAACCAGTATACGCTAGCTAGGCGTACGTTTGTTACTACCACGATTAGAAAACCATTACTAACTCGAATACCAAAAGTATGCCCGATGTATGTTCCTGTTGTTCCTGTTGTTCCTGTTTGAGACAATATGCACCCGCCGACCCTCCAAGTCGACGAGCGGGGTTGGTCACTCCCAATAGCGCTATTCACATTTCCCCGTTGTGCAAACCCGCACATTCATGGTTCCCCCCGGGACTTCCAAAGATCGTGTAGTACACAGTATAAACCCATAGTATGACAGTAGTTACCAAACAGTTGTTTTAACACATGTTTTCTCCCCCGAAAGTATAAAACCAGTTTAAAAGAGGGGCCGTAAACTCACCTTAAGTTGCTTTACTCCTAATCCCGAGTAAACTCAGCTGCTATGTTAGTCCCGTACAGTGGCGACCTAACATACGACAGTTACAAGTACTTAGACTAATAACCCGCAGGTTAATTAGTCCCTAGATGTCCAGACCATAACCAAGTTTGTTTGAAAACACCGTGACTGTTTAACCGACCCAAAGTACAAGACTCGACATCCCATTGGTGACCCGAGACTCCCCGTGTTATGTTTACGTTCCAAAACATATAATAACGCAAGTACACTTAACACACGTTAACGTTCAACAAGTTATAGCACATAGTTCACGTATCACCGAAATACATCCAAATATATGTTACCAAGTTATTAGACATGTTACGAGGTTCCTAGCATGTTACTACATGTCAAATCGGGTCTCGGAATGCTAATTTACACTTACAGCAGCAGTACACGCGATTAGGGAGGCTAATCGCATGAAATGTCACGCGACTAGGGCTAATCGCCCCTTAAGCCAGGCGATTAGGGCTACTCGCCCTTGAGGCCATGCGATTGGGCTACTCGCCCCTGTAGCCAGGCGAGTGGGCCTACTCGCCCTTATTTCACGCGAGTGGGGGGCTACTCGCCCCTAATACACGCGATTAGCAAGGCTACTCGCCTGTAACCTTGCTGTTCCGGTTTTTCGCGCGTTTAACGCTCCAAATCAGGTCCAGAGCGTGTGTAACTACCCAATATCATCCCAAACACTATCCTAAACATGTTTAACCCAAAACCCTTCGTTCATCCTCGTAAAATCAGTCCTGCATGCAACCAAAGCAATCCAAACACATACACATAGCATGCAACATTCAATTAACGCATGTAATCATAACCCTATTATCCAATTACTGAGATTTCTATCATCATACTAACAATATTAATTCTGACCTAGCATGATAACACATCAAAACATCATCAAGATTCATAAAAATCCTATCTTTCTAATCATACATACCCATAACGCATGTTTATTAGTTATAATCCGATTAATAACTCTTATTGACGATTTTCAGAAAGCTTTTTCGTTTATGAACAGGTCTGGACCATTAGGGATTGATTAAAAACGTTTACAAAGTATTATGGATGAGAATCAAACCTTGGAATTGTAAAAGGATGATGGTTAGACCTTAAAACCTTGTGTTTTTGATCAAAATCGCCTTCCAGAGGTTGTTTAAGTGTTTGGGGCGGTTATGGGACGACTAGGGTTGATATTAGGGAGTTTAGGAGGTTAAGTGTTGTATTTATAGGCGTTTCTAGTCGTCCAGCACGTTATAGGCGAGTATGCAGCAGCTACATGCGATTAGGGCTGCTAATCGCATGAGATTGGGCCTAATCGCCCCTATGTACACACGAGTAGCCTCCTACTCGCGTCTAATGTGCCCTACTCGCCTCCCCTATGGGCGATTAGGTTTCCTAATCGCCTGTAGGGGTTCCTTTTGTGTGTTTTGCGCGTTAAACCCCGTTTTAACATATGTTAATGCATATTCATGTACCGACAAGTCACATAATGATTGTAAACACATAACACAAGTAAATACACATATTTATACTCGTTCACCAATTCCCGGGACTCGAGACTCGTACGTTCCGTATGCCCTGACGATCCTACAAATCGTCACCGTTTGTACACTTGGTTAAGGACCGACATCTAATGAACCTCTAGACCAACATCCAATGATCTTCTAGACTAACTAATAGTTCTCGAACCATAACCCGACTTAACTAACCCAGTTAAGTACAATATACGCGTGACTCGCTAAGGTAGACTTTCATCTAGACAACGTTGTTAACCCGAATTTGCCAGGTGTCACATCATCCCCACGTTAAAAGAATTTTCGTCCCGAAAATTTGTACAAGTACAGAAAGAACAAAAGAAATAACGAAGGAAACAAGCAAAAGGTAGAAATCAAAAGAGAGAGATTTACCCGAGTTGTCACATCATCCCCACGTTAAAAGGAATCTCGACCCGAGATTCATTCAGCTGCCGAAGAGACATGTCTCGACTCGAATGCTTCCTTAGGAAAGAGATGAGGATACTTAGACTTCATCTGATCCTCCCGTTCCCACGTATATTCCGGTCCCCGGTTCGAGTTCCACCGAACCTTAACGATACGAATCTTGCTGTGACGTAGGCTTCGAATCTTGTAATCAAGGATCTCAACAGGTTCTTCCACAATCCGAAGACGATCATCAACCTTGATCTCTTCCAGTGGAACGATGAGAGACTCGTCAGCCAGACACTTCTTCAAGTTTGACACGTGAAAGACGTTATGTACGTTACCGAGCTCCGTCGGTAGATCAAGTCGATATGCCACCGGCCCAATCCGTTCCAGGATCGTAAATGGGCCGACATATCGTGGATTGAGTTTGCCACGCTTCCCAAAGCGTATGACGCCCTTCCACGGTGAGACTTTTAGAAGTACCTTGTCATTGACTTGGAATTCCAGTGGTTTGCGACGCTGATCAGCATAACTCTTTTGCCGGTCCCGTGCCGCCGCCAACCGATTACGAATCTGTACGATCTTTTCCGAAGTTTCGTACACCAGTTCAGGCCCAGTGAGTTGACTCTCACCCACCTCAGCCCAACAAAGAGGAGAACGGCATTTCCGTCCGTACAGTGCTTCGAACGGAGCAGCCTTGATGCTCGTGTGATAACTGTTGTTGTATGAGAATTCTACCAACGGTAGATGAGCTTCCCAACCCTTGCCAAAATCGATCACACATGCCCGCAGCATGTCTTCTAAAGTTTGGATCGTACGCTCACTCTGACCGTCAGTCTGTGGGTGGTAAGCCGTACTCATGTCTAGTTGGGTACCCAAAGCCTTGTGTAAAGACTTCCAGAAGTGAGAAGTAAAATGGGAGTCACGATCCGAGATAATAGAAACAGGTACCCCGTGCTTAGAAACAACTTCTTTCAAGTAAAGACGAGCCAAACGATCCATGGTGTCGGTCTCCTTAATAGCAAGAAAATGGGCTGATTTCGTCAACCGATCGACAATCACCCATATCTTGTCGTTCCCGCTTGGTGATTTAGGAAGTTGTGTGACAAAATCCATAGTAATCCGTTCCCATTTCCATTCCGGAATTTCAGGTTGTTGCAGGAGACCCGACGGTTTCTGGTATTCCACTTTGACCTTAGCACAGGTCAAGCATTTGCTCACGTATGAGGCTATGTCCGACCTCATGTTTGGCCACCAGTAAAGCACCTTTAGATCTTGGTACATCTTATCCGAACCAGGATGAATAGAATACCGGGACTTATGAGCCTCATCAAGGACAAGCTCCCGTAGTCCCCCGAACAAAGGAACCCATATGCGTTCTGCGAAGTAGTGCAGGCCATCAGGCCTTCGCTCTAGGTGCTTGTCGGCACCGTGCATAGTTTCAGCTTTAAGGTTTTCCTCCTTCAAAGCTTCCAATTGGGCAGAACGGAGTTGATCAGGTAACGACGAATGGATAGTGAGCTGCAACGCCCGAACGCGACGAGGTTTAGAAGATTCCTTCCTGCTCAAGGCGTCTGCTACAACATTCGCCTTGCCAGGATGGTACTTAATAGCACAATCATAATCGTTCAAAAGTTCGATCCAGCGACGCTGCCGTATGTTCAAGTGTTGTTGGTCGAAAATGTGTTGGAGACTCTTGTGATCGGTGTAGATGGTGCATTTGGTACCGTACAAGTAATGTCTCCAAATTTTCAACGCGAATACCACGGCACCCAACTCCAAGTCATGAGTTGTGTAGTTCTTCTCGTGCACTTTGAGTTGACGAGAAGCATACGCAATCACTTTCTCGCGTTGCATCAACACGCAACCGAGTCCATGAATGGAAGCATCACAGTAAACGACAAAATCATCAGGACCCTCAGGTAAAGACAGAATAGGAGCAGAACACAGTTTAGACTTCAGTTCTTCAAACGCTGACTCTTGTGATTCACCCCAGTCGAATTTCCTATCCTTCTGGGTGAGAGTGGTGAGGGGTTGAGCAATCTTCGAGAACCCCTGAATGAAACGACGATAATAGCCCGCAAGGCCTAGGAATTGCCGCACCTCAGTTGGCGTCTTTGGTGCTCCCCAGTCCTTGATCGCTTCGATTTTAGCTGGATCGACATGAATTCCTAGTTCATTGACCACATGTCCTAGGAATTGAACTTCGCGTAACCAAAAGTCACACTTTGAGAACTTGGCGTAAAGTTGTTCCCGTCGCAAGAGTTCCAAAACTAACCGCAGATGTTCCCCGTGTTCGGTCTCGTTCTTGGAGTAGATCAGAATGTCATCAATAAATACAATGACGAACTTATCCAGATATGGTTTACAGACGCGGTTCATCAAGTCCATGAAAACCGCTGGTGCGTTCGTGAGACCGAAAGGCATGACCAAGAATTCGAAATGGCCATAACGTGTTCGAAAAGCAGTCTTTGCAACGTCAGCCTCCCTGACGCGCAGCTGGTGATAACCGGACCTCAAGTCGATCTTGGAATAATAACTAGAACCCTGAAGCTGGTCGAATAGATCATCGATACGTGGAAGAGGATAACGGTTCTTGACGGTCAACTTGTTCAGCTCTCTGTAGTCTACACACAATCGGAAACTCCCATCCTTCTTCTTGACAAATAAAATTGGGGCTCCCCAAGGGGAAGAACTTGGCCGGATGAAACCCTTGTCCAAGAGTTCCTGTAACTGGCTAGACAATTCCTGCATCTCGGGAGGTGCAAGACGGTAGGGGGCCCGAGCAATAGGAGCAGCCCCCGGTACAAGATCAATACCGAACTCGACTTGACGATGAGGAGGAAGACCAGATAAATCATCGGGAAAAACATCAGAAAACTCGCGTACCACCGGAATGTCGTCAATCTTCTTCTCATCACTAGTGGAAACAGATAAGAGCGCCAAAACGGCTGGATAACCCTTTCGAAGACACTTAAGGGCTTTCATGCTAGAGATGATGTTTAGCGAAACACCACCCTTGATACCGTACACAGAAAGAAATTCTCCATCAGGGAGAGGAATCCGAATAACCTTATCGTAACAGACGATCTCCGCGCGATACAAAGATAACCAATCCATTCCTACCACAACGTCAAAACTACCCAAAGGTACCGGCATAAGGTCGATGGGGAACGATAAACCCGACAACTCTAACTGACACTCCCGAAGAACACTAGTAGCTTCAATCGTTTTACCGTCAGCCAACTCAATAATATACTTGGTCTCTAATGGTACAGATACTACATCTAGCAGTCGACTAACATCCATGGATACAAAACTCTTGTCGGCACCAGAATCAAATAACACGCTAACAGAATGATTATTGAGAAGAAACGTACCGGTGACTGTATCAGGGTCCTGCCTAGCCTCAGCAGCTCCAATGACGAAGGCACGTGCATTTCTGCCGCCGCCCCCGTTGTTACCATTCCCGTTGTTTCCACCCTGTTTCAGTTTTGGGCAATCCTTCTTGTAATGCCCAGTGTCACCACAGTTGTAGCATCCTTGTTTCCCTGTAGTACCCTGAGTAGTCGGAGCTGAACTGTTGGTCGGAGCCTGAGTCGATGGAAGTGTCACCCGACAATCTTTAGCATAGTGGCCTGTTCGCTGGCAGCGGTGACAACGGTTACTGTCGCAGTTCCCTTGGTGATGGCGTCCACACTTGTTGCATTTGGGCAGTTTTCCCGCATAACCACCCTGCTTATTACCCGAAGACGATGAACCCCCATTATCAACCCTTTTACCCTGCTGTGCAGACCCAGACCCTTTCCCGTCATTTTCCCACTTGCGCTTATTGTTCTCTGGAGTCTTAGCAGTCGAACCTTTCGCCGGCAAAATCCCCTCATTCACCTTTAAATTAGTCATCCTATGTGCAGATCGAACTACCTCCGCATAAGTAGGATGATTCCCAGCAGCCACTAACCCTGCAATTTCCGGCACCAACCCTGAGACATAATGTTCAATCTTACGATACTCTGGCACGTGCAAATCGGGACATAGCACTGCCAACTCATTCCTCCTCACAGTATACTTCTCGATTTCCGATCCAGTCATCTTGAGGTTCCACACCTCATGCTCCAACTTCTGTACTTCTTCCCTCGGGCAATACTCCCGCTTCAGCAACTGCACAAAGTTCTCCCATGGCATAGCATATGCCTCCCCAATACCCATGTTCTGGGTAATGCCATTCCACCAAGTCAATGCCACGTCCTGAAATAACGCAGCCGAATACTTCACCCGATCTTCTGGGAGACAGTTACACATCAGAAATACCGACTCCACTTTCTCCAACCACCTAAGCAAGCTAACCGCACCCTCGGTGCCAGAGAATTCCTGGGGCTTGCAGTCCCGGAACATCTTATAGGTGCACATGGGTGGGGGTGGGTCAACAGGACCACCTGAAATGAAACGTATGAGAAACCACGAATAACGTACACAAGACTCACCAATGAGGCAAAGAAAATGGATAAAACAACTTACCACCACCGTTGTGCCCTAACTGAAAGGCAGCCTGGAGCAAGTTGTTCAGATCAGCCTGTGACAGGTTAATACCTCCACCACGACCACCAGCACCACCACGACCACCACCGCGTCCACCATTGCGACCACCTCCTCGTCCTCCACGCACTCCAGACATGATTCTGGCAGAAAGAACGAGAAAATTTAGTTTCGCAGTTAAAGATAACCACTAATGTTCACAAGATTAAAGCCAGATCCAATCCAGGACTATCCCCTCAAACCCAAAGCTCACTAGGGCTTCCATGCATTTCGTTTTATGACTTTGTGTGCACCCAAAATGATAAAACGCTCTACATGGTCCTCCAAGTGTTCTCCTAGTTCAAAGATCAAATCACCGAACATAGACTCTTAGCTACACACCGTAATACTACGGTAGTTCATGACAAGTGTTTCTATTGGAGTGCGAAAGGGAGATGTCCGAGCCTTGGACAAATCTCAAGAGCACACGAGTTACTCCAATAGACCACACTGCCTAGAAAACAAGTAACCCAACCTAAGATAGAACGGATGATGTAACGTAGAAAGACCAACGATTTAGAGACACCCCGACAAGACCATACGTAACCCACTATAACGTTTAGTACCATGTGATCGTCTAGTGTGTGCGACTCGGCTATAGACTAGACTCTACATGCAGTCCTAGTTCACTATAACCATTGGCTCTGATACCAATCTGTCACACCCTCAAAATCCACTTGCGGAGTTTTACCGCGAGGCGCATGACAAACCAGGATCCAAACCAACGATCACAATAAACAAGTCTAAATGTAATTAATGCAATACCAAAACATAGTTTTAAAATCCCGTTTACAGCGGAAGCTTATTCAAAATAAAGTTCAACATAAATAACCAAAGTTCAATGTTTATGAAATCATGCAACTCTATCTAGACGCCGTGCAGACGCGTGCGCCCTAGTTCCATTGTGCTACCTTAGCGACCTGAGAAAACATGTAAAAGTTTACGTCAGCACAAAAATGCTGGTGAGTTTACAGGTTTGCAGTTCAAGTACCAAGTCAATCTGTCCATACTATAACAAAATAGAAAACCAGTATACGCTAGCTAGGCGTACGTTTGTTACTACCACGATTGGAAAACCATTACTAACTCGAATACCAAAAGTATGCCCGATGTATGTTCCTGTTGTTCCTGTTGTTCCTGTTTGAGACAATATGCACCCGCCGACCCTCCAAGTCGACGAGCGGGGTTGGTCACTCCCAATAGCGCTATTCACATTTCCCCGTTGTGCAAACCCGCACATTCATGGTTCCCCCCGGGACTTCCAAAGATCGTGTAGTACACAGTATAAACCCATAGTATGACAGTAGTTACCAAACAGTTGTTTTAACACATGTTTTCTCCCCCGAAAGTATAAAACCAGTTTAAAAGAGGGGCCGTAAACTCACCTTAAGTTGCTTTACTCCTAATCCCGAGTAAACTCAGCTGCTATGTTAGTCCCGTACAGTGGCGACCTAACATACGACAGTTACAAGTACTTAGACTAATAACCCGCAGGTTAATTAGTCCCTAGATGTCCAGACCATAACCAAGTTTGTTTGAAAACACCGTGACTGTTTAACCGACCCAAAGTACAAGACTCGACATCCCATTGGTGACCCGAGACTCCCCGTGTTATGTTTACGTTCCAAAACATATAATAACGCAAGTACACTTAACACACGTTAACGTTCAACAAGTTATAGCACATAGTTCACGTATCACCGAAATACATCCAAATATATGTTACCAAGTTATTAGACATGTTACGAGGTTCCTAGCATGTTACTACATGTCAAATCGGGTCTCGGAATGCTAATTTACACTTACAGCAGCAGTACACGCGATTAGGGAGGCTAATCGCATGAAATGTCACGCGACTAGGGCTAATCGCCCCTTAAGCCAGGCGATTAGGGCTACTCGCCCTTGAGGCCATGCGATTGGGCTACTCGCCCCTGTAGCCAGGCGAGTGGGCCTACTCGCCCTTATTTCACGCGAGTGGGGGGCTACTCGCCCCTAATACACGCGATTAGCAAGGCTACTCGCCTGTAACCTTGCTGTTCCGGTTTTTCGCGCGTTTAACGCTCCAAATCAGGTCCAGAGCGTGTGTAACTACCCAATATCATCCCAAACACTATCCTAAACATGTTTAACCCAAAACCCTTCGTTCATCCTCGTAAAATCAGTCCTGCATGCAACCAAAGCAATCCAAACACATACACATAGCATGCAACATTCAATTAACGCATGTAATCATAACCCTATTATCCAATTACTGAGATTTCTATCATCATACTAACAATATTAATTCTGACCTAGCATGATAACACATCAAAACATCATCAAGATTCATAAAAATCCTATCTTTCTAATCATACATACCCATAACGCATGTTTATTAGTTATAATCCGATTAATAACTCTTATTGACGATTTTCAGAAAGCTTTTTCATTTATGAACAGGTCTGGACCATTAGGGATTGATTAAAAACGTTTACAAAGTATTATGGATGAGAATCAAACCTTGGAATTGTAAAAGGATGATGGTTAGACCTTAAAACCTTGTGTTTTTGATCAAAATCGCCTTCCAGAGGTTGTTTAAGTGTTTGGGGCGGTTATGGGACGACTAGGGTTGATATTAGGGAGTTTAGGAGGTTAAGTGTTGTATTTATAGGCGTTTCTAGTCGTCCAGCACGTTATAGGCGAGTATGCAGCAGCTACATGCGATTAGGGCTGCTAATCGCATGAGATTGGGCCTAATCGCCCCTATGTACACACGAGTAGCCTCCTACTCGCGTCTAATGTGCCCTACTCGCCTCCCCTATGGGCGATTAGGTTTCCTAATCGCCTGTAGGGGTTCCTTTTGTGTGTTTTGCGCGTTAAACCCCGTTTTAACATATGTTAATGCATATTCATGTACCGACAAGTCACATAATGATTGTAAACACATAACACAAGTAAATACACATATTTATACTCGTTCACCAATTCCCGGGACTCGAGACTCGTACGTTCCGTATGCCCTGACGATCCTACAAATCGTCACCGTTTGTACACTTGGTTAAGGACCGACATCTAATGAACCTCTAGACCAACATCCAATGATCTTCTAGACTAACTAATAGTTCCCGAACCATAACCCGACTTAACTAACCCAGTTAAGTACAATATACGCGTGACTCGCTAAGGTAGACTTTCATCTAGACAACGTTGTTAACCCGAATTTGCCAGGTGTCACAGATATACTCAGAACGTACAGGGAAGTGGTCCAGATTGGATGTTTGATTACAAAGACTTCTTTAAATCATTCAATCTAGATAACTTGGTTGAAGAGGTTGTTCTAAGACTTTATTATGAGTGTGAAAACGCGGTGACTTCACCGTTGGTGCGTCCGATTACCGTAAATCCTCTAGCAGCTTCTAATGATACCAATGTTCCTGCAACTGAAGAAGCAGTTTTGCAGGAAGCTTCCACTACTCTTAATTTATCAGAATCAGAAGATGATGATGATGTCACAAGTGAAGCTATTCTAGATCAAGCAACAGAGGCACCACCAGTGAACCCAAATCCAGATGTTGCTTCATCGTCTAACATGGGTAATGATCTGGATTCAGCAAAGAATTTGACTACTCAAACGGGAGTTCCAGTACCTGATCATCCGGAATCTCGGATTCATCGTATTCACCCGCTGGAGCAAGTTATTGGTGAACCTGGTAGTAGTGTCATGACTAGAGGACAACTTCGAAGTGCAAACTCACCTGAAAATCTTGGCGCCTTAGCTTTATATGCCATATACGTAGCTTGTTACACATTAAATCGTGTGTTAACAGTGAAGAAGTTTGGCAAAACTTCTTATGAACTGTTGAACAGACGTAAGCCGAATTTGGAGTATCTAGAACCATTTGGAGCACCTTGTACTATGCTAAATCCGTCTGAGAAGTTTGCACCAAAAGCTGAAGAGGGATTCTTTGGTGGATATGCAACCCCGCTCAAACGGGTATTCAACAAACGAACTTGTCAGGTAGAGGAGTGGGCTAACGTTGAAGTTCAACGATATACTCAGAACGTACAGGGAAGCGGTCCAGATTGGATGTTTGATTACAAAGACTTCTTTAAATCATTCAATCTAGATAACTTGGTTGAAGAGGTTGTTCTAAGACTTTATTATGAGTGTGAAAACGCGATGACTTCACCGTTGGTGCGTCCGATTACCGTAAATCCTCTAGCAGCTTCTAATGATACCAATGTTCCTGCAACTGAAGAAGCAGTTTTGCAGGAAGCTTCCACTACTCTTAATTTATCAGAATCAGAAGATGATGATGATGTCACAAGTGAAGCTATTCTAGATCAGGCAACAGAGGCACCACCAGTGAACCCAAATCCAGATGTTGCTTCATCGTCTAACATGGGTAATGATCTGGATTCAGCAAAGAATTTGACTACTCAAACGGGAGTTCCAGTACCTGATCATCCGGAATCTCGGATTCATCGTATTCACCCGCTGGAGCAAGTTATTGGTGAACCTGGTAGTAGTGTCATGACTAGAGGACAACTTCGAAGTGCAAACTCACCTGAAAATCTTGGCGCCTTAGCTTTATATGCAAAAATTCAAAAATCTGGTTGTCAGAATGATTGGTCTTTTGCTTGTTATGTTTTGCAGGTTGAGCCGCGGACTTACAAGGAAGCTCTTTTGGATGATGCTTGGGTCGAGGCGATGCAAGAAGAGTTGTTGCAGTTCCAGAAACTGGGTGTTTGGACACTAACATATTTACCTTCGGGAAGGAAGAAAATAGGAACCAAATGGGTTTTTAAATGTAAAAAGGATGATAGAGGCGTAATCGTGAGAAACAAAGCTCGATTGGTAGTTCAAGGTTTTTATCATGTTGAAGGAATAGACTACAATGAGATCTATGCACCTGTGACACGTATAGAAGCTATCCGTATGTTTCTAGCGTTTGCCTCCTACAAGAAATTCAAGGTGTATCAAATGGATGTCAAGAGCGCATTTCTTTACGGTGTGGTCAAGGAAGAGGTATACGTAGGTCAACCTCCAGGCTTTGAAGATCCTATCCACCGGGATAAGGTTTACGTTCTAAACAAAGCACTCTACGGGTTGCACCAGGCTCCACGCCAATGGTATGAGGAGCTAAGAACGTACCTACTATCCAAAGGATTTAAACGAGGCTTGGTAGACTGTACTCTGTTCACCAAAAGTACAGAGGGTGACTTGCTTCTCGTCCAGATATATGTTGACGATATTATTTTTGGATCTACTAACGAACTTTTATGCAGAGAATTTGAAAAAGTAATGCAGGACAAGTTCGAGATGAGTGCAATGGGGGAAATGCAGTTTTTTCCTAGGCTTGCAGGTGGATCAATTGCCAACGGGCATCTTTACTCACCAGACCAAATACGTATCTGAAGTCTTGAGTCGATTCCAGATGGAAGATTCAAAGCCGATGGATACCCCGATACAACCTAATCACGGGATTGGAGTTGATGCTAAGGGGGAGCTGACAGATCCTTTCACATACAGAGCAATCGTCGAATCTCTGATGTATCTTACCGCATCTAGACCAGATATAATGTTCGCTACATGTCTCTGCGCACGATTCTAGTCGAAGCCGAATCAAAGTCATCTAACAGCCGTCAAGCAGATCCTACGATATCTGAAGGGTTGTCCGTCGAGAGGATTATGGTACCATAATGATGATAATTTTGACTTTGTTGCTTTTAGTGATGCAGATTGGGGCGGTTGTGACAAAGATAGCAAATCCACAACGGCTGGATATTTTTGGGGAGCAGGCTCGTGACCTGGCAGTGCAAGAAGCAGACAGCGGTCGCTCTATCTACTAACAACTCATAGTGATCGTATCGTGTCCTGACAACGACCCATGTTGACGTGCTAGAATATATAAAACCTTATCTGGTAACTCCAACATTTGGTTTCTTAATTCATCCATTGAAAGTCAAGGTAAGACAGTAAATAATTCTAGCAATACCGGTTGCCCCAGAATCAAGTCGATTCTAAATTCAATCTATCTATCAATTGATAGTCTAGAATGACCTTTAGGAGATATCTCATGAAATTCGACCACTACTGGCCCATCCTCTAAATTTTTATCTTCCTCAGTCTCTGTAGATGCAAAAGTGCGACTAAAGCTTTGGATTGTACAACACAATATGTTTTGTTGATATCGAAGGTGCGAAGGAGTGTTTCAGTTGGTGCGAAGGAAGCTTGAAAGGTGCGAAGGAAGATGATATGTACGAATGAAGATTTAGTTTATTGTAGAACTTGGTTCGACCAGTTGATTTGGGCGAACCTGCACATTCGCACAATAAATTTGGGCGAATGTGCAGTCTATAAATAGACAAGTTTGATTTTTGAATGTAACTTTTGATCAATCCAAAGCTTTAGTCGCACTTTTGCATCTACAAACTCCCCCTCGACTATTGCTTGGATTGTGTTCGTCGTTCTTCGTCCATTCTAATGTTCATTAGTTTGATGTTCGTTGAATCCTTTGTTCTTTTGTCATCATCGGTTCATGAAATTGCTTTCGCTTCTTCGTTTTCAGCTCAGGCACCTTTTGCTTCTCCACAAACTTTCCCAACTTCTCACCGTAGTTACACCCAACATTGATATCATATGCAAAGCACAGAAATACCACACGTTGGTACTTTCCTGCTTGCTCAGCATCTTTTGCATCTGAATAGATCGGATTATAGAACAACATGATAATATCCTCATGTGAACAGTTTATCAACCACATGGGATCAAAGATGTATACTTTCTTGTAGTTCGACTCTCCGTCTTTCAACACAATCACGACCTCTACAATTTTCCAATCATAATACCACCAGATGAAATCTTTGGCGAAGTGTTGTGGAATAGGCAACAAAGGAATCTTTTTCAACACTCGCGGTGGTTTGTACTTTAAAGTCACCTTGGGCATACCAGTTATCAAATCAATATCCTTCTTATGCACAATTCGCTTTGGATATTGTGGTGTAAACAAGTCCCACTTGGTTCGGCTTTGTCTAGTCATCTTCTCAGCAAAGTAAGTAATCTGACTATTTGACGCTCCCGTTAAACGGTGACGACAAATATCACGGATTGCCCAATAGGGAAGAGTCTTCAGGTGATGAAACTTGTCGAAATACACGATCCCCTTCTCCCACTTTACTGCGAAGCACCTCAACTCTTTAACAAACTTCCATGCCAATGCACGACCTTTGAAAATTCCATTATGAAGTTTGTAAAAGCTTCCTTGAATATCAGGTTTCGGACGATTATTTTCCTTTTCTTTCAACTTCTTCAAAAACTCTTTCAAACTCTCTGACTGCTCGAACCGTGGCTTGTCATGCCCTTTGAAGATTTCGTCTTCAAACGCTTTGCTCTTTTCTTTCGCTAGTTTCTCGGCATGGTTTAGCAATTCATCTGAGAAAGAGAATCCACAATCTTGATTTGTCCTGAAATATTGTGGATACTCCTCGATCGTAATGTCTTCCATTTCAACTTCCTCGAATGCATGAACATCATGATCATCCGAATGATTTCCAGCTTCTTTCTCAGTAATCTTTGGAATAAAGTTGTCTGCAAGTAATTCTTCCAACGTCTTTCCTACTTGCTTTGCTAAACCTTCAAGTATCTCTTTCGAAATTGCCGCAGAAACTTCCCCATCCTCAAGATCAGGGTCATCAAACTCCAACTCGAATAGTTTATTGTTCGATTCAAATATTTCTGGAAACCTGCTAGTCATGTCGATCGTCCAGACTCGATCTGTGAGCATCTGGCGATACTTGTTCTTATCATCTTCAGACAGTGACTGCAATTTCTCGTTCCATAAGATATCCTCATCCACATTCTCACCAGGAGCCTTAGAGCTCGATTCACCACCCTTATCTGAGTCACGCTTCTCGTATGTAAACTTATCAGCGTCATCATCATCGTCATCACTACTATCATCAAAAGCATAGTCGTTTCCATCACTCGAACCATCATCTGATCCTCCATCATCCTTATCATCCTTCTTCTTCTTCTTTGTATCGTTTCCAGCATCTTCATCAAGTTCATCATCTTCTTCTTCATCAGACAGTTCGAAATCAACTTGTTCTTCTTCTCTTTCTTTGTCTACTTCACCAACTTGAGGTTGAGGAGCTTAAGAGTACAAGTTCTGGATCAGATCATCCATATGCTTGTTACTCTTCTTTAACTGTTTGTTCTCCTCCTTCAAGACTATGATTCTCCTGGTGTTTCGTTGCTCATGCTTCAGCAACTTCTAAATTTCTCTCTTCAATCTCTTGATTGTCTTCTTCAAAGTTTCATTATCATCTGCTGATGCGACTACAACCTCCAACATCTTCTTATCATTAGACTTTAACTGCTCGATCTCCGTTTGTTGTTTATTAATCAGATTCATCATCTCAGACAGTCTCTGTAACGACCCAGGTGGCGCAGCGGATTAGCATTAACAGGTTTAATGGTAATGATTACATTAAACTGGATTTCAGTATCGATGAAATACATAAAATGTAACCATGGTGTCCTCTTCTTATCCAGATCTTCTATTCTTCGGCTTGCTCTTTAATACTTCGTATAATTACCTGACAACATGCTTAAAGTACATTAGTATTTTCATACTAGTGAGACATGCCGAATTTAGACACACTAATAATAATAACTCGAGTTTAACGAACATACAACACTTTCTATTTAGTTCGGTCATTCTAAGGTGGAATATATTATCGATGAAGCACCATACAAGTGCTTATTATGGTTCTAAACCTCTACTTGGTTTAGATAAATATATTCCTGTGAGTATAGATCGATTATAAATGGTCCTGTAACCTCTAATTGGTCCAGGCTATACTCTATGATACCGAATGGATCCATCCTACGTAGTTTCTATTCGACCGAGTTCTATTATTTCTATTAACAACTCGATAACACTTTTATAATATAAACCATATGAAATACTTTGGTAACGAATAAACAAGCATGTAATCAGCCCAAAGGCTTTTAAGGGAAAGGGTCATGTACTCACCTCTATTATATTCTCCCAGATCCTGTAGACTATTCCTTAACGATATAATCTCCAAATAAACTGTACCTATTATATTTTATCACCATTAGCGCGTGCAAGGCTTGTGCACGTGATAACGTCAGGGGACAATTCGATATTAATATTCTTTAATATTATACTTTAATGTTTTATATTCTTGTATATATATAAAGATATCCGTTTTAATATTGTCGGGTTAATATTATCGTCCCACACGTTTCACGTCTTAATATAATAATACTAATTATAAATATAATAATAATAATAATAATATAACAATGATAATATCATAGTTATAACATAATCAGTAGTCGACATACCCAGCTTCTTCGTCTTCCCTAAGAATAAACGTCGGCCTGCTCACTTCCTCTCGTGTGGATCCGGTTCGGGTGTTGACGGGTTCGAACCCGAGACGAATACAAACCGAGTTATCCAGGTTTTAGCTTCTTATATATTAACGGTAATGGTAATATCGTTACTGTGAATAATGATCGGTGTCGGGTTAATGGGCTTTGAGTGACGGACAATCGGTAGTCATGATCGGAGATGTGGATAATGGTGACAGTGAAGGTGTCCGATGTAGGTGTTTGAAGGTGTTGATATTATTCATTCGTTGAAGCTTATCTGGCTGTGGTGGCTGACGAAGAAGACAACAGGAAGAGAAAGGGTTGTTGTTTGGTTGCTGGCAAGCAGAACTGGCTGGAGATGGAGCGGCCGAAGGTGGTGACCGGTACCGGAGCTGAAGGTGACGGACCGGGTGTTGTTGAAGACTGTTATGGTTTGTTCGAACATGGATGTCGGGTTGTGGTAACAGATTGACAGAGGGAGATCGGGTGTTCGGGAGTAATAGTTTTCAGAGGTTGACGTGTCGGGTTCCGGTTGTTGGTTCGCCGGGGTTTTCATGCAGACTAGAACTAAAATATGAAAGGTTACAGGTTGTTGTTGATCATTGATGATGATGGTTTATAGTTAGATAATCGGAACAAGGGAATGAACTGTTATAAGAAGTGTATCAATGGTTAATAGAGGTCGTGGGTTACCAAAAGCGGCAAGGATATATCCTTCTGTGGATTTATAAGAGTTTAAGTTGTGGTTGTATTGGTTGCCGGAGACATAATCGGAGAAGGAGACCGGAGGTATGTTTGTAGGGTCACCGGAGATGGAGCGTGATCGGGTTTAGCTTGCAGTTGGGTAGGTTCCTGGTTCGAGTGTTTCGTGGTCGCCGGAGACCGAAGCCCGCCGAAGACGATGACCGGGTTTGGTTATCTTTTGGTTTCTCTCCTTCTCTCTCCTCTACGTAAATCTCTCTCTCTCTCTTAATTTTATTGGTGACCTCCAAAGATGAAGTGCATGTATGTATATATCAAATGGTGGAGGGTGGCGTGAGTTAGAAGCAGAAAAGGATGGAGGGTGCATGCAATGGATAATAGGATGATGAGGATAAACTTGAACAGGTGTTTCCCATGTAGAGGTGGAGTATAGCTTGGGCTAGAGGATATTGGACAATGGACATAAAGGTTAAATGGGCCGAAGGGATTTCACAATTGCAGTCCAATTCTTATAGACTAATATGTTTTGGGCTTATATTTTCGGATGGGTTTAATATATTGGGCCGATTTCCGTTGGGCTAGATTAACTTAATTAATATTAGATGTTAATTAATTATAGATTATAGAAGGTTTATTCGTTCGATCGTTACATTCTCCCCAACCTATAGGAATCTCGTCCACGAGATTTGGTTCGATTTGCCTTATAATAATAAATATCTTTTGGTTATTATTTTTGATAATTTTTATCTTATAATACTTATTATTGGATTCTCCCCAACCTATAGAAATTGTCCCCCATTTATTTTTGTGATAACAAATTCTAAACTCTATAGAATTAAAATCTTAATTCTAGAGGCTTCTCTTAGCGTTATATAATTCAAACTTATAAAACTCTAAATAGCTTTCTATTCTCGATGGTTTCTCATATATCATTTATCTTTGGCCAATCCCTTGGCCATATCCATTATAGACTTTCTGGTGGTTTTAAGATATCATTATATCTTAATCTTTTTCTATTTATAACAATCGCTCGATAAATACTAAGTCTACGTATAATTCCTCTTATAATTATCTCTGGTTGTTCATAATAGTATATGTCGTCCTGAAATATTTTACATTCTATAATAGATTGTTTTCTTAGAATTTTATTCTATAATACATTTTTAAAATATATTCTAGACTTTAATAATAAATATTTTATAGCCAAATCGAATGGCTTCATTCTTGAAATTATTTAATCTTTTATAAAATCCAAACTTCTTTTATATGTCTTGAAAAGGAACTACTGGAAAGTCACTTATTAGATTCTTCAACTTCTATAAATATAAATAAGTATTTTTTTTTTAGGAACAACGAGCTATAAATACTTTCGATCTGTAATAACTATTCGGGTTGAAATTAGGCTTCGCAGAAAACTCAAATAAATAACCGTATGAAATAGGTTATTAAGAAGTATCGTCTTTACTTGAGTGAAATATAGTTAACGTGTAATTAATTCTCAAGAGATTTATGGAATAGAACTCAGAACGAATATCTTTGAAGATAATAAATCAAAACTTATATGATGTCAAGAGAACTATCTAGGAATACTTCGTCAATGTCATACATATATATATATATATACATATGCACACTGGAAAGAGGTTTAATACTTATTCTCTATAGATGGAAATGATCGGGATAAATCTTTCCATTGAAAATGATCAAATTGTGATCGGATCGAGCTGGCTTAATGAGTAATTCTTATACTAAATAGCTTGCAAATAACTCGGATGATGAAGACCAAGAACAATAGCTCATGATGTTGAGAATAATCTATCTCAGGAGACCTGTCAAGAAACATTCGAGTATATACTGGAAAGTGATCTTTATCAGGAAGGATATTTATAATATAATCGAACGATAGAGTTCTCTTATCGATGTGAAATGACTAGAATATGACCGAAGGAAGTCAATCTATTAGTTATAATCTAGAAATAGGTCATTCTCATATCCAATAAGATATAGATATTATGTTGACCGAACTAAAAGATCTCTTGATACTATTCTCAAGGTATTAGCAACATCTGTACTGGAAAGTACCAGAATTCTCTCCAACATTAGATAATGCGTCTTTTCCTTTATAGTATCATATGTCCCTATACAGAATCCTGTGGAAACGTCCAGATATACCTCTCCTAAGGGTCCGGATTTCTTTTACCCCAGGGAATGCATAGAGAACATACAGCCATCTTGATTCTACATACTAATTTGATTACTAACTTTTAACCAATTCTGTATATAGATGAATCTGGTTATAAAGAGTTTCGGATTTTTGAAGTCTAGGCTGCCATGGACTTGTCCGATCTACAGAATCTCGATTTATAGACGATGGTTTATCTTCATGATATATTACACCTTTTATAAATCAAGTTCTCTTATCATATTGTCACAAATTTCAGATTTCGTGACTCAATGATTAAGGATACTGAGTATGATAATCGTCCACGAACTTCTCCAAATTTCTTTAATAGAGACGATAGTGGTAATACTATTGGTATAGTACCGTTTCATACTTTCTCAAAATTCTACTGGATTCTCAAGTCTTCGAACTTGATTTCCAATAACATTATTTGAGTGATGCAAAGAAAATAGGTATACTTTGGAATATACATATTTTTCTTTATATTCATAAAATAAATAAACAACTTCATGTTTGGAAACTTAATTCGTCTCAGAGAGACTCATAAATTTCCAGAAATTACATGTCGTTAGATTATCTGTGAGGCTAATATTCTGGTTGGAGTTTACCACTCGAATACTGGTTTTTAAAGAAAACCAAAGTATCTTAAGTCAGATATAATTGACTTAATTATCTTCAGTAGATAGTGGAATCTTACTGAAAAGATATGAAGTAGTTCGACATATGTATTATTCTATGAAGTAAAGAATATAATACACTGGGTTTGAATAGTAATAACAATCTGGTGGGGATTGTTTATAGAATTTCGGAGTAACGATTAACAATAGTGCTGATAACCGAGGTATAAAGTTGTTAAGATCGAGTTTCAACTTTTGATGTTAAAGTGATAAAAGTTCAACCGAACAGGTTGGGATATTTTCTAAGGTTTCTAAGAAATTGATTTAGTAGCGTGGGTTGTTGATATCATAATTAAAGTTGTGTAAACGAGCTTTTAGACTTTGACAATAAACTAAATCATGAAGTTTATATTACGAATAGAGTTGGGGAATAACTTGTGATAGAATCAAAGGATATTTAAGGAGTTTTGAGATTTGCTCTCGAGCTATATGTGAAAGAATGTCAACCATAACCTGAAAACTCAAGGTACAGGGCTCACCCTTCCATATTGCACGTGCCTTGTCATACCAGCGATTTCAAAACTTTTGGAAAGGAACGTGATCATATATATAGATTGTATACTGATATATTTTCAGATTGGAATACTAAGAAGTCTTCAGATGGAGTATTATGTCCAACGAGCCGAACTTTAAACTATAGAATTTGTTTCAAATTGTATACCGATCGATTTTCGAATTGAAACACAAGGAAGTCTTCATGTGACACTTTAAGTCTAAAGAGCTGGACTTTTAAACCCTAAAAATTTGTTTCGGATGAGATGAAAATATCTCTAAAATGTTTCGATTTAATATAAGCTTTACTCTTATTTCTATTAGTTCGTTTATATCGAGATGATACCTATATTATTTCTTAATAATATAAATTGGATTCTAATATTCTTTTATCGACTTATTATAAGACTTTGAAGTTGAAAGTACTTTTCTAAATTCGAGAAATGATCTTGCCAAACGGATAGAACAAAGGTTAAAAAGAATTATATATATAATCCCGGATATATTTCGTGGAAATATTTGCACTGATGGTTTCAAATAATAGGTTATACGAAATGGTATATTCTTATAATTATATTTATATTCGCTCGATTTTCATCGGGAGGGAATCCGTATAAACGACAGATATGACGAATTTCGTCGGAAGAATCATATCTATTTAGAGACTTGATCACAGGAATGCTCAAGTGGGAGTACAATACTTGTATAAATTTTCTTTAATAATCATTTATTTTCTCTAATTATGTTTGATTTCGATTATTTTCAAACATGAATTTCTTCTGAAGAGGATTACTACCTTTGATTTTCTTATCTTTAGATTAGATATCAAAGATTTGATACTTTTCATATGATAAGATATAGAATTATATTCTTATTCTTAACACGTTGTTCCTATATTTTTTTTTCTAACTGATGTGAAAGATTGAAAGGATATTTCTATAATAACTTATTTATATTTCATAAAATTCTGGTTTATTCGTATTTCTTGTATTTCTATTATTTTATATCTTTTGGTATTACCAAAGAATTTTCTAGAATTCAATCGTGCCTGTAAATTCACAATTTTCTGGCCATTAAAAATTGTCAATTTACCTCACAATATTATTCTAGTAATTTTCCTCGATAATTTGTCTATACTTTCTTATAATTTCTATTAACATATATTTCTTTCTAATATACTTTTGGTTGATCTGGATCAGGAGAGGATTTCTATTAGTTAAACCTGTTGCTCTGATACCACCTGTAACGACCCAGGTGGCGCAGCGGATTAGCATTAACAGGTTTAATGGTAATGATTACATTAAACTGGATTTCAGTATCGATGAAATACATAAAATGTAACCATGGTGTCCTCTTCTTATCCAGATCTTCTATTCTTCGGCTTGCTCTTTAATACTTCGTATAATTACCTGACAACATGCTTAAAGTACATTAGTATTTTCATACTAGTGAGACATGCCGAATTTAGACACACTAATAATAATAACTCGAGTTTAACGAACATACAACACTTTCTATTTAGTTCGGTCATTCTAAGGTGGAATATATTATCGATGAAGCACCATACAAGTGCTTATTATGGTTCTAAACCTTTACTTGGTTTAGATAAATATATTCCTGTGAGTATAGATCGATTATAAATGGTCCTGTAACCTCTAATTGGTCCAGGCTATACTCTATGATACCGAATGGATCCATCCTACGTAGTTTCTATTCGACCGAGTTCTATTATTTCTATTAACAACTCGATAACACTTTTATAATATAAACCATATGAAATACTTTGGTAACGAATAAACAAGCATGTAATCAGCCCAAAGGCTTTTAAGGGAAAGGGTCATGTACTCACCTCTATTATATTCTCCCAGATCCTGTAGACTATTCCTTAACGATATAATCTCCAAATAAACTGTACCTATTATATTTTATCACCATTAGCGCGTGCAAGGCTTGTGCACGTGATAACGTCGGGGGACAATTCGATATTAATATTCTTTAATATTATACTTTAATGTTTTATATTCTTGTATATATATAAAGATATCCGTTTTAATATTGTCGGGTTAATATTATCGTCCCACACGTTTCACGTCTTAATATAATAATACTAATTATAAATATAATAATAATAATAATATAACAATGATAATATCATAGTTATAACATAATCAGTAGTCGACATACCCAGCTTCTTCGTCTTCCCTAAGAATAAACGTCGGCCTGCTCACTTCCTCTCGTGTGGATCCGGTTCGGGTGTTGACGGGTTCGAACCCGAGACGAATACAAACCGAGTTATCCAGGTTTTAGCTTCTTATATATTAACGGTAATGGTAATATCGTTACTGTGAATAATGACCGGTGTCGGGTTAATGGGCTTTGAGTGACGGACAATCGGTAGTCATGATCGGAGATGTGGATAATGGTGACAGTGAAGGTGTCCGATGTAGGTGTTTGAAGGTGTTGATATTATTCATTCGTTGAAGCTTATCTGGCTGTGGTGGCTGACGAAGAAGACGACAGGAAAAGAAAGGGTTGTTGTTTGGTTGCTGGCAAGCAGAACTGGCTGGAGATGGAGCGGCCGAAGGTGGTGACCGGTACCGAAGCTGAAGGTGACAGACCGGGTGTTGTTGAAGACTGTTATGGTTTGTTCGAACATGGATGTCGGGTTGTGGTAACAGATTGACAGAGGGAGATCGGGTGTTCGGGAGTAATAGTTTTCAGAGGTTGACGTGTCGGGTTCCGGTTGTTGGTTCGCCGGGGTTTTCATGCAGACTAGAACTAAAATATGAAAGGTTACAGGTTGTTGTTGATCATTGATGATGATGGTTTATAGTTAGATAATCGGAACAAGGGAATGAACTGTTATAAGAAGTGTATCAATGGTTAATAGAGGTCGTGGGTTACCAAAAGCGGCAAGGATATATCCTTCTGTGGATTTATAAGAGTTTAAGTTGTGGTTGTATTGGTTGCCGGAGACATAATCGGAGAAGGAGACCGGAGGTATGTTTGTAGGGTCACCGGAGATGGAGCGTGATCGGGTTTAGCTTGCAGTTGGGTAGGTTCCTGGTTCGAGTGTTTCGTGGTCGCCGGAGACCGAAGCCCGCCGAAGACGATGACCGGGTTTGGTTATCTTTTGGTTTCTCTCCTTCTCTCTCCTCTACGTAAATCTCTCTCTCTCTCTTAATTTTATTGGTGACCTCCAAAGATGAAGTGCATGTATGTATATATCAAATGGTGGAGGGTGGCGTGAGTTAGAAGCAGAAAAGGATAGAGGGTGCATGCAATGGATAATAGGATGATGAGGATAAATTTGAACAGGTGTTTCCCATGTAGAGGTGGAGTATAGCTTGGGCTAGAGGATATTGGACAATGGACATAAAGGTTAAATGGGCCGAAGGGATTTCACAATTGGAGTCCAATTCTTATAGACTAATATGTTTTGGGCTTATATTTTTGGATGGGTTTAATATATTGGGCCGATTTCCGTTGGGCCAGATTAACTTAATTAATATTAGATGTTAATTAGTTATAGATTATAGAAGGTTTATTCGTTCGGTCGTTACAGTCTCTGATTCACAGCAGTCATAATATCACTATCCACCGTAACTTTCGTCTTCTTTGGTGGTTCAACAACATCAGGCAGTTTACCTTTTCTGATCTTCTTGAGCACATTATCCAATGCCTCATTAACATCATCCATAGGTATTTCTTCAGTCTGTGGTGTGCTTGATGTTGTCGCAGTCTTTTGCTTCTTTTGAGCTGGTACAATAACCGGTGATTTAGAACTTGTAGCTGGTGGCAGTTTCTTACCAGCTATCAAAGATTCTATCTCTTTCTTTCTCTTGATACTCGGCTTCTCCTGTTTCTTCTTTTCTTTCCTAGCAGCTTGCACAGGAGAACCAACAAACGTCTCATCAACATTCAAACCCAGCTCTTCTTCATGAACAGGAATAGGGCTTTTGTTCCCTTGATCCTCAATGTTCTGGCTAGCAGACGCACCAGCCTCAGTGGCCTTGGGCATGGTTGTCTCTACCGTTTCAGCATCTGAATTCCATTGCTCTTCCTCTAGCGTCTCTTCTGAATCAACAGACGCTTCATCAACTATATGTAAAACCTTTTTCGCCATCCTCTTATTTCTTCTTTGTGTACTTTTCTTCTTCTCAGGTTCAGAAACCTCTATCCTTATCTCTTGTTTCTTTGTCTTCCCACTCTTTGCGCCAACATTCACAACTTGTCTTTTGCGCTTAGCGTCAGGATCAACATGATGTAACGGATTATCAGGATCAGAATCACTGTTTACATTCCTCACAAGCCCCTCACCCGGATCTGTGTAATCCACTCTAGCTAGGTGTCCAAATAAACGTCTTACTGGAGGACGTTCTTCAACAGACAATCCCTTATAAGCTTTCATCCTAGCGAGTGTATTCAGCGACATATGTTCCTGAATAACAATGTGTTTAGGATCTCTTTTCAGCTCTTTATACTTATGATCAAAAATCATTTGGAGGAAACGAGGATAAAGTAGAAACTTAAGGTTCCTTGTGCCGTTCACAGGCTCCAGTAAATGAGACATCAGCATGCCAGAGACATTGAACGGTTTGTTCAATACTAAAGCAACCATCATAGAACTGATGCTCTTCCTCATTAAATCATATCCTCCCGCTGCAGATCCGAATACGTGAATCAAAACATGTGCCAAATACTTGAATTGTGGGCACAGTTTTCCTTTATGCAATGAACCGTCAGTGATTGGTCCATTGTACTTCATCCTGAGGAAGCACTTTCGCTGATCCTTAAACGTAAACTCCTTTGGATCAGTTGGCTCATCATTCAAATTCAACACTTCCCTCAGATCCTCTTCGTAAACAATAACTCGTTGTCCTTGAATCTTGCTCGTCAAACAAGATTCGCACTTCCAGAAGTCAAGTTTAGCATTAGACCAGAATTCCTGAATCATATCCCTGTATATAACTGTCGGCGTAGCAATGGCATCTATCACCCTGCTTCTCTTCAGAAAATCAATGATGCCGACGAACTCAGTATGCTTCTTTACGTCTCCGAGATACGCACAGCAGTTGTGCGCATTCTCAAAATCTAACTGTTTGACAGGATGTGATGAAGATCCAGCTTGTTCTGTCGTCTTCTGTTGTTCAGACATCGTTAAATCTGCAAAGCAAACAAAAACACACGTTAAAAATCGAAAAAATTTCAAATTGAAAATTTTTGGTCATAAACCTCCTCTTTCGCCCAAACGGGGGTGCGAATGAAGTTTGTAAAGGTACGAATGAGAAATAATAGATACGAATGTATGAATTTTTGATAAAATGCCTTCTTCTCTATCGCAAACCTCTTCTTTTCATCATCCGCCAAATTCTCCAAAGGTATCGGTTCTCCAGTATTCTCCAGAATAGGAGCAACGTAACCCTTCACAATCATTTGCCATGCCTCGGCTCCCTCAAGTCCTTGTCCCTCAACATGGATCTTAAACTTCGTCTTCCAAGTATTGTACTCCTTCATGTCCATTAGCTTTGGTGGACGATTGCCGCTTCCAGAGGATAGATCCTGAATAAGAGTGGATATAGCGTTGGTCATCTGCGAATGAACTGCTGCTGCTGCGACTCCCCAATAGTTGTCAATCGGTTGTGGTAATGGTTGAACAACTTGTTGTGGAGCCGAACTAGTCATTGCCATATAATTGATTGGCTGTGATGGTTGACTAGTCTTCTGAGCTGCAATGGACCACGGATCTTGTGTTGTCTGCTGTTGTGGTGCTTGAGTAGGTCTAGGCGTTGTTGGAAAGTTCCACATCTTGTCCTGCAAACGATTAAACACGAAAAGATTAAAAATGTTTTAAAACAGGATGCTCCTTCGTATATACGAACGTGCGAATGAGAAATAAATTTCTCCTTTCGACCGTTTTTAACTGATACGAATGTGAACTAAAACAACAAAATCTCCTTCGACCACTTTAGTCTCTCTTTCGACCGTTCTCTTGCTCCTTCGACCGTTCGATCAGGCGAAGGTGAAACAAATGGACGAATGAACAAAATAAGCAATCAAAGTCTTCTTTCGACCACTATAACACCTTCGTACACAAAATCCCTCTTTCGACCCAAATGATTTCCACTTTCGACAAAACTCTCTCTTTCGACCCCTTTGATTTCAAAAACGGTTATTCTTTGAAAATCAGTTAATTTTGATCATGTTTATCAAATGTTGATGGATTTTGATGATCTAAATCAGGTTTTGAATCGGAATTGATTTGGAACAACTTTAATGAAGAGAATTATCCGATTTAAACTCGAAATCAAGGTGTAATCAATCAAAATCTTATCACATCAGTTTGTTCATTGAAAACAGAAACTTTTTGACCAAAATTGGGTCCAAATCAACTGAGAGATTATTAATTTGTGGTTGTTTGATCCGAAATGGCTCTGATACCACTTTGTATGTGCGAGAAAGGATCGGTAACAAACAAAGAATGATCAAACAAGTTAGTTTTAGGTGCGGAAACCCTAAAACTATCACAAAATAATAATCAAACAGATTCAAACACACAGATCATCATTTTCAAACGTTTTCATTAATAAATCACTCGATTACACGTTGAAATATAGATACAATCAAGGTATGAATGATAAACGAGTTTAACAAAACACTAGAGAGAGTTTCTGAAAGTGGAGGGAATAATAATGATCAAAAGTTACATTCAAAAATCAAACTTGTCTATTTATAGACTGCACATTCACCCAAATTGATTGTGCGAATGTGCAGGTTCGCCCAAATCAACTGGTCGAACCAAGTTCTACAATAAACTAAATCTTCATTCGTACATATCATCTTCCTTCGCACCAACTGAAACACTCCTTCGCACCTTCGATATCAACAAAACATATTGTGTTGTACAATCCAAAGCTTTAGTCGCACTTTTGCATCTACAAACTCCCCCTCGACTATTGCTTGGATTGTGTTCGTCGTTCTTCGTCCATTCTAATGTTCATTAGTTTGATGTGTCGTTGAATCCTTTGTTCTTTTGTCATCACCGGTTCATGAAATTGCTTTTGATTCTTCGTTTTCAGCTCAGGCACCTTTTGCTTCTCCACAAACTTTCCCAACTTCTCACCATAGTTACACCCAGCATTGATATCGTATGCAAAGCACAGAAATACCACACGTTGGTACTTTCCTGCTTGCTCAGCATCTTTTGCATCTGAATAGATCGGATTATAGAACAACATGATAATATCCTCATGTGAACAGTTTATCAATCACATGGGATCAAAGATGTATACTTTCTTGTAGTTCGACTCTCCGTCTTTCAACACAATCACGGCCTCTGTAATTTTCCAATTATAATACCACCAGATGAAATCTTTGGCGAAGTGTTGTGGAATAGGCAACAAAGGAATCTTTTTCAACACTCGCGGTGGTTTGTACTTTAAAGTCACCTTGGGCATACCAGTTATCAAATCAATATCCTTCTTATGCACAATTCTTATACACACAACAATCTTATCAAACACCAAACTTTATTCCACCTTTTTCACCATTACAACAAGCCGCATGCTACACATCAAGTCAACCTCAACAACAACAATATCCTCCTCATGTGAATCAGATGCAGATTACTCAGGCACAATCAAGTCAAAACCCGATTGTGTTAGAGACCTCGAATCTCAACAATGTGACTGTTGAAATTGCTCAACAGCATGTTGCTCTTGTATCTTCTATGGTTGCTTCTTACAACGGTTTGGTAGCGAGTCAAATTGGAAACAACAATCTCACCAATGAAGACTACGCTCAAATCGACAAAGAGGAGATGGAGCTGATGGACATTCAGTGGGCTTTTGCAAGCATTATGAGGAGAGCCACTGACTTTATTCAAAAGACTGGCAGAACTGATCTCTCAACTTCTCCCAACACCACATACGGATTCAACAAAGCAAAAGTTACTTGCTTCAATTGTGGTGAGAAGGGACATTTTAAAAGAGAGTGCACACAGCCAGCACAACAAGGTAATCGAAACCCCTTCAATTCAACATACCAAAACAGACAAAACCAAAACCAAAATCAAGTGTCATACAACAGTCCCAACATCTCAAGCTTTCAACCACAAAACAATTATCAGAACCGTCAACAAAACACCAACACTAGACAATCCACAACTCCAAACCAACCTCAACAAAATCCAAACCGAACTATTGTTCCTATCACTACACCTAACACACAAAACCAAAACCAAACTGACAATCAAAACCAAGCACTTGTGATCCAAAAGGATGAAGGTTTTGATTGGACTGGTATGCAATTGGGGTGGAGGAGATCACTGCTGGGAATGTGGCTTGTGTGGCACAGCAGATGAGTTTGGATGAGAATGAGGAGATTGAAGAGGAGGTTGTGATTGAAAAAGTGTCGGAGTTGAAAATTGAAGAAGTGAACGAGGATGTGATTGTTGAGAGTGAAGACAAGAAATCTGGGATGATTCTTGATTCTGTCACTGATGTTGGAGACCATTACGATTTAGCTTACTCGGATATGGAGAGTGAATCTGATTCAGAGGCTAGTGTGAATTCACTAGATGATGACATTGACCAACTGCTAGCTGAAGCTGATTTCCTGATGACCCGCAAGTCATGTATGGTGGATGATGCATGCACCAAGATTGACTATTCCAAATTCTTCGCAGGGAAGGAAGCTCACTTCGCTTTGATAGCCATGACAGAACCTCCTAAGCCGGTAAGTTCTGAAACTCAATCTCAAGCGTGTGTTAAATGTGATAAATGTGCTGATTTTGAAAAACTGACTGATGAAAATAAGCTTCTCAAGGTCCAACTTGAGAGTGCAAAAATCAATTGTCAGATTTATCAAAAAGATTTAAAAGATTTTAATAAAGTTCTTGATGGTTATAAAAAGGATGTGTCTGAACTTAAAAAGACATTGTCAATTAAACAACTTGCCATTAATAATTACATCAATGAAATGGAAAACACTAAATTGGAAATGGCAACCATCAAGTGCTTTGTTGAAAAAGTAAACAAGAAGTTAGAGAGTTACAAGTACATAGCATATGTAGTCGACCATATCATAGAAGAACCCTCCCAGTCAAATAGTGCAAACTATAAGTCGGTCCCATCTCCGGTATTGTTTGAGAATCACACTTTACATGCAATACCACCGGAGACTTTAGTCAATTCTGACTCCACATCAGAAAACGAGCATAACACTTCTAGTGTCGGGGATCCGTATTCTGATGTGAGACCAGTACTGGGAAATAATGAGGGTGTGGTCGCTGCTGATGATTCAGATGAAGAAGATGAACCATCTGAGATGGTTGAAAGTGATAATGATATCCCTGATGAAAATCATATAATCACTACTGAGCCAGTCTCACCGTCTCAGATCATTCATCCAATGGCAAATGCTCATCGTAAAAATGAGGTTAAGAAAAATGAAAAGTCTGTTGGTAAGAGTTTTGAAAAGAAAGAGGTAAAGAAATTTGAGAAAAATGTGAGAAAACCGGTTGAAAAGCAAGTTGAAAATAAATCTGAGAAAAATGTGGTTAAACCGGTTGAAAAGAAAAATGAGCCTAAAACTGAGAAAACCAATGATGTGAGCAACGAATCGTGTGACAAACCTGTCAAAATCTTCTATCGGATGCAAGGCTCCGATAAGATTTTATCCGATGATGAATATCCGATTAAGTTTGTCAATTATTCAAAAATTGAAAAGATCTGGCAGGAAAGTACGATTTGGTTTCCAAAATTTGAAAGAACCAATGACATTCCTCAAGAAATTTTAGACAAAATTTATTCGGATAAAGATGCTAAGGTCAATGTCACACAATTTGTTTTGCCTGTTGATAAAGCAAACAGTTTTATTGAACCGACTTACTTGAAGGAACCAGCTCCTAAGAGTTTAAGGAAACAATGCATGGTCGATCGATATCCCATTGCTAGCTTTTCCAAGTCGCCGATCAAGGAAAACTATGAGGAATACCGTGCGTGTTATAAGTGCGGGGAACGGGGACATTTACTTGCCGCCTGCCTGTACGTACGACACAAAAGGCACGAGGTGGAGATGAGGCAATATCATGATTATCCGGTTGACAACTACGGTTATCAACAAAGACGGTATTTCCCTCAGCAAGAATCTTATCATAATCAAAACAATTTTTACAACAAGAGGGAAAACCGTCCGATGACGTATGATAAACGCAACCGGATGACCACTGATAAATCTGTTAAGAAACCTATGACGAACTCAACTGCTGATAACAAAAAGGTTGCTCCTAAACCTAATGGAAAACAAGCAGTTGGACCTGTCTCTGTTAAATCAGAGAAGGTAACCAAAAAGGTTGCATTTAAAGATGAAGTAAAGAAACCGACTGAGACTTCAAAATCTCAGATTCGGATCTTGAAAAGATCTGAGCAATCTTGGTCATATAAGGAATTTGAAGGAGCCTCTACTTCACAGAATGAGAAGAGTGAGAAAAAGAAAATTGTTTGTGAGAAGAAAGGGGTTGAAGTAACCCAAGATGTTTGTGAATTGAAAGACTCTTTGAAACAACCTGTTCAAAGACCCAAGACCAAACAGGCTTGGGTCCCCCGAAAGATCTAACTGTTCTACTTTATATGTGCAGGGAGCTCCAGCTGGCCCTGTTAGCAGCCTATGGATTGTTGACAGTGGAGCTTCTGGTCACATGACAGGGGACCTCACGCTACTCTTTGATATCAAAAATATTAACGGAGGTTATGTGGCATTTGCTGGTAATAAGGGAGGCTACATTACGATGGAGGGTAGTGTAAGCAATGGGGTCGTAACATTTGAGCGGATATCATACGTGAAACAGATAGATTACAATCTGCTCAGTGTTAGTCAAATTTGTGATAAACAATTTTCTGTGTATTTTGATGACAAATCCTGCTACATCTTGAAACCTAGGTTTGAGCTTCCGAAAGAGTGGATGATGCTGAAGGCACCGAGAGTAAACAACTTGTATATTCTCGACATGTCCAAAGCAATGACCACCCATGGCCAAGTCACGTGTTTCCTCTCTAAGGCTACAGAAAAAGAATCAATTATGTGGCACAAGATAATGGGACACATCCATTTGCGAAAGATGAACCAATTAGTGAAGAATGAGCTTGTCACGGGAGTTAATGTGAAACACTTCCATCTGAATGACAAGTGTGTTAGTTGCAAAAAGGGAAAGCAGCACAAACAATCCCATAGACCAAAGAAAGTTAATTCCGTTGAGCTTCCACTTGAACGTTTGCATATGGACTTATTCGGTCCAGTCAGACGTAAAAGTCATGCCGGGGAGTTATATTGTCTTGTGGTGACTGATGATTATTCAAGATTTTCATGGGTAATGTGCTTGCATCAGAAAAGCGATACTTTTGATAATCTGAAGGTTCTGTTTACACGTCTGGAGAATATATATGGTCTGAAGATCAAACGAATCCGGAGTGACAATGGGACGGAGTTCAAAAACGCTCAGATGGAGGATCTTTGTGCAAACAAAGGAATTCATCATGAATATAGCGCTCCGTATACACCCCAGCAGAACGGTGTCGCAGAGAGAAAGAACAGGACTCTTATAGAGACGGCGAGAACTATGCTTGCGGATTCAAATCTTCCAGTCATGTTCTGGAACGAAGCTATTTACGCGGCATGTTATACTCTTAACCGTGTTTTGACAGTGAAGAGGTTTGGCAAGACTTCTTATGAGCTGTTGAACCGACGCAAGCCGAATCTGGAGTATCTAGAACCATTTGGTGCCCCGTGTACAATGCTGAATCCTTCGGAGAAGTTTGCACCAAAGGCTGAAGAAGGTTATTTTGTTGGATATGCAACCCCATTAAAACGGGTTTTCAACAAAAGAACTAGAAAAGTCGAGGAGTGGGCTAATGTCGAAGTTCAAAGATATACACAAAATGTACAGGGTGGAGGACCAGATTGGATGTTTGATTACAAAGACTTCTTTGAATCATTCAATCAAGATAGCATGGTTGAAGAAGCTGTACTTCGCTTATATTACGAGGTCGAAAACACCGTAATTTCACCGTTAGTGCGTCCGATCATGGTAAACCCCCAAGCAGCTTCTAATGATACCACTGCTCCTGTGATGGAAGAAGAGGTGTTCCAAGAGGCTTCTACAACGCTTAATTCATCCGAATCAGAAGATGAAGACGATGATGCAACAAGTGAAGCTATTCTGGACAAAGCTACAGTGACACCACCAGTGAACCCAACTAATACTGATGCTTCAACATCAAATGTGGGTAATGATCTGGTTTCTACAGAGAATTTGACAACTCAAACGGGAGTACAAGTACCTGATTATCCGGAATCTTGGATACATCGGATACACCCGCTTGAACAAGTTATTGGTGATCCTGGTAGCAGTGTGATGACAAGAGGGCAGCTGAGAAATGCTCAAGCACCAGAAAATATTGGCAACCTTGCTTTATATGCCAAAATACAGAAATCTGGTCTTCAAAATGACCGGTCTTTTGCTTGTTATGTTTCGCAGGTCGAGCCGCGAACTTACAAGGATGCTCTTTTGGATGACGCCTGGGTGGAAGCAATGCAGGAGGAGTTATTACAATTCCAGAAACTTGGTGTATGGACCCTGACAGATTTGCCCCCTGGAAGAAAGAAAATTGGAACCAAATGGGTGTTTAAATGCAAGAAAGATGACAGAGGAGTCATAGTGCGAAACAAAGCTCGTTTGGTCGTTCAAGGTTTTCATTAGGTTGAGGGAATCGACTACAATGAAATCTATGCACCGGTTGCACGCTTGGAAGCTATCAGAATGTTCCTAGCGTTTGCATCATGGAAGAAATTTAAGGTGTATCAGATGGATGTAAAGAGTGCTTTTCTTTACGGTGTGGTCAAAGAGGAAGTTTACGTAGGTCAACCGCCAGGCTTTGAGGACCCTATTCACCGGGATAAGGTTTATGTGTTAAACAAAGCTCTCTACGGGTTGCAGCAGGCTCCGAGACAATGGTATGAGGAGCTGAGCACGTATCTTCTCTCGAAAGGATTCAAACGTGGACTGATAGACTGCACACTGTTCACGAAACGAACAGGAGATGATTTGCTTCTTGTACAAATTTATGTTGATGATATTATTTTCGGGTCAACTAACGAACTTCTGTGCAGGGAATTTGAACAAGTTATGCAGGAAAAGTTCGAAATGAGCGCAATGGGAGAAATGCAGTTTTTCCTCGGCTTGCAGGTGGAGCAAAGACCAACGGGGATCTTTATTCACCAGACGAAATACGTTTCTGAAGTCTTGAGCCGATTCCAGATGGATGATTCGAAGCCGATGGATACGCCGATACAGCCCAATCACGGGATTGGAGTTGACCTTAAGGGGGAGCTGACTGATCCATTTACATACAGAGCAATCGTCGGATCTCTGATGTATCTCACAGCGTCAAGACCTGATATAATGTTTGCGACATGTCTTTGTGCGCGATATCAATCGAAGCCGAAACAGAGTCATCTTGCAGCTGTCAAGCGTATCCTTAGATATCTGAAGGGTTGTCCATCAAAAGGACTTTGGTACCCTCATGATGATAATTTTGACCTAATCGCTTTTAGTGATGCAGATTGGGGCGGCTGTGACAAAGACAGCAAATCCACAACGGCTGGATGTCAGTTTATGGGGAGCAGGCTCGTGACCTGGCAATGCAAGAAACAAACCGCAGTTGCACTATCCACATGTGAAGCAGAATACGTTTCAGCATCATGAGGCCGCAATCGCATTAACAACAGACTTAGTAAATCACTCAAAGGCTAAACATATTCGGATTAAATATCATTTTATCCGTGATTGTTATGCTAAAGAGTTGATCAATATGGTCAAAATCCACACTGATTACCAACGCGCAGATCTTTTTACCAAAGCTTTTGACAAATCCATATTTGATTATCTTTTGAAAGCTAATGGTATTAAAGAAAAACAGGACTGATCACCACCTCAGTCTATCACTTTTTAGTTTAAATTTTTACTGTTTTTCAGAAAAATTTCGAAAATCCAAAAACATTGAAAAATTCCAAAATCCATAAAAATTAGAAAATTTCTTTGCTGACTGCTATATCTTCTTCCCTTAGATTAATGCCGTCAGATTTCTGTGAACAAACGATATCTGGGCAGTCACATATTTGAAATGCTCCAGCTTATCCTTAGGAACAGTAAATTCAAAAATCTATAAAAATCAGAAAATTCTAAAATGATTTCCTGGAGTATAAAGGGAAATGATAGTACATCAGTGGGGATCTGACACATTCTAAATAATGTAATGCTATATAGGACGTGTGTCTGAGTCTGTGCGATGTGCTGATAGGCTTCGTAGACCTATTACTGCGTGCCAGATACATACATATCAAACGAATTGTTGTGTGGATGAACTCCTCATGGGCATATGGTCTTAGTACCATAATTTCGTTTGATAGGGTATTTGTACAAAACTCCGAGGTTTAGGGTCGTTATGTTATTAGTTGTCTGGGGATAGCCTCTCTGATCTTCTGCTGTAAGTCATTACGGACCTAGATCAGACAGGGTGTCTTTATAAAAGAGCTATATGCCAAATCCTAAAGTTACCGAATTGAGGAACTTTCCATGTTATATGATGATCAAAGATTATCTATTACATCGTATTAATCATTGATGCAAATCATGATTAATATCAGTCCTCAACCTGGTATAGTGCATATGTTACTTTGCTGCATTAATTTGCTGACCTGTATACCTCTATGCATTATATCTTGTACAATTACAGACGACGGAAGCATAATCACGCTTTACAGTGAGTCTTTGTGCATTTACTTCTTGATACGGGAGTATGTCGTGTGTGTGGGAACCACAGACAATTGTCTTTATACTATAAATATCAGTATCAGTATAAAGCACTGCACAAAAGTCTGCATGTGAGTTTATGTGGATCACAATATCAGCAATTGCCAGATCACACATTGTCTTTAATGATAATAATTTCAAAAAGATCAACGGTGTGATCAGATTTTTCAAAAACTGATATGATCCCTTTACCGGAAATCCCAAAAACATTTACAGTTTTTCATTTACATTTTTGCATTTTATTTTATCGTCAAAAATTACAAAACTCAAAAAGATTTTAGGTGTGTTTTAGCATAAACTTTAGAAAATCCAAAAACATTTTTCTTTTTCATCTTATTTTTGATAACTGATGGTGGTTGATGTTGATTTTCTAAACCTTGATACACCATTTGAGCTTTGTAACTTTTAAAATGTGAAAACATGATTGTTGGATGCTTAAAAGTTGGAAAATAATTGGACCGGGACTCGTTTTTGAGATTTGGAACATTTTCAAAAATCCCAATTCTCATTCGCCCATTCGGTTGGTCGAATGTGGGATTTCACATGTTCCTTCGTATGTTTTGTTTGGGCGAAGGAGAGTGTTCATGAACATTATCTCATTCGAACCCTTTTGCCTCATTCGTACCCTTTCACTAGGGTCGAAGGAGACAAAAGTTTCTCCTTCGTATGACTAAAACGGGCGAAGGGGCATGCCTATAAATAACCATCTGCTCATTCGAACCCATTCATATTTTTTTCCACATTTTCAACTTTAAACTCACCTTATTGCTCGTTCATTTTAAATCATTTCATTGCGTTTGTGACTTCACACTGATCATTTTGCCATATTATTTACAGGTTTTCATCACGGATTTAAGGATCTAATTCCTGTTTTACTTTCCAAGCCCTAACTGTCCAAAACCGTTTTAAATCATTATAATTCTAACAATTGATGTATAGGGTTTATTGTATGTGTGTTTTAGGGGGAGATATAACAAAAATTATGGTTTCAAACTTGACTGATTGATCATTCAGTGTTTAAACCCTAGTTTTTAGGTGAAAACACAAATACAATACATAAATGTTGAAACTGTTAGTCTAGGAATGTTAATCGGCATTATTAGGTTTGATTTCAATCAAATGGACATGTTTAGAATCATTCAATTTCAAAATTGAAATTTCAAAATTATGAACTGTTTCCTTCGACCAGATCGAATGGGCGAAGGAAGAAATCAAATGGTCGAATGAGAAATGGATGGGCGAATGAAACATTTTATCAAAAATTCATACATTCGTATCTATTATTTCTCATTCGTACCTTTACAAACTTCATTCGCACCCCCGTTTGGGCGAAAGAGGAGGTTTATGACCAAAAATTTTCAATTTGAAATTTTGTCGATTTTTAACGTGTGTTTTTGTTTGTTTTGCAGATTTAACGATGTCTGAACAACAGAAGACGACAGAACAAGCTGGATCTTCATCACAGCCTGTCAAACAGTTAGATTTTGAGAATGCGCACAACTGCTGTGCGTATCTCGGAGACGTAAAGAAGCATACTGAGTTCGTCGGCATCATTGATTTTCTGAAGAGAAGCAGGGTGATAGATGCCATTGCTACGCCGACAGTTATATACAGGGATATGATTCAGGAATTCTGGTCTAATGCTAAACTTGACTTCTGGAAGTGCGAATCTTGTTTGACGAGCAAGATTCAAGGACAACGAGTTATTGTTTGCGAAGAGGATCTGAGGGAAGCGTTGAATTTGAATGATGAGCCAACTGATCCAAAGGAGTTTACGTTTGTGGATCAGCGAAAGTGCTTCCTCAGGATGAAGTACAATGGACCAATCACTGACGGTTCATTGCATAAAGGAAAACTATGCCCACAATTCAAGTATCTGGCACATGTTTTGATTCACGTATTCGGATCTGCAGCGGGAGGATATGATTTAATGAGGAAGAGCATCAGTTCTATGATGGTTGCTTTAGTATTGAACAAACCGTTCAATGTCTCTGGCATGTTGATGTCTCATTTACTGGAGCCTGTGAACGGCACAAGGAACCTTAAGTTTCTACTTTATCCTCGTTTCCTCCAAATGATTTTTGATCATAAGTATAAAGAGCTGAAAAGAGATCCTAAACACATTGTTATTCAGGAACATATGTCGCTGAATACACTCGCTAGGATGAAAGCTTATAAGGGATTGCCTGTTGAAGAACGTCCTCCAGTAAGACGTTTATTTGGACACCTAGCTAGAGTGGATTACACAGATCCGGGTGAGGGGCTTGTGAGGAATGTAAACAGTGATTCTGATCCTGATAATCCGTTACATCATGTTGATCCTGACGCTAAGCGCAAAAGACAAGTTGTGAATGTTGGCGCAAAGAGTGGGAAGACAAAGAAACAAGAGATAAGGATAGAGGTTTCTGAACCTGAGAAGAAGAAAAGTACACAAAGAGGAAATAAGAGGATGGCGAAAAAGGGTTTACATATAGTTGATGAAGCGTCTGTTGATTCAGAAGAGACGCTAGAGGAAGAGCAATGGAATTCAGATGCTGAATCGGTAGAGACAACCATGCCCAAGGCCACTGAGGCTGGTGCGTCTGCTAGCCAGAACATTGAGGATCAAGGGAACAAAAGCCCTATTCCTGTTGATGAAGAAGAGCTGGGTTTGAATGTTGATGAGACGTTTGTTGGTTCTCCTGTGCAAGCTGCTAGGAAAGAAAAGAAGAAACAAGAGAAGCCGAGTATCAAGAGAAAGAAAGAGATAGAATCTTTGATAGCTGGTAAGAAACTGCCACCAGCTACAAGTTCTAAATCACCGGTTATTGCACCAGCTCAAAAGAAGCAAAAGACTGCGACAACATCAAGCACACCACAGACTGAAGAAATACCTATGGATGATGTTAATGAGGCATTGGATAATGTGCTCAAGAAGATCAGAAAAGGTAAACTGCCTGATGCTGTTGAACCACCAAAGAAGACGAAAGTTACGGTGGATAGTGATATTATGACTGCTGTGAATCAGAGACTGTCTGAGATGATGAATCTGATTAATAAACAACAAACGGAGATCGAGCAGTTAAATTCTAATGATAAGAAGATGTTGGAGGTTGTAGTCGCATCAGCAGATGATAATGAAACTTTGAAGAAGACAATCAAGAGATTGAAGAGAGAAAATAAGAAGTTGCTGAAGCATGAGCAACGAAACACCAGGAGAATCATAGTCTTGAAGGGGGAGAACAAACAGTTAAAGAAGAGTAACAAGCATATGGATGATCTGATCAAGAACTTGTACTCTCAAGCTCCTCAACTTCAAGCTGGTGAAGTAGACAAAGAAAGAGAAGAAGAACAAGTTGATTTCAAACTGTCTGATGAAGAAGAAGATGATGAACTTGATGAAGATGCTGGAAACGATACAAAGAAGAAGAAGAAGGATGATAAGGATGATGGAGGATCAGATGATGGTTCGAGTGATGGAAACAGCTCTGCTTTTGATGATAGTAGTGATGACGATGATGATGACGCTGATAAGTTTACATACGAGAAGCGTGACTCGGATAAGGGTGGTGAATCGAGCTCTAAGGCTCCTGGTGAGAATGTGGATGAGGATATCTTCTGGAACGAGAAATTGCAGTCACTGTCTGAAGATGATAAGAACAAGTATCGCCAGATGCTCACTGATCGAGTCTGGACGATCGACATGACTAGCAGGTTTCCAGAAATATTTGAATCGAACAATAAACTATTCGAGTTGGAGTTTAATGACCCTGATCTTGAGGATGGGGAAGTTTCTGCGGCAATTTCGAAAGAGATACTTGAAGGTTTAGAAAAGCAAGTAGGAAAGACGTTGGAAGAATTACTTGCAGACAACTTTATTCCAAAGAATCCTGAGAAAGAAGCTGGAAATCATTCGGATGATCATGATGTTCATGCATTCGAGGAAGTTGAAATGGAAGACATTACGAGCGAGGAGTATCCACAATATTTCAGGACAAATCAAGATTGTGGATTCTCTTTCTCAGATGAATTGCTAAACCATGCCGAGAAACTAGCGAAAGAAAAGAGCAAAGCGTTTGAAGACGAAATCTTCAAAGGGCATGACAAGCCACGGTTCGAGCAGTCAGAGAGTTTGAAAGAGTTTTTGAAGAAGTTGAAAGAAAAGGAAAATAATCGTCCGAAACCTGATATTCAAGGAAGCTTTTACAAACTTCATAATGGAATTTTCAAAGGTCGTGCATTGGCATGGAAGTTTGTTAAAGAGTTGAGGTTCTTCGCAGTAAAGTAGGAGAAGGGGATCTTGTATTTCGACAAGTTTCATCACCTGAAGACTCTTCCCTATTGGGCAATCCGTGATATTTGTCGTCACCGTTTAACGGGAGCGTCAAATAGTCATATTACTTACTTTGCTGAGAAGATGACTAGAGAAAGCCGAACCAAGTGGGACTTGTTTACACCACAATATCCAAAGCGAATTGTGCATAAGAAGGATATTGATTTGATAACTGGTATGCCCAAGGTGACTTTAAAGTACAAACCACCGCGAGTGTTGAAAAAGATTCCTTTGTTGCCTATTCCACAACACTTCGCCAAAGATTTCATCTGGTGGTATTATGATTGGAAAATTGCAGAGGCCGTGATTGTGTTGAAAGACGGAGAGTCGAACTACAAGAAAGTATACATCTTTGATCCCATGTGGTTGATAAACTGTTCACATGAGGATATTATCATGTTGTTCTATAATCCGATCTATTCAGATGCAAAAGATGCTGAGCAAGCAGGAAAGTACCAACGTGTGGTATTTCTGTGCTTTGCATATGATATCAATGTTGGGTGTAACTATGGTGAGAAGTTGGGAAAGTTTGTGGAGAAGCAAAAGGTGCCTGAGCTGAAAACGAAGAAGCGAAAGCAATTTCATGAACCGGTGATGACAAAAGAACAAAGGATTCAACGACACATCAAACTAATGAACATTAGAATGGACGAAGAACGACGAACACAATCCAAGCAAGAGTCGAGGGGGAGTTTGTAGATGCAAAAGTGCGACTAAAGCTTTGGATTGTACAACACAATATGTTTTGTTGATATCGAAGGTGCGAAGGAGTGTTTCAGTTGGTGCGAAGGAAGCTTGAAAGGTGCGAAGGAAGATGATATGTACGAATGAAGATTTAGTTTATTGTAGAACTTGGTTCGACCAGTTGATTTGGGCGAACCTGCACATTCGCACAATCAATTTGGGCGAATGTGCAGTCTATAAATAGACAAGTTTGATTTTTGAATGTAACTTTTGATCATTATTATTCCCTCCACTTTCAGAAACTCTCTCTAGTGTTTTGTTAAACTCGTTTATCGTTCATACCTTGATTGTATCTATATTTCAACGTGTAATCGAGTGATTTATTAATGAAAACGTTTGAAAATGATGATCTGCGTGTTTGAATCTGTTTGATTATTATTTTGTGATAGTTTTAGGGTTTCCGCACCTAAAACTAACTTGTTTGATCATTCTTTGTTTGTTACCGATCCTTTCTCGCACATACAGTCTCTTAACGCATACACTAGATAGGCTAGACTACCTTTCGGATACACTTAATTGCCTTTATCATCATACCAAAACTTATGTGTTTACTAGGTTTTCCCCCTTGAGTTATCAAAGGTTTCCCCTTCGGGTCTTTGATTCGAATTTGCTTCTTATTACTTAATATATGAGTTTGTCAAGCTAACCAATCCATCCCTAATGCTATGTCCACCAATCCAAGTTTCATTGATAGTAAGTCTATAGGTATCGAGGTATTTAGTAATTTAGATGGTACAACCCTTAATATAACTCCTAATTTCTTATTTCCTTCCATTCGCTACTATTACTATAAATTGTTTATCTAGCTTGCAGAGAACCTAGTTAAAAGAAACTCAAAAAGATTTAGATATCAAACTTCCATCAACACCCATCAAACCGTATCTTATCATAGAAGTTCTTTACCAGTATCGTACCAACTATCTCATCAAGGTTCTTATGGCTTCTTTAGTCTTTATATCAAAAGCCCTACATCTTGCTCTATCGGGTTCTTCATTCTTTTTTTTTCTTTGGCAGTAATCCTTAAAATCTTAAAAACACTAACGGGATTTTCTACCATCATGACAGGTGTGTCTGGTTCTCTTATAATTTCTACAAATTAACAGGTGACATGGGCAAAAAAAGTCATTTTCCACATATTGGACATTAAAGTGCGGGTCCAGGTATCCCTTTATAATTTCTTAAATTGGATCTCTGCTGATCCTGATTATTACCCCATTTGAACTTAATAATAATATCTAGGATTTTCTTCTAACGTACCCCAAAAGTGATTGTTGCTTTGGTTTATTGTAACACCCCAACCGATGGCAGAATCATCGAGGTGTCACGTAGTGACGATTGTTCAAAAGCTCATGGTACTAAAATGTAAATATTTGATTATTGAATATTGTTTTACAACATGTGAAAATGAATACACAACAAAAATTGAGATAGTTGATTTATTTAGTCTAAGTCCAAAGTCCTATATGAAGCGTCAAGCAGCTTATCCCGAAACAAGCACGAAAATAAATTTTGTCAACATATGATGTTGGTGAGTACTACTTAGCTTTGTACATATAGTATAAGTTTGAAAAGTAGTACAATTCATGTGTCTAGCATCACCAAGGCATTATGTAAAACATAAGTAACCAAACAAGACAAGATCAAATGTAAAGTTGGTAAGGTAAAGTTGATAATGAGCACCCTAACGCGTGTCAAGTCTAAAAGAGCACCATAACATAAGTTATGTCTAAATGAGCACCGTAACATAAGTTACGTCTATATGTAAAGTGCACCATAACATACGTTATGTCTAGATGTATGATTTTGTATGTAAGCTACGTTCATGTTCAAACATAAGCACAAAGATAAACAAGACACGTATATGAATTGTAAATGAATAAAAATGTATGTGTAAATGAATATGAATGTTTTGTATACTTGTGCATGAATCACCCCAAAAGTTGTAAAAACGAAAAAGGGGATAAGTAATACTCACCTTAGCAAGGTGTTAAGTCTTGTGAAATTGAATAAGTGTAATCCAACGTTGCCAAGTATCACCCTATGTATAAGGTAACAAATAAGTCTAAGTCTATCTAGTCTATAAGTATTTTCTAGGGTTTCGAATTGGGGATAAGTATTCGTTTGATTAATAAACTAAACGTTTAATAAATAAGAGAAATTTGATAATTAAATAAACAAAAGTCTTTTTGAAAATTTTAAATTTAAGGTGTTCACAATATAAAGTTTTAAGTGTGAAAATAATTTTTATAAAATTATTTTCTTATAAATAGAATGTTAAATCTATTTATTTCAAATCGTCAAAATATAACTTTAATATTTAAAAATATTAAAATTAAAGAATTTTTACATTAAAAATTGTATTTCTGTTCTAAATGGATAGAAATAATTTATATAAATTTTGGTGCAAAAATATTGTAAAATGAATTTATCATGATTTATTTATGATTAAAACTAACAAAAATTGATTAAAAATATTAAATAAATGATTTTTCAGAAATAAAAATCATTTTAGAAAAGCTTAATGTATATTTTAATAGAATTTTATAAATAAAATTGAATAAACTTGAATTATTTATTATATATATTAAATATATAATTTTTGAAAAACTAAAAATTGTATAACAAAGTTTATTATTCATATAACATAGGATAAATTTTGTAGAATTTATAATGTAGATTTGGTATTTAAAAATCAATTTAAAAGATAAAATATAAAAGAAAACGTGTAAAAAAAATGTTGTAGCTGGTGGGTATCGAACCTGGGCACCAGCCGGTTCAGAGTTTTTAAACGCAACCCACCACCATCTGGTCTACCTGCAGGATTTGTTTTTAGATGCCACCAAAATGTTTAAAACCTGTGAACTGATTTATCCCCAATTTCTTAATATAAACCCTAGAAACCTAAACCGCATAATTGATCGAGCAACCGTATAAGATAACAGGATTCATGTTAGGGCTATTAATCTACATTAGAAACTGAACAAAACCATGTAATTTACTTGAACTTACAGTACAAGAACAAGGTTGAATCTGACTATATAGATGTCGAACACCAAGCCGCCAAATCCGATAGTTTGAGAGCTTTTAATTGAAATGTGTATTGGGGTTTCTGTTTATCGGCCCCTTAGGTATATTATCAAGGATCCAATTTATAATAGAATCGTAGGAGGGAATGTTTTTAATGTTTGACTAAAGTTCGGTCAAACCGAAACCAATCAAGCTCGAACTGAGCTGAAATCATGGATAAAAGAGTTGGTTTAACGCGTAAACTATAGTCGGTCAACAATCAGCAATCAATTACGAAATTTCTTTCCAAAATAATCTTAATAATGAGGTCAAACGTGTTTGTTTGCTGGTCAACTGGGCATCGCAGCAGCAAGGAAGAAAGAATCAGGTCTGGTTCGTTTTTAGAAGGTGTTAAAACAATTAAGATCTGGTTCTAAACAACAAAGTGAGTGTGTGGTGTAGTGGTGGTGTTGATGTCTGGTTTGGTAGCTAGCCCGGGTTCGAGTCCAGGCAGCTACAAATCCCCCTTTTTTTTAAATCGGGTAGGAGGGGAGAAGAGAGTTGGGCTTGGGCTCGTGTGTTGGGCCGACTTCTTAGGCTCAGCATGGTGGGCTCCGAATTTGTCAAGGGATTTGGATTGGGTTATGTTGGGTTTCAAAGGATGGGTTTGGTTATAGTTTGGTTTAGAGATTTAGCTTTTTATTATTATTATGATTATTATTATTATTATTATTATTATTATTATTATTATTATTATTATTATTATTATTATAAGGATAAAATGCGACGTACAAGATAGGAGGTACGAAATAAAAATATATATATATATATATAATAATGATAAAAGTGACGGATGTCACAACATCCCCTACTTTTAGAAACTTCGTCCCGAAGTTATTAGAAACATAAGGTTATGGATGTTTGGGTAGAAATTAAGATAACCGTGGTTTGGAAATTTGAATGATTTTGGATAAGAGGTTTGATAGGTGTGAGTTAAGGATTGGATTAGGTTCGTCTTGAATAATAAGGAGAATAAGAATCTAGTAAAACACTAAAGTTCAAGTTTTAGGAATCCTAAAATAAATGTATGAGTTGATTGACTATAGAAAGACCAAAAGAACTACCAAGTAAGGAGGGTTTGTTCCTGGTTCGACTTCCAGTCTCACTTTCAATGCATCATTAGTGTTTATATATAGGGTGTACCGCAGCTAACCCACCACACCTTTGATACCTTGAAAACGTACTGGACGCCTACCAAAAACTCTAATAGAATTTCACACCACCTTAATGTACCTGTAAATTCATGATTACGTTCCGGACCGGAATCATCAATTTACCTTACATTAGGGTTTTATGTCCTTCTATGATCCTAATCTAACAATACATTAGAGCAAATAAGTTTCACAAGAAGATGACACAACGAACACGTTGGGTTATAATGAGACGTTATCAACGAAATGAGGCTATGTAATAATGAGGTCAATTACATTGGTTTGCAACAACTTTCAAGCATAACAAAATTTAAGTATGGGCTACCACTCACCCGGGGAGCCCTTTAAGTGAAGTGTTTGTTTAAGTTGAGTGGATAAATGTAGTAGTTGTCTCTCATAGATCAACATGCAAATTGATAATACACACATGCAAGCAAGTTTATAAGTACGACAACCATTAAGTATAAGTGTTATCTTAGTGGCCTATAGAAATAGTTCACATTTGGCCAGCCATGTTTACGAGTATCATGAAAAATTAAATGTTCATTGAATAATCAAATTAAGGGAAAAATCAAGTTTCATGTGACAAACAATGATGTTTTTAGAAAAGTCTTGTAAGATCAAGTATCAAGTTTTTAGTAGTTTGATTTTCATGGAAAATTCAAGTCCAAATGTCTCAATAAAATGTAAGGTAGAGTCTTAAATTTATACGATAAACGTAACCAAATATTATAAATTTCCAACCTGCGTTCGTACACAATAGTATGCAAGGAAATTTCTAGATGTTATATGCTTATGAGTACGACATAATTGGGTACAAAATGATAATAGGGTTAAGAAAATGAAAACACAAGTATTGAATTCTCGAGTCTTAAGAAGATTCCATCCATGGCTCAGCCAGTGGGATTAGCGTCACCCTGACCGTTTGCTTCGTTGGCATTGATATTGAAAGCTCGTCCATGTGCCACCTGGTTTACATTATTCAATTCAGGGCATCAAGGTCGCATGTGGTTAGGGTCTCCACAATTATAACATGCCCGGCCGTTAGTAATCGGCAGTAGTTCCTGGGCAGCTGTTTGATGATTATCTTGTGTCCTAACCGTTACACGACAAGTAGTGACAAAGTGTCCAAACCTTCCACATTTAGTGCATTGACGACATGGAAGATTTGCAGGGTGATGATACTTGCAAGTGTTGCATTGAGGATGGATTCCCGTGTAGGCTTTCTTGATAGGAGGTTGAGTCACCGGATCCATAACAGCATGGTTCTGATTATCGCCCATTCGTTTCTTAGAGTTCGAAGAAGTAGTGGCGGCCTTTGCTAAAACAGTATTAGATCGTTCAACAGCATTGGTGGTTTTCTCAGCAGACGTCTTGGTGCCCTTCCTAACCAAGTTTCCTTTCCTTACGTGTTTGTCTGTTAAGGTGGCTGCAAGCTGGATGGCTTCTTCTACCGTAGTGGATTTGCCTCCAGTGACAACGTCTTGAATCAGGTCAGGTAATCCCTCGATATATTTCTCGATTGCTCGGGAGACCGAGGTGACCATGTGTGGAACCAATATGCTGAGTTCATGATATCGAGTATTATACGCAAGATTCTCACCACTGTCTTGTTTGAGCTCACGAAACTCATCCTCCAGTTTCCTGATTTCATTTCTAGGGCAGAATTTAGCGATCATGAGTTCCTTAACCTCAGCCCAAGACAAAGATAATGCAACATCAGCGCCCCGATTGCGCTTTTCGCCATTCCACCAGGTTAGCGCCCCCTTTTGAAGGACACTAGTAGCATAGCGAACGCGGAGTTCATCAGGACACTCGCTGTTCACAAAGGTGCTCTCCATACTTTCAAACCATTGGAGGAGGCCAGTAGCACCCTCCTCACCAATGAATTTTGTGGGGTTGCAGGAGTTGAAGTGTTTGAAAGTGCACCGAAATTGAGTCGCACCCCCTGTGTTGGCACTGTTACTGTTCTGGGTTATCTCACTGACAAGGTTTGGGATCACTGCAGCAATTTGCTCGGCAACTAAAGATGCGAGGCGACGATCAGAACGTGTCCAGAAGCACGAACAAGACGTTGGCTGGCATCACGGAGCATGCGGCGAGCAGACATCTATGAGGTAGTCAATGAATAATCATGAGATTAGAAATGTAAGTGTATAACCGTACAGATGATGAAAGTATGAACTTGTAAGCAATATATGAAAATCATGAAATACAAAATATTGTATATGAAACGAGAGAGTGTTATTGAAAAGCTTGCTTAAAATGCTTGGAGTGCCCTTGTCTAGCTGTAAAGCCCAACAAGAACGTTGACTTTTCAAAGGAATTGAACCCAATGGTGATCAAGGAAGACATGCTTTAGCCTATAAGTGGATACTCACTCCAGGAATCCCCAGGTAAGCATAAAAGGTCCGTTATTGGATTTATGCGCTATGCTTGCCTATGCCAGAAAACCCAGTGTACAGGCATCCACCCTTCCAGATTGCACGTGTTCTATCACACTCATTAAAGCTCAACAACTTTGAAGGAGCAAAATAAGGGTAGGCATTATGCCTAAGAGTGTCTTCATGAAAGGTACTACTCCTGTTCCATGATGATGTAGACTTTCCATTCCTTGTAGGACACCATCTCTATGCACCAGGATGAAAGATGAGAAGAATGGAGAGAGAGAAGAAGGGAAAGATAGATGAAGGAAAGTAGAAGCAAATGGAAATCTATGGAATATTATGCATGAAAGTTGAAGTTCGGTTATAGTCTAGGCCATCTTATCTAATAACCTAGTTCCCTATAACCATGGCTCTGATACCAATCTGTAACACCCCAGCCGATGGCGGAATCATCGAGGTATCACGTAGTGACGATTGTTCAAAAGCTCATGGTACTAAAATGTAGATATTTGATTATTGAATATTGTTTTACAACATGTGAAAATGAATACACAACAAAAATTGAGATAGTTGATTTATTTAGTCTAAGTCCAAAGTCCTATATGAAGCGTCAAGCAGCTTATCCTAAAACAAGCACGAAAATAAATTTTGTCAACATATGATGTTGGTGAGTACTACTTAGCTTTGTACATATAGTATAAGTTTGAAAAGTAGTACAATTCATGTGTCTAGCATCACCAAGGCATTATGTAAAACATAAGTAACCAATTTGGGTTTGGGAAACCTAACTACTATTTCTTGGTTTGGGAAACCTACACTTTTACTTACCCTACTTTGTGAACTCACCAACTTTATGTTAAAACACGATAGCATGCTTTTGCAGGTCTCTAGGTTTGGAGCACGAAAGGACATGCATCATGTTATGTCATGGGATTATGAGTACCTAAACTACTTTTAAATATTTAACTATTTACGTGTGGTTTTCGGCGCGGTGTTTTGCGCAGACTTTTATTTAACTGTTTTGTTATTTCGCTTCCGCTATACTTTAAACTGGATTGGTTAAAACTTTTAAACTTGGTTTTACAATAACGAACTAAATGGTTTGGGCATTTAGAGTCGTTCTTATGACTTATGGCTATGGGATCCTGGTATGTCACGCGCCTCGCGGTATAAACCCCGCAGTGGAAATTTGAGGTTGTGATAGATTGGTATCAGAGCCATTGGTTATAGTGAACTAGGACTGCATGGTGAGTCTAGTCTATAACTGTCATAGCATATGCATTGCATTAGTACACTCACAGCTTAAGTGCACAACTAGCTTTCGGGCTATGTAAACTTGCTTAACAGATTATAGGAGATACATAATCCTTTAACACTAAATTCGATATTGAGCACATCCTTGGTGAAGGACGAAGGCTAGGCCATGTGGCGCATCAATTGAGACTGAGATTCCAACCAGCTTCACGGATGGGGAGTTAGCCATCGAGTACAAGTGCGAGAACCGACCATTGAAGACGGTGCAACATTGCTGGTGAGAGAGGAAGGCTACCAAGAGGAACGAGTAGGACATTAGTACTATACACGAATAACTCTAGATAATACTTACACCACTAGAGGAGGAGGAAGGGGAACTAAAGAAGGAACCCGAACCCATCAAACCTGAATAGATTGAATATGGAGACGCTATTATTTTATCTGAGCACGGAGACGATTGATTCCTATCTTCATTCGCTTGATCTTTCTTTCTTTTATTCTAGACCCAGTCAAGACTGAGTTGTTCTCTTAGTTTGTTCTTTATTCCAGTTCGCCTACACTACGTGTGAACGATCATATGGCCCGCATATTTTTACGAACTTATGGTGAATGTAGGATCACTATGGCTGGACGTGGACATGGACGGGGAAACATCAACATGACACAGGCAGAACTGAACGCAATGATTAACGAAAGGGTAGTTGCAGCCCTTGCAGCCTTTCAAGCTGGTCAACCTGGTCATCACCCGCCTGTTTGTACCTACAAGTCTTTCATGGACTGCAAGCCGCAGAACTTCGGAGGATCTGAAGGGGCTATCGGGCTACTGAGGTGGTTCGAAAAATTGGAATCTTGCTTCTCTATGTGTAACTGTCCACAGCTGACAGGGTGAAATATGCCACTGCTACTCTCAAAAATTTGGCATTATCCTGGTGGAACTCTCAGGTGCAGATATTAGGTGTTGATGTGGCTAATGCAACACCTTGGGTGGATTTCAAGGAATTGATGAAGGAGGAGTATTGTCCTCGAGATGAGATTCAAAAGTTGGAGATTGAATACCTTAACCTGAAAATGGTGGGGTCGGAGATTGAGACTTATACTACTAGGATGGGGAGTTAGCCATCGAGTACAAGTGCGAGAACCGACCATTGAAGACGGTGCAACATTGCTGGTGAGAGAGGAAGGATACCAAGAGGAACGAGTAGGACATTAGTACTATACACGAATAACTCTAGATAATACTTACACCACTAGAGGAGGAGGAAGGGGAACTAAAGAAGGAACCCAAACCCATCAAACCTGAATAGATTGAATATGGAGACGCTATTATTTTATCTGAGCACGGAGACGATTGATTCCTATCTTCATTCGCTTGATCTTTCTTTCTTTTATTCTAGACCCAGTCAAGACTGAGTTGTTCTCTTAGTTTGTTCTTTATTCCAGTTCGCCTACACTACGTGTGAACGATCATATGGCCCGCATATTTTTACAAACTTATGGTGAATGTAGGATCACTATGGCTGGACGTGGACATGGACGGGGAAACATCAACATGACACAGGCAGAACTGAACGCAATGATTAACAAAAGGGTAGTTGCAGCCCTTGCAGCCTTTCAAGCTGGTCAACCTGGTCATCACCCGCCTGTTTGTACCTACAAGTCTTTCATGGACTACAAGCCGCAGAACTTCGGAGGATCTGAAGGGGCTATCGGGCTACTGAGGTGGTTCGAAAAATTGGAATCTTGCTTCTCTATGTGTAACTGTCCACAGCTGACAGGGTGAAATATGCCACTGCTACTCTAAAAAATTTGGCATTATCCTGGTGGAACTCTCAGGTGCAGATATTAGGTATTGATGTGGCTAATGCAACACCTTGGGTGGATTTCAAGGAATTGATGAAGGAGGAGTATTGTCCTCGAGATGAGATTCAAAAGTTGGAGATTGAATACCTTAACCTGAAAATGGTGGGGTCGGAGATTGAGACTTATACTACTAGGTCGCATGAGCTGGCGACCATGTGCCCTAATTACTCTACTCCGCTCTACAAACAAAGTGAAATGTACATCAAGGGCTTGGTGCCTCAGATCAAGGGGATGGTCACTGCTGCAAACTTCAACAACATTCAGCAAGTCATTCGCTTAGCCCACCAGTTAACGGATCAGAAGGTGGAAGAAGGAACCTTGCCCCCACGGGGTACCTCATCATCTACCACTAAAGATAACAAGCGGAAATGGGAAGATGGCTTAGGCAAGGTCTCAAGCGGTGACGGCAGTCAGCAGCAGCGGAAGAGGTCAGGCGTAAACGACAACAACAACCAGACCCCTTCTGACAATAACCAGGGTACTTACAAGGGGAGGCACCCAAAGTATGAACGGTGCAACTATCATCATTCTGGTCCATGTGAGGAAGGAAAGTGTGAACGATGCGGAAAAGCTGGTCATGCAGCTAAGGACTGTCGTGCTCAATTCCCAAAGAATCAGCAGCAACAGCAGGGGTAGTATAATCGTCAATATACTGGAAAAGGGTGTTTCCAGTGTGGGAGTGAAACCCACTTCAAAAGGGACTGTCCCCAGCTCAACGGTGGCAACAACAATGGGAACAATGATGACAACAATGCATGACGGGTACGTTCCTTATGAATAAGCAATTTGCTAAAGTCCTATTTTGAATCTGATACTGATTGAGCATGTGCCTTTGGACTTTAGTGCAACTCTAGGGTTAGATCTAACTCTCTTTGAATTCAAACACACCATAGAACTAGCTGATGGTAAAAGCTTATTGAAGTTACCTAGCTCTATTAAAAGTAGAAACCCATACGGTTTAACTTACCATTAGGTATCAATCTTATCATCCCAACTACCCTTCGTAGCTCTGACATCATCATGGGCGTGGACGGGTTGTCCAGCCATGAACTTAAGCCCTTGGCACGAGATAGTGATTGGAATCCCTCGTTCTGGTGGGGGAAATCTTATCTGGCCAGTGACATCGAAACAACGCCAGCGTTGGAACCTCTCTTTTAGGAGAACTCAAAGCACGTAACCGAAAACTCGAACTGAATTTCGGGACGAAATTCTTTTCAACTTGGGGATGATGTGACACTCATAAAATTTTTCGGAACTTTCTCTCACTTGACGCCAACTTTACTATTTACTTACTGAATTTCGGGACGGAATTCTTTTCAACTTGGGGATGATGTGATATCCCGCAATTTCATGTTCTCACTTTAACTGAACTCTAGTTACATTCTATGCATTCTACTTAACTAGGGTTAGCTAGTTAAGTCACACGTCACACAGTTGTAGGTTAATAATTGCATGAGGTGGTAATTCAGGGAATTACCAGACTGTATACATGAGTAGTGAACCTCGGATGTTGGTGAATAATGAAATTAGATAATTGTGAATTAATTGATTGATTGAGATTGATTGCAATTACGTACTTCTGTGATACTCGGTGAAACTATGTGCAAACCATATGCGATTATGTGAACTTAAACCGAATACGTTAATAAAAATCGTTAAAGGTGGACCATTAGGATGATTGGGGTCTTAACACATGGTGTTACACTTATTACGGTCCGAAATAGCGAAAACATCGAAGGAAAACACGTCGGGTGACGAAACGGGCCACCCACGCGGGCCAAGGCCCTGTGAGCGGCCGCTCACAGGGACCGAGCGGCCCGCTCGCGGGTGTCTGTCGCCACTAAACCAACTTAATCACCTATTTAAGCAACCCTAAGCCTATTGTATCACCTAAACTCAAACCCTAATCGCCCCTACTGCCCTACCTATGAAATATTAACCCCAAACCACCTGTTAAGGCGCAAGAACATCGATCGGGAAGCTTCAAGAGCATTCGGTTGGTTGTTTCGAAGAGCTTGTGGTATAATCCTTAATCTATTATGCTTTAATCTTGTTATTATGTTATAAAAACCCTATAACTAAGTTTGTCCAGGTCTGAGACCTTTTTATAAATATTAAAACTTGAAGTTTTTGAAGATTTAATGGGTTAAACATGATGATAGGCGATTAGTGTATAATAGATTACTTGTTGCACAAGTTGATGATGTTTTGATCGTTAGGGTTTATGCCTTTGCATGTATTATGATAGATTTTGATCTTAATAGGTCTTATGAATGTTTTTTATGGTTGTTGATGGTTATTAATCGATTATACGCACACGTGAGTCGTTTAAATAAAGGTTTATGTATGATTAAAATCTGGACAGAATGTTTAGGTTAACTTGTAGGGTCTGTTACGTGGCTTTTACATGATGGTTTTGATGTTTTCTATGCATGGTTAAATCATACCTGGCCTTAGATTTTCATAATGGGTAAAATCGAGTGATTTGGACTTCGTTTGTGTCGTTTTTGGAATTTTCTTTGAAAATAGGTCATAACAGAATTTCGGGTTAACAAACTGAGTTGACTTTAAACCGTCATAACTCGAGTTTTATAAAGAATTAAGTTATGAAATTTTTACAGAAGATTAACATTGGAATAATTTGGGTTTTGCAAGTGGATTCATCCTGTTTGGATGAATACACAAGTTTTGGGAATTTTTCTACTAAACTGACCTATTGTGAAGGTTTTCGGAACATAGCTGTGTTGAACGAATTTTAATAATTTTTTTGTTTGGTTTTGAGACAAAAAAAATATGGGTTGTTAAATGAATCTCAAAGAATATTCAGTAAACATTTGGGAGTTTAACTCACTGATTTAGTATTTTAAATAAATTAGTTTTTGTGACGCACAATCTGTCCTAAAAATGCAGATTGTGTATTATGTGTTTATGTGACTATTTGGAGTCTTATGTGGTATGTAATTGACGTGAACTTGAATGGACACTTATATGAGATGCATATGAAGTGTAAAACTGATGATAACCAACATATTCACCAACGGGTCCGTAGGGTTTACTTATGCATGTAGAATCACTAGGTGTCACTTACACGGTTTTGAACAATTAAACGTCTTGGACAAACGGGTTATATGGTGTAATGGTATTACACATATGCTCAATTAGTGATACATGTATTAGGGAGTCGGTAGCACACCCTACTTTGGAATTTGGATTTTGGATTTACTTGCTTGCGTACTAAGGTGAGTTTCACTACTCTTTTCTCAAAAGCATGCGTCTCGGGGAGACAACTTACTTACTGTACTAGTCCAGGTTTGGGACTACTATTTTTATCTCAGGTTTTTGGATGGGTTGATTCCTGGGAGGAATCGGACCTTGCTAGTTTCACACTCTGTGTCCTTGATGAACTTAACTACACTCTATCATGGAAGTCCTTCACTATTTACCGAATGAGTTGCCGGGTGGCAAGCGGGTTACTAGTTGATAGTGCTATTAGGTTTGACAAACCTCACACCGTGCTGGGAGCCGGGCGTGAACTACGATCTTAGATTTTATCATTGTTGATATGCAATGATCGGAGGCAATAACCAGCTCACGGGACGTGTTCATCGTTCAAATAGCAATTCGGTATATCCTTGTTTAGTTATCATGAATGGGTTAGCTACCCTTGGCATACGCTGAACTAGTGGTATTTGGTTCTTGGTTTTGGTTGTTGATTACTACATTTGGGTTTGGGAAACCTAACTACTATTTCTTGGTTTGGGAAACCTACACTTTTACTTACCCTACTTTGTGAACTCACCAACTTTATGTTGACACACGATAGCATGCTTATGCAGGTCTCTAGGTTTGGAGCACGATAGGACATGCATCATGTTATGTCATGGGATTATGAACACCTAAACTACTTTTAAATATTTAACTATTTACTTATGGTTTTGGGCGCGGTGTTTTGCGCAGACTTTTATTTAACTGTTTTGTTATTTCGCTTCCGCTATACTTTAAACTGGATTGGTTAAAACTTTTAAACTTGGTTTTACAATAACGAACTAAATGGTTTGGGTATTTAGAGTCGTTCTTATGACTCATGGTTGTGGGATCCTGGTATGTCACGCGCCTCGCGGTATAAACCCCGCAGTGGAAATTTGAGGGTGTGACACTTATTGTCATCACCATTGAGCTTGAGTGAGCCAACCGATAGTCAATACTTCCTGATACCTTGCTTCGAACGGTCGTCAATAATCCTTGCGCAGGTCATGGGAGTTCCCATATGGTGATGGTTATTCAAACCGAAACATAAGTTGAATAAGAGGGTAAATCAGCCTTCAAATCAAAGATCTTTAGTTGTTGGCGTTTTACAAAACCTACGGTTTGTCAGCAAGTAACTGGAGATCAGGAGGAGATGAGGTAATGATGGAGTTAAGCGAAGCTGAGATGGGATGCAAGGGTTAGTATTCGGTTTATAAAAATCAAACGAATACGGGTCGGATCACCACCATTTCTTGTAGTGATGAGATGTGGATCCTACTTGGATCTGATGTGCATCTAAAAATCACAAATCGTGGTCCAAAACACTATTTGAATAGGAGGCTGCATTTTCAATAAAAAAACCAGTCATCTATATCTATATATATAATAAACAAAATTGGTTGGAATGAACAGAAAGGTATGCCACGGTAATCCACATATTAGTATAGCTATTTGAGAGCATCAGTAACAATTTGATTCCCAACATGATTAACAAAACTTAGACATGAAAAAGAACAGAACCACTTTGTTATTACATCAGTAGTATAAGAAAGAAAGTCAAAATCAACTATAAATTTGACTAGCATACGAACTAATTGCATCGAAAGTCCCTATAAAAAAAACCAATTTAAAAGCCACAGAAACAGATTTAAAACACTGCAATAAAAATCAAACAATCAAAAGGAAACAAAACAAATTAGGAGAAAAATGGTTATGGCGCTAATTCAAGAACTCCTAAGAAAACCAATTCTAGATTTAAAATTTATGAAAGCAATTAGAAAATAAACACACGAATACAATGCTCGGATTAATGGAATGAAAGGTCTTGGAGAAAAACATATCAATTGAAATAAAGAAAAAACAGCCAGAAAGTATACAACATGCATGAAAAATGACATTATTAAAGTTAGGTAACTTACATCAAATACAAAACATGTTTTCCTTGTTGCATGCTGTACATATTTGGTGTATACTCACAAAAAAACATAGATTATTTGACATCTGCTCAATTTTTGCAACAACAATATCTCGTGAATACATCCCCTAAGCCAATAGAAAAAAAATTGACTCTAGCATGCTACGTTTTTTTCGCTAAGTGTAAACACAAGAAGCTAAGCAATTTTTTAACTTACAAACGACACGCCATCGTACATCTTCAATAACTCAACCATGCTACGTTTTTCCGCTCTTTCCGCATCAGCAAGCGGCTGTCACAAATAGCAATGCAACATTATCTTAAGAAAACAGTACTAATAAATAACAATATAACATATTAGCTACAACAAATAAGCATCAACAATTTCATCATCAGAAAACATTAATGGATAATCCGATAACAAATGCATATAAACACATCTATAAAGTTTAACATCATCGAAACTTACAACCAGTGGATAAAACACCAAACCCTAATTCCAACGGATGCATAGAATGAAAACCATAAATAGATATGAACATTTCTCCATTGAACCAGGCAAAAAGGGGCCGGAAAAATGAGGCGATATGTATGCATGTGTATATATAATCAATAATAGATAATTCGACTATAAATCTTAAAATAATGACAGATCTAAAAACATAACAATCTAGCAAAACAGATCTGAAACATATGTGTATTTAAATTAAAACCCTAAAACCGAAAACCACAAATTGAGAATCATCTATACATACAAACCCTAAACTGAAACGCATATATGTAAACATCCGCACCGTCAACGATTGTATGACGAATATCATATATAATCATACGGATTGTAACCATAAAAACTCCTATGTTATGAACTACATATTTGGATGGTAACGCAATCGGAATCATTTAAGGGAGAAGAAACTGTATGTAGAAAAGGCATACCTTGGATCGATTGAAGCCAGGAACAGAGGTATGGTGAGAAAGAAAAATGAATGTGGAGCGATGGTTAGAAAATACGTGAATGAAAAACCCTACGTATTTAGAGTTTTATATGCGGGTATTTGGGTTACAATACAGTGTTATGGATCGGGTCAAATAACCCATACCCAAGTTAAATGGGTTGGAAAATGCTGAGGTGGACACCCTAGTTAGGTGACACCTCATCCCTAGATACTCTTTTATTATATGTATAGATATATATTTTCAAAATGTTATTCGGAATGTATATATACTTATTATAAATATCTTTGTCAAAATGTCGTAATATTTTGTATAAAACATATTTGTCTATACTAGAATAGTTATAAAAACGCCAATTAATATTGCGCACGTTGTGCTCTAGATTTTATAAAATTTCGACAGTGTTTCCTCTGTTTTTTATAGAATCCAGACAACGCACGTCGTCTATAATTTACCAAACAATCAATTTATATACTCAAAACATTCAATATATTTATCCGCATTTCTAAATGGACGAGTCTTTATATCTTTCGACACTTTTCATAAACTAATACTATACCATTATATATAATAATAATAATAATAATAATAATAATAATAATAATAATAATAATGAAGAAGAAACAATAAGTATCTCAGGGATTATCACTAATCACCGCGGGGTTGTACTTATGTTACAATACGTACGTTCCTTTACCCAAACCTTTAGATCAACCCGAGAGTGTGGTGTGAGTGAGTGTGTGGTGAGTAAGTAAAGCAAGAACACAAAGATGTAAGTGGTTCGGTCAAGTTTGACCTACGTCCACTGTAAGGAGCCAAGGATATTATTGCTTGGTAGAATACAAAGCATATGAGTAAACCTAGCTCTAAGTTACAAGTGATTGATTTTTGATTCCCTTGGAGAGACTTGACGTCTTCTATTTATAACGAAGGTCGTGGGCTTGAGAAGAAGCCCACAACGAGTCTTGTGATCTTTGGGATTCGGCTCGGCCCAACTCTGCTCGGCCTCTGAGAAAGGCGGGAAAAGGACATCCACTGTAGATGACGTCAGCGGTGAGCTTATTGGTGGACACGTGGCGGCATGTGACTGGTCCTTGGCGGTTTGTTGTTCTGCAGCAGCATGGTTAACTTACCTGCCGGCGTCTGATGTGGCCTCTGACAGAAGGTGAGCATGCCTGGCCAGAACAGTAGTGGCAGCATGGTGGAAGCATGGAACCAGTCACATCACTGTTGAACCTTAGTGGTTGTTGGGCAGCCACGGGCACGTGTCCTTATCCGATTGATGGTGTCAGTGATCCTTGTAGGTAGATTACTGACCCTTGATCTTCCGTACATCGTACTTGGGAATGTATGTGGTATGAACCAGCGCGCGCGTTGGTAAACGAGCGCGTGCTTGACACAGATGTGTAGTATTGCAACCCAAGTCCTTTCCGCCGAAACCTTGTTGTGGCTGTTTCCGTGGATCTTCTGTTAAGCGGGGATAGGGAGGCCGCGTCCGCCTGGATTAGGCTCCCTATCCCTTCAAGTCCCCCTAGTCTAGGGCTTCTCCTGTTCTTGATTTAAGAGGAGGTGGAGCGCTAGACTGAATTAAAAAGTGAGTCGCGGATGATAGCTCTTCCGCTCGTGTTTTCCTTCCGTCGGTTGAGCGGGGAACGGCTTTCTCCGCGTTACGTCAAGAGTTCGCAGACTCTGACATTTCGTGCCTTGTCTCTTAAGAGGGAAGGCGGGGAAGGTCTTTGTCCGCGTTTACGTCAAGGCTCCGCGAGCCATGACGTGTCACGCTGTTTCTTGTTTTAAATGCGGTTGTATACTTGAAGTAAATGTTGGGTGGTGTATTTATTTTGTTGTCAATCATTTGAATTTATGGCGCCTGGAATTCGACTGTGGATAACTTTGTGGAGAAGTTTGGCAGACGTGTCAGACAGCTGTCTGACATGTTGTCTGCTTTATGTCATCCAATCCTTTTGCAGGAGCCTTTTCGCCTGGTGTCAGGCGCGTGGTGATCACGCGCGTCTGTTGATTGAATGGGTGATCAGGGTGGTGTCACGTGTATTGTCCCACGTGACTTGTGTAAGACGCGTGGGAGGGCACGCGTTTGGTATTGTGAGATGGTGAGGTTTGCTGACACGTGTCCGGAGACTGAACAGTTGCCAGCTGTGGCTGTTGCACACGCGCTGTTGTGAGCCGTCCGATGATGCATGTGCCACGTGTCTGCATCTCCATCCTCCATGCGAAGAGACGCGACGGTTTCTTTTTCGTTGTGGGGCCCCTTGTCATAAATGCGATGAGTATTTATATGTTGGAGGGCTTTGAGAAACGATTATGCTTTCAAATTCCTCCCAAAGCCTCCCATAGTTTTCCGATCAATCTTCATCTTTTCCTTCCCTCTTGTTGAAGTTTCCGAGCAATCTTCAAGTTTCCCAGCGAGTTTTCCGGCGTCGACTGGAGATTTCCTTGAAACTTCACCCCTTTCACCCTGCTTTCCTTGCCCTTCTTTTAAATCTTACTTCCATTCCAGTGTAATGTCTGATATCTCAACCAATGTTTCTCCTACTAGGGAGAGTCATCATGAGGAGTCTGAGGCTAGTAGTCAGGAGATAGAACCTGACGTTCCTAAGATAAAGGTGAAGGAGAGAAAGTTGGCGGTCAATACTCCTTGTAAATGGACAGCTACCACTTTCACTGTGTTCTGTGCCGATCATGGCATCCTGCCTGATTGGGAGCCGGAGTTGCCTGGTCTGGGGAAGACTATCTTGACTGCGCCAGAGGGCAAGCTTGCCTTCTATGAGGCCCACTTCTCCAAGTGTGGGTTCCGCTTGCCCTGCACCCACTTCCAACTGGACACCCTGATAGAGTATGGGGTGGCGGTGTCTCAGGTTAGTGGGTTTGGGATGCTCTAGTTGGGGCATTTTGAGAACCAATGTCGGGCCTTGGATATTGAACCGACCATTGATTGGTTCAACGTGTTTTACTACATGTCCCGGGATGAGTCGTGGTTTACTTTTAAGCCGCGGCCCAAGGTGCCGGTTATAGTTACTGAAGTTCCGAAGTTCCTCCATGGATGGAAGGACAAGTTCTTCTACTTGAAGAAAGGTGTGATTCCGGTGGCCATGCCTTGGAAGGTGGTGGCGTCCAAGGAGCGGGTGCCAGACCGCGAGGTGATGCGGAACTATAAGGATGAAGCCTGGTTCGTCGCCCTTACAACTCATAAAACCAAGCTGGAGTTGAAGGGTTTGTTTGAGGGCACCTGCAACCTGCTGGGACCAGCCGCACCGGTATCCGCGAGGGGAAAGAGCCCTACATCACCCAAGAAGGTATGAGCTGTCACTTTGTTTTTTGTTGTAATTATAATTCTTGCTAAGTGTTTTTGTTGAATGCGCAGGCGTGATGAAGTTTGACATCTTTGAGTCCCACGGGGCTCTTAGGCTGAAGTGGAGGCGGATCCCTGAGGGACAAGTCTCCTTTTTGGAAGGCTTTGTTGGCCGATTCTATTATCAAAACTTGCAGAATCCGCCCGCCCACCATTTCGTCACCCGTAATTCTTCTGATCCCTCTTCTGTATTTGTAAGTGAGGTGCCGCATTTGGTGCGGCATTCTCAGGGGCGCATGAAGCATGCCCCACGTAGGCGACGCTATGTGGTCAAGCCAGTGACTCCCCTTTCTGACACAGGGTCTTCGGATACAGGCGGGGAGTATGTCAAGAACCGTCATAAGCGGATGGATAGGCCGCCTTCGGATGATGAAGATGATGTCGATGAGTTTAAGTTGAAGACGCGGAATAGGGGTCGCCGTGAGATGGGTGCCGGTGGAGACGACGGGGCGAGCGTGGCTGCTGGAGCTTCCAAGGGTGTTAGAGGTGCGGGGGATAAGGGCAAGTCCCCCGCTCAGGTTACTCAGCCACAGGGGCCTGGCGCCCCTGTGTTCTCGTTTGATATAGCCTGAGCGCCAGCCACTTCTTCAAAAGATGGTGAAGAAGATCCCCGGTAAGTACGCCCCATCTTCAGTTTATTATTATTTGTTCTTGTTTTTACTGAATGTTTTGTTTTTTTTTGTAGGCACGGCGCCGAAAGTAACGACCAGTCCTTCCCCTCCGCCCATCCCTACTTCTGAGGAGATAGCGGAGGCCAAGAAGAAGAGGGAGGCGGAGCAACTCCGAAAGGAGGCGGGGGTCGCTAAGAAGGCTAAGGCCGATGAAGCCGCTAAGGCTGAAGCCCTTTTGAAGGCAAAGGCCGATGAGGTTGCTAGAGTTGAGGCAGCAAAGAAGGCGGCGGCCGAGGATGCCGCCAAGAAAGCTGAGGCGGCGAGGAGACCGGCGGCCGATGATGCCGCCAGGAAGGCCGAGGCCGAACGGCTTCGCTTAGAGGAGCAGAAGCTCCTTTCGGAGAAGGAAACTGAGGCCAAGCAAAAGGCCGATGACGTTTCGAGCTTCGGGATGACACCCCCGGCGGGAGGCGCTGGGGGTGGTATGGTTGATCGCTGGGGGGGTAGTGCGCCGCCTGGCGCGGGGGGTAGGGAACCCGCTGGGGATTATGATGGCTCCAGTTGGGTTGGGGGCAACTCTATTTGGCGCATCCGATGGGCGGTCCGGGAGAACAATTTGTTCTCCAACTCTCTGGCTGCCAAGGAGTTTGTTAGTGGGGCGGTGCCCCCTATGAGCAGGCTTATCAGGACAGCCTGAGTTGTCCTGACTTGATCACGAATATGTGTATCGGTCAGGTGAGTCAGCTGGCCATGATGGATTCCGTGCGGCAGCGGGATGCCGCCATGCAACGGGACTTGGCCCGTTTGAAATCTGAGAAGGCCGCCCTTGCTGAAAATGAGGCGGCTATGAAGTCCCGAATTGAGGAGTGCCGTTGCCGGGCTCATCGTGCGGAGGATGAGGCGAAAAAACTCTCGTCTGAGTCGGCGGCGGACAAGAAACAATGGATAGAGGCTTGCAACCGCAGTAACGAGGAGAAGCGGCTGCTGAAGGAGCGGATCCAGCAACTGAAAGATACGAACAAGGCGGATCTTGCAGAGCTCGAGAAAAAGTGCAAGTCCCTTGCCGAGCGTACTGTCAAGTTTGTTGACATGCGCAAGCAGCTGGAATCCGCAACCACGAATCTTGATAAGGCCAACTCTCGCCTCACCGCTCTTGAGGAAGAGCGGTTTACCATGTTAGAGGCGAAGGAGACTCTCCAGCTGGAGAAGGATGCGGCTTTGAAGGATCGTGAAGCTGCTGTTTTAGAGGCCGATGCGGCCAAGTCTCTGCTGGACGCCTCAGAGGTGGAGCAAGAGAAAATGCGCGAATCCCTTCGCTGGTTGATGACCAGCGGCATTGACGGGGTAAGTTCTCCTATCCGGTGTCCTAATCCTTATTTCAGTTGTGTATTGCTAGTAATGTCTTTGTTGTTGCAGATTTTCAAGCGCTTCTGGCAGGAGCCAAAACTTGGTGACCAAGTCGCCAGCATAGCCGCCGCCCATGCTTATGGGTACAGCGAGGGGTTTGAAGATGGCTTTCTTCATGCGCAGAACAACGGGCCAATCATTGACGCGGAACATTACGGGAAGCCTCTGAAGGATGAGTACTTGGCGGAACTCGCCAAGTTTGACAAACTCGAGTTCCGCGTCCTTCAGGTTGTGGCGGATTGTAATCGCCACGTTGACCCCACCGCCTCCCTTCGCTACTTTATCGAAATATCCGATGAGCTGGGCGAGAAGGCCAAGGAACGAGCCGCGGAGGCCGAGAGACTGCGCTTGGAGGAGGAGAGACGGAAAGCCTCAGGTGAAGGGTTCTCCGGGGCGCGGGCGGATGATGAGGAGGCGCCTGAGACTAAGGAACAGCTAGTGGATTTTAGCGACTCTGATAGTTAGGTTGTTTTTTGTTTCCCTGTTTTCCTGTAAATGTTTGTTGGGTTTTTAATTCCCAAAATTAATTAAAGATTTCTGTTTGTTATTCCTTGTGTTGTCTCGCGTTAACTCCTGTCACACTTATTTAACCAAGTCGTCACCTGGTGTGTAAGTAAGAGGTAGCGCGTGTGTTTGGTACGTGGTCCGGCATTTAAGTATTTACTTTTGCCTTGAAGACCAATACTCAACACAACTTGTGCCTTGAGTCCGACAAGCGTACTGAATGGGCCTTGTATTGAAGACGTGTATTCGCGCCGCAAGGCGTCATGCTGCTCGTAAAGTCCAACCCGCGTTAGGAGCGAGTCTAGGAGACTGAGGTTTAGCATGGCGCTTCGGCGCGAATGTTTCCGTCTGACAAGTGGGCTATGTCTTGAAGACTGTAGCCTGGGCTAGGTGTTTACACATCCTAGCCACAGCACGAAGCTGCGTTAGTCCGACATAGCTTGTAGCGTTGTCTTGAAGACCTAGGCGTGGAAAAACAAGTAGAGTAACAAGTAATAGGAGACAAACATTCTTTTATTAATGATTGCTGCGGCGTGTGTAGCCGGGCGTAATAACAGGGTTACAAATAACATAAGCGCAATTGTGCCGCATTCCAAGATCAGGGGACGGGCGTGTCGTCTAGTCTTTCTAGCGCGTAGGCCCCCTTGCCTAAGATTTCTTGGATTTTATACGGCCCTTCCCAAGTTGGTGCCAGTTTTCCTGGTTTTTCCGTGTTTGACGCTTCGTTGTTGCGGAAAACATAGTCACCAATCTTGAAGGCGCATCTTTTGACACGTTTGTTGTAGTACCACTCTAGTTGGGTTTTGTACTTGGCCTCTTTGATGGCGGATAGGTCTCGCCGCTCCTCAAGTAAGTTAGGTTTATGCGGAGTTCTTCGTCGTTGTTAGCTTGGTCGGCCAGTAGGACCCTTGCGGAAGGGCAACCGATTTTAGCTGGGATCACCACTTCGGAACCATAGGTTAGGTTGAACGGAGTTTCTCCGTTGCTTGTTTTTGTGAGGGTGCGGTAGGCCCATAAGACGTGTAGCAGTTCATCCACCCATCCTGTACGCCTGGTGCCCAGCCGGGCCTTGATTCCTTCCACTATGCTTCTGTTGGCTCTCTCCACTTGGACGTTCCCCTGCGGGTGTGCAACGGATGTGAATATTTGTTGGACACCCATCCGTGCCAACCAGGATTGTAACGTGTTGTCCACGAACTGCGTGCCATTGTCGCTGACTAGTTGCATTGGTAGGCCAAATCTGCAGATTATGAACTCCCAGATGAATTTCTTTACATGGGGTCCATCGATTTTGGCCAAGGGCTTCGCCTCGACCCATTTAGTAAAGTAATCGATGGCCACGATGAGAAATTTAACGTTTCCCGGGGCCGCGAGAAAGGGTCTAACTAGATCAATCGCCCATTTTTTAAAGGGCCATGCCGCCGTCACCGATACTAAGTGATTCTTTGGCCGCAGGGTATTTGGCGCATGGCGTTGGCAACTGTCGCACTTCCATAGTTCCTTGACTGTGTCGTTGTGCATGCCCGGCCAATAGTACCCTGCATTCATGATCTTGGCGACCACCATCCGTGGCCCTACGTGTAATCCGCATGTGCCTTCATGAATATCTCTTATAAGGAACAAAGCGTCTGCGGAGTCTACGCAGCGGAGTAGTGGTCCTAAGTAGGATCGGCGGTATAATACGCCATCTATTAGCTGATAGTGTAAGGCCTTGTGCTGTAACTTCTGGGCCTCTGACTTATCGTCAGGCAGGGTTCCGGATGAGAGGTAAGCCTTGAGTGGGGTCATCCAGGACGCATTGCCTGTTTGGATGACGTTAACTTGTCTCGGCGGGACAGACCGGGTGTTGAGGACTTCAATGCGGACATCTTTAGCCATGTGTTCGGAGGCCATTTTGCTCAATGCGTCTGCTGGCTTGTTTTCGCTGCGCCTGATGTGTTCTACGGTGCAGGAATCAAATTTATGCATGAGTTGCTTGGCCTGTTCTAAGTATAGTGCCATGGTTTCGTCCTTTGCGTCGTAGACCCCGTTGATTTGCCAAGCGACAAGTAATGAGTCCACGTGTGCCTCCACGTGCCTGGCCCCCATTTTTTCCGCGATGCGGAGGCCTACCAACAACGCTTCGTATTCCGCCTCATTATTCGTGCTTTTAAAGTCGAGGCGGATGGCGTATGTGAACTCATGTTTATCTGGGCTGATAAGGCGTAGACCCGCGCCTGAACCGTCATCGTTGGAGGCCCCATCCGTAAAGAGGGACCAGATCTGCGATGGGTTTTGAGTTGGCGCGGGGGATTGCTCTGCTTTACATTCCTCAACTTTGTCGGTTGGTATTTCCGTGGCGAAGTCAGCCAAGACTTGTCCCTTGACCGCGGGTCGGGGCTTGTAGTATATGGTGTGCTCTCCAAGCTCGATGGCCCATTTTGCCAATCGACCCGAGACTTCTGGCTTGCGCAAGACATCGCTGATCTTGTAATCCGTGAGGACGTTGATTGGGTGTCCTTGAAAGTATCTTCGCAGCCTTCGGGACGCGTGCACAAGGGCTAGGACTAGTTTTTCCATGATAGTGTACCTTGTTTCCGCATCAAGCAAAGTACGGCTGATGTAGTAGATCGGCGTTTGTACCCCGTTGTGGTCTACCAGAAGAACTGTGCCTATCGCCCGCTCGGTTACGGAGAGGTAGAGTGTGAGCGGTTCCTTTGGCATTGGTGCCGTGAGGGTTGGCAGGTTCATGAGGCACTGTTTCATTGCTTGAAATGCGGCTTCCGCGTCCGTCGTCCAACGAAAGTTGCTCTTTTTTAAGCAGTTTTTCAGGGTGTCCACAATCGGGAAAGATTTTGAAGCGTAATTGGACAAGAACCTGTTGAGCGCTACCAGGCGACCCATCAACGTTTGGACTTCCTTGATTGAGGCGGGGGAGGGCATACGTTCTATTGCTTGCACCTTTTTCCGGGTTGGCGCGGAACCCGTCCCGAGTAACGATGACGCCCAAGAACTTGCCCTCTTCCATTCCGAAAGAACACTTGCTGGGATTTAACTTCATGCGCACTTTGCGCAGCTGGTTAAAGGTCTGTTGGATATCCCGTAGCATGTCGCTTTCCTCTTTACTCTTAATGACCAGGTCATCCACATATACCTCTAGGCGCACGCCTATTTCGTCAACGAAGGCTGTGTCCATGAGGCGTTGGTATGTGGCGCCCGCGTTCTTTAAACCGAATGGCATTTTTGTGTAGCAGAACGTGCCCATGTCGGTACGGAAGGCGGTTTTGTCCTCGTCTTCGTTTGCCATCTGTATTTGGTGGTACCCCTTGTATGCGTCAAGGAAACATTTGAAGCGGTAAGGGGCCAAGGAATCCACTTTTAGGTCGATTTCTGGCAGGGGATAACAATCCTTCGGGCACGCCTTGTTGAGATCCTTGTAATCAACGCACATGCGCCAGCTGCCATTAGATTTCGCGACCATGACTGGATTCGCTAGCCATGATTGGTATCGGATGGCTCGTAGTATGCCCGCATTGAGCAGCTCGGTGACTTGCTCGTTCATGGCCTTTGTTTTCTCCGGCCCCATGCTTCTCTTCTTTTGAACCACTGGCTCAACTGATCGGTATACGTTGAGCTTGTGTTCCGCTATCTCCCGCGGAACGCCGACCATGTCTGCTGGTTGCCATGCGAACACGTCCATGTTGTGGATCAGTAGCTGTTTCAAGTGGTTGCGGATGGAGTCGGAGATTGCATGGCCTATGACCACCGTTTGCTCCAGAAATTTAGGGTTGAGAACCCATTTTTCCGGCTCCATGCGGGTGTCTGTTTTGACCATTTTTGGTGGTTTAGCGGCTTCGGCGGCATGACAGTCTTTGTTGCCTCGAATGACTGCAATGCCGTTTTTGGTTGGTAATCCCACCATTGCGTAAGCTGTGGAGGCATTGGCGTTGAAGCGTGCGATACCCTCGCGACCCAATAGGATGTCGTGATTGGAGTTCGCTGGCAGAACCATGAAATCGCAAATTTCCGTGCGCTCATGGGTGCCGTCAGACATTGTTACTGGCATAGAGATCATACCGCGGGGCATGATGGTTTCATGAATGAACCCCGAGATTGGTTCATTTACCGGGACAAGCTTTGCCTTGTCCTCCTCATCCAGTTGTTAGAAGCATTGGTCATACATGATATCGGTACTGCTACCGCCATCCATGAACATGTACCTTGTTCGATAGTGACCGAAGACGGCAGTGATGACTAGAGGGGCGGTGCATGATGCCCCGCCTCGGACTTTGGGGAGGATGACTTCTACTTCCTTCCAGGAGTCGTTGTTTATTGGTACCCGAGCTCTTTTCCCTTGCTGGCTCTTTTTTCCCGGCCTTGTCATATTGCATTAGTGGCGCGGGATGATGGTGGCAGTATGCGTGTTTAAGTCACGAATTTTTTCCGCGACCTTTCCGCTTGTGTATCGTCGCCAGCTTGACCCTTAGCCGCGCGGTGGACATTTTTAACTAGATGACCCAGTTGCCCAGACTTCAGGGCAGTCTCAATTTCCATCTTTAGGCTGTAACAATTGTCTGTGAGGTGGCCAAAATCATTATGGTACTCACAGAACTTGGATGTGTCTACATTGCGTCTCCTCCCAAGGGGTTTGGGATCCTTGAGGTTGACTTGTTCCGTCTTTAGGACTTAGGACGGACTCTTGACCAGCGGGGTCCAGTCATGGTTTTTCTTGGAATGGTCACGCTGTTCCCTTGATTGTTTGCCGCTAATGATGTGGCGAGCTTCATTCGCGGGAGAGTACTTGCCCTTGTCAGTTGAGCCCGAGATGCGGTTCCAAACGGACTTCCCCTTGTTCTTATTATTATTATTATTATTATGGTGATGTTGCTGGAAACCATGCATTTTATTGAATGACTTTTCCGATGAGGCGTATATCTTGGCGAAGTGGATGACTTCGTCCCAGGACTCTGGGATGCCGTCTTTGCCTGTAAGGCACTTCATGAGTTCCGGGCTGCGCACGTTGTAGATGAACGCAGCGCGGGTTAATTCTTCACCGCAACCTATCTGTAGGGCCTCCTTGTTGAAGCGGACAATAAAGTCTTCGATGGACTTGTGGTCGTATCGGCGACACAAAAGAATGTGCGCCTTGTCTCTCTTGTGCTTTTGAAGGTGCGAGAAATGATTAACGAACTTGTCAGTGAGATCGTCAAAGTCGGCGATGCTCCCCCGGGAGGTTGTCGAACCAAACCCTGGCTGCGTTGGTCAGTGTTTGGGCAAAGAGGTGGCACCGAACTTGGACCGGCCAATTGACTGAGCTCCCGACACACTCAATGTCATGAATGTGGTCGTCTGGGTCACGCGGGCCATCGTATTTGCCAATGCTGCTGGGGAGTTTGACCGTACTGGGGATCGATGTCGTCGCTATACGGGCGACGAACTTCGATTTTTCCGCAAAAGATTTTGGGCGGAAGGGTTTAACCAAGTCGTCGTCCACGTCTTTGCGATGTGAGCGACGGGTGTGGTCCCTTCTTCTGCGGTCAGAGTCCGTGCTTGACGACTCGTACCCATCCGACACGTCGTGTGTACTGGTGCGGCCCCGAGCTCCAGCGTTTCCGCCGAGCTCCCAGCCGCGACCACTACGACGACCAGGGGTTTCTTTGTTCTTGTGGCTCTTTTTTGGTGAAGAGCCATAGGTCAGGGTTTTGCCCTTCTTCTTTGCTTGTCTCTTGAGCATCCGCTGGTAGATAGCGGCGCTTTCAGTGCTTTTGCAGAGAAGCCATTGATCTGGGTCTTCCTCTGAGTCGTCGCCATTGCTTTCGTCTATTTCCTCATCATGCACCTCGTGAACAGGTTTCTGGATGCGTGAGGTGGACTATTTTATGACCGTGGCTGGGGTGCCGTCGTTTCCAGTGAGCTGGATGTCGACGTCCTCAGCCTGGTTGATGACAGTTGTGTTGGGGTTGGGTTCAGCCATGGGTGGGTTAAAAGAAGAAAATTTTGTAACCGAACAGATGGCGGCAATGAAGAAACAATAAGTATCTCGGGGATTATCACTAATCACCGAGGGGTTGTACTTATGTTACTATATGTACGTTCATTTACCCAAACCTTTAGATCAACCTGAGAGTGTGGTGTGAGTGAGTGTGTGGTGAGTAAGTAAAGCAAGAACACAAAGATGTAAGTGGTTCGGTCAAGTTTGACCTACGTCCACTGTAAGGAGCCGAGGATATTATTGCTTGGTAGAATACAAAGCATGTGAGTAACCCTAGCTCTAAGTTACAAGTGATTAATTTTCGATCCCCTTGGAGGGAGTTGACGTCTTCTATTTATAACGAAGGTCGTGGGCTTGAGAAGAAGCCCACAACGAGTCTTGTGATCTTTGGGCTTCGGCTCGGCCCAACTCTGCTCGGCCTCTGAGAAAGGCGGGAAAAGGACATCCACTGTAGATGACGTCAGCGGTGAGCTTATCGGTGGACACGTGGCGGCATGTGACTGGTCCTTGGCGGTTTGTTGTTCTGCAGCAGCATGGTTGACTTACCTGCCAGCGTCTGATGTGGCCTCTGACAGAAGGTGAGCATGCCTGGCCAGAACAGTAGTGGCAGCATGGTGGAAGCATGGAACCAGTCACGTCACTGTTGAACCTTAGTGGTTGTTGGGCAGCCACGGGCACGTGTCCTTATCCGATTGATGGTGTCAGTGATCCTTGGGAATGTCTGTGGTATGAACCAGCGCGCGCGTTGGTAAACGCGCGCATGCTTGACACAGATGTGTAGTATTGCAACCCAATTCATTTCCGCCGAAACCTTGTTGTGGCTGTTTCCGTGGATCTTCTGTTAAGCGGGGATAGGGAGGTGGCGTCCGCCTGGATTAGGCTCCCTATCCCTTCAAATAATAATAATAATAATAATAATAATAATAATAATAATAATAATAAAAATAATAATAATAATATGTGTATAATATATATAATATAGTCCAACGGTTTAGTCCAATATAAAATATTATCAACTATCGCATCAACATGCAATATCATTTATCAAATAATATCGTCAATTCGTTTCGCGAGTCGCAATCGTTTCGTATCTAATACTTATATACACATTTATATATACAAAATAACAACAAACTAAGTATTTTACCATTTTTATACGCATGCAACTCCATCTTTGACCAGATCTGACCGAAACCGAAACTAAGCCAACTCCTACTCGGGTTGTACCATTATAACCCGAAATCTTCTAAAATAAACCCAAACCGAATCTGACCCGAAAACACTTCTAACCGAGCTTCGATCTTTCAAACTAAACCATCTTCTAATCCTTTACACCCGGGACCCAAACCCGAGCGCCAAACTGAACCCGAACATCCTTATCATCATCATCATCATCAAGCCACATGGAGACCAACAACCAACCCGACCAAACCAGATCTGGTCTGTCCGACCTCAGACCCAGCGCGAATAATCTGCCAAAACCTTAAGCTTGATCTGACCCGTACCCAAGCCCTATCGGACCCGACCAAAACATCAACCGGACCAAACAAACCACCAAACAACAACATGCAGACCAGCATTCCGGGCCGCCGCCGCCGCTTCCTAACCACCGCAACCGAGCACCGCCGCCTTCTTCTTTCTGCAACAACCACAACCACATCCTTAACCTGACGTCGCCATCATCTTCCTTGCCTTCACAACTACTCGAACCAACAACCACCCGAACCATCACCTCCGCCCCCCTTTCTGGGCCTAAAACAGTGTGCCGCCACTGCCCTTTCATCTGCCCGATTTGGGCTTTCAGAACACCCCGCCGCCGCCACCATGGTGATGGTGGTCAGCCGGCTCACAGTCAGCAAGAGAGAGAGAGAGAGAGGGCTGAGCGGGATGAGGGATAGAGCAGAGAAAGAGTACGAGAGAGATGAGAGAGAGATGAGGGGTTTTTGTGTTTAATCTCTTGTGTGGGTGCACAATGAAGAAGAAGAAGAATAAGCCCCTTATATAGGTAGGTTTAGAGTTAGGTAGGTAGACACCGTGAATCGAACCCGTTAAAACACGAAACGCCTCGGTTTACATCTAGGTTCGCTAAAAACTATAAAAGTTAGTCGGTTTTACTCGAAATCTAAGATATAGCCAAACCAAGCTAAAATATAATTATTTTTGACATCCTACGCGTTCTTTCAGTACGTCTGTTAGAATCGCGCTAACTCAAACGGTTACTGTTTCCTTCTTCTAAACGATCCCGTAGCTTTCGATACTTGATAATTAATTATTTTTTAAAATAAATAATTATTTCGAAAGCATAAATGCGGTTAAAACCACGCATTTTGATATCCGGTTCTCTTGTCGGTTACTCTCCGCGTTCTCCAAACGCTACATTTTAATCCATTCCTCAAGGCGAATCCACATCCGATTGCTTCAATAACAAATACGTACCGTATTTACAGGTATTAACTCTACGTTCGTCCAACCTAATAGATTCCTACTGATGTCAGTTCGTTAGCGTTAAGATACGCAGTTTATCTTCACAACATCTAGACGTCCACGAACTCCAAGAATGTCATCGTTGGACTCGTAACAACTTAACTTAATCAAAATCAAACTTAATTATATGCTAAGCATATAGGAAACGTGATTATGTTCCAGTCAATGGTTGACCGAAATTTACCAGTTGTCACACATATGATTATTACGACAGCTCATAATGCCAGCAAAATGGACAGCTAACATGAGAAGCTTGAAACTCACGCTCACACACCACTTGTCTTCCACCTATCATCTTCAACATCATTACTAAACACACATGCATGCATGCCTTCGATTATAAATATGGATGAATAAAACACAAGGATACTACACCAATCAAATTCTGTATATTCAAGTGAAAGAGAGAGAGAGTCGCGTAAGAGAGAGAGAGAGAGAGAGAGAGAGAGTAGAGATAGAGAGACACTCACCTCCGGTCACCTTCTTCATCTCCGGTGACAGGCGACCGAACCCCAACCGAGTTCCTACCAACATGAAACCACCATCTGATCCTTTTTCTTTAACTGTTACCGAACCCACGACCTATCTCCGACCAACCCGATCACCAACCACCAAGCTCCACCCATCGTGACTCGCAACCCATCTTCGGTCACCTCTACACAAACCCGACTCACTTTTGAACCGACCACCTAAAACAGAACCTAAACACCGCCCCTCGACACCATACCGCTCCTCTGTTTAGTTTTCCTCTGACCCCCGATCGTGACCCAACTCCAACAACCGATTATCTGACTCCAACTACCACATGACATGACATGTTATGCAAGTGTTTTTATAGCCACCTTATAACCCCACCTTGAATGGCCTGATCAACCGACGTCATTCGATCGCACCAACCGCCACCCCTGGGTCGGTATATTATTTAGACGGTGCTATACTCGCAATCGATAATTATTTACTGTTACTGTTATTATACGTGCATATGAATATATCGAACTCTTGAATCAATAAAAGTTATCCGTGATGGGGCTATGGTATTAAAGAAAGTTAAATTAAAAGACATAAATGTTAACTGTTATAAAACATGCTTAATTAACATTTCTACATTTATATTATAGTAAAACATATAGTCATCACCTATTCTACATAGTGCAAGCACATCTTATGTCATGATTTTGTAAAGTTAATAGTTAATAATATAGATATTATTTAGTCAATCAAGTTATGGATTATTGTAGTAACTTATTAACTTGAACTTCCATTTAGTTTTATGATTAAGAACTTATTGTAATAATAAGTTATCGGTAGCGAGATTGATATTTCTATTACATTATTTGACCAAAATGTTTTATTATAATTAGTAAATATTAATTAAACTAAAAACAAGCCCCATTATCGGATATTCCTTAAATAAGATAACTCAAGTAATAAGTAATGAAATCTAAATGATATATCACTCACATGTAGATATTTGTACGAACACTCAAAAGCAAGGTTAAAATACTATTGGAAAAGCTAAAGGTACGGATCCTTGCTCATCTCCTTTGTTATCTGGTTCAATTTATATAAACCCTACTAATCATATATAAATATTAAAACTCCTCCGTCTTTGAGCATTTGATCGTCCGTTCATTTCTTGTTCTAAATAAAATTAATATTGGAAGTAGATTATATATATATATATATCATACGATACTTTTAATACACTCATTATCGTATGTTTCATAGTATATGATATTATTAGTATTAGTTATTATTGCATCAGATTATACGACTCAGATTTTCAGTGCTCTGTTACCCTAAGCTACCGCTTCCCGTGGAGTGTCCCACGGGCATGTTGTTGTGGCAACGACAATATGTGCTCCACCGGTGACGGAGAGATTAGTTCACAGCGTCTCTTAAGTACAAGTGTGGTACAATGCAATTAGGAGGCGTATGGATCGATCCTAGTTCAGTTTCAGTTTCCGGAAATGGTTGTGGGTATGCCGATCTGCGCCATTTCATGTGTTGATAGACGGGAGTAGCTACCCATATATCAACACGTATAATAGAATTCAGTTTGGCTTACGGGTACATCTGTATTACATGATTCAGATCAGTTATATGCTTGTTATGTTTCAGATCAGTATTTGTGTTATCAGTCTCAGTTAATTATTGCGTTACTATTTGAGCCTATTATTCCGTACTGGGCCTTCAGCTCATTCTGTAAACTTTTTTTTATTACAGGTTAACAGGTTACTTTGGGCGGGATAAAGAGAGAGTAATAAATCATAGGATGCCACCTGAAGAAGTCTTGTCACTTATGTTTAATATTAATGTATTTTGACCATAAGACTAAGAACCACCTATCTTCCATAACGCTATATGTTTTATAAATAAATGAAACTTTGTTTTTGTCTCTGGTATGATATTGTGACACGTCAGCCCATTCCGGGTCGGGGTGTTACAGTAGAAGTAGTAGCAAAATATAACTCCAGATTTTATGGAATCATAGCTCGCTTTTCCTTCCTCTTAGCATCCATCTCTTTGTTTTCTAACTTCTGAATAAACTCACTAATCATCCAATACTGGTAAGCTTCTTTTTCCTTTAAAACTTCAACATGATTATTCCAGTATGGTGGTAGTGCATCTGTGAACTTTTCCACAAGCTCTGACATCGGATAGGAAACTTGATAATTTGATAACCCAGTCAATAGGTGAAAGAACCTTGGAGTAATCTCTTTCAATGTTTCATTTACAATGTAACTGAAGTTTTCAAACTACTTCTTTAACTCTTCAGTTCTCAACCTTCGAATCTTTTCATTCCCATCATACCTACTTTTTAGTACATCCCACAATTGCTTAGAACTAATACATGTCCCGAACTGGTGCAACAAGTCTGTATTCAAAGCTTGAGAAAGCCGTGAAAACGCTTTCTTCTCTGCTGCAAACTTTTTCTTCTCATCATCAGAAAGGTCACTAAGTGCTATTGGGTTTGTAGAGTTCTCAATTGTTGGTGCCACATAACCATTCTCTATCATTTTCCATGCTTCCCCACCATCTAGTCCCATACCTTCCAAATGTATCTTAAACTTCCTTTGCCATGAGTAGTAATCATTCATATCTAACAACTTTGCTGGTCTTGTCCCATTTCCGGAAGATAGATCATTCACAAAGGTTGTAATGGCATTGGTAGTCTGACTTTGAACGGCTGTTGTGGCTGCTACTTCCCAAAAATCCGTCATTGGTTGTGGAGAAGGCTTAGCAACATTGGGGTGGTGTGGAAACGGCCCAGATATTCATCGGTTGTGTAGGTTGTGTGTTTTATCTCTCCGTTGCTGCAACTGCCCAAGGATTCATTGGTACATGTTGTTGTTGTGTCATAGCAGGTCTCGGTGTTGTAGAAAATCCCCAAATGTTATCCATGATGTTTCGAATGACAACACTTAGAAAAATATGTAAACAAGTTTCTGGTTCGACCTAATAAGTATAGCCGGGGGTTCGAATGAGATAATTGTGACTGGTTCGACCCCTAAAACAATATCAGATAGAAAAGTAACACACAAGACTCTGGTTCGACCTCTAGGATACACTGGTTCGACCTCTCATAAGGACAAACGAAACAATTTGGTTCGAATGAATAACAACAAACTCTGAATGATGAACAAACACAAGTTCGACCCTAAAAATCACTTTGTTCGACCTAATAACAATAGGTTTGACCTAAAAACCACACTCCTTCGACCAAACACAAACTGGTTCGACCTGACCCCTTTCAAAAATGGTTAGTCTTCAAAAATCAGTTATTTTGATCTAATTTTATCAAATGTTGATGGATTTTAATGATTTTTAGCAGGTTTTGCTTCAGATTGATAGGAGATTAACTTTTGTGAAATTGTTTTTGATTTTATCCGTAAAAAACACCTTGAAATCAATCAATCTCTATGATCATGCAAAACAAATAAAATTTTGATGATTTTGAATAAAAATCTGATGAAAAACTGTCAAATCGCAGTCATGTGATTGAGCATAGCTCTGATACCTGTTAATGCACTATTATGTGGACGTCACTGTCGAATAGACTAGGGTTGAGTCTTGTATTGTATTACATGAGATTGTGGTGATCCATAAGGGCATTTTACGGATCTGATGCATTTGTAAATATAGACCAAAACCTAAGTCCATATTCGACCATTCGAAAGGGTTGAATGTGGAAAAGTTCCACATTCGACCTCCTTAAATGGGCGAAGGTGGCTTATGGTTTTGGACTATAAATAGCAATCTCATGTGTTGGTTTTCATTTGTAGATTTGAGTTTATGCTTTGAATGCTCTCAAGGGGGAGGTCATGCCCGACCTCCCCCGGCCCCGAGATAGATGTTTATCCTACTGATGACAGTGTCTGTAACCGTTTCTGAATTAATATGAATATGTGATGACTTTGTTATCGTATATTTCTGTCTTGTCTCGAATCTCCCATCTGAAACCGAGTTGTTTTCACGTAATCGATCAGTGAATTCGGTTCTTAACCGGATTCTCAATACCACTTTGTAACGGATCGTTTTTATATAAAACACACAATGTATCACACGAGTAGAAAAATTCAGGTGCAAAATCCCTAAATTGTATGCAATATGATAATCAATCAATTAGACACAAAGAAATCCATATTAATCACCTTTATAATTAATAATCAAATACGTTTAAACGTTAAAGACTCGGTTACAATGATAAAACACACTCACTAGATGCTCTAGACCTTTCCTAGAAAACACACACTTCACATACAAAATGACAAAACTCCCTCCCTCTCAAACAAAACTTAAACTATATATAGACCTGCACGTTCGACCCATGTATTGGTCGAATGTACACGTTCGACCTCTACAGAGCTCGAACCAAAACATATATAAACTGCAAAACTTCGTTCGACCTACTGTGAATCTCATTTGACCTATCGACAAGTTGAATGTGTCTTCTAATCAGCATTCTTCAATACCAAAACACCTAATATTATGAATCCAAAGCGATAGCCACACATAGTGTATCAACAGTGGGCCTAGATAAGAGCGACGGTATAATATACTGTCGGTCAGCTGATAGTGGAGAGCCTTGTGTTGAATCTTCTGACCCTCTGACTTGTTATTAGGCAGGGTTCCGGAAGACAGGTAAGCTTTGATCGGCGTCATCCAGGACGCGTTGCCCGTTTGGATGACATTCACTTGTCGTAGCGGGACAGACGGTTGACTGAGTACCTCGACGCGTACCTCTTTGGCCATGTGTTCAAAGACTATTGAGGCCATTTTACTCAGCGCGTCATCTGGTTTGTTTTCACTGGGTCTAATGTGTTCAACAGTGCAGGAATCGAAGCTGTGCATGAGGTGTTTGGCCTGTTCCAAGTATAGAGCCATGGTTTCGTCTCGAGCGTCGTAGGTCACGTTTATCTGTCTTGCGACAAGCAGCAAGTCCACATGCACTTCCATGTGCCTGGCCCCCATTTTTTCCGCAATGCGGAGGCATTGCCAGTCACACCCTCTGAGTTAAGTATGCTAAGATGAAAAAAAGAAAAGACAAGAAAAAACAAATGATTATAAATTCTCTCGGTTTTCTACGTAAAACGGTTAGGAACAATCAATTGGTTGTTCCTTTTGTTTCATAAGCTTGAGGCGGGATTAGGTGAAACTGTGGCTTCTTTCGTGTGAGACCCTAGGTAGACTAAATGAACCAAAAATTAAACTAACATGATAAGGGGCTTAGAAACCGGCGGTTGGGTTTAAGAGGACAAGTATACCTGCAATCGCAGTTGTCACGTGATTAGATTTTTAAAATTAAAGTAAACTATGTTTTGAGGCCAGATTATTTGATTGTGATTCCATAGCATAATTCTTTTTCAGGGACGAAAAAAAGATAAGTGTGGGGATATTTGATGTATTGTAAAATACATCTATTTTCAGTGTAAAGTTTGTATAATTTTTGAGTCGTTTAGATAGTACTTTTATTAGTTTTAAGCTTGTACTAGTCTATTTTATTTAGTATAGGTTTTTATATATTTTTATTAGTTTTGTGTCATTTTTATTACTTATGTATTTATTTTATATTTTGTAGGTGTTCATGGACGTTGGAGCGTAAACGAGCAACTTTGGTCAAGTCAAGAACACCCGAGTCTAAAACACGGAGTCATAATACTATATATAATAATATAATAATAATAGGAAATTTAAAAAAAAAAGAAAAGAAAACGTGAATTTGTCACAAAAAGCCCACGGCCCAAACGAATTAAAGGGTGATAATATATTTTGAAGAGGCCGCAATATTAAAAGGGGGAGCCACATCGAGGTCAGGGAAAGATATATTATTTTCGAAGGAGGTCGACTTCGTGAAGAGCAATAATTTTTTATCAAAGGAGAGCAGCGAATTCACGAAGGGAGCAGCAAATAATATTCTTGGAATATTATTAGAGAGGCAAGCCAAGGATTAAAGGTTCTAAGCCAGGGAGCGATTATTCGGGTGTCAATCATTCGGTTTTTTCGTTCCTTTTTTATCTTTGTTCAATACAATGATTGTTGAATATTTATTTGTCTTTGTTTCTCTTTTCAAGATGATTTGTGGCTAAAACTTTTATAGCTATCTAGACTAAGACAAATAACTATGTTTTGATTTGTTTTTTTTTCTATGGTTTTTGGAACGTGTTTTGGATTTATGATTCATTAAAGATTTTGATTTCTCTAGATCTAGTGTATGTGCGTATCTATTATTTTTTGATTGTCACTTATTCACTCCACTTGCACTTTTTGTGAATGTCTTTCATGTATGAGTGCTAGTTAGGTTGCAGACTTTGTGTAGCAACTAGTTTATGGTCAATAGTCGCGAGTTTACCATAGGAGTGGTATTTGGTGGTTAGAAGAATTTAGGTATTCTTCCAAGTTCAATAGCTGTGAGGTGAGGGTTTGTTGGTATGTCTAGGTTGTTAGATTGCTAGGTTAGAGGCTTTGTGAGAAGATCTGCCTAGTTTCCCTTTCAATTCCTGCATATCAAGTTAGATCTAGGCTTCAATAATTACCCCTTGCAACTAGTGTAGTGAGGTTTTCGCGCTGTGAGGTAGATTGTCTAGCGGGTACTCGATCATAAGAGTTAGATAACCTGTGAGGGTTTGTACTCCAACCGGTAGTTTAACAGCACAACAATATTCTAGGGTTTCCCCTTGAGAAGGGTCGAGGGTGTCTAGTTTATTCTTGATGTTTAGTATTTTAAGATCCCGGTTCCCAATCAGTTCCATAACCATAGAAGCTTATCAGGCATAGTTAGGAGTTTTGTCTAGGTAGTGTCTTGTCATCATCTGAATTCGGCTCAGCTAAGTTCGTGTCTATTGTTCAGTTTAGTTAATCTTAGTTAACCTTTATTTTATTGCAATTTATTTTTGCGTAAGACCCCCCTTTAAAATAATAAATTAATTTAATTAGTATTTAGGATAAGTAATCGAGTCTAGTTTTTGTTTTCCATTAGAGTCTCGTGGGTTCGATATCCGGACTTACTTTAGCTATACTAGAGTCGATAGGTTCACTTGCCTGTCAGTAGTTTAGTTTTAGAGAGTCTAGAGTATTACTAGGTGTCTAGTTTTAGGTTTAATTTAGTTATTTTTATTAAACTACTTTTAGCACATCAAGTTTTTTGCGTCGTTGCCGGGGACTCTTGGCGATTGCGTTAATTAGCTTCGATTGAACTTATCTGAAATATCTGTGCTATTTTTTTTTATTTCACTTTTATTTTATTTTGAGTCTAAGCTTGAGGTTAGTGCTTCTTCCCCGAGTTTATCTAACTCTGAGTTTACCATCCCATTTAGATCACCTAGTCCACCATCTACCCATCCCCAAATGGCCGAACGTCGCACTGTCCACCAACAATCCACCCAAGGTTTTACGGGAGCTAACTCTCCTATTATCGCCCCAACCATCAACACTGAGGGGTCCTGGAAGATACCCTCCTACATCATGACGGCAATTGCTAACAATTGTCAATTCCACGGCCGTGATGATGAGGTGCCCCGGCCCACATTGCCCGACTGACTCGCATCCTAGCCACTTTTAAGCTACAGGGTGCCACAGAGGATGCTAAGTTCCTCCATTTGTTCCCTTTTTCCCTTGCTGGTCGAGCCGCCACTTGGCTTGACTCTCACCCTACTGACACTTTCGCTACTTGGGATGCCCTTAAACAAGCCTTTCTGAATAAATACTTTCCACCTAGCAAGGCTTCCCGACTTCGCGATCAGATCCATTCATTCCGAATGGAACCTGATGAGCCATATTATCTTGCATGGGAGCGGTTCCAAAACCTGCTTAGCAAGTGCTCCCAACATGGTCTGACTGATTGGGCCCTTGTAGAGAAATTCTACAATGGCTTAACTTATGAGGCAAAGTACTGTTTTGATACTTCTGCAGGCAGCCACCTGATGAGTAAGAAAACTACGACCGAATGCAATGACCTATTTGAAAGTTTTGCCGAGACAGACCGTGAGCAGCGAGTCTTACTTAGGAATTCTACTCCTGCACCTAGTACTACCTCACCCGCACAAGGTGGTCACCAAGTTACATTGGATGCTAGTGTGGTCGCTGCTTTAGACGCACTGACTAGGGAAATGAAGGAGTTAAAAATGAAATATGAAAAGTGTGAGATGTGCAGGGGTGGTCATGTTACTTCTGAATGCCCCTTGATTCACCAGGAGGGACAGACGGATTTTGTAGGAGGTCAGTATCGGGGGGAGAATAACTCTTATAGAAATTCAGGTGGGGATAACGGGAATGGTTTGGGTAAAATAGAAGAGCTTTTAACCTAGCTGGTGGCTAAAGATGCCAACACACAGAAAACTCTAGCAGAACATGACATGTTGTTGAAAAATCACCACTCTGCATTCTTAGATCTTCAGCATACCGTTGGTGATATTGTTAAGCAGTTGGATGCTATGGCTCTAGGCCAGTTTTCAGGTAGTGCTCAGGCAAACCCGAATGCCCACGTTAAGGCAATCACCACGCGTAGTGGTAGGACGATAGAGAGTCCTAGAGCACCGGTTGATGAGGAGGAAGAACCGATGATTAGAGAAATAGAGCTAGAGGCTCCTAGTAGGGTGCAATCTAGGCAAGGCCTAGTAAGTACAACACCAAACAGTGAGTCTCAGGTTGAGAAGCCAGTAGTTAGGCCACGGAATGTTAGGCCGAGTCCTGAGATTGATCCTGCCCATGTTCCTTACCCTGCCCACATTAGGAATCAAAAGTACTGTAAGGAATATGGCCACTTCCTAGACATGTTTAAGCAACTTAAGATCAAACTCCCGCTCATCGAGGCTCTCCAGCATATGCCTAAATATGCAAAGTTCCTAAAAGACCTTCTGACACGGAAGGATAAATTGGGAAAGCTGTCGACAGTTTCGCTTACTGCTGATTGTTCTGCGGTGGTTCTGAATAAGCTACTGGAGAAATTGACGGACCCGGGCATTTTCACAATCCCGTGTTTTTTTGGTAGCGATGTTCAGCACCACGCGTTGGCTAACCTAGGCGCTAGCATCAATTTGATGCCTTATTCTTTGTATGAGAAGCTAGGCTTGGGTAAACTTACCCCAACGCGCATGACACTGACGTTAGCAAATAAGTCTGTTATATATCCACGGGGCATCATAGAGAACTTGCTTGTTAAGGTAGATAAATTTGTGTTCCCCGTGGATTTTGTGGTTCTCGACATGGAAGTTGACGATAGGGTTCCACTTATTTTGGGACGCCCTTTTTTATGCACCGCGAAGGCATTGATTGATGTCTTTGATGGTAAGATCACACTTCGGGCGGGGGATGAAACCGTCGTCTTTGATGTCTCAAAGTCTAGACCTAAGCTGAGTGAGAGGTGTGAGAATGTCTCCTGTGTTGATGATTCCTTAGGAGTACCGCCATTAGAGAAGCATGAGGAAGATAGGTCTAGGTCTGAGGATGTGGTAAAACCTAAGTGTGGGGATGGTTCGTTGATATGTAAGTTTCACTACAAATCCCCAATGCATCAGGATTTTAAGGCTAGTAAGAAGAGGATTGATGAGCTAGAAAAACCAAGAGGTTGTAGGATGAGCTTGTACATGAGAGCCCAGTTTGTTAGTTTCGGGGGTGATGTGGATCTTAAGGATCCCCCGTAGGTTTTGATGTTGAGGATAGTTCTTGGGTACAATCCTAAGTGTAGAGTTTGTAAATTTATTTTTATATTTATTATTTTTTTGGCATTTTTTTTATCTTTTCATTTTTTTCATTTGTGGTTCGGTATTATGCTCAGGTTTTGTTTGTTTCATTTTGCGCAGGTTTGGATTGCACCGCCCATACTCAATCTCCATTCGGGTGATTCTAGAGTTGTTTAACATTTGTCAAGGCAAGCCCAGAGTTTATCATTCTGTTAGAGCCGATCGCGAATGAAATGCTATACGATCGAGCTGGATTGGACTAGAGTTGTTGGAGCTTACGCGTTATTTAACCAGCTAAGTCCTTTCCAATTTGCCCTTATGTTTATATCATTCGGAATTTATTTTTTGTTTTAAGTTGTTTTCTATTCCTACATTGAGGGCAATGTAGAGTTTAAGTGTGTGGATGGGAAACTGTCGTTTAGTCTGTATATAGAGTCGTTTTGAGTCTAAAAAAATCGAAAAATTTGAGAAAATGTCCCTGATTTTGAAGTTTGCATTATAAAAAATGGAAAATGATAGGTAAAGTCAAGTGTCTGGTTTTCAAATATTATATGTATTAGAAGAATAAATAATCGAAAGTGTGCTAACTTGGGATGTGTGGGTAGGCCCAGCCGGTAGAAAAGTTTCTTTTGAGCTAATACACCTAAATATATTAGGATACCTTGTGGGTTCTCATCTAGAAAAAATGGGGAAGCTGAAACCGCCAATAATAGTATAAGGAATGCCGTTATAAGTTTAAAACTGTTAGAATTTCTAATCAAAAGCTAAAAAAAAAAAGAGCTGGATATAAAATAAGGGCAAGGCCAACGGTGTCGTTTCTAGGGATAGTGACTCCGGACTCGACTCCCTCTAGGATTGTCTGAAAATAAGTATCTAAAAAGTTCATGAATTAATTAGAAATCAAAGCGAAAATGCTGAAGCTTAAGGTGCCTGGCCACTGGGATAGCGACTTGGATTGGTCACACCCTCTGAGTTAAGTATGCTAAGATGTAAAAAAGAAAAGAAAAGAAAAAAACAAATGATTATAAATTCTCTCGGTTTTCTAAGTAAAACGGTTAGGAACAATCAATTGGTTGTTCCTTTTGTTTCATAAGCTTGAGGCGGGATTAGGTGAAACTGTGGCTTCTTTAGTGTGAGACCCTAGGTAGACTAAATGAACCAAAAATTAAACTAACATGATAAGGGGCATAGAAACCGGCGGTTGGGTTTAAAAGGACAAGTATACATGCAATCGCAGTTAGCACGTGATCAGATTTTTAAAATTAAAGTAAACTTTTGAGGCCAGATTATTTGATTGTGATTCCATAGCATAATTCTTTTTCAGGGACGAAAAAAAGATAAGTGTGGGGATATTTGATGTATTGTAAAATACATCTATTTTCAGTGTAAAGTTTGTATAATTTTTGAGTCGTTTAGATAGTACTTTTATTAGTTTTAGGCTTGTGCTGGTTTATTTTATTTAGTATAGGTTTTTATATATTTTTATTAGTTTTGTGTCATTTTTATTACTTATGTATTTATTTTATATTTTGTAGGTGTTCATGGACGTTGGAGCGTAAACGAGCAACTTTGGTCAAGTCAAGAACACCCGAGTCTAAAACACGGAGTCATAATACTATATATAATAATATAATAATAATAATAGGAAATTTAAAAACAAAAGAAAAGAAAACGTGACTTTGTCACAAAAAGCCCACGGCCCAAACGAATTAAAGGGTGATAATATATTTTGAAGATGCCGCAATATTAAAAGGGGGAGCCACATCGAGGTCAGGGAAAGATATATTATTTTCGAAGGAGGTCGACTTCGTGAAGAGCAATAATTTTTTATCAAAGGAGAGCAGCGAATTCACGAAGGGAGCAGCAAATAATATTCTTGGAATATTATTAGAGAGGCAAGCCAAGGATTAAAGGTTCTAAGCCAGGGAGCGATTATTCGGGTGTCAATCATTCGGTTTTTTCGTTCCTTTTTTATCTTTGTTCAATACAATGATTGTTGAATATTTATTTGTCTTTGTTTCTCTTTTCAAGATGATTTGTGGCTAAAACTTTTATAGCTATCTAGACTAAGACAAATAACTATGTTTTGATTTGTTTTTTTTTCTATGGTTTTTGGAACGTGTTTTGGATTTATGATTCATTAAAGATTTTGATTTCTCTAGATCTAGTGTATGTGCGTATCTATTATTTTTTGATTGTCACTTATTCACTCCACTTGCACTTTTTGTGAATGTCTTTCATGTATGAGTGCTAGTTAGGTTGCAGACTTTGTGTAGCAACTAGTTTATGGTCAATAGTCGCGAGTTTACCATAGGAGTGGTATTTGGTGGTTAGAAGAATTTAGGTATTCTTCCAAGTTCAATAGCTGTGAGGTGAGGGTTTGTTGGTATGTCTAGGTTGTTAGATTGCTAGGTTAGAGGCTTTGTGAGAAGATCTGCCTAGTTTCCCTTTCAATTCCTGCATATCAAGTTAGATCTAGGCTTCAATAATTACCCCTTGCAACTAGTGTAGTGAGGTTTTCGCGTTGTGAGGTAGATTGTCTAGCGGGTACTCGATCATAAGAGTTAGATAACCTGTGAGGGTCGAGGGTGTCTAGTTTATTCTTGATGTTTAGTATTTTAAGATCCCGGTTCCAAATCAGTTCCATAACCATAGAAGCTTATCAGGCATAGTTAGGAGTCTGGTCTAGGTAGTGTCTTGTCATCATCTGAATTCGGCTCAGCTAAGTTCGTGTCTTTAGTTCAGTTTAGTTAATCTTAGTTAACCTTTATTTTATTGCAATTTATTTTTCCGTAAAACCCCCCCTTTAAAATAATAAATTAATTTAATCGGTATTTAGGATAAGTAATCGAGTCTAGTTTTCGTTTTCCATTAGAGTCTCGTGGGTTCGATATCCGGACTTACTTTAGCTATACTAGAGTCGATAGGTTCACTTGCCTGTCAGTAGTTTAGTTTTAGAGAGTCTAGAGTATTACTAGGTGTCTAGTTTTAGGTTTAATTTAGTTATTTTTATTAAACTACTTTTAGCACATCAAATACCTTCGCAACCTTCGAGATGCATGGACAAGAGCGAGAACCAGCTTTTCCATGATGGTGTACCTTGTTTTCGTGTCCAGGAGGGTGCGGCTGATGTAGTATATTGGCACTTGACCCCCTTGCGCTCTACCAGAAGAACCGCACCTACTGCACGTTCTGTAACGGATAGGTAGAGTGTGAGCGGCTCCTTTGGTAGGGGCGCCGTCAGAGTTGGGAGGTTCATCAGGCAATGCTTCATTTCTTGGAAAGTTGTTTCCTCTTCCGTTGTCTAGTGGAAGTTGCTCTTTTTCAGGCAGTTCTTCAAAGTATCCACGAAGGGAAAAGACTTTGAAGCATAGTTTGATAGGAAGCGGTTGAGGGCCACCGGGTGACCCATCAACGTTTAAACTTTCTTTATTGACGCGGGAGAAGGCATCCGCTCGATTGCTTGCACTTTTCGGGGTTTGCGCGGAAACCATCCCGCGTATCGATGACCCCAAGGAATTTTCCTTCCTCCATGCCGAAGGAGCATTTGCTGGGGTTGAGCTTCATGCACACATTGCGCAACTGGTTGAATGTCTTTTGTATATCCCGCAACATATCTCCCTCGTCCTTGCTTTTGATTACAAGGTCATCGACGTATACTTCCAATCACTCGCCGATTTCTTCAACGAAGGCGGTGTCCATGAGGCGCTGATAGGTGGCGCCCGCGTTTTTCAGACCGAAAGGAATTTTGGTGTAACAATATGTACCAGTGTCTGTGTGGAACGCCGTCTTATCCTCATCCGGTTTTGCCATTTGAATTTGGTGGTACCCCTTGTATGTGTCCAAAAAGCATTTGAAGCGGTAGGGGGCTAAGGAATCCACCTTTAATTCGATTTCCGACAGTGGAAAGCAATCTTTAGGACATGCCTTGTTTAAGTCCTTGTAGTTAACACACATGCGCCAGCCCCTGTTGGCTTTGGCAACCATGACGGGGTTGGCGACCCAAGTTTGGTACCTAATGGGGCGCAGGATGCCCGCATTGAGCAGCTCAGTGACTTGTTCGTTCATGGACTTTGTTTTATCCGGGCCCATAGTTCGCTTCTTCTGGACGATCGGCTCTACCGATCAGTATACGTTGAGCCTATGTTCCGTGATGTCGGGCGGAACGCCAACCATATCCGACGGTTGCCAAGAAAAAACGTCCATGTTCTTGATGAGTAATTGCTTTAGGTGATTGCAGATGGTGTCGGAGATTACATGGCCCATGACCACCGTTTGCTCCGGAAATTTAGGGTTGAGAACCCATTTTTCCGGCTCTGTGCGGGCATCAGTTTTGACCATTTTCGAGGGTTTTGCGCCTACCGTTGCATGGCAGTCTTTATTTACCCAGATGAATGTGACGCCTGTTTTGGTTGGGAAGCCAACCATTCCGTGCGCTGTGGAGGCGTTGGCATTGAAACGCGCGATCCCCTCGTGGCCCAATAAGATGTCGTCATGAGACGTAGCTGGCAAAACCATGAAATCGCAAATTTCTGTGCGCTCATGCTTGCCATCTGACATCGTGACAGGCATAGAGATCATGCCGCGGGGCATGATGGTTTCGTGGATGAAGCCAGAGATGGGCTCGTTGACTGGTATAAGCCGGGCCTTGTCTTCATCATCCAATTGATGAAAACACTGATGATACATGATGTCAGTGCTGCTTCCACCGTCTAGGAACATGTACCGCGTGCGGTAATGTCCGGAGACGGCTGTGATAACTAGCAGGCGGTGGCAGAGGCGCCGCCACGGACTTTTGGCAGGAGGAAGTCGGCCTCCTTCAAAGAGTCGTCATTGTGCTGCGCTCGGGAATGTTTCCCGTGATGGGATTTCTTTCCGTGCTTAGTCATGTTGCATTGGTGGCGTGGGACAAACGTGACCGCGTGAGTGTTAAGGTCACAGATTTTCTTGCGCGATCCTTCAGCTTCTTTTTCGTCACCATTTTGCCCACGCACTGCGCGGTGTACATTTTTGACTAAGTGTCCAAGCTGGCCAGACTTCACCGCGGACTCGATATCCATCTTCAGACTATAACAGTTGTCTGTGAGATGGCCAAAATCATTGTGATACTCGCAAAATTTGCTCGTATCCACGTTTCTTCGCTTCCCAAGGGGCTTGGGTTCTTTGATTGTTATTTGCTCCGTCTTGAGGACATGGGACGGGGTCTTTGTTAGCGGGTTCCAATCGTAATTCTTTTTGGAGTGACCATGCTGGTCCCGCGTTGTTTGTTGCTGATCAGTTGACGAGCGTCGTTAGCGGAGGAATATTTCCCTTCCTCTGTGGAGCCCGAGATACGGGTCCAGACTGACTTCGCCTTATTATTATTGTTATTATTATTATTATTATTATTATTACTATTATTATTATTATTATTATTATTATTATGGTGTTGTTGAGAGTGGCGCATCTCGTGGAAAGACTTCTCCGATTATGCGTATACTTTTGCGACGCGGATGAGTTCGTCCCAAGATTCTGGGACGCCATCTTTACCGGTTAGGCATTTCATAAGGTTCGTACTGCGCACATTTTGAATGAAGGCAGCGCGCGTAAGTTCCTCGCCGCACCCTATCTGGAGGGCCTCTCTATTAAAACGAACAATAAAGTCTTCGATGGATTCGTGGTCGTGGCGCTGGCATAGCAGGATGTGTGCCTTGTCTTTCTTGTGTTTTCGCTGATGCGAAAAATGATTACCAAATTTGTTGGGAAGATCATCGAAGTCCATAATGCTCCCCGCGAGGAGATTGTCGAACCAGACTCTGGCAGCGCTAGTCAGTGTTTGGGCAAAGAGATGGCACCAAACCTGGATCGGCGAGTTAACGGACATCCCCGCACATTCAAAGTCATGAATATGGTCATCTGGATCACGCAGGCCATCATTAGGCCTGTAAACGAACCGAACGAACACGAACACAGGCGTGTTCGTGTTTGTTCATTTAACTTTAACCGAACACGAACACGAACACGAACACATAATCGAACACATTTTTGTGTTCGTGTTCGTTCATTAAGAAATTTGTCGTGTTCGTGTTCGTTTATGTTCGTTCATTTAAACCTAAACGAACACAAATGAACATAAACGAACACAAACAAAAACAAGTTAATAATGATTCATGAACATAAATGAACATTAGGGTTAGGGTGGAGAGTGGATGCGAAGTGTGGGGCTGTGAAGTGTGAAGAGCGGCTAATAAGTGATATGTTTAGAATGTTAGGGTTAGGGTTAAGTTTTTAGAACATATGAATTAAGGTTACTTAACAAAAGAAAATAGATAATAAAAATAAAGCTAAGTTTAATTAAACGGACATAAACGAACCAAATAAACGAACATAAACGAACATAAATGAACGAACATAAACGAACGTTCATGAACATAAATGAACGAACACAACGTGTGTTCATGTTCGTTCGTTTAATTAAACGAACAAAAAATTGTGTTCGTGTTCGTTCATTTATTTAAATAAACGAACATAAACGAACTTCCCGCCGAACAGTTCATGAACGTTCGGTTCGTTTACAGGCCTAGCCATCATACTTGCCGATGCTGCTAGGGAGTTTTGCTTTCTTTCGGATGCTCGTCATCACTATGCGAGCGATGAACTTGGACTTTTCCGCAAATGACTTTGGTTTGTAAGGCTTGACCAAGTCGTCATCCACATTTTTGTGGTTCGTGGAGTGTGAATGACGCGAGTGGCTCTGTCCACTATAGTTTGAGTCGCTACTGGATGACTCATAACCATCTGACTCGTCATGCGACTTTGCGTAGCCTCGAGGCCCGACGTTTCCGCTAGGTGGTTGTATTGTGTATTCGATATTGCTTTCCTGGATTAGTGAGGTTAGAAAACTCTTAACAGATGACTAACTTATCTTTAGAAGATTTGCATGAAATCATATTAGTTGCTCGCTAATAAATGACTTGAGGTGGTTAACGTGTGTATTCGTTTTAGCTTTCTGTATAGTTGTCATGTTAGGATTCCCGAAAGGGATACTAATTATCGGAAAGTGGGAATGTTGATCACACGCCTTTCTATCATATGATATGTAGATGACATGCTAGGATTTATATATTATAGTCTATATAGTTATATTTTGTATTTGGAGCCTTACTGTAAGACCCTAACCCGTAATCACGTGATTAACGTCTAATCTTACGGGTTCTGACCTTACTTAAACCACTCCCGATTAAAACTTTGATATTTATTATAAACTCAAACCATTAAGATCAAATACATGTTTGATTCCCACAAATTTTTACATTTTAGTAGTTAAAACATACTCTAACATTTAACGTTTTAACGGGAGTTCCTTGAATTCTAGTGCGGAAGCTTGATGAGTGTTCGGGCGTGTTCGACTCTTATCGCGGCTTGATCCTTGCTCCGGGACTTCCATCACATGTTTACCTAGCACCATTACACAAGGAATGGTTAGTGGGTTGTCAATGATACATTTAAACTAGTACGATAGTCGTTACACGTCGAAACGGAACGAACCAGGCCAAACGGCCCTTTATCAGGAGAACAAACTGCTGCAACTTTTGCGCAGCAGCTGTTCGGATCGCTTTTACCCCTTCTAAAACCAAAATCCGACTTTGACTTTCAAAGAAGAATTGTTCTACGCTCCGAGAGCTTTTCAGGCATATAAAGAACGCCTCCTAACGATTTTTCTACGATTGTATATGCAATTTTAAAGATCGTGTCGTCATGCTGTTCTCTGCGCGCGGCCGCGCGGTTTCTGTGAGCGGCCGCGCAAAGCTTCTGATGTAATTTTGGTGGTTTTTAAGTGTGGGAATCATGTCGCAACCGCATTTGATGATTCCCAAAGCCTAAGTATTGACTTGCCGACTAAATAAACCTTTGTTTGACTGAAATTATAGTCCGGTTCATAATGCTATGACCCGGTTCAAAATTTTAAGTGTTTATGTTGATTTTTACCAATATTGACCCGTTAAGGCCTTGAATCAAACAAGGCACTTTTTGACCACACAAAATGCCTACCGATTAAGTTGTCAAGTCATTAGACACTTGATCAACAAAAGCGTTTATCCGATTTGTTTCATTATGATTTAGTTTCTTAGATTCAACCTTTAGAAATCTTTTAAATCCCCAAAATGCCCTTCATGGTCAAATATTTCAATTTAGCCATTCGTGGCGAAACCTCTTGTTCCAATTTCAATGTTTTTGACTCATTGACTTGTTTAAAAGCCTCTAAGTCCTTCTGGACTTAGATTTTCATCCTTTATCAGGTTTTCACTTGTTTAGTAGATTCTAAGCGCATTAGCACGCATTAGACATAGTTATAGAAATAACTTACTTGATTTGCACCCACACTTCATGTGGGTAGTTTTAGTACCCATGTTGCTTCGCCCGAAGGTGTTTAATTAGCTACGGACTTACCGGGTGGTGCTGACCCATTCTCATACCTTGTGCGTATCCTCCATGATTCTTAGCATCAAGCGTGCATGCGCAAGTGCATTTACCTGCGTGCTTTCTAAATATACACATTAATTCCTCGGAACTCAAATGGTAATACCTTGTCATTTGATCCGTTTAACCTCATGAATCTTAATGCTTGAAATACAAGCATCAAGTATTGGACTCACATGGTGAGGATATCACCATTTGACCCGTTTAGACTCGTAGTTCATAATACTAAGTTATCCAAGTTTTTTATATATGGTTCAAGTGTCACAAACTTGACCCATTTAACAACATGCTTAACAACTTCATTCAATTGATTTAATTGGATTAAAACATCATTTCTCACATATCTTTATTAGTTGACCCGTTTGATGGATTTCTCCATTTGGTCATAACTCATTATCTCGATTAAGGTCATAAACCACATTTTGTATTGAGTGCACATAAGGCGACCCACTTAATAGATTCTACCCCTTAGGGTTTATCTTCGTCTCACACTCAAGATTTAAAACTAATGTTTATAACAATTTAAGCTATGTTATAGTATATTCGTGTAAGTAAAACTTACTTGTATTCATTCCCATTTACTTGCACTTTAGGCTCATATCCGCTTGACCCGGCTTGTTCTTTGATCCATTCCATTCAAGCTTGCACCTAGCTTGACAAGATCAACCTTCACTATACTCATAAGATTAGTTAAGTTAGTCATCATATCCAATAACTAACACATCTCATGAGTTTATTCACACCATTATTTCGTTTTCCCAATTATCATTTGGCTAAACTTTTCATGTATGGTGTGATTCATATTTTAAACATGTGTTTCACGTTTTATATACGGGTAATTCCATGATTACCCAAATCAAGTTATCACCTCAATTTGCAAACAAGACTATTGAGGCATTTCATCAAACACTTGGTGTGCATCCACCCAAAATACTTGATTTCAAGAATCTAACTTTAACCAAAATATACCCACGTATCTAATTATCAACATAACATGATATTTAGGCATTTCATCTAATTTGATCATTATGGAGTCACCCAAAACTACTAATCATGTGGGGTTTCAACCTAGAAGTTAAACCCCAATTCTTACATATTCACATAATCATATGGTCAAAATCAAATGCACATGTAGAATGTGATTCATACCCGAATTATACCTAGTTGAGGCTCCCTAAAGCTAGAGAAACCTCTAACAACTCATAAATTCACGTTTTTGTCAAAACCCTAGATTTTGACCCAAATTAAAAACGAGTTTAACATCAAATTCAACACGAATTAAAGGTACCTTGATGTTCATTAGGCCTTAGATGATCCCTTTCTTGCTAATGCATTGAAAAACCCCTTGATTTGGCTTGGATTCAAGCCTATTATTAAGTTATGGTTTGGGTTGGTGAAGGAGATATAATCTCCTGATGTTGAAGTCGACACACACACACTTGTGTGTGTGTTTATACTTATTTATCATTTACATATTTCTTGTTTGGCTAGATGGCAACTATAGCCCCTCAAGTTATCCCACTGTCATTTTCGTATAAAAACTAACTCATAAGCTAGTTTCAAACACCTCTTTTTTTTTATAAACATAATATTATTAACTAGGGTATTTCCATATTAGAATATAACCCATATTATATTCTCTAAGTCTTGTGTTAATATTTTGCTAATCACGCCTAATGGCGTAGTTAGGCGAACGAATGGTTTTGGGGTGTTACACTTACATATGTTAGTTTGATGTTTTTGAATTAATTTAGTTTAAACAAACTTCCACTTATCTTTTACTGGTAAATTGGGGATAGAGTTTTAGTACAATTGCTCTGTGCACGTCCATGGATTGATATCTGGTTCTTATCTGTACTTACTACATATATGACAGGGTACACTTGCCCTTTTGTGTGTGTTTTAATGTTGAGGTCTAAACCATTTTTATAAATATTAAAGCAAAAACGTGTGTAAATTCGGCGCTAAATTATGCGTACCATCACGCACGTCAAGTTTTTAGTGCCGTCGCCGGGGATGCGACAACCTTTTGGAACGAACCGAGTCAACTTTTTACCAGTGTACATGCTTGTGAATACTTGTTTATACTTAGTTGATTCTTTATTTGTTCATTTATTTGCATATATGATTATTTGATTATCTATTTGATTTATCTGTCTGTTGATATTTTGGATTGATTTTAGATTGGTTCATAGGTTTGCATATATATATTTGTTTATTTTTATGCTTATAGGATTGATCTGATTGATTATTCGTTCATTAGGATGTTGATAGATTTAATTTATTGAATATTGGATTAGTTGGTTTGTCTATGAATTTGATTGATTCATTATTTAATTTATTTGATTTATTTGTTCATATTTGAACTAATTGTTGATTTTATTATTTGGGCTGTTTTATTGTATGTTTATTTCTGTTCATTTTATGTATTTTATTGGCATTTATTTGATTTTTATAAGTATATAGCTTTCTGGTAATTTTGTATGTATTTATGGTATTAATATTTATTTTTCTGTCTTTTATTGTTTTTCGGGTTAGTTATCTATTTCGCCTGCTGCAATTGTATCATTCTTTGATTGCATGTTGATGTCCACGAACCCCGGGCCTTCTAGTGATTTTTCGGAGAAAGAGGTTTGTGTCCTGCGAAGAAGTGAAAGGATTAGACTTCATCAATCGCGTCTAGTTTCTAGCATTCTTAATTCTACTTCTGTTATTGAGATCCCAGAGAACGAGGCTCCGGTGGATAAGTCCGACCACGAAGGGTCGGAAGCCCATAGTGACATCATCATGGCAGATGATGATATTCCCCTGAACGATAGCGGGCGTCCTGGAGGGGACGGACTTGCATCGAATATCGCCCGACCTACGGTGGTGGCGGAGAACTTCGAATTCAAATCCAGTATCATTAATATGATACAGAATTCGGTGCAGTTCGGTGGACTGGAGCACGAGGATCCGGGCCGACACATTGCTGGTTTCTTAGAGGTGTTAGCCACCTTTAGGATGACGAATGTCTCAGACGATGCCATTCGTTTAAGACTCTTACCATTCTCTTTACGGGACAAAGCCAGAAGTTGGCTTCAGTCGCTTCCCGCTGGTTCTATCACGACATGGGCGGAGTTGTCTGAGCAATTCATGCAACAATACTTTCCTTCAGAAAAGACACAGAAACTGAGGAACCGCATCATGACGTTTCGTCAAGATGACGGGGAATCTTTGAACTCGGCGTGGGAAAGATTCAAAGATCTACTATTGAGTGTCCCGCACCACGGTCTTCCAAAGAGACAATTGGTGCTAACGTTTTATCAGGGGCTCGGGTACGATTCACAGGAACGCCTAGACGTATATGCTGTGGGAGATCTGGGAGCAAAATCCCCTAATGATGCATGGCGGATCATTTAAATGGTATCTCTGAAGTCTAAATCCCGATAGAGTGACAGATCACGGACTTCATCTGCCCGTTCCGGTGTTCATGTTGTGGACAACTACAAAACTATCTCTGCACAGATTGAGGCCTTGGCTACGAGATTCGACAAATCTCAGCAAAATGTAGCGCAGGCCCAATGTCTGTGTGAACAGTGTGGAGTATCTCACGAAGCTGGATCGTGTGCTCAGGGTGTTATGTACACAGGCCTCGAAGAAGTGGATTACATGGGTGGTCAGACGAGACCCCAAAATAACCCTTACAACAACACGTACAATCCGGGTTGGAGAAATCACCCAAACTTTGGGTGGAGATTTGGTTCCTCTAACCAGAACCCGCTCAGATACCAGCAGAGACCTCCCACACCATAGCAGCCACAGCAATCCCACCAGTCCCAAAACCAGCATTACCAGTCTCATAGCCATTCCCACCAGCCTCGGCCGAACCAGTACCAAAATCAGGGTGCTAGGAGCAGTTCCCAGCAGCATGCCCAGCAAGGTACGTCGAGGTTGGATGAGATGATGTCTCAGCTCCTTACCAACACCAATCAGATTGCTGAGCAGCGCTACCAGCAGCACGAGGAGCGCTTTACCATGCAGGAGGCAGAGATGAGGAGCCACAAGGCTTCTATGCAGGCTATCGAGAACCAAGTTGGGCAAATGGCCAAGATGTTATCTGAGAGGCCTCAGGGTGGTCTTCCGGCTAACACTGAGCCGAATCCTATGGGGCATGTAAATGCCATCACTACAAGGAGTGGTAAAACCACGGGATCAGACACATCGGGCTCACCACCGATCACTGAGACGCTCCAGACTGAGTCTTCGGACGAGGTGCATGCTAGGCGAGTCCCAGCAAGTACAGCACAGTTGCCGAAGCAAGTCGCTGACTAAACTCCTCCGATTCCATACCAAGGCAGGCTGAGGAAGCAAAAGGACGAGGCTTAGTATGGTAAATTTCTTGAGCTGTTCAAACAGCTACATATAAACATACCGTTTGTTGAGGCCTTGGCTCAGATGCCGAAGTATGCGAAATTCTTGAACGACATCCTCACAAATAAGCAAAAACTTGAGGACATGTCCTGTGTGTTACTGAACGAGAACTGCTCTGCAATTCTGCAGAATAGACTGCCCATGAAGATGGGAGATCCCGGTAGCTTCACAATCCCTTGTCTGATAGGTAATATGTCTGTTAGCAATGCACTTGCAGACTTGGCTGCCAGCATAAACCTTATGCCTTATAAGGTTTTTGAGAAGTTGGATCTGGGTGTGCCTTCACCCACCAGGATGAGTATTCGTTTGTCTGATCGTTCGATCAAATATCCGCGGGGATTCGTTGAGAATATGCTTGTCAAGATTGACAAATTTGTATTCCATGTGGATTTTGTCATCCTAGATATGGATGAGGATTCTAAAGTGCCTCTGATCCTTGGACGTCCTTTCCTTAACACGGCTAGGATGATTGTTGATGTGGGTGCGGGCCAGATCACACTCCGAGTGAATGATGAGCATGTGACTTTTGATGTTCAAAAGTCAATGCGTCATCCTGAGAGTCAGGATGACACACTATACTATCTTGATATAGTATATCAATGTGTCAGTTCTCACTTTCGAGGCACTATAGATGAGGATGTTTCGGACACACATCTGTTGTGTGGGGACCTAGATGGCATTATGAAGGAGGGCCATAGATTTGAGCAGCCGGTCTATCAGATCGGTGATGATGGTTCCCAGAGCCCGGGGCGTTTTGTTGAGATCAAGCATGAGGAGAAGGAAAAATCCAAACCATTTGTGGAAGATCCACCCTCTTTGGAGCTGAAAGAGCTCCTACCGCATCTTGAGTATGCATTTCTTGACGAGGAGGGTCGTCTGCTGGTGATTATCTCATCTTCATTGTTTGCGGAGGAAAAGAGCGAGTTGTTCCGAGTACTGAAACTTCATAAAAGGGCAATCGCCTGGAAGATAATGGACATCAATGAGATTAATCCCTCGTTCTGTACACATAAATTTTTTATGGAAGATGTCCATAATCCTTGTGCCCAGCACCAAAGGCGTCTGAATCCTAACATGCAGGAAGTTGTTAAATCTGAGGTGATTAAGTTACTAGATGCAGGATTGATTTATCCTATCTCAGATTCTGTGTGGGTTAGTCCAATACACGTCGTGCCCAAGAAAGGTGGCATGATGGTCATTACAAATGATAGGAATGAGCTTATTCCTATGAGAACCATCACCGCATGGCAAGTTTGCATTGACTATCGCAAACTCAGTGACGCCACCCGCAAGGATCACTTCCCGCTTCCATTCATCGATCAGATGTTCGAACGTCTGTCGGGGAAGTTGTATTACTGTTTCCTTGATGGTTTCTCTGGATACTTCCAGATTCCCATTGATCTTGTGGACCAGGATAAGACGACTTTCACTTGCCCTTTTTGGCACATTCGCCTACAGGCGTATGCCATAAGGTCTCCCAAGCTGAGCTGGAGGTTGATCCAGCTAAGGTGGACATCATTTCTAGACTCCCACTGCCCTCCTCTGTCAGAGCGATCCACAGCTTCTTGGGTCATGCGGGGTTTTACAGGCGATTCATTAAAGATTTTTCAAAAATCGCCTGTCCCAAGACCCGTTTGTTGGAGAAGGATGCACAATTCATCTTTGGTACTGAGTGTTTGAAGGCATTTAGCCTTCTTAAGTGTTTGCTTGTGGAGGCCCCTATTTTGGTGGCGCCTGACTGGGCGCTGCCATTAGAGATCATACGCGATGCTAGTGATTTCGCAATAGGGGCAGTCTTGGGACAGCATAAGGACAAGCACTTCCACCCGATCTACTACGCCATCAAGACTCTACATAATGCTCAGGAGCATTATACAACCACAAAGAAAGAGCTTCTGGCCGTAGTGTTTGCATTTGATAAATTTAGATCTTACTTGGTGTTGTCCAAGACGATTGTGTATACGGATCATGCAGCAATCAGATACCTTTTCAGCAAACAGGACGCGAAACCGCACCAGATTAGGTGGATCTTGTTGCTGTAGGAATTCGATATCGAGATTCAGGATAAGAAGGGTGCCCTGGATGTTGTTGCTGATCATCTGTCTAGACTGGAGCATGAAGATGCCGAGAACTCCGCGTGGGAGACCATAAATGACAACTTCCCACACGAGTTCTTGATGAGTGTTGAGTCCGTAGAAGATGTGTCGCCATGGTTTGCGGATTTTGCAAACTACCTCGCGTGCGGGATCCTTATCAAAGGATTGTCGCACCAGCAAAAGAGGAAGTTCTTCGCAGATTTGAAGCATTACTTTTGGGATGACCCATTCTTGTTTAGGGTCGGGGCGGATCAGTTGATTCGCCGGTGTGTGTTTGGGGTGGAGACAGCTCAGATACTGAGAGATTGTCACGAGGGGCCTACGGAGGTCACCATGGAGCGAATTACACTGCTAAAAAAGTGTTAGACTCCGGGTTTTATTGGCCCACACTCTTTTGTGACGCTCAGATCTGGGTCGGTTCTTGTGATTCATGCCAGAGGGTGACGAACATATCCGCGCGCGACCAGATGCCACAGAACACTATCCAGGTCTCTGAGGTCTTTGACATTTGGGGCATTGACTTCATGGGATCTTTTCCCTCCTCACGGGGTAACCGTTATATACTCGTAGCTGTTGATTACGTATCAAAGTGGGCGGAGGCACAAGACTTGCCCACTAATGATGCCCGAGTTGTAGTTAGGTTTGTACGCAGTCTGTTTTCCCGGTTTCGTGCCCCGAAGGCACTAATTAGTGACCGTGGTACACATTTCTGCAACACGCAGCTTGCGAGAGCGTTGGCGCGTTATGGTGTGCACCACAGATTATCCACCCCATATCATCCACAGACAAGTGGACAGGTGGAGGTCACGAACCGAGGGTTAAAATGAATCCTTGAGCGGTTTGTAAACCAAAACCGCAAAGATTGGGCTGACAAATTAGATGACGCTTTGTGGGCCTTCTGGACCGCATATAAGACGCCTTTCGGGACGACTCCCTTTAGGCTTGTTTATGGGAAGGCGCGTCATCTTCCTGTCAAGCTCGAGCATAGGGCATTCTGGGCTCTAAAGATAGCCAACATGGATCTGCAGACCGGCTTTGAGACCCGTTTCTTGCAGATCCACGAGCTGGAGGAGCTTAGGAAGCAAGCCTATGAGAGCTCGATTCTCTATAAAGAGCGCACCAAGAGGTTGCATGACAGTCGCCTAAAACATCGAAAAGACTTTCAGGTAGGCGACTTGGTACTGCTGTACAACTCTCGCCTGCGTCTCTTTCCGGGAAAGTTGAAATCTCGTTGGACAGGCCTGTACACTGTTAAGGAGGTATATCCTTACAGGACTGTCTCAATTGAAAATTCGGAGGGATTGACTTTCAAAGTCAACGGTCATCGCTTAAAGGCTTATATTGATGGACCGGTTGACTCGGCTGTGGAGGTCATTGAACTCCAGGCTCCGCGCGCCTAAACAAGCGTGGGGAGGTGAGTCTAGCAAGTGACTCGTTAATAAAATTAGCAAGGCGTGTTTAGGCGCGCCACAAGGGTAAATATGTAAATAATGTAATTACTTCTTCGTTTATTTAAATTTCTAAGTTTAATGGGTTTGTCGAGTTATGTGCAGGTTCGTACCGGTTTGAGCGGAGCGGGAAGGAGCAATGGAGCAAAAAAAGTCTACAAACAAGTTATATTTACTTAAAATGATGTTTTCGGACAAAACAGGGCCACTGCGCCGAAAAATGCAGCTGCATGCTGCAAAACTGCAAGTCTGCAGGTCCTGCACGGTCGTGCGACCTTTGTGCACGGCCGTGCGGGCCGAGATGATCAGTAGCCCTGATCAGCACGAATGTGCAGGGTGTAGTGCAAGGGGTGTACACGTCCGTGCGGGCATATCGCACGACCGTGCGGGCCAAAAAGCCCAGCCCAGAAACGGACCTATATAAGCATCCTTAACTTTTTCTCAAACCCTACACTATTCGCACGACCGGCTGCACTCCCATTCCACCATATTTTGGCCGAAAACACCATCTTTTGCTTAAGATCTTCACTCCTTTACTTCCTAATCCTTCAAGGTATGTTTCCTTTCATGATTTTGCACATATTTTATGTATTTCTAGTTTAGATCCGTGTGGTTTTTTTATTTTTAGGTCAAGATTTGGTGGTTTCCTTCATAAGTTTAATGAACCCACAAATCTTGTTGTTTTAGTTTTAATTTTTTATGTTTTTTTCGATTAGTGTTGAATTCGTGCACTACCCGGTCCAAATCTCTTCTATTATGTGTCTTATTGATAAATGTAGAAGATTTGGGCATTTTTGTTAAGAAAATATTTGAAAACTGCAGGGTGTGCACGGTAGTGCACCTGACCCGCACGGTCGTGCGACCTTGGTGCACGACCGTTCGTACCGAGAAAAATAGGCTGCACTGCCAGTGTACAAGGCAGTGTAGCCTCTGGCCTACAAACCAAAAGGACCTGCATGACCGTGCACCTCAGGTGCACGACCGTGCAGGCTGAACATCATCAGGTCAGAATCTTCGCAGTTCCGTTTTGCACAACTGGGACCTCATTTTTTGTTATACTAACAGTTGGGACTTTATTTTTGTATGCAGATGGCCCACCCGTTTCTCACTTTTGACAACCGGAAAAAGAAGGAAGCCCCGTGTTTGGATAAACTCTTTAAGTTATGGGGCCAAAGAGACGCGATCGGTACCCCCATTAGACTGGATTGGAACCTGCTGACCACGTTAAACCAGCGTGAGAGATTTGATGGGATGATTTCGCCATACTTGGCGAACTTGCTAAGAATCGAGCAACCTGTCTACATGGAGCTTACAATAGAGTTCCTAGCCTCCTACTCTTATCGAAAACCAAAAGAGGGGGAGGTTAGAAACTTCCACGAATAGGATGTGCGGTTTAGGCTTGGGGGAAATGGTATAAATGGTCGGTGGCAAAGCAAGGACGGAGGCTATTGATTTACACACATGAGGACATTGATTCGGGTGAATTCCCCTCGATTCATAGCTTCGTTGATAATGATGAGCGGGTAGCATTCTGGGCTTCGATAGCTATTAGTCCACCTTATAACACGAGGTCGGCCAAAGCCACGAAGATTAAGGATCCGCTAATCTGGATGATGCACCATATTTTCAGCCACACCATGTGTGGCCGTAAGGACAGTTCTGGGAACTGTCCCACTCCTGATCTGCTATACATGTACCATCTTTTTGAGGGTGCCCCTTTAAACTTGGCTGTACGGATGGCCGAGTTCTTTCTCACTGCAGGGGGACTAAGGAAGGGAGTGAGATACATGGTGGGGAGTACATCACCGAGCTAGCCGAGCAGATGGACATTTTGACCGGCGAGGTCAAGGCCACTTTGACTCATGTCACAGCTGGGATCACACTCGTTCTCCGATCGCTTAAGGCCCAGGGCCTGATTGCTGAGACACCGGAGGGGCCACGCCTTATGAGCCATGATGTGATATGGGACCCCGTGCCACCGGTGGAGGATGAGGAGATGCACGACCAGAATCCAGGGGCGGTGGTGACGCACCACATGGTACACCACCACATATTCCCCAGCACTCTCCTCACCACATCCCCCAGCATGAGCAGTAGTGGCCGCCAGGCATCCCATTCTACCTAGAGTTCTACACTCGATTCCAGGCCATGGAGCTGAATGTTCAGAACATCAGCATGCAGCAGGGATTGATTCGACAGGACCAGCAGTTCATGCGCGACAGTATGGAGCGCGTCCAGCAGGATGTCCAATACGGGTTTGAGTATCTTTTCGCAAGGTTGGAGTTGGTTCATCCGGGTTACTTTAGTAACCCCCCCCCCCCCCCTCGTACCCATATGGAGCACCACCTGGCGACCAACCAGGAAGCTCCGGTCAGCATCACAGGGACGGGGATGACCAGTAGCCGCTTCCACTGCATTCCAGCATTTGTTAATATTTTATTTTTTCTTCTTTAGTAATTTATTTTGAACATTTGGTTTGTATTGTATTTGAACTATTTACTTTCAGCATTTTAATTTTTAATTTAGTTTGTTTATGTTTGTGGATGATGATGAGTGGGTTTGATATGTTTGTTGTGTCAAAAATGTTGACTGTGCAGGTAACTGGCGAGCACCGTTGTCGATGCTTTTGCTGTTCATTTACTCGACTATTTCTTCGACACTAGGGGAGTATTATTCTCCTTTTCCCACAATAGTTAGCTAATTCATAAATTCTATCTATTTTAACATTGAGGACAATGTGACGCTCTTGTTGTCCTCTTGTGTGTGTGTGTGTGTATATATATATATATATCTAAAAAAACCTTTTAAAGTACATATATGTATATATACTCATATAAACATCAAGCCTAACTAATTTTTGATAAAGATAACTTGAGGCGCGACAAACAGACGAGATACGAGCATGTTTAATTCGTACACTTGCACCCATTTCCTTTCGGTTACGTGAGCGTTTGAGCCTTAGAATAGATTTCAATTCTTTGACATGCTTTCGAGTGAGCCGGATGTTTTGTGCAATTTAGAACTTGTCATTAGCATAGTTGTTTAGATCAGATACGTGTGAGAGTGTACGAATATGATTGAGGCATTTAGGATACCCTTTTGATTTATCCTTTCTTTTCATTCTATATGTTTTCCGCACCCAAATGTTATCCACTAGTAAACCATGCTGAACCTAATCCCGTGTTTTTTCTTATTTACCACACCATTTCACCACTAAACCAAATTTAGCCTTTTTCTTTTAAACCTTTTGTGTTAAAACTCGGTTTAAGTTATTGTTTAACTAGTATATGTGTTATAAATAGTTTGTTTTCGGGTTTATATATTTAGAACACGTATGTTGATTATATTAGTCTTAGTTATCAATTATATATCATAGATATATATATTGTTAAAAAATATCCAAAAAATAGAACACCATAAAATAAGGTGAATTAGCAGTTTTTAGAGCTATAAAGTTAGAAGTTATATGTTTAGCTCGATTTAAAATAAAAATCGCCTATATTCGCGTGTGTGTTGTACAATTGTATTTATTACTTTTAGTTAGACATAACCGCCGGGTTTTAGCCGATTTGTCACTGTAAATATCCATTCCACACCCTTACCTTTGCCTAACATTACAACCCTTATAAGACCTCTTGATTTGAGCTTTTTCACACGTTAGTTGGTGAAGACTAGATCTTTTGACAAGCTTATGATATTGGATGATTCATTGTCTTGGCAATGGAGCGATTTACACATACACATTACACGTATGTATCATAAATAAAACCGAGTGTGTGTTAACATTGTGAGTCATGTACGGGTTTGCGTGCTTATAGATCGGAAGTGAATCGTCGCTTTTTAGTTATCTTGTCGCCTGTTTTTATATCTTTGTTGGCTTGATTATTATCGTTTGTACATGTTATATTTTGTCTTTATTGCCACTTGGCGAGTTTTTCGTTTATTTTTGTTTAGTTGTTTGCTTGAGGACAAGCAAAGTTCAAGTGTGGGGAGGTTTTATATACGTTAAAATATACATATATAAATCCCCGATTAAACTCCCAAATTACGCGTTTTCGACCATAATTGCACGAATTTGGTACTTAACCGCTTCATATGTTTATTGAAGGTATTAAGCAACGCCCCAAAGACAAAATCGAAGAAATCAGACGAAATCTGGACTGAACGGACAGTTGCTGCACAATCAGGCGAATCTGGAAGATGTGCACGGTCGTGCAAGACTTGTGCATGACCGTGCGGGTCCATTTGATTCGGCAACATAGGGCTGCACTGCTAGGGCACACCAGATTCCTGGACACACAGACCAGCACTCCCGTGCACCAGCCCGTGCGACTCAAACCTCTCGGCTGCACTGCCAGTGCACCAGGCAGTGCAGCCCTTGTACCCGGACACAACCTGACCCACATGACCGTGCACCCCAGGAGCACGACCGTGCGAGACCCAATATATTTTCAGTAACAAGTAGCCAACGTGCCTGTCACGTCAAAAGATAAAGTGCACGACTGTGCACTTAATGTGCACGACCGTGCACAAAACCCAAACTTGTATAAAAACAGAGCAGAACACACTAATCAAATATTGGGTAATTTCTGGACAAGTTGGGGCGATTTCTGAAGCTAACGAAGTGCTACAAAGGCGAGGAACAAGCTCGGGAAGCCATTCGATTCATCTATCATCATCCAATCCTTCACATTAGCATTTTTATGGTTTGATCCTATAATCTATTTATGATCCAAATCTGATTTTGTATGCTTCTTGTGATGTTTATGTAGTGATTGGAAGCCTACGGGCAAAAACACTAGTATGTACTATGTAGAAACAATCATTTGTATAGTTTAATCATGTCTTGTATGAATTTGGCGTCATGACTTAATCTTGATGATCATAATGCAACCTTGTTTCATTGTTAATGGATTTGTAGTTATGTTTTATTGACTTTGATGATTGCCGAATGTGTTGGGCGGATACATGTTGAAAAAACGTCTGTTTAATCATCTGGTAGTAGACTAGTTAACTTGTTAATAAGTTTACACCATGAAACTGTAACCGGGTATTGGTTTGGTTAAAGTCAGTCGAATAATGATTAGAAATGCTTATCGGCACGTAAAAGGGTTTTAAAGCTTAATGGTGTTGTTACTGATCTTTGACACGGTTAATGATCTTTGCTAGTTATTTTGGTGAAAATAGCGATCTTAGTAGATCTGTGTTCAAAGTTGGTAAAATGGAATAGGTTGTGAAATGCTCTACTTTATGCTAGTCTAGGTGGTTGTATTGTGTATTCAATATTGCTTTCCTGGATTAGTGAGGTTAGAAAACTCTTAACAGATGACTAACTTATCTTTAGAAGATTTGCATGAAATCATATCAGCTGCTCGCTAATAAACGACATGAGGTGGTTAACGTGTGTATTCGTGTTTGCTTTCTGTATAGTTGTCATGTTAGGATTCCCGAAAGGGATACTAATTGTCGGAAAATGGGAATGTTGATCATGCGCCTTTATATCATATGATATGTAGATGACATGCTAGGATTGATATATTATAGTGTATATAGTTATATTTTGTATTTGGAGTCTTACATATGTTAGTTTGATGTTTTAGAATTAATTTAGTTTAAACAAACTTCCACTTATCTTTTACTGGTAAATTGGGGATAGAGTTTTAGTGCAATTGCTCCGCGCGCGTCAATGGATCGATATCTGGTTCTTATCTATACTTACTACATATATGACAGGGTACACTTGCCCTTTTTGTGTGTATTTTAATGTTGAGGTCTAAACCATTTTTATAAATATTAAAGCAAAAACGTGTGAAAATTCAGTGCTAAATTATGCGTACCGTCACGCACGTCAGTCGCCCTCTGACTGGCTCCATGTCTGTCCAGATCTGAGTGAATCTTCTTCATTCTTAATCTTCCGTGCCTCGTACCAAAAGCTGTCTCTAGGCAAATATTTGGCGCATGTTGGTACCCGCACAGAATCTCCTGGAGTACTGATGTGAATGAAGTTACATCACACTTGAAGTCACCTCCCGCGCTAAGCTAGTTCTGCGGAGTGTCTCCGCGGTGTGGGGAGGCTTATCTCTATTTGGCTGTGCTGATGTGCTCGGCGCGTGTTTTGTCGGAAAGTGGGATAGGGTTTGCCATCCGCGCGAGGATTAGGCTCCCTATCCCTTCACCTTTGATGTAACATTTAACACCAACAAGTATGTTTTTAATTTTTAAGTTTCATATCCAACTATTATGTGTTCATAGATTTTTAAAAACTATGGTTTTTATACCATTTACCGAATTGATAACCACTGTCGGAATGTCACACTTGGGGCAGGATTGTTGTCATCTGAGACAACTGAATCATACACATGGTTGTTACAATCATTTGCCAAATCTTTTGGAAAGCATCCAAAAGTGGTTGTAACCGATCAAGACCCTGCCATGAAAAATGCTATCCAGATGGTTTTTCATAATATCAAACACAGATTATGCATGTGGCATATCATGAAGAAAGTTTATGATAAGGTCATATGTTGCATATAAATAAAAGGGTGTGTTTGTTTATTACATGAGTGCGTTTAAATAACATTATAGTAGTTTAGAATATAGTGCATGCTTCCAAAGTTATTTTAACGTGCGTTTGATAGTTTCCATTGATTTTTATGTGAATGCGTCCAAAAGTTAATAACGTGCATTTGTTTCTCTGTTTTTGTTTTTAGGTGGGTAGTGCATTATGCAGTGATGATGAATTTAAAAGGAGAATTTGTGCAATTGTATGGATAGACTCAATCAGTCCAGAGACATTTGATTTCAAGTGGGCGTACTTATTGTCGATTACAAACTAAATGAGAACAATTGATTGACGGCCATGTTTAATTTGAGATCAATGTGGATACCTGCTTTTTACCGGGATGAACCTATTCCTGGCCTAATGAGGACAAAATCAAGATCTGAGAGTGAAAATCATTTTATTTTTTTTGCCAAGTTGCAAATTCTCAGTTGACTCTTGTTGAGTTTTTCAATCACTTTGAAACTTCCCTTGAAGCTCGGAGATTCAATCATAGAAAGAATGACCATGATTCAAGACATACCGTTCCTGATTTTTGGACTAGGAACCCTAGTGAGGAAGATGCATCTAAAATATTTACATGGACTATCTTCTTTGATATTCAGAAAGAAATATATGCCACTCATGAAGGATTAATAAGTGTTCATATGCAAAAGGCTGAAGAAGGTTTTTTAAAGATTTATGTTAATGATCCTCAAGCACATGGTCAAGGTTTTCTTGAGGTTTTTTTTTTTTTTTGCTTTTTTTTAGATTTTAAAGATACTTAGTGCGTTTAAATATGTTCATACGTGTGTCAAATCATAAAAATAGTTTTTAACATTTTTACAAGTTCTTTTCAAGAAGGAAGTTGATGAGGGTGTTGAGGATGTTACTACATTATGTACCTGTAGGAGGTTTTTAGCAGTACTGCCTGCTTTGTAGGCATATATTTTTTGTATTAAGGTTGATGAAATTTAATAGATTCTCGAAGAGATACATTCTGAAGAGGTGGACAAAAGACGTTGTTCAAAATGAAATCAAGTATTCATTTGAAACAGGAGAGCTTGGTGATGACAAGATGAAAGAAGCTAGACATATTGCAAAGGAGATAGTCTTGGCCGGTGAATATCTTGCAAACAATTTAATTGCATATTTATCTGAGTTAACTTTGGTTAACGATCAAATGAAAGAGATGGTTAAGAAGGTTGATGATGGTAGGTTTAAGAGACCCAGCCATCAGAAGAAGTCTGACAGGTATGCTTCTCTTCTTGGTTATGAGAAACCACCAGAGGCCAAACCCACTATTCGACTGCCGAATGGTATCAAGAACAAAGGTCGTGGTAAGCAGAAGCGTATAAAGTCCAGCAAGAAAAAAAACAAGTTAGTCAAACCGACAAAAGGAAAAGAACTTGTGTGATATGCGGAGAGAAAGGCCATGATCGACGAAAACATTTGAAGGAGGGTGGTTCAACCCAACCACAAGTTGAACAATATGACCAGAATGTCGAAGATGAATTTGAAGATAACAAAGAGGTGGAATTAGAAGATTCTGATAAAGAGGAGTTTGTCTTAGATATGTGCTTGACTCTGTAAATTTTACTGTGTTTAACAAGTGCGTCTGAATGTTTACAACGTGCATTTAGTTTTGTTTTTTTTTCTCAGTTACTTTAAATTTTTATATAGGTGCGTCTGTTTGTAAAGTAAGTGCATCTAAAGATAAACAATAAGTGCGTCCAAAAATAGCTAATAAGTGCGTCTATTCCATTACTATTAAAATCCATAGAAGTTACAGGACCACCATCACCACCACCATTACCACCACTATTTAACACCATCAACTACAACCACCATCACCCCCACCACCAAAAACCATAAGAATCACCACTCAAAACAACCACCATAATAAAAAAAAGACATACAAACACAAAAAACCATCATCAAACCACCCTAACCCATCCATCACTTGCCACCCAAGATTGCATCTCTTGCCTTCTGTTTTGCTGCAATGTTCTTCATGATGCAGGTTTCTATGTTGTTAAGTGCCTGACATATGAGATTATCAAAAGATGCTTGCGTCTGGAGTTGCTCAATAGCTGCATCACTGAATGGTGTTTTTCTTCATTCATCAGCTTCTCAATTAGATCCAAGTTCTTCATATATTGCATTTGGACCTCATTTTGTGCTCCTAGAACTACACGGGATGAGTTGATGCCATCTCTGACTTCAGAGATGCAATCTATCATGATCACAGTCTTCACTTGGAGATTGTTGATTGCATCAATGTAGTTTTCTGCCATTTATTTTTAGTTTCTACTTTGTATGTGACTCACTATGTGTTTGATAGTTTATTTATAGACCAAAAAGTTATTTTTTGTTAGGATCTGAGTTTGATTGTTTTGATTGTTTAACTAAATATGGTAATAATGACATGAAAATAGAATGAAAGTGCAGCGGAATAATAAACTGTTAATCAAAACAAGAGAGTAAATGTTTTCAGATCGAAAGCTTTCATTTATCTAAAAGATTACAATCGTACAATTACTCCCCCTCAGCCTGATCACACAGTGTTTGTCTGAGAGAATGTTCGTGTGTGTGATGCAATAGAACAGTACAAGCACTATTCTATTTATAGACAGACTCAAAGCACTGATGACCTAAGCTGACGTCACCTAAGACAGTGACCTCTAACAGAATAACAAACATAAACATCTGCCTATTACAAACTACTGTTACATTGAAAGCCCTGATATTAAACAGCTGTTGTAGGAAAACTCTGATGGTCTTGTATCCACTGCTGGAGCCTAAGTGCTGTTGGTTCCAGCAGTGCTTTGGTCTTCAGTACTTGAATCAGCAGTTGTTCTTCATCAGACCTTTGGTCAGCAGTTGTTCTTCATCAGTTGTTTATTCAGCAGTTCTTTGTATCAGCAGTTGTTAAGCAGTTGTTTGGATAGAACAGTTGTTAGGGTCAGCAGTCTTTTGGGAGAAGTAAGTTGTAAAGACTGTTTATTCAAAGGATCAAACTGTTAGCATATTTTGGCTTTCTAATCATCTGTTCTTCTCCAGGTCAGCAGACCCAACAATCTCCCCCTAGAACAGATGATGCCAAAACTCAGCTTTATTTATTGATCTTTATTCCTCATCAGACTTTCTCTGATTTGACCTTTGAACTGTAATTCAAAGTTCAGAGCAAACAAGTCTTCTTCATCTCTTTCTAGGTCCAGATTTAGCAATGTTTGGTGATCTTCTGCACATAGGCTGTAAGCATCATCCATGTTGATCTTCTGAACCCTTCCATCTGACCTGAGCAATGTCAATTCATGGTTGTCTTTGTTGACTTTCCACTTTAGAATTTTTGAGTCAGTGGATTTGCTGAGCTGAAGTTTTATTCTTGATGAGTTGGGTGAAGGTGGTCTTCCAATGAGTTCTCTAAGCTTCTCTGTTGTAGGATCAGAGAAGAAATGGACTTGATTGAAGAGCCCTTCCTTGATGAATGTATCAGCAAACTTCCTTTGATCTTCCTCTGACATTTCCTTCTGTTTCTTGAACTGTCTTCTTGCAGCAGTTGTTAGGTCAGAGGTGTCAAGTAAGCTGTCCAAGGTAAAGGTCTGTTGGGGTCTCTTTATCATTGGCTCATCAGTTTAAACAGGTTTTCTTGGTAGGCTGGGATCCTTCTTTCTGTTTTCTTCCTGACTTTTGTATGTCTCAACCAACCTTAACTCAGACCATCTGGAAACTGACCTCATCTCCCCATAGTTGGCAGCTACTATCTCTTGCCTCATCCTTTTAAACTTTAAGGCTCTGACTGGGTCTCTGCCTTTGCCAAAGTTAGGAGTAGAGACTTTAGCCTTGGGGTCTTTGGCTATTTCTTCAATTCTGAGTAGTTCTTCTCTCAAAGCATGTGTGGTCCAACCATTGAACTGCTTTTTGTTTGCTTTGTAAGGCTTGGTTGCCATAATCTGTTCCAAAAGAGATTCCCTTACCTCCTTTTCCAAGTCTACACTGAGAGGCATGGAGTTGCTCAGGGTCTTAGCAAAGTCTTCAATCCTTCTGAGTTTGCTAAGCTCTGCTGAATGGATGCCCTGAGCAGTCATGTCATCCTTCCCTTTGCATTTCTCCCTGATGATGGCATCCACCTGTTCACTTTTGTATTTCAGATAAGTATCAATGTTGAGGGGAATAGGGAAGTTTGGGAGAGATGGGAAGGATCTGTCTGATGGCTGTTCAGTATTGTAGAAGGATTGTAATTCCCCCTTGAGTAGATCAAGTTCAAGGGGATACTGAACAACCAATGGTGTAATGGTTGGTGGTGGTCTATGGGATCTGAACTTGGATGTGTGTGGTGAGAATGATGTGATTGGAATAGCTGTGATAGGAGGAGTGGATTGTGCAGTTGAGATGGTGTTTGGTGATGTGTGTATGTTTTCATCATGTACAACAAAGGTTGATTTTCTCTTCCTTGTGTACATGATTTTAGGTGATGGTGATTTGGTAGCAGTGGTTGGATTAACATATGTTGGCCTTTTAGTAGAACCAGCAGATGTTGGGGTTTTGGCTGGTGATGTAGGTTTGGTGGTTGTTTGTTCAGGTGTGTATGTTGGTTTGGGTACAGTGGTTTGGGAAGCAGTGTTTTGGGTAGTTTCAGTGTTTTGGGTGGCAGTGGTTTCAGTAGCAGTGGTTTTGTCAACAGAGGTGTTTAACTTAGATGGTGGTTTTCTAACATGCTTAGCAGGTCTTTTCATCCTTTTAGAGGATCCCACATCTTCTGTTTCCAGCTGTTGTTTCTTCTTGAGTTCAATTAATGATTCTACTTTAACTTCCAAGGTGTCAGCTCTTTTCTGTTTTTCTTGAGCAGCCTTTTCAGCTTCTATATTTGCAGAGTCATCTACTGCTTTATTCTTCTCAGTGGTTTGTTGTGGTGGTGCTGTTGGTGTTGCTTGTTGTTGTTGTTGTGGAGCTGATTTGGTAGACTCTGGTTTCTTGGCAGACTTGGCTTGGCCTTTTTGAGGAGAAGGAGGACAACCAAAAGGATCTAGTTTTGGTAGCCTATCTCTGCCACTCTCCCCCTTTTTGGCATCATCAGCCGTGAAAGCATCATCAGTTTCATCCCTGAGGATGGTGGTAGGGGCAGAGCCAGTATTCTTCAGCAGGTGGTCCTTGATGGCTTTAATATCAGCATGGGTATCTTTGTACCTTGCATCTACCATATTCCTGATCTCAGCCATGTAAGTCTCATGTGTCTGATCAGCCAGTTTTCTGTGAGCTATGTTGATGGGGAAACTGATTTCCATAACTCACTGGCTATATCAGCTGTTGATGGTTGACTCTTGGAAAGGTCTGCAATGGAGCTCAGTATAAGCTTGACATCAGATTTGATGTCAGCTACAGAGGTTTCAATTACAGAAACTCTGTTCGTCAATTCTTGGTATTTTGACCCATCTCCTAAGTTAATAGGATCATCTGAGTCCCTACCAGTGGTAGTTCTACCTGATTCAGTCCTAATAGGTGAATCAGATGCCCCTTTTTCTTGGTACTGTGGACTTCCAACTGTTTTTGGAGACACTATAGTCGCTTCAACAGTTGTTGCCTTCAAGGGAGTCTTAGCTATGTAATCACTGTCCTGATGTGAGACAGTGGTCTCTACATCAGTAGTGGCTGCTCCACTTGAAAACTCACCTATAGTTGCATTGAACTCAGGTGGTGTAACCTCCTCTTCTGTTTGTGGGATAGCAGATTGAATATTCTCAGGACCAGTCACATGTGGAAGTATACTCTCAGTGACAGGTGGAAGAGAGGAACTGGGATCTTCCTGGGATTTTTCAATTGCCTCAAACAGAGGTTGCATGGTTTGTGGGACATGATGTGATGGTGAGGGTGGAGGAGTAACAAGAGAATTAGCCCTGGGAGAGGGGCTTGTGAACATATGGCCAAGTGACTCAAATGTATCATGATGTGTGTCCCCTTGGCTTACAACATGATCCTTTTGGGAGGATTCATGAGGAGTTTGGTCAGGTGGAGGTATGTCCAACTGTTGTGAGGAAGTAACAACAGTGGTTTCAGGTTGCTTTTGTGGTGCAACAGAGGTTTCTTCTGGTACCTCAACATCCAGAAGCCTCATTTGTGGTTGAGTGGTGGTTTTTGTGGATGGATGTTTCTTTTTGGAAGTGGCTGGTGTGGGTTTCACAGCACTGGATATAGTGCCATGATCACCAGGAGCAGTGGGCTCAACAACAGAGGTTTTGACAACAGTTGTTGTCTTTGTCCTCTTTGCTTGTGTTTTAGAAACTTTTGACACTTTAGACACCTTTTCTTGGGTGCTTCCACCCAGCATTCTAGTGAAAGTTTCATCAGTTAAGCTTTTCATTTGCATAGCCTCACCCTTTTTGAAAACTTTTTCTGGTAAGACTTTTTGTAAGATTACACTAAGAATTTTTGGGTAAATAAGAAAAGCATTGTTAGACCCAGACTTGACTGCTTTCACATTTGATACCAAGTCCATGAACAATCCCTGGGAAAGATTGAAGTCAGAGTTTGACAACATGGCATATCCCAGATATTGCATCCTTAATGGAATTTCATTAAATGATGTGGACTTAGCAGAGACACAAAGAAGAAGAGTATGGAAGAAAAATTTCATGACTGGAGGGAAAAACTTTTTGAAAAGAGTTGATCCAGTCATCTGACCATCATACCCTCTTTCTTGGAACTCAGTGTGAAACTCTGTTTTAGTAAAAGAATCCTTACCTGCCAGGTCATTCAGTGTGAAGGTTGTGGATATGGTTTCAGGGGTAATTACGATACTGGTTTCTCCAATTTTGGAAATAATGGAAGTAGGCTTTTTGTCTTGGAGTAGAAACTCAGCATTCAACCAAAATTCTTGGAGAGTATCAAGATAAATGGGGGCGTTAGCGGTTAAGATGGGTAAGTATTTGGAGTTTAGAAAAATGTCGATTGTGGAATGGAATGAAACATCGTCATCTGTTTTAATCAGATAGGGGAGACAATTGTGAGTGGCTTTAGCTTGAAGATCCATTTTAATGGATTTCGAAGGTGAAGAAGATTGAAGTTTGATGAAGGGTTTGAGAATGAAGAAGGCGGTTATCAGTATTTTGAATACAATGAGACAGTGTAACGTCTGTTGTGGAAAAACAGGGTTTTTATAGGCTCAATGAAACCGCTGATGTGGCCAAACCTCTGCTTATTTGAGCAGACGTGGCAATCATCTGATGGATGAAACATCTGGTGGAGAACAGCTGTTTTTGGCAAACAACTGATACAAACAGCTGATGGATCCAACTGTTTTTTTTTATAGATATAGTATAAATATATAAGGAGACAGTTGTTTTATCTGAACAGATGTTCTGAAACAGATTTTTCAACTAACAGTTGTTTTATCTGATCAGATGTTTTGAAACAGACTTTTCAACCAACAGTGGAAATGAATGAAACAGTGGTTGTTTTATCTGATCAGATGTTAGAAACAGATTTTTCAACCAAACAGCTGATTTTTAAAAAAAAAATTTGATTTTCTGAAACATTTTATTATGATTTATTGAAAATTGATTTGTTTAATCCATGTTTAACATACCAATTCTGGAAATCAGATTTGTAAAGGTAGATGTGTCTAAAGCTTTTGTTAACACATCTGCCAACTGATCCTCTGTTGGAACATGGTGTAAGGAAATCAAACCTTTTTCATAGCTGTCTCTGACAAAATGATGTCTTATGTCAATGTGTTTGGTAGTGGAATGAGAGACTGGATTCTTGATGATATTTTCAGCAGCTTGGCTGTCCAACATGAGTGGAGTCCGAAGTGCAGTTATCCCAAAATCCAGTAGTTGATTTTGAATCCATATGAGTTGGGCTGTACAGCTTGCAGCAGCAATGTATTCAGCTTCAGCTGTTGAAGTTGAAACAGCTGCCTGCTTTTTGCTTTGCCATGAAACTAAGGCATTCCCTAGAAATTGGCACCCTCCTGATGTGGATTTTCTTGTGGTGTGACAGCCAGCAAAGTCACTATCTGAATAACCTGAAAGCTCAATGTTTCCATTAGCAGGATACCAGATACCAAGTGTGGGAGCACCTTTGAGGTATCTGAATATCCTTTTCACAACAATAAGGTTTGACTTTCTGGGTGAAGCCTGGGATCTGGCACAGACACAGGTAGCAAACATAATGTCTGGCCTAGATGCAGTTAGGTACAGTAAAGACCCAATCATACATCTATAATGTGTTTGATCAACCAGTTCATCCTTGTCATCAATAGTGAGCAGCTTGACTGTACTCATGGGTGTACTACATGGCTTACAATCATTCATCTCAAATCTGGTTAATAAATTCTTTACATATTTGTTTTGGTGAATGAATGTGCCATTTTGCAGTTATTTCACTTGAAGACCAAGGAAACACTGAAGCTCACCCATGGCACTCATCTCAAACTCTGCTGTCATGAGTTTTCTGAACTCTTCACACATTTGGTTACATGTGGATCCAAAAATGATGTCATCCACATATATTTGAACAATCATTAAGTGTTTCCCTTTCCATTTAAGAAATAAAGTTTTGTCAATTTTACCTCTTGTGAAACCAATGGATAAGAGAAATGTGGAAAGAGTTTCATACCAGGCCCTTGGTGCTTGTTTGAGTCCATACAAAGCTTTCTGAGCTTGTAGACATAGTCAGGATGGAATGTGTCTTCAAAACCAGGTGGCTGACATACATAGACCTCCTCCTGAATTTTGCCATAAAGGAAAACACATTTGATGTCCATCTGATACACCTTTATGTTGTGGTTGACAGCAAAAGCTAAAAATAGTCTGATGGCTTCTAGTCTTGCTACAGGAGCAAAAGTCTCATCATAATCTATTCCCTCTTCTTGTCTGAAGCCTTGAACCACAAGCCTGGCTTTATTCTTGACAACAATACCCCTTTCATCAGTCTTGTTTTTGAAGACCCACTTTGTTCCTATAGGACAAACATCCTTAGGAAGTGGTACAAGCTCCCATACTTGTTGTCTTTTGAATTGAAGGAGTTCTTCTTGCATGGCTTCTACCCAACTGTTGTCTTTCAGTGCCTCTTGGTACTTGACAGGTTGTGTAAGGGATAAGAAACCTGCAAAAAGACAGATATTTGAGGATTGGCTTCTTGTGAGCACACCCTCTCTGATGTTGCCAATGATCTGGTCTGGTGGATGAGCTCTTAAGTAAATAAGATCTCCCTGATATGGAACAATGGCATTTTGAGGTGATGGACAGAGGTTTGGTGACTCTGTTGGTGTAACATCTGTTGGTACTTCTGTAGTGCCATCAGATGTTTGGAATGGTAATGGAGGAATGGGTCCAAGTGGTGTGAAACTTGACTGACTTTTGTCAACAGATGATTGACTTTTGTCAACAGATGATAGATCAGTGGTTGTGAGGGGTGAAACAGTGGTTTGAGGATAAGACTGGCCAACAGTGGTTGACACAGCTGTGGCAGAGTTTTGACAATTGTTTTGAACAACTGCTTCCTCTGAGGCAGAATAGACTTTGTAGTGACTGGGGATCACAACATCTGTTCTGTAATCTTGTTGTGGAGACTGTGGAATACCTGCATTGTTAGCTTTAACAGTGATATCTTCAAATTTGAATTTATCTAAATCAAATAGTTCAGCAGGGTTTGCAGGGATTTTTAAAGATGAAAGTTCATTGAACTTTACATTCAGAGTTTCTTCTATTGTCTTAGTCCTTGTTTTAAACACTTTGTAGGCCTTAGCAGTAGAAGAATATCCCAGAAAATAACCACAGTCTACTTTGGCTGCAAATTTTGAAATGGAATCTTTGAGATTTAAAATGAAACATGGGCAGCCAAAGATTTTGAAGAATGAAATTAATGGTTTGATTTTGAACAAAATTTCATAAGCAGTTTTTTGATGTCTGGGGTTGATCAAAACTCTGTTTTGAACATAGCAAGCAGTGTTTACAGCCTCTGCCCAAAAGGACAGTGGCAAACCAGAATCTGCTAGCATGGTTCTTGCAGCTTCTATAAGAGTTCTGTTTTTCCTTTCAACCACCCCATTTTGTTCTGGTGTTCTTGGGATGCTGAACTGCCTCACAATCCCTTTTGACACACAGAAGTCATCCAACTCCTTATTTTTAAACTCTGTTCCATTGTCACTCCTGAAGACTTTTACTAGCAAGTCATATTGTTTTTCAACTTTGGTGACAAAGTCCTTCAATATACCTGCAGTCTCATCCTTAGAATGTAAAAAGTAAGTCCATGTAAACCTAGAAAAATCATCAACTATGACAAGACAAAATCTCTTTCTTCTTAGACTCATGATTTTAACAGGGCCAAACAAGTCCATGTGCAACAATTGTAAACATTGACTGGTTTTGGACTCATCAATGGATTTGTAAGAGCTTTTATGTTGTTTCCCTTTTAAACATGAAACACAATGCTCATCACATTTAAATTCTTTTGATGGTAAACCTCTGACAAGGCTTTGTTTGGAGAGTGTGTTAATAGTATTAAGGTTGGTGTGACCCAATCTCCTATGCCACAATTCTGTCTCCTTAGTGGAGGCAGCAGAAAACAGACAGACATTTGCCATAGGATTGTCCTTTAACATATCAACAACATACACATTGCCACTTCTATGAGCAACAAGTTGTGCTTTGCTCTCAGCAATAATGGTATCAATCTTTTTCACCACTTCTGGCCCAATAATCTTACAAGTTTTCTTTGTGAAAAATGAGCCATAACCTTTGTCACTCATTTGTGAAACACTCAGAAGATTAAACTTGAGATTATCAATAAGATTGACATTTTCAAACTTGAGTTTTCCAGCTTGTACAGTCCCTGAACCCAACACCTTACCTTTTGAATCATTACCAAAGGATATATCACCCCCTCCATGAGCCAAGAAGTCCAGAAGAAGGGCTCTACATCCTGTCATGTGCCTGGAGCCTCCACTATCTACATACCAAAGACTATCTAAACAAGCAGAAGCTCCCTGCACATCAGTAAATGATTAGTTTTGGTGAGTGTCCAAAGCCAGTTTGGCTTTGGATGGGTCCTCAGACCTTTCAGACTCAAGCTTTGGAAGGTGATCAGTGGTTTGGACCAATTTCTGAATTAAGTTCAACAACTGCTGCTGACCATTTGCCAGTGCTTGGATGTCAACACTTGGGGCAGCAGTTGTTTGATCACTTCCTGACAGATGATAATACCCATATGGATTTCTGTTCACTCTTGGTTTAGAGGGTCTTTTTGGCTCCTCATAAACATGTGGCAGACTGTGACATGGAGGTTGACCATAACCTCTTGGGTATTTGCTTGTGGGTGGAGCATCTGTTACTTGGACATCTCTAGAAGCAGATGTTTCAATCCTTTTTGTAACAGATGTTTGGACAGGGGTGAAGGTCTGTTTGGGCTTTCCTTTTGAAGTACTAACCACAGGGTTTGCAAGAGTTTTGGCTTTGTATTCTTGTATTTTTACATCAAAATTTTTGAGATACAAGCACTCTTTGGTCTTGTGATTCTTTTTCCCACATATTGAGCATATGGCTTTGGAATCACATTCACTTGTTTCTTTGTTAATGTCATATGCTTTTAGAAGAAAACAGTTTTTAGTGACATGATTCTTCTTTTCACAGAAATCACAGAACAAGTTGACAGTCTTTTCTTTCTTCTTCCCCTTTTCAGCCTTCTTTTCAGCAGATGTTTGAGCATCTGCTGGAAGATTTTTCAGGGGAATGACTTTAGCCAAGGGAATGACCTTTGCCTGAGGAGCTGTCTTTCCCTTAGGTGTTTTGAAATCAACAGGTTTGAAATTCTCAAGAGTATCACACTCATCAGACCAAGTAGGTTTAAATTCATACTTTTCAAGTTCAGTAAAAGATGAGGAACCTTCTGTTTTTTCAAGAACAATTTTCTTACCATTTGGTTCAGTGATTTTAATCTCTTGACCCTGCAGGTTTATTGGTATTACCTCAACAGACTTTTGACTCTTTTTATCAGTGTTTTCAAAAGCTGGAGCAGTGGTTTCAAAACCAAAGCCAAACTTCACATGACTTTTAGTTTGTTTGTTGAGTAACATTTCAAAACCTCTACATGATTCCACCCATTTCTCACATTCAACTTGGGTGGACTCAAGCTCACTCTTACAACTTTGATATTTTGCTATCATAGTTTGGAGCTGGTCTTTGGTTATGGTTGCTTCATGTTTTAAGCTGCTTATTTCAGATTCTTTTGCAGTTAAACTTGTTTTTAAATCTTTTGTAAGTTTTTCAAATTTAACTTCATCATCCAAAATTTTCTTTCTAAGGTTTTCATTCACCTCTTTGATGTTAGCAAATGCTATCACACATTTGTCAGAACACAACTCTTTAAGAATTTGAGGAGATACCTTAGCAGCAGCCATCAATGCACAATCACACTTGCACTCACAGTCATCAGATGCACCCCAGGGATCTGTGAGATTCACAACCTCTTCTTCAGGTTTTTCACCTGTAACAACTTCACTAACAACATCATCAGTCACAACATCAGATTCAGTTACCACCTCCTCAGATTCAATCTCATCCACCATGGCCATGAAACAAAAATTTTCTAGTTCATTTTCAGCTTTGGCAACTAGTGCAAAATTTTCATCTGTTAGCTCATCAGGTAGACTGCTCCAATCAACAAAGCCTTGTGTAAAGAAGCTCTGTTGACTGGTCTCTGCAGGAGCAGAGGATGGAGCAACAGTCGTTTGCACTGGCATTTGTGCCTGAGCAACAGGTGTTTGCACATAGTGGATCTGAGGAACAGTGGTTTGGACATACTGGACAGGAACAGTGTTTGAGGACTGTGCAAAATGAGCAGTGTTTTGCACATTTGGTCCAGGGGCATTATAGGAATTCTGATAAGTGTTGGTCTGTGGTCTTTGATTTGGATAGGTTATCATAGGTGTACCATGTTGACCCCTACATTCCCTAGCAAAATGACCAAGTCTATGACATTTGTAACACTTTATCTTTGATTTATCCAACCCAACCTTAAATCTGCCAGTTAACCCTGGAAACCTTCTCCCAGTTTTCTTGTAAAAATTATTAGTTCTTACACTGAGAAGGGCCAATTGGTGCATAATGTCCATTTCTTCCAAATCATCAGGGTCAAAGTATTTCAGGTCATCATACTCAAAGGATATATTGTCAGATGCCTGGATATCACCACCACTTGCTGTGAAAGCATAGTTTGGTGAATAAGAATCAGAGTTAAAACCTGAGTTAAAACCTGAAGTTATGTCAATGAAATGATCATAACTCTGATCCTTAGTGTTTCCAGGCACCTCATCATGACCCAAAAGTGCTGTATTCCCAAATACATAGTCATTAGACACTTTTCCAGAGTCCTGGAGCTTCTTTTTCTGGTTAAGCTCTCTCTCATAGGTCAAGAGCTTACCATGAAGCTGGGTCAGTGATAGGTCTTTAAATCCAATTGAGTTTCTCATCACAATAGCAATAGTGTCCCATTTGTCTGGTAATGATCTTAAAAACCTATGGTTCAAGGTTGAATGAGGGTAAGTAAGACCAACCAATTTTAGTTCACTAATTAAGCAATTAAATCTCTCAAACTGTTGAGTTAATGACTCTCCTTTGACATGACTGAATGTTTCATATTGTTGGTTAAGTATTTCACGATTGTTTTCAATAACCTCCTCAGTCCCACCAAATTGTTCTTTCAGTGCATCCCACAACTCCTTTGCACTGTTACAGTGTAACAACCCAGCATATATATCATTGGGTAGAGCCATGGCCACAATACTGAAGGCCTTAGCATCTAGCTCAATTTTCTGAAAATCCTGGTCGGAGTAGTTTTCAAGTTTCTTTGGCTCAAACACCTTGGGATCTTCAGTACTCGGCACAGTCGGAACATGTGGTCCGAAGATAACCGACTTCCAACACCCAGTGTTTTGTTGAGCTAGAACATGGCTCATCCGACGTTGCCAGATATTGTATTCAGATCTGACAAGCATTGGTGGCTTGTTGTTCGTGCCAGTGTTATGTGGATCGTGATTGATTGAAGCCATTCTCTGATTTTTCAAAAAACAAAGTCTGTTTAAAAACGGTTGAAACGAAATTAAACTATTACTCTGTTTTCAATCTAGCAGACAAACGATATCAATAATTGTGAGCTGATTATTAAATTGATTTGTTAGATCGAATTTAATTGACCAAGCTCTGATACCAATTGTTAGGATCTGAGTTTGATTGTTTTGATTGTTTAACTAAATATGGTAATAATGAAATGAAAATAGAATGAAAGTGCAGCGGAATAATAAACTGTAAATCAAAACAAGAGAGTAAATGTTTTCAGATCGAAAGCTTTCATTTATCTAAAAGATTACAATCGTACAATTACTCCCCCTCAGCCTGATCACACAGTGTTTGTCTGAGAGAATGTTCGTGTGTGTGATGCAATAGAACAGTACAAGCACTGTTCTATTTATAGACAGACTCAAAGCACTGATGACCTAAGCTGACGTCACCTAAGACAGTGACCTCTAACAGAATAACAAACATAAACATCTGCCTATTACAAACTACTGTTACATTAAAAGCACTGATATTAAACAGCTGTTGTAGGAAAACTCTAATGGTCTTGTATCCACTGCTGGAGCCTAAGTGCTGTTGGTTCCAGCAGTGCTTTGGTCTTCAGTACTTGAATCAGCAGTTGTTCTTCATCAGACCTTTGGTCAGCAGTTGTTCTTCATCAGTTGTTTATTCAGCAGTTCTTTGTATCAGCAGTTGTTAAGCAGTTGTTTGGATAGAACAGTTGTTAGGGTCAGCAGTCTTTTGGGAGAAGTAAGTTGTAAAGACTGTTTATTCAAAGGATCAAACTGTTAGCATATTTTGGCTTTCTAATCATCTGTTCTTCTCCAGGTCAGCAGACCCAACATTTTTTAGGTTGTAGTAGTTGAATATTGAATTTTAAGAATTAACTATATTTATTACCAATCAAATCATAGTTAGTGCTTAGTAAGATTTTTTTGAGTTTTTTACCATTTAAATAATCATATATTTAGATAGGTTGATGTTTTACCATTAATAAGTTGTACCACTTGCATTTTTCATCATTACATGTACGAACACAATAAAAAAACATAATCTGTGTATTTTGTCAATCACGTGCGTTTAAATAATACAATAATTGCGTTTACATTTTAATAAACATGAGTTTGTTGTTTTTTGTTTGTACCACCAATGAACTTTAAACGCACGTTATCCTAATTTACCCTTGGTTAGATTAACCCAAACATGATTAGGGTTGTTAATTACCATCTTGCCACCACCTAAATCTAATGGCTGAGAATGCTTCTTACGCTTTGTACGTTACAAAACTTTGTACGTTATCTTTTCCCTTGTTTAAATATATGTAAAATAGGAAATTATATATTTTTAAAGAGTTAACCGTCAAAATTGTCCCAATGGTTTGGTAAAAACTGTTATTTACATACAAACTTTTTGTTTTTTTTTTTTTTTTTGGTCAAAATTGTTCTATGGTTTCAATTATTTGTCACCCTCGTCCGTGACACTAACGTCATTCAGTTAGTCTCAGTTAAGTCAGGGTAATTTCGTCACTTCACGTTTTAAAGTTTTAATTGTCTAAATCATCTCTTCTCCGAATTTAAAAAACTTTAAAGTTTTAATTGCCTAAATCATATCTTCCTATAACTCCATTTCCTTTTCAATTTTTTCAATTCCATCCATTAATGAAACTCTGGAACAACAGAGTGTAACCACCCACCACCCATCTCCACCTTCCACCACCGCCACTCACCACCCACGAAGCGGCTCCAATTGTGAGTATATTTTATCTGGCTCGACCATTTTAGCTCGTAGACTATAAATCAAATTTTCCGGTCATGTGCAACCCCACATAAGTAATGTCTGCAAACCTCCAAACCCTCCAAAACCTGTGGGAAGAAGTCCGCGACCTATCCCTAGGCTCTACCCCAGCCATCGAGCGTCTGGACAGCCCACCAACCCCACTCCACTTCCTCCGTCACTACCTTTCCCAAAACAAACCCTTCATCCTCTCCCCTTCCTTTTCCTCCACCCTCCATTGGCCCGCCACCACTCTCTGGTCCTCCACTCCTTACCTCCTCACCACCCTCTCCTCCACCACCGTCTCCCTCCACCGTACCCCCACAGGCCAAGCCGACTCCCTTACCCCCCACCCCCATATCCCCAACTCCCTCTGCTTCGCCTCCGCTGACGTCACCCTCACGTCATTCCCCGATGCTGTTGATTCTGTTATTGGGTCTTGTAAGAGTAATGGGGGCTGTGTCGGGTATTTGCAACAGCAGAATGATTGTTTTAGAGGGGAGTATGGGGAGTTGAATGGGGATTGTGATCTCGATGTGGAGTGGGCGACCGAGGCGGTTGGGGCGGCCCCTGAGGCGGTTAATTTGTGGATTGGGAATGATTTGTCTGAGACTTGGTTTCATAAGGATTGTTTTGAGAATTTGTATGCTGTGGTTACTGGGGAGAAGCATTTTTTACTGCTTCCGCCTACTGATGTGCATAGGATGTATGTCAAGGAGTATCCTGCTGCCAAATACGAGTATTCTGAGGTATTTGGTTAAGTGTTGTTTGTGCGTATGAGTGTGTCACACTTGCCTGTGTCGATTGCATCCCGTAAACATAACCTTATATGTCAGTAGGTAGTCCAAGCCGCTAGGCAATTTAAGAGCGAGGACTTTTTTAGGGAAGACAATTTTTCAGGGTTTTAAACATGTTTTGGCTAGTTCCAGGTATTTTTGGATGTTTTGCACCACTTTTAGCTGTTTAAACTAGTTCAAGCTGGAATTTGCATAATGTGGCTGTGGCAAGGGGTGTTCAGAATTCGATTTGGATTCGAAAAATTCGAAATTCGATTTAGTTCGATTCGATTACTAAGAATTCGATTCGTTTATTAAGAATTCGAATTCGATTCGATTCGAATTCGAGTCAAGTAAATCGAATACGAATCGAATACGAATTTATGATTTTAAATTCGATTCGATTCGAAATTCGAATAAAAACTGTACATGTATATTTTTTAAATATATATACACACATACACATTATTATATACACATTGAAAAAAAGAACTATATTTTGCTCAAACTTTAAGAACCCGTAGTGTCTACTACAACTTTTACCATAACCATATTTTACATATTTAACTTATACATCACAAAACTCTAACAAACTATACTATCTACTATTTTTACTATTCCCGTATTTGACATATTGTTGTTTATCAATTTTGTAGATTTGTATTTTATATGTTAAAAATAATGAGACAGTATTAGTTTTAAAACTAAAAGTAAAACAGTTTATTATTTATAGTGAATTTGAACTAAATCGAATTTATTCGAATTCGATTCGAATTCGAGTTTCTTATACGAATCGAATACGAATTGAATAAATTGAATTTTAAGCGAATACGAATCGAATACGAATTCAGGTAAAAATATTAAAAATTTGAGAAATTCGATTCGAATAATTCGAAAATTCGTTATTCGATTCGTTGAACACCCCTAGACTGTGACACCTTGATAGCCGCAAGGCATTTTGGCTGCGTGTCTCATCGCCCTCACCTCTTGTGGGCAACTAGGTGTGCTTCAGGTTTAAGTGCTGTTTATGCGTTGATTGATGATGTGTGTCATTGTTTTCGGTGTCGAACATGTACTGAAAACATGGAATGTTACATGTGTCTAGTAGTGGGAAGCTCTAGGCGTAAGACGCTTAAAAAGATGGGGCTTTTTTTAAGCAAGGCACACAATAAATTGACTGTTTTTAGGGTTCTAGGTAGGTTTGGATATTTTAGGCCACCTTTTGCTGTTAGACCTGTTCAGACCGAAAATTGTAGAATTTTTGGCCTAGGCACCTAGGTGTGCGCCTGGGTTGCGTTTGACTACCATGACATGCCATGTATTTTTTTGAACGGCTAATTTCCTCCCTCATTTTTTTACACCCCTTCTTACACCCATTTCTATTGCACCCCTTATTTCAACCCCTTTTAAATATACCCTTTTTTTTTTTTTTTTGCCTCTTATGAGGCTTGAACTCCTAACCTCCCATTTGAAACCCCAACACCTTTACCACCACACCACAAGGGGTGGGGCATGACATGCCATGGTTGATAACGAGTGTTTTGAAAGTGATGGATGGAATTTAAGATTAATGTCAATTGCAAGAGTGATACTTACAATAACCACATTGACGAAGATAACGGTGTTTTAGCTTTGAAGATGTTTAAATTTGTCAGCCAATTAAAATGCTTAGTAAACTCATTTACATATGCATGAAATTTCAGCAATTTAGTAGTTCATCCACTATAATCACCTAAATAGGAAATAGGAAGTATGTAGGTAACTAGGTACAACTGTAAGCCTTTGGTTTCAGTATATGATAGATGAATGTTAATGCATTACATGTGCAAATAGTTTAGTGAAATCATTAAATCTTTCTTGCAAAACTGAAATTTTACATGAGATTTTGATAATCAAAGTCATTACTCAGGTATGTAATGTTACAGGAAACTGGGGAATTCAAATTGGAACTTGAGAATCCACCGCGATATGTCCCTTGGTGCAGTGTGAATCCTTACCCATTGCCTGAAAACCTGGAGAAAGAAATGTCTGAATTCCCATTATACTTTAATGGACCAAAGCCATTTGAGGTCACTGTTAAGGCTGGTGAAATTCTTTACTTGTAAGCTTCTTTCCCATAATATTTTCATGCTCAAATCTTAATAACAAATGCCTTGAAATCATTCATTTCATATAACATTTGAAGTAAAGCGTATTCGTGATTGTGATTGTGATTGCATACTTTCACAAAAAGGGAACTTCATTTGACTCCCTTCATATCCAAATGCAAGGTCATCTCATTTGAGCTGTGTGAAAGGATTAAATATTACAGGAAATTCGCCTCTCAAGATTTGTTTATGTTTCCATTGGCAATCACTAGACATGGTAGTTTGACCCATTTTGTCTATAAATGGGTCGATTTGGGCTGTGTTTTTATCTCAAACAGGTTGAAAGATGCTCTACCAAAAGTTCTTGTACATCTTTTCATTAATAGGTTTAGATTATTGTTGTAATATATGATTTTTGTACTTATGGCTAGCATGTTCTATTTTATTAAAAAACATTGCTGAACATCTCACAAAAGTGTGAAATTTTATACTTATTAGTTCTATTTTTGTCATTTTTGGTTAAACCAAAGACAACCAATTATTGTAATATATTGTTTCTGTAATCAGATTAACATATTAGTTATACATATACCTTTTAAACAATAGAAAAAAATTAATTTTATAAAAATTCTGTGTCAACATACAAGCCTTTCTAAAGATTGGAACAAGTGCTGTTACTTTGATTTTTTTCTTATCAAAATAGAGTTAATAACTTTGTCAAAATACGAGTCCAATCTGATTGTTAATTTTGGTGGTTATGTAGGCCGAGTATGTGGTTTCACCATGTTCGACAGACTCCAGACAGCAGAGGACTCACCATTGCAGTGAATTATTGTAATTTTAATTGAAAAGAATTACAATTTTCATTTGATTGGTTATTATTATTATTCTAATCACATAATAATTCTTCTCGCAGGGTATGATATGCAATTTGATATCAAATATGCCTATTTTAACTTCTTGCAATCACTTCCAGCACCCCACGAACCAACTTCACATAATCTTTTAACAAACGAAAATGCATCTGATGAAGAAGATTAACATAGAGGAAATGGGTTTTTTTGCTGAATCAAAGGTATTTTTTTTTTTTTTTGTAACCTTTCATGCTCTTACATATGTATGATTATTGATTAGCCATCTAGCGTGCAATGCCATCACCCGGGAAGGCGGGTTGGTTAGATCTCAGTTTATTAGGTTTTATTATTTTCTGTTTTGACTAGACTTGTTGTGCCCGTATCTATCAGTGTTGTACCCGTATCTATATGATACTTATGTGCATTTTTATAAATGATCTATACACATTACGTGACCTTCTTTCTCTCTCTATATTGTTTATGTGTTACGATGGTATCACCGCGATTTAGGCTTTAGTATTTGTTTATAACTAAACGAGAAAACAATTATCAGAAATACAGCAGGTAGGTGCTTGATGCTAATCACTACAAGTATCCGAAATAATACAGTTTATTTGATTACTAAATCCTAAAGATTTGGACTCCGTCCTTATATCTAATACCATAAGTGGAAAGTTGACGTGAAGTTCTTTAGAGCCTCAGGCGTTCGTGAAGCCGCTAAGGTCTTATGTGGTGCCATAGGATGGATTCCCCATGGATGTTCTTGATGTTATCTCTGGCAAAGGATGGCTAAGAACGGGTTTGGTTTGGGTGGGTCAGGCTTTTTTTATATAAAAGTTGGTGATGGTGATGATGTAAACATGTAATGATGTTTGTGGGTGTTGTGGATTTATCACTGTAGATACACTCATAGCAAATCACCTAACATAAAGCGTTAAGTCCACTTACTACCAGTTGCCATAGTTGGTCACAGATAGTCCATCTGCTAACAGTTACTAATACTTTTAACCTAGGTCATCTCTCAATACTTTTGCAATTCCAGCCGCCATAATGGCAGGGCGTTTGGGAATTCAGGCCCTTGTTGACTAGATAAAACGGGTCCCTCAGTTGATTATATCCGTTCTCCGATTTTCAGGCTCTTTAATTTTCAGACTTTGAGCTTGTGCAGTTTAAAACATTGTTGGGTTACTTAGATTAATCGCCCCTTCCATGGGTTGTCCTTGTTATGGCTGACGACAAAACTTTGATTGCAACCATGGATGTAGATCTCAATTGCGGCGGAAATCAAAACTCGTACATGTCGTTAAATTGTTCTTTTGTTGAAACTTGAAACCAATGGTGCAAACGAGCTGAGCCACTTGCGAACTACTCGAGACCGGCTTGATAAAAACTCGAAACGCGCTGAGCCTTTGTCGAGCGCGAGCCGAACTTGAGCCTAAAACAAAGCTCATTTATTTATTGTGCACGATCTCAAACCTGTCATGTGAAACTCATTAGGCTCATCGAGCCTTATTGAGCCTAAGCATAATATAAGTTTTATAAATATTTACCCTTCATTTAAACTTGTTTAGTAAACGAACCGAGTCAGGCATATTTAAACTTGTTTACAAGCCGAGTCCGAACCTAAAACTAAACTTGTTTAGTAAACGTGCCTAAACCTTAGCTTGACTTATTGAGCTCGCGAGCCTAAATGAGCCTATTATTTATATTATTTTTATTTAATGTATTAATTAGTAAATAATAAACGAGCCGAGCTCGATCTCTCATAGATTAATCGAGCTCGAGCTCGGGCTTGATTCGACTCGTTTGCACCCCTAGTTGAAACTCATAACACACACATCTAGCATTAGAAATGTTCTTTTGTTGGAACTCAGAACTCAAATATAGCTTCGTGTCACAATGGCTTTTGAGCTCGAGTTGAAACTTAAGTCTTAATCGGGTGGAAGGAAACAATGATATTTGTCAGGGTTGTTTACGAGCTCTACTAATCTAAATCATCGCCTGCTCAATCTAAACTCAAGTTTTAATTATAGTGACATATTTGTTTTCCTGACTGACAATATCATTCAATCGTCGTTTTGTTAAGTTAGACCAATATGCCAAAAATATTGACTCTTTGGGTCAAAGTGGTAAGTATGTTCTGGTGGTCAAAACACATATATAACCCCACCTAGGGATCAATAATCGGAAAATTGAACTTTTTTTTTTTTTTTTGAAAGGCTAACTTCATTAAACAACACCAAAGCGCTATCTCCGAGACGGAGATAAGCGCAAATCAACAAACGATTACATTACATCAAAATTAAAATCTTGCCAACCCTTCCAAGTTCCAATCTACATGACATTTACCCCTACTCCTATACCAAAGGTAACCCATCGATTTAATGTCCGACACTATCTCAAAGACTTTCCTAGGCGTGTTATTGAACATCTTCTCATTATGAGCTCGCCAAATGCGCCAACCGGTTAGCACAAACATACCATATATCAGCTCCTGTTTCTCCTTCGAGAAGCCCAAATTTTTGGCAAAGACCTTGCACATCAGCAATGGATAACAGGAATATCGCTGGTAAGTGCATCCACCTAGCCATCCCATTCCACACCCCGTCAGAAAATTGACAAACTGTGTAGAGTAGGGGTGTTCAGAATTCGATTCGGATTCGAAAAATTCGAAATTCGACTTAGTTCGATTCGATTACCAAAAATTCGATTCGATTATTAAGAATTCGAATTTGATTCGATTCGAATTCGAGTCCAGTAATTTGAATACGAATCGAATACGAATTTATGATTTTAAATTCGATTCGATTCGAAATTCGAATAAAAACTGTAAATGTATATTTTTTAAATATATATACACATACATATTATTATATACATAAATATACACATTGAAAAAAAAAAGAATTTCTAAATTTTGGTCAAACTCTAAGAACTCATAGCCTCTACAACTTTTACCATAACCATATTTTACATATTTACCTTATACATCACAAAACACTAACAAAATATACTCTCTACTATTTTTACTATTCCCGTATTTGACATATTGTTGTTTATTAAGTTTGTAAATTTGTATTTTATATGTTAAAAATAATGAGTTTGTATTAATTTTAAAACAAAAACTAAAACAATTTATTATTTATGGTGAATTTAAACTAAATCGAATTTATTCGAATTCGATTCGAATTTGAGTTTCTTATTCGAATCGAATACGAATCGAATAAATTGAATTTTAAGCGAATACGAATCGAATACGAATTCAGGTAAAAATAATAAAAATTCGAGAAATTCGATTCGAATAATTCGAAAATTCGTTATTCGATTCGTTGAACACCCCTAGTGTAGAGATGGTCCACCGTTTTTTCAGCGTCTTCACACAAAATACAAGCACTCGCACCTGCAACTATGTTCCGTCTACGAACAGCTTCCTTTGTGGGTATTCTATCCAACATCGCCCGCCATAAGAAAATATTGCACCAACACTTAGCTTCCTGGACTAACATCAGCTGCAACTTACCTTTGTTCCACTCCCACGAGTCCTCATTCGAATCTAGTCTAATGTTAGACAAAAGCCTCGAACACTCGATAAGCTCCTCCATCTCCTGTACAGTGCTTGGATACTTCTTCCACTCCCAAGTCATCGCCCCAACAAATTCATTAGTACCAACTCTATCCGCAACAAATTCATTAAACTAAAAGTGTGTTGAATCGCTTTTGCTTAACATGTTTTCGGACATAAAATTGTGGGACCGTTTTTCTGTATATATTTTTATAATTAGTCGTGACCACTGTCCATGTCACGGTAGGTGATTCTAAAGTTACAGGAAAAGTTATTGATTCGGTTCGTTACGGTATTGGCACTCTTTGTAACAATAAAAACAATACACTCGGCTAGTTCGAAACGTAAAGAAAAGAAAATAACCTATTTACGACTATATATACGAAATAATTTAGAAAAACATTAGGGAAAATAGATTTTAATACTCCCAACTATAGCCTATTGGCGGATAATACTCTCAACTATTACTTTGGCTATTAGCACTCCAAACTTTCAACTTGTTTACTTTTATCACTCCAAAACTAACTGAGGTCTAATCTGGTCAGTGTTCGTGGCCAAAATGTAAAATCCTAAACTTTGGGATATTTATGAAACTTTTTATTATAATTATTATTATTATTATTATAACATATTAAATTTAAATTATTATTATTAAAAAATTATTATTATTATTTTAAAAAATTTATAAATCAACCCCCCCCCCCCCCCCAACCACCACCACCACACCTTCGACAAACACCCCCACCACCTTCCACCACCGCACCAAAGATCACCACTGCACCACCCACCACATATACATAACTTCTGTTGACCCACTCATTGACCCGAACTTTGACCCGACTCCCTGACTGACTCAGTTAACCGAACAACACCATACCACCACTGTATCTGCCATCGCCAACCACCAACAGACAACCTCCACCTTCACTATCAGCTCCACCAAACAAACAAGACCAACCCCTTCGCCTTTCACCAACACTCGAAACCACCATCCTCCTCCGCTAACCTTCGTACAGAGTCATAATCAGCTCCCACCATAGCCATTCCAACAATTTATCATCCTCACTATAACCATATCGAAGATTATAGAAGGAAGAGGAATGATTAAAGGGGCTTTACCTCTTACGACCAGATCTGGCTTGAATGGAACCTATCATAACAATCGTTACTTGGACCGCCGTCGTCAAACAAAATTAAAACAATAAAGAAGAAGAAGAAGAAGATGCGAAATTGAAGGGAAGAAAGAGGTTGAATCACATATACATATCACTTGCTCTGTACACAACACCTGAACCAACTCCAATATTGGATTATCCTGCATCTGGCTCTGTTTCTCCCTCTCCGCATGTGTTTAATCGAAAGGGGCGTGGGGGCGGGAAGTCGGCGAATCAGAGGATTGATGGGTTTGAGGTGAGAAATGGGAAAGAAGAAGATGAATTGGTTGTTGTTGGTGGCGGTTGGTGGTGGTTTGTTGTGGGGGTGGTCTGGGCCTGTAACCAAAAGAAGAAGAAGGTAGGAGGGGTGGGGGGTTGGGATTTATAATAAAAAGTTTCAAAAATGCCCCTTAAGTTTTGGTTTTACATTTTTTGCCACGTAGAAGTTTTGGTTTTTACATTCTGGCCACGAAAACTAACCAGGTTAGACCTCGGTTAGTTTGGGAGTAATAAAAGTAAACAAGTAGAAAGTTTGGAGTGCTAATGGCAAAAGTGATAGTTTGAAGTATTATCCTCCAATAGGCTATAGTTAGGAGTATTAAAATCCATTTTCCCAAAACATTATCTTAAGAAAAAGCTAAAAAGAAAAGACAAATATAAGTAAAAGGGGAAAAAGTAACTTCTAGGGTCTAAATGGTATTTACACTAAAGTGCAAAGAAAAAAAATATCAGTTTAAAGTCTAAATAACAGTTATAATAAAAGTATAAGGATAAATAATGAAATTTACAAAAACAAAACATTGTTAAAGTTGAGGGCTAAACTTATCATTATCAAAGTTGAGGAGTCGTAAGGTAAAGTTATTAAAAATTAAAAGTGTATAAATAAAAATTATTCAAAAAGAAAAAGAAAAAAAAATCTATTTTAGTGTTTCTAAGAGCATTCGCATCAGATCTACCATATTATGTGAGTGAACTTTTCATATTTTAAAAAGTAGTTTGAGGGTTGTGAGTACAGGGGAGAGAAAAAGTTATTGTTCATCTCTATATATTTGGAGGACACTTTTCCACACTATTTATATTTTAATATTTTTTAAAGTTGTTGTGAGGGAAGAAGATAGAAAACGTAAGGATAAAGGTATAAAAAATATTATTTATTTGAAGAGGAAAAAGAAAATTTAGTGATTTTTAATGTAATTTGATGGATAAAAATGGTAAACCTGATATGAATTCTCTAAAAGCTTCAGCAAATGTTTATGTTTATAAAATAATACTAAGAAACTAATATAATATTAGCTTTAAAAATTTGGTATTTCATACAAACCATCGTCTTTGGAGCTAAAGGAGCTCCCACCGCATCTTGAGTATACATTTCTAGATGAGGGGGTTGTTTGTTGGTTATCATATCATCTTCATTGGGAGCGGAGGAAAAGAGCGAGCTTCTCGCAGTGCTAAAGCTTCATAAGAAAGCCATTGCGTGGAAGATTATGGACATCAAGGGAATCAATCCCTCATTCTGCACTCATAAGATTTTGATGGAGGATGTCCACAAGCCTTGTGCTTAGCACCAGAGGCGGTTGAACCCGAACATGCAAGAGGTTGTGAAATTAGAGGTGATTAAGTTGTTGGATGCTGGATTGATATATCCTATCTCTGATTTTGTTTGGGTGAGTCCTGTGCGTGTTGTGCCTAAGAAATGTGGCATGACTATTGTTACCAATGATAGGAGTGAGCTGATTCCTACCCGTACCGTCACCGGATGGCAAGTTTGTATGACTATCGCAAGCTCAATTATGCACCCGCAAGGATCACTTCCCGCTTCCATTCACTGATCAAATGTTGGAACGTCTGTCGGGGAAGTTGTATTATTGCTTCTTGGATGGTTTCTCGGATTACTTCTATATTCCTATTGCTCTGAGGATCAGGAAAAGACGACTTTCACCTGCTGAGGATGATGCATCATACCTTCAGCCGCACCATTTGTGGGAGAAAGGACAGTGGGGGAAATTTTCCTACCCCAGTTTTTTTATTTTTATACCATCTTGCTACTGGAGCCCCGCTCAACTTGGTCGAACATATGACCGAGTTCTTCATAACTGTGGGCGGGAAAACCGAAGGTAGCGAGATACATGGCGGCGAGTATGTTACTGTACTCGCCGATGAGTTAGGAGTTCTAACAGATGATGTGATCCCGAGGTTGAATGCGATTGAGTACGGGGAGGCGATCGATCTGCGATCGCTGCGCTATAAGGGGCTTATTGTTCAGACCGATTTGGGGCCGCACCGCAAGGGTCTAGATGGAGAGGTTTGGGATCCTTTACCACATGTAGAGGATAAGGACAAGGAGATGCACGACCAGGGAGGCGGCGGAGCAGGCACACCGCCACATATTCCTGATGAGCAGCATGACCCACAGCACCAGTACCACCACCCACACTACGACTGGCCCTAGGACATCCCGTCTTACCCTAAGTTTTATCGAAAGTTCCAGCGCATGGAGCTGAATGTTCAGCGGTAGGGACAACAACAGGAGGTGATACAGCGCGAGCAGAGGACGATGCGGTCAGAGTTACACCGGAGCTTCGAGTTCATTTTTGGCGGTTTAGAGCGAGCTCATCCATGATACTTTGGAGATCCTCCCACATTCCCGTTTGGTGGCATACCCGGCGAGCAGCCGGGCGGATCAGGGACTTACCACAGGGATGAGGATGATCAGTAGCTGATGCCGCATTGCAGTTGTTTGTTTTTCTTTATCTGCTTATGTATTATACTTTATTTAGGGTGCTTGCACCCAAGACATTTTTATTTTTGTATTGTACTACTTTATTTCCATTTCAGTATTTCTATTTCAGTTTGTTTGTTTGGATGATGCGGGCTTGAGTGGATTTGATGTGTTTGTTTGTGTCAAGAATGTTGACTGTGCAGGAAATTAAGGAGCACCACAATGGATGCTCTAAGCTGATGTTTCCCCTGGTTTTTTTCGACGCCAGGTGTAACATCGCACATTTACCCCAAATTTTTAATAAATAAAAAAATGTATTTGTTTTAAACAACATATGTTTTAACCACCTTAAACTAATAATTGTTTAATAAAAATCGTTGTATTTCGACATTTTGTACGTTAAAAAAATATTTCGTATCATTTTCAGACTTATATTATCATACATGGATACATCATACTATAGTTTTAATAAGAAAAATGCCAAAAAAACTATTGTGTGGACCGGGACTCGAACCTGCGTCCACACCTAAACTAAACCATCCAACAATCAACTGAGCTAAGGCTTCTTTTGTGATTATTATCCAAAACAAATAAACTTAACACCTTCTAAACTAAAGCCAGTCAACTCTAAAACTCAACTGCATCGATTCAAACCTCCAATTGAATCATAATACCGCGTTTTTGGATCATGATCTGTTTTGGTAAGTAATTATCAGCCTTCAAGCGTACTCTACACGTTGCAATTATCATTAAACCATACCTAATTTAAGCCAATACGCGTTTTTATACATGGAATGGGTCAAAATTTTCTAAATTGATGAATCAGACGCAATAGTATAAATTGAACTTTCGATTTATGCCTAAAGATACCGAAAAACTTTTCCCCTACTTCAAATTCCACGCACAAACAACCAGCTATTCGAATTTTTGAGTTTTGATCGAGATACTTGCGACCGCGTTTCACCTTGATCGAGTGAGGTAAATCTCTTTTTTTTTGTTTCTGATTATTAATCGGCCCTTTCTAGTCCTTAACCCCATGATTAATCAGTCTGTAAGGTTGTGTATAAACGAATTAGGATTCTAGGGTTCTTAGGGTTTTATTTGGGAAAGATGACTCCTTGGCGAGTCTGCTCATAATGAACTAAAAAGAAAATTAAACACAAACTGACTCTTGGATCAGCTGGTTGGTTTGTGTGATGTTAAACCGGGTCACGCGAGTTCGATCCCTAGCACCACTTTTCTTTTATTTTGATAATTACAAACATGCTCTAAGTAACCTATACATTTAATACAAGCTGAAAAATCACGTTCTCAGGTTCCATACCAGATAGTCTGGACTTGTGATATAAACCATGGAACCGGCCAGACTCGGGTTCGAGTCCTGGCACATGCAAAACTTTTTTTTTTTTACCTTTTCCTTTAAATATTTTTACTCTCTATCGCTTAAAATAAGTTTTCAAATACTAAATGTGATTATTAAATTCTATAAAATTTATAATATGTTATTCAGATGGTAAAGTTTATTTTACAATTTTTATTTTCACAAAAATCATTTATTTAATATATATATATAATATATTACAAGTTTATTCATTAATAAGTTAAAAATTCTATAAAAATATCTAAACGATTTTATAAAATTCCACAAAAATTATTTTAAACTTATAAATCAATAAATATTCCAGAAATAATTTTTGATTTCAGAAAAAAGTTTATTAAATATTTTTAATTAATGTTTACTATTTTAATCATAAATAAATCACAATAAATTCATTTTTCACTATTTTTTCATCAAAATTTTACATAAATTATTTTTGTTCATTTAGAACAGAAATACAAATTTTAAATTTGAAACTTAATTAATTTTAATATTTTTAGACATTAATACTATATTTTGACAAATAAATATTAATATACTATATATTCGATGATTAAGAAAATAATTTTATAATAATTATTTTCACATTTATAACATTAAAGTACAACCATCCTTAATCAAGATTTTACAAAAGTCTTTCTGTTTATTTATTTCCCTAAATTTCTTTATTTATAAATTCATTAACAATTTATCTAAATTAACGATTAATCAATTATCTATCCCCAAATTAGGAACCCTAGAACTACTTGTAGACTAGAAACTTAGACTTTTAAGTTTTCCCATTACTCAATGTAACATTCATGATTTTTTTTTCTCAATAATTTACTTATAACTTTAGGGACCTAAACTAACAATAATCCAAATATCAAAATTCCATAAACCATAATTTAGCGCAACGTATGGGATAATATTGTAATGCGTGCCAAAAAAAATTAAAAGTACGTCTTTATTAAAACAAGGCATTAAATCTTTAAGTTGTATTGGCTAAATTGAACTTATTGAAATTATATATTAAGTTTTTTTTCCTATGTACTCTTTATTGATCATGTGTTTTAGATATACTAAAAACTACACTAAAATAAAATCAAGAATTACTTAGTTTTTTTTATCGTTTGGCATTTTTTTTTCCTATTTCCACTCTAAACGAATTCAACGAATTCAGAAAGACACAAATTTGAATATTTGATTTGCTACTTTTCAAATACATGATATGAAAACCTACAAATTATTATTATTTTTTTGATAATTAATTAGAAATTGATGAGAAATTTAATGGGATTTCAGTAACCTTCATATTCATTGCTCATAATGTGGAAATTAAAGATGGTCACTATTTAGTCATACACCATTGGCTCCAAAGGTTTTGAATAACACCATCTTTAACAAATACTAAAATTTCTATGAAAGTCACCACTGGTTGTTATTTACAAGCCCTTCAATTCGTAAATCTGGCCGGAATGGAACCAACAACATAATCGGTGTCAATCGTGGCGCTATACTATAAGCTTTCTGAAGCACGGTTGCACACAAGACTGAAGTAATCCTTAAGAGCTAATCCTATTAACTATGAATCGATCGATATCGAAAGGTACTTTTCATTTACATACTATTTATTAAATGTATGTTTACTCTATTGAAACATATAGAAAAAATAGTAACTAGTTACATTTGAATAAATATATTTTATGAAGAATAAACTAATTTGGTGATTAAGTTGTTATTTTATCATACAACACTGTTAGTAATTTAAATTAATACAAATTAAGTAATCATTTTTTTTAGACAATCATTTGGGAATTTCTAAAATTTACGTGTTTGGATTGCTAATCTTAGTTAATTGTTTTTATTTTTAAAACAAGAATCATATTCATTCTATTTTGTAAATTGAACTAGAGAAAGCTTTGGTTTAAATAAGACGATCATTGAAATATTAGAATCATAACAGTGACATAACATAAATCAAAAGTTATATATATTTTTTTTCACACAAATACTAATTGTAAAGAACATTAGTAAACACTAAACCATTATTCCTTAATTTACTTAGGTTCAAGCATAATGCACCGATTCTCGTTGTTTCTGGCAAATTTGTTATCGCAATCTAAGTGAGTATACTCATCCCCTTTTTATTTTTTACACGTTTTGGGGTGATCCATGTACAACTATGAAACTTACACTTACATATATTCATAAACGTTTTACATACAATTCATACACCTGTTATGCTTTGAATTCTTGTGCTTTGTGCTTAAACATAAATGTAGTATACTTGCAATCATTACAAAATCATCAACTTAGCTAGCCGACTTTAACAATGGATAGCGTTATTTGAATTGACAACTCGCCTAGTGGAAAGTACCTATGTGTGTGGGAAGTCCTAGGTCATTGTTAATACTTTAATCTTTGTCACTTAAGAGATTTGATTTTGACCCGCATTATGTACTTACGTGTTTTCCATATTTGCCTTGAATGAATCATGACACATGAATTGTAAATCTTTTCTTGGAACTTATATTACGTATGCAAACCAAGTATGCTCACCAACATTATTTATGTTGACAAAATTATTTTCGTACATGTTTCAGGTTGATTATTGAGATGCTATACATTAGGCTCTTGGGACTTAGTAAAGACATTAATTCGCAACTTGTTGATTTTATTTGTACTTTATCACAATTGTAAACTTGATTCAAATTTATGGAATAAAATACACTTTAGTGCCATGAGCTTTTGAACAATCGTCACTACGTAACACCTCGATGTTTCCGCCATCGGTTGGGGTGTTACACTCAATTATTGCCTTATAAATAGGGTGATATTTGGACACATGAGCCACAATTATTCTATATCAAGGGATTCAATCCTAGCACTAACGTGATTTTACATAGCCCCTTTTTCTGTTTTACATTTTGGGGTGAAACATGTTTAAACATTTTATACACTATCATATACTCATTCTTACATTGTTGAAACTTGTTGATTCAATTTGACTGTAACAAAAAAGATACAGTACAATCATTAACATTGATCAAGCCGCCTGTTTAGATTATAGCGCTATAGGTCTGACAAACCCATCCCCCCGCATAAATTCAGGGATGATCGATAACAGTTACACTTTTACTAACTTGCGGGTTAGGTCTCATTCGACACAAGGTTTGATTGTACAAAAGACGCATTGTTACATGTCGGACTCATACTCTTACATTATACAACCGTGATTGTTGTACAAACTATTACTATCTACCAACTATTTATAGTTGACCCCCCCCCCCATCTTTCCAACTTAACATGTTTCAGGTTTATTTGCTATTGGAAGTTGTACAAGTCTTGGAACACATAGGAGCTTTGGACCTAGTTTATATTAATCAACTTTTGTAATCTTTAGTTGTAAGATGAATTGTAAACAGTTTAATATTATTCAGCTTTCAGTTAGTACCATGAGCTATTGAACAATCATCACTACGTGACACCTCGATGTTTCCGCCATCGGTTGGGGTGTTACACTAGGGGAGTAATACTCTTTTTTTTTTTTTTTGCAATAAACGCTATCTATTTCACATTGGGGACAATGTGAAGTTCGAGTGTGGGGAGGGAATATATCTTGTTTGTCCTCTCTATCTATCTATCTATCTATCTATCTATCTATCTATCTATCTATCTCTCTCTCTCTCTCTCTCTCTCTCTCTATATATATATATATATATATATATATATATATATATATATATATATATATAAATCTCTAAAAACTAAAAACTTCAAAAACATCATGCCTAACTGATTTTGATAAAGATAGCTAGGGGCGTCACAAATAGATGTGATACTAGCATGCTAAATCTTTACACTTGCACTCATTCCCTCCGGTTAGGCGAGCTTTTACCACACCTTGATTGAGGAATTTAGGATACCATTTTGCTTTAGCCTTTTCTTTTTGTTTTATCTGTTTCCCGCACCCAAATGTAATCCACTAGTTAACCCTGTTGAGCCTATATCCCGTGTTTTTTTCTTATTTACCACACCATTTCACCACTTAACCAAATTTAGCCTTTTTATTTTAAATCTTTTGTGTTGAAACTCGGTTTAGGTTATCGTTTGACTCGTGTTGCGTTATATATAGTTCGTGTTTGGGTATATATATTTAGATCTCGTGTTTTGTGTATATTCATGTTACAATTATCATTTGTATTCGTTATTGTAAAAAAAAATCCAAAAAAATCTAGAAAAATAGAACACCCTAAAATAGGGTGAATTAGCAGTGTTTGAGCAGTTTTCAGGGCTTTAAAGTTAGAATTTTGTGGTTAGCTCGAATTAAATAAAAATCGCCTACATTCGCGTGTGTTTTGTATTGTTCGTGTTTGTTTCTGTTAATTAGACATAACCGCCGAGTTTTAGCCGTTTAGTCATTGTAAATATCCATTCCACACCTTTACCTTTGCCTATGATTATAACCCTTTAAAGACCTCTTAATTTGTGCTTTTTCACACGTTAGTTGGTGAATATTAGATCTTTTGAAAAGCTTATGATATTGCACGACTCATTGTCTTGGCAATGGAGCGATTTACACATACACATTACACGTATGTTTCATAAATAAAACCGAGTGTGTGTGAACATCGTGAGTCGTGTAAGGGTTTGTGTGCTATGTTGATCGGAAGTGAATCATCGCTGTTTAGTTATCTTGTTGCCTGTTTATATATGTTGGCTTGAAACTTAACTATACAGGTTATTTTGTCTTTGTTGCCATTTGGCGAGTTTCTCGTTTATTTCTGTTTAGTTGTTTGCTTGAGGACAAACAAAGTTCAAGTGTGGGGAGGTTTGATATATGTTGAAATATACATATATAAGTCCCCGGTTAAACTCCTATATTGCGCGTTTTCGACTGTAATTTTATAGATTTGGTACTTAATCGCTTTCTATTGTTTTTGCAGGTCTTAAACGGCGCCCCAAAGACGAAGTTGAAGAAAACGGGCGAAATCTGGGCGAAACGAACATTTCCTGCACATTCAGAAGTTACTAACCTAAGCGCACGGCCGTGCAACATTTGAGCAAGATCGTGATGAACTTCTTGACTCGTCAACCAGGGAGTGCACTACCAGTGCACGAGCTCAGGCAGACCAAGTTCTCAGTAACACAGATCAGCACCGTCTTGCAGACCACGTGCATGACCGTGTAGACTCATTTTGCTCGGAAGCACTACCAGTGCACAAGTAAGTGCAACCTGATACTCGGCCACTTCATTATCAGCACGGTCGTGTAGATCTAAACACGACCGTGTACCTTTATTAGGTCAATCAATCCACTTGCCCCACTTGTCTGACCCACGTAGCCTGATGTCACGATCAAAATAAAGTGCAAGGCCATGCACTTTCTTGCACGACCGTGCGCTTTTGTAAAAACTCTATAAAACAGAGCATAAGCTACTGATCATATTATTGGTATTTTTGGGAGGATTCTGGCGATTTTCTAGAGCTGTGAACATGCTGAGAAGTTGCATAACAAGCTTTGGAGGCGATCGGATCCTATTATCATCATCCAATCCATCACATTTAGCATTTTATGGTTTGATCTATAAACTTGAATCTTGTTCAAATCAATTTATATTAGCTTGTATGTGATGATTATGTTATGTATTGTAACCTACGGGTAAAAACAGTAGTATTTAGTATTGGAAATAATCGTTGGTATGATAATCACATTTTGTATGATTTTGGCGTTTTTCAAGTTATAATCTTGATGATCGTATTGCAAACATGTTTCGTTGTTGTTGGATTTGTGGTTATGTTCGAATGACTTTGATGATTATTGTGTTGTGTTAGTCGGATACATGTTGAAAAACCGTCCTGTTAATCGATCAGTAGTAAACTAGTTGACTTGTTAATGTGTTTACACCATGAAACTAGAAACATGTATTGGTTTGGTTAAAGTCAGATGAATAATGATAAAAAAATGCTTATCGGCATGTAAAAGGGTTTAAAAATCTTAATGGCGTTGTTACTGATCTTTGACACGATTGTTGATCTTTGTGAGTTATTTTGGTGAAAATGAAAATCTTAGTAGATTTTTAATCAAAGTTGGTAAAATAGAATAGTTTGTGATATGCTCTACTTTATGCTAGTGTCGGTGGTTGTATTGGAATAGTTTGTGATATGCTCTTGTGATCAGTAAAGACGGTACGCTTGGTCCCGTACAGGTAGTGCCTCCAAATCTTGAGCGTGAACACTACTGCACCCAATTCCAAATCATGGGTTGTGTAGTTCCGCTCATGCACCTTGAGTTGACGAGAGGCATAGGCAATGACCTTGTCTCTTTTCATCAAGACACAACTGAGACCTAGGTGAGACGCATCGCAAAAGACCATAAAGTCATCGGTTCCCTTTAGCAGTGAGAGAATCGGTGCGCTGCATAGCTTGTGCTTCAAGAGCGTGAACACTACTGCACCCAATTCCAAATCATGGGTTGTGTAGTTCCGCTCGTGCACCTTGAGTTGACGAGAGGCATATGCAATGACCTTGTCTCTTTTCATCAAGACACACTGAGACCTAGGTGAGACGCATCGCAAAAGACCATAAAGTCATCGGTTCCCTTTAGCAGTGAGAGAATCGGTGCGCTGCATAGCTTGTGCTTCAAGAGCTGAAAAGCAGATTTTTGTTGATCTCCCCATTCGAATTTCTTGTCTTTCTAGATCAAGACTGTTCGGGACTGGGCTATCTTTGAAAAATTCTCAATGAATCGTCGGTAATAGCTAGCTAACCCTAGAAATTGCCGAACTTCGGTTGGGATATTGGGTCTAGCCCAATTTCTGATCGCTTCTACCTTGGCTGGATAAACATGTATACCCTTCGCGTTCACCACATGTCCAAGGATGTGAACTTCACAAATCAAGAATTCGCATTTGGATAACTTGGCATACAGTTTCTCAACCTTAAGCAGATTTAGAATCACCCTCAAATGTTGTTCGTGTTCCTCTTGAGTTCGCAAATAGATCAGAATGTCATCAACGAATACAATCATGAACTTATCGAGGTAAGGCTTACACACCCTGTTCATAAGATCCATGACAATTGCCGGTGCGTTTTTCAAGCCAAATGGCATAACAGAAACTCATAGTGGCCATACCGCGTCCTAAAGGCTGTCTTGGGAATGTCCTCCTCATGAATACGCAACTGATGATAACCTGACCTTAGATCAACCTTCGAGTAGAAACTGGAGCCCTGCAACTGGTCGAACAGATCATCAATTCTAGGGAGAGGGTAGTGATTCCTCACAGTAAGCTTGTTCAACTCTCTGTAGTAGATGCACATACGAAACGATCCATCCTTCTTCTTGACAAACAATACTAGGTCTCCCTAGGGTGAAGAACTTGGTCGAATGAATTCCTTGTCGAAAACTCTTGCAGCTAGTTGGACAGTGCTTGCATTTTGGACGGAGCTAAGGGGTAAGGTGATGTCACACCACGCCAATGGCGGAAACACGTGGCGCAACGCTCGAAAGCATATCAAAGTCAAGATTAACACAAACTATATTTAATTAGAAAAGATTAATTTATTTGGATGTCGAAAACGAGTATCCCGTTACAATGTTGCACAAAGCATTACATAAAACAATGAACATTAAGTTTCAATGTGGGGGTATTTCCGTTTATGTTCCAACCCGTTGGTAACAATGGATGAAACCCCGACCAGCATCCGACATCCCGAATTCCACCGCACTAGCCCCATATCTATTCAGCACTTAGTTACCTGAAAGATATGTTTAAAAATACGTCAATATATAAAATATTAGTGAGTTCACAGGTTTTAGTTTCATGACAAAAACATTTTCACAACCATCGACTCGACTCACTTTACCGTATAATTATTTTCCCATTAAATAATTATACTAGGATCTTGTCGATCGATATTTCGTTTTTACAACATGTGCGAAACCTGCACAACTTGTGGCCTTTGTAAGGAGTAGCTAGCTCCTACAAACTATGATGATGAGCAATCCCTTGAGCCCCATAACCAAACCAAGACTAATAATAATGCCCCGCTCCAAGTCGTTTCTCGGAACCCAACGACTTAATTTCAGAATACGTGCACCCCTGGCATACGCCGATGCATAATCGACGCTATCGATTAGGGGTGGGCCTTGTCAGGCACCAATAGTACTATCCAAATATTCCTTCGGTTTCATTTCCCTGAATTAATGGTTACAGAAGAGAGGACTCAACCCCGAGTGGCGATCACTGCTCAAGTTCTCATCCTGCCACTTATCACATTTTATCCTTTGAAAACATTTCAACATGTGACAACATTTGACAAACATATCTTTCCCCCAGTTAAAACAGTAAAATGGGGCCGTGAAACTCACCTGATGTACAGCGTAAAATCAAATAGCAGAGAATAGCAAGTCCGTGGTCAAGCACCTACGAACGTCCTAGTGCGTGTAAGTCACTAAGTCTATAGCGTGTGTTTTTCCGGCAAGTTGTACACCCAACTCCCAACACCACCATTTACATATAATTCCCCGTTTAATTAAACATATGTCCTAGGTCCGTTGGTGATGGATTACCCTTGTTACAAGTTATATATATTCGCGTTAATATTTCTTTAACTTGTATAATATTATCCTCGACTCGACTTCACTTAACGTATAATTATTTTCCCATTAAATAATTATACTTAAGATCGTATCTTCGATGTGATATATTTTAACACTTGACCCGACTCACTTTACCGCATATTTATTTCCCCATTCAAATAAATATACTAAGGTCTTGTCGTTCGATAATATATTTTTAACGCCCGACTCGACTCACCACACCGTATATTTACTTTCCCATTAAGTAAATATACTAGGATCTCGTCGGTTCGGTATACATATATATATATTATTTACTCGTCTCGGTTTTCCTTCCCGTATATTCACTTTCCCATTAAGTAAATATACTAGAATTTCGTCGAACCGAACATATATATATATATATATATATATATGTATTTTCCTCGTTAAGTCCATACGTTCGTTTAACGTTTTTAATCATTAGATTATTTACGTTATATTTTCTCCCACGAATATTTTTCCAACCCTTAGGAAAGTGTTATACACTTTTCACCCATAATTAATCTTATATATTTTAGTTGATAAAATATATAATTCCATGTTCACATTAGACGCAATAACATACATACGTATCTTGTAGGAAGTTATACGATACATACTTATTCGTCTGATTTGCATTTTTGTTGTCCGATTACTCGTCGTAATATAAATACGTTCATATCCGATCATTTAAACTTATATGTTTTCCATCTCTCGAATAATATAAGTTACACATATATATTTTGTAGGAATAATTACTTCCCGTCGAACGATACTTTTCTACTTCCGAAACATATTTAGTTATCTTTCTTGAACCTCAAATAATATGTTTTACTTGAAATTAAATCAACTTTAATTTCTACATATTTTTATTTGTAACTTATAAAGTAATTTTGTATTTTCAAAACCAAGACTTGGTTATTTTTAACATAAAATGCTCATTTTTATAAAATTTCACCAAGTCTTTAAGTTACCAATTTAGAAATAAAAACTTTAGTTTTTTTACTTCTCAACTTCTTTGGTAATTTTCATATTTTTATAAAATCCCATTTTATAAAAATACATTCTATACATTCTTATAAGTTTCAAACCTTAGAAAGTTACAACTTTCTAATTTCAACACTAATTTTACAAAGCTCATATTTTTAGACATAAGTTTTCCAAATGACGTATTACACCCTTCAACTTTTAAAGTTATCAAATATCACCTTTAACTTTCAAAAGTTAGACTTTTATCCTTAATCTTCCAAAAATGACAATTTTCTACTAAACTACTAAACTTAGTTTTATCAACTTTGTCATTATAGATTATTAATATGATCCCACATTATCAATAGTCCATAATAACCTTATTAAGGATAATAATAGGTGTATTTGGTGTATTAAGTCCATTTTGTCCAACTTGATGATTTTATTTCCATATCTTATAATAAGTAACTTTTGTATTTTTAATTTTCTACAAGATCAAACTTATACTAAGCTTTATATGGTCATTTTATGATGATTAAAACCACCTTTAAGCGTATTCAAGTTACATTTACAAACTATGTTTAGATCACTATTTTTAAGCAAGTGTATGTGAACTTTATAACTTATGAAAACAATATAACATCACCAACAAAAACCCACGACCCATATACCCCTTTTTAGATCATCCATCTTGCTTAAAAAAACATTATATCTTATGTTTAAAATCATATTTCAATCTCTATGTACAACTTGCTTTAAAAACATAAAAATATAAACTTTCAAGAACAAAAGCAAGATCGAGAGACTTACTACTAGCACAAGGCTAGAGAAGATTCGTAAAAGCACATGATTTTGGATGTGGTTGAGAGTGTGTTCTTCCAAAAGGTTAAGCTCCAAGCTTGAAACACACTAAAAGGGGTTTGGTTTATGGATGATATGAAGATGATTTTGGATGTTGCAAACATAAAATTGATGTGTATGTGAGCTTGCAAACTCACGGCTCCCACAAGAATAAAAGAAGAAGTTTTTTTTTTGGTGTGCAAGACCAAATGAAAGTCCATATATAACATTTATATTCCAAAACAAATCTCTTCTTTTTAGTACATGATATCTTAGAAAAAAAATCTTACTAACCATGCTTCCAATCTATCCATATCTTTATACTTTGTACAACCAAGATTGGGTCACGATGGTGGGATTTTGGCTGGATTTTGTGGGATTTAGTGGGTCCCACAAGCCAAACTATCTTGTATATTTCTTAAGTTTAGATATTTAACTTTTCAGGTTTAATCGAGTTTTAATCGGTTTTCAAATACGAGTTATCCGGACATTAAAATAGCCTCTAATAACCCTTAAACATAGCCTAGTTTAAGTGTTGGTTGATTAGTTAAGCTTTCGTTGGGTGAAATTATAAGTTATACGTGTACCGGGTGCGGTACGCACACTTTATTCTTTAGCGGGAGATTTGTATTTAGAGTTTTCATTTATGGTTTTGGAGTTCCAAAACACATTATATTTCATGAACATACCCTTTATTTTACATCCTGGGTGTCCGGGATCTTTTTCGTCTTTTTAATTTTTATTGGGTAATCACCAACGTCCATTCCGGACAAGTTTATTCGCACGCGACTTCGTCGTGCTTCAACATTAAACATGTGCATCCCTATGCATTTTATGGGGAATTTGCTATTCTCTAAGGCTAAATTAATCCAATTAATTTAAATATGCACTTAAACCGTTAATTACATATACTAATTATGTACGGAAACATATCGATTTTTGCCGGATGTTACATGTGAACAGGCTACGGGAGCAGCTCCGGGAGTGAGATCGATACGAAACTCAACTTGCCTCGGGGGTGGCAATCCTGGTAGATCTTCAGGAAAGACTTTTGGAAAATATCGTACCACTGGGATGTCTTTGATTCTTCGCTCCTCCGGTTTCTTCTCGATCACATGTGCTAAGAATGCAAAATGACCTTTCCACAAACACTTCTAGGCCTTCATGCAAGATATGAGTCGCAGTGGGGCCCTTCTGTACTCCCCCTATATGGACAAAACCTCACCGTTGGGTAGTGGAACTCGAACTACTTTCTCAAAGCTGATAACCTCGGCGCGGTTCTTCGACAACCAATCCATGCCAACAACAACGTCGAAACTCCCAAGTTCGATCGGTAAAAGGTCGATACTGAACTCATGACCTCCCAGCTTCAACGTACAATCCTTAACTACTTCTTTGGACTTAATTGTTTTACCATTGGCCAATTCTATCGAGTAATGTGTGTGCAACTTATTTGACTCTAATTCGAGAGTCCATTTAAAGTCGTTTGACACAAAGCTTAGATCGGCACCAGTATCAAAAAGTACAGAAGCAGTATGATAATTAATGAGGAACATACCCGTGATAACGTTTGGATCCTCACGCGCATCATCCGCACCCATGACAAAAGCCCTGCCACGAGCTTGTCCCTTCAGCTTGGGGCATGCTTTCTTGAAGTGATCGGTAGCTCCACACTCAAAACATCGAGGTTTACCATCAGATTTTTTAACCGTTTTAGCCCGACACTGCACTGTGGGATGTCCCATCCGCTTGCATTTCTCGCACTTGATGATACTGTCACATGTCTCCCCATGATGGTACTTGCATTTGTGCATACGGTAATTGACAATTTATTCAAAAGTGTGCTCTAATAGTGAAATGCATATGTGCATACGGTATATGTATGTATATAACAGCAAAATGCACATGTGCATCAGACATGACGTAAATATGACGTAATAAAAGCCATTTTTTTTATTTTTATATTTTTTATATATTTTTTATTTCTCAGAAAGATTAACACTAAAAAACATTTTGGTATTTTTATTTTTTTTAGGTTTTATAATTTTTTATTAATTTTTTTTTATTTTTTGGTGGAGGGGTTTTTGTGTTCACACTTGGTTCTTTGGTTCTCTCCCTAAATAGTGGTTCTCAAATGATCTAAATCCTATATATATTTGTACATTTATTATTTGTATGCATAATAAGAAATGAAAAAAAATATTTATAAAAAACACATATATCATGCTTAAAATTATTAAACTACACTTAAAAAATAATAAACAAAGAATTATAAGAGGCCATAAAGAGCCCCACGAGTTGTAGAGGAGCGCTCGCCTAGGCGATGAAATTCCTAGAAGCGACCTTCCGTCGCTTTTGTCTCATAGATAAAAAAAACAATGATTTTTTTTTTTTGAAAGTTTTATCCCTTTACCAAATTTTAGCTGATTTTTTAAAATTAATAATATCTACTTACCAACTTTTATAGATAAATCATTTCTTTTATTTTTTAAACAAGTTATGCATAAAGATCTATATAAACAACATCTTTTTTTTGGTTTTCAAGCATGAACAACGTGCTATTTGGATATTTTGGTGGTTTTTAATGATGGTGCTACTAATTATAATGATCTTTATTGCTGATAGTTGTTATTTTTTTGTGATTTTCTCTTCTTTTTCGCTTTTTTTTTTCTGAGGTCCACGCTTTTTTTGCGCTTCTCGCCTAGGCCACGAGCGGTACCAAAGCGCCTTTAGTGCGCTTTACGCATTTGACAACTATGGTTTATGTTTATTAATATTATAATATTATTAATAATAATACAAAAAACCATTTTATATAATAACACATGATTGAAAAATGATTGCCGATGTGCAAAAAATAACCATTTTGCACATCACTCTATGGCCGTAAAGAATAGGGCTAGTCACGAGCCGAACCGATCTGATCAGAGCTTTGCTCGTGCTTGGGTCGTTTACAAATTGAACAGAGCGGAGCGGCTCATTTACAATCGAGCCAAAAACCAAGCAAGAATTTTTCGAGCGCGAATATTTTCGAGCGAGCGTCGAGCATAGAGCAATTTGGACAACCATAAAAATGGGATGTTTCGTTTGATGTTTTCATTGTCAGGTGACAACTAAGGTCGAGCTGTCCAGTGATAACACTAATATTGAAATCCGATTGTCCAAGGATGAGGCTTAGGTTGAGGCCGATGAGGCGATGAGCATACTTCGGAGAACAATTGTTGCATTGTGACGTAGGGTGATATCAAGTGACGATTAGTGATGGACGACTAATAACATAGAGGAGTCAAGCCTCTCATGTGACATCCGTCACCTTCATCTTTAATCAAGTTGTCAAATTTAGTCCCTATATTTTTCTTCGCTTTTGAATTTAGAAATAAAATAAAAAATGAGTTACATTTAATCGTAAACTTAAACATTTATAAAAAGTATACCCATTTAGCCGATTAGATACCCAATATAATTTCTAATATATCTTTTTTAAATATGTATGCATGATATATCTAATGGTCTATCTATATTGTCATCTTGTGCTAAAAATTACCAAAAAGTAGTGTATACTATTTGTTATCTATGTCTTTGAGTGTTTTTATATCATTTAAGTATTTTATATTTTATATTTATACATTGTAATCATTTACACACACACACACATATATATATATATATATATTTAATAATGCAAAATGTAATTGGTTAATAGTTACCTAATAGATACCCGTCGTGTTTTGGTCGGATATACCCAATGGGTAAGTTTTAAAAATCAATGGGTTTACCCGAAACCCGCGGGTATACCCGATACCCGACACAAACCCGACGGGTTTTGGGCCGGGTTTGGGACAAGCATACCTAATCGGGTATGGGGTTGAGATTACCTAAACCCGTCCCAAACCCGACCCATTGCCATCCCTAGTGCTCAAGTTATTGATAATGTTTCAAATGGGAAAATTTCTCCTAATAATAACTAGCTTAGAGTTACTATACCTTTTAGAAATGGTTTTATCTAACTGAGGTTCAAGTGACAATGGGCATGTGGTAGCGGACAAGGTTCATTCAAAGTTACCATTTGAGAAAATTACTAATGTGTAAATGGAATTCCCAACATTTTGGATGAAGAGATCGTGGTCCTAGAACGTCAACATTAAATAAAACATCAACATCAAATACTCAGTTGACAGTTGTGTTACTGAGTTTAATAAACGAAGGAAAAGAAGAGAAAGAGAGAATCAAGGATCATAGTTGTTGAAATATTATGTTGTATGCACTTTTTCATAACAATTGGCTTTACGCCAATTGTTATAGATGATATCATTCAAACGTGTAAGGCATATGACTAAATTGACCTCATCATGACGCAAGTAGTTCACACTTGATAATTTAGTTTTCAATTATTATGTTTAAGATTTATTTTTCCTTATTCGTGTCTTATACTATTGGATCAATGGTTTTTTGAGATACTTGATAATTTAAATGTTAAATATATGAGTTATTAGACACGTGCAACGCTTATAACGTATATCCACCACATTGATGATACAATAAGCAGTGGCGGATCCAGGAATTTTTTCCAGGAGGTTCCTTTTTCTAAATGCTCCAATCTCATATGAGCGTACAAAAACAAAATCGGGTCGGTTTGACAGTTCGGATCGGATAAAGTACATTATGTAAATAAAATGCGATACAATATTGAAAACTAGTTCTGACCAGGATTCAAAACTAGAAATTAGTAGGGATAAGAAAGCTAACCATATCAACATCAGCCTGTAGAGGTTGTCCCTTGCTTGCAGCAGCATTGTATCGTATCCCTGTTGCAAATTCTTCAACTTAATTGAACAAGAAAATCTAATTAGTTAGTATTATTTGATGGCATGAAAAATCTATTTGCCACTATCTACATTCCACGTTATCTATGTCCAAAGTGCAGGCTTGATACATGTCTAGCACCTCAAACGCATTGCCGCCACTTGGGATAACAATCCATTTCTTGCATATAAACATACAAAGACATATAACTTAATCAAAAACAGTAGAAAAACTACAAAACAACAGCAAAAAACAACCAAAAAACTGAAAAAAGGGGCAATAAAAATGCCTAAAAGCAGCAAAAAAAGACTTATAAGCCAGAAAAAATCCTGCACAACAGCAACAAAAACTGCAAAGAAAAAATCTAAGTTTGCTCACTATCTAAAAGGATGAAAATAATCTAAGTTTGAACACATTAAAACAACACACTATAAATTAACATCACTAATCAATTAATCATAGTATAAAGCATATTAGAAAACATACTAAAACACAACAAATTGAAACTCAAACATGATAACATCAACAAATTAGAACATACCTAAGAAAGTTGGGGGCTATTGGAGAGGACAGAGGTAGTGATGGACGACACTGTGGTGGGCGGAGGGAGCTGCTCACAACGAGGGTGGAGGTGAGGAGGAGGGAGGCGGCGGCGAGGGCTGGAGGTGACGAGGAAGAATCAGAACAAGGATCAGGAAGAATCAGATGTTTGAGTTGGGGTTAGTGGGTCACGAGAGGAATCAAGAAGGCAAAGGGTGTTTGAAGCATGAAACCCTAAGTTTCTTAAAAAAAATAATAATGTGTAGGTTAGAAGGAGAGGGATTAACCATTGGAGCACTTATTTGAGATGGACAAGGGTTCCTTTATAATATATTTAAGGGTTCCTACCCAATTTTCTATATATAATAACATTAAAAATTTCAAACCGAACGGGTTCCTAAGAACCCCTTCCGAAGCATAGATCCGCCCCTAACAATAAATATTATACATATAAGAAAACTATAAAAAAAGGACCGCAATATAAAGCGTAACCCCCGCCGCATTATAATCATATGGGCACTCTACTAGTGTATATAGATGTGCTTAGACTATGCGGAGTGGGGGCGGGAGAGAGGGCGGGAGGGGCGGGAACACCGCCGCTAACCGGCGTGGAAGGGGGCGGGAGTGGGGGGGGGGGGGGCGGGAGGGAAGTCACTGGCGTGGGGGGGTGTGATTGTACACGTGGCGCGCGATCATTGGGGGAGAGTAAAGTTACCGTTTAAAAAAAAAAAAAAAGAAAAAATATCTATCCGTTTTACAACGGCTATTATTTAAAAAAAAAAATTATTTTATATATATATATAACAATAACTTCCTATACACAAACACACTCATTTTTTTCATAAAATCCTCTCAATACTATCATATATTTTCAAAAAAAATTGCAAGATGTCGAGCGATTCTTCGAGTTCAGACGATATGTTTGATCAACTCGCTTTGGATGACTTGGGCGAAGGTGCCGCAGAAATGTTAATGGCAACCGTTCAGAACGTCGTTAAAGCTATAGCGGACGACGAAGTGACCTCCGAACCACCCAAGCGTAGAAAGTATATCATTCGTGAACGACAAACCGGAAATGAGTTATTGGTACGTGATTACTTCTCACCCGAATCAACATTCGATGAAAGAAGTTTTAGGCGTCGTTTTCGTATGAGTCGTAATTTATTTATAAGAATAACAAATGATTTGGAAAATAAGTTTGATTATTTCAAACAAAGGCCCGATGCACGTGGTCAGATGGGATTTACCGCGATGCAAAAGGTCACAGCCGCGCTTCGAGCATTGGCTTACAGAATGACTTCCGACATAATGGATGAGTATCTAAGGATGGCCGATAGAACGGCTAGAGAAGCTACTCAGTTTTTTTGTGCGGGCGTCATTGATTTATATTTAAAAAGATATTTGAGAAAACCAACATTTAGTGACGTCCAGCAACTTTTACAGTTTCACGAAGAAAAACATGGTTTTCCCGGTATGCTCGGGAGTTTAGATTGTATGAAATGGGAGTGGGAAGTTTGTCCAACTGAGTGGCAAGGCCAACACGCTAGCGGTTTTCATAAAAGGCCGTGTATGATGCTTGAAGCGGTTGCGTCACAAGATCTTTGGATTTGGCATGCGTTTTTTGGTGTGCCCGGTTCGTTGAACGATAGGACTGTTCTTAATCAGTCCCCAATCTTCAACGATCTTATAAACGAAATTTCACCAAAAGGAAGTTTTTTTTTAAATGGGGTAGAATATAAGTACGGGTATCTTCTAGCAGATGGAATTTACCCTGATTGGGCCGTGTTCGTAAAATCGTTTACACGGAGGACGACGTTAGACCCTAAGAGGAAAAAGTTTAACAAAGCTCAAATGGCTGCACGGAAAGATGTTGAGCGTGCTTTTGGTGTGCTGAAAAAAAGATGGCATATTTTGGCCACACCCTGCCGAATGTGGGAAAAAACGCATATACGAAATGTGATGTACGTATGCATTATTTTACATAACATGATTTTGGAGGATGAAGGGCGTGCAATATGCGAGTACTTTGGTGAGGAAACGCAGCAAAGTCAAGCAAACATTACGGATGAAGAAAGAAACGCCAACAACTTTGAAATCAAGAGTAGCCAAACACATCACAACCTTCGAGCGGATCTGGTTGATCATATTTGGAGTGTACCAAGAGATTACGAATCTGATGAAGACGATAGCGATAACTAAGTTGTTTTTTTTAAGGTTTTTTTTTTTTAAATTTCATGTAATTTTGGTTTTTAGTGTTTTTTTTATTTAACTTTGTAGTTTATTATGAATTAATATTATGTTTTTTTAAAATTTTGTTTTATATTTATTAAAAAAGAAAGTTAAAAACAAGAAAAAAAAAGAAAAAAGAAATGCCACATGACACTTCCCCCCACCTCTTCCCCCTCCTTTCACTCCCCACAATTATTTTCCCCCCAAAAGGGGCCCACAAGTGCCAAATGGCGCTTCCCCCCACCTCTTTCCCCCACCACTCCTTATAGTCTTAAAGCCTTAAACAATGACCCATCATTATTTTCGATTTTTTTATTCTCGTAATTTACCAATAATATAATATAATATTATTTGGCGGTGTGTTTTGATAAACCACGTGCCAAATGTATGGTGACAGTAGATAAGGACGAGCTGGCGTTACAGGTACCGTCATGGTCAAAACTCGAAACCCAAAAACATTTTGTACCTAGAATTACAAGAGATAGAGGACATCCTTGATTCGTTAACCTCTGTGACCGGTGACAAAAGTAATATACAGAAAAAAGATAAGAGATAAGAGAGATATAGATCACACCCTACTGGAAGTTGAAAAGTTACCAGAAAAGATTACAAATAATGGGTCGAAGAAAGCTGGAAATGAAGCGGATCGAAGACAAGAGTAGCAGGCTAGTCAGCTTCTCAAAGAGAAGATCAGGACTCTTCAACAAAGCACGCCATCTCTCTATCCTATGTGAAGCAGATGTTGCTGTCATCGTCTTCTCCGCCCGTGGAAAGCTCTATGAGTTTTCTAGCAGCAGGTGATCAACTATTCCATCGTTTTATAGTGTTATTATGTAAGGAGCTTAATGCTTTAATTATGTACTAATGGAAGTTTGTATGGTAGTAATCTGTGATTTTATGTGTATCTTGTTGTTTCACAATTTGGGTTTTGATGTGACGTTGTAGTCGGTTTCTATATTGAGTCCTTTTTTATCCAGATTTAGAAAATTAGGAAGTACATGTTTAGTACCATAACTAGTACTTAATTTTTTTTTTCTACAAATCTCTTTGATGTACAGAACTTGCAATTATTATTATTATTATTATTATTTTGAAAACTTTAGTATTAAAATCCAATTTCTTTTGTGAATATTCATAGATTACACATGTCTTGTAATAATTCCGTGTCATGGTATCAGACTCGATATGCATCGAACAGGTAGTTGGTCTACCGGTAAACCGGCTGGTTGGACCAGGATTTAGGTGGGTTGAACTGTTTTCTTAAATATTTTTTCAAATTTTACCCTATTTATTTTTATAAAACTTATGACACTATTGGTCTGACTGATCAGATATTTGTAATAAGGAGACTGGTTCGACGCCAAATCCGATTCTGAAAACAATGTAAACGAAGGGTGGAAGCTCTTAAAAAACTATGAGGGTTTGATTGATGTTAACCTTAATTATTATATTAGTAGAAGTTTGCCTTGATGGCTATATGCACATCTTCCTTTTATGTAGTGCATGCCTTCTGTTGTAAAATACAGTTATTCGAGCGAGCCGAATACATGGACATAGTTTTTTGGATGCCTAATAGATTATATAGTTTAAGAATCCACCCTAATGTGCAGGGTTAACATAATTGGAAATGAGAATGGCACGCCCTTGTGGTTTGCTAATTCACATCACAATCCCCCCCCCCCCAACACACACATATATACGTATGTATATGTATATATGTATGTATATGTATATACGTATAGCTAAGTTCAATACTTCAATATCATTAGTAGTAGCTCGATGTTTGATGGCGAAGCAGATATGAATGGGAATGACTGTCTTCACAATTATTTCAGCCTTCCGGATAGTCAAGGGCACTTCCTACGTCCCTCATCGGTCTACACACATCTACTATTAACTGTTATCATAGATGAAATGGCATGGATGGACGGACAAAAGTTTCATAATCCAAGTGTAAGGATATAGATTGTAGGAATGTAGTGTGGACCCATCTTGTTGAGTTACCTAGGCGATCAAGGATCCTTTATTCTATGATTTATGATAAAAGTTAACTTCGAAATAGAAGATACAATGGTTCCACACATTTACCTAGTATTCGGCTGTTCTACTTCTTAGTTATGTCGAATAATATGAAAGATGTCCAAGTTCACAAGGACTCAAAACACTATTCATGCATCATTTTCTATGAGAGATAAAAGGAATTCAATTTGGATCCACAATATTGAATATACGGCTTTTGGGTTAAAGAAGTGACGCTTCTTATCAACAAGTCAAGAAAGGATGAACCTTTAGTTGATATTATCATTAACTTACTTACGATTAGGGGTTTAACTCAAAATAAAGGATTTAAGGATAAGTGACTATACGAACACTCAAGATGTAGCACATGAATTGTTTTATTCTTATTGCACAAGAAACATATTGGTTCTTGAGTTCTAATGACTAATAATTCGGGACAATTTTCTGTAGACGAGTTCATGTTCGGATGCATAGAGTGTGTGTTTTTCGCTTCTAAGTTTTTGTTTCCGATTTGATGTTTCATCTCTCTTATTAACCATTGCTCGAAGGATGGCAATATGTGGGACAACTTTTGGTATTCCTAGCCGTATCCGTCAGGTACTCTTTACACGTTACCCAGCAAGTTCATGGACGTAGTTTTAGAAATGGTTGAGGCACGTGCCTCGATGCACGCGTCAAGGTCATGCGGTACACTTTTTGGTATTCCTAGTCTTATCCATCGGGTACGCTTTACACATTACCCACCAAGTCCGTGGCCGTAGTTTTAAAAACGGTCGAGGCACGCCTCAAGGTCAGGCGCCAAAAAAATAAATATGAGGTAGAGCCTTAGGTAGTTCTTTTGTATGTGCGCCTCATAGGTCTTAGGCGCTAAGAAAACGTGTGCCTTAGGTGTGCCTCGGAGAATTTTGATGTTTGTTTTTAATGTTTTGGACTTTAATGTCAATTTTAAACATTCCATGTCTTTTTAGTGTGTGTATTTTTATGATGAAATTATTTAGTATTTATTTTTAATAAGATATATAATTTTTTTTTTAATTTTAATTACACCTCGGTTCACCTCGAGGCTTACGCCTCATGAGGCGATGGGAAACACCTCAAGCCTCGATTATGTACTTTTAAACCTCATGGGTATATAGACTTGTTTAGGGTTTGTGTGGTTAAGAATTACTCGTTGACATCCATTACCCGAAACCGGCTTTTAAACCGAAGTTAAAAAACCGACATCAAATACTATATTTCTAAGTACACTTTTAACAAATATATAATTTAACAAATCAGATTCCAACAGCATTAACATACTATTTATTAAATTTTGTGATCTCTTTTTTTTCCCTAACAATATTTTCCAATGTGTCCTTCCCAATTGAGAATGGTACCTCACTAGTTCCTAATCACAAAATTTCATGTAGCTCTTTTTGTTCAGCTTGTGTGCTTCTTATTGTATTTGAAGACCAAGGAACTTAGATGCTTCTCTATCGTGCGTTGACAGAGGAACTCATCATCTAGTTTTGTAATTACACAGTTCTAGATGGACATATGAATACTAGATGGACATATGAATAGTATACTCTTGCATGATCACTAGGAGAAGCAAATTGATTAATACGAAAACTCATGGAGTGATGAAAGTGTGTTAAGTCATCCGGGTTGTCCATGTAGTTTGGGAGAAAACAAATTTTATCTAATGCACTTAATTCATCAGAAGACGTTATTCGTTGTAAGCATAATACTCTTGTTTAAGTAATATTTGTTAAAATGAAATAGCTATGAGACAAAAATATGTGGTAAACGACTCAAATATATGTCATCATCAGTTTATCCACTACATTCAGTTGATTCAGAATGTTCAAAAATGTTTCACATATTCTAATCAATGGGTATGATACCATATTTGAATTCATAAACCTTGCATATCTTATACAATTGCTTCTAATCCTTTAATATTTTCTAACGCCTTATGTTTTAGTGTGGAGGGTATTCTTTCTAGATATCAGAGAAGCTGCCTCGAAGCAGAAGAGAGAACCACCAACGAAGCGGTTGAAGATTTAGTAAGTACTATATTACTTAAAATGCTATTTGGCCATTATTGTGCTAAAGACAATTGTGTTGATCATTGAATGAGCTTGTTAACTTTTCTTGCAGCACAAAAGATTTCATACTTGTAAAGAGCTTCTACAGATAGTGGACAGGTAATATAGTCTGCATGAGCTTGCACACACAAACTTTTAATAAAAGGAACAAGGTCGAACAAATTATGTAAACTATTGTAAAGCAACATATTAATGGTTGCATATGGAAATGGACCCCAATATGGATCAACCAGAGATGAAGATTAAATTCTTTGCACAGGCTTGTTGAAAAGGATAATGCTGAGGAGGTCTCTGTGAATGGCATGATACAACTAGAACAAGAACTTGATGCAGCACTTATGCAAACACGATTAAGAAAGGTGATTATATTCAGTTCAGTTTTATTGTTATATGTGTTGGTTTTGGATATTCATCATAGTACTTGTGTTTATACACCTAGTTTTTCAGTTCTACTACTTCCAAACTTCATTAATCATCTATCATGGCCTTCTTTGTCTTTATATTAAAGGTTTTAAGGCTTGTTAACTCAAGTCATATTATCATCTTGTGAATAATGGATATTGAAGATAAAGTAATATTCTGAGATCTTGTACTTTTTGATGTAAATTAATCATAGTTGTTAATAGTGGCCATAGCGTCCACTATAGCAAAAATTGTAGCATTGCACTCGTGTCGATATATGGTCGATAGCGGGGAAATAGTGAAATTTTTACATATTTTATATATTTTTTTTGGTAAAATATACATATAAAATATCTCTAAAATTTTATTCTAGTGTGTTGCTAAACATGAAACAACGCTCGCTATTTCATTGCTATCGCTACGTAGCGTATCAGTAGGTTGTCGCTATCGTCCGCTATTCGTTATGGACAACTATGAAAGAAATGAAGATTCAGACTAGAACCAGAGGTTCATGTTTGGTTCTAAAAGTGTTAAATTACTGTGTATTACCAAGGTTTGCTTCACTAGAGATTTTAAAATATCATGCCCAAGACAGTAGGTAGTGGGGTAATATACTAATATGTGTATGAAGTGACTACATTTGTAGAAGAATATTTAGTGCTAATGCAGTTAGTAGCAGAGGTTGTGCTATATATATGTAGTGAGTTGACGTAATGCACCGAAGATAGTGGGGTCTTAGAAAGATGTTTTAGCTGAGTCCTTTTATGTACGGTAACTATTTTGATGGCACATGATTAGTCTTCACTTGAACAAAAGTGAGGTTCTTAAATGGTCCAGAAGGTCCAGGCTCTAGCTGTGTTTATTATGCTTGAAGCGTAGTTTACAAATGTATCCTCTCACCTACTAAGCCTCCCATCAAGGAGCAATGCAAGGCGGGTAGATTTCCGCTTTCTAAAGAGAACTAGGTGCTTGGGCGGGGCGAGACCTAGGCGCGTCAGACACGCAAGGCAAGTGGACTGAATCAGCCTAAAAGGTCTAAACAAGCTTATGATTTCTTCTTTTACTTCTTAGTATTCTTTACTTAAAAAAGGGTCTAAAAAAGCCTTTTATATCCATCTCACTTCTCTATATCTTCTTTACATGAAGAAGCAATGTGTGTTCAAAATGACATGATAAAAGAACAATTTTGTTATATTTGGACTTAGATATAAAATAAGTTATGTTTGGACTTTGATACAAATAAATTATATTATTTGCACTTGTAAAATAGTATGTAGTCATTCATATTCTATGCTTATTACATATACACCAGGCTTATGCTTTCTTATTTTGACTTCACTTTATTTTTATATTATACTCATCTCACTTCTTAAAGTTCTTTACATGAAGCAATGTGGAATCAAAACCACATTGAAAAAGAACACTTTATTTTTGGACCTTTTTTAAGAGAATTTGACATTAATTAGTTCAAATTGTAAAATGGTATTAAATCAATAATTTATGCTTATTATATGTACTTCCATTAATTTTATTATTACGCTTATCTTTGCTCAGGCATGCGTTTCTTTTCTTTTTTTTTTTTTTTTTTTTTTGCGCTTCAACTAGACCTAGGAGTTTTGGATTGGTGCTTATTCACATCGGCTAATCTTTCCAAATGTTTGGGTTTTTTACCCGGGAGTATCGTTTACGTCTTCTTTTCCAATGCTTCGCATTCTCTAATCAACCTAAGTGCTTAGTGAATCTCCAAAAGAGTATTCATGGAAAAGTTCGTGAAATCATAGAACGGACATTACTTGGCAACCTGATTTGACTTAGCTTTCTCATATGGAGATGTTTGTCCGGAGATCGCACACACATGAACCACTTATGGGTACAATGTGCACTAGGAGAGAGGCAAGACAATACGCACATGCTTTTGGCGAGGCACAAATGAAATTCAATTACATCACTACGACTATACTATGTTCTGCTTTTCCATTTAAATAATTTGAATTATTGTTTAATGTTACATTGCTATGTCTTTTCCTTTCTATATTTGCTAATTTAGTTAGATATTTATTTTATTTGTAGAATAATATTATCTTTTTATAATTTTCTGTGTATTTCTCATTAAATATCCTATTATTGTGGTTTTTTGTCTTTAGTGTGTAATTTTTTAAGACATATACTTAGGTTAGCCCTATGTGCCTCACAAATTTGACTACTATAATTCCATCGGCACTTGGTACCAAAGGCAATACCGTTATTAGTGTGCCGGAGTAGAGAACACATCATCTTCATGATTGACCTAATTTGCAACCATATAAGTGTTAGTCCTTATGGATTCAGATACGCAGGTTAAAGTTCCCATATAAAATGGGCTCACATTTCTCTCTTTTTAGATAAGAAGAAAGGTTTTCTCACGTCCCACCTTGCGAACACCATACTAGTAGTTTTTTCTATGACTGGGATTTTGTTGGCTACATGTGTTTGTTTGTTTCTAGGGTGGCTCCCCTTGATCACACCACCTTCTCCATGATCATCAAGATTGACCTCGTCGTCAACCATATTAGCTTACTGGTACATATAAATTCCTATATGCATGAGATTTTTTACCGAGGCTGGTTTAGGTTGAATTTACTACATAGGATGACTCATATAATACTTTTTAAGGGGTTGCAAAAACATCGTTCTCTCGTGGGGTGGTATACACGGACACAAAAGTCCTAACCCCTTAAGACTCCTACGGTGGTGGCTAGACACACGTCCCACCTTGCGAACACCATACTAGTAGTTTTTTCTATGACTGGGATTTTGTTGGCTACATGTGTTTGTTTGTTTCTAGGGTGGCTGCCCTTGATCACACCACCTTCTCCATGATCATCTAGCTTGACCTCGTCGTCAACCATATTAGCTTACTAGTACATATAAATTCCTATATGCATGAGATTTTTTACTGAGGCTGGATTAGGTTGAATTTACCACATAGGATGACTCATATAATACTTTTTAAGGGGTTGCAAACACATCGTTCTCTCGTGGGGTGGTATACACGGACACAAAAGTCCTAACCCCTTAACACTCCTACGGTGGTGGCTAGACACACGTCCCACCTTGCGAACACCATACTAGTAGTTTTTTCTATGACTGGGATTTTGTTGGCTACATGTGTTTGTTTGTTTCTAGGGTGGCTCCCCTTGATCACACCACCTTCTCCATGATCATCAAGATTGACCTCGTCGTCAACCATATTAACTTACTGGTACATATAAATTCCTATATGCATGAGATTTTTTACCGAGGCTGGTTTAGGTTGAATTTACCACATAGGATGACTCATATAATACTTTTTAAGGGGTTGCAAAAACATCGTTCTCTCGTGGGGTGGTATACACGGACACAAAAGTCCTAACCCCTTAAGACTCCTACGGTGGTGGCTAGACACACGTCCCACCTTGCGAACACCATACTAGTAGTTTTTTCTATGACTGGGATTTTGTTGGCTACATGTGTTTGTTTGTTTCTAGGGTGGCTCCCCTTGATCACACCACCTTCTCCATGATCATCTAGCTTGACCTCGTCGTCAACCATATTAGCTTACTAGTACATATAAATTCCTATATGCATGAGATTTTTTACTGAGGCTGGATTAGGTTGAATTTACCACATAGGATGACTCATATAATGCTTTTTAAGGGGTTGCAAACACATCGTTCTCTCGTGGGGTGGTATACACGGACACAAAAGTCCTAACCCCTTAAGACTCCTACGGTGGTGGCTAGACCATCTAGTATTGATTTATCTTCACAACCTTACTCTTGTATAGTTATATTCATATGGACCTATCAACATGGTTTCAATGACCATTTGGTATCTAAGCATCCTATGATTTTATCCACTCGAAGACTTGATAGCCTTGGTGCCTAGCTTTATAGTATCTTTGCGACTCCGCATCTAAAAGTTTGGTTGGAGTAGTAAGTTTTCATAAGTCATAGCCAACTGAATTCTAGAATTTCGTCCATGAAATTTTGGAGAATTATAGATTGCGCGATGGAAAAGTTTATGCCCTGCAAGTGCGGTGTTAGGGATTGAAAAACTAAAAGTTAATCAATGTTAACTAAACTATAATGTCAAGGGACATATCCGATTTGAATTATAGGAACTTCTGGCTTGTGTTTCTAAACAATAAACGATGCCGGCATTTAATAAAAATATTGACAATATAGCAACAAAGACTCTAATAGGACTTCCCGCTGACTCATATTTCATGTTTAGGGGTTTTCGTAGTATATACATTGTGATTGGTGATGCACACACATCTTGTGGTGTGGTATTTGTAATTGGTTTTCATAATATATAAACATTCTAAATTCCTACTAAAAGGGCAAATAATCCATCACCCTTGAAGGGGGCAGAATTGGTTGTTGGTGAGCTTTTAAATTGATTGTATTTCTGGTGTTTTTGTTTTGCAGACACAGCTTATGATGGAGTACATATCAACCCTTAAAGAAAAGGTATGCTACTACGAACTTTCTGTATACCCTTGAGGTCCGTTCATTAAATAATTTGGTACACATGGGTATGTTACTAGACCCTGTGGATTGTTCGTAATAAATGGCCACTAGATAAGAACATCTAGCTTTTTAATTGGTCCTTGAGTCCTTCACTCTTTAAAATGTATTTACTATAGTTTTAAGAATATACGATTTATGGATTTTTGTGATGAACAATTTAATGAATATAGAAGTGCGAACTTGATAAGTTTTCTTATAAGCGCAAAACTAAAATGTTAGAACTGATTTTAGATCAATATTCTTCTTTAAAATCGTATCGTTTCTATAAGTATAGGAACTAGTGATGTATTACATATTCTGACTGTAGGCAATATATTTTTTATAATTGTATAAGTATAGGAACTAATGATGTATTTCATTGGGCATGCATTTTAAGATTAAAGCTGAATTGCTGTAGTAGTCAGCCAAACAAAGCTTTTTTTTTTTTCCCTTTAAATAAGTGCTTCTTTTAAAAAACAAAAGCATAAACTTTAACGGCTCTGTGCCAAACATACCCATTGTCACTTGAACTACCATGATCAAACGGTATGTCAGAATCTTTGTTAAAGTGGAGATGGTAAATGCATTTGAGTCTCTCTTGGCTGCAGAAAACAATTCTCTTTACACAATCTTCCTCCTGTAACCAAACTCTTGACAATTGAATAACAAATCAGATTATTTAGATCGTTGTTGTTATCTTTCGGTTAATCGATTGTGTGTGGTTGAATAATACTCTGTTCATCGTGTTCTTGATGAACAAGATCTAAAACGTGAATTTCACAAGCATTCTCTGAAAAACCCCCACATATGTTTGCAATGCAGTTTTGTGATTTTGTAGGTCCTTGATTGTTTGAAAAGTTTGTTCTTGTCTGTCGGTTTCTTATTAAAACAAATCAAGTTTTTAGGACTTGACACATGAATAAAAAACCAAAGGTAAGCTTTAACCACACACAAGAAAAAACAATGTTGCTTATCTTCTAAATTTTAAAAGGTATTTTGGACATTTGGTATGTTTTTGAGTAAAATACGCAACCAAATAACTGACTAACATTACTGGCATTTGGTGATAACTTGATTGCTTATGGACTCCAGCCACTTGATTTATCATATGTTGAGGTAAATTCATCTGGTTAATATCAAGGTCGTTAAAGACGATATCATAAGACCATATCCCTTCATCCTGTTTAAATGCATGTATAACAATAACTAGAACTTGAATAAAGACAAATAATATAAAGGCATGAAGCTAATCCACTTTTTATGTTTGTGAGAACAGGAAAACAAGCTAAGTGAAGAAAATAAAGAATTGGAAAAGCAGGTAATACACACACACAATGTTTTAAAAACCGGTTTTTATACCGTAGTGGGTTGGGCTCAGAAACGGTTCAACCGGTCATACCGGGCAGTTTAACCTGGTCGTTCAACTGGTTGTACTAGCCGATTCAACGTTTCTTAAAACATAAATGATTAGAAAAGCGGTTTACATACCAAACTCCTAAAACTAGTTTATTGTTGTATCACAGCACTATAAGCAGTTTTAATAAGCATCCCAAATTATTTTATGAAAGATCTGAAACTGAAACAATGTACTTGCTTAATTTAGAAAAACTAACATCATTTCTAGATCTTGTCACACTTTCTTCTTGGGGCGATTAGAGATTGGATCTTGTAAAATTAAAAGAAGAAAATTAGCAACATTTATTGACCTTGTCACATTTTCTTGTTTTTGCAATAACCTTATTATATGTCTTTTCTAATTTCTTGTAATAGTAAAAAAGTAAATAAGTAGCTAGTAAAACTGAGTGGATGAATTACTTACAGGTTACAACATCAGCAGAGGAGAATGGTCTAAATGATGAAGGTGGGGGTCTTAACGACCATGTAACTAACCAGATCAATCCACCCCAACTTACTACACTTCCTCTTTTTAATGGCTAATTAAGATCTGTGCTTGGAAAATCAAAGCAACCAATAAAAACTGGATTCTTGTCATCTGCTATTGTTGTGTGATCACCTGATGTTTGGAAGATATTCAGCCCATTTGATGTTTTGATTTATGGCTGTCAGAGGAGCCTCATCTGTAGTTTTTATGTAATCTTTTTTTGTGTGTGTTTATGTGGGTGAATGTGTAATACAGAGATGAGGTGCGATGGTACCACTACAAGCAAGAGCTTCACCATGAGGAAAGGTATATTTTTATGTTTTAATGTTTCAGTTTATCCATTCAAAACAAGCTACGTGTCAGTTCATTTTATGCCATCTTGTTGAACTAAAAACTTGGAATGTTAAGGCTATGGGTGTGGAGGATACTCCTCGTCACATCATTATGGGTAGGCTTGTCAAGATGGGGATGGAGCAAGCGGGTACCCTTTTTTAAATTAAAAAAAAAAAAAAAACAATTAACCAATCAATTGGTCCGTCGCTGGCGTCGTGGGGAGAACGAAGACAGGCCTAGGGGGCCAGTGTGGCAAAAAAAGAGCTATTAACCAATCAATTGGTCCGTCATCGGCGTCGTGGGGAGAACGAAGAGGACGGAGACAGGCCTAGGGGGCGGTGTGGCCGACCCCAGACAGCCCTCGCCGGCCCTAGGCCATCCCCCACACCGCATAGACTAAGTTAGTTGACAATTTCGAACAGGAAAATATATAATGAGTGTATTGGACGGTCGTATGTACTGCCTAGCTTTTAATTCGCCTCTTGACCAGCAAAGGGAATGGGAATAATCCATCTTCATCTCTTTGCAAGAAAAGGCGCTTCCAACTATGTCGGTGCTTGAAACAATTTTGTCTTCTCGATGTTACTATATCTCAAGAGTCGATATTTAAATAAAGATGTTGAAATTCCAATGTCGGTAATCAAACAAGTCGATTTGACCTTTTATGACATGTTTAACCCACTTTTGACATTGTTAAGTTGATTATAACAGTTTACAAAATTATTACTAAGCATCAACTCATATCTAGGCTAGGCTACCTGGTTTTAGGTGGGTGGTTTTTTAACCGATTAAAAAGGAAAAATCACAAATGTAGACATTGACTTGATATAAAAGCCAAAACAAACATTCAAAATGACTGTGTGTGAAGTTCATGTGTGCTAAGTTCACATGGAGGAAACGTTTGTAGCATAAACTCTTCCAAGTAGGGGTGTTTAAAAAAATCCGAATCCAAAAAATTCGATAATCCGAATTCAAGTTATCCGAAATTTTGGATAATCCGATTTTCGGATATTCAAAAATCGGATAATCCGAAATTTCGGATTCGGATTCTGATTTTGAAAATTTTCGGATAATCGGATTAACCGAATCCGAATATTAAAAATATATATATATATATATATAAATATATAATATTATGTACATACACTACATAACAAAATAAACAATCCTAAATCCCTAATCCTCCTAACCCTAAGTCCACACTCATCTAATCTATAGCAGGTGCTCCCTTTTCTCTTCTCTATAACAGCCCCCGTCCAACTCGTCTCTGACCTCTACAACCTCCGTCCACCAAACGGTGTAACACCGACCCATGATGTGACACCCGGCAACTTCCGATCTACACCGACGTGATTTTTATTATTTAAAAATTAAATATTTATTTTAAATATTGTTAATTATCAAGTTTCGGAAGTTTACTGACCGTTTTTATGATCGAAACTGCGACCGATTTAATTAACGCGATTTAAACGCGTGTTCTGAAAACACGCGTCGGACGTCGAAAATATTTATATTTATGCTCGGTTTTGTATTTCGAACAAAACCGACTACTTTTTATAATTTATTAGCGGGCCTAGAATAGAAACCGAGACGTTTACATTTAAAACGGGTTCAAGACGCGGTACAACTCACCTACCATCAAACCCTAAGTATAAAAGGGCCTTCTTCTTCTTCCTGCTCCATTTTTGAGCAGCCACAAGACTCTCTCTCTCTACTCTCTCTCTAAAACCGCACACTCTCCCTCTCTCTCTACTCCCCCTCTCTAAACACAGGTCCCTCTCTCTCTCTCCCGCTCGCCTCTCTCTCTCTCGGCCCTTTAACCCTCCCTCGTCCCTGTTACAGTTTTAGCCGGCCACCACCATGGTTCGGTGGTGGCGGCGCTGTGTTACCAAGCCCAAATCGGGCATAATCAGTTACGGGTCAGGTTTGGTTTGGTTGTTCTGTGGTGATTCTTGGCCGGGGAAGAGGGCTGACGCGACGACGAAGGTGGATCCCGGTGACTTGGACCTCGGGTACGGGTATGATGGTGTCGTGACAGATGGAGGTGGTTCTGGTTGTTTGGAGCCGGGTTGCAACAGGAGCGTTTGGGTCCGGTTCAGAGGTCAGACAAGGTGTAACATTACGCATTTAATACTTGTACGTTACGTATGACACTTAATAAAAACGTCAAGTTTTCTTAATTATCGTCGCATTTATTATTTTTGTCGTTAATATGGAACCCTAATGATATATATATTATTATATGTGTGTGTGTGGTTATAATTAATTCAAAAAAAATAACCTGCCTTGGCCGGGACTCGAACCCGCGCCAAAGGCCGGTTCAAACTAACACACTCATAGGCACAACCAACTGGGCTAGCCAGTTTCTTGTTATGAACCCGGACTCGTTTTAATTATATACGCGCGTTTAAAATCCTCACAGTTGACTAGAAAAGTCAACTGTGGGATTCCTTGTTGTGCAATCCATTCTATTAACGCGTAATCAAGCCATATTTGGTATCTTCGTGTATAATCCGGCCCAATCCAACTTAACTGAACAACAATTACACGGCAATCGTGCCCTAATAATCTAATTGGCCGCGTTATTTTATAAGGAAAGTCAACCTATCTAATTAACCCCAACCCTAATCCATTAGTATAAATTGAGGCCTTCTGGACCTTGACAACTCGCTCATACCTCTCCCTCAATCTCTATTTCTCACTTATACTGCTCTGTTCGTTGTTAATTGCTCGTGGTTGACTTTTCCCTTTGACCCGATAATAATCATCATCACCACACTGTGAGTTCAATTTTATTGGTGGGGTTTAGTCATCGGCATTCAAGCAACTATAGCCCTAACATTAATCGGGCTATAGTTGCCTGAATCAATCAATTGTAAAGCTAGGGTTCTTCGTTTACGAATTTGGGGATAAAGCTTTTGCTTCAACGCGTATTTAATAATTATGTATCCAGATCCATCACAACCACCGGCCTAGGCCAAGTGGTTGTGACTCTGGTCTTGTATCGTGGTCATCCGGGTTCGAGTCCGGCTCTGACCGGCTTTTTGTCTTTTCTTTTCTTTTCTTTTTAACAAACATTAATTAATTATATATACATATTAAATCCTTTAAATCTTTTAAAATTCTTTTTAAATACCTAAACTCTTTTATAAATTCTAAAAAAATTATTATTAGTTAATCTGATATAAAAGATTTATTTACAATTTTTATTTTCCAGAAATTCTTTTATTTAATAATTATAATAATTAAATCATTTTTATACTATTATATTTATAAAAATCCATTATTATATCAAAACAGTTTTATTAAATTCCACAAAAATTATCCTAACTTTTTATAAGGTTAAACTTTACTGAAATAATTTTTAATTCAGTAAAATCATTTATTTATTATTTTTAATCAATTTTTGTAAGATTTAATCATATTTAATTCATAATAAATCCAATTTTCATCATTTTTGCACCAAAATTTTACACAAATTATTTTTAATCATTTAGAACAGAATTATGATTCTTAAAATAAGATTTCTTTAATTTTAGTATTTTTGAATATTAAAGTTAATAATTGGCTATTTATGAATAAATAGATTTAAAAATCTATTTTAAATGAAATAATTTTATAAAAATTATTTTATTGCTTCAAACACTTTATTGTACTCATTCAAAATTCAAACTTTATAAAAAGACTATTTTTCATTAATTATCCAATTTTCTTTATTTAATTAACATTTTTAAATTTAACAATTGATTATCCCCAAATCGAACCCTAGAATGCACATATTAGTTTATATAGACTTAGACTTACTATATATATTACCTCATTATAGGGTAATATTTGGAATCACTTTGGGCAACACAGTTATCATATCTTTTTCAACAAGTTAACATTTTACCAAGGTGAGTTTACATAGCCCCTTTTATCACCACTTTTTGGGGTGAAACATGTTATAACACTTTTCATTGCAATTCAATCATCAATGTGTTTGTGTGTTTTCTATGTTGCATATTGTCTTGAACATGATTAGAGTAAGCACATTCTAGCATAATCATTAACATTGATCAGCCGACGGTATACATTGATAGATCTATTGGACTGACAATCCCACCCGGATACGTGCCTCCTACAAAGGTTACGTGGGTGTTTGTTATCGCATAACATTATTCATTGGGACCATAAGTGTATGGTATGTATTATTTATAACAGTCAACAGGGTTGATTATGCACTCGATTTATTTCTAATATGTTTCTCACATATGGGCTAGATTAACATGACACATGAATTGCATAACATTTTATTCATTTTATCATCAAAAACCTATGTAATTCTCACCAACTTATGTTGACCCAAAATACTTTCAAAATTAACATGTTTCAGGTAACAATGAAGCTGAGGCTTGAGATAGCATGAGGATTTATCTTGAAGTTTATTTGAAGTTTTGAAGTTATTATTTGATGTTATGTATTTGAATTCTTAGACATTATTTCACATTTTGGATATTATGTTTGAATAAATTATTTAAAATTTATATTATACCATGTGCTACTGAAAACAATCATCAATACGTGGCACCCCGATGTTTCCGCCATCGGTTGGGGTGTTACAGATTGGTATCAGAGCCTTGGTTATAGGGAATTAGGTTATTAGAAATAATCTAGACTATAACCTTAGGGACTAAAACAGTACTTGCTTCTCCTACTTGTAACCCTAATTGCTTCCCTAATCCTATCCTTATCCTATGCCTTATAACCCTAAACCTACATGTGACTACTCTTAATTGTCTGCTGCAATCCTGATCCACCATTAGATTTATAGGACAAAATCCTCAGGTCTAACCTGAACCCCCTTGAGATCTCGTCGAAGTTCTAGATTTTAATAACGAACACGTGCAATCTGGAAGGGTGAACGCCTGTATTCTGAGTCTTCTGTCTAGGCTGGCATTGCGCATATATCCCAATCAGACGAGGGACCCGGATGCCTACCTGGGAATTCTCGGGATGAGTGTTCACTTATAGGCTAAAGCATGTCTTCATATGTTATTAGAATTTAGAATCTTTGATAAGTCAACGTTTTCGTTTATTCGTTTTAATTAATGAATAAATGATTACATTCCTTATATAAACTCTCATTCATTTCATTGTGTCTATTACAGATCATGCCTCCTCGTCGCAGCACTCGCAACAACAATGGTGAGAACCCCGCAGAAGGTGGAGATAACCATAACCACAACCATGACCAAGTTCCTAACCACAACAACAATGGGGTCGATGCTCAACTGGCTGCGATCATTTCTCAACAAATGGCGCAGCAAATCGCAACTCTGGTTCCCAACTTGCTTGCTCAGGTCATCCAATTGAATGGGAATGGTCACAACAACGGGAACGGGAATGGCAATGGCAATGGTAATGGAAATGGACCCCAAGCTTGCACCCTCAAGCATTTCAACTCTTGTAACCCTCCAAAGTTCAGCGGTGAAGAAGGAGCTACTGGACTTCTCCAATGGTTTGAGGGTATTGAAAATACCTTCATCAACAGTGAATGCCCCAATAATTTCAAGGTTCGTTACGCCATGAGTGTTCTCCATAAACGAGCACTCACATGGTGGAATGAAGAAAAGCGTACTCGTGGGGCCGAGGTTGCTCTTGCTATGACATGGGACCAAGTCAAAGAGATCATGAAAGAGGAGTTCTGTCCTCGCAATGAAGTCAAAAAGCTTGAGGATGAGTTTCACACCTTGGCTCAAGATAGTGGGGAAAATCTTGCCTACAACACCCGCTTTCATGAGCTTAGCTTATTGTTGCCACACAAGGTTACTCCTCTGCCGGTAGCCATCGAGAAGTACATCGGTGGTCTGCCCATGCAAATCCAGGACACTGTTTGGGGTAGAAATCCTGCAACTCTGGAAGAGGCCAAACGTCTAGCGGCCACTCTTACTGATAATCATGTGAAGAATGGTACTCTGGTTCGCAAGGGCTCTAAGAAGACTGTTGCCAAAGATACTCCACAGCCTGCAATTGAAGTCAAGCCTGAGACCTCAAGCAACAAGAAGCGCAAGGCTAGAAACTATATGGTTGCTACTACTCCTCCTGCTGCCCAAAACCCAGCCAAGAAACCATACACCGGACCTCACCCTTTGTGCAACACTTGCAAGTATCACCATCCCACACAGGTGCCATGTCGATTCTGTACTAAGTGTCAAAGGTATGGTCACCTGGTGAACGTCTGTCGATCTCCTGCTGCCCAAGACAACAACAACAACCCAGCTCCCAACCAAAACCAACAAAACAACAGGCCTACTCGTGGTCAATGCTACGAGTGTGGTAACCCTAATCACTACATCAACAACTGCCCTAACCGTAACCGTAACCAAAACCAAAATCAGAACCAAAACCAGAACCGCAACCAGAACCAAGGTGCTCGAGGTCGCGCCTACAATCTCAACGCTAATCAGGCCCGTGACAACAATGAAGTGGTGAATGGTACGTTTCTCATTAATAATCACTATGCATCCATATTATTTGATTCAGGAGCTGATAAGTCATTCGTGTCACTGAAGTTTGAACCTTTACTTAACTTACCCCACACTAATCTAGAAGACCCTTTTGTGGTAGAGGTAGCTAACGGGAAGTCTATTTCGATCGGTTCTATTATTCGTAACTGCTTGTTGAATCTCAATGATCATACCTTCCCTATCGATCTTATTCCCATGCATCTTGGTAGTTTTGATATTATAGTAGGCATGGACTGGTTGTCAACTCATCGTGCCGAAATTCTGTGCTTCGAGAAAGTCATACGCATTCCTCTCGAATCTGGTGAGATTTTGAAGATCTATGGTGAGAAACCCTGTGGTGAGCTTAAGCTTATGTCTTGTACTACTGCCCAAAAGTACTTACGAAAGGGGTATACAGCCTTCTTAGCTAACGTGATAGAGAAGAAGGACAAAGGCAAAAGTATCCAAGACATTCCTATTATTCGAGACTATCCTGAAGTTTTCCCAGAGGACTTACCTGGTTTGCCCCCTGCTCGACAAGTGGAGTTTCGTATTGATCTTGTTCCTGGTGCTAATCCTATAGCTAAAGCTCCTTATCGTCTTGCACCCTCTGAGATGCAAGAACTTGCTAGTCAATTACAGGAACTTTCTGATAAAGGGTTCATTCGCCCTAGTTCTTCTCCATGGGGAGCCCCTGTCTTATTCGTTAAAAAGAAGGATGGTTCTCTTCGGATGTGTATTGACTACCGTGAACTCAACAAACTCACCATCAAGAATCGTTATCCACTTCCTAGGATTGACGATCTCTTCGATCAACTTCAAGGAGCAACCCACTTCTCGAAGATTGATCTCCGTTCTGGTTATCATCAGCTTAGAGTCCACGATGAAGATATTCCCAAGACAGCTTTTCGCACTCGCTACGGTCACTATGAATTCATGGTTATGCCTTTCGGTTTGACCAATGCTCCCGCGGTATTTATGGATTTGATGAATCGGGTTTGTAGACCCTATCTCGACAAATTCGTGATCGTTTTTATTGATGATATTTTGATTTACTCTAAGTCAAAATCCGATCACGAGCAACATCTTCACTCTATTTTGAGTCTCCTAAAGAAAGAACAACTGTACGCCAAGTTCTCCAAATGTGAATTTTGGCTTAAGGAAGTTCAATTTTTGGGACATGTCATTGATATGAACGGAATTCATGTTGATCCTGCAAAGATCGAAGCTGTGAAGGATTGGAGTGTTCCTACCACTCCAACGGAAGTCCGTTCTTTTCTTGGGTTGGCTGGTTATTATCGTCGATTCATCGCCAATTTCTCCAAGATCGCTGTTCCTCTCACTACCTTAACTCACAAGGGGAAACCCTATGAGTGGGGACCTAAGCAAGAGGAAGCGTTTGAAACTCTTAAGCTGAAACTTTGTGAAGCTCCTGTCTTATCTCTACCTGATGGTAATGATGATTTCGTGGTCTACTGTGATGCATCAAACCAAGGTCTCGGTTGTGTTCTCATGCAACGAGGAAAGGTTATTGCTTATGCGTCTCGACAACTCAAGATTCACGAGAAAAATTATACCACCCATGATCTCGAATTGGGTGCTGTTGTCTTTGCACTCAAGATTTGGAGACATTATCTTTATGGGACCAAATGTGTGGTATTCACGGACCACAAAAGTCTCCAACATGTCTTCGATCAAAAGAATCTTAACATGAGGCAACGACGTTGGGTTGAATTACTTAACGACTATGATTGCGAAATTCGCTACCATCCTGGCAAAGCGAATGTTGTGGCTGACGCACTTAGTCGTAAAGAGCGTGTCAAACTCCAATGTGCGAGAGTTCGTACCGATCTCCAAGATCGCATTCTCCAGGCTCAACACACCTCAGTCACCCAAGGTAACATGTACGATGAAATGTCTTGTGGTGCTGAGACTCAACTTGAAACCAAACCCGATGGTCTCCTTTATTTTCTTAATCGACTGTGGATTCCCGACCGTGATGATCTTCGTACTTTTCTCATGAACGAGGCTCATAAGTCTCGTTATTCTATTCATCCTGGAGCTGACAAGATGTACCAAGATCTCCGTTATTCTTATTGGTGGCCTGGTATGAAGAAAGACATTGCTCTATTCGTCGCAAAATGCCTCACTTGTTCCAAGGTTAAGGCTGAACATCAACGACCATCTGGTATGCTTGAACAACCAGAGATTCCTGTCTGGAAATGGGAGAGCATAGCTATGGATTTCATCACCAAACTCCCTCGCACACCCAAAGGTTTTGACAGTATTTGGGTAATCGTCGATCGTTTGACCAAGTCCGCTCACTTCCTACCTATTCGTGAGAAGTATTCTGTGGAAAGGTTGGCAAGGATGTACGTGAGTGAAATCGTATGTCGACACGGTATACCTTTGGACATTATTTCTGATCGCGACGGTCGTTTCACCTCTCACTTTTGGGAATCTCTACAAAAAGCTTTGGGTACTAAGTTGAACCTGAGCACTGCTTATCACCCTCAAACGGATGGTCAGACTGAACGAACCATCCAGACACTTGAGGACATGCTCAGGGCATGTGTCATCGATTTTGGTGGCGCATGGGATTCTCATCTTCCTTTGGTTGAGTTTTCATACAACAACAGTTATCACGCCAGCATAAACATGGCTCCTTTTGAGGCACTCTATGGTCGGAAATGTCGTTCTCCTGTCTGTTGGACCGAGGTTGGTGAAGCTCGTATTACTGGACCCGAACTAATCCAGGAAACCACAGACAAAATCCAGCTTATTCAGGATAATCTTCTCAAGGCTCGAAGTCGCCAAAAGAGTTATGCTGATAAACGTCGTAAACCCTTGGAATTTCAAGTTGGGGACCTTGTGCTACTTAAGGTATCCCCTTGGAAAGGAGTTATTCGTTTCGGTAGAAAGGGAAAACTAGCTCCTCGATACGTAGGCCCCTTCAAGATTCTTGACAGAGTTGGGAAAGTGGCTTACAGACTTGAGCTTCCACCTGAGCTAAGCAATGTTCATCCGACCTTCCATGTTTCGAACCTCAAGAAATGCTTAGCTGATGAGAACCTTCATGTTCCTCTTAAGGATGTGCAAATCGATGAAAGCATGCACATTATCGAGAAACCCGTCGAGATTGTTGACACTGGAGTCAAGAAACTCAAGCGCAGTCGTATTCCGATCGTTAAGGTTCGTTGGGAATCTAAACGAGGCCCAGAGTTCACTTGGGAGCGTAAAGACCAGATGAAGTCGAAGTATCCGCATCTTTTTCCACCAGACTCTCCAACTCCAACTTCGGGACGAAGTTCCTAAAAGTAGGGGAGACTGTAACATTACGCATTTAATACTTGTACGTTACGTATGACACTTAATAAAAACGTCAAGTTTTCTTAATTATCGTCGCATTTATTATTTTTGTCGTTAATATGGAACCCTAATGATATATATATTATTATATGTGTGTGTGTGGTTATAATTAATTCAAAAAAAATAACCTGCCTTGGCCGGGACTCGAACCCGCGCCAAAGGCCGGTTCAAACTAACACACTCATAGGCACAACCAACTGGGCTAGCCAGTTTCTTGTTATGAACCCGGACTCGTTTTAATTATATACGCGCGTTTAAAATCCTCACAGTTGACTAGAAAAGTCAACTGTGGGATTCCTTGTTGTGCAATCCATTCTATTAACGCGTAATCAAGCCATATTTGGTATCTTCGTGTATAATCCGGCCCAATCCAACTTAACTGAACAACAATTACACGGCAATCGTGCCCTAATAATCTAATTGGCCGCGTTATTTTATAAGGAAAGTCAACCTATCTAATTAACCCCAACCCTAATCCATTAGTATAAATTGAGGCCTTCTGGACCTTGACAACTCGCTCATACCTCTCCCTCAATCTCTATTTCTCACTTATACTGCTCTGTTCGTTGTTAATTGCTCGTGGTTGACTTTTCCCTTTGACCCGATAATAATCATCATCACCACACTGTGAGTTCAATTTTATTGGTGGGGTTTAGTCATCGGCATTCAAGCAACTATAGCCCTAACATTAATCGGGCTATAGTTGCCTGAATCAATCAATTGTAAAGCTAGGGTTCTTCGTTTACGAATTTGGGGATAAAGCTTTTGCTTCAACGCGTATTTAATAATTATGTATCCAGATCCATCACAACCACCGGCCTAGGCCAAGTGGTTGTGACTCTGGTCTTGTATCGTGGTCATCCGGGTTCGAGTCCGGCTCTGACCGGCTTTTTGTCTTTTCTTTTCTTTTCTTTTTAACAAACATTAATTAATTATATATACATATTAAATCCTTTAAATCTTTTAAAATTCTTTTTAAATACCTAAACTCTTTTATAAATTCTAAAAAAATTATTATTAGTTAATCTGATATAAAAGATTTATTTACAATTTTTATTTTCCAGAAATTCTTTTATTTAATAATTATAATAATTAAATCATTTTTATACTATTATATTTATAAAAATCCATTATTATATCAAAACAGTTTTATTAAATTCCACAAAAATTATCCTAACTTTTTATAAGGTTAAACTTTACTGAAATAATTTTTAATTCAGTAAAATCATTTATTTATTATTTTTAATCAATTTTTGTAAGATTTAATCATATTTAATTCATAATAAATCCAATTTTCATCATTTTTGCACCAAAATTTTACACAAATTATTTTTAATCATTTAGAACAGAATTATGATTCTTAAAATAAGATTTCTTTAATTTTAGTATTTTTGAATATTAAAGTTAATAATTGGCTATTTATGAATAAATAGATTTAAAAATCTATTTTAAATGAAATAATTTTATAAAAATTATTTTATTGCTTCAAACACTTTATTGTACTCATTCAAAATTCAAACTTTATAAAAAGACTATTTTTCATTAATTATCCAATTTTCTTTATTTAATTAACATTTTTAAATTTAACAATTGATTATCCCCAAATCGAACCCTAGAATGCACATATTAGTTTATATAGACTTAGACTTACTATATATATTACCTCATTATAGGGTAATATTTGGAATCACTTTGGGCAACACAGTTATCATATCTTTTTCAACAAGTTAACATTTTACCAAGGTGAGTTTACATAGCCCCTTTTATCACCACTTTTTGGGGTGAAACATGTTATAACACTTTTCATTGCAATTCAATCATCAATGTGTTTGTGTGTTTTCTATGTTGCATATTGTCTTGAACATGATTAGAGTAAGCACATTCTAGCATAATCATTAACATTGATCAGCCGACGGTATACATTGATAGATCTATTGGACTGACAATCCCACCCGGATACGTGCCTCCTACAAAGGTTACGTGGGTGTTTGTTATCGCATAACATTATTCATTGGGACCATAAGTGTATGGTATGTATTATTTATAACAGTCAACAGGGTTGATTATGCACTCGATTTATTTCTAATATGTTTCTCACATATGGGCTAGATTAACATGACACATGAATTGCATAACATTTTATTCATTTTATCATCAAAAACCTATGTAATTCTCACCAACTTATGTTGACACAAAATACTTTCAAAATTAACATGTTTCAGGTAACAATGAAGCTGAGGCTTGAGATAGCATGAGGATTTATCTTGAAGTTTATTTGAAGTTTTGAAGTTATTATTTGATGTTATGTATTTGAATTCTTAGACATTATTTCACATTTTGGATATTATGTTTGAATAAATTATTTAAAATTTATATTATACCATGTGCTACTGAAAACAATCATCAATACGTGGCACCCCGATGTTTCCGCCATCGGTTGGGGTGTTACACAAGGCTCGGGTTCGGGTCAGGTGTAGTGTGGTCGGGGTTGGGTTGGATTCTGTGGTGGTTGGCTGGAGATAGTGGTGGTTGGCCGGAGATGGTGGTGGGTGTCCGGAGATGGTGGTGGGTGTCCGGAGATGGTGGTGGTTGCAGAGGCAGCGGCGCGCGGGTCTCGGGTCTTGGGCCGGGTTGGTTAGATCCCAGATCAGGTTCGGCCCGGGTCTGGTTCGAGTCTTCGTGACTGGTCGGGTCTTGTTTCGAGATGGTTTCAACTCGGGTCAGAATCGGGTTTGGGTTAAGGTTGTGGTTCGGATCAAAGTTTGGTGGTTTTGGTGTTCGGGTCAGATTCGGTACGAGATCGGGTTCGGTACGGGTCTTGTTCGGGTCAGATCTGGATGGTCAAGCCTCGGTCAACGCGCGGTCAAAGCTGGTCAAACTTTGGTTCCGGTCTACACGCAGTTCGAGGTGGCATCGGATTACGCGCGTACGAATCGGTATACTTTAATTCGTGTTTGTTATTATTATTGTGGATATTATAAATATTTATAAATATATTGATTCGAACGGAATAGTTTTGACTCGCGAACGAACCGAATAATAATAATAAATGTTAACTACATATTATATCGGACGACCGGTAATAGTGACTAAAATGCGTGACTTGTAATATCGATATCGGACTAAATTGGTTGGACTATAATATACATATATATATTGTCGTGTCTTTATTCAAATAAGTGTAGTTTATGTAAAAGCGTCGAAACGTATAAGTCTCGTCTGATTTGGAATTGCGGATAAACAAAATGTGGATTTGTGTTTGATATTGATTTTTGGGAAAATTGTAGGCGACTTGTGTTGCCTGGTTTGTACAAAAACAGAGGAAACTCTGCCGAAATTTTATAAAATTTATAAGCGTAAACGAAAGCGACATTTGTTGCATATTTCATTATAAACAACCTCCAAGTATTTTGACAAATGTAGTTTTCTACAATATCGTAAAAGGTTTTCGACAAATGATTTCTTGCAACATTTAAAGGAAAACGTCGAACAATATTTCCAAAACAAATACATAATAATTGTTGAGCGTCACTTGTGTCAATCTTCAAAGATTTTGGTAACTAAAACATTTCCATCTAAGCGGTTTTGAATTATAAAACGCTCAACCTATTTGAGAAAGAATCATATAAAATGTATGTTCGAAACCTTTAAAGAATGGAAAAGAAGCGATATTGTTACTAATCGGTTTTAAATAACTATACTTATATTTTCATCAAAGAATATTTTCCTAAAATATAATTATAAGACGAGCTACGGCTCGGGATAAGTTATACGTTTCATAATATAGTCCAACGTGGTGTACACACGAATAGTGACAAGTGCGCAACTTGGGTACTATGCCGTGTGTTAACGCATAAGTAAGATAAGTCACGATCGGTTCGTCGAGTTAAAGCATATTAGTACTCGAGTTATACACACGAGTTAGATAGTTGGATAAACTAGCTTCTAGCCGGATTATAGGCTAGGTTTATATGTGTTAGACTTTAAGGTGTCCTTTGTTGCAATAGGGCACGAGGAAGCCGGTCGAGGCTTGGACTTTATTTGCTAGCTTAGCATGGAAATTGAGGTGAGTTCATGACCCCACTTTTTACTGTTTTATAAATGTTTCCGGGGTGGAAGACATGCTTCTTTTATGAAAAACTGAGGAACTTAAAACGAACAAGTTTTTGAAAAATGAAATGGGTGCGTGCGTGTCACGGCCCTGTTGTTACTGGTTTTACATTCGGGAAAGAAACATGCGTACTACTTACATCGTTTTAAAGATCATGTTATACTATGGGCACTTTAAATTACTATACGGCTTTTATGGAAAGTCCCAGGGGGAAACCATGAATGTGCTGGAACGCACAACGGGGGAAATGTGGATAGATCTATTGGGCCTCCCAAACCCCACTCGACGGCGGGGCCGGGCGGGTGCATATTGTCTCTACCTATCGGGTTACCGAGGCATCGGTAGCCCAGTCAATCTGGGCTGGTATCATCTTTTGGTTCATGTTTAGTAATGGGTTCCCAACCGTAGTAGTAAAAACACTTAACGTCTAGCTAACGTTCTTATGACATAGTATTAACGGGAATGATCTTTTCAGACTTATGGAACTCTTTTATAAAAACTTGTGGAATTATTTATGCAAAACTTATGAACTCACCAGCATTATATGTTGACTTTTAAGTATGTCTTTCAGGTTTAAACTTTGGTAACGACACGGTTGGAGTAGTCGGCATATTGGGATCGGGGATCCTAGAGAGTTAGCAATGGCGTTCAGGATATAAGAGTCTTAGATGCATCTTTCCGCTGCGCTGGCAAAGGCACCAAACGTCGCATCCCACAAGGGAAAAGTCGGGGTGTGACACATGACACAGGGACCACGATGATTATCTTTGTCACACCCTCAAATTCCACATGCGGGGTTTTACCGCAAGGCGCGTGACACACCAGGATCCCAGTCAACGATCACAATAAACAAACACTAAACATACATATATTGAAACCAAAACATTACGCTTTGAGCCATAAACCAGCAGCGGAAACATTTCTTGTTTACAACCAAAAGGCATATTATAGTTTACAAAACATTGTTTAATATGCAACAAAACTCTAGACGCTGTGCCGGACAAGACCCGACATCCCATTGGTGACCCGACATCCCACGTGTTAGCCAAATACAAAACCTCATGCAACTTATGTAGTTAAACACTTAATACGCGCAAGAGTTCTCCTAGTCTAGCATAACGCTCAATTAACGCATAAACGAGTCCAAACACGTGTTACTAAGTCATTGGACATGTCACGGGGTACCTATCATGTTCCTAGGTGTCAAATTATGTTTCGGGATGTCAAAATACGCTTACAACAGCAGTACACGCGATTAGGAAACTAGCATGCAATTAGGAAAAGTCAACTGGTGATTGGGGGTGGTCAACAGGCGATTGGAGGCCTAATCGCTTGTTGTTATTGGCGATAGGTGGCCAATCGCCCCTGCATCAGGCGATTAGAACTCCCAATCGCCTGTTGCAGATGCGTGACGTGTTTTCACGCGTTTAACCCTCCAAATCAGATCCGAAACATGTAAAAACACCCAACATCAAACCTAAACTATTAACCAACCCATTTCAAGCAAAAACCCCCAATTTATCTCTGCTCTAACGCTCTCGGTGCGATTATTTCCAAAAATGGCAAAGTACTAGGTTTCATTAACTATGAAATATTTCCTTAAATGGCAATAATGAGATTACGCATCCTACAACCTTGCAAATCATCATCCCTTTGTTATAATATCATTCTAATGTGAATCCTAACAACAAACAATCATTGAATCATATCATAACATCCTAATTCTTCATGAATCATCCAAATTGGTCAAAATGCATACTTTCATCAAAACACCATAACAATAGCTCAAATCCTTAGATAATCATCCTAATAACTCCTACACAACAGAAGTACATCAATTACATGGAAACATTCATGTTCTAATCACCAAAAATCATCATATACATGAATACTTTACATATAGCAAGTATAATGGTTTAGACTTGTTTTAGAAACTCATTTCAAAGGTTTTTAAAGACACATACTTAGTAAAACAAGGTCTGGACCTTTGGGAACCAAAACAATAACATTACAAAGGTTTGGGATGAAGAACACACCTTGAATTTTATCAAAGAAAGGTGTGTAAGCTTGGAAATGGTGAGTTTTAAAGCTAAGCAAGTTCCAGAGGTGTTTTGAGGTGTGTGGGAGGTTTAGGATCAGTTAGGGTTGCACAAATGGTGTTTAGTGAGTCAAGGGTTGTATTTATAGGTGTTTCTACTCATCCAAGACATATCAGGCGATTGGAGAACAGACCAGGCGATTAGGGAGCCTAATCGCCTGACCTACTGGCGATTGGGGCTCCAATCGCCCCCTGATCTTCCCCAATCGCATGCCAAACTGGCGATTAGGCCACTCACCAATGCCTAATCGCCTGTAACATCAGGATTTGGGTTTTTGGCGTGTTAAACACTATTTTAACACATATAAGCACGTACTCACATACCGACAAGTCACATAATGATTACAAACATATAATGCATGATAACTAACACGTTTACGTCCGTTCACCAATTCCCGTGACTCGAGACTTGCGTGTGTGTGTTAAACCCGGTGATTCCACGAATCACCAATCCTTGTACACATGGTTATAGACCGACTCCCGATGATCTCGCGGATCATTATAACGACTCCCGTTGATTCCCAGAATCATCGTAACGACTCGACTGACCCAGTTAAGTACGTAATATCCATGACTCGCTAAGGTAGACTTGCTAGTTTAGTCAATGTTACTAACCTGAGTTTGCCGGGTGTCACATCATCCCCCTGTTCAAAGAATTTTCATCTCGAAAATTGCCCGAGGCCAAAAGGAAGAGACGAAAGAGAGAAAAATTTTCCAATTGCCACATCATCCCCCTGTTGAAAGGAATCTCGGCCCGAGATTCATTCAGCTCCAGTAGAGACATATCTTGATTCGAACGCGCGCTTAGGAAATAAATGAGGATACTTAGCTTTCATCTGATCCTCCTGTTCCCATGTGAACTCCGGTCCATGATTTGAATTCCAACGAACTTTGACAATGCGGATTTTACTCCGGCGAAGGCTACAGATCTTATAATCGAGAATCTCAACCGGTTCTTCCACAATACGCAGACGATCATCCACCTTGATCTCTTCGAGAGGAACAACCAAAGATTCATCCGCCAGACACTTCTTGTGGTTAGACACATGGAAGACATTATGAACATTACTGAGCTCAGCTGGCAGATCTAGCCTGTATGCCACCGGTCCAATCCGTTCCAGAATTGCGAACGGTCCCACATACCAAGGTTTCAATTTGCCACACTTCCCAAAACGTATAACGCCTTTCCACGGAGATACTTTCAATAAGACCCTGTCGCCAACCTGGAATTCTAAAGGCTTGCGACGACGATCGGCATAGATCTTTTGACGATCCCGAGCTGCTGCCATGCGGTTTCGAATTTGTACGATCTTCTCGGAAGTTTCATACACAAGTTCCGGGCCGGTGAGTTGACTCTCACCCACCTCAGCCCAACAAAGAGGGGACCGGCATTTCCGCCCGTAAAGAGCCTCGAACGGAGCTGCCTTGATACTAGAATGGTAGCTGTTGTTGTAGGAGAATTCCACCAACGGTAGATGACTCTCCCACCCCTTGCCAAAGTCGATCACTCATGCCCGAAGCATGTCTTCTAGTGTTTTAATCGTCCGCTCACTTTGACCGTCCGTTTGCGGATGATAGGCTGTGCTCATATCTAACTGAGTACCCAGAGCCTTATGCAAGGATTTCCAGAAGTTTGAGGCGAACCGAGGATCACGATCAGAAATAATAGAAACAAGCACCCCATGCCGAGAAACCACTTCCTTAAGATACAAACGAGCCAATCGCTCAAGGCCATCAGTTTCCTTGATAGCGAGGAAGTGCACTGACTTTGTCAACCTATCGACGATCATCCAGATCATGTCACAACCACTGGGCGATCTTGAATTTTGGTCACAAAGTCCATTGTAATCCGTTCCCACTTCCAGTCGGGAATTTCAGGTTGTTGCAGAAGGCCGGACGGCTTTTGGTATTCAACCTTGACCTTGGCACAGGTTAAACATTTGCTTACATACGAAGCCACATCCGCCTTCATGTTCGGCCACCAATAAAGTATCTTTAAGTCTTGATACATCTTATCGGAGCCAGGGTGAATAGAATACCGGGATTCGTGAGCTTCATCAAGAACGAGCTCCCGCAAACCCCTGAATAAAGGGACCCAAACACGTTCAGCAAAATAATGTAGGCCATCGGACCTGAGTTCAAGGTGGCTATCGGCACCATGCATGGTTTCAACTTTAAGGTTTTCCTCCTTCAAAGCTTCTTGTTGCGCCGAACGGATTTGGTCAGGTAAACTAGAATGGATAGTGAGCTGAAGAGCTCGAACACGACGAGGCTTAGCGGATTCCTTCCTTCTCAAGGCGTCTGCTACAACATTCACCTTGCCAGGATGGTATTTTATAGCACACTCGTAATCATTAAGAAGCTCGACCCATCGACGTTGTCGCATGTTCAACTCCTTCTGATCAAAGATATGTCGGAGGCTCTTGTGATCGGTATAAATGGTGCACTTGGTACCATACAAGTAATGCCTCCAGATTTTCAAAGCAAAGACTACTGCAACCAATTCCAGATCATGGGTGGTGTAGTTTTTCTCATGAACTTTAAGCTGGCGAGAAGCATAGGCAATGACCTTCTCGCGTTGCATCAACACACAACCGAGACCCCGGATAGAAGAGTCACAATAAACCACAAAATCGTCTGTGCCTTCAGGCCAAGACAGGATAAGAGCAGAACAGAGTTTAGCCTTTAGCATCTGAAAGGCTGACTCTTGCGAATCACCCCAGTCGAACTTCTTGTCCTTCTGGGTAAGCGAGGTGAGGGGTTGAGCGATCTTCGAAAATCCCTCGATAAAACGACGATAACAACCTGCAAGACCCAAGAATTGCGGCACCTCAGATGGCGTCTTCGGTGCTTCCCAGTCTTTGATAACTTCTATATTGGCTGGATCGACATGAATTCCTTTCTCATTAACCACATGACCAAGGAATTGGACTTCACGCAACCAGAAGCTACATTTTGAGAACTTGGCATACAACTGTTCTCGTCTCAAGAGTTCCAAGACAAGACGCAAGTGTTCCCGGTGGTCCACTTCGTTCTTGGAATAGACTAGAATATCATCAATGAATACAATCACGAATTTATCAAGGTAGGGCTTACAGACACGGTTCATCAAATCCATGAATACGACGGGCGCATTGTGTGACATCCGTCACTTTTCTTTTATTTCATTTTTGTATAATATTAATAATAATAATAATAATCTAGTCCAAAAAACTTGAGCCCAAACCAAGACAAATACTTGATCTTTTGTGTGTCTTTCGAAGCCCAGGACAGAACCAGCCCAACTCCCTTGGTCAGGCCCATCTTTCCTTGCCTCCACCCAACATCACGAGCCCATTATATCAGGCCCAAGCCCCCCTTCAGTTTACAAAAAAAAAAAATGTTGCTTCCCACCGGACTCGAACCCAGACCCGAAGCCGGTCCGATCCAAACACTACACACGCTGAAACCAATTGAGCTACGGCTCATATCTGTTGTAACACCAACTCTATTTATATAAAAGGCTTTATCTTCTTGCTGCTGTTACCCTCTGCTGCATCAGACACGCGTCCCCTCTTCTTTTTATCTTGTTTGACTTTAGATTGAACACACATTAGGAAACAACTGAATAATTGGTTCGTGATATGGAATTGACAAGGTAATACACGCAACCTACTCGCCAATTATCCTTAGAAACATCCCAAAACCATTGATAATTACGCGGCTCATTAAAACAATGGTCAAACTTCCTAAATCAAATAATTGGGTGTAATAGTATAAATTGAGGCCTCCCATCCAAGCTTAATGTGCCGAAATAGAAACCCCCACATTCAATTTCTTCTAACAAATCGTACTTAGCCCAGAATCGTTCACGATTGACTTTTTCTTGACCAAGCTTTTCGTCTTCATTTCTGGTATGTAATCATCAATTAATCGCATGTTTACGTTCATCGTTAATAACCAAGCAATAGCCCTATGATTCCTGGGATTATTGCTTGGTAATTCTAGTGATTAGAAAAACTAGGGCTCGAAATCATTAGAATTGGGGAAGAACATCATTCTGAAACGTGTATATAATTATAACATACAGAAACCAAACACAACCACTGATCTAGATCAAGTGGTTGTGTCTGGTGCTTGTGAACCGGACACCACAGGGTCGAATCCCATCAGCAGCATCTTTGTTTCTTTTTTTTTCTTCTTTCTTTTTGCTTACAAAACTTTACATATATATATATATATATATCATTTATGTCTTATACATTCATTTAAAAATACTAAAACATTTTTAAAAATTCTACAAAAATTATCTTGTATTAATCTGATGATAAAGTTCATCACCCAATTTTTAGTTTTTCAAAAATAATTTATTTAATATATATTATAATATTACAAGTTTATTCATTTAATATTATAAAATTCAATAAAAATATCTAAACGATTTTATAAAATCTCACAAAAATTATTCTAAACTTGTATATCCTTAAACATTTCAGAAATTATTTTTATTTCTGAAAAACCGTTCATTTTGTATTTTTAATTAATTTTTGTTATTTTAAACATAAATAATTCATAATAAATTCATTTTTCAATATTTTTACACCAAAATTTTACATAAATTATTTCTATCCATTTAGAACAGAAATACAATTTTTAATCTAAAATTTATTTGATGTTAATATTTTTAAAATATTAAAGTTATATTTTGACAAATTGAAATAAATAGATTAAATATTCTATTTTCAAGAAAATAATTTTATAAAAATTATTTTCACACTTAAAACTTTATATTGTGACCATATTTGATTTAAGGTTTACTCAAAGACTTCCGTTTATTTATTTACCAAATTTCTCTTATTAAACGTTTAATCTATTACCTAAATAAATACTTATCCCCAATTCGAAGCCCTAGAAAATACTTATAGACCAAATAGACTTAGACTTATTTGTTACATTATACATAGGGTGATACTTGGCAACGTTGGAATATACTTATTCAATTCCACAAGACTTACCACCTTACTAAGGTGAGTATTACTTATCCCCTTTTTCGCTTTTACAACTTTTGGGGTGATTCATGCACAAGTATACAAAACCTTCATATTCATTTACACATACATTTTTATTCATTTACAATTCATATACGTGTCTTGATTATCTTTGTGCTTATGTTTGAACATGAATGTAGCTTACATACAAAATCATACATCTAGACATAACTTATGTTATGGTGCTCTTTACACATAGACGTAACTTATGTTACGGTGCTCATTTAGACATAACTTTATGTTATGGTGCTCTTTACACATAGACGTAACTTATGTTACGGTGCTCATTTAGACATAACTTTGTGTTATGGTGCTCTTTTAGACTCACACGTGTTGAGGTGCTCATTATCAATTTTCATTGTACAGACTTTACATTTGATCTTGTCTTGTTTGGTTACTTGCGTGTTTACATAATGCCTTGGTGATGCTAGACACATGAATTGTACTACTTTTCAAACTTATACTATATGTACAAAACTAAGTAGTACTCACCAACATCATATGTTGACAAAATTATTTTCGTGCATGTTTCAGGATAAGCTGCTTGACGCTTCACATAGGACTTTGGACTTAGATTAAATCAATCAATTATCTTTATTTATGTTGTCTTGTATTCAATTTCACTTCTTGTAAAACAATATTCAATAATCATATATTTACATTTTAGTACCATGAGCTTTTGAACAATCGTCACTACGTGGCACCTCGATGATTCCGCCATCGGTTGGGGTGTTACAGATTGGTATCAGAGCCATGGTTATAGGGAATTAGGTTATTAGATAAAATGGCCTAGACTATAACCGAACTTCAACTTTCATGCATAATATTTCCTGAATTACCCTACCCCTCATTCCCCTCTACTTTCCTTCTTCTATCTTTCCCTTCTTCTCTCTCTCCATTCCTCCTCATCTTTCATCAGGGTGCATAGAGATGGTGTCCTACAAGGAGTGGAAAGTCTACATCATCATGGAACAGGAGCAGTACCTTTCATGAAGACACTCTTAGGCATAATGCCTACTCTTATTTTGCTCCTTCAAAGTTGTTGAGCTTTAATGAGTGTGATAGAACATGTGCAATCTGGAAGGGTGGACGCGTGTACACTGGGTTTTCTGGCATAGGCAAGCATAGCGCATAAATCCAATAACGGACCTGTTATGCTTACCTGGGGATTCCTGGAGTGAGTTTCCACTTATAGGCTAAAGCATGTCTTCCTTGATCACCATTGGGTTCAATTCCTTTGAAAAGTCAACGTTCTTGTTGGGCTTTACAGCTAGGCAAGGGCACTCCAAGCATTTTATACAAGTTTTTCAATAATACTCTCTCGTTTCATATACAATATTTTGTATTTCATGATTTTCCTATATTGCTTACAAGTTCATACCTTCATAATCATCTGTACGATTATACATTTTCTAATCTCATGATTATTCATTGACTACCTCATAGATGTCTGCTCGTCGCATGCTCCGTGATGCCAGCCAACGCACTGTTCGTGCTTCTGGACAACGTTCTGATCGTCGCCTCGCATCTTTAGTCGCAGAGCAGATTGCCGCAGTGATCCCGAACCTTGTCAGTGAGATAACCCAGAATAGTAACAGTGCCAACACAGGGAGTACGACTCAATTTCGGTGCACTTTCAAACACTTTAACTCCTGCAACCCCACAAAATTCACTGGTGACGAGGGTGCTACTGGCCTCCTCCAATGGTTTGAAAGTATGGAGAGCACTTTTGTGAACAGTGAATGTCCTGATGAACTCCGCGTTCGCTATGCTACTAGTGTCCTACAAAAGGGGGCGCTAACCTGGTGGAATGGCGAGAAACGAAATCGAGGAGCTGATGTTGCTTTATCTTTATCTTGGGCTGATGTTAAGGAACTCATGATCGCCAAATTCTGCCCTAGGAACAAAATCAGGAAACTGGAGGAAGAGTTCCATGGACTGAAACAAGACAGTGGTGAGAATCTTGCGTATAATACTCGATATCACGAACTTAGCATACTAGTTCCACACATGGTCACCCCAGTCTCTCGAGCAATCGAAAAATATATCGAGGGATTACCTGACCTGATTCAAGACGTTGTCACTGGAAGTCGGACCAGGAACAAACTCTAGTTACTTGGTAGTTCATTTAGTCTTTCTGTAGTCAATCAACTCATGCAATTATTTTAGGAGTCCTAAAACTTGAAGTTTAGTGTCTTACTAGATTCTTATTCTCCTTATTATTCAAGATGAACCTAATCCAAACCCTTAACTCACACCTATCAAACCTCATACCCAAATAATTCGAATTTTTCCAAACCACAGTTATCTTAAATTTTACCCTAACATCCATAACCCTATGTTACTATTAACTTCGGGATGAAGTTTCTAAAAGTAGGGGATGCTGTGACATCCGTCACTTTTCTTTTATTTCATTTTTGTATAATATTAATAATAATAATAATAATAATAATAATAATAATAACAATAATCTAGTCCAAAAAAACTTGAGCCCAAACCAAGACAAATACTTGATCTTTTGTGTGTCTTTCGAAGCCTAGGACAGAACCAGCCCAACTCCCTCGGTCAGGCCCATCTTTCCTTGCCTCCACCCAACATCACGAGCTCATTATATCAGGCCCAAGCCCCCCCTTCAGTTTACAAAAAAAAAATGTTGCTTCCCACCGGACTCGAACCCAGACCCGGAGCCGGTCCGATCCAAACACTACACACGCTGAAACCAATTGAGCTACGACTCATATCTGTTGTAACACCAACTCTATTTATATAAAAGGCTTTATCTTCTTGCTGCTGTTACCCTCTGCTGCATCAGACGCGCGTCCCCTCTTCTTTTTATCTTGTTTGACTTTAGATTGAACACACATTAGGAAACAACTGAATAATTGGTTCGTGATATGGAATTGACAAGGTAATACACGCAACCTACTCGCCAATTATCCTTAGAAACATCCCAAAACCATTGATAATTACGCGGCTCATTAAAACAATGGTCAAACTTCCTAAATCAAATAATCGGGTGTAATAGTATAAATTGAAGCCTCCCATCCAAGCTTAATGTGCCGAAATAGAAACCCCCACATTCAATTTCTTCTAACAAATCGTATTTAGCCCAGAATCGTTCACGATTGACTTTTTCTTGACCAAGTTTTTCGTCTTCATTTCTGGTATGTAATCATCAATTAATCGCATGTTTACGTTCATCGTTAATAACCAAGCAATAGCCCTATGATTCCTGGGATTATTGCTTGGTAATTCTAGTGATTAGAAAAACTAGGGCTCGAAATCATTAGAATTGGGGAAGAACATCATTCTGAAACGTGTATATAATTATAACATACAGAAACCAAACACAACCACGGATCTAGATCAAGTGGTTGTGTCTGGTGCTTGTGAGCCGGACACCACAGGGTCGAATCCCATCAGCAGCATCTTTGTTTCTTTTTTTTTCTTCTTTCTTTTTGCTTACAAAACTTTACATATATATATATATATATATCATTTATGTCTTATAAATTCATTTAAAAATACTAAAACATTTTTAAAAATTCTACAAAAATTATCTTGTATTAATCTGATGATAAAGTTCATCACCCAATTTTTAGTTTTTCAAAAATAATTTATTTAATATATATTATAAATATTACAAGTTTATTCATTTAATATTATAAAATTCAATAAAAATATCTAAACGATTTTATAAAATCTCACAAAAATTATTCTAAACTTGTATATCCTTAAACATTTCAGAAATTATTTTTATTTCTGAAAAACCGTTCATTTTGTATTTTTAATTAATTTTTGTTATTTTAAACATAAATAATTCATAATAAATTCATTTTTCAATATTTTTACACCAAAATTTTACATAAATTATTTCTATCCATTTAGAACAGAAATACAATTTTTAATCTAAAATTTATTTGATTTTAATATTTTTAAAATATTAAAGTTATATTTTGACAAATTGAAATAAATAGATTAAATATTCTATTTTCAAGAAAATAATTTTATAAAAATTATTTTCACACTTAAAACTTTATATTGTGACCATATTTGATTTAAGGTTTACTCAAAGACTTTCGTTTATTTATTTACCAAATTTCTCTTATTAAACGTTTAATCTATTAACCAAATAAATACTTATCCCCAATTCGAAGCCCTAGAAAATACTTATAGACCAAATAGACTTAGACTTATTTGTTACATTATACATAGGGTGATACTTGGCAACGTTGGAATATACTTATTCAATTCCACAAGACTTACCACCTTACTAAGGTGAGTATTACTTATCCCCTTTTTCGCTTTTACAACTTTTGGGGTGATTCATGCACAAGTATACAAAACCTTCATATTCATTTACACATACATTTTTATTCATTTACAATTCATATACGTGTCTTGATTATCTTTGTGCTTATGTTTGAACATGAATGTAGCTTACATACAAAATCATACATCTAGACATAACTTATGTTATGGTGCTCTTTACACATAGACGTAACTTATGTTACGGTGCTCATTTAGACATAACTTTATGTTATGGTGCTCTTTACACATAGACGTAACTTATGTTACGGTGCTCATTTAGACATAACTTTGTGTTATGGTGCTCTTTTAGACTCACACGTGTTGAGGTGCTCATTATCAATTTTCATTGTACAGACTTTACATTTGATCTTGTCTTGTTTGGTTACTTGCGTGTTTACATAATGCCTTGGTGATGCTAGACACATGAATTGTACTACTTTTCAAACTTATACTATATGTACAAAACTAAGTAGTACTCACCAACATCATATGTTGACAAAATTATTTTCGTGCATGTTTCAGGATAAGCTGCTTGACGCTTCACATAGGACTTTGGACTTAGATTAAATCAATCAATTATCTTTATTTATGTTGTCTTGTATTCAATTTCACTTCTTGTAAAACAATATTCAATAATCATATATTTACATTTTAGTACCATGAGCTTTTGAACAATCGTCACTACGTGGCACCTCGATGATTCCGCCATCGGTTGGGGTGTTACACATTGGTGAGACCAAAAGGCATGCCCAAGAATTAAAAATGGCCATAATGAGTTCGAAAAGCGGTCTTTGGAATATCGGCTTCTTGGACTCTCAACTGATGGTACCCCGATCTCAAGTCAATCTTCGAATAGAAACTAGAACCCTGGAGTTGATCAAATAAATCATCAATACGAGGAAGAGGATAACGATTCTTGATGGTAACCTTGTTCAATTCACGGTAGTCGATACACATATGCAGGCTTCCGTCTTTCTTCTTGACAAAAAGGATAGGGGCTCCCCACGGGGATGAGCTAGGTCGGATGAAACCCTTCTCCAATAACTCCTGTAACTGGTTAGACAACTTCTGCATCTCGGGAGGTGCAAGACGATACAGGGCTCAGGCAATAGGGGCTGCACCCGGGGCAAGTTCAATACCGAATTCGACCTGACGATAAGGCGTAAGGCCAGGTAGATCTTCAGGAAACACATCGGGAAAATCACAAACGACAGGAATATCTTCAATCTTCTTCTCTTCCTCCGAAGAAACCGAAACAAGAACCAGAATGGCAGAATACCCCTTTCGAAGATACTTATAGGCATTCATACACGAAATGATACTCAAAGGGACACCGCTCTTCTCACCATGCACCAAAAGAATTTCTCCATCAGGGAGAGGAAGTCGAATGACCTTATCGAAACAGACGATCTCAGCATGATACAAAGATAACCATTCCATACCCACAACAACATCAAAACCACCCAAGGACACCAGCACAAGGTCAATAGGAAAAGAATAACCCGACAATTCAAGGCGGCACTCCCTAAGGACGTGTGTCGCTTCAACTTTCTTACCATCAGCCAATTTTATCAAGTACTTAGCCTCTAAAGGTGTAGGTACCCTATCAAGCAATTGACTAAATCCAAGAGATATAAAACTCTTATCGGCACCAGAATCAAATAAAACCGAAGCATAGCGATTATCAAGAAGAAACGTACTGGTAACAGTGTCAGGGTCCTGCCGAGCCCTGCTCGAACCAATCACAAAGGCGCGAGCATTCCTGCCTCCGCCCCCATTGTTCCCATTACCCGATCCATTCTTCCCAGCCTCGCCCTGCTTCAACTTGGGCCAATCACGTTTGTAGTGTCCAAGCTCACCACAGTTTAACACCCCTGTTTTCCCTGGTTTCCCTGAGGGGTAGCAGCCTGGGGAGCCGGGGCAGGTGTAGCAGGTGGGTTCTGATTACCCCAAAGATTGACCCTGCAATCCTTAACTAGGTGCCTGTCCCTATTGCACCGACGACAACGGTTCTTGTCACAAGGACCAGTATGATGGAACCAACATCGTTCACACTTCGGCAACTTCCCGAAATTGCCCCCCGACTTCTGCTCAGGTGCCGATCCCCCAAAATCAGACTTCTTCACTGGCTGAGGCTGAGCTAAACTCGAGCCTTTACCCACGCCTTCCCATTTTTGCTTGTTGCTCTCGGGAGCCTTTACAGTAGCGCCTCGGGGAGGCAAGACTCCTTCAGCTACTTTCATATTGGTAAGCCTGTGAGCCGACCGAACCACCTCAGAATACACAGTAAGATTACCCGCAGCTACCAATCCCACGACCTCCGGCACCAACCCAGAAATATAGTGCTCAATTCTCCTGTATTCTGGTGTGTGCAAATCCGGGCACAACACCGGCAGCTCATTATGCCTAGCTGTGTACGCTTCAATTTCAAACCCCACCATCTTGTGATTCCAGACCTCATGCTCGAGCTTCTAGATCTCATCCCTCAGGCAGTACTGGTTTTTCAAAAGCTGCACGAATTATGCCTAAGGCATAGCATGGGCTTCCCCAATACCCATGGCCTGGGTGGTGGAGTTCCACCAAGTCAAAGCTTGACCCTCAAGGGTCGCTGAAGCATACTTCACACGGTCGCCCACCGGGCAACTGCACATGGAGAATACAGATTCAAATTTCTCCAGCCATCGGAGCAGTCCCACTGCCTCTTCAGTTCCACTAAAGTTGTGGGGCTTGCAATCCATGAACTTTTTGTAGGAGCACTGGGGTGGAGGCGGATTGACAGCACCACCTAGGACAAGACACACAGATAAATAACAAGGAAGGAGGTACAGTACCCTAAAACAAGGTAGAATAGGTGGAAATCAACTTACCACCCATAGCATTATGAGCAGCTTGGAACGCAGCCACGACTACATTCACCTGCTGTTGCAACAGATTGTTCAACTCCCCTTGGGTCATATTAACGTTACCGCGACCACCGCCGCCGCCACGGCCGCCAGCACGACCGCCACCACGGCCACCTCTGCGACCTCCACGAGCTCCTGACATCTTCTGTCAAAACATGGAACAAAAGACTTAGTCTTGCCCGTGGTATAACCCACTAGGAATTTCAAGAAACTAAACCGGGTCCAATTCGGGTCCATCCGTTCAAACGCAAAAGTCCACTAGGGTTCCCATGCATTCCAGTTTATGATCTCGTGTGCACCCGACATGATAAACTGTTCTACATGGTCCTCCAGGTGTACTTTAAGCTTGAAGTTCAAGTCACCGGACACTAGCACCCAATCATGGTATTATTATAAGTGTAAGTGTAAGATAGTATGTGTAAGGACGAGCGTGTCTATTGGGGCACAGAAGGGAGATGTCCGAATTTCTGGACAAATCTCAAGAGTATGCCGAAGCTACCCCAATGTACACCGTCACCAAGAAGGTTCAATAATATGTTGTTCGCCGTCGAATCATGAAAAGGATAGGTTAAGGAGTAGAATGATAAAGGAGTAAGCAGATGATGTAGCGTAGAAGATGATGACACCGACACCCCGACAAGTTATAATGTTACCCACATGTTAAGACTCGACCATATGTGACCGTCTAGTGTGTGTGACTCGGCTATAGACTAGACTCTACATGCAGTCCTAGTTTACTATAACCATTGGCTCTGATACCAATCTGTCACACCCTCAAATTCCACGTGCGGGGTTTTACCGCGAGGCGCGTGACACACCAGGATCCCAGTCAACGATCACAATAAACAAACACTAAACATACATATATTGAAACCAAAACATTATGCTTTGAGCCATAAACCAGCAACGGAAGCATTTCTTGTTTACAACCAAAAGGCATATTATAGTTTACAAAACATTGTTTAATATGCAACAAAACTCTAGACGTTGTGCAAGACTCTGTGCGCCTAGTCCGTTAGCTGCTACCTTAGCGACCTGAGAAAACATGCCAAAAATGTCAACATATAATGCTGGTGAGTTCACAGGTTTTATTTTATAAAAGAGTTGTTATAAGTTTGAAAAGATCATATCCGTTACTACTAGGTTATAAGAACGTTAGCTAGACGTTAAGTGTTTTTACTACTACGGTTGGGAACCCATTACTAAACATGAACAAGTAGTTGAAGCGTGCCCAGATGACTGCGCTATTACCGATGCCTCGGTGAGCCCGAACTAGAGACAATATGCACTCGCCCGGCCCCGCCGTCGAGTGGGGTTTGTGAGGCCCAACAGATCTGGTTTCCCTCGCTGTGTGTAACACCCCAACCGATGGCGGAAACATCGAGGTGCCACGTATGAATGATTGTTCAGTAGCTCATGGTAGTACACAAGTTTAAATAATCCTTTAATACATTACAATATTGAATTACATTAAAGTCTACATCAAGTAATCAACAAAGCTTCAAATATCTCCTCATGCTAGCTCTAGACTTCAAGCATCAGTATTTCCTGTTGAGTTTGGAAAAATGGGGGGGGGGGGTCAACTAGAAGTTGGTGAGAATACATAAGCCATGTCAAGCAAGTAGTTTAAGTATAAAAGTTTAGCAATTCATATGTCTATCGTAAGTTTAAGTCTACATGAATAAACATAATATGTTGAATCGGCATAATCAAACCTACGACTAGTTTAGGTCCATCCGTCATCCACGGTTCACCTTAATAATATGTTGGAACGATAACAATCACCCACGCTACCTATGTAGGAGGTACACGTATCCGGGTGGGATTGTCAATCCAATAGATCTATTATTGAGTATCGTCGGCTTGGCCATAGCTAATGATTATGTAATGTTGAAACTCGTTGAAACTGTTGTTGTTGTCTAAATCATGAGGCATTAAAGTTTACAACTAGACATGCATGTAGAATTGCTTAAGTATAATGTTGCAAGTATGAAGAATTGCATAAACATGGTTACGTAAACTCACCTGAAATTCACTGTGTAAGTACTAGCAAGTAGCAACAAGTCTGAACTTGAATTAATTGAACTCTTGTATCCTATTACAAGTAAAGGACGCCTTAAATTCTAATGCAAGTAAGCTTGTTTCGTTTATTGATTGTATAGATAGTTTATTCAACTACCTAGACTCGCATTGAATGAATGCGCGTCTTAAAGTGTGTATGACTTAACGAACCGATAGTAACTTCGTTTGCTTTTCATGAAAATATATGCGTATGTATAGTTATTGGAAATAAATAAGTTATTGTAGTTATTGGTAAAGACACATTTTGTATAACAAAATAATATTTACGTAGCTTAACTCAAATGTTAATTCGTCTCGTATCTAGGATAGTATATATATGTACTTATTAATAAATATAAATATTTCTATTTAGGACGACGTAAGATTTGAAAGTTAGAATTTATTTGTAAAATCATAATCTCGTCTATACATAATCATAAACTTGAAAGGCCGATTTGGTTCTTATATTTTATAAAAATTTGGGCAGAGTTTCCTCTGTTTTTGTAAGAAACCAGACAACACAAGTCGTCTATTTTAACTCAAAACATCCATTGTCCAATTTCACAAAGCGCAATACAATTTAACTGAGCTTTTATATGCGACGATTTTATTAAAACTATAATGAATGTGAACGGTATGCTACGATAAGAAATATATATGTATATATAATTTAGCGTTTGATAGTTGACAGAATAGCTTGTATAAGTGTAAATTATGATTCATTAGTCCGAAGACAAACCGGTAAGACGACTAGTACTAGACTTGAAAAGTAGTGTAGATAATGTAAATATGTAAATAAATGTTATAAGTTTTAACTATCCAAACGTCTCATATATTGTATACACACAATTCTTGTATTTATAATGACATGTCATAATATGTATATGTACGCGCCTATAAACATATGGCTTAACCAATTTATATCAAAGGCCTTACTATTACTCTAGGCGTTTTATTTACAAGTCGGTCCGGTTAAGTTTTATATATATATATATATATATTAATATATGTAAATATGATGTAGCGCGAAATGAATGAGTCAAAATAAGACGCGCGTTATACCTTCCCGTTGGCTATCCTCGTGACACGAACTCTCAAATCGACACGCATTCACTTAGATATAATGTTGACCAGCTTTGACCAGGAGTTTGACTTGTTGACCAGATCCGACCGCGTCTGGCTGGTTGACTGCTGTTGACCAGGCCCGAATGATGACCCGCTTGACTCAAACACAAAGAGGAAACGAACAGGAATCGAGGATGACTGGAGTTGACCAACTTCGACTGGTGACTCAAAACCCAAAACTGATAACCCTTGTGAACCGTTGTCCTACAGACGAATAATACCCAACTGACTGGGACCCTTGCCCATTTCGGGCTTAAACCATTACGCCGCCACCACCTAGCAAGGTGGTGGCCGGCCGCTGTACCAAGGAAGGGAGGGTGATAGGGGCTGAAATGAGAGGGAGCTCGAGAGAGAAAAGTGAGCAGGGAAATGAGAAGTTCAAGAGTGGTTTAGATGGTGGTTGAGCGTGGGGTTCAGTGGTGGTTGACAGCGGCGGCGCCGCTTGGAGTGAGGAAGAGGAGGTTAAGGGTGGTGGTTCAGTTGGTTGTTGTTGATGGCGGCGCTGATCAGGGAGGGAGAAAGGATGCGAAAAACTTGGGTGTGGTGGTTGATGGTTCGGGTGGTGGTGATTGTTGGCGGCCAGAGTGGTGGTTCGGCTGGTTGTCAGTGGTGGCCTGGAGTGGAGGCTGTTGTGCTTGTCAGAGAGGGAAGGGGATGAGTTTAATGGTGGTGGTGTGTGAAGATGAGGAATAAGGATGAGAGGTGTAGGAGATGAAGGGTGATGGTGGCTAGGGTTTCTTGAAGAAGATGAAAGGAGAAGGAATGGGTTTAAGGTGTTTAAATAATACATAGATAGGGTTTGGTGTGAGCTAGGTTAAGTACCGTGTATACGAGCCAGTTACTGACTCGGGTCTCGGTTAAATATTATTATTATTATTATTAATATTACTATTGTTGTTGTTATTATTATTATTATAAATAAATAAAATCACTAAAAAATATAAAGATAGATCGTTATTGGGGAAATTTGTATACGTTTTGAATTTATGCTAACTTTAAAATTCCGTACTATTTAAGGATGTTTTGAAATAATCAAAAGAAAATTTTAGACATGATTATACTTGTACAAAAGAGGTATAATATAGGCATAGTGGTGATTTTACTAATTTAAAAATTGGGGAAAACTTCGTGATGTTACACTGTGCAACCTGCACATTCATGGTTTCCCCCTAGGACTTTCCATAAAACGCCGTATAGTAATGTAAAGTAACCATAGCATAACATGACCTGTAGTAAGTAAGTATGTAGCATGTTTCTCCCCCGAAAGTAAAACAGTAAAAGTGGGGCTGTGACACTCACCTTAGATTGCGTTACTTGAAAACAGTTAAATAAGTATGCTATGATAGCAACAAATAGTGGCGACCTATCATAAAATGTATAAAAGTATTCGGACTAATAACCCACAGGTTAACTAGTCCCCGAATGTCCAGACCATAACCATAAACGTTTGAAAACACCTTTGACTGTTAAACAGACCGTACCGGACAAGACCCAACATCCCACGTGTTAGCCAAATATAAGACATCATGCAACTTATGTAGTTGAACACTTAATACGCACAAGAGTTCACCTAGTCTAGCATAACGCTCAATTAATGCATCAATGAGTCCGAACACGTGTTACTAAGTCATTGGACATGTCACGGGGTTCCTATCATGTTCCTAGGTGTCAAAATATGTTTCGGGATGCAAAATACGCTTACAACAGTAGTACACGCGATTAGAAAACTAGCATGCAATTAGGAAAAGTCAACTGGTGATTGGGAGTGGTCAACAGGCGATTGGAAGCCTAATCGCCTATTGTTATTGGCGATTGGTGGCCAATCGCCCCTGCATCAGGCGATTAAAACTCCCAATCGCTTGTTGCAGATGCGTGACGTGTTTTCACACGTTTAACCCTCTAAATCAGATCCGAAACATGTAAAAACACCCAACATCAAACCTAAACTATTAACCAACCCATTTCAAGCAAAAACCCACCAATTTATCTCTGCTCTAACGCTCTCGGTGCGGTTATTTCCAAAAATGGCAAAGTACTAGGTTTCATTAACTATGAAATCTTTCCTTAAATGGCAATAACCAGATTACACATCCTACAACAGCTTGCAAGTCATCATCCCTTTGTTATAATATCATTCTAATGTGAATCCTAACAACAAACAATCATTGAATCATATCATAACATCCTAATTCTTCAAGAATCATCCAAATGGGTCAAAATGCATACTTTCGTCCAAACACCATAACAATAGCTCAAATCGTTAGATAATCATCCTAATAACTCCTACACATCAGAAGTACATCAATTACATGGAAACATTCATGTTCTAATCACCAAAAATCATCATGTGCATGAATACTTTACATATAGCAAGTATAATGGTTTAGACTTGTTTTAGAAACTCATTTCAAAGGTTTTTAAAGACACATACTTAGTAAAACAAGGTCTGGACCTTTGGGAACCAAAACAATAACATTACAAAGGTTTGGGATGAAGAACACACCTTGGATTTTATTAAAGAAAGGTGTGTAAGCTTGGAAATGGTGAGTTTTGTAGCTAAGCAAGTTCCAGAGGTGTTTTGAGGTGTGTGGGAGGTTTAGGATCAGTTAGGGTTGCACAAATGGTGTTTAGTGAGTCAAGGGTTGTATTTATAGGTGTTTCTACTCGTCCAAGACATATCAGGCGATTAAAGAACAGACCAGGCGATTAGGGAGCCTAATCGCCTGACCTACTGGCGATTAGGGCTCCAATCACCCCCTGATCTTCCCTAATCGCATGCCAAACTGGCGATTAATCCACTCACCAGTGCTTAATCGCCTGTAACATCAGGATTTGGGTTTTTGGCGCGTTAAACACTATTTTAACACATATAAGCACGTATTCACATACCGACAAGTCACATAATGATTACAAACATATAATGCATGATAACTAACATGTTTACGTCCGTTCACCATTTCCCGGGACTCGAGACTTGCGTGTGTGTGTTAAACACGGTGATTCCACAAATCACCAATCCTTGTACACATGGTTATTGACCGACTCCCGATGATCTCTCGGATCATCGTAACGACTCGACTGGCCCATTTAAGTACGTAATATGCATGACTCGCTAAGGTAGACTTGCTAGTTTAGTCAATGTTACTAACCTGAGTTTGCCGGGTGTCACAACCTTCTTTCATGATAGACGCCCAGATGAAGGGTATAACACTTACATTTGGGTTAGATTTAGAATGAAGTATTAACTCGTTAAGGGTGGAATAAAACTTCAATTTAAAATTGGTATATATTTTAATATTTACCAAAATCTGTTGAATAACTCGTAGCATGATGCGAGTTACATAATGTTTTATAAAATCCAATTTTATATAATTCGTGATAATTGGAACACCTTTCCACACTTGACACGCTACAGTTTTAAATACCCTATTGAAACTATATTGGTCGTATTATCGCGAATAAACCTATTTTGAATTTTAATAAAACCCTTTTATTAAATATGTTTTTCAGTTTTATAAAACTTGTTTTTAATAAAACCATTGCCATGATTGTGAAAAAATTTTTTACTTATTTTGGGTTATCTATATTATTTACAATAAATGAAACACAACCACAAAATATAATAATAAAATAAACGAATCGAACCCCTAATAGGTTGCACGTTTCGTTTTAGGGAGAAATGAAACGAACTATACTAAAGGGTTTCAAAAACTATTTGGAAAAACTCCCACTTGATCTGCGATCTCTATCTTCATGGAACATGTTCGCCTTTTATCTTGATCTTTATCTTGTACTTGTATGATTACAACAATAAATTTGAAAATACAATAAAACCAAATCTATTCTGATCCTATCTATAACATCGGATCCAATATCCGTAATAAAAATACAAATCAATAAAAAAAAATTAAACCATCACAAACACAACCATGACAAGGGTCAAAACCTATGGCTCGATTCAAATCACACTCCACAAACAACCAAAAGCTTATGATCTTTTTTCAAAATAATTTTTTTTTGACAAATAAACCATAGGTCAAAATTACAACCTTTCCATCTAGACGTGCGTAACCATGGCTCTGATATCACTGTTGGAAATAATGGTATCATATATGAAGCGGAAGTGGTTTATATGTTTGACAAAATCGATTATATTTACCAATATATATAGGGCCGATTTATATATAAATATTATTAGATAATTTTATTAATCCAATTAATAAAATATTCTCAATCAGGATCAAGATTAAACGTGTATATATAAATAAATAATATAAACAACCATAGGGGGTTTAGTAATCAACTTTTGACGACTACACCGGAATTGTAACAGGCGGGTTACAACGAACCCTCACTAGTATGAAGTTCACAACCGAGCACTAACCACCTGAAAGCAACAGCTTACAAAAAAGGAGAAGCAACGAAGGTGGTTTGATTGACAGCAGGAGGTGGCGGCGGTTTAGGGCCAACCGAAGATAGGGAGGAGGCAAGGAGGTGTTGTTTTGTTATAAAAGTGTGTTTAGAGTTTACCCCTTATCCGTATTTAAAAAAAAAACTATGTTATACTAAGCCCACTTGTATAATATCATAATATTCTTTAATATTAATCTATTCTAATTAATATTAAGTCACTCGAGTTCAAAACTATTATTATTTCAATAAATAATAACTCACTTTAACGTTAACTTATCTGATTCGTATACTAACGTCTAACTCTTTGGATCGTACCGTGTTATTCAACGTTGACCTCTTAGTTATCTATCGGACATATACATATCTCCAAAAGTGATATTCAATAATTAAAATTAAAACTAAAACCATTCTGAAAATTATCCAAACACAAACAGAGTATTTGAATGTTAATAGGTTTAGTTTAATTGTTTAAACCCAATATCGTCTATAGAGAAAAAAAAAAAAGTACAAGTGCGTTTATCTCTCTAATTAAAGAGGCCCATGCTCAAGATTTCCTCACTACATTCTCAATTGATGGACTAGGGCAACATATGTCGGCTATCGAATATCGGGCGGTCCTCAAATACCGCCTGATGATTCCCATGTTCCCCGTCGACGAACCGTGTCCGATCTGTAAAAAAACACGCTTGGACAAGTTTGGAGAACACGCCCTACATTGTAAGGAGTTACCAGGCTTTAAATACAGACATGACCTGGTTAGAGATGTTCTATGGGATGTTTTACGAAGGGCAGGGATTTCAGCCAAAAAAGAGGCCCCGGTGAATTTCTTGACGGACCCACGTGACGGGTGGTCCACATTGAGGCCAGCGGATGTTCTTGTGTTCGGATGGGCGCAAGGCAAGCATGCGTGTGTTGACCTGACTGGGGTATCCCCATTGGTGGGACTTCGGGATTCGGGTTTTGTGGCTGGGCAGGCAGTTTTGAAAGCTGAGGGCAAAAAAGTGGATAAACATGAAGCGGCTTGTCTAGAGAACCAGCATGTGTTTGTGCCCTTCGCTTTTGATACTTTTGGAGCGCTGGCCCCGCAAGCAATCAAGCTCCTCGATCGCGTGAAGAAAGTTATGCAAAGTAATTCCCCAGCCGCTAAGGGCCAATGTTTTATTTTCAATAGAGTAGGTTTTGCAATACAAAAAGGGGTAGCGGCGCAACTTGTGGCCCGTTTACCTACGTATCACTTGTAATTGGCTGATAATTTTGCAATTGAAAAATTACTAGGTAATATGTAAAAAATGACAACAAAGGATTTTTCTAATTAAACAAAAAAGAAAGAAAAAAATACACACACAAGACACAACAAGTGTCATTAATGCAAACAAATATTACTAAAAAATAAATTAAACACACAAATGGTGTGTTACATAAATGCGCATTAGTTATTAATTATTAAGCATTTTTTTTGTAAAGTTATTAATTTTTTTTTTTTTTTGTAAAGTTATTAATTATTAAGCATATATCATATTCTGTAATATTGATTATTTAATTACACCATTATCAAAAGGAATTAAAAATTTAATATACTCCCGATATGTTTGTGTGTATATATATGTGTGCACAGACGTGTATGTAGTATTTGAAAGAGAGAAAATATAGAAAGAAGGATGAGGATTACACAACAAGCTTTGGTTCTATTCATGTTGATTGCCCTCATTTCATCTGGTTAAACATATATGGTTTTTTTTTTTTTTATGTGTTTATGTATTGTTGTATTTTATCTAATATTTTGTTATTGGTGAAGGAATGTGGCCGGGAACAATGGCAATTCAACCTAGTGCTCTACCACACTGCAATACAAGATCTGATTGTTTACCACTTTGCAAAGGTTGTGGGTTTTGTCAATGTTTAGGAGGAATTTGTGTTCGTGGGTGTCCTGGCCCCCCAACTCAACATGACGTAAAAGGTCGTGGTTTTGAACGAGAATCAAACCGTCTATAAGGCCTTTTGTGATTATTATGTTTGAAAAGTTATGCTTGGAATCCAGAATTATGTATTAAGTTTACTAGATGAATGCAATATTTTTCCTTACATATTAATCAAGTGTTTTTTTTCTTGCACTAAATTAAACAAATACAAGGTTTCCATGTGTAACTAATTTACGCAAAAAGTATTGTAAATGAATTTTATGCACATATTGATGTGTGTATATTATTGATGCGGTTGGGGTAAGAATCGGAAATTGAAACAGGGAAGAAACAAAAAACTTAAGTAATATTTTCTTCAATAATGTGTCACCTCTTATCATGGGGTGGTAAAGGTATTAGATTCCAAAAGTGAAATTGAAAGTTTAAGCCTCATTAGAGCATTCACATCCTATCCATCATTTTTCACCCTATAATTTAACTAAAAATCATACTTTTTTAAAATTTATCTCTCATTTTAAAAAACTTCTCACATCTCATCCACCATTTTTATCTTTATCTTACTCACAAACATATATTTTATTATATTTCTCGATTTTATACACTCACAATAATTTGGTGGAGATGAATAGTAGCTTTTCATATATGAAAAGCTTGATGATGGATTTTTTAAAATATAAGGGTAGGGTAAACAAATGGTGGATGGGATGTAGTGAGTTTTTAGTATAATTTTCTAAATTTTAAAGATAGGGGAAGGTTTGATAGTTGGGTTGTGAATGCTCTTAGTGCTAAAAAAAAGATATATTTAAAAAGTGATGTAAAAAGGGTGTAAAAAATGGAGAGAAAATTAGCCATTAAAGAAAAAAAACAAACAACACCCTTCTTCAATAATAACTAGCATTATACCCGTCCGCTGGGACGGGTTCCTAAAATTTGCAACATTCAAACTATGTGTATTGAAATCTCGTTAGCGTCTTATCTATCTGGGAATAGTAGGCGCAAAAGTTGGTTAATTCATAGATTTTAAACTGAAATTTTGTTATTTATGTAACCTCACGAATTTTCCCATTTATTTTGCATTAAAGTATTTCCCGATCCATGATATAAAGTCTAATTTATTTCTAAGTATTCTTATCTTTATCCGTGCACTCTATTTTTCTAAGTTCCTTTTATCATTGTACTTAAAAAAAAAATCTCCAATCATGACATATGTCCTATCCTAATTCTATTTATAAAATCGTCATTTTATAAGACGGTGTTTTTATTTTCTAATTCAAACTAATGATTTTTTTTATTTCTAATTAAAGCTAATCATTTTTCCAATTACATTTATAATCTCAAGCAAGGAAGATATAAATTCATTTCAAAATAAATATATATATATATATCAAAGTCCTAGTCAAAGTCCTGGTCAAAGTCCTAGTCAAAGTCTTAGTCAAACAGTCAAAGTCTTAGTCAAATAGTCAATTCATCATAAAACCTTACTTTATGGTGTTGACCAATTTTAATGGCTAATTGAATCCAAAACTAGTATAAAAATCCACCTATGACCATTATACTTGGCACCTCTAAATCGATTGTTTCAATCCGATTAAACTTTCCCTCATACCTTTCTTCTATAGTCTATTACTTCTACAATTGAAGCTTTGATTATAAGCTCTTGTAATTGGCGAATTGAAAGGTTGATATTCTTTCTTTTTCGTTTTCTTCAATTTGGACTAGCTATGTTGTTGAGTCTTTGGGATTCGCCTCGCATACATTCACAACACTTAGAGGATAATTCACCTTAGCCAATGTGAGTTTACGTAACCATGTTTATGCAATTCTTCATACTTGCAACATTATACTTAAGCAATTCTACATGCATGTCTAGTTGTAAACTTTAATGCCTCATGATTTAGACAACAACAACAACAGTTTCAACGAGTTTCAACATTACATAATCATTAGCTATGGCCAAGCCGGCGATACTCAATAATGGATCTATTGGATTGACAATCCCACCCGGATACGTGTACCTCCTACATAGGTAGCGTGGGTGATTGTTATCGTTCCAACATACTATTAAGGTGAACCGTGGATGACGGGATGGACCTAAACTAGTCGGAGGTTTGATTATGTCGATTCAACATTCCATGTTTATTCATGTAGACTTAAACTTACGATAGACATTTGAATTGCTAAACTTTTATTCTTAAACTTAATTGCTTGACATGGCTTATGTAATCTCACCAACTTCTAGTTGACCCCCCCCCCCCATTTTTACAACTCAACAGGAAATAATGATGCATGAAGACTAGAGTATTTACATGAGAAGGCAAATTGAAGTCTATGCTTGTTTGGTTTTTGTGATGTATTAGATTTCCACTTATAACTCATTATGTATTTTCATTTTGGATATTTGCACTTTAAATTAATTTCAATTAAAATTTGATTACCATGTGCTACTGTATACTCATTCTTACGTGACACCTCGATGTTTCCGCCATCGGTTGGGGTGTTACAATTTAGTGGGCGCAACTTAACATTTTTTTCTTCGTTGTTTATAATCCAAAATTCTCTAATGGAAAAACAAACAATAGCATTTAGCTTTAAAAAATACAAGTTGGACGACTTTCAGACTTGATTCTATACGAGAAAGGGGGTTATGTTTTCCAGCAACGAAGATGACGATGGCGGGATCTTGACCATATCTGAAAGATCTCCGGTTTCCTGTTCGACCCCTACGGTCCACCGGTTCAACCGCCGGCCTCCGGTCTGGCCAGCCGGTTCCCATGACAAACGGTCCTGTACCCATCTTGGCGACAGAGGCCGTCGCTCACGAGTGGTCAGGCAACTGGTGTCACACCCTCAAATTTCCACATGCGGGGTTTTACCAGGAGGCGCGTGACACACCAGGATCCAAGTCAACGGTCACAATAAACGAAAACTAAATGTAAGAAAATACGTAAGACATTCCATGCAACAACCAAAACATTATGCTTTGAGCCATAAACCAGTAGCAGAAGCATTTCTTGTTTACAACCAAAAGACATATTACAGTTTACAAAATATTGTTTAATATGCAACAAGACTTCTAGACGCCGTGCAAGACTCCGTGCGCCTAGTCCATTAACTGCTACCTTAGCGACCTGAGAAAACATGCCAAAAATGTCAACATATAATGCTGGTGAGTTCACAGGTTTTTCTTTTTCAATAAGCGTTTCATTAATCCTTTAAAAAGTGTTACCGTTACTGTTACTGTTATTGCTACTATTCATACTATGCTTGTTCGTACGCTAGCTAGGCGTCAAGTGTGTTACTCATACGGGCGAAACCATTGCTGACTGTGTGATACCCTTGTTTACAGACTACCTCATCTTCGGTAAGCCTAGTGTGATTGAGACAATATGCACCCGCCCGGCCTCCAGCCGTCGAGTGGGGTTTGTCAGGCCCAATAGCGCTATCCACATTTCCCCGTTACATCCCCGTATTAGTGGTTTCTAAGGGACTTAGATGAACCGTATAGTAATAAAGTGTGAGCCATAGTATAACATGAAAACGTGTGTTTATAATGTATAACATGTAAATGTGTGATCAAAATGTATAAGCATGTTTCTCACCCCAAAAAAACAAAACTAGTAAAGTGTGGGGCCGTGAACTCACCTTAGATTGCGTTACTTGAAAACAGTTAAATCAGTATGCTATGATAGCCCCAAATAGCGGCGACCTATCATAAGATGTGTATAAGTATCCAGACTAATAACCCGCAGGTTAACTAGTCCCCGAATGTCCAGACCATAACTATAAACGTCTGAAAACACCTTTGACTGTTAAACCGACCGTACCAGACAAGACTCGACATCCCATTGGTGACCCGACATCTCACGTGTTAGCCGAATACAAGACATCATGCAACATATGCAATTAAACACTTAATACGTGCAAGAGTTCACCTAGTCTATCATAACGCTCAATCAACACATAAACAAGTCCGAACACGTGTTACCAAGTCATTGGACATATCCCGGGGTTCCTATCATGTTCCTGGGTGTCAAATCATGTTCCGGGATGTCAAAATACACTTACAACAGCAGTACACGCGATTAGGAAACTAACATGCAATGAGGAAAAGTCAACTGGTGATTGGGAATGGTCAACAGGCGAGTAGGCCTGTAATCGCCTGAAGTATCACACGATTAGGGTCCTAATCGCCCCTGCATCAGGCGATTAGGATCCCCAATCGCCTGTTGCAGGTGTGTGGCGCGTTTTCACGCGTTAACCCTCCAAATCAGATCCGAAACATGTAAAAACACCCAATATCAAACCTAAACCATTAACCAACCCATTCCAAGCAAAACCCCCCCAATTTATCTCTGCTCTAACAGCCTCAGTGCGATTATTTCCTAAAATGGCAAAGTACTAGGTTTCATTAACTATGAAATATTTCCTTAAATGGCAATAATCAGATTACACAACCTACAACCTTGCAAATCACTATCCCTATGTTATAACACCCTTCTAATGTGAATCCTAACAACAAACAATCCTTGAATCATATCATAACATCCTAATTCTTCAAGAATCACCCAAATGGGTCAAAATGCATACTTTCATCAAAACACCATAACAATAGCTCAAATCCTTAGATAATCATCCTAATAACTCCTACATATAGCAAGTATTATGGTGTAGACTTGTTTTAGAACTCATTTCAAAGGTTTTTAAAGACACATACTTAGCAAAACAAGGTCTGCACTTTTGGGGAACCAAAACAATAACATTACAAAGGTTTGGGATGAAGAACACACCTTGGATTTTATCAAAGAAAGGTGTGTTAGCTTGGAAATGATGAGTTTTGAAGCAAAACAAGTTCCAGAAGTGTTTTGAGGTGTGTGGGAGGCTTAGGATCTGTTAGGGTTGCACAAATGGTGTTTGGTGAGTCAAGGGTTGTAAGTATAGGTGTTTTGACTCGTGCATAGCAGATCAGGCGAGTAGGGGTGCTGAATAGGCGATTAGGAGTCCTAATCGCCTATATACTAGCGATTAGGAACTTCATTCGCCCCTTTTCCCTCCTAATCGCCTATAATACTGGTGATTAGGAGCTCCTTTGGTTCCTAATCGCCTGTAGTGTTCCGGTTTGGGTATTTGGCGCGTTAAACACTATTTTAACATATATAAACACGTATTCACATACCGACAAGTCACATAATGATTACAAACACATAATGCACGATAACTAACATGTTTACATCCATTCACCAATTCCCGGGACTCGAGACTTGCGTGTGTGCGTTATACCCGGCGATTCCACGAATCACTAATACTTGTACACATGGTTATGGACCGACTCCCGATGATCCCGCTGATCATCGTAACGACTCCCGATGATTCCCAGAATCATCGTAACGACTCGACTGACCCAGTTAAGTACGTAATATGTATGACTCGCTAAGTTAGACTTACTAGTTTTACGAAAGTTATTAACCGGAGTTTGCCAGGTGTCACATCATCCCCCCGTTGAAAGAATTTTCGTCCCGAAAATTGCCCGAAACCAAAAAGGAGCGATGAAAAGAAAGGAAAATTTTTTGGAGATTTTCCGGTTGTCACATCATCCCCCCGTTGAAAGGAATCTCGTCCCGAGATTCACTCAGCTTCGACAGTAACGAGTGTCAACCCAAGTACACAAGAACCTTGACCCATTAGAGCCTCGGTCCACCACGTGAACCGTAGTGAATCCAGACAATACAAGAGATGACCCACCAAGCATGCAACCGAGCACCCAGTGCCCAAAGCAACGCTCCTCGAAAGTGAAGAAAGATACAAGGATCACGACTAGAGATGTTAAGAACAAGTACCCCGACCCGAGAAACTAATTCCTCAAGACGAATTTGAGACGGCTGTTGTAAACTGTCACATAACCAACCCGACCCGACTGGAGATATGCTGAAGACCCTTGAGATCGGTATAAACAAAGTACCAGGTACCGTCCAAGAAGTGCCTCCAGATTATCTCCTCATATAGAATTTACACACCCGAGACCCGAACAAGGTGCAACACAACACACGATAACCAAGGACTTAGGCTTCTTCCCGGTATACCCACCTTGCTTCTGATCGGACGACGATCCCAAAGCTTCAACCCTCTTCACCTGTTGCTGCGGTTGACCCGAACCCGAGCTCCTACCAGAACTATCCCACTTTCTCTTGTTATCCACTGGTGCTTTCACAACAGTAACCCTAGGAGGTAAAACACCCTCAGCAACCTTCATATTTGTCAACCAGTGAGCCGACCGAACAACCTCAGAATACACAGCAAGATTGCCCGCAGCCACTAACCCCCTAACCTCCGGTACCAACCCAGAAACATAATGTTCAATCCTCCTGTACTCTGGCGTGTGCAAATCCGGGCACAGCACCGCTAGCTCGTTATGCCTAGCCGTATACATCTCAATCTCGGACCCCACCATTTTGTGATTCCAGACCTCGTGCTCGAGCTTCTGAACCTCGTCCCTCGGACAGTACTCACTTTTCAGGAGTTGGACAAATTCTGTCCAGGGCATAACATGGGCTTCCCCAATAGCCAAGGTCTGGGTGGTGGAGTTCCACCAAGTCAAAGCTTGACACTCAAGGGTTGCCGAAGCATACTTCACGCGGTCGCCCGCCGGGCAACTGCACATAGAGAACATAGATTCTACTTTTTCCAACCACCGGAGCAGTCCCACTGCCCCTTCGGTCCCATTAAAGTTGTGGGGCTTGCAATCCATGAACTTTTTATAGGAGCATTGAGGTGGAGGGGGATTAACAACGCCACCTGGGACAGAACACACAGATAAACAACAAGGGAGGAAATACAGTACCCCGAAACAAGGTAGAGTAGGTAGCAATCGACTTACCACCCATAGCATTGTGGGCAGCTTGGAATGCAGCAAAACCACATTCACATGCTGTTGCAGTAGGTTGTTCAACTCCTCTTGGGTCATGTTAATGTTGCCACGACCGCCATGACCGCGGCCGCCGGCACGGCCAACCCTACGACCGCCACGAGCTCCCGACATCTTCTGCCAGAACAAGAACAAAACACTCAGTCCATCACCAACGCTGAACCAACAGAAATCAAAAGGGGCAAGGAATTGGGTCCAAACGTGACCATTGATCCCAACACGAGGTCCACCAGGTCTTCCATGCATTTCAACTTATGATTTTGTGTGCACCCGAAATGATAAATTGCTCTACATGGTCCTCTAGGCGTGCCCCGAGCTTGAACCTCAAGACACCCGATACCCACAACTTAGAAGAAACGACCAACTCAAGGAATTTCCAACTGACTAATCACTCAGAGATAGATTTCAACGAGTACATGTGCAAGATAGTGTGTGTAAGCAGATGTGTCCATTGGAGCATAGAAGGGAGATGTCTGTAACACCCGAACCGATGGCGGAAACATCGAGGTGTCACGTAGTGACGATTGTTCAATAGCTCATGGACTAAAAGTGTAAATTTTGATATATTGATTAAGTAGTTTATTACATTGAAAGAAAAAAAAATACAAGATACAATAGTTCTAAAGTGACAACTAAAACTGAAATACAATCCAAAATCTAAGTAAAAATTCCAAAAGCTTAAAAGTCATCTCATAAATAACCTGAAACATGTACGAAAATAGTATATGTCAATACAAAAATGTATTGGTGAGCATACCCTGTTTGAATACATATAGTAGAAAAAGAGTTTCGCAATTTACGTGTTATACTGTCTACAATTTAGTGTTCAAGCTATGTACAAATGCTACCCAAAATCAAACCTTTGTTTAATGAATCAAGAGTCACATATATATAGTATTCGCTCATAGTAGGCGATGAATAATCGTTCACACATAACAATAATCAAGTACTATTTATTGCTATGCTAGGCCGCCCAGCGGTTAATGATTAAGGTCATAAGTACACACTATCACCGAATCAACAAGTAAAACACATACAAGAATTGCGATTGTGAATATATGATAAAACATGATTAAGTGAGTGAATTAATAAGCGTACATGAGTCACCCCAAAAGTGTAAAATATGAAAAAAGGGAAAGATATACTCACAGTTTGAGAAAACGATCAAAATCCACTTAAGCGGTCGTGAGCTAAGTAATGGGAATTCCGAGGAATTCAACCTATAACGTAATAGAATACTAATAAGGGAAAAGTCTAAGAGTCTAAGGTAACTAGGGTCTAAGGCATTAGGGTTTGCTAAGTCGATTTGGGGAATTAAAGTTTTATGATAAATTGGATTAATATAAAAGTTGTATAATAATATACCAAAGTTTAAAACTACGGTTTAGGTAATATATTTATTACCAATTAAAAAATTAATAAAAATTATGTTTGACTAATTAAGATAAAATGACGTAGTTAATTACTGTAACTAATTATTGTAAATAAATACAATAATTATAAATGTATAAATAAATGATTATGAGTTACACAATGATCCAACAAATGATAATAAAGACTTTCAACCATAAGAGTATTTCCATTTTATAAGAAAAATATCTATAAAATAGATGTTTAAATAGTATAAATAAATAAATGTTTTATTATGTCTAATTAAACATAATAAGACTAATAATACAAGACACAATCCAAAAATACTATTTTCATAGAAAATTGATACTTTCTGATGTAAAGTAATAAAAATAATTTTCCCATAATTTTTATAAACTTATTTATATTTAAACTGATTTAATGAGATTAAATCATGTTTAAATGATTAAAAATAGGAAAACTAATAAAAATTAATGTTTTCTTAACCAACTATTTTTATTTAAGCTCATCATGATTAGAAATAATTTATCAAAAAATTTAAGATTAAAATCAGTAAAAATGAATTTTTAATCAATTAAATACGATTAAAACAAATAAATTCAATAAAAATATAAAAATATGTCATTTTCCAGAAAATAAAAGTGTAGTAATTTTCTTTATGGTGGCAAGATGCTACTCCTAAATTTTCATAATTTTTGAAGAAAAAATGAATTTATTATGAATATTCTAAGTTTGCAAGAATTATGAGTAATTGTATTGTGATTTAATTAAATAAATAAAAGCTGAAAAAAATCAAATAAAAAAAAAGTAGGCGCATGGGTTTCGAACCCGAGTTCCCTGGTTCCAAGAAACACCCACAAACCACTCCTCTTAAGCCTAAGTTTGTTATGTTCTGGAACTTAAATATATTTATAACATATCACAAGTTCATCTTCTTCCCCAAATAGGCTATCTCAAGAACCCTAACCCTAGGTTTTGCAATAACCCGATTCAGACACTATATTCGATCTGTGATGGAGGGCTTTTGAAGTCTATCATAAGAAGAATAAAATGGCATAAAAAACAAGGACTCACAATGTGTATTATGGCCGCGAATGAAGCTTCAAGTTCCGAACTAAACATCACGATTTGGGAGGTTTTCAGTGACGATTTGCGAAGATTTTTTGTGTGTTAGTTTGTGTGAATGTGCAGAAGTGATTATCTAGGAGCTTTTTATAATTATTGCATACGTTTTGCTCGATTCTTAAAGGCTCCGATCGGTTACAATATGAAGGAATCATAACTTCATTAATAATGGTTTAAAGCGTAAATTAACTGAATGGTTACGTTGGTTATGATGGAGATAATTGATTTGTGACAATAGAAACGGAAAGGAAGCAGTAATTGCGAGTTTAAGCTTCGCCGGAAAAAAAACTCCGGCCACCGGAGGCTGCTGGAAAACGCGACCAGTGGGAAAGGGTTGAATCCTTTTTAAAACTTTTAAATATTAACACCTTTGGTCCCTCAAGTATAACCAAGTTAGTTTATTATATAACTAAGTTAGTTTTTCTTTTATAAAACTTAACCAAGTTAACTAGATTTAACTTAAAACTTTTATAAAACTTTTTAAACTTGAATTTAATTATAGAAGCTTTTACAAACACGTTTCCACATAGGCATTCGATTAAAACTCATATCCGATCCATAATAAATATAAACGATGAATTATTTTAGTTCGCTCTAAAATTAAATTTGAAAACGACGAAACTTATAAGGGCTATAATAGAAATATTTGAAGGGCTATTTTTGTCAATTAGATGAACGACGAGGGTGACGGATGTCACAATGTCCGAATCCTGGACAGATCTCGAGGATGAGTTGAAGCTGCTCCAATGTACACCACCGTCGTGCAAGGTTCAATGAACAAGTCCCTCTGACTTTAACCCGAAATGAAAGATAGAGTAGAGATAGAAATAACAAAGACAAGGAAGATAATATAATACTGTGTGATAAGGATACCGACACCCCGACAAAGTTAATATGTTTACCCAAAGACACGACTCATACGTATGTGACCGTCTAGTGTGTGTGAGACTCGGCTATAGACTAGACTCTACATGTAGTCCTAGTTCACTATAACCATTGGCTCTGCTACCAATCTGTCACACCCTCAAATTTCCACATGCGGGGTTTTACCGCGAAGCACGTGACACACCAAGATCCAAGTCAACGGTCACAATAAACGACAACTAAATGTAAGAAAATACGTAAGACATTCCATGCAACAACCAAAACATTATGCTTTGAGCCATAAACCAGCAACAGAAGCATTTCTTGTTTACAACCAAAAGACATATTACAGTTTACAAAACATTGTTTAATATGCAACAAGACTTCTAGACGTCGTTCAAGACTCCGTGCGCCTAGTCCATTAACTGCTACCTTAGCGACCTGAGAAAACATGCCAAAAATGTCAACATATAATGCTGGTGAGTTCACAGGTTTTTCTTTTTCAATAAGCGTTTCATTAATCCTTTAAAAAGTGTTACCGTTACTGTTACTGTTATTGCTACTATTCATACTATGCTTGTTCGTACGCTAGCTAGGCGTCAAGTGTGTTACTCATACGGGCGAAACCATTGCTGACTGTGTGATACCCTTGTTTACAGACTACCTCATCTTCGGTAAGCCTAGTGTGATTGAGACAATATGCACCCGCCCGGCCTCCAGCCGTCGAGTGGGGTTTGTCAGGCCCAATAGCGCTATCCACATTTCCCCGTTACATCCCCGTATTAGTGGTTTCTAAGGGACTTAGATGAACCGTATAGTAATAAAGTGTGAGCCATAGTATAACATGAAAACGTGTGTTTATAATGTATAACATGTAAATGTGTGATCAAAATGTATAAGCATGTTTCTCACCCCAAAAAAACAAAACTAGTAAAGTGTGGGGCTGTGAACTCACCTTAGATTGCGTTACTTGAAAATAGTTAAATCAGTATGCTATGATAGCCCCAAATAGCGGTGACCTATCATAAGATGTGTATAAGTATCCGGACTAAAAACCCGTAGGTTAACTAGTCCCCGAATGTCCAGACCATAACTATAAACGTCTGAAAACACCTTTGACTGTTAAACTGACCGTACCAGATAAGACTCGACATCCCATTGGTGACTCGACATCACGTGTTAGCCGAATACAAGACATCATGCAACATATGCAATTAAACACTTAATACGCGTAAGAGTTCACCTAGTCTAGCATAACGCTCAATCAACACATAAACAAGTCCGAACACGAGTTACCAAGTCATTGGACGTATCCCGGGGTTCCTATCATGTTCCTAGGTGTCAAGTTATGTTCCGGGATGTCAAAATACGCTTACAACAGCAGTACACGCAATTAGGAAACTAACATGCAATTAGGAAAAGTCAACTGGTGATTGGGAGTGGTCAACAGGCGAGTAGGCCTGTAATCGCCTGAAGTATCACACGATTAGGGTCCTAATCGCCCCTGCATCAGGCGATTAGGATCCCCAATCGCCTGTTGCAGGTGCGTGGCGCGTTTTCCCGCGTTTAACCCTCCAAATCAGATCCGAAACATGTAAAAACACCTAATATCAAACCTAAACCATTTACCAACCCATTCCAAGCAAAAACCCCCAATTTATCTCTGCTCTAACGGCCTCGGTGCGATTATTTCCTAAAATGGAAAAGTACTAGGTTTCATTAACTATGAAATCATTCCTTAAATGGCAATAATCAGATTACACAACCTACAACCTTGCAAATCACTATCCCTATGCTATAACACCCTTCTAATGTGAATCCTAACAACAAACAATCCTTGAATCATATCATAACATCCTAATTCTTCAAGAATCACCCAAATGGGTCAAAATGCATACTTTCGTCAAAACACCATAACAATAGCTCAAATCCTTAGATAATCATCCTAATAACTCCTACACATCAGAAGTACATCAATTTCATAGAAACATTAATGTTATAATCACCAAAAATCATCATATGCATCAATACTTCACATATAGCAAGTATTATGGTGTAGACTTGTTTTAGAACTCATTTCAAAGGTTTTTAAAGACACATACTTAGCAAAACAAGGTCTGGACTTTTGGGGAACCAAACAATAACATTACAAAGGTTTGGGATGAAGAACACACCTTGGATTTTATCAAAGAAAGGTGTGTTAGCTTGGAAATGATGAGTTTTGAAGCAAAACAAGTTCCAAAAGTGTTTTGAGGTGTGTGGGAGGCTTAGGATCTGTTAGGGTTGCACAAATGGTGTTTGGGGAGTCAAGGGTTGTATTTATAAGTGTTTTGACTCGTGCATAGCAGATCAGGCGAGTAGGGGTGCTGAATAGGTGATTAGGAGTCCTAATCGCCTATATACTGGCGATTAGGAGCTCCATTCGCCCCTTTTCCTTCCTAATCGCCTATAATATTGGCGATTAGGAGCTCCTCTGGTTCCTAATCGCCTGTAGTGTTTCGGGTTGGGTTTTTGGCGCGTTAAACACTATTTTAACATATATAAACACGTATTCACATACCGACAAGTCACATAATGATTACAAACACATAATGCACGATAACTAACACGTTTACATCCGTTCACCAATTCCCGGGACTCGAGACTTGCGTGTGTGCGTTAAACCCGGCGATTCCACGAATCACCAATCCTTGTACACATGGTTATGGACCGACTCCTGATGATCCCGCGGATCATCGTAACGACTCCCGATGATTCCCAGAATCATCGTAACGACTCGACTGACCCAGTTAAGTACGTAATATGTATGACTCGCTAAGGTAGACTTACTAGTTTAACGAAAGTTATTAACCGGAGTTTGCCGGGTGTCACAACTGGAAAGTTTTTTTCCGATAACCAAGTCGCTCTATTCCGGCGTTGCTTGGGTTTCATGACTTTCTGAGAGAACAAAGAAGGTGAGCTTGCTAAGTTACTGTAGAGTTGTGGTTTTTTTTAGAAAGAGAATAAAAGGGGAGATGACGAAGAACCGCCTATACCACGTCCAGTATTGTAGGATTTGAGTGGTAACTGGTTAACTGCACTTGAAAAAAATAAACTGCTAAATTCTTGAGATAACTGCCTAATTAATAGGGCTGAGATTTAATCTCATAATTAACCACCTCTAATCAATGGTTTTGATCAATTTTAAAAGCAGTTATTAGTAACATTTTGGGTAGTTTCATGGTGGTGAACAATAGTATAATAATTAACCAACTCAAACTGTCAAACATACGTGAAGACCCAAACTTATTTCCTAACAAACTTGAGATAAAGCCAAACATAAGGAAAAGATAAACAATAATTCAAAAACAAATAAATCAAAATAAATGAAATTCAAAAGAAATAAACTAATTAAAGCCATTGAAGAGATATTTACTCGTGCGTGTGCACGACCTCACATCTTCATACACATCAGCAGAAACGCTTACTAAAGCTTCTAGAAAAGCTCGCGCACGATTCCTAGTACGTGTCAACTGTGATCCGACAATGAAAGGGACATGTAGCCAATCATAGGCCATTATTCTCTGCTCCATGATCACCTGCATGTACGAGATACAGAGAAAGGACAAAAAGGACGATTGCAAGACACGTGGACCTATCACAGGAAGACAGTGCCCAAGCTCCAATGGTTGACAAATGTGTGGGACCCACGCAGGACAACTGTAATTCTCAAATGAGCCAATCACAGGATGGTCCATAGGCCTATAAATATCATTATGTTACACACACAAATACACACTTAGAGAATTCTGTGATAGTTGAGAAAGTTTGATTATAGTCGAAATACTATAACATTTATATTCGAGTACTTGTAATCGTCCGCCTATTATTAATAAAATTATCTCTTCACTGTGCTCGTCTCTATACTTGTTAATTCAGTGTTTATTCATTGGTGTCATCCGTATTTGAGTGTTTAAAATAGCAAACTTTAAAAACTTCATTCTTTCTGAAAACCCAACTATGAGTTCTCTACCACCACCACCATCCTTCCCTGGGAGCGCCTCAGGCACCGGTGCTGCTCATGTCGGCACTAGCCAGCCTGACCACACCCAAGGAGGGCAAGAAAACATAAACGAGAATGTCCAACACACAACACCATCTTCAAGCACCCGCCAGACTCCTTCATTTAACTTCGCAACTGACAACGTCAACCCGAGCACTCCTACTGGAAATGTTGCGTCGATGGTTAGTCCGGAGATGTGGTACACCCAGGAAAAGGAGGCTCTAAAGCGGAGGTATATGCCAAAGTTGTGGGACCAACAGCTTAGGGAAATGTCCCGACAGTTGTCATATGAGGAGGGGAGAGCTATCACAGTCTCCGAGGGACCCTCCAAGACTGTGGGACACATTAGTGGAAGTAAACAAAGGGACCCTACTTGGAGAGAAGATTCTGATGAAGCTCAAAGCCATTTATGCCGTGACAACAGCCAGTCCATCGCCAACACTGTTGTGCGGGGACACTGTCTGTCCGGCGAAGATGACCTTACCAAGACATACTATCCTCCATCTTTTAGTGAAAAATCCAAGTTTACTCCGCGCATTGCGCTCACACGACTTCCACCAAAGACCAGGATCCCTAGTAACCTCGGAAAGTACGATGGCACAGGGGACCCTGACGATCATTTGTTAAGTTTCGAGGTGGCAGGGAAATGCGCAGGGTGGACCTTACCCGCTTGGTGCCACATGTTCGCGCAGACGCTTACAGGGGCTGTGCAAGTGTGGTTCGATAGTCTGCCCAATGGAAAGATCGACAGTCTCAAAGAGCTTACTGACAAGTTCTCAAACCATTTCAGTCAGCAGCGCAGGGTGGAACGTGACACCACAGACATCTTGTAAGTGCGCAGGCATGACAATGAATCAATTGAAGATTACATCACTAGATTCAACCGGGAAGCACTTCAGATAGGACCTATCGGGTTTGAACTTATGAGAGCAGCTTTCAAGCAGGGCGTGCGCTGTGATCCACTAATCTGCACTCTCACAGGCTGCACAGGAATGCCAAACACTTGGGAAGAAATCATGCGTGGTGCCAAGACCTATGCACGCACTGAAAAGAGTTGTCTGTTTGGAACAGGGTGCAAGGGCCGCAATACACAGAGCCCAAGCCCAATCCGTAAGAAATAAACACAACAGGCAAGATAGAAAGGGTCTGTCTGGAACAGGCTTCAAGGAGCATCCCAGTCAGACCCCAAACCATCTGAGACAACATAATACAAGAGACACCAATCATCTGGAAGAAATCATGCGTGGGGCTAAAAACAATTTAAAATGTTTTTAGCGTTATTATGTCATTGGAGTAATTACAATAGTTTACACCAGAGTAATTACGTAATTATTCTACAACAGTAATTATTCTACACTATTTTTTTTAGATTTCAATACCAAAATACATGTTCAGCAATATATAAAATATTTAAAAACTACCCTCCTTCAGTTCTCACGTTAATCTATATCTATCTATCTATACTTACTATAATAGGATAGCCGTGAATGACATAAGAAAACCTTAGAAAAGCTGACGTGGCAGCCTTAGAGACAGGCCAACAATGCCTTGCTTATGCAAAAAGTGATGTCATACTTCAGCTTAAAATATTCAACAAATAATGTGGGCCACTTCATTGTAGTACTGTTGTCCTCAACAGAGACTGTTTGTTATTAACGACAGATGTTCAGACTAAATGTAGCTGACGCGTTAAGTAGCAGATGTTATGCACATCTGTTGGAGTTCTTAAGCCCCCCAAGTTTGAATTTTAAGGAGGAAATTTTAAATTAACATAGGGAAACGTGGCTCATTATTCCTTATATATAAGCACATAACAAATTCATCCATTCGTAATATCAGATTTGAATTTTCTAAACAAATATTTTCAACTTTCCCTCTTATAAGATATCCTTAAAACCATGTCATTGTCAATGGACAATTCTGAAGACAATCTTAGTTTTATTCATGAGCTTAATCCAGCTAAAGATATGTGGAGCATGAAGGCTCGAATCATAAGAGAGTGGAACACAAATTATAAGATGGAGGTGATGTTCATTGATGAGAAGGTAACGTTTATAACTTGGTTTTCTTTTTTATTCTTGAAGACGTGTTCTTTACTGAATACTTGGTGCTCTCTGTTGATCGATTTTCAGGGTGATAAGATTCAAGCTTCTATCAAGGCACCTTTCATGCATGTTTTTGACAGTCAACTTGAAGAAGATGTTGTGGTCGTGATATCCAAGTTCGGTGTTGGTGAAAACAAAGACCTCTACAAAGTAATAGCACATAAATACAAAATCAATTTTTATCGTTGTACAATTGTGAAACATGTTAAGGGTTGGAAAGGTGTTGAGTATGGTTTCAAGTTCATTCCTTTTAAAGATATTCTTAATGGGGAAGCTAAGAATCTGTGAGAGTTGGTTTGTATTTTAGTTTTCATTTTAGAACAAACTTTGATATACAGTTCGGTTGAATATTGTTGCTTTAAACTTAATAGATGTTTGATAAAATTGTGTTTTTTTTTATTTTTATAGATGTTGCTGGAAGTGTCATTTGGTGTGGTGATTTGGATGTGTTTCGACGAGATTCTATTGAAAGAAACGGATGAATCTTGATATTCAAGACTTGTGTGACACCCGGCATATTCAACTTAACATTTTACAAACTTATAAGTCTACCTTAGCGAAAAACATTTATTAACGTACTTAACTGGGTCAGTTGAGTTGGGATTTCTTTAAGTATTGTCTAGGGTTCAATGATTTGGAGGATCATTGGGGTCATTTTGTGTACACACGAGTCTTGAGTCTCGTTGTTGGTGAATTACATAAATTGAATTAAGTGACATACTTAGATTGATCCATATATGTTATATATTGTGCAAATACAGGTTTAAACGATGTTCATATGATTATACATGATTATATATGCTTAACATGTGTTAGGATTGCATGTTCATATGTTAGGATTTGTTAAAATGCGTTAAAACAACAAAACCGGAAAAAATGGGAAAACTGGGAAACTGGTTCGACCCATAGGGGGTTCGAACTAGTTGATTAAAGGCCAATCGACCCTTGTAAATATTCATTCGACCCCTGTAAAGGTCGAATCAACAGTTAGTATAAATACCATACTTTGCAATTTTTCATCATTTCACAAACCCTAAACGCCTCTAATTGCTCTCTCTCAACCTTAAACACCTGGGGAGGAGTTTTTGAACTTGTTTTCCATAATCTAACCTACAAACACCTTCTATGTCACAAACAAAAGAAGATTTAAGGTGTGTTCTTAATCTAAAATCCTTTTCAAGCATTTTTTATTCGTTTTTATTAAACCCCAAGGGTCCAGATCTGTTATAAGATGGTCTTCATGATTTAAAACCTTTCCAGCACCTTTGTTAACAAAACCTCATCATTAAACTTGAGTTTTCATACGAATTAACATGTGTTAATGGTGTTTCATGTTGTGTCATGGGTTGTTTGATGATTGAATGTTGTTTAGATGATATAACAATGATCTAGGGCTGCTATTGAGGATGATTTATGATTATCTTAGGTTACAAGTTGATGGATGATGATGTTTTGTCTATTTTGGGGATTTTGTGTTAAATCTAGGGTGTTCATGATGTTATTGTTTATGAAATGATTATGGGTTTTCATATACATGATAATCTGAGCATATTATGCTACTTTAAGTGATTTCAACAAAGTTTCCATTTTGGGTAAAATTTACATGCATTGATGTGACATTTCTATAATTTGCCATTTTGGGTAAGTTATAAAACGGATTGATTTCGAAGTAGAATTAGTAGGGTTTTGTGGGAATATGTTATTAATGTTTGACTGCTGTGATTTGTGGTGTTTCGTGATGTTTTCGGACTGTTTAGATGCGATTTGGTGTGTTTTGTGATGTTTGGCTGAACTGGGTCGAACCAACCAAGTTCATTCGACCCTTCATGGGTTCGAATGAAGAACTTGGAGGTCGAACCAACATTATTTCAGACGAATGAATCTTGTTTTGGTCGAATTAACATGTTTTAAGGTCGAATGAACATGTGTTAGGTCGAATGAACATGTGTTTAGGTCGAATTAACATATGTTAGGTCAAATGAACTTGTGTATGGGTCGAATCAACAACACAAGGGTCGAATGAGGACCCACATTGGTCAAATGAACTTCACAAACTTGTTGATTCGACCTTACTTCATCGTGTGTGCGATTTTCGATGGAAACTAAGTGTTTTATGCATGAACCTTATGTGTAATCTATATGGACTTGATTAGTTTGTGTAATGGGTCACCAACGGGATGCCAGGTCGGTCTGGTGTGTCGGTTTAACAGTCAAACACGTTCTCAAACATACTTAGTCATGATATGGACAATCGGGGACTAGTTAACCTACGGGTTATTAGTCAAAACACTTATGCAAACTTTTATGATAGATCACCGGTATCTGGGACTATCAAGACTGTGTCTATAATTAAGGAAAGCAAACTAAGGTGAGCGTCACAGCCCCATTCTTTATTTTTTTTCATACTTTTGGGGGGAGAAACATGCGGTACGAACTTACAAACTTTTAGAGCAACATATTACATTATATCACATGGATACTTAGTGACTTTTATTCATCGGTAAAGACCTCTCAAACATAGTGAACCATTAATATGTGAATACATAGCGGGGAAAGTGTGAATAGATCTATTGGGCCTGGCAAGCCCACTTGGGCCGATTGGAAGTCGATGGCGGGTGCATATTTGTCCTACAAACTTACGGCACTGGGTATTGAACCGGTGACGGGTATAGAGGCATTCTAACGTTCAGCAGTGGTTCACGACACTATAGTATCATGAAACGGTGTCTAGCTAGCATCAGGTATAGATGTAAGGATTGTTGGGTCTGGTTTACAACTATTACAAACTTTTGCAAACTTTATCTCTGTGACTCACCGGCGCTGTATGTGTTGATTAACTTTGCATGTTTTCTCAGGTCGCTAAGTTAGAAGAGATTCTTAGGCGCATTGGAGTCGCACTGCATCTAGTCTTGCATTCATAAGTAAACCATGTTTGGTTTAACTACATATATTTGAAACTATGGTTTTGTAAACTTTGTGCTTCCGTTGTCGTTGTCTATTTTACGTTTGAAACTTTTAACTGCGTGGTTGATTATTTCTACGTTATTTTCATATCATATAGTTGTCGTTTATTGTAACCGTTGACTTGGATCTTAGTATGTCACGCGCCTCGCGGTAAAACCCCGCAAGTGGAATTTGAGGGTGTGACAACTTGGAGTAAGAATTTCTTAAAATTTTTATACTATACATGTTTTTGGAAAAGTATCGTTCTTCTTTTTACCGATCTGACAGCTAATAAGAATATTCTATTTTTAAGGTGAGTCCTATGTTTTAATTTGTGTAATATATAAATGTTATGAAGAAGTTAATTCTTGATTGACTGATTTAATTTTTATGTGGAACACATTTATTGATGTATTAAATTATCTCTAATTAATGTATAGTATTAAATTTTTGTGTATGTTTTACATCTATGTTTCTGTTGTTTTGTGGTAGAGGTACGACATTACGATGTACATTGTGGAATTCTTATGCAATACAGTTTAAGGATTTCATTTCCAATATGCATTTCAATGACCATCTAATGGTTGTTATCTAGCATGGAAGGGTTAAGGGGTGGAACGTAACTTTTGTTTCTTTGTTGTTATTTTTAAAAGATATTATTACAAATTAATTCACTAATGCTATGTATTTTGTGAATTTTTTAGATCGAATTATAGTTCGGAGCGATAAGGTTGGATCTCGCCTCTTTCTCAATGTAGAAATAGATGAAGTGGATGACCTAAGGAGAAGGTAGTGTGTATTTATATATGTATAGGCAAATTCACATTTTGTTTTAGCTAATAGATTTAATTGTTTGCATCTTTTTATAGTTTTATATTGAAACAAGAACAAGAGTCTGGTTGTACTTTCCAAACAGTTCTTTCTTCCCAGGCTGTCTATCCATTGTGTAAGGAATTTATAGTTGGAACACAGAAGAAGCGTGCCGATGAACTCATCGAGATTCAAGAGGTTTCAATGCTTTATACATAGCTTGGACGTTTCTTTATTTAATTATTATATGTTTATTTTCTATAAAACTATATATTCTGTATATAATATATTTGCATTCGATGTCTTGTGTTGTGATTGGAACTATAAAAAGTGTTGAAGAAAGCCAAGGTTGGTTTTATGCTGCCTGTCGGAAGTGTTACAAGAAAGTTTTAAGTAAAACAAAATATTTGCAACATGCTGAAGAAGTGTGTGAAGCAATTCTGAAATTGTCTGCTACTGCGTTGGTTTGTCGAAAATGCCAGTGTGAATGTACCTCCATTACCACAAAGTATTTTAAAAAAACATAAGATATATACTTTTTTCCAGATTGTTTATTTCATTTCATACAGTTTTTTTAGATAAATTATGGTTTATTGGTTTTAGGTTCAAGTTGCACATCAGGGTTCAAGATGAAACTGGTAGTGTATCGTTTATGATGTTTGATAAAGATGTGATGAGGATCATTGGAGCTGTCACATGTGATATTAGGGAAAGGCAGTTGAAGGATAAGGACTCAAACAGTTTGCCGCATGAGTTGTCTCGAATTCTTGAAAAGAAATTGACTTTCAAGATTGATGTTTCTGATTACAATCTTACAAATGAGTACCATGTCTACACTGTAACCAAGATTTGTGATGATCCTGTTTTAATTAAAGAGTTGGTTGACGAAGAACAGGTATGTCTATCATTAACATATGCTCACTTTAAACGTCAGAATCACCTACCATCATCATCATCATGACATATCATTTGATACCAATTAGTTTTTTTTTTTCGGATTCACATCGCAACTTTAGAGTGTATTGAGAAAGTGACAGTAGTACAAAGACGACCGTTGGTTCTTTACAAAAAAAAATCTAAAAAACTGCTTATTCCTTTTATAGTACACACATTTTATCACTTCATATTAGATTTGTCTATCCCGAGATGCTCCCAGTGGATAAACCGATAAATTAGTATATTAATAAAAGAAAGCACTAAAACTGACATGACGCTTAATAAGGCCATCTTCCCCTTTGAGTGTGCTATGTGACATCATCCCCCTTATTTCCCTCCAAAGGTTTTCTCTCTCTCATGTTTTCCCCAACACTTTTTAAACGTTAATAACTTTTATATACGAGATTTTTTAAACAAAAAATTACACCAAATTAACGAGCGTTTTATTATCTTTCCAACGAATATCTTAGTTATATACAAAAAGCGAAAAAAACATTTTTTTGTGGGTTTTTGTTCATATAGAAAAAAAAACACAATATGTTCAGGTAATTCATTACAGTAAATAGGAAATTTATTTTTATCCAGAGCAGAATAGGTTAAAACCACTCATTTTCAAAAAAAGTCGCACCTTCAAGACCTGCAACTCTATCACGTCCTACAATGGTTGCTTATGGCTTTGCTCCTCATCCAAACGTACTTCTTATTTTTAATATACATTTTCATTTTTATTCACATGATTAAAATTGTTGTTTTCCCATATTGTAGTACATTAATTTCTAAGTTACATTATAACACATATTTTAACACTTCATATTAGATTTGTCTATTCCGAAAAGCTTCCGGGATATAATCTAGTGACTATTGTAAGATAAGAACAATTTTTACAAAAACCTTTATCTATAAAACATAATATCCAACCCGATGTACCCATTTTTCAAACCGAAACCGAAAGCGAAATAAACTTATTTTTGTTTTTGAGTAAACCTCAATTTTCGTCACTGTGGTTTGCTGATTTTAACACTACCAGTCCAATAGTTTAAAAAGTGCATTAATAGTCTGTTAGTTTGCTGATTCGTTTCAGTTTCAGTCCACACCACTAACACAATTAGTGTATTTTGGTTAAGTTATGACACAAAGACTATAATGCCCTTGATATTTACATTTATTTTTCCTTTTAATAATATATATACATACAAACACATTTATGTACACACATTTATATATCTTATACACACCACACATCCTCTCTCTCCCTCTCTCCCACCTCTTTCTCTTCGAAACCCGAATCCCACTAAGTTGTTAACCACCTCTACCACCGCGTTTGCCACCACAACGTCCCATCTTCGTCGATGAATCTCTAGATCTGGCACCACTACCATTCCTCATCTTCTACCTGCACTCACAAAAAAAATCAAACTACATGAACCATCCCATATACACCCACTCAAAAACGCGAGCCACAATAACCAAAACCGCCCCCACCATCCGCCGTCTACAACTACCATTCGACCACCCACCCAAATTCAATGTCACAGCCTACCACTTCTCACCGTCAGCAATATTTGAAACCTCACTTCCACAACAGCTGACTACCATTTCAAAGCCTTAACCTCACCCGGCTGGTAGTTGATCGAGAAAATAGAAGCTTAATAAGCTTCAAGTGATGCAGGTTATGGTGATGGTGGCGACGGTTTCAGGTTATGGTAATAGTGTGACAGTGTTCATGGCGCAAAAATGTTTAGATCCCAAATCTTTTATGAACGTAGATAGGAGGTTGTAGTTCTAAATAGTGGTGACAGAGGTGGTGAACGACTTGCTGGGGTTAGGGTTTCAAAGAGAAGGAGACGAGAGAGAGGGAGGGAGAGGGAGAGAGAGAGAGAGAGAAAGAAAGAGAGAGCGTGTGTGTATATATTATTATTGAAAAAATATCAAGGGCATTATAATCTTTTTATCATTACTTAATGGAACTAGACTAACGGTGTTGGTGGCATGGACTAAAACAAACCAGCAAACTAATGGACTATTAACGTAAATTTTAAACTATTAAACTAAGAGTGTTAAAATCAGCAAACTACTAAATTGAGGTTTAGGGGCTCTTTGGTTGATTAAGTGCTGAATCATTAAGTTGGACCTCTTAATGGTTAATTTTCTTATCCCACATTGGTAGGAGAGTCTCACTAAGGTTCAGCCTAGTTTAGTGCTTAATAGTTCAGTGCTTAATGGTTCAGTAACACCCCAAATATTAATGGTTCAGCCTTAACCATTCCATTCAGAAGTTGAAACAAATGCGTTGAATGCTGAATCATACAACACTGAATGATTCAGAGCCTCATTAAGAGGCTTACCAAACAGCCCCTTACTCTTTGTTTTGTTTCTACCAAAAAGTGTGACACCCGTCGAAATCACAGGTCATATCCATACACCTAACTACACGTGAATACATTGTGCATATCATTCCATGTCATCTAGTCTGTCATAATTAGATCATACAGGGTTCCAACGAGACAATCCCAAGACATGCAATCTAACAGTAGACACATTAGTTAGTACAAGGCCTCAGTTAGTTAAATATGCCTAACTAGACTATAGGAAAACCATGCAATTGAACAAGAATTCCCAACTTGTTACCCGACAAGGACAAATCAAACAATATTCATAAATAAAAGAGGTTACTAACATGTATGTAGTAAACTAGTACGTGTACAAACAAACGTCCACTTGTAACCTTGAACATGATCCATCTAGACTTACATGAACATGAGGATCAAACAAATACACTAACACACATACATGCATGCCTACGGCCATACAAACACCCATGCACAATAAGATCCCATCAAATCCAAGACCATTGCCTTAAGAGGATCTAGTCCACCTTAGTGAACAAAACTTACACATGTTGACTTGCTTAAAATGTCTTGTTCTTTCCCTATGAAATTTGCGGCTCACTTATTCCCAAGGAAAGAAGGTGTGCATTGTTTTGGACATTACCTAACTAGTACAAGACACACTCATGTCTCTATACATACATACATATACACGGCACTATACACACATACATAGAGTGGAGAAGTGACAAAACTATCTGTACACACACATATACACACTTGCATATATACACACACATGTCTACTTCCCTTCCTAGTCACAAGCCTATCTAGTTACACATCCATCCATGCTTAACACCAACAAGGCATGAACCATTCATAACTACACTTCCCATAAGCTTTGACCATCCAAAAATATCACCAATGCATGCAAGAAATCGGCTAGTGCATTCCCAAGACAAACCACTATTGAGCCAAGGTCAACTCCTTACACCAAGTTAGCACAACATAGAAAACTTGAGCATGATCACCTTGTCCAACTTACCACAAATAACTTGCCCCTTCCCTATGCCTATTCTCGGCCGAAGCCACCCCACACAACCCAACAAAACCTCAAGTCAACACATTACCCTTACAAGGCTTCTAGAGAATACACATTAAGAAAACAAGAAGTTGACTTACCTAGTTTGTGAACCAATGAAACCGCTATGACATCCGTCACCTTTCCTTTATTTTATTTTTTTTGTATATAATAATAATAAATAATAATAAATAATAATAAATAATAATAATAATGATAATAATAATAATAAAGTTGGTTTGGACATTACATTAACCAACCATCCTAACCCATTCACATAACCCAACCCCAAACCTCTTGTATTTTTGTTCTCTTTCGAAGCCCAATCAACAGCCCAATCGTTAAGCCCAGAAAACCGGCCCAAACATAGGCCCACTCCCTTTCCCTCTGCACAGCCAAACAAAAAAAAAAAAAAAAGAGCCTCCCAGGACTCGAACCCGAGCCTGGGAGTGGTTCGAACACAACACACACAAGCACTACCACTGGGCCACAGACATTTTTGTGATGGAACATAGAGACATTAGCCCTTTATACACACCCGAACAAGCTGCTTCTTGTTTCCATCCTTCTTCGTAGCAGCAGACCCGCCCCAACAACCTTTGACCAGTTAGTCAAACTTCCTAAATTGAAGCACCATAAAGCTATTACTGGAAGGTATTCTGATTAATTCGTGACCCCCACGTGATTTTCGGCCATAAACATATCACAATTTAAGTTCACAACGTGATCACAGACCATGATTTACGCGATTTAAACACCTTGACGAGGCAACCTTCTAAGCATTTGTTTAAACCTGACCACTATATAAATTGATCCTCAAAATCTATTCAGGCCATGAAGAGTCCAATTCCTGTACACTTTAATCGCACAAACAAACCACTATCTGCGTCTAATCGAAGCTGTTGACTTTAGGAGTTGACTCGTGAGTAGAAGTCTTTCGTGTCTGGTATGTTTTAATTCTTTGTTGTAGGATGATAATCGGCCTCTGGTCATTGATAACCCTATGGTTAATTACGATTTATCTTGTATTTAATCGGATTGGAATTCTAGGGTTTATTTGGGGAAGATGAAGCTTGCAGACATGCATTTAAGAATTTATCAAAATGTAAATTAGAAAACAAAGCTGCTGTAGAGCAACTGGTATGGTTGTGCCTGTTTGGGGATCAGGCCGGGTTATGTCCTAGGTTCGATCCCCGTTTTCTACAGTTATTTTATTTATTTTTTTTAAAACAATTATTACCTTTTGTATGATAAATTGCATTTAAAATAGTTATGGTGGTTTATAAATCCTACAAAAATTATCTTTAGTTATTCTTATGATAAACTTTACTATCCAATTTTTAGTTTTTCAAAAATCTTTTATTTATTATATATAATAAATATTACAAATTTATTCTATTATAATTATAAAGTTCTATAAAAATATCTAAACGATCTTATTAAATCCCACAAAAATTATCCTAAACTTGTGTTGCAATAAACATTTCAGAATTTATTTTTATTTCAGAAAAACCGTTCATTTTATATTTTTAATTAATTTTTGTTATTTTTAATCATAAATAAATCATAATAAATTCATTTTTCAATATTTTTATACCAAAATTTTACATAAATTATTTCTATTCATTTGGAAAAGAAATACAATTTTTAATTTAAAAAATTCTTTAATTTTAATATTTTTAAATATTAAAGTTATATTTTGACAATTTGAAATAAATAGAGTTAATATTCTATTTATAAGTAAATAATTTTATAAAAATTATTTTCATACTTAAAACTTTATATTGTGACCACCGTAAATTTAAAATTTACAAAAAGACTTTTGTTTATTTAATTATCAAATTTCTCTTATTTATTAAACGTTTAATTTATTAATCAAATGAATACTTATCCCCAATTCGGAACCCTAGAAAATACTTATAGACTAGATAGACTTAGACTTATTTGTTACATTATACATAGGGTGATACTTGGCAAACGTTGGATTACACTTATTCAATTCCACAAGACTTACCACCTTGCTAAGGTGAGTATTACTTATCCCCTTTTTCGCTTTTACAACTTTTGGGGTGATTCATGCACAAGTATACAAAACCTTCATATTCATTTACACATACATTTTTATTCATTTACAATTCATATACGTGTCTTGATTATCTTTGTGCTTATGTTTGAACATGAACGTAGCTTACATACAAAATCATACATCTAGACATAACTTATGTTATGGTGCTCTTTACATATAGACGTAACTTATGTTACGGTGCTCATTTAGACATAACTTATGTTATGGTGCTCTTTTAGACTTGACACGTGTTAGGGTGCTCATTATCAATTTCATTTTATCAACTTTACATTTGATATTTGTCTTGTTTGCTTACTTGTGTGTTTACATAATGCCTTGGTGATACTAGACACATGAATTGTACTACTTTTCAAACTTATACTATATGTACAAAGCTAGGTAGTACTCACCAACATCTTATGTTGACAAAATTTATTTTCGTGCATGTTTCAGGATAAGCTGCTTGACGCTTCACATAGGACTTTGGACTTAGACTAAAATAAATCAATTATCTCTATTTTTGTTGTCATGTATTTAATTTCACATGTTGTAAAACAATATTAAATAATCAAATATTTACATTTTAGTACCATGAGCTTTTGAACAATCGTCACTACGTGGCACCTCGATGATTCCGCCATCGGTTGGGGTGTTACAGATTGGTATCAGAGCCATGGTTATAGGGAACTAGGTTATTAGATAAAATGGCCTAGACTATAACCGAACTTCAACTTTCATGCATAGTATTCCATAGATTCCCATTTCCCTCTACATTCCTTCCTCTATCTTTCCTTTCTTCTCCATTTCTTCTCATCTTTCATCATGGTGCATAGAGATGGTGTCCTACAAGGAGTGGAAAGTCTACATCATCATGGAACGGGAGCAGTACCTTTCATGAAGACACTCTTAGGCATAATGCCTACCCTTATTTTACTCCTTCAAAGTTGTTGAGCTTTAATGAGTGTGATGGAACACGTGCAATCTGGAAGGGTGGATGCCTGTACACTGGGTTTTCTGGCATAGGCAAGCATAGCGCATAAATCCAATAACGGACCTGTTATGCTTACCTGGGGATTTCTGGAGTGAGTGTCCACTTATAGGCTAAAGCATGTCTTCCTTGATCACCATTGGGTTCAATTCCTTTGAAAAGTCAACGTTCTTGTTGGGCTTTACAGCTAGACAAGGGCACTCCAAGCATTTTATGCAAGCTTTTCAATAATACTCTCTCGTTTCATAAACAATATTTCATATTTCATGATTTTCATATATTGCTTACAAGTTCATACTTTCATAATCATCTGTACGGTTATACACTTACATTTTCTAATCTCATGATTATTCATTAACTACCTCACAGATGTCTGCTCGCCGCATGCTCCGTGATGCCAGCCAACGCACTGTTCGTGCTCCTGGACAACGTTCTGATCGTCGCCTTGCATCTTTAGTCGCTGAGCAAATTGCTGTAGTGATCCCAAACCTTGTCAGTGAGATAACTCAGAATAGTAACAGTGCCAACACAGGGGGTGCGACTCAATTTCGGTGCACTTGCAAACACTTTAATTCCTGCAACCCCACAAAATTCACTCGTGAGGAGGGTGCTACTGGCCTCCTCCAGTGGTTTGAAAGTATGGAGAGCACCTTTGTGAACAGCGAGTGTCCTGATGGACTCCGCGTTCACTATGCTACTAGTGTCCTTCAAAAGGGGGCGCTAACCTGGTGGAATGGCGAAAAGCGCAATCGGGGCGCTGACGTTGCATTATCTTTGTCTTGGGCGGAGGTTAAGGAACTTATGATCGCTAAATTCTGCCCTAGGAACGAAATCAGGAAACTGGAGGATGAGTTTCGTGAGCTCAAACAAGACAGTGGTGAAAATCTTGCGTATAATACTCGATATCATGAACTCAGCATATTGGTTCCACACATGGTCACCCCGGTCTCTCGAGCAATCGAGAAATATATCGAGGGATTACCTGATCTGATTCAAGACGTTGTCACTGGAGGAAAATCCACTATGGTGGAAGAAGCCATTCAGCTTGCGGCCACTTTAACAGACAAACACGTAAGGAAAGGAAACTTGGTTAGGAAGGGCACCAAGACGTCTACTGAGAAAACCACCAATGCTGCTGAACGATCTAAAACTGTTTTAGCAAAGGCCGCCACTACTTCTTCGAACTCTAAGAAACGAATGGGCGATAATCAGAACCATGCTGTTGTGGGTCCTGTGACTCAGCCTCCTATCAAGAAAGCCTACACAGGAATCCATCCTCAATGCAACACTTGCAAGTATCATCACCCTGCAAATCTTCCATGTCGTCAATGCACTAGATGTGGAAGGTTTGGACACTTTGTCACTACATGTCGTGTAACGGTTAGGACACAAGATAATCATCAAACAGCTGCCCAGGAACCACTGCCGATTACTAACGGCCGGGCATGTTATAATTGTGGAGACCCTAACCACATGCGACCTCGATGCCCTAAATTGAATAATGTAAACCTTGTGGCACATGGACGAGCTTTCAATATCAATATCAACGAAGCAAACGGTCAGGATGACGTTAATCCCACTGGTTAAGCCATGGATGGAATCTTCCTAAGACTCGAGAATCCAATACTTGTGTTTTCATTTTCTTGATCCTATTATCATTTTATACCCACTTTTGTCGCACTCATTAGCATATAACATCTAGAAATTTTCTTGCATACTATTGTGTACGAACACAGATTGGAAATTTATCATATTTGGATACATTTATTTTGATCATAGAAGTTTAAAGACTCTACCTTACATTTATTTGAAACATTTGGACTTGATTTCCATAAAAATCAAACTACTAAAAACTTGATACTTGATCTTACAGAGCTTTTCTAAAAACATCATTGTTTGTTATATGAAACTTAATTTTTCCTTAATTTGACTATTCAATGAACATTTAATTTTTCATGATACTCGTAAACATGGCTGGCCAAATGTGAACTATTTCTATAGGCCACTAAGATAACACTTATACTTAATGGTTGTCGTACTTATAAACTTGCTTGCATGTGTGTATTATCAAATTGCATGTTGATCTATGAGAGACAACTACTACATTTATCCACTCAACTAAAACAAACATATCACTTAAAGGGCTCCCCGGATGGGTGGTAGCCCATACTTAAATTTTGTTATGCTTGCAAGTCGTTGCAAACCGATGTAATTGAACTCATTATTACATAGCCTCATTTCGTTGATAACGTCTCATTGTAACTCAACGTGTTTGTTGTGTCATCTTCTTGTGAAACTTATTTGCTCTAATGTGATGTTAGATTAGGATCATAGAAGGACATAAAACCCTAATGTAAGGTAAATTGATGATTCCGGTCCGGAACGTAATCATGAATTAACAGGTACGTTAGGGTAGTGTGAAATTCTATTGGGGTTTTTGGTAGGCATCCAGTACGTTTTCCAGGTATCAAAGGTGTGGTGGGTTAGCTGCGGTACACCCTATATATAAACACTAATGATGCATTGAAAGTGAGACTGGAAGTCGGACCAGGAACAAACTCTAGTTACTTGGTAGTTCATTTGGTCTTTCTATAGTAAATCAACTCGTACATTTATTTTAGGATTCCTAAAACTTGAAGTTTAGTGTTTTACTAGATGCTTATTCCCCTTATTATTCGAGACGAACCTAATCCAATCCTTAACTCACACCTATCAAACTCATTCGAAACAGTTTACTCTGTTACCTATAAATTCACGACGTGCCTTAACTCAAATTTTCCAAACCACTGCTACCTTAATTTCTACCCAAACATCCATAACCCTATGTTTCTAATAACTTCGGGACGAAGTTTCTAAAAGTAGGGGATGCTGTGACATCCGTCACTTTTCCTTTATTTTTTTTGTATATAATAATAATAATAATAATAAATAATAATAATAAATAATAATAATAATAATAATAATAATGATAATAATAATAAAGTTGGTTTGGACATTACATTAACCAACCATCCTAACCCATTCACATAACCCAACCCCAAACCTCTTGTATTTTTGTTCTCTTTCGAAGCCCAATCAACAGCCCAATTGTTGAGCCCAGAAAACCGGCCCAAACACAGGCCCACTCACTTTCCCTCTACGCAGCCAAAAAAAAAAAGAAGAAGAGCCTCCCAGGACTCGAACCCGAGCCTGGGAGCGGTTCGAACACAACAAACACAAGCACTACCACTGGGCCACAGACGTTTTTGTGATGGAACATAGAGACATTAGCCCTTTATACACACCCGAACAAGCTGCTTCTTGTTTCCTTCCTTCTTCGCAGCAGCAGACCCGCCCCAACAACCTTTGACCAGTTAGTCAAACTTCCTAAATTGAAGCACCATCAAGCTATTACTGGAAGGTATTCTAATTAATTCGTGACCCCCACGTGATTTTCGGCCATAAACATATCACAATTTAAGTTCACAACGTGATCACAGACCATGATTTACGCGATTTAAACACCTTGACGAGGCAACCTTCTAAGCATTCGTTTAAACCCGACCACTATATAAATTGATCCTCAAAATCTATTCAGGCCATGAAGAGTCCAATTCCTGTACACTTTAATCGCACAAACAAACCACTATCTTCGTCTAATCGAAGCTGTTGACTTTAGGAGTTGACTCGTGACTAGAAGTCTTTCGGGTCTGGTATGTTTTAATTCTTTGTTGTAGGATGATAATCGGCCTCTGGTCATTGATAACCCTATGGTTAATTACGATTTGATCTTGTATTTGATCGGATTGGAATTCTAGGGTTTATTTGGGGAAGATGAAGCTTGCAGACATGCATTTAAGAATTTATCAAAATGTAAATTAGAAACAAGGCTGCTGTAGAGCAGCTCGTATGGTTGTGCCTGTTTGGGGATCAGGCCGGGTTATGTCCTGGGTTCGATCCCCGTTTTCTACAGTTATTTTACTTATTTTTTTTAAAACAATTATTACCTTTTGTATGATAAATTGCATTTAAAATAGTTATGGTGGTTTATAAATCCTACAAAAATTATCTTTAGTTATTCTTATGATAAACTTTACTATCCAATTTTTAGTTTTTCAAAAATCTTTTATTTATTATATATAATAAATATTACAAATTTATTCTATTATAATTATAAAGTTCTATAAAAATATCTAAACAATCTTATTAAATCCCACAAAAATTATCCTAAACTTGTGTTGCAATAAAAATTTCAGAATTTATTTTTATTTCAGAAAAACCGTTCATTTTATATTTTTAATTAATTTTTGTTATTTTTAATCATAAATAAATCATAATAAATTCATTTTTCAATATTTTTATACAAAAATTTTACATAAATTATTTCTATTCATTTGGAACAGAAATACAATTTTTAACTTAAAAATTTTTTTAATTTTAATATTTTTAAATATTAAAGTTATATTTTGACAATTTGAAATAAATAGAGTTAATATTCTATTTATAAGTAAATAATTTTATAAAAATTATTTTCATACTTAAAACTTTATATTGTGACCACCGTAAATTTAAAATTTACAAAAAGACTTTTGTTTATTTAATTATCAAATTTCTCGTATTTATTAAACGTTTAATTTATTAATCAAACGAATACTTATCCCCAATTCGGAACCCTAGAAAATACTTATAGACTAGATAGACTTAGACTTATTTGTTACATTATACATAGGGTGATACTTGGCAAACGTTGGATTACACTTATTCAATTCCACAAGACTTACCACCTTGCTAAGGTGAGTATTACTTATCCCCTTTCTCGCTTTTACAACTTTTGGGGTGATTCATGCACAAGTATACAAAACCTTCATATTCATTTACACATACATTTTTATTCATTTACAATTTATATACGTGTCTTGATTATCTTTGTGCTTATGTTTGAACATGAACGTAGCTTACATACAAAATCATACATCTAGACATAACTTATGTTATGGTGCTCTTTACATATAGACGTAACTTATGTTACGGTGCTCATTTAGACATAACTTATGTTATGGTGCTCTTTTAGACTTGACACGTGTTAGGGTGCTCATTATCAATTTCATTTTATCAACTTTACATTTGATCTTTGTCTTGTTTGCTTACTTGTGTGTTTACATAATGCCTTGGTGATACTAGACACATGAATTGTACTACTTTTCAAACTTATACTATATGTACAAAGCTAGGTAGTACTCACCAACATCTTCTGTTGACAAAATTTATTTTTTTGCATGTTTCAGGATAAGCTGCTTGACGCTTCACATAGGACTTTGGACTTAGACTAAAATAAATCAATTATCTCTATTTTTGTTGTTATGTATTTAATTTCACATGTTGTAAAACAATATTCAATAATCAAATATTTACATTTTAGTACCATGAGATTTTGAACAATCGTCACTACGTGGCACCTCGATGATTACGCCATCGGTTGGGGGGTTACAACCACACTCATCCTCACACCACTCGCCTATAAATAGAGGCCCTAGAACACAATTTGATCACACCACAACCTCTCAAGAACATATTAACACTTGAAACCCCATCTTTCCTCTCTTGTTACCTTCGGCTGAAGCCCCCAAGCACCCAAGGAACACCTTTCGGCCACACTACACCATCACTAGGGAGTTCCAAGCCTTTAGCTAGCATTTAGGAGATTTCTTGTGAGGAGTTAGCTTATTATTTTCTTGTTTTACTTGGCTATACACGTGACCGGACTTTAGTCTTGTTTACATGATCATTTAGTTATGCATATTGGCCACTCGAAGCCTACATGTACTCGAACACTCTACAAAAAATGTATTCTTGGAACTAACTAACTTAAAAACTCAAGTTTTCATGATAAAAGTTCAATGTCCTAGTTATGTATACACACATGTTCACATTGATGCATACACCTTGGAACACATGGATATGGACATTTACAAGCACACACACATACATATATGTATGCGTGAGTGTGTAAGAGGCCAAGACCCGACCCAAGAACAACATATTTCACCTAAATTATACAATATACAACATGGTTCGATTTATGAACATGTGTTAAGAATAATAAAACTGTCACAAGATATATCCATGTGCCAACCTAAAGGGTGCTTGTATTTCACATTATTTCATTGTCTTTAGTGCACAATGGGCGAGGCACAACATGTCAAGGTTTGGTTATGAGCTCATGTTAGATCACATATCGATTATTGCCCTAGCTTGGCAATGATTTAGTCGGTTTTGGATTACATGTCCACCATATAGAAAACCCGTGAACTCAACAACTTTATGTTGACCCATACATTTTACATGCATGTTTTTCAGGAAATTAGCATGGACAATGGAACTTGCAGGGGTCGCGTCCGAGCATTTGTGGGATACCTTCTTTTGGACCGTTGTGTTGTCATAATATTTTTAGACATTTACATACAATGGTTTTAGAATTAAACAATTAACTTATGTTGAACGGATTTGGTTGTTTAATAAAAGTTCCTACTTTGTTTTAATTAATGCTCGTATGACCTTTTGTGCTTGGAAATCTTTCGAAGTCGCACTTCGCGTTTCCGCCTTGGCGGGGTGTGACAAAAAGTAATCAAAACCTCGAAACCGGAACCAATAACTCCTTGCTCCTTTACTTGTTGGAAAAGTAGTAAGGCTATGCGGTGTACAGACGGGGCATCACCCCCGTCCCACCTTCGCTACACCGCCCCCTCCCCCGTCCCCGTCTCCCCCGTCTCCCCATAACGCCCAGGACGAACCAATCGTTGATTTTCTTCTTCTTCTTTTTTTTAATTCGAACGTTACATAAAGGATCCAGCTTCCAACGGTAATTTAAAATACAAAATAAAAAACGTTTTTTTTTTATAAATACAAATCAACCAAAATCAACCAAAACCAACCAAAATCATCTCATCCTTATACCAAAATTATCTCTACTTTCTTATAAGAGTTAAATGCTATTTTCGTCCCTAAGGTTTGACACTGTTTGCTAGTTTCATCCAAAAGTTTATTTTTTCTCATCTGGATCCAAAGGTTTTCAAATACTTGCTCGTTTCATCAAACTCGTTAACACCGTTAGTCTCAGTCAGTTAGGTAAGGGCATTTTCGTCAATTTGTCTGTTAAGTGAAGGGCATTTTTGTCAATTCGTATATTTTAATCCCAACCCTATTTAAACCACCCCAAGTATGTAAATCACCCCCAAATTGATCTTATTCATCTTCTTTTCAAAACTCTAATCAGTCAAAACCCTAGATTGATGAAGATCCAACACATCAAGCTACATAAAAATGATTTTTTGCTAGGTTTGACCATTTGATTTCTCTTTTTATATTGTAGTTACGTTTTTTTTAATGTTTCTTGGGAGGAACAAAGCAAAGGCAGTAAGGTTAAGGTTAATGTAATTAAAGGCCACAATTAGTGGCGGTCCAAAACAAAAACAAAAAGGAAGGTTAATGTAATTGAAGGAAGGAAGATCAAGATCTGCGTGTGATATAAATTATAGTCCACTGTGTGCTGACTTTATCTATGTTATGGGTTTCATACACCCCGTGAGGTCTCATTTTGGGGTATTTGACATTATATTCTTGGTATGTGGCAGTCTCCTATTGGTGTATGATGTGGGCCAGGGTGTATGATTCCTAATTAAGGGGTGTATGGTTCCTAAATACCTTTCATCAAATCTACATGGTATGTTCAAAGATCTCATTTTATGTAAACCAAAATTTATCGTTTTTTTTAATCAATTCTGTTTAAGTATATATTTAATTTTATTTAAGTCGAAATGTTGAAAAAAACATGTAAGGATGTCGTATGACTCATATGAAAGAAAAAAAAATGTGAAAAACAAGTTCGGTTAATATTGAATTGTGTCTTTTCAATACATTAAAAATGATTTTTGTTAGATGAAGATTCTGTATATCTTGTATATTTAAGTTATGAAGATTTTGAGGGGTCTGGTGAAGAATAGATATTTTTGAATGACTGGACTTTAGCCACACAATTTACTGTAATCCAACTAGTTTAGTGGCCTATTTCCTTTAATCCACCATTATTGAATTTAAGGTTTTGATTGATTAGGGTTTTGAAAGGAAGAAGATGAATAAGATCAATTTGGGGTGATTTACATACTTGGGGTGGTTTAAATAGGGTTGGGATTAAAAATATATGAATTGACAAAAATACCCTCCACTTAACAGACAAATTGACAAAAATGCCCTTACTTAACTGACTGAGATTAACGGTGTTAACGAGTGGATGAAACGAGCAAGTATTTGAAAACCTTTGGATCTAGAAGAGAAAAAATAAATTTTTGGATGAAACTAGCAAAAAGTGTCAAACCTTAGGGACTAAAATGACATTTAACTCTTCTTATAAACACACTCATATTTTCTTTAAAAAAAAAATACCAAACAATGTCATATCTACCATTGGTTGATTCGTCTAGTTCGTCGAGCAAAGAAAACCAGATTTTTGTAAATGCGGTTTGGGAAGCGGCACAAATAATTGTGGCGGAGGAAGACGAAGAAGTGAGCTCGCAACCACGAACTAGGCAAGCGGCCATATGCAGAGACCGGGAGGGTAAGCGTATATTTTTTGTTTGAATATATATAACAACTATTTTTTTTAGAATTTATATCGCAAATATTTTATGTTTATACTTTTTATCGCCACAATAGTTATATTTATTTACAATATACGTGTAGGTGCACACGAGCGATTAGTAGCAGATTACTTTGCCGATCAACCGGTGTATACGGATGAGATGTTTATGCGTCGGTTCCGAATGAGCCGTCGATTGTTCGTACGTATTCCCGATAATTTGGCCAGTTGTGACCTGTATTTTACATTACGGTACGATGCTAGAGGCAAACGGGGGTTCACAACTTTACAAAAATGCACATCAGCATTGCGCCAATTAGTTTACGGGACATCAGTCGACTTGTGGGATGAGTATTTACGGATATCCGAAAGAACGTCACGTGACTGCTTGTATAAGTTTTGCAAACGTGTTGTCAAGATCTACAGCAAAAAATATTTGCGAAAACCAAACTCCAATGAAGTCCAGAAAATGTATGAGTCCCACCATGAAAGGCATGGTTTCCCAGGGATGCTCGGAAGCATGGATTGCATGCATTGGCCGTGGGCGAATTGCCCTAATGCATGGCGTGGCTAGTTTTGTCGAGGCGGTCACGGCCATCCAACAATAATCTTAGAGGCTGTTGCATCACAAGACTTATGGATTTGGCATGCATTTTTTGGTGTTCCCGGATCGAATAACGACATTACTGTCATTAATCAATAATTGGTTTTTGAGGATGTTAGAAAAGGAACCGGTCCGGATACAAAATTTACAGTTTCGGGGGTTGAGTACAAGCACGGGTATTATCTTGCTAATTTAATATACCTAACATACTCTACACTCGTTAAAACTGTTAAGCACCCTCCCGACAAAAAAAGAAAGAAATTTGCTAAGTATCAAGAAGCGGAGAGAAAGGATATTGAACGAACATTTGGGGTTCTACAAGCAAGATGACACATCATCGCAAACCCGGCATGTGCTTTGACACCCAAAAAACTACGTTATTGTATGTATGCTTGTATCTTGCTGCATAACATGATCATCGCCGAAGGTCGAGCTATTTGTGAGTACGATGAAAACGCGGTGGAGGAGAATACTATTCCGGATGGTGGCCCAGAGCAGCAAGAGTTAAACGAATTCTCGTTGCGTAACGAACACATCCATCATCATCTTCAAGCCGACTTGATTGAATATATTTGGAACAACGGACACGACGACTAGTATTTACTTTCGAAAGTTTATGTAATTTTAGGATGGTTTGTAATTTTTTTTATTTTTAGGATGGAATGTAATATTTTTTATTTTAGGATGCTTTGTAATTTTTTTTATAAAAGTTATTATTTATTTGAATATTATTTTGTTTATTTGTTACTTTTATAAAACTAATTAAAATAATATTTAAAAAAGAAAATAATAATAAATGTTTGAGACATCGAGTGTTGGTATCTCGACACCCACACATGTCTCAAGTAACATAAGACATCAACATATAGAGGTGTCATCCTAGTTGGTACAAAGACATCCTCTTTTTGGTGTCTTCACACCCAGTAGAGAAATTTAAAATAAGAATTTTGAAAAATTTAAAATAAAAATACACAAAAGCAACCTTACTTACGAAAGTCACAACTCACAGTTCACACACACGCACTTTGGTTTTCAAGTTTCGCGGTTGTTGCCTATCTCTCTCCCTTTACACTACAAATTCATCATAAAATTCACGGATTCACTTGATCGATCATCCTTCTAACAACTATAAAATAATGAATAATGTTGTGTTTTTTGTATTATGAAAGTTGTGTCTATCAACAATACATCAAGGCCTTTATATAGGCTTACATATGACTAACTCTAGCTAAGATTATGGAGTCAATAGTTGACTAAGTATAATGTACAATATAAATACAATGGCTAAATTAATGGAGTCAATGGTTGACTAGGAGACTTGACTTGACTTGACTTGGTTTATGTTAGAGAGTCAATGGTTGACTAAGAGATTTGACTTGACTTGACTTGACTTGATTAATGTTGTTGATACGCCCCCGCAAGATGGAGGATCCGTTGGAGACTCCAATCTTGGACCGAAAATATAGGAAGGGTGCACGTGCAAGCGGTTTGGTGAGCACATCCGCGAGTTGATCCTTGGAGCTGACATGAAGAACTTTGAGTTGCCCGGAATTGACTTGTTCCCGCACAAAGTGATAGTCCAGAGCAATGTGTTTCATGCGGGAATGGTAAACAGGATTTGCACATACATAAGTAGCTCCGGTGTTGTCACAGTAAAGCGATGGGGTGCTTTTAATTGGGAGCCCGAGTTCACCAAGTAAATTTTTAACCCATGAGAGTTCAGCCGCAGCATTAGCGAGTGCTTTGTACTCAGCTTCGGTAGATGATCTAGAGACAGTTTTTTGTCTAGCAGATTTCCAAGAGATGATATTGGACCCAAGATATATGAGATATGCTGTAGTGGACCGTCCCCCATCATTAATACCGCCCCAGTCCGAGTCCGAAAAAGCCTGCAAGTTTAGGTTAGTATTGCGGTTCAAGAACAACCCATGATGGACCGTTCCTTTCAAATAGCGGAGTACCCGTTTGAGAGCTTGCCAGTGTGATTGTTTAGGTGAGTGCATGAATTGAGATAATTTATTGACGGCAAAGGAGATATCGGGACGTGTGAAGGCAAGATACTGCAAAGTGCCTACAAGTTGGCGGTAGGGAGTGGGATCGACTGGGGGTGTGGAGTCAAAGGGAGAAAGAGAGTCAGAAGTGCTTAAAGGAGTGAGAACCTCTTTTGCACCATCCATTTTAAAGGTGGTAAGAATATCTTGAATGTGGCGATGTTGGGAAAGAAATAGACCATCAGGCGTAGGAATGACTTCAATTCCTAGAAAATGATGGAGAGGGCCTAAGTCTTTGATAGAGAATTGATTGCTTAGGGCTTGAACAAAGGAATCCATAAATGGATTATGATTGCCGGTGAGGACAATGTCGTCAACGTACACAAGGAGGTAGCAAGTGATGTTGTTGAGGTTGTATACAAAGAGAGAGGGGTCAGAAATGCATTTTTTAAAGCCAAAACGAGTGAGAAAGTTGGTTAGTTCGATATACCAAGCACGCGGTGCTTGCTTAAGCCCATAGAGGGATTTTTTGAGTTTGCAAATGTGACGTGGGAATTCCGTATTGGTGAACCCGGGAGGTTGCACCATAAAGACATCTTCGTGAAGAGTCCCATGAAGAAACGCATTATTAACGTCTAGTTGACGTAAAGACCATCCTTTTGAAAGAGCAATAGAGAGAACGGTGCGAATGGTAATGGGTTTAGCAACGGGACTAAATGTTTCATGATAGTCTTTTCCATATTGTTGGTGAAACCCTTTGGCAACTAGACGGGCTTTGTACTTGTCAATCGTGCCATCGGGTTTACGTTTGATTCGGAATACCCATTTGCAACCAATGGGAGTTTGGGTTGTGTGAGGGACAAGTTCCCAAGTGTTGTTATGAAGGAGAGCATTATACTCAAGATCCATGGCATGGCGCCAATCCGGATCTTTCAAGGCTTGAGTATAAGTGGATGGTTCAAGAGAAACGGGTAAAGGGTGAATGGTAGTAGAGTTGACAAAGTTGGGGTTGTAATACTTTGAGTTGGGTTTTGGTTGTCGACGAGGTGGTTGAGGGTTATGTGGAGGTGAGTTCGTGGGATCATCGGATGTGTTGGATGAAGACATTGGTGAACTGGGGTCAGTGGAGTGGGAAGCGGTTGGGGTAGGGGTGGTGCTATCGGGTGGAGTCGGTGGGCCGGATGGTAAGGGTGTCTCGGTGGGCTGGGGTGTAGGGCCTGTTGTGTGGGAGGGTGGGTTGTGTGCAGGAGGTAGAGGAGGTGGGCCGTGGGTTTGTGGAGTAGGGATTTGGGCTTCGGGTGATGTGGGCTGTGGAGTAGAGGTTGGATGATGCAAGATGTTTGGGTCTGGAGTGGGTTGGTTAGAAGAGGAGGTTGATTGGGCCGATTGGTATGTGGATAGGAAGGAGTCAAATGACATGTTTTTGGGTTGGGGGTTGGTGGTTTGAGATGGAAAAATATGTGGGATAAATTCAACGTGGCGAGAGTGGTATAGTTTGTGACTAGTAGGGTCATAGCATTTGAATGCCGATTTCGAGGATGAGTACCCAAGAAATATGCACGCCGTTGAACGGGAGTGGAGTTTGGATGTAGCATAGGGTCGTAACCATGGGTAGCAAAGACAACCAAACGGTTTGAGTTTGGAATAAGTAGGAGCGGTTTTGAACAACATATCGTAGGGAGATTTGTTGTTAAGGATCGGTGTAGGCAAACGATTGATTAAGTGGGTTGCGGTTTGAAAGGCATGGGACCAAAAATGTTGTGGTAAGTGGGAGTAGTGGAGTAATGCGAGGCCGGTTTCCACAACGTGTCGGTGACGTCGTTCGGCAATACCGTTTTGTTCCGGTGTGTGAGGTGGTGTCGTGTAATGGGAGATACCTTGAGAGGCAAGATAAGGTGAAAGACCCACATATTCACCCCCATTATCAGTGAACAACGCAACAATGTTGGTTTTGAAAAAGTTTTCAACAAGAGATTTAAATTGTGGAAAAAGAATTTTGACATCGGATTTTTGTTTGATTGGGTATAACCAAATGTATTTGGAGAAATAGTCAACAAAAATGACATAGTATTTAAAGCCATCGATTGACGTTTTTACGGGACCCCATACGTCGGAGTAGAGAAGTTGTAGAGGTTGATTGGCAACAAAAGAGTTTTTGCCAAAAGGTAGTTTGTGGCTTTTATTTAGGGAACATGAAGTACAATGAAAAGACTCATGGGTCACCTTATTAAAACGAAGTCCCAATCTAGAAATTAAAGACTTGAACACTTGAAGCGATGGATGTCCAAGTATGTGGTGCCACATGAGAAGAGAGTTTGTTTGGGTGTTGTTGACTTGAGGAGACAATGAGATTGGTCCATAGTAGACATCATTTACGTTCACTCCCCGCATGAGGCGCGCCCCCGTGCGTAGATCCTTTACAAAAAAATGATAAGGAAAAAATTCAACGGAAACACGATTAGTACGACAAACTTTGGCAACGGAAATAAGATTATTTCGAAGATTAGGAGCAATTAAAATGTTATTTAAAAGAAGTGGGCGAGAATTTGTTGGAATAGTGGTTTGAGCAATATGAGTTATAGGAAGAGTTTTACCATCACCTAGCACGATCTTATCGGGTCCTCCGTATTCGGAAAGAACGGAAAATTGTTGGTTGTTGTTCGCGGTGTTGTTGGACGCACCGGTGTCCCACATCCAAGATGAGGTTGTAGCCATTGGGTGAGGGGTGGTGTAGTTAACCACGGGGGTGTTGGTATTTTGAGGCGAGACATTGTGTTCTCTTAGGAAGCGACTAAGTTTGCGACAATCTTTAGTGTCATGTCCGGGAATGTTACAATAGTAGCAATAGGTATTATTGTTGCGAGTCGGGCGAGTGTTGGTATTGGTAGTTTGTGGTGGCCCTTGGTTTCGGGTTGTGGCAGCGGTAATGTGGGTGATTTGTTTGGCCATAATGAATCGAAAGAAAAAAAAAGGCAAAATGCGGACAGAAGGTGTCTGTCGAGTAGGTTGGGATCGAAGATGGCTCAAGGGAGCTTTTAGGCTCTTGATACCATATAAAATAATGAATAATGTTGTGTTTTTTGTATTATGAAAGTTGTGTCTATCAACAATACATCAAGGCCTTTATATAGGCTTACATATGACTAACTCTAGCTAAGATTATGGAGTCAATAGTTGACTAAGTATAATGTACAATATAAATACAATGGCTAAATTAATGGAGTCAATGGTTGACTAGGAGACTTGACTTGACTTGACTTGGTTTATGTTAGAGAGTCAATGGTTGACTAAGAGATTTGACTTGACTTGACTTGACTTGATTAATGTTGTTGATAACAACACCCATCAGATGATCTAACTCGATTGGAGCTTCATAATCTGTAATCACACAACTCACTTAACAAACTCTTCTCTAATTCTTCCTTCCTTTTTCATTATTATTATTATTATTATTATTATTATTATTATTATTATTATTATTATTATTATTATTATTATTATTATTATTTAGGTTTTCGTATTTTGAATCTATTATATGTGTTTTTCATTTTGCTGCTAGTTAGTTAAACTATCGCCTCTAAATTGTTTGATTTAGTGAAATTAATTTTAATTTTAGTTTAATCTTTAGCAGCAATTTGTTACAGGTTAGTTGAATACTGATTAATAGTTTTACAGAAGTTTATTTGATTTATGAGTCGTTATACTGATTTTAGTTAATTTTTTTTTTTATGTTCTATGTTGTTAATTTTTCATCTGCTGATAGAAAAGACCTACATTCTGGATTTGATTCAAATTAAGTACCGAGTCTACAGTTTTTGATGCAAAATATTGCAATAAATAAGGTTTTTATATCATTTTACCTACATGTACAAGCCCAAAAACCCAAAGTACAACACTTTTCTGCATAAAAAAATTAAAAACACCCCAGGGCGCCTCTGAACACCCCCTCCCCAAAAAAAATAATAATTAGAAACTGCGCTTTTTGGAATTAGTCTAGGTGCTGACGCGCCAGCTCGAGCGCGTTTTGTTGAAACCTGGTTGTTAGTTTTTCTGTCTTTTTGTAAATAATTAGTTATGACCAAATTTTTAAAGTGACCGATGGAATGGACCATCAATGGAGTAGCTTTTGTAACTATAGGGTTTCGGTCTCTCTGTAAACAGTTATAACCAATTTTTTTAGGTGACCGATAAAAGGGGGCTATCAATGGAGTGTTTTTTTTTTTTTTTTTTTTTTTTTTTTTTTTTCGCACTTTTTTGTCACAAACACTTCAAGAAGATTAAGATATTTCATAATAGTTGGAAACGGTACTTGTTATGATAATTGTTACATACTGAAGCAAAAGGAAAAATAGTGCTGATTTGTGTAAGTTTGATCTTCCAGACAATGTCTAAGATATTTTCTTTTTCGTTGAGCTGATTGACATTGCTGCTACACATTATAGCCTGTCACAGTCACATGACCTTTAATTTTTCCTTTCTTTATGTGTATTTTCCTGTCTCTTCCTTCTAGTTTAGTTTTGCTTAACTGTAGCGCTTCATATATATCTATGTGGTGTACATGTATTGTATTGTATTAAGTCTTTGATTAGTTTGGTGTAAAGCAAGTGTTCTGAAGTCCTGCTTACTTGAAAGAAGTAGCTTAGAAGTTAGAACCTTAGATTAGTGCGTGTGTCATGTGTGTGTTATCCAATTAAGTTTTAGGACTTGGTATCTAGTTATATATGGTATGTAAAGTAGATATTATCTACCTTCATTATCTGTTGTTTTTCTCAGGAAGATCATGGGCCCACCAAGAAATAGAAGTGTGAACAAGCGGTTTCTGTATGATAATGAAGCATCTCCAACTAAAGATGAAGGTACCACTAACAAGAAAAACCAGCGAGTGAGTATATTCCTACTTTAGTTGTTGCTCTTCATACTATTGTTTTGGATACCGTTTATTCTTAAGGAGTTTCAGGTTCCCTAGTCTTGCATTGATTGTAATTTGTGCAATGTTATTATTTGCACAATTATTGTTCTTTTACAAGGATTGTTAGTTTGCTGCTTTTGTCAGGTTGTGTTTTTTGTGTTTGTAGGCAAACCTTTATATTTATAAAAGGATAGAACAGAAAGCTATTATCCTTTTAGTTATGTTTGTTTGTCTGTCGTTTGTTTTGGAGCTGCGGCTTTTTCTGGAAGCAGCCTCTCTATCCCCTAGGGATAGAGGTAAGGTTTGCATTCATCCCAACTTGACAATAGCTTTGCTATTTGTGGTATTTACTAGGTACGTGTGTAGTTGTTTTTTGTGCTAGTGAGGATGCTCAATGTGTCTTTTGATCCATGATCATTCTACTTGCCCTTGTTCTGCCTCAAAAGTAAATTTGGGAATCCTAGTTTTGGACAAACTTCTTTGGGTTTAGCATTCTGGAAAATATATTTTAAGTGGATTAAATACATAATATCAGTAAAGAGTTTAATTCCTTGCGGTTTAATCCATCAGATGATCATAATACTTGTTATTCGAATTGTAATGGGATGCCATATCCTACAAAATCATAACAAGTAGCCTAAGCAGTTAATGCGGAAAATATTGGATATCGGTAAAGGACCGATATTTGAGATATAGGTTATCGCGGTGAGATATCGGTGGGATATCGGCAATTTTTATATCATGAAAAATCTATACATATAGCAATTTAACTCTAGCAATTCAAAATACTCTCCTACCATTAACAGTTTAACACTAACAATTGTAGCAAGTGGGAACTTGCCAAGACTTAAAACACGAATATTTAACACTAACAATTAACATTTAAGACTTAAAACATTAATAACAAGTTAACAACTATAAGAAGCAAGACAAATGGAAGAACTAAGAAGAAAAACACATATATCGGGAATATCGGTGATATATCGGTCAAGTATTGGCCAATATCGCCGATAATATCGGTACCGATATTTTGACCGATATTTTGTACCGATATATTGGTTGAATTGGTGATATATCACCGATATATCAGCCGATTTAACTACCTAGCAAGTAGCCAAACCCTTTGAAAAGAGAAATCCATGCTGCACCAGCTGTATTCAAGTGATTCTTTTGATATTTATACATGGGTGTGCAACTCATGTATATGCTGCTGTACCCAGTACGTCTTTAGAATATGCTGCCAAAACTGGTGGATTCGAACGATTTAGAAAATAATGCCATATGTAGAACACCAAAATAATCCCCAGACCCTACCAATAGCTTTTGCTATGAGTGGGATTTTACTGGGTATTTGTTTATTGGGGGTTACATAATTCTACTTGGATTTGAAGTCAAGGCCTCCTGAAAATGGACATATTTCTCCAAGCACTTTGCATTTTCATTCAAGATGGGAGTCGTTTTGTTCTCTACATGATATGTAACTTCTGAGATTTAGATTATATTCATTACAATAGATTTGTGAGTTAACTTTGTACATTGAAGACTCCAAGTATCTAATTGCACTTCAGCAAATACATGTTGCATATTAAAGGACCAACAGTCTGTTATGTCAATATTCAAAATTCAAAACAACAATCCATGCCCATAAATTTAGTTTGCAATTGCTCAATGATCATGGTGTGTTTATAGATTTAATCGAATGAAAACACAATTTTGGTACCCCTTTGATTACCGCTTCGGCCTATGTAGTCATTATAGTAGCTTATTGAAGTCATTATTTGTGACATGGTTGCTTTATACTTCAGTTGTCTTGATGACATGATATTCCACTAACTTCTTGGAATCACTGGCCTTGATAGTATTAAGTTATACTTTCCTTTGTTGCTCTCATTTTGAGGTCTAACATAGTCTTATGATGTTGGTATACATACACCATACATTTTCTGTGGTTGAATTTACAAAAATAAAACCAGTCTTTAAAAATAGAGCTGTATGTAGCTGCTGAATGCTGATCTGTCAGAGTCATTACCAACTGCTTAAATAAGAAACGACATACAATTTTAGTTGTTGATAAACCACTGCCTTATTCTTTCCAGAAAAAGAAGTTGTCGGACATGCTGGGACCACACTGGAGCAAGCAAGAGCTGCAACATTTTTACGAAGCATATCGTAAGCACGGGAGAGACTGGAAAAAGGTCACTTGAATTTCATTAATTTTTCCTTAGTGTTAGGTTTTATGAGTCTTTCAGTTGGCTTAAGCACATAGTTAATTTGAAACTTGTGGTGGCATCTAATAATATTTAAATAATATATGCACATCTAGGTGGCTGCTGTTCTCCGAAACCGCTCTGTCGATATGGTGGAGGCTGTTTATTCTCTGAATAAGGTAATCACTCCCTTCTATTGAGCTGTTTTTGTGGCCGCATATTTCGCACTTTAAAGTATTTTGTTGCTTTTGATCTCTGAATGTAAATATGATATATTAATCTGTCTAATACTGTTAGTGATCTTGTTTTCTTGAATTACCTAGTATATCAGATGAACTGCTTATTGATTAAATTAAAGTATAATTTTATTGTAAGTCATATAAATCAATGTAAAATAAACATCTCTTGAGCTCTCATAACTCAAAGCAGTACTAAGCAAACCAAACCTCTTGACCTATTAGCTCCAGTTGGTAACATATCCTGTTTTGTGTTATTTTGATATGGCACTGAATTAAGATCATGTGATTATGAGTTGTTTTAACGTCAAACAACAGTGAGCAGGCAGTCAGGCACTGACAGTCTGGACCTGGATTTTCCTAACTGTACAGTTTGGTATTGTTATGTAATTGGAGACAAAGACAAGTGGATGTATAATAAATGGAAACAAGAGAATGCAATGGAATTCAATTGGTAAAATGTTATTACTAGCAATAAGATCAGCTCATGTAATGTGAAATAAACTGCTAGCAAAAGTTAGGTAGACAGTAGGTGACGTCATCACAAGAAATGGTAATGCTGTTATGGGGAAGGGTAAACAGTGCTAGTGCAAGAAATGTATGCGAAAAGGATTTGCACATATCGACTTTAAACGCTAGTTTTTGTAGTTGGCTTGATCTTTATCATCTTGCTATATTTGTCAAGCCATGAGCCTAAGATTTGGGATGAAAATTTACAATAATGCACCTACCTGCAGCCTTTTGTTTTATACATCATTTCGGTTTCTCAAGCGAATGACATTTAAAAACATGGATTTAGGGTATGTTTGGCAAGGAGCTTTTAAGAGCTTTTAGGAGCTTCAAGCTTCAAGCTTTTAAGAAAAAGCTCCTACTTAATAAAAAGCTTTGTTTGGTTAAAGGGGCTGGAAGCTTTTAGGTTAGAGAAAAAGCTCTACAATGAAAAGCTACTAGTAGTAGCTTTTAAGAAAAAGCTCTACTAGCTAAAAGCTTTTAGTTAGTAAATGACACAAATACCCATTCTATTTTAAAAATAAAATAAAAATATTCTTTACAATCTTTTAATTATGACCATTTTGGTCATTTTATACATTTTATTAAAAGGTCCAGCTACTCTGCCAAACACCAAAATATATTTAAAAAGCTTTCAGCTAACAGCTTCCAGCTTGCAGCTACCAGCTTGCAGCTTGCAGCTACCAGCCTCCAGCTAGTTTTGCCAAACATACCCTTAGTGTTTATGATCTGAGTGCTTTCGAAACTGTTTTAAACAGTGTTGTAAAAAGCGCCCTAGGCGGCCGCCTAGGCGTTGGGCGGCTATAAATATCGGAATTTAGCCATAGACGGTGACCTAGGTCTTTTGAGGATTAGGCGAGCTATAGGTGGACTAGGCGGTGGGCCAGGCGGGCCTAGGCGGAAGATTTCAGGAGGAAGAAGAAGATAACAAGAGGAAGAAGAAACTTACCAGAGCTGAAGAAGACGTGCTGCAGGGAGGAAGAAGAAGACGTGCTGCAGGGAGGAAGAAGAAGCATGAATTTGTCGGCTGAACTAGTTTAGTGTTTTTAGGGTTAAATAAGTTTTAGGTATTTTCACATTTGACCCTCTATCTTTTACTGGTTTACTTTTATTTCTAAAACCTTTATTTTTTTTATGTAAAACTAGTTTGTGTATGTAAAAATTTAATCCCTCTATCTTTTATTAGTTTACTTTTATTCCTAAAACTTTTAATTCTTAAGTATTATGTGTATATATCTTAACATATTTTCAAAAAACACCTAAATTTGTGTGTATATATATAAAATATGTATAAAAATACCAAAATGCCTAATTTCGCCTAGTCCCGACTAGTCCCTAGGCTAGACCTCACCGCCCGCCTAGCGCCTAGCGCCTTCTGCAACACTGGTTTTAAACGAGCTACACATTCTTTTTATTTGTTACTTCATTTTATGTACATTTTGAACTTTCAGGCATACTTATCTCTTCCAGAGGGCACAGCATCGGTTGTGGGCTTCATTGCTATGATGACTGATTATTACAGCAACATGGTAAGATTTCAACTTGTTTGTTGATAAACGTTTTTAATTTTATTGCTGCTGGCACATATCCACCCCTTCCTTTTTGTTGCATTTTGTTAAGGTTAAATGAAAAGTGTGATAGCATCTAAGGTAAAATGAGGTAGGTTCAGATGGAGAAGTAACATGGAAAACTCATTAGCACATGCATATACATTGTTTTATATTGATGTATCGGGTAAAAGCAGATTGGGCTAAACCCTAGGCACTAACAAGTCGATGGAACATATGCCTAAACTGCTAGTCTGGTACAAACAATAAAACCCTTATATTTGTAAGTTGTAACTTGTAAGTCAATATTCTCTTACTCTTCATGAGTGTAAGTGTCTAATATTTTAACTTTCCAAACAAAACAGAAACTAAAGGGTTAATGCACTGTGCCTTCTATTTAACCTGCCAACTAAAAGTTGTATTAGGCAACTTGCTTGTGAAGATGGATTAGTGGATTTAATTTATTACTTGTGATTTTTCAGGAAGACAGGGATAGTGAACATGAAAGGAATGATGGTGTGGGACCATCTCGGAAGCCTAAAAAACGCATGCAACGCAAAGTCTATGAGACCACATCGAAAGGTTTACGGTTGCATCCGGAGGATGCTCCAACAGACTATGGTTTCTTGTCATTATTAAAGAAGAAGCGGTCTGCTGGTAAGTGATTGCTGAGAAATCAGTCATCATCATCATCATACTCAGTTAATCCCACCTATAGCAAAGCCAAGGTAGGGTTTAAGGAGGGTAAGATGTAGACAGCCTTACCTCTACCCCTAAGAATAGAGAGGCTGCTTCCAGTGAGACCCCCGGCTCGATGTGGTTTGGTATCAAGCCTTGGACATAAGGCACAAAACACTTAGCAATCGGGACAAACCCGGTCGGTGCATGCACCTCTTTGTCTTTTGGCTATCCACGCCACCACATGATGCATGATTAACCGTCCGTCGTTTTTAACGTTATTTTCACGAAATTAGTAAAATAACGTTAAAACAGGTGCAACTTTACTTTTGCCCCCCAAGGGCCACACATATATACATTATATGCGCACAGGGTAAGTGGGGCGTATTGCTGAGAAATCAGTATATCAGATAATCATAATTCATTTTATTAAAACACTAAGAGTTACTGTGATCAAGTCACAGTAATGGAAATAATAGTTTCATATTGCACATCCAAATATTCTCTTTTGCTTACCTGTTGTTCCACCACCTCGTTATCATAGCTAGACTGGCTCGAGTCCAACTATGGGTTAATAACAATAACCATATATCTTTATCGTGTTTCTTTTAATCGTTTAAGTGGTTTACAGATAAGTTGTGATATTGCTTTTTCTGTATTTGAATAGGAAGTCAACCTCGTGTTGTTGGAAAACGGACGCCACGTTTCCCTGTCTCACATTCATATGGAAATGTCAAGAAAGGTCTAAAACTGAGGGAAAATGCTGATGAAGATGTGGCTCATAGTATAGCAATGACACTGGCAGAGGCCTCTAAAAGAGGTGGTTCTCCCCAGGTTTCTCAGAATCCAAATAGAAGATCTGACGGTCTGATGTCTTCCCCCAGTCAGAGTGCAGAAAGAATGGTAGGTGCTTTGTTTTTGTGACTAATGTTGCTTAGCAATATTATAAAATATGAGACCGAAATTTCAATCACCCTTGGCCTTTTTAGATTCTTAGAATACATGATATTCTTGTAGTTATTTTGTAGAAGATTATCAGTTTAGTACAAGGTTTACTCCCTTAAAACGAAAAGAAATATTAGAATGATTACTAAATATTAGAATGATTACTATTTTTTGTGAATACAGTATGATGATTCAGACGTGGCTAGCGGTTGGTTTGTTAAGGATGATGACATTGAAGGTAGCCTGGAAGCTGATAATACAGAATTGTCTCGAGACAAGAGTAAGGAAAAAATAAATGCTGGTTTTACATTACATGATAAAAAAGGAACATATGGGAGAAAAGTAAGATTTGATAAAAAGGAAAATTGTTAGCTATGAAAGATAGAATCAGAAAAACAGAGAGAAGAAATTCACACAAATCACAGCTGATTATTATTAACAATCATCAACCTACTTATAAACGGCTAGTAACCGCTCCTAACTAACTTTTGAACTCTAACATATTGCCACTTTCAGTCCCTCTATTATCTTTCTATTACAAATAGACACTAAAATACATTTTATTACTAACATAACACCCCTGCTGAAAACATTCTTGTCCTCAAGAATCAAATTCCGGAATTCTCAACACAAAATCATCAAAGAACTCCCAAGTTTCTTCAGTAATAGGCAAATCTTGCCAATGCACCAACACTTGCTTAACAGCTTTATTTCCTCTTCATTAGACTCTTTGATCAATAATTGCTCTTGGCTGCAATAAGAATCTCCTTCCCACAGGCAATGGCAAAATTGGCTGGTGATTCCCATATGCCTTCTTTAATAAAGACACATGAAAAACATTATGAATTTGAGCTTCATCTGGCAAATCAAGCTTATATGCCACCTTCCCAATCTTAGCTATTATAAAAAATGGACCAAAATACATTGGGCCAATTTTTGAATGCTTCTGTCTTCTCATAGTGGTCTGGACAAATGGTCTTAGTTTCAAATAGACCCACTCACCAACTTCAAATGATCTTTCACTTCTATTTTTATCAGCATACTGCTTCATTCTATTCCTGCTTGCCTGTAAAGACTTTTAATTTGATGATCATTGCTTCCCTTTCCCTATGTAAGTCTTCAACAGCAGCCACATTAGTATCATTTGGAATATAGGGAATGTGCAGAGCAGGTGGGAATCCATACAAGGCTTCAAATGGAGTCGTCTTAATAGCAGAATGGAAGGTAGTGTTATACCACCACTCAGCTAGACTTAACCATTTCATCCACTGATTAGGGCAATGCATACACATGCATCTAAGATAAGACTCCAAACATCTATTCAGAACTTCAGTCTGGCCATCACTCTGTGGACGGTAGGCTGTAGAGAATGACAATTGTACCCCTTGCAGTCTCATAAAATCCTTCCAAAACTGACTCATGAATAAAGGATCTCTGTCTGATACTATAGTCACTGGACACCCATGTAACTTGAAGATAGTATCCAAAAAAACTTGAGCAATTTGAGGAGCAGAATAAGGGTAACCAATGGAATAAAATGGCCATATTTAGTGAGCCTATCAACTACAACAAGAATAGTGTCTTTACCTTGAGATTTAGGCAATCCTGAAATAAAATCCATAGAAACATCTGTAAACACATGAGCAGGAATAGGTAGAGGCTGTAATAAACCAGGATTGGCAACTGGTTCATATTTGGCTTGTTGACATTCATGATAACTCTTCACAAACACAAAAACATCTTTAGAGCTGCCCTTCCAATAAAACATTCCTTGTAATCTTTTAAGAGTTGGAATATACCCGGTAGGGATGAGCTCGGGACGGTATCGGTACCGAACCGATACCGATCCCGACAATACCGATACCGAAAAGTCCAAAAAACCAATACCGATACCGATACCGATTATACCGGTACGGTATCGGTATCGGTACGCTACCGGTGTGGTATCGGTATTTTACCTTAAAATACCGATACCATACCGATCCCGTACCGATACCGATAATACCGAAACCGAAAACCTCTAAATGTGGGTACCGATACCAATACCGAACACCCTCGGTTCGGTATCGGTTCGGTACGGGATCGGTATTTTTTCGGTTCGGGATCGGTTTTCGGGACCGTATGCTCATCCCTAATACCCAGAATGTCCTCCAATACAAGAAGAATGCATGATTTTCAAGATATCTGTTCTTAACTGCTGATCATTTCCCACCTAAATCCTGTTTTTTTTAAAATGTGACCATCCCAACTCACATTTGTAATAGTAGCCCCATGTTGCAGCTGCTGAATCATTTCTTTTAAATGACTATCTTGCCCCCAAGAGTCCTTGATCCTTTGAAGTAACAATGGATCTAGGGAACTCAAACTCATCTCAAATAAGGCCAATTCTGTTACTCTGGATAAGCCATCAGCAGCTAAATTTTCAATGTCCTTCCTGTACTCAATCTCATAATCATAACCCAACAACTTTGCTAACCAAGTCTGTTGCAAAGGAGTGACAATCTTCTGTGTTAACAGAAATTTGAGGCTCTTGTGATCAGTTCTGATTATGAATCTTTTGACAATAAGGTAGTGGTGCCATTGTTTAACTGCCATGAGGATGGCTAACAATTCCTTCTCATAGACTGATAAGGATTGTTGCCTGATAGATAATGCTTTACTAATGAAAGCCAATGGATGCCCTTCTTGCATTAAGACTACTCCTAAGCCTTTAGAAGATGCATCAGTTTCAACCACAAACATTTTTTCCATGTTAGGTAAGGCTAAAACAGGAGCAGTGATCAGGGCTTGCTTTAACAATTCAAATGATTCCTGTGCAGATTCATTCCAACAAAAAGCTTCTTTTTTTAACAAATTAGTCATAGGCCTAGCCATAACACCATATCCTCTAATGAATTTTCTGTAATACCCAGTCAAGCCTAAAAAACCTCTTAATTGTTTAAGTGTGACTGGTGCAGGCCAATTCTTAATAGCTGCAATCTTTGCAGGATCAGTTTCTACCCCCCTCTCAGAAATGACATGTCCCAAATACTCAACAGACCTTCCCCCAAATGAGCACTTAGATTTTTTTGCATACAATGAATTCTTTCTCAACAACTGTAACACTAATTCCAGGTCTTTCAAATGCTGTGCCATATGAGGACTATAAACTAGTATATCATCAAAGAATACTAGAGTGGTTTTCCTCATTAAAGATTGAAAAGTCTCATTCATCAAAGCCTGAAAGGTAGCAGGGGCATTGGTTAGCCTAAAGGGCATAACCAAAAACTCAAACAAGCCTTGATGTGTTCTAAAGGCTGTTTTATGAGTATCCCCATCATCCATTCTAACCTGATGATAGCCTGCCCTCAAATCAAGTTTTGAAAATACTATGGCCCCTCCCAAATCCCAATTCATCTAAGAGCTCCTCAATTAATGGAATAGGGAACCTGTTCTTAACAGTTGCCTCATTTAATTGTCTATAGTCAACACAAAACCTCCAACTGCCATCTTTCTTTTTAACTAAAACCACAGGTGATGCAAAATCACTCTGACTATTCTTTACTACCCCTGAATCAATGTGCTCTTTAGTCATTTTTTCTAAAACATCCTTCTGGGCAGCTGGATATCTATAGGCTCTTTGATTAATTGTAACATTTTCATCTTTAAGCAAAATCCTATGATCACACTTCCTTTTTGGTGGTAAAGTAGTTGGAACAGCAAAAACATCTTCATACTTTGCTAACAATTGATCCAAACTACTACTCTCAGTGTTATCACTGATCACAGGTTCATGTTGAAACACCTGCTCACTAGCAGTGTTCAAACTGAACAATTGGACAGACCCAAGGTTCTGCTGATGAGTTAATAACTCATTAATTTTCTCAGCTGAACAAAGGGTTACCTCATTATTATCAATGCCTTTTAGTTCCACCCATTGTCCCTCAACTTTAAATTTCATGGTCAAAGCCTTAAAATTCCAAACAATATCATCCAAGGTCTGGAGCCACTGTACTCCAAGAACCATGTCATAGTTTGATAAGGGAATTAAAATAACATCAGCAGTGAACCACTTACCTTGCATGATCCATCTAAAATTTGGACACATCTTGGTACAAGAAACTTTATTCCCACCAGCAACTGTAACCTTTACCTCAGCAATGCTCTTGACAGGACAATTCATTTTAATAGCCAACTGCTCTTTCAAAAAATTGTGGGTGGATCCAGAGTCTCTCAAAATGTGTAGTATTTTTGTTCCAATAGAACCTCTCACCCTCATAGTGGAGACTGAGGGTACTCTAGTCATTGCATTCAAGGAAATAGTTGGTCCTTGATCCTGCACATTAGGGACTTCTGATACTTCCTCTTGTTCTTGATCCTCATCAATTTCCACCAATTCAATAGAAAACAATTGCTTATTCTTACAAACATGCCCTTGAGAGTATTTTTCATTACATCCAAAACATTCACCTTTGGCCCTTTTTTCTTCAATTTCTTTTTGTGTAAGAGTCCACCTCCTAGAGCTGACAGGTTTAGGAGTTGGTAACAAGGAGAGTTTATTGGTGTTTGCCATTGTTATTGGCTTATTATTATTATTATTATTATGAGTATTGGTATATGAACTCCTTGTACTCTTATATTGATAAGGCTGCATAGCTTGCAATGCCTCATCCTGCATTCTTGCTAAAAGATATGCTTCAGGAAGGTTCTTGGGCCTCAACATTCTTACTTGATAGCCAATTTCAGGCTTCAAGGCTCTCAAGTACAAACTAACTGCATACTCATCACAAATATTGACTCTTGTGAGAGCTAAATCAAATTCCTTATTCAATTCATCTAGTGACCCCTTCTGTCTAATAGATGCTAACTGTCCCATAGCATCTTGGTTTAACAATAAACCAAATCTTGCAATAATGGCATTCTTGTAATCTTGCCAAGTCATACCATTGATATTGCCTCCTCTTGACTTAACCAAAGTCTGATGCCATAACAAAGCTATGTCCTCTAAATGGACAACAGCTAATCTTGTTTTTATTTGATCAGGCGTCTCATCAATGTCAAAAAAATGCTCCACCTTACATATCCAACCTTCCACATTATCTCCATTAAATTTCGGAAAATCAATCTTTGTCAATCTATTGCTGTGTGAACTACGGTTTATCATATTAATCATATGATTATTATGACCCGTATTATTATTATTATCATTATGCAAATTGTGAGTGTTATGATTCATTCCACCATTGTTGTGGTTATGAAACATATTATTATTATTATTAGTTTGTGAAGATTGATTGTTATGTAAAGATTGTTCCTGAATTGTTTTTAAAATCTCATTCATCTGAGTTTCCAATTGATCTTTAATGGCAGAAAGATTCTCATTTGTCTTCTTCAAGTGTTCAGCATTCTGCATGGCAAAGGACTTTAATCCTTCAATCTCAGATAGGTTTTGACCCGCAGCAGCTTCCAAACGATTCAATGTATGATCATGATCTTGAATTTTCTGTTCAAGATTCTGATTACGTGTGGTCGTCATAATATTGTTGATGTGAAAAAATTGAATTGAACGAGAAATTGACAGATCACTGATTGATTGCCCAACAGAATTGATCGATCACAAATTGATCAATCAATGGACAGATTTGACCACAATTGATCAAATCTACGCTAGAAATGAAATGGATTCAAGAGAAATGAACGATAGAACGAAGGAAAAAAACAAAAATGATCGGAAAAATTGTTACGGTGGTTGACGACGGTTAGTGGTGGTTGTGGGCGTTATTGGTAATCGGAGGCCGAGGATTGATGGCTTTGATACCAATTGTTAGCTATGAAAGATAGAATCAGAAAAACAGAGAGAAGAAATTCACACAAATCACAGCTGATTATTATTAACAACCATCAACCTACTTATAAACGGCTAGTAACCGCTCCTAACTAACTTTTGAACTCTAACATATTGTCACTTTCAGTCCCTCTATTATCTTTCTATTACAAACAGACACTAAAATACATTTTATTACTAACAAAAATACACATTAAGATTACATACAGAAGCCTGTAGTGGCACAGAAGGGCAGACATTAGGTACTATACGAAGAAATTTTAATATTGAAGTTGCTGATGCACTAGGAGTTGTAACTGTTTCCTACTTTCCTATTCTCAGTCCAAAATATACCTTTCATTTTTTTTTTGCTTCCGGTTATAATAGTGTGATAGTCTGATAGAATACTGATAAACACACAGTGCACAGTTATCACCATGATTTGTAAAATCCAGCCATGACATTTTATATGGTTGCAGAGTAACTTAACTTTGCCCGATAATCCGTGGTCATCACCCCTTTATCACACATCATTAGTAATGTGAGACTTACGTTTCCCTTTTGACAAATTCATCTTTGCATACACTGCTTACTTTTCCTTCTCAATTCCTGTGATTGGTTTTTGGATCCTTGGATCTCTTTATATTAGTTTGCTAGGTTGTCACAGGAGTACAACCTATGCAATGGGTTATGATGGTCCTTTTTTTACATTAAACATTATATATTTTATTTAAGCTCAAATAAATTTAGAGGTGTTCAGTTATTCATTTAAGAACAAGGTTTTGTAAAATAAAATATTAAAGCCTCTTCCACAATGAGGAAAATTTTAAATATTGTATCGTATTGTAGCGAGGGTCAAGGAATCACGGAAATTTATATCTAACTTACATGCACATGTTGATACGATACATCATCCCTTTCTTTTTGACAATGACACAACAGCTTACAGCAATTCACTTTTGTATCTTATGCTGATTTCTTCTTTGCAGATGAAAATTCTGCCTTCGATGCACTGGAAACTTTGGCAAATTTGTCTTTGTTGATTTCACCTGAAGCAAATGAAAATGGTAAGATATAGTCACGTGGAACTCAAATTTGAATTGTGGTGTGTCATACTATCATACAAGGCTTTTGGGAGAGTAAACGAATAACACAAAAGTTAATGCTACATTTTTTGCAAGCGGGTTTGATATATTTACTCTTTCCACATGCTTCATTGCCCTTAGCATTTAAATTATTTTGAGCTGTGCTTTATTTGTTGATACTTGATAGATGCAGCCCTATATATGGCTGTCTTTTAATTACTTTGGGTCATTTTATCTTTTGAAATTCTATAAAACTGGATAAAAGTTTTATGCGTGGTTGTTATGATTCTTGGACTTCATGAAGTTAATATGACATCAATGTGAGCATTTGTTGAACAGCCACAGTGTTAACTAATTATTCCCCAAGAAAAAATAAATTTAAGCAGATATCATGACAGCTACATAAACTCTATTTCAACTTCTAGCGTTCTAGGTAAAATTTGCATAGTAGAGAATAGAGATACATTTTACCAAATAGTTTAGTAGCATGAGCCACTAAAGTAAAATTCCAAGAATGGAATAAGTTAGTGATTTGTTGAAAGAACTAGAGGTGGTAAATTGACATACATCCTTAAAAATGAGTCAATTCAGCTTATGGTATCTCTTTTACATTTAAAACGGTTGAAATTGAAAATTAGCCTAGAAACAAATGGGTCAAAAGTTCTCCAAAGTGTACATCTAAATTATGAACCTCCTAAAACATTTTATTCAAAGGTATGCAAGTTTTGAGGTAAAATAAGGTTTTCAGATAACTCAGATATTTCAGACATTAAATGTTCAGATGATAAGATTTTGCTTATCTTCTTGAAGTTTGAGCTCAGTTATTGCTGATCAAATTATCATTGACTATGTTTTCTATTTTTGTATCCCTTATGAAGGAAAAGATGAAGCAAGTCGCAAGAGAGAGAAGCGTAATGGGAAACAATTCAAATCTAGATCAGAGGCTGCTGATGACAAACCTCAGGCATCTGCTAAAAACATGGTTGATGACACAAATGCTGCTTCTGAAGCAAAGGAATTCCGTCAGTTAACGACTAAGGTTTCTAGAAAGAGACGGAAGATTGTGGTATCTAGAGTAAGCCTGTACATGAAATTTTTTCGTAGAACAGGCAAAATGGGTGGGTTCAGGCTCAAAAATGGTCAATTGCAAAATTGGTGTGGGCTGGGCTGAAAGCACCTTTTGTCTAAATAATTGGTGTGGGCTGGGCTGAAAGCACCTTTTGTCTAAATAATTGTATTTTTTTTATTAGTTTTTCAATATGATCAAGAAATCATACTATTTCAGTAAAAATGTAATTTATCAAGTAAAAAGGATTAAGGAGGTTTTATAAAATAATTACAGTTTGGGATACTTGGACATGTTACATCACTTTCCTCTATATCTATTTTTTTTTAATTTACTGGTTGACATGTAGAGTTAAAACACCTTATTATAGGGTAAAAATCACGACCAATTATTTTTACTTCCCCCTGTCTGTCTTAGTTTCTACTTTCTAAACTTATGGTATGATACTAAGTGATATTAATGTGACGCTAATATCAGATTTTAAAAGCTGAAGATTCTGTTGATACTACTCCCAGAGAGTCTGTGGAGGCTGAGGTAGGCTTGTTCCTCATCCTTTTTCTTTTTGAAAATTAAGTTTCAGATTCTTTTTGCTTTTGGAACTATTTACTTCTGCTGTATCCTGATGCTCTTTCTGTGATAATTCACCTTAAATTTGCTTTTTACTATGAGTTTCATGCAAAGTTTAAAAGAACGTAAACGAGCCTGGAGGCCTTTTCCCTTCGCCTCACGACAAGATATGTAAGCCCGAGGCAGAATAAAAAAAATATATAAAAATCATATATCTTATTAGAAATAATATAAAAGCCTCAGACACGTTTTGTTTGCGCCTCGCTGCAAGCGTTTTTTTTACTTTTTTTTTTTTTTTTCTAAACCATGGTTTCATGGTACTTTAAGGTTGGTGTGTGTGTGTGTGTGTGTTGGGGGGGGGGGGGGGGGGGGGGGGGGGGGGGCTTGTTGAATTTGCAGATTGGTGTGATACCTTGTTGGAAAAATAAGTTATCTTTTTTTCTTTTAATTTCTTGTGTATTGTACACTGCACATGGTTCAGGGCCTTTGACAAACATGACTAAATAAGTATCATTGATTGTATTGCAGGCTACACATGCATCGCATACATCTCTGGGTAGACATATATCTCGAAGTAGTTCCTCCCCTCAGTTGGCCAAAACGGGTCAACATGTTTCCTCTAGTATTCACTCAAGAAGGGAATTACATGTTTCTGAAATGAAACCATCTAACATACATACCAAAGCCAGAAACAAGCGTAAAATGTTTAAACCAAATGCTCTGGAAGTTTCTGATTTATCTGATGTAGTTGTAGGCAAGTCAAACGCACACTTGCCTTCTATCGGTCAAAGAATAGACAAACTTAAGGTATTGTTTGGGGCACTTCTTGTATTGGTATCAACTCAATTCTTTAGAATGTTTGATCCTGTTCCGTTGACTATGTGATATCCCATTTTCAGGGAGAGCTTTCTAGCTGTCTATCAAATCAACTGATGCGAAGGTGGTGCGCATTTGAGTGGTTTTATAGTGCAATAGATGAACCTTGGTTTGCTAAAAGTGAGTTTGTAGAGTACTTGTCTCATGTTGGCTTAGGTCACGTTCCAAGACTAACACGTGTTGAATGGGGTGTAATCAGAAGGTAACACTTTTTGAGTACTGAGCATTATAAAGCTAGAGGTGGCAGTTTTGTCAATTGATGGGTAAATGGATCGATTTAGCTTATATCATAGTTTTTACAGGTCATATATATCAATTGAGCTAAATTAAACCGGATCGAAATCTAAAGCGTATTTTGAAATGTATAAAGATTCATAAATCATTTATTTAAATAAATTAGATTATTATTTATTAATAGGGTTTTTATAAGGATATTTAACCCATTAATTATATTAATATAAACTAACAAAGATAAATGGAAATGTTTGGCTGTTGGCCTACCTGTTTTTTCTTGCATCAATTTTAGCACCTCTAATTCTAGCCTATACCTTTATAATAAAAACGTAGTATTCTTGCTTCATTTATTGTAACATTGTTGGTGCAGTTCTCTTGGTAAGCCACGGAGATTTTCAGATCAATTTCTAAAGGAAGAAAAATTAAAACTTAATCAGTTTCGGGATTCTGTGAGGACACATTATACTGAACTTCGTGCTGGTAGTAGAGATGGATTGCCAACAGATCTCGCTAGGCCATTATCTGTAGGACAGCGTGTCCTAGCTATTTATCCAAAAACAAGAGAAATCCATGATGGAACTGTTCTGACAGTAGATCATGACAGGTGTCTTGTTCAATTTAATCATCCTGAGCTAGGTGCTGAAGTAATCATGGTAATTACATCCTATTTTCACACCCCTCTTTTTTTTTTTGTTTCTTTTTTTATTACCTATATTGATAAACTGTTAAATTTTCTTTGTTTTGGAATGGATTTTGTTTAAATTAGTTCTTCTGAGTGGCGATTTATTTTGGTTGATTTATAGGATTTTTATATGATGCTCCATATCATGGTTTAAAAAAACATTTAGGCGTGCGCCTCAAGGCGAAACGCTAAGAAAACGAGTCTGAGGCAGCCTCATGGGGTTCAGTTTGCACATACGCCTCTAAGGGAGGAAGCGCTAAGAAAATGTGCGCCTTAGGTGGTTTAGGGTATTTTTGATGTGTGTGTGTGTGTGTGTTTTTTTTTTTTTTTGAGTGTTTTAGACTTTTTGGGTCAATTATTTTGTTTTTAATGTGTGTTTTTGATGTTTTGGACTTTTCTAGGTCAATTATTTTATTTTTATAACACGCATATTTTTTATATTTATTTTTTGATTCCGCCTCGTGAGCCGAAGGGAAAACGCGTCGAGGCTCGTTTCCGTTCTTTTAAACTTTGCTCCATATATGTCGATCCTTTATTTTACTCCTGGTACTATGAATGGGGAACATAAGTTCTGTATTGATTAACTATGCTGGCTACAATGTATGACTGCTAGTACACTCACATTGAAGATGGATTATTCTGTGATTCCAGTAATGAAATTACTAAGTTGTTAATATTCTCTTTACCTTTATTAATGTTTGTACGTAATGTATTTGCTTCTCCTAAATGCTGCTCAACTAACTCAAGAATTTCATAATAATATTCTTCAAAACACACATTTGATTTCTTTTCCAGATGCCATAAAAATTAGGACCTTTTGTTTCTATATTTATAACGTATCTTATTTCATTTGGTTTCAGGATACTGATTGCATGCCCTTAAATCCCTTTGAGAATTTGCCTGCATCACTGATGCATCGAAAACCTATTGATAAGTTCTCTGAGAGCTTAAACGAGGTCAAAGTCAATGGGTTGGGAAAAGATCGAAGACTTGAAAAATTAGAGAATATGGATGAGGTATCCTATTTGCCACCTTTATCTTATCCCATTAATGATATTAAAAGTCAGCTGGTCAGCAAACAACAAAAACTATATCTATCCGTTCATCTCGAACAACAGTTGACCTGTTTGCTTTCTCTATTTAACAGCTGGATAGGGTTATACAGTTCATGTTCAGCCTTCAGGAGAAAAACTCAAAAGTTTTTTCTTGTTACAAGATTTGTATGCTAACAAAAATTATATCTTAGACAAATCTCATTACATATTAGATGGGTTTGTAGCCCAGCTGATGGTATAAGTAAACTGGCATGTTTTTGGCAAGAAGTAAAACATGTCTTGTTAGTTTGTGTATTGACCAATGCCCATGATAAACTTATCCCTCATCCTTGGTTAATGGTTTATGAGTTGCGCCTGAGCGTTGGCGCTCAGGAAAACGCATCAGGGGCTTGGGCGGCGGCGTCTCATGTACTTCTTTATTAAAACTAGGGTATGTAGGACGCTGATATGTAAAAAAAAAACAAAAAAAAAATGAACTTATTTAAGGTTTACTTGATAAAAAGGTTGACATGTAAAAGGAATGAGAGACGCAACTTTTTCCTGTAAGTAAAGCTTATTCGGTTGTACATAGAGCATCACCTAGGGTACATGATGTGTACGCCTCGGTTTTTGGGACCTAAATGCCTCAGACCGTCTCATGCCCTTTAAACCAAGCTCTCGTATCCAAATGGAATAGTTAAAAATGTATGCATATTATCTCACCACCTTTTTTTGTATTGGAGTAGGTTGCTTCAGTTAAATCTGAATATCAATCTAGAAATGGACCAAGGGACACACTCTCAGATCATCATGCAGCATACTCTGTGCTTGGTAAAACAGTTAAATTTCAGGCAAAAGAAGCAGATGTTGAAGCAATCTCTGAGTTGACCCGCACTCTTGAAAAAAAGGTTCGTCCAGTTTTACTTTATTATTATTCAATAAAATTACATGTCATATGTTTTCTGGGACCTGTCCCACACTGGAGAGAGAGAGAGAGAGAGAGAGAGAGAGAGAGAGAGAGTGAGAGAGAGAGAGGGAGGGAGGGAGGGAGGGAGGGAGGGAGAGTTAAGATGATATAGTAATAAGCTTGTAACTCTAATCAAATATTAATTAAGCATGCTAATGTGCAGGAGGCTGTAGTTATTGAGTTGAGGCGAATGAACGATGATGTGCTAGAAAACCAAAGTGTAGGTGACTCTGCTCTTAAGGATTCAGAAGCTTTTAAAAAGCAATATGCAGCTGTTCTTGTACAGTTAAATGATGCCAATGCTCAGGCAAGTGCAGCACTATTTTCACCAGGGTTTGATATATTTGACTTTTTGGGTTGTTTATCTCAAACGGGTCAATATGGGTTAAACTTGCCAAACATGTTAAAACGTAAAAGTAACCGAAAGTGTTTTTTTTTTTTCTTTCTAAATCCACTCAACCTCGTATACAGGTTTATTAAATATTTTGGATTATTGTTTTGTTATCGCTCATCACAAGAACAAATTTAGTATAAAACATAATGAGTTGACGGGTGAACCCAACTTGACCCAGCCCGTTTTTCCTCGTACTAAATGATGACCTCCTTTTTAGCAGGTTTCTTCTGCCTTGTTTCGCTTGAGACAACGCAACAGTAACACATATCAGCAAAACTACCACCTTAACTTGTCAAAGGGAGTTGGTGATTTAAGTGACCATGGTGCCATCTCTGATCACACTGCAAATCAAACCCAAGAGTCACTACGTCAAGTCAATGAGATTGTTGAGATATCACGCACCAAGGCTCGTACAATGGTAGACATAGCTATACAGGTCAGATATACTTTTTTCTAAAAAAAGTAAATATACCATGTGAATATTTCCTTTTCATGGCTTTTATTTTGTCATGCGTAACAATTATCTTAATTGAATAACATAGGCATTGCCATCACTGAAGCTCAATCCAACGGTTGAGATTGACAAGGCTGTTGATTACATGAATGATCTGCTTCCGTCGGATGATTCCTGCATTCCACCTGTCCGGCCTATTCCTCATTCCAATTTGCCATTGCATCAACAGCTAGTCTCCACCGTAAAAGCACCCGATTCAAATCCCATGAATTCATCAGATTTTAATAAAGCATCAGTACCCTCTGAACTAATTACTCAGTGTGTGGCTACCCTCTACATCATTCAGGTACATTTTCGACCCAACGTTTCAAGCTTAATCTCTAACAGAGCAAATGGGTAAAATAGAAAAGCAATCTAAAAAATAAACCTTAGGCCGTTTTGGCATGTGCTAAAACTAAGGGGGGTAGCGGTGCAACTTGTAGCCCGTTTACCTGCCGCCCACTTGTAAAACTTGTTGGTTTTAATGAACTTGATAGACCTGCAAAAAAAAAAAAAAAAAAAAAAAACCCTTAGGGGTGAGCATGGGTCAGTTCGGCTATTGACTTAAATCAAACTCTAACCGATATCTCAGTTTTTTAGATTTTCGTAATGGTTTCAGTTAATTCGTTTAACCATTGGTTAACTGCTAACTTTCTACTTGGGTGGATTCAGGCTAATTTCAAATTCAATAAATAAATTTAAGTATATCTTGGTTCAAACTAAATATCTGCTAAAGTGCTAATCCTTCTAGTTTATAAATGAAAATAACGACAACTATTATGTTATTTATAGAAAAAATATAATTAAATTGTCTGACATATTGAGATGCCTTATTGTTTTTAAAACAAAAAACGAAAAAATATAAAAGTTGAGTATTTATACCGACTCATAAAAACCTTTTATATAAAAAATCACAATCAAAGCATTGTTTTTTTAACAAAGTTGTTTTTGTATTGTAATTTCAGAAATGTACAGAAAGACAGTTTCCTCCAGCTGAAGTTGCAAGCATATTGGATTCTGCAGTTTGTAGTTTACAACCGTGCTCTGCTCAGAATATGCAGGTTTATACCGAGATTCAAAAATACATGGGGATAATTAAGAACCAGATTTTAGCTCTCGTTCCAACCTAACTTCAACTTTATCTGCTGTTTCCATATTCTGTAAATGCTAAACCCTTAAACTTGAATCATCAATTTACTAGACTAAAGATTCCGAAATCTTTAACTTTTATAGAGCGATATATATCTACAAATTTTGGCTGGACATTTTTTTAACGGCCAATTGGAATCACTCACGGATCATTGGAGTATTATCGTGCCACCAGTGTTACCACGCGATCATATTCCACCACCAAGTCACCAGCCACCAATTCAGGAGGAAACATATAATTATGAGAATACCGTCTCGTGAGATTCAAACCTAGGACCTTTTAGTCCCTAAGACTTATCTCATCATCAAAATGCGGTTATGCTATATGACTTTGGCTTTTTGGTTGGACTTTTATTCATCATAGTTTATGGTTTCTACGTTGGAACTTACAGAAATTATACAACTTCATAAATTTTGTTAGTTTTTTTTTTTTTTTTGAACGGCCAATAAATTGGAATCACTCACGGAACACTGGAGTATCATCGTGCCACCAATGTTGCTATGCGATCATATTCCACCACCAAGTCACCAATTCAGGAGGAAACTCATAATTATGAGAAAACCCCTTTGGCAATTTTGTTAGTTATTATTTACGAATCATTGATGATTAAGGGATCATAATCATCAATATAATCACCAGATGGTTCAGTTGTGAAGCCTTTTTCTTTATATATTAATATGTCTTTTATTTAAATGGAATGGAAGTTGTATATATGGTTGAACGTTTGAACTTCACTTTTTATATCAAATCCACTGATGTACCTGTTACGTGTGGAAGTAAAAACATCATAATAAAACAACTAAAAAAAATCCCTAACATAAAAATCTCACATTTTAGAAACGTCCACAACCTCTATTACTCGAGCAACAGTCCATCAAGTACACCTCCTCCTAGCAAGCCAAGCTTCATACTCGAGCGAAGATGCCGCGGAGGAAACGTATCGTAAGCCCGAGGCGGATAACAGCCACCTGCCATAATAATCGAAGGTGGATATCCAACCGCCACCGGTTTACGGGTAAACTCTTCACCAAATTCATACGTAAAACATAGGACTCCTTTCGGTTTACCGGACGACTCTATCATTTGATAACCAACCTTCTGCATGGCTTTCCCGCAACCAGCTTTTACATCGTCCCTTCAGTGGAACACGAACTTCTCCAACATTCTTCCCACCAAAAAACCCCTCCCTTTTGATCTTCACGACGAGCGTAACACTCTTTTGTAACGCATCGGCTTCATTAATCACGAACTTCATCGGAAGGTTCCATGTGGGCTCAGAATCACCGTTTTTGTGTGGTGCCTGAGATGGAAGCCACTGCGTACACATCCTTTTTCTTGAGTCCTTTTGCGAAGATGAGCTTAAGGTTTAAGGTTCTGCTGCCGTCCATGTTTGAAATATATATTGATGAAGTGATTATCAGATTATGTAAAGGTTTATGGTTAAGGATATATGTATTTATAGTGAAAGGGTGAAACGGAATTCGTCTCAGTTAAAGGAAACTTGAGGAGGTAATTAAAGTGATAAAATCAATTTGTATTATAATAATCTTGTTATCTATTGGTATTTTTAAATTTTAAATTTATAATTTGATTTACAAAATCAGTTAAATCGTTACAAAATCAATTAAATCGTAGATTTATCTATACTACTATTTAGTGCATTTTAAATGGGTAACAAGGTATTTTAACTTTATTATAGAAGGATATTATTGTAATTTACATCAAATCATTAATTCATTATTTAATGTAAATTTCTAACTAATTAATACTTTATTCAATAAACTTATAATTATAATTAAATGAACTAAATGCATTTTCTTAACAATAATTTTTATACTTTTTTTTTTTTGAAAATAAAACTTCATTAAACAAAAGCTCGCAAGACCTCAAAGCAAGGACTTAGCGAAGCAAAGCCAATACATCAATCCAAAGGAAAAATACACCAAGATTTCCAATCAATAGATTTCCACCTAGACCTATTACGTATCCAAAAATAGGCCGTCGCTTTAATGTTCTCCACAATTTGAATTGGTTGCCGCCTCTTATTATTGAAAATCCGTTCATTTCTTTCGCTCCAAATCATCCACATAGACGTGTAAACAATACCTCTTAAAATGTATTTCGACTTCTTAGAATGCGGTTGCGACTCCACCATATGAAGAATATCCGGGAGATCAAACCAAAAATTGTGAGGAAGCTTACACCAATTTTCAATACGAAACCAAACTTCATTCGAAAAGCTACATCCGGTAAAAAGATGTAATGTCGTCTCAGAATCCAATCCACATAGTCTGCAATCGGTGATGGTAATATCAACTCCACGTTTCCTCAATTCGTCAACGGTAGGAATCCGATTCCTAAGAATTCTCCACATCAAAATTCTACACTTCAAAGGCACCCAACATTTCCATCTAAGCAACTGATTACCGTCGTCCGATTCGTTAGAAGACAAGAGTTTTTTAGCCGACGCAACTGTAAAAATACCGTCTTTTTCCGCATTCCAAATCCATCGATCAGTCCCGCCATGCCACACAAAATTATGAATCTGATTTAGAAGATCAAACAGTTCCGCAACCTGAACTTCAGTGGACGGGTTAGCGATCCAATCCCACGACAATTGTTTTATATTATTAACACATTGCAACCTCTCACAAGCTTTAACCCACTTGTTCTTCTCTAACTGAAAAAGATTAGGGTATAAAACGCGCAGAAGAGCAGGTAATAACCATAAATCGCTCCAAAAATTAATAAGCCTTCCATCACCAAGATCTCCACTGAAATATGAATTTAACGCTCTACCATTGGAGAGTTTGTAATCACCTACTTTGACAATATATTTCCAACATCCGCTAGAAGATGAACTACAAGGCAATAAAGACCAAGGTCTACTCGAACCGTGACATCCCATAATAACTTTCTTCCAAAGATTACCACCTTCATTTTTGAATCTCCAAGTCCATTTTAACAAGAGGGCGTTATTGACATCTTGAATCTTAGAAATACCCAAACCACCTTTGTTCTTTGGCTTTGTTACAACGTCCCATGCGACCCATGAGATTTTGTTCTCAATATTAGGACCGACCCAAAGGAACCGACGCATAATTGCCTCAATAGAATCCACCACGGCTTTAGGGGCTTTGTATAAAGAAAGATAATAAACCGGAAGACTTTCAAGAACCGATTTTATTAATATTAAACGGCCGCCTATAGATAAATGTCTAACTTTCCATGATGCCAAACGATTCCGGATAGTCTCAACTACCGGATCCCAACTCTTAATACGCGTCATTTTTGCCCCCACTTGGATACCAAGGTATGTAAAAGGAATAAGACCTTTCTTGCATCCAAGATATGCCAACATATCATCCAACTCGGAATCCTCGATACCAATACCATAAATATTAGATTTATGGAGATTAATCCGAAAACCCGAGCATAAATAAAAGACGCGGAGAATCCTAGCGATATTCTTGATATTATCATATGACCACTCCCCCATAATTAAAGCATCATCCGCATAGAAAAGATGATTCAAATTAATATCGCTAGAAAAATTAATACCTTTAAAAACGTCAAGGTCTTTAGCTTTATCGAGCATCCAAGATAACGCTTCCATCACAATCAAGAAAAGAAAAGGCGAAAGTGGGTCGCCTTGCCGAAGGCCTTTATGACATTGAAATTCAAATGTAGGAGATCCGTTGACAAGGACCGCGGCTCTAGAAGACGAGCAAATACCCATTATCCAATCACACCACTTCGAAGGAAACCCCATTTGAGACATAATGGAAATTAGAAAATTCCAATTGACATTATCGTAGGCCTTTTCAAAGTCAATTTTTAATAAAAAAGCTTTCTTATGTCTCTTCTTTAACCACGCCACGACTTCATTAACCATAAGAGGGCCATCAAGAATATACCGGTCCGATAAGAAAGCCGATTGCGTCTCCGAGATAACATGACCCATTACCTTTTTGATACGATTAGCTAGTATTTTAGAAATAACTTTACTAATCATGCCAATAAGTGTTATAGGCCTATAATCTTTAAGCCCCATCGGAGTTTTTACCTTAGGAATAAGAGTTATGAAGGAAGAGCCACATCCTTGATTAATAACGCCGGGTAGTATGAAATTCCTTCAATATATTCGTGAAATCTTCTTCAAAAAGCCCCCAAAAGCGTTTAACAAAGCGAAAGTTGAAACCATCGGGCCCCGGAGCCTTATTAGAACCACAATCAAACACCGCGTCTTTAATCTCTTGGCTTGAAAAATCCGCAACCAATAAATCTCGGTCCGCAAGATGAATAGTCTTCAAACCTGTACAAACCAGCTTTGGCTGAACCTTATGTTGCTCGTGAAAATGCTCTCGGAAGAATCGTAAAACCTCTCGCTTGACAATAGTCGGCCTAGTAATCCACTCGCCATCAATAAAAACACCCGGAATCGAATTTTGAGCTTTTCTACCATTCACGATGCAGTGAAAAAAACTAGAGTTTTCGTCACCCAACGAAGCCCACTTAACTCGAGACTTTTGTCGAATATCTCGAGCCTTATACTTATAAATAAAAAAAATATATAATAATAAGAAAACAAAATTAAAGAAATTTATAGAAACAAAATAAGTAATAGTATTATGTTATTATTATAGTATAACTAAGGAGCAAATAAATAAACTTAAAGTTGTGTATTTCTAAATATCATACCGTTGACACGACACATAAAATAAAAATATTCTATTCTTTAAATTAAAATAACATTATTAATTATGTGTAATAAGAGTAAGTTATTTAATATTTTATCAAATGCATTATATTTCTTTAAATTAAAATAGCAATATTTAATATTATATGTAATAATATTAAGTTATTTAACTGTTTATCAAATGTTTAAAAACTATAACCCATTTTTTTCTCAAACCAGTTTGGGTTCTTTTAAGTTTTTTGGCCAAATCGACACGGGCTAGAAACCACGATGGGCCAAAAATAAACCAAACCTCCTAGAATCAATTGGCGTTGGGGAAAACTAAATAATTTTTTTTAGTTTTACAATATTTTAGTTTTAGGTTTTTTTTATTAGTGTTATTATTACTATTTCGTTTACATTTCCATTTAACTTTCATTCAAAATTAGTTTGTCCCGCTGCGTAGCGCGGGATCACTTCTAGTAGATATATAACAATAGTGAAGTTCAAATAATCAATGACGATTTACGAAATCGGGATAATTTAAAGTAGAGTTAAATGTCAATTTAGTCCCTGAGGTTTGTCAAAAATTGCTACTTTCATCCAAATCTTTTTTTTTTTTTTTGTCAATTTAGTCCTTGTGGTTTCATTTTTTTTTGTCATTTTAGTCTCTGTGGACTAGGGATGTGTGACATCCGTCACCTCCATCTTTAATCAATTGTCAAATTTTAGTCCCTATACTTTTCAACGTTTTTTGAATTTATTAAAACATGAGTTACTTTTAAGTAAAAAATTTAAACGTTTACTGAATGTGAGAATTTCTTTGTCAAAACTTACGAAATACAAACTTGATTAGTTATTTGATAAGTTTCAAGAATAAAAAGTTACGTTTTTAAAACTTTTAGGTAAGTGAGTTAACTTTGGTTAACTTTTATGAAGGAAAACACTAACCAAATTATTATACAACTAACAAACTAACTACAGGAGCTATTATGTCATTTTTGAAAGTTTCAAAAAAAAAAATAATAATAATAACTCCCCTCCACCCTGCACGTTTTTTTTTCCAGCAGCTGTGTGGCCGGATCCGGCGAGTTTCAAGTTTTCCGGCGAGCATGTATTAATGGCCTTCAACATCATTTTTAATAATTGTAAACGTTTCCCCATCCATTAAACAAGTTATAAACGCGTTCTAAATGAGAATTAATCGAATTTTGAGTTAGTAACCGATCGGAAATTTAAAACCCATTAAGATGGGCGTTTTTGACGACTAATATATAAATTCACCTCGTCAAAACTTTTCTGCACCCATTCCGGTTCAAAACCCACGAAAAAAACCCTTTTTAAACGCGTCGCATAGCTTCCAATTGGTCATCTTTCTGTTCGGTAATTGAAGCTTAGTTTACGGTCATAATACGCGATGTGAGTCTCTATTTTTTATGCCATTTTGATCCTCGTAGTGTCCTCTTTAAAAGCCCTATCATTTCATGGTTTAAACTTGTTTATATCAGATTATTAAAAAAAGGGCTTAGGGTTAGGGTTCTTAGGTTGAATTGGGGAAGAAGATGAAGATTATTGAATACTATAAATATGTTTCATTTGTGTTCTAAATAACAAAATACAAGAAAGTAGAGTGGTTGCTGCATCATTGGTCTTGATTGTGTACTCGGGTTCGAGTCCCACTGGTGTGAAGTTTTGTTTTTTTTTTTTTTTTCAGTTATTCCTTTACTATTCTTTTATTTATTAATTTTTTTATTTAATTTTCAAATATCATAAATACTTAGGATCTTTAAGAATTCATAACAAATTCATTTTTTATCTAAAAATTATGAAAATTTAGGAGTAGCTTCTTGACACCTCATAGAAAATTACCACACTTTTATTTTCTGGAAAATGCCTTATTTTTATATTTTATTGAATTAAATTGTTTTAATCATAATTAATTGATAAAAAAATTAATTTTTAATGATTGTAATCTCAAACATTTTGGGGAATTATTTCTAATCATCATGAACTGAAATAAAAATTATTGGTCCAGAAAACAATTATTTTTATTGATTTTCCTAATTTTAATCATTTAAACATGATTTAATTAAATCAGTTTTAAATATAAATAAGTTTATAAAAATTATAGGAAAATTATTTTCATTACTTTACATCAGAAGTATCCATTTTCTATAAAAATAGCATTTTTGGATCATGTCTTGAATTATTAGTCTTATTTATGTCTAATTAGACATAAATATTTATTTATTTATACTATTATATATCTATTTTATAAATACTTTTCTTATAAAATAGAAATAATTATGTGTTTGAAAATCTTAATTACCATTGGTTGGGTCATGGTGTAACTCATTATTATTTATTTAAACATTTATGATTATTGTATTTATTTACAATAACTTAGTGATAGAAATTAATTTAAATTACTTTGTTTTAATTATTCAAACATATTTTTATCTAAGTATTAAATTGGAAATAATTATATTACCTACACCTCATTTATAAACTTTGGTATATTATTTTTAATATACAACTTTTATATTAATTCGACTTATCGTAAAAACTCTAGTTCCCCAGATCGACTTAGCAAACCCTAATGCCTTAGACCCTAGATACCTTAGACTTTGTAGACTTTTCCTTACTAGTATTCATATACGTTATAGGTTGAATTCCTCAGAATTCCCATTACTTAGCTCACGACCGCTTAAGTGGATTTTGATCGCTTTCGCAAACTGTGAGTATATCTTTCCCCTTTTTCATGTTTTACACTTTTGGGGTGACTCATGTACGCTTATTACTTCACTCACTTAATCATGTTTTATCATATATTCACAATCGCAATTCTTGTATGTGTTTTACTTGTTGATTCGCTGATAGTGTCTACTTATGACCTTAATCATTAACCGCTGGGCGGCCTAGCATAGCAATAAATAGTACTTGATTATTGTTATGTGTGAACGATTATTCATCGCCTACTATGAGCGAATACTATATATATGTGACTCTTGATTCATTAAACAATGGTTTGATTTTGGGTAGCATTTGTACATAGCTTGAACACTAAATTGTAGACAGTATAACACGTGAATTGCGAAACTCTTTTTCTACTATATGTATTCAAACAGGGTATGCTCACCAATACATTTTTGTATTGACATATACTATTTTCGTACATGTTTCAGGTTATTTATGAGATGACTTTTAAGCTTTTGGAATTTTTACTTAGATTTTGGATTCATTGTATTTCAGTTTTAGTTGTCACTTTAGAATCATTGTATCTTGTATTTTTCTTTCAATGTAATAAACTACTTAATCAATATATCAAAATTTACACTTTTAGTCCATGAGCTATTGAACAATCGTCACTATGTGACACCTCGATGTTTCCGCCATCGGTTGGAGTGTTACAGGATGAGATCGGTACCGTACCCGTACCGAAAATACCCGTACCGAATTTGAATAAAAGTGGGTACCGAGTACCGTACCGAATATATAGGTACGGTACGGGTACGGGTATCGGTACTAGTATTTCGGTACGGTACCCGTTTGGTACCATTTTGTTATTTTTTTCTTTTTTAAGCACTCGTACGGGTACCAAGTAGGTAAACAATTACGAGTATCAATACTATACGGGAACCAATATGGTACATGTACCAAATAGGTAAAATTGATACGAATACCATAAATATCATAATAGGAAGTAAAACATATAATCAAATTCAATAGTATATATAATTCGGTACCGTACCAATTTTACCTGTACTCGTACCCGTACCGATACCGAAAGTACCGAATACCGAAATCAGTAAAAGTGGTTACCGATGCCTATACCGAGTACTCAAAATCGGTACGGGTACGGGTACCGGTATGGGTACGGGTATAGGTACTCGGGAAAAAATGCTCATCCCTATTGTGGACTAACAAGATTTGGATGAAAGTGGCAAATTTTGACAAACCTCAGGGACTAAAATGACAAAAAATGAAATCACAGGGACTAAATTGGCAAAAAAAAAGATTTGGATGAAAGTGACAATTTTTGACAAACCTCAAAGACTAAATTGGCAATTAACTCATTTAAAGTATTAAATTCATGTTTTGCCGTTAAAAAAAAAATTAAATTCATATTTTAAGTGCTTATATTTGGTTACAATCAATTGGAGGGAACTCTTCAATGGGCTTGGATAATTGAGGTAGGCCGATACTTTTTTTTTTTTTTTTTTTGGAACGACAAACTAAAGTTTATTAAAAAAAACTAGCAAGGTGCTAGCAAGAAACAATCCGGAGAAACAACCAAACTAAAAAAAACACCTAAACAAAACAAACAAACAACCCAAACCCAGCCAAAACAAGTTATCCCATCTTATCAATGTCGAATCTACACCAAGCATCCCATGTCATGTCCGTCATCTTTCCACGCTTTGTAATCCACAAAAAAACTCATCACTTGATTTCGTCAAACAACTTCCTCTCCACTATTTGTTTTTGGTTGAAAATATAATCGTTCCTAGCTTGCCAAATACTCCAAATTGCCGTAAGAATTATCCCATAAAAGGCCTTTCTTGGACGACTACCACGTTTAGCCGTGATATGCAACTTCAACAGATCCCGCATGTGGAAAATGAAAGCATTCGAAACATTGCACAAGGAAAAAACATGCTGCCACACATCAGAAAGTGCAGGGCATCCAGAGAAAAGATGGTCTACCGACTCCGTAGAAAGTTCGCACAACCTACACTGTTGGGAATCAAGCTGGACATTCCGTTTAACCAAAGCTTCAGCTGTCGGCAGTCTGTCTAAGTAAGCACGCCAAGCAACTAAGACCACTTTCTTTGGGAGCCAATTACACCAATCAAAAGTTGAGACCCATGTGTTATTATACGCTTCAAATAGACATTGACGTATTACCTTTACCGAAAATCCAACCGAACCACCAGCCAACCAGGACCACGAATCGTTCCCAGTACCCAACATCACTGCTGGCAGCAAGGTTGTAAGCTCCTGCAGTTCATCCAGAGTGAGAACAACCCTTTTCCAATCCCACATCAACAACACGGACTGATTCACCAGCTTTAAGCGGTCCAAGACGCAGCAGATCCGGTGTTTTTCGAGCGCAAATAATAATGGAAACTTCATCATTAACGGCTCATTCCCAACCCACCAATCAAACCAAAAAAGAATACTTGTGTCGTTCCCCAATTCACCTTATAGAAACCGATTGCAGCCAACATTCATCCTATCTAAAATAAAACGGGACGCTAGAAATTTGCTTCCAAACACCCCAACAAAAACCTTCATCGGAATATAAGTCCACCCTCTCCCGCTGCTGTGAATAGCCCACACCGCCTTACGCCAAAGCGATGAGTGGTTAGACTTAAACCGCCACCACCATTTAGATAATAATCCCAAGTTTGCGTCCCTAAGGGAACCTAAACCAAGACCACCATATTTTTCTGGAACAACTACTTTTTCCCTGGCAATCCAGCTCATCTTATCCACTTCATCAGTCCCACCCCAAAAGAAATTATGCCTCAATTTTTCCAAGGTATTTATCACTTGGATGGGAGCCCGAAATAATGAGAAATAATAAAGAGGGACCAAACTCAAAACGGATTTTAATAAGGTAATACGACCACCAAACGAAAGAGATTTAGCCTTCCAATTTGAAAGGTGTTTTTTCACCTTTTCAACCACAGGGTTCCAACTCTGAACCAAATTCATATTACAAGCTAGCAGAACACCTAAATGAGTAAAAGGAAGCCGACCTGTCATACAGTTTAAAGCTGATGCCATGCTCGCTATATCTTGATCATCCACACCAACCCCATAAATACAACTTTTCTTGGGAATTATCTTCAGCCCCGAGATAAGATAAAAACCCCGAAGAAGACGCCTCAGATTCAAAGCGTTAGAAACAGACTATTCACCGCAAAAGACCACATCATCCGCATAGATAAAATGCGAGATTAACGGCCCCGAGCTACCAACTTTAATACCATGGAACACTCCCAAATGACTCGCCCTTTTCATAATACAAGATAATCCCTCCATAGCTAGAATAAACAGAAAATGGGACAATGGATCCCCTTGACGAAGACCACGGCGACAAGAGAATTCGAAGGTTGGCGACCCGTTAACTAAAACTAACGCCCGAGAATTCCTGATAATAGACATGACCCACCCACGCCATTTAAATGAAAAATTCATTTGACTTATAATATTATCCAAGAACTCCCGGCTAAGAGAATCATAAGCTTTCGCAATATAAACTTTAAAAAACAAACACGTCAATTTGGCCTTCTTCAACCATGCAATGGTCTCATTCAAATTTAAAGGGCCATCTAGGATGTTACGGTCGATGGACCATGACGCTTCGTAGCCAAATAACCAAAGCCTTTGATAAGACTTTGTTAAGAATACCCACGAGACTAATAGGACGGTAATCAGACAAAGTCGCCTGATTACGCCCCTTTGGGATTAAGGAAATAAAAGCCGGATGAACAAACCCATTTGTATAAAACTCCTCAAACGTCTTCACAAAGTCCTGTTTAAGAACTGGCCAAAACTTTTTTAATAAAAGTAAAATTAAATCCATCAGGCCCTGGCGCCTTATCCCCGTCGCATTCCCAAACAGCACTAGTGATCTACTCTATAGAAAAAGGGGCATCCAAAGCTTGTACCTCTTCTACAGTCAATAGTTTAACATCCGGACAGTTAAAAGTGGGTCGCGACTCCACACCTGCAGCAAATTTATCAGCAAAAAAGTACCCACTTTATCTTTCACCTGGATCGGATCATTTATCCAAACATCATCACAACTTATGCCATGAATACGGTTATTTGCTGAATGAATCCGAATGACCCCATGAAAATTTTTTGAATTCTCATCGCCCTCTAAAGCCCATCTGGTACGAGACTTCTGTTTGGCATCAGATGTTTTAACCCGTTCTTCATCAAAAAGCAATTTCCGGGAATTAGCGCGAGACTCCAACTCTAGATCCGACAAAGGGCGGCTTTCTGCAATAGTTTCCAAGTCATCAATAACCTTCTTACATTCTAAACACCGTGCCTCCCTTTATTTTCCGTTCCACACCAACCCACAACCGAATTCTACCTTTTAACCATTTCAGCTTTGCAGCCAAAGCAATATCCGACGGTCTAGAATAAACAAACCTGTCCGAAATAAAATTAACATACTCCAGAAAACCTGGTAACTCCAACCATGAATTATAAAACCGGAACGGCGTATGACCAAAATCCGTACTCTTCAAGGAGAATAATACAGGACTATGATATGAGAGAAACCGAGAGAGTGCTGTGACCACCGCGTCAGGCTAGGAGGACATAAAATCATTACACACCAAAACCCTGTCCAACTTGCTAAGTTTATCACCCTTCCTAGATATATAAGTGAACTTGGACCCACACATATTGTACTCAAATAAATCCGCTTCCATAATAAAACTATTGAAGACCACCGCTTGTTGCAAAACGAACTCGGAATTCACCCTCTCGTCACAAGATCGCACCTCATTAAAGTCACCCATAATCATCCACAACCCCCGTAAAGAACACCTATAAAATAACAATTCATCCCAAAAAACCCGTCTACCAACATGATCGTTAGGGGCATGGATATTAGCAATATTAATATGAACACCAGACTGAACCAATAAGCCAGAAACAACAAGCACATGTTTTGACCGAATAACCCCAAACTTTCTAAAACACGCAGGATCCCACCAAGAAATAAGCCCGCCCGCAGCCCCGTCCGAATCTACACACTCGTAATTAAAGATAGAATTGCCCCAACATTTAGATAAAATCCAAGAAGGTGGATCCGAAATTTTAGACTCCTGAATAGCCAAAAATTCCACGCCATTAGAAGTTTTCAGACCACTAATCCACTTCGCCTTACCATCAACCTGAATCCCACGAACATTCAAAGACAAACAATTCATGGACAAGATAAGTCACCCACTTCCGAAATTACCTCATCAGCAATCGGTCCAGCAAAAGAGTTAAGATTAATACCAACCAAATTATATACTTGTACTGTAGCATCCACCTCAACATTAATGCCAACAGCCTCATCAAAACCATCCGGAACAACATTGGTCTACTTTCTTTTCTAAAAGGATTATTGGATTTTATTACTCCCAACTATATGGTATTGGCCGCTGCCGCTCCCAACTATCACTTTGACTCCCGCCACTCCCAACTTAACACATTGTTTGTTGTGTCACTCCGAATCTGACGTGGAACTGACATGGCAAGTACCTCCGAAGTGATACAACAAACAAAGTGTTAAGTTTGGAGTGGCGGGAGTCAAAGTGATAGTTGGGAGTGGCAACGACCAGTACCATATAGTTGGGAGTAATAAAATCCAATAACCCTTTCTAAAATACCACTTTAAATTTATCAAATTTCACCCCTTTAAAAATCCTCATTTTTTAATCTATTTAAAAGTTATGAGTGGTGATACTAATACTAAAACTTTATAAATCCTTATTTATAGAACCTAATCAATTATTTGTTTAAATTATTTTCAATGCCAATGTGCTCATTCTAATCATACAACTATTTTGAAATAATGAAATTGTAAGGATTCAACCTCTTTTACTTGGTATATACAAACTTTTTTATTTGGTTTAGTTGCATCATTTAAGGTACTTGAGAAAAGAATGAAATGTGTTGATCAAACTAAATGTTAGCTAACCATTATACTTTATTAATAAAAGATAAGATCTTTTAAAAAAAATGTTAAAAACTTTTACCAAAAATCATTTGCAAAAGCTTTCTAATTAATTTAAATCAATGTTTAGAAAAAAAAGTGTTTTCCTTATTCGAAATAAGAAAAAAACGTACTTAGGAAAATTAAAAGAAAATGTTTTAAAACAATAAATCTTTTTTAAAACAATAAAGCTGTTTAAAAAACGTTCAAATATATCAAAATAAGAAAACAAAACGTACTTAGAAAAAGAAAAAGTTTTAAAACAATAAAATATTGTTTTAAAAAGACATTAAAAAAGAAAACATTATTCAATAAAACATAAAAAACTTTTTTGTAAAGTTGATAACAAAATATTAAAAATTGGTAATATAAAAATAAAAAGGTTTGAATTTTATTAATTCGAAATTTAAGGAAAGGATGTACGTTTAGTAAAAATAAATGAGAGGGGTACGTTTAGCAACCCCAAGTTTAATTCAAAATTGATGTTAAATGAGTAACGAGTTATAATATATTTGTTTATTAAATGAGTCTGACCCCAAATTTAATACGCGTATGCTATGTTCGTGATGGTCTTTTAATTATCTAAACTATGTAGCTAAGTTTTTTTTTTTGAAAGGTAAATTTCATTAAAACGTCACAAGAGGTCCTCAAAGCGAGGACTCAAGGGCAAAAACAAACATTACATCAAGTTTAAAGGAGAACAACACCAAACATTCCACTCAATATCTTTAATTTTGGATCTATTACGAATCCAAAAATAGGACGTTGTTTTTATGATCTCCATGACTTCAATTGGTCTCCGTTTTGTATCTTTAAAGCTTCTATTATTTCTTTCGTTCCAAATCGTTCACATGGTGGTAATGAGGATCCCTTTTAGAATGTATCTAGCTTTACTTGTGAACCTCTGTGACTCAACAATTTTAAGAATATTCGCAACTTCAAAAACAATCATAGGATCCGAACGGCACCAAACCTGAATCTGCGTCCATATCTCCGCTGTATAAAAACATCCTGTGAATAAATGGAGCGCCGTCTCTTCATCCGAATCACACAACCCGCACAAAGCATTTGGGAGAGGAACACCCCGTTTGATCAACTCCTTCTTCGTCGGTAAACGATTTAAATTAGCTCTCCAAACCATAATTTTACACTTCAATGGAACCCACCCTTTCCAATACATTTTCCAGCAAGTAGAATCTGCAGTAACGTTTGCCATCAGGTCTTTAGCCTTATTAACTGAAAACATACCACTTTGATCAGCAGTCCATCTCCAACAATCAACACCTCCTTTCCAATCAAAATCACGGATATCTGCTAATAAAGAAAACAACTCGGCAGTGGCGGACCCAGAATTTTTTTATGGGGTGCGAAAATGTTTAGGCGTCATTTGTCTATCACTACACACGCACATTATTTCGGGTCGGATCGGGTTGGTTCATATAAAAAAGATGATTAAACTAAATTTTATATTATAAAAAAATGAGTCAAACATCATTACAAATTCAAAGCAAAAAGTTAAAAATCTAATATATTTAAAGTCTTTTTCTACGCATTTTTATATTTTTTATAACTAGCCATAACATCATATAGTGACAATTCTAGCAAATCTTTTTCAACATAACAAAGACAATTATCGCTTAAGCTCTCCTCACTAACTTGAATTAGACATCACACACTTCATTGCCGAACAACATCTTTCAATTGTTGTGGTTGCAACAAGATCAGAAAGTGTTAGAGGTTAGTTCTTTATTGATAAATTGTAATTAATACCTAGTTTTTTCATTACGTAGATAACAAAAAATCCTTCGTTTTTTATGTAGGGTAATAAACCATGTAAAATCTAAAACTGTTTATATCTTAATTAAGGGAAATAATGTACATTAGAAATTATAAACAAATTAGTAAAAGAAAAATGTATACAAACTCAAAATCAACGATCAGTAATATAGTTTAGGTAATAATAATAATTAATGCATAATAATAATATATAAAGTAAATAAGTAATAATTAAAAAATGATTTCCTAATGCTTTTAGATTGAATATAATATAAAAACCACCACTTTTGTACTCAATACCATTTCCCAATGTAAAGTGTCATTAAATGCATTATCTTCTTCCTCTTTATACACATTTCAAATTCTTTTTCATCTTTTCCGTCGCCTCTGCAACTTCTCGGAGTCCACCGGAAAATTTTTGATCACTTCTACTTTTTTCTTAGTTCATGGGGAGCGGTGTTGATATTTCATGGGGTGCGATATCAAACTTCCATAGTGGGACTTCGAGATTATATCACACATATATACTAACCCAAAAAATTTCATGGGGTGCGACCGCCCCCCATGGGGACAACCTAGGTCCGCCCCTGCAGCTCGGTAACCTGCAGTGGTGTAGATGGGGCTGCAGACCAGTCCCAGTTTAGTGTTTTGCACCCGTTTATCACCTGGATCCTCTCCGACACCGTAGCCCATTTGTTTTTCTCAATTAAAGCTGAAAGCTGGAAGCTGGAAGCTAGATATTGATAAATATAGAAACCGTAAACAAAATACCTTAGCAAGATTAGTTGAGGTCTAAGCCCGGTGCGGGCAGTAAACTTCTATTTCGATGCGTTATATTTAAAAGTGTGTTGTACTACATGTATGATGCGAAATAGCTATTGTAAATGCTCGTCTATCAAAAATGTTAAAGTAGTATTTCTCTATAATATTTAGAAAATGTCGACTAAATTGTCCATTAACAATAATGTTAACCTTACCCACCGGTTGACTCCACTCTTTATATCGAACTATTAAATTTAGACGACAACTCGATTGATCGGATAGCCATCCAAGATGGGTATAGACCTTTCCTTACGCAAAAAGATAAAAGCGTCGAAATACAGAATGACCTGGGTTATCCCAGGGAAACACCACATCTGCACCACTGCCACGAGAAGAATTTCAAAAAAAAGAAAAAAAAAGAAAAAAATGCAAATCAATAGAGGATAACCTTTGGTGTCAGTTACACCACACCCGGTATACTTGAGACCTTGTCCTTTAGCTTCTTTAGTTCCTTTGCCATCGTAGGGCGTATACCTGTATCTTGCATAAAGTTATTAGCATTTAGAGAATCATTCTATATATATTTAACGTTCCGCTCATTTGAACAGTAGTTTATATTATATAATAAACAGTAGTTTATATTATATAATAAACAGAGAGCGCTAAAATGCACCACCACCCTACGCTAAAATGCGCTTCCCATTTAGGTCTCCATCATACCCACTCGCTCTCTAGCCACACTCTATCTCGGCTCTTCCTCTGCCTAGAATCAACCAATGTGACGTCAACATCGTTCAAGGCCGTAGATGGCGGCCATGCCCGCCGGATGGTCAAGATCCATCACATGCCGCCAGCATCTCCGTGTACCATTTTTAAAACTGGTTTCACCGTTTTTTGTAGTGGGTGTCGGGCATGGTTTCTTGCCAGCGATGTTGGTAATAGTTGTACAAATCCGACATGAGATGGTTGTGATGTCGCAGGTAATGGTGATTGTGATGACATCGGCTGGGTGTCTTATCGCCGCCGGCGAGTTGTCTAACGGCCTGTGTCTAAGGAGTGAGGACTAAGGTATATAATCAGCCCCCCTCTTTTTGTGATTTGTTGATACGGTTCTTAATCTGGACATTTAATTTATTACTTACATCTTAATTTTTTTGTCCAAAGTTATTAGTAATTTTTATTTGGAATTTGTGTACATGGTGTTACTTGGTTCAATGTGGTTGCTATTTGTTGTGTGGGATCAATTGTGGAGTGACGATGAAAATTGTGATGTACATCTTTTCTTTGTTTTGATGAAAAGGAAATAGGATGATGGTTCTGTTATAAACATGATACAACTTTTAACTATAAGTAAAGAAAAGCCATGATCACCACTTTGCTATCTTGAAGTCGTATACATGAATGAAAAGTTGGTTTTCATCAAAACACCCTTGATTGAAATAATGCTAATACATTTGGCGAAACTATATCAAGATAAATTCATCAACTATGTTTCTTTCTAGATTTGATTCGTTAATGTTTTTTATCTATGTTACAATGATGTTATGGTTGTGACGGTCAACATTTGATGTTGATTTCATTCATTAAAAAGGTTTTCGCGATGGTTTATGTTTGTTATTCAAGCTTTTAACATTTCATTCGTACATCCGTTTCAGGCAAACGCTATTGTATAACTTTGTCAGGCTTGATGCTTGGCTGTGATGAATTCGATGCCTTTTTGGATAATTAGTGATGATAGCATGCCACGAACGGTGGATGGTGAGTGTTTGACCCACAACCCGCTTTGCGGCCATATTTTTTTACCTGTTCTAACCACACAACTACAACCTTCAGTTTTACATTTATGACGTTTCCATGACGACGACATACAAAGGTGTGATGTTAATAAATACATTTCATCAAGTTTCAATCCAAGTATTTTTAACTCTAAATTCAGGTCCCTCCTTAAACTCTCTGTTCAGGTCATACATTCAACATATGAAGAGGTAAATAAACCAACTTTATGTTCCTGACTTAATTTGATTAATTAAAGATTGGATTTTTATTATTATATTTTCATTTCCTTTAGAATTTGTTTACGAAGAAGAAGTCGACTATGGATGACGATGGTGGTGGAAATAATGGTGTAGCTAACAGATGGTTTAATCGTCTTCGTCTCTACATTTGCACCACTTAGAAATTATTTACTCATATGAATTTTTACATTGCATTCATCAATTATAAATATCAATTTTTACATTGCAAATATCAGTTACAAATTTTTACTCATATGATGTTAAGATACAGGGTCAACTTCACTAAATTTGAGTTTATAGATATAGTCCAAATGGATTTGGGACTTGGCTCTTGGTTTCACTTAGCAGTAGTTTCTCAATTAAGTTGCAGTCAAAGGCTCAGACACCAGACGCGAAATAAACCGTAACATCCAGCCTTAGGAAAGCATTCCCACTCACCAGCAGCAGACAATGCCCACTTGAGCATGGACCAACAAGCTTCGCAGGTTAGGCCACCCTAAATGTTATATACTTTTGTTTAAGGAACGTTTTGGTTGGGTTTTGCTTCACAAAGTTGTTTACTTTATGGGAAAGAGCGGGCTTGCGTTTTGTTGGTGATATAATTACAAGGCGTGCAATGCGCGCCCCGTCAAAAACCCTAGTTATATATTATCAACTAGCTTATACCCCGGGAGCGTCCCGGGTTGAGAAATCTAAGTAAAGTGAATAAAATTAGAAGTATCTAAACTATAAAAATGACATCTATGTATCAACTTACATTAGATACTTTAAAAAAAATACCAAAAGATCCATTTCACCTTACAACATCAACACCTAAAACAGAATATTAAGATCCCAAACACTTCAAGGGGACATAGATTGTTTAGCACCAATACATTCCGTCAAAGGTCTTTAACTGCATACAATAAGATTTGAGCTATTTCAGAATATGATACAAAAAGAAAACATAGCAATTACCTGTTGGAGAGCATCCCGGGTTGAAATATCTAATATTACATAATAAAATATCTAATATGACAACATAATTAATGACTTGCTAATATATAATTAATGAATATTATTATTATTATTATTATTTTAAACAAATCTCTGCCATAAGTTATCATATTCTAATATAAAAAAAGGTAATTGGGTCGGGTATCACCTAATCCCAGGCCCGACCCAAACCCATATTTTTTTTAAACTAATTCCAAACCTGACACAATACATGTCGGGTTACAAAAAACAGTCATTTTTTTCTCCGTTTTTTATATAGCACTATGGTACTCGTTGGAAAAATAATAAAACGCTCGTTAATTTGGTGTAATTTTTTTCTTTAAAAAATCTCGTGTATAAAAGATATTAACGTTTAAAAGTTATGGGAGGAAACATTAGAGATAAAAATCTAATTTTGTTTTTAAATTTTAAATTATTATTTTCCTAAAATAAAGGGTTTTGCCACATGGGATGACACATGACACACTCAATAAAGAGAATACCCTCTTTGAATGTCATGTCATTAAAATGGCTTTGGTTTATCTATCTATATATATAAAAGAAAACGTATATGCTGACGTGGCGTGCAATGGAGGCCTCAACCTCCCCTTGAGAGTGCCACGTGGCATCATAATTAAAAGATTTTAGTGTTTTTGAACTATTTCCTTTTTTAATTAAAAAAAGAGATAAACATAAAACCGTAAAATAAATTGAGTTATTTTAGGAAAAAAAGAATTTAAAAATAAATTTAAAATTTTCTCTCTCATGTTTCCTCCCATAATTTTTAAACGTTTATATCTTTTATATACAGGATTTTTTAAAGAAAAAAATTACACCAAATTAACGAGCGTTTTATTATCTTTCCAACGAGTACCATAGTCCTATATAAAAAACGGAGAAAAATCGACTATTTTTTGTGGGGTTTCGTTCATACAGGAAAAAAACACACAAAGTGTTCATGTTATTCATTAATCATGTTTTTTTCTTTTAAACCAGGTTTTTATCTACGATGTTGAAAATCAGCCCAATCGCCATGTTATCATTGGAATTTTACTAGGTATACTTCATCAAGAGAAGTTAGGAGAAAGAATCGCGCAACACTGCAACACATGGTGTCACTTTATAGCAATGTTATTTTTTTATTTATTTAATTACAAGAGTAATAATTATTACTATTAGTATTAGTATTATTAGAATGGTTATATTTTTCAACCCCGGGACGCTCCCAGAAAGAAGTGATAGTTGCTGACGTGACGTTCAATGGTGGCCTCAACCATCTCTTGATTATGCACGTGGCATAATGAGATGCAATGATTACAACTTCCAACTTAAGTGTTTGTTTAGTTGATTAGGTTAGGAATTATAAGAGCCATTAGAATGTGAGAAATTAGAGAGATGTGATGAGTTTTTTAATAGTTGCAGCTTACATAATTGATTCTTTAGATGATTACTGATTAGGTTTTAGATTAGGGAATATGAGTTATTACTGATTAGAATACTATGAACATGCAATGATTGAGAGATTTTGTGGTTAGTTAACTTGAGCCATTTGCAATAGGTTATCACGTAAAATTAGATTTTCAACCCCAGGACTCTCCCGGGGTAATCAGCTAGTTATATATATAGATATAGATGTTATCGGTGCCAAGATTCTGAGGGGAGAATCCCAGAGTATTCCCAAGATCCTGATATATCAAGGTTCTAATAGCCGGAGATGGACTAGTTGTGGCGATCATGGAATAATGCATGATGGAGAAAATCTCCCCGGTGGTTCTCTGAGGATCCTACAGTATCAAAATTCAGGATCCTCGGCTGCAATGGTGTTGCAGTCTCCACTGGCCTTCTTGACTCCCTAAGCTCCTTTATCTCTCACTACAAGAAATTTAACCTTTAGCGGCGACGCCTTTAGCGGCTACGACCATGCGGGTCTCCGCTAAAGGTTCAAAACAATCTCAACCCTTGCTTTGTTGATCCAACGGCCAAATGATCTGATCATTAGCGGCGACAGTGTCGCCGCTAAAGGTCCCCAAAAATTTCACTTTATACCGCCAAACCTCTCTTCTTCCCTCTCATTTCTCTCAATCTCACTCTCTCCCACTCTCTTCTTCCTCTCTGATCTGCTCGCAGCCTACCTCACCGCCGCCGCCGCACCACCAGCCCAGCCAGCCAGCCACCACCCCGCCTCTCTTCTTCCCTCCCTGCAGCCCCGCCTCTCGCAACCCCCTTCCCTCTCACAGCAGCCCCGCCTCTCGCAACCCCCTTTTCTTCTTCCTCCTCCTTTGTCACCACCGCACCCTGCCACCACCACCGAGCCCCGCCACCACAACCCCCTTTTCTTCTTCCTCCTCCTCTGCGCACCACCACCGAGCACGTACAGCCCCACCACCACCACCGGAGCACAGCCCCACCACCACCACCACCGTCTCCTTCTTCTCCTCTCTCTCTTGTAAGTAATTTCAGTTTTTTTTTGTTTTTATTTTTTTTTTCAGTTTTTTTTATATTTTTTGTTTATTTTCTATTTTTTTCTTTTATTTTCTGATTTTATTTTGTATTTTTTAGTTTCAGTTTTTTTTTTTCTTTTTTTTTTTTTTCTGTTTTGAGGTTAAAAAATTTATTATTATTTGATGATTTGTTTATGTTTGTAGGAAAGGACCGATCTACGGGAAGAACGTGAACTTTGTCACCGCTAAAGGTTTAATCGCCGCCGCTAAAGGTTAGTCGCCGCCGCTAATTGTTTTGTTTTATATATTTTTTTCTGTTTTTTTATTTTTTTATGATTTTTATGATTTTTTTTTATTTTTTTATTTTTTTTATATATTTTTTTGTTTTGTTTTATTTTTTTCTGTTTTTTTTTTAATTTTTATGTGTGTGTGTGAGTGTATGTATGTATGAGTCTTGCCCAGATTGCACAGGAATCTGCCACGTGGCATGCTACGTGGCCAAAAAAAGGTTAAAAGATAATGCCACGTAGATAAAGACTTTTAGCGGCGACACCTTTAGCGACAACAAGAGCAATAACGACAGACTAAAGATGGCAGGACCTTTAGCAGCAGGCGTCGCCGCTAAAGGTGTACTTCCTTGTAGTGTCTTTGAACAATTATTGGTAAAAATTTACTCCTAACAGCGTGTCTAGGACTCTAGGTTGGGTCTCTGTGTAAACACATGTCCCATGTTGGGTGAAGAAGACATGATCGGCCACTCATGCAAATCAGAGGAAGTACACCAATAGTCAGCCAATCAGGAAGCACCACCCAATAGACTATATTTATAGAATATATAATATTGTATATATGTGAAATATTGTTCCTATTTATATGGCCTTGTATTTGTATTATATATAGAGAATAATAAAAACCCTAGTTTCTCCGAAAAACTAGGAGGTGAATTTTTACGGCGGAGTGGTTTTCGTTTACGATCGGCATGGACGCTAGGGAGAAGTACAAGGAAGACACATGGTATAATGCTCCTTCTAGGCATGGTTCAAGGGGGCAACGTGGGTAAACATCGAAGCAACAGGAGATCAAGGTGACAAAGTTCTTCGTGTCCAATCTACCGGGAGGTTGTTCTTCAAAAGACTTGGTCGAAACATTAAAAGGTTACGGATTGATTCACAATACCTATATAGCAAGAAAGTACGATAAACTTGGTAAGCGATTCGGTTTCGTATCTTTTGCCAATATTCGTGATCCGATTGCTCTAGAAAACGATATGAAAGATGTATGGATTGGATCCGATAAGTTGTTTATCGCCTTGGCTCGGTTTGTTGATGGGGATAAGATGAACTGGAAAGGGGGGCAACGGTGGACCCCGAAGAAAACTGATAACCGGAAACCGGGTGCCGATAACATGGAGTGTGAAAAGGAAACGGAGAATACGGTAATCAAGGAAGGGGGGGGGGGGGGAGGAGTAGGGAGAACTTTTAGAGACACTTTGCTGAATGTTGAACCGGAGAAGAGAAACGTGTCGCTGGAAGTTGTGGTGGATGATAGTTTCAAGGGGAGTCGTTTGGGAGTGGAGAATGGTTTGGTTGGTAGGGTTTCTGACCTTAAAAAACTTGCTAAAGTGAAGGTATGGCTGCAGTTGATTGGGCAGGATAACGTGGGGATTAGGTACATGGGGGGCCTGTGGGTCTTGTTGGAGTTCCAGTCATCGGCTTGCATGGAGGAATTTTTACGTATTAGTGAGGTTTGGAAAGTATGTTTTGATAGTTTACAGAAGTGGGAAGGTCAAATCCTTCCAATGGAGCGTTTGGCTTGGGTGAAAGTAATTGGTCTTCCGGCTTGCTTGTACGATAGAGGAATCCTGGATGATATTGGTGGTAAATTTGGTGTCCTGGCACATCCGGCTGAGGTTGATGAGTACGTCAATGACCTCTCTTATGTGTTGATGGGCATCCTGTGTGATCGTGCAACAAGGATTAGTGATAATGTTTTGGTTAAATGGAAGGGGGTGTCTTATCCGTTGTTAGTGGAAGAGGAGGTGGGTGATTGGGAACCGGAATGTTTAGAGGATGTGGCTTCAGTGGTAGGTGATGAAGACTTTTCTAGAGATGTTAATGGAGTGGAGGAGAACGAGTCTAGCGTCCCCATGCACAATGTTAATGCGGTAGATACTCCTGTTGTGGAGGTGGTTCAGGTTGAAAAGGAAGTTCCATTAGAGCAAAATTTGGAGGAGGATAGGAATGGGGTTGATGTTGAGGTGGCCATTGATAATACTGTTGGGAACTCGAGTGGGTCTTGTAGTAGGAGGAAGGGGTATAGAAAGAAAGGGATGTCACAGAAATCTCCGTCTTCTTTGGGTCATGAAAGGCCTAAGAAGAGGGCTAGAGATGGAGAGGATATTTTTGACTTGGACAGGTTTATCTACGCGGTGAACAGCGATGAGGCTAGAAATATACACGGCACGGAGGATCAACCCAGCTTGAATGATGGTATGATTCCTGATCTGACTGGTTATAATGTCGAGGTGCTGGATATAGGTAACACCGATACGAGCAATGTTGTTATGTTGGAAACGGCTACGACTGTTAATCTTGGAATTGAGCTTGGTGTGGAAGAGTTAGACAAGTTCAACGAGTCTGTATCAAAGGTTATCCGTGAAGAAGGTTTTCAACTAGTGGACCAATGAATGTTATGTCGTGGAATGTTAGAGGACTAGGATCGGATGACAAAAGCTGATGGTGTAGGAAGCTCAAGGTGGAAAACGAGATTAGTTGTATTATGCTTCAAGAGACTCAGTTTGAGTCTTTGGATACTGTCAAGCTTAATCGGTTCTGGGGTAATGACGACTTTGAGTTTGTTCATGTTGATGCTACGAGAAGGTATGGTGGGTTACTTTCATTATGGAATCCGAAGGTTTTTGCGAAGGAGTCGGTTTTTTCAGACAGGAATGTGCTTGTTGTTTCGGGTACGCTTAAGCATGATGGGAGGAGGGTGCATTTAGTTAATGTCTATTGTCCTCAAAGAATAGTGGATAAGCGCAGAGTTTGGGATTTGCTGAAATCGGTTATTGTTTTTGACGGTGGTCTTTGGTTTGTGGGGGGCGATTTCAATAGTGTGAGAGATAGAGAAGAACGAAGGAACTCGGCTTTCAATTTTCAGGAGACTAACGAATTTAATGACTTTGTAGACGAGGTTGGGTTGCATGAATTTTCGCTAAAAGGGCGTAAGTTTACGTATCTAGTGGGGAACAAGATGAGCCGTTTGGATAGAATTTTTGTTGATTGGGATCTTCTTAATGAATGGCCTAACGCGGAGTACCGGGTTCTTGATCGGAAAGGTTCGGATCACTTCCCTGTTATTTTAAAAACTGTTTCTAGGAATTTTGGGCCTAAGCCATTTAGGTTCTTTAATTCGTGGTTGCTTCGGGAGGGTTTTGATGATCTGGTTAAAGACGTTCTGGGTAATGGGGTTTTTTCAGGCGATCCTTATATGAGGATGATGGGGAAATTCAAGACATTGAGAAGTAAAATTAAGGTGTGGAAGGAGAATGTGACCAGGGATGAGATGGAGGAAGTGGATTGCCTTTCTAAAGAGATTAGAGATCTTGAGGAGGTGTTAGAGGTTAGGGATCTTCAAGAGGAGGAGAACTGGATTATGGAGGAGGCCAAAGCTAGACTTAAACACTTGGAGTATTTAAAATCGAAAGACATGAGGCAGAAATCTAGAGTTCAATGGGCGAAGGATGGGGATGAAAATTCTCGATTCTTTCATGGGATGATTAATACTAGGAGGGTGGCAAACTCTATCATGGGTTTGGTGGTCAATGGGGAGTGGGTTACTAATCCTAAAACCATTAAGAAGGAGGTGCTCCGGTTCTATCGTAGTAAGTTTGTTGAAGATATGGTTGTGAGGCCGAAGTTGAATTGCTTTGGCCTGAAGAGGATTAGCGAAGAAGAAGCGGATAGTTTGATTTGTCCGTTTTCGGAAAGTGAGATCAAGGAGGCGGTGTTCCAATGCGGGAGTGATAAAGCCCCAGGCCCGGATGGCTTTAATTTCCGTTTTATAAAGAGGTATTGGGATTTGTTTCCGGGGGACTTTGTGGATTTGATGCGGCATTTTGCGAGCACAGGTGAAATTAGTCGCAATATAGCTACTTCCTTTATTACTTTGGTTCCCAAAGTGAAGGATCCTTCTAGTCTCGGGGAGTATAGGCCTATAAATCTTATTGGTGTGGTGAGTAAGGTTATTTCTAAGGTGCTGGCTAACAGACTGAAGACAGTTATGGATAGTGTTATTAACGAAACTCAGTCGGCTTTTGTTGCTGGTCGATATATTCTTGATAGTCCTTTGGTGATTAGTGAGATTATGACTTGGGCTAGAAGGAGTGGTAAAGAATTGTTCTTGTTCAAGATAGATTTTGAGAAGGCCTACGATAACGTAAACTGGGACTTCTTATTATCAGTTACGAGACAAATGAACTTTCCGGATTTATGGTGTTCGTGGATCAAAGGTAATTTGGTTTCGGCTTGTTCTTCAGTATTGGGAAGGGGATAAGACAAGGCGATCCGATTTCGCCGTTCCTATTTATTATGGTGATGGAAGCTCTGTCTGGTATTATAAAGAAAGCTTGTAGTATTGGGTCTTTTCAGGGTGTGAGTCTCCCGCGAGATGGTCCGGTAGTTTCTCATCTTTTGTATGCGGATGATGCCATGGTGATGGGGGAGTGGTCGGAGACTAATTTTGTGTGTCTTAAACGTATGCTTAGAGTTTTTCACTTATGCTCGGGCCTACGTATTAATATACACAAATCGTCTTTGTATGGAGTTGGGGTGGGTAGAGAAGCTGTGGATACGAAAGCCAGGGGGCTTGGATGTCGGTCAGGTACTACTCCTTTTTCTTATCTTGGTATATTGGTAGGAGCAAACATGTCTAGAATTAGCAACTGGGACCCAGTTGTTAAAGTTTTTAAGACGAGGTTATCTAACTGGAAGTCATCCACTTTATCGATTGGGGGAAGATTGACTCTCATTAAGTCTGTTTTACAAAGCCTGCCTTCGTATTATTTCTCATTGTTTAAGGCCCCAGTGGGAGTCATTAACACTTTGGAGGGTTTGATCCGTAAGTTTCTATGGGGGGTAGTGGCGAAGTGAGGAAACTTCATTGGGTGGGTTGGGATAAAGTTGCTAGACCGCTTAAAAAGGGTGATTTGGGTATTCGGAGACTAGAAGATAGTAATAATGCTTTCCTAGTTAAATGGTTATGGAGATACAAACAAGAGGGTGCCGCTTTATGGAGAAGGGTGGTAGATGCCATTCATGGGTCAAATAGGAGATGGGAAATTTATCCTCATAGTGCCAGGTTTGCGGGTACTTGGGATAAGCTTGTTAAATGTGGTTTGCGTTTAAAAGTGGGGAATGTTAGTAGTGTGGGTATGATCCGGGGTCGGCTCGGGAATGGTATGAATATTAGATTTTGGATTGATCCGTGGATTGATAGAGAGCCTCTCAAAAATGTGTTCCCTGATTTGTTTCGAAGTGAGCATGATAAAGGGTGCATGGTAGGGGACAAAATTGTGAGTAACGAAGCGGGATTTGGTTTACAGTGGAACTGGAGGTACAGCCCCACGTCTGATATGGGTAACGATCAACTGCAGCGGTGTATTCATTTGGTAGAGGGGTTCAGTTGCTGGAAGAGGAAGATAAGTGGTGTTGGGACGCAGCTGACTCAGAGGGGTTTTCGGTTGGCGATGTTAAAAAATGGTTGGATAGTGGCAGGCCTGATGCGAGTGATCCGGTGTTCCGATGGTGTAAATGGGTTCCAATCAAGTGCAATGTGTTCATGTGGAGATTGCTTTTGGATCGGATAGCTACAAAGAAGGCTCTGGCTCGTAGAAATATCAATTGTGGAGATGGGTTGTGTAATTTTTGCGAAGAGACTGAAGAGACAGCCGATCATCTTTTTACTTCGTGTCCTATCGCTTCGGGTGTGTGGTTAGCTATAGCTACGTGGGTTGGTCTCCCTCAATTTTACTTCTTCTCGGTGGCGGACATTCTTCTCATGGAACATACGGAGTCTTGGTCCAAGGAGAAAAAAGCGGCTCTTCACGGGGTGTTGATTATTTCTTGTTGGAGGATTTGGATGGCTCGGAACGAGAGTATTTTCAAGAATGAAAGGCGAACCACAGTTGACATAGTCACGGATATTAAAGCGCTTGGTTTTCTATGGTTTTCTAGTAGATATAAAAAGGGTTTGGTGGGTTGGAGGGATTGGAATAAGTTCTCTATTGATGTAATGTAACTTGTGCTTGGTTTGTGGGGGTCTCCGTCTTGGAGATTCCTCGCTGTTTTCTGGTTTTAATGAAGTTCGCCTTTCAAAAAAAAAAAAAAAATCAAAGAATGAGTCAGGGTCTCAATTACCGAAATATCTCCATCTATCAGTTAGTGTTCATCTTAAGTTATCTTTAATACATGATATACTTACAATATATGATGCATTTCACAAGGGTATTTTAAGATACCTAAAAGTTATTTTTTTTTGTTTTAATTCAAAAGGTACAACTTTAAAATGAGGGCAAATTAGTCTTTCAAACACTTTTATACTTTACTTCCGCCATCTTAATTACACCTTAATTCTCTCTAACTTTCCTAATTCTTTGCTTTATTTAAATAATCGTTATATTTTTCTCCTTCTCGGTGTTTTTAGACTCAGACCGGGTAGAAAAGGGGTCAGACCGAGAATTTTATAATTTTGTTGGAATTTTTTTTGAATGTTTTGCCGGTTTGTTGGACTGGTTGGACCAGTAACCCGGTGGGGGGTCCGGTTAGGTTCTGAAAAATTGCTTCTTATTTTACGTAATTACCCGACGAATTTTTAAATCACTATAGTTTTTTCATACATTAATACTTTTGAAAAAATATTACATTATAAAAATGAGCATTTTATATTTTTAATTTGAGTATAGTATTGCTATTTTTAAAACTCTAGATGTATTAAATGATTAATGATTTATAAGGGTGAACAATAACTGAACCGTTAACTGAAATCAGAAAAAGAAAAAACCGAATCGAAATCAATCAATAACTGAATTAACTAAAAACCGAAAAAAAAATCGGTTATCATTTTTTTACCCTGGGGTGAAGGGGGTGTGCTCCACGATTAAGTCTTGCAGGTTGTAACTTGATTTGGCTACAGTACCGCCGCCACCCCTCGGGTTAGTCATGTAAATACTGTGTCAAGGTTTATAGAGCCACGTGAATCAATCAAAATACGACTGTTGTAAAATGGTTATAAATCCGTTGAGGGAGTCATTGGGGGTAATAAAAAAGAAAGTTCATTTTAAAATTAAATACCCTATATATATATATATATATATATATAGGGTTGGGTTAAAATAAAAACCCTCTTGAGTTGAGAAAACCCTAGAAACTCTATATCAACCATTGATCAAGTTGAATGAAGAGCTAAGATTGAATCTGATTTTTTTTATTATTAAATTGGATGACTTTTTTAATTAAAGATAGATAAAGGGTAAAAGTGTAATCTAACATGTCATATTCTCTCTCCTTATTTCAAAGTCAAATGTCCAATCATCTTCTCTCTCCTAGTTTAAAATTCATATGTTTTAATCTTTATACATCTTTTCTACTAGAATATGGCTGGATTTTTTTTTTATTAATCGTGTTACAACTTTTGTTCGTAAGTTACAATTTTTATTATTGTGTTATAATATGTACTTTAGTATGTTACAGTTTATGTTATTATGTTACAACTTGTAGTTCTAGTATGTTACAACTTTTGTTCGTAAGTTACACTTTTTATTATTGTAATACTGAAAAACATATGAACTACAAGTATTTTACATGTGTAAATCTGTAACAACTTATAAAAAATTTTATTGTAACATAAATCTGTAACAATGTTACACGAAAAAAAACAACAAATGATTACAACTTAAAAATGTTACAAGAAAAAAACATCCAAACCAACTTTACAATACCCATACCGGATCTTGATTCCACCAAATAAAAAAAAAAAACTTCAAACTTGAACAAAAAAAACAAAACATTCATACCTAAAAATAAATTATAAACTTTACAATACCCATACCGGATCTTGATTCCACCCCATCGGATCACAAACATCTTCAAACTTGTACACACAACCGTACGGGATCTTCAAACTTGTACACATCTTCAAACCCGGATCGGCCAGAAAGCAAAGATGACGATGGTCGTTGTGTGTGGATGATGATATTTGAACCCATATCTTCAAACTCGTACGGAATTTCTCAAACTTGTACCGGATCTTCAAAGTTGTACACATCTTCAAACCCACAAATTAAAAAATAGAATATAAGAGAAATTAGATCTTCGTTCACACACGAAAAAAATAAGCTTTTTTTTTTTAATCTTCATAACCCATTAAAAAATGTAAAAACAAAGAACAACAATAATAATTTTAATAAAAATTATGTGAGACATGAAGTTATATGCCCAATAACTTTTGTAGCAGACCAATCCATTCAAATCTACAAGAGCCGGCTACCAACGGATCCATAAACCACCACTACAAAAACCATCAGATCTGCTTTAGCATACTTAAGGGCCTATTCATTTTATATTATTGAACTTATAAAAGTGAAAAAGAAGCTACAAAGTACACACTGCATCTTTAACTTCTGAGATTAGAAGCAACAATGGAGTGGGGTCTTCTTGTCGGCGATTGTTGCTGCAAACAACAACATATATAATTTTTCTCTGCTCGAATCTACAAATTTTCAATTTTTCAGAAACTTTAATACAGACTTTATGGGTTGAATCTAGTGGATGTTTGTTGTTTTACAGATCCGTAGCCTTACCAAAACCCAAAACACAAAACTTAACTCACCACCATTGTCATTACAATCTGAGTTGAATCTGGTGTAAAATCGTTTGATGAGAGAGAGAGAGGGGGGGTGAGAGAGTTCATCAATGTATTTGATGAGAATGAGAGTGATGATAATTGAAAATGGGGAAAAGAGGAGATAAGTTTGTCAGAGAGATGGACAGAGGAGAGAGAGTGGCACATAAGTTAAATGGCAATAATACCCTTAAAGCTTATAACAAAAAAGGAGACGTGGCTTAACAAGGGCCATTCATTGAGTTTCTAGAGTTTTCACAACTCAATGAGGTTTCCATGGGATACTTACCCTATATATATATATATATATATATATATATATATATATATATATATAGGGGAAGGATAAAATGAAAACCCTCTTGAGTTGTGCAAACCCTGAAAACCCTATGTAAAAACTTGTTTTTTTTCCTGATTTTTTCAGAATAGCTTTTATATTCAATTTTATTAGTTTTGGCAAAAAAAATCAAAAAAGCGCCGAGTAGATTATTTTGTTACACCGTGTTACACAAAACTCGATTTTATCATTTGTCAGCATTGTTACATATGTAACATCTGTGTTACGTAATTTTTTTAAAAAAATCTATTCGGCGCTTTTTTGATTTTTTAGGGCCGAAAGTCATAAAATTAAGTATACAAGCTATTATAAAAAAATTACAAAAAAACAATGTTGTTACATAGGGTTTTCATGGGTTTGCACAACTCAAGAGGGTTTTCACAGGATACTTAGCCTATATATATATATATATATATATATATATATATATATATATATATACACACAACCTTTTCAAACCCCATGATCATCTTCGTAGTCAGATGAATAAAATTGTTGTAGAACGTATACGTAAAATAGCAGAAACATATATCTTACCAACAAATGAGCTAGATGAATAAAGTTTATTTTAACTAAGTTTTTGTATTTGTTTATTTCTTTTAGTTTGAATTATGTATTTTTTTATTTCTAATGAAAGTATAATTTAGTTTTAATTTATTTTTATTTAAAAAAAAACAACAACGTTATTCTAGGGTAGTCGAAAGAAGTAATGCTAGTTATTTACGATGTTAGGGTAATTCACTAAAAGGTTTGTGAGCTTTAGCGGCGACATGTCGAGGCTAAAGATAACGCTGCTAATGCCTCGCCGGAGAATTTTCCGGTAACTTCGCCGGAGACGAATTTCCAAATTTTAAACCAACAAAAACACTATTAATTTGCTGGAAACTTTTTTTTGTGATTGAATATGAAGCAAAACACGATTTGTTTCTCATTAAAATGGGTATTACATTGCATGATTTATACAAATAAACACTACAATGTTTCTATCTAAAATTACAAAAGATATAAAGACTACAAAGTTTTCTATCTAAAATTACAAAGTTGGAAGTTGCAGGTGGAGGTTGATGGCCGGAAGTTGTATGTGGCGGTTGCAGGTGGCGGAAGTAGATGATGATGGCCGGAGGTTGGACAAGATGGTTGTTTGTATTGTGATTAGTTGAAGGTTGATGGTGTTTGAGAAGGATATGGGTGTGTAAATAGGAGCAGGGGCGGATCTATGCCCAAAACATCGGGTTCCCAGGAACCCATTCGGTTTGAAATTTTTATTGTTAATGTATATAAAAATTCTGTTAGGAACCCATAAATAAATTATTAAGGAACCCATAATCAAATATGTTAAGTGGTCCATTGGTAACAAGCGCCCATTCTAACTTTTGGAACCCGAGTTCGATTCTCGCATCCACCTCCTTTTACTCTGTTTTTTTTTGTTGTTTAGTTTTTTTAATGTAAAACCTAGGGTTTACTACAAAACAATCTTTACACATCCAGGCCTCCTGTTAGTCCCTATTCCAGCAGCCCTCAACACCCTCGTTTCCTCCACTTCTCCACGACAATCAACACCCATGTTTGCTACTCTGCTCCACAACAGTCAACACCTTCATCTCTATCAGCCTGAGCGAACCACGACCAGCCCACTACCTCCGGAGTGCTGCCTTAGTGCATCTCTTCTCCTACCTCTCACTCTATCAGGTATGTTGTCAATTTGTCATTTTTTATTACTTGATGTTATAAATTTTGAATAATAATACCCTAATATTGTCCCATATTCAATGCTTAAGAAAAACCATCTAGGGATGAACAGTTGAACACAATTGACAACTCATAATAAACATGATCTAATTTTGATTTCAGATTATTAACAGAGACAATTTAATATTGTTTTACATAATCCAATTTCATTCCAGACAATTTAACATTGTTTTACATAATCTAATTTTACTTTAGTGTGTTGAAACTTAGTTTTGTTGTCACTTTCCACTTTCGTCCAGCCCACTTTGCATAGGAACTATATTATTCTTTAGTAAAAACCACTGGCAAAAGTATGTTTATATGCTTATTTCAATCAAATAGCTTTTCCACTTGTGTTACAAAGGTTTTTCTTAGATTGCTTTGATAAGTCAAGTGCAATACTTCTTTTTTAGTTTTACGTAACACATATACATTGCGTTTGCATTTTTAAGAGCTTACGGCTGTCCATTGTAATCGCGCCCCCTGTTTAGAGCTTTTAGCGTGGCGATCCCATGACTCTTTTGAGTTTGGGTAGGGTAAGAGGCCAAGGATATGACGGTGCAAGAAACATGTCCGACCCGACCGACTCGAACCGTCAAACCGACCCGAACCTCTGAACCGAACCGTCAAATCGACCTGAAATTTTTTACATTCGGTAATATGAAATTTGAGCACCTAATAAAGGGAACCCAGTGAAAAATTTTCTGGATCCGCCACTGAATAGCAGGATTGTATTTGTTTGAGAAGGAGAAGATTCCAACCATTGGATCAATATTTTAACAGCGGTTAGGAGCAGATCTTGCAAAAGCACACGGATCGACCATTAGTGGCGACGGTGTTAGCAGTGACTTGGAGCAATAGCGGCGACTCTGACGCGGATCACCGCTATTGCTCATTGTCGCCGCTAAAGCCTTCGCGCAACTTAATTTCTTGTAGTGATTTAGTGCAAAATGTAGTATCTTTTAATATATATCAATCGTAACTTTTTAATACTTTTAATATGGATTAAATCTCTTCATTGTTTGAATAATTGTGTTACTTCTCAACATTTTAACATTTAACTTCTTCGTATGCTTGCGGTTTGTTGGAGGCGGATTTCGTGAGTTTGTTTCAAGAATTTTATCAACATTCACTGTTGTGGACCGGGTGCGCTTCGTCATTTATTGCTTTAATTCCAAAAACGGAAGACCCGATGGATTTTAAAGACTATAGACCGATAAGTCTTGTGGGGTGCATAAATAACGTTATTTCAAAGGTGTTAGTGGCGAGGCTCAAAAGCGTGATAGGCAAATTGGTGTCGTGTGAGCAATCAGCCTTCATTACGGGTAGGAATATTACGGATGGGCCCCTTATGTTAAACGAATTGTTGAGTTGGATGAAGAGGATGAAAAGAAGGGGTTTTATTTTCAAGGCAGATATAGATAAAGCTTATGATTCGGTGAACTGGACATTTTTGGAGTCAATCATGTCTCAAATGAACTTCCCGCAACAATGGTGTAGATGGGTTATGAGGTTGGTAATATCGGCTAGGGCTTCAGTGTTGATAAATGGTTCCCCGACGCATGAGTTTTCGTGCAAGCAAGGGCTTAGGCAAGGGGATCCACTATCGCCGTTCCTATTTGTGTTAGTCATGGAAGCGTTAACATGTGTCATGAAAAAGGCGATGGCCATGGGTGTTTTTAGAGGCCTACCATGCGATTCTGAGAATTTGGTTTTATCCCACTTCCTATACGCGGACGCTGTCGTCTTTTTGGGGGAATGGTCTGAGGCAAACGCATTAAACCTTAAGAGAATTCTGAGGTGTTTTTATTTGGCTTCCGGGTTGAGGGTAAATTTAAGAAAGTGTAGTATGTTTGGGGTGGGTGTGGATGATATCGAAGCTCAAGCCATGACGAATATTCTTAAATGTAGATTGGGTAAACTACCTTTCATGTACTTAGGATTACCGGTAAGAGCGAACATGAACTTATACAAAAATTGGAAGCCGGTAATTGATACGGTCCGTAGTCGATTATCAATTTGGAAATCTAGGTTTCTTTCGTTTGGGGGTCGGGTTGTGTTGATTGTGCTAAACTCCCTACCAACTTATTACTTCTCATTATTTAAGGCCCCGATTAGAGTTTTGGATGAGTTAGACCGTATGAGGAGGGTCTTTTTTTGGGGTGGTTCGGGCGAAAAATCCAAAATGAATTGGGTCGCTTGGGATAGCATTATCGCTCCGGTTAGTGGGGGAGGTTTGGGGTTTGGATCTTTAAAAGACGCGAATTTGTCAATGTTGGCAAAGTGGTGGTGGCGGTTTAAGATGGATGCGAATGGGTTGTGGAGGCGGGTTATTTGGGCTGTTCATTACCTTCCAGGGACTGGAACCTTATTCCTGCAAGGATTTCAGCGTCGGGTCCTTGGAAAAATATTGCGATTTCGATGGGTGATTGGAAGAATTTAGGCTTGGATGTTGGGAAAGCGATTAAACGTGTACTTGGGAATGGGTAGCGGATTATGTTCTGGTTAGATAGGTGGTTGGTGGATGAGCCGCAGGCAATCAGGTTTCCATCTCTGTTCGCTGAAGAGAGACACAAACATGTATTCGTTTCAGAAAGGCTGCTGGGTAATGGGTCGGGTTGGGTTTGGGACTGGCATTTGGCTGCTCTGGGGCCTGCAGCGGCTGCAGAGCTGGCTGAATTGCTGGCCGGGTTCGTCTGTCCGAGTCTGTCCTCAGGCAAGGACAGCTGGGTATGGGATTTTGGGGGGGGGGGGGGGGTGGAGTGGGGATGAATTTTCTGTAAAGGGGGTAAAATCGGCTTTAATGGAAGGAAGACAACCGGCGACATCATGGGTCATGGATTGGAATACGCGGGTTCCTAAAAAAGTGGGGATTCTTGCTTGGAGGGCTGGGTTGGGTCATCTTCCTACAAAAGAGGCGCTCAGGAGAAGGAACATAAACGTCGGGTCTGATCAATGTCCGTTGTGTGGCGATCATGTGGAAACTGTGGAACACCTTTTTATTTCTTGTGGATTCGCTCAAACGGTGTGGTAATTAATCTCGCAATGGTGCAAAGTTGGTAACATATTCGCGCTCGAGTTCTGTGATATTTTGAAGCTTCACAGGTACGTGGGTGCTTCGAAAGGGACCAAAAAGGCATTTCAAGTCATCTGTTTCACTGCTGTTTGGTGTATATGGAACGCAAGAAACGAGGTGGTTTTTCGGCAAAAGCAATGTTCAATTCAGAAAATTTTGGGCGACATAAAAGCGCTTAGTCTCTTATGGGTTAAAGCACGAGCAAAGCAAGCGAATTTGGATTAGGAAAAGTGGAATGGCTTCAATCTTTCCAATATTACATGGTGATGGTTTGGGTGGTTAGTCTGCACATTGATGTGTATTTTTGTTTCTGTAATGGTCTTTTTTTTTCCTGTGTATATATGGTTTTGGTGATGTATGGGGTGAACTTGCTAGTGACACGCTAGCCTTTGGGTGATGAGTAAAATCTTTAGATGGCCGTTAAAAAAAAAAAAAAAAAACCTTCTTTGTATGCTAATGAAAGAAACTAGTTAAGCTAATCAGTTAATGATCAAATTTCACAATATTGATCCTTTCGTAAGCATATTATCAACTTAATAAATTATCTATCTATATATACTAGTGGGAATGCCCGCGCGTTGCGGCGGGTGTCCCGACTGACATTAAATTTAATTATGATGCCTATTATGGACTTAAAACTTTTTCGGATTTTTAACATTTTATTCCATTCAGTAAAGTTGTAGCCATGGTTCTCATGCAACCTTATACTCATTTAAAGTCATAAAGTTCTTGATTCTACGGTATAGCTTATCTAAAAAATAGGCAAGTATATTAAAGTTATCAAAAAACTTAGATCATACACTGTTATTCTCAGGTTGAAAACAGTTTTGTACACTAAAAACACTAAGTTATTTTCAAGAAAAAGAAAGATGAAAAGGTAATTCTCAAGTTAAAATCACCTGCATGTAAATGCTTGTATCATATTGGCTTTTCAATGCATATTCATAAAAAACTGATGCCATGGATTTTCAATGCATATTCATTAAAAACTGATGCCATGGATGGTACAGTAACCTGTGTATTCCACTTTTCAAGTTAGTTGAATTATACAAACTCTATTGAGTATTAGAACTTTCAATGTAAAAAAAAAACGCATATGCTTGGAATAAAAGCTTAAACCAATTTACCTAGATTCCAATGTATTTTAGACAGAGATATTTCCATCATCCTCGCCACCAGCATTTTAGACGAAGAATGTTTGCCAAAGAATCTACCAAAACCATCAACTTCATTCCTTGTCTACCGGTTCAATTAATAGTATTTTCCATACCGCAAAGATTTGTGACAACTCATTAGCATTAGTTGTAGTTGTACGTATTATTTACCAAAATATTATGAGTAGTGAATTACAAAAGAGAATGTTTCTTGACCCATATCTTCTAAATTTCAAGTCAAAATGGTGATAGTGATACTAAAGTGACACAAAGCCATGAGGTTGCTAGAGGATACAACAATCTGGAACCAACTGCTTTGGATTTTTTTATTCAAACTATTGGCAAGCAATTGTAACATTTTTCCTAATTGAATATATAATACATTAAATATTTTTGAAAAGCCCTCTAGAAAAAAAGCCTGCTTGCAGACAGTAATAAAAAATAGAAAGTCATTAACGAAAACGGAAAGAGAGGGATTATGAAGGTGCAATAATAAAAGGTACATATTTTGACCCGTTAACCAAGTTGACCGGCCCGTACATTTTGTGAACTAATTTACCCTCTAGTGGTGGAATATAGCCTAGCAGTTAAATGTAAATGCACTGGATTGCTGGTATATCTGTTTATATCAGTCGGCTGCTTTTTTGCCACCCCTTTCTGTATAGCAATTTCAATAAAATTTTCACTGTACGAGTAGGTAATGTTATATAATGTTGTGTGAATATGGTCAGCTTTATAATAAGTAAAGTCGAGTGGGTACGCACTTTCTGTCTTCAATTTGTAATTTGAGTAGCATTCGTCCATATTGTCTTTAAATGTATGCAATGTGGTCTAAAAAAAAGAAAGAAAAAAACATTATTTTTTTAATTGTAGAAATTTGATTTTGAAGTGGTCACAATAGGATCTATTATTTATGAAAAGCAAATAGAGCACATAACTAATTAAGTGCAAATTTAGAGTGTGTTGACGCATTTCCTAGTAAAGGAGCAAAATCGACTTGACTGCTAACGAATAGATCCTGGCTGCAGGGGACACCGATAATAAAAGCGCGACTATATATAATTAAAGGTGATTATTATGCGCAATGAGTGGCAGATTTGATACATGACAGCTGAATTGTGCGTGAGTTCACTTCCAACCGCTACATCATCATCCTTACTCGAAACCATGAAATCTACACAAAGCATATAGCAAACTGAAAGGCATAAGCAAATCGACCACTAATTGACAATATGTCTAATAAATGATGCCAAAATTTACACCCATTTAGTACATTAAATTCAGCATTATCATGTAGCAAGAAGTAGATTGAATCAAAAGTTTTCTCAGAATTCTAAGCAAAAGAACGGTTGCCTCATAATACACTATCAAAATACATACAACAAACCGAACCTGTTAAGAAGCTTTCAATTATCGTTTTTGAAGCTTTAGTTTACCACAAAAATTGTATCAAAGAGCACCAAACAACTACTCCCACGTTTGTTTGCCTTTTTCCTCTGCAGCTGCTTACGAATAAATAAAAGAGTTTTAAAAACTAAAAATAACAATTTAAATAATAATTCTTGGTAACAAAGGTAAACAAAGTCACAACTTATGTGAGATTAACTCCAAAAATAATATTGAAGTCAAGTCGGGTAATATATTAGTTGTGTCATAAGTTCACGACCCGTCTCAAGATTGTGCTATTAACCTTTGTGCACGTAATACATAGTAAATCATGATTTGAAACCCAAGTAAAGTTGACAAAATGAAGCGACTCATGTCGGTCAAAAGTATTAAGTCGGTCAATACTAACTATGGTTAAACGAAGCTTGTACCTCTTATATTCCACCTTGACATAATCAAGTTTCAATATCTTTTGTTTTGTTCCATACCCTTGTAAGCCATCGTCATTAGAGCTCTACTACTTAGCACCAATTATGTTTATGTGTTGTTTTTCAAATCAGTCACTTCAACCTGTAAGCAATCAACAATGTTCAACTATGAACACTTTTAAGTTAAATTATAGTGTAGGCTTGCAAGTATATACAACTTAAAAGTAGTGCAAAAGCAAGAAATCAAATATGATACATAAATATCAAAACAAATCAAATCAACTATTGGCGTATGAAGCGAACGAAAATTTCCATGAGGACGGCAAACCCGCGCGATGTGGCGGAGTATACAATTTCACTACATTGTGTTTCTTTCTGTGCATCAATGAGTTTCGCAACCTTCAACTGACATCTAAAGCCTAAAAAACAAAACAAAAGAATTAAAGGTGGCTCGAAACACATACGAATCTTAAAGCAACCGTAGCTTTGATTGAATATGTAATCTCACTGAAGTCACGAGAACTATAGGCCCGAACTTCTTAAGTTATCGTCTCTGCTACAGCTGTGACACCCGGCATGTTCGGCTTAAACATATTAGTAACATCTAAGTCTACCTTAGCGAGAAACGTTTATAAACAAACTTAACTGGGTTAGTTGAGTCGGGTCAAGTTAGGATTGTCCAGGGTACAATGATCTGGAGGATCATTGGGAGTCGTTTTGGTAATACACTAGTACCGGGTTCCGTTGTTGGTGACATTACATGAACTAATTAAGTATATGTGTAGATTATGGGTCGTGTGGTGGATTATATACATAGATGTGTTTAAATGATGTGTAAATGATTATCTGTGCTTAAATGTGTTAAATATAGACTAAGGATGCATGCTTATGTGTTAAGATGTGTTAGAATGCGTTAAACACGACAAACTGCAAAACTAGTTAAAAAGGGGTCTTGGTTCGACCACTTCGAGTGGTCGAAGGAGAAGTAATCGTCTGGTTTGACCCTTGTAAATGGGCGAACCAGGGAAGTGGAATTTGAGGAATTCCCTTCGACCAGACAGGGCTCATTCGACCCTGTGAAAGGGTCGAAGGAGACCACCTTCGATCAATGAATTGGGGCGAAGGAGGATTAGTATAAATACCAACCTTTGTCATTTTTCATCATTTCACAAACCCTAACCATCCCAAAACGCTCTCAAACGATCTTAAACACTAAGGAAGGAGTTTTTGCTCTTCCTTTTCATAATCTAACCTATCTACAACATCTAAACAAGAATCCAAGGTGTGTTCATAATCCTAAACCTTTTTAAAAGCATTTTAATTCGTTTTCATCTAACCCTAATCGTCCAGATCTGTTCTAAGGGTGTTTTTATGATTAAAAACCTTTTAAACATCTTTCTAAATCAAAACATGATCATTTAACATAGGTTTTCATGATGAATAACATATGTAAATTGTGTATTATGTGGTTTTATGTGTTGTTCAATGATTTGCTACTATATCTATGATAGAAACATGATATAGGATTGTTATTAATGTGGAATATTGTTGTCTAGGGTTAGGATTGGATATGATGATATTTGGGGGTTTTATTGGATTAAAACTTGATGTATGAATATTTATGATCAATAGAATGGATAAGAAAGATCGGATAATCGACAAACTGAGTATTTTAAGCTAAGCATGAATCGATTTCAAAAGTTTTCAAATTGGGTAAATTATTCATGCATGAAAGTGATGTTTCCATAATCTTTACCATTTTGGGAAAGGGCTGAAACGGACGTATTATCGGGGGAAATCGGTGGGGTTTTGTAGGGATAAGTTACCCATGCTTGACTGCTGTGTTTGATGATGTTTCGAGTCGTTTTGAATGTGTTTGAAGCGATTTTAGGAAAAATTGCACAACAGGGGCGAACCTGGCCTCCTTCGACCGATCGAAGGTGCGAAGGAGGAAAACCAGGGTCGAACCTGGGTTTTGTTGGGTGAATGAGGTAAAACGGGCGAAGGAGACATCAAACGGTCGAACGAGATGTAAAATGGGCGAAGGAGACTGAAAAGGTGCGAAGGAGACTTAAAACTGACTGGTTCGACCGTTCTGATGCAGGAAATGAGATTTTTGATACAAACTAAGTGTTTTATGCTTGAACCTTGTGTGTAATCTATGTGTACTTGATTAGTTAGGGTAATGGGTCACCAACGGGATGTCGGGTCGGTCTAGTGTGTCGGTTAAACATTTAAACACGTTTTAAAACATACTTGGTTACGATCTGGACAATCGGGGACTAGATAATCTTATGGTTATTAGTTAGAGCACTTATGTGAACATTTTGATAGATCTCCGGTAGAGGGATTATCAAGGGCTAAACATCTTTACTTGTAATTGAAGAACGCTATCTAAGGTGAGTTCACGGCCCCACTTTTACTGCTTTAACTTTTGGGGGAGAAAACATGCGCTAAACGGTTTTTGTAACATATGTCATACTATGGTTTTAACTTTATATTGCTATACGATCTTTTGGAAAGTCCCGGGGGAAACCATGAATGTGCGGGATGCACAACGGGGGAAATGTGGATAGATCTATTGGGCGTGACCTGCCCCACTCGTCGGCTTGGAGGGCCGGGCGGGTGCATATTGTCTCGAACAGGAACATCATCATGCTGAACATACGGGCTGCTTAAACATGCTAAACATTGCTAAACGTGTCTAGTAATGGTTTCCAATCGTAGTAGTAATGAAACATACGCCTAGCTAGCGTACTTGGTAACATTGATATAGTATGGACATGGTAACGTTTTGGTAACATTTTGAACAAACCTGCGAACTCACCAGCATTATATGTTGACATCTTTTTTGGCATGTTTTTCTCAGGTCGCTAAGGTAGCAATGAACGGAACTAGGCGCACGGGTCTAAATTGGCATCTAGGCATAGTTGCACGTTTTGTAATAAAAGTATTTTGAACAACTTTTGAGATGATAGCATAGTTGATTAAATGCTACTGAACCGCTTCCGCTTATTAAATTAATGGTTATGTCTATTTACATTTTTCATATAGAGTTGTTTATTGTGATCGTTGACTTGGATCCTGGTTTGTCATGCGCCTCGCGGTAAAACCCCGCAAGTGGAAATTTGAGGGTGTGACAGATTGGTATCAGAGCCAATGGTTATAGTGAACTAGGACTGCATGTAGAGTCTGGTCTATAGCCGAGTCGCACACACTAGACGGTCACATACTTTGGGTCTATTAATGGGATACGTACTAACGTTGTCGGGGTGTTCTTACATCATCATCATGCTTCTCCGTTACATCATCCGCTTTTATTTGGGTTCTTACCTACTCTTGTCTTCTTCTTCTGGATTGAAGAAGGAGGGGTTGATTTGTTGGTTCTAGCACACACATGCCTTCTTGCACTTACACCTATTATCACACGTTACTAGGCGACGATATTCAGTGACTGGGGTCTGGATTAGGGGTACATCTGGAGGACCATGCAGAGCAGTTTATCATTTCGGGTGCACACGAAATAATAAACTGGAATGCATGAAAATCCCGATGGACTTCGAGTTTGGATGTATAGTCTTGGATTTGTCCCTAGGTTAACTCTTGTAAATTTCTAGTGGTTGACACTAGAAGTGACTCTGAATCTCTCGATTTCTTGATTTGTTAGATCATGTCTGGTGCTCGCGGTGGTGGACGTCGTGGTGGCGGTGGTGGCCGTGCTGGCGGTGGCGGTCGTGCTGGAGGCGGTGTCGTGGAAACATCAACATGACCCAAGCTGAATTGAACAACTTGCTTCAACAGCAAGTGAACATGGCTATGGCTAATTTCCAGGCTGGGATTAATGCCATGGGTGGTGAGTTGATTTCTGTCGACCTTGCCTCATTTTTGGGTTTCGTGTCCTTTCGTTTGTGTTTTACTCGTGTACCGTGTTTCAGGTGTTGGTGCCAATCCACCCCCACCTCAGTGCTCTTATAAGAAGTTTCGGGACTGTCAGCCCCATAACTTCGCTGGAACTGAGGGAGCGGTGGGACTGCTTCGATGGCTGGAGAAGGTGAAATATGTGTTTGTTATGTGTAACTGTCCTGCTGGGGACTGGGTGAAGTATGCTACTGCGACATTCGAGGGGCCTGCACTGTCGTGGTGGAATGCTACTACACAGAACATGGGATTGGGGGAGGCTATTGCTATGCCTTGGGCGGAGTTCGTGCAGCTGTTGAGAGGTGAGTACTGTCCGAGAGAGGAGATACAGAAGTTGGAGCATGAGGTCTGGAGTTACAAGATGGTTGGATCGGAGATTGAGGAGTACACTGTGAGGATGAACGAGCTGGCGGTGTTGTGTCCCGATTTACACACACCCGAGTACAGGAGGATCGAGCACTATGTGTCTGGACTAGTGCCCGAGATTGCTGGGTTGGTGGCTGCTGGGAATCTTCCCACTATTGCTGAAGTTGTCCGATTAGCTCATCGGATGACTAACCTGAAGGTGGCGGAAGGCGTTTTGCCACCCAAGGGTGCTACTGTGAAGGTTGCTGAGGGGAACAAGAGGAAGTGGGAGAGTGTGGGGAAGAGTGTGGTGCCAGCTCAGCCGGCAAAGAAGTTTGAGTCATCTGGGCCTTCTTCTGGACAGAAGACGAGTGGGTATGTTGGGAAGCATCCCAAGTGTAGCAAGTGTGGTTTTCATCATTCTGGGAGTTGTGATAGGGCTCGTTGTCATCGGTGCCATCAGTTGGGGCACCATGCTAAGGATTGCAAGGTGGCACTCACCCCAACTCAGACTCCTGCGACTACTCCTGCTCCTGCTGCTCAGGGGACTCAGGGGAGGCAGGGGTGTTATAACTGTGGTGACACGGGACATTTCAAGCGTGATTGTCCCAAACTGAAGCAGGGCGATAATGGGAGGGGCGGGAACGGAAACGGGAACAACGGCGGCGGAGGCAGGACTGCACGTGCTTTCGTCATTGGATCTGCGGAGGCTAGGCAGGATCCCGACACAGTTACCGGTACGTTCCTTCTTAATGATCGCTATGTTTCTGTCTTGTTTGATTCTGGTGCCGATAAGAGTTTCGTATCTTTGGATATTAGTCAATTGCTAGATATAGTACCCACACCTTTAGAGGCTAAGTACTTAATAGAATTGGCTGATGGTAAAAAAATGGAAGCGACACACACCCTTAGGGAATGTCGCTTGGAACTGTCGGGTTTGTCTTTCCCCATTGACCTTATGCCGGTACCCTTGGGTAGTTTTGATGTCGTGGTTGGCATGGATTGGTTATCGTTGTATCGCGCGGAGATCGTTTGTTTTGACAAGGTTATTCGGATCCCTCTCCCTGATGGAGAGATTCTTTCGGTTCGTGGCGAGAAAAGCGGTGCTCCGCTGAGTATCATTTCCAGCATGAAAGCCCGTAAGTATCTTCGGAAGGGCTGTTCGGCCATTCTGGCACTTGTTAACGTTTCTACTGACGATGAGAAGAAGATCGAGGATATTCCGGTGGTTCGTGACTTTTCTGATGTGTTTCCTGATGATTTACCTGGTCTTCCTCCCCATCGTCAGGTTGAGTTTGGTATCGATCTTACTCCGGGCGCTGCTCCTATTGCCCGAGCTCCGTATCGTCTTGCACCTCCCGAGATGCAAGAGTTGTCCAGCCAGTTACAGGAACTCTTGGAAAAGGGTTTCATTCAACCGAGTTCTTCCCCGTGGGGAGCTCCTATTTTGTTTGTGAAGAAGAAGGACGGAAGTCTTCGCATGTGTATTGATTATCGTGAGCTGAACAAAGTGACCATCAAGAATCGTTATCCTCTTCCTCGCATTGATGATCTCTTTGACCAGCTTCAGGGCTCCAGTTACTATTCGAAGATTGATTTGCGGTCCGGTTATCACTAGTTGCGCGTCAGGGAGGCTGACATTCAGAAGACTGACTTTCGCACTCGTTATGGCCATTTTGAGTTCTTGGTCATGCCTTTCGGTCTCACTAACGCACCGGCGGTGTTCATGGATTTAATGAATCGCGTTTGTAAACCTTACCTTGATAAGTTCGTCATCGTGTTCATTGACGACATTCTGATTTATTCCAAGAACAAGGCGGATCATGAGGAACATCTGCGGTTGGTCTTGGAACTTTTAAGACAGGAGCAGTTGTATGCTAAGTTCTCAAAGTGTGATTTTTGGTTACGTGAAGTTCAATTCCTAGGACATGTGGTGAATGAACTGGGAATTCATGTCGATCCGGCTAAGATCGAAGCTATTAAAGACTGGGAAGCACCAAAGACGCCATCTGAGGTGCGGCAATTCCTAGGTCTTGCGGGTTATTATCGTCGTTTCATTGAGGGATTTTCGAAGATCGCTCAACCCCTCACTGCTCTTACCCAGAAGGATCGAAAGTTCGACTGGGATGAACCACAAGAATCAGCATTTCAGATGCTGAAGCTTAAACTTTGTTCTGCTCCTATCTTATCCTTGCCGGAGGGTACTGATGATTTCGTTGTGTACTGTGATGCTTCTATTCGTGGTCTCAGTTGCGTGTTGATGCAACGCGGGAAGGTTATTGCTTATGCTTCTCGCCAACTCAAAGTTCATGAGACGAACTACACTACTCATGACTTGGAACTGGGTGCGGTAGTCTTTGCGTTGAAAATCTGGAGACATTACTTGTACGGTACCAAGTGTGAAGTATATACCGATCACAAGAGTCTTCAGTATAATTTCGACCAGAAGGTGTTGAACATGCGGCAGCGTCGCTGGGTTGAACTCCTGAACGATTATGACTGTGCTATCAAATACCATCCTGGCAAGGCGAACGTTGTGGCGGACGCCTTGAGCAGGAAGGAGTCCGCGAACCCTCGCCGTGTTCGAGCCTTACAACTCACCATTCATTCGTCGTTGCCTGACCGAATCCGTTCTGCACAATTGGAAGCCCTGAAGGAGGAAAACCTTAAGGCTGAAACTATGCACAGTGCTGACAAGCATCTTGAGCTCAGGACCGATGGCTTACACTATTTTGCGGGACGTGTTTGGGTCCCATTATTCGGGGGATTGCGCGAGCTTGTTTTGGATGAAGCTCACAAATCCCGGTATTCTATCCACCCTGGCTCCGATAAGATGTATCAGGATTTGAAGATACTTTATTGGTGGCCAAACATGAAGGCTGATATAGCTTCTTACGTCAGCAAATGTTTGACTTGTGCTAAAGTCAAGGTGGAGTATCAGAGGCCGTCTGGTCTCCTGCAACAACCAGAGGTTCCAGAATGGAATTGGGAACGAATCACGATGGATTTTGTCACCAAGCTGCCAAGGTCGCCTATTGGTTATGATATGATCTGGGTGATTGTTGACCGGCTGACAAAATCGGCACGTTTTATACCTATTAAGGAAACCGATGGACTCGAACGGTTGGCTCGACTTTACCTTAAGGAGGTGGTTGCTCGGCACGGGGTGCCTGTTTCTATTATCTCTAATCGTGATTCTCGTTTTGCTTCGCGTTTCTGGAAGGCTCTGCACAAGGCTTTGGGTACTCAGCTGGATATGAGTACGGCTTATCATCCGCAAACTGATGGACAGAGTGAGCGGACGATTCAAACCTTGGAGGACATGCTTCGGGCATGTGTGATCGATTTTGGCAAAAGTTGGGAGATCCACCTGCCGTTAGTGGAGTTCTCCTACAATAACAGCTATCACTCTAGCATCAAGGCAGCTCCGTTCGAGGCTTTTTACGGACGGAAATGTCGATCACCACTTTGTTGGGCCGAGGTGGGCGAGAGCCAGCTCACTGGTCCGGAACTCGTGTACGAAACTTCGAAGAAAATCGTACAGATCCGTCAACGTTTGGCTGCTGCACGGGATCGTCAGAAGAGCTATGCCGATCGCCGTCGAAAACCTTTAGAGTTCCAGGTTGGGGACAAAGTACTTCTGAAAGTTTCACCATGGAAGGGCGTCATACGCTTTGGAAAGCGTGGCAAGCTTAACCCTCGTTATGTCGGACCATTCGCAATCCTGGATCGGATTGGACCGGTGGCATACTGACTTGACTTACCGGCAGAGCTCGGTAGTGTGCACAACGTCTTCCATGTGTCTAACTTGAAGAAGTGTTTGGCTGATGAATCTCTCATTGTACCACTGGAAGAGATCAAGGTTGATGATCGTCTTCGCATTGTGGAGGAACCTGTCGAGATTCTCGACTACAAGATTCGTAGCCTTCGTCGGAGTAAAATCCGCATCGTTAAAGTTCGTTGGAACTCGAATCGTGGACCGGAGTTCACATGGGAACGGGAGGATCAGATGAAAGCTAAGTATCCTCATCTTTTTCCGAAGCGCGCGTTTGAGTCAAGGCATGTTACTGCTGAAACGGAATGAATCTCGGGTCGAGATTCCTTTCAACATGGGGATGATGTGACATCCGGTAATTTTCTTTTCGTTTTGTTCTTTTCGTTTCTTTCTTTTTGGGGCTTTGCGCAATTTTCGGGACGAAAATTCTTTCAACGTGGGGATGATGTGACACCCGGCATGTTCGGCTTAAACATATTAGTAACATCTAAGTCTACCTTAGCGAGAAACGTTTATAAACAAACTTAACTGGGTTAGTTGAGTCGGGTCAAGTTAGGATTGTCCAGGGTACAATGATCTGGAGGATCATTGGGAGTCGTTTTGGTAATACACTAGTACCGGGTTCCGTTGTTGGTGACATTACATGAACTAATTAAGTATATGTGTAGATTATGGGTCGTGTGGTGGATTATATACATAGATGTGTTTAAATGATGTGTAAATGATTATCTGTGCTTAAATGTGTTAAATATAGACTAAGGATGCATGCTTATGTGTTAATATGTGTTAGAATGCGTTAAACACGACAAACTGCAAAACTAGTTAAAAAGGGGTCTTGGTTTGACCACTTCGAGTGGTCGAAGGAGAAGTAATCGTCTGGTTCGACCCTTGTAAATGGGCGAACCAGGGAATGGAATTTGAGGAATTCCCTTCGACCAGACAGGGCTCATTCGACCCTGTAAAAGGGTCGAAGGAGACCACCTTCGACCAATGAATTGGGGCGAAGGAGGATTAGTATAAATACCAACCTTTGTCATTTTTCATCATTTCACAAACCCTAACCGTCCCAAAACGCTCTCAAACGATCTTAAACACTAAGGAAGGAGTTTTTGCTCTTCTTTTTCATAATCTAACCTATCTACAACATCTAAACAAGAATCCAAGGTGTGTTCATAATCCTAAACCTTTTTAAAAGCATTTTAATTTGTTTTCATCTAACCCTAATCGTCCAGATCTGTTCTAAGGGTGTTTTTATGATTAAAAACCTTTTAAACATCTTTCTAAATCAAAACATGATCATTTAACATAGGTTTTCATGATGAATAACATATGTAAATTGTGTATTATGTGGTTTTATGTGTTGTTCAATGATTTGCTACTATATCTATGATAGAAACATGATATAGGATTGTTATTAATGTGGAATATTGTTGTCTAGGGTTAGGATTGGATATGATGATATTTGGGGGTTTTATTGGATTAAAACTTGATGTATGAATATTTATGATCAATAGAATGGATAAGAAAGATCGGATAATCGACAAACTGAGTATTTTAAGCTAAGCATGAATCGATTTCAAAAGTTTCCAAATTGGGTAAATTATTCATGCATGAAAGTGATGTTTCCATAATCTTTACCATTTTGGGAAAGGGCTGAAACGGACGTATTATCGGGGGAAATCGGTGGGGTTTTGTAGGGATAAGTTACCCATGCTTGACTGCTGTGTTTGATGATGTTTCGAGTCGTTTTGAATGTGTTTGAAGCGTTTTTAGGAAAAATTGCACAACAGGGGCGAACCTGGCCTCCTTCGACCGATCGAAGGTGCGAAGGAGGAAAACCAGGGTCGAACCTGGGTTTTGTTGGGCGAATGAGGTAAAACGGGCGAAGGAGACATCAAACGGTCGAACGAGATGTAAAACGGGCGAAGGAGACTGAAAAGGTGTGAAGGAGGCTTAAAACTGACTGGTTCGACCATTCTGATGCAGAAATGAGATTTTTGATACAAACTAAGTGTTTTATGCTTGAACCTTGTGTGTAATCTATGTGTACTTGATTAGTTAGGGTAATGGGTCACCAACGGGATGTCGGGTCGGTCTAGTGTATCGGTTAAACATTTAAAAACATTTTAAAACATACTTGGTTACGATCTGGACAATCAGGGACTAGATAACCTTATGGTTATTAGTCAGAGCACTTATGTGAACATTTTGATAGATCTCCGTGTACCGTGTTTCAGGTGTTGGTGCCAATCCACCCCCACTTCAGTGCTCTTATAAGAAGTTTCGGGACTGTCAGCCCCATAACTTCGCTGGAACTGAGGGAGCGGTGGGACTTCTTCGATGGCTGGAGAAGGTGGAATCTGTGTTTGTTATGTGTAACTGTCCTGCTGGGGACCGGGTGAAGTATGCTACTGCGACATTCGAGGGGCCTGCACTGTCGTGGTGGAATGCTACTACACAGAACATGGGATTGGGGGAGGCTATTGCTATGCCTTGGGCGGAGTTCGTGCAGCTGTTGAGAGGTGAGTACTGTCCGAGAGAGGAGATACAGAAGTTGGAGCATAAGGTCTGGAGTTACAAGATGGTTGGATCGGAGATTGAGGAGTACACTGTGAGGAGGAACGAGCTGGCGGTGTTGTGTCCCGATTTACACACACCCGAGTACAGGAGGATCGAGCACTATGTGTCTGGACTAGTGCCCGAGATTGCTGGGTTGGTGGCTGCTGGGAATCTTCCCACTATTGCTGAAGTTGTCCGATCAGCTCATCGGATGACTAACCTGAAGGTGGCGGAAGGCGTTTTGCCACCCAAGGGTGCTACTGTGAAGGTTGCTGAGGGGAACAAGAGGAAGTGGGAGAGTGTGGGGAAGAGTGTGGTGCCAGCTCAGCCGGCAAAGAAGTTTGAGTCATCTGGGTCTTCTTCTGGACAGAAGACGAGTGGGTATGTTGGGAAGCATCCCAAGTGTAGCAAGTGTGGTTTTCATCATTCTGGGAGTTGTGATAGGGCTCGTTGTCATCGGTGCCATCAGTTGGGGCACCATGCTAAGGATTGCAAGGTGGCACTCACCCCAACTCAGACTCCTGCGGCTACTCCTGCTCCTGCTGCTCAGGGGACTCAGGGGAGGCAGGGGTGTTATAACTGTGGTGACACGGGACATTTCAAGCGTGATTGTCCCAAACTGAAGCAGGGCGATAATGGGAGGGGCGGGAACGGTAACGGGAACAACGGCGGCGGAGGCAGGACTGCACGTGCTTTCGTCATTGGATCTGCGGAGGCTAGGCAGGATCCCGACACAGTTACTGGTACGTTCCTTCTTAATGATCGCTATGTTTCTGTCTTGTTTGATTCTGATGCCGATAAGAGTTTCGTATCTTTGGATATTAGTCAATTGCTAGATATAGTACCCACACCTTTAGAGGCTAAGTACTTAATAGAATTGGCTGATGGTAAAAAAATCGAAGCGACACACACCCTTAGGGAATGTCGCTTGGAACTGTCGGGTTTGTCTTTCCCCATTGACCTTATGCCGGTACCCTTGGGTAGTTTTGATGTCGTGGTTGGCATGGATTGGTTATCGTTGTATCGCGCGGAGATCGTTTGTTTTGACAAGGTTATTCGGATCCCTCTCCCTGATGGAGAGATTCTTTCGGTTCGTGGCGAGAAAAGCGGTGCTCCGCTGAGTATCATTTCCAGCATGAAAGCCCGTAAGTATCTTCGGAAGGGCTGTTCGGCCATTCTGGCACTTGTTAACGTTTCTACTGACGATGAGAAGAAGATCGAGGATATTCCGGTGGTTCGTGACTTTTCTGATGTGTTTCCTGATGATTTACCTGGTCTTCCTCCCCATCGTCAGGTTGAGTTTGGTATCGATCTTACTCCGGGCGCTGCTCCTATTGCCCGAGCTCCGTATCGTCTTGCACCTCCCGAGATGCAAGAGTTGTCCAGCCAGTTACAGGAACTCTTGGAAAAGGGTTTCATTCAACCGAGTTCTTCCCCGTGGGGAGATCCTATTTTGTTTGTGAAGAAGAAGGACGGAAGTCTTCGCATGTGTATTGATTATCGTGAGCTGAACAAAGTGACCATCAAGAATCGTTATCCTCTTCCTCGCATTGATGATCTCTTTGACCAGCTTCAGGGCTCCAGTTACTATTCGAAGATTGATTTGCGGTCCGGTTATCACTAGTTGCGCGTCAGGGAAGCTGACATTCAGAAGACTGCCTTTCGCACTCGTTATGGCCATTTTGAGTTCTTGGTCATCCCTTTCGGTCTCACTAACGCACCGGCGGTGTTCATGGATTTAATGAACCGCGTTTGTAAACGTTACCTTGATAAGTTCGTCATCGTGTTCATTGACGACATTCTGATTTATTCCAAGAACAAGGCGGATCATGAGGAACATCTGCGGTTGGTCTTGGAACTTTTAAGACAGGAGCAGTTGTATGCTAAGTTCTCAAAGTGTGATTTTTGGTTACGTGAAGTTCAATTCCTAGGACATGTGGTGAATGAACTGGGAATTCGTGTCGATCCGGCTAAGATCGAAGCTATTAAAGACCGGGAAGCACCAAAGACGCCATCTGAGGTGCGGCAATTCCTAGGTCTTGCGGGTTATTATCGTCGTTTCATTGAGGGATTTTTGAAGATCGCTCAACCCCTCACTGCTCTTACCCAGAAGGATCGAAAGTTCGACTGGGATGAACCACAAGAATCAGCATTTCAGATGCTGAAGCTTAAACTTTGTTCTGCTCCTATCTTATCCTTGCCGGAGGGTACCGATGATTTCGTTGTGTACTGTGATGCTTCTATTCGTGGTCTCGGTTGCGTGTTGATGCAACGCGGGAAGGTTATTGCTTATGCTTCTCGCCAACTCAAAGTTCATGAGAAGAACTACACTACTCATGACTTGGAACTGGGTGCGGTAGTCTTTGCGTTGAAAATCTGGAGACATTACTTGTACGGTACCAAGTGTGAAGTATATACCGATCACAAGAGTCTTCAGCATATTTTCGACCAGAAGGTGTTGAACATGCGGCAGCGTCGCTGGGTTGAACTCCTGAACGATTATGAATGTGCTATCAAATACCATCCTGGCAAGGCGAACGTTGTGGCGGACGCCTTGAGCAGGAAGGAGTCTGCGAACCCTCGCCGTGTTTGAGCCTTACAACTCACCATTCATTCTTCGTTGCCTGACCGAATCCGTTCTGCACAATTGGAAGCCCTGAAGGAGGAAAACCTTAAGGCTGAAACTATGCACAGTGCTGACAAGCATCTTGAGCTCAGGACCGATGGCTTACACTATTTTGCGGGACGTGTTTGGGTCCCATTATTCGGGGGATTGCGCGAGCTTGTTTTGGATGAAGCTCACAAATCCCGGTATTCTATCCACCCTGGCTCCGATATGATGTATCAGGATTTGAAGATACTTTATTGGTGGCCAAACATGAAGGCTGATATAGCTTCTTACGTCAGCAAATGTTTGACTTGTGCTAAAGTCAAGGTGGAGTAACAGAGGCCGTCTGGTCTCCTGCAACAACCAGAGGTTCCAGAATGGGAGTGGGAACGAATCACGATGGATTTTGTCACCAAGCTGCCAAGGTCGCCTAGTGGTTATGATATGATCTGGGTGATTGTTGACCGGCTGACAAAATCGGCACGTTTTATACCTATTAAGGAAACCGATGGACTCGAACGGTTGGCTCGACTTTACCTTAAGGAGGTGGTTGCTCGGCACGGGGTGCCTGTTTCTATTATCTCTGATCGTGATTCTCGTTTCGCTTCGCGTTTCTGGAAGGCTCTGCACAAGGCTTTGGGTACTCAGCTGGATATGAGTACGGCTTATCATCCGCAAACTGATGGACAGAGTGAGCGGACGATTCAAACCTTGGAGGACATGCTTCGGGCATGTGTGATCGATTTTGGCAAAAGTTGGGAGATCCACCTGCCGTTAGTGGAGTTCTCCTACAATAACAGCTATCACTCTAGCATCAAGGCAGCTCCGTTCGAGGCTTTTTACGGACGGAAATGTCGATCACCACTTTGTTGGGCCGAGGTGGGCGAGAGCCAGCTCACTGGTCCGGAACTCGTGTACGAAACTTCGAAGAAAATCGTACAGATCCGTCAACGTTTGGCTGCTGCACGGGATCGTCAGAAGAGCTATGCCGATCGCCGTCGAAAACCTTTAGAGTTCCAGGTTGGGGACAAAGTACTTCTGAAAGTTTCACCATGGAAGGGCGTCATACGCTTTGGAAAGCGTGGCAAGCTTAACCCTCGTTATGTCGGACCATTCGCAATCCTGGATCGGATTGGACCGGTGGCATACTGACTTGACTTACCGGCGGAGCTCGGTAGTGTGCACAACGTCCTCCATGTGTCTAACTTGAAGAAGTGTTTGGCTGATGAATCTCTCATTGTACCACTGGAAGAGATCAAGGTTGATGATCGTCTTCGCATTGTGGAGGAACCTGTCGAGATTCTCGACTACAAGATTCGTAGCCTTCGTCGGAGTAAAATCCGCATCGTTAAAGTTCGTTGGAACTCGAATCGTGGACCGGAGTTCACATGGGAACGGGAGGATCAGATGAAAGCTAAGTATCCTCATCTTTTTCCGAAGCGCGCGTTTGAGTCAAGGCATGTTACTGCTGAAACGGAATGAATCTCGGGTCGAGATTCCTTTCAACATGGGGATGATGTGACATCCGGTAATTTTCTTTTCGTTTTGTTCTTTTCGTTTCTTTCTTTTTGGGGCTTTGCGCAATTTTCGGGACGAAAATTCTTTCAACGTGGGGATGATGTGACACCCGGCATGTTCGGCTTAAACATATTAGTAACATCTATGTCTACCTTAGCGAGAAACGTTTATAAACAAACTTAACTGGGTTAGTTGAGTCGGGTCAAGTTAGGATTGTCCAGGGTACAATGATCTGGAGGATCATTGGGAGTCGTTTTGGTAATACACTAGTACCGGGTTCCGTTGTTGGTGACATTACATGAACTAATTAAGTATATGTGTAGATTATGGGTCGTGTGGTGGATTATATACATAGATGTGTTTAAATGATGTGTAAATGATTATCTGTGCTTAAATGTGTTAAATATAGACTAAGGATGCATGCTTATGTGTTAATATGTGTTAGAATGCGTTAAACACGACAAACTGCAAAACTAGTTAAAAAGGGGTCTTGGTTCGACCACTTCGAGTGGTCGAAGGAGAAGTAATCGTCTGGTTCGACCCTTGTAAATGGGCGAACCAGGGAAGTGGAATTTGAGGAATTCCCTTCGACCAGACAGGGCTCATTCGACCCTGTAAAAGGGTCGAAGGAGACCACCTTCGACCAATGAATTGGGGCGAAGGAGGATTAGTATAAATACCAACCTTTGTCATTTTTCATCATTTCACAAACCCTAACCGTCCCAAAATGCTCTCAAACGATCTTAAACACTAAGGAAGGAGTTTTTGCTCTTCTTTTTCATAATCTAACCTATCTACAACATCTAAACAAGAATCCAAGGTGTGTTCATAATCCTAAACCTTTTTAAAAGCATTTTAATTCGTTTTCATCTAACCCTAATCGTCCAGATCTGTTCTAAGGGTGTTTTTATGATTAAAAACCTTTTAAACATCTTTCTAAATCAAAACATGATCATTTAACATAGGTTTTCATGATGAATAACATATGTAAATTGTGTATTATGTGGTTTTATGTGTTGTTCAATGATTTGCTACTATATCTATGATAGAAACATGATATAGGATTGTTATTAATGTGGAATATTGTTGTCTAGGGTTAGGATTGGATATGATGATATTTGGGGGTTTTATTGGATTAAAACTTGATGTATGAATATTTATGATCAATAGAATGGATAAGAAAGATCGGATAATCGACAAACTGAGTATTTTAAGCTAAGCATGAATCGATTTCAAAAGTTTCCAAATTGGGTAAATTATTCATGCATGAAAGTGATGTTTCCATAATCTTTACCATTTTGGGAAAGGGCTGAAACGGACGTATTATCGGGGGAAATCGGTGGGGTTTTGTAGGGATAAGTTACCCATGCTTGACTGCTGTGTTTGATGATGTTTCGAGTCGTTTTGAATGTGTTTGAAGCGTTTTTAGGAAAAATTGCACAACAGGGGCGAACCTGGCCTCCTTCGACCGATCGAAGGTGCGAAGGAGGAAAACCAGGGTCGAACCTGGGTTTTGTTGGGCGAATGAGGTAAAACGGGCGAAGGAGACATCAAACGGTCGAACGAGATGTAAACCGGGCGAAGGAGACTGAAAAGGTGTGAAGGAGGCTTAAAACTGACTGGTTCGACCGTTCTGATGCAGAAATGAGATTTTTGATACAAACTAAGTGTTTTATGCTTGAACCTTGTGTGTAATCTATGTGTACTTGATTAGTTAGGGTAATGGGTCACCAACGGGATGTCGGGTCGGTCTAGTGTATCGGTTAAACATTTAAAAACATTTTAAAACATACTTGGTTACGATCTGGACAATCAGGGACTAGATAACCTTATGGTTATTAGTCAGAGCACTTATGTGAACATTTTGATAGATCTCCGTGTACCGTGTTTCAGGTGTTGGTGCCAATCCACCCCCACTTCAGTGCTCTTATAAGAAGTTTCGGGACTGTCAGCCCCATAGCTTCGCTGGAACTGAGGGAGCGGTGGGACTTCTCCGATGGCTGGAGAAGGTGGAATCTGTGTTTGTTATGTGTAACTGTCCTGCTGGGGACCGGGTGAAGTATGCTACTGCGACATTCGAGGGGCCTGCACTGTCGTGGTGGAATGCTACTACACAGAACATGGGATTGGGGGAGGCTATTGCTATGCCTTGGGCGGAGTTCGTGCAGCTGTTGAGAGGTGAGTACTGTCCGAGAGAGGAGATACAGAAGTTGGAGCATAAGGTCTGGAGTTACAAGATGGTTGGATCGGAGATTGAGGAGTACACTGTGAGGAGGAACGAGCTGGCGGTGTTGTGTCCCGATTTACACACACCCGAGTACAGGAGGATCGAGCACTATGTGTCTGGACTAGTGCCCGAGATTGCTGGGTTGGTGGCTGCTGGGAATCTTCCCACTATTGCTGAAGTTGTCCGATCAGCTCATCGGATGACTAACCTGAAGGTGGCGGAAGGCGTTTTGCCACCCAAGGGTGCTACTGTGAAGGTTGCTGAGGGGAACAAGAGGAAGTGGGAGAGTGTGGGGAAGAGTGTGGTGCCAGCTCAGCCGGCAAAGAAGTTTGAGTCATCTGGGTCTTCTTCTGGACAGAAGACGAGTGGGTATGTTGGGAAGCATCCCAAGTGTAGCAAGTGTGGTTTTCATCATTCTGGGAGTTGTGATAGGGCTCGTTGTCATCGGTGCCATCAGTTGGGGCACCATGCTAAGGATTGCAAGGTGGCACTCACCCCAACTCAGACTCCTGCGGCTACTCCTGCTCCTGCTGCTCAGGGGACTCAGGGGAGGCAGGGGTGTTATAACTGTGGTGACACGGGACATTTCAAGCGTGATTGTCCCAAACTGAAGCAGGGCGATAATGGGAGGGGCGGGAACGGTAACGGGAACAACGGCGGCGGAGGCAGGACTGCACGTGCTTTCGTCATTGGATCTGCGGAGGCTAGGCAGGATCCCGACACAGTTACCGGTACGTTCCTTCTTAATGATCGCTATGTTTCTGTCTTGTTTGATTCTGGTGCCGATAAGAGTTTCGTATCTTTGGATATTAGTCAATTGCTAGATATAGTACCCACACCTTTAGAGGCTAAGTACTTAATAGAATTGGCCGATGGTAAAAAAATCGAAGCGACACACACCCTTAGGGAATGTCGCTTGGAACTGTCGGGTTTGTCTTTCCCCATTGACCTTATGCCGGTACCCTTGGGTAGTTTTGATGTCGTGGTTGGCATGGATTGGTTATCGTTGTATCGCGCGGAGATCGTTTGTTTTGACAAGGTTATTCGGATCCCTCTCCCTGATGGAGAGATTCTTTCGGTTCGTGGCGAGAAAAGCGGTGCTCCGCTGAGTATCATTTCCAGCATGAAAGCCCGTAAGTATCTTCGGAAGGGCTGTTCGGCCATTCTGGCACTTGTTAACGTTTCTACTGACGATGAGAAGAAGATCGAGGATATTCCGGTGGTTCGTGACTTTTCTGATGTGTTTCCTGATGATTTACCTGGTCTTCCTCCCCATCGTCAGGTTGAGTTTGGTATCGATCTTACTCCGGGCGCTGCTCCTATTGCCCGAGCTCCGTATCGTCTTGCACCTCCCGAGATGCAAGAGTTGTCCAGCCAGTTACAGGAACTCTTGGAAAAGGGTTTCATTCAACCGAGTTCTTCCCCGTGGGGAGATCCTATTTTGTTTGTGAAGAAGAAGGACGGAAGTCTTCGCATGTGTATTGATTATCGTGAGCTGAACAAAGTGACCATCAAGAATCGTTATCCTCTTCCTCGCATTGATGATCTCTTTGACCAGCTTCAGGGCTCCAGTTACTATTCGAAGATTGATTTGCGGTCCGGTTATCACTAGTTGCGCGTCAGGGAAGCTGACATTCAGAAGACTGCCTTTCGCACTCGTTATGGCCATTTTGAGTTCTTGGTCATCCCTTTCGGTCTCACTAACGCACCGGCGGTGTTCATGGATTTAATGAACCGCGTTTGTAAACGTTACCTTGATAAGTTCGTCATCGTGTTCATTGACGACATTCTGATTTATTCCAAGAACAAGGCGGATCATGAGGAACATCTGCGGTTGGTCTTGGAACTTTTAAGACAGGAGCAGTTGTATGCTAAGTTCTCAAAGTGTGATTTTTGGTTACGTGAAGTTCAATTCCTAGGACATGTGGTGAATGAACTGGGAATTCGTGTCGATCCGGCTAAGATCGAAGCTATTAAAGACTGGGAAGCACCAAAGACGCCATCTGAGGTGCGGCAATTCCTAGGTCTTGCGGGTTATTATCGTCGTTTCATTGAGGGATTTTTGAAGATCGCTCAACCCCTCACTGCTCTTACCCAGAAGGATCGAAAGTTCGACTGGGATGAACCACAAGAATCAGCATTTCAGATGCTGAAGCTTAAACTTTGTTCTGCTCCTATCTTATCCTTGCCGGAGGGTACTGATGATTTCGTTGTGTACTGTGATGCTTCTATTCGTGGTCTCGGTTGCGTGTTGATGCAACGCGGGAAGGTTATTGCTTATGCTTCTCGCCAACTCAAAGTTCATGAGAAGAACTACACTACTCATGACTTGGAACTGGGTGCGGTAGTCTTTGCGTTGAAAATCTGGAGACATTACTTGTACGGTACCAAGTGTGAAGTATATACCGATCACAAGAGTCTTCAGCATATTTTCGACCAGAAGGTGTTGAACATGCGGCAGCGTCGCTGGGTTGAACTCCTGAACGATTATGAATGTGCTATCAAATACCATCCTGGCAAGGCGAACGTTGTGGCGGACGCCTTGAGCAGGAAGGAGTCTGCGAACCCTCGCCGTGTTTGAGCCTTACAACTCACCATTCATTCGTCGTTGCCTGACCGAATCCGTTCTGCACAATTGGAAGCCCTGAAGGAGGAAAACCTTAAGGCTGAAACTATGCACAGTGCTGACAAGCATCTTGAGCTCAGGACCGATGGCTTACACTATTTTGCGGGACGTGTTTGGGTCCCATTATTCGGGGGATTGCGCGAGCTTGTTTTGGATGAAGCTCACAAATCCCGGTATTCTATCCACCCTGGCTCCGATATGATGTATCAGGATTTGAAGATACTTTATTGGTGGCCAAACATGAAGGCTGATATAGCTTCTTACGTCAGCAAATGTTTGACTTGTGCTAAAGTCAAGGTGGAGTAACAGAGGCCGTCTGGTCTCCTGCAACAACCAGAGGTTCCAGAATGGGAGTGGGAACGAATCACGATGGATTTTGTCACCAAGCTGCCAAGGTCGCCTAGTGGTTATGATATGATCTGGGTGATTGTTGACCGGCTGACAAAATCGGCACGTTTTATACCTATTAAGGAAACCGATGGACTCGAACGGTTGGCTCGACTTTACCTTAAGGAGGTGGTTGCTCGGCACGGGGTGCCTGTTTCTATTATCTCTGATCGTGATTCTCGTTTCGCTTCGCGTTTCTGGAAGGCTCTGCACAAGGCTTTGGGTACTCAGCTGGATATGAGTACGGCTTATCATCCGCAAACTGATGGACAGAGTGAGCGGACGATTCAAACCTTGGAGGACATGCTTCGGGCATGTGTGATCGATTTTGGCAAAAGTTGGGAGATCCACCTGCCGTTAGTGGAGTTCTCCTACAATAACAGCTATCACTCTAGCATCAAGGCAGCTCCGTTCGAGGCTTTTTACGGACGGAAATGTCGATCACCACTTTGTTGGGCCGAGGTGGGCGAGAGCCAGCTCACTGGTCCGGAACTCGTGTACGAAACTTCGAAGAAAATCGTACAGATCCGTCAACGTTTGGCTGCTGCACGGGATCGTCAGAAGAGCTATGCCGATCGCCGTCGAAAACCTTTAGAGTTCCAGGTTGGGGACAAAGTACTTCTGAAAGTTTCACCATGGAAGGGCGTCATACGCTTTGGAAAGCGTGGCAAGCTTAACCCTCGTTATGTCGGACCATTCGCAATCCTGGATCGGATTGGACCGGTGGCATACTGACTTGACTTACCGGCGGAGCTCGGTAGTGTGCACAACGTCCTCCATGTGTCTAACTTGAAGAAGTGTTTGGCTGATGAATCTCTCATTGTACCACTGGAAGAGATCAAGGTTGATGATCGTCTTCGCATTGTGGAGGAACCTGTCGAGATTCTCGACTACAAGATTCGTAGCCTTCGTCGGAGTAAAATCCGCATCGTTAAAGTTCGTTGGAACTCGAATCGTGGACCGGAGTTCACATGGGAACGGGAGGATCAGATGAAAGCTAAGTATCCTCATCTTTTTCCGAAGCGCGCGTTTGAGTCAAGGCATGTTACTGCTGAAACGGAATGAATCTCGGGTCGAGATTCCTTTCAACATGGGGATGATGTGACATCCGGTAATTTTCTTTTCGTTTTGTTCTTTTCGTTTCTTTCTTTTTGGGGCTTTGCGCAATTTTCGGGACGAAAATTCTTTCAACGTGGGGATGATGTGACACCCGGCATGTTCGGCTTAAACATATTAGTAACATCTATGTCTACCTTAGCGAGAAACGTTTATAAACAAACTTAACTGGGTTAGTTGAGTCGGGTCAAGTTAGGATTGTCCAGGGTACAATGATCTGGAGGATCATTGGGAGTCGTTTTGGTAATACACTAGTACCGGGTTCCGTTGTTGGTGACATTACATGAACTAATTAAGTATATGTGTAGATTATGGGTCGTGTGGTGGATTATATACATAGATGTGTTTAAATGATGTGTAAATGATTATCTGTGCTTAAATGTGTTAAATATAGACTAAGGATGCATGCTTATGTGTTAATATGTGTTAGAATGCGTTAAACACGACAAACTGCAAAACTAGTTAAAAAGGGGTCTTGGTTCGACCACTTCGAGTGGTCGAAGGAGAAGTAATCGTCTGGTTCGACCCTTGTAAATGGGCGAACCAGGGAAGTGGAATTTGAGGAATTCCCTTCGACCAGACAGGGCTCATTCGACCCTGTAAAAGGGTCGAAGGAGACCACCTTCGACCAATGAATTGGGGCGAAGGAGGATTAGTATAAATACCAACCTTTGTCATTTTTCATCATTTCACAAACCCTAACCGTCCCAAAACGCTCTCAAACGATCTTAAACACTAAGGAAGGAGTTTTTGTTCTTCTTTTTCATAATCTAACCTATCTACAACATCTAAACAAGAATCCAAGGTGTGTTCATAATCCTAAACCTTTTTAAAAGCATTTTAATTCGTTTTCATCTAACCCTAATCGTCCAGATCTGTTCTAAGGGTGTTTTTATGATTAAAAACCTTTTAAACATCTTTCTAAATCAAAACATGATCATTTAACATAGGTTTTCATGATGAATAACATATGTAAATTGTGTATTATGTGGTTTTATGTGTTGTTCAATGATTTGCTACTATATCTATGATAGAAACATGATATAGGATTGTTATTAATGTGGAATATTGTTGTCTAGGGTTAGGATTGGATATGATGATATTTGGGGGTTTTATTGGATTAAAACTTGATGTATGAATATTTATGATCAATAGAATGGATAAGAAAGATCGGATAATCGACAAACTGAGTATTTTAAGCTAAGCATGAATCGATTTCAAAAGTTTCCAAATTGGGTAAATTATTCATGCATGAAAGTGATGTTTCCATAATCTTTACCATTTTGGGAAAGGGCTGAAACGGACGTATTATCGGGGGAAATCGGTGGGGTTTTGTAGGGATAAGTTACCCATGCTTGACTGCTGTGTTTGATGATGTTTCGAGTCGTTTTGAATGTGTTTGAAGCGTTTTTAGGAAAAATTGCACAACAGGGGCGAACCTGGCCTCCTTCGACCGATCGAAGGTGCGAAGGAGGAAAACCAGGGTCGAACCTGGGTTTTGTTGGGCGAATGAGGTAAAACGGGCGAAGGAGACATCAAACGGTCGAACGAGATGTAAACCGGGCGAAGGAGACTGAAAAGGTGTGAAGGAGGCTTAAAACTGACTGGTTCGACCGTTCTGATGCAGAAATGAGATTTTTGATACAAACTAAGTGTTTTATGCTTGAACCTTGTGTGTAATCTATGTGTACTTGATTAGTTAGGGTAATGGGTCACCAACGGGATGTCGGGTCGGTCTAGTGTATCGGTTAAACATTTAAAAACATTTTAAAACATACTTGGTTACGATCTGGACAATCAGGGACTAGATAACCTTATGGTTATTAGTCAGAGCACTTATGTGAACATTTTGATAGATCTCCGTGTACCGTGTTTCAGGTGTTGGTGCCAATCCACCCCCACTTCAGTGCTCTTATAAGAAGTTTCGGGACTGTCAGCCCCATAGCTTCGCTGGAACTGAGGGAGCGGTGGGACTTCTCCGATGGCTGGAGAAGGTGGAATCTGTGTTTGTTATGTGTAACTGTCCTGCTGGGGACCGGGTGAAGTATGCTACTGCGACATTCGAGGGGCCTGCACTGTCGTGGTGGAATGCTACTACACAGAACATGGGATTGGGGGAGGCTATTGCTATGCCTTGGGCGGAGTTCGTGCAGCTGTTGAGAGGTGAGTACTGTCCGAGAGAGGAGATACAGAAGTTGGAGCATAAGGTCTGGAGTTACAAGATGGTTGGATCGGAGATTGAGGAGTACACTGTGAGGAGGAACGAGCTGGCGGTGTTGTGTCCCGATTTACACACACCCGAGTACAGGAGGATCGAGCACTATGTGTCTGGACTAGTGCCCGAGATTGCTGGGTTGGTGGCTGCTGGGAATCTTCCCACTATTGCTGAAGTTGTCCGATCAGCTCATCGGATGACTAACCTGAAGGTGGCGGAAGGCGTTTTGCCACCCAAGGGTGCTACTGTGAAGGTTGCTGAGGGGAACAAGAGGAAGTGGGAGAGTGTGGGGAAGAGTGTGGTGCCAGCTCAGCCGGCAAAGAAGTTTGAGTCATCTGGGTCTTCTTCTGGACAGAAGACGAGTGGGTATGTTGGGAAGCATCCCAAGTGTAGCAAGTGTGGTTTTCATCATTCTGGGAGTTGTGATAGGGCTCGTTGTCATCGGTGCCATCAGTTGGGGCACCATGCTAAGGATTGCAAGGTGGCACTCACCCCAACTCAGACTCCTGCGGCTACTCCTGCTCCTGCTGCTCAGGGGACTCAGGGGAGGCAGGGGTGTTATAACTGTGGTGACACGGGACATTTCAAGCGTGATTGTCCCAAACTGAAGCAGGGCGATAATGGGAGGGGCGGGAACGGTAACGGGAACAACGGCGGCGGAGGCAGGACTGCACGTGCTTTCGTCATTGGATCTGCGGAGGCTAGGCAGGATCCCGACACAGTTACCGGTACGTTCCTTCTTAATGATCGCTATGTTTCTGTCTTGTTTGATTCTGGTGCCGATAAGAGTTTCGTATCTTTGGATATTAGTCAATTGCTAGATATAGTACCCACACCTTTAGAGGCTAAGTACTTAATAGAATTGGCCGATGGTAAAAAAATCGAAGCGACACACACCCTTAGGGAATGTCGCTTGGAACTGTCGGGTTTGTCTTTCCCCATTGACCTTATGCCGGTACCCTTGGGTAGTTTTGATGTCGTGGTTGGCATGGATTGGTTATCGTTGTATCGCGCGGAGATCGTTTGTTTTGACAAGGTTATTCGGATCCCTCTCCCTGATGGAGAGATTCTTTCGGTTCGTGGCGAGAAAAGCGGTGCTCCGCTGAGTATCATTTCCAGCATGAAAGCCCGTAAGTATCTTCGGAAGGGCTGTTCGGCCATTCTGGCACTTGTTAACGTTTCTACTGACGATGAGAAGAAGATCGAGGATATTCCGGTGGTTCGTGACTTTTCTGATGTGTTTCCTGATGATTTACCTGGTCTTCCTCCCCATCGTCAGGTTGAGTTTGGTATCGATCTTACTCCGGGCGCTGCTCCTATTGCCCGAGCTCCGTATCGTCTTGCACCTCCCGAGATGCAAGAGTTGTCCAGCCAGTTACAGGAACTCTTGGAAAAGGGTTTCATTCAACCGAGTTCTTCCCCGTGGGGAGCTCCTATTTTGTTTGTGAAGAAGAAGGACGGAAGTCTTCGCATGTGTATTGATTATCGTGAGCTGAACAAAGTGACCATCAAGAATCGTTATCCTCTTCCTCGCATTGATGATCTCTTTGACCAGCTTCAGGGCTCCAGTTACTATTCGAAGATTGATTTGCGGTCCGGTTATCACTAGTTGCGCGTCAGGGAAGCTGACATTCAGAAGACTGCCTTTCGCACTCGTTATGGCCATTTTGAGTTCTTGGTCATCCCTTTCGGTCTCACTAACGCACCGGCGGTGTTCATGGATTTAATGAACCGCGTTTGTAAACGTTACCTTGATAAGTTCGTCATCGTGTTCATTGACGACATTCTGATTTATTCCAAGAACAAGGCGGATCATGAGGAACATCTGCGGTTGGTCTTGGAACTTTTAAGACAGGAGCAGTTGTATGCTAAGTTCTCAAAGTGTGATTTTTGGTTACGTGAAGTTCAATTCCTAGGACATGTGGTGAATGAACTGGGAATTCGTGTCGATCCGGCTAAGATCGAAGCTATTAAAGACCGGGAAGCACCAAAGACGCCATCTGAGGTGCGGCAATTCCTAGGTCTTGCGGGTTATTATCGTCGTTTCATTGAGGGATTTTTGAAGATCGCTCAACCCCTCACTGCTCTTACCCAGAAGGATCGAAAGTTCGACTGGGATGAACCACAAGAATCAGCATTTCAGATGCTGAAGCTTAAACTTTGTTCTGCTCCTATCTTATCCTTGCCGGAGGGTACCGATGATTTCGTTGTGTACTGTGATGCTTCTATTCGTGGTCTCGGTTGCGTGTTGATGCAACGCGGGAAGGTTATTGCTTATGCTTCTCGCCAACTCAAAGTTCATGAGAAGAACTACACTACTCATGACTTGGAACTGGGTGCGGTAGTCTTTGCGTTGAAAATCTGGAGACATTACTTGTACGGTACCAAGTGTGAAGTATATACCGATCACAAGAGTCTTCAGCATATTTTCGACCAGAAGGTGTTGAACATGCGGCAGCGTCGCTGGGTTGAACTCCTGAACGATTATGAATGTGCTATCAAATACCATCCTGGCAAGGCGAACGTTGTGGCGGACGCCTTGAGCAGGAAGGAGTCTGCGAACCCTCGCCGTGTTTGAGCCTTACAACTCACCATTCATTCGTCGTTGCCTGACCGAATCCGTTCTGCACAATTGGAAGCCCTGAAGGAGGAAAACCTTAAGGCTGAAACTATGCACAATGCTGACAAGCATCTTGAGCTCAGGACCGATGGCTTACACTATTTTGCGGGACGTGTTTGGGTCCCATTATTCGGGGGATTGCGCGAGCTTGTTTTGGATGAAGCTCACAAATCCCGGTATTCTATCCACCCTGGCTCCGATATGATGTATCAGGATTTGAAGATACTTTATTGGTGGCCAAACATGAAGGCTGATATAGCTTCTTACGTCAGCAAATGTTTGACTTGTGCTAAAGTCAAGGTGGAGTAACAGAGGCCGTCTGGTCTCCTGCAACAACCAGAGGTTCCAGAATGGAAGTGGGAACGAATCACGATGGATTTTGTCACCAAGCTGCCAAGGTCGCCTAGTGGTTATGATATGATCTGGGTGATTGTTGACCGGCTGACAAAATCGGCACGTTTTATACCTATTAAGGAAACCGATGGACTCGAATGGTTGGCTCGACTTTACCTTAAGGAGGTGGTTGCTCGGCACTGGGTGCCTGTTTCTATTATCTCTGATCGTGATTCTCGTTTCGCTTCGCGTTTCTGGAAGGCTCTGCACAAGGCTTTGGGTACTCAGCTGGATATGAGTACGGCTTATCATCCGCAAACTGATGGACAGAGTGAGCGGACGATTCAAACCTTGGAGGACATGCTTCGGGCATGTGTGATCGATTTTGGCAAAAGTTGGGAGATCCACCTGCCGTTAGTGGAGTTCTCCTACAATAACAGCTATCACTCTAGCATCAAGGCAGCTCCGTTCGAGGCTTTTTACGGACGGAAATGTCGATCACCACTTTGTTGGGCCGAGGTGGGCGAGAGCCAGCTCACTGGTCCGGAACTCGTGTACGAAACTTCGGAGAAAATCGTACAGATCCGTCAACGTTTGGCTGCTGCACGGGATCGTCAGAAGAGCTATGCCGATCGCCGTCGAAAACCTTTAGAGTTCCAGGTTGGGGACAAAGTACTTCTGAAAGTTTCACCATGGAAGGGCGTCATACGCTTTGGAAAGCGTGGCAAGCTTAACCCTCGTTATGTCGGACCATTCGCAATCCTGGATCGGATTGGACCGGTGGCATACTGACTTGTTTTACCGGCGGAGCTCGGTAGTGTGCACAACGTCTTCCATGTGTCTAACTTGAAGAAGTGTTTGGCTGATGAATCTCTCATTGTACCACTGGAAGAGATCAAGGTTGATGATCGTCTTCGCATTGTGGAGGAACCTGTCGAGATTCTCGACTACAAGATTCGTAGCCTTCGTCGGAGTTCACATGGGAACGGGAGGATCAGATGAAAGCTAAGTATCCTCATCTTTTTCCGAAGCGCGCGTTTGAGTCAAGGCATGTTACTGCTGAAACGGAATGAATCTCGGGTCGAGATTCCTTTCAACACGGGGATGATGTGACATCCGGTAATTTTCTTTTCGTTTTGTTCTTTTCGTTTCTTTCTTTTTGGGGCTTTGCGCAATTTTCGGGACGAAAATTCTTTCAACGTGGGGATGATGTGACACCCGGCATGTTCGGCTTAAACATATTAGTAACATCTAAGTCTACCTTAGCGAGAAACGTTTATAAACAAACTTAACTGGGTTAGTTGAGTCGGGTCAAGTTAGGATTGTCCAGGGTACAATGATCTGGAGGATCATTGGGAGTCGTTTTGGTAATACACTAGTACCGGGTTCCGTTGTTGGTGACATTACATGAACTAATTAAGTATATGTGTAGATTATGGGTCGTGTGGTGGATTATATACATAGATGTGTTTAAATGATGTGTAAATGATTATCTGTGCTTAAATGTGTTAAATATAGACTAAGGATGCATGCTTATGTGTTAAGATGTGTTAGAATGCGTTAAACACGACAAACTGGAAAACTAGTCAAAAAGGGGTCTTGGTTCGACCACTTCGAGTGGTCGAAGGAGAAGTAATCGTCTGGTTCGACCCTTGTAAATGGGCGAACCAGGGAAGTGGAATTTGAGGAATTCCCTTCGACCAGACAGGGCTCATTCGACCCTGTGAAAGGGTCGAAGGAGACCACCTTCGATCAATGAATTGGGGCGAAGGAGGATTAGTATAAATACCAACCTTTGTCATTTTTCATCATTTCACAAACCCTAACCGTTCCAAAACGCTCTCAAACGATCTTAAACACTAAGGAAGGAGTTTTTGCTCTTCCTTTTCATAATCTAACCTATCTACAACATCTAAACAAGAATCCAAGGTGTGTTCATAATCCTAAACCTTTTTAAAAGCATTTTAATTCGTTTTCATCTAACCCTAATCGTCCAGATCTGTTCTAAGGGTGTTTTTATGATTAAAAACCTTTTAAACATCTTTCTAAATCAAAACATGATCATTTAACATAGGTTTTCATGATGAATAACATATGTAAATTGTGTATTATGTGGTTTTATGTGTTGTTCAATGATTTGCTACTATATCTATGATAGAAACATGATATAGGATTGTTATTAATGTGGAATATTGTTGTCTAGGGTTAGGATTGGATATGATGATATTTGGGGGTTTTATTGGATTAAAACTTGATGTATGAATATTTATGATCAATAGAATGGATAAGAAAGATCGGATAATCGACAAACTGAGTATTTTAAGCTAAGCATGAATCGATTTCAAAAGTTTTCAAATTGGGTAAATTATTCATGCATGAAAGTGATGTTTCCATAATCTTTACCATTTTGGGAAAGGGCTGAAACGGACGTATTATCGGGGGAAATCGGTGGGGTTTTGTAGGGATAAGTTACCCATGCTTGACTGCTGTGTTTGATGATGTTTCGAGTCGTTTTGAATGTGTTTGAAGCGATTTTAGGAAAAATTGCACAACAGGGGCGAACCTGGCCTCCTTCGACCGATCGAAGGTGCGAAGGAGGAAAACCAGGGTCGAACCTGGGTTTTGTTGGGCGAATGAGGTAAAACGGGCGAAGGAGACATCAAACGGTCGAACGAGATGTAAAACGGGCGAAGGAGACTGAAAAGGTGCGAAGGAGACTTAAAACTGACTGGTTCGACCGTTTTGATGCAGAAATGAGATTTTTGATACAAACTAAGTGTTTTATGCTTGAACCTTGTGTGTAATCTATGTGTACTTGATTAGTTAGGGTAATGGGTCACCAACGGGATGTCGGGTCGGTCTAGTGTGTCGGTTAAACATTTAAACACGTTTTAAAACATACTTGGTTACGATCTGGACAATCGGGGACTAGATAACCTTATGGTTATTAGTCAGAGCACTTATGTGAACATTTTGATAGATCTCCGGTAGAGGGATTATCAAGGGCTAAACATCTTTACTTGTAATTGAAGAACGCTATCTAAGGTGAGTTCACGGCCCCACTTTTACTGCTTTAACTTTTGGGGGAGAAAACATGCGCTAAACGGTTTTTGTAACATATGTCAGACTATGGTTTTAACTTTATATTGCTATACGATCTTTTGGAAAGTCCCGGGGGAAACCATGAATGTGCGGGGATGCACAACGGGGGAAATGTGGATAGATCTATTGGGCGTGACCTGCCCCACTCGTCGGCTTGGAGGGCCGGTCGGGTGCATATTGTCTCGAACAGGAACATCATCATGCTGAACATACGGGCTGCTTAAACATGCTAAACATTGCTAAACGTGTCTAGTAATGGTTTCCAATCGTAGTAGTAATGAAACATACGCCTAGCTAGCGTACTTGGTAACATTGATATAGTATGGACATGGTAACGTTTTGGTAACATTTTGAACAAACCTGTGAACTCACCAGCATTATATGTTGACATCTTTTTTGGCATGTTTTTCTCAGGTCGCTAAGGTAGCAATGAACGGAACTAGGCGCACGGGTCTGCATTGGCGTCTAGGCATAGTTGCACGTTTTGTAATTAAAGTATTTTGAACAACTTTTGAGATGATAGCATAGTTGATTAAATGCTACTGAACCGCTTCCGCTTATTAAATTAATGGTTATGTCTATTTACATTTTTCATATAGAGTTGTTTATTGTGATCGTTGACTTGGATCCTGGTTTGTCATGCGCCTTGCGGTAAAACCCCGTAAGTGGAAATTTGAGGGTGTGACAACAGCGCCCCAACTTCCTCATCAAAATGTCGATACGTGTTGAAGAACCATCTATCGTAAACAACTTCCGCCTTTTGCAAGATCACAAAACAAATTACAATATAAGTAAGCTATGGATTACAAACCTAATAACATCAGTAAATAGAGTGAAAAAACTAAAACTAAAAAAATTTTCCTTGTACATTACCCATGATTAGATCCAAAGCAAAATATTCCACAAAGAACTGTGACGCAATAATTTTGATCTTCCAAACAATTAGTGGGCTCGAACTATCAATTAATAATCATCATAAACCATACTTCATTTTGGCATTCGTTCAAACAACTAATGTGCAAAACAATTCAACCATATTCAACACAGTATGAGTAAACAATTTCTCTAAACAATTGACTAATGAGTTGTAGCTAATAAGGAACAAAGATAAACATATTGCCATGTCGAATTAAAAAAAATAATAAAAAGCAATAATACATACAAGTTTCTTTGAATCGGTTTGCCAAAGGAAACCTAATTTACACTTTCATCTTCAGCCAGAAACAAATCGCCATCTGGAGAAACTTCTTCTAAATTTCCATTAGATATGCTAAATTTTCCGTTTTAGGGAATTTGAGGGAAACGATTTATGGGTGGTTTTGTGGAGTGAAGAAAGTGACACGAAGAGGTAAATGATTGAATTGTAAGGTAGGGTAATTGAATGCAGAATTCATTCCCATTCAATTGAAGGATGATAATGGTAATTGCCGGTGATGGTAACCGACGTCGATCATCAATGTTCAGCGTCTTAAAAGAAAAACAAAGAGGCACGTCTTAAGCCCTTTGGGGTTTGAGTGCATTAGATGGTTATACATGTAGATGGTTAAAAGGGTAAGGATGGAAGCAATTGTTAAGTTTTAACTAAAAGATACATGTAAATTTACCATGTTACCCTTCTAAGTGTCTTAAATTCCACATAAGTGACTAATCTACCCTTATCAAATAAGCTTTATTCTCTTATACTTGTTGCTTTAAAAATTATACCCATGTCAAAATTCCAATATGGTACATCACTCCTCCTTTATAATGTGTTATAGATTATAGATAAAAGAAAACGTATATGCTGACGTGGCGTGCAATGGAGGCCTCAACCTCCCATTGAGAGTGCCACGTGTCATCATAAGTGAAAGATTTTAGTGTTTTTGAACTATTTCCTTTTTTAATTAAAAAAAAGATAAACATAAAACCCTAAATTAAATTGAGTTATTTTAGAAAAAAAAGAATTTAAAAATAAATTTAAAATTTTCTCTCTCATGTTTCCTCCCATAATTTTTAAACGTTTATATCTTTTATATACGAGATTTTTTAAAGAAAAAAATTACACCAAATTAACGAGCGTTTTATTATCTTTCCAACGAGTACCATAGTCCTTTATAAAAACGAAGAAAAATCGACTATTTTTTGTGAGGTTTCATTCATACAGGAAAAAAACACACAAAGTGTTCATGTTATTCATTAATCATGTTTTTTTTTCTTTTAAACCAGGTTCTTATCTACGATGTTGAAAATCAGCCAAATCGCCATGTTATCATTGGAATTTTACTAGGTATACTTCATCAAGAGAAGTTAGGAGAAAGAATCGCGCAACACTGCAACACATGGTGTCACCTTATAGCAAGGTTATTTTTTATTTATTTAATTACAAGAGTAATAATTATTACTATTAGTATTAGTATTATTAGAATGGTTATATTTTTCAACCCCGGGACACTCCCGAAAAGAATTGATAGTTGCTGACGTGGCGTTCAATGGTGGCCTCAACCATCTCTTGATTATGCCACGTGGCATAATGAGATGCAATGATTACAACTTCCAACTTAAGTGTTTGTTTAGTTGATTAGGTTAGGAATTATAAGAGTCATTAGAATATGAGAAATTAGAGAGATGTGATGGGTTTTTTAATAGTTGTAGCTTACATAAGTGATTCTTTAGATGATTACTGATTAGGTTTTAGATTAGCGAATATGAGTTATTACTAATTAGAATACTATGAACATGCAATGATTAAGAGATTTTGTGGTTAGTTAACTTGAGACATTTGCAATAGGTTATCACGTAAAATTAGATTTTTCAATCCCGGAACCCTCCCGGGGTAATCAGTTAGTTTCTATATATACATAAATAGTCATATTTGTTGTCAAATATGCACACATATACAACGATCTCACAATACTATTCCCATATGACAACGGAAAACTATCAATCCTAAACGCAACATTCTATAACGTATAAGATTGTACCAGTTTATACCCCGGGAGCGTCCCGGGTTGAGAAATCTAAGTAAAGTGAATAAAATTAGAAGTATCCAAACTATAAAAATGGCATCTGCCAATATATGATTAATGAATATTATTATTATAAACAAATCTCTGCCCTAAGTTATCATATTTTAATATAAAAAAAGGGTAATTGGGTCGGGTGTCACCTAATCCCAGGCCCGACCAAACCCACAATTTTTTTAAACTAATTTCAAACCTGACACAATACCTGCCCGGTTACAAAAAATAGTCGTTTTTTTCTCCGTTTTTTATATAGCACTATGGTACTCATTGGAAACATAATAAAACGCTCGTTAATTTAGTGTGATTTTTTTCTTTAAAAAATCTCGTATATAAAAGATATTAACATTTAAAAGTTATGAGAGGAAAAATGAGAGAGAAAATAATAAAGTTTTAATAATTATATTTTGTAAATTAGGTATTTAATAGATTATATTAAAACGTATTTAAACCATTTTAATTGGTTTAGAGTTGCCACATTACATCCTATGTGGCATCTCTCAAAAGAGAGATTGCATAATATTATGACATATCATTAAAAATGCTTTGGTTTATTATATATATATATATATATATATATATATATATATATATATATATATATATATATAGATGAGAAAGTATACGGTATAAAGCCCCCTTAAAATAAGAAGCGTAAGAAGCCACCAGAGATTGACACCTGTCAATCTAACCTAACCATAGTTAACCCCTAATTAAACCTATTTTCATCTTCCCTGTCCTGAAACGTAACAAAGCAATCTAGATCTGACCACCACAACCAACACCACCACCACCACCGCCACCGAATCACCACCCGACACCACCACGTCATCCTTCAGAAGCGACTTGAAGAAAAGAAAAAGAAAAAAGAAAAGAAAACACGAACTGCAAAACTCGTGGCGTTCCAACCGGAAACCGTCTTCGACATCACAGAGACAAATGGTGCTTGAAATGTTGAGTCAGCAAGTGATTTAGGAGTGTGAAGAACTCACATTCGTAGGAAATGATGAGACACCCTTGAGGTCTTTAGGAGGTGAACAACCAGCTTGAAATGATGAGACACCCTTGAAGTCTTTAGGAGTGTGAAAGAACTCAGTTTGGTTGAAAATAGTGGTATCATAAGAGTTGAAACAGACGCACCTTATGACAGGGAGTGAAAATGGCTTGGATAAAGATGAGTGGCTTTGGATAAAGATAGAGGGCGTCTGACTTTAGTAAGGTGCGTTTGTTTTTTTGGTAAAGGTGCGTTTGAATTTTGTTGGGTTTTTTTTTTTTTTTTTTTTGTAAAGGTGCGTTTGAATTTTGTTGGGTTTTGATGAGTTGAAGGTTTCAATTGGGTTGCAAAAGAAAGAAAACAAACACAAGCTAGAACACAGGCGATTTGTGATAAACACTTATCACGAATCTTTTTATTATTATCAAAACAAACAACCAAAACAAAACTCAAAACCAAAGACCCGATACAAAATTCCAATGAATAAAACAAATGCAGACACCTACCTTTATACTAAACAAACCTTGTATAAAAAGAAAACTAAATCCTATTTGACTTAGGATAGGACTCTTAATGATAATACTAAATAATTAAAACAAAATTTAGATAACTACTAAATTTCAAACTTAAGCAAATCTCATTGCAGTAGCCGACTTTAGTTCATTGCAGCCCAATCCTCATTATTTCAATTTAAACAACCAACTTTATCCATATACTTTGACCCGATCCATCTTCAACATACGAGCTAACCCGGGTCAAACAATTAAACGAGCCAACAATCACCCCCCTAATTTTTGACCCGTATCATTCCATCCTTTCACGCCAAACTTTTGCCTCGACAATGCTTTAACAACTATACGAGCTTGTTGTTCTTCCCCGTTTTCACGCTCAATTTCGATCAACTCTTTCTCGACAAAATCTCTAACAAAACGATATTGGTTCTCAACATGTTTGCTTCGCCCGTGAAAAACGGGATTTTTCATCAACTTGATAACGGACTTGTTGTCGATCTTGAACCTTTCATGATCTTTTGCACAACCCATCAAATCTGAAAATAAATTTTGCAACCAAATATCTTGCCATGTCGTTGTTGTACCAGCCACAAAATTCGCCTCATTTACCCGCTTATTAACAAAGTCTTCGGCAACAAATAAAGAGTGAACCGGTCGATTGATTTGACCCGTTTTCTCATAAATATCATCAAGCGATTTAACACGTCTTTCCGGCGTATCAACGAACTCTTCTTGATCAGTTAATAATTTTTCTGATGACGATACCACAGGTCTTTGTGCATCGGATGGGTGTAAGCTAGACTCATGAAAATTAGAATCACCCTCATCTAATGCGATTTGTGTATCAACAGCCGTTACAACCTGATAATGAATTGTTCCTTTTGCCAATGTGGTCTTAGTTGACAATGGAGTTGGCACATCCACTTCCGTACAAAAAGCATCATGTCCTTCCACTATGGAATCTTCCCAATCATGCTCACTGTTACCATGTTTTTCAACATGCTTTGACCAATCAAATATTTCTTTTCCATCAAATTCTACATCCAATGCATCCTCATTATTATTTGACTTATCCAAGTATAGTGACCAATCGTAATACTTTTCTTCATGAAAGTTTGCATCTCCCGAATCCATACTCAACATATCTTCAAACGACACCTTTTGGTTGATTTGATTATCGAGTTCTGTAGAGCGATTCTGAACCTCAATCATGTGATTAGAATCACCGTAATCCAAACACCACAAACCCGTCTCCGTATCGCAATCGCCATGAATCATACAATCAACATCTTCATGGACCTGTTCGTTAAGAAACACACGATCATCTTCCTCCTCTATCGCAACTGTCATGAAAAGTTGCTCGTTCACCTCTTCAGTTTCAACTATATTGGCCTCTTCCTTTTCCGTCGAGTTGTCCGGGCATTCGCTTGCGTAATGACCCAATTTTTCACAATTGTAGCACGTAACATTCGAATTATCTTTGCATTCGTTTGCGTAATGACCCAACTTTTCACACTTATAGCAAGTTACCTTCGACTTATCTCGACTCGATGAACCTCCGTGACGACTTTGGGAACCCGACGAGCCTTCGCGGCCTCGTCCTCTACCCCGACCCATGTCGGTGTTTCTTTTCTCACGCCTTTCTAACCGAGAAAACAACAACTTGTTTTGATTCTCCTCAACAGTCTTTCGAATCTTCGTTCTTTCTTCAAACGCCTTAAGTCGTCCAATCGCCTCTTCAAACGCGAGTGTTTCGAGGTCAGTTGTTTGCTCAATCACGGCTGCAATAGGTAAATACCTATCAGGAACCGAGTTAAGCAATTTTTTCACAAGAATTTCGTCTTCCAAAGTAGACCCGAGACTTTTGTATTTTGTTTTCACGCTTGACAGTTTACCTGCAAACTCTTCAATTGTCTCGGAATCATTCATCTGCAGGCCTTCTAATTCGCTCCGAAGGGTTTGTAGACGAGCCTTTTGGACTCGATCCGCACCCAAATAACGTACCCGAAGTGCCTCCCATACATCTTTCGGGTCTCGATGTTTTGCAACTTGAAGCAGAACATCTTCGGGAATCGACTGGAAAATTAGAGCCTTAGCAGTGTTCTTCAACTTCTTGTCGACGGCATTACCGGTCACCGAATCTATGGTTTCCTCTAAGCCATGTGCCGCCAACACCGTTTCCATCATGATGGACCATGCGGTGTAGTTTGTCGCTGTTAATCTCGGGCATCTCAAAGACACACTACCCGAATCTTTGATAACATTAACCACTTGTCCGTCTTCACCGTCGGCCATCTTCTAGCAAACTCTAGATCACTGATGCGAGACTCCTATGTAATCGAGTGTTAGCCGATCACACAACTTCAACCTTGAAGCTCTGATACCAATTGAAGGTTTCAATTGGGTTGCAAAAGAAAGAAAACAAACACAAGCTAGAACACAGGCGATTTGTGATAAACACTTATCACGACTCTTTTTATTATTATCAAAACAAACAACCAAAACAAAACTCAAAACCAAAGACCCGATACAAAAATCCAATGAATAAAACAAATGCAGACACCTACCTTTATACTAAACAAACCTTGTATAAAAAGAAAACTAAATCCTATTTGACTTAGGATAGGACTCTTAATGATAATACTAAATAATTAAAACAAAATTTAGATAACTACTAAATTTCAAACTTAAGCAAATCTCATTGCAGTAGCCGACTTTAGTTCATTGCAGCCCAATCCTCATTATTTCAATTTAAACAACCAACTTTATCCATATACTTTGACCCGATCCATCTTCAACATACGAGCTAACCCGGGTCAAACAATTAAACGAGCCAACAGATGAGTGCGTCCAAAATTTTCAATGATTGATTCCAAACTTTTAATGAGTGCGTTTGAAATTTTGATGAGTGCGTCTGAAATTTTTTAATGAGTGCGTCTGAAAATTTGATGAGTGCGTCTGAGATCTTAAAAAGGCTCTGTTTTTCACCAACTTCATCATCTTCCTCTGCAACTCTTTTTAACCTAAATTTTATGTTTAATCATCCTTAATGAAACAAAATCCAGATTATTCGACAACTATTACAATTCATAATTGTATGATTAGTTTAATTCTCTGTTTTTGAATATTATTTAGATCAAATACTGATCTTACGGTTTTCGTTCATTGTAACCGATTTTTTTTTTAAATTGTGTAATCATTCTGAACATGAATCGATCTGAAAACGATGAAAAATCAGTGTTCAAATTAGTTCTATTACGATTTGAAAAAAAAAATTAGACGGGTTTTTTTTCTTATTTTACCCTTGGTTAGTTTAACCCAAGTATGATTAGGGTTTTTAATCTGCATCCTTAATCTAATGGCTGATATTGCTTCTTACGTTAAGAAGCTTTATACGTTAGCCTCACCCTATATAGATATATAGATTCTATACAAACTAGTCATATAAGGGGATAAATGTTTTTAAAAATAAAGCTCTATATTGACATATAGAAAGTGAAAGGGTGCGTGATAACCAAATGAGGTGTCCTAATAACTAAACCCTTAATAGAAATAAAAAAAAAAAAAAAGTGTACCGTAAAAACAACAGTTTTTAAAAATAAAAATAAAATCCTTTTTATTACCTTTTTTTTTTGAGGACTCCTAATAACTAAACCCTCAAACTCTATATTTTGGTTTTGTGTTGTAAAAACTTCAAGATAATCTTCATATGAATTTACATTCAAATTCGTAAACTTTGTTTTCTGAAAGTTAGTCTTTAATTATTTGATTAACTAGTCGTTTGTTTATCTCAATCTGTTACCATATGCGGTCGTCATTCTTTCTAGACATGTTTTCTTGGTTTTTGGGGGTCCTACTGAAGAGGGCCACAATGATCAAGTTCTATCCAAGCATGATGTAATGACTAATTACATATTAGTTGGATGTTGGGTGGTTCAAGAAACGATGTTGCGGTATGATGCTTACCACACAAAAGTGATATATGTTGAAATCATCAAGATAACACATAAGATTAATGGTTGTGCGGTGAAGCAAAGCAATCCAAATTGCTATTTTAGATTCATATAATATATAAACATCTATTCCTTATTAGTTTGTGCATTATCCTATAAAAAACATCAATCAATGTTTATTTTATACAAAAGATAAAAGTGACTTTCATATTATCAGAAATTTATCAAAGGTTCCATGTAATATACAGATACGCCATAGAATAATTGCAATAAACATGAAATATATCCACAAGATTAATCAAAAACCACCGCATCCACCGCCACAACCACCACCGCAGCCAGCAGCATCCGAAGCAATATCCGCGATCAACAACCCACCGAGGGCACCTCCTAACAAACCGGCTCCCAACCCCATACCAAGTCCATTTTTCTTTGGAGGCTTTTGTGGCTGCTGAACAGGCGGATACCCATATCCCGGTTGTGGAGGGTAACCAGCGTACCCTGGGGGTGGTGGAGGAGGATAACCATATCCTGGTTGCTGTTGATAGGCGTATCCGAGTTGTGGCTGAGGTGGAGGGTAATACCCACCTGGCGCAACATATGGCTGTTGGTATCCAGAACTGGATCCAACAGCCATACCAGCCGGATAAGCAGTAACCACCTCCTCCGCCTTCCCAGTAAACTTCTCCCCAAACTTATACGAAAAACTCAAATTCCCTTTCGGCTTTCCTGACGGCGTCTTCACCTGATAACTAACAAGCTTCTCCGACGTCCCCTCATTCGATACTCCGTCCAAAAGATCTTTAATCGGCACATGGGCAACTCCAACATCCTTATCGCCGAACGTCCCGTCATGCTTAATCTCTACAACAAGCGTTAGACGGTTCTGTAATCCTGCAGTTTCATCAATGGTAAACTTCATCGGAAAATTCCAAGACGGGTCCGAACCGCCGTCTTTGTCAACCGGGGTTTTGAGCTTCTGACTCTTCCCGGCACCGGTGATGTAAACGACTGCGTACACATCCATTTTCCCGATCAGACTAGCTTTCTTCAGCCCCTTTGCAGAGATGAGGGTGATGTCTAAGGTTCTGTACTCCATGATTGTTTGCTCAATTTGAAATTGTTATGAACTAATGATTAATGAAACCAAAGAATATATAGACTTTGTGTTAACCGACTCTTGGGTAAGGAAACAGCATGGAAGGTGGCGACATAGATGATCTTAGCGATTAAGATAATAACTATAAAACGCGCCAATTTGGGATTATCCGTAACTGCCGTGTGAAGTCTAATGCTTGTTGCAACTAAAATTTGAGACCGAGTTACGTCCGTGTGGGTTGGAAAGTTGGAATTAACTTTCTTTTCTGGTTTTCTTCAATTTAATCCATTAATTAATTTAGAGAGTTACGGGTTGTTTGGTAGCCTCTTAATCAGCCTCTTAATCATTCAGGTCTGAATCATTCAACATTCAGACTGTTTGTTTCAACATCTGAATGGAATGATTAAGTGCTGAACCATTAAGCTAATAAGGGATGTTGAATGATTCAGCTCTTAACCATTCAGAGTCTCTTAACCATTCAGACCACTTAATGATTCAGCACTTAATCAACCAAACAGCCCCTAAATCTATATATATATATATATATATATATATATATATATGGGTTGAGTTATTCTACAAAGGCTACAAAAAATGAGAAGTGTGAGAAGGATACAAAAAACACAATAGATCATCAAATATGACACAATAAGCCCCAAAATATAACACAGTGCCAAAAAATATAACACAATGCTGAAGAAAAAAGACACAATGAATTGAAAAAATGACACAACGATGAAAATAAGAAAAAGACACAATGGTACATAAAAGACACAATGATATAACGCATATTCTAAAAACTACAAGCTAAAACCCCAAAAAAACGAAGACCTAAAAACTAACGACGTAGGGTTCAATAAGACGATTCCAATGCCGCTTGAATGAGTTCAATCGGAGTCCGTTTGATACCCTTCCTACGACTTCCTATTTTTCTTTCACTGTGTATTTGATCCTAACCCATATATATATATATGTGTATATATGTATATATATATATATATATATATATTGCAAAGGGATTAATCCTATATGTCATACTCTTATGCAATCTCTCCTTTAAGAGATGCCACATAGGATGTGATGTGGCAAGTGTAAACCAATTAAAAAAAAGGAATAAATATGATTTAACCTAATTTATTATAATTTTTAACCTAATCTATTAAATACCTAATATACTAAATCTAAATATTAAAATTTTACTATTTTTTTTCTCATGTTTCCTCCCATAACTTTTAAACGTTAATATCTTTTATATACGGGATTTTTTAAAGAAAAAAATTACACCAAATTAACGAGCGTTTTATTATTTTTCCAACGAGTACCATAGTGCTATATAAAAAACGGAGAAAAAAATGACTATTTTTTGTAACCTGACAGGTATTGTGTCGGGTTTGGGATTAGTTTAAAAAATTGTGGGTTTGGGTCGGGTCTGGGATTAGGTGATACCCGACCCGATTACCCGAAACAACATATCCAAATACCCAAACTATATACCCGAACAATATACCCCGATCATATACCCATGAATTTTTTAACGCATCACATAACCCTTAGACTAATGCGTTCGATATTTCAATAATTAACTTTTTTTTCTTATTTCATGTTATTTCTTTTTAGAATGATCGATTACAAACTTCCGAATTCATTTGTAATGGCACTAGATTTATACCGCGACACAGAGATTCGTTTTTTTTTATATTTAAATATGATAATTTATGACAGAGTTTTGTTTAAAATAATAATAATAATGATATATTTTATAATGTCATATTATATATTTCAACCCGGGACGCTCCCGGGATAAAAACTAGTTTCTTTAATATATAAGAATTGTTACTTTTCAATATTTTAACTAGCGTACATCCTGAAAGGGCAACAAACATTTCTGCCTGACTATTTAGGAGGGTTCACACACTATAGACAGACCCTCATGACCAACCCAATGGATGGCCTATTCGTACCTCGGGCGGCTGGCGTAGTCAGGCCCACCCATGTAGTTCTCGAAACCGGGGAAAACCCAACCCCTCACCCGCCCGTAGGCACGACGGTGAAGGATTGGTAAAACCCGGGCGAGAGGTTAAAGCCGGGCGAGATCAGGACTCGAACTCATGACCATAGGCCATGAGTCATCCATAATTTCTCATTATGTCCCTCGTGTGAATCGAACCCGGGACCCTCAAGAGAGATCCTCGGTCCATTCACCAATTGAGCTACCTGTGAAGGACGAAAGTTTTCCACGATAGAAAAAATATAAAATTAAACGATAAAATATGTGTTATGATGTAACATATAAATTAATGTACTAAGATATGAAAAAGCAATAATTTTAATCATGTGAATAAAAATAAAAATATATATTAAAAAATTGTACGTTTGGATGTGAAAAGGAGGCAGAAGCAATCATTGTAGGTCGTGATTGAAGCGGTGGTCTTGAAGGTGTGACTTTTGTTGGAAAGCAGTGGTTTTATGTATTCTGCTCTGGATGAAAATAAAATTTCTATTTACTGTTTTTAGTATGATTAGTGACTTGCAAAAACATGATTAATAACACTACGGGACTTGTTGAAAGATAAAATTCCTATTTACTGTTTTTAGTATGACTACCTGAACATATTGTGTTTTTTTTCCTATATTAACAAAGAAAGTTTAGTGTAAAAAGTAATTTAACATGAAAGTATTAGAAGTATTTTGGGCCTTTGATCAAAATAAATCAATGGATGAGATTAAAAGAGGAAAAGTATACGTTGTGTTTCTAAAAGATGAAGAGAATGGCGAAATGGGTATAACCCACAATGGTTGAGTTCCACCCCATTTTTTTAACGTCTATAACTTTTTCATACGACATTATTTTTTTTAAGATACACCATAAAAACAAACATTTTATCCTCTTTCATTTGCATACCATATTGCTATACTTTAAAAAAAAAGATTTTTTTTTGCTGAGTTGATAGTACTCGCGTCTAACTATAAACACTTGATATTATTACTTGCGTTTAAACATTCTAAATGTAATAATAGTTTTTTTGTTTTTTTAGTTTGTTTCTAATATCATGGGAAAAGTTAGAAGAGCTTTACACGGGAGAACCACATTTTGTTAGTTTTATTAATTTATCGATGGAGGAAAAGGTACATAAAGTATTACTCTTATTAGTTAGTAACCTTATTTTGCAGTGTTGTTTTTGTATGTAAAAGGCTACTAAATAATAATAAACTTGATATGTATGTAAGAACTTGATATTACCTACTTGTATTTAAACAATAATAACTTGTGTCTAAATGTAAAAACTTGATATTACTTACTTGTGTTTTAGCATGTATACTTGCGTTTTAGCATGTATAACTTGCGTTTTATCATTTATAACTTGCGTTTGATCAGGTCGTTTTACCAGGTCGTCTTATCAGGTATAACTTGCATTTCTAAAACGCAAGTATACCCTCAATAAAACGCAAGTTAATCCTACACTCCATATTGTTTCTTACACTTTATACAATAAGTGACTTTTTAAGTTAGCCTCTCCCATTAACAAGAACCCACTAAAAAAGTCATTTTGTTTCGTTTTTTGTATAACACTATGGGACTCGTTGAAAGATAATAAAATGTTCATTAATTTGGTGTAATATTTTTTAAAAATGTCGTATATAAAAGTTATTAATGTTTAAAAATGATGTTGGAAAACATGAGAGAAAATAAGACTTTTGGAGGAAAATAAGAGGATGAAGCTTCACCTAGTGGCATCTTAATCAAGGGTATTTTTTGGGGCATTATATTAACACCCCCCACTTCTATTCCCAACCCCCCCCCCCAAAGCGCCTCGCTTTGGCCTCAGCGAGGCGCTTTAGTTTCTTTTTTAACTACCTCGGTCTGAGGTAAGTTATTCTTTCTGATTTGACCCCAAGCGCTTCGCTTTGGCCTAAGCGAGGCGCTTTGAATCCAACTTTTATTTTGTGGTATTTTTTGTGTTTTGAATTGGTTTTTTATTTTTTTTTTAATTTTTTAATATAATTATTGTAAAAAAATTTATAAAAATTAAAAAACAAAATAATAACCACCAGTTTTTATCGACATTGCTCCAACTCAACAAGACATTTAAGCCGAAGACACTTTCCATCCAACAGAGGGTTCACTAAAACTCAACTCAACAAGACATTTAAGCCGAAGACACTTTCCATCCAACACAGGGTTCACTAAAACTCAACTCAACTCAACAAGACATTTAAGCCGAAGACACTTTCCATCCAACACAGGGTCACTATTCATCTAAGTTTCCAACCACTAGGAAACTTATCTACTCACAGTGGTGTGGTCTACCTTTTTGCTTATGATCCAACACCAAATCTCATTATCTGTCAATGATGAAGGCAACCTGAAAACAACCGGATGGTTGGTAGCTCTAGGTAAGAACATTATGGATGAGGATTGTTTACCTTCCCATTGATTTCAAGTATGTTGCCTTCATCGTTGACAAATATCTCTCTGACAACAACTGAAGGCAACTTGGAACTATGTGATGGCCATACCGACGTGAGGGTAGTCCATTGGTATTAATGGCAAAGTGATTGTAAGGGAAGAAGAAGAGAATATTATATAATGTGGCAGAGAATGATCAGGTGTGATTAGTTTCTTTTGCAGCAAGATATGTGGCCTTCATACCTTTACGGAGGTTTGCCAGAGGGTCATTGGTCTTCAGAGTTTCCAACCCCTAATACATTCATCAAAGGATATTCATGTGAGAATGCGTAGTATAAAATTCTTTTGACAAACGTCTGGCTGATATCCAGGTGCTGGAATTGTTTACCTTCCCATTGATTTCAAGTATGTTTACCTTCCCATTGATTTCAAGTATGTTTACCTTCCCATTGATTTCAAGTATGTTTACCTTCCCATTGATTTCATGTATGTTTACCTTCCCATTGATTTCAAGTATGTTTACCTTCCCATTGATTTCAAGTATATTTACCTTTAGTTTGCTGTAGGATTGGCACGTTGTATGGCCCAATTGAAATGACACATGCAAAATGTAATGTCATGCACAATGTGTACTCACAGTGACATCGAACACTTTATATGAGTTTGATTAGCTTGAATCTCTCTGATCCATGGTATCCACTAACCGTAGCGATTATCAAAAGATTTATTTTAGGAATTGTTTGAGAATATATTTTCTGATCAAAGGATCCATACCTGAACACTTATTTGGAATGTTCCTGGTCATTACAGTAACGATCTCTTTACAATGCCGAAAACGACTATCATCACTCTATATGGATTGCTTGTTAGCGCCGATCCTACTGGCGATTTCTTTCCACAACCATTGCTCCAACATAACTTAAACCGGCTTGAGATATGAGTTTAATTAGCTTGAATCTCTCTGATCCATGGTATCCATTAACTGTGTTAGTCACCCTCATAGGGAAATCTACTCTCACACTTATGCGTAGATCAAGGAGATTGATGGATGATATCGAACAAATTGCCATAGGGTCATTGGTCTTCAGAGTTTCCAACCCCTAATACCATACAAAATGACCGTGTTTGAAAAACGGAGAGTTCTTATGGAAGTTGCTAAAATAGTTAAACAAATGTATTTGTGAATAATACATTCATCAAAAAGACCATCTCTTTGTCAGTCACCCTCATAGGAAAATCGACTCTCACACTTATGCGTAAATCAAGGAGATTGATGAAGATATTCATCAAGACCCTTACAGAGGGTCACTATTCATATACCATTGTTATTGGATGTTCATGTGAGAATGCATAGTATAACGTTAAAGAAGGACTTGTGCTATTTCTTTTCAAACCCTTCCATCGTATACCTAACACACTACAATAATTCACTATTTTATACATACAACACACCTTCATCGTTGACCATGTTGGAGCACTGTTCTTCTTGATCTTGATCTTGATCTTCACACTTTCTTTTGACAAACGTCTGGCTGACCTGAAGTTCCTTTGCAACCAGGTAGAAAGGAACTAGGTTGCAAATATAAAAATCCATCACATCACGATTTGCATCCCAGCAATAATGAGTAACCTACTAACTAACCATTCATCTTCTCTGTTTAAAGTCCTAACAAAATGTAAACCGAAAGAACAAGGCTTCAAACACTACTTTTTTCTCAAGGTAATATTATTGTAATATAATATTTCTGATCAAAAAAGGCAACGTGATTCGTTGTACTGGCTGTCAAAAGAAATCGCATGATGATAGTCGTTTTCGGCGTTATAAAGCGATCGTTACTGTAATGATAAGAAACATTCCAAACTGTAATAATCGCTACGGTTAGTGGATACCATGGATCAGAGAGATTCAAGCTAATCAAACTCAGGGCAACCCTTGTTTGATTATACTCGTGTTCAGCCTATATCAGGTTGCCTTCATCGTTGACCGATATCTCTCCGATAACAACCCTTGTTTGACTATACTCGTGTTCAACCTTTATCAGGTTACCTGCATCGTTAAGTCAAAAGCGGTCCAAATTCCATGGTTTGTTCTTCCTATGTATCATCATTTCTACATAAAAAAGGGGGGGGCTTTGATGGTTTGGATGTTGATCCATGTTTGAGGGAAAAATGAAGAGTGGGCTGTTAATGTGATTGCATTCTCATATAATATTTCTGATCAAAAAAGGTAACCTGATTCGTTGTACTGGCTGTCAAAAGAAATCGCGTGATGATTGTCATTTTCGGCGTCGTAAAGCGATCGTTACTGTAATGATCAGAAACATTCCGAATAACTATTTAATTTCAGCTTTTGTTTAACTATTTTAGCAACTTCCATAGAGAAGTTATCAATCTCACTGTCCAACAATTGAATTTTACTTGCTTGCATGAAAAGTTGTATCGGTTGTAGAAAGAAATCAACAGTCGGATCGACTGTTGATTGGTATATATAGAGCAAACCAACGATCATTCAAAAATTTAAAGTTACCGCTAACCTTTGCGCATCATCGACTACAGCAAACCGACGATCTTCCTCCATGGCACTCCTAATGGGCCTCTCTTTATTTCACCGTACGATTTGTGTTTTTGTTGCTTTTTAATAATAAGTTTTGTGTTCATCAAACCCTAACGTCTGAGCAATGATTTATTATTATTATTTTATTTATTGTTATTTTATTTCTGTTTTGAGGGTGTAATGATGATGATGGTTATGATTTGACAAACGATTTTTGAAAATATCAAGATTCGAAAATTAGTAAACATTACGAAACGCGCCAAACAGAGACCGGAAGTCCAGCATGTCGATTAGACATGCAAAAATCGTGTTTTGAAAAAATATGGGTATCAACCGTATAGTCGGATCACCACGTAGAATGATTTATGAAAGTTGAACAAATTCGGATGTTTCAACCAAAACACACAAACGACTAATACACGACCCGTAACGCCTCAAACGAATTTTGTTGTATTGGGAACAACTAAAAACATTCTAAAATGAATTAAAATTAATTTTAAATCAATAACAAGTATTTAAAATGAATTAAAACAAATTAATTTTTTTTAAAAAGGCCAAAGCGCCTCGCTTGCTAGGTGATGGGTTGATTTAAGGATGTGTATAAAAACACCCATAAGATGCATTTTAAAGATTATTCAGTGTCAAATGGTGTTGCTTTGATCTTGTTATATCATTTCAGGATTTGACAACAAAAAGGAAGCAAAAATGACGTTTTGGAGTTGCCCGGGCAAGAAACGGAGGCATACGCGAGTTGGAAAACCAAAAACGGACGTCCGAGGGAGGTTAGCGTAGGATACGCCAAAAATGGCGTATCCTACGCCAATTGCGTAGGGAGTGACCAGACAGTTAGCGTAGGCCAGCAGAATTTTGGTGAGGCTGAACAGACTTTGCGTAGGGTACGCCAAAATTGGCGTATCCTACGCTAAAAGTCAAACGGGTCCAAATGTTTCCTTTTTCAAGCCAAAACTGATGGGATCAAGTGTTAATGTCGATTTTATGATCTTTGACTGCGTGGGGAGCTGTTTTGATCTCATTTTTCAATATAAAAATCATCACCATTGAAGAGAAATCATCACACAATTATTCTACAAGCATTTTCTACACAATTTCTTGGAAGATTGAAGAACACATTTTGAAGATGATGAACACCATAGCCATGTTTGGCTAAAACTCTTGTATTACACTAGGGATGTAAGTTTTTGATACCTAAGGCTTTAACATTTGGGCATTGCATTGTTTAAACTTTTGATTAATGTTTGTATGTACTTGAATTACCAGTGTTGATTAGTGATTAATCTGATGTTGAAATCATTTCTAGTTAATTGATCTTGTGCCAATTTCTAAATGATATGAACATGGTTCCTTGCATCAACACTATCATAGGATTGTATGTTCTAAATGATGAAGTATAGTTTAGTCCATTGTGAATGTTGATAAAACTTGATACCTAAGTTTATTGAGCAATCAATCCGTTAGTACCAATTGCATTATCATTGTTTATCCAATTATGTCTAATTGTTGAAAGCCTTAGTGTTCAATTACCCAAATCCTTAGTGTAATCATCTCTATCTTATTGTTACAAGTATTATTAATCATTTCTTACAAATTTCATTTTAAGCTTCATATTAATCAACAACTATTCAATCAATTCTAAACATCAATTCATAACTCATATAAGTAATTAGCACCTTCATAATCGACAATTTCAAAGTTAACTAGGAAATACTCACTAACCACACGCTCCTTGGATTGATACCCTACTTACCCTATCTATTTAGGTTATTTAGGCTTTGTATGAACCGTGACGACCGGCTCATCAAATGGCGCCGTTGCCGGGGAGCTAGTGCGCTTAGTGTTTATTGAGTAGTTAATAGTGTGATAATCTGTTTAAATTGTTGTTTGGTTTATTTTCTACTTTTCCTTGTTACGCGGGGTGTGTTACTTGTGCAGTTTACAGGTAGTGCATGCGTACGCGACATTCGGGGAGAACTTCTCCTTTAGTGTTTGAACCGGAAATTGAACGAGTAGCAAGAAGAAACCGACAACACCGGTTAGAGGAGCCGATTCCTTCTAACTCCCAATCACCACCCATAATTCAACCTTTGTCCTTTGAAACCGTTCAAATGGCAAGCTCAAACCCAAATCGCCGTTCAGGTGAAAATAGAAGACCACCCACTCCACCTCATCCAAATCCAAACCAACAAAACCCACCTCACCAACCAATTCACAACCGAAATCCCAACACCCGAAATGTAAACCAAGGTCCTTCCATGTCTAACCGTGGCAATCCCACATTTGATCCGGTCAATCGGTACAATGAAGCCGGATATGAAGATTACGTTGAGAATATTGAAGAATTGAGGGCGAACATTAATGATGATGATCCATTCAGTGTACCAAGTTATCAATCATCAGACAGAGTTAGTGTTCATTCCTACCACTCGGGAGAAGATGAATATTCTGAAAGGGATTACAATGAAGATGATGAGGATTGGGGCTACAGAAATGTTAGTGATGATTATGGAGATGAGGAAGAGTATCACGGTGATAATAGTTCTAACGTGGGTGCAAATCGAAACAGGGACAATGATGGTTATTACAATCACGTCATTAATAATCATCAACCAAGACAAAACCCAAGAAGACATCAAATTCCCAATATTCACCAAAACCGGGGTGAAAATTTTGTGGGCCGAGCAGAAAGAAGACCTAATGGGGGAAGACAACATAGAGGTGAAGAAGAGAATGCTCCAAGACGAAGACCCCCAGTTCCAATGCAAGGAGTCAATGGTCGGTTTAGACCACTTGCATCCGAGAACGAATCACCTATTGTACCACCACCTCCAGGGAGAAGATCCTTTGATTGCAAGCCCAACTACATCAACATCATTCCGCATTTTCACGGGATGGCTAATGAAGACCCGTATGATCATTTATCCGAATTCAAGGCAATGTGTGGTACTATGGGAGGTCATAATTTTTCACTAGATGAGGTACAGTTGAGGTTATTTCGGTTTTCTCTCAAGGATAAAGCAAAGACATGGTTCCTCACCTTACCCGCACATAGCATTTACACTTGGGGAGAAATGCAACAAGTATTTTTGGATGAGTATTTCCCCAGTTTTAAAACAGATGCGGTGCGGCTAGAAATTCGTTCTTTTCAACAACTACAAGGGGAACCGCTTCATGAAGCTTTTACTCGTTTCAAGGAATTAATTCGAAAATGCCCAAACCACAATATTGACCTTTGGGAATTGGTTAGCAGTTTTGTGAATGGACTGAGCAAGGAGGAGAGAAAATATCTCAAGTCTACTAGCAATGGAACATTGCTGTCTAATCCGGAGCAAGAAGATTGGGATTTTTTGGAGCTAATGGCAAAGAATTCAAAGTCGGAGGAAGCAGCTGATCGAAGAACCAAACACCCGGTCTCTAAATCTCTTTCCGATGCAGATTCAAGTTCCAAGGACCGAATTGCTCAGTTGGAGAGAGAGTTGGCAAGAATGAAGAAACGGGAGGTGTCATCGGTACAATACCCCGTGTGTGATAATTGTGGAGACTTGGGGCATAAAGCTAGTGAGTGCTCCGGCGATATGGGTCAAGCAACCGAAGAGGTGAATCAAGTGTATGGAGAAAGGAAGTATGACATGAACTCCAACACTTACCACGCAGGCTTGAGAAACCATCCTAACTTTAGGTATGGTAATCCCGCTAACCAAATGAACCCGAATTTCCAATCGGGAAATCAAGGCGGTAGTGGGCAATATCAAGGTCGCCAAGGTGGTAATCAAGGTGGTTACCAAAGAAACAACTACAATCAAGGTGGTAACCAAGGATACAACAACAATTATCAAAGAGGTTACAACCAAGGCGGCTCTTCAAGCAATCAAGGAAACTCTTCTGGAAATCAAGGTGGTGATGAATCTTTGAGTTCAAAAATGGATGCTTTAATGAGCATGATGAAAGACGCCAACAATGACATCAAGGAAATAAAGAAAGGGAATGAGGTAAGGGATAAGTCTCACGAGGCCTTGGCTAAACAAGTGGGCCAATTAGCGGAAGAAATGGCTCAATGGAGAGGAAGCACGGGGAAGCTTCCTAGTGATACCACTATCAACCCGCAACATCAAGGTTCGAGTTCGAAGAATACTCGCAATGTTCCCATTAATAAGGTAACCGTTCTTCGTAGTGGTAAAATTATTGATAATAAAATTGAAAATAAAATTGAGCCACCATCTCCCCAATTTGTTGAAGGGGAGGTGGAAGATGTGAGTGATGAAAGTGAAAGTGAGGAGAGAACGGGTCAAAATAAAAGTAAACAAAATGTTGAAAGTTCAAAACCCGTTGAGAACAAACAAGCTCCAAAGGCTAAGGAAAAGGGTATGGAGGGTAATACCGTCCCTTATCCCGAAGCATTGTTGGAGCCATCTAAAAAAATGGTCAAGAAAAGAGGCCCGCAACAAGAAGAGTTGTGGGAAATTTTTAAACAAGTGAAAATTAATTTACCACTTTTAGATGCAATCAAACAAGTCCCCTCATATGCAAAGTATCTAAAGGACATGTGTACCCAAAAGAGAACTCATAAAATACCCAAGAAAATTGATTTAACTGAAAATGTGAGTTCTATTCTTTCGGGTTCACTTCCACCTAAGTTACAAGATCCGGGAACACCTATCATATCCATTCAGGTTGGGGAATTTAAAATGACTCGGGCGCTCTTGGATCTTGGAGCTAGTGTAAGCATCTAGCCGGGTAGTCTTTATGACCAATACGAATTTGGTCCACTTCAAGAATCTAATACCACGGTGGTATTAGCCGATTTGACTCCTAAGCTACCCCGCGGGATGGTTACCGACGTGATAGTAAAAGTTGAGGATTTTTATTATCCGGTGGATTTCTTAGTACTTGATTATGTTTCCATGGACCTAACCAAACAACCAACGGTTATTCTTGGTCGACCATTTTTAGCCACATCTAATGCACAAATTAATTGCAAGACAGGCACGCTTGACATGACCTTTGGTAATCGTAGGGTCCGATTAAATGTTTTTTCAAATGGGACTGACCCTCTAGTCAATGATGAATGTTATATGGCAGACATTATTGACCAGTGTATACCTCTATACGACACTGTTGTAGATGAGGAAAACACAATAGAGGAGTGTTTTATGTTTGACAGGTCACAGGAGGAAATGTTGAAAAGCATAGCTGAGGAGGAGAAGAAGCAAGAAGCAAAGGCGGTACAGGAAGGAAGACCACCATGGACTCATCAAGTGGAAAGCCTTCCGGATCATATTGACACAAAGTTGAAGCCATCATTGGTTGAACCGCCACAAGTAGAATTGAAGGAGTTGCCTAAGCATTTGAAATATGCTTATGTCGGTGAAGGCAACACGCTCCCAGTAATCATTGCATCAAACTTGACTGGAGAGCAAAAGGAAAAATTGATGAAGGTGTTGGTGACCCATAGAGCTGCTATTGGGTGGACTGTGGCGGATTTGAAGGGTATTAGTCCGTCAATTGTGATGCACAAGATCATCACAGATGAGAAAGTAACTCCCGCAAGAGACGCTCAAAGGAGACTAAATCCTAACATGCGGGAAGTTGTGAAGAAAGAAGTGCTGAAATGGCTAGATGCGGGTATCATTTACCCCATTTCAGATAGCCAATGGGTTAGTCCAACTCAAACCGTTCCAAAGAAGGCAGGTATCCAAGTCGTGAAAAACGACTCAGGTGAGGAGGTAGCTACCCGGTCGGTAACCGGGTGGCGGATTTGTATTGATTATAGGAAGTTAAATGCTGCAACTTCCAAAGATCATTTTCCTTTACCTTTTATTGACCAAATAGTAGAAAAACTAGCCGGACAAAAATTTTATTGTTTCTTGGATGGGTATTCAGGTTACAATCAAATTGCTATTCATCCCGAGGATCAACAAAAGACCACGTTTACTTGTCCATATGGCACATTCACATTTAGACGAATGCCATTTGGCCTTTGTAATGCCCCCGCCACCTTTCAAAGGTGTATGATGAGTATCTTTTCAGATATGGTGGGGGAGTCATTGGAAATCTTCATGGATGATTTTTCTATTTTCGGGTCATCATTTAACTCTTGCCTAAGTCAATTGGAAAAGGTTTTGCAAAGGTGTGTTGAGACAAATCTGGTTTTGAGTTGGGAGAAAAGTCATTTTATGGTCCAAGAGGGGATAGTGTTGGGCCATGTGGTTTCTAGTCGTGGGATTGAGGTTGATCATGCTAAAATACAAGTCATTTCAACTTTACCTTATCCCACTAGTATTAAGGGCATTAGATCATTTTTGGGGCATGCCGGTTTTTATAGGAGGTTCATTAAAGGTTTTAGCGACATAACAAAACCTTTTTGTAATTTGTTATTGAAAGATGCTCCATTTAATTTTGATGAAAAATGTATTGAAGCCTTTAATATTTTGAAAGAAAAGTTAGTTGGGGCCCCAATTTTGCAATCACCCAATTGGTCTTTACCGTTTGAAATCATGTGTGATGCAAGTGGGTATGCGGTTGGGGCCGTGTTGGGCCAACGGGTAGAAAAGAAACCTGTTGCTATATACTACGCAAGTAAGACTTTTTCGGAAGCACAATTGAATTACACAACTACCGAAAAAGAGCTACTTGCGGTGGTATATGCGCTAGACAAATTCCGGTCTTACGTATGGGGTAGTAAAATTATTGTCTATACTGATCACAGTGCTGTCAGGTATTTAATGGACAAAAAGGATGCTAAGCCCCGACTTATTAGATGGATACTCTTACTACAAGAGTTTGACTTGGAGATACGTGACAAGAAAGGAACGGAAAATGTGGTTGCCGACCATTTGTCTAGATTGATGATTGAAGAGGAAGACTCAACGAATGAAATTAGTGAGTTGTTCCCAGATGAGCATTTATTAGCAGTTTCGACATTACCTTGGTTTGCTAACATTGTTAATTTTTTAGTGACAGGTACAATGCCGGAACATTGGGTGAGGAGGAAGAGACTCCACTTTTTGTCCCAAATAAAACACTACATTTGGGATGATTCTGATTTATTTAGAGTGGGAGCGGATCAAATCATTCGAAGATGCATCCCGGATGAGGAGATCATGAGTGTGTTGAAGCATGTGCATTCTTATGCATGTGGAGGGCATTTTAGTGGCCAAAAGACGGGTCACAAGGTTTTATCTAGTGGGTTGTATTGGCCAACAATTTTTAAGGATTCGTTTGAGTATGCTAAAAATTGCTTACATTGTCAACAATTAGGAAGCATCTCAAAACGTGATGAAATGCCAATGCAACCCATTTTGGTTGTTGATGTGTTCGATGTATGGGGAATTGACTTCATGGGACCATTTCCCAATTCTTTCGGTAATCTATACATTTTGGTGGCGGTAGATTATGTTTCTAAATGGGTTGAAGCTATCGCCACCAAAACCAACGACCATATTGTTGTTTGCAATTTTATACAAACATATATTTTTTCAAGGTTTGGGTTACCTCGCACAATCATAAGTGATGGGGGATCTCATTTTAAAAACCAAAAATTTGGAAAATTGCTTAAGCGATATGGTGTTGACCATAGAATTGCCACCCCATATCATCCACAAACTAGTGGACAAGTTGAGGTGTCCAATAGGCAAATTAAAGAAATTCTACAAAAAACGGTTCGTGCGGACCGAAAGGATTGGTCAACCAAGCTCAATGATGCTTTATGGGCCTACCGCACGGCCTACAAAACGCCTATTGGTACAACTCCTTATCGACTAGTGTATGGTAGAGATTGTCATCTCCCGGTCGAATTAGTTCACCGGGCATATTGGGCCATAAAAAATGTTAATTTACAATATGATGATGCAGGCCGAGAAAGAAAGCTCAAATTATGTGAGTTAGAAGAGCTAAGAGATGGAGCTTACGAAATCGCGTCAAAATACAAAGACCAAATGAAGAGAGTTCATGACGCAAAGATTCGCAAAAAGGAACTTCAAGTGGGTCAAAAGGTTTGGCTCTACAATTCCAAGTTCAAGCTCTTCCCGGGAAAGCTCAAGAGCAAATGGACTGGCCCATACATCATAACAAGGGTTGGAAAATTTGGCGAGGTAGACATCGAGGACCCGAAAGATGGGTCAAAACAAACTGTGAATGGGCATCGGTTGAAACCCTATGTGGAGTGCCAAACAGAACATGGTAACATTGTCGAGTTGGTAAGTTTCTTAGAGGGCTTACCAACTTATGAAATCAATTAAAATGAAGGTGAAAACTCCCATCCCAGGTATGTATTCTAATTGTAGTATTGGGACAATACTAAATTTTTGCGGGGGGGTGGGAAGTTGTAAATATTTGTACAAAATTTTTATAAGTTTTTAGTCTTTTATTTAATTATAAACCCTTGTTAAAAAAAAAAAAAAAATTCTGAAATTAACGTAGCCTACGCCAAAAGTGGCGTAGGGTACGCAAATGGCATTTTCCCTACGTAAACCTCTGCTGCCCTACGCTAGCCATGATGAACCTGCCTACGCTATTAGCGTAGGATACGCAAGAAATGGCGTAGGGTACGCTAGAAAACGAAAAAAAAAAAAAATTATTTTCTGCAGCGTTGACCAACGTTGACCCGGCCCAAAAACAACTTTTTCCTTTACAACTCACTTTAACACAATCAAACACACCAACCATCACAAGTTCTTCACTACTTTCATCCAAACTCTCCAAACCCTTCAAACCTTCAATCCTTCATAACTCTTTCAATCCTCCACCAAATTTAACAAATTTTATATGAAAATCGTATAGTTTTTCGAGACCTACAAAACCCCTAACTTAGAATTTGTTAATTTTAACGTTTTGAGAGGCGAATCAAGGGGTAAAGAAATCGCAAAAATTGGTGGTGTTCTTGTTATTGTCTTATTTCTTGCTTGTGGTTATTTCCCTACTCAATAATCATCATGAAGGTATGTTTCTCATAATTTTTCCTTGTTATTTTCATTAGTTACATATTATGTGTTCATGAATGTTTGAGAAATTGATATTATGTATACTAGTGTTTAGGATGATTATTGCTTGGGTATATCATTTGTTGTTAAAAAAAAAAAAAAAAACGAATTTTTTTAATAAAAGCAAGAAATAAGTGTGGGGAGGGGATTGTAGAGATGTAAAATATATGGTTGTGAATTTAGGCGATTAGCACAACATCCTTAATCGCTAGTATATGTTCATAGCCATAGGATGCTGTGTTTGAGGAGAATGTAGTTAAGATGCATGCTAGTCTTATTGGGATTAGACAACTAATGCTACATTGTTGTTTTGAATACAGAATATCTTTAGAAGAAAGGGTAAGGAGCATGCCGAATCATCTTCTCAACCAAAAAGGAAAAAGGGGAAACGAACCAATCTACGGGACGACTCTGACGAAGAAGTTGATGAAATCCAACATGAATTGGATCGTAGCGAAAGGGCGGAGCGTGTTGAAAGAATGGATGTGGACCTTCCCACATGGACCAAAAAATCCAAAAGACTGTCAGCCTTTCCTGAAGAAATTAGACCAGCCATGTGGTATCAAAAGATGTCAACATTGAAGCATGATACCGAGGGAGTGTTGGTTTTTGAGAGATCATATGATAGGGAACAGTTGCGGTTAGTGGGATTGACACAGAAGTTCGAAAGAATCGGTTGGGAAGCGGCTCTAGATTATTGTGCAAATCGCAGGAAAAAAGATCTATTTGAAGGCAATCGAGCAGTGGATGTCCACAATTGAGCGGGACTTTGGTGATAACCCACCTCTCACGTTGAAGATGACTGGTACTGTGGGAAAGAAAAAGATGACTTTATCCTTCGAGACATTACGTCAAATTGCCAACTTTGACTCTTGTCCGGAGAATGAATATTATTACATCCCCGAGGAGATCTTTTGGTCCAAAACCCAAAAAAATAGCGACCCACAAAACATGTTTGATAATGTGGTCCCGGTTAAAAGGGGGAATGACTACCGCAGAGAGGATATGGCATGCGAGGCCAGATTTCTTTTAGGTATTTCGTATGAAAACCTAATGGCGAGGCTTGGGGATAGATCAAAGGTGAGAGGTTGGGATGTTCGGGTGCTACACGCACTCATGTATGGTACACCACGCATATCTTTTAGGAATCTGGTCATGATGAACGTCTGGGACAGTCGCGAAAGCCAAGACCGGAAAATGATTCCACACGTTAGGCTCTTGTCATATCTGATGGAGGCACAAGGGGTAGTGACAAGGTCAACTCCAGCCATTGAGGTAGATGTCATGAAGATGAAGTGGGGAAGTTTTGTCAAGGCAAAGTTCACTTATGAGAAGACTGCAGAGTATCATGTGTTGCTAGATAAACAAGGCAACACAAATATCATGGCATTACGAGAGGATGTGGAACAGGAAGATGATGACGAGGTGCACACAGATGAGGCTGAAGAAGAAGAAGAGGAGTTACAAGTTGTGAGAGAGAGACCGGTGATTCGGGAGATGAGCAGGGAGGAGGCAGAGATGGTAGCAGAGGTCAACCGGGCAAGACCCGGTGGTTATCAAGGTTGGACTTCATTCAAGAAGTCAATTTGGGATCGAGGGACACGAAACATGGTATTAACACGTCAAAGAGAAGACGCGACAATGAAAAGGGAGCAAGCACGAATCGCAAGGGAAGAGCAGCGAGAAAGAGATCAGGTGGCGAGAGAGGAGAGAAGAGAAGAGGAAAGAAAGGCACGGGAAGATAAACATTGGTGGGCAGTTAATTATGCCCGAGAGATGGACACGGCCAACAGGTTCTTGGAGAGTGAGCAGATTAGACACCACCAGGACCTAATAGCAGGGCGTCCTTATGAGCCATTTGTTCCCTATGTTGATTGTTCAACTATAAGGGAACAACCACAGGAGGTGATCAACCAGGTCAGGTGGCCCCAAGGGATCTCATCCAGTTATCTTCCCATTCCGCAGCCACCACCGCCACCACCACCAGCTGAAGGATCTTCCTCTTCTGCCGACCCACTCAGTGACTACCATGGATGGATGGATGCAATTTTCGGGCATCCGAACGCGCCTTATCCACCACCGGGTCCGAATGATCCCTACTACCGCTGATGGATGGTTTTGGTAACATTTTATGTGTATCATTGTAGACTATTTATTTTTATTGTTTTTTCTTTTATTTTGTGTGGTTGACTTTATTTTGGGTTGCTTGAGTATGTTAGAATTTATGTTTTGCATTCTAGTTTTTTTTTTTCTAGTTGTTTTGTATGTGTTGATGATTTGAGAGTGAGCCTAGGATATGCATCACCGGTGAGTGTTCAGTGAAAAGAAAAAATGGAGGATGGGAAGCATTCAAGTATGGAGAGCAAGGATTCATCGAGGAAATGGAGACATCTTTTGTTTATCAGGTGCTTTCTATTCTTTAATCTTTTATGTGTTGTTGAATAAGGCTTGGGGTGGAACTTTAATGTTCATGTTAGAAAAAGATGTAGTAGGATGAAACAAAAACATCCTCGCACTTGTGAATTAATCAACTATTTGGTTCCCTTATTCGTGCAAAAATCCCACATTGAGGACAATGTAAACTTTAAGTGTGGGGATGGGGGAATAGCCATTAAAAAAAAAAAAAAAAAAAAAAAACCCAAATTCTTTTTCACCATGATATTGGATCACAAAATTCGACCCCTAGTCATGGTCATAATTCTTTAAGTTCCTTGATGTGTTTTTCCAAGGATGTTTTTGCAAAATATGGATTGCCTAGTTAGAAAAGATTAAGAAGAAATGTAACACTTTTGTATGTCGGCAACCCATATTCCCTTTAGGTTCAGGAAGAGATTATTGAGCCACCACAACATGCCAACACCCTACAAATATTTGTCCACATTCTCCGGCATGTTGTGTTCATTTGATATGAGTGTGCTATTATAGGCGCATAAGGTAGAACTTGCAATTTTTGATACGCCTACTACTCTAGATCAATTGTGGACACAAGAATGATTAAGGCATTAGGTTAAACCTTTTATTTTTTAAACCAGTTTTATCATCCTTGAACCATTCCAATATTCCTTAGTTAACCAATCTTGAGTCTGAAACCTTTTCAATTGATCACCCATATTAACCTTTTGACCCATTTAACCTTTTCAATTTTTAAAAACCCAGCGTGATGAAAATTCGATTGTAGGATTTTGCTTTGTATTATATATGATTTGCAATGTTAGTAAAAAAAAAAAAAAAAAAAAAAAAAAAAAAAAAAAAAAAACTGAAAAGTATGAGAACAAATACGTTACAAACAAATGAGAGTTCTCATAGAAAAGCACAAAAATATGCTTGAGTTAGAGATTGAATAAAAAGGCGCAACATTGCCTTAGAATTGAGAAGTTAGTTAGTCGTTGGAATAAATGTCGAATTTTCATCACCTTAGCCACTTAAAATATCCCTTTCCATACCCTTCGCCTAACCCCATTACAACCCGTTTTAAAGACCTTTTGACTTGTGTTCACTTTTGAAAAATATTGTGGAAGGTGATTGAATTGCAAGCTTATGCTAACATGCCCTATGATCGGTTTCGAGTGATTGATACGAAATACTAGCATATTATTTGCTAGCCGAGATAGTAAACCGAGTGGAGTGAACCATTCTGAGGGGTGTGCAAAAGTGTGAAATCGAATCTAGTTGGATTTAGCTAGGTAATTGTTTTAAACATATAAAAACCTTGGAATGTAAATCTACTGACAGGCGTAAGTCTTGTGAATTGGAGTATGACTAGGGGCCAATTTTGAGAATCGATAAAATGGTTGGAAATTAATTAGATTGTTGATTGAGCATGGTTTATTGATTTGCTTGAGGGCAAGCAAAAGACAAGTGTGGGGATGTGATGGGTTGATTTAAGGATGTGTATAAAAACACCCATAAGATGCATTTTAAAGATTATTCAGTGTCAAATGGTGTTGCTTTGATCTTGTTATGTCATTTCAGGATTTGACAACAAAAAGGAAGCAAAAATGACGTTTTGGAGTTGCCTGGGCAAGAAACGGAGGCATACGCGAGTTGGAAAACCAAAAACGGACGTCTGAGGGAGGTTAGCGTAGGATACGCCAAAAATGGCGTATCCTACGCCAATTGCGTAGGGAGTGACCAGACAGTTAGCGTAGGCCAGCAGAATTTTGGTGAGGCTGAACAGACTTTGCGTAGGGTACGCCAAAATTGGCGTATCCTACGCTAAAAGTCAAACGGGTCCAAATGTTTCCTTTTTCAAGCCAAAACTGATGGGATCAAGTGTTAATGTCGATTTTATGATCTTTGACTGCGTGGGGAGCTGTTTTGATCTCATTTTTCAATATAAAAATCATCACCATTGAAGAGAAATCATCACACAATTATTCTACAAGCATTTTCTACACAATTTCTTGGAAGATTGAAGAACACATTTTGAAGATGATGAACACCATAGCCATGTTTGGCTAAAACTCTTGTATTACACTAGGGATGTAAGTTTTTGATACCTAAGGCTTTAACATTTGGGCATTGCATTGTTTAAACTTTTGATTAATGTTTGTATGTACTTGAATTACCAGTGTTGATTAGTGATTAATCTGATGTTGAAATCATTTCTAGTTAATTGATCTTGTGCCAATTTCTAAATGATATGAACATGGTTCCTTGCATCAACACTATCATAGGATTGTATGTTCTAAATGATGAAGTATAGTTTAGTCCATTGTGAATGTTGATAAAACTTGATACCTAAGTTTATTGAGCAATCAATCCGTTAGTACCAATTGCATTATCATTGTTTATCCAATTATGTCTAATTGTTGAAAGCCTTAGTGTTCAATTACCCAAATCCTTAGTGTAATCATCTCTATCTTATTGTTACAAGTATTATTAATCATTTCTTACAAATTTCATTTTAAGCTTCATATTAATCAACAACTATTCAATCAATTCTAAACATCAATTCATAACTCATATAAGTAATTAGCACCTTCATAATCGACAATTTCAAAGTTAACTAGGAAATACTCACTAACCACACGCTCCTTGGATTGATACCCTACTTACCCTATCTATTTAGGTTATTTAGGCTTTGTATGAACCGTGACGACCGGCTCATCACTAGGCGCCTGTGGTCTAATCAAGCTCAGCAGGCGCCTAGCTTTGGCCAAAGTTAGGCGCTTTGGCCTTTTTTAAAAAAAAAATTAACTTGTTTTAATTCATTTTAAATACTTGTTATTGATTAAAAATTAATTTTAATTCATTTTAAAATGTTTTTAGTTGTTACCAATACAACAAAATTCGTTTGAGGCGTTACAGGTCGTTTATTGCTCGTTTGTGTGTTTTAGTTGAAACACCCGAGTTTGTTCAACTTTCATGAAAAATTCTATGTGGTGCTCCGACTATACTGTCGATACCCATATTTTTTCAAAACACGATTTTTGCATGTCTAATCGACATGCTGGACTTCTGGTCTCTGTTTGACGCGTTTCGTAATGTTTAATTGATCGTTTGTGGTTTTCAGAAGTCACATCCGATCATTTTACTAATTCCCGATTCTTGATACTTTCATAAATCGTTTTACTAATTTCCGATTCTTGATAATAATAAATTATTATAATAATAAAACAATGGAAGTAAGTTACAAATATAATAATAAATTATTATAATAATAATGTAATATAGTCATGGTTAATGCTCAAAGAAGTCAACCTTTGTTGACTCCTAAAAGTCTTGAAGACGAAATGAATTTTACAAGATACTTGAAACAATGTATGGATATGGAGAATATGCAATGAGATGATTTCGTACAAGATTCCAATGCAAACAAGTCAAATTCAGTTGTTGGACCAACTTAAAATATGAGTTTGATTAGCTTGAATCTCTCTGATCCATGGTATCCACTACCGTAGCGATTATCGCGTGTCATGGATCCTTTGAAAGTGGATACCATGGATCAGAAACTCATATCTCAAGCCGGTGCAAGTTATGTTAGTGATATACGTCATCTTCTTCTTCTTCAACCGGATGGTTGGTAGCTCTAGGTAAGAACATTGTGGATGATGTTGATAATAATTTCTCTTCAGATTCTGATTGCACCGGTGGAATTGGAATTGGAATTGGAATTAATGTTACGAATTGGAGTGGACAAACCGAGGCCTAAGGTGAATCCGTTTGGTTATGGTAAACCTAGAGAGGTTTTGCTTCAAGGCAAAGGTGTGGATTATCGGAATTGAATACTTTGAGATGACACGCGAAGCTTTAGACTCCAAGCGGATCCCTTGATCATTCACTTATTTAATGAAATTTAACGCGCATACCTCATTCGACAATACGTGGTTTTTTATTTTTTCTAAAAGTAGAAAAAACTATAAAAACATTAACAACTAACAAAAATATTATAGAACAAAAGAAGAAAGTGTTCCTCTCTGTTACCAAGCATCTCAAGAAATGATAATTTTCAAATATTGCAGATCAAGGTCTCCGTTAGTACTTAACTGAATCTATCGTTAAAATCTTTAACTATACGTAGTTGATGATGTCAAGTTTAAGTCCTTGATTCATTTGGAAATTGAACACGCCTATATAGACGTTTGATTAGAGTTAAGACATTTGTTTGTGGTTGATGATGTCAAGTTTAAGTCGTTGATTCATTTGGAAATCGAAAACGCCTATATAGACGTTTGATTAGAGTTAAGACCTTTGTTTTTAATTTTTTTTTTAACTTTTTAAAATAATTATATCAAAAAAAATTAAAAAAAATTAAAAAACCAATTCAAAACACCAAAAAATACCCCAAATTAAAACTTTGATACAAAGTGCCTCGCTTTGGCCTAAGCTAGGCGCTTTGGATCAGAAAAATCAGCTTTTTCTGCCACCTCGTATGATTTGACCCAAAGCACCTCGCTTAGGTCAAAGCGAGACGCTTGGGGGGGGGTTGAAATAGAAGGGGGGGGGGGGGGGTGAATAGCCGGAGCCTTTTTTTTTTATTATTAGGCCCTACCTATGTCATGTGGCACACCTAAGAAAGGAGATAGCCTAAATGAACGTCATGTCAACAAAGAAGACTTTCTTTTATTATATACTAGACTAGATTATATCCCATAAGCTTTCCTGGATAAACAAATCTAATATAAAGTGATAAAATGTGTGTTATAGTATAACATAGAAATTAATGTACCACTATATAATAAAACAACAATTTTAATCATGTAAATAAGAATGAAATTATATATTAAAAAAATGTACGTTTGGATGAGGAGTAGAGGCAGAAGCAACCATTGCAGGGCGTGATTGGGGCGGTGGTCTTAAAGGTGTGACTTTTATTGGAAAGGAGTGGTTTTAACCTATTCTCGTCTGGATGAAAATATAATTTCTATTTACTGGTTTTAGCATTAGTGACTTCCTTAGACATAATTAATGTATTACCTAAACACATTGTCTTTTTTTCCTTGTATGAACAAAAAACCACCAAAAGAAGTCGGCTTTTTTTTTATATAACAATATGGTACTCATTGAAAAGATAATAAAATACTCGTTAATTTAGGGAGGAAGCTTCACCTAGTGCCATGTGTCACTAAAGGGTATCTTTTTTATTTTTTATTTTTTATTTTTATTAAGCCCTACCTAATGACGTGTGATACACCCAAGAGGGAAAATGGTTTAAATGAACGTCATGTTAGCAAAGCAAGCTTTTTTTTAATATATATACTCTATGGTATAGGTTTCTGTACAAAGGACATTTTTCGTACAAAGTGTGAGAAGTCTATGTAGTCATTCTGTTTTAAATTTTGGCTATGATTTTTTCGATTCCTTTTGCATTGTATTATATACAAAAACACCAAACGTAACAATTTAAAACATAATCAAATGTATTCTAGATATGAAATTCAAAGCACACTGATTACTTTCTCCGTTTGGTGTTTTACATTGCATGTCGAGAATACACTAATTAGTATTTTAAATTGTTAACTTTTGTGTTTTTCTATATAATACTATGTCAAAAGAATATAAAACATCATGCCTAAAATTTAAATCAAAAGGCCTATATAAACTTCTCACACTTTGTACAAAAAATACCCTTCGTATAGGAACCTCGCCCTATACTCTATTACATTATTAAGAGCCAAAGATGGCTACAATAGTAATTTTATATGTTTTTTAAGATGATATACGAAAAGTTCTTTGCTTCACACTTAAAATGTCATGAAAATTCTTTCAATACTATCCTAATTTGCAAAACTAACTTGTACATTTTTAACTTTTTATCATAACCCCCAATTTATAATTTCACATTAATTAGTAAAATGTTTATTATGTATAATATGAGTTTAAGCAATTTAAATGGTTGTAAACACTTGTTAAAAATGCTCATATTGTATGACCTTTTCTTTTCTTTTAGTTAATTATACACTAAAATAAATTTTGGTTGACTTCCAATTGTTTAACCCATTTCGTTTTACATTATACTAGTAGCATGTCCGCGCGATGCAGTGAGGAACATAACTACTTTTATGGGTATGCATTATTCGGTTCAATTCAGTTATTAGCCTCAACCAAAACCAAAGTCAACGGTTAAATAATCTTATTAGCCGATTGATTAATTGGTTCGTTTTATTTGATTAGATTGTCGTTTTTCAGTCTGGTTAAGTTAATTTTGTTAATAACCAAAACTAAACTTTGGCCAAAGTATAAGTCTATTAAAGCATGGGTTTAATACCCCATCTTTTTTGGGCCCCATTCTATGATGTTAAAAAAAATTAACGTATGAAAAAATTATGACCGTTTAAAAATTGTGGGGGTAATTTCCTTAAAACAAGGAAAACATGTAACTATTATTTTTCGTCTAATTCGGTTCGTTTTTGTTTCAGTTATTACTTAAACCTATCATATCATTTTTTATATAAAAAACTATACCAATATTATACTCAAATTAAAAATAATAAAATGCTCGTTTATATGGTGTAATAATATTAAGAAAATATTCACGCACGAAAAAAGTTATGGACGTTTAAAAATCATGATGAGTTGGTTAAATTAAGGGTGTAAAAGTGTAATTAGTATTAAAAAACCAAAATTGAGTAAAGATGGAGAGACATATGTGTAAGTATTTTTTAAAAGACATGTTTGCCTTAAAAAGTAGTTAATATATGCATTGTGTTTTGTACTACAATCAATATACTTGTAAAACTTGAATTTTAAGAGATCACTGGGAAATGTATTATAATAAAGTTTAGATGATTTAAATTCGTTTTCGTTTTTTTCCTTTGTTTTCGTTTCGGTTATTGCTTAACCCTAACATATAATATTTTAAAAATTAAAAAACTATAGGAATACTATACTCAAATTAAAGAGAATAAAATTCTCTTTTATTCGGTGTAATAATATTAAGAAAATATTATCGTCTGAAAAAGTTATGAACATTTAAAAATCGTGGGGGTAGTTGGTTAAAATAAAGGTGCAAAAGTGTAATTACTATTTAAATAAACAGAAATTGGGGAAAGTTGATGGGGGAAAATATGTAAGTATTGTATAAAACTACAATATAGTATATATAGATAAGGGGGAAACTGTAACTAATAAGGGGTATATGTGCAAGTTATGTTTGAAAAGACATAAATACCCTTAAAAAGTAGTTACTACATGCATTATGTGTTGTACTTAGGCATTTATAGTTGTATTACTTAAAAATTAAGAGGTCCTTGTGAAATGCTTTATAAGATAGTATAGATATAGCAAGCTAAATTTCATGGTCTGTCAAAGACAAAGTACGACTATAATTATTTCTATATTTTAAACTTTAGCCTTTTACGATGTTTGCTTTAATTTAAAACTATTGGGCTAATCAATATTTCTATTCACAATTATCAGGATTGATTTGGTTGTAAATAAAAATAATTTTAATCAACATTTCTTACTTTATGGTGGGTCTACAATATTCAACAAAACTGTATACTTTATTTTTTTATTAAGCCCTAGACATGTGACACACTCAAGAAGTAAGATGGCCTAAATGAACGCCATGCTAGCAAAGAGGGCTTTCTTTTATTGTATATATAGATATAGATATAGATATACATTTGGATTAATTCTTTTATTAAATCGAATAATTAATTATGTTACTTCTCAATAATTTTACATTTAACACCTTCGTAAGCTGATGAGTAAAAGAAGTAATTGAGTAGGAGGAAAACATAGTAGCCATTTTAACGTTGGACTAGTTAGTGTAGACCTAAAACCTTTGCATAGGCATGCCTATATAAGATGAGCCGGGATGAGATTTATTTCCATCATTTCTCTATATGAGCCACATGCTCTTTTAGATCCGTAAGAGGGCTTTCTAGTATAATGCCCAAATAGGATAAAAAAATATGGAAAATAATAATTAAAAGGGGCATTAAGTAGTTTTAACCATTACACATTTTTTTTTGAGGGGCCTTATGATAAAGATGTGGCGGAAAATGCCCCTTAAGGAGCATTATCCATTACTTATGGTCTCATAATGAAGAGGGCCACAATCAAGGGACCCATGGCTCAAGTTCTACCAAGCTCAAGTTCACCAAGAATGATGTAATGATGTTAGTCGTTCAGGAAACCATGTTTCGGTATGATGCATTGTTGCATATCACACAAGTGAAATATATGTTGAAATAATTTTCAGTGATTTTGGGCAGTTCAAGTAACCAAGACTAAAACCGTATGTCATCACTCATCATCTAAGTTATCACATCTAAGATAAATGGTTGTGCGGTGAAACATATCAATCTAAATTGCTGTTTTAGATTCATATAATGTAGGAACCGCTCGCGTAAAAATAAATAAAACAAATTTAAATTACGATTACAAAGAAATATGAAGGCAGAAATTACAATACAATTTCAACTGAAAGAAACAAATACAAGAATGGAGTAGAAGCAGACAATAAACACAAGCTGAGGATCGTGTTGAACACGGGGCCCTTAAAACAAATTCCAAGTCTATTAACAAGAACTCGTTTTGTTTCCCAGGGTACAACAACCGGAACAGCAAGAGTGCTTCCGGAGTTGGCTCTGACCCGAAAGAAGTACCTGAAACAGTAAGAAGACACAAAAGATTGCTGGAGAAGAAGTGTTGGTGAATGTTCAGAACAGAGTGTCTGAGGTGTGTCTTCAACCAAGGAGAGCCTTGGTTTATATACGGGTCTCAGTCATGACAGTTTCGGAAATCATTAAAAACAAAAAATAAATGTCATTGAACGTCTTCAATGGCATTTATTAAGTTCTTAAAGTTTCAGAAGAAACTGCTTGACCAGACAGTTACACTACTGAGCTGTTACTGATCTGCTGAGAAGCTGATGAGTCCGCGCGCGCGTCCATTTGCGCGCATGCGCACGACATAACTCCCGTTCTACGTCAGCGGAACCACTCGTCACTCCGAGCGCCTGCACGGAAGCCCCCGCGTAGATCAGGATGCTACCTAGTTGTCTGCTCGTACTCGCGTGCCACCTCGAACATGCTTTCAAAAATACTAAGGCGGCTCTAAAGTGGCTCGAGGTGATGCGTGTGTGCAAAGTGCGCCATCAAAGCGCCACATTGCTCCCATCGCCCATGCCATGCGCATACGAGTGCGTGTGCGAGTGCGAGTGCGAGTTAGGGTGCTCTGTACCCTTCGCGAGTTCCACAGTGTGAGCTCCTATGAAACAATAAGGAAGGAGTGTTCCTCCTTATATACCACTCATGGTATCATCATTCCTCCTATGTGGGACAAGTTCCACTTTGTTTCATTTCAGCATTAAATGTTTCAATCACCAACATTTGTGCATCGATATCTCATTCATCTTAGCTCCATTTTGGACGTGGTTTGGTTCGTTGCGAAGCTCTCACAACATAGAACATAAACCCACAAAGAAATATATGATTAAACCTCTGCTTCAAATATATATTTCTGTCCAAAATTAGGAAAAACTCATTTTCCTATATTTTGTGAAAATAGCATTTTCACTAAATTTCCAACAATCCCCCACATGAATGGAGATTGATCCGTTCTTACAAGTTTACAACGATACAATTCGACAGTTGAGCGTTGTAGGATAGGTAGGTTTTGCCTTTGAACTTCCTTTGTGAAGCATACTTAGCTTACTAGCGATGAGTAGAACTTGATGTCGTTGAACTGACCCCCGTTTGTGTAAACGACAACACACCTCACACAACGCCTCACTTGGTTTAGCCAACCCCTCATTGTCGTGTTCGTTATGGTCATGGACACTCCTGGTTCTGCGGGAGCTCTAGGATTTGCGCCTCCCCACAAATCCATTCGAAACGACCCTACTTCTCTCTAACATAGGTGATTCCCCTGAATCAATAAAAGCGTAAGTTATATTAATTTACCACAATCATTAACATAAATATGCTTAACCTCAACACACTGTCACTGATTGGAATGGACTAGGAAGTATAGACTCCCTTTAGTATTTTGGGGTGCCCCCCACAGTGACTCCCTTTGGTCATATGATTAAGTTTTCCTATTGAATCTAGATCTTGGGATCTCCAGTCAACTATATTAGGTTTCCCTCATACTCCCTTTTTGTGTGGGCTTTAGTTCCATTCCCCTTGACGACATATATACTATCTCTTTGCTTAAGCCTTTCGTTAACGGGTCTGCAATGTTATCCATTGACTTCACATAGTCAATCGTGATAACAACCGTCGAGAGTAGTTGTCATATCGTTTTGTGTCTACGTCTTATGTGCCTCGATTTGCCATTATACATTGTGCTTTGGGCTCTACCAATCGCCGACTGGCTGGCACAATGTATGCAAATAGCTGGTAAAGGTTTACTCCATCTTGGAATATCCTCCACAAATTGACGTATCCACTCCGCCTCTTCTCCACACTTATCTAAGGCGATAAATTCAGATTCCATCATGGATCTTGCTATAACAGTTTGCTTCGAAGACTTCCAAGATATAGCAGCACCCGCAAGTGTAAACACATAACCACTTGTTGATTTGGAATCTTTTATATCCGAAATCCAGTTCGCATCAGTGTATCCTTCAACCACTGCTGGATGACGGGTATAATGCAGTCCATAGTCCCGTGTGTATCTTATATATCTCAACACCCTTGTTATACTTTTCCAATGTTCATCACTTGGATTACTTGTATATCTACTTAGCTTACTCACCGCGTATGCTAAGTCGGGTCTAGTACATGTCATTAGATACATTAGACTGCCAATGATCCTTGAATACTCTACCTGAGCAACACCCTTTCCTCTATTTTTAGCTAGATTGTGGGTGGTATCAATTGGAGAACGAGCTATAGCCTTGTCTCCTGAATTGATTTTTTCAAGGATCTTGTCCACATAATGAGATTGAGTTACAACAAGACCATTTTGGGTTCTAAGGATTTTTACTCCAAGAATAACATCCGCTAGGCCCATGTCTTTCATATCAAATCTCCCTTTTAACATGTCTTTAGTAGATTTAACCATCTTATCATTACTCCCAACGATAAGCATATCATCCACATAGAGACATACGATCACATAACCTCCTGGCGTGTCTTTGGAATAGACACATTTGTCACACTCATTTATTTTGAAACCATTGTCAAGTATGACTTGGTCAAATTTATGATGCCATTGTTTTAGAGCTTACTTTAAGCCATACAAAGACTTGACTAATTTACATACTTTGCCCTCTTGTCCTGGGGCAGAGAAACCCTCGGGTTGCTCCATGTAAATTTCTTCTTCTAAATCACCATTTAGAAATGCGGTCTTTACATCCATTTGGTGAACATCCAAATTTCTTAAGACCGCAATCGCAAGAACAAATCTTATGGAGGTTATTCGTGTTACAGGTGAGTACGTATCAAAGCAATCGAGACCTTCCTTTTGTCTAAATCCTTTGATCACTAACCTAGCCTTGTATTTATCAATACTTCCATCAGTTTTCATCTTCTTCTTGAATATCCAACGATATCCAAGGGGTTTACAACCCGGTGGAAGATCTACTAACTCCCAAGTATGATTTTGCAATATAGAATCAATTTCATTCTTAATTGCTTCTTTCCATTGAGGTCCTTCTGATGAGGAGACCGCTTCGCGGTAGGTGTTGGGCTCACCCTCTACCATGTAGCTCAAGAAGTCTAGACCAAAGGATTTTTCAACCCTTTCCCTTTTGCTTCGTCTAAGCTCACCCTCCTGAACCTCGGGTCGTTTATGTCTTTCCTCTTGAATTCCATCGTCAACCAATGTTGATGGACCTGCTTGGTCATCGTTAATTGGCATTGATGATCTAAGAAGTATTTGTCCTAGCATAGGAAACACATGTTCAAAGTACTCGACAAAGTTAGGATTTACCTCCATGAAAGTGTTTTTGTGTACATTAGGATTCTTGGATTCATATACAAGAAAACAATGCGCAGTACTTTGATGTGCATACCCAATGAATATGCAATCAACAGTTTTGGGTCCTATCCTAAGAGCCTTAGGAGGTGGTACAGTCACCTTGGCTAGGTACCCCCACACTTTCAAGAATTTGTATGAAGGTTTTCTACCTTTCCACAACTCGTAGGGAGTCTCGTCCCTAACTTTTAGAGGTATCCTATTCAAAAGATAATTAGCCGAGAGAATGGCGTCCCCCACATTTCACGGTTCACTCCCGAACTTATCAACATGACATTCATCATGTAACACCCCAACCGATGGCGGAAACATCGAGGTGTCACGTTGTGACGATTGTGCAATAGCTCATGGACTAGAAATGTAAGTTTTGATACATTAAATGAAACAGTTTATTACATTGAAAGAAATACAACAATTAAAACTAGCAATCTAAACTAAAATACAGTAAATCTCAATCTGAGCCTAAGTTCCGAAAGCTTAGAAGTGATCTCATAAGAACCTGAAACATGTACGAAATTAATTTTGGTCAATACAAAAATGTATTGGTGAGCATACCTGTATGATACATATAGTAAAGAAAATTTAGCAATTCATGTGTCATTTTGCAAAATTTAATAAGTGATATTCGGGTCAAATCAACCCTATAAAAAGAAAGCAGATATATATAGTATGCGCTAGTAGTAATGTAATACATAGCAATGACGAGGACTCTCAACAGAGTCACAAGGGTATATACCATAGTACTATTCATTGAAATGCCAGGCCGCAACGGTTAATGATTTGACAAGACATAGATACACAAAATGACACAAGCAAACACACATAAGAATTGCTATTTTAGTAAAAGGAAATAGAAACTTGATAGTAGGTACATGAGTCACCCCAAAATAGTAAAACAGTAAAAGGGGAAAAGATATACTCACCTCCAACAAGTAGGAATAATTTCACTAGCGTATTGAGCAAATGAACAAGGGAACTCCAAGGAATTCAACCTAAATAATTATTTATAAATCTATGAATAAAAGACCTTAAATGTTCAAGGTTTCTAGTATTAGACACTAGTTCGTTTTGTAATACGATTTCTATGGTGAGATCATAGAAATTGTACATTTCTCTAAATATTTTCAATATAAAGCATCATGTTATTAAAAGTGCTAAAAAAATGATGTTCCATTTAATTCAAATAAATATGTAGTACTACAATCTTCAAATAGAAAACACATTAATATTTTTATCATTATTCAAATTCTCTTATATTATATTCAATAATGAATGAAAAAAAAATTAAGTTTACTGATTAGAAACATTATCCCTTTACTAACCAAACAATTCTTGGATTATAAGTTTTATGTAATCTAACTTGAAGCCATCGATAGAAACGTATATATACATATATTAGGTAAATATAAGGGTTAATTACAAATGATAATGGTTTTTTTTAGTATGAACTAGAAGAAATAAAATAAAAAGAAGTTAGCGTGTAAGCTTCCTTGTTCAATATCTAGAGACCTTTATAAAAACAATGGCTTCTTTTTGGTAGAGTTATAAAACGAAAAAAAATGTAAATATAGATTATTACCTTAATCATGATGAAATAACTAATCCAAAAGCGTACGCTCAAATGGTTTTGTAATGGAGTTTGCTCGACTACGTACGGAGCTTCAAACATGCTTGGTGATAGCCGAACGTGAAGATAATCGGAAAACTATTTTGGTTATTTAGGACAATATAGGTAGTGATGAAGTCGAGGGAATATTATCGGAGTTAGAACATAAAATGTTTTCATTCCTCTTTGGTTGTATTGATCAAATAGATTTATAGGGAATTAAAATTGCTCCATAAACGTGTTATCAATTTATTTGGAATGGAAAAGCCTTTTGTGAACGTTTCTTCACAATTGGTTTTAATACCATAAATTCAATTTTTACATTTCACATACACATTTACTAATTTAAATACATATTAAATTATCTTTATTAAAAACAATAAACCATTTTAAGTTTACAATCTATAAATTAAGACATTTAAATTAATTGTTTCTAAACGTAAATCACTTTAAGTCACTAATTTCATAATTAAATTATTGGAAATATCGTGAATGTTACAGTCTCCCCTACTTTAGATAATTTCGTCTCGAAATTACTTTCAAGTGAAGGTTTATATGAAACAAAAGGCGTTGTAAAAGTCAAGTAGGTTTTTTTAAAAAAAAAAATTGCATAGTCATGTTTTGAAAAAATTTATAGTAGTTGTCTAATATCCAAAGTAAAAGTTTCAAAATTTTTGACAGTTGACCCAATGTTAGGAAGTTGGGAGTTTAAATGAGAAAAGTTTTGGAAATGTGTGACTAGTGAGGGAGGGACACTGACGAAGCAGTCTCCCCTACTTTAGAAATATTTCTAACTGAACTTTATTAGAGTATGCAACAAGAATCCAATTAATCGAGAGTGTAAGAGTATACAAGGTTTGTGTTTTCTGTGTGGGTGGTCAAGCGAAGAACCCTAGGAAGACGAATTGAAGTTCGTGTAAGAACGTTTTTTTATCGAAAATGCTAGCTATTAGTCAACGATCCAATGAAGAGGTAATTATAAAGTAATGGATAGGTTCTTGGTTAGACTCCTAGTCCGTTCCCGCAGTATCGTTTATGCTTATATATAGGGTGTACCGCAGCTGACCCACCACACTCCCGATACTTTGGACTCGTACTGATTGTCTACCAACAGCCTAAATAGAATTACACACCACCCTCATGTACCTGTAAACCCATGATTGTGTTCCGGACCATAATCATCGATTTACCTTACACTAGGGTGTTATGCTTTCCCATAACCCTATCCTAAGTAATACCAGAAACAAATGCGTGCAATCAGGATATACTAAGTAATTGATACTGCAATGAAACAATGACATGGTTAGAGGTTCTTCTCTTTCGGGTTCACCCTGAACCGGTAACTTCTGTTCACATCGTTGGCTCTAAGCACTCATATTGATAGACTCCGAGGTTTACACCGTTCCCCTCGGATTGAAGAAATACTCTAATCTGAGTCGTACGTGGGCACTGGCTTAGATCTCATACGAGTTATCAACTAGTATGTTCGTTGGCCATGATGATGAACAAAATAATGTAAAGTATAACAGGGTTTTGCTCACAACAGAAAAAATATACATACCAAATATGCGTTCATGTAAGTATATAAGTATAGCATAAAATTTCAATTGAAAGAATAGTATAACGTAAATCGGGTAAATCGCACAATTTGCACCAAATGAAAGTAAACAAGTTAAATTTATGCTCAAAATCAGTGTTGTAAGAATAACTACTAATAACTAGTGCGAGAATAGTTACGAATAACGCGTGAGAATAACCACCCATAAAAGAATAATACAAGAGTAATAAGATAATCTACGAACGTAACTATAAATAGAATGGTGTAAGAATAATGAAATTTACTGTGAATGAAAGTGCACAGTACAGGTGTATAGCCTACTGTCACGTGAGTTAAAATTTAGTAATTTTACATATATGTGTTATACTATAAAAGACATTTAGCAATATTCTGATAAGAGGATATGTTCATCGTTTTGTTGTGTAACATTACGCAATAAATACTTGTACGTTACGCATGACAATTAATAAAAACGTCAAGTTTCATATTTACCCTCGCAATTATTATTATCGTCGCATTTATTATTTTTGTCGTTATTTTGGAACCCTAATGATATATATATTATTATATATAAATGTGTGTGTGTTAAATAAAATCAAAAAAAATGTTTGCCTTGGCCGGGGTTCGAACCCGCGCCAAGGACCGGCCCAACACACACAATGCACCAACCAGCTGGGCTGGCCTTCTGTTTGTGATAAACCCGGGCTCAAATTAAACTTATACGCGAATTAAAATCCTCACAGTTGACAATAAAAGTCAACTGTGGGATTCCTTGTTGCCCAATCCATGGAATTAACGCGTATTTGTTATAATTTTGGCAAGCTCGTGCAATATCCGGCCCATTACAACACAATTGAACAACAATTACACGGCAATTGTTGCCCTAATCATTGAATTGGCCGCGTTATTATAATAAGGAAAGTCAACGATCCAATTAACCCTAACCCTAATCTATTAGTATAAATTGAGACCTCCTGGACCTTGAAAACTCGCTCATACCTCGCTCTCAATCTCTATTTCTCTCTATTACTGCCTTGATCGTTGTTTATTGCTAGAGGTTGACTTTTCCCTTTGACCCGATAATAATCATCATCACCACACTGTGAGTCTAATTTTATTGTTTGGTTTCATTCATCGGCATCCAAGCAACTATAGCCCTAACATTAATTGGGCTATAGTTGCCTGAATCGTCTGATTGTTAAGCTAGGGTTCATCGCGATTCAAATTGGGGATAATACTGATATTGCATATGTTATTTAATTAATTAAAGTCAGAAGTCATCACAACCACCGGCCTAGGCCAGGTGGTTGAGACGCTAGGCTTCCACATGGGTCACCCGGGTTCGAGTCCCGGCACTGACCAGCCTTTTTGCATTCTTTTCTTTTCTTTTCTTTTTACTATATAATTAATTATATATATTAAATCCTTTAAATCTTTTAAAATTCTTTTTAAATACCTAAACTCTTTTATAAATTCTAAAAAAAATTATTATTAGTTAATCTGATATAAAAGATTTATTTACAATTTTTATTTTCCAGAAATTCTTTTATTTAATATTTATAATAATTAAATCATTTTTATACAATTATAATTATAAAAATCCATTATTATACCAAAACAATTTATTTAAATTCTCCAAAAATTATCCTAACTTTTTATAAAGTTAAACTTTACTGAAATAATTTTTAATTCAGTAAAATCATTTATTTATTATTTTTAATCAATTTTTGTAAGATTTAATCATATTTAATTCATAATAAATCCAATTTTCATCATTTTTGCACCAAAATTTTATACAAATTATGTTTAATCATTTAGAACAGAATTATGATTTTTAAAATAAGATTTCTTTAATTTTAGTATTTTTGAATATTAAAGTTAATAATTGACTATTTATAAATAAATAGATTTAAAAATCTATTTTTAATGAAATAATTTTATAAAAATTATTTTATTGCTTCAAACACTTTGTTGTACTCATTCAAAATTCAAACTTTATAAAAAGACTATTTTTCATTAATTATCCAATTTTCTTTATCTAATTAACATTTTTAAATTAAATTTAACAATTGATTATCCCCAAATCGAAACCCTAGAATACACATATTAGTTACATAGACTTAGACTTATTATATATTACCTCATTATAGGGTAATATTTGGAATCACTTTGGGCAACACAATTATCATATCTTTCAAACAAGTTAACATTTGCTAAGGTGAGTTTACATAGCCCCTTTTATCACCACTTTTGGGGTGAAACATGTTATAACACTTTTCATTGCAATTCAATCATCAATGTGTTTGTGTGTTTTCTATGTTGCATATTGTCTTGAACATGATTAGAGTAAGCACATTCTAGCATAATCATTAACATTGATCAGCCGACGGTATACATTGATAGATCTATTGGACTGACAATCCCACCCGGATACGTGCCTCCTACAAAGGTTACGTGGGTGTTTGTTATCGCATAACATTATTCATTGGGACCATAAGTGTATGGTATGTATTATTTATAACAGTCAACAGGGTTGATTATGCACTCGATTTATTTCTAATATGTTCTCACATATGGGCTAGATTAACATGGCACATGAATTGCATAACATTTTATTCATTTATCATCAAAAAACCTATGTAATTCTCACCAACTTATGTTGACCCAAAATACTTTCAAAATTAACATGTTTCAGGTAACAATGAAGCTGAGGCTTGAGTTAGCATGAGGATTTATCTTGAAGTTTATTTGAAGTTTTTGAAGTTATTATTTGATGTTATGTATTGAAATTCTTAGACATTATTTCACATTTTGGATATTATGTTTGAATAAATTATTTAAAATTTATATTATACCATGTGCTACTGAAAACAATCATCAATACGTGGCACCCCGATGTTTCCGCCATCGGTTGGGGTGTTACAGATTGGTATCAGAGCCTTGGTTATAGGGAATTAGGTTATCAGAAATAATCTAGACTATAACCTTAGGGACTAAAACAGTACTTGCTTCTCCTACTTGTAACCCTAATTGCTTCCCTAATCCTATCCTTATCCTATGCCTTAAACCTACATGTGACTACTCTTAATTGTCTGCTGCAATCCTGATCCACCATTAGATTTATAGGACAAAAATCCTCAGGTTTAACCTGAACCCCCTTGAGATCTCGTCGAAGTTCTAGATTTTAATAACGAACACGTGCAATCTGGAAGGGTGAACGCCTGTATTCTGAGTCTTCTGTCTAGGCTGGCATTGCGCATATATCCCAATCAGACGAGGGACCCGGATGCCTACCTGGGAATTCTCGGGATGAGTGTTCACTTATAGGCTAAAGCATGTCTTCATATGTTATTAGAATTTAGAATCTTTGATAAGTCAACGTTTTCGTTTATTCGTTTTAATTAATGAATAAATGATTACATTCCTTATATGAACTCTCATTCATTTCATTGTGTCTATTACAGATCATGCCTCCTCGTCGCAGCACTCGCAACAGCAATGGTGAGAACCCCGCAGAAGGTAGTGATAACCATAACCACAACCATGACCAAGCTCCTAACCACAACAACAATGGGGTCGATGCTCAACTGGCTGTGATCATTTCTCAACAAATGGCGCAGCAAATCGCAACTCTGGTTCCCAACTTACTTGCTCAGGTCATCCAATTGAATGGGAATGGTCACAACAACGGGAACGGGAATGGCAATGGCAATGGCAATGGCAATGGACCCCAAGCTTGCACCCTCAAGCACTTCAACTCTTGTAACCCTCCAAAGTTCAGCGGTGAAGAAGGAGCAACTGGACTTCTCCAATGGTTTGAGGGTATTGAAAATACCTTCATCAACAGTGAGTGCCCCAACAATTTCAAGGTTCGTTACGCCATGAGTGTTCTCCATAAACGAGCACTCACATGGTGGAATGAAGAAAAGCGTACTCGTGGGGCCGAAGTTGCTCTTGCTATGACTTGGGACCAGGTCAAAGAGATCATGAAGGAGGAGTTCTGTCCTCGAAATGAAGTTAAAAAGCTTGAGGATGAGTTTCACACCTTGGCTCAAGATAGTGGGGAAAATCTTGCCTACAACACCCGCTTTCATGAGCTTAGTTTATTGTTGCCACACAAGGTTACTCCTCTGCCGGTAGCCATCGAGAAGTACATCGGTGGTCTGCCCATGCAAATCCAGGACACTGTTTGGGGTAGAAATCCTGCAACTCTGGAAGAGGCCAAACGTCTAGCGGCCACTCTTACTGATAATCATGTGAAGAATGGTACTCTGGTTCGCAAGGGCTCTAAGAAGACTGTTGCCAAAGATACTCCACAGCCTACAATTGAAGTCAAGCCTGAGACCTCAAGCAACAAGAAGCGCAAGGCTAGAAACTATATGGTTGCTGCTACTCCACCTGCTGCCCAAAACCCAGCCAAGAAACCATACACCGGACCTCACCCTTTGTGCAACACCTGCAAGTATCACCATCCCACACAGGTGCCATGTCGATTCTGTACTAAGTGTCAAAGGTATGGTCACCTGGTGAACGTCTGTCGATCTCCTGCTACCCAAGACAACAACAACCCAGCTCCCAACCAAAACCAACAAAACAACAGGCCTACTCGTGGTCAATGCTACGAGTGTGGTAACCCTAATCACTACATCAACAACTGCCCTAACCGTAACCGTAACCAAAACCAGAACCAAAACCAAAACCAGAACCGCAATCAGAACCAAGGTGCTCGAGGTCGCGCCTACAATCTCAACGCTAATCAGGCCCGTGACAACAATGAAGTGGTGAATGGTACGTTTCTCATTAATAATCACTATGCATCCATATTATTTGATTCAGGAGCTGATAAGTCATTCGTGTCACTGAAGTTTGAACCTTTACTTAACTTACCCCACACTAATCTAGAAGACCCTTTTGTGGTAGAGGTAGCTAACGGGAAGTCTATTTCGATCGATTCTATTATTCGTAACTGCTTGTTGAATCTCAATGATCATACCTTCCCTATCGATCTTATTCCCATGCATCTTGGTAGTTTTGATGTTATAGTAGGCATGGACTGGTTGTCAACTCATCATGCCGAAATTCTGTGCTTCGAGAAAGTCATACGCATTCCTCTCGAATCTGGTGAGGTTTTGAAGATCTATGGTGAGAAACCCTGTGGTGAGCTTAAGCTTATGTCTTGTACTACTGCCCAAAAGTACTTACGAAAGGGGTATACAGCCTTCTTAGCTAACGTGATAGAGAAGAAGGACAAAGGCAAGAGTATTCAAGACATTCCTATTATTCGTGACTATCCTGAAGTCTTTCCAGAGGATTTACCTGGTTTGCCTCCTGCTCGACAAGTGGAGTTTCGTATTGATCTTGTTCCTGGTGCTAATCCTATTGCTAAAGCTCCTTATCGTCTTGCACCCTCTGAGATGCAAGAACTTGCTAGTCAATTACAGGAACTTTCTGATAAAGGGTTCATTCGCCCTAGTTCTTCTCCATGGGGAGCCCCTGTCTTATTCGTTAAAAAGAAGGATGGTTCTCTTCAGATGTGTATTGACTACCGTGAACTCAACAAACTCACCATCAAGAATCGTTATCCGCTTCCTAGGATTGACGATCTCTTCGATCAACTTCAAGGAGCAACCCACTTCTCGAAGATTGATCTCCGTTCTGGTTATCATCAGCTTAGAGTCCACGATGAAGATATTCCCAAGACAGCTTTTCGCACTCGCTACGGTCACTATGAATTCATGGTTATGCCTTTCGGTTTGACCAATGCTCCCGCAGTATTTATGGATCTGATGAATCGGGTTTGTAGACCCTATCTCGACAAATTCGTGATCGTTTTCATTGATGATATTTTGATTTACTCTAAGTCAAAATCCGATCACGAGCAACATCTTCACTCTATCTTGAGTCTCCTAAAGAAAGAACAACTGTACGCCAAGTTCTCCAAATGTGAATTTTGGCTTAAGGAAGTTCAATTTTTGGGACATGTCATTGATATGAACGGAATTCATGTTGATCCTGCAAAGATCGAAGCTGTGAAAAATTGGAGTGTTCCTACCACTCCAACAGAAGTCCGTTCTTTTCTTGGGTTGGCTGGTTATTATCGTCGATTCATCGCCAATTTCTCCAAGATCGCTGTTCCTCTCACTACCTTAACTCACAAGGGTAAACCCTATGAGTGGGGACCTAAGCAAGAGGAAGCGTTTGAAACTCTTAAGCTGAAACTTTGTGAAGCTCCTGTCTTATCTCTACCTGATGGTAATGATGATTTCGTGGTCTACTGTGATGCATCAAACCAAGGTCTTGGTTGTGTTCTCATGCAACGAGGAAAGGTTATTGCTTATGCGTCTCGACAACTCAAGACTCACGAGAAAAATTATACCACCCATGATCTTGAATTGGGCGCTGTTGTCTTCGCACTCAAGATTTGGAGACATTATCTGTATGGGACCAAATGTGTGGTGTTCACGGACCACAAAAGTCTCCAACATGTCTTCGACCAAAAGAATCTTAACATGAGGCAACGACGTTGGGTTGAATTACTTAACGACTATGATTGCGAAATTCGCTACCATCCTGGCAAGGCGAATGTTGTGGCTGACGCACTTAGTCGTAAAGAGCGTGTCAAACTCCAATGTGCTAGAGTTCGTACTGATCTTCAAGATCGCATTCTCCAGGCTCAACACACCTCAGTCACCCAAGGTAACATGTACGATGAAATGTCTTGTGGTGCTGAGACTCAACTTGAAACCAAACCCGATGGTCTCCTTTATTTTCTTAATCGACTGTGGATTCCCGACCGTGATGATCTTCGTACTTTTCTCATGAACGAGGCTCATAAGTCTCGTTATTCTATTCATCCTGGAGCTGACAAGATGTACCAAGATCTTCGTTATTCTTACTGGTGGCCTGGTATGAAGAAGGACATTGCTCTATTCGTCGCAAAATGCCTCACTTGTTCCAAGGTTAAGGCTGAACATCAACGACCATCTGGTATGCTTGAACAACCAGAGATTCCTGTCTGGAAATGGGAGAGCATAGCTATGGATTTCATCACCAAACTCCCTCGCACACCCAAAGGTTTTGACAGTATTTGGGTAATTGTCGATCGTTTGACCAAGTCCGCTCACTTTCTACCTATTCGTGAGAAGTATTCTGTGAAAAGGTTGGCAAGGATGTACGTAAGTGAAATCGTATGTCGTCACGGTATACCTTTGGACATTATTTCTGATCGCGATGGTCGTTTCACCTCTCACTTTTGGGAATCTCTACAAAAAGCTTTGGGTACTAAGTTGAACTTGAGCACTGCTTATCACCCTCAAACGGATGGTCAGACTGAACGAACCATCCAGACACTTGAGGACATGCTCAGGGCGTGTGTCATCGATTTTGGTGGCGCATGGGATTCTCATCTTCCTTTGGTTGAGTTTTCATACAACAACAGTTATCACGCCAGCATTAACATGGCTCCTTTTGAGGCACTCTATGGTCGGAAATGTCGTTCTCCTGTCTGTTGGACCGAGGTTGGTGAAGCTCGTATTACTGGACCCGAACTAATCCAGGAAACCACAGACAAAATCCAGCTTATTCAGGATAATCTTCTCAAGGCTCGTAGTCGCCAAAAGAGTTATGCTGATAAACGTCGTAAACCCTTGGAATTTCAAGTTGGGGACCTTGTGCTACTTAAGGTATCCCCTTGGAAAGGAGTTATTCGTTTCGGCAGAAAGGGAAAACTAGCTCCTCGATACGTAGGCCCCTTCAAAATTCTTGACAGAGTTGGGAAAGTGGCTTACAGACTTGAGCTTCCACCCGAGCTAAGCAATGTTCATCCGACCTTCCATGTTTCGAACCTCAAGAAATGCTTAGCAGATGAGAACCTTCATGTTCCTCTTGAGGATGTGCAAATCGATGAAAGCATGCACATTATCGAGAAACCCGTCGAGATTGTTGACACTGGAGTCAAGAAACTCAAGCGCAGTCGTATTCCGATCGTTAAGGTACGTTGGGAATCTAAACGAGGCCCAGAGTTCACTTGGGAGCGTAAAGACCAGATGAAGTCGAAGTATCCGCATCTCTTTCCACCAGACTCTCCAACTCCAACTTCGGGACGAAGTTCCTAAAAGTAGGGGAGACTGTAACATTACGCAATAAATACTTGTACGTTACGCATGACAATTAATAAAAACGTCAAGTTTCATATTTACCCTCGCAATTATTATTATCGTCGCATTTATTATTTTTGTCGTTATTTTGGAACCCTAATGATATATATATTATTATATATAAATGTGTGTGTGTTAAATAAAATCAAAAAAAATGTTTGCCTTGGCCGGGGTTCGAACCCGCGCCAAGGACCGGCCCAACACACACAATGCACCAACCAGCTGGGCTGGCCTTCTGTTTGTGATAAACCCGGGCTCAAATTAAACTTATACGCGAATTAAAATCCTCACAGTTGACAATAAAAGTCAACTGTGGGATTCCTTGTTGCCCAATCCATGGAATTAACGCGTATTTGTTATAATTTTGGCAAGCTCGTGCAATATCCGGCCCATTACAACACAATTGAACAACAATTACACGGCAATTGTTGCCCTAATCATTGAATTGGCCGCGTTATTATAATAAGGAAAGTCAACGATCCAATTAACCCTAACCCTAATCTATTAGTATAAATTGAGACCTCCTGGACCTTGAAAACTCGCTCATACCTCGCTCTCAATCTCTATTTCTCTCTATTACTGCCTTGATCGTTGTTTATTGCTAGAGGTTGACTTTTCCCTTTGACCCGATAATAATCATCATCACCACACTGTGAGTCTAATTTTATTGTTTGGTTTCATTCATCGGCATCCAAGCAACTATAGCCCTAACATTAATTGGGCTATAGTTGCCTGAATCGTCTGATTGTTAAGCTAGGGTTCATCGCGATTCAAATTGGGGATAATACTGATATTGCATATGTTATTTAATTAATTAAAGTCAGAAGTCATCACAACCACCGGCCTAGGCCAGGTGGTTGAGACGCTAGGCTTCCACATGGGTCACCCGGGTTCGAGTCCCGGCACTGACCAGCCTTTTTGCATTCTTTTCTTTTCTTTTCTTTTTACTATATAATTAATTATATATATTAAATCCTTTAAATCTTTTAAAATTCTTTTTAAATACCTAAACTCTTTTATAAATTCTAAAAAAAATTATTATTAGTTAATCTGATATAAAAGATTTATTTACAATTTTTATTTTCCAGAAATTCTTTTATTTAATATTTATAATAATTAAATCATTTTTATACAATTATAATTATAAAAATCCATTATTATACCAAAACAATTTATTTAAATTCTCCAAAAATTATCCTAACTTTTTATAAAGTTAAACTTTACTGAAATAATTTTTAATTCAGTAAAATCATTTATTTATTATTTTTAATCAATTTTTGTAAGATTTAATCATATTTAATTCATAATAAATCCAATTTTCATCATTTTTGCACCAAAATTTTATACAAATTATGTTTAATCATTTAGAACAGAATTATGATTTTTAAAATAAGATTTCTTTAATTTTAGTATTTTTGAATATTAAAGTTAATAATTGACTATTTATAAATAAATAGATTTAAAAATCTATTTTTAATGAAATAATTTTATAAAAATTATTTTATTGCTTCAAACACTTTGTTGTACTCATTCAAAATTCAAACTTTATAAAAAGACTATTTTTCATTAATTATCCAATTTTCTTTATCTAATTAACATTTTTAAATTAAATTTAACAATTGATTATCCCCAAATCGAAACCCTAGAATACACATATTAGTTACATAGACTTAGACTTATTATATATTACCTCATTATAGGGTAATATTTGGAATCACTTTGGGCAACACAATTATCATATCTTTCAAACAAGTTAACATTTGCTAAGGTGAGTTTACATAGCCCCTTTTATCACCACTTTTGGGGTGAAACATGTTATAACACTTTTCATTGCAATTCAATCATCAATGTGTTTGTGTGTTTTCTATGTTGCATATTGTCTTGAACATGATTAGAGTAAGCACATTCTAGCATAATCATTAACATTGATCAGCCGACGGTATACATTGATAGATCTATTGGACTGACAATCCCACCCGGATACGTGCCTCCTACAAAGGTTACGTGGGTGTTTGTTATCGCATAACATTATTCATTGGGACCATAAGTGTATGGTATGTATTATTTATAACAGTCAACAGGGTTGATTATGCACTCGATTTATTTCTAATATGTTCTCACATATGGGCTAGATTAACATGGCACATGAATTGCATAACATTTTATTCATTTATCATCAAAAAACCTATGTAATTCTCACCAACTTATGTTGACCCAAAATACTTTCAAAATTAACATGTTTCAGGTAACAATGAAGCTGAGGCTTGAGTTAGCATGAGGATTTATCTTGAAGTTTATTTGAAGTTTTTGAAGTTATTATTTGATGTTATGTATTGAAATTCTTAGACATTATTTCACATTTTGGATATTATGTTTGAATAAATTATTTAAAATTTATATTATACCATGTGCTACTGAAAACAATCATCAATACGTGGCACCCCGATGTTTCCGCCATCGGTTGGGGTGTTACATGTTGGACCAAAAGTTTTACACTGAAAGAGTGCGAGTGTAAAAAGATAACTTTTTAGTAACCGAAGAATGTTTTAGGTTTAACACAGATTCACTTGAAAAGATTTCGTAAGCACACATTTTCATGTGTTTACGAGAAGTTGAGTTGAAAATTGTTATAAAACATATTATTAGTTGCAAGTTTCTCTCGAAAACATATGTTGGATACGTTATATGAAAACAAAAGGTTTACATTTGATTTGTAAAATATGCAATACAAGTTTATAAAATGCAAGATGAAACCATTTCATGAAATATGTGTAAATCTAATGTGTTTCAAAAGACCAAAATTTAAAATGGCGTGAAGGTAATGAATGATCTCAGATGCCTTGACTAATTTTGGAAAATAGAATTTAAACATTTCTTTTAACTTGTGGGTTGAAAAGTCGAAAAATTTTCAATTGTTATAAAATGTTGAGAAAATCTAAGTGTTGGCCGTTAGAATGGTAAACTTGGAACCTTTTAATTTGTCAAACTTTTACGAAATTTATACATTGAAAGAGCGTTTGTTTGAAAGGATCGTTAAGACATCTCTTTGGGCTCATAGCGGCTACTTGTTTCGAGGCACAAGGTGTATATAAAGTGTGTTCTAATATGGCGAATAAGCTTTGTGAAGAGACATACAGGATAAATTGCCAAGTTAATTGTTTTAAAGAGCAGTGTACTAGTACGTATTGTGTAGATAGGCATTTATGATATTATAAGTATTGTGGGACACACTAGGGGATACTAAAGGTCATAGTTTAATGATATAATGTGACATCGATCAAGTGAATTTGTAACATAACGATATAAAACAAGTTGATTAATAAGTTTTGAAACCACATTCGTGTTTAACTGTGTACGAAGACACAACGTTCAAAAATCAGAATATGATCAAAGGTTGAAGTTTAAGATTTGAGTCATGGGAATAATGTTTTAACACAAGAAAATAATGCTTTATGGTGTAAAATTCATAAAACATAAATGTAATAATGTAAATTTTAATGCAAAAGTTTTAATAATGATGATAAGGAATCAAAAAGTGAATGATCAATGAATAAGGGTATATGAAACATCAAGTGATTAAATTGAGTCTTCACATAATAAACAAACATAAATATCAATGATAGAAAACATTGGAATTGTTTTCATATGAAACTTTGACTAACTCAAGTATTTGAAATTTCCTAGTGACTTGTGGGGGCGTACTTTAGCCTATAAGTGAATGCTCATCCTAAGAGTTCCCAGGTAGGTATACGGGTCCCGCGTCTGATTTGGATTTATACGAAATACCAGGCCTAGACAGAAAACTCAGGATACAGGCGCTCACCATTCCAGATTGCACGTGCCCCATCACTAGTGAATTCCAAAACTTTAGCGAGATTAAAAACGAGTTGCAGAAATAGATCCTTGAGATGTGGATTTCACTCCTAACTCAAAGATGTATTTCAAAATTGAAAACCATTGTGGAATGAAACCAATCACTAAGTTAAGGATATCACTCCCAGCTTAGTGGTTAAGTTTCTTTTTGAAGAAAATACTCTTTGAGGTGTGGATGTCACTCCTATCTCAAAGATATATTCCTAAGATAAATAACATATAGAGGAGTGAAACTAATTTCCAAGGTATGGATATCACTCCTATCTTGATGACATCGTTTCGTTTGTGAAATACGAGTATCTTCTACTCCAAGCAAAATACCAAAAGAATAACGAGAAAGAATCATAGCGAAAATATCTTGAGAGAAAATATAAAGATAAAGAGAAATATAAACGAGAGGACTCGTGAAAGTAAGCCTAGTTATAGACTAGGCTAAAAGGCATTCTAATAACCTAATTCCCTATAACCATGGCTCTGATACCAATCTGTAACACCCCAATCGATGGCGGAAACATCGAGGTGTCACGTAGTGACGATTGTGCAATAGCTCATGGACTAGAAATGTAAGTTTTGATACATTAAATGAAACAGTTTATTACATTGAAAGAAATACAACTATTAAAACTAGAAATCTAAACTAAAATACAGTAAATCTCAATCTAAGCCTAAGTTCCGAAAGCTTAGAAGTGATCTCATAAGAACCTGAAACATGTACGAAATTAATTTTGGTCAATACAAAAATGTATTGGTGAGCATACCTGTATGATACATATAGTAAAGAAAATTTAGCAATTCATGTGTTATTTTGCAAAATTTAATAAGTAATATCCGGGTCAAATCAACCCTATAAAAAGAAAGCAGATATATATAGTATGCGCTAGTAGTAATGTAATACATAGCAATGACGAGGACTCTCAACAGAGTCACAAGGGTATATACCATAGTACTATTCATTGAAATGCCAGGCCGCAACGGTTAATGATTTGACAAGTCATAGATACACAAAATGACACAAGCAAACACACATAAGAAATGCTATTTTAGTAAAAGGAAATAGAAACTTGATAGTAGGTACATGAGTCACCCCAAAATAGTAAAACAGTAAAAGGGGAAAAGATATACTCACCTCCAACAAGTAGGAATAATTTCACTAGCGTATTGAGCAAATGAACAAGGGAACTCCAAGGAATTCAAACTAAATAATTATTTATAAATCTATGAATAAAAGACCTTAAATGTTCAAGGTTTCTAGTATTAGACACTAGTTCGTTTTGTAATACGATTTCTATGGTGAGATCATAGAAATTGTACATTTCTCTAAATATTTTCAATATAAAGCATCATGTTATTAAAAGTGCTAAAAAAATGATGTTCCATTTAATTCAAATAAATATGTAGTACTACAATCTTCAAACAGAAAACACATTAATATTTTTATCATTATTCAAATTCTCTTATATTATATTCAATAATGAATGAAAAAAAAAAATTAAGTTTACTGATTAGAAACATTATCCCTTTACTAACCAAACAATTCTTGGATTATAAGTTTTATGTAATCTAACTTGAAGCCATTGATAGAAACGTATATATACATATATTAGGTAAATATAAGGGTTAATTACAAATGATAATGGTTTTTTTTAGTATGAACTAGAAGAAATAAAATAAAAAGAAGTTAGCGTGTAAGCTTCCTTGTTCAATATCTAGAGACCTTTATAAAAACAATGGCTTCTTTTCGGTAGAGTTATAAAACGAAAAAAAAATGTAAATATAGATTATTACCTTAATCATGATGAAATAACTAATCCAAAAGCGTACGCTCAAATGGTTTTGTAATGGAGTTTGCTCGACTACGTACGGAGCTTCAAACATGCTTGGTGATAGCCGAACGTGAAGATAATCGGAAAACTATTTTGGTTATTTAGGACAATATAGGTAGTGATGAAGTCGAGGGAATATTATCGGAGTTAGAACATAAAATGTTTTCATTCCTCTTTGGTTGTATTGATCAAATAGATTTATAGGGAATTAAAATTGCTCCATAAATGTGTTATCAATTTATTTGGAATGGAAAAGCCTTTTGTGAACGTTTCTTCACAATTGGTTTTAATACCATAAATTCAATTTTTACATTTCACATACACATTTACTAATTTAAATACATATTAAATTATCTTTATTGAAAACAATAAACCATTTTAAGTTTACAATCTATAAATTAAGACATTTAAATTAATTGTTTCTAAACGTAAATCACTTTAAGTCACTAATTTCATAATTAAATTATTGGAAATATCGTGAATGTTACACATCATTTCTTTCAATGTGCGGTTCTTTCGTTCCGCGGTGCCATTTGATTGAGGAGAAAAAGGTGGTGTACACTCATGTATTATGCCACTTTTTGCGCATAAATCGGCAAAAGGTGCAACATATTCACCACCTCGGTTGCTTCTCACGGCCTTAATTTTCTTTTTAAGTTGATTCTCAACTTCATTCTTGTATAAGGTAAACTTATCTATTGCCTCATCCTTACTCTTGAGTAAGTATACTTAGCAATATTTGGTGCAATCATCAATAAACGTGATGAAATATTTATTCCCACCAATTGTAGGAATTGCCTTTAAATCAAAAACATCGGTGTGAATTAAATCAAGGGGTTCGGTTATTTGTTCAACCGATTTGAAAGGTGATCGTGTTAGTTTGGATTCAACACATGCTTCGCATTTAGAATCGGATTTAATGTGGAATGTTGGTATGCTATTCAATTTGATCAAACAACGCATTGAATTAAAATTTACATGTCCTAGTCTACCATGCCAAACATTAGAAGACTCAATCATGTAGTAAAAGTAGTAGGAGTTTTATTCATTGAATTGTTCACAACCATTACATTCATTTTAAACATACCATTAAGGGCATAGCCCTTTCCTACAAACATTCCACGTCTAGACAGAACAAACTTGTCTGATTCAAACGCTAGACGAAATCCAAACTTGTTGAGCATCCAACCTGATACGAGATTCTTCCGTATCTCTGGCACATACAACACCTTGCTCAACGTGAGGTCCTTCCTCGAAGTCATCCTCAAAATCACCTCGCCTTCACCCTTGATGTCGGCAGTTGCTTTATTCCCCATATAAAGCTTGTCTCCACCTGTGAGTTCCTTGAATATAGAGAAAAGAGCCTTGTCTCCACAAACATGGCGGGTTGCATCAGTGTCAACCTGGGTTTTAAAAAGCGCGCCTGAGGCGCAAGGCGCATCAAGGCGCAGCCTAGGGCGCCTCAGGGCTTTGCGCCTATCCTTTTTCCCAAAGGCGCGCGCCTCAGGCGCTTTTTTGTCAAATTTTAGGCGCTTTTTTGCCTGAGGCGCGCGCCTCACGTATTCTGAGCATTTTTTATGCATAAAAATGTTGTACCTTGGTGTTTTTGGCTTGTACATATAGGTAAAATCACATAAAAACCTTATTTATAGCTATATTTTGGGTAAATGAAGCTAAAAACTCATGGAATATATATGGGATATATAAAAAAAATTATATAATTAGTGTGCGTTTCGGGTACGAAAATCCCACGCTTTTTGTGCTTTGCGCTTCGCGCGATGCGCTTAGACCTCGTCGCTTTTGTGCGCCTAGCGCTTTTTAAAACCAAGGTGTCAACGAACCATACAGGTGGGTTGTCACCCACCACATTGACTTCATCTTCAACCATAACAGCTTGCTCAGTTATCATTGCTACGAAAGGCATGCCATCCTCATCCACCATATGCGCGCGCTCACGCTTAGGCTTCTTGCATTGGTTGGCGTGGTGGCCTGTCTCTTGACAGTTGCAGCACACACCTTGGAAAGGCTTCTTTTTCACAACCCCTTTTTTCGGTCCAAGGTCCACCTTCGCTTTCCCTTTGTCCTTCTTCCCCTTATTCTTGTAGCCTTTGGAGGATTGCCCAATTTCCCCAACGTTAGCCTTAGCCGAATCTTGGACAAGGCTACCTTTTTGGGCAATTCTGTTGTCCTCTTCAATCCAAAGACGAACAACAAGTTCCTCCACAGTCATCTTCTTTCGTTTGTTCTTAAGATAATTCTTAAAGTCAGTCCACGAAGGAGGTAACTTTTCAATCATTGCTGCCACCTGAAATGTCTCACTAAGTATCACGCCTTCCGCGTAGATTTCATGTATAATTTGTAATTCTTGGACTTGATTCATGATCGTTTTAGAGTTAAGCATCATATAATCCAGGAAACGGGCTACAACGAATTTCTTCGTTCCAGTATCCTCCGTTTTATACTTCTTATCTAAAGACGGCCATAATTCTTTGGCAGTCTTTATTGTATAATAGATATTATACAATCCATCCACGAGGCCGTTTAATACATAGTTACGACACAAGAAATTCGAATTCTTCCAAGCATCTAACGCACTCTGAAATTGAGTGTCGTTCTCACCTTCCTTAGGTTAGGGAGCGGTTTCTGTCAAGAACCTCGCAAGGTTCAAAGTGGTCAAATAGAAGAACATCTTCTGTTGCCACCTCTTGAAGTTCAAACCCGAGAACTTCTCAGGTTTTTCAGCATGATTAGCCACAGTGGACGCTCCCACTGTGTTGGTAGTCAAAGGGGTACCAAGAACAGCTTGGTTCACATTGTTGTTGTTGTTATCACTAGTCGACATTTTGAAAAATTTTAACCAAACACGTTAATTTTTCAGTTTTATAAAACTCTATTTATTAAAAAAAAGTCAACCATATAAAAAAATCAAAATAATAACAATCTGTGACTTCTAAGTCCAACTTTGAAGGCCAACAAAAAGTGTTATTTCAATTTTTAGACAAAGGTTTAAATGTAACCGTTAATGTTTTCTAACAAAATAACGAACCGTAGGCTTCTAAGTCCAACTTTGAAGACCGAACAGTAAATTATAATGATTCGAAAAACCCAAAAAAAAATCTATTTTTAAAACACAAACTATGTGAAACAAAACTTGTTTAAATCACAAATAGATTGGTTTTGTTATACATGAACGGTTTTAAAAATTTGTTTTAAGATTGTAGGAACCGCTCGTGTAAAAATAAATAAAACAAATTTAAATTACGATTACAAAGAAATATGAAGGCAGAAATTACAATACAATTACAACTGAAAGAAACAAATACAAGAATGGAGTAGAAGCAGACAATAAACACAAGTTGATGATCGTGTTGAACAAGGGGCCCTTAAAACAAATTCTAAGTCTATTAACAAGAACTCGTTTTGTTTCCCAGGGTACAACAGCCGGAACAGCAAGAGTGCTGCCGGAGTTGGCTCTGACCTGAAAGAAGTACTTGAAACAGTAAGAAGACATGAAATATTGCTGGAGAAGAAGTGTTGGTGAATGTTCAAAACAGAGTGTCTGAGGTGTGTCTTCAACCAAAGAGAGCCTTGGTTTATATACAGGTCTCAGTCATGTCAGTTTCGGAAATCATTAAAAACGAAAAATAAATGTCATTGAACGTCTTCAATGGCATTTATTAAGTTCTTAAAGTTTCAGACGAAACTGCTTGACCAGACAGTTACACTACTGAGCTGTTACTGATCTGCTGAGAAACTGACGAGTCCGTGCGCGCGTCCACCTGCGCGCTTGCGCACGACGTAACTCCCGTTCTACGTCAGCGGAACAGATCTGCGTCTGCGTAGAACTTTACGTTCTACGTCAGCGAAACCACTCGTTACTCCGAGAGCCTGTGCGGAAGCCCCCGCGCAGACCAGGACGCTACCTGGTTGTCTGCTCGTACTCGCGTGCCACCTCGAACATGCTTTCAAAAATACTAAGGCGGCTCGCGGTGATGCGTGTGTGCGAAGTGCGCCATCAAAGCGCCACATTGCGCCCATCGCCCAAACCACGCGCGTGCGAGTTAGGGGCACCCTTCGCGAGTTCCACAGTGTGAGCTCCTATGAAACAATAAGGAAGGAGTGTTTCTACTTATATACCACTCATGGTATCATCATTCCTCCTATGTGGGACAAGTTCCACTTTGTTTCATTTCAGCATTAAATGTTTCAATCACCAACATTTGAGCATCGATATCTCATTTATCTTAGCTCCATTTTGGACGTGGTTTGGTTCGTTGCGAAGCTCTCACAACATAGAACATAAACCCACAAAGAAATATATGATTAAACCTATGTTTCAAATATATATTTCTGTCCAAAATTAGGAAAAACTGATTTTCCTATATTTTGTGAAAATAACATTTTCACTAAATTTCCAAGTGGTCTAGATAAAGTTCTATTTCTTATTAGTTTGTGCGTTAGCACATCAAAGTTTATTTTATACAAAAGATAAAACGTACATTTTAATATTATCATAGAAACTTATTAAGGTTTACGCCATTGAATAATTACACTAAAACATGAAATAAATCGACAGAGTCAATCAAAAACCACCACATCCACCACCGCAGCCACCACCGCATCCAGCAGCATCCGAAGCAATATCCGCGATCAACAATCCACCGAGGGCACCTCCTAGCAAACCAGCTCCCAACCCCATACCAAGTCCACTTTTCTTTGGAGGCTGTTGCGGTTGCTGAACTGGCGGATACCCATATCCCGGTTGTGGAGGGTAACCAGCGTACCCTGGGGGTGGTGGTGGAGGATAACCATATCCTGGTTGCTGTTGATAAGCATATCCGGGCTGTGGTTGAAGTGGGTATCCACCTGCAGGTGGAGGGTAATACCCACCTGGCGCCACATATGGCTGTTGGTATCCAGAACTGGATCCAACAGCCATACCGGCCGGATATGCAGTAACCACCTCCTCCGCCTTCCCAGTAAACTTCTCCCCAAACTTATACGAAAAACTCAAATTTCCTTTTGGCTTTCCTGACAGCCTCTTCACCTGATAACTAACAAACTTTTCCGATGTCCCCTCTTTCGATACTCCGTCCAGAAGATCTTTAATCGGCACATGGACCACTCCAACTTCCTTATCGCCGAACGTCCCATCATGTTTAATCTCGACAACAAGCGTAAGACGGTTCTGTAATCCTGCGGCTTCATCAATGGTAAACTTCATGGGAAAATTCCAAGACGGGTCTGAACCACTGTCTTTGTCAACCGGGGTTTTGAGCTTCTGACTCTTCCCGGCACCGGATATGTAAACGACTGCGTATACATCCATTTTCCCGATCAGAGTTGCTTTCTTGAGCCCCATTGCAGAGACCAGTGTGATATCTAATGTTCTGAACTCCATGATTGATTGCTAAATTTGAAATTGTGATGAACAAATGATTGAAGAAACAAAACAATATATAGACTTTGTGTTAACCGACTCGTGGCTTAGGAAACAGCATGGAAGGTGACAACCAATATCTTCTTAGCAATTACGATAATAACTATAACTATAAAACGGGTCAAGTGCCAATTGGGGTAAACCGTAACTGCCGGGTCAACATTAATATATGGAGCAAGTTGCATTAAAAGTCGAAACCGAGTTGAGTCCGTGTGGGTTAGGAATTAACCATGGTAGAGTTAGGTATAAAGTTAAACGGGTCATACACTCATAAATCATAGGTCGTCCATTATATGATTACGACTTTCAGATTCTTTTATTAGTTTCAGACTTTCATGACATTTTTAGAGAATGTCAAGGCTAAACAACAATGCAATTTATATTACTGTATTTAATAAAAATACAATCATTCCTAAAATACAAAAAATCGCAATCTATTTTTTGTTTATTGAAGATGTATTAACACAAAGTTGACTTTTATTTATTTACTAGCTTATACCCCGGGAGCGTCCCGGGTTGAAAAATCTAAGTAAAATGAATAAAATTAGAAGTATCATGTTTGGGATTGAGTTTAGAAACAACTTATTGACTTATTAACTTTTTGAAAAAGCCAATAAATCAATAAGTCATTTTGAAAAGCCAGGATTTGGTGCTTTTCCAAATGACTTATTGACTTATTAGCTTTTTGGAAAAGCTAATAAGTCAATAAGTCATTTTTCAACTCAATCCCCAACACTATAAAAATGACATCTATATAGCAATTACCTGTTGGAGAGTATCTCGGGTTGAAATATCATATAAAAAAAGGTAATTGGGTCGGGTATCACCTAATCCCAGGCCCGAACCAAACCCACAAATTTTTTTAAACGAATTCCAAACCTGACACAATACCTGTCGGGTTACAAAAAATAGTCGTTTTTTTCTCCGTTTTTTATATAGCACTATGATATTTGTTGAAAAGATAATAAAACGCTCGTTAATTTAGTGTAATTTTTTTCTTTAAAAAATCTCGTTTATGAAAGATATTAAAGTTTAAAAGTTATGAGAGGAAACATGGGAGAGAAAATAATAAAGTTTTAATATTTAAATTTAGTAGATTAGGTATTTAATAGATTGTGTTAAATAATATTTAAACCATATTTATTCCTTTTTTTAATTGGTCTAGAGTTGCCACATCACATCCTATGTGGCATCTCTCAAAAAAGAGATTGCATAATATCATGACATGTCATCAAAATGGCTTTGGTTTACTATATGTATAGATTTTTTTTTAACGATCAACAAAAAGTTTTATTACGCCACGCTAGCGGGAAACTAGCATACACCTTACATATGCGTCACCTATATATACAAGCATCGAGTAAGAATCACCACCCTATTCTAGACAAATTAAAACTACGCCAAACATCCCAATCAAGAGAGGGTTGTTTCGCCCTAGCCTTTATCCAAAACAAAGTTAAGGCCTTAATGTCACCAATCGCCTTGTGAAGGAGAACCTGTTTTTGGTTGAAAACCGCTTCGTTCCTATGCTTCCAAATGCACCAAATCGTTGCCAAGAAAATCGCGTTGAATACCCTTTTTTCTTTGCCGGGAGCCACCCACATAATCGCGCAGCTGCAGAACATCCTTCATATGGAACATGAAAGCCGAACCCACTTTGCACCATTGAAAGACGAGTTGCCAAAATGTTTGAGAGAAGCCGCAAGCCAGAAAGAGATGCTCCGAAGTCTCTGGATAGTCCCTGCAGAAGGAACACCGATCAGAGTCAACTGTAATGTTCCTATGTTGAAGCGCACAGTGTGTAGGAAGTCTGTTCATTTTAGCGCGCCAAGCCACTCTCGCCACCTTTTTAGGAATGCACGAGTTCCACTTCATCACGAAAGGGACTAGTTCAAACCTGAATGACTGCAACAAACTCTTGAAAGCACCCACAGAGTACTCGCACCCAACCCCAAGACCCCAAGCCCACCTATCCTTTGCGTCTGATAGTTCGAGAACAGAAACCAGCAGCTGCAAATGCCGCAATTCAGCCAATTCCACTGCAGAAAGTGTCGCCCTTTTCCAAACCCAACCCCACCCAAGACCCGTCTGAAGGACCTGATGTAACACCCCAACCGATGGCGGAAACATCGGGATGTCACGTATTGATGATTGTTCAGTAGCTCATGGTAATACATATGTTTACATAATCCTTTATTACAATATTGAATTACATTAAATGTCTTGAATGAAATCTAATACATCAAATAGTCAAACAAAGCATAAACTTCAAATTGTCTCCTCATGCTAGCTCTAGACTTCAAGCATCGTTATTTCCTGTTAAGTTTGGAAAAATGGGGGGGGGGGGTCAACTAGAAGTTGGTGAAAGTACATAAGCCATGTCACGCAATTAAGTTTAAGAATAAAAGTTTAGCAATTCATATGTCTATCGTAAGTTTAAGTCTACATGAATAAACATAATATGTTGAATCGACATAATCAAACCTCCGACTAGTTTAGGTCCATCCCGTCATCCACGGTTCACCTTAATAATATGTTGGAACGATAACAATCACCCACGCTACCTATGTAGGAGGTACACGTATCCGGGTGGGATTGTCAATCTAATAGATCTATTATTGAGTATCGCCGGCTTGGCCATAGCTAATGATTATGTAATGTTGAAACTCGTTGAAACTGTTGTTGTTGTCTAAATCATGAGGCATTAAAGTTTACAACTAGACATGTATGTAGAATTGCTTAAGTATAATGTTGCAAGTATAAAGAATTGCATAAACATGGTTACGTAAACTCACCTTAGCAAAGTATTAAGTCTCGAGAAATAGAATATGTGTAGCCCCAAAGTTGCCAATTACAAAAGCTTATAATCAAAGCTTCAATTGTAGAAGTAATAGACTATAGAAGAAAGGTATGAGGGAAAGTTTAATCGGATTGAAACAATCGATTTAGAGGTGCAAAGTATAATGGGTCATAGGTGGGTTTTTATACTAGTTTTGGATTCAATTAGCCATTAAAATTGGTCAACACCATAAAGTAAGGTTTTATGATGAATTGACTATTTGACTAAGACTTTGACTAGGACTAAGACTTTGACTATGACTATGACTAAGACTTTGACTCCAAGAATTATGTTGTCAAGACTTTGACTCTTGACTCAAGGCTTTATTTTGAAATGAATTTATATCTTCCTTGTTTGAGATTATAAATGTAATTGGAAAAATGATTAGCTTTAAATAAGAAATAAATAAAAAAAATCATTAGTTTGAATTAGAAAATAAAAACACCGTCTTATAAAATGACGATTTTATAAATAGAATTAGGATAGGACATATGTCATGATTGAAGATTTTTTTTTTGTACAATGATAAAAGGAACTTAAAAAAATAGAGTGCACGGATAAAGAGAAGAATACTTAGAAAATAAATTAGACTTTATATCATGGATTGGGAAATACTTTAATGCAAAATAAATGGGAAAATTCGTGAGGTTACAGTCTCCCCTACTTTTAGAAACTTCGTCCCGAAGTTATAAAAAAAAAACACCGGGTTGACAGTGATTGGGTAGAAATTAGGGCAACTGTGGTTTGGAAAATTTGTGTTAAGGCATGACATGAATTTATAGGTAACAGAATAAACTGTTTCGAATAATTTGGTAAGAGGTTTGATAGGTGTGGGTTTTAAGGGGTGGATTAGGTTCGTCTAAAATAGCAAGGAGAATAAGAATCTAGCAAAACACTAAACTTTAAGTTTTCGGAATCTTAAAAAGAAATGCATGAGTTAATTGACTATAGAAATACTAAACAGGTAACTAGAGTTTATAATTGGTTATCTACCAAAAACCTTGATAGAATTTCACACCACCTTAACGTACCTGTAAAATCATGATTACGTTCCGGACCGCAATCACCAATTTACCTTACATTAGGGTTTTGTGTCCTTCTATGACTCTACACACACATGTAAAATAACTTTGTGATTGAATCGTATACAATGTATCCAAAAATAAGTCCAACTGTTGAGCAGGAAAAAGACCTCTACCAGTCAGTGAGTAAGAACCTCTACCGATTGTTGAGCAGGTGCGATAGCCTCTACCAGTCGTTGAGCAGGTTGTAGGGCCTCTACCGACTGTTGAGCAGGCATGATGACCTCTACCAATCGTTGAGTAGGTTATTTGGTACTCTACTAACTGTTGAGCAAGTACTTCATCCTCTATTAGTTGTTTGATTAAGTGTACCAATTTACACACACACATAAATTGCAAATTGATAATATGTACATGTAAGCAATCAAGTATCAAGTATAGCATGTGAGTTGTAATAGAGTTGCCCTAGACAAGGTTAATGACTCTAGGTGTGTTTATAGTAAATAGTTTATATTTCATGAATTCTAGTTTCAAATGTTCGAATATGGTAGATAGTCGAATCCTCATGTAACTAAGGATTATGTTTGATGCAACATACAATCAAGTTTCAATAGTTTGGTTATCATGGGTAACTAGCTCATGTGTGAGAAGGTGAAAGATATGAATTTAGTTCTTGAGAGGATGATGAAAAATCTTGAAGCAGAACCAAGGTTGGGAGAGATAGTGAATGTGAAGATAGTTGATAAAGAGCTTATTTTATAGTAAGGAGATTGTATAGCAGTGTAAATTTTGGGGTCTGGATCAAAGGTCATAGTCAAGTGTATAAGAAAACATGATTGTGGTATATGCCAAAATATTGTAAAAATTTGAACAAGTTGAAAGTGAGTGAGTGTCGATGGAGAATTTAGAAGCTAGATATTATTCCTATAGATAAAAAAATATCTTATTTTCAAAATTGGTTTTATACATAAAGCAAAAGTTGTTAAATAGTACAAGCTAAGTGGGCTTTGATTAAAATATTCCCGTTAGTTGGAGATTTCAAACATGACATTAGGTTTTGAAGATCAAGGTTCTATTAAGTGATTTTTAATAGTTTAAAGCATTATATAGAAAATTGTTTGTTACGTCAATAAATAAACAATTGAATTTAAGTTCGAGGACATCTTTTGACAAAAAAATATGTACTTTGTAAAGTTACTAGGTAATGAAAATACAACAGGATTTAGAAATCTTTAGTTTGTGCTAAGGTATGAGGTTTGGTTTAAAAAATAAGTAACATGTGGAGAAATGAAATAATATGATTTGGGTAGGGTGTTGAATATTTAAAAAGTGGCTAAGATGGTAAGGTGAAGTGTGATTGTGAAATCCAGAGATGGTTATGAAATGAGATTGATTTAAGCTGTAAAATTTTGAGATTTTAGAGCTTAGTTTAAGGAAAGTGAGTGTAATCATTTATTCATTAATTAAAACGAATAAACAAAAACGTTGACTTATCAAAACTTCTAGATTCTAATAACATAGTGAAGACATGCTTTAGCCTATAAGTGAACACTCATCCCGAGAATTCCCAGGTAGGCATCCGGGTCCCTCGTCTGATTGGGATTTATGCGCAATGCCAGTCCTAGACAGAAAACTCAGAATACAGGCGTTCACCCTTCCAGATTGCACGTGTTCGTTATTAAAATCTAGAACTTCGACGAGATCTTCAAGGTGGTTCAGGCTAAACCTGAGGATTTGTCCTATTAGTCTAAGAGTAGATCTTGTGATGGAGAACAATCTTCTTGTAGGGACTAAAGTAGGGATAAGAAGTAGGAGGGAGATAGAGAATAGAAGCAAGTAAGGTTGCAAGTAAAAGGAGCAAGTACTAGTTAAAATCCTATGGTTATAGACTAGATTATCTTTCTAATAACCTAATTCCCTATAACCATGGCTCTGATACCAATTTGTAACACCCCAACCGATGGCGGAAACATCGGGATGTCACGTATTGATGATTGTTCAGTAGCTCATGGTAATACATATGTTTACATAATCCTTTATTACAATATTGAATTACATTAAATGTCTTGAATGAAATCTAATACATCAAATAGTCAAACAAAGCATAAACTTCAAATTGTCTCCTCATGCTAGCTCTAGACTTCAAGCATCGTTATTTCCTGTTAAGTTTAGAAAAATGGGGGGGTCAACTATGTTGAAGCGCACAGTGTGTAGGAAGTCTGTTCATTTTAGCGCGCCAAGCCACTCTCGCCACCTTTTTAGGAATGCACGAGTTCCACTTCATCACGAAAGGGACTTGTTCAAACCTGAATGACTGCAACAAACTCTTGAAAGCACCCACAGAGTACTCGCACCCAACCCCAAGACCCCAAGCCCACCTATCCTTTGCGTCTGATAGTTCGAGAACAGAAACCAGCAGCTGCAAATGCCGCAATTCAGCCAATTCCACTGCAGAAAGTGTCGCCCTTTTCCAAACCCAACCCCACCCAAGACCCGTCTGAAGGACCTGATGTAACACCCCAACCGATGGCGGAAACATCGGGATGTCACGTATTGATGATTGTTCAGTAGCTCATGGTAATACATATGTTTACATAATCCTTTATTACAATATTGAATTACATTAAATGTCTTGAATGAAATCTAATACATCAAATAGTCAAACAAAGCATAAACTTCAAATTGTCTCCTCATGCTAGCTTTAGACTTCAAGCATCGTTATTTCCTGTTAAGTTTGGAAAAATGGGGGGGTCAACTAGAAGTTGGTGAGAGTACATAAGCCATGTCACGCAATTAAGTTTAAGAATAAAAGTTTAGCAATTCATATGTCTATCGTAAGTTTAAGTCTACATGAATAAACATAATATGTTGAATCGACATAATCAAACCTCTGACTAGTTTAGGTCCATCCCGTCATCCACGGTTCACCGTAATAATATGTTGGAACGATAACAATCACCCACGCTACCTATGTAGGAGGTACACGTATCCGGGTGGGATTGTCAATCCAATAGATCTATTATTGAGTATCGCCGGCTTGGCCATAGCTAATGATTATGTAATGTTGAAACTCGTTGAAACTCGTTGAAACTGTTGTTGTTGTCTAAATCATGAGGCATTAAAGTTTACAACTAGACATGTATGTAGAATTGCTTAAGTATAATGTTGCAAGTATAAAGAATTGCATAAACATGGTTACGTAAACTCACCTTAGCAAAGTATTAAGTCTCAAGAAAAAGAATATGTGTAGCCCCAAAGTTGCCAATTACAAAAGCTTATAATCAAAACTTCAATTGTAGAAGTAATAGACTATAGAAGAAAGGTATGAGGGAAAGTTTAATCGGATTGAAACAATCGATTTAGAGGTGCAAAGTATAATGGGTCATAGGTGGGTTTTTATACTAGTTTTGGATTCAATTAGCCATTAAAATTGGTCAACACCATAAAGTAAGGTTTTATGATGAATTGACTATTTGACTAAGACTTTGACTAGGACTAAGACTTTGACTATGACTAAGACTTTGACTCCAAGAATTATGTTGTCAAGACTTTGACTCTTGACTCAAGGCTTTATTTTGAAATGAATTTATATTTTCCTTGTTTGAGATTATAAATGTAATTGGAAAAATGATTAGCTTTAAATAAGAAATAAATAAAAAAAAATCATTAGTTTGAATTAGAAAATAAAAACACCGTCTTATAAAATGACGATTTTATAAATAGAATTAGGATAGGACATATGTCATGATTGAAGATTTTTTTTTTTGTACAATGATAAAAGGAACTTAAAAAAATAGAGTGCACGGATAAAGAGAAGAATACTTAGAAAATAAATTAGACTTTATATCATGGATTGGGAAATACTTTAATGCAAAATAAATGGGAAAATTCATGAGGTTACACCTGATCCCTGACAAAAGCCGATTTATGTCTTTCTAATGCAAATAAGGCTGGAAAAGCTACTGCCAAGGGGATGTCAAGAGCCCAGCTGTCAAACCAGAATGATGTACCCAACCCGTTACCCACGATTCCCTTAATTGCCCAACCCACGTCCACCCCGAACCCTTTTACAACCTGCATAGCCGACTGAATCTATTTCCAAGGCCCAGAAATAGAAAGCTTAGTCGGGATTGGGTTCCAATCCCTGGATGAGCTATGAATTGACCAAACAATTTAACTCCAAAGGGCGTTGGAGTCGATTTTGAATCTCCACCACCATTTGGCTAGCATAGATAAATCCGTATCAAGGAGAGAATCGAAGCCTAAGTCACCAAAGTCAACCGGGGCACAAACCCTTTGCCAAGCAACCCAATTCATATTCGCCTTTTCCTTGGAGCCACCCCAAAAGAACACACGGCGCAACTTGTCTAATTGGTCGATAATCTTCCTAGGAGCTTTGAATAAGGAAAAATAGTAAGAAGGTAAGGCGTTAAGCACCGACTTGATAAGTGTCACCCGACCACCGAATGATAAGGATTTTGCCTTCCATATGGATAGTTTTGTTCCAAAATGCATCAACTACCGGCTTCCAATGCTTGCAAAGATTCATATTAGCACTTACTTGCAAGCCAAGATAAGTGAAAGGGAACGAGCCGGCCTTACACCTTAATACGTCAGCCATCATTTGCGTCTCTGAATTATTTACACCTATTCCAAAAACACAACTCTTCCCCAAGTGGATTCTTGAGCCCGAGACAAGGTAAAAACACCTAAGAATCCTCTTGAGGTTCATTGCATTTGATACGGACCAATCGACAAGAAACACCACATCGTCCGCGTAGAGCAAATGTGACATCTTGAGTTCACCCGACCCACAAGATAAGCCCCTAAACAGCCCCACATTCGACGCCCTTCTCATGATCCCCGATAGCGCCTCCATAGCGATTAAGAACAAAAAAGGTGAAAGAGGGTCGCCTTGCCTTAGACACCAGGAGCAAACGAACTCATGAGTTGGCGATCCATTGACTAAAACGGAAGCACGTGCCGAAGTTACAATTGCCATGTCCCACTTAACCCACTTAGCCGGGAAGTTCATTTGAGTCAAAATGGACTCTACAAAATCCCAATTCAACGAATCATATGCCTTTTCAATATTTACTTTTTACAAAATGCCTTGCCGCTTGACCTTCTTCATCCACCCGATTACTTCATTTAAGATGAGTGGCCCGTCCGTGATATTCCTACCGGCTAGGAAGGCGGATTGCTCGGGTGAGATTAGCTTACCAATGACCCTCTTAATTCTTGCTACTAGCACCTTGGATAATACCTTGTTTACACACCCCACTAAACTAATCGGTCGGTAGTCCTTAAAGTCTAATGGGTCTTTTTTTCTTCTGAATGAGGGCTATGAAAGACGATGCGCAACCGGCACCCACGGCTGCCCCATGGTAAAACTCCTCAAAAAGTCGAATGAAATCACCCTGAAAACCGTTCCAGCACCTCCTCAAGAACTTGAAATTAGAACCGTCCGGTTCGGGCGCTTTGTTTCTGTCACATGCCCATACAACGTCTTTTATCTCTTGAAGGGAGAAAGGTCTACATAGCGATTCCGCATCCGAGTCTGAGATTTTATTGATGTTTGAACATATCAGTTTAGGTCTCCTATGCATCGGCTCCTTCAATTTATCCTCAAAAAAGGAGAAAGCTCTATCCTTTATGAACGTGGGACTAGTAATCCACTCGCCGTCTGATAACACCCCATTTATTCTTTTGTTGGATAAGTTCGCATTGATAACGCCATGCAAAAATTTGGAATTCTCATCACCCTCCAATGCCCACTTAACTCTGGATTTCTGCTTTAAATCCATGTGTTTTCTCCTTTCGAAATCTAGAAAAAAAGCCTTGGCTTCGATTCGAGATTCTAACTCCTCATTATTAAGAAGTCTTATGTCCGCCACCCTGTCAAGGTTCTCCAAGACAGCCTTGTTTCTCTGGTACAGGTCTTCTAATTTCCCCCTTTCCATACCAATCCACCCTTTAATCTTTCTTTTAAGGAATTTGAGTTTTGTAACAATTGCTAAGTCAGCTGGACCGTTGAAGGAAAATTTGTCACATAACTCAGCCACATATTCCATGAAACCAGGGATTTCAAGCCAAGAATTGAAGAACCTAAAAAGAATATGTCCAAAATCGGAAACAACCAAGGATAGAATGACCGGACTATGATCGGATGAAAACCTTGATAGTGCGGTGACCGACGCCTCCCCCCATTTACCTTTGAAATCACTACAAACCAGGAACCGGTCTAACTTACTCAGTTTTCTACCATCATCCGACATATAAGTGAACTTGTGACCCCCCATGTTATACTCTTCAAGATTCGCCCTTGTAATGAAATCATTAAAACTATCAGCGTTGGCGGCGACAAATTCCGAGTTCAACCTTTCCGTTTGACACCTTACATCGTGGAAATCCCCGAAGAAGACCCATAAGCCAGACCGGGAATTCTTAAACCTTAATAACTCCTCCCATAACCCTCGCCTCAACCCCGGGTCATTAGGCGCATAAACATTAACCACGTTGATCCTTTCCCTAGTCACAGTAAGTTCACCCGATGTAGCAAGGAAACATCTATTTTTAGTGACAGACAGTACCTGAAACACGGAAGGATCCCATATGCTTATTAAACCCCCGACCTTCCTTCTGCTGGAACTTGCTCTACGCGAAACGACGACCTACCCCATAGGCTGCTGAATTGAAAGAAGACACCATCCCCCGACTTGAACTCCTGAATACCCACAAAGTGCGAACCATGAAACGTTTTCAGTCCTCTAACCCAAGACGTCTTTCGATCGTCCCTCACCCCCCTTAGGTTTATGCTCAAGAAATTCATTGGACACTACTAGCGTCTCCTTCACCATCAACCAAATCCCTTACCGCTGGTTCAAAAACCCCAAGTTCAATCCCATTACCTCTCCGACTAGACAAGTGAGGTTGGTTTCGTTTGCAGCACCGGCACCATCAGTTGTTGCACTGTTAGGAACTGGATCAATTGCTTGGTTTTGACCCGAGTTGTTGCACCCGTTTATCTGTGGAACCTGAGTATCCGCCACATCACCACCTGAAGCCCTAGTTAAAGCAGTGTTATTAACCTTCATAGGCGACTGAAGGTCGATGTCACCCGCTGTAACATTACACGTTTTTCTCAATTTTTAGAACTTATAAAATCCTCACTTTTACCCATATTATAATATTTTTTTTATATAAATATAATCATGTCTAAAATTTTTTTAGTATTATTTCAAAACGATCTATCATATTTTGAATATTTTAAAGTCGGTATAAATTCAAGCAAATACAAAATTTTCCTAAAAAACAATATATTTTATACCCTTTATATATATATATATATATATATATATATATATATATATATATATATATATAATAAGGTTATATTGGAAACCCTTGTTATAGTGAAAACCTTGGAATACTCTATCAAACTCTAACTTCCCGACTTTTTTTTTCTATGAAAATTTTAGGGTATGTAACATACATGATTTTAAGCATTTTGGGCCAAAAAAATCGAAAAAGCGCCAAGCTGTTTTTTTTAAAAAAAATAAAAACCGTCTTCGGGTAAAAAATGGGTAACACGTGTTAGTTTGGCTTAACATGTGTTAGTCGAAAATTTATTTATTTTTTTTAAAAAAAAGTGCTCGGCGCTTTTTTTGATTTTTTTTTGCCCAAAATGCTTAAAATCATGTATATTACATGCCCTAATTTTTTCAAAAATAAAAAAAATTTGGAAGTCAGAGTTTCTAGAGTTTTCACTATAAGAGTGGGTTTCCACATTATCCTTACCCATATATATATAGGGTAGGGTTCAAATAGGTACCAACCCTTAAGTAGGAACTATAGGAACCAATCTGAGCCATCCATTTTCAATGGCATGATTATAAATAAGTAAAACATTAATTAAATATTTAATATTTAATTAAATGAAGGGGTAATATTGTCTTTTGGTATGTGCATAATTAATAGGTTATTAAATATGCATTGTAACTGACAACACCACAATAATCTCATATTTTTCGTTCTTGTATACATCAAAGCATGCGAACACATATCAGAAATCGAATGAAGTGCAAGGATTCGTATACATGTACGTATGAAGATTTAAACTTACATTCTTATTCTTAATCAATCGTCATTTATATTGAACAATTTTTTTTAAACGACAACGTTTGAGGGTTTCAAGGTTTTTCGATTTTGTTCGATGATTTCATAAATATGATCCAAATATGTTATTGATTGTTTCGTGATTGTTATTTTTTTTGGAAAAATTCTTGTGTTTCCAATTGATTTCATAAATATGATCCAAGTATACATTGGTGTTCGATGATTTCATACAAAAAGGAATTTGAAACCCTAATAAAGTATTGTCAGGTTGTAATTGAAGAGAGTCGATGCTAATATAATTTGAATATACACTGGTGTATACAAGAGACTTTATGAGTAACAACATGTTTAATTTGAGTATACACTAGTGTCAGTCTATTTGTTGGTGTTAATCGCAGGAAGTTTTAATTAACTGCCATATGTATTAACTATACGTGAATATACACTAGTGTATACAGAATATACACAGGGCTACCATATGTATTAACTATACATTGGTGTATACAAGAGACTTTATGAGTAAACAGCATGTTTAATTTGAATATACACTAGTGTATACAGAATATACACATGGCTACCATATGTATTAACTATACGTGATTTTTGATTTGCGATTATAGATGATAATATGTTGAGAGATTTGAGGAAACTAAAAATAAGGCATGTTAATCGCAGGAAGTTTTAATTAACTGCCATATATAAACTTTTAATTAAATTAAAATATAATATTTAATTGTCTAATTACATAACTACCCCTAGATCAAGATCAAAGATGAATGGCTCAGATTGGTTCCTAAGTTCCTAACTAGGCTCTTAGTTCCTATTAGATCTTTTTCCTATATATATATATATATATATTACACATTTTTTTATGATGCTAATCATAATAATAATTAAAATAATAAATTCAGAATATTTTTTAGAACATGTATTACATGAATGATAAAGCTTCTTTATAAACTTAACCCAACAATAACACCATAACCAAAACAAAATCCATAGCCAAACAAACCCAACACACTCCCAAACAAACTGCCCAGCCCATCCCAAACTTGAGCCCAGGCCGTAGGCCCAACAGCTGATCGGCTCAATCCCCTGAAATCCTTCTCCCTGTGACCCGGTTACACACACCCGACCCAGAGGCTGACCCACCGACGTATCCCTTCAATTTTGACGCGCCAAGAGCTATTTTTTTGTAACGATTCTCACCAATTATGGACTGACAAACTACCTTCCATGTTATGGTCCCGTGATTTGCGCCTGATTTGGATCCGTTTATGACCATTATCGAGTCCACATTCCAAACCAACACCTCAAGCCTCGACACTATAAATACTTGATCTCTTTCAGACCATAAGCCACCGAAAAACACATTCCCACTCCTAATTTCCGCTGTTGATTCCTCATTTATGCAAATCGAAGCTTGTTGACTTTTATGTTGACCCGTTCCTATGGATATCCTCGCATCTGGTAAGTTCCGATTAAAACCATCTTTTTGATTGTCATTTCGTCCCAAATGAAAGCCATGTATCGTTCAGTAAATTCAGGATTGGATAGTTATGGTTTATAGGTTATTTAATGGGGAAGATGACTCGCAGACATACGAGTTAAATAATTTTCGAAATGACACAAATCAACAAATCTGATGTAGATCAGATGGTTTTCAAGGCGTTGTTAAGTCATGGGGGCCAGGCCTGACCCGGGTTCGATCCCCACCAACATCAACCTTTTTTTTAAAACCCCTTTCTTTTATATTTTTGTTATTAACTTTTAAAAATGGTTTTAAAATACTAAATCTACTTTATAAATTCTATAAAAATTATCTTATGATATTCTGATAATGAAGTTTATCATACAATTTTTAGTTTTCAAAAATCATTTATTTATTATATATTATAAATATTACAAGTTTATTCATTAATAATTTTAAAATTCTATAAAAATATCAAAACGACTTTATAAAATTCCACAAAAATTATTCTAAAATTATAAATCAATAAACATTTCTGAAATAAATTTCATTTCAGAAAAATCATTTATTTAATATTTTTAATTGATTTTTGTTATTTTAGTAAAAAACAAATCATAATAAATTCACTTTTCATTATTTTTACATCAAAATTTCACATAAATTATTATTAATCATTTAGATCAGAAATATAATTTTTTTGATTCGAAATTTATAAATCTTAATATTTTTAAATATTAAGTCTATATTTTGTCAAATAAGTATTAATATATAAATATTCACTAATTGAGAAAATAATTTTATAAAAATTATTTTCACATTTATTACATTATAATTCAACTACCTTTAGTTAATATTGGTTAGGAATATTTTTATTAATTATTTCTTTATTTATTAAAGTTATTAACAATTATTCAAATTTAATCATAAATCAATTATTCATCCCCAAATTAGGAACCCTAGCACATTTTAGACTAGAAAACTTAAGACTTATTAAGTTTTCCCAACACTTATTTATTACCTTGAAATAGGGTGATATTTGGATACACACGAGCCACATTTACTTATATAACAAGGGTCTCCATTCTAACACTAATGTGAGTTTTACATAGCCCCTTTTCCATTTCACTATTTTGGGGTGAAACATGTTACAACATTCAATTTACAATTCAATCATAAGTGTCTATGTGTTATTCTATGTTGCATTATGTCTTAAACATTACTAGGGTAAGCACATTATTCTAGCATAATCATTAACATTGATCAGCCGACGGTATACAATGATAGATCTATTGGACTGACAATCCCACCCGGATACGTGTACCTCCTACATAGGTAGCGTGGGTGATTGTTATCGAATTTATAACAAAATCGAGTGAACCATATGCGTATGGATGTACCACAATATTCTAGTCATAAGGTTTGATTATGCACTCAATTTACCCGATGGTTTTGTTTTCACATATGGACTAGACTTGCCATGACACTCGAATTGTACAAGGTTTTATTCAATTATCAAAACCTATTTAATTCTCACCAACTTTTGTTGACCCAAAAATATTTTCAAAATTAACATGTTTCAGGTAACAATGAAGCTGAGGCTTAGAGTATGCTTGATGGATTACTATGAAGTTATTTGAAGTTGCTTGCTTTATTTTATGTTATGTATTAGATATTTTGGGATTTTTAGACAACGTTTCATTTGGATATTTATGTTATCATTAAAGTATTTAAAATTTCAATATATACCATGTGCTACTGAAACAATCATCAATACGTGACATCCCGATGTTTCCGCCATCGGTTGGGGTGTTACAGATTGGTATCAGAGCCATGGTTATAGGGAATTAGGTTATTAGAAAAAAAAGTAATCTAGTCTATAACCATAGGATTTTAACCAGTACTTGCTCCTTTTACTTGCAACCTTACTTGTTTCTATTCTCTATCCTACTTCTTATCCTTACTTTAGTCCCTACAAGAAGAGTGCTCTCCATCACAAGATCTACTCTTAGACTAATAGGATAAATCCTCAGGTTTAGCCTGAACCACCTTGAAGATCTCGTCGAAGTTCTAGATTTTAATAACGAACACGTGCAATCTGGAAGGGCGAACACCTGTATTCTGAGTTTTCTGTCTAGGACTGGCATTGCGCATAAATCCTAATCAGACGAGGGACCCGGATGCCTACCTGGGAATTCTCGGGATGAGTGTTCACTTATAGGCTAAAGCATGTCTTCATTATGTTATTTGAATCTAGAAGTTTTGATAAGTCAACGTCTTTGTTTATTCGTTTTAAATTAATGAATAAATGATTACACTCACTTTCCTTAAACTAAGCTCTAAAATCTCAAAATTTTACAGCTTAAATCAATCTCATTTCATAACCATCTTTCACACTTCACATTACCATCTTAGCCACTTTTTAAATATTCAACACCCTACCCAAATCATATTATTTTATTTCTCCACATGTTACTTATTTTTAAAAACTATAACCTCATACCTTAACACAAACTAAAGATTTCTAAATCTTGTTGTATTTTCATTACCTAGTAACTTTACAAAGTACATATTTTTGTCAAAAGATATCCTCGAACTTAAATTCAATTGTTTATTTATTGACGTAACAAACAATTTTCTATATAATGCTTTAAACTATTAAAAATCACTAATAGAACCTTGATCTTCAAAACCTAATGCCATGTTTGAAATCTCCAACTAACGGGAATATTTTAATCAAAGCCCACTTAGCTTGTACTATTTAACAACTTTTGCTTTATGTACAAAACCAATTTTGAAAATAATTTTTTTTAATCCATAGGAATAATATCTAGTCTCTAGATTCTCCATCGACACTCACTCATTTTCAACTTGTTCAAATTTTTACAATATTTGGCATATACCACAATCATGTTTTCTTATACACTTGATTATAATCTTTAATCCAAACCCCACAAGTTACACTGCTACATAATCTCCTTACTATAAAATAAACTCATTCTCAACCATCTTCACATTCACTATCTCTCGCAACCTTGATTCTGTTTCGAGATTTTTCATCATTCCCCCAAGAACTAAATTCATATCCTTCATCTTCTCAAACATGAGCTAGTTACCCATGATAACCAGACTATTGAAACTTGATTGTGTGTTGCATCAAACTTAATCCTTAGTTATACATGAGGATTCGATTATCTACCATATTTGAACATTTGATACTAGAAGTTATGGAATATAAACTATTTGCTATAGACACACCTAGAGTCATTAACCTTGTCTAGGGCAACTCTATTACAACTCGCATGCTATACTTGATACTTGATTGCTTACATGTGCATATTATCAATTTGCAATTTATGTGTGTAATAATCAAACAACTGATATAGGATGAAGTCCTTGCTCAACAGGTAGTAGAGTACCAAATAACCTACTCAACGATTGGTAGAGGTCATCATGCCTGCTCAACAGTCGGTAGAGGCCCTACAACCTGCTCAACGACTGGTAGAGGCTATCGCCACTACAAAAAAAAAATACCATTTAGTGGCATACACTTTTAGTGTCTTTTAGAATTTGTGCTAGTAATTCAGCTTTTTAGTGACACTTTGTGTAAGCATTGTTTGCTTAAACACATTTTTAGTGACATTTAGTTTTTTTGCCACTTATTTTGATTTTTAATGGCACAAAGTGTATGCCATATTTTCTTAACGCAAACTTTTAGTAGCATTTAACCTTTTATGCCATTGATTTACGCTTTCAGCCTCGAGCCTAAAAACAAGCTCATTTACTAACTAAGATTGAGCCCGAGCTTCGCTTATCAAGCTCGAGCTAGCTCGCGTGCCAAAACCAGCTCACTATTTATATAATTTGAAATACAATATTAAATATTTATTTAAATAATAACAATCACTGTTTATAAAATTATGAAAAATAATAAATTATATATAAAACAATAATTATAATTAATAAAAGTTAATTAATAACTAGCGAAAAAAGCCAAACCGAGTCAAACTCGAACTTGAAAAACTATTTACGAGTCAAACCCAAGTCTTAAAAACAAACTATAATCCAGCCGAGCTCAAATGAGTCTAGTCGACTTTGGACTCAGACTTGTTGTAACATCGCAAAATTTTCCCCAAAATTTTAATACATAAAAAGCCCTTATATATATATATATATTTTTTTATTACACCTTTATCATTAATATTATACAAATGTGCCTAAGTCTTTATTTATCCTAACTCACAACTTATATACATACATAAATGTATATAAATAATAATAATAATAATATGATTCTAAATTCTTTTTTTTTTTTCACATACAAGATTTTTTTTTTTAATTAAAGCCTTGAGTCAAATAGTCAAAGTCCTAGTCAAAGTCTTAGTCAAACAGTCAAAGTCTTAGTCAAATAGTCAATTCATCATAAAACCTTACTTTATGGTGTTGACCAATTTTAATGGCTAATTGACTCCAAAACTAGTATAAAAACCCACCTATGACCCATCATACTTTGCACCTCTAAATCGATTGTTTCAATCCGATTAAACTTTCCCTCATACCTTTCTTCTATAGTCTATTACTTCTACAATTGAAGCTTTGATTATAAGCTCTTGTAATTGGCGAATTGGAAGCTTGATATTCTTTCTTTTTCGTTTTCTTCAATTTGGACTAGCTACGTTGTTGAGTCTTTGGGATTCGCCTCGCATACATTCACAACACATTATTCTATTTTTTTTACGAGACATAACATTTTGCTAAGGTGAGTTTTACATAGCCCCTTTTTTTATTTATCACCATTTTTGGGGTGAAACATGTTACAACATTATTTATGCAATTCAATCATCAATGTGTCGGTGTGTATTTCTATGTTGCATTATGTCTTGAACATGACTAGGGTAAGCACAATTCTAGCATAAACATTCATCAGCCAAACGGTATACATTGATAGATCTATTGGACTGACAATCCCACTCGGATACGTGCCTCCTACAAAGGTAGCGTGGGTGTTTGTTATCGTATAACATATTTAGGTGAACCATGAGCGTATGGGAGGTACCACATTATAACAGTCACCAGGGTTGGTTATGCACTCGATTTATTTCTAGTATGTTCTCACATATGGACTAGATTGACATGACACATGAATTGCACAACATTTTTATTCAATTATCAAAAACCTATGTAATTCTCACCAACTTTTGTTGACCCAAAACCTTTTCAACTCAACATGTTTCAGGTTCTATTTGCTTGAAGATTTGAATTGATGCTTGAAGATATGTGTATAGTTTTATTCAATTTGATGTACAAATTCTAGAACAATTGTATGTAATTCAATTAAATCATCTAATGGAATTTATTATTTACCATGAGCTACTGAACAATCATCAATACGTGACATCCCGATGTTTCCGCCATCGGTTGGGGTGTTACAGATTGGTATCAGAGCCATGGTTATAGGGAATTAGGTTATTAGAAAAATAATCTAGTCTATAACCATAGGATTTAACAAGTACTTGCTTCTTTTACTTGCTATTCTCTATCTTCCTCCTACTTCTTATCCCTACTTTCATCCCTACAAGAAGATTGCTCTCCATCAGTGGATCTACTCTTAGACTAAATAGGACAAAATCCTCAGGTTTAACCTGAACTACCTTGAGATCTCGTCGAAGTTCTGGATTTTAATAACGAACACGCGCAATCTGGAAGGGTGAACGCCTGTATTCTGAGTCTTCTGTCTAGGCTGGCATTGCGCATATATCCCAATCAGACGAGGGACCCGGATGCCTACCTGGGAATTCTCGGGATGAGTGTTCACTTATAGGCTAAAGCATGTCTTCATATGTTATTAGAATCTGGAATCTTTGATAAGTCAACGTTTTCGTTTATTCGTTTTAATTAATGAATAAATGATTACATTCCTTATATTACCTCATTCATTTCATGCCTCATTGAGACTTCATTGTGTTCCTTACAGATCATGTCTCCACGCCACAGCACTCGCATTAACAGTGGTGACAATCATGAAGAAGAGAGCAGCAACCACAACCACGACCACAACAACAATGGAGGTGATGCCCAACTAGCTACGATTATTTCTCAACAATTGGCACAACAAATCACAACTCTGGTTTCTAACTTGTTGGCCCAAGTCATCCCAATGAATGGGAACAACAATGGAAATGTAAATGGCGATGGAAATCACATGAAGAACGGAACCTTAGTTCGGAAAGGCGAGAAAACAAGTATTGTGGCCACAGTAACTACCGAGAACCAGAAGCGTAAGACCAGGAATCCTAATGTAAACCTCACTACCCAAGTTTCTAACAAGAAGCCTTATACAAGAAACTTTCCATTGTGTAACACATGCAATCGACATCATCCCACTGCTTCAGCATGTCGCATATGCACCAATTGTGGAAGGAATGGCCATCTGGTCAACACGTGTCGTGAGACCCCAAATCCAAATGCCAACCAACCCACCAACCCTGCTCAGGTTGCTAATCTTAATCGTCCTGGTAAATACAACTATGGTCAATGCTATGAATGTGGAAACCCAAATCATTTCCGTAACCGATGCCCTAAACTAAATCAAGATCAAGACCCTCCAGCTACTTAACAGCAAACCCCACCATTTGAATGATGTCTACTTTTTAATTCTATGTATTGACACTTTTTGATTCAAGTAATAAATTCAAGTATTATCATAACATCTGAGTGCATGCTTGTTTGAATGTGAACTAATTGCTATATCTATAATCATACTTGCTTACTTGTACAACAATTAGTTGACTACCAAACAACCTACTCAACGATTGGTAGAGGTCATCATGTCTTTCCAACAGTCGGGAGAGGCCCTACAACCTGCTCAACGACTGGTGGAGACTATCAAACCTGCTCAACAATCGGTAGAGTCATAAAAGGACGCAAAACCCTAATGTAAGGTAAATTGATAATTACGGTCCGGAACGTAATCATGAATTTACAGGTACGTTAAGGTAGTGAGAAATTTTATCAAGGTTTTCGGTAGTCGACCAATTGTATACCTGGTGTTTTTCTTTTAACTTCGGGACGAAGTTCCTAAAAGTAGGGGAGACTGTAACATCGCAAAATTTTCCCCAAAATTTTAATACATAAAAAGCCCTTATATATATATATATATATATTTTTTATTACACCTTTATCATTAATATTATACAAATGTGCCTAAGTCTTTATTTATCCTAACTCACAACTTATATACATACATAAATGTATATAAATAATAATAATAATAATATGATTCTAAATTCTTTTTTTTTTTTTCACATACAAGATTTTTTTTTTAATTAAAGCCTTGAGTCAAATAGTCAAAGTCCTAGTCAAAGTCTTAGTCAAACAGTCAAAGTCTTAGTCAAATAGTCAATTCATCATAAAACCTTCCTTTATGGTGTTGACCAATTTTAATGGCTAATTGACTCCAAAACTAGTATAAAAACCCACCTATGACCCATCATACTTTGCACCTCTAAATCGATTGTTTCAATCCGATTAAACTTTCCCTCATACCTTTCTTCTATAGTCTATTACTTCTACAATTGAAGCTTTGATTATAAGCTCTTGTAATTGGCGAATTGGAAGCTTGATATTCTTTCTTTTTCGTTTTCTTCAATTTGGACTAGCTACGTTGTTGAGTCTTTGGGATTCGCCTCGCATACATTCACAACACATTATTCTATTTTTTTTACGAGACATAACATTTTGCTAAGGTGAGTTTTACATAGCCCCTTTTTTTATTTATCACCATTTTTGGGGTGAAACATGTTACAACATTATTTATGCAATTCAATCATCAATGTGTCGGTGTGTATTTCTATGTTGCATTATGTCTTGAACATGACTAGGGTAAGCACAATTCTAGCATAAACATTCATCAGCCAAACGGTATACATTGATAGATCTATTGGACTGACAATCCCACTCGGATACGTGCCTCCTACAAAGGTAGCGTGGGTGTTTGTTATCGTATAACATATTTAGGTGAACCATGAGCGTATGGGAGGTACCACATTATAACAGTCACCAGGGTTGGTTATGCACTCGATTTATTTCTAGTATGTTCTCACATATGGACTAGATTGACATGACACATGAATTGCACAACATTTTTATTCAATTATCAAAAACCTATGTAATTCTCACCAACTTTTGTTGACCCAAAACCTTTTCAACTCAACATGTTTCAGGTTCTATTTGCTTGAAGATTTGAATTGATGCTTGAAGATATGTGTATAGTTTTATTCAATTTGATGTACAAATTCTAGAACAATTGTATGTAATTCAATTAAATCATCTAATGGAATTTATTATTTACCATGAGCTACTGAACAATCATCAATACGTGACATCCCGATGTTTCCGCCATCGGTTGGGGTGTTACACTTGTCTTCTCAGATTTGTCTTCTCACATTCATATGTGAGATAAATTATTCAAAAAGTGGGTATAGCAGTCTACCCTTCAGTTGTTAATAATCATCTGCCTTAAACACTAAATTCTATTTTAGTTACGTTATCATGCCTTTCGATAAAATCTAGATTGACTGTGATCATTGGTGTGTATTTATGTATGTAAATGTGTATTAGTGGGTATGTTAGTATGTATGTGTAGAAAAATATATAAATCTATATATGCAACTAAATAAAATAATCGTCATTTAAAATTAGCCTGACGAGCTTAGAAATACCCGTCAAAAAATGGATGCCTTAAACATTAAATTTTGTTTTAGTTACATTATCATGTTTTCCGATAAAAGCTGTATCGATTATGATTATTTAGCACCTGAGCACCGAAAAGGACTCGAATCTTTTATCGAGATGTGAAAAGAACACGTCAACGAGGAAGGCAACATTAGATGTCCGTGTAGAAAGTGTCAGAATGTTGGGTTTATAAAATACAATAAAATGAAAAGTCATCTGCGACGTATGGGTATCGATCGGAGTTACATGACGTGGACCTATCACGGTGAAGGTCCAACTGCTCGTCACGTTGTAGATGTAGATGTAGATGACGTTGCACCAAGAAATGATATGGATAACGTTATCGAAGACCATAGACCGGAACGTATGGAAGAGGATACAGAGCATAACGAACAGAACTCGGGTACAGAGAGTAGTGGTGTTCATGATGATTACAAAAGCCTTGATAGAGGAAGTCGAATCAGAATTATACCTTGGTTATCCTATGATTTTTCCCTTGACTTTTTAGTAAAGCTTACGAATATAAAGGTGTACTTCATTTGATCAGCTCATTGAGTTGTTGTAAATTTCACATCCAGTAGGCCACAAGATTACCCCTTCACGTTATCTAGCTAAAAAGAAATTAGAGAAGCTTGGTTTAGGGTATGAGATGATAGACGTGTGCAAATATGATTGTGCTCTCTTCTAGAAAGAAAACGAGTCGTTGCAGAATTGTCCTGTTTGTAATGAGAGTCGACGGGTCGATAAAGACACAAAGGGTAAGAAGGTTGCATGGAAGGTCTTACGATACTTTCCTTTGACCCATAGACTATGACGTTTATATGGTTCAAGGCACACAGCTAAAGATATGATATGATAGGGCACAGTACCTGGCGATCAGAAAAGGGTACTATGCGCCATCATGTTGATGGATCTTCATGGAAAGAGTTTGATGTAAAGTACCTAGAATTTTCGAAGGAACCCCGAAATGTTCGCTTAGGGCTTGCAGCTGACGGTTTTAATCTATTCGGTTACATGAGTACGACTCATAGTGCGTGGCCCGTTATACTCACCACATGCAATCTACCTCCATGGCTATACATGAAAGAGTCCTCGTTCGTGTTGACCTTGTTGATTCCTGGACCTAAAGCTCCCGGGAAGGACATGGACATTTTCCTTAGACCGCTAGTGGTTGAGCCTAAGCATCTGTGGCAATCAGGTGTAAGTGCTGTTAGGACAAAGAGGATTGGTGAAACCACTTTTGTAAACCTTAGTCTAATTCACTTCTGTCATTTTGGCTAAGTATAGAAGTACTGAAGAGAAGACAAGAAACTGCTGAAGAGAAGATATGAGAAGTGCTGAAGAAGAAGAAACTTCATCAGAAGTTCTGAAGTCCAAACCAGACAAGTTCACTTCAGAAGTACTGAAGACAAACTCATCAGTAGTTTGTCATTCATCAGCACTTAGCATCAGATATTTTCCACCGCCCTTTTGCATCAGTAGTTTATTCTTTATTATTACTTTTAGCTGTATTTGTTAGTTTCAATGTGGCAACTTGTGCAACTTGTTTCTGTTGTTTCTGTACTTGCTTTTTGGGCAAGATACATGTATGTAAACGTCTATAAATAGGAGGCTTCAACCTTCTCTTTTAGACATTGATTTTAATAGAAAAATCCTTCAAACACTATCACTGTTCTATTCCATTTCTGTATTTATTGTGAATCTGTCTAAGTATCTAATTCTCATTTACTGCTTAGATTCATAATAAATACTTGTCATTTATTAGTTTCAAACATCAAGGGGGAGTAATAACTCTTCCTTAAGATAAAAAGTGTTGCTTTAACTTATACATTCCACTGTGCTTATAATCTGATCTACAAGGACTTGCTAAACACTTAAGTGTCAAGATAGCAAGTTCTTACTTAGCAAAAAGAGCAAACTGATCCAACAATTGGTATCAGAGCATTGGTTTATCTGATCACATATCAATCTAACAAATTGAGAATCAGACACAAAGCTCTTATTGATATTCAATAAAAAGATCAAAAGTTCACTTTTTATCAATATCCATCACTTAAAAGAGTCATCTGACAAATCTATACTCTTTAAAATGGATCCACATAATACTGGTTCTGCCACTAAACCTGCCATGCTTGTGAGAAATGAATACAACATATGGCAAAAGAGAATGGCACATACCTTGTCACAAACCAACATAGGTTGTTGGAGATCTGTGATATATGGTCCTCACAAACCAGTAAATGTTAATCTTGAAACTAATGTTAAGGTCCCTAAGGACCCTAAAGAATATACAGATGATGATTTCCTAAAACTTGAGCTAGATGCAAAAGCATTCTCTATGTTGGCAATGGCTCTCCCAAATGAGATATACTCTGGCCTTTTACATTGTGAAAGTGCCAAAGAACTCTGGGATTGTCTTAAAGAACAGTTTGGAGGAACTGAAGAGGTGATTGCCAACACCAGGGAGATTTTAGCTCAACAATATGAAACATTTGCTTATATTAATGGGGAAACCTTGACTTAACAATTTGAAAGATTCTCCTCATTAATATCTGAGCTAAAGTTAAATGGTCAGACCTATACAACAGTGTCTATGCTACATAGATTTTTAAGGTCTTTACCTGACAAATGGGAAACATACTCCATTGTTTTAAGATCCTCACCAGATTTTAGCTCCCTCACTCTTACAAAACTCCATGGGAGATTACTTACTTTTGAGAGAGAAATTGATCAAAAGAAGAAATTACAATCATCTGGTAAAACTGCTGATGACTACCTACCAGGTAGTACAGCACTTTTGTGACAAGATTCACCAACTTGTTCCTATGGATCTTATGACAATATTGACATAACCACTGGGATCTCATCAGAAAGATCTTTCCCAGGTTATGACAATAATGACCAAAGTCAAACTGCTGATAATCTATGTTTTATCATGGATGATTTGAAAAACTTTAGCAGTTATGACTTAGAAGAAATGGACATATTACACCAACTGGCCATGCTAAGCATTAAAACTAACAAGTTTTATAAAAGGTCAGGAAGGAAATTTCCAGGATTGACCAGTAATACAAAAATTGGTTTTGACAAATCTAAACTGAGATGTCACAAGTGTCAGAAGTTGGGACACTTTGCTAGAGAGTGTAGAAGCTCTAGCTTTAACCAATCACAATCTAGAAATAACTATAACCCCAATTATAATAGGAATAATGGAACTCAAGGGAGTGCTCATTTTGTACAGGCACAAGCTCCTCAACAGCAATACATGCCACAAGTACAATATGTTCAAGTGCCTGCTCAACAGATGCAGAGCCAACAATCAATCCCTCCCTTTCCAGCTGCTCAACATCCTCCACAGCCTCAACAACCCTCTCAACAAAGTCTTTTCACCTCAGGGTATGTTGACTGGAGCAGTCTCCCTTTTGACACCACAGAGTGCAATCCTGATGCAGACAACAAAGTGTTTGACATCAACTGGGGAGAACCAGACAATGGCAGAAAGAACTTTGCCTTAATGGCATTTGAAGGCTGTACTTCAAAATCTGCATTGTCACAGGTATCAAAAGAATCTTTAACAAAACTTTGCTCAAATTCTTGCAAAGAAACTTTTGCTCTCATAAGAGAGACAAATCTGCACTTACAAGGTAAAGCCAATGATTTAGAAAGAAAATACACACAGATAAAATGTGATTTAGAAAGAAAACTGTGTGCTAAAACAAAAGAAGTTTCTAAATTAACTGACTCTGCTATTGAAACCCAAGCACAAATCAAAATCATGCTAAATGACCTGGGAGATGTCAGACAAGAGCTTGCTGACACCAGGATCACTTGTGAAAAATGGGTGGAATCTTGTAAGGGGTATCAATTATTGCTAAACAAACAAAGTGCTTCAAACGTTAAGTTTGGCATAGGATACCATCATGTTGAAACACCAACAGATTTTTCTCCCAAAACTACTGAAGATGGGAGAAGAATTGTTTCAAATGAAACTTCTGAAGGGAAAGAATGCACATCTTTCCATGAAAACTTTCTAAACAGAAATCCTGGCATTTTTAAAGAAAGTACTTCAGAAGTATTAACAAGATCTGACAACAAGCCATCAGTAGTTTCATCTACATCAGGAGTTGAGACCCTGAAAACTACTGATGAGCAAAATCTCTTCACAAATGTCAGAAATTTGCCTTTAGATCAAAAACAAAAGGCAAAAGAATGTGAAATTTGTGGCCTGTTCAACCACAAAACTGAATTTTGTAGATACAGAAAAGGAATTCAGTTCAATAAAAAATTTAAACAACAGGTTGTGGGAAATCAAATCAGAAATGATTATGAAAGAATCTTTAAACCCAAGAAACAACAACCTGAAAACACCTTTTCTCAGAAAAAGATAAAATCTCAACCAAAATCTTTTTCTCAAAATTCCTTGTCAGTAGTTAGACCAGAATCATCAGTAGTTTCACAAACTGCTGAGATACAAAATCTAATGAACATGGTAGAACTACTGATGACCAAGGTTGATGGTTGTCCTAAAAAGGATACCACCATGGTTCTTAATGAAAAATCCATTGCTAAAAAGACATGGATTTCTCAACCTGGTCAAGAACAAACTGTAACTGTTCTCAAGAGCAAACCCAAAGCCAAACAGGCTTGGGTTCCTAAATCTAACTAATTTGCTTTTATGTGCAGAGAGTTTCCAGGGGCTTAAACAGCATATGGTATGTTGATAGTGGAGGCTCTATGCACATGACTGGATGCAGATACCTGATAAACAACTTTATCAGCCAAAGAGAAGGATCTGTATCCTTTGGGAACAATGCTAAGGGATATGTGCTAGGACATGGCAATGTTTCCTCTGGCAAAATACAGTTTGACAAGGTCAATCTGGTGGAAAACCTTGAATACAACTTGCTGAGTGTGTCACAAATGTGTGATAAAGGATATTCTTCCTTTTTCACAAAGACAACATGCAAGATCATCTCACCAGAAGGCCAGAAGTTGATAGAGAAGATTATTGAAGATCATACTTTGCTGATTGCCAAAAGATGTGGCAATGTCTATGCAGTGGACATTGAGAAAGACAAAGTATTGAACAACACTGCCTGTTTCTTCTCAAGGGCATCAACTTCAGAAACAGATCTCTGGCACAGGAGACTTGGCCATGTGAACTTTAAAACCATAAATAAAGTCACAAAAATGGGCTTGGTCAGAGGTCTACCTTTGAAAGTATACCAGTGTCAAGAACACTGTGTATCCTGTTTAAAGGGAAAACATCATAAGTCCTCCTATAAGTCTATTGAAGAATCAAAAACAACTGCATGTCTTCAACTACTCCATATGGACTTATTTGGACCTGTCAAGATTATGAGCCTTGGTAAGAAGAAGTACTGCTTAGTCATCATTGATGACTACTCAAGATTTACATGGGTATTCTTCTTATTCTCCAAGGATGAGGCTGCTGAAATCATCAAGTTCTTCATTCTACAAGTAGAGAAACAATATTCTCTATCTGTCAAAACCATTAGAAGTGACAATGGGACAGAGTTCAGGAACAAAACTCTGGATGAATTCTGTTTGTCTAAAGGGATTATTAGACAATACAGTGTTCCCAGAACTCCTGAACAAAATGGTGTAGTAGAAAGGAAGAACAGAACATTAATAGAAGGAACAAGAACAATGTTAGCTGATTTTGGACTACCCTTGTACTTTTGGGCAGAAGCAGTTAACACATCATGTTATGTTCAGAATAGAGTTCTTGTGGTCAAGAGACACTCCAAAACTGCCTATGAAGTTCTTCATGGCATGAAGCCCCTTATCTCCTTTTTCAGGGCTTTTGGGTGTCAATGTTTCATCTAGAACATAAAGGAATCTATTTCAAAGTTTGCTGCCAAAGTTGACTCAGGTTACTTTCTTGGTTACTCTTCAACTAGAAAAGCCTACAAGGTTTTTAATTCTCACACCAGGATAGTAGAAGAAACATTGAATGTCAAGTTCAATGAGTCAAAACACACTCTTATTCCAGCACATCCTGCTGAACTCTTTGACCTTGACAACTTTCACTTTGGACCTGAAAAGACTGTTACTTCTTCCAAACCTACTTATTATGGTGATCAAAGGATTGAAGATGAGGATCCTACACCATGGACTCCTCAAACAGTCATTAAGTCAACTACAACACCATCAGAAGTTTCTCAAACTTCTGATCAAACAAATACTGACGGCCAAACTCAAACATCTGCTTCAGCACCTGCAACTACTGAAGAAGCTAAAACTGCTGAACCAGATATTATAGACCTCAGTAGTTTGTTTGAAGAACAAGAGCCACCTACACCTGTCAGTGGTTTACAACAACTGATTGAACACAGAGATCATCCACTTGATCAAATCATGGGTGATATAGCTTCAGGTGTTCTTACCAGAAACCAGCTCTCCAACTTTTGCCTATTTTCAGCTTTTATTTCACAGTTGGAACCAAAGAAGTACCAGGAAGCCCTCAAAGACAATAATTGGGTGCAAGCTATGCAAGATGAACTGCTTCAGTTCAACAAGCAACAGGTCTGGGAAATCTGTCCCTTACCTCCAAACAAGCAACCAATTGGTACAAGATGGGTTTTCAGGAACAAACAAGATGAAGCTGGTATGATAATCAAGAACAAGGCAAGACTGGTAGTTCAAGGGTACTCTCAAGAAGAGGGAATTGACTATGATGAAACCTTTGCTCCAGTTGCAAGGCTTGAGGCCATCAGGTTATTTCTGGCCTATGCCATTTCCAACAAAATTAAAGTTTATCAAATGGATGTGAAAAGTGCATTTTTGTATGGAAAAATAAAAGAGGAGGTGTATGTCTGTCAGCCACCTGGGTTTGGGGATCCTTCTCATCCTGAGTGGGTATACAGACTGGACAAAGCTCTTTATGGGCTCAAACAGGCTCCAAGAGCCTGGTATGATACACTCTCCACCTTTTTACTCAAAAATAACTTTACAAGAGGTGCCATTGATAAAACTCTTTTCATTAAACATGTTGGAAATCATGTCTTACTTGTTCAAATTTATGTTGATGATATCATTTTTGGTTCAACAAACACAAAACTGTGTGATGATTTTAAGAAACTCATGCAATCAAAATTTGAGATGAGTACCATGGGAGAACTGCAGTATTTTCTAGGACTGCAGATCAAGCAACAAACAAATGGAACTTTTATACATCAATCAAAATATGTTAAAGAATTATTGAACAAATTTTCTTTAAATGACTATAAATCATGTTCCATTTCCATGACGCCAATCACACAAGTTGAACCTGATGATCAAGGAAAACAGGTTGATCAAACCATGTACAGATGCATGATAGGTTCCCTTTTATAGTTAACTGCTTCTAGACCAGATATTATGTTTTCAACATGTGTCTGTGCTAGATATCAATCAGCACCAAGGGAATCACACCTTATAGCAGTCAAAAGAATTTTCAGATATCTGAAAGGAACTCCAACACTGGGAATTTGGTATCCTGCTTCAAGCAATACCAAGTTATCAGCTTTTTCAGATAGTGACTATGCAGGGTGTAAGATGACAAGAAAGTCAACATCTGGTGGTTGTCAATTCCTGGGTAACTGTCTAGTGTCATGGCAATCAAAGAAGCAAACATCTGTTGCAACTTCAACTGCTGAAGCTGAATACATTGCAGCTGCAAGTTGTACATCACAGATACAATGGCTCCAATATCAACTTCTTGATTATGGAATCAAAGAGACCCAGACACCTTTGTTTGTAGACAGCAAATCTGCCATTAGCATCATTCAAAATCCGGTACAGTTCTCAAAAACCAAACATATTGAGATCAGGTACCATTTCATAAGAGATTGCTATGAAAAAGGCAAGATTGAGGTGAAGCATGTAGCAACAGCTAATCAAATAGCTGACATCTTCACTAAGCCCCTTGACACATCAACATTTCAGAAGTTAGTATCCATGCTTGGAATGCTAAATTTGTAAGTGTTTACTTTATTTTTTTTTTAAAACATATATGCATATCAGTTAGAATCCAAGTTAACACTTGATTCTACCCAACTCTACATCAAACTTCTACATCAATCACTTCTATCTACTACTGTTATGCATAAAACATCACAAATTTTTTTTTTTCTTTCTCTCCTTCCACCCCTGATTCCATCTTGTTTACCTTTTCTTTTTTCTGGTTTTCACTCACAAAAGACAAAAGTCTGAAACAAAACTTCTGAAAAACAAAAAGAGAAACTACTGATTAACAAAAATCAGTATAAGAGAAACTACTGATGAACAAACATCAGTATGGGGATAATTTTCTGAAAAGTGTGTAACTTCTGATAAAATAACCTTCAGAAGTTATGAATTAAAGTATTTATAAAAATATTTCTCATCAGCTTTTAAAACTACTGAAGAGAAAATGGGAACTACTGATGAAGTAATCCTTCATCAGCAGTTTAAGTCAAAAGGGCAAATCTGACTTTTCCCATCATCAGAGGTTTGACCTAATAAGTTTAAAACTTCTAATAAAGAGATTTTTAACCAAAGGCGGTTCAAAAACTTCTAATAAAGAAGATTCAAGCGGTTAAAACTTCTGATAAATACCTTTTTCTACACACTTATCCTTTCAAACTCAAAATATCCCTCCTTCTCTCTCAAAAACTCTCTCAATAACCTAAACCTGCAAATCAACTGTTCGATCAAAACCCAAACCACATGGCTCTAGTTCTAAAACAGGGACACAATCAAAGGGCCTTTCTTGAAAAACAAGAAGGCTGGTCCCAATACGATGAGATCATTGATCTTGTTGTAAAATCCCAATATTTTACTGCTCTCACAATAAACCCACCAATTCACACTGAAACTCTGAATGAGTTCTGGGCAAATGCTGAGACGGTAACAACGGATGATGAGGTCATTTCCCTCAACTCAAGAATAAAAGGGAAACCACTGACCATCACACCGGCCACACTGGCAACAAGACTGGGTCTGGATGATGTAACTGCCCCTGACCATGTTGCTAATACTGATATTCACCTAACCATGACTGAGTGTGGTTATCAAGGTACTCTCTCCCATGCTACAATATTCAAAAAATATTTTGAACCAAAATACAAGCTTTTGTTTCATTATATTATTATGTGTTTGAGTCCAAAAACAGGGTCTTATGACCAGATGCCCTCCACTTTTCAACCAATATTTCATTCCATTGTGAAATGAAACTAAATTCAGGGCATCAAAATTATTTTTCAATGAGTTGGTGTTACATCACAATAATACCAAGAAAAAGTTTTTGTTATACCCAAGGTTCATTATGCAATGCATAATAGGGGAACTGGGTAATGAGGTGCTTGTGGGAACAATTTCAACTTTAAATCCTTTGACATCACAAGCATACTCAGGGCATAACAAACCGGCTGCCTGGCCAGAAGATGATCAGGGAGAACAACAACAAGTCCCCCTGAAGCCCACATCTTCCAAACTCACACCACCAAAAGCCAAAAAGCCCAAGCCAACAAAAACTGCACCCCACCAACCCAAAAGAAAAGCTGTTCAGGAGGTTGAGATGCCTGAACATGCTCATGAGCATTCTGCTCTTCAAATAGGTGAGACTGAAACACCCTCTCAGTCTCATCCATCTCAAACCCCACCAAGAGCACCCATAACCATTTTATTCAAAAGAAAAAGACTTAGAAAAACTATTGAAACACACTCTTCTTTTGAAACTGCTGAACAACAACTTTCACCTATTGCCAAACTACTGAACCAACCCCACAAATTTCTGAACAAGAGGCAATAGAAATTGCCAAACTTCTCTCTGGGCTAAAAGAGAAGGTCCCATCTGATCATGTCAGTCCCCTACAACCACAACAAACAGGGGACATAACTACTACATCAGACATGGATGTGGACATCTCTAGCCCTATCCCAAGAGATGAGGGTGGACCAGAGTCTTTAAGCCCAAATTTAGAGACTCTTGGGGCATCTGAGGCTGCTACTACTCAGTTACCACCCAGTGGTGGATCTGAGGATAGAAGTAACATAGCTAAGACCTCAGATGTGGCAACTACTGATGAAGGCTTAATGCCTGAAGTAGGAAATCCTCAGTACCAAGAACAAGAGGTTCATGAGAGAACTGAGTTGGGCTCAGCTCATGATTTAACTGAGACAGTCCTCATTGAGGGCAACATCAGGGATTCAGATGATTCCATTAATTTGGATGATGTTTCACACACACAAACTACTGAATTGACGGCACTTTCTGAAGGTCCTGTTTCAGGGATATCCAGGCTCAAGAAGCCAGTCACCTCTGCACAGGTTAAAGCCCACTTAATCCCTAAAACCCCTAGAGTGGCATCCTCTGTACAACATGAGGATCTCCCAAAAACACCCCCTTCACAACAAATGCCTACCCAATTCCCTGGGCAAACAAGCATAGACCTGAACCAGCTATGCAGCCCAGAGGGTCCCCTGTACCACATGATGAATACTCTTATCAGAAATCACTTCCAAACATATACAGCTGACTTGGAGCTGTCCATCAAGAATCAATTTGGAGTGATCAAGACCAAGATGAATGATCTGTCCAACAAACTAGACTTCAACAGCAAACAGATTGCTCATCTTCAAGGACAATTCTCCCAACCCTCTGCTTCAAGGGTTAAAATTGATGAATCCAAAAAGGGGGAGAAGATCAGGGAACCTAAGGAGTCATTCCAAGCCAGGATAAGGGCAAGAGTGGCCATCCTTGAAAGAGATCAAAAAGATCAGGCCAGGAAAGAAAAATTGGCCAAACAGTTTGGTGTCTCAATAGAAGAAATTGAAGCAGCAGAGAAAGAAGATGAGACCCAAACATCTGAAGAATCCCTAAGGCACAATGAAGAAACTTCTGATGACAAAACTTCTGATGAAGAATCAGAAAGTACTGAAGAGAATCCTTCAGTAGTTGACAAACCATCAGCAGTTGTCAACACATCAGAGGTTAACACTTCCAATCCTCAAACTGTTGAACCTTCCAGAACCACTGCTCCCATTCAACCAACATCTGATCCCATCAGGCCTACATCCACTACAACAATGACTGTACTAAACCCTTCTCCTATCTCTCAATCAGCTGAATTATTAGAGAAGAGCTTAATTGCAGCCAACAAGAAGGCCAGAGAAGATCAGATCTGGAAAACTCTGGAAGAAAGGGATGATTTAGATTTAAGCCATGAAGAAAAACTTCAGGCTTATGAAGCTGAACTACAAAGGCAGGCTAGCCTTGATGAGATTGCTGAACAAGATAAAAGACAACAACTGGTGTCTTACATTACCAAGAACAGCAAGACTAAAGCCTTTACACTCAAAGGACTCTCTATGCAAGAGCTGACAAGAAGAGCACAACTGCTTGCAGACAAAATGGCCACAAGCAAAGAAGGAAAGGCCAAGAGAGCCCAGATAATAGAAGAGTTAGTAGCAGAAGGATATGGTTCAAAAGCCTCAGTATCCAGATGGAAAGAAGAAAGACTAATGGATACTTACAGAAAATACTTGGCTGCCAAGGCTGCAAATCCAGAGAAGTTTCAAACTGCTGATCCTTCAAGATCAGTAGTTAGAACTTCTGGTGTATCAAGAAGAACTGCTACTCAGAAAAAGAAGGCAGAGGACAATGTCAAAACTGACTTCAAAATGGTACTACTTGAAGGAAGTTCAATAGTCCATTCAGATTTTGACATTGAGGAGAAACCTCTGTTAACTCAATTCAGGGATCCTTCCACTTTTGCCTACCAAATACAAAAGACCATCAAAGAAAAGCTGCATACCAGAGTAGTGACTGAACACCATCTCCCAACTGTTCAGATGCCTGATATGCAACAACAACAAGGAAGAGAATCCCACCTGAGGCTATCTGAAACTGAAAACATCCAGCACTCAGGACCATCAACCCAAGGGACAAGTCTGGTTCCCTATTCTTCTGACCTTAACAAGTCAAAGATACCTATCATCAGATGGTCACTTACTGATAACAACTCAGTATTGTTGACAAGAAGAGACCTCTCAAGCAGGGCTTACAAGAAGATCAGTGATCTGAAGAAACTGTCAACACAAGACCTGCTCACAATTCAACATCTAGAACCACAGAGAGGATCTCTATCTGATGGTCAGTTAAACCAGCTCAAGAACACCATGTACAAAGAGATATGGAAGATTGTACAAAGAGATATGAAGTCCAAACCAGACAAGTTCACTTCAGAAGTACTGAAGACAAACTCATCAGTAGTTTGTCATTCATCAGCACTTAGCATCAGATATTTTCCACCGCCCTTTTGCATCAGTAGTTTATTCTTTATTATTACTTTTAGCTGTATTTGTTAGTTTCAATGTGGCAACTTGTGCAACTTGTTTCTGTTGTTTCTGTACTTGCTTTTTGGGCAAGATACATGTATGTAAACGTCTATAAATAGGAGGCTTCAACCTTCTCTTTTAGACATTGATTTTAATAGAAAAATCCTTCAAACACTATCACTGTTCTATTCCATTTCTGTATTTATTGTGAATCTGTCTAAGTATCTAATTCTCATTTACTGCTTAGATTCATAATAAATACTTGTCATTTATTAGTTTCAAACATCAAGGGGGAGTAATAACTCTTCCTTAAGATAAAAAGTGTTGCTTTAACTTATACATTCCGCTGTGCTTATAATCTGATCTACAAGGACTTGCTAAACACTTAAGTGTCAAGATAGCAAGTTCTTACTTAGCAAAAAGAGCAAACTGATCCAACAAGTACTAAAGATGCAATGACTAACACATTCTTCACATTGAAGGCGACGTTGTTATGGACTGTAAATGACTTTCCAGCTCGTAGTAGTGTATCAGGTTGGAGTGGACAGGGCTATAATGCATGCCCTACTTGTAATGAAGACACTTCCTCAATATGTGTAACGAATGAAGTTGTGTATGTCGGTCATCACCGTTTCTTAAATACCAACCATCACCGGAGAACAAATAAAGAGTTTAACGGGGATCCCGAAACAAGAGCCCCTCCAAAACAGTTTAGTTCTGATGACATAAAGGCTCAACACTATCGTTTAAAGCATCATCTACTAGGTAAGCATCCAAATTTTGGAGGTGTTAAGATAGCCCATGAGAAGGACGAGTTGAACTGGTTCAAACGAAGCATATTTTTTGAACTTGAGTATTGGTCTTTTCTGTGCCTGCAACACAACTTAGATGTAATGCACATAGAGAGAAATGTGTGCGATAGTTTCCTTGGTACTCTTCTAAGGAATGATAAAACCAAAGACACGCCGAACGCACGAAAAGACTTGCAAAAGCTAAAGATTCGGAAGTCGCAATGATTAAAAAAGAAGGGTGACAAGGACTATAGTCCCCAAGGTAGGTGATCGAAAGCTTTTTTTTCCAATTTATAAAAAATTGTTAAACTACCGGATGGGTTTGGATCAAATATCAGCAAAAGAGTGATAGATAACAATAATAACATTACTATATTGAAATCTCATGACTGTCATATCCTCATGCAACGTTTGATACCGATTAGGGTTAGAGGGTTTTTTTTGCCAAAGATATTTATACACCAATAGTGGACCTTTGTATTTTCTTTAACCAACTTTGTTCTAGATCACTATTGGTGGAAGATTTGGAGAAAGCAGGGGATGCCATTCTTACTATCTTGTGCAAGTTAGAGTTGATCTATCCTTTGGCGTTTTTTGACATTATGGTTCATTTAGTTGTGCTTTACCTGATGAAGCGATTCGGGGAGGTCCGGTATGGTATAGATAGATGTGTCCGTTTGAAAGGTATATGAAAAAACTAAAAAAACTATGTTAGAAACCCAACAAGGCCGGAATGCTGTATAGCTAAAGGTTATGTGGCTAAAGAAGCTCTAACATTTTGTTCGATGTACTTTTGAGATGCTCAGACTAAGTTCAATTGCCCTGATAGAAACGAGGATGTTGTTGTCCAAAAACAAAGTTGTGGGTTTTTGAGTCTAAAGGTCGTCCAACAAGCACAACTAAGATCAAACATCTTTCACCAAGTGAAAAACTCAAGATAGAATGATTTATCCTCGATAGATGCGAAGAAGTCAGGTACTATATGAAGTTAGTGTTCCTATCTTTAACTTTTCATTATCTGTTAATTAGTATTTTTCCATTTCTGACTTGTATACACTTGTCATCAATTTAGTGAATTCAAATCTAAACATCCTGAAGCTGATGTTAAAATAAATTTCCGAAGTGGTTTCTCGAGAAGTTAATAAATATATATTGACGTGGTTACCTAAGCCCCCACGCTTAAACATATTCAAGAAGCTATCAGGCTCAGCCAGGAAGCTGAGAAGCCAGAAGTTGGTGTAGAGAAGCTACTTGCATCAACTCCTCAGCTCCCTAGCACAGGACCTTCCTTATACGAGGTCAATACTAAAGGTGTGTCCAACCTTTATGGGCCAGCCCGATCCATTAGTAAAAGGCCTATTAAGGTTTAGGGTTTCACCCTCTATAAATAGAGGGGTCACACCCTCACTCAAGCCCATCCCATTTGTCTTGATCTCAACTCAAGACATCTTACTCTCTCTCTCTCTCTCTCTCTAGAAACATTCTCTCACTAACTAATCTTCAAAGCTCCTATAGAGAAGCCTATGATCTGCTAATGTATCACACCAGAGCTCATGAACTCTCTATAATTACACACAACTAAGGTGTTAAGCTTCCCTACTGAACTCACGAGCTTCCCTAACGGAGCTCTGGAGCTGCCATACCAAAAGTCTACGGATCCATGGTTTTAACAACCAACTTTCAACCATCGAGCTAAGAAGGCTGAAATCACCTCGGCTACTAGCTAATCGTCGGGTTTCAACCACCACTTCCTTTCATACTTCCTATCCCTCATTTACTCCTTTATATTTACTTTTATGTACATTTCTTAGGATAAATCACTAATGTTGAGCATCAGAGGATGGTCCCGAGACCCTGGTCTCTGGACCCCTTCTAGCGAGTTGTTCGTGGTGCAAGTATAAGCTCGGAAGGTGATAGCTCCAACCCGAAGAGACGTCCATACCATCTCCATGCCTTATCCTTGTTGTTTCAACAAGTCGCGCCCACCGTGGGATTGTCACTGCTTAGAACATGAAACTCTTTGTAGTCCAGCCCCAAAAGTTCATAAGTTCTTTCTTTTTAAGGATGGAGGGGATGTTCTTACCGGAAAAATTTACTCCTACACATGTTCGCATTTTTCGCTCCACGCGATATGTTTGCACAACCCCGGTGACCAGGTTCGATACACTTATAACTTGGTTGCTATATGTAAAATCTTTGAAAAATCAACGACATAACAAAACCTGAAAAAACACGACTTTGATAAAAACGTGAAATCTTAATATCTACACATGTTCTTGATAAAAAGAACCATGAAAAACCTTTTCATCACACATATACATTTTGTTCAAATGTTGTTAAAAGGAAAGGGAAATGAACGAAAGGAAATACTTTTTGTATAGACACCCAACCCCACTTTATGTGATGTTATTCAAAAAGTCACTAAAAAGAATATAATATTATGAAATAATATTGTCAGAATGCATATGAGAAAACAAATAAAATATCTCAAAATATTTTCTCAAAAGAATAATTACATAGGAAGATGTGTACACACTTGTCCCAAAGTTTGACTATCCTGCTTTTGTCTTTTGGCACACATAAAAGTGTGTGACAATAAAGCACAAAAAAAAAAACAGGAAACAACTTTGTCCAAACATTTTTAAAGTATCTAGTAGAACAAGTATTGCATCTTGTACAACTCATGCTGCACATGTCAGGCTGCCATACCGCAGCTCCATCGTAAGTGATATCATCAACTCTATAATTGATGACGTGGATGCTAGAAACCCACAACTGATCTATGGGTTTAAAAAAAGATCACATAAATCGGAGTTGGCTAGCCTATCATAACTATAAATAGGGGAGCCAGGAAGATCTAGGCTGCCATATCGCAGCTCTTGCTACAGTGGTGAATAGTAAAGAGTAAGAAAAGTCAAAAGTCAGACTTTTTTACACACTAATCCATAAAAGGTGCTCAGGCAATAGCAAATCAAACCTCAAAAACATAAAAAGGGGTATCTGACACCAAAATGGCAAAACACACCTGCTGACATATAGAAATGGGGTCAACACTTCTTCCTATAAGGAATCACCGTGAGTGGGAAGCCTTCCCCTATGGCAGTTTATGTTACATCTTAATGTGCTAAATGTGCACCAAAAGAAGGTTAACACTTAACAGGTATGGAAGGAAAGCTTCCCCATGGAAGCTCTCTGGGCTAGAAGTCCTCCCCTACGTGAGCTCCTATTACATCTTAATGTACTAAACGTTCATTAACGACTACCGAAATACCGAAAGGGGGTCAATACTTGCTCCCTTATGGAAGCTCACTGGGCGGGAAATCTTCCCATATGCAATTTCATTTTTCATCTTAATGTACCAAGCATTCATTCACACCTCTTCGCTTCACTTCATGTGCACATGCGATACAAGCACATGATCACTATCTAGATATTAACATTAAGCATAAGCTTCTAAAAACTCCTACTAGCCTAAACAAGATAAAGTGTAAAAATATTTTACTTCTCCCACCGCTGAAACGAGCTTTTCAAGAAATAATCAAGAGTTCTAAATGGTGATTAGACAAAGCCTTGAATATAACTAGTATCACATCTCGTTTCAACTTTTAGCCTAACCTATATTTGGCCCAAAATTCTTAGTAAAAGTGAAGGGACTTATGAGTGTAACCATGACGTGTAAAAAGCCCATGCACTTGTAAGCTAACCATTAACTACACATGTAAATAAATAAAATAAATAAATAAAAACAAAAAACACATACACTTTACCAGCTAGTCATGTCAGGTAAAGCAAGCTGGCTCCCATAGGGCAGCTACAGACTACTATTCAGCTTTATCAGCCTAAACAACTGTTCACGTTAGAGAGTACGTCAGCTGCTACAAGACGACTGTGGACAACTATTCATGTCAGTATGTCAACTGCTACTTGAAAGCTGTAGACAACTATGCATGTCAGTACATTAGCTGCTACATGACACCTGTAGACAACTATGCATGTCAGTACGTCAACTGCTATATGACAGCTGTAGACAACTATTCAGTTTTATAGCTATCAGAGAAAGTACATTACTCACACCAGCTGCCATACGGAAGCTTCAGAAAACTCTATAAGTAAACTCATGAGCTACAACCTAGAAGCTACAAGTTTATAAGCTGCAACTCGGATGCTACTAGCCTAAAGCTCAGAGCCCATAGTTCGAATCCAGAAGCTCGAAGTTAGATGTTTGAAGCTCGAAGCTCAAGGCTAGAAGCTAGAAGCCCAAATACAGAAGCTCAAAGCCACAAGCTAGAAGCTCGCAGCTATAAGCTTGAACCTATGTCATATTATATACTTTAGCTTTTCCATCGAAAAGACAAATGTCAGATCTACACAAGTTATAAGCAGGTAGCCCAAAGTAAACAACATAATATATACACCCAAGAAACCCTTGGGAAGAGAACACATATAAATAGGGTGCCTTGAGTACCTCTAAGGTATTTGCTAGTATTTGCTTTCTAAGGCCACACTTGTCTTTAAACAGTTATTACTGAAAAAAGAAAGAATAAAGCTTAATATATGACATATTGGAAGATACAAAAAACAAATCATGTCAGAATCTACAAAAATTAGCTCAAATGTCATACGCTACATAGCTTCCAACTGAGGTAGAGAAGCTAACAGCTTGGCAGCTCAGCTATACTTCACCATATGAATCAATCCAAGGTTTTCTAAGGATTGACGAACGTTAGGTCAAATCATCCTTAAAAAATTAACATCTTTTCCATACACTAAAGTCATTTAAGGGAACGAGTGCATCACTTAGGGCAGGCTCAATAATTCTCTTATAAAGACTGACAACTTGAGAAAGAAGAAAGATACCTCCTCATACCAAGGAGGCTGCTAAATATTATGCTAAAAGGAAATGAAGGATTGGCCCAATCATTATGGAGAGCATAAAACATAACCTCGTATACTTGCTCTACTTAGCACCAATTTAATGCTTTGCCAAGATAAGCTTCTCCCCTACATAGAAAGGAAAGCCACTCTGTGGAAACAAAAGGAGTTTGGCTTGACCTCATCTATAATGACTAAAGAAGCTCACAAAAGCATCATTTAGAAGATTTTGTGACCTCGAAAGCTCCATAACACACCGTTGGGAAAATGTGGCAACTCGTAAAGCCAAGAAGTGCAGAAGCTGCTGAGCTTCACAAAAACCCTACTTAACTAGCCTTATCAAGTAACATGCTCATGATATCATGAGCCACAAGTAAGGCAACCGCATAAAGATTGCATCCCACAAGGAGGACCATCGGCCCAAGCCATCAAGATCCAAACGAGCTATCTCAATTACACGAGCTCAGCCCTTTGTCCTAACTCTCTCATAGGATAAAAAACTTTAGCTTGCACACAAATGCTACCCGTTGTCACATGTTCAAGGAAACATTTATAACCTTGGTTTGGTTCAAAATTAATAGCTTACTTGAAATAAGAATAAACTTCCTCAAGCACCTAGTTTAAAGCTTCATACATGACATACGGATCTTTGGATCCCAAAAGCTTGACATATCTAGAGGCTTAGGAAGCTTATAAGTGAGAAGTTCAAAATCGAAGAAAAAGATACCAAGTCATAAGCACCCATGACTACGTCATGACGACTCATGACTGGGGGCTGTTGGTATAGTACCTAATTTTGAACAAATCAAGAAGTTTAGAAACCGATATGGTGAGGAACTAAGAAGTAGAAAAGTTGGTTAGCTACACATGTCAAGGTTCTTGCCCTAAAAGCTAAAATGGTCACAAGCACATTGCTACACATGTGACGTCATTGGTAGGAGTAAAGAAGCCTCGAACAGAATCATAGTCTTAATAAGGCACATGCTTCTCTATTGGAGGAACGCTACTTATTGCAACTAAAAAACACAAAGTAAGAATCTATCAAGCAAGCTAAAGAACAACACATCGTCCTTTCAATAGCTCTCGTCTAGGCGATTATACTTATGTCAAAAATATAAAATACTTACCTTGTGCATGATTATTTACAAACATTCTGCATAAACAAAACCTACAAGATCAAGATTAGCCAAAGCAGCTTGCTCAATCATCGAAGCAACCTGCTAAAACCTCAATTCAACTTGCCAACACTACAAGAGAATAACACTTAGCCGATATATGGAAAAGTTTAAACACCTCATCAAGCGAACCTTATAAAAAGAAGGTTCTATAAACTAAAAGACAAGCCTAGATGCCTAAATGAATACTATCAAATGTGCAATCTCTGATAGATTGTTAATACTTACAAAGCCTACGAGTCTTAGAGACGTAACAACCCACAAGAAATATTAAAGCAACTTGTGGAACTACAAATGGCTTGTTAAAACAAGCAAAGAAGCTTCAAGCAATGGTTAGAGCAACACAACAAATGATCAAATGAAGGAGCATTGCTACTCGTGCCTACCTACGAAGCACACAAGCAAATTGCCAATGCGACAATGCAACTTGGTGGCACCAAGGATCGTAGCAAGAAACTTCTAATAATCGTGTACCCTACAAATTACCACACTGTTAATAGAGTCGGGTGACTCCCTATTCGAACCTTCCCTACAGTAGCAACCAGTTGGAAGAAGCATGGAAGCTGCTCACAAAAATATAGAAGCTGCTAACAGGAAGCGTGGAGGTAGCCTTCAAGAAATTGTTTACTATGGCAAGGAAGCGGCTTGAAAGATGTAGCCCACCATAGCATCAAAAAGCGTGGGCTAGGATATATTTTTGTCACACGGAAGCACCTTGCTAAAGAATGGCTATAGGACTCCCAAAACCTCAGCATCTGAAGCCTTGGGACATCACTACCTATGAGGCAAGTGGACATCAACCCTTGAACTTTTACTTATTAACTCTCATTAAATCAAAACCACGCTAATGTGCCATGCCATTAAACAAGCTCAACCTCCACCTCGGACACTTTAAAGTGCCCAAGGATTAAGCGAATTTCACTAAATTCAGCAAAAGCTTGTTCTTACTATCTTCTCCTAGAATTAACTCATAAGGAAGGTCGATCAACGATCACCATATACTCTATTTTAAACAATGTGGTCGAATATGTAAAAGTCTTTTTAATGTCACCAAGTAGAGAATGATAAGTTCTTACGCATAAACGTTGTCCAAAATGCTATGAGACATCCGTGTCTCCCATAAAAGTTGATCATGGATTCAAGCTTAAAGCACTCTGACCTTGCAAGAAGTTGTTCAAGTATCCTCTAAAACCAAGAAAACTAACCATCGTATCCTAGAAGGCTGTCTTAGTACATAAGAAACTTACTATCGTCAACAGAGAGGATTACCTTCTTACATGACAAGCTAGCATTTTTACAAAGGAAGCTATAATTGTCACTAGGTTATTATTCTTACATAAACAGTCTTATGGAACTACAAAAGAACCTCCCTAACATTTCATCATTACATTTTTTCTATTTGATATATGGCGAACAGAAAAAGAGGAACTTTAAAGGGAAGCTTATCATATAAAAATCCACATTCTTTTAAGTGCGTAGTATCAATATGCATGTATTATTGCATTACCCCAACTCATGGAAAAACTAACAAGGATATGCCCTTCAAAGACGAGCTCCACAAGACATTGATCCATGAAAGTTGGTCGGATACCACAACATGCATACAAAATCCATGATATAGCCCACTCTAAGGCAATCTCAGTTACTATAACATCTTGATATTCCATCAATGAATCCAATTCATACTCGAAATGCATTATTTAGACAATGTAGTTTCTAAGCTGCAAGCTAAGGGAACGAAGGAAACACTTTCATGCAACCACAACTACATGTCTACTTTATCCTATCAAAGGGCGAGCCCCTCCTAACCAGGATCCATGGGATCCGGCGCTATACCTACCCATGAAACGAGGATGAGCTCCTAGCCCACATCTCTCAACAGGGAACAAGGCGTTATACCTTCCTGTATACTGGGTGAGTTCCTAATACAATCCACAACTCCATGGGACAAGTTGAAAAGAAGAAACCTAGACCCATGAAAGAGGGTGAGCTCCTCACACTAAGATAGCTCATACATGTTCAACAAAGCAATAAACGAACATAAAAAATAAATATAAAAGCTGATGGGATAAAGCTGCAATCAGTTCTTTGTAGTTACGTTTAGGTAGGGTGTCTGCATCATCAAACCATAACAAGATTATAAAGGCATATGCAAACAATAATGCATCGCAAAGACTCATGCATAGCTTACATAGGCTTACATGACAAGGTCTTCAGAAATCATAATGCACTAACACACTAAAAGAGCAATGAATTCATTCTCAACATTAGCCTACCACATTGGCTTGAGAACGCTTTCATAAAAAAAAAATAGATGAACAAACAAAACACCATTGACAACAAAGATGTCCTCTCATATAGACATAGGCAAGTACGACGAACAAGACCTTGCTCAAACAAATTTCAACCTTCTTGCGATAAGAAACTACAATTGGGTATAAGCTTCTAAGACAACAAGCTTGTCTAAACATTTAGAAGTACCATACGGTTGAAAAGAAAAATAAAAAGAGGCTTAGTCTTACACTTTGATTAAAAAGAAGCCTCTTACATAGGAAGACGAAGAAAATAACTTCCACAATAAGCTCATCTTTGTGTAAAGGATGTCACAAAATTGTGCTACAAGCTTACATCCATGCAAAGGAAGCTCAACAGCATACAACTTAAAGCTCACCTTTATACGAAAGAAGCTCACTTGTTAGCGTGAGAAGCTCACTAACATATGCGATCACATTCATAACAAAGAAGTTCAATGTCATGGACCAAAAGCCTCACAATGGGATGAACGAAGCTAACTTCCAAACATGAGAAGATCACTTTCGCATCAAGTAAGCTACTTTGTTACAAAAGATGTTCTTCAATATGGGTACACAAAACGCTCATTATTTGCTCATATTTGCTTGGCTCCATCACATCTATTATAAAATGAGCTTATCACAACAATTAGAGAAGCTCAAAGTCTCAGGCTGATAAACTGCTGCATCTGATAGATGGAAGCAATGAGCTCATAGAATGAAGCTATTAGCTACCATCAGGCACCAAAGAATATCCGGGAGAGCACGTATGACGCTCGCGTGGGTATAACTTACCACAAACCCCGACAAGGTGATTATGAGCTTAGCATACATGTATAAGAAAAAGAGACACGTAGTGAAGGCTTGGGGACAGGTTGATGAAATGTAAATCCTGGAGGAACGGTGTCATCCAAAAAATTATAGTCGGTGGGGTTTTGAGGAATGGTATAAGGAAACACATGCTCGTCAAAGTTCAGGTGGCAAGAGATGTGAACTTTGCCCGATCTATACCCACGAAAATCGGGTGGATACCCGAGAAAAATGCGCCAGATAGAACGGGAATGTAATTTATGGTGTTGGGTAGAAGAGGTGTTTGGGTAACAAGCACACCCGAACACCCGTAGGTAGAGGGCAAAGGTGGGAGTCTAAAAATTAAGACGTTTAGTGGGTGAAATTTTGTGAAAGTAGATGACCGTGTGTAACGCTTCCATCCAAAAAGAGGGAGGAAGATTGGCGTGTATTAGCAGAGCACGGATGATGTCGTTTAGGTGACAAATCATCCGTTCTACCCGACCGTTTTGGCTAGAGGTTTGGGGACATGCAAACTGAAACAACAGTCAGTGTTGGTCTGCAAAGGCTTTAAAGGCTAAATTGTCAAATTTACCCCCGATGTCGCATTGAAAAGTTTTGGTTTTTCGGTGAAATTGAGTTTCAATTAAACGGTGAAATTTGGCAAAAATAGGAAACGTGTTAGGCTTATACCTAAGAGGATACATCCACACGAAGTGTGAAAAATTATCAATGAGAACCATATAATATTTGTATCCTGTTTTACTCGTGATAGGAGATGTCCATAAGTCGAAATGGATTATATCAAAAGGTGCAAACGTAAAAGTATTAGAAGCATGAAAGGGCAAACGTTTACTATTTGAAATTTGACAAGAATTGCAAACATGTGAGTTTTTACTCTTATTACATTGAAAATTGAAAGTTCAACATAAAAGTTATAAGACTTGAGCCCCTAGGTGACCTAGACGATCATGCTAGGGGAGACTGGTAGAGGCAAGAAAAGTGGCTTAAGGAGGTAGTTCCAATTGAGTGAAAAGATAAAGGTCTCCGGTGTTGTTGTGACGGGACAACAACCTCCTAGTTTTGAGATCATTCAAGGAAAAACCAAAAGGGTCAAACTCAAAAGAAACTTAATTATCACGAGTAATACGTCTGACAGAAATAAGATTTTTAATAACTTGTAGGCTATAAAGGACATTGGGTAGGACATAAGTTCGGTTGGGTAGGTGATGGAAACCTGTTCTCGGTCCATATATTGGTAAAAAACTTGCGATTGCTCACCAATAATTTACTACAAACAGGAGTAGAATGTGGAATTTGTAGCTTACCTTGCTCATGAATAACATGAGATTCTACCGCCATATAGATGAGGTTAGAAGCCCAAGAAGAAGAGGGCTGATTCATCTGCATGTTGCTAAAATGCGATGCTGAGATCCGAAGGGCTTAGTTCATTGTAGACGCCCCGAGGAGAGGGACTGTACCAGCTAAACTGCTGCAAAGGAAAACTAGAGAAAAATGGGCCTGAGACTGGGATGCTGTGTCACACCCCGCCAAGGCAGAAACACGGGATGTAACTCGAAAGGTTTTCAAGTAAAGGATTCAAGCAAACAACTAATAAAAATAAGCTTTGGATTACAGATTTCTCAAAAGTTACAATTCGAGGAATTCATTGTGTGACTCAAAGGGTATTCATCATGAGTACAGTGCACCATGTACTCCACAACAGAACGGTGTTGCAGAGAGAAAGAACAGGATTCTAATAGAAGCGGCACGGACCATGCTTGCAGATTCTAACCTTCCAGTCATGTTTTGGAATGAAGCTGTTCGTGCAGCATGTTGCACATTGAATCGTGTGTTAACGGTGAAGAAGTTTGGCAAAACTTCTTATGAACGGCTTAACAGATGAAAGCCAAACTTGGAGTTTCTAGAACCTTTTGGGGCACCATGCACTATGTTGAATCCTACTGAGAAGTTTGGACCTAAAGCTGAAGAAGGTTACTTAGTTGGATATGCGACACCACTAAAACGCGTATTTAACAAAAGAACCAAACATGTTGAAGAGTGGGCAAATGTTGAAGTTCAACGTTACACTCAGAATACTCAAGGAAGTGGGCCCGATTAGATGTTTGATTACAAGGAATTATTTTATTCATTCAATATAGAAAGTATGGTTGAAGAAGCTATTTACGACTATATTACGAGTGTGAGAATGCAGCAACTTCACCATTAGTGCATCTGATCACTGTAACTCCTCTAGCAGCAACTTCTAATGATACCAGTGCTCCTATTAATGAAGAAGAGATTTTCCAATAAGCTTCTACAACTCTTGATTCATCTGAGTCTGAAGACAATGATGATGATGATTTCAGTAAATCTATTTTAGATCATGCTATGGTAACACTGCCAGTGAACCCAAATCCAGATGTTGCATCTTCATCTAATACGGGTAATGATCTGGAGACTGCAGAGAATCTCAATGTTCCAGCAGTTATTCATATTCTTGATCATCCGAAATCTCGGATTCATCAGATTCATCTGCTCGAGCAGGTTATAGGTGATCCAAGTAGCAGTGTGATGACTAGAGGTCAATTGAGACAAGCAACTTCACATGACAATATTAGAGCCCTTGCCCTGTATGCTAAGATACAGAAATCTGGTTGTCAAAATGATTGGTCTTTTGCTTGTTATGTTTTGCAGGTCGAACCGCGGACGTACAAGGATGCTTTACAAGATGATTCATGGGTTGAAGCAATGCAGCAACAACTACTTCAGTTTCAGAAACTCAGAGTCTGGACGCTGACTGATTTACTACCAGACCGGAAGAAAATTGGAACTAAGTGGGTTTTCAAATGTAAGAAAGATGATCGAGGCGTTATTGTTAGGAACAAAACTCGATTGGTCGTACAAGGTTTTCGTCAAACAGAAGGGATTGATTACAACGAAGTCTATGCACCGATTACACGCATTGAAGCAATCTGAATGTTTCTTGCGTATGCATCCTACAAGAGATTCAAGGTGTATCAGATTGATGTAAAGAGTGCTTTTTGTATGGTGTGGTCAAGGAAGAAGTATATGTTGGGCAACCATCAGGTTTTGAGGATCCTATCCACCGGGATAAGGTCTACAAGCTTAATAAAGCTTTGTACGGTTTGCACCAAGCTCCAAGAAAATGGTATGAGGAGCTTAGCACATATCTTCTTTCAAAAGGATTTAAACGAGGTTTGGTAGACTGTTCCATGTTCACAAAACGAACAGAGGGTGACTTGCTTCTTGTTCAGATTTACGTTGATGACATTATATTTTGTTCTACTAATGAACTTTTCTGTAGAGAATCTGAACGAGTCATGTAGGAAAAGTTCGAGATGAGAGTTATCAGAGAAACGCAATTCTTTTTGGGCTTGCAAGTGGATCAATTGCCAACGGGCATCTTTATTCACCAGACGAAATATGTCTCTGAAGTCTTGAGCTGATTCCAGATGGATGATTCATAGCCTATGGATACTCCCATTCCAACCAATCACGGGATTGGAGTTGATGCTAAGGGGGAGCTCATTGATCCCTTTACATATAGAGCCATTGTCGGATCTTTGATGTACTTCATTGCATCTCGTCCGGATATAATGTTCGCAACGTATCTCTATGCTAGATTCCAATCAAAGCCAAAACAAAGTCACCTAGCAGCTATCAAACAAATCCTGAGATATCTAAAGGGTTGTCCCTCACGTGGACTGTGGTAGCCTAATGATGATAATTTTGAATTTATTGCTTTTAGTGACGCAGACTTTGGCGGATGCGACAAAGACGCAAAATCCACAACGGCTGGATGCCAATTTCTGGGGAGCAGGCTCGTGACCTGGCAGTGCAAGAAGCAGACAGCAGTTGCATTATCTACATGTGAAGCTGAATACATGGCAGCCTCGAGTTGCTGTTCACAAGTTTTATGGATACAACAACAAATGCACGACTACGGTTTGCAATTTCTTAAAACCCCCATTCATTGCGATAATGAAGCCGCTATTGCACTCACTAAAGACAATGTTAATCACTCTAAAGCTAAGCACATCTGAATCAAGTATCACTATATTCGTGATTGCTATGCTAAAGGTTTGATTGATATGGTCAACATCCACACTGACTATCAGAGAGCTGATCTTTTTACCAAAGCTTTTGACAAATCAAGATTTGAATTTTTGCTAAGAGCTAATGATATTAAAGAAAAACAAGACTAATCATCACCTCGATTTATCACATTTTTTAATTTTAGTTTTAATTTTTCAGAAAATCAAAAATCCAAAAATATGTTTTTCATTTCAGGGGGAGTCTTTATTTTTAGAAAAACCAAAAACATTGAAAAATCTAAAAAGCCATAAAATCAGAAAAACCAAAATGATTTTTCCTGGATAAAAAGAGGAGATGATAGTACATCAGTGAGGATCTATTGCATGCTAAAGAATTGAAAAAGTCAAAATACTTGATAAATGTTAATTTTGTGTGATTTGCTGATAGGCTTCATAGACTTATTACTGTGTGTCTGATACATACATATCAAACTGTTTACTATGTGGATGAACACCTCATGGGCATATGGTCTTGGTACCGTAATTTCGTTTGATAGGTTTTGTACAAAATTTCAAAGTTTCGGGTCGTTATCTTATTTTGTTATCTGGGGATAGCCTATCTGATCTTTTGTCATAATGCTTACGGACCTAGATCAGACAGGGTATCTTAATAAAAGAGCTTTAATGCCGAAACCCAAAGTTACCAAATTGAGGAACTTTACATGTGTGATGATAATCAAACATTATCTAATGCATTTTATCTAATCATTGATGCAAATCATGATGGATATAAGACCTCAACCTGGTAGAGTGCACATGTTACTCTGTAGCATTGAGTTGCTAACCTGTACACCTCTATGCCCCATACCTTGTAACTACGGATAACAATAGCATAATCACGCGTTATAATGGATATTTGTGCAAAATTCCTTGATATGGGAGTATGTCGTGTTTGTGGGAACCACAGGTGAATTGGTTTATACAATACATAGCAGTATCAGTCTAAAGCATTGCATAACAGTCTGCATGTGAATTTATGTGGATAACAATATCAGCAATTGCCAAAGTTACATTGTCAATAAAGTTTAAAATAGCAGAACAACGGTGTGATGTGATCTCTCATAAACTGATATGATCCTCTTACCGGAAAATCACAAAAGGTTTATTGCTTTCTGTTGATTTAGTTCATATATACAAAAACTCAAAAATATTTTTGGTGTGTTTTAATATAAATTTCAGAAAATTCAAAAGATTTTACATTTCTGCGTTATTTTCGTTAACCGGTGGTGATTGATAATCATTTTCTGAAGTTTGACAGACCAATTTGTGTTTTGTATCATTAAAATGATAAATGATGAATGATTAAAGGTTTAAATGATCAAAATTGACAAAATAGGATTCGAATTTGAGATTTGGTAAAATTTTCAGATTTCCAAATTCTCATTCGCCCTTTCGTTAGGTCGAAGGAAATTTTGTGCTTTGATTCGAACCTTTTTATGTGGTCTAATGAGAGTGTTTGAATGCTTTCTGTTCATTCGAGCCATCTGGTTTTCCTTCGAGCCTTTAGTTAGGTCGAATGAAAGCTAGATCATTTCATTCGAACCCATGTAAGGGTCGAATGAGAGACTTATATATAAACCTTCTGCACATTCAAACCCTCATAAATTTTTTCAAAAATTCAATCATAACCAGAACATGTTGCTTATTTGATTTATACTTTATATTCTTGTTCCTTGTTGAATACTAATCATTTTCATACAAAATTCACAGGTAATGGATGCTTTAACAGCTCAGAATCATTGATTCTTCGAACCACACCCTAGAACACCTAATCAGTTATTATAAACACAGTTTGAACATCAACTGATCATGGAAAAACCATTATCGATGGTTTTAGGGGGATAGGCCAAAATCCAGTGTTTAACCATTGTTTTGAACATAATCGATTGTTTAAAATATTGAAACCCTAGATTTTGATTAAAAACCATCTATAATTGTTTAATTAATACAATTGATCAATGATTAATGTTTATCGGCCATGTTAGGATCTAATAGAACAATAATGTGATGTTTGTCATGGTTTAATTGTGTTTTGGTAAATTTGAATACCAAACAGACCTGTTCGACCATTTTACCAAGGTCGAATGAGACCTTTTAAGGTCGAATGAGAAAATCTCAGGTCGAATAAGCTTGCTTGAGGTCGAATGAAGTTTTTGTTCAATTAAATTTCTCATTCGACAAAACATTCTTCTCATTCGAATCCCCGATAGGGTTGAATGAAGGATTGTTTTGACCAAACTTCAATTTTGTCCGATTTTGATAAATTTTCATGTTTGTCTTACTTGTTTTACAGGTTATCATGGCTGAACAACAAAACCCAGAGAAGGAGGTACAAGTTCCAAAGCAATCAAAATAACCATAGGAGTTAATATTTGAACCAGTCCATAACTGCTGTGCATTTCTTGGAGAAGTAAAGCAGTATGAAGAATTTTCAGGCATGATAGACTTTGTGAAGAGAAGCAGAGTAATCTATGCTCTTGCGACTCCAAAGACAATCTACAAAGATCATCATGTTGATTTCTGGAAGAAAGTAGTGATTACATTCTGGGATGACAAGTTAGCTATACAAAGTTACATTCAGGAAAAGTTTGTTCTTGTTACTGAAGAAGATGTTCGAGAAGCTTTACAGTTGAAAGATTCTCCAACTGATCCTACAGAATTGACTTGGATGTAACAGAGGAAATGTTTCCTGAGGATGAAGTATAACGCTCCGATTACTGATTGTTTACTGCATAAGGCAAAGCTGTGTCCACATTTTAAGTATTTACTACATGTGATTCTACATGTGTTTGGACCAGAGGATATGATGTGTTGAGAAAGAGTCTATGCTCGTTGGTTGTTGCTCTGATTCCGAAAAAGTCGTTTAATGTTTCTGGATGATTTTTGAACACATGATGGAAGTTTTGAAGGATTTGAAGACTGATAAGTTTTTGATGTATCCAAGATTTCTTCAGATGGTGTTTGATAACAAGTATCCTGACTTGATTAGAGACCCAGCGCAGATTGTGTATCAAACTCACATGAGTATTACTACTTTGAGCAAGATGAGAGCTTATAAGGGTATTCCTGATAATTTGAAGCCACCTTATAAGAATTTGTTTGGACACTTAAGAGATGTTGCTTATAAGGATCCAGGTCTAAACCAAGCAAGGAATGCGAAGAGTGATTCTGTAACACCCCAACCGATGGCGGAAACATCGAGGTGTCACGTAGTGACGATTGTTCAAATGCTCATGGTACTAAAGTGTAAATATTTTTTTCAATTCTTCAAGTTATAATTACAGATATCATAAAGTACAAATACTATTCCACATGTTGTCTTGATTAAGTCTTTACTAAGTCCACATGTCCTACATGACATATCTCAACAATCAACCTGAAACATGTACGAAAATATTTTGTCAACATAAATAATGTTGGTGAGCATCCTCAGTTTGTATACGTATAATATAAGTTTAAAGAAATTGATTTACAATTCATGTGTCATGATTTATTCAAGGCAAATATGGAAAACACGTAAGTACACAATAGGGGTCAAAATCAAACCTCTCATGTGACAAAGTTTAATACATTAACAATGACCTAGGACTTCCCACCACCATAGGTACTTTCCACTAGGCGAGTTGTCAATTCAAATAGCGCTATCCATTGTTGAAGTCGGCTAGCTATGTTAATGATTTTGTAATGTTTGCAAGTATACTACGTTTTTGTTTAAGCATAAAGCACAAGAATTCAAGCATAAAACGTATATGAATTGTATGTAAAACGTTTATGAATAAGTGCATGTGCATGCTTAATATGTGTACATTAATCACCCCAAAAGTGTAAATTTGAAAAAGGGGATAAGTATACTCACTTTGATGTAGGTGATTTGAGTATTTGTCCGAGGAAACTACGTCAAACGGCACAAATAGAAACTACAAGTTAAATCAAGTAATACTAGAGTCAAGAACTAGTTTTGGGGAAAGTCGATGCAGACTCGCTAATTCCCGTTATAGTTTAGAAGTCATGTCTCGTCTATTTGTTTTGAATAATTAAAGTTTTAAGTCATAATTTGTTTGTCATCGTATAGGAATTGGTGATTGTATGTGTCAAGGTGCGGAATCCCTGAATTGATTACGAAATGATAATATAATCAGCAAAACACGCAAATCATCTCAAACATTTTCATTTCATTCATAAACATCATTGATAATCTTTACAAAACCTTGTTTATAATGATTAAGACTCAATACAGACTTAACAAAACCCTAGGGAGAGAACACACTCAGAGAGGGAAACAAAATGACCAAAAGTTTTTATTACAAAATGATTCAGCCTTTATATAGACCCGCACATTCGACCATTCGATTGGGCGAATGTGCAGGTTCGACCATTCTAAGTGGGCGAATCAACACATATATACATAAAATCTTCATTCGACCTCTTGAGCTCTCCTTTCGACCGTTTTTATCTACATTCGACCAAACATATTCCCCTTTGACCGACCGATATAAACAAAACAAAATAGAATTCGCAATTCAATAGCATTAGTCGCACTTCGTGTATCTACAAACTCCCCCTTGACTATTGCTTGAATTGCTTCAGCCTTCGTTCTTCATCCATTCTTTTATTCATCAGCTTGATGTGCAATAATTTCTTCTGTTCTTTTGTCATAACTGGTTCATGAGTTTGCTTCGGTTTCTTCTTTTCAGCTTTCTGAACTTGAACAAACTTCCCCAGCTTTTTATCAAAATCACAACCCGCGTCGACATCCCATGCAAAACATAAAAATACCACACGTTGGTATTTAGCTGCCTGTTCACTATATTTCTCTTCACAGTAAATCGGATTGTAGTATAGCATGATAATATCCTCATGAGAGCAATTGATTAACCACATCGGGTCAAAGATATGTATCTTCTTGAAGTCATTCTTCCCATCCTTCAATAATAGCCTCTGCCGTCTTCTAGTCATAGTACCACCACATAAAACCTTTTGAGAAATGTTGTGGAATAGGCATCAAAGGTATATGTTTTAGAACAGTCGGTGGTTTATATTTCTAAGTCACCTTATTCAACCCCGTTATCTGATCTTTCTCTTTCTTGTGAACTATCCGTTTAGGATACTGCGGGGTGAACACTTCCCATTTCGTTCTACTTTCTCTCGCCATGCGATCTGCAAAGTAACCAACAAGTTTGTTGTTTACTGAAGCACCTGACATCGTGTGTCTGCAGATATCGTGAACAGCCCAATAAGGTAGTGTCTTTATATCGTGGAATCTGTTGAAGTACAAAATTCCTTTTTCCCACTTCACTGCGACACACCTTAGCTGTCTCAAATACTTCCATCCGAGAGCTTTGCCTTTGAACAAATCATTATGAAATTTGTAGAAATTACCCTGAACTTCAGTCTTGGGCGGTTAGCTTCTTTTTCTTTAAGCTTCCTCAGCAAGTCTTTCAGATCGTCAGATTGTTCAACATTCGGTTTCTGACAATCTGAGTTCTTGAACACTTCGTCAACGAACTTCTTGCTTTTCTTACGAGCAAGTTTCTCAGCTTGGCTCAACAGCTCTTCAGAGAATTCAGGAAATCCAGAATCTTTATCATTTTTGAAGTATTTTGGATATTCCTCACTAGTAATATCTTCCATTTCAACTTCTTCAAATACTGGAACATCTCTATCATCAGAGTGATTTCCTGTTTCTTTCTAAGGAATGTTCGGTATTTGGTTCTCAATCATCAACTCTTAAAGAGATTTACCAATCTGTTTAGCCAGACCTTCTAATATCTCTTTAGATACAGCTGCAGAAACTTCTCCATCTTCCAAATCAGGATCATTATACTCCAATTCAAACCTCATATCATCTGACTCAAATATCTCTGGAAATCTACCAGTCATCTCAATCGTCCAGACTCTATCAGTCAACATCTGGCGATATAACTTCTTGTCTTCTTCAGATAAAGATCTGATCTTCTCATTCCTGAATATGTCATCATCGTCAGTATTGCCACCAGGAGCTTTTGAACTAGACTCTCCTGCATCTTTTCCTGTTTCTCTCTTCTCATACTTATATTGATCCGTGTCATCATCATCGTCGTCATCATCATCATTATCATCAGCAGAACTATTATCTCCAGAATCATCACCTGAACCATCTTTATCATCACCATCCTTCTTCTTCTTCTTCTTAGGAGCATCACCGACATCCTGTTCTAGATCCTCATCATCTTCTTCATCTTTCTCTGACTCAGATGGTTCGAAATCAACAAGCTCTTCTTCTTTTTCTTTATCCTCTTCTCCTTCTTTCAATTGAGGAGCTCTCGAATATAAATCATCAATGATATTTTTCATGCTCTTGTTGTTTGCTCTCAACTTCTTGTTTTCAAGCCTCATAGTGATATACCTTCGAGTATTTCTCTGCTCATGCAATAACAGCTTCTGATTCTCTTCCTGGAGTAGTTTGATTTTAGCTGCTAATTCTTCATGGCTCTCCTGTGAAGATTCAACTACATCCAACATCTTCCTATCATTCTTTCTTAACTGCTCAATCTCAGTTTGTTGCTGGTTAATGATTTTCATCATTTCAGTCAGCTTCTGGTTCACTGCATCCATCACATCTCCTGATACAGTAACCTTTGGAGTTGAAGCCTCAGCAACTGGAGTTTTTTCTTGAACTTATTCAAGACTCTATCCAACGCAGCATTGAAATCATCAATTGGAATGTTTTGCTCAGCAGCAGATGTTTTCTGTTTCTTAGCTGCTGAAGATGTCACGGGAGATTTAGAACTAGACATTACAGGAACTTTCTTTCCTGCAATCAAGCTTTCAATGTCCTTAGCTCTCTTCTTCATCGGCTTCTCAATCTCAACAGCCTTAGCCTTCTTCTTGTAAGTTGGAATTTTCTATTTTTCTCCAATCTTTGGCGATCTACCAAAATCATCAGATCCCAAACCAAGACTTTCGTCAACATCGTCCATCACAATCGGACTTTTCATTCTTTGTTCCTCCAATGATTTATTCAGACTTTCAGATTCACCAGCCACAGTGGCCTTGGGCATGGTGGACTTCACCAGCCACTCTTCGCACCAACATTCACAACTTTCCTTTTCCTCTTAGCTTCAGGATCAACAGGGCATAAAAGATTATCTTCATCAGAATCACTGTTTGCATTCCTGGCTTTATCAACACCTGGATCTTCATAACCTGGATTGATCAGGTGACCAAACAAATTCTTCAATGGTGGTCTTTCATTCATCGGCACACCTTTATCTCCCTTCATCCTTACCAGTGTGTTCAAACTCATGTGATCCTGCACTACTATCTGAGTAGGATCTTTTCTCAAATTCCTGTACTTCTGATCGAAGATCATTTGCAGAAATCTTGGATACAATAAGAACTTCTTACTCTTCAATCCTCTCAATGGTTCAAGCATGTGTTCAAGTATCATCCCAGATACGTTGAATGGTTTATTCAGGATCAGGGCAACCATTAAAGAGCTAATACTCTTTCTCATCACGTCGTACCCTCCACTCACAGATCCGAAAACATGTAACATGACGTGAGCAAGGTATTTGAACTGCGGGCACAGTTTACCTTTATGTAATGAACCATCAGTAATCGGTCCATTGTACTTCATTCTCAAGAAACACTTTCTTTGTTCAATCCAAGATAGAACTCTCGGATCAGTCTTCTTATCAGTCAGCTTCAAAGCTTGTCTAATGTCATTTTCAGATATAATCACTAGCTCCCCCTGAATCTTACTCACAATAGCAGACTCATTGTCCCAAAAGTCCATTCTTGCATTCGTCCAGAACTCTTTTTGATGATCTCTGTAAATAATGACAGGAGTAGCAATAGCATCAACAACTCGACTTCTCTTCAGAAAATCAACAATACCGGTGAATTCGGTATGTTTCTTCAAATCGCCAAGATAAGCACAACAGTTATGTGCTTCTTCGAAAGGTAGATCTTCTTCTGGTTTCTTCCCGGCTGCCTTGTCTGATGAACCTGCGGGAATATTAGAACTTTGTGGTTCATACATGATTAAATCTGCAAAACAAAACAAGAAAACACATTAAAAACAGACAAAATATTCAAAATTTGAATATTTTTGATTTTGAAATTCCACATTCGACCAGTCGTGGGTTCGAATGTGTGAAATGAGGTTCGAATGTGGAAATAAGGTTCGAATGTGAAAATCAATTTTAAAAATGTACATTCGACCGTTTTTGTCCACTTTCGACCGTTTGAACAAGCTACATTCGACCAAAAGTCACATTCGACCCTTTTGAAATGGTCGAATATGGCTGTTCATCTTCAAAATTTACAGATTTTGATTTTTTGTGATTTAACATGCCATTTTGGTTTGTAAAGCTTCTAATATGACCGATGAACCTTTTCCAATCATCAATTGTTATTATTGATCAATTTTTAAGTGTTTTTCCCTAAAATCTAGGGTTTGAAGGTTTTTAACAATCAATTCCCTAATCTGTTATGAATTAACCCTGGATTTTGATATCCTCTCCCCCTAAAACACTTAAACATTGAATCCCTATCAAAAGTTATCACAATTAAAGTCCAGAATTCAAGGTTTAATCCAGTCAAGGGTTCGAACACATAAACACTGATTCTGATATGATTACTGGATGAATACCTGCAAATGTGGTTTTAAAATGATTAGCAGAGTATAGAGATCACAATGATATGATTTTAAACAATTGGGCAACAAGGGGTGGTAATCACAGAATTTGAATTTTTTTTTGAAATGGAGAGTCGAATGTGCAGATAGGTATATATAGGCTCCACATTCGACCCTTTTACCTGGGCGAATGTGAAAATTTTTCCACTCTCGACCCTATTTAAAGGTTCGAAGGAAGAAAAATGGTTTGAATGTGCAATCAGACATAAGAACACTCACATTCGACCGTTTGAAAGGTTCGAATCTAACAACAAAATTCCACATTCGACCCATCGAAGGGGCGAATGGAATTTGGAATTTTTGAACTTTTTACCAAATCTCAAAATCGAATCCCGTTCAATATTTTTCTCAAATTTTAAGCATCCGACATTCATTATTTCTCATTTAAAGATGACAAAACTCAAATGGTCCATCAAGTTTCAGAAAATCACCATCAACCACCATCGGTTATCAAAAAGAATATAGAAATGTAAAATCTTTTGGATTTTCTGAAAGTTTTTGTTAAAACACACCTAAAATCTTTTTGAGTTTTGTATGTTTGACGAGAAATGTAAAAAGAAAAAATGTAAAGATAAAACAGTAAATGTTTTGTGATTTCTGGTAAGAGGATCATATCAGTTATTGAGAAATCTGATCACACCGTTGATCTTTTGATTTATTATCATTAAAGACAATGTGTGATCTGGCAACTGCTGATATTGTTGTCCACATAAACTCACATGCAGACTGTTGTGCAGTGCTTTAAACTGATACTATTATTTATAGTATAAACTCAATTGTCTGTGGTTCCCACACACACAAAATACTCCCATATCAAGTAGTAAATGCACAAAGACTCATTGTAACGCGTGATTATGCTTTCGGCATCTGTAATTTACAAGGTATGAGGCACAGAGGTGTACAGGTCAGCAACTCAATGCTACAAAGTAACATGTGCACTCTACCAGGTTGAGGGCTGATATCAATCATGATTTGCATCAATGATTGGATACGATGCATTAGATAATCTTTGATTATCGTCATACATTGAAAGTTCCTCAATTCGGTAACTTTAGGATTTGGCTTTACAACTCTTTTATAAAGATACCCTATCTGATCTAGGTCCGTAATGACTTACATCAGAAGATCAGAAAGGCTATCCCTAGAGAACTAATAACATAACGACCCGAAACCTCCAAATTTTGTACAAATACCCTATCAAACGAAATTACGGTACTAAGACCATATGCCCATGAGGAGTTCATCCACATAACAATTCGTTTGATATGAATGTATCAGGCACGCAGTAATAGATCTACGAAGCCTATCAACACATTACACAGACTCAAACACACGCCTTATATTGCATTACACTTCTTTAGCATGTGTCAGATCCCCACTGATGTACTATCATTTCCCCTTTTTCTCCTGGAAATCATTTTGGGTTTTTTCTAATTTTTATGGGTTTTTGAATTTTTCAATGTTTTTGGTTTTTCTAAAAATAAACTCCCCTTAAACTGAAAAACATATTTTTGGGTTTTTGTATTTTTCTGAAAAACAGTAAAAACTAAAACTAAAGAGCGAGAAACCGAGGTGATGATCAGTCTTATTTTTCTTTTATACCATTAGCTTTTAAAAGATATTCAAATCTTGATTTATCAAAAGCTTTGGTAAAAAGATCTGCACGTTGATAGTCAGTGTGGATTTTGACCATATCGATCAACTCTTTTGCGTAACAATCACGGATAAAATGGTATTTGATCCGGATATGTTTAGCTTTTGAGTGATTGACTAAATCTTTTGTTAATGCAATTTCGGCCTCATTATCACAGTTAATAGGGGTTTTAAGAAATTGCAAACCGTAGTCCACCATCTGTTGTTGTATCCAGAGAACTTGTGAACAGCAGCTTGAAGCTGAGACATATTCTGCTTCACATGTTGATAAGGCAACTGCAGTTTGTTTCTTGCATTGCGAGGTCACGAGCCTGCTCCCCATAAAATGACATCCAGCCGTAGTGGATTTGATGTCTTTGTCACAGCCTCCCAATCTGCATCACTAAAAGTAATTAGGTCAAAATTATCATCATTAGGGTACCATAGTCCTCTCGACGGACAACCCTTTAGATATCTAAGGATATGTTTGACAGCTGCTAAAAGGCTTTGTTTCAGCTTCGATTGATAACGTGCACAAAGACATGTGGCGAACATTATGTCTGGTCTAGATGCGGTGAGGTACATCAGAGATCCGATGATTGCTCTATATGTAAAAGGATCAGTTAGCTCCCCCTTAGCGTCAACACCGATCCCGTGATTAGGTTGTATCGGGGTATCCATCGGCTTCGAATCACCCATCTGGAATCGGCTCAAGACTTCAGAAACGTATTTTGTTTGGTGAATAAAGATCCCCGTTGGTCTTTGGTCCACCTGCAAGCCTAGGAAAAACTGCATCTCTCCCATCGCGCTCATTTTGAAATTTTCCTGCATAACTTTTTCAAATTCTCTGCATAAAAGTTCATTAGTAGAACCAAAAATAATGTCATAAACATAAATTTGCATTAGAAGCAAGTCATCTCCTGTTCATTTTGTGAACAGTGTGCAATCTACCAAACCTCGTTTGAATCCTTTGATTAGAAGATACGTGCTCAGCTCCTCATACCATTGCCGTGGAGCCTGGTGCAACCCATAGAGAGCTTTGTTTAGAACATAGACCTTATCCCGGTGAATAAGATCCCCAAAGCCTGGTGGTTGACCTACGTAAACTTCTTCCTTGACCACACCATAAAGAAACGCGCTTTTAACGTCCATTTGATACACCTTGAATTTCTTGTAAGATGCAAACGCTAGAAACATGCAAATAGCTTCTAAGCGTGCAACCGGTGCATAAATCTCGTTATAATCGATTCCTTCCACTTGATGAAATCCTTGTACGACCAATCGAGCTTTGTTCCTAACAATCACTCATCTGTCATCCTTTTTACATTTAAACACCCATTTTGTTCCAATCTTTTTCCGTTCTGGAGGTAAATCTGTCAGTGTCCACACTCCCAGTTTCTGAAATTGCAATAACTCCTCTTGCATTGCCTCTACCCAAGCGTCATCCAAAAGAGCATCCTTGTATGTCCATGGCTCAACCTGCGAAACATAACAAGCAAAAGACCAGTCATTCTGACAACTTGATTTTTGAATTTCGGCATATAAGGCTAGAGCGCCAAGATTTTCTTGTGAGTTAGCATTCCTCAGTTGTCCTCTCGTCATGACACTGCTACCAGGATCACCAATAACCGGCTCGAGCGGGTGAATACGATGTATCCGAGATTCCAGATAATCAGATCATTACCCAAGTTTGAGTAGTCAAATTCTCTATTGAATCCAGATCATTACCCAAGTTTGATGATGATGCACCATTTGGATTTGGGTTCACTGGAGGTGTCTCTATAGCAATATCTGGAACAGCTTCACTTGTAACATCATCATCATCATCTTCCGATTCTGATGAATTGAGAGTTGTGGAAGCTTCCTAAAATACCTCTTCCTCAGCTGCAGGAGCATTGGCATCATTAGAAGCTGTTTGAGGAGTTACGGTGATCAGATGCACCAACGGTGATGTCACTGCGTTTTCACACTCCTAGTATAATCTTAATACATCTTCTTCAACCAAGCTATCTAGATTGAATGATTCAAAGAAATCTTTGTAATCAAACATCCAATCTGGACCGCTACCCTGTACATTCTAAGTATACCGCTGAACTTCAACGTTAGCCCACTCCTCTACCTGACGAGTTCGTTTGTTGAATACCCGTTTGAGCGGGGTTGCATATCCAACAAAGAATCATTCTTCAGCTTTTGGTGCGAACTTTTCAGATGGATTAAGCATTGTACACGGTGCTCCAAACGGTTCTAGATACTCTAAGTTCAGCTTTCGTCTGTTCAACAGCTCATAAGAATTTTTACCAAACTTCTTCACTGTTAAAACACGATTAAGAGTATAACAAGCTGCGTAAATGGCTTCATTCCAGAACATTACTGGAAGGTTGGAATCCGCAAGCATTGTTCTTGCCGCTTCAATTAGAGTCCTGTTTTTACGTTCTTCGACACTATTCTGTTCAGGGGTATACGGAGCACTATATTCATGATGAATTCCTTTGTCTTCACAAAGAGCATCCATCTGTGCGGTCTTAAACTCCGTCCCATTATCACTCCTAATTCTCTTGATCTTTAGACCATAGACATTTTCTAATCGAGTGAATAGAACCTTCATATTGTTAAACGTGTCGCTCTTATGATGCAAGCACATAACCCATGAAAATCTGGAATAGTCATCTGTAACCACAAGACAGTACAATTCACCAGCATGACTTTTACGCTTGACCGGTCCAAATGAGTCCATGCGCAAACGCTCAAGTGGTTATTCAACTGAATTGACTTTCTTTGGTTTGTGGGATTGCTTGTGCTGCTTTCCTTTCTTGCAACTCACATACTTGTCGTTCAAATGGAAATGTTTAACATTTACGCCTTCGACAAGTTCATTCTTCACCAGATGGTTCATTTTTCTAAGGTTAATGTGTCCCATCCTCCCGTGCCACATGATAGATTCTTTTTCAATAGCTTTGGAGAGGAAACATGTTACTTGACCCTGGGTTGTCATGGCCTTTGACATGTCGAGAATGTACAGATTGTTCACTCTCGGTGCTTTCAGCATTACCCACTCTTTTGGAAGTACGAATCCTGGCTTGAGAATGTAGCAAGATTTGTCGTCAAAGAATACAGAGAACTGCTTATCACAGATTTGACTGACACTGAGCAGATTATAGTCTATTTGCTTCACATACGATATCTTATCAAAACTCACGATACCATTACTCACACTACCCTCCATAGTAATGTATCCGCCATTGATATTTCTTATGTCAAATAGTAGCGATAAATCCACTGTCATGTGACCAGAAGCTCCACTGTCAACAATCCAAAGACTGCTCACAGGGCCAGCTGAAGCTCCCTGCACATATCAAGTAAAAAGATTAGATTTTTCGGGGGACCCAAGCCTACTTGGTCTTGGGTCTTTGAACATTTTGTTTCAAAGAATCTTTTTCACAAACAGTTGAATTTGAATTGATCTTTTTCTGATCAATTAAATCCTTTTCAGTTTAAGATTTCTCATTCACCTTTGAAGTCGAAGCACCTTGAGATCCCTTTGGTGACCATAATTTTTCCGAACGTTTCAAGATCCGGATCTGAGATTTTGGGGTCTCAGTCGGTTTCTTTACTCCATCCTTGAAGAAAACTTTCTTGGTTACCTTCTCTAATTTCACAGAGATAGGTCCAACTGTTGGTTTGACTGCAGGTTTTAATGGTACCTTTTGCTTCTCAACAGTTGGTTCACCATAGGTTTATTAAAAGGCTTTTCCATTGCGATCCGGTTACGACGATCATATGTCATCTGAGGATTATCCCTCTTTTGAAAATATCTGCTTTGGTTATAAAACGGTGCTGGTTGAGGAACAAATTGTCTTTGATATTTCTGCTTCACTTCAACCTCGTGCCTCTTGTGTCTAACATACGGGCAGTGAGCAAGTAAATGCCCTCTCTCCCTGCACTTAAAACACGCATGATACTCGTCAAAGTTGTTCTTGGCATTCAACTTTGCATAAGTAGTAATAGGATATTGATCATCCACACACCTTCTTCTTAAACTCTTAGGAGCTAGGTCCTTTGAGTAAGTCAGCTCAAGAAAACTATTCGCCTTCTCCTTCAGCTTAATAAACTCTGTCACATGAACCTTTGGTTCTTTTGGAACATCCAAATAAATTTTCTTTAAAACCTCTGGAGGTACATCATTTGTTCTCTCATGTTTTGGGAACCAAATGGTACTCTCCTGCCAAATTTTCTCAATCTTGGAAGAATTGGCAAACTTAATTGGATATTCCTCGTCAGAAATTATCTTATCGGATCCTTCCATTCGATAAAACACTTTGACGGGTTTGTCACTTTGTTCATTCCTCTCAACTTGCTTAACTGACTGATTCACTCGATGAGCGTTAGCCATTGGATGTATAATCTGAGAAGGTGACACCGGTTCATTGGTGATAATATGATTTTAAACAGGAATATCACTCACTTTCTCAGATTTATCATCCTCAGAGTCAGAATCATCAGTTACAGCTATCACTACTTCATCATTCAGTCCCAAAATAGGTCTAACATCGGAATTAGGATCTCCCACACTGGAAGTGTTAGACTCATCATCCGATGTAGAGTCAGACTTAACTGAACTCTCCTGTATTATTGAATGCAAAGTATGATTTTCAAACAACACTGGAGATGGGACGGCCTTGTAGTTTGCACTACTCGACTGTGAAGGCTCCTCAATAATATGGTCAACAACATATGCAATATGTTTGTAGCTTTCAAGCTTCTTGTTGACTTTTTCAGCAAAGCACTTGATGGTTGCCATTTCAAGTTTTGTTTCTTCCAATTCATTGATGTAATTGTTAATGGCCAGTTGTTTTAAAGATAGTGTTTTCTTAAGATCAGAAATGTCTTTCTTATAACCATCAAGTACCTTATTGAATTCAAAAGCTTCTTTTCGATACGATTGACAGTTGATCTTAGCACTCGCAAGTTAAACCCTGAGTTGCTTATTATCCTCTGTCAATCTATCGCATGAACCACAATACTTATCACTGTTCATGTCTAAAGTAGATTCAGAACTTACCTATTTTGGAGGCTCTGTCATCCCCATCAATGCAAAATGTGCTTCCTTTCTAGCAAAAAATTTAGAATAATCGATTCTGGTAAAAGCATCATCCACTATGCACGATTTGCGGGTCATAAGAAAATCCGCTTCGGCTAGAAGTTGATCAATATCATCATCTAGTGAGTTAACACTATCTTCAGAATCAGAATCGCTCTCCGAGTCAGAATAAGCTGAATCGCACTGTTCGGAAACATCAGTGACTGAGTCAAGAATCAATCCTGACTTCTTCTCAACACAAACATCATTTTCTTCAACTAACTCCTCAATCTTCACCTCAGACATCTTCTCAGTCTCCAAATCATCTTCAACTGACACCGGCTCCTCCAAATCTATCCTCTGGGCAACACACGCCACATTACCAACAGTGATCTCCTCAACACCAAGTTGCATACCAGTCCAATCAAATCCTTCATCTTTCTGGATTACCAAAGTCTGGTTCTGGTTATCTGGTTGGGTTTGACTATTTGGTGTAGAAATTGGAATGATTGTTCTGGTTGGATTGTGTGGTGTTTGGTTTTGGTTCTGGTTTTGTGTAGTGGTTTGTCTAACAGAGTTGTTTGGTGAGGTATTTTGTCGGTTTTGGTAATTATTTTGTGGTTGAAAGTTGGGGTTGTTTTGGCTTTGATATGATACCTGATTTTGTGATTGACGGTTCTGCTAATTGGTGTTAAAAGGATTCATGTTCCCCTATTGTGCTGGCTGTGTGCATTTTCTTTTGAAGTGACCTTTCCCACCACAGTTAAAACATGTGACTTTTGCTTTGTTGAAGCCATATGTGGTGTTGGGGGATGTAGAAAGATCAGTTCTGCCCGTCTTCTCTATAAACTCAGTCGCTCGCCTCATGACACTAGCAAATGCCCACTGGATGTCAATGAGCTCCATCTCCTCCTTGTCAATTTGAGCGTAGTCCTTACTGGTTAAGTTGTTGTTACCAATTTGACTAGCTACTAACCCATTATACGAAGCGACCATAGCAGAAACCAGGGCTACATGTTGCTGTGCAACTTCAACAGTAACATTGTTCAAGTTTGATTTCTCCAACACAATTGGGCTTTGATTTTGTTGACTTGGGTTCATTTGAGTTTGGTTCATTTGAGGAATGTAGGATTGTTGTTGAGTTTGATTCAAATTAGCTGAATAGCATGCAGCTTGTTGCATAGGTGAAAATGGTGGGATGTAAGTAGTAGGGTAGGATGGTGGTGTATAAGATGATGTTTGAGCAAGATAGTTTATGGGGATTTTGGTTGGTTCAACAATGCTTGAAACACAAGCTATGTGTGGAGAAACAGTATTACTAGAACTTGAACTAGTCAGAGATGAAGATGTACCACCATGATATAACTCTGGATTCTGAGGAACTTGTGCTCTTTTCGCTTTCCTCTTTTCCTCCATCTCTTTATTCTCAAGCTTCTGAATGAACTCATTGATTGTCCAATATTGGTATGCATCTTTCTCTTTAAGGACCTCAATGTGTTGATTCCAGTATGGTGGTAATGCATCAGCGAACTTATCCATCAGCTCAGACATAGGTATGTTAATCTCATAGCTTGAAAGTTCAGTCAACAAATAGCAATACCTCGGAATCAACTCCTTCAGTGTCTCATTTCCCATATAGCTAAAGTTCTCAAACTCTTTTCTCAACTCCTCCATTCTAAGCTTCCTCGTTTTCTCATTCCCATCGTGACGATTTCCTAACATATCCCATAATTGCTTAGAAGTGGTGCACGACCCAAACTGATGTAAAAGATCAGTATTAATGGCCTGGGATAGTTGGGAAAACGCCTTCTTTTCCACCGCAAACTTTTTCTTCTCATCCTCAGCTAGACTCTCTAATGGAATCAGCTCACCAGTGTTCTCCAAAACCGGAGCTACATACCCTTAGCAATCATTTGCCAAGCTTCTGTGCCTTCCATTCCCATTCCCTCTAAATGAATCTTGAACTTGGTCTTCCTTTGGTTGTAATCCACCATTTCCATCAACTTTGGTGGATGGCTCCCACTACCCAAAGATAAGTCATGAATTAGCGTCGAAATCGCATTAGTGGTCTGAGATCTTATTGCAGCTACTGCAACTCCCCAGTAATCAGCCATAGGTTGTTGTTGTGGTTGTGCAACTTGTTGGGGCATCGAACTAGTAATCGCCAAATAGTTGATTGGTTGAGATGATTGACTAGTCATCTTCTGAGCAGCTACCGACCAAGGATCCATTGTTGTTTGCGGTTGTGGTGTTGTATTAGGTCGTTGTGTTGTTGGAAAGTTCCACATATCGTCTGCAAAGTATAAAACATGAAACGATTAGAAAAATTTTTCAACAGATTCTACTTTCGACCTTTTTCAAGTAGTCGTAGGGGCGAATGTGGAAATATGTACAGATTCGACCGTTTCCAAAGACTCAAAGGTAGAATGTAACAAACTCTTTTCACTTTCGACCAAAATTTTCCTCTTTCGACCTCCCAATTGGTCGAATGTAAAACAGATGGTCGAATGAACAACATCACACTAAAAATTTCTAGGTTCGACCGAATTAACCTCCACGTTCGACCTAAAAACCACTGGTTCGACCTAAAAACTACACTCTCGACCGTTTCTCCCTAGGTTCGACCCTTTCAATTTGAAAAATGGTTATTCTTTGAAAATCAGTTATTTTGATTCAAAATTTTCAAATGTTGATGAAATTTGATGATCTTTTGCAGGTTTTGTTTCGGATTGGATTTGGAACAAGTTTAACAAAGAGAATTCTAGATTTTATCCTTGAAAACTAGTTCAAATCAATCAATATTCATCAATTTCAAATGTTCAATGAAAACAAAAAAGTTTTGATCAAAATTGGGTCCAAATCAACACTAATATTATCAATTCGTAGTTGTTTGATCCTTATGGCTCTGATACCACTTTGTATGTGTCAAGGATCGGATTGTCAAACAAAGACTATGATCAAACAAGTTCAATTCAGGTGCGGAATCCCTGAATTGATTATGAAATGATAATATAATCAGCAAAACACGCAAATCATCTCAAACATTTTCATTTCATTCATAAACATCATTGATAATCTTTACAAAACCTTGTTTATAATGATTAAGACTCAATACAGACTTGACAAAACCCTAGGGATAGAACACACTCAGAGAGGGAAACAAAATGACCAAAAGTTTTTATTACAAAATGATTCAGCCTTTATATAGACCTGCACATTCGACCATTCGATTGAGCGAATGTGCAGGTCGACCATTCTAAGTGGGCGAATCAACACATATATACATAAAATCTTCATTCGACATCTTGAGCTCCCCCTTCGACCGTTTTTATCTACATTCGACCAAACATATTCACCTTCGACCGTCCGATATAAACAAAACAAAATAGAATTCGCAATTCAATAGCATTAGTCGCACTTCGTGTATCTACAGTGATGTTTAGACGTTTCATGTTTGTCGTGTTCAATTATCGCCCGACAAAAATAATACTAAGTTTTTGTTATATATTATGTATGTTCTCATATTATAGATCGTCGTTATTTGTAAGTCTTGAATAAATGTCACTTAGTGTTTATGTTTGATGATTAATATTACCTTTATAAGTCATAGTCTTATAATTAAACATTACCATACGATGTAGAATAATAAATATTGTAGCTAAATGTTTACGTATGATAATTGATCTAAATATACCAAAGGATTAATGTGTCATTAACAATTATGAGTTACAATTTCTAGAATTCAAGTCACATTTATAGAATTCAAAGTTGGTTAATTATTTTCATAAAAAAATTACATTGAGTTTTAACACAAATAAATGTAGGTCTTGGTTAATAATTTGGGACCAATAAGTATATGTTACTCTACCAATGATGATATCCCTATTAGTATATATATATATATATATATATATATATATATATATATATATATATATACTAGTAGGATACCTGCGCGATGCGGCGGCGGCGACAATTTAAATGTGATACTTGTTTCCGATATTCGTATAATAATTTTTAAGTTTTTTAATCGTATAATACATATCCGGTAGTCAGGTATATTAACGTAAAATATGGCTAAACTAATAATTAGTATTCTCGACATGCAATCTAAAACACAATGCGAATAAAGTAATCAGTATGTTTTAAATTTCAGGTCTAGGATACATTTGATTGTGATTTAAATTGTTACGTTTGGTGTTTTTCAATATATACAATGCAAAATGAATCGAAAACATCATAGCAAAAATTTAAAACACAATGACTACATAAACTTCTCACACTTTGTACGAAAAAATGCACTTTGTACAGGAACATGTACCACTAATAAAGTACCATAATATATGAGATTCTATGTTTGTGATGAAAAGCGACTTAGTAGCTAATATAAAGCATTAGCATAGTAAGATGATTCTAAACAATAGTGTTTTTCAACCGAACTAGAGATGCTAAATGAAACTCGTAATAAAAAATAAATATGATGAAACAATGAAGTCTCAAAAACATGTATAGTAAAAATGATTTTTTATATTTATATAGAATGTCACCAAAAGTAATTTTCGATAGATCATTACTTGCCCGCTTGATATCCAAATTCATGGTATAAGTGATGACGTAATCAAGTATAGATGACTTGCCATTTGTAGGTGAAATATCATGTTTTTTTGGAAGGTGACTTTCAATGGGAAGTGGCAGAGATCATCACACTCGTCATTAGTAGGATGTGAATAGCATTTTTTCCATTTTATTACTCAAATCAAATCAAGAACATCGACCAGTCAAAATTCTATTTGTGCATTCATAGTACCTCGGTATTTATGTTATAATAATTAACACCTTAGGTGGGTTCCCGCCCTGGGTGCTCGAGTTCGAATCCCGCATCAACCGAGCTATGCTCATGTTCAGCCCTGAGTGAGATGTCGTTCCAAAAAAAAAAAACCCAATCTTCTTTTGTGTGCTTTACATGACACAAGAACATATTAAGTGTTGATAAGCAAATGACTACTAATTGAAATAACATGGACTTTGCGATACAGTTCAGTGATTTTCTTTCTACAACAAATCAAGCTTCAACATTAATAAATAGGGGAGCTAGAGCTAGTTAATATATAATATTAATAAAACTTGGATAAAGGAAACACTACTGGGCATTCAACAAAAAGACACCTTATGGTGGTAGTTCAATTATTTCTTGAATTTTAGGTTCAACCTACATATATGATAGCAACATAGTACACTTAAATATGTGACCAATCACTGAGCATGGTTAGCTGTTGTCTCATATAGCATAGGTGTCAGACATAGCTGCAGGCATACAGTTGACTCTTGAGCCCCATTTAGTTCCTAACCATAAATTGTTGATGGTTTTAGGCTAAAAACACAAGATCAAAAACCATGAAAGCCTGTTGTTGACCATACGTCCATACCTTGAGTTCACATTTCTGAAGAGTGCATGCCACAATATGGAGTAGTAGTTTCTTTGTTCACAGCTTCTAGTTTGAGGGAAAAAACAACCATGAAGTAAACTACTTGCTAGCTACTATGTACATGCAAATAACTAACATCATCTCCAGTTTGTTTCTAAAATTGTTTATTAAGTACTAAAAATCCCCAAATTATAGTAATTGGTGTTGGGACTCAATGGTTATGTTGCAGCCTCAGGCTTCTCTATTTCCATGGCTGCTCGCGCATCAGGATACTCATTGTTTCTGCTCTAGGATTTGGGCTGGTGGCCTTCTCTGCTTGAGAAGACTGCTCACCTTCCTAAGTTGGTGCATGTAAGGATGGTTTATCTGGAGTAGATGGCTATAGCAGAGCTGGCTTTTGTTTTGACATTATTGGCCTAGATATGAAATACATATAAACACAGAACTACATTCGGATCATAATTTTCTCTATGAAAATTATAAATAACAAGATGATATAATGTCATTTTATTCCATCATCGTGTTTGGTTGACATGGAATCGAATGGAATGGTCTCATATATAGAAAATGTGTTAAGATCAAAATTAAAAAAAAAAAATTGGCCAAAAAGTGGCTACAGCAGCCTTGCAGGTAAGTGCAACCTGACCAGGTCCATTTTGACCCATCCTTAAGGTGACTTTTTTTGAGGTTGAAAATGTATTGAGATGTTATACATTGCTAGATTAAAACAGGTTCAAAAGGGCAAGCACCACCAACCAGTAGCCGTTACACATTGCTAGATTAAAACATGTTCAAAAGGGCAAGCACCACCAACCAATAGCCAACCACCACCGACTCTCGGACACAAGGCAAAATCCGACAGCTCAGCATTAGCATATATACAGTTAGACGAACAACTCAGCATTAGCATCTTGCAACAAAATTTTATTATTCTTGTCAGTATACAAATATCTAATGGTGCAGCACATGTATGCAATTAATTCAAAACTATGCAGCTTAGTTCTTTCTCTTATGAGAGGTCAACTAATACAAATCAACGAATCATTCTATGAAGAAGAATTTCTTATATACATACATTCTTACAACATTGTTACATAATCATTTTTACACTTGTATTTGATTTTATGCCTAACCATGTTGTCATTCTCAACCACCAATATGCAACTGCAAAAAGTTAAGATGCCAAAAATTGTCACGATCTTAGTAAAGCATGTATATCAAATGTAAGATCTAGAAAATTCAAAATTGTAATTCAAATGATAACCTTGAACTTAAAATTTTATATGAAGATGTTCTAACATATGTTTAAGAATCTAAATATGTTTACAAAGATATCCTAGTGACAAACCTTCAACATTTAAGAATCTAAATATATTTAGTTAAAGTGTCTTGCATCCTTTGACAGAAAACCTAAACACCACTTTAGGTGCACACACACAAAGCCAAAATAATTTCTTTAGAGAAAAAAAAATATACTAGCTATCTATGACATATAATAATGCCAAGTGCTAAAACACCTAATCGTATGAACATGCTCCAACTTATGCTGTGAATATGCTTCAACTTTTGTTGTCTTCCAAATAACTCAATGACCTATATTCAAACTGCACATCACATTGTTATAGATGCATAAGTCAAAGGACTAAAGAAATTTTAAAAGAAGAAAATAAGCAAAGAAATTTGCCTCACTGAAACTGCACATCAACATAAACTTAATTAACACATACCTTCTACTTTTGAAAATCAATTTTTGTTTGCTTAGAATCCTTCATTTTCTTCTTGATTTCACATCCACATTCAAATCAAACATAATGACACCTTACAAATTCGTGAAACAATAAATTATGAAACAAAACAAAACATTCAAACATTCTAAACAAATTATAAAAACTATGATGGCAAAATGGAGTTTGAACTAACCAGAACCCATGGAAGCACCGAAGCATACAAATAACTCATCTTAAACAACAGCCAGAGACAATCACAACAACAACTGCCGCTGCTAGGTTCACGAAGAAACCCTAACCTCCGTCGTCTCCATTCTTAAACACCACGATAATCTAGATCTAATCTCACCCAAAACCCCACAAACCACCATAAAGGCTTCCAAAATTTGTGAGTGTTGAAGCTACTTGAGAGAGAGAGAGAGAGAGAGAGAGACAGAGAGACAGAGTAGAATTTTGAAATCTACATATGAGAGTGAGAAAGTATGCTTTTGAAATTTGAAATCTACACCTGAGAGTGAGACTAAGACTTTTGAAATTTGAAATCGATAGTGAGTGTGTGAGAGAGAACGAATTGCCAGAGAATTTGTACACGTTGAAACGGAAGTGAAATCTACTCTTAAGATCCTTTTCAACATTTGTTTGGTTGAAGTGCTTGTACTAATACTTAAAATTCATGTACATGTTGAAAAATGAGTGAAATGACAACGTTGCCCTTATAATATGCTTTATAATATAGTATATATATATATATATTATATGCACGGTGTATGATTTACTAATAGACTTTTCTAGTCTACAAACATAAATAAATATTGATTTGTAAAGATACATATCATTATTTCATGTGACAACTTGAAATAGGAAATTATTCCACTGTTTTGATGTTGGTTCCTTGGAATCTATGTTAGAGATTTTTTATACATAACATATATTTTATGTGTGTTTGATTTGATGAGAATTAATAAAATATCAAGAATCCATTTTGAATAGTTAATATGAATGGACACTTTTTGTCATGAAAATAATGGTGAAAGGATTATGCATATTGTGTAAAAGCTTATTATTTTTGTGAACGTCTAGAATCCATTTTCACCATGATCATGCCTTAGAGTTTCTTGACATGAATTCTATTCTATTGAGAATTAAGAAAATAATAATAATAAAATAAAAGTGTGTGTATATATAAATGGAGTCACATACCAAAACACAAAATGATAAGATTCAGGATGACACCACACTTGATAACTTGAGTTCTTGATCAAATAACTTGAAAGAATGAAGAATGGTGGTTGTATGTACGGTGAATAGGGTAGTGTTAGGGGCTGCCCAAAATTTGAAGATTAATGGAAATACAAGTGTTTTTATCTAACTTGGTTCAAGAATGATCAAGAACTATTTAGTATTATGGTGAACTATATATGTTTAGAATTTAATGAGACTTTGATGGCCATAAAATGTTGTTGGTTACAAAATTGAAAGCTGTGACGGTTTCAAAATTCCGAGCAAAGTTACATGTAGTTGAAGAAGACTTTAAATTAACATTTACTAATTAAAGGTCAACAAAACTAATAGATATCTAGTATTTTATGGTTATGAATTTTCATATATAAAATTCTACCTCGAACGTTTCGTTAAAATGCGGTTGTGTGATTTTTCATGTTGGATTATTGTCACTTTAGGTCCCTAAAGTTGTAATTAAATTATTAGAAAAAAAATTGTGAATGTTACAGATTCTGATTCAGATAGCCCTTTATTCCCAGTTGACAAATCTGCTAAGCGTAAGCGTCAAGTTATAAACAAAGGTGCTAATATGGGAAAAGGCAAAAAGAAGGTTGATGAGGTTGAGCCTAAGAAACAGAAATCAGTGAAGAGCAAAGGGAAAGCAAAAACTTTATTAGTTGATGAAGAGTCTGCTGATTCAGAAGAGACTCAAGATGAAGCTAAATGGGATTCAGGGGATGAAACTATCAAGATCACTAAACCCAAGGCCACTGTGGTTGGTGAGATTGAAAGTTTAAACAAAGCCATTGAAGCTGAAAATCATGGGAATAGAGAATTAGATGATCAAGATTTGGAGTTGACGTGTGATAAGCTTGATTTTGTTGGATCTCCTGTGGCTGGTGAGAAGATAAAGAAAGCCAGAAGCAAGACTATGGCAAAGAAAGATAATCCTAAGAAGAGAAGAGATAGAGAGATAGATCTGCTGGTTGTTGGGAAGAAAGTACCAGCAATGGGAAGTTCAAGTGTTACAACACCAGTTGCATCCCCAGTGGCAAAGAAAAAGAAGAAAGTTGTTCAGGAAGAAGAAGTGAATCCAGCTCCTAAAAACTTTTCTTCATTATTGAAAACTGTTTTAGAACAAGTGCAGAAGAAGACTGCTAAACCTGCTGCTACACCAATAGCTGAATCATCTACACCACAAGTTACTGTTTCGAGTGAAATCATGGAAGCTGTTAATCGCCAGATTGAGAATGTGATGAAGGCGTTTAATCAACAACAAGCTGAAATCAGACAGATGAAGGAAGATGAAAAGACAATGCTTCAGATTGTACTATCTTCAAAAGCTAATCAAGAAGAGGTAGAAACTAAAGTCAAACAGCTTGAATCAAAGAATCAGATGTTGATTACTCGTGGTAAAAGAATTACAAAGAAGATAAAGCTGCTTCAGATTGAGAATAAACAAATCAAGTCAGACAATAAAAGCCTGAGAAAGATGTTTGATTATTTATATTCGAAAGCCCCACAGTTAAAAGGAACTGAGGAGGAAGAGGAGGATAAAGAAGAAGAGAAGGTGGATTATGAACCTTCTGATGAGGAAGATGATGATGAGTTTGGTGATACATCAGATGATGATGATGCAGGAGATAAGAATGGTGGAAAGAAAGATGATAAAGATAATGATGATGATAGTTCTGATGATGATGATGACAATCAAGATGCTGAACAATATATATATCAGAAGAGAGATACTGATAAGGGAGACACAGATAAATCTAGTTCTAAAAAGACACCTGGTGAAAATGTTGATGATGATGATAGCATCTTTTGGACAGAAAAGATAAGATCTTTGTCTGATGAAGATAAAAGTTTATATCGTCAGATGTTAAAGAAGAATGTATGGACGATTGAGCTAACTGGAAGATTTCTTGAAATCTTTGAATCAGAGGATATGAGATATGAATTGGAAGACAATGATCCTGATTTGGAAGATGGGGAAATATCTGCTGCAGTTTCTAAAGATATTTTGGAAGGATTGGCAAAGCAGATAGGGATGTCTCTAGAAGAAATCATGAATGATAAAGAGATTCCTAATATTCCAGAGAAAGATGCAGGTGATCACGCAGATGATAAAGATACTCTAGAGTTTGAAGAAGTTGAAATTGAGGACATAACTCATGAAGGGTATTCTGTGTATTATAAGGAGAAGGAAAATGTAGTGATACCTGATATCAATGAAGAAACACTTTATGAAGCACAGAAACTTGCTGAGAAAAAGGGTAAGAAGATTTTAGATGAAGTGTTTGAGAAGGATGCTAATCAGAAACCAACTTTTCAACAATCAGATGACTTGTAAAATTTGTTAAAGAAGTTAAAAGAGAAAGAAGCTAATAGACCAAAAACTGTTAGGACAAAAAGGATTGGTTAAACCACTTTTGCAAACCTTAGTCTAATTCACTTCTGTCAAAATACTCTAAGTATAGAACTGCTGAAGACAAAGGATCAAACTGCTGAAGAAGAGATTCAGAAGTGCTGAAGAAGAAAAGTCATCAGAAGTTCTGAAGTTCAAACCAGACACTTCTACTGAAGAACTACTGAAGACAAACTACTCATCAGTAGTTTGTGGTTCATCAGTACTTACATAAGATCTTTTCCACCGCCTTTGTATATCAGTAGTTTAATACTTTAGTATTTCTTTTTGCTTTATGTACAAGTTCCAAGACTGCAACTTGTTGCAACTTGTTGCAACTTGTTTCTGAACTTGCTTTTGGCAAGGTTCATGTATTTGTAAAGTCTATAAATAGAAGGCTTCATCCCTCTGTTTAGACATTGATTTTAATACAAGAAATCCTTCAACACTTATTATTGTTATTTCCATTTCGTGTTTACTGAGAATCTGTCAAAGTGTTTCATTCTCATTCAATACTTAGATTCTCAATAAACACTTTTCATTTATTAGTTCTTGAATCCAGGGGGAGTAATAACTCCTGTTGATAAGTGTAGCTATAAACTTATAAACATTCCGCTGTGCTATCACTCACCAAGAACTTGCTAAACACTTAAGTGTCAACTAGCAAGTTCAACTAAAAGAGCAGCTTACTGATCCAACAATTGGTATCAGAGCACTGGTTTATCTGATCACATATCAATCTAACAAATTGAGAATCAGACACAGGCTCTTATTGATATTCAATAAAGGATTATAAGCTCACTTTTATCAACATCCATCACTTTAAGAGTTATTTGACAAAACAATACTCTTTAAAATGGATCCTCATAATACTGGTTCTGCCACTAAACCTGCCATGCTTGTAAGAAATGAATATAACATATGGCAAAAGAGAATGGCACATACCTTGTCACAGACCAACACAGGTTGTTGGAGATCTGTGATATATGGTCCTCATAAACCAGTAAATATAAATCTTGAAACTAAGGAAGAGATTCCAAAAGAACCAAAAGACTATATTGATGATGATTTCCTAAAACTTGAGCTTGATGCAAAAGCTTTTTCTATGTTGGCAATGGCACTCCCAAATGAAATCTATTCTGGCCTATTACATTGTGATAGTGCCAAAGAGCTTTGGGACTGCCTAAAAGAACAGTTTGGAGGAACTGAAGAGGTGATTTCCAACACCAGAGAAATCTTGGCTCAACAGTATGAAACTTTTGCTCACATTAATGGGGAAACTTTAACTCAGCAATTTGAAAGATTTTCCTCATTAATATCTGAGCTAAAACTAAATGGTCAGACCTATACAACTGTATCTATGCTTCATAGATTTTTAAGGTCTTTACCTGATAAATGGGAAACATACTCAATAGTCTTAAGATCTTCACCAGATTTTAGCTCCCTCACTCTTACAAAACTTCATGGGAGATTACTTACTTTTGAGAGAGAAATTGATCAAAAGAAAAAGTTACAAAATTCTGGTAAAACTGCTGATAACTATCTACCTGGTAGTACAACACTATTGGGACAAGACTCACCAACTTGTTCAAATAGTTTTGGATCTTTTGACCACATTGACATAACTGCTAGGATCTCATCTGAAAGATCATTCCTAGGTTATGACAATAATGACTTTGGTCAAACTGCTGATAACATGTCTTTTATCATGGTCAAACTGCTGTCAAAGGTCAGGAAGGAAGTTTCCAGGACCAACACTGGCTTTAACCAATCTCAGTCTGGAAACAATTTTAACCCCAATTATAACAGGAATAATGGAACACAAGGGAGTGCACATTTTGTACAGGCACAAGCTCCACAACACCAATATGTGCCACAAGTACAATATGTACAGATGCCTGCTCAACAGATGCAGAGCCAACAATCAATCCCTCCCTTTCCAGCTGCTCAACAACCTCCACAGCAACAACAACCCTCTCAACAAAGTCTATTTACCTCAGGGTATGTTGACTGGAGCAGTCTTCCTTTTGACACCACAGAGTGCAATCCTGATGCAGACAACAAAATGTTTGACATCAACTGGGGAGAGCCTGACAATGGCAGAAAGAACTTTGCCTTAATGGCATTTGAGGGATGCTCCTCAAAATCTGCTTTGTCACAGGTATCAAAAGAATCTTTGACAAAACTATGTTTAAATTCATGCAAAGAATCTTTTGCTCTCATAAGAGAGACAAATGTGCACTTACAAGGAAAGGCTAATGATTCTGAGAGAAAACTCACTCAGATAAAATGTGATTTAGAAAGAAAACTTTCTGCAAAAACAAAAGAAGTTTCTAAATTGACTAACTCTGCTATTGAAACCCAAGCACAAATCAAAATAATGATTAATGACCTAGGAAATGTCAGACAAGAGCTTGCTGACACCAAGGTCACATGTGAAAAATGGGTGGAATCTTGTAAGGGGTACCAACTATTGCTAAACAAACAAAGTGCTTCAAATGTTAGGTTTGGCATAGGGTACAATCACACTGAAACACCAACAGATTTCTCTCCCAAAACTACTGAAGATGGGAGAAAAATTGTTTCAGGTGAAACTTCTGAAGAGGAAGAATGCACATCTTTCCATGAAAACTTTCTAAAATCACACAAAGAAAGTTCTTCAGAAGTACTGAGTAAATCTGACTTTAAGCCATCAGTAGTTTCAACAACATCAGGAGTTGAGAACCTGAAAACTACTGATGACCTAAAACCAATCAAAACAGTTAGAGATTTGTCTTTGAAAGAAAAGACAAAAGAATGTGAAATTTGTGGTCTGTTCAATCACAAAACAGAATTTTGCAGATATAGAAAGGGTATTCAGTTCAATAAGAAAAATCAACAACTGGTTGTGGGGAAACAAATCAAAACTGATTATGTAAAAACTTTTTCTCCCAAGAAACAACAACCAGCAAAAACCCTTTCTCAGAAAAAGACAAAATCTCAACAAAAGTCTTTTTCTCAAAATTCTCTTTCAGTAGTTAGACCTAAATCATCAGCAGTTTCACAAACTACTGAGATTAAAGATCTTATGAACATGGTACAACTACTGATGACCAAAGTTGATGGTGGTCCTCAAAAGGATACCACCATTGTACTTAATGCAAAATCCATTGCCAAAAAGACATGGATTTCTAAACTTGGTCAAGAACAAACTGTAAATGTTCTCAAGAGCAAACCCAAAGCCAAACTGGCTTGGGTTCCTAAATCTAACTGATTTGCTATCTTGTGCAGAGAGTTTCCAGAGGCTTAAATAGCATTTGGTATGTAGACAGTGGAGGCTCAATGCACATGACAGGATGCAGATACCTGATAAACAATTTTATCAGTCAAAGAGATGGATCTGTGTCCTTTGGGAACAATGCTAAGGGATATGTGCTAGGACATGGCAATGTCTCCTCTGGCAAAATACAGTTTGACAAGGTCAATCTGGTTGAAAACCTTGAGTACAACTTGCTAAGTGTGTCACAAATGTGTGATAAAGGATATTCTTCCTTTTTCACAAAGACAGCATGCAAGATCATATCACCAGAAGGCCAGAAGTTAATAGAGAAGATTATTGAAGATCATACTTTGTTAATTGCCAAAAGATGTGGCAATGTCTATGCAGTGGACATTGAAAAAGACAAAGTACTGAACAACACTGCCTGTTTCTTCTCAAGGGCATCAACTTCAGAAACTGATCTCTGGCACAGGAGACTTGGCCATGTGAACTTTAAAACCATAAATAAAGTCACAAAAATGAGCTTGGTCAGAGGTTTACCCTTAAAAGTATACCAGTGTCAAGAACACTGTGTATCCTGTTTAAAGGGTAAACAACATAAGTCCTCCTATAAGTCTATTGAAGAATCAAAAACAACTGCATGTCTTCAACTACTCCATATGGACTTATTTGGGCCTATAAAGATCATGAGCCTTGGTAAAAAGAAGTACTGCTTAGTCATCATTGATGACTACTCAAGATTTACATGGGTATTCTTCTTATTTTCCAAAGATGAGGCTGCTGAAATCATCAAGTTCTTCATTCTACAAGTAGAGAAGCAATACTCTCTACCTGTCAAAACCATTAGAAGTGATAATGGGACAGAGTTCAGGAACAAAACTCTGTATGACTTCTGTTTGTCTAAAGGGATTATTAGACAATTCAGTGTTGCCAGAACTCCTGAACAAAATGGTGTGGTAGAAAGGAAGAACAGAACTTTAATAGAAGGAGCAAGAACAATGTTAGCTGATTCTGGCCTACCTTTATACTTCTGGGCAGAAGCAGTTAACACATCATGTTATGTTCAAAATAGAGTTCTTGTTGTCAAGAGACATTCAAAGACTGCCTATGAAATTCTTCATGGCATGAAGCCCCTTATCTCCTTTTTCAGGGCTTTTGGGTGTCAATGTTTCATCTTGAACATCAAGGAATCTATTTCAAAGTTTGCTGCCAAAGTTGACTCAGGTTACTTTCTTGGTTATTCCTCAACTAGAAAAGCCTACAAGGTTTTTAACTCAAGAACCAGGATAGTAGAAGAAACACTAAATGTCAAGTTCAATGAGTCAAAACACACTCTCATTCCAGCACATCCTGCTGAACTCTTTGACCTTGACAACTTTCATTTTGAACCTAAAAAGATTGTCACTTCATCCAAACCTACTTATTATGGTGATCAAAGGTTTGATGATGAGGATCCAGCACCATGGACTCCTCAAACAGTCATTAAGTCAACTTCAAAACCATCAGAAGTTTCACAAACTTCTGATTCAACAAATACTGAAGGCCAAACTCAAACATCTACTTCAGCACCTGCAACTACTGAAGACACTGAAACTGCTGAACCAGACATAATAGACCTCAGTAGTTTGTTTGAAGAACATGAGCCACCAAAACTTGTCAGTGGTTTACAACAACTGATCGAACACAAAGACCATCCACTTGATCAAATCATGGGTGATATTGCATCAGTTGTTCTTACAAGAAACCGGCTTTCCAACTTTTGTCTATTCTCAGCATTTATTTCACAGTTGGAACCATAGAAGTACCAGGAAGCCCTCAAAGACAACAATTGGGTGCAGGCAATGCAAGATGAATTGCTTCAATTCAACAAACAACAGGTTTGGGAAATCTGTCCCTTACCACCAAACAAGCAACCAATTGGCACAAGATGGGTTTTCAGGAACAAACAAGATGAAGCTGGTATTATAATAAAGAACAAGGCAAGACTGGTAGTACAAGGTTACTCTCAAGAAGAAGGCATTGACTATGATGAAACCTTTGCTCCAGTTGCAAGGCTTGAGGCCATCAGGTTATTTCTGGCCTATGCCATTTCCAACAAAATAAAAGTTTATCAAATGGATGTCAAGAGTGCATTTTTGTATGGAAAGATAAAAGAGGAAGTGTATGTTTGTCAGCCACCTGGGTTTGAGGATCCTTCTCATCCTGAGTGGGTGTACAAACTAGACAAAGCTCTTTATGGGCTCAAACAGGCTCCAAGAGCCTGGTATGATACACTTTCAACCTTTTTACTCAAAAATAACTTCACAAGAGGTGCCATTGATAAAACTCTTTTCATAAAACATGTTGGAAATCATGTCTTACTTGTTCAAATATATGTTGATGATATCATTTTTGGTTCAACAAACACAAAATTGTGTGATGAATTTAAGAAACTCATGCAATCAAAATTTGAGATGAGTAGAATGGGAGAACTGCAGTACTTTTTAGGACTGCAGATTAAACAACAAACAAATGGAACTTTTATACATCAATCAAAATATGTTAAAGAATTATTAAACAAATTTTCTTTACAAGACTGTAAATCATGTTCCACTCCCATGACACCAACCACACAAGTTGAACCAGATGATTAAGGAAAACAGGTTGATCAAACCATGTATAGATGTATGATAGGTTCCCTTTTATATCTAACTGCTTTTAGACCAGATATTATGTTTTCAACATGTGTCTGTGCTAGATATCAATCAGCTCCTAGGGAATCACACCTTATTGCAGTCAAAAGAATTTTCAGATATCTGAAATGAACTCCCACACTTGGGATTTGGTATCCTGCTTCAAGCAATACCAAGTTATCAGCTTTTTCAGATAGTGACTATGCAGGGTGTAAAATGTCAAGAAAATCAACATCTGGTGGTTGTCAATTCTTGGGAAACTGTCTAGTGTCCTGGCAATCAAAGAAACAAACATCTGTTGCAACTTCAAAATCTGAAGCTGAATACATTGCAGCTGCAAGTTGTACATCACAGATACAATGGCTCCAATATCAACTTCTTGATTATGGAATCAAAGAGACCAAGACACCATTGCTTGTAGACAGCAAATCTGCCATTAGCATCATTCAAAATCCTGTTCAGTTTTCAAAGACTAAACACATTGAAATTAGGTATCATTTCATAAGAGATTGCTATGAAAAAGGCAAGATTGAAGTGAAACATGTAGCAACAGCTAATCAAATAGCTGACATTTTCACTAAAACCCTTGACACATCAACATTTCAGAAGTTAGTATCCATGCTAGGGATGCTAAATTTGTAAGTGTTTCTCTTTATTTTTCTGCACAACCTTTTTTATTTTTCACTTACATCTGTTTTCAAAAACTTGAAAAACTTCTGAAAAGAGAGAAACTACTGATAAACAAAACATCAGTATGGGGATAATTTCTGAAAAGTGATTAACTTCTGATAAAATAACCTTCAGAAGTTATGAATAAAAGTATTTATAAAGTATTTCTCATCAGTTGTTCAAAACTACTGAAGAGAAAATGGGAACTACTGATGAAGATAATCCTTCATCAGCAGTTTAGTCAAAAAGGGAAAATCTGACTTTTCCCATCATCAGAAGTTTGACCTAGTCAGTTTAAAACTTCTGATAAAGAGATTTTTAACCTAGGCGGTTAAAAACTTCTGATAAATATCTTTTTTCAACACTTATCCTTTCAAACACAAAAATTCCCTCCTTCTCTCTCAAGAAAGCTCTCAAACCCCTGAACCTGCAACACAAAAACACTGTTCGATTCATCAACACACACAAACCACATGGCTTTAGTTCTCAAACAGGGACACAATCTCAGAGCCTACTTAGAAAAACAAGAAGGCTGGTCCCAATACGATGAGATCATTGATCTTGTCGTCAAATCCCAATATTTCACTGCTCTCACCATAGACCCACCAATACATCCTGAAACTCTCAATGAGTTCTGGGCTAATGCTGAGACAGTGATGGTGGATGATGAAGTTATCTCCCTCAACTCAACAATTAAAGGGAGACAAATGGCCATAACACCGGCCATACTCTCAAACAGACTGGGGTTGAATGATGTGAATGCCCCTGAGAAGTTTGACAACTCTGCAATCCACCTAACCATGACTGAGTGTGGTTATCAAGGTACTCTCTCACAAGCTACTATCTTTAAAAAGTATTTTGAACCAAAATATAAACTTTTGTTTCATTATATTATTATGTGCTTGAGTTCTATTGTGAATGAAACAAATTTCAGGGCATCAAAACTTTTCTTTAATGAGTTGGTGTTACATCACAATAACACTAAGAAAAAGTTTTTGTTATATCCAAGGTTCATTATGCAATGCATAATATCTGAACTGGGTAATGAGGTGCTTGTGGGTAAAACTGAAATTTTAAAACCCTTAACCTCACAAGCATACTCAAGGCACAACAAACAGGCTGCCTGGCCAGAAGATAACCAAGGGGAACCAGAACCAGTCCCCATGGAACCCTTATCTTCCAAACCTATTCCACCAAAGGCCAAGAAACCCAAGATAACAAAACAAAAACCCACCAAACCCAAAAGAAAAGCTGTTCAGGAGGTTGAGATGCCTGAACAACCTGTTGTGCAATCTGCACTTGTTAAAGATGTGACTGAAACATCCTCTTAGTCTCATCCATCTCAAACCCCACCAAGAGCACCAATAACAATCCTTTTCAAAAGAAAAAGACTTAAGAAAATATTCCAATAGATTCCTCTTTTGAAACTGCTGAACCCACTGCCCAAACTACTGAACCAGCACCCCAAATTTCTGAACCAGACATTGAAATAGCCAAACTTCTCTCTGGGCTAAAAGAGAAAGTCCCATCTACACATGTCAGTCCCCATCAACCACATCAAACAGGGGACATAGCCTCAGACAGTGACATGGATGTGGACACTCATAGCCCTAACCAAAGAGATGAGGATGAACCAGAGTCTCTAAGCCCAAACTTAGAAACTTTTGGTACTTTTGAGGCTGCTACTACTCATTTACCACCCAGTGGTGGACCTGAGGACAGAAGTATCATAGCTAAGACCTCAACTGTGGCAACTACTGATGAAGGCTTAATGCCTGAGGTAGGAAATCCTCTGAACCAAGAACAAGAGGTACATGAGACAACTGAGTTGGGCTCAGCTCATGATGTAACTGATACAGTCCTCATTGAGGATGTAATCAGGGATTCAGATGATTCCATTGATTTGGATGATGTTTCAAAACACCAAACTACTGAATTGACGGCTACAAGTGAAGGTCCTGCACCTGGTGTCTCTAAGCTCAAGAAGTTAGTCACACCATCTCAGGTTAAAGCCCACTCAATCCATGATTCCCCTAGAGTGGCATCTTCTGTACAACAAGAAGATCAACCAAAAACACACCCCTCACTACAAATGCCTACCCAATTCCCTGGGCAAACAAGCATAGACTTGAACCAGCTATGCAGCCCAGATGGTCCCTTATATCACATGATGAACACCCTCATCAAGAATCACATCCAATCATACACAGCTAACTTGGAGCTGTCCATAAAGAACCAATTTGGAGTGATACAGACGAAGATGAATGATCTGTCCAACAAGATTGATCACAACAGCAAACAGATTACTCGTCTTCAAGGTCATTTCTCCCAAGCTTCAACTTCAAAGGCTGATGAAGCCAAAAAGGGGGAGAAAATCAAGGTACCTATGGATACACTTGAAGCCAGAAGAAAGGCAAGAGTGGCTATCCTAGCAAGTGATAAAAAAGTTCAAGCCAGAAAAGAGAAACTGGCACAACAATTTGGTGTCTCTATTCAAGAAATAGAAGATGCTGAAAAGTCTGATGAATCCCAAGGGCATAATGAAGAAACCTCTGATGGCCAAAGTTCTGATGAAGAATCAGAAAGTACTGAAGACAATCCTTCAGTAGTTGACAAACCTTCAGAAGTTGTCAACCCATCAGAAGTTAACACTTCCAAGACTCAAATTGCTGACCCTTCCAGATCAACTGCTCCTATTCAACCAACCTCTATTCCTATCAGGCCTACTACAACAGTTACCACATTGACTGTGCTAAACCCTTCTCCAATCTCTCAATCAGTAGAATTACTTGAGAAGAGTTTAGTTGCAGCCCAAAAGAAGGCCAGAGAAGATCAGATCTGGAAAACTCTGGAAGAAAGGGATGCTTAGATCTAAGCCATGAAGAAAAACTTCAGGCTTATGAAGATGAACTCCAAAGGCAGGCTAGCCTAGATGAAATTGCTGAACAAGACAAAAGACATCAACTTATGTCTTACATTATGAAGAACAGCAAAATCAAAACCCACACATTGAAGAGACTCTCTGTGGAAGAGCTGACAAGAAGAGCTCAACTTATTGCAGATAAACTTGCAACAAGTAAAGACACAAAGGCCAAGAGAGCTTAGATGATAGAAGAACTGGTAGCTAATGGTTATGGTTCAAAAGCCTCAGTGTCCAAATGGAAAGAAGAAAGATTGGTGGACACATATAGAAAATACAAGGCTGCAAGGGCTGCTAATCCAGAGAAGTTTCAAACTGCTGAAGCTTCAACTTCAGTAGTTAGAACTTCTGGTGTTCAAAGAAGACCAGCTACACAAAGAAAGAAGTCAGAGGAGAAAGTGAAGACTGATTTCAGAATGGTACTACTAGAAGGTAGTACAGTAGTACATTCTGATTTTGACATAGAAGAGAAGCCTCTGCTCACACAATTCAGGGATCCTTCCACCTTTACCAACATTTCAAATCCAGAAAACCATCACAGACAAACTGCACACTAAGGTAGTAACTGAACATCATTTACCAACATTTCAGATACCTAATGTGATGCAACAAGAACAAGGAAGTGAGTCCCACCTGAGAGTCACTGAAGTAGAAAACATTCAACACTCAGGAGAAACCCAGGGTACCACCATGGTTCCCTACACTGCAGACTTTGACAAGTCTAAAGTACCAATCATCAGATGGTCCTTTACTGATAACAACTCAGTACTTATGACAAGAAGAGATCAAACAAGCAGGGAATATAGGTCGATGAATGAACTGAAGAAACTATCAACCAAAGACCTGCTTACAATCCAACACTTAGAACCAAAGAAAGGGTCTCTTACTGATGATCATCTGAACCAGCTCAAGAATTCCATGTTCAAAGGAATATGGAAAATTGTGAAGGACAGAAAAGAACAATAAGGAATTAGTAAGGTTTTGGCTTCATCAATCTAGGGGGAGATTGTTAGGACAAAAAGGATTGGTGAAACCACTTTTGCAAACCTTAGTCTAATTCACTTCTGTCAAAATACTCTAAGTATAGAACTGCTGAAGACAAAGGATCAAACTTCTGAAGAAGAGATTCAGAAGTGCTGAAGAAGAAAAGTCATCAGAAGTTCTGAAGTTCAAACCGGACACTTCTACTGAAGAACTACTGAAGACAAACTACTCATCAGTAGTTTGTCGTTCATCAGTACTTACATAAGATCTTTTCCACCGCCTTTGTATATCAGTAGTTTAATACTTTAGTATTTCTTTTTGCTTTATGTACAAGTTCCAAGACTGCAACTTGTTGCAACTTGTTTCTGAACTTGCTTTTGGCAAGGTTCATGTATTTGTAAAGTCTATAAATAGAAGGGTTCATCCCTCTGTTTTAGACATTGATTTTAATACAAGAAATCCTTCAACACTTATTATTGTTATTTCCATTTCGTGTTTACTGAGAATCTGTCAAAGTGTTTCATTCTCATTCAATACTTAGATTCTCAATAAACACTTTTCATTTATTAGTTCTTGAATCCAGGGGGAGTAATAACTCCTGTTGATAAGTGTAGCTATAAACTTATAAACATTCCGCTGTGCTATCACTCACCAAGAACTTGCTAAACACTTAAGTGTCAACTAGCAAGTTCAACTAAAAGAGCAGCTTACTGATCCAACAAAAACAGAGGTACAAGGAGGTTTCTATTAGTATCATAATGAATTGTTCAAAGGTAAATCGTTGGGATGGAAATACCTTAGACAGCTACGTTGCATAGGTGTGAAGTGGGAGAAGGGAATTCTATATTTTCACAGGTTTCATGACATTAAAACCTTGTCGTACTAGGCTGTAAGGGATATTTGAAAACACACGATGAGCGGTGCTTCTGTAAACAATGATGTTGTTGGATGGTTTGCAGATAAGATGTCTTGGGAGAGCAGAACTAGGTGGAACTTATTCAAGCCTCAATATCCAAAAAGGAAAGTTCACAAAGAGGTTGATCCTGTTACTGGTTTGAATAAGCTGAAGCAGTAATATTTTTGAAGAATAAAGGTCCTAAGGATGAATTCAAGAAGATACACATCTTTGATCCTATGTGGCTCATCAATTGCTCATATGAAGACATTATCATGCTGTATTACAATCCGATTTACTGTAAAGAGAAAGATATGGATCAAGCGATGAAGTATCACAGAGTTATATGTTTCTGTTTTACGTGGGATGTAAATGCGGGTTGTGATTTTGATAAAAAGCTGGGAAGATATGTGAAGGTTTACGAATTGAAGAAAAGTTCAACTAAACAAGAATTAGAACCGGAGATGAGTAAAAAGCAAAAGGGGATTCTCTGAATCAAACTGTTGAATAAGGTGCTTGATCAAGAACGACTACAATCCAAGCAATAGTCAAGGGGGAGTTTGTAAGTGCACGGAATGTGACTATAGCTTTTGGATTGTCATTATAGCATTTTTGGTAGATTTTATGTTGAAGAAGAACCCATTCGACTAGTCGAGGGGTCGAAGGAAGTTTTTAGAAGGTCGACGGAAGCCTTGAAGCTGATATGGTTTGGTTCGAGCTTGTGAAGAGGTCGAAGGACTCATTCGACCTAGACATTGGGTCAAATGTGCAACCTATAAATAGTTAAAGTTTTATTTTGTGATTAATAGTTGGTCATTTGGTTAGAGGTTTTGTGTGTGTTCTCTCTCTAGGTTCTAGAAACGTCTATAATTGATCTATTTCATTGTAAACCTTATCTTAACAAGTTTTATCAACATGTTTCTAAATGAAATGATTATTGAAAAAGGAATTAACTGTGTTCAGATTTGATCTCTATCATATTGCATACGATCTAGGGTTTTCACACCTGGATTATTCCATTTGTATGATCATCTAGTCGTTTTCTTTAAAACCGATCCTCTACAGAGATGCATGTTTTCCCCAAAACATATGAAAACAGTAAAAAGGGGCTCTGAAACTCACCTGGTGATCGAAGACAAGGTCTAGTAGTCTAATAGTTACTGTCCCGATAACTGGTACCCTATGATTATCATGGACATAGTAAGTCGTATGTTCTTATCGTTTACCATACAAGTTGTTAACCCAACTTGTGGAACCTTATGTCATATATACGTGGGGCCATTATCCATGCACGTGACAATTACTACGTATTTTGTTTGTACTTTGTAAAGTGTATGGTTTTATGAATTCCAAGAGTTTTGTTATAAAACACATTGATTGTTAACAAACCGGGCCCCACATGTCACTATGGGTTAAAGAATATTTCTCAATTTAACATGTGTGGTGAAGTTATGGGAAAAACAAGTGTTTTAACATGTGTTATAATATTATAATGTTAAAGTTGATATTAACACATGTTAATGCCATTTTAACGTATGTTTCTTAAAATCTGACAACTTTACCATGATGTTAAGTGTTTCAAATCAACAATTTTGGACATCTAATCCGACCATCACTTACTCAAATATGGACCCAAAAATGATTACGGGTATGTAGGAGCTTAACGTCATCAAAATCGTGTGTAATTATAAACCAAAAAAAGATATGTCAATGTATGTATATTTCATGTTTTAGTTCAAAAGGTCGATCCATTCGACACCCTAAACCCATATATGTGTTTGTGTGTTTGTATATCATATATATAGGGAAAGGGTAAAATGAGAACCACACTTTCATGCAAGAACTACGGAACACACTTTTCCACCACAAACTTATTTTAATCCAAAAAGAATTTGTGGTTCACAATTAAAGTAGAATAAAAAATAAAAGGGAATATTCCCTTTCCAAATAAGACAAAATAGGGTGGGCCCAGGTCTTGACACCACTGTAAACCCATCGTAAATTATTTTTTTTTACGTCGAGGTTACCCATTTTTACACCGGTGGGAATTTTTTTTTTAAATTCACATTTTACGTCGGTGTTCTCGCGGTTCTTGCACGAAATGGTGGTTCCTAATGGAACCTAATCCTATATATAAGTTTTTATTCCAATGCGTGGGTGTATATGCTATACATGTGCACGGTTGTATGTGTTTATTTACATAATGTTTGTATGCTTTAACCCTTTAAACCATAGTGTTTGTTGTTAAATGAGCCGAGTAACCATGAACAAGAGTCACTAGTCGGTTTTCCTATCATGGACCGATAATAATAAAAAACTTAGTGTGAAGGAAAAGTCCATCTATCATACCTTGATTCTTGAACCCGAAACACCCGATCGTGCCAATTGCTTATCCCGATCATGGATTCTCTAATGTGACTAGATGGTAATGGTAATGGTTTATGGTTCGATGATGGTGTGGTTTTGGGTGTTCGGTTGAGGGAAAAACAAAGGAGATAATGTGTTGTTTCTTGTGGTGTGCCGAAACAAAAGAAAAGAGGAAGGAATTGTAAGTTGTATGTGTGAGTTGATTGGAAACCTTAAGTTCCTATTTACACACAATCGGCCATGGCAAGATGTATGGCCTCATGTGAATGTGATCCATAACTAGCAATGCAACTTCATGGGAGTTAGTTTATGGATAAAGTGTTAGCTATATTTGTGTTAGTTGGATTTGAAAATGATGATTCCTCTATTGTTTCATCATGGCCGCAAATTGTCTTGACAAATGGAGGGGTTCTAGTTTTTCTTGGAAGTGATGAGGAAGGAGTTGACTTTACCATTTATGTGCAAAGTTTGGACATACCATAGGAAAGTGACATGTGATCAAATGTTGCTTATGTTTCAGCTGAAAGCAAGACAAGGAAGAAATCATCCAAATTGAGTTAAGATCTTCTACAAGGGATGTGTAGTGAAAATAGCTTTTGCTTGATTAGTGTATAGTTTTGGACACTCCTTAGAAAGGGACTTATGTGGATGGTTTGTTTGTTAGTTAACTATGAAAATGGCACCTCAATGACAAAGATTTAGTTTGCAATTCTTACATTTAAAATCGTGGGTAAGTGTGTTTTCTATAGGCCGAATGGTGATCAAAGTATAGGAGGTATAGGATCTTGCATGGGAAAATGTTATGGTGTTTGGCATTGTGTCCAATTTGGTGTATGGTTTAGATAAACAAGATGATGAGATGATGGGGATGGTTTGACCAAGTATAGGTCAAGGAAAGGAGCATACAATAGGGGTACAATCAAGCATGGTACTTGGGTTTGATGTCACGAGACCCTCCCTAATATTAGTCATTATAGAGTAGCTAGGCGTCTTTGTTTTGTTTGGGATGGTATTTGTCACACCCTCAAAATCCACTTGCGGGGTTTTACCGCGAGGCGCATGACAAACCAGGATCCAAACCAACGATCACAATAAACAAGTCTAAATGAATTAAAATGCAATTTCAAAACATAGTTTAAAATCCCGTTTACAGCGGAAGCTTATTCAAAACATTATCCAAAATAATAAACCAATGTTCAATGTTGTAAGACCATGCAACCCTAACATAGACGCCGTGCAGACGCGTGCGCCCTAGTCCAGTCGTGCTACCTTAGCGACCTGAGAAAACATGTAAAAGTTTACGTCAGCACAAAAATGCTGGTGAGTTTACAGGTTTTGTATCCAAGTACCAAGTCCACCTGTCCATACTATAATAAATCGAAAACCAGTATACGCTAGCTAGGCGTACGTTTTGTTACTACCACGATTGGAAAACCATTACTAACGCGAATACCAAAAGTATGCCCGATGTAGTTCCTGTTGTTCCTGTTGTTCCTGTTTGAGACAATATGCACCCGCCGACCCTCCAAGTCGACGAGCGGGGTTGGTCACTCCCAATAGCGCTATTCACATTTCCCCGTTGTGCAAACCCGCACATTCATGGTTCCCCCCGGGACTTCCAAAGATCGTGTAGTACACAATAGAAACCCATAGTATGACAGAATTTACCAAACAATCGTTTTAACACATGTTTTCTCCCCCGAAAGTATAAAACCAGTTTAAAAGAGGGGCCGTAAACTCACCTTAAGTTGCGTTACTCCTTAACCCGAGTAAACCCAGCTGCTATGCTAGTCCCGTAAGCGGCGACCTAACATACGACAGTTACAAGTACTTAGACTAATAACCCGCGGGTTAATTAGTCCCTAGATGTCCAGACCATAACCAAGTTTGTTTGAAAACACCGTGACTGTTTAACTAACCCAAAGTACAAGACTCGACATCCCATTGGTGACCCGAGACTCCCCGTGTTATGTTTACGCTCCAAAACATACAATAACGCAATTACACTTAACATACGTTAACGTACAACAAGTTATAGCACATAGTTCACGTATCACCGAATTACATCCAAACATATGTTACCAAGTTACCATATATGTTACGAGGTTCCTAGCATGTTACTATATGTCCAATCGGGTCTCGGAATGCTAATTTACACTTACAATAGTAGTACACGCGATTAGGAAACGTAAACTAGCAATTAGAACTGATTGCGTATAAGTTCATGTGATTAGGGCTGATTGCATATAAGTTCATGTGATCAGGGCTGATTGCATGTAAGTTCACGTGATCAGGGCTGATTGCATGTAAGTTCACGTGATCAGGGCTGATTGCATGTAAGTTCACGTGATCAGGGCTGATTGCATGTAATTTCACGTGATCAGGGCTGATCGCATGAAAACTCATGCGATTTGGGGCTAATCGCATGTAAACTCATGCGATTAGGCCCTGATTGCATGTAAAAGTGGCGATTAGGAATCCTAATCGCCTGTAACCTTGCTGTTCCAGTTTTTCGCGCGTTTAACGCTCCAAATCAGATCCAGAACGTGTGTAACTACCCAATATCATCCCAAACACTATCCTAAACATGTTTCAACCAAAATCCTTCGTTTAACCTCGTATAATCAGTCCTGCATGCAACCAAGTAATCCAAACATATACACATAGCATGCAATCATCATACTAATATGCATAACAATAACCCTAATAATCAATTAATCAGATTTCTATCATCATACTATCAATATCAATTCTGATCTAACCAAATAACATATCAATCAATCATCATGAATCATAAAAATCCTAGCTTTCTAATCATACACACCCACAACGCATGTATATTAGTTATAATCCGATTAACAATCCTTATTTATGATTTTCAGAAGGCTTTTTCGTTTAAGAACAGGTCTGGACCATTAGGGATTGATTAAAAACGTTTATAAAGATTTGTGGATGAAAACCAAACCTTGGGATTATGAAAGAATGATGATTCAAGCTTGAAACCTTGTGTTTTGATCAAAAATCGCCTTCCAGAGGTTGTTTATGTGTTGGGGCGGGTTATGGGACGACTAGGGTTTGTATAATGAAGTTTATGAGGTCAAGTATGGTATTTATAGTCGTTTTTAGTCGTCCAGCACGTAACATGCGATTATGCAGCTTTACACGCGATCAGGAAGCCTAATCGCGTATAAGTTCATGCGATCGGGGCCTAATCGCATGAACAGTCATGCGATCAGTCCCAGTCGCACCACATGACCCCCCAGTCGCACCACATATAGGCGATTGGGCTATCCTGATCGCCTATATGGGCCTGTTTCGTGTGTTTTGCGCGTTAAACCCCGTTTTAACATATGTTAACACATATTAATGTACCGACAAGTCACATAATGATTGTAAACACATAACACAAGTAAATACACATATTTACACTCGTTCACCAATTCCCGGGACTCGAGACTCGTATGTTCCGTATGCCCTGACGATCCTACCGATCGTCACCGTTTGTACACTTGGTTAAGGACCGACATCTAATGAACCTCTAGACCAACATCCAATGATCCTCTAGACTAAACCAATAGTTCCCGAACTATAACCCGACTTAACTAACCCAGTTAAGTACAATATACGCGTGACTCGCTAAGGTAGACTTTCATCTAGACAACGTTGTTAACCAAAATTTGCCGGGTGTCACATCATCCCCACGTTAAAAGAATTTTCGTCCCGAAAATTGCACAAGTACAGAAAGAACAAAGAAATAACGAAGGAAACAAGCAAAAGATAGAAACCAAAAGAGAGAGATTTACCCGAGTTGTCACATCATCCCCACGTTAAAAGGAATCTCGACCCGAGATTCATTCAGCTGCCGAAGAGACATGTCTCGACTCGAATGCTTCCTTAGGAAAGAGATGAGGATACTTAGACTTCATCTGATCCTCCCGTTCCCATGTATATTCCGGTCCCCGGTTCGAGTTCCACCGAACCTTAACGATACGAATCTTGCTGTGACGCAGGCTACGAATCTTGTAATCAAGGATCTCCACAGGTTCTTCCACAATCCGAAGACGATCATCAACCTTGATCTCTTCTAGTGGAACGATGAGGGACTCGTCAGCCAGACACTTCTTCAAGTTTGACACGTGAAAGACGTTATGTACGTTACCGAGCTCCGTCGGTAGATCAAGTCGATATGCCACCGGCCCAATCCGTTCCAGGATCGTAAATGGGCCGACATATCGCGGATTGAGTTTGCCACGCTTCCCAAAGCGTATGAAGCCCTTCCACGGTGAGACTTTTAGAAGTACCTTGTCATTGACTTGGAACTCCAGTGGTTTGCGACGCTGATCGGCATAACTCTTTTGCCGGTCCCGTGCCGCCGCCAACCGATTACGAATCTGTACGATCTTTTCCGAAGTTTCGTACACTAGTTCAGGCCCAGTGAGTTGACTCTCACCCACTTCAGCCCAACAAAGAGGAGAACGGCATTTCCGTCCGTACAGTGCTTCGAACGGAGCAGCCTTGATGCTCGTGTGATAACTGTTATTGTACGAGAATTCTACCAACGGCAGATGAGCTTCCCAACCCTTGCCAAAATCGATCACACATGCCCGCAGCATGTCTTCTAAAGTTTGAATCGTACGCTCACTCTGACCGTCAGTCTGTGGATGGTAAGCCGTACTCATGTCTAGTTGGGTACCCAAAGCCTTATGCAAAGACTTCCAAAAGTGAGAAGTAAAATGGGAGTCACGATCCGAGATAATAGAAACTGGTACCCCGTGCTTAGAAACAACTTCTTTCAAGTAAAGACGAGCCAAACGATCCATGGTGTCGGTCTCCTTAATAGCAAGAAAATGGGCTGATTTCGTCAACCGATCGACAATCACCCATATCTTGTCGTTCCCGCTTGGTGATTTAGGAAGTTGTGTGACAAAATCCATAGTAATCCGTTCCCATTTCCATTCCGGAATTTCAGGTTGTTGCAGGAGACCCGACGGTTTCTGGTATTCCACCTTGACCTTAGCACAGGTCAAGCATTTGCTCACGTATGAGGCTATGTCCGACCTCATGTTTGGCCACCAGTAAAGCACCTTCAGATCTTGGTACATCTTATCCGAACCAGGATGAATAGAATACCGGGACTTATGAGCTTCATCAAGGACAAGCTCCCGTAGTCCCCCGAATAAAGGAATCCATATACGTTCAGCGAAATAGTGCATGCCATCAGACCTTCGCTCTAGGTGCTTGTCGGCACCGTGCATAGTTTCAGCTTTAAGGTTTTCCTCCTTCAAAGCTTCTAATTGGGCAGAACGGAGTTGATCAGGTAACGATGAATGAATAGTGAGCTGCAACGCCCGAACGCGACGAGGTTTAGTAGATTCCTTCCTGCTCAAGGCGTCTGCTACAACATTCGCCCTGCCAGGATGGTACTTAATAGCACAATCATAGTCGTTCAAAAGTTCAATCCAACGGCGCTGCCGTATGTTCAAGTGTTGTTGGTCGAAAATGTGTTGGAGACTCTTGTGATCGGTGTAGATGGTGCATTTGGTACCGTACAAGTAATGTCTCCAAATTTTCAACGCGAATACCACGGCACCCAACTCCAAGTCATGAGTTGTGTAGTTCTTCTCGTCAACTCAAAGTGCACGAGAAGCATACGCAATCACTTTCTCGCGTTGCATCAACACGCAACCGAGTCCATGAATGGAAGCATCACAGTAAACAACAAAATCATCAGGACCCTCAGGTAAAGACAAAATAGGAGCAGAACACAGTTTAGACTTCAGTTCTTCAAACGCTGACTCTTGTGATTCACCCCAGTCGAACTTCCTATCCTTCTGAGTGAGAATGGTGAGGGGTTGAGCAATCTTCGAGAACCCCTGAATGAAACGACGATAGTAGTCCGCAAGGCCTAGGAATTGCCGCACCTCAGTTGGCGTCTTTGGTGCTCCCCAGTCCTTGATCGCTTCGATCTTAGCTGGATCGACATGAATCCCTAGTTCATTAACCACATGTCCTAGGAATTGAACTTCGCGTAACCAAAAGTCACACTTTGAGAACTTGGCGTAAAGTTGTTCCCGTCGCAAGAGTTCCAAAACTAACCGCAGATGTTCCCCGTGTTCGGTCTCGTTCTTGGAGTAGATCAGAATGTCATCAATAAACACAATGACGAACTTATCCAGATATGGTTTACAGACGCGGTTCATCAAGTCCATGAAAACCGCTGGTGCGTTCGTGAGACCGAAAGGCATGACCAAGAATTCGAAATGGCCATAACGTGTTCGAAAAGCAGTCTTTGCAACGTCAGCCTCCCTGACGCGCAGCTGGTGATAACCGGACCTCAAATCGATCTTGGAATAATAACTAGAACCCTGAAGCTGGTCGAATAGATCATCAATACGTGGGAGAGGATAACGGTTCTTGACGGTCAATTTGTTCAGTTCTCTGTAGTCTACACACAATCGGAAACTTCCATCCTTCTTCTTGACAAATAAAATCGGGGCTCCCCAAGGGGAAGAACTTGGTCGGATGAAACCCTTGTCCAAGAGTTCCTGTAACTGACTAGACAATTCCTGCATCTCGGGAGGTGCAAGACGGTAGGGGGCCCGAGCAATAGGAGCAGCCCCTGGTACAAGGTCAATACCGAACTCGACTTGACGATGAGGAGGAAGACCAGATAAATCATCGGGAAAAACATCAAGAAACTCGCGTACCACCGGAATGTCGTCGATCTTCTTCTCATCAACAGAGGAAACAGATAAGAGTGCCAAAACAGCTGGATAACCCTTTCGAAGACACTTAAGGGCTTTCATGCTAGAGATGATGTTTAGCGGAACACCACCCTTGATACCGTACACAGAAAGAAATTCTCCATCAGGGAGAGGAATCCGAATAACCTTATCGTAACAGACAATCTCCGCGCGATACAAAGATAACCAATCCATTCCTACCACAACGTCAAAACTACCCAAAGGTACCGGCATAAGGTCGATGGGGAACGATAAACCCGACAACTCTAACTGACACTCCCGAAGGACACTAGTAGCTTCAATCGTTTTACCGTCAGCCAACTCAATAATATACTTGGTCTCTAATGGTACAGGTACTACATCTAGCAGTCGACTAACATCCATGGATACAAAACTCTTGTCGGCACCAGAATCAAATAACACGCTAACAGAACGATTATTGAGAAGAAACGTACCGGTGACTGTATCAGGGTCCTGTCTAGCCTCAGCGGCTCCAATGACGAAGGCACGTGCATTTCTGCCGCCGCCCCCGTTGTTACCATTCCCGTTGTTCCCACCCTGCTTCAGTTTTGGGCAATCCTTCTTGTAATGCCCAGTGTCACCACAGTTGTAGCATCCTTGTTTCCCTGTAGTCCCCTGAGTAGTCGGAGCTGAACTGTTGGTCGGAGCCTGAGTCGATGGAAGTGTAGCCCGACAATCTTTAGCATAGTGGCCTGTTCGCTGGCAGCGGTGACAACGGTTACTGTCGCAGTTCCCTTGATGATGGCGTCCACACTTGTTGCATTTGGGCAGTTTTCCCGCATAACCACCCTGCTTGTTACCCGAAGAAGATGAACCCCCATTATCAAACCTTTTACCCTGCTGTGCAGACCCAGACCCTTTCCCGTCATTTTCCCACTTGCGCTTATTGTTCTCTGGAGCCTTAGCAGTCGAACCTTTCGCAGGCAAAATCCCCTCATTCACCTTTAAGTTGGTCATCCTATGGGCCGATCGAACTACCTCTGCGTACGTAGGATGATTTCCCGCAGCCACTAACCCTGCAATTTCCGGCACTAACCCTGAGACATAGTGTTCAATCTTACGATACTCTAGCACGTGCAGATCGGGACACAGCACTGCCAACTCATTCCGCCTCACAGTATACTTCTCAATTTCCGATCCAGTCATCTTGAGGTTCCACACCTCATGCTCCAGCTTCTGTACCTCTTCCCTCGGGCAATACTCCCGCTTCAGCAACTGCACAAAATTCTCCCATGGCATAGCATATGCCTCCCCAATACCCATGTTCTGGGTGATACCATTCCACCAAGTCAATGCCACGTCCTGAAACAACGCAGCAGAATACTTCACCCGATCTTCTGGGAGACAGTTACACATCAGGAATACCGACTCCACTTTCTCCAACCACCTAAGCAAACTGACCGCACCCTCAGTGCCAGAGAATTCCTGGGGCTTGCAGTCCCGGAACATCTTGTAGGTGCACATGGGTGGGGGTGGGTCAACAGGACCACCTGAAATGAAACGTATGAGAAACCACGAATAACGTACACAAGGTTCATCAATGAGGCAAAGAAAATGGATAAAACAACTTACCACCACCGTTGTGCCCTAACTGAAAGGCAGCTTGGAGCAAGTTGTTCAGATCAGCCTGTGATAGGTTAATACCTCCACCACGACCACCAGCACCACCGCGACCACCACCACGTCCACCATTGCGACCACCTCCACGTCCTCCACGCACTCCAGACATGATTCTGGCAGAAAGAACGAGAAGATTTAGTTTCGCAGTTAAAGATAACCACTAATGTTCACAAGATCAAAGCTAGATCCAATCCAGGACTATCCCCTCAAACCCAGAGCTCACTAGTGCTTCCATGCATTTCGTTTTATGATTTTGTGTGCACCCAAAATGATAAAACGCTCTACATGGTCCTCCAAGTGTCCTCCTAGTTCAAAGTTCAAATCACCGAACATAGACTCTTAGCTACCCACCGTAATACCACGGTAGTTCATGACAAGTGTTTCTATTGGAGTGCGAAAGGGAGATGTCCGAGCCTTGGACAAATCTCAAGAGCACACGAGTTACTCCAATAGACTACACTGCCTAGATAACAAGTAACCCAACCTAAGATAGAACGGATGATGTAACGTAGAAAGACCAATGATTTAGAGACACCCCGACAGGACCATACGTAAACCACTATAACGTTTAGTACCATGTGATCGTCTAGTGTGTGCGACTCGGCTATAGACTAGACTCTACATGCAGTCCTAGTTCACTATAACCATTGGCTCTGATACCAATCTGTCACACCCTCAAAATCCACTTGCGGAGTTTTACCGCGAGGCGCATGACAAACCAGGATCCAAACCAACGATCACAATAAACAAGTCTAAATGAATTAAAATGCAATTTCAAAACATAGTTTAAAATCCCGTTTACAGCGGAAGCTTATTCAAAACATTATCCAAAATAATAAACCAATGTTCAATGTTGTAAGACCATGCAACCCTAACATAGACGCCGTGCAGACGCGTGCGCCCTAGTCCAGTCGTGCTACCTTAGCGACCTGAGAAAACATGTAAAAGTTTACGTCAGCACAAAAATGCTGGTGAGTTTACAGGTTTTGTATCCAAGTACCAAGTCCACCTGTCCATACTATAATAAATCGAAAACCAGTATACGCTAGCTAGGCGTACGTTTTGTTACTACCACGATTGGAAAACCATTACTAACGCGAATACCAAAAGTATGCCCGATGTAGTTCCTGTTGTTCCTGTTGTTCCTGTTGTTCCTGTTTGAGACAATATGCACCCGCCGACCCTCCAAGTCGACGAGCGGGGTTGGTCACTCCCAATAGCGCTATTCACATTTCCCCGTTGTGCAAACCCGCACATTCATGGTTCCCCCCGGGACTTCCAAAGATCGTGTAGTACACAATAGAAACCCATAGTATGACAGAATTTACCAAACAATCGTTTTAACACATGTTTTCTCCCCCGAAAGTATAAAACCAGTTTAAAAGAGGGGCCGTAAACTCACCTTAAGTTGCGTTACTCCTTAACCCGAGTAAACCCAGCTGCTATGCTAGTCCCGTAAGCGGCGACCTAACATACGACAGTTACAAGTACTTAGACTAATAACCCGCGGGTTAATTAGTCCCTAGATGTCCAGACCATAACCAAGTTTGTTTGAAAACACCGTGACTGTTTAACTAACCCAAAGTACAAGACTCGACATCCCATTGGTGACCCGAGACTCCCCGTGTTATGTTTACGCTCCAAAACATACAATAACGCAATTACACTTAACATACGTTAACGTACAACAAGTTATAGCACATAGTTCACGTATCACCGAATTACATCCAAACATATGTTACCAAGTTACCATATATGTTACGAGGTTCCTAGCATGTTACTATATGTCCAATCGGGTCTCGGAATGCTAATTTACACTTACAATAGTAGTACACGCGATTAGGAAACGTAAACTAGCAATTAGAACTGATTGCGTATAAGTTCATGTGATTAGGGCTGATTGCATATAAGTTCATGTGATCAGGGCTGATTGCATGTAAGTTCCGTGATCAGGGCTGATTGCATGTAAGTTCACGTGATCAGGGCTGATTGCATGTAAGTTCACGTGATCAGGGCTGATTGCATGTAATTTCACGTGATCAGGGCTGATCGCATGAAAACTCATGCGATTTGGGGCTAATCGCATGTAAACTCATGCGATTAGGCCCTGATTGCATGTAAAAGTGGCGATTAGGAATCCTAATCGCCTGTAACCTTGCTGTTCCAGTTTTTCGCGCGTTTAACGCTCCAAATCAGATCCAGAACGTGTGTAACTACCCAATATCATCCCAAACACTATCCTAAACATGTTTCAACCAAAATCCTTCGTTTAACCTCGTATAATCAGTCCTGCATGCAACCAAGTAATCCAAACATATACACATAGCATGCAATCATCATACTAATATGCATAACAATAACCCTAATAATCAATTAATCAGATTTCTATCATCATACTATCAATATCAATTCTGATCTAACCAAATAACATATCAATCAATCATCATGAATCATAAAAATCCTAGCTTTCTAATCATACACACCCACAACGCATGTATATTAGTTATAATCCGATTAACAATCCTTATTTATGATTTTCAGAAGGCTTTTTCGTTTAAGAACAGGTCTGGACCATTAGGGATTGATTAAAAACGTTTATAAAGATTTGTGGATGAAAACCAAACCTTGGGATTATGAAAGAATGATGATTCAAGCTTGAAACCTTGTGTTTTGATCAAAAATCGCCTTCCAGAGGTTGTTTATGTGTTGGGGCGGGTTATGGGACGACTAGGGTTTGTATAATGAAGTTTATGAGGTCAAGTATGGTATTTATAGTCGTTTTTAGTCGTCCAGCACGTAACATGCGATTATGCAGCTTTACACGCGATCAGGAAGCCTAATCGCGTATAAGTTCATGCGATCGGGGCCTAATCGCATGAACAGTCATGCGATCAGTCCCAGTCGCACCACATGACCCCCCAGTCGCACCACATATAGGCGATTGGGCTATCCTGATCGCCTATATGGGCCTGTTTCGTGTGTTTTGCGCGTTAAACCCCGTTTTAACATATGTTAACACATATTAATGTACCGACAAGTCACATAATGATTGTAAACACATAACACAAGTAAATACACATATTTACACTCGTTCACCAATTCCCGGGACTCGAGACTCGTATGTTCCGTATGCCCTGACGATCCTACCAATCGTCACCGTTTGTACACTTGGTTAAGGACCGACATCTAATGAACCTCTAGACCAACATCCAATGATCCTCTAGACTAAACCAATAGTTCCCGAACTATAACCCGACTTAACTAACCCAGTTAAGTACAATATACGCGTGACTCGCTAAGGTAGACTTTCATCTAGACAACGTTGTTAACCAAAATTTGCCGGGTGTCACATCATCCCCACGTTAAAAGAATTTTCGTCCCGAAAATTGCACAAGTACAGAAAGAACAAAGAAATAACGAAGGAAACAAGCAAAAGATAGAAACCAAAAGAGAGAGATTTACCCGAGTTGTCACAGTATTCGACCGAAGGAAAAAGAAAAGAAGGTGGAGTTTGGAAGATTTAGTTGTTCGTATACATATGTTCCATGGTCTAGTTATGTGTTGATGGAATGGATACATGGTCAATTGTACTTACATATAGGTAAGAACATAGTGTGTTTTAGGTAATTACTTGTTATTTTTGTCATGGTATCAAATTGTAGGATGTTAACACATGTTTATGGATAATTTAGTGGGTTAATATCATGAGTTGTGGTGGTAATAATATAAGCCATATAACCCTTACGTGTGTTAATAGTTGAACAAACATGTGTTGTTGTGTGATATTAACTCATGTTAATATACATTCGTGTCCTGGATAATGTTTCATGATTTTTGTGTGTTATGTCCATATAACGTGTTGAGAATCGTTTGGCTTTAGAGCGGAGTTATGTAATTTCCCACTTAGATATTGTCACATATATTGTGGTTTTGTTTGTACGTAGTAATCGGGCATCCGATTGCTCTTTGTTGAGCATGTGATTGGCTTGATTGTTCAACGCCAGTTGCCTTGTATATGTGTAAATGGATGATCTATTGAATTTATGCACTAGTTTAGTCTTTACTAGACTCGAGATGACGTAGTTACTCTAAAAATGTCAAATGCACAAATAAAACGTTGTGAATCTAGTTAAGTGTACGGATATTGTCGTGGAAAATGGTCGGGTGTCACATGTTGGTTACTGAAGTGGGCTGTTGTTAGTCCGCCATTGCTGTTGGGTCGGTAGGGGCATGGTGGAGGTGTCCACCAGGCCCAGTTAGGGAACCCGGGCTGCTGAGAGTATCCAGAATGTTGCTGTTGTTTTTCGGACCAGGGGGAATAAGGTTACCGGTTGCTGCTGCTACGTCCCCTGCCCCCGCGGCAGTTCCAGGACCCACAGCCTCGACCACGAGAGGAAGAAGTGTTGGCATCGGAAGACTGAACTAGCTGGTTGTTTTGAGGGGTTGTTTGAGCAGATGTTGCGGCCAGAACAGTAGAATGAGATCCTTTCTGTGCTTTTAAAAGCAAGACTTCATCGTTCAACATACTAACGGCTTGATCCCAATCAACACCATTCTGATTAATGAGGGCAACAGTGGTATTATACTTGGCTAGTAGACCTCTTACCAGTTGAAGAACAAGGTGGAACTTGGATTGACATCGGCCAGTTGGTTTGCAAGGTCAGTCAATCGCTGACAATAATCTTCAACTGAGAAACAAGCCGACAAAGACAGATTGCAAAACTTGGTTTCCAAAGATGCAGCACGTGACTTCTTGTTGCTTAGATAAATTTTCTCGAGTTTGGACAATGCAACATAAGCCGTAGCAGTGCTGTCGTCCATGACTCGTTTAAGAAGGTCATCAAAAAGCGTGCTAAATATCCATTGAAGGACAAGCACATCGAATTTTTTTCCAGGCCTCATGTTCAGCAGATGATGATGCCGGAGGGGCAGTACCATCAATATGATTCATCACTTTTTAGGCGACAACATGTAGTTGAAATAGCCTTATCCATTGAGAATACATGACATTGGTACCGTCTAGGGTTCGGATCTTACTCTTATATTTTTTACAGAGCATGCATGATGTAAGAATTGGGGCTTTGGAGGCTGTTCGACAGAATCCTTTGTCATCTTGATGACCTGATCGAACGTATCCGAAAAGAAAAGAAAAAGAGAACGAAAAGCGGCGGATGGTTAAAAGGAAGAGAAGGATATCAGAATTGCTCTGATACCATAAAGGAGCTTATGGTGTAAATTTTTGAATGATTTCCATTGAAGATGATAATTAAATAGGGAATGATACAATCGAATAATAGGAAACAGGTATACATGCCCACTATACACCAAATCAATTACAATAAATAAATAATAATCACAAGATATCAGCCGATACATGCATCGCTAAGAGTTTCCAGATCCATGATGCGGTGGCAATAGGATGAGAAGACTGGAAAAGTAGTGATTGTATTAGAAGATTGGAACCAGGATATAAGGGATTTTGATCCTATACGGTTGGTGAACATGTCTGAATGATGTTGAAAGATTATACAAGCAGCCAATTTACTACATAAGTGAAGACATAACGTTGCAATGGCAACAACTTATTCGTGTTTGTTTTGCGTTTCGAATTTACGATGGTAGTAACTGGAAGTATATGTAGACAGAAGATCAAGACTACTAGCAATTGTGAATGGGGAGTTTGTTGGTGCATGATCGTGTGACAACAACTGGGTGGTTATTTTGTCTTGTGTTTCGTAGTTTGATGTAATAGAACTAGGATTTTTGTTATAGATAACGCTCTTGCGCATGGATGCTCATGTGTATATATATGGAATGTTATATACATGCATGTGACTAATACATTTGTGTGTCTCAAACGTATGAGGATGTCTTTAAATACACATCTCATGAGCATGAGATCACATCTTCGATTTTCTAATTTCTATGATCTATAACGACACTCTATCCATTTTGTGTGGTGAATGAATTGATCGTTTATGTACATCTTTTTTATTTTATTGTACTATCAGTCCGTTCATGGACCTATTAAACTACGCACATTTAGGGAGTTTACAAATGAACTACAACTAGGTTTTTACCCTGCCGCGTATTGCAGCGACTTCAATCCAATTTTAAATTTAAGCAATCACGTCAAATCCAAAATCGATTGACATACAAATGTACATATATTAAGATGGGTGGTGATAATTAAACCCCCCATGCCTTCTATTTTCACCCCCTCAAAGCGCCTTACTATGATCATAGCGAGGCACTTAGGGTAACTTTTTTAGGGAATTGTCAGGCTTTATGTTCAATCGTACTGAAATCGAGACGCTTAGGGTAACATTTTAGTTAATGATAGTTTGATTTGGGTTATTACTTTGTTTTGTTAAAAAAAATTAATATCACAACAATTAAATAGAAAACATAAAAATAACACTTCAAATCATAAAAAAAAAAAAAAAAAAAAAAAAAAAAAAAAAAAACCAAACCAAATTGCCAATTAAATAGAAATGAAGCAATAGCTTAATAAAAAAAAAAACCAAGACACAAGCTTGAACCCGGGCTGAAGTTGTAGAAAATAATAATACCACCACCATGCTACACAAACATATTGAAATCATATTCAATACTAAAACTTATAAACAGATATAATAATTGCTTAAAAATCACTATTCAAATCACTTTGACTATTAATAGTACATAGTACTAGCTGATTACCCCAGGAAGGTCCTTAGGTTGAAAAATCTAATATGCCTTAATAAATAATGATAAAAGAAGAAAACATACAAAACATATTGAAAAAATGAATAATTCGTTATGTCAACTATGAAAATAAAATAAAATAATAAAATACTTTGAGGGATTTCAATAATTTATCCACCATCTTCTAAATTTATATAATATTTTTTAATCATTATTTCAGTGCATAATATATATAGTTTTATAGGTACTAGCAAGAAACCCGCGTGATGCGGCGGCGGCAAAAATTTACAACGTGGTATTCGTGTTTAGTTAGTTTATCAACCTTCTCGGAATATACTATATAGTATGTTTGTTAGTTTTCTTATTCGTAATATCAGTTTGGTCTATATGTGGCATGAGCCTAGCAACTCTTAGCTAAATAATAATTTAACACCAAAATTGTCAAGTATCTTCACACACCAATAAATGAACACATAAATAGGAAAATATCATTCATAATTTAAGATTAAAAAATTTGCATGTATACCACTACCGTCGGGTGTGCAAGATGGCTATTTTATCGTAGTATTATAGAGATTTTGTTACAAACATATTTTTATTTGCATATTCGCCTACTTGTTACTACATTTTGTGGTACTTATTTGACAGCCATCTATGTGTTTCATTTAGGGATGAGCAAATGGTATCGGGTATCGGTTTTCCTATACTGAGTTATTTACTATGCCAATGTTTTGGCATTTATTATATCGGTACCGGATCAATACAGTATTACTATTTAACCGATTTTACCTTCAAATATTGGTACCATACCGTACCTAGCAACTTACGATTTTTCATACCAGTACTTTTGGTGTCAGTACCGAACTTGTCCCTAGCATCATCAATGCCCAAAACACCTAAATTTTTTAAATTTCCAAAACCAACCACACGGTTAATGTGCATTCATTTTCAAATGGCCTTAAAGTTGGGTTTCATGGAACTCATTACCAATGTTTTCAAAACCGGATCGGACACTGAACCGGACGACTTACTGGTTCACTGGTCGGACCGGTCGAACCGGTCGGACCGGATTTAATAACCGGGTGATGTTATATCTCTATTACCTTATTAAGGAGGAGAGATGGCTACAAAGGTAATTTTATCAAGTGTTTAAGATGGGAGTCTAAAGGCCCCTTCACAAATGACTAACTTTTGGTCATCTTCTTCCCTTTATACCCCTCATGTACAACTTTTAATGTTAATTGTATATGTGTTTAATACACACTTTACAACCATATTCTTATGTAACCCCCTTCATAAGTTTACATCCCCTTCATAAACACTCAATTAAGGCTACATCATTATCATCAAGCTCCTTTCTAATAACCGATATATATGTTTATTATGCATTATTCCTCCAAACATGAAAACCTCTTCTAATTCCAATATCTTTGCAGAGTTTCTCCATGAATCTTCCTATGATTGATCTTCATCACCATTACAGGTTGGTGTCTTGGTGAAAAATACTTTAATTAACATTGGTGAAAAATACTTTAATTAACATATTGGAAGTATTCAATACAAGTATGTATGTATACTAATAGAGAAATTTGTTGTTACTATGTGCAGGTGGCCAATGTTAGGTCCTCAAAATGAAATTTATTATGCTCCATTTGCCCTTTCTCATAATGGATTGCCAATAAGACTTTTTGCAAGATAAACTAAACATCGATTGTTTTAAATATGTAGGTTGATCACATGGATTATCAGATGGAATTGAAAGATAAACTAAACATCGATTGTTTTAAATATGTAGGTTGATCACATGGATTATCAGATGGAATTGAAAGAAGTTACCTCTTGTTAAATGAAATGGGTACCCCTTCCATCTTTTTCTCTCTCTCTCTCTCTCTCTCTCTCTCTCTCTGTTTTAATTTTACTTACTATACAGTGGAAAAAAAAACACAACAACATTTAGTGCTAAGTATAAATTCTAGATGACTAGATCTAATCCTTTTATTATGCTCTACCCATGTATTTCACAAATGCAAATGTTGCAGTTAGACAATTGGATCTAACTGACAGAGGTCATATAATATCCGTGGTTGCAGCTATTGTGGCTTTAGAGTCAACATCTCTTTGTCTCTTATTTTTACGTGGTGCAAAGGTATGAAAGTAATGATATTTTTTTTTTAAATTTATAATATATATTCATCCCTTTAACTTTTACATGGAGATATTGAAAATTTTAGGGATGCGATTTGGTTACTTGTTGATGTGCAGGTTCTAGCTGTCTCGACATTATCTTTAGTAACAAGTTGGGCTCTCTCCAATTCAGGTATTATTCGCTGAAACCAAGAACTGGATGAACGTTTTATGCTGTCTAAACCATAGAACTATATTGTTTGATTTTTTTCTCAATAGTTGGTTATTGGTATAAATGTGTAGTAATGTAATTGCAGTGCTGTAATGGTGTATTATGATTGAATTCATACCGAAAACTGTATAAAGTGTGGTTTTTATTCCTTAAGACAATGTCTTTTTACATTATATGTGTTGTTGGGTTGTTTTTATTGAGGCTATCAATGTTTATAACGCTGGTTGCTGGTCGGTGTCGATTGTACTAAACAATGGGGTGGATCAATTAGTTTTAAGTGTTTTTAGTAATGTAAATTGAACTGATTTGCTGCGTTGTGCAGATTGGCTTTCCTAATTGAACTTAAGCCCAAGATTACGTGTGATTGGCTGGAAAATAGTGTTGGTTGGATTCGAGATTCGGATAATAACTATCTGTTTAAGGCCATGAAGAAATGTCTCTACTTATGCCACTAAATTTGACACAGTCACCGTTTACTTTTGCGGTTGTTTTATTGTATCCACTTGTTTATAAAACTATATAAATAGTCGAAACACTTGCTTGATCAACCCAATGAAGCTGTGTAAAGTTAATAATCTTAAGTTGCAGATTAATGCTTTACCATGAATATCGATATGTAGTAGTTATTCTATCTTGTACTTAGAAGTTACTTTAATTCTTCATGTTATTCAAGTTGTTATCATTAGTCTATATGAATATGATATTAGTTGGGACACCCGCCGCAACGCGCGGGCATTCCCACTAGTATTATTTATTTATATTTACTAAAGTTAAAAAACTTGAATATGCATAAAAATACAATAAATAATAAAAAAAACACACCATTTTGAAATATCTGAAAGTATTATATAAATCCTTTAAGTTGGGATATAATTAAAAAACGTAAAATATATATTTGTTTAAAAATAAGAAAATCAATTACTAGTAATGTTTTAGCCACTTAACTTTTTAACTTTTGATTTCTTTATAGTTTTGCAAGTTCCAATGCCTTTTGGACGTGAATCAAATATTAAATAAGATTTTAGGTTTCTGTTTCCAATATAGTTATCTAGCTTCTTTGGTCTTGAGTTTTTCATCAGATGGTCTTTACAGACGAAACTTTGGGTCATGTTTTCCAGCAGGTCGATTACCTTCAACTCCAAGTCTTCAACAACCGCCGGAACTCTACAAGTGCATCTCCTCTATCTTTCCTATCTTTCTCCCTCCTACTCCTTCGTCGCTGGGATACACGGCTGAAAGAAACCAAAACCGGTCCATTTGCGATTGCCGATCAACTGCTAGCCGGCCGGTTTTCCGGTCGGACCACCGGTCCGCCGGCCTAACTAGCGGTCCACTGCAGGGGCGGTCCTATCCATCAACCCGGACCGGCCAAGGCTCCGTTTCCCGGTCCGACCGGTTCGACCGGCCGGTCCGGTCCGGGTCTGAAAACGTTGCTCATTACTTATGTAAGGGTCTGATGGGTGGGTAGGATATTGTGTTAAAAAAAACTTTGGGTGGAAGGGGACATACCAACATATTTAATTACTATATAATAAGATACCATATGCAATTATACTGGAAAAAAAATAAGCCAACTGTTGGTCAAGACACATCATCATCACTGCATTTGTCCCACAACAACAGACGATTGATTTTGCATTGCCATGACAGCAGCCCAGACCAAGCTTTGCCCCTCGGAACTTACGTTGTCTGAACCGGGCCCGCGTCTTCGGAGTATCAGACTTGGTCTTATGGCGTCCTCCCAGAAACCGTGCCGCCTCCACACGAAGGTGGCTCAGGATTAAAACCGGATTAAAACTGGAGGTGGCTCAGGATTAGGTCCGGACCAGCCACGCCAACTGGCCGGATTAAAACCGGAGGTGGCTCAGGATTAGGTCCGGACCAGCCACGCCAACTGCTGGTCAAGACACATCACCATCACTGCATTTGTCCCACAAATACGTCTCGTGGGGATCGAACCTGCACCTCTCCAAAGGAAAGGCCGACCTCCTACCACTTGAGCTACATATGAGGGACATATATACCTTTCTCTCATGCACTTGTACAACGCACATAACACCTTCAGTTCTGAATTAATAAAATGAATTTTTTTAGTTTTTTTTTTTTTTTCAAATATCAAAGCAATAACTTCATTTTCCGTTTGTGTATCCATTGTAATATGATGAAAAGCTTGTTGTGTTGAAATTGTATATAAAAATATATATGTATTTGGAAGTGCATCCCCTAAAAAAATTATGAGTTTTGAATAGTTTGAGCCAAAAAGACGAAGTATTACTTAGATGATCCGAATGGAAGTAGGATAAAGCGTATGAAAAATGAAAAGGGCAGCAAAGTTTCACTAAGCGATTTTGGCTCCTATGCTATGTAGAATTGTTTTATCAAATGTTTGTGGCCTGGTGATTGCATATGAGAGTATGCTTTCCTTAACAATAGTTTTTTTTCTTGTGACATTCAACCTAACATAAGAACATCACGATAACATTCAAGCACTATCAGTTTTCAAGGCTTCATAGCATTGAACTTAGTGGCTAACCTCATGACAAATGACTATGAAGACAAATTAACAATCCAAACATCCTGATCTATTAAAGGATTCAAATTTTAGTGATTTTCATTTCATAATTTGCTATTTTCATTATTTAAGACTCAAAATTTAGTAATTTGCATTATGTGACCTTTTCAATTAGATACCCACAAGCCTTCCAAAAAAAAAAATTAGATACCCACAAAACCTATATATTTCTCTCCATTTTTAAGATGCAATTAAAACATTAAAATCATCAAATCATTAATTGAACTTGAAGAAACATATGAAGATCTGAATTTAAGGATTTATTCGTTTATCAAAAACTCATGTTATATTTTGCTTTATAATCAATGAAATAACTGGAAAAATGAAAAATACAAAAATTGTTAACACATCTTTCCAAAAGCTTCAACTTACAACATAATACACAAACACATGATAAGAAAATATTAGTCATTAATATAGTGACTTGCTGGGAATGGAAGCGAAGATCCATGTCTGGTGCTGAAAATTCTGAATTGGTTGAACTGGTGAGCATGCTGGAAGACGTTATCCTTACCTCCGCTGATGACGCGTGGTCGTGTACTCCAAACGGTAACTCGAGTTTCTCGGTCAGTAGTGTCAGACATAAACTACTTGAGGCAACCGCTGTTCAGGATCGACCAGTCTTCATGTGGTGTAATTGCAGGGCCGGCCCTGAGAATTCAGGTGCCCGGGCCGAGCTTTGAAAAATGGGCCCCTTACCTTAGGCCTTAACGATAAAGCTAACGCAAACTATTTTTTTAATTGATGATTAAAGTAATATCAGAAGCATATCAATGACAAAAATGACAAAAGCATAGTATTACAAGAGTTAATGACATACTGTAATAAGAGATATGGCTATCGTTTCATCTCGCTTTCTCTTTTTACATTTGACTACCGGATGCTTGTTTAGGCGCCATACTTTCTGACAATTAACAATTAAAATTATTAGAGTACTAGGTTAATTCACCAAAACCTTAATTCTAAACTTCTAAGTTCAAACCATTATTACTTACTCAATTAACCATCAAACAATCAAGCACTAATATAATAACTAGTAACCATCATTAATCGGCCTGGTCATACAGAATCATCAATAATAAACTCACTAACTCAGCTAGTGGATAGATAAGACTAACATTCTACAAACCAAAAAAACCCACCCAAAATTAATCAATAATATTAATAAACTCGGCTAGTGAGTAGATAAGAGTAAGGTTCTACAAACCAAAAAAAAAACCCACCCAACATTCTCCCATTAAATAACGACGTTGAGAAATTAGTAGCCAAATGATTGTAAAAAAAATAAAAAAAATAAAACCTTACAATTGGTCCTTGGTGGTGGTCGTCCGGTGGTTGCGGTGGTGCGGTGATCGGAGTGCAAGCCGGGTCACGATGGGGTCAGGCGTCAGTGTTAGTTTCTTCTGATTGACTTGAGAAACATCAAAGTTGCAGCATCGTTTTTGTAACACCCCAACCGATGGCGGAATCATCGAGGTGTCACGTAGTGACGATTGTTCAAAAGCACATGGTACTAAAATGTAAATATTATTGAATAATCCAAAATTTGTCTTACATGGAAATGGAAAATACATTGTCTAAATGAAATGTAAATATTGAAATAACTGAATTAAAGTAGAGCACTAAATGTTCCTTGCTAAAGCACTAGATCAAACTGCACCTGAAACATGTACAAAATAGGTTTGGTCAACATAAGAAATGTTGGTGAGCATTCCTAGTTTTGATATATATAGTAGGTTAAAAGTTATACAATTCAAGTGCAAGCTACAGTGCAATTATGTAAACTATGTATCATACAAATGAGCGAAATCAACCCTGTGACTGTATAATGTACTGTATGAACTGTAGTGTACTTATCCAATAAATGGATAAAAGCTTAACACTGGCCACGGATTCTCCGATGAAAAAGGGGGAGAATCAATCTAGGCGGGTTGTCAATCCAAATAGCGCTATCCAATGTTAAGGTCGGCTTGTACCATGTTAATGATTTCACTAAGTACAAATGTATTCCACATGTATTGTCTAAGCATAAAGCACGTTGTAAGCAATGCACATAGTACTAGAATTGTATTTGTAAAAATGTAAACTTGTATTTGCAATTGTAATAGTGTACATGTAACGCCCCAAAAATGTATAAAAGCAAAAAGGGGTAGGAATACTCACCTTAGCGAGGTGGTAAGTCTTGTATAATTGAATAAGTGTAATTGATGCGTGGTTGGAAACCTCGCCTCTATTAAATCTAAAAAGATGTTTTTATTTGATTATTTGAGGTGGGATATAGCACTTTGATTTGATTTGATGTTTCAGGGTAAAAGCGCTTATTGAGTGAATTTTACACAATGCTAGAGCAAAAGATTGGAGTTGAGAAGCATTGGGAAAAAGAAGGCCATGAAAAGTACAATGAAGGTTCTGGCCGTCTTTGACCGCAAACATACTGTCTCTGACGCCATCGCCGTACCTGACGGCAGTCATGCCGTCTCTGACGGTGCCATATGACAAGTGGTCAACACATAATTTAATGCAATCATCAAATGCTTTGAGGAGTTTTCTTTTTGACTAGAGATTCTTGTGGGGTCATGAATTTTATTTATTATCATTATCATTCATCAAAAAAAGATATCACACACCATTCTCTAAAATCATCATAGATTATTCTCCAAGCTGATTTCACAATTCTTTTGAAGATTGAAGAACATTTTTTGAAGATGATGAACACCATAGCCATGCTTGGCTAAAACTCTTGTATTACACTAGGGATGTAAGTTCTTGTTACCTAGGGCTTAAACATTTGGGTATTGTGTAAACTTTTGATTAATGTTTTTATGTACTTGAATTACTTGTGTTGATTAGTGATTAACCTTATGTTGAACTCATTTCTAGTTAATTGATCTTGTGCCAATTTCTAAATGTTATGAACATGGTTCCTTGCATCAACACTATCATAGGATTGTATGTTCTAAATGATAAAGTATAGTTTAGTCCATTGTGAATGTTGATGAAACTTGATACCTAAGTTTATTGAACATTCAACCCGTTAGTACTAATTGCATTATCTTTGTTTATCCAATTATGCCCAATTGTTGAAAGCCCTAGTGTTCAATTGCCCAATCCTTAGTGTAATCATCTTTATCTTATTGTTCACAAGTATTATTAATCATTTCTTACAAATTTCATTTTAAGCTTCATATTAATCAACAACTATTCAATCAATTCTAAACATCAATTCATAACTCATATAAGTAATTAGCACCTTCATAATCGACAATTTCAAAGTTAACTAGGAAATACTCACTAACCACACGCTCCTTGGATTGATACCCTACTTACCCTATCTATTTAGGTTATTTAGGCTTTGTATGAACCGTGACGACCGGCTCATCAAATGGCACCGTTGCCGGGGAGCTAGTGCGCTTAGTGTTTAGTTTTTAGTTGATTATTGTGATTAACTGTTTAATTTGTCTTTGTTACTTCTTTTTGTTCGTTTTTACGCATGGTGTGTGAAGTGTGCAGGTGACAGATAATGCATGCATGCCACTTGTGTAAAATCTGAAGATTGGGAATTTAGCAAGACTTGATCGTCATCATCACAATGTATTGGGAAGATGATGATAATACTTGTCCTTGTTGTGGGAGCCCATATCATTTGTGGCGAGATTGTCCAGTGGCCCGTAGGAAAATGGAAGCATTTAAAGAACGAGAAGATCGTATTATTTTTGGGCTCGAAAAACCTGGAGGTTCACATGTATCTTCTTCACCATCATGCAAAACCAAAACAATTTATCGAGAAGGTAACAACCGGCGACCACCCCTTCCACCAACTCTCATTAACCAGAACCGTGCCAATACTCCACCACATCCACAAAACCAAAACCGACAATATCCCAACCAACGACCCGTACAATACACATTATGCCATACACACTCTAAACCACCTCCACCACCGGAAGATCATTCTTGTTTTTGTTGCGGGAAAATTCACATAAGTGAAGATTGCCCAGTATTTTGGAGTAATCCAAAGTATTGGAAAGAAAAATTCAGGGCTGGTTATAGGGCAAAGCCACGTCAAGAAAATTACCAACCAAAAGCCAACCACAATTATAACTCAAATTGGGGCTATGAAGGTTATGAATCTGAAGAGGAGCCATTTTCAAGTTACCAAGAAGAATACAATATGAACCACAATGAATATCCTCAATCGACATATGAAGAACCTCAAAACTCACGAGATTCCAAGTTCGATGCTATCATAGACGTGATAAAAGAGGCAAAGCAGGAAAATGAAGTGAGAGGCAAAGCTCATGAAGCTTTGGTTATGCAGGTTCACCAACTAGCTGTGGAAATCTCCCAACTTAAACGTGAGCGTGATGAGCTTGCTAGTGGTGTAGTGGTTTATGCTGATATAGATGAAGATACTGCAAGTCTTTCTGAATGGTTAACTCCAACTGAAGACTTAGTATCTCATGAAGATCTGGTGGCTGAGGTGAAAGTTCCTCATGAATCTCATCCCGTGTTGATTATAGCACCCAACAAAGTGGAGGATGAAGGTTTAAAGATGAAGAAGAGGAAGGTGAGCCGAGAGGATATTGGGCAATTTATTGTAAAATGGCCCCGCAACAAAAATCACCCAATTCTCATGCCAATAATTGAGAATCGATTGTGGTTTTGGCATGTAGACTACCGGGTTTATGTTGGAAACTCGGTAGGAAAATGTGGGATAAAACTTTCATGCATATATTTGATGAACAAGTGGAAGGAGAAGGAACAGATTGGGGAACATAAAGTAAACTATCGAGCTTATCTTGGTAACTCGGTAGGAAAATGTTCACTTCGACCACTGTGAGTAAGAGGTACTTGTTAGTTTTTGTATATTTTTGTATTTTTTTTTCTTTTTGTTTGTTTTTTTTTAATTTTGTTTGGTAGGTAAATAAACGTTGTGGGTGTGTTTCCTATATAACCCTCACGAGACCTCACTCGTCCTCATAACCGGGCTACCGGGAGGTTTAAAGGATCTATCTTAGTTAGTGTATATTTTGTCCACTGATCAAAATTAAAGATTACTTGGTAATGCTTTTCAACAAAAAGTAAAACCGATAACTCTTAATGATTTTGTGAGAAGCTTGCTTCTACACACTTGCGAGTTGCAGGTTTATTTATGATGGAAGTGGAACTATTTTGTTGAAGAAGACATGGAATTGAAGAATGAAGAACAACCAGGTGCATCTATTTCCATCTCTTTAATATTGATCGTTTACTTAGATTTAATAAGTGGATTGAAAACTGCATATTATTGATTGGGGTGAATTCTTTGGTTGGCTTTATCACATTCCCGCAAAACAATTTTAAACTTTCCCTACACATTGAGAACAATGTGGACTTTAAGTGTGGGGAGAGGAGAAAAATTTAAACATTTTAAAATCCACCATTTAAACATTACACATTGAGGACAATGTTATTCTCAAAGTGTGGGGATGGGGGGCATCTATTTAAACTTGAATTTTTAAGACCCTCAAAAAAAAAAAAAAAAAAAAAAAAAAAAAAAAAAAAAAAAAAAGCTTGATCCTAAGAAGCCTTTTCCGCCCGATTATTGGATCATGAAATTTGGTCTCTAGTCATGGTTATAAACTCTTTAAGTTCCTTGATGTGTTTTTCCAAGGAGAGTTTTTGAAAAATGTAGATTGCCTAGTTAGAAAAGACTAGGGAAGAGTATAACATTTTTGCATATCGGCAACCCATTCTCCCCTTCATGTTCATGAGAGATTATTGAGCCACCACAACATGCTAACACCCGATAAAATTCCACATCTATTGGCATGTTGTGTTCATTTGAATTGAGTGCGCCATTATAATCGCATAAGGTAGAACTTGCAACTCTTGATACGCTTGCCACCTTAGATCAATTGTGACACAAGAATGATTAAGGCATTAGGTTTGGCCTTTTTATTTTAACACCATTTTGATATCCTTGACCCAAAAAAAAAAAAAAAAAAAAAAAAATCCACCTTAGTTGAACAAGTTTGAGCCTAAACCTCTCATTTGACCACCCATTTCAACTTGTTTGACCCGTTAGCCTTTTCAATGTTAAACCCAAGTGATGAAAATTCGATTGTAGGATTTTGTTTTGTTTGTAAATAGTTGTTTGCATAAAAAAAAAAAAATTGGAAAGCATGAGAACAAATCTGCTACAAACAAATGAAAGTTCTCATTAAAAAAAAAAAAAAAAAAAAAAAAAAAAAAAAAAAAAACCTATGCTTTAGTTAGTGTTGAATAAAAGGCGCAATACTGCCTTATGTTTGTGTAGCTGTGTTTTTGTAATAAAAGTCGAATTTTCATCACCATAGTCAATTTTAAATATCTCATTCCATACCCTTCGCCTAGCCCCATTATAACCCTTTAAAGACCTTTTGACTTGTGTTCGCTTTTGAGTAATCTGGTGAAAAGCGATTGAGTTGCAAGCCTATACTAACATGCTTTATAATCGGTTTTGAGTGATTAATATAAAATACTAGCGCATTACACGTTAGTCCAGATATTAAACCGAGTAGAGTGAACCATTGTGAGGGGTGTGCAAAAATGTGAAGTCGGATCTAGTTGGATGTGGCTAGGCAAAATTTTTTAGTAATATTTAAAACATTGGAATGTAAATCTACTGATAGGTGGAAGTCTTGTGAGTTAGGGTATGACTAGGGACCGTTTTTTGAGAATCAATAAAGATGTTGGAATTGGTTTGAATTGTTGATTGGGTAAAGTTTAGTGACTTGCTTGAAGGCAAGCAAAAGATAAGTGTGGGGATGTGATGCGTGGTTGGAAACCTCGCCTCTATTAAATCTAAAAAGATGTTTTTATTTGATTATTTGAGGTGGGATATAGCACTTCCAGATTGCACGTGTCCTTATCACACTCATTAAAGTTCAACAACTTTGAAGGAGCAGAATGAGAGTAGGCATTATGCCTAAGAGTGTCTTCATGAAAGGTACTGTCTCTGTTCCATACTGATGTAGACCTTCCACTCCTTGCAGGACACCATCTCTATGCACCAGGATGAAAGATGAGAAGAATGGAGAGAGAGAAGAAGGGAAAGATAAAAGAAGGAAAGTAAAGGAAAATGAGGGGTAGGGTAATTCAGAAAATATTAAGCATGAAAGTTGAAGTTCGGTTATAGTCTAGGCCTATTTCATCTAGTAACCTAGTTCCCTATAACCATGGCTCTGATACCAATCTGTAACACCCCAACCGATGGCGGAATCATCGAGGTGTCACGTAGTGACGATTGTTCAAAAGCACATGGTACTAAAATGTAAATATTATTGAATAATCCAAAATTTGTCTTACATGGAAATGGAAAATACATTGTCTAAATGAAATGTAAATATTGAAATAACTGAATTAAAGTAGAGCACTAAATGTTCCTTGCTAAAGCACTAGATCAAACTGCACCTGAAACATGTACAAAATAGGTTTGGTCAACATAAGAAATGTTGGTGAGCATTCCTAGTTTTGATATATATAGTAGGTTAAAAGTTATACAATTCAAGTGCAAGCTACAGTGCAATTATGTAAACTATGTATCATACAAATGAGCGAAATCAACCTTGTGACTGTATAATGTACTGTATGAACTGTAGTGTACTTATCCAATAAATGGATAAAAGCTTAACACTGGCCACGGATTCTCCGATGAAAAAGGGGGAGAATCAATCTAGGCGGGTTGTCAATCCAAATAGCGCTATCCAATGTTAAGGTCGGCTTGTACCATGTTAATGATTTCACTAAGTACAAATGTATTCCACATGTATTGTCTAAGCATAAAGCACGTTGTAAGCAATGCACATAGTACTAGAATTGTATTTGTAAAAATGTAAACTTGTATTTGCAATTGTAATAGTATACATGTAACGCCCCAAAAATGTATAAAAGCAAAAAGGGGTAGGAATACTCACCTTAGCGAGGTGGTAAGTCTTGTATAATTGAATAAGTGTAATTGATGCGTGGTTGGAAACCTCGCCTCTATTAAATCTAAAAAGATGTTTTTATTTGATTATTTGAGGTGGGATATAGCACTTTGATTTGATTTGATGTTTCAGGGTAAAAGCGCTTATTGAGTGAATTTTACACAATGCTAGAGCAAAAGATTGGAGTTGAGAAGCATTGGGAAAAAGAAGGCCATGAAAAGTACAATGAAGGTTCTGACCGTCTTTGACCGCAAACATACTGTCTCTGACGCCATCGCCGTACCTGACGGCAGTCATGCCGTCTCTGACGGTGCCATATGACAAGTGGTCAACACATAATTTAATGCAATCATCAAATGCTTTGAGGAGTTTTCTTTTTGACTAGAGATTCTTGGGGGGTCATGAATTTTATTTATTATCATTATCATTCATCAAAAAAAGATATCACACACCATTCTCTAAAATCATCATAGATTATTCTCCAAGCTGATTTCACAATTCTTTTGAAGATTGAAGAACATTTTTTGAAGATGATGAACACCATAGCCATGCTTGGCTAAAACTCTTGTATTACACTAGGGATGTAAGTTCTTGTTACCTAGGGCTTAAACATTTGGGTATTGTGTAAACTTTTGATTAATGTTTTTATGTACTTGAATTACTTGTGTTGATTAGTGATTAACCTTATGTTGAACTCATTTCTAGTTAATTGATCTTGTGCCAATTTCTAAATGTTATGAACATGGTTCCTTGCATCAACACTATCATAGGATTGTATGTTCTAAATGATAAAGTATAGTTTAGTCCATTGTGAATGTTGATGAAACTTGATACCTAAGTTTATTGAACAATCAACCCGTTAGTACCAATTGCATTATCTTTGTTTATCCAATTATGCCCAATTGTTGAAAGCCCTAGTGTTCAATTGCCCAATCCTTAGTGTAATCATCTTTATCTTATTGTTCACAAGTATTATTAATTATTTCCTACAAATTTCATTTTAAGTTTCATATTAATCAACAAACTTTTCAATCAATTTCTAAACATCAATTCATATATTGCATAATTAGCACCTTCATAAAAATTTAAAGTTAACTAGGAAATACTCACTAACCACACGCTCCTTGGATTGATACCCTACTTACCCTATCTATTTAGGTTATTTAGGCTTTGTATGAACCGTGACGACCGGCTCATCAGTAATCCAACGTTACCAAGTGTCACCCTATGTATAATGTAACAAATAAGTCTAAGTCTATCTAGTCTATAAGTATTTTCTAGGGCTTCGAATTGGGGATAAACGTTTATTTGATTAATAAACAAATTGTTTATTAAAATATAAGAAATTTAATAAATAAATAAATAAAAGTCTTTTTGTAAAATTTTAAGTTAAATATAGTCAAAACATAAGATTTTGATTATGAAAATAATTTTTATAAAATTATTTTCTTAAGAGTAGAATATTTAATCTAATTATTTCAAATTGTCAAAAATATAACTTTAATATTTAAAAATATTAAAATCAAAGAATTTCTGAATTAAAAATTGTATTTCAGTTCTAGATAGTTATAAATAATTTATATAAAATTTTGGTGCAAAAATATTGAAAAATGAATTTATTATGATTTATTTATGATTAAAACTAACAAAAATTAATTAAAAATATAAAATAAACGGTTTTTCTGAAATAAAAATATTTTCTGGAATGTTTAAAAATATACAAGTTTAGGATAATTTTTGTGAGATTTAATAAAATCGTCTAGATATTTTTATTGAATTTTATAATTTTAAATGAATAAACTTGTAATATTTATTATATATATTAAATAAATGATTTTTGAAAAAAAACTAAAAATTGGATAATGAACTTTATCATAAGAATAACTAAATATAATTTTTGTAGATTTTATAAAGCACTTTTAGTATTTAAAAAAAACTATTTAAAAAGATAATATGTTAAATGTATATATAAGAAAAGTAAAAGAACAAAAAAAAAATGGGTTGTTGTGGGGCTCGAACCTGGGTTCAAACCCGGTTCTAAGTTTTAAACAAAACACCCCAACCAACTGATCTATGAATCATATTTGTTTATGTTTCAGTTTTGAAATAATTATATACATAAGTTACAATGATGTTCTTCCCCAAATTCATACAAATCGAGCCCTAGTTTCCAAAATCAAACAATTGGAGACCAATAGCCCCTGAATTCTTGGGGCTATTGTTCTACATGTGTCGAATAACATAACCCAACCAAGAAACAAGACTTACAATGACGCAAACGTGTTCGAATGCTCGGTCAACGAAAAAGTCAACACGCGATTAATAATCAAGAACAGGAGGTTTTTGTGAGAAATTGAAGGTTGAGAAGGATTGTTCGGCGATTAGGGATGGTGTAGTGATGTTCAATTTATAGGGTACAAGCCCGGATGTTGATTTGGTAAGCTTGACCACGTTTGAATGTTTATGCGTGAAAATAGTGCTAATTGGCTCAAATTTGGGAATGTTTAATGATAATTAACCGTGTAATGGAGGCGAGTTGATCAAGGCTAGCATCAGTCACGCATTAACAAAGATTAAGATATGTTTGAACATTATTTAGGGAAGTTGACTAAAGGTTTTTGGTGTGGTATTGTTGCTGTTCGAACAGCAGTGAAAAGGGAAGGAGATAAGGCTTTTTAATGTGGGTTTAAGTATAAATAGGATTGGGATTAAATCAAAAGTGAGTTGTGGCTTAGTGGTGTAGACGTGTGGGTGAGCCTGGATTGGCCCGGGTTCGATTCATGTCAGCAGCGTTCCCTTTTTTTTTTTTTTTTTAAGCTTGCCAAGGGAGGATGGTTTGGGCCTGGTTTCTTGGGCTGCTGATGGGCCGGATCTTGTTTCTGGTGGGCTCCGAAAATTCACAAGGTTGAAGTGGGTTTGGGTTATGTGTGGGTTATAGGTTGATAATGGGTTTCAAGTGTGTGTGTTAAAAATATATATATATATATATATATATATATATGTATAATCTGAATTTTTTTTTATTGCTAAAAATATTATTATTATTATTATTATTATTATTATTATTATTATTATTATTATTATTATTATTATTATTATTATTATATAAAAAAATAGAAATATAAAGAAAAAGTGACGGATGTCACAGTTTTTTTCCCCTTAACCTAGCAGGTGGGCATTGGATAGTTGGGCCTAATATATATAAAAGAACTTAAAATAATTGGGCCCTCTTAGATATTGGGCCCGGGCCCAAAGTCCTCCCTGCACCCCCATTGGGCCGGCCCTGTGTAATTGTGTCCAAAAAAGGTGTGCATCGTCGCTTGGAAGGCTAATCTTGACCGTCTACCTACGGCCGGAGCCCTCGCAAGAAGAAAAATTCATCTCCCTTGTTTGTTGTGCATGTTTTGTGAGGCGCAAGTTGAGACGGTTGAGCATTTGTTCACAGGTTGTCCGATTTCTATGGAGGTATGGCAACAACTCTCTTTGTGGTGCTAGGTACCGAGTACGTACTTCTTTCATGTTCGTGACCTGTTGGTTTTCGCATATTCGGTTCTAGTCGGTGTGCGTCAAGTCGTCAACGAAAGGCTTCTTACGCGGTGATTTTGACAACCTTGTGGAGTATTTGGCGCACCAGAAATGAAGTCATGTTCTGTCAAAAAGCTGCTTTGGTGCAAAGGATTTTTGATGAAATTAAGGTTATCAGCTACTTATGGGTTAAAAATTGGACAAAGATGGCGAACATGTCTTGGGATTCTTGGCGGAGGTTCGATACGGCATAAATGGGATAGCATGAGTGCTCCTGTCTTATTTTGTTGATGGTCTGCTGTTTTGTTATTGTTTTGTTTTCTGTTTTAGTCGGGCCTTTGGTGTCGGTGTACTCGGGTTCCTTTCGTTAGTGTCTTGCTAGCCGTTGAAATAAAGAGTTTTGTTGGCCGTTCAAAAAAAAATTATAGTGATTTATAAATAGAAATCCACGTGTCAACTACTCATATTATGATGAGATCATTTTTCAAAGCCATTACATAACATTGGCTGCAATTACCCAAACAAATCATAAGCATGGTGTTACAAATGCAAATCAAATATACAAATTGCATATACAAAGCCATTAACACCAATACTTGTACAATTCATTAGAACTGCAATAAATAAGGGTTTTACAAAACTTAGGATTAATAGTTGAATGATGCTTAGGGGTCCCAAGCTTCAAACAACAGTCACTATGATATACCTTAAGAATAACCTGGTAAAAATCACTATGGTAAGTATTCAGTCACTGTGATATACCTTAAAAATAATGATGTAGTATTCGAGTTCATTCTTTGAAGCTTGTAGTTTGTTCATTGACATTAATAAACCCGGTATAATATGGACCCCTACGAAAGATAACTAAAAATTAGTTGTAAAAACTTATAAGGATTAATAGTTGAATGATGCTATGATATACCTCACGGCTCACGCCACTACTCCGGTCTTAAGATTGAACTGTAAACATTAACAATCACAAAAATAAATGATAAAATCAGAAAAAATTAACGGGAAGCAAAAAATGTATACCGGAATTAGGTCAAAAGAGCACCTTGATCCACTTCCAAAAATTCGGAATCGAAGAATCTGAGACTCAGATAAGTAAACTCATCGACAAATTAATAAAAAATAAATGGATCAAACAAATTATATTCGAATTAGGGCACATTTGTCGGAATATCCAATAGAAAAAATCAAACAAAATCGTAAAGTTTTTGTTTGAAAGACCATGCTATCAATGCAAGTTCCAGAAAGCATTCATATAACAAACTCAAATAGAAAAACAAATCACATCAGCAACACACAATCAATAAAACTGTTACAAACCAATGATATATGTAGTAAACTAAAATCAATTAGTGCACCAAACTTGATATAATTTTCAAAATTGGTCTTCAAAATTGTGACAATAAGAAAGCAAATCAGATTTTTACCCATATTATGGTTTATGCAGCCTGCATTCTTGAATACCGTGCTAAGAAAGCATATCAGATTTTCAATAGCAACTTAATCAACTAACACCCAAAATGAACTCCTAATCACCTGCTGCACCTGCATTCTCTCCTCTCAAACTGCACATCACTAATATCACCTTAATTCTTGGCAAAATTTCATGATTTTATGAATAAAATTCTTTTTCTGAAAAGTTTATAAGAAAACGTTTGTACCTCTTGTTAACAATCAACTACCCAATTTATTTTCTTGAATGCCCTTCTTGTTCCTATTAGTTTTCAATAAACCTGAATAATTACCAGAAAAACAAATTAATCATTTAATCAATTTAAAGTTAATCAGAAGTATGATGAACTTAAATTTTAAACCTTACCTTGATAACTTAGTGCTTAAATCAGCCCAAATTTTGGTTTTAGCCCTATGTAAAAAGATATGTCAAACCTTCATGAAGTTGGCTGAAACGGATGTAGAAAAAGAAGAGAGAAGAAGTTGATGGGTCGTTCGACTTCATCTTCATTGCAGGAAGGATGGGCCTCGAAAGAGAGATAAGCTTAATTCAAGCACATTCAAACCATAGCTTTGAAGATGGCAGTCATAAATCATCAGAAGTTTTCACATATTTGCCATAACCATCTTCCTCGTCTTCTTCCTTCTGGCCGTTCACCATCTCAACATTACCTCTTGCAACAAACAAAAACAATAAACCAAATCAAATTTAGTATCTGGGAATGAGAGGAAAACGAAGAGAGAGAGAGAGAGAGAGAGAGAGAGAGATAGAGAGAGAAAGAGAGAGAGAGAGAGAGAGAGAGAGAGTATGACAGACAATGGAATTCAAAATTTGAATTTCATCTTGTCTTGTAGAAGCCAAGAAGTAGGCTTGTACTTTAGTCTGGTTGGTTGTGTAAGGATTGTGTTGTGATTAGTAGATACTTTTGATGCGGATCAGGAATCCTGACCGTTGATTTGAGAAGTGAAATTTGGACGGTAGATTGTGAAGGTTTCTGAAAGTGAGATGAGTCACTTTGGGGTGTGCTGTCAAGAGTTATATTTGGGCGGGATAAGGTTTTTGGGAGAATGTGATATTTAAGAGATTATGCACTAAACACTTGTACAAGAAGCTCTCAAGGGTTGTACATTTTTAAAAAGTGGCAAATGACCAAAGTTGCCCATCCTATATCCATATTATATATAGTTGCAGGAAGGATGGGCCTCGAAAGAGCGATAAGCTTAATTCAAGCACATTCAAACCATAGCTTCGAAGATGGCAGTCATAAATCATCAGAAGTTTTCACATATCTGCCATAACCATCTTCCTCGTCTTCTTCCTTCTGGTCGTTCACCATCTCAACATTACCTCCTGCAACAAACAAAAACAATGAACCAAATCAAATTTAGTATCTGGGAATGAGAGGAAAACGAAAAGAGAGAGAGAGAGAGAGAGTATGACAGACCAAGGAATTCAAAATTTGAATTTCATCTTGTCTTGTAGAAGCCAAGAAGTAGGCTTGTACTTTAGTCTGGTTGGTTATGTAAGGATTGTGTTATGATTAGTAGATACTTTTGATGCGGATCAGGAATCCTGACCGTTGATTTGAGAAGTGAAATTTAGACGGTAGATTGTGAAGGTTTCTGAAAAGTGAGATGAGTCACTTTGGGGTGTGCTGTCAAGAGTCATATTTGGGTGGGATAAGGTTTTTGGGAGATTGTGATATTTAAGAGATTATGCACTAAACACTTGTACAAGAAGCTCTCAAGGGTTGTAAAATGTGGCAAATGACCAAAGTTGCCCATCCTATATCCATATTATATATAGTATAGATGATTTTAAGAAATATCATAATTTCAAGTTTAGACACCAAATTATTTTTAATATTTGATGATACAATTTTATATTATTATACATTATAATAAATTTGTTACGACGGGGTAAAGATATACAATATGAAGTCAATAAATAAATCACATTTTCCAAATTAGACGCAAGTTCCAGATTCGGATCCTCCGCAATAATAATATTAATAATAATAATAATAATAATAATAATAATAATAATAAAGAACAAAACGATGGAATACCTCAAGCTTGAAGAGATTCAAGTAGGTGTAGGGATTTTTGGAGTTCATATTGTTATGTTGTGTTTTGAAGATAATAATATCATTGACGGTGAAGAAGATGCAATGCGCAGGTGGTGGCAGGAGAGTGAGAGGGAAATGAGGGATTTTAGGGTTTGTGGGAGGAGAAATATTATATATGATTTTAAAAAAAAATATTTAATTTATTAAAAAATGGAAGAGATAACAATAAAGAAGATAGGAATAGGGTTTTAATTTTTATTAGATTTAATATAATAAAAACGAAAAATTAAAAAAAAATCACCTTATTATGCCACGTGACACATTCAAAGAAGGGTTGAGGCTACCATTGTATTTCACATCAGCAAATATCAATTCTTTTATATATATTTATATTATAGATAACTATCATTATACCTGCCCGCTGGACGTGTTCCTCAACATTCAAACTATGCTTTGCCCCTAGATACTCTGATATTTTGTTTAACTACACCAATTTCAACATAGTAAGTCATTTTATGTGGTTAAAATGAGCAGAAATAATCATGTACTGTTACTTGTTATCAAGCATGCAAATATATAAAAAAAAAATAGGCAGTGAACCTTGAATCCTTGATTATATAGATAAACAACAGTTACCAAGTTGAACCATGAACATGAATGATGAATTAATAATAATTTTACTTACCTTCGCTTCAAGGAATCATTGTATGCAGAAGAATCTTGAACCACTTATTGCCGAGATTAAACAAAAAAAACAATAACTCGATGGTTATAACTATAAGAACACAAAAATATTATGAGATCAAACAAAGCAAAAAATTGCTACGTTGTGGTATGAAGAAAAAAGATTAAAAAACTAACCTTGAATTAAAATTGTTTGAGTCTTCTGGTATGAAGCTGTCTATTTTGTTGGAATAAATATACGTTTGTATATTTATCGATAGCCATTATAATCATTTATATTATGATGATCAATTATTAATATTATCCTAAGCCCAATAACAAATATGTCTTTGATGGGCAGACTATCCTTAGATGGGCCTTATTAGGGTGTCCCCTGGGTATGTATAAATAAGGAGAGATTATTATGAGATTAGGGTTGAGACACATTCATTACACCATTAGTCATCCCCTATCTCTCTCTCTCTCTCAATGTGTTCATAACTCAAAAACACATAAACCATCAGAACTGCATACCCTAAAGGGAACCCAATCAAGATGATGGTGTCTTCCATTACTGAGGTTTCTGAATGATTAAGCATATCAGGTACACATGATTATAATCTTATGTTTATTCCTTATGTTCTTATTAATATAATCAACATGTGGTATCCGAGCAATGTTGATTATATAGTTTCAATCATGTTAAAAAATCCTTTTTTATGATTCTATTCCTTCATAATATTAAAAAATCGTTTCGCAACTGCAAATAATATCAGATTAACTGCGGCGAATAATAATAAATGTGGAGGAATCTTAATGATTCACTATTGTTTAATATTGAAAATAATTGAAAAAAAAAACACCGTGGTGTATATGAATGAGTTATAACCTTTTTTTATAATCATTATTTAAAACGAAGAAAAAGAATTCTTTGTGATTTGAATTTCTTGTTTAACTTATAAGGTAAAGTTGTCATTCATATTATTAATTTTTACTAGAAATTTGAATTGATCGTACCAAATAATAAATCAATTCACGGATGATTTCATAATAAAGGGTATTTTGATGGTGAAATTTTATTAATGATTTTATGTTCTATTATCGAATTCGCTCCATAAATTCAATCGGAGATAATTACGGATTCATGAGATAAAGATCATATTGTTTATGTTAATTTTTTCGGTTGATGTTCTTCAAGAACGTCATAAGAAACCGAAAATTATTATGTTTTGGTTCAAGATTTGATTAAATCTTGTTTTCGATATTTTAGGAAACTTAATCTTCAAGAATTTTGAAATCATGTTGATAAACTCAAAGATTTCAAAATATTATGAAATCTTTGGAGATAATTATTCCTATTTAAAATTGGAAAAAGATACCACTAACTTTATCAGTTTTTAGTTTTCGATAATAATAACTGTTTTTCGGTTTTAAGAATTAATAAATTGAGTTCTCGGATTATCAATTAGTTCCCGAATTCAGGTTATCGTTTTTTTTAAGTTCTCGGTTTAAAGCTTTCGACTAGGTTCACGGACAGGAGTTCTCGGTCAAGGTCTTCATCTTCGAAAACCATAATGTTTTTCGAGAACCCATAATGTTTCCAAGAACCCATATTATTTATCGAGAACTATCATGTATTCGAAAACTAATATTCTTCGAGAACTATTAAAAATCCGAGAACTGTTAAAGTTATCCGAAAACATAAGTTATTTGAGTACTCATAATATATTCGAGAACTCATCAGTATATCGAGAACTAATTCTGATATTCGAGAACTCATCATGACATTCGAGAACTCATTATGATATCTGAGAACTCATTAAGTCTTCGAGTACTCATGATTTATTCGAGATCTCATAAGTTTTCCGAGAACTCATTATTTTTCCGAGAACCCCTTATGCTATTAAAAAAGTCATATAATTTTATTTGAGAACTCAATTCTTTGAGAACCCATTATTTCGAGAACTCATAAGCTAATTCGAGAACTCTTATTTTTCGGGAACTCATAAGATTACTGAGAACCCATTATTTTTTCGGGATCTCTAATTAAATTTACAGTTTTGATAAAACCTAATGTATCAAGTTTATTCAGAACAGTATAAAACCTTGCTTAACTTGCAATAACATTTTGAGGTGTCACTTCTTCCCAAAGGTGATGTGTCACATTAGTTCGTTATAAAGATCTCGTTAAGCATTGTAGCTTGTTCACATAAGTGCCATAAGGTTTCACTTCTGCCCAAAGGTGATGTGTAACAGATTATGTTGGTGAACTGAGCGTATTGCATTAGGACTTTGAATGTCTCACTTCTGCCCAAAGGTGATGGGTTACATTTACTGTCAGCAATTCAATACTTAAATAAATAGCGTATAGCCAAAGCTAGAGCATGTTATTTAAGTAGCTTGTGTTGGTGTTATGATATTATCACGTCTTCATTACAAAATTGATCCTCACAATTAATGATCCTTCATTAATATAATGATCATAATCTAAGTCTCTCTTACATCAATACCCATAACTCGAAACTAATCTCACATTCTTCTATAAATTACTAACTCAACTAAGTAATCCACTCTAATTATCAAAATTAAGAAGAGTTTGCTTAAATTTTGTTCTTATTAAGTTACCTCTTAAGACATGGCATTCCTATGCTCTATCTGATAAAGTATTACAGAATAACATATGAGCATAATAAGTGGAATAAAAATGTCTCTTATGGTAATTAAGAACTTCTTTTATTGATTCTTATAAGGTGAGCTATTAAAGATTCTGAAATTCCTAAGACTAATGTATTATCTATGGAATGAAAGAATATAACGAATTCCTAAGAAGCATGAAATAAATAAATCTAACTTTATGGTTAAATGGATCTGTGAATACATCTTAATATTGAATAACATGCCCATAAATCTAAGGGGTTATACATGGAAATCAATAAATTTCTAGTGCATAATAACTTTTCCATAAGTACGATTATATGCATAATGAATCAACTATAACACTCAGAAGTATCAAAGTAAAATGAGTGTGTTGATAGCAAATTACGTACAGGAAAAGGAACGCATTAAACTAGAAAAGTTAATGTTATTCACCTTACTACCATTAAACCTAAAAGAGGAAGAATAATTACCATAGAGAGGATAATTATAAGGTCTGGAAACAAAATACAAGTACTACTTTCAGCTATAAGTTTCTCCAAAGGGAAAGTCTTACTAAGCAAAACTCTGCCATTAAGAATAGGCATAAGAAATGAGATTACCCATAAGTAAAGAGAACAGTTGGCTAAGATATGTAGTGCCTAATTAAAGATATTTAACTCCATAAATGCTAATGAATTCCAATTAACACATGATGACTGAGTCTAGTTTTATACGTTTCCTTACCAGAATCCAACAAATACTTAAGATGAGAGTTAGTGGCAAAATTAAGGGTCTATTAACCATTAATAACTGATCTTAGTGTTGAAGCTTTATGATACCTTATGATATTCTTGAGATTACTCGGAATTTAGTATCAATACTAAAAGCTACAATTTTTTGATAGTTACAAGGTTTTAATGACCAAACCAAAGCCACTATTAAGTTAAACTCCTATATTGTTTGTTGTCATTATCTGAATAGAAACCTTATGAAATAAAACTAGATGATCCAATAACGTTTTTCACAACTTTGTTATCATGAAAATGAGAATTTAACAAAGGAAAATGAGACCCATGCAATTCATCCATTAAGACCAAAATTTCATGAGAAATCATGACCGGGTCACTAAAGGATGCTTAGCTATCAAATCTCATTCTCAGTGACTTTAAAGCATGTGTTAAACGCCCTAAACATTAAATGGTGAATGGAATAAATGGGTTTCCATCATAAGTCATAACTAATTGACATCAGTGGAGCTTAGATAAATATCTAATTGTATCTATTCTGTTTCCTACCGACCAAAATATTAAAGAAATCAATTCATATATACTTAATGAGACTCCCTCTAAGTATGTTCTTAAAATACCCTATGAAATTTGGACTATAAGGGAAATCAAGTATAAAATATATGAAATATTCTCGTTTACACGCATCGTTAAAAATTATTATGTGGAGATACTAAGAGACCTAAAAGATTAGTGGGAGCATTAGATGTCCTACTTATTGTAACACCCCAACCGATGGCGGAAACATCGGGATGTCACGTATTGATGATTGTTCAGTAGCTCATGGTGAATAATAAGTTTCATAAATGATTTAAATAAATTGCATACAATTGTTCTAGAATTTGTACATCAAATTGAATAAAACTATACACGTATCTTCAAGCATCAATTCAAATCTTCAAGCAAATAGAACCTAAAACATGTTAAGTTGAAAATGTTTTGGGTCAACAAAAGTTGGTGAGAATTACATAGGTTTTGATAATGGAATAAAAATGTTGTGCAATTCATGTGTCATGTCAATCTAGTCCATATGTGAGAACATACTAGAAATAAATCGAGTGCATAATCAACCCTGATGACTGTTATAATATGATACATACCATACGCTCATGGTCCAATTGAATATGTTATACGATAACAAACACCCACGCTACCTTTGTAGGAGGCACGTATCCGGGTGGGATTGTCAGCCCAATAGATCTATCAATGTTTACCGCCGGCTTGTACGGAGCTAATGATTATGCTAGAATGGTGCTTACTCTAATCATGCTCAAGACATAATGCAACATAGAAAACACATAGACACATTGATGATTGAATTGCATAAATGATGTTGTAACATGTTTCACCCCAAAAATGGTGATAAATAGAAAAGGGGCTATGTAAAACTCACCTTGGTAAAATGTTATATCTGTTGAGAAAATTGTGTTGACCAAATGTATCAAGTATCACCCTAAAATGAGGTAATAAATATGTTTAAGTCTATCGAGTCTACAAATGTATATGTTCTAGGGCTTCGAATTGGGGATAAACGCTCGTTTGATTATTATTAAAAATATTCGCCAATTGAGAGAAATTTAGTAAATAAATAACCAAAAATCTTTTTATGAAATTTAAATTTAAGATGGTCACAAGAATGTGTTTAAAGTATAAAAATAATTTTTGTGAAATTATTTTCTTTAAAATAGATTATTTAATCTATTTATAACAAATTGTCAAAATCTAACTTTAATATTTAAAAATATTAAAATTAAATAATTTTTAGTTTAAAATTCATACTTCTGTTCTAAATATATAAAAATAAATTGTATAAAATTTTGGTGCAAAAATAATAAAAATTGAATTTATTATGATTTAATTATGATTAAATCTAACAAAAATTCATTAAAAATATAAAATAAATGATTTTACTGAATTAAAAATTATTTCAGTAAAGTTCAACTTTATAAAAAGTCAGGATAATTTTTGGAGAATTTAATAAAATTGTTTTGATATATAAATGGATTTTTATAAATATAATAGTATAAAATTGATTTAATTATTATAAATATTAAATAAATGAATTTCTGAAAAATAAAAATTGTAAATAAAACTTTTATCTCAGATTAAACAAATATAATTTTTTTAGAATTTATAAAATAGTTTTAATATTTAAAAACGAATTTATAAGATTAAAATGTATTATATATAATGAATTGATTTGTTTGTTAAAATGAAAAAGAGCAAAAAGAATGCCATGGGCCGGAATCGAACCCAGGTGACTAAGGTATACAACATCAGACGTAACCAACTGATCCACAGATCAGTTGGTTGACAATCTTTGATTAAAATTGATTATAAGGGGTTACGTAAAAGTTGTTCTTCCCCAATTACACTATTTCGAGCCCTAGATTCTGCAATTGGGCAATCCACACAACTTTAACCCAATTAATCATAGGGTTTCTGTTGTGTGGGTGCCGATCAATGAAACCCATATCAAAAATAACACTTACAATGACGAATTGAACACGATAGACAGTCAACTCAAAAAGTCAACATGCGATCAAAATCAATGAACAGAGAATTAAACTGAAGAATTGGGGATTGAGAGAAGGATAATGGCGAGTTGTGAACGCTATGGAATGATCAATTTATAATGTTAAGGGTCGGGTGTTCGAATTGGAAATGTTTGACCGAGTTAATAAGTTTTGACGTGTCAAGGACTCCAATTTGGTAAGGATTGATGTGAATTGGTTGTGTGTTTGACTTGATGAGGGCCGATAATCAAGTTTCCAAATCAATCCCTTGATTATTACACGTTTAAACGAGCTAATTAAATGGGTCAAAAGAGAAAGAAATAAAAAATATATATATATATATATATATAAACAATGTCTGCTGTTTGCTGCTGCACACTGTTAAGGAAAAGGAAGAAGGAGAAAGGAGGCTGGGGTTATATGCAATTTAGGTTGGGTTTAAATCAACTAAGTGGTGTAGCCCAGGTGGTGTTACGTGTGGTGTTGAGTCTGAAAGGACCCCGGTTCGAGCCTCAGTGGGAACATTCTTTTTTTTTTTTTTGATTAAATAAGGAAGGCAAGGGATGTGAGTTGGGCCAGACTTGGGCCTGCTGTTGGGCCGAGCCTTTGTGTGGGCTTCAGAAGGTTATGGTTGGGTTTGGGCCGAGATTAAAGGAAAGGTGAGTTAATTTGTGGGCTTTAAACAATTCTTATAATTATTATTATTATTATTATTATTATTATTATTATTATTATTATATATATATGTATATAAATATATAAGTTGTGTGGTCGGGCAATAAAACTTAGGCATAATATGGAAATAATATACGTTTTTATAATTGAAAATTTGGCGATGTTACACTTATGACTTGCAAAAGTTAACAAGGTGGGGGGAACGAAAATTTGATCTATCCTCAAATTACACCTCTTGCACTGTACAACGCTCTATCACAACTTGTCTCCTTAGCATTTAACGTACTCCTAACCAAATTTTGTGGATGCCTAAATATGGGCGAACTTAGATTTCTTACTAAAGTAATCCTCATCAAGAGAAACGACAATAAACATCATTAGGTTGTTTTCTCTATTAAAATCTATGGATCTTCCAAATGTTAGATCTTAAGCATGCTGAATTCATTAAGATCTCTAAGGTAAGTGGGAGCAGTAAAAGTACTTATTATGACTTTTCGGAAGTACAAGATGCGGGGGAGAGACTCGTTAAAATTCGAGAACCATTAAGTTTAACTCTGAATTAACTTCGATTATTCCTCTTGTACACCTTACTGCACCAACCCTTACACACTTAGAAACGAATTTTGCTCCTTATATACCTGAAAATATAAACACCTAACTAAAGTTAAGTTTGTATCATAATAAACCTAATGTTCAACTCAGGAGGTCATCTGGGTCTAAAAGCCCATTAAATTTGATGATTATGTAACCTTCCTGACTAACACAAAAAAAAAATGGATGTTTGGAAAGTTTACTAATCCTACCTCTTCTAATTAAATCATAAGTATCAATCAATCTTCTAAATGGAATAAAGCTACTATTAGCATAACTCATTGCATAATTTAGAATAACGTTTGGGATTTGGTTGAATAACCTAAAGGTATTCATAATTAAACCAGATCCGAATGGGAACGTTGTAAGATAAGATTGATTGTAAAAGATTATACTCAAGGAGGGATTAGATTATCAAAGAATCTTCTTATCTGTATTACAAAAGATTTCTTTGAGGATCATTACCGTCCTAGTAGCTCATAATGACTAAGAGCCACATTAGATGGACATTAAGACAACTTTCCATAACAATGACCTACATGTTTGTTAAGCAACCTGAAAGTTCTAAACTGAAGGTTAAGAACACTTAGTTTGTAAGTCAATAATATCCATGTATGGGTTGATGCAAGCATAAAATGTGTTTGAATCATAAATAAATTCTCTTCATCAAGAACTAAGTGGATTAAAGAACCTACCTCAAGATGAGTGGGAGCAACTAATGAAAACTTGTCCTTACATATATGACGTTTGTCTTGACAAGTATATGTTACCTAAGTCAAAGCATTGTTCATGCATAATTTTCACATGATGAATATCGGGGATTCCTCTTACGTGATAGGAATCAAAATACATCGAGATAGACCCAACGGGATATTAATTTTATCCCATAAGTTTTACTCTAATCGGGTCCTTAAGTATGTAACATACAATATTGCTCTCTTTTAGAGGATAATAGGATAATTTGAGATTATCACCTTATGCTTCATTAATTAGAAGACTGATGTAAATTTAAATCTATGCTTGTTTATGATATTGTTCATATTTCTTGATACTAGACTTGTCTAGATTGATGAAAAGCATCTAATGGAACATTACAATATCTTTAAGAAACAAGAAACTATAATCAAAAGAAGAGAGAACCTAAAGTGATTGACTACTTTTACTCTAACGTTGTTATATTCAAAGGAAACCAAGTGTCAATTTTGGGGTATATCGTAACGTAGCAGACATAACTATCTTATGGAGGAGTCATAAGGAACTGTAACAGCAACCTAAGTTATCATGACATAATGTGTTGCTGATCAAAATAGAATGGTCATTAAATGTTGTTGGTAAATTTATCAGATGACTCATAACTTATTAACTCCATATAAATACTAAGTTGAAGACTTACTGTGATAAAGTCGGCTGCCCTAATTTCTCGAACAGTAACAGTTTGAGAGGAGCTGCATTAGAGTTCGATACGAAATTATTGTTCGCTTATGATTAAGAACAAATAGAGGAAATCAGAATTTTGTATCGAATGAATTCATGATATGCTTATGGATCCAATAACTAAAGGTCTATTACCCATAAGTCTCACTAAGGGCCAACTAAGAGAAAAGGGTATTACTAATGACCATGTACAACTACATATCGTACTATGAATGATTTATGACTAATGATTAATTTTCCTCATTATGATTTGTTTGTCTATTAGTATGCTAAGCTAGCATAATGGCATAAAGACAATAATATAACAAATCAACTAAGGGCATAACGTTAATTGATCCTAATGTTAAGTTTTAAATTTGGGCGTAGTATGATTAATGGGGGTCCTAAGTCGAATAAAGACTTAACGGCTGTATTTCTCTGCTACATTTTGGGTTTAGAACTAAAATGAGTATTAATCTCTGCAGACTTACGTAATACTCATAATAAATGATTACTCGGCTAATGTGACATCCGTCACCTTCGACTTTCAATTAATTTACAAAAAAAAAGTTCCGCAAATATTTTCATTTTAGTCCTTCCAACATTTCTTGTAATTGTTGTCGTTTCCAAATTTAATAAAATTTGCATGTATTTTGGATCTCGATCTCGATTTAATCTAACACGTAAGTTGTGACGTTATTCGGAAAAAAAAATATATATCCTAAAAAAATTCAAGTTTATAAAAGTTTTAAGTTTGATTAATTAACTTGGTTGGTTGTTATAATAAGAAAACTAATTAGAAAAACATTAAAACTAACTAAGGTTAAATGAGAGGGGCCAATCTTGTCAAGTTTGAAAGTTTAAAAAAAAAAAACTCCTTTGCTGCTGTGTCACGAAATTCCGGCCAAAGAAATTTCCGACCGCCGGATTTTTGTTCCGGCGAAGATCCAAAACGCATTTTTATACATGTTTCGATGCTTTTATGGTTCCAAACGTTTTCTCCACCAATAATTATCACAGTACAACCATTTATTTGGCTTAATGATGAGTTTAAAGGCGTTAAATCGTGGGTTTATTAGAGTAACCGGCGAGTTTTAATAATCGGCCTTAAACGCGTTTTTAATCGTGTATAAATACCTAGATAATTGTAGATGGTTGCTGCACCATTACACAATAAAACCCACTACAAATTTCATACAAAATCGTCCAGAAATCCTCCCTAAATCGCGTTTTTTGGCGAGAAAAGAAGCTTCAATCGTGGTCCTAAAAACGAGTTGTAAGTGTTTAATCTTGCTTGTTTTATCTTAGTCGAGCCTTGTAGGATAAAACCCCCTTATTACAAAGCTTCAAACATACTTGAATCGGGTTAATTAAACAATGGTTGAGGTTAGGGTTCTTGGGCTAGATAATTGGGGAAGAAGAAGATGTTGTGTTTTTATATAAATAAAATTTGGGTTAGATAAAATCAACAAAATGAGACTTGGCCTAGTGGTTGGGTCTGTTGGTTTGGAGCCTGAGGACCCGGGTTCGAGACCCTCTCACCACGAATTTTGTTATTTTTTTTATGGAGATTATTTTAGGTAATATTCATATATATATATATATATAAATATATAAATACTTCTTTTTCCTTATAATATTCATAATAAATCCATTATCTATCCAAAAATTATGAAAATTTAGACATAACATCTTGACATCTAAAATAAGATTTCCACACTTTTATTTTCCAGAAAATGTCTCAATTTTATATTTTTATTAAATTTAATCGTTTTAATCATAATTAAATGATTAAAAATTCATTTTAAGAGATTTTAACCTCAAATTTTCTGGACATTTATTTCTATGAATAATAAACTGTAATAAAATATAATTTCTTATAAAATGATTATTTTTGTTATTTTTACTAATTTTAATCATTAAAACATCATTTAAATTCATTAAAAATGTTTTAAATGCAAATAAATTAAAAGAAATTATGGAAATATTATTTTAGTATTCCACATCATAAAATAATTATTTCTCATAATAATATCACTTTGGGATTATACCTTGTATTCAGTGGCGAAGCTTGGTTCGCCAATTGGCGGGGGCCGGACTTAATTTTTTTCTGTCGGTAGTGGCAAATCGGCGGGGGCCGGACTCAACCCGGACTAAATTTACCTACGAAAAGCACAAATTTTTGTTACTGCGCAAAAAAACAGGGGGGGCCAGGGCCACTCCTGGCCCTCAAAATACTTCGTCCCTGCTTGTATTATTCATGCTATTTATAATTAAATTAGATATAATAATAAATTGTTTAATTAAATATAAATCATTAACTTTATTTCAAGGTTATTTTTCTATAAAATGGGATTTATATCTATATGTGAAACACATAAGAGTTTTAGTCATTTATTAAATCGTAAACATATTTATTTCAAAAAAACTGTCGTTCAAATTATTACTAGAAATTTCATCTTCCCTAATACGAGTCTAGCAAGCCCTAAATGCCTTAGATGATTCGTCGTCTTAGATTTTTTTTTTAAGTTATTTTCCTCATTTAGTATTTTTATATATAGGTTGAATTCTTCGGAATTCTTAAGCCTTTACGACGAACTTTCTCGGAATTTATATTTAGCGAACTGTGAGTATATCTTTCCCCTTTTTACTGTTTTACTCTTTTGGGGTGATTCATGTACTATTATTATTAAACTTATGTATACTCTTTACAACGCAATGTGCTCATTGATATGTTTTGTGTGAATTGTATGAACAAATTTGTCAAAGTCATTAACCTTTGGGCCGCACCTAACAATGAGTAGTACTACGAATTATATCCCTTGGTTACTTACGTGAACGAGTTAAGTCCTTGGTCATTGTTATGGTTTTTCTTGAACGATGGGTGAACGATTATTGAACGATGGGAGGCTTGATTTTGACCCTTTTACATATTACAGTATCATAGCACATAAATTGCAAATTACTGGTTGAACGAAAATGGATATACTCACCAATGCATTATATGTGTTGACAAATTATTTTGTACATGTTTCAGGTGAAGTTTGATCTTGCATGCTTTTCACGCTTAGGCTGGACCTAGTGCTTAAATAAAAGTTGAACGTTTATTATTTATGTTTGAGATTTATATTAAGACTCTTTGTATTTCGTTTTGAACAATGGAAGTTATTTGCTATTAATATTTACAATTTAGTCCATGTGCTATTGAACAATCGTCACTACGTGACACCTCGATTTTTCCGCCATCGGTTGGGGTGTTACAGATTGGTATCAGAGCCATGGTTATAGGGAATTAGGTTATTAGTAAATGCTTTTGACCTAGACTATAACTAAGCTACCCATTATATGCTTTCTTTTATCCTCATATTTCTTTAGATATATTTTTCTCCTTTTACTTTTCATTATATTCGAGGAAGATTTTATTCTACCAATGGAACGAAAACACCAAATTAGGAGTGATATCCATACCTTGGTGAATAGTTTCACTCTTTATATGATTTAGTTATTTATTTATTTATCTTGGAATATTTTCCTTTCGAGATAGGAGACGTCCAAATCTCAAGGAATCTATCCCTCCAAAAGAAACTTACTCACTAAGCTAGGAGTGATATCCTTATCTTAGTGACCAGTTTCACTCCATCATATTTTTACTATTTGGAAGTATATCTTTGAGTTAGGAGTGAAATCCACATCTCAAGGATATATGTATTTCCACATTTCAAGATCCGCTAAAGTTTTGGAAATTATTTGTGACGGGGCACGTGCAATCTGGAAGGGTGAGAGCCTGTATTCTAAGTTTTCTGTCTAGGTTGGTAATTCGCATAAATCCCAATCAGACGAGGGACCCGTTTACCTACCTGGGAATTCTCGGGATGAGCATTCACTTATAGGCTAAAGTACGCCCCCACAAGTCACTAATAATATTTCAATTACTTTAGTCAGTCAACAGTTTCTTTGGAAACACTCCTATATCTCGTTTTATACTTGGTATTGTTTTTCATTTGAAGTTTTATCACGATTTTCTTTATGATGTTCATAATTTTTCTTAAGTCAATTTATAATTACTATATCTCATGTTATGTGTTACTTGTCTTGATATAAACTATGGCATTTCCAAGATTTTTGGAATCAAATCTCATAATTATTGTTCACTTTTGTAGATGTCTGATCGCGAATCTCGTAAGAGAGCCTCGAAGCGTCAGGCTAAACTGAAATCTGATCAGCGTATCGCGACCATGCTCAATGACAAGTTGGAAACACTTGTTCCTAACATCATTAATGCTATTATTCCAAACCTTAACCTGAACGGTAGCTCGAATGGGAACTCTAACGGGAATACAAGTGGAAACGGTGGGGCTAGTGAGAATAAGTGCACGTTCAAGCACTTCAACTCCTGCCATCCCAACAAGTTTAATGGCACTGAGGGAGCCACTGGATTACTTGAATGGTTCGAAAGTATGGAGAATACATTCATTAATAGCGACTGTCCAGCCAACTTACGTGTTCGTCATGCCACGGGTGTTCTTCAAAAGAGAGCGCTTACTTGGTGAAATGGTGAAAAACATGCTCAAGGGACGGAAGCTGCTTTAGCTATGTCTTGGGATGATTTCAAAATCGCCATGACTACTGAGTTCTGTCCTCGTAGTGAGATGAAGAAATTGGAGGATGAGTTCTATCACCTCAAGCAGGATAGTGGAAACAATGTTCCCTAAAACAACCGTTACCACGAGTTAAGCTTACTGATTCCTCGTATGGTAACCCCGGTATCTTTGGCTATTGAGAAGTATATTGAGGGACTGCCACCTCAGATACATGATTCGGTTATGGGAAGTAAACCTGCTACTGTAGAGGATGCCATTCGTCTCGCAGCGTCTCTTACTGACAAGCATGTCAAGGATGGTACTCTAACTCGTAAGGGTACTAAAAGGCCTACTGAAACCATTTCAAACCCTGCTATCACTGAACCTTCCCAAGAAAACTCTGCCTCTGCCTCTAGTTCCAATAAGAAACGAAAAGGTGGAAACCAAAACTATGCTGTTGTTGCACCTCTTAAACAGGTTCCTGTTGCAAACCCACCTGCTGCACCCCAAACTCAAAAGGTTCAAGAGAACTATGCAGGTGTGCACCCTAAGTGCACCACATGCAACTCTCACCACCCTACCAACCGACCCTGCTGGAAATGTGACACGTGTGGTCGACTGGGTCATACCACCCCTTTCTGTCGTATTGTTAATCGACCCGTGAATAACCCACAGACTGCTACCCAAAACCAGGGAGTTGGTCAACCCAGAGTTTGTTACGCTTGTGGTGATCCCGACCATATGCTAAATAGATGCCCTCATCTCACGGCTTTTATCCAGACCCGTCAACACAACCCAGCAGCCCCGGCAGTTCCAGCAATTCAAGCAGCTCCAGTTCATGGTCGTGCTTTCAACATCAATGCTAACCAAGATCAAGCTATCAACGACGTTGTCAATGGTACATTTCTTATTACTAACTTATATGCTTCGATTTTGTTTGATACCGGTGTGGATAGGAGTTTGGTCTCGTTAGAAGTTGAACCCTTGCTCGCTCGTAGTTGCCCTCACCTTACCCATCCTTTTACTGTGGAGGTTGCTAACGGCAATCTTATTCTTATAAAATTTATGCTCCATAATTGCACGTTGAACTTATACGATTATGATTTTTATGTAGATCTTATATCTGTAATTAGGAATATTATGAATCGAGTATGTAAACCTTTCTTGAACCAATGCGTAAGTGTTTTTTTTTTCTTCGTCGATAACATACTCATATATTCCAAAACCAGAAATCTTCACTTGAAAGAAATTTCGAGACGAAATTTTCTAAAGTAGGGGAGACTGTGACATCCGTCACCTTCGACTTTCAATTAATTTACAAAAAAAAAAGTTCCCCAAATATTTTCATTTTAGTCCTTCCAACATTTCTTGTAATTGTTGTCGTTTCCAAATTTAATAAAATTTGCATGTATTTTGGATCTCGATCTCGATTTAATCTAACACGTAAGTTGTGACGTTATTCGGAAAAAAAAATATATATCCTAAAAAAATTCAAGTTTATAAAAGTTTTAAGTTTGATTAATTAACTTGGTTGGTTGTTATATTAAGAAAACTAATTAGAAAAACATTAAAACTAACTAAGGTTAAATGAGAGGGGCCAATCTTGTCAAGTTTGAAAGTTTAAAAAAAAACACTCCTTTGCTGCTGTGTCATGAAATTCCGGCCAAAGAAATTTCCGACCGCCGGATTTTTGTTCCGGCGAAGATCCAAAACGCATTTTTATACATGTTTCGATGCTTTTATGGTTCCAAACGCTTTCTCCACCAATAATTATCGCAGTACAACCATTTATTTGGCTTAATGATGAGTTTAAAGGCGTTAAATCGTGGGTTTATTAGAGTAACCGGCGAGTTTTAATAATCGGCCTTAAACGCGTTTTTAATCGTGTATAAATACCTAGATAATTGTAGATGATTGCTGCACCATTACACAATAAAACCCACTACAAATTTCATACAAAATCGTCCAGAAATCCTCCCTAAATCGTGTTTTTTGGCGAGAAAAGAAGATTCAATCGTGGTCCTAAAAACGAGTTGTAAGTGTTTAATCTTGCTTGTTTTATCTTAGTCGAGCCTTGTAGGATAAAACCCCCTTATTACAAAGCTTCAAACATATTTGAATCGGGTTAATTAAACAATGGTTGAGGTTAGGGTTCTTGGGCTAGATAATTGAGGAAGAAGAAGATGTTGTGTTTTTATATAAATAAAATTTGGGTTAGATAAAATCAACAAAATGAGACTTGGCCTAGTGGTTGGGTCTGTTGGTTTGGAGCCTGAGGACCCGGGTTCGAGACCCTCTCACCACGAATTTTGTTATTTTTTTTATGGAGATTATTTTAGGTAATATTCATATATATATAAATATATAAATACTTCTTTTTCCTTATAATATTCATAATAAATCCATTATCTATCCAAAAATTATGAAAATTTAGACATAACATCTTGACATCTAAAATAAGATTTCCACACTTTTATTTTCCGGAAAATGTCTCAATTTTATATTTTTATTAAATTTAATCGTTTTAATCATAATTAAATGATTAAAAATTCATTTTAAGATATTTTAACCTCAAATTTTCTGGACATTTATTTCTATGAATAATAAACTGTAATAAAATATAATTTCTTATAAAATGATTATTTTTGTTATTTTTACTAATTTTAATCATTAAAACATCATTTAAATTCATTAAAAATGTTTTAAATGCAAATAAATTAAAAGAAATTATGGAAATATTATTTTAGTATTCCACATCATAAAATAATTATTTCTCATAATAATATCACTTTGGGATTATACCTTGTATTATTCATGCTATTTATAATTAAATTAGATATAATAATAAATTGTTTAATTAAAGATAAATCATTAACTTTATTTCAAGGTTATTTTTCTATAAAATGGGATTTATATCTATATGTGAAACACATAAGAGTTTTAGTCATTTATTAAATCGTAAACATATTTATTTCAAAAAAACTGTCGTTCAAATTATTACTAGAAATTTCATCTTCCCTAATACGAGTCTAGCAAGCCCTAAATGCCTTAGATGATTCGTCGTCTTAGATTTTTTTTTTTAAGTTATTTTCCTCATTTAGTATTTTTATATATAGGTTGAATTCTTCGGAATTCTTAAGCCTTTACGACGAACTTTCTCGGAATTTATATTTAGCGAACTGTGAGTATATCTTTCCCCTTTTTACTGTTTTACTCTTTTGGGGTGATTCATGTACTATTATTATTAAACTTATGTATACTCTTTACAACGCAATGTGCTCATTGATATGTTTTGTGTGAATTGTATGAACGATTTTGTCAAAGTCATTAACCTTTGGGCCGCACCTAACAATGAGTAGTACTACGAATTATATCCCTTGGTTACTTACGTGAACGAGTTAAGTCCTTGGTCATTGTTATGGTTTTTCTTGAACGATGGGTGAACGATTATTGAACGATGGGAGGCTTGATTTTGACCCTTTTACATATTACAGTATCATAGCACATAAATTGCAAATTACTGGTTGAACGAAAATGGATATACTCACCAATGCATTATATGTGTTGACAAATTATTTTGTACATGTTTCAGGTGAAGTTTGATCTTGCATGCTTTTCACGCTTAGGCTGGACCTAGTGCTTAAATAAAAGTTGAACGTTTATTATTTATGTTTGAGATTTATATTAAGACTCTTTGTATTTCGTTTTGAACAATGGAAGTTATTTGCTATTAATATTTACAATTTAGTCCATGTGCTATTGAACAATCGTCACTACGTGACACCTCGATGTTTCCGCCATCGGTTGGGGTGTTACAGCTAAGTGGGAGAATGTTGGAATAAATATACGTAACGTTTGTATATTTATCGATAGCCATTATAATCATTTATATTATGATGATCAATTATTAATATTATCCTAAGCCCAATAACAGATATGTCTTTGATGGGCGGACTATCATTAGATGGGCCTTATTAGGGTCTCCCCTGGGTATGTATAAATAAGGAGAGATTATTATGAGATTAGGGTTGAGACACATTCATAACACCATTAGTCATCCTCTATCTTTCTCTCTCTCTCAATGTGTTCATAACTCAAGAACACATAAACCATCAGAACTGCATACCCTAAAGGGAACCCAATCAAGATGATGGTGTCTTCCATTACTAAGGTTCTTGAATGATTAAGCATATCAGGTACACATGATTATAATCTTATGTTTATTCCTTTTGTTCTTATTAATATAATCAACATATTTATTTTTAGGTGAATCTATTTGAACCGGCAATTTATGGGATTAAATACGGATCCAAAATTGATGATAAAGAACAGATTTGAAGTCGAATAAGTAACCGGCAAATGATGTTCTTTTAACCTCTAGCTCCGGTGACCAAATTGATCGCCAGATGATGAATTGTCCATTAATGGATTCGTAGCAATGATCGGAGAGTGAAAAGAAAAAAGAGGAGAAGAAAAGTGGTGGATTCTTTACAATTGCTCTTTTTGAAAGTATGAACTTATATACATATAAGTGAAGCGGAACCGATGAAACCACTGAAAAGGTTAATAAAACCTAAAAACTGTGGGAACGTGGGGAGATACAAGGTAAGTAATTGTAGGGGAGGGAACTGGAATCATGGGACAGTACGTGGGGGAGAATTTTCAGGAGCAAAAGCGCATAAAAATAGGACTTCTTAACTGGCGTTGAAAACATAAAATCGCCAAATTTTTTCCCTTTGGACGGCTCAGATCAATGTAACAAATAACTGAATAAGTTATTGTTGCCAGGATCACTCTAAATTACAGTTTTTGTTATGTTAACTGATGGTTTTCTTGCGGTGAACAATAGTATAATGGTTAATAAATTAAAAACAAAAAAACAAAAACAAACCCTTGAAAAAGGATCTAGATTCCGGTGGCCACCCCCCACACATACACACGTGGGCTGGTGTTCTTGAACATAATCTCTTTGTTGTATCTTTACTCTCAAAGGTCCCCACGAATACATCCTTACTTGGCATCTTTATAATGCTTTAGATATGGCACCCCATCCCCTATCTATATAAATAACCGTCAGCATGTCCATCTTGAATATCTTCAATTATCATTTTTATAGATTATACATATCATAATCTATTTTATTATGTCCGGTGTTTGGGTATTCAAGAATGGCGTTGTTCGGCTTTTGGATGACCCTACCCTCCATGGGGCAAGTCGTCGTAAGGTACTAGTTCACATAGCTACCAACCAAGTCATCACTTCGTATGAGGTGCTTGAAGGAATGCTTTTATCTATAGGATGGCAAAGGTACTATGATGATCCTGACTTGCTTCAGTTTCATAAAAGCACTACGGTTCACCTCATCTCTCTTCCGAAGGACTTCAAAAAGATTAGATCCATGCATTTGTATGATATCGTGGTCAAGGTTCGCTCTAATGTATTTGAAGTAAGAGACATCTAGCTAGATGCTCCATGACTAGTATATAGCCATTAATTAGCAATTAATCTCACTTTAGGTATATGGCTATTTACTAATTATGCCTTTTGTATTTACGTGGTCTGAATAAAGAGAGTGAAAGTATGTGAAGTTGTTCATAGTTTGATATATAAGTTTGTGAGGTTCAATGCAACCTAAGTATGTGTGATGTTTGTTGTTTGATGTAAGTGTAAATCAAGGCCGGCTCAACCTTTGTGGGGGCCTAAAGCAAATACTAAAATGGGGTCCTTTTGCGAAACTAGAAAAAACAAAATAAAATGTGAAGATAACAATAGTCGAAAGATTAGACCTATTTGCATGATAAATACAATAAATAAGACATATAAATCATAGAGATTAAGCTAGAAGTCTTTTCTTACAAAACAATACCATATATATATATATATATATATATATATATATATAGGCTTAGGATCATGTACAAAACCTATTATTTGTGAGAAGGGTGAGAAGCAATATGGGGGTGACACATGGCATGCGAAAATATTAATTAGAAGGGTATCAAAGTAATTTGCATTCTAATCTTATTTTTAGAGATAATTGTGATAATAATGTTTGTTATTAATTAAGAGATTTTTTAGGATATTATTATGACCTTTCAAACAAATTGTTTTGCAACCTACCAATTCACTTTGTCAGATTCAAAACGAAAGAAAAAAATTCCGATTTCTATTTTTTTATTTTTTCGAGTTTGTTTCATGGTGTTTTGTAGTTGAGATGGATAATTCTATGTATAATACGTTGGTCGACATGCTTCAAGTTTCGCAGGTATAGAATACACATACAGATCAACATGGTGTTTTAATAATCAACGTGTGGTGTTTTAAATTTAAGGCAGATTTGATATTTTTTACACAATGTTTGGTGTTTTTATTATATTCATGTAAAAGGTGTTAATCTTACATGGTGTTTTATCATTTACAAAATTTTATAGTGTACAAAAATAAAATTAACCTATATGATCATATGAAGATAAAACACATAAATATGAATATATAACACCACACTGTAATACACCACCAAGTAAAACATGCATTCGAATATTAAACACCATGACTTGAAGATAAAACACATTACGTCCAGTGACAAAACACGTGAAAGGTTCCTTTCCGTGAGAACTTCATATCTGTTGAAAAGGCTGAATATATGTCATCACAATATATTTTTCTTGTTGCTTCATATGTAGGATTTCATTCACTGGTGGAAGATAAAAGATTGTTTCTTTTCAAAATGAATGAGTTAATTTAATTAACATTGCAATAAAGGAATGGTTGAAAAAATTCGTGAGAGGGGAGAGAGAGAAAGAGAAAGAGAGAGAGTGTGTGTAATTAAGGAATGGTTGTGGAAAAAAAAGGAGTAAATGGTGGGGAGAGGTTAATTAAATGGTGATTTTACTCTTATATCCTTGAAACATCTAATTAATTAATTTAATTATAACACTAATTACCAAAATGCCACTCAGTTATTTCAAACCATTGATTAAGATAATCTAATGGCTATAACACCTTCTCACACTTCTCACAAATATAACACTTTGTACAGGATCCTGACCCTATATATATATATATATATATATATATATATATGTGTAAAAGCGGCCGGTTCAAATACAAAGTAATGAAAACATGCGAAGTGTGCGAAGTGTCACTTTGTACATGATAATTACGTAATGCTTTCATGAACATAAAAAAACATTACGTAATTATCATGTACAAAGTGCATGATAATTACGTAATGCTTTCATGAACATACAAAAAGATTACGTAATTATTATGTACAAAGTGACACTTCGCACACTTCGCACGTTTTTGTCACTTTTCACAAATACTTTTAAAATTTAGAGGCCTTATTGGATTAGGGGCCTAAAGCCCTAGCTTCAAAATACTCCCCTTAAGCCCGGCCCTGGTGTAAATATACATAACATTGTAACAATGGTTTATGATTAAGTTAGTAAGTAATAAAGTTCCTTTTTCACTACAAGTAGTTCATGTTTTTACGCATTGGTGTTTGGGGACTGCTGACGTGGAGCAAGTACGTGATCCTTTAGGATTATAGATTTTGTAAATAACTAAGAGCAACAACACTAAATTGGTCTAAAATTCCAAACGTGCCACATCAAATCCATGTTCTCCAAACTAAACCACTTAAATCAATGTAAGTGTGTGGCCCCCATCTCGCGCAACTGAACCAGCTACGGAAGAGCGACCACCCCACTCCGAACCACGACCTTCAACGCAGCATATCGTCCGCTTTTGTGTTTTGAAAATCCAAACACCTCCAACTCAGCTACGTTGGAGGTGCTCTAATTATCAAGTTGTTCATCTACAAAAGGCCGGCTTTGTAGTTAGGTGATATCAAGAAGTGTAGTAACGTGTTGTTTCTCTCCTGTTAAAACGGTGAGGGTTCTATTCTCATAGTATATTTGTGTATAATTTATAAGTAAATGGGTGTGTAAGTTAAAGATTCTAAAAGTAAGTAAATTCAGCTTGTTCGTCACAAAAGACGATCTTTAATTAGGCATGCAAGGACCACTTTCATGATGGACAAATGTCTCATGCATCTACCTATATTCAATGAAGGTGCTGAATGTTCGGGTCCAAATTAAATATTCATTTCCTTCTATTCAGCACATGACTTATAACGTTGATTGCAAAGCAAAATAAAAAAATAAAAATAGAAAGAAATGAATATTTAATTTGGATATATAAAGTAAAAGAATGACAGCAATATAATTAAAGGGAAAATCACCAATTTGGCTAAGACTTGATCAAACTTACCAAAATAGTCACCTCCCATTCCTTGAGAGAGTCGGCTCACAGGTCCCGAGACGTTTTCGTGAGACTTCGGTGATGGACCACTAGCTGAGCGACACCTCACCCCTCTCCTCACCCGTCTTTGGAGAGACGGTTCCTGAATCTCAAGACGTCTTTGTGAGACCTCGCCTACACACTTCCCAACTCTTTCCCCTCTCTCTCCTCACTTTCTCTATCCTCTCTCTACTCTCTCTCCTCACTTTCTCTATCCTCTCTCTACTCTCTCTACTCACAACAACCTTTCGCATACTCTCTCTCTCTCTCTCTCTCTCTCTCCTCACTTTCTCTCTCCTCTCTCTACTCTCTCTCTCACAACAACCTTCCGCATACTCTCTTTCTCTCTCTCTCCTCTCTCTCTCTCTCTCTCTCTCTCTCTCTCTCTCCTCACAACTGGTTCTTCCTCAGAAGGTAGGAGTTGTCTGAGTCAACTCAACTATGGAAATTATAATAAAAGTAATTATGACAAGCAGCAGTATCAGATCAAGCAAGAGGACAAGTTTTCCCTTCAGGGTTTTGGAGATCAGAGTCAAAGTTTCATCATTGACCATAACTACAGTACTGATCAGAAACCAAAAGACGTAATCATGCCACAAAGATGACGAAGACGTAATCCCGTTATCCGGTGAGCCATTTTGACGGAAAACCCGACCCACCCTCTCACTTTTTCATGGTACCTGTCTGATCATTAATCTGATTATCATTGTGTTATGCAAGCCTCTCGTTTGATGACATTTCACCGAGCAAACACAAGCTGCGGACGTTGTCTGCGGAAGCCTTGCGGAAGGTTGTTGAGAGACAGAGAGAGAGAGAGAGAGAGAGAGAGACTGCGTCGGAGAATGTCCTTGTCAATCTGGAGAAGAGAGAGAGACGTCTGCGGAAGTGAAGGGTGTGGAACATTGTGTGTAAGAGAAGTCACGTGTCGGTGTGTGTGTAAGGAGATAGATATAGAATTAAATGATAAGACGTCTGCGGAAGTGAAGGGTGCGGAACGTTGTGTGTGTGTGTGTGAGAGAGAGAGAGAGAGAGTTGGGAAGTGTGTAGGCGAGGTATCACAAAGACGTCTTGGGATTCGAGTGAGGTGTCGCTCAGTTAGTGGTCCATCACCGAAGTCTCACGAAGACGTCTCGGCACCTGTGAGCCGACTCTCCCAAGAGATGGGAGGTGGCTATTTTGGTAAGTTTGACCATGTCTTGGCCAAATTGGTGATTTTCCCTAAAAAGAAATGTCTTATGGAATTTACAAAAGGGAAAATCACCAAAATGGCCAAAAGACTTGGTCAACTTACCAAAATAGCCGCCTCCCATCTCTTGGGAGAGACCGCTCACAGTTCCCGAGATGTCTTCAAGAGGTTTCCCGTTTAACCAACTACAGCATGACACGTCACCGAAGTCAAATAAAAGCTGCACCTTCTCTTGTCCCTCTCTACTCTCTCTCTCTCTCTCTCTCTCTCTCTCTCTCTTTCTCTCTCTCTCCTCTCTCTTTCTGCACGTTTAATCACACCAACAAATTCAGCTTTATACTCTCTCCTCTCTCTCTCTACTCTCTCTCTCTCCTCTATCTCTCTCTCTACTCTCACACCAATAAATTCAGCTTTACCAATTAATTTCATATAACTCACTACAACAAAAATTGGTTTTTTGTACGCACAAAAGCGTTCTAAAATGGTATTTTATAGGACCTTTATTTAATAGGACCAACGGTTAAAGCGTTTCATGTAAAGGGGTCGTAATAAGTCCCGAAACTGAAAAAGCATCATAATATCTAAAATAAGATTATGATACCAATTTTATGGTCGCATAATATGTCTAAGGACAACCCAAAAAAAAACTCCTAATAAAAACATATTAGGACACTTTTACAATATTTTAATATGTGCTTACCTACTTTTATTATTTTAATACACATACAAGCGTCCTAAAAAATTATTTTATAGGACCCTTATGATGTAACACTATAGGTACTTTAGTACCTAGAAAAGGGTCTTAATATTTCAAATAAGATTATAAAACCAATTTTATGGTCGCATGATGTGTCTATGAACAACCCATATAGCGTACTAAGAAAAGCATATTCAGACACATTTTACAATCTTCTAACAAGTTTAATAGGATAGAATTTCAAAGTCCTAACAAGTCATATGATATAACGCTTTTTTAAACATCCATACACACAATTTTACGATATGGTTATGGAAATCCAAATAATCTTTTTTATTATACAATAAAAGGCCATCAACATATAAAATCTTAATAGTTATTGTGTATATACCGTCAACTAATGAAAGAAATAAAACTTTATTATATTTCAAATAAGCATGTTCATAACAAAAACACTAAAGGTAAATAAGTTATAGCATTATCCAACATAAAGTCTGGTAATATTTAACAAAGAAGTTAAAAGCTATGAAAGAAACAAGTTGCATAGAATCCCGAGTCAGCATGCGTACTCAATCCTTACGGACTACCTACAAATAAACCATCAATGTATAAGCATTATGTTCTAGATTATTAAAATTATTCGTATCACATGTTTAACAAATAAACCATCCATGTATAAATATTAATTTCCAAATATTAAACTTACTCGTATCACAAGTTTAACAAATACATACCAAGAGGAAAGGAAAATGCCATGCAATGGATGTACAAATACAATCTTGAATTGTGGAAAATAACCCATATGGTCTCACGAACTTTTCATCTATTTTACTGGTACTTGAACGTTACCTCACTTCATTCTGGTCCAATCTTTGTACCGTTAACTAGCTCATTTGGGTCCAAGCTCTTCACCCATCCTCTTGCTATAGTCTCGGTAGAGTTAGAATGCTTTTTGAGGAAAACTTCATCTCCGACCTAGATTTTAGTTTTCAACAAACATTTATCATCTCCAACCTAGATTTTAGTACTCAGATGACTAATAGTACAAAAAGATGAGGGTTGTAACCTCCAAATCCTTTGCATACTAAACTGCTTTCAAGCCATCAATATAAGGATGCTTGAAAGTCAACAATGTATGACTTACCACAAATAACTTGAGGAAGCAACTCATTCTCAAATGGCTGAATGGGCCTACGATGCACTTTACCAATGAAAGAAGGTAACTTAAAATAACTATAATAATAGCAATATAGCATAGCAAAGGGAGTGACATTATATATGAAAATATTTGGCAAAGGCTTATATTTTATGGAAGAAAAAAAATAGTTTCTACAAGCCTGCAGCTTAAAAATATAAATCTTGAGAAGGCATGAGACTTTTCAATCAGCTAACATAGACATCTTTGGCATGGTAAGATCAGTAGTTTAACAAATTGCAAAGACTTTGCTGGACACATGGATTCAAAGAATAAACGACAAATTAAATCACTTACCAAGAATATTAGAAAGGTCAAAGAAAACATAGAGGAGAATCTTCAAATCCCCGTGCCGACGTGCCACAGACCCGCCCCCTAATGTTTGAGTTCTTATAACACTTAAAAAGTCCATATTCGCTAGACCTATCGAGCCACATCCACAACCTTGCACCATCGGACATTTTTTTCGGCTAAGCCACCACGACAACCATTAGTTTACGTCGCAACGGTCAGCCCAACCTCGTTAACAAAGGAGAAGATTGCTCTGAGATAACTAACAGGCTACAACTAAAGATGGAAACAACCATCTGAAAAAGAATCAAATAGCATCACAATATCATATCAGAAAAAGCCTATGATAAATTCGCTGAATACACAAGTCCTAACCAGATCTTAGATCATAAACATCCTAATAAACTCATAACATATCTAATTTAACAAACCAAAAGCTTGCTCTGAAAGTAATGGCGTCTTGCCTATTCCGAGAGATACAAGCGCTTCATGTTCTTGTGCTTTGGTTGCTCCAAAAGTGGGTCATAGTATGAGAATTAAACCATAAATTATTTTCTGAACATTATGTTAACTTGAATGAACAATAAATCACCAAATTGTTACCAGATCTTAGCTAAAGAAAGTCCTTAAATCAGCCAAAGTAGCAACAAAAAAAAAACCTCAACATTTTGGAGCAATCAGTGTTTAACGAAGAAGCCATAGCACACCGGCAAGATATGGACGGCCAAACCTGGTTATGATTAACAAGTCAATCTGTCAACAACAGATTTCCACTAATTGTACTTTTCTTTAATAATGATGACCTTCTTGTTTCGGACTTTCAGCAGCCATAGGTTTCAGATGGAGCTGGAACCAACCGTATAGAATGCAAATGCTCCATAGGCATCAGAGATTTTATGACAACCATCTGAAAATAAACAAAAATAGTCAATTGTGTAAAAAAATAAAAAATAAAAAAACTGTGAGGAAAAAGTAAATCTTTGCAGAAAATTACACACAAAAGAGATCAAACCATACAACAATCTAACAATGTTAAGATAAAAAATGAACTTTAATTTGATCTCAGATCCAACTGTGCATAGATATACATACGGCAAAGGCAGAGGTAACTGGAAGCAGAGTAACAGATCCATAAAAATAATTCTGGTGAACAATTACCCCTCTCCTCTTCAGATACAGACATGTATTTAATTCAGCATCATGATACACTACTACCTTGGAATAAAACAAATGTTAATTAACAGATAAGCAGAAACCCATCTGGTGCCCTTGGCACTTTGTTGAAGACATTTAAGAGTTCAAATCTGTTAACCTAGGAAATGAAAAAGCCATGGAATTACCATACTCAAGTAACTATATTTTTCATTTCCATTACCATACGAAGAATATACATTACCCATATTGAAATAAAGATAAAGAACATTTAAAGATTGATTCTGAAACCCTAATGTTAAAAGATTACTTTAAAAAATCGAATCGCAAATCATTTAAAAAAAAACACAAAAAATGTAACAATTGATGTAAAATAAATGTTTGAAGGGAAGATGGAGGCACCAAAATCTAACTCTAGATAGAGAGCAGGAGAGAAGATCAACATTGAAATTACTAAGGTTTTGTGGGAGTCAGAATATGATTTCGGGTTAGAAGCTAGAACCGACCGTCGATGTTAAGAGATAAGGGAATGAACCTTGATGGAGATAGATGGAGATAGATGGAGATTAGTGCGGTTAGAGATGCAGAGAATGAGAGGGTTTGGAGAAGAGGCGGATTGAATTTGTGTGTGTAGGGTTTTTTACGGGTAACTCGGAAGGGTGGGCTGGCGCCTGTTTTTGCGAGGAGGTTTGTGAGAATGACAGTCGGACGCTTATTTGAAGCCTAAGTGGGGTATAGGCAGAGGCCTTGGTTATGGGTTATGTGGCACTCAAGCTACTTTTTTATTATAGAGCTAGACTAAATTGTAGAGGGTTCTAATGTTTAGAGAAGGTTAAACATCACCATCCACCGTGCACCATCACCACCGTCCACCACCCATCGCCTACCACGACCACCACCGTCGACCATCACCCACTGTCTACCATCACATCGTCCAACACCACCACCATCTACTGTAACATTACGCATTAATACTTGTACGTTACAACTATTTGGAATAAAAACATCAAGTTTCATTATTATTATTCGCTTTTAATTATTTTTGTGGCGTATTTGGAACCCTAATACTATATTAATTATATATAATATACATATATATATAAGATTTTATTGTCAAAAAAAATATATGCTTGGGCCGGGAATCGAACCCGCGCCCAAGCCAAGTCACCAACACAACAAACCCAACCACTTAGTCTACTCATACACTTGTTATAAAACCCGGCTTATAATTATTATATCACGTGTTCTAGTTCTTCATAGTTGACTTGGAAAGTCAACTGTGACAACAAATCTACCATAATTAACCATTTTGAACGCGTTCTTAATCCTGGTTTGGTATGATTTCGTGATTTCCGGTCTATTACGCGTCATACATACGTGCAATTATCATTAATTCGTACCAATTATACATGATTACACGTCAATACAATCAATACGAGGTCAACCTTCCAATCGTGCAACCCAAGCCCTATCCCTATAAATTGGACATCACAAACCCTTCCCAACTCGCCGAATACTCTCTCTCAATCACCAATTTCTTGTTTAATTCCTCTGTTCAAGTGTTTTTGGTTCGAAGTTTGACTTACGGGTTGACTGATCAATTCGTATACAATTCGTTTTTGTAAGTGCCCTTTTTCTTGTGGGTTTTGTTATTCGGCATTCACACAACAATAACCCTCTGATTAATTGGGTTATTGTTGTGTGAATCATTCAATAGAAAAAGCTAGGGCTCGTTCGATTATATTTGGGGAAGAACACTATTCAGTACTTGGTCTTAGAATTTAAACAAACTGGAATCAAACACAACCACTGATCTAGATCAAGTGGTTGTGTCTGATGTTGTTAAACGAAGTCACGCGGGTTCGAGTCCCATTCAAACGGGTTTTATCCTTTTCTTTTAATTGTATATAAATCAGATTTGTCTTATACTATATAATTAATTTTAACTATGATTAATCGTTCTCAGGATCCAGACCAGTTGGTCTGGGCTTCTGATTTAAAACCAACGAACCGGCCAAGGGCCCGGGTTCGAACCATGGCATCAACAAAACATTCTTTTTATTTAAACTTATATATATATATATATATTCCCTTGTATTTTTTTAAAAATCATTTTAAAATACTAAAACTCTTTTATAAATTCTACAAAAATTATTTTATGTTAATCTAGTGGAAAAGTTTAACATACAATTTTTAATTTTAAAAATTTTATTTATTTAATATATATAATAAATAATTCATGTTTATTCTATTTTATTTATAAAATTCTATAAAAATATCAAAACAATTTTATAAATTTCCACAAAAATTATTCTGAGTTTTTATAACAATAAACTTTTCTGAAATGATTTTTATTTCTGAAATATCATTTATTTAATATTTTTAATCAATTTTTGTTAGTTTTAATCATAAATAAATCATAATAAATTCATTTTTCAATATTTTTGCACCAAAATTTTATATAAATTATTTCTATTTATTTGGAACAGAAATACAAATTTTAATTTAATAATTCTTTAATTTTAGTATTTTTAAATATTAAAGTTATATTTTGACGATTTGAAATAAATAGATTTAATATTCTATTTTTAAGAAAACAATTTTATAAAAATTATTTTCATACTTAAAACTTATTATTGTGACCATCCTTAAATTAAAATTTACAAAAAGACTTTTGTTTATTTATTTATCAAATTTCTCTTATTTATTAAACATTTTATTTATTAATTAAACGAACACTTATCCCCAATTCGAAACCCTAGAATATATTTGTAGACTAGAAAGACTTAGACATATTTATTACCTTAATTATAGGGTAATACTTGGCATTGTTGGGCAACACATACTCTATTTTCACGAGACATAACATTTTGCTAAGGTGAGTTTTACATAGCCCCTTTTCTATTTATCACCATTTTTGGGGTGAAACATCTTACAACATTCTATATGCAATTCAATCATAAAGTGTCTATGTGTTTTTCTATGTTGCATTATGTCTTAAACATGACTAGGGTAAGCACAATATTCTAGCATAATCATTAACATTGATCAGCCGACGGTATACAATGATAGATCTATTGGACTGACAATCCCACCCGGATACGTGCCTCCTACAAAGGTAGCGTGGGTGATTGTTATCGCATAACATAATCGAGTGAACCATGAGCGTACGGGATGGACCACAATATAACAGTCATAAGGGTTGATTATGCACTCGATTTACTTCTAGTATGTTTTCACATATGGACTAGACTTGCCATGACACTTGAATTGTACAAGTTTTATTCGATTATCAAAACCTATGTAATTTTCACCAACTTTTGTTGACCCAAAAATATTTTCAAAATTAACATGTTTCAGGTAACAATGAAGCTGAGGCTTGAGTATGCATGAGGAATTATCATGAAGTTTTTGTTTGAAGTTATTTGAAGTTGTTGCATTACTTGATATCATGTATTTGAATATCTAGACATTATTTCATTTGAATATTTATGTTATGAATAAATTATTTAAAATTCAATTTATACCATGTGCTACTGAAACAATCATCAATAAGTGACATCCCGATGTTTCCGCCATCGGTTGGGGTGTTACAGATTGGTATCAGAGCCTTGGTTATAGGGAATTAGGTTATTAAAAAATAATCTAGACTATAACCTTAGGGACTTAAACAGTACTTGCTTCTCTTACTTGAAATCCTAATTGCTTCCTTAATCTTATCCCTATCCTATACAACCCTAAGCCTACAAGTGACTACTCTTATTCGTCTGCTGCAATCCTGATCCACCATTAGATTAATAGGACAAAATCCTCAGGTTTAACCTGAACCACCTTGAGATCCCGTCGAAGTTCTAGATTTTAATAACGAACACGTGCAATCTGGAAGGGTGAACGCATGTATTCTGAGTCTTCTGTCTAGGTTGGCATTGCGCATATATCCCAATCAGACGAGGGACCCGGATGCCTACCTGGTAATTCTCGGGATGAGTGTTCACTTATAGGCTAAAGCATGCTTTCATATGTTATTAGAATCTAGAATCTTTGATAAGTCACCGTTTTCGTTTATTCGTTTTAATTAATGAATAAATGATTACATTCCTTATATAACCTCATTCATTTCATTGTGTCTCTTACAGATCATGCCTCCACGTCGCAGCACTCGCCTTAACAGTGGTGACAATCATGATGAAGTGAATAGCAACAACCACGACGCTAACCACAACAATAACAACAATAACAACAGCAACAATGGTGTTGATGCCCAACTGGCTGCGATCATTTCTCAACAAATGGCGCAGCAAATCGCGACTCTGGTTCCTAACTTACTAGCTCAAGTCATCCAGATGAACGGTAACGGTAACGGCAACGGTAATGGAAACGGAAACGGAAATGGAAACCACAACGGGAACGGGAATGGTCTCCCAACCTGCACTCTTAAGCACTTTAATTCCTGTAATCCCCCTAAGTTCAGTGGAGAAGAGGGAGCTAAGGGACTTCTACAATGGTTCGAGGGTATTGAGAATACCTTCATTAATAGTGAGTGCCCCGACAACTTTAAGGTTCGTTACGCCATGAGTGTTCTTCACAAACGAGCACTCACTTGGTGGAATGAGGAAAAGCGCACCCGTGGAGCTGAAGTTGCACTTGCTATGACATGGGATCAAGTCAAGGAGGTTATGAAGGATGAGTTCTGTCCCCGCAATGAGGTTAAGAAGCTAGAAGATGAGTTCCACACCCTTGCTCAAGATAGTGGGGAAAACCTTGCCTACAATACCCGCTTTCACGAGCTTAGCTTATTGTTGCCCCATAAAATCACTCCCCTGCCTGTAGCCATCGAGAAGTATATCGGTGGTCTACCCATGCAAATCCAAGACATAGTGTGGGGAAGGAATCCTGCCACCTTGGAGGAAGCCAAACATCTGGCGGCTACTCTCACTGATAATCATGTGAAGAACGGTACTCTCTTCCGCAAGAACACTAAGAAGACTGCGGCAAAAGACACTCCTCAGCCCGCTATTGAGGTTAAGCCCGAGACCTCAAGCAACAAGAAGCGCAAGGCTAGGAACTACATGGTTGCTACCACCCCACCTGCAGCACAAAACCCAGCCAAGAAGCCATACACCGGACCTCACCCTTTGTGCAACCCTTGCAAATACCATCATCCAGCACAAGTGCCATGTCGTTTTTGCGCTAAGTGTAAAAGGTTTGGTCACCTTGTGAACATCTGCCGAGCTCCTCCTGCTAACGGCCCTGCTGCCCAAAACAACCCAGCCAGAAATGCCCCAGCTCCTAACCAACAAAACAACAGGCCGGCTCATGGTCAGTGCTACGAGTGTGGCAGCCCTGACCACTATATCAATACTTGCCCCAATCGTAACCAAAACCAGAACCAGAACCAGAACCAGAACCAAAACCGCAACCAAAACCAGAACCGCAACCAGAACCAAGGTGCTCGAGGTCGCGCCTATAATCTCAATGCTAACCAGGCCCGTGACAACAACGAGGTGGTGAATGGTACGTTTCTCGTTAATAACCACTATGCATCCATATTATTTGATTCGGGAGCTGATAAGTCATTTGTATCACTAAAGTTTGAACCCTTACTTAACTTACCCCAAACTAACCTAGAGGAACCTTTAGTGGTAGAGGTAGCTAATGGGAAGTCTATCTCGATCGATTCTATTATTCGTAACTGTGTATTGAACCTCGACGAACATACTTTCTCTATCGATCTCATCCCTATGCATCTTGGAAGTTTTGATGTCATAGTAGGCATGGACTGGTTGTCAACCCATCGTGCTGAAATTCTGTGTTTTGAGAAAGTCATTCGCATTCCTTTCGAATCTGGTGAGATTTTGAAGATCTATGGTGAGAAGCCTTGTGGCGAGCTTAAGCTCATGTCTTGTACTACTGCCCAAAAATACTTACGAAAGGGGTATACAACTTTCTTAGCTAACGTGATAGAAAAGAAGGAAAAGGGCAAAAGTATCCAAGACATCCCAATCATTCGGGACTATCCTGAAGTCTTTCCAGAGGATTTACCTGGTTTCCCTCCTGCTCGACAAGTGGAATTTAGGATTGATCTTGTTCCTGGTGCTAATCCTGTCGCCAAAGCTCCTTATCGTCTTGCACCCTCTGAGATGCAAAAACTTGCCAGTCAACTACAAGAACTTTCTGATAAAGGTTTCATTCGCCCGAGTTCTTCTCCATGGGGAGCCCCTGTCTTGTTTGTTAAGAAGAAAGATGGATCTCTCAGGATGTGTATCGACTATCGTGAACTCAACAAACTCACTATCAAGAATCGTTATCCTTTGCCTAGGATTGACGATCTCTTCGATCAACTTCAAGGAGCAACCCACTTCTCGAAGATTGATCTTCGTTCTGGTTATCATCAGCTTAGAGTCCACTATGAAGACATTCCCAAGACAGCCTTTCGTACACGTTATGGTCATTATGAATTCATGGTCATGCCATTTGGATTGACCAACGCTCCCGCAATGTTTATGGATTTAATGAATCGGGTTTGTAGACCCTACCTCGACAAATTCGTGATCGTCTTCATCGATGACATTTTGATTTACTCTAAATCAAAATCCGATCACGAGCAACATCTTCACTCCAAGTTCTCGAAATGTGAATTTTGGGTCTCCTAAAGAAAGAACAAATGTATGCCAAGTTCTCGAAATGTGAATTTTGGCTTAAGGAAGTTCACTTTTTGGGATATGTCATTGATAAGGACGGAATTCATGTTGATCCTGCAAAGATCGGAGCTGTGAAGGATTGGAGTGTTCCTAAAACTCCAACAGAAGTACGTTCCTTCCTTGGTTTGGCTGGTTAACTCACAAGGGTAAACCCTATTAGTGGGGACCAAAGCAAGAGGAAGCATTTGAAACTCTTAAGCTGAAACTCTGTGAAGCTCCTATCCTGTCTCTCCCCGATGGTAATGATGACTTCGTAGTCTATTGTGATGCATCAAACCAAGGTCTTGGTTGTGTTCTCATGCAACGAGGAAAGGTTATTGCTTATGTGTCTAGACAACTCAAGACTCACGAAAAGAATTATACCACCCATGATCTTGAATTGGGCGCTGCCGTCTTTGCTCTTAAGATTTGGAGACACTATCTTTATGGAACCAAATGTGTGGTTTTCACGGACCACAAAAGTCTCCAACACGTCTTCGACCAGAAAAATCTTAACATGAGGCAACGGCGTTGGGTTGAGCTACTTAACGACTATGATTGCGAAATTCGCTACCATCCTGGCAAAGCGAATGTTGTGGCTGACGCACTCAGTCGTAAAGAGCGTATCAAACTTCATTGTGCGAGAGTTCGTACTGATCTTCAGGATCGTATCCTCCAGGATCAACATACTTCAGTCACCCAAGGTAACATGTACGACGAAATGTCTTGTGGTGCTGAGACTCAACTTGAAACCAAACCTGATGGTCTACTCTATTTTCTTAATCGACTTTGGATCCCTGACCGTGATGATCTTCGTACCTTTCTTATGAACAAGGCTCATAAGTCTCGTTATTCTATTCATCCTGGAGCTGACAAGATGTACCAAGATCTTCGTTATTCATATTGGTGGCCTGGTATGAAGAAAGATATTGCTCTTTTCGTTGCAAAATGCCTCACTTGTTCAAAAGTCAAGGCTGAACATCAACGACCATCTGGTATGCTCGAACAACCAGAAATTCATGTATGGAAATGGGAGAGCATAGAAATGGACTTCATCACTAAACTCCCCCGCACACCCAAAGGTTTTGACAGCATTTGGGTAATCGTCAATCGTTTGACCAAGTCAGCCCACTTCTTACCTATTCGTGAGAAGTATTCTGTGGAAAGGTTGGCAAATATGTACGTAAGTGAAATCGTATGTCGTCATGGTATACCTTTGGACATTATCTCTGATCGTGATGGTCGTTTCACCTCTCACTTTTGGGATTCTTTACAAGATGCTTTGGGTACCAAGTTGAACCTGAGTACTGCTTATCACCCTCAAACAGATGGTCAGACTGAACGGACCATCCAGACACTTGAGGATATGCTCAGGGCATGTGTCATCGATTTTGGTGGCGCATGGGATTCTCATCTCCCTTTGGTCGAGTTTTCATACAACAACAGTTATCATGCCAGCATTAATATGGCTCCTTTCGAGGCACTCTATGGTCGTAAATGTCGTTCACCTATCTGTTGGACTGAGGTTGGTGAAGCCCGGATCACTGGACCTGAACTAATCCAGGAAACCACAGACAAAATCCAACTCATTCAGGATAATCTTCTCAAGGCTAGAAGTCGTCAGAAGAGTTATGCGGATAAACGTCGTAAACCCTTGGAATTTCAAGTTGGGGACCTTGTACTTCTTAAGGTATCCCCTTGGAAGGGAGTGATTCGTTTCGGTAGAAAGGAAAAACTAGCTCCTCGATACGTAGGCCCATTCAAACTTCTTGACAGAATTGGAAAAGCAGCTTACAAACTTGATCTTCCACCTGAGCTAAGCAATGTTCACCCAACTTTTCATGTTTCGAATATCAAGAAATGCTTAGCAGATGAGAACCTCCATGTCCCTCTTGAGGATGTGCAAATCGACGAAACTATGCACATTATCGAGAACCCCGTCGAGATCGTTGATAGTGGAGTCAAGAAACTCAAGCACAGTCGCATTCCGATCGTTAAGGTTCGTTGGGAATCTAAACGAGGTCCAGAGTTCACTTGGGAACGTAAAGACCAGATGAAGTCTAAATACCCACATCTTTTTCCACCAGACTCTACAACTCCAACTTCGGGACGAAGTTCCTAAAAGTAGGGGAGACTGTAACATACGCATTAATACTTGTACGTTACAACTATTTGGAATAAAAACGTCAAGTTTCATTATTATTATTCGCTTTTAATTATTTTGTGGCGTATTTGGAACCCTAATACTATATTAATTATATATAATATACATATATATATATAAGATTTTATTGTCAAAAAAAAATATATGCTTGGGCCGGGAATCGAACCCGCGCCCAAGCCGAGTCACCAACACAACAAACCCAACCACTTAGTCTACACATACACTTGTTATAAAACCCGGCTTATAATTATTATATCACGTGTTCTAGTTCTTCACAGTTGACTTGGAAAGTCAACTGTGACAACAAATCTACCATAATTAACCATTTTGAACGCGTTCTTAATCCTGGTTTGGTATGATTTCGAGATTTCCGGTCTATTACACGTCATACATACGTGCAATTATCATTAATTCGTACCAATTATACATGATTACACGTCAATACAATCAATACGAGGTCAACCTTCCAATCGTGCAACCCAAGCCCTATCCCTATAAATTGGACATCACAAACCCTTCCCAACTCGCCGAATACTCTCTCTCAATCACCAATTTCTTGTTTAATTCCTCTGTTCAAGTGTTTTTTGTTCGAAGTTTGACTTACGGGTTGACTGATCAATTCGTATACAATTCGTTTTTGTAAGTGCCCTTTTTCTTGTGGGTTTTGTTATTCGGCATTCACACAACAATAACCCTCTGATTAATTGGGTTATTGTTGTGTGAATCATTCAATTGAAAAAGCTAGGGCTCGTTCGATTATATTTGGGGAAGAACACTATTCAGTACTTGGTCTTAGAATTTAAACAAACTGGAATCAAACACAACCACTAATCTAGATCAAGTGGTTGTGTCTGATGTTGTTAAACGAAGTCACGCGGGTTCGAGTCCCATTCAAACGGGTTTTATCCTTTTGTTTTAATTGTATATAAATCAGATTTGTCTTATACTATATAATTAATTTTAACTATGATTAATCGTTCTCAGGGTCTAGACAAGTTGGTCTGGGCTTGTGATTTAAAACCAACGAACCGGCCAAGGGCCCCGGTTCGAACCATGGCATCAACAAAACATTCTTTTTATTTAAACTTATATATATATATATATATATATATATATATATATATATATATATATATTCCCTTGTATTTTTTTAAAATTCATTTTAAAATACTAAAACTCTTTTATAAATTCTACAAAAATTATTTTATGTTAATCTAGTGGAAAAGTTTAACATACAATTTTTAGTTTTCAAAAATTTATTTATTTAATATATATAATAAATAATTCAAGTTTATTCTATTTTATTTATAAAGTTCTATAAAAATATCAAAACAATTTTATAAATTTCCACAAAAATTATTCTGAGTTTTTATAACAATAAACTTTTCTGAAATGATTTTTATTTCTGAAATATCATTTATTTAATATTTTTAATCAATTTTTGTTAGTTTTAATCATAAATAAATCATAATAAAATCATTTTTCAATATTTTTGCACCAAAATTTTATATAAATTATTTCTATTTATTTGGAACAGAAATACAATTTTTAATTTAATAATTCTTTAATTTTAGAATTTTTAAATATTAAAGTTATATTTTGACGATTTGTAATAAATAGATTTAATATTCTATTTTTAAGAAAATAATTTTATAAAAATTATTTTCATACTTAAAACTTATTATTGTGACCATCCTTAAATTAAAATTTACAAAAAGACTTTTGTTTATTTATTTATCAAATTTCTCTTATTTATTAAACATTTTATTTATTAATTAAACGAACACTTATCCCCAATTCGAAACCCTAGAAAATATTTGTAGACTAGAAAGACTTAGACATATTTATTACCTTAATTATAGGGTAATACTTGGCATTGTTGGGCAACACATACTCTATTTTCACGAGACATAACATTTTGCTAAGGTGAGTTTTACATAACTCCTTTTCTATTTATCACCATTTTTTGGGTGAAACATGTTACAACATTCTATATGCAATTCAATCATAAAGTATCTATGTGTTTTTCTATGTTGCATTATGTCTTAAACATGACTAGGGTAAGCACAATATTCTAGCATAATCATTAACATTGATCAGCCGACGGTATACAATGATAGATCTATTGGACTGACAATCCCACCCGGATACGTGCCTCCTACAAAGGTAGCGTGGGTGATTGTTATCGCATAACATAATCGAGTGAACCATGAGCGTATGGGATGGACCACAATATAACAATCACAAGGGTTGATTATGCACTCGATTTACTTTTAGTATGTTTTCACATATGGACTAGACTTGCCATGACACTTGAATTGTACAAGTTTTATTCGATTATCAAAACCTATGTAATTTTCACCAACTTTTGTTGACCCAAAAATATTTTCAAAATTAACATGTTTCAGGTAACAATGAAGCTGAGGCTTGAGTATGCATGAGGAATTATCATGAAGTTTTTGTTTGAAGTTATTTGAAGTTGTCGCATTACTTGATATCATGTATTTGAATTTATAGACATTATTTCATTTGAATATTTATGTTATGAATAAATTATTTAAAATTCAATTTATACCATGTGCTACTGAAACAATCATCAATACGTGACATCCCGATGTCTCGGTTGGGGTGTTACATCTACCACCACCACAACCACCACCACCATCCACCACTATCCACCACCACCGTCCACCATCACCACCACTATCCACCAGCACCACCGTTCACCAGCACCACCACTGTCCACCACCGTCACCAACACCCACCGCCTAGCACCACTACCCCACCGTCTACTACCAACACCCACCACCGTCCACCACTGTTAAGTGTCCTATTAAGTTATGTTATAATTAAACTATAGCGAATAAGCATCGTATAAAACTGATGTTTTATGACTTAAATATCATGTGTCTTAGTACTGTGCATTATAATAACACAATAATGATTAAGCGTCCTACAAAGGTTAACCGTATAAGACCCATTTGTCAAGTTTCATATTAAGTTATGTTCTAATATTACTACGACTAGAAAGGATCCTATAACATTGAACATTTATGACTTAACTACAAAGTGTTGTATTAAGTTATCTCATAATAGGACCCCCGGTGATCAAGTGTCCTATTACATTACCAAATAATGGGACACCAACAACTAAATGTCTTATAAATTACTTTATTAGGATCTATATTTTAAGTGACTTATTAAGTTATAAGATAATAGGACCCTAAGGAATTATCCATCCTATTAAATAGCATTTTAGGACACCGATTTAGTAGCGAATATTATAAAAGGACCCCAAAAGTTCATTCGTCCTATTAAATAGTATTTAGGACCCTATTTTACAAGCGTCCCACACAAAAGGTCCTTAAAAGCCATTTTTGTTGTAGTGACTTTTTCAACAAAACCATACAATTTGTATAGAATCTACAGCCTACACCTACCTCATAGGTTTAGTGGGAACAATGTACGGGACCAAATTGCATACTACAAACAAACAGAAGAAAGTTTATTTAGCAAGACATGGTTTGCTTTTGAAACACACTATACGACAAATCATGAAATTGAAAGGAAAAGCAAAAGGCATTGCTGCTATATACAAGAACCTAAACTGGCAAAATCATAGCAATTAAGGGCCGCACTCCTCACGCTAAAAGATTCACCAGAGATGGAACAACCCTCTTAAGGAGACGTCTTTGGAGACATCACCGGAGACGTCTCGGAGATGTCATCGGAGACGGCTCACGAAAACCTCACCCGAGACGTAGCTTTTTCCGGCGAATGAGTTCACCGGCCGTTGGTTTTCATTTTCCGATAAGATATAATAATAACGGTTGTTGATTTCATTTTCCGTTGATTTCGAGAAGTTGAGAAGTTGATTTCATTTTCTGTTGATTTCATTTTCCATTCATTTTTCGTTGATTTCATTTTTGGGTCGAGAAGTTGAGAGTAAGTGCCCTTCAACGGCTTTTATTACGATGAGAGGTAAGGCACGTGGACGTACACCTTCCGCAGACTTTGTTGGTGTTGTGTGAGAGAGAGAGGGAGGGAGAGAGAGAGAGAGAGAGAGAGAGAGTTTGCAGAAGGTTTGCGGAGAGTCTGCGAAAGGTTTGCGGAATGCATGCGGAAAGGTTGTTGTGTGTGTGTGTGAGAAAGAGAGAGAGAGAGAGAGAGAGAGAGAGAGAGAGAGAGAGAGAGGAAAGAGTTGGGAAGTGTGTAGGCGAGGTCTCACAAAGACGTATTGGGATTCAGGAACCGTCTCTCCAAAGACGGGTGAGGAGACGGGTGAGGTGTCGCTCAGCTAGTGGTCCATCACCGAGGTCTCACGAAGACGCCTCGGGACCTGTGAGCCGACTCTCCCAAGAAATGGGAGGTGGCTATTTTGGTAAGTTTGACCAAGTAAATGGTCATTTTGGTGATTTTCCCATAATTAAATTAGACCTTGGTCAAATGTCTTTTTTCATGGAGCTCTCCTGACTATGTGATTCAAAAAGTAGAGTTATTTTCTTAAGATTTATACTTTCTTTGACGATGATGTAGAATGATCTCATTAATAAGCGTTAATTGGTAGTATAGGAAGTTTATTTACATTCTATTCTAAATAGAGAAAGATTATAATTGTTAGTGTAGAAAGTTAGTTTACATTACATTACACTATATTAATGTACAAACGTTTTGAACAGTGATCTTTATTTTTTCTTATTTTTTTTAATTGCATTTGTTTGCTTCTGTGATTATTTTTTATTATGTCTACATACATGATCAACAGCTGTTCTTCCACCTGTCCTTTTCTCTTTCCACATAAACCCTCTTCACCTTCTCTCTCTTGCACACAGTCCCACCGCCTAATCCCCTTCATCTTATCTCTCTTCTCTTTCCACAAAATCCTCACAACCCATTCCTTTATACCTACACTGATCCCCTTTTCTCGCTCTCTTTCTGCATGGGTGTTTCCTGTGACAGTGCCGCCTCACGGTGACAGTGGATTGGTGCTCAAATAAGGAGTATAGACACACATATAGGTGGTGTTATTGTCCCGCCATTACCGGTGGCTTCACAGCTATCCATGGTGGCGGCGGTAGTGCGGTACCTCCTCTGTTTTCCTCCTTTTTGCTGATATTTGCTTATTTGGTGGTAGTGATGGTCAGTTTTTAACGTTCGGTCCGGCGGTGATCCTTGTGGTGATCCTCTGTGGATGAGGTTTGTGTTGATTTTTTTTATTATTTTGAATTGTAATTGGATTTGGAATGTGATGTGTTTGTTATATTAGTTATTGTTCAGTTTTGGTTTAGTTAGGGTTTGTGGTGTGCGTGTTTTTAGGTTGAAGGAATTGTGAAGAATTTGACGGCGGCTAGGGATCATGATAAGATTACTGTTGTGATTAATTTGTTGACTCATGAGTATACTTACTCGCCTCAAGCGAATCACCACAAGGTATAGTGAGAGTATTTGTGAGATTTGATTTGCATTGTTGATGATTAGATGTTGCTTTTGTTTGTAGGGAGGGTTAATTGGCTTGGCTGCAGCTACTGTTGGTTTGAGTTCTGAAGCTGCTCAACATTTAGAGGTTTGGATTAATTCTTTTCGCGTAGTTTTTTGGTATGTTATATGTGCGCAAGTAGCCGAGTATCAAATTATGCACATTGTAGTTTCTTCTTGCTAAAAGATAATCGGATTTGTTGTTTTTACCTCGACGGTGTACTTCTGGATTTGGGGATTGATTAGGTAGCGGCAGAACTCCGATGACCTTGTACCCACTACTGAGGTAAGATTCGTTAACTTAGGGCTTTGATTTCTGGGTTGCATGTATCGATTGGAGGAGGAGTGTGTTGTTTTAATGATGAAAGTGGTGGTGGACTCTGTATACATGGCTCAAGTATTGATTGATTACTGAAATTTTCGTTTATTGGTGTCTTGTGTAGGCAGCTTTCTGCTGGGTGCTGCTGTTTTCTGCTTGCTTTAACGTGTATGGGCTGCATTATTTTCACTATATTGAGCATGCGTTGGTTGATTATTCACGTATTTTTTTTTGGCAGACTATCTCTTTTCGTTGCTACTGTGCTTTAGAGTGCTAATGCAGGTATGTGCTTTTTGCTTTCCCATGGAATTTGTTCTGTACATGTTGCATTTTTTATGTAATTTTTTAAGGAAAAGGGTATAATGTTGGTTTGATCTTTTTTTTATGTGTAAAATAAAACTGCCAATTAAAACGAGCAAAGCAGAACAATACTTACACTTCCTCAAAGTTAGGATTCGACAATATAGGATGTGTTTAAAACTCCCTGTTGATAGCTTTTCGAATATGCAGGTCCTCCCACAAAGTACAAATACTTAGCTGCCTTTAGTTTACAGCTTCATAAATGTTCACGATTTTGGAAGTTTAGAGGTACTTAAAATTTTAAGAAGCATCCCTTCCTCTCGACCGGCCGTGGCTTTGGGAATTAGATGTGCAGCTCTTGATTTCCACTGGATAAGACCTGTGCTTTAGTAAGCATCACAATCTTATAGGCTCAAATATAATGATTCGCTTTAATGCACATATGTACAACATATTCTCTGGGATAGGCTGACATGTAGGTTTATGAGTTGCGACCAATGTTGATGTTATAGTACCCATGGAGCTCAAGATTGTTGGCGTATGGTTAGATTTGGCTTCGTTAATGACTACTTGTGTTCAGTGGTGGATCCAGAAAAATTTTTCACTGGGTTCCCTTTTTTAGGTGCTCAAATTTCATATTACCGAATGTAAAAAATTTCGGCTCGATTTGACGGTTCGGTTCAGAGGTTCGGGTCGGTTTGACGGTTCGAGTCGGTCGGGTCGGACATGTTTCTTGCACCATCATATCCTTGGCCTCTAACCCTACCCAAACTCAAAAGAGTCATGGGATCGCCACGCTAAAAGCTCTAAATAGGGGGCACGATTACAATGGACAGTCGTAAGCTCTTAAAAATGCAAACGCAATGTATATGTGTTACGTAAAACTAAAAAAGAAGTATTGCACTTGACTTATCAAAGCAATCTAAGAAAAAACCTTTGTAACACAAGTGGAAAAGCTATTTGATTGAGATAAGCATATAAACATACTTTTGCCAGTGGTTTTTACTAAAGAATAATATAGTTCCTATGCAGAGTGGGCTGGACGGAAGTGGAAAGTGACAACAAAACTACGTTTCAACACACTAAAGTAAAATTAGATTATGTAAAACAATGTTAAATTGTCTGGAATGAAATTGGATTATGTAAAACAATATTAAATTGTCTCTGTTAATAATCTGAAATCAAAATTAGATCATGTTTATTATGAGTTGTCAATTGTGTTCAACTGTTCATCCCTAGATGGTTTTTCTTAAGCATTGAATATGGGACAATATTAGGGTATTATTATTCAAAATTTATAACATCAAGTAATAAAAAATGACAAATTGACAACATACATGATAGAGTGAGAGGCAGGAGAAGAGATGCACTAAGGCAGCACTCCGGAGGTAGTGGGCTGGTCGTGGTTCGCTCAGGCTGATAGAGATGAAGGTGTTGACTGTTGTGGAGCAGAGTAGCAAACATGGGTGTTGATTGTCGTGGAGAAGTGGAGGAAACGAGGGTGTTGAGGGCTGCTGGAATAGGGACTAACAGGAGGCCTGGATGTGTAAAGATTGTTTTGTAGTAAACCCTAGGTTTTACATTAAAAAAAACTAAACAACAAAAATAACAGAGTACAAGGAGGTGGATGCGAGAATCGAACTCGGGTTCCAAAGTTAGAATGGGCGCTTGTTACCAATGGACCACTTAACATATTTGATTATGGGTTCCTTAATAATTTATTTATGGGTTCCTAACAGAATTTTTATATACATTAACAATTAAAATTTCAAACCGAATGGGTTCCTGGGAACCCAATGTTTTGGGCATAGATCCGCCCCTGCTTGTGTTGATATGGTGAGTTCGTTTCTGTTTTGAATAACTGTAAATTCTAATGATTTTGGCTTATTTTTTGTCAGGAGAACTCTCCGGTGGTCTCGATTGATGGACATTGGGATGTACCTACAAACTCTGAACAATCACTGATGAAAGCGGTAGCTAACCAGCCAGTTGCTGTTGTCATTGATGTTGTAGGTGAAGATTTCCAGTTCTGTTCAGAGGTAATACAATATGTTTTGAATAGATGATACTAAGCACATATGTCAATTGAAAATTCAAATGAAAAAATGGATTCTTATCAAAAAATCTTGAAACCTGAAAGAACATATTTGATTAAAGACTCCATAACAGGTTCTTTATGAACAGAATTTGAAACTTGAAAGAAAATCATTCAGTCATAGAACTTTATGCACAGATTCTTGAAATGGCGATAATATGGTTAAACTTGAAACTTGAACAGCCATTCAAGTCATAAGAAATGAAAACCCTGCCATAAACTAAAATGTTTAATTCATGAAATTAAACTATGCAAAGAAATTAAAAAAAAGACTTATTGTTTCTCTATGTTTAAGGCTCCGATGCAGGTTATCAGGCAGCTGGAGCGGTTAAGGAGGGATTTCCTCTGGGGTGCGGATGTAGAGCATTCAAAAATAAACTAGGTGGCTTGGCGTAACATAATGGTTCCCTCGGATTTGGGAGGCCTAGGTATTCTACCATTAAAAGAGACGAACATTGCTTTTTTTGCTAAATGGTGGTGGAGATTCAAGTCGGAAAGCAATAGCCTTTGGAAAAAAGTGATATCGAGCATTCACGGTAATTCAAGATATTGGACTAAGATATTGGACTTTTATCAGTATAAGCTGCAGCGGGTATCGATTACGAACAGCGTTGTGGATTTTCCAGTGGAATAAATGCGCTCCTATTAAGGTTAATTTTCTGACCTGGCGGGTAGCATTAAAACGGTTACCTACTTTGGTTGCCTTAGATAGGAGAGGAGTGCATGTGGGCTCGCTAACATGTCGACTTTGCAATTTGGGTGTTGAAACTTTGGACCACCTATTTGTTGATCGTGACTTTGCTCAAAGGGTGTGAGATTTTGTGTCAAGCTGGTGCAGAATCAGTCCCATATTTGCATTTAGTGTGGAGGATTTGCTGCATATCCATGAAAACATGTGAGGCTCAAAGAAATGGAGGAATGTGCTATACTTGGTTATACAATCAGTGATTTGGGTTATGTGGAAGGGCATAAACAGCTTAGTGTTTAATCAGAAAGATATCAACATAAATGGCCTTATGGAAGAAATTAAGGAAGAAATTAAGGTGATAAGTTTCTTATGGGCTCGAAACCGTGGAAAAGGCCGAAACCTCAAGTGGAATGGTTGGTGTAACTTTGAATTGAGTTGTGTATGGGTGTGTAATTTAGTGCAATCTGTTGTTACATTCATTGATGTAGTGATGTAATGTTTACACTTCACATTTAAGTTATGTGTTTTCCATTTAGATGCATTAGTAATTAATTTTGATCATGGCTTCTAGGTACTTGGTTCTACAAGTGTCTTTGGGTTAAGTAACTAATTAGTCAAATACGCCAAGATTGTAAACATTAAAAATCAGTTTTTTAATGTGTATGTAAAAGTATGCAAGTTGTATGATTTGTTTTGAATTTCGTTTTTTTTATAAATACATATGTTACATTTAGAAGCGTTGTATGCTTGCTTATTTTGTAAATCGTATTACCACTGCCGTAACAAACTGATTGACGCCGCCGCAACATGCGGCAGGTTAAATACCTAGTTCTATTAAAAAACAAATGGTTCTCAACCTAAAGTTGGATCATAGTCTCCTATCATAAAAATGAACCCTACTTGTATCTCAAAGAAAAAAGAAGATTTAAGATTTACTAGAAAGTTGTTTGAAATTATAATTTGTGAAAGTTGAGACCTCTATAGATCAAGTTAGTGTTGTTTGGTGCATTTTTCAGCCAAGGCTCACCAATCATTCCTTATAAACTCAGGAGTTGAAACTCTCCATCAATCTCCATAAACCAAAACCTTTAAGTATATTTACGAAATTTATTTTTTTCTCAAATGGATTTCGAAGTATTCAACCAGTGGCGGATCCAGAAATTTTTTCCAGTGATGTCACTATTTTAGACATTTTAATTTTGTAGAACTGGACATAAATATTTTCGGGTGGATCGGTTTGACGGTTCGGGTCAGATAAGGTTAATCACATAATAAAAATATTATACAGTAATAAAAAAACATCGTCATTAAAAATAAAAAATAAAAACACATAATATAAATTCGATGGTCTTATGAGCCCCTTGAGCCCCTACGGGGTTGGCGTTGCAAGAATCGGTCGTTTTGTGCGTCTTTAACGCGCACGACCAGAGCCATTTCTTCATTTTTGGTCCAGCGAGTCATTTTGAAGGTGTGGGTTTTGTTGATGTTGAATTGTGTTTTCACCACCGTGGTATAATGGTTTATATACAAAAAAATTCAACCGTATTGCATGTGAAATTCAATATTTTCTGACGGTTAGATGAAACCGATTTTAATGCACATAATTATTTTTGACCATGTTGGTAGGATGGTTTATGAGAAATTTGACCGTTTGGTGGTAAAACCGTGTGAAAAAAATAAATAAAAACAAAGATTAAGATTTGAATTTAAATAAATAAAAGAATTAGTGGAGTACTGGCTACAAAAAAGTGTATTAGTTAAGTGATGTGGCAGTGCATAATTGGTTAAAATCAGTTAAGTGAAAAGTGAATCCTATAAGCGTCCCTTCCCCCTAATGGACTAAATAGTGGAGTGGCCTTGTAAAAAGTTATATTTTTATCTACTTAAAAATTAGAGTTGAGCTCATTTAAATAGAATTGAGTTTGGTCTAATGTAGTCACCATAAAAAAAATATTGATGCCACTCAAAAACCTATGTATACATGTATATATACAACTGAAAAAAGACTGCTATCCTGAGACTACGTCCCGAACAACATACCTCCGCCCATATATTCAACTTTGGAACTTCAACTAGTATGTTTACTAAAGCACCTTCCAATATGAACATAGGAAACAACTAAACTTGAATAAAAAGAATTCTTAACTTATTTTTTATATAATTTTCCACCAATTTGAGCTATCACAACACGCTCTCTTAATTCGGTTTTGTAGGCCTTAAGCTCATTAGTTGGATTTCCACGAAACAATATATCACTGCACGATCTAGTACTAATGTTCATTGCTCGTCTGCCCGTCTGCCCGCTATTTTAATGTAATATTTATTGTAATATTGTTTAGCTTAGGTAATTATTATTAGGATGCATCAAATCATATCATGACTTGCAATTATTTCCAGGTGGCATACGAGCACTTGGTGTGAAAAATTCGAGCTACTTGTTTAGTTGTAAGACCACTTATAGTGACTTGTTGTTTGTGAGTGGAAGGAGCCAAAAACGCCTCATAACGTCAGGCTACACCAATAAGGGCGTTTTTGGATTGATTTTTGGTGATGGCATTGTGTAGAACACGACGTGGATTTTTGGTTTTCAAAAAAAAAAAAAAAATATTACCGTTGTTACGGTAATATCGTTTAAAAATATTAATAATTTTTAATTTTTTTAATTCAATTTATTTACCTATATATTTAAACCCCCAACTCAAGTCAACTCATTTTTATACACTATCTCCTTTTGGCTTCTCTCTTATACTCTCTCTCAATTTTTGTATAAACTCCTATATTTATAAAAAAAACAAAAAAATATCATGCATCAATTACGCCCCCCTTTTGGTGTTCCATCTCGCCCGACCAACCCAAACGCGTATCGCCTAAACACCACCCGACCACTACCAACATTTAACTACCAAGATTGCGACGCGAATATGATGGGGTTTTTGCAACTACTTATCGTGCCGAGACAATATTTTCAAGGTCCAGTGGGTTTCGCATCCAATATGAATATTAGCGTAGGTTGTATGCATGGTTCTCAACAAGAACCCGAGAACGAATATGTGCCTGAGACACAACCCAAGTGTAAACCCAAGAGCTCTGAACGTGGAAAACACTGTCATAAACAAAGAAGAAGAAGTTTCCACGCCTCGTACTAGAAGGGTCTATCAAGCTTGGATAAAAGACAAGGAGTACGCACTCGCACGGGCTTGGCTAGACATCTCGGAGGATCCCGATATTGGTAAGTGTTATTTTTTAAAATTCTATTTATTTTTATAAAAATAAAGTATAATAATATACATGTTCTAATTTTTGTAACCAACTATCAGACGCTACCCATCTTTCGGACAAAGATTCAAGAAACCTTTTTTTAAGGCCATGGGTAGAGGGAAATTTCAGAAAAAACTATTCGATTTCAAGCAAATGGACCGAAATAAATAGGAGATGTCATGCGTTTCAAGAAGTTTTCCAACATGTGAAGGACAATTGGGGTAGCGGTCAAAGCGATGCGGATATATTAAAAAGAACGTTGGAGGAGTACAACGCATCGCGTGGGACGTTCTCCTACATGAGATGTTGGGAGCTTCTAAAGGAAGTCCTAAATGGACTAACATACCGGCCATGGCATCTACTAGTAGGCGTAATGTAAAACGGTCCAAAACCTCCTTTTCGGTTGATATAGAGATACCCAATTCCGATGCTCGAAACGTCAATTTAAATGAGGATGTCGAGGAAGAGGAAGATGAGTTGTCCCAACCATGCGGTAGAATAAGCGGGGGGAAGTGTGGAGTCGTCTTTGGCGGGTGTCAACATGAAAGAAGACTTCCAAGAGATGAATCGACGACTTCAAGATATACGAGGCCTTGACGCTAGACGTTTGGACACAATGCCAGAATGAATCGTCGAAAACAAAACGCTTGTCGTGATCCAAGAGGCGAGGCAAACGGAGAAAGACATCGAGTTTTTGTCTAAATCGATCGATCACCTCACAGGAGAAGCGTTACTCCTAGCACAAATGCGTGGGCAACACATTCGTGGCAAATATGGACTTTAGATTGTTTCGTCTTTTATTTTTTTTATTTTAATTTAAGGTATTGTAATTTTTATTATTCGTCCTTAATGCAATATTATTTGTTTTAATTTTCAAAAAAAAAAATAAACAATTGGGTCATCATTGCAAGGGGCATTATGGGGCATTATATCAATACACCGCTTTTTAATTTCAAACACCATAATCCCCCCTTACTAATTAAGATGACACATGTCACACAATGCTCATAAGGGAGGCTTGAAATTTTGTATCCATTACACATACAGGGCCGACCCTGAGAATTCAGGTGCCCGGACCGAGCTTTGAAAAATGGGCCCCTTACCTTAGGCCTTAACGATAAAGCTAACGCAAACTATTTTTTTAATTGATGATTAAAGTAATATCAGAAGCATATCAATGACAAAAATGACAAAAGCATAGTATTACAAGAGTTAATGACATACTGTAATAAGAGATATGGCTATCGTTTCATCTCGCTTTCTCTTTTTACATTTGATTACCGGATGCTTGTTTAGGCGCCATACTTTCTGACAATTAACAATTAAAATTATTAGAGTACTAGGTTAATTCACCAAAACCTTAATTCTAAACTTCTAAGTTCAAACCATTATTACTTACTCAATTAACCATTAAACAATCAAGCACTAATATAATAACTAGTAACCATCATTAATCGGCCTGGTCATACAGAATCATCAATAATAAACTCACTAACTCAGCTAGTGGGTAGATAAGACTAACATTCTATAAACTCGGCTAGTGAGTAGATAAGAGTAAGGTTCTACAAACCAAAAAAAACCCACCCAACATTCTCCCATTAAATAACGACATTGAGAAATTAGTAGCCAAATGATTGTAAAAAAAATAAAAAAAATAAAACCTTACAATTGGTCCTTGGTGGTGGTCGTCCGGTGGTTGCGGTGGTGCGGTGACCGGAGTGCAAGTCGGGTCACGATGGGGTCAGGCGTCAGTGTTAGTTTCTTCTGATTGACTTGAGAAACATCAAAGTTACAGCAGCGTTTTTTTCCCCTTAACCTAGCAGTTGGGCCTAATATATATAAAAGAACTTAAAATAATTGGGCCCTCTTAGATATTGGGCCCAGGCCCAAAGTCCTCCCTGCACCCCCATTGGGCTGGCCCTGTACACATAGTCTAGATCTCGTGTTTTATCAGCACACAAAGCATGGTTAGATTGATCGACGTTTCATTAAAGACGTGGTATTGGCACAACTTCTCAAGGTATGATCTGTCTTAACCAATAATCAACTTTTGAGAGGTTAAGATCTACTCAGTTTGGTTATCTTTGGTCCAAGCTTCACTTATTTAGTGTCGATCCTCACTTACAGTGGGACCTTAATATCCAGGTCGACTGGTGATGAATATAGTCTCGTACTCGCAATATGATTACGACATTTAGTCAATATAACTACTTCTATTAGCAAAAAATACTTAATTAGTAGCATTATGGTCATATAAGTTATAAATAGATTTTTGGTCTAGAAAAATATGGCATTGGTAATTTTTTCTCAAATCAAGTTGCGATTTTAGGTATCTAGGTGAATTTTAAGTGGTTTAGAATTATGGAGTGTATGTCGCCGTTCTAAATAGAGTGTGTTGTTCTTCATTTGACAAATGAAGATTATCTTGTTTTGTTTGTATTAAACTTTTCATATATCACACAATTCAACGTGTTAAAGTGTCTTTTTAATCTAAACCCGGCATAAGAGACACGCTTTGAGTTTGGTATATACTGCATGATATAACTGTCTTAGATCTATACAAAGGTTGCACAACATTTTGCACTCAAAATGTAAGACCCCAATTATAAAGCTTTTGTTTTGTTTTTGTGTTAGCCTAAATTTTATAAAGCAAATTAGATTTTAATAACCACACCTTTTTTTAGTTGGCTAATAATCACTCGAGTTTATTCTTGTCAGCGGTTTCACCTTTTAAACATTTTTATCTCATTGGTCCCCCATGAAGTATCAGTCCCACCTTTTAAATGTTTTTATCTCAATGGTCACCTGGTAACCAAAACAAGATTCCTAAACTATCGGAATTAAGTATTATAAACTATCAGAATTGGCTTAAAACTTACACAGACAAATAACCAAAAATTCTTAATTTTAAACTTTAAACCGCCAAAGAATCCGATATCACAAATCTTACTTTGAATCGAGCCTACTAGTCTTGTTATGATCATAGTCAGCAAAAGCTTTGATGCCATAAGGGAAAGTCAATTTCCTAGCCACAAGGTTACCCTGAAAACATCTACACGTTTAGATTGCACACATTATAAACAAGAACCCGTTGAAAATCTTTAAAAATATGCAAACCTTTTGATCACGAGTTTTTCAGACCAACAATCTTCTACAATGAAATTAATAACAGAAATTTTTGAGATAGATCTTTAGTTCAAAGTAGAAATGAAACAACAACAAAATGAAGAATGGTTATGAACCTACATTCCTATACCATTACTACATAAGCCCAGTAGAAACAAGAGCATCAGCCATAAAACATATTAAATTCTCAATTTTAGATCTGACAAGTATTATTTAGAATGATTTGTTTAAAAAAAGTAGAGATATTTGGCAAAACTCAGCTATGGATCATTTTGCTCACTTGTTTATCTAATAACTATTTCATTGATGTTGTAGCTGAAGTGATTCCAACGATTACCTGAAACAAATCCATGAACAATTAGATCTGCACTAATAGCCATTCATGGGTTAAATCATTCTGTTTGCATTAATGAACAACATAATCAGCAAATTTATAGATTTATACACGCGTAAATAACTTCATATTTGAATTTTTAATTAGACGGTGTTTGGGATTGCTTTTTGAAAATAGATTATGCGTTTTGGTGCACTAGGGGTGGAGCTGCTTTTAGATTATTGTGTTTTTGTAGTCTTTTAAACGAATAATCTATTTTTTATAAACATTTACCAAACACTAAAAACTGATTATTTACGTTTTGAATATAAAAATCAATTTCAAAACTCAATCCCGAACACCCACTTAGTATAACGGGAATGCCTGGACGTTGTCGCTATTAGTCAACCCTCATTTACTCATCAATTATTATGATTGACCATTGACCTTTATTAGTCAACCAATTATTATGTCACTATGTATATTATTGACCATTGACCTTCCATGTAATTGTAGGAGGTTAGTTAGGTGTGTTGACCATTGACTATATATATTTGTATATTGTATCATTGCGTTAAGGAATCACAATAATATTCATTCCAATATGGTAATCAGAGCTTGAGTCATCTCTGTCGATCCTATCCATTTTTTTTCCTTTCACCTTCATTTTTTTTTCGATTACTTTCTGCCATGACCGATCAATAGCCAGCACCATAGGCCTCTGCCGATAACCCACCCGCATGAACCCTTCACCTTGCGTATTCCGTAACGAACATTCAAAATAAGGTTCGTTTGCTTGATGGCGACAAGGTAACACACTCCGACTGGGTCAAACTTTTCCGACTTCATGCCCTTGTGTATGACGTACTCAACCACATTGATGGTTCCGGCCTTCCTGCTAAAACCGATCCGTCTTACAAGGCGTGGTCAAAGATTGACGCCATTGTCCTTCAATGGATATATGGCACTTTATCCGACTCTTATCTCAAACGGGTCATTGACACCTGTTGCACGGCCCAACAAGCTTGGGATCGTTTACACACTGTTTTTCTCAACCACAAAAACACTCGTGCCGCCACTCTTGAACATGCTTTCACCACTACAACCATGGCATCATGCTCTTCCTTGAATGATTATTTTCAGCGGATGAAGGACCTTGTGAAGCAACTAAATGATGTCAATCACCCGGTAAGTGAATCCCGCCTTGTGTTACAAATGGTTACGGGTCTTCCCCAAGAATACGATACCATATCTTCTTTTATTGTTCAAGCCGAAAAATCTTGGGATGATGCAAGGGAAATGATTGAGCGCGAAAAAAGGCGCCTAGCTGCTAGAAAAGTGGCTCTCACCGCTCATACTCCACAGCCGAGCCAACCCACCAATCCCACTAACAACCCGAACCCGCCCCACCACATTCCTATCACCCTGACCAAAGTTATGAAATCCGTAACCCAACTAGGGGTAGAGGTCGTGGCAGCAACTCTTATCGGGGTCGCTGTAACATCCGGAAAAAATCGATATGTTTCCGTACGTAATTAGTATATGTAATTAACGGTTTAAGTGCAGGTTTAAATTAATTGGATTAATTTTACTGGTGCCGTAGAGAATAGCAAATTCCCCATAAGATGCATAGGAATGCACACATTTAATGATGAAGCATGATAGGATCATGCGCAAGTAAATCTATCCGGTATGGATACTGGCGACCACCCGGTAAAAATTAAATAGGCGAAACGAACCCCGGACACCCGGGATACAAAATAAAGAATAAATTCACAAAATACAATGAGTTTTGGAACCCCAAAGCCATACGTGAAAGCTTATTATACAAATCTCCCGGTAACGAATAAAGTGCGCGTACCGCACCCGATACGCGCATAACCCATAATTTCACCCGGCAAGAGCCTAAATAACTTATCAACGCTTAAACCGGACTATGTTTAAGGGTTATTAAGGTTATTTTTGATATCCGGATGACGCGCGATAAAAACCCGAAAAATACCCGGACGGTACCCGAACGAGAAGGAATTTAACATAACTAATAATGGGTATTATTTAACAAAGTGGACCCCACCAAAACACCCCTTGGGGCCGGCCTATGGCCCACCCAAGTGGAAGATATCTTGTGTTATCTCCATAAACCATTAGAATTAATAGTAATCATGAGGATGCATGAGTGTGTATTGGGTGAAAATTAACAAATCTTCTCCATTTCTCTCTCCAAACTCACGGCCAACACACATCCATATCTCCTAAGATTATTTTTTTGTACTACTAGATATGAGAAGATCTAGGAAAGATTATAATATCTTGTGTGAGATATTGGGGGATCTTGCAAGATCATGGAAAGATTTACAAAGATCATGATCTATAAAATCCACCAATCCCATTCAAAAAAATCGGCCAATACTTACTAATGCATATCCATACAAGATTTTTCCTAATACTATTATCATATTATAAGAAGATTACAATCTATTGTGGGATATCATGAATATTGTAAGATTGTGAGGAGATCTTGGAAAGATATATATAAGAGATAATATGCTAAACACTTGAGAAACTAAATATCCTTTTCTTGAACCTCCATTTGGCCGTAGCTTTTGGAGCACCCACCAACCACCATTTTTCAATTTCAAACAATGTAAATCATCCATAAACAAACCCCTTTTCAAGTCCCTTTTAGTGTGTTTCAAGCTTGGAGCTTAACCGTTTGGAAAAACACACTCTAAACCCCATCAAAATCAAGTATTTCTAGCTTCCCTAGCCTTGTGCTAGTTGTAAGTATTCTTGATCTTGTTCTTGTTTTTAATAGTTTATGTTTAATATCTTGAAGCAAGTTGTACAAGGGGTTAACTTGATTAAGCTTTTCATGATAAAACATATGCTTTTCAAGACTAAAATGGTGATAAAATATATGATAGGGGCCGAAATTTTTGGTGATGGTTATGTATTCTTGTAGTTTTTATTAAAATAATGAATACTTGAAGAAAAAATAGTGATTTGGGTAACACTTGTTGATGAAACTTGGATGAACTAGAAAGTGATTTTAATCATCTTAACTTAAGGATATAAGACTTGTTAAAGTGATAAATACTAGTGAACATGCACATGTAGTTTGTATAAAGGTGTATTTTTATAAAATGGAGTTTTATAAAAATATGGACTTTTTCTAACATATGGATTTATATAAAAACAAAGGTTTTTATAAAAATGTTAGACAAACAAAAACTTGGGAAAACTTATATAAAAATGAACGCTTTTATATAAATGGGAATATAAAAGTGTTGGAACATTTTTGGATATAAGTTGTCAAGTTGTGTTGAAAATACAAAAGTGGTTATAAAAACTTCCAAGTAATATGTGTTGAGAATTAGAAAGTTGAATAATACTTCTAGAAAACATATAAGTTAAGAAATCGGACTTGGACGTGTTAACGAACTAAGACGTAAAAGCGGACAAACGAGGAAAATATCATTACGTCAAGATGAGTAAAAATATATTTTAAGGAGTTAAAATATATATAGCTTGGATGAAAAATTTACATAACACTTTCCTAAGTGTTGAAAGAATATTCGTGAGAGAAAATATAACGTAAATAATCTAACGATTAAAAACGTTAAACGAACGTAGGAAAATACATACATATATATATGTTCGGCTCGACGAAATTCTAGTATATTTACTTAATGGGAAAGTAAATATACGGGAAGGAAAACCGAGACGAGTAAATAATATATATGCCGAACCGACGAGATCCTAGTATATTTACTTAATGGGAAAGTAAATATACGGTGTGGTGAGTCGAGTCGGGCGTTAAAAATATATTATCCAACGACAAGACCTTAGTATATCTATTTGAATGGGAAAATCAATATACGGTAACGTGAGTCGTGTCGAGCGGTAAAGATATTATATCGAACGACGAGATCTTAAGTATAATTATTTAATGGGAAAATAATTATACGTTAAGTGAAGTTGAGTCGAGAATAATATTATACAAGTTAATTAATATTCATGAAAGTATAATGTAACTTGTAATAATGGTAATCCATCACCAACGGACCTAGGACATATGTTTAATTAAACGGGGAATTATATGTAAATGGTGGTGTTGGGAGATAGGTGTACAACTTGCCGGAAAGCACACACTATAGACTTAGTGACTTAGACGCACTAGGACGTTCGTAGGTGCTTGATCACGGACTTGCTATTCTCTGCTATTTGATTATACGCTGTACATCAGGTGAGTTTCACGGCCCCATTCTACTGTTTTAACTGGGGGAAAGATATGTTTGTCAAACGTTGTCACATGTTGAAATGTTTTCAAAGGTTAAAATGTGATAAGTGGTGTGATGAGTACTTGGGCAGTGATCGCCACTCGGGGTTGAGTCCTCTCTTCTGTAATCATTAATTCAGGAAAATGAAACCGAAGGAATATTTGGATAGTACTATTGGTGCCTGACAAGGCCCACCCCTAATCGATAGCGTCGATTAAGCATCGGCGTATGCCAGGGGTGCACGTATTCTGAAATTAAGTCGTTGGGTTCCGAGAAACGACTTGGAGCGGGGCATTATTATTAGTCTTGGTTTGGTTATGGGGCTCAAGGGATTGCTCATCATCATAGTTTGTAGGAGCTAGCTACTCCTTACAAAGGCCACAAGTTGTGCAGGTTTCGCACATGTTGTAAAAACGAAATATCGATCGACAAGATCCTAGTATAATTATTTAATGGGAAAATAATTATACGGTAAAGTGAGTCGAGTCGATGGTTGTGAAAATGTCGTTGTTATGAAACTAAAACCTGTGAGCTCACCAATATTTTATATATTGACGTCTTTTTAAACATATCTTTCAGGTAACTGAGTGCCGAATAGATATGGGGCTAGTGCGGTGGAATTCAGGATGTCGGATACTGGTCAGGGTTTCATCCATTGTTACCATCGGGTTGGAACCTAAACGGAAATACCCACACATTGAAACTTAATGTCCATCGTTTTATGTAATGCTTTGTGCAATATTGTAACGAGATACTCATTTTCGAAATTCTAATAAATTGATCTTTTCTAATTAAATATAGTTTGTGTTAATCTTGACTTTGATATGCTTTCGAGCGTTGCGCCACGTGTTTCCGCCATTGGCGTGGTGTGACAGTCGCGGACGCAGTCGCTATTCCTCTCAACCAAACTACTACCACAACACATATCCTGCTCCTCCCTTGACCCAGAACTAACAACCCACTTACACACCAAATCACTACCCAAACAATTCATGGTGGGCTTCCCCACCACCTTGCCCTTATTCGGCCCAAAGCCCTTGGCAGCCCACTTGGTCTAGGCCGAATACCCCTGCTACACAACAACCCTCTCAATCGACTAACCCACATCTTGGCTTCGGTTTTACCACACCCCCTTCACCATACCCGTACCCTCCTTACCCACCACAACAGCCCGTAGATCCTATGCAACCAACTGAGCTTGGCGTCGCTCTTTCGGCTTTAACTATCAATCAACCCATACCACAATGGAACATGGATACCGAGGCATCTTCGCATATTACTTCGGATCAAGGTAAAATCGATTCCTTAAATTCTAATTCTATTAATGCAAATATTTTAGTTGGAAATGGCCAATCGTTGCCTATTTTGGGGTCGGGTAAGGGCTATCACAAAACACCCAATACCACTTACCATTTAAACAACATACTTTATGCACCAACTGTTGTCGAAGACTTAATTTCGGTCAGAAAGTTTACTCGGGATAACCTTGTATCTGTTGAATTTGACCCTTATGGCTTTACATTGAAGGATCTCCAGACTGGACAACCTCTTTCGCGCCGTGATAGCACCGGTGATCTTTACCCGTTTACCCCACCTCGTCAAGTCCTTTTTGCAGCTGAAAACAATAAGTGGAACGATCGTCTTGGACATCCTGGCACACAAGTTTTAAAATTTCTTTTAAGTCGTTATAATTTTCCTTGTAATGAACAATCTTTTGCATTTTGTGACTCTTGCCATTTATCTAACAGTAAACAGCTTTCTTTTACTAGTTCTAATTATTTTACTTATGCACCATTTGACATTATACATTGCGACTTGTGGACATCTCCTGTCCATAGTCACGCATCTTATAAATATTACATGGTCTTAGTCGACAATTTTTCAAATTATGTTTGGGTCTACCCACTTAAATTCAAATCCGAAACTTTTCCCACTTTCGTTAAATTCCATAAACATATCCAAACCCAATTTCACAAAAACATAAAAGCTTTTCAATGTGACTTTGGGGGAGAATTTGATAACCATGCCTTTCATAACTTTCCAACATCACATGGTTTTACTTTTCATTTGTCACGCCCACAAACCTCCCAACAAAACGGTCGGTCCGAACGTATGATACGACGCCTCAATCACTCCTCACCCATGCACACATCCCTTCCAACTTTTGGGTTGAGGCACTTCACACCGCCGCTTACCTTCACAACATTTTCCCCATCACCCGCTTAAACTTTCTAAAAATTGAAAAAGAAAGTTCTTCAGAAGTACTGAACAAATCTGACTTTAAGCCATCAGTAGTTTCATCTACATCAGGAGTTGAGAACTTGAAAACTACTGATAACCTAAATCATATCAAAATTGTCAGAAATTTGCCTTCAACATCTCAAAATGAAAAAGCGAAGGCAACAGAATGTGAAATTTGTGGTTTGTTTAACCACAAAACATAATTTTGTAGATATAGAAAAGGAAATCAGTATAACAAGAAGATTTCACAGCTGGTTGTGGGAAAACAACTCAAAAATGATTTTGAAGAAACTTTCTTTCCTAACAAACAACAACCAAGCAAAACCTTTTCTCAGAAAAAGATGAAATCTCAACAATAGTCTTTTTCTCAAAATTCTCTTTCAGTGGTTAGACCTAAATCATCAGCAGTTTCACAAACTGCTGAGATTAAAGATCTTCATGAATATGGTAAAACTACTGATGACCAAAGTTCATGGTGGTCCTCAAAAGGATACCACCATTGCTCTTAATGAAAAATCCATTGCCAAAAAGACATGGATTCCTTAAATTGGTCAAGAACATATTGTTAATGTTATCAAGAGCAAACCCAAAGCCAAATTGGCTTGGGTTCCCAAATCTAACTAATTTGCTACTTTGTGCAGAGGGTCTCCAGTTTGATAAGGTCAATCTGGTTGTGCAGAGGGTCTCCAATGCCAAGGGATATGTGCTAGGACATGGCAATGTCTCTGCTGGCAAAATACAGTTTTACAAGTTCAATCTGGTTGAAAACCTTGAGTACAACTTGCTAAGTGTGTCACAAATGTGTGATAAGGGATATTCTTCCTTTTTCACAAAGATAGCGTGCAAGATCATATCACCAGAAGGCCAAAAGTTGATAGAGAAGATCATTGAAGATCATACTTTGTTGATAGCCAAAAGATGTGGCAATGTCTATGCAGTGGACATTGAGAAGGACAAAGTACTGAACAACACTGCCTGTTTCTTCTCAAGGGCATCAACTTTAGAGACTGATCTCTGGCACATGAGACTTGGCCATGTGAACTTTAAAACCATAAATAAAGTCATAAAAATGGTCTTGGTCGGAGGTCTACCCATGAAAGTATACCAGTGTCAAGAACACTGTGTATCCTGTCTAAAGGGAAAACAACATAAGTCCTCCTATAAGTCTATTGAAGAATCTAAAACAACTGCATGTCTTCAACTACTCCATATGGACTTATTTGGGCCAGTCAAAACCATGAGCCTTGGTAAGAAGAAGTATTGCTTAGTAATCATTGATGACTATTCAACATTTACATGGGTCTTCTTCTTATTTTCCAAGGATGAGGCAGCTGAAATCAGTAAGTTCTTCATTCTACAAGTAGAGAAACAGTATTCTCTCTCTGTCAAAACCATTAGAAGTGACAATGGGACAGAGTTCAGGAACAAAACTTTGGATGAATTCTGCTTGTCTAAAGGGATTGTTAGACAATTCAGTGTTCCCAGAACTCCTGAACAAAATGATGTGGTAGAAAGGAAGAACAGAACACTAATTGAAGCAGCCAGAACCATGTTAGCTAATTCAGGCCTTCCATTGTATTTCTGGGCTGAAGCAGTCAACACAATATGTTATGTTCAGAATAGAGTCGTTGTCAACAAGAGACACTCCAAAATTGCCTATGAAGTTCTTCATGGCATTAAGCCCCTTATCTCCTTTTTCAGGGCTTTTAGATGTCAATGTTTCATTCTAAACATTAAAGACTCTATTTTAAAGTTTGCTGCAAAAGTTGATTTAGGTTATTTTCTTGGTTATTCTTCCACTATAAAAGCCTACAAGGTTTTTAACTCAAGAACCAAGATAGTAGAAGAAACACTGAATGTCATGTTCAATGAGTCAAAACACATACTCATTCCAGCACATCGTGCTGAACTCTTTGATCTAGACAGTTTCCATTTCGGACCTAAAAAGACTGTCATTTCATCTAAAACTATTTATTATGGTGATCAAAGGTTTGATGATTTGGATCCTGCACCATGGACTCCTAATACAGTCATTAAGTCAACTTTTAAACCATCAGAAGATTCACAAACTTCTGATTCAACAACTGCTGATGTATAAACTCAAACATCTGTTTCAGCTCCTACAACTACTGATGATGCATGTTTAAACAGCTGAACGAGATATTATAAACCTCAGTGGTTTGTTTGAAGAAGTACAAGAGCCACCTAGACCTGTCAGTGGTTTACAACAACTGATGAACACAAGGATCATCCATTGGATCAAATCATGGGTGATATTGCATCAGGTGTTCTCACAAGAAACCAACTTTCCAACTTTTGCTTCTTCTTAGGATTCATTTCTCAGTTGGAACCTAAGAAGTATCAAGAAGCCCTGAAAGACAACAATTGGGTTCAAGCTATGCAAGAAGAGTTGCTCCAATTCAGGAAGCAATAGGTCTGGGAAATCTGTCCCTTACCGCTAAACAAGCTACCAATTGGCACAAGATGGGTTTTTAGGAATAAATAAGATGAAGCTGGTATGATTATCAAGAACAAGGCAAGACTGGTGGTACAAGGTTATTCTCAAGAAGAGGGAATTGACTATGATGAAACCTTTGCTCCAGTTACAAGACTTGAAGCCATCAGGTTATTTTTGGCTTATGCAATTTCCAACAAAATTAAAGTTTTTCAAATTAAAGAAGAAGTGTATGCCTGTCAGCCACCTGGGTTTGAGGATCCTTCTCATCCTGAGTAGGTGTACAAACTTGACAAGGCTTTGTATGGCCTAAAACAGGCTCCTAGAGCCTGGTATGAAACACTTTCAAACTTTTTACTCAAAAATAACTTTACAAGAGGCTCCATTGATAAAACTCTTTTCATAAATCATGTTGGAAATCATGTCTTACTTGTTCAAATTTATGTTGATGATATCATATTTGGTTCAACTAACACAAAATTGTGTGATGAATTCAAGAAACTCATGCAATCAAAATTTGAGATGAGTACAATGGGAGAACCGTAGTACTTGCGTGTACATGGGGTCGAATCTACTCTCATGGTCCTCCAAGCGTCAATCTACTATATCCCGCTCGAGCGCCGAGGCGGAATATGGAGCCGTTGCCAACGTTGTTGCTGAAGTTTGTTGGATCCGGAATCTTCTACTTAAACTACGTCGCCCGATCAAATTTGGTACTCTTGTTTATTGTGATAATATCAGTGCTATTTATTTGTATGGTAACCCGGTACAACATCAATGTACTAAACATATTGACTTAGATATTCACTTTGTTTGGGAGCATGTATAGAGAGGAACAGTTTGAATTCTACATACTCCGACAAGATTTCAAATTGCAGACATATTCACCAAAGGCCTCCCAAGAGTGTTGTTCGATGATTTTCGTTCCAGTCTCAACATACGGAAACCTCCCATTTCGACTGCGGGGTGTAATAGAGTATAAATCTAGAATATTCCTAATGTAATTTAGGTAGATTATCTTGTAATTATTTTTGGTAATTCCTTTGTCCCCAAGTTTACGGATTTATATATATTATGATGAGATCAATAAGAAGGGGGCAAGCAATGATCCAAACTATTCTTCAGTGTCATGTACCAAACCGAAGCCTAATATCCATACTTTTTGTAGTCTACATCGGCTGGATTTATCAAAATGATGCTTTGAATACATTAATTAATCATGAATTGCATTGTGCACATAGCAGTTAAAAAAAACGCTCTCTATGGGGGCGACTGGTCGGAAACCGATCCCGATCAATATTCAAAGCAGGCTTACATAGTTTTTCGTAACAAATCTACCAGAGCGATGTAGTGGGTTTGAGTTAGCAGGGTTTGTTCGTATGCACGCTGAGATCTATGACCTCTATATCGCTAGAAAGAGGGATAAAATGGGAAATCGGTTTGGGTTTGGGTTTGTTTCTCTGTTGGATGTGAAGAGTATTGGTGAAATGGAGAAGGCATTATCAGGGATTCGTATGGGCAACTACAAACTTAGTTTTAATGTTGCTAGGTTTACTTTAGAAGATGCGGAGGTTGATAGAAGGAAGAAGGAAGGCGAAAAGACGAAGATGACTTTTGTTCCAGATGTTATAGAGACAGATGGTACGGAGGGACCGGCTCCTGTGTACAATGGATCCACGTCGTTCAGAGATGCATTTTTGGGTAAGACCGGAGACGAGAAGGTGATCAAGGTGCAAGATGATTTAGTGGGCCATACACAGATTTTAAGGAAGGCAGTAATTATAAGGGTCGTTGACTTTCAAAAATTGAAGAATTTCGCACAGGTTGTTAAGGAGTTGTTAGAAGGAAAAGGTTCTTGCAGTATGTCGGAGGTCTTTTCTGTCTTATCTCCTTTCAGGATACCAAGGAGGCTGAGATATTCCTGCATCGTATTAAAAGCAAAAGAAATGTTTGTTTTTCGGCGGATTTGTGGGATGGACAAACATTGCCTTTTGAAAGGCTTGCGTGGCTTAGGATCCAAGGTGTACCTATTCATATTTTTAATAATGAAGTATTGAATAGGATAGGTGAAAGGTTTGGGAAGGTTGTGCATGAGGCCCAACATGATCAGTGGAACACTGATTTGTCTTTTGATTATGTTGGAATTTTGCTTTCGGAGGGTAAACGGATCCAAGAAGAGGTGATTGTAGAGTGGAAAGGTCGGAAGTATCGGGTTTGGGTGGCGGAAGAAGCGGGGGATTGGGTGCCGGATTTTTCAGTAACTAGCAGTGAAGAAGAATTTAAGTCGCCGGAAAATGAAAGTCAGGCGATGTCAGAGACACCGGAAAATTTGAATGGTAGAGCAGATATGGAAACCGCGGATCTATCGGCCCAATTTAAGGAAGGAATGAATGCTATGGTTAATGATAATGAAGTAGTTATGGAAGGTGTGACTATTTCAAATGCAGAAGGTATTAATGTGGAAGCGACAAATTCGGAAGCATTAAATGTGTCTGGAGGCAAGTCTTCTGGAAACAAGAGGTATTACTTTAATTTATCAAAAAAGAATAAGAGAAAAAAAGGAAAGAAAAGTTTTAAAGATGGGTTGGGCCTAGATAAATCTGGGAGTAGTCTGGAAAAGCCCAATGGTAAAAAGCAAAGGAGGAAGTCGAGTGACATTTTTGGGCTTAACAAATTGATTGGGATAGTTGATTCTTCTACTACAACTGGGTATACATCTAGTGGTTCTGTTGGACCAGAAGTTAATGGGCCTCCAGAGAATAGTGGGCTTCGGGTTGGGGAAGGTGAACGATGTGAGGTAGTAGGAGATCCGGATCCAATCACTGTGGAAGAACAAGTTGATACAAGTATTAATTCTACTACAGGGGTAGATATACGGCTTGATGAGGTGGCAAAAACTATCACTTTGGGTCGGAAACTTGGAGCGGAGCTACACGAGTTTAAGGATCTGATTAATGAAACTATTAATGTGGAAGGAGTACAAGATGGTTTTAGATGAATTTTCTAAGTCTTAACGTTAGAGGAATGGGGTGACGGGTAAAGACGAGTGGGTTAGGGAGTTAAAGAAGACGAACGACATTATATTTTTGGCTTTACAAGAGACTAAGACTCAAGGGTTGACAAAGGCTGATTTGGGACGGTTTTGGGGTATTGGAAATTTTGATTTCGAGTCCGTTGATTCTACAGGCTTGTCTGGAGGTATGGTTAGCATGTGGAATACGAGTATTTTTGAAAAAGAAGCGGTAATAAAAGATAGGAATTTTCTTGTTGTTACGGGTTGGCTAAAAGATTTTCAAGTTCAAATAAACATTGTGAACGTTTATGGTCCCCAAAATTATGTTAATAAACGTGCTCTATGGGTTCGTTTGCGAAGTTTAATCACTTCTCAAGATGGTATGTGGATTTTAGTCGGAGACTTTAATACGGTTAGAAGCGAGGATGAAAGGAAGAATACAAGGTTTAATGCAACGAGTGCGAAAGATTTTAATGACTTTATTGCGGAAGCGGGGTTGTGTGAATATGGTATGAAAGGTAGGAAATTTACGTTCCTAGCCGGGAAAGGTAAAGGCAATAAGCAAAGTAAAATTGATCGGGTGTTGGTGAGTTCTAGTGTGTTTAACAAATGGCCGGATGCGTCTCTTCGTGCTCTTGCGAAAGGCCTTTCGGATCATAGTCCTCTGATTTTATCTATGACGGATAAAAATTTTGGTCCGAAACCTTTTCGTTGGTTTAATTCTTGGGGTTTTAATGAAGATTGTGTCTCGGTAGTTTGGGAAGTGTTATCTATGAGTTGTGAATATAACAAGGCTGATCAAAAGCTTTGGTTCAAGCTGAAAACTTTGCGCGGTAGACTTCGGCTGTGGAGGGATGAGTATCGCAGAAAACAGAATGCGGAAATGATTATGTGTAAAAAAGAGTTAGATGATCTAGAAGTTGTTTTGGAACAAAGGGACCTTATAGAAGAAGAATTATGGGTGATGGAAGAGTGTAAAGTTAAAATTGAGGGAGTGCTGGAAGCTCGGAATCGTGATCTTCGACAGCGTGCACGGGTTAATTGGGCAGCGGAGGGTGATGATAATTCGGGATTTTTTCATAGAATGATAAATGCTAGACGGGTCTCCAATTCTATCCCAGGTATTGATGTTGACGGGGTATGGAAAACAGAGCCAACGTTAGTCAAACGAGAAGTGTTAAAAATTTTTCGGGAACACTTTCAAGAGAAGGTTCGTAATCGGCCGGCTCTTTTATGTGATGGGTTGAAGATGGTTCCAGTGGTAAAACAAGAAGGTTTGATTCGAAGATTTTCTAAAGAAGAAGTTAAATGCGCAGTTTTCGGCTGTGGCGCAGATAAGGCCCCGGGCCCGGATGGTTTTAATTTTAATTTTGTACAAACTTTCTGGGGAGAACTTGAGGATGATTTTTGTACTATTTTGGATGAGTTCTATGATTCGGGAGTTATTAGCCCGGAGTGTAGTTCTTCGTTTATTGCTTTAGTGCCGAAATGCAAAAATCCGTTGATCATGAAAGATTATAGGCCTATCAATCTGATAGGTGTGATTAGCAAGGTAATATCGAAGATTTTGGCTAATAGAATTAAGGATTTTATAGGGGATGTGATTTTGGAGTCCCAGTCGACATTCTTAAAAGGTAGATATATCTTGGATGGGCCGCTAGTGTTGAATGAGGTGGTAGAGTGGATGAAGAGAAGGAAAAGGAAGGCGTTTATTCTAAAGATAGATTTTGAGAAGGCATATGATAACGTTAATTGGAAGTTTTTGTTATCTATGCCAGAGCAAATGCAGTTTCCTGGGAGGTGGTGTAAATGGGTTATGGGTATTCTGAAGTCTGCAAGGTCGGCGGTATTAGTCAACGGTTCTCCTACGTTTGAGTTCGTGTGTCATAAAGGACTTCTTCAAGGAGACCCATTGTCTCCTTTCTTATTTTTGATAGTTATGGAGACGCTTTCTTGTGTCATTGACAAGGCGATCTGGATTGGTGAATTTAAAGGCATCTAACTTGACAAAGATGAGGTTACGTTATCGCACCTATTGTATGCTGATGATGCTCTTATTATAGGGGAGTGGAAGGATGAGAACGTTCTTAACATGGCGCGTATCTTAAGATGTTTTCATATTGTCTCGGGGTTGAAGATTAATATTAATAAATCTAATCTTATTGGGATTGGGATTGGGATTGGACAAGAGGAGATAAACGAGATGGCCATGGTGTTGGGTTGTCGTCGAGGAAGCATCCCTTTAGAATATTTGGGCATTAGAGTTGGTGCAAATATGAACAAATGTTGTAATTAGAAGAAGGTTGTGGAGGTGTTTGAAGCTAGGCTTGCGATATGGAAAGCTAAAGTCTTGTCGATTGGGGGTAGAGTCACACTTATTAATTCGGTACTTGGAAGTCTTCCAATTTATTACTTCTCTTTGTACAAAGCTCCCGGTAAGATTATTGATAAGCTTGAGAAAATTATGAAGCGGTTTTTATGGTCCGGTTCTAGTGACAACAATAAAGTTCATTGGGTGAGTTGGGAAAAAGTTACAATGCCAAAAAAACATGGTGGTTTGGGAATTAAACGTTTGAAAGAGGTTAATGAAGCGCTTTTGTTTAAATGGGCTTGGAGGTGTCGTTTGAACTCGAACTCTTTATGGAGAAGAATCATTGATGGGTGCCATAACAATAAGAAGGAATGGGATTTCTTATCGGTTAATAGATATACGGCTGGGAATTGGAAGAGTGTTAAATCGGTGGGGACGTTAAAAGTTGGAAATAATCCTCTTTGTTCTCTTATTCGGCCAAAGGTTGGGAACGGGACGATGGTCAGATTCTGGTTAGATGTATGGCTGGATGGTGTGGTCCTAAAACAGCGATGGCCTCACTTATCCAGTTTAGAACAAGAGAAAAATTGTTACATTTCTGATCGAGTGAAGGTAGTTAATTCTCAGCCGGTTTTTTCTGCTGATTGGATTGGGCGTATTCAAACGGTAGAGGCTTTCCAGCAGTGGGTGGACCTATTGTGTTGTATTGAAAAGGTGGTGCTCTATGATATAAATGACAAGTGGAGATGGGACGGAAGTAAAGACGGCAATTTTTCAGTCAAATCGGTTAGAGAATTACTAAAAATGGGGGCTATGGATGAGGTGAACTTCGTGCAAAAATGGTGCTCTTGGGTTCGGTTAAAATGTAACATTATGGCTTGGAGGGCGGAATTGAATAGATTACCGACAAAGATGGAACTAGTTAAGAGGCAAGTGGCTTTACCGGATATGGTGTGCGTGTGGTGTGACGATGGACAAGAGTCTGCGTTCCATGCTTTGGTCGGTTGTTTTATTGCATCTTCAGTTTGGGATATCATTGGTCGATGGTTTCGGGTCCCGCCTATATATGCTTTTGACATAAAGGATCTTTTGGTTTTTTATAAAACAATTCAAGGAGACAAGGTGAAAAAGAAGATTGTCCACGGTATTATTATGGTGACGTTATGGACCCTTTGGAGCGCTAGAAATGACTTAATTTTCAATGGGAAGAGAGCATCGGTGCCGGATATTATTGCTAGTAGAAAATCTAGGTCATTTCTTTGGTTTAAGAGTAGGAATAAACATTTTAAAGTGGTTTGGAAGGATTGATGTAGATGCCCATTGTAAATGTTGTAAAAGTGGTTTGAGCGGCCGGTCCTTGTTTTAAGGACCGTGTTTGCGTTTTGTTTATGAAAGTTACTCTTAAAAAAAAAAAAAAAGATTTTATTTTGGAATATATAGAGTATGTCAAAAGTGTTGAAGTACATGTAAACTATTGTGGTTCTACTACACAATATTTTCCTATAATGAACACATGATCTGATTGTTCATTTCGTATTATACAACTATACTACTTATCGGTTTTTTTTTTTTAATATTATTTTATCTATTGTTTATAGTTTAATTCTATTCGTTACGTTTATATACTTGTTAGTATTATAGTTATCATTTGTAGAATCTCTATAAATATACAGATTAGAACTAGTTATAGTCAAAATTTGTAAAATTCATGAATTCTTCATGGTATCAAAGTAGGAAAAAACATATATTTTAATAAATACGCCTAATAGATAATATTGTGATCGATTTTGTAATTATATTGTAAGATTGGTATTGTTCAATAGATTTTTTTGAAAGGTTAATTTTTTTTTTTTAAATCCTGTGGTCTGTGGGACTTGAACCCAAGACCTTCCACAATCTAGGTGTTTTAAAGGCTTTGCCTTTACCAATGGACCACCACCCCATTGGTAATCAATTTATAATGAAACATAGTAAATACAATAATTACAATATAATTACATAATCAATCACAATATTATATATTAGTGCCGACGTCTCTTGCTACTATTTTTTTAGATTCATCTCTAATTGAGCTTATCGTTAAGGACATTGACCATCTTGACTAGACCGTATACATTGGTGAAGCTTGAAAAAAAGTGGTAGGGGTCGAAAATCACGAGACCCAAACTTTTTCCTATCAGTGAGGGCCGGATTATCAAATCGGTGGGGGCGGACTCAATTCATATAAAAATTATCTACGAAAATCGTAAACTTCCACCACTAAGCTAAAAAATGGTAGGGGCTGAGGCACTCCCTGACCCCATTATCCTTCGCCCATGACCGTATATACGAACAACTAGAAATGCTTCTCCACATGTTTTGCAAAGAACAGCTAGTTTTATTGCTCAATAAGGTCTTTTCAAAACATAATGACTTTATCGAATGAGTACAGAAAATCGAAGACTTTGATCCATGTTATTGTTCTTCTCCTGACCCAAGTGCAACTTTGGGTGTCGCCCATATTCTGCAACAAGGCCATCATTGGGCTTACGACTAGGCCAGTTAATGAGTCTTGAAACCAATTGGGCTTAACATACATGGCAAATATCAGGTCATAAATACTACTGGGTTAGAAACTTGTAGATTACACGGGTTGATAAATATAATGTTATACAACTTGATAAATGTAATTAATAAAAAAGTTATGCTTAAGAAAAATATGCATTTCTTTCATGGTTGAAAAATCAATGTATTATACTGATAGAATAAAATATAATTTAATTTGGAATATATACAATCATAAAGGCATGTATTTAAAAAAATATATTGAAATGACAACTATAAATTTTGCTAATTTTTTTTCAAATGGTAATTAACTTTCTTTTTCAATAAAATCTCTATTTTAATGTATTGTATTTTTACTCTTTTTTACACCCAATCACAATAATTATTTGAAAATTTTGAAATATCACTTATTAAAAGAACTAGCTGATTATCCCGGGAGGGTCCCGGGGTTGAAAAATCTAATTTTACGTGATAACCTATTGCAAATGGCTTAAGTTAACTAACTACAAAATCTCTCAATCATTGCATGTTCATAGTATTCTAATCAGTAATAACTCATATTCCCCACAAAATCTAATTTTACGTGATAACATAAACACTTTGTGTATTTTTTTCCTGTATGAACAAAACCCCACAAAAAAATAGTCGATTTTTTCTCCGTTTTTTATATAGCACTATGGTACTCGTTGGAAAGATAATAAAACGCTCGTTAATTTGGTGTAATTTTTTTCTTTAAAAAATCTCGAATATAAAAGATATAAACGTTTAAAAATTATGGGAGGAAATATGACAGAGAAAATTTAAAATTTATTTTTAAATTATGTTTTCCTAAAATAACTCAATTTAATTAAAAAATAAACAATTCAAAAACACTAAAAACTCTCCATTATGATGCCACGTGACACTCTCAAAAGAAGGTTGTTGCCTCCATTACACGCCACATCAGCATATATGTTTTCTTTTATATATATACTAGCTGATTACCCCGGAAGGGTTCCGGGGTTGAAAAATCTAATTTTACGTGATAACCTATTGCAAATGGCTCAAGTTAACTAACCACAAAATCTCTTAATCATTGCATGTTCATAGTATTCTAATCAGTAATAACTCATATTCCCTAATCTAAAACTTAATCAGTAATCATCTAAAGAATCACTTATGTAAGCTACAACTATTCAAAAACTCATCACATCTCTCTAACTTCTCACATTCTAATGACTCTTATAATTCCTAACCTAATCAACTAAACAAACACTTAAGTTGAAAGTTGTAACCATTGCATCTCATTATGCCACGTGGCATAATCAAGAGATGGTTGAGGCCACAATTGAACGCCACGTCAGCAACTATCAATTCTTCCTGAGAGCGTCCCAGGGTTGAAAAATATAACCATTCTAATAATACTAATATTAATAGTAATATTTATTACTCTTGTAATTAAATAAATAAAAAATAACCTTGTTATAAGCTGACACCATGTGTTGCAGTGTTGCGCGATTCTTTCTCCTACCTTCTCTTGATGAAGTATATCTAGCAAATTCCAATGATAACATGGCGATTGGGCTGATTTTCAACATCGTAGATAAGAACCTGGTTTAAAAGAAAAAACATGATTAATGAATAACATGAACACTTTGTGTGTTTTTTTTCTGTATGAACGAAACCCCACAAAAAATAGTCGATTTTTTCTCCGTTTTTTATATAGCACTATGGTACTCGTTGGAAAGATAATAAAACGCTCGTTAATTTGGTGTAATTTTTTTCTTTAAAAACTCTCGTATATAAAAGATATAAACGTTTAAAAATTATGGGAGGAAATATGAGAGATAAAATTTTAAATTTATTTTTAAATTCCTTTTTCCTAAAATAACTCAATTTAATTAAAAAAGGAAATAATTCAAAAACACCAAAAACACTCAATTATTAAGCCACGTGGCACTCTCAAGGGAAGGTTGAGGCCTCCATTGCACGCCACGTCAGCATATACGTTTTCTTTTATATATATTAATAGATAGATAGATTAGCTTCATTATTTTTCATTTTTAGTATGTTAGGAACTTGGTGAAAATTTAGGTAAAAAGTATACGTTTTTTGAAGTATTAATAATTAATTTCTTATTAAATTTATTTGGTTAATAATATATTAACTATTTTTATTTAGAACAATAATTTTAAGTAAGATATGAAGAAATGATATCTTAATTAAATGACAAGTATTCTTAATTAAGTAGGAGAAATACACTTATCCAAATTTTTATTAGTTTATTTTATCTATAATCTATAACAATTAATAAAAAAATAATTGCAGACACATATCACTTTATTAGTTAATCTTCAATGCCCCCCCCCCCCCCCATTTTGTACACATGGCACCCTTTCATTTATTCTCAATAATTTTCCCACCACTCTAAAGCATTCTCTTGGCTTCTTTATTTTTGTTAATCCCTTATTATTACTTTCTACCTTAACGATTATTTGTTTTATAGCATAAAAACTCCACAAATCAATTTCCTTTCTTCATTAATCCAATGAAGCTTCACCAAAAATTAAAACTCAAACATAATACATCTTATTTAACCTCTACCAAAGCTCCAAATCTATTAAAGCAATTCACGGTAATCTGCATTCTAATTTATTATTCTTTACCGATTATATGTTGATTAAGATTATTATCACAAATTCATTGAATAATATTGTTTGTCTCTTTCGATTATCAATACATCATCCTTGATTTGGGTCCGATTGGATATTTTTAAACTTTTAAAAAGCACAATAATTAAATCATAAATATCCAAAACACATATGAGGTTTAAAAAACCCTAAAACGTCAAGTCCAAAAATAACGCCAGTGGAGTTCAGAAAACCTCAATATACCAAGGCCAGTGGCGGAGGTTTGTAGGGGCGGGGAGGGGCGGCCGACCCCCCCGGATTTTCGCGCAGAAGTTCCGATTATATAGTATCCGTATATAAAATTTTGAAAATATAGGGTTTCGACCCCCCGAAACTGGTTTTCGACTCCCGAAACCAGTGACTTCCGAACCCCCGGTGACTTCCGACCCCCCGAACTTTCGGGTCAAGCATCGCCACTGACCAAGGCCAATAAAAATGCCGAATGGGTTTAAAACCCTCTAAAATGTCAATCCCGCATAATAAAATGAAAGGTGTAGATAAAAATGCCAATAGAAAGAGTTTAAAAGATCCTTCCCAACTTAACATCACTTTCTAAATGGTTTAAAGGTCTTCTAATTTAAGAATATAATAAAAGGCAGCTCAGCTCTTTCTTGTGTAAGAGATGTTTTAGTTCATACGTTTAGTCTATGGTGAGTAGCAAAACCAATTAATCAAAAAAGCCAAGTAATTGGGAAATCAATGGCTAGGTTTATGATATTTTTGACATCTGTTTTTTTTTTTTTTTTTTTTTTTTTGGGGTTAAGGTACTATGCATATGGAAGAGGATCTTGTATGAAAATTGGTTTTTATAAAAAGTGTGAGAAGAATTAAGATTTAACATGTAGCCATCATGTTTTGGATTTAGGAATGATGTTTTAGGTTGTTTTGGCTTGAAAAACATTAAACACAACAATTTAAAACACAATGCAATGTATCATAGTCATTAAATTTAATACACAATTAAAACACACTGCTTAATGTTTTTAGCGAAGTGTTTTAAGTTTTAAGCCTAAAATACATTGTTTTCGGCTTTTAATTTTCTATGTTTGGTATTTTTCTAGGAAAAACAATCCAAAACATTCATGAATATGTCCAAAAAAGATGCGTACATATCAATTTTTAATACTTTTTACACTTCTCACAAAAACCTATTTTCCTACACGATCTCTAGCCCTATGCAAATAAATGACTGAATGAAAATAAAGTGAATGAAAATAAAGTGAAGTGAACAAAGATTAACACCAACCTCAATAGTTTTTTTTTATAAAGAAGAAATAAATTTTAATCATCCAAAATTTGTATCTTTGGCTGAAAATAATCTATACTTAAAAAAATTTCATACAACAGTCCTAACTTTTAAAGTATTTTCCTGCAATAAACTTTTGTTAACACCCATTTTCCAAATTGAAAAGTTTGAAAGTTAAAAAGATCGTTGAAGGAAAGTTGTTTTAATGTTGAGACTGTTATGGGGAATTTCTTAAGTAAATATTATTGTTGGCCAACGAAGCAACGTTTTGTTTATAAAAATCCAATTCCACTTTTATAAATAATATGTTATATGTCGAAAATAATTGTTATTAGTTTTTAATACCATATTAGTTGTAGCTTATTATTGTTTACAAATTAAAATGAATGACTTATATTTGTTTAACATGTTGGGTCGACTGAACCTAAGAAGAACAAATGACGTAAAAAAGCCAAAACATGCTAAACATATGATCATTTATAAAACCGTACTTAGAAGAACAAGATCATTCCAAAGGACTGGTGACTCTAATAACTGGTGAAGACTAAAACACTGCTCTACAGACAACTAATGAACCAGGTCTGATGAAGAAATGTCTGCTGATAAAGAAGAACGTCTGTTGAGCTAAAGCCTTGTTGAAAAGATAGAAGATATGTTGAAGTCAATAGCACTTAGGCATCAATAGATGATGAAGCAATAGAGCCTACCCAACATATGTTTATTCAATAGAGTCTGTCAATGTAATAGTGTTTGTAATAGGCCAGATATTAGTATTGTTAGAAGTCTGTTAGATGTCACTTTCTTAGGTGACGTCAACTTAGGTCATCAGAGTTTTGGTTTGTCTATAAATAGAGCAGTGCATGTATTGTTCTATTCATCACTCTCCATCATACATTCTATGTACGAACAAAACTGTGTGTGATTAGGCTGAGGGGGAGATTGTATACTTGTACTAAATCTAGGTTGATTAATATAAGTACTTGCTGAAAACAATTGTCCTGTTTTGTTACGAATTAAAGTTTATATTCCGCTGCACTTTCCATATTTGTTTTATCTTCATTTGCTGTTTCATTGATAAAAAACTTCATAACAATTCAAAATTAGATCCTAACAATTGGTATCGGAGCTTGGTCAATTAAATTCGATCTAACCAATCAATTTAATATAAACAGCTCAACTCAAATTTATTGATATCGTTTGTTCGTTTTAATGAGAACAGACTAAGAGTTTAATTACATTCTAAGTTTTTTAAAACACCCTTTGTTTTTGCAAAACGATAAGAGAATGACTTCAGTCAATCACGATCCACACAACACTGGAACGAACAACAAGCCACCGATGTTTGTCAGATCTTAATACAATATCTGGCAACATCAGATGAGCCATGTTCTAGTTCAACAAAACCACATGTTCCAATGGTACCGAGTACCTAGGATCCTAAAGTTCAGGAGCCTAAGAAGCTTAAAAACTACTCCGACTTAGATTTTCAAAAAAAATGAGTTAGATGTTAAAGCCTTCAACATTGTGGCAATGGTTAAACCAAATGATATCTATGCTGGACTGTTACACTATAACAGTGTAAAGCAGTTGTGGGATGCTTTGAAGGAAAAATTTGGTCGGACTGAGGAAGTAATTGAAAACAATCGTGAAATACTGAATCAACAATATGAAACATTCAGTCATGTTATAGGTCAAACGTTAACTCAACAATTTGAGAGGTTTAACAGTTTGATTAGTGAACTAAAACTGGTGGGTCTAACATATCCAAAGTCAACTTTGAATCACGGATTCTTAAGGTCTTTACCAGATAAATAGGACACTATTTCTATGGTTATGAGAAACTCAATTGGTTTTAAGGACTTATCTCTGACCTAGCTTCATCGTATGCTCTTGCCTTATGAGAGAGAGCTTAACCAGAAAAAGAAGCTTTAGGACTTTGGAAAAGTGTCAAGTGACTATGTGTTTGGTAGTATTGCACTTTTGGGTCAAGATGAGGTGTCTGGTAATAGTAAGGATCAAAGTTATGATCATTTTATTGACATAACTTTTTGAGTTAACTCTGATTCATAATTAACCAACTATGCTTTTACAACAAGTGGTGATATCCAGACATCTGATAACATGTCTTTTGAGTATAATGATCTTCAATACTTTGACCCTTTGGACTTATAAGAAATTGACATTTTGCACCAACTGGCTCTACTAAGTGTTAGATCTAATAAGTTTTATAAGAAAACTGGTAGTAAATACAATGGGTTACATGGAGGGTCAAAAGTGGGGTTGGATAAATCAAAGATTAAGTGTTATAAATGTCACAGAATTGGTCACTTTGCTTGAGAATGTAGGCGAAAAACGGAACACCTATGATTACCTACCCAAAATACCCCTAGACCAAATGTGCAAAACACTACTCATTTTTCACATTCCTCAACCACTGTTCCAGTACACTATGTCCAAACCACTATTCCTTAGATTCAATAAGTGCCAACCCCTATTGCTCAGGCTCAAATGCCACAAGTTGTTATTCCACCATCTGTTCGTCACACCCTGCTAAGGCGAAAACGCGAGATGTAACTTCGCTAAGTTTTCAAGAACACAGGTTATGCAAGCATCAAAGTCATAAGTTAAGAGATATATTAAAATACGTCATTGTTTAACATAGCGATCAAAATATTGTCTTAAGAACCACATTTAAAAATGATATTGTCAAAATCATTTAATTAAAATAAGGTTCAAGATATCCCCGAGATGCTCATGTGCAACTCCAAGTTCCATGATGATCAATTAATTGCCTGAAAAACATGCATATATAATATGTCAACAATTAAGTTGGCGAGGTCACGGGTTTTGGAATCTATGTAAACCATGGGTGACTGGATCATTACCTAGATATGACAATAATCATCATGTGACTGTCATGACCCCGTAACCAAAGCTTGACGAATGTTGTGCCTCGCCTATTGTACACTAAAGACAATGAATGTAATGTGAAATACGAGCACTCTTTTGATATTTGTAATCCGGTTAGACCGACTAACCAAGAGTGGGGGTGTCAACCCAATAGATCTATTCTGGTGTTTCATGTTCACATAATAGTAAAAAATGAAACTAAACTTGTACGCATGTTTTCCCCTAAAAGTATGAAAACGGTAAAATGGGGCCGCTAGAATTCACCTGATGTCTGAGTGCTAACTACTGACTGAATCTGACGTGAAATGTCCGAAAAAAGTGCCCTAGTTTCACATAAAGACAACTTAAGTCTATGTATTCTACTATTTACCATGTAATTGCTCACCCGACTTGTACTTTTATGGACCGTGTGTTTCTGTACGGTTGTCCATATGTGTCACACACTTTATGTGTTGAAAAAGCTCGTTTTTGTCGTTATTTGTGACTATGATTAACCATTTTGTGGCAAAAACCAATGTCTTGGTTTTCTATATATTAACATGTGGTATGTGTGCCACTTATTTATACCAAATAGGGCGTGTTAACACATGTTTTAGGTCTTTCTTGAATAAAAATGTCGTTTTCTCATGCTTTACCACAGTTCACATATATGTCTAGGTTGTTAATATATGTTTTTCCAAAAAACTTGATTTAGAGCTCTTTTAACATATGTTTCTTGGCTTTTAACGTATGTTTCCAAAATCACATCATGTATATATGTCAAACTTTGTGTTCAAAAACGATTGTTATGGCTTTTAAACAACCCTATACACATACACACATATACTCGTGTATATGTGTGTGAGTATGTGTGTCCTTATATGTGTGTTTGGTCGTGTATATACACATGAATAAAATTGATACAGGTGTTTTCTTTAGCGATATTATCGACTTGTGAACTTTATAACCGATTAATAACTACTTTTCATGGTTTTATGTGTGTGTGCTAGTGGTGTGACTAGTCGAGTAAGGTTAGATATGGCTCGAAACATGAATAAAATTGATACATAGATTAGTTTGTTAACATACCACATCAAAGAGACTTAGAGTGAAGACGAATGTGATCCAAATTCGGTTTTCCCTCCAATTGCTGGGAACAAGGACTGATGGCTATGAGAGGTGAGCTTGGTTCGATGTGGGATCGGGTTTGGGATGGTTTGGGGTTCGGCCGAGGGGTACACCGAGGGAAAGTTAAGTTTCAATGTGTTACTAAGTTTCTTTGTGGATATGTTGTTCTTCCTTCACTTGGCTGATTTATTTACAAGAAATGGGAGTGTTAGATTGGTTAACACACACGGTAAGTCAACATGTTCATTTTCATTGTGGCTTAAAGGTGTTCTTCCAAACTAGGAATGGAGTTGACTTATCCATTGTTGTTGGTGCATGTAGGGCGGCTATAGGCCATTCTTGGGAAGGGACTTTGATAGTTTCAGAAGGTCAATGGGTACGGGAATTAGAGGTGTGAAAAGTTAGAATCCATCTTGGTGTATGGCATAGGTGTTTGTGTTTATAGATAAGAATGATGAGTGGATAATGAGAGGGTGTGTGTGTATACAGTTATATATGTATGTATATGGGTAAGTGTTTGTCACATCTAAGCATGTGTATGTGTGTGTACGTTTGTGTATATATATATATATTCATGTGTTTTTGTGTGTGTCTTGTGTAAGATAGATAGTGTCCAAATCCATCACACATTCCTTTGTCTTGGGAATGATAGGGCCAAAAGTTTCTAGGGAAAGAACATGATGTTTTAGGTTAGTTGACTTGCATGGCTTGGGAGCATAGTGTAATTACTTCCATTATAGGTAATGTGCTTTTTATTGGGACTTTGGATGGTGTTGTTCTTGTGTATATGGCCGTGGACTTATGTAAGCATGTGGGAATGTTTTTGTTTAGTCCTAGTGCTTATATTTTGTTTATATGGATCTCATATATGCATAGATATTCATACACTTTTGTTTTCAGGACTTGTTTGTGTATGTATATGCATATATAGTTGGGTATGGGGTCAGATTATGTTGATTGTGATTGAACCTCCCATACATGAATATGTGTACATATAGCTAAATGTTGTGTAATTTAGTGATGATTCCATTGTTTTGATGCCAATATGTTTGTGTTACCTTGTTAACACAATAATAATGTCATGTGTTAATTTTTTTTTGAACATATGTTGGGTGGATTTGTTATCTTAGGATACATATGTTTTGAAGATAAAATCAATGATTCTATGATTTCATGTGTTCATGGTTCACAAAATGTCTTGTGAATGTTCGGATTTGCATGAGTAAACGGGGCTCTGTAATGGATTCCTGAACTATCATGGGCCTTGCTAGACTCGTGGTGGCACATGTATTGTAATAAGATGTCTAATGCATAACTGTATTGGGCAAAATGGTGAGAGTGTGTACGGATCTTGACATGGGAATATTGCGGGTGTCACAATGCTTCAGCAGAAACCAGTCAACAAAGTTTCTTCACACAAGGATTTGTTGACTGGAGCAGCTTGCCAGATGAGCTAGTGACAAGATTTTTGCTGTCATGGCTAAATCTGATAATGAACTAGAAAACTTCTGTTTCATGGCACTTGAGACAATTATTGAAGCGGTTGAGTATGAAGAGGTGGTGTCTGAATCTGAAAATGTGACTAATGAGTTTGTTGAGACCGTTGTTTCAAATGAGAAGATTGAGAAAGAAGAGGTGAATCTCTCAAATCCATGTAATTCTAATGATTGTGTGTGCAAGTGTGATTGTGCATTGATGGCTGCTGTTAAGGTATCTTCTCAAATCCTTAAGGATTTATGTTCAAACAAATGTGTAATTGCTTTTGCTAACATTAAAGAGGTGAATGACAACCTTCAAAAGAAAATTTTGGAAGATGAAAATAAGTTTAAAAAACTCACAAAAGAGTTAAAATCAAAATTAACTGAACAAGAGTCTGAAATCAGCAACTTAAAACATGAAGCTAGCATAACAAAAGACCAGCTCCAAACTATGATAACAAAATATCAAAGTTGTAAAGAGGAGCTTAAGGCTACCAATGTCACTTGTGAAAATGGGTGGAATCATGCAAAGGTTATGAAATGCTAATCAACCAACAGTCCAAAAGCATTTTTAAGTTTAGAATTGGTTTTCCTGAGTCCAATGGTAAGAAAATTATTCTTGAAAAACGTAAAGATTCCTCATCATTTGCTGAAATTGAAAAGTATCAGTTTAAACCAATATGGTCAGATGAGTGTTATGTTCTTGATAATTTTGAACCAGTAGACTTTGAAACCACTAACGGTGTTAAAGCACCAAAAGTGAAAATCATTCCTTTGAAGGATCTTCCATCAAATTTTCAAGCATCTGCTGAAAAGAAGAAAGAAAAGGGGAAGAAGAAAGAGAAGGAGTTAAACTTGTTCTGGGATCTTTGTGAAAAGAAGAATCATGTCACCAAAAACTGTTTTCTTCTAAAAGCTTATGACATCAACAAAGAAACAAGTGTGTGTGAGTCTAAACCAAACTATTCTATCTGTGGTAAAAAGAATGACAAAACTCAAGAGTGTCTTTATCTCAAAAATTTTGATGTTAAAATACAAGAGAATAAAGCTAAAACTCAAACTGGTCAAGGGATTAATACTTCAAAAGGAAAATCCAAACAGACCTTTCAACCCGTCCAAACATCTATTACCAAAAACTTAAGTGAAACCTCTACTCCTAGAGGCAATGGACCACCACCATGTCATAGACTATCATGTTTAAAAAGAGCCCAAAAGGCCTTCTAAAACAAAAGTGAACAGACATCCTAATGGTTACTATCAACTGATAGAAAAGGGTCAAACATCTGTTGCAGCAAGTGTTGATATACAAACACTGGCAAATGGTCAACAACAGTTGCTGAACTTGGTGCAAAAGCTTGTTCAAACCACTGATCATTCTCCTAAACTTGAGGCTGTAAAGTCCAAGAACTCATCCAAAGCAAATTTGGCTTTGGACACTCACCAAAACTAATTCACTACTGATGTGCAGGAAGCTTCTTCATGCTTATATAGCTTATGGTATGTAGAAAGTGGAGGTTCCAGGCACATGACAGGATGTAGAGCCCTTTTCTTAGACTTATTAGCTCATGAAGGGAGTGATATCTTTTGGTAATGATTCCGATAGTAAGGTGTTGGGTTCTGGGACTGTTCAAGCTCGGAGACTCAAGTTTGAAAATGTCAATCTTATTGATAATCTTAAATTTAATCTTCTTAGTGTTTCACAAATGAGTGACAGGTTATGGGTCATTCTCCACCAGTGTTGTAGAACTCGCTAGGCGCTAGTCGGCCGGTGGGGTACCGACTAGGGATTAATCGGGATTAATCAAGATTAATCGGGATTAATCAGATTGGATATATATATATATATACATATATTTTTCCAAATTTATGCATATATAATGCTAATTATGCCTTATATGTATAAATTTAGAAATTTAGGGGCCAAATATAAACTAGAGAATATGGAAGGGGGTTAAATATTAAAATACCTAAACTTAAATAACCCAAATGACCTCCATCGTTCACCATATCCCGTTTTTTCCTCCCCGTTCCTTCTTTCATCGTAAGGAACCATCACACGCAACTAGGGTTCATGGAGTTTCATCGATTTTGCTTCTAAAACACGGATTATCATTCAATTTTGAGTTAAGAAATTGTTTTATTTGATTGATTTGCTCCAGTTTTGACCTGTTCGAATTCATTTTTAACCTTATTTTGAGTTTTTTTAGGTCCGACTAGGACCAATTTGGTCTAATTAATCGGTGATTAATCGCGCACTGATTAATTGAGTGATTAGCCCAAAATTAATCAGTAAAGTGAAGACTAGCGATTAATCACCGATTAGTCGGTGATTAATCGGGATTTTTACAACCTTGTTCTTCACTAAGAAAACTTATAAGATTATTGGGCCAGAAGTGGTGAAAAAGATTGAAACCATCACTGCTGAGAGCAAAGCACAACTTGTTGCTCATAAGAGTGGCAATGTGTATGTGGTTGATATGTTGAAGGATAATCCTATGGCAAATGTATGTCTATTTTCTAATGCCTCATCAAAAGAGAGAGAATTGTGGCATAGGAGATTGGGTCACACGAACCTTCAAACTATAACACACTCTCAAAACAAAGCCTTGTAAGAGGTATTCCACTAAAAGAATTAAAAAGTGACAAATATTGTGTTTCTTGTTTAAAAGAAAAACAACATAAAAGCTCTTACAAATCCATTGATGAGTCCAAAACAAGTCAGTACCTTCAAATGTTACACATGGACTTATTTGGCACAGTTAAAATCATGAGTTTAAGAAAGAAGAGATTATGTCTTGTTATCGTTGATGATTTTTCTAGGTTTACATGGACTTACTTTTTACACTCTAAGGATGAGACTGCACGTATTTTGAAGGACTTTGTCACCAAGGTTGAAAAACAATATGACTTTCCAGTAAAAGTCTTTAGAAGTGACAATGGAACAGAGTTCAGAAACAAGGAGGTGGATGACTTCTGTGTGTCAAAAGGAATTGTTAGGCAGTACAGCATTTCTAGAACACCAAAACAAAATGGGGTGGTTGAAAGGAAGAACAAAACTTTATTTGAACAAGAACTATGCTAGTAGATTCTAGTTTACCCATGTCCTTTTGGGCAGAAGGTGTAAACACTGCTCGCTATGTTTAAAACAGAGTTTTAATTATCCCTAGACATCAAAACACTGCTTATGAAATTTTGTTCAAAATCAAACCACTAATATCATTTTTAAATCTAAAAGATTCCATTTCAAAATTTGCAGCCAAAGTAGATTGTGAATATTTTCTAGGATATTCTTCTACAGCCAAGGCATATAAAGTATTTAACACAAGGACTAGGACTATAGAAGCAACATTGAATGTCAAGTTCAATGAAATTTCATCATTGAAAATATCATCAAATCCTATAAAACTAACAGTGCGGGTTCACTAAAAGTCTCCACGATAGGATTGCAGTTTTGATATTGAAATTTCATCTCACTTCAAATTTTGTTCTACATCAACGAAAGCAGATGATCAAAACATCAGTCAAAACTCTGCCACAGCTGTGCAACAACTGTTGACCAGTTCTACCCTCAAACCACTGTTTCAACCAGTTCGACCAACCTTGAAAAATCTATTGAAAAAAGTTGTAAGGACAAAAAGGATTGAAGAAACCTATTTTGCTAACCTTAGTCTAATTCCTATTTCTGCCAAAATATGCTAAGTATAGAACTACTAAAGAAGAAGACTGCTAGTACTAAAGAAGAATTCATCAAAGTGTTGAAGAGTAAAAGATCAGAAGTTCTGAAGTCAAACCAGACAAGTCAACTGAAGACAAACTACTCATTAGCAGTTGTAATGGAATCTTTCCACCGCCCTTATGTTTCAGTAGCTTAGTATAATAACATTACTTTATACTTTTGTTAAAGTCTTTGTACAAGTTCCAAGACTACAGGCTGTTGTAGGATTGCTTTTGTATCAAGTTGTATGTATTTGCTGGTCTATAAATAGATGGGTTGATTCCACTATTTTAGACATCGATTTTATTAAAACTGAAATCCTTCAAAGGCTTTTAATTGAAATACCATTTCACATTTGAGAATCTCTTTGCACACTTATTGTTATATACATTCAGTTATTAAGATTATCATTAACTGACTTTAGTTCATTATATCTAGGGGGAGTAATAACTCTTGTTGAAAGTGAAACTTTAAACTTGAACACCTCACTTATTCCACTGTGCAAACTACATTGATTAACTTACAACACATAAGTGTTCATAAGTAATAACTGTTAAAGGGCTTACTGATCCAACAATTGGTATCATAGCATCTGGTTTATCTGATCAAATATCAATCTAACAAATTGAGAATCAGACACAGGCTTTCATTGATATTCAATAAAGGATAAAAGTTCAATTTTTCAAAATATCCATCACTTTGAGATAGACTTGACAAATCAATACTCTCAAAAATAGATCCTCATAATACTGGATCTGCCAATAAGCCTGCTATGCTTGTTCGTTCTTAATATAACATATGTCAAAGAAAGGCTCACACATACTCTGTCTCAGACAAACACTGGTTGTTGGAGATCTGTAATGTATGGACCCCATAAACCAGTAAATATAAATCTTGAAACTAAATTTGAAATACCAAAAGACCCAAAAGACTACACAGATGAAGATTTCCTTAAACTTGAGCTTGATGCCAAGGCTTTCTCTATGTTGGCAATGGCTCTCCCAAATGAAATCTACTTTGTACTTTTACATTGTGAATGTGCAAAAGAGCTTTGGGACAACCTAAAAGAACAGTTTGGAGGAACTGAAGAGGTGATTGCCAACACCAGAGAAATCCTTGCTTAGCAATATGAAACATTTACTAACATTAATGGGGAAACTTTGACACAACAATTTTAAAGATTCTCCTCATTAACCTCTGAGTTGAAATTAAATGGTCAGACCTACACAAATGTATATATGCTTCATAGATTTTTAAGGTCACTACCAGAAAAATCGAAAACTTACTCTATAGTTCTCAGATCTACACCAGATTTTAACTCCCTCACTCTTACAAAATTACATGGGAGATTTTTAACTTTTGAAAGAGAAATAAATCAAAAGAAAAAGTTACAAAATTCTGGAAAAACAACTAATGACTATGTACCACGTAGTACAACACTTTTAGGACAAGACTCACCTTCTTTTTCAAATAATTTTGGATCTTTTGACCACATTGACATAACTGCCGGGACCTCATCAGAAAGATCATATCCAGCTTATGACAATGATGAAAATAGTCAAACTGCTGATAACATGTGTTTTATAATGGATGACTTAAAAAGTTTTAGCAGTGATGACTTGGAAGAAATGGACATTTTACACCAACTGGCCAGGTTAAGTATAAAAACTAACAAATTTTACAAAAGGTTTCCAGGGCTGAACAGTTCAACAAAAGTTGGTTTCGACCAATCTAAACTTAGATGTCAAAAGTGTCAGAAGTTGGGACACTTTGCTAGAGAGTGTGGAAGCTCTAGCTTTAACCAACCACAGTCTGGAAATCAGTTTAACCCTAGTTATAATAGGAATAATGGAACATAGGGAAGTGCACATTTTGTACTGGCACAAGCTCCACAAATCCAATATGTGCCACAAATACAATATGTTCAGATGCCTGCTCAACAAATGCAGAGCCAACAACAAATGCCTTCTATTCCAGCTGCTCAACAACCTCCACAAACTCAACAACCCTCTCAAAAAAGTCTTCTTACTTCTGGGTATGTTGACTGGAGCAGTCTTCCTTTTGACACATCTAAATGCAATCCTGATGCAGACAACAAAATGTTTGACATCAACTGGGGAGAACCTGATAATGGCAGAAAGAATTTTTGCCTTGATGACATTTGAGGGTTGCACCTCTAAATCTGCCTTATCTCAAGTATCAAAAGAATCTTTGACAAAACTTTGTTCAAATTCATGCAAAGAATCTTTTGCTCTCATAAGAGAAACCAATGTGCATCTACAAGGTAAAGCCAATGACTTCGAAAGAAAATATACTCAAATGAAATGTGATTTAGAAAGAAAACTTGCTTCAAAATCAAAGGAAAATTATAAATTAACAAATAATGCCATTGAAATCCAAGCACAAATTAATATCATGCTAGAAGACCTAGGAAAGAGCATGCTGACACCAAGGTTGACTGTGAAAAATGGGTTGATTCATGTAGAGGTTACCAACTGCTTCTTAACAAACAAAGTGCATCAAATGTGAAGTTTGGCATAGGGTACAATCTTACTGAAACTCCAACTGATTTTACTCCCAAAACTATTGATGATGGGAGTAAAATAGTTCAAAATCAAACTTCTAATTTGAAAGAATGCACATCTTTTCATCAAAACTTTCTCAAAATTGAAAAAGAAAGTTCTACAGAAGTACTGAACAAAACTGACATTAAGCCATTAGTAGTTTCATCTACATCAGGAGTTGAGAACCTGAAAAGTACTGATGACCTAAATCAAACCAAGACTGTTAGAAATTTTCCTTTCACATCTCAAAATGAAAAAGAGAAGGCAAAAGAATGTGAAATTTGTGGTCTGTTTAACCACAAAACAGAATTTTGTAGATATAGAAAAGGAAATCAGTATAACAAGAAGATTTAACAACTGGTTGTAGGAAAACAACTCAAAAATAATTTTGATGAAACTTTCTTTCCCAACATACAGCAACCAAGCAACACCTTTTCTTAGAAAAAGATAAAATCTCAACAAAAGTCTTTTTCTCAAAATTCCTTATCAGTAGTTAGACCTACATCATTAGCAGTTTCACAAATTGCTGAGATTAAAAATCTCATGAATATGGTAAAACTACTGATGACCAAAGTTGACGGTGGTCCTCAAAAGGATACCACCATTGCTCTTTAAGAAAAATCCATTGCCAAAAAGACATGGATTCCTCAAATTGGTCAAGAACAAACTGCTTTTGTTCTCAAGAGCAAACCCAAAGCCAAAATGTCTTGGGTTCTTAGATGTAACTAATTTGATACTTTGTGCAGAGGGTCTCCAGAGGCTTAAATAGCATTTGGTATGTTGATAGTGGAGGCTCAATGCACATGATAGGATGCAGATACCTGATAAATAATTTTATCAGTCAAAGAGAAGGATCTGTATCCTTTGGAAACAATGCCAAGGGATATGTGCTAGGACATGGCAATGTCTCCTCTGGCAAAATACAGTTTGATAAGGTCAATCTGGTTGAAAACCTTGAGTACAACTTGCTTAGTGTGTCACAAATGTGTGATAAAGGATATTCTTCCTTTTTTACCAAGATGTGGCAATGTCTATGCAGTGGACATTGAAAAAGAAAAAGTACTGAACAACACTGCCTGTTTCTTCTTAAGGGCATCAACTTCAGAGACTGATCTCTGGCACAGGAGACATGGCCATGTGAACTTTAAAACCATAAATAAAGTCACAACAATGGGCTTGGTCAGAGGTCTACCCTTGAAAGTATACAAGTGTCAAGAACACTGTGTATCCTGTCTAAAGGGAAAACAGCATAAGTCCTCCTATAAGTCTATTGAAGAATAAAAAACAACTGCATGTCTTCAACTACTCCATATGGACTTATTTGGGCCAGTCAAAATAATGAGCCTTGTTAAGGAGAAGTACTGCTTAGTCATCATTGATGACTATTCAAGATACACATGGGTCTTCTTCTTATTTTCCAAGGATGAGGCAGCTGTAATCATCAAGTTCTTCATTCTACAAATAGAGAAACAATATTCTCTCTCTGTCAAAACCATTAGAAGTGACAATGGGACAGAGTTTAGGAACATAACTCTAGATGAATTCTGTTTGTCAAAAGGGATTGTTAGACAGTTCAGTGTTCCCAGAACTCCTGAACAAAATGATGTGGTAGAAAGGAAGAACATAACACTAATTGAAGCAGCAAGAACCATGTTAGCTGATTCAGGCCTACCATTGTATTTTTGTGCTGAAGCATTCAACACATCCTGCTATGTTCAAAATAGGGTCCTTATCAACAAAAGGCATTCCAAAACTGCCTATGAAGTTCTTCATGGCATCAAGCCCCTTATCTCCTTTTTCAGGGCTTTTGGATGTCAATGTTTCATTCTAAACATAAAGGATTCTATTTCAAAGTTTGTTGCAAAAGTTGATTCAGGTTTTTTCTTGGTTATTCTTCCACTAGAAAAGCCTACAAGGTTTTTAATTCAAGAATCAAGATAGTAGAAGAAACACTGAATGTCAAGTTTAATGAGTCAAAACACACTCTCATTCCAGCACATCCTGCTGAACTCTTTGACCTTGACAACTTTAATTTCGGACCTGAAAAGATAGTCACTTCATCTAAACCTGTTTATTATGGTGACCAAGGGTTTGATGATGAGGATCCTACATCATGGAATCCTAATACAGTCATTAAGTCAACTATTAAACCATCAGAAGTTTCACAAACTTCTGATTCAACAACTGCTGATGTACAAACTCAAACATCTGTTTCAGCTCCTACAACTACTGAAGATGTTCAAACAGCTGAACCAGATATTATAAACCTCAGTGGTTTGTTTGAAGACGTACAAGAGCCACCTACACTCGTCAGTGGTTTACAACAACTGATTGAACACAAGGATCATCCATTGGATCAAATCATGGGCGATATTGCATCAGGTGTTCTCACAGGAAACGAGCTTTCCAAATTTTGCTTCTTCTCAGCATTCATTTCTTAGTTGGAACCAAAGAAATATCAAGAAGCCCTCAAAGATAACAATTGGGTTCAAGCTATGCAAGAAGAGTTGCTCCAATTCAAGAAGCAACAGGTCTGGGAAATTTGTCCCTTACCACCAAACAAGCTATCAATTGGCACAAGATAGGTTTTTAAAAACAAACAAGATGAAGCTGGTATGATTATCAAGAACAAGGCAAGACTGGTGGTACAAGGTTATTCTCAAGAAGAAGGAATTGACTTTGATGAAACCTTTGCTCCAGTTGCAAGACTTGAAGTCATCAGGTTATTTTTGGCTTATGCAATTTCCAACAAAATTAAGGTTTTTCAAATGGATGTTAAGAGTGAATTTTTATATGGAAAAATAAAAGAGGAAGTGTATGTTTGTCAGCGACCTGTGTTTGAGGATCCTTCTCATCCTGAGTGGGTGTACAAACTTGACAAGGCTCTTTATGGGCTAAAATAGGCTCCCAGAGCTTGGTATGAAACACTTTCCAACTTTTTACTCAAAAATCACTTTACAAGAGGTTCCATTGATAAAACTCTTTTCATAAAACATGCTGGAAATCATATCTTACTTGTTCTAATTTATGTTGATGATATCATTTTTGGTTCAACTAACACAAAACAAAACTGTGTGATGAATTTAAGAAACTCATGCAATAAAAAATTGAGATGCTTACAATGGGAGAACTGCAATACTTTTTAGGACTACAAATTAAACAACAAACAAATGAAACATTTATACATCAATCTAAATATGTTAAAGAATTATTAAACAAATTTTCTTTACAAGATTGTAAATCATGTTCCACTCCCATGACACCAACCACACAAGTTGAACAAGATGATCAGCGAAAACAGGTTGATCAAACCATGTATAGATGTATGATAGGTTCCCTTCTTTATCTAACTGCTTCTAGACCAGATATTTATGTTTTCAACATGTGTTGGTGCTAGATATCAATCAGCTCCTAGGGAATTACACCTAATTGCAGTCAAAAGAATTTTCAGATATCTGAAAGGAACTCCTACACTTGGAATTTGGTATCCTGCTTCAAGCAATACCAAGTTAACAGCTTTTTCAGATAGTGACTATGCCGGGAGCAAAATGTCAAGAAAATCAACATCTGGTGGTTGTCAATTCTTGGGAAACTGTCTGGTGTCCTGGCAATCAAAGAAGCAAACAACTGTGGCAACTTCAACTGCTGAAGCTGAATACATTGCAGCTGCAAGTTGTACATCACAGATCCAATGACTTCAATATCAACTACTTAATTATGGAATCAAAGAGACCAAGACCCCATTGTTTGTAGATAGTAAATATGCCATTAGCATAATTCAAAATCCTATTCAGTTTTCAAAAACTAAACATATTGAAATCAGGTATAATTTCATAAGGGATTACTATGAAAAAGGCAAGATTGAAGTGAAGCATGTGACAACAACTAACCAAATAGTTGACATATTCACCAAACCCCTTGACACATCAATATTTCAGAAGTTAGTATCCATGCTAGGGATGCTAAATTTGTACGTGTTTTTCATTTTCCTGCACATATTTTTTACTTTCACTTACATTATTACTAATTTGTCACAAAACTTCTTAAAAACAAAAAGAGAGAAACTATTGATGTACAAAAACATCAGTATGGGGATATTTTCAGAAAAATCATTAACTTCTGATAAAATAAACTTCAGAAGTTATGAATAAAGTGTTTATAAATGTTCTCATCAGTGGTTAACAAACTACTGAAGAGAAAATGGGAACTACTGATGAATATTGTTCTTCATCAACAGTTTTGTCAAATAAGGGTAAATCAGACAAACCCTCCCCTGCAAAGAACCAAAAACACTGTTCGATCCAAACACACACAAAACCACATGGCTCTTATACTGAAACAGGGAAACAATCGAAGAGGCTACTTTGTGAAAGATGAAGCCTGGTCCCAATACGACGAAATCATTGATTTAGTCGTTCAATCTCAATACTACACTGCTTTCACTATTGATCCTCCAATTCACACTCAAACTCTTAATGAGTTCTGGGCAAACACCGAGGCGGTGACAGTGAATAACAAGATCATTTCCCTCAAATCAACTATCCAAGGGAAAGTCATGGCAATCACACCGGCTACTTTGGGAATAAGACTGGGTCTGGATAATGTTGATGCACCAGAGCATATTCCCAACTCTGAAATTCATTTAACCATGACAGAGTGTGGTTACCAAGGTATTCTCTCACATGCAACAATTTATAAGAAATTTTTTGAACCAAAATACAAACTTTTGTTTCATTACATAATCATGTGCTTGAATTCCAAAACTGGATCTTATGATCAGATGCCCTCTACTCTTCAACCTATCTTTCATTCCATTGTGAATGAGACAAAATTCAGGGCATCAGCACTTTTTATTAATGAGTTGGTGTTGCATCATCAAAATTCTAAAAAGATATTTTTGTTGTATGGTTCATAATGCAATGCATAATTAAAGAACTTGGAAATGAGGTGCTTGTGGGAAAAACATTTGTTTTAAACCCTTTAACCTCACAAGCATTCTCAAGGCATAACAAACTGGCAGCCTTGCCAGAAGATGACTAAGGGGAACAACAAAGAGTCCCCATGGAACCAACATCTTCCAAACCAACACCTAAAAAGGCCACGAAACCCAAACAACAAAAATCCAAACCCACCAACCCTAAAAGAAAGGCAATTCAGGAAGTTGAGATGCCTGAAACTGCTGATGTGCAATCTGCACTTGTTAAAGATGCGACTGAAACATCATCTCAGTCTCATCCATCTCAAACCCCCAAAAGAGCACCCATTATCATTATATTTCAAAGGAAGAAATTTAAAAAGACCATAACTACTGATCCATCCTTTGAAACTGCTGACCCTTTACCAAAAACTACTGAACTAGAAACATCTCACACCACAATAGAAATTGCCAAACTTCTCCCTGGGCTAAAAGAAACAATCCCATCTGAACATGCCATTCCCCAACAAACACATCAAACAGGGTAAATACCAACAAAAGTTGACATGGATGTGGATGTTATTAGCCCTATCCCAAGAGATAAGGATGAAGCAAGGTTTCTAAGCCCAAACTTAGAGACTTTAGGTGCATTTGAGGCTGGTTTTATTCATTTACCATCCAGTGGTGGATCTGAGGACAGAAGTAACATAGCTAAGACCTCAAATGTGGCAACTACTAATGAAGGCTTTATGCCTGAAGTAGGAAATTCTGAGTACCAAGACAAAGAGGTTCATGAGAAAACTGGGTTGGGCCCAGCTCATGATATAACTTATGATGTTCTCATTGAGAATGTAAGCAGGGATTCAGATGATTCCATTGATTTGGATGATGATTCAAACTCCACACAACATGAATTGACGGCTACTAGTGAAGGTCCTGAATCTGATGTCTCTAAGCTCAAAGAGCTGGTCACAAAATATCTGGTTAAAGACCACTTGAACCCTAATTCCCCTAAAGTGGCATCTTCAGTACACTCTGAAGATCACCCAAAAACACCCCCTCCACAAAAAAATGGCTACCCAATTCACTAGGTCATCAAGCATAGACCTGAACCATCTATGCAACCCAGATGGTCCCCTATACCAGATGATGAACACCCTTATATCTCAACACCTCAAATCCTCTACAACTACTTTGGAGTTGAAGACAAAAACTCAATTTGAGGTGATCAACAACAAACTTTGCGATCTGTCCAAGAAGATAGACAACAACATAAGACAACTTGCTAAGTTATCTGGTAAAACTTCTTTACCTATAAGGCTTCCAGAAGTGGATGAAGCCAAAAATGGGGAGAAGATTAAGGAACCAAAAGAGTCACTTGAAGTCAGGATAAAGGAAAAAGTATCACAACAACAAAAGGAGGCCCAAAATCAAATAGAAGATCAAGATAGGCTCCTTAAAGAAGCTAAAGTTGTAGCTGAGAAGTCCCAAGGCCTTAATGAAGAAACTGATGAAGTCTTAGAAAGTACTGAAGACAATCCTTCAGTAGTTGATACCCCTATCAACCCTTTAGTAGTTAACACTTCCAACATTCAATCAGAACAGCCTTCTATGGCAACTGAAGACATTCCAGCTGACATTCCAAGGCCTGTAACCACTCAAACAACTATATTAAACCCTGATCCCATCTAAGTGTCAGAAGAATTACTGGAGAAGAGTTTACTTGCAGCAAAGAAGAAGGACAAGGAAGATAAGATCTGGAACAGCCTGGAAGCAAGGGATGACTTGAGCTATGATGAAAATCTTGAGAAGTATGAAGAAGAGTTGAGTAAGTTAGAAAAGCTTGATAGAATTGCTGAAGAAGACAAAAGACAACAACTGATGTCTTACATTACCAAGAACAACAAAACAAAGAAATAGTCACTCAAAGTGCTCTCTATGGATGAGCTTACAAGAAGAGCTCAAATTGTAGCTGACAAACTAGCCACTGAAAAAGAAAGAAAGGCAAAGAGAGCTGAAGTCATAGATGAATTGGTAGCCAATGGATTTGGTTCAAAAGCCTTTGTGTCAAAATGGAGAGAAGATAAATTTATGACACCTACAAACGATTCAAGGCTGATAAGGCTGCAAATCCAGAGAAGTACAAAACTTCTGAAGTGTCAACTTCAGTAGTTAAAACTTCTGGTGCAAAACAATCAACAACAAAGCCTGCTACCAAAAGAAGCAAGAGGAGATCATAAAGACTGATTTCAAGATGGTAGTGCTTGAAGGCAATACAGTAGTTCAAGGAGACTTTGTGATTGAAGAGAAACCTCAGCTGACACAATTCAGGGATCCTTCAACATTTGCTTACCAAATACAACAAACAATAACAGATAAAAAGCACAGTAAGGTAATCACTGGACACTATCTACCTACTTTTGATATACCTAATGTGGTGCAAGCTGAAGAAGGAAGAGAATCCCACCTGAGGGTCGCTGAAGTAGAAAACATTCCTCACTCAGGAACATCCCAAGAGACCATCTTGGTCCCCTACACTTTAGACTTTGACCAATCTAAAGTGATTATAATGAAATGGTCATTTACTGATTCAAACTCAGTATTGATCACAAGAAGAGATCGTTCAAGCAAGGCCTTTGAATCTATGGAAGAACTGAAGAATCTGTCTACAAAAGACCTGCTCACAATCCAACATCTTGAACCTAAACAAGGATCTTTCACTGATGAACAACTGCAACAACTCAAGACTTCCATGTTCAGAGAAATCTGGAAGATACTTGATGGTAGGAAAAGAGAATAAAGGATTAGATAAGGTTTTGGCTTCATCAATCCAGGGGGAGATTGTAAGGACAAAAAGTATTGAAGAAACCTCTTTTTCTAACCTTAGCCTAATTCATATTTTCGCCAAAATATGCTAAGTATAGAACTACCGAAGAAGAAGACTGCTAGTACTGAAGAACAATTTATCAAAGTGCTGAAGAGTAAAAGATCATAAGTTCTGAAGTCAAAGCAGACAAGTCAACTGAAGAACTACTGAAGACAAACTACTCATCAATAGTTTGTCACTCATCAGCAGTTGTAATGGAATCTTTTCACTGCCCTTATGTTTCAGTAGTTTAGTATAATAACATTACTTTATGCTTTTGTTAAAGTCTTTGTACAAGTTCCAAGACTACAACTGTTGTAGGATTGCTTTTGTATCAAGTTGTATGTATTTGGTGGTCTATAAATAGATAGGTTGATCCCACTATTTTAGACATCGATTTTATTAAAACTGAAATCCTTCAAAGGCTTTTAATTGAAATACTATTTCACATCTGAGAATCTCTTTGCATATGTATTGTTATATACACTCAATTGTTTAGATTCTCATTAACTGACTTTAGTTCATTATATCTAGGGGAGTAATAACTCCTGTTGAAAGTGAAACTTTAAACTTGAACATCTCACTTATTCCGCTATGCAAACTGCTTTGATAAACTTACAACACATAAGTCGAACATAAGTAATAATTGTTAAAGAGCTTACTGATCCAACAAAAGTCCATCCTTAGTTGTCAAAAGTCAGACCTTCACTACTCCACTTGGTCCTATTCCCCCACCTCCATTTTAATCATTTGTTGGCACTACGGAAGTGCAAACAGATATTAAACCAGAAAACACAAACCTCTGCCCTTCACCTCAAAATGGCATCATTCCATATCAAGGAGACTTAATCTACCTTAGAGCTCATCCACCTGATCAGATTATTGGCAATATCAATGAAGGGGTGCTCACAAGATGTCAATCCCAAAATATTTATCCTTTTGCAAGTATTCTATCACTAACACAACCTGTCAAGTACCAAGAGGGATTGAAAGACAACAGCTGGGTAGAAGCCATGCAAGAAGAGCTCATTCAGTTCAAAAGAAAATAAGTATGGGAACTTGTACCACTGCCAAAGGATGTTTGTCTAATTGGCACAAAGTGGGCCTTCAAAAACAAAACTAATGAAAGGGGTATTGTTATCAAAAATAAAGCTAGGCTTGTGGTTCAAGGCTTTAGAAAAGAAGAAGGAATTGATTATGATGAAACCTTTACTCTTGTAGCTAGGCTGGAGGCCATCAGACTTTTCCTAGCCTTTACTGTCAACCATAATATCAAGGTGTTTCAGATGGACATCAAATGTGCTTTCCTATATGACAAGATTCATGATGAGGTATATGTATCCCAACAACCTTCTTTTGAAGACACGTTTCATCCTAATTATGTTTACTAGCTAAACAAAGCTTTGTATAGCTTGAAACAAGCACCAAGGGCCTGGTATGAAACTCTTTCAACTTTTCTATTACGCATTGCCTTTACAAGAGGTAAATTTGACAAAACACTATTTTTAAAATGGAAAGGAAAAGATCTAATGATTGTTTAAATATATGAGGATGACATCATTTTTGGATCCACGTGTAACAAAATGTGTGAAGAGTTCAGAAAACTCATGACATCTGAGTTTCAAATGAGTGCTATGGGTGAACTCCAATGCTTCCTTGGCTCCAAGTTAAGCAGTTGCAAAATGGTACTTTCATTTATTAAAACAAGTATGTTAAAAACTTGTTGACAAAATGTGACATGAATGATTGCAAACCATGATGTACACCCATGAGTACAACTAAATTACTCACTGTCGATGGTAAAGATGAACTGGTAGACCAGACACATTACAAATACATGATAATGTCTTTATTGTACCTAATTGCCTCTAGGCCAGACATTATGTTTTCCACTTGTGTTTGTGCTAGATCCCATACATCACCTAGAAAGTACAATCTTATAGCTATGAAAGAGATATTCAGAATTTCAGATACTTAACAGGTGCTCCCACACTTGGTATCTGTTATCCTGCTAATGGGAACATTGTGCTTTCAGGTTACTCAGACAGTGATTTTGCTGGGTGTCAAACGTGCCAATTCCTAGGCAATGCCTTCGTTTCTTGGCAAAGCAAAAAGCAAGCAGATGTTTCAACATCAACAACAGAGGTTGAATACATTGTTACTGCAAGCTGTACAACCCAACTCATGTGGCTTCAAAATCAGCTACTAATTTTGGTATAACTGCTCAAAACACCCAGCTCATCTTAGACAGTTAAGCAATTGAAAATATCATCGAAAATCCATTATCCCACTCAACAACTAAGCATATTGACATCAGATATCACTTTGTCAGAGACAGTTATGAAAAAGGTTTGATTTATCTGCTTCATGTTCCAACAGAGGATTAGTTAGCAGATGTGTTAACAAAATCTTTAGACACATCTACCTTTAAAAGCTTGATCTATCGAATTGAAATGTTAAATATGGATTAAAAAGCAAAATTTTATTTCCCATAAATATAAAAATATAAAAATGTTGTCAGATAAAATCAAAAAATCAATCTTAAAATAGTTTTGGGTTGAACATCTCATCCACAACATACTACATACATGCGACACACATGCACACACATTCACTAACCACCAAACTTTCCTAAACCTACAACTTGCACCAACAAGGAAGGTGACTTCATCTACAACACTCTCCAAGCCATGTTGACTTTCCCAAACTTCCTACACCCTTCCCTATTCTTGGATTCATCTAGTCCCCATAACTAATCATCTTAGTCAACTCCCATGCATGCAAGACATACACCAACTAGGGAGTGGAACATTCCAACACAAAAATCTAGTGGGATTGACTTTCCTAATCCATCCCATACCCATCCAAAAATCGGCCCCCTCCCTACACCCCTATCCTCTCTCAAGTCCCTTTTAAAGCTCACTACTCTAGTGTTTATACTAACAAGATGGACACCCTTTTTCACTTACACATCCAAGAAATGTCCTACACTCTCACTATATAAAGAAGCTAAATGAACACTTAAACCACACCTCTCTTCCATTCCATCTCTCTCTCCCTCGTCTCTCTCTCTCTCTCTCTCCCTCTTCTCTCTCTCTCTCTCTCTCTCTCTCTCTCTTCTCTCTCTTCTCTCTCTCTCTCTCTCTCTTGTGGGCTCTCGGCCATGAACCAACCACCACCACCAACACTAGCCGAAAACCACCATCACCTCCACTCACAAACTCCATCATTCCAAGGATCAAAGGGGTTAGAAAGGAGCTTTACTAGGATTCCCAAGGCCCCAAACCTCTCACATTTTGGCTAACTAGTGGTATGAAAACAAAACTATAAACTTTGTATATTTTTTCTTATTTACATGTACTGTTCACCCACATATGATAAAACTTGTAACTTGATACAAAATAACAAACAAAAATGAATGTGGATATGGTAGTCTTGGGCTGAAAATATAACAAGGAAAAAGAAAACATTAGAACTTTTTTTTTTTTTTTTTTTTTACAACAATGGTTATGTGTTGACCCTTGAAAATCAATTAGAGTAACATAAATATATAACTTGTGAGAATAATGTTTCTAGTAATAAGCATTAGAAAGATTTATTGTTATAGAAAAATATAGAAATGCGTGTTGCAATACATGATGATTTTACAATTGTTTAATAAAAAATGTTTTATAGCTAAAGTCCATGAAGTGTAGGTATATATATACCTCACAAGTGTACACATACATAGATGTGAGTTTATCACATATACACTTACACATGTGTATGTATCCTCACTCCTACATTAGATAATGGTAATTCATACACATTCAAAAGTGTTGGAGCATAACCATTGGACACAAAGACTATAAAAACATTTTATAGGGATAAATGACACACAAACATATGAAATACATGGTGACATTTTGTGATAGCTACAATAGAAGTCACTAAATATGGAAAAGAAGCATGAATTCATCGAGAACAAACACTAAATGGGAAGTTTTGTTTTGAATATAACACACACAACTTAAGGGAATTAAGTTTCAAGGACAAAGATATAAAGTGAACAACTAGTTTGTTACACAAGAAACATAGAACTAAAATGTCCACCTTTACATAGGACGTGTAGGTCGGGTACATTAACACATCAGATTAAGTACATTGTTTGTACACAGACATAAGGTGAGTTCTCACGACCCCATTTTACTGTTTTATGCTTTTGGGAGAAAACATGCGTACAAGTTCAATTACATTTTTTACTATTATATGAACATGAGACAACAAGGTTCAGAGTACTCATAAGCCCTTGTATCATATATTTTACTGTAACCATTAGCTATGGACTTAGCCCCACCGGAATAGATCTATTGGGTTGATACCCTAACTCTTGGTTAGTCGCTATAACCGGATTATAGATATCGAAAGAGTGCTTGTATTTCACATTTTATCATTGTCTTAGTGTATAATGGGTGAGGCACAACATTCGTCAAGGTTTGGTTACGGGCTCATGTCAGTCACATAATGATTGTTGTCTTAGCTAGGCAATGATCCAGTCACCCATGGTTTACATATATTCCAAAACTCGTGACCTCACAAACTTAGTTATTGACATATTTTATTTGCATGTTTTTTAGGCAATTAATTGATTATCATGAAACTTGGAGTCGCTCATGAGCATCTTGGGGATATCATCAACGTACTTTTGTTTAAATGATTTAGACATTATCATTTTGAAACGTGATTTTTAAGACAATGTTTTCGGTTATTATTTTAAACAATGATGCCTTTTAATATATCTCTCAACTTATGAATTTGATTCTTGCGTGACTTGTGTGTTTGAAAACCTTTCAAAGTGACATCTTCCGTTTCTGCCTAGGCAGGGTGTGACAATCTCCCCCAGCAATGAATTTTTTCTTCCGTACCCTTCGCATTTGTCTCTCAGCCATGACAACATATTTTAATGAGATTACCTTGAAAGTTCAATATCTAGGATATGCCATTTTGACAAACACTGATTACAATCTATCCCAGGCATTGTTCATGGACTTGGCTGCAACTGTGAAAGGCATTAATGTAGGGTTAAACAATGTTTTCTTACTGTATCGTAGACTGTTAAGTTTTTACTAACAAAAGGTATTACGAGGAAAAGATTTTAAAACATGTGAAGAATGAAACTTTTACAAGAATGATGGGTTCTAAAGCCCAAGAAAAGGTTGTTAAAACAAAAGTTTTCAAAACACAAGCAATGGGGAGATTGTTGGATCTACTGAACCTAAGAAGAACAGATGAAGTAAAAAGCCAAAACATGCTAAATATTTGATCATTTACAAAACAGTACTTAGAAGAACAAGATCTTCCCAAAAGACTGTTAACTCTAACAATTGCTGAAGAATAAGCAACTGCTCTGCAAACAACTAACGAATAAGGTCTGATGAAGAAACGACTGCTAATAAAGAAGAAGGTATGTTGAGCTAAAGGTCTGCTAAGAAGATAAGAGATCTGTTGAAGTCAACAACACTTAGGCTTCAACAAATGATGAAGCAACAGAGTCTATCCAACAAATGTTTATTCAACAGAGTCTGTCAATATAACAGTGTTTGTAATAGGGCAGATGTTAGTATTGTTAGATGTTACTTTCTTAGGTGACGCCAGCTTAGGTCATTAGAGTTTTGGTTTGTCTATAAATAGAACAGTGCATGTATTGTTATATTCATCGCTCTCCATCATACATTCTCTGTACGAACAAAACTGTGATTGATTAGGCTGAGGGGAAGATTGTATACTTATACTAAATCTGTGTTGATTAATATAAGTACTTGTTGAAAACAATTGTCCTGTTTTGTTATGAATTAAAGTTTACATTCCGCTGTACTTTCCATATTAATTTATCTTCATTTACTGTTTCATTGATCAAAAACTTCGTAACAATTCAAACTCGGATCCGAACATAACCAAAGATAATGTAACATTTATTAATCGAAAACCGCAGTTTTTTTTTGAAAGGCGTAGTTTAATGGTGGAATCCTAATCCTAACAACCTCCGGGTCACAAGTTCGAGTCCTTCCACACGCCGGACCCTTTCAACCTTAATGGGTATAATTTTTCGATGGACGAGAATCAAACATGTAATCAACCCCAGGCAGAAACCCTTTGAAGAGGTAAACCGCAGTTAACCAAATCATCTTTCCAATAAGCAAGCTAATTCATAACCGAACCAGACGGTTAGAAATTCTAGAAGCTGTAACATTGATCATAGCCATAGGTTTGCTTTTAAGGCTATAAAAAACGTATACACATTTCCCTAATGAATATTGGTCAAATTTCAATAGAACAAGATGATTAATTTGAAAGATAATTAACTAATGATGATAGTATCACATTAGATTTGGCCTACAAAAAATGGTGACATCAACTAGCAACTACAAAATGCTCATGCCTTTAATAATGAAATTATTATAATTTTATATGTTTAGCCTTATGCTTTCACTCCTCTACAGTAGCAAAGGTAAAAACTTTAACAAGTTGGGAACCAAACAAAGGTGGTGATGAAATCTTTAAAGTGCAAAAGCATATGGGCCAATACGTCATTCCACATGTAGACTTCCTAATTCCAAATGTGACATGCCTTGTTCTATAAATACTTGCATTGTAGAACCACAAAACACATATGCAAACTCAGTTATTACCTCTTAAGCTTCTTCTAATCATGGCTCCTGTACTCAATTTGCCTCTTAATGTAGGTCAAATAGACGATGTTCAGGAACTCAAGAAGGCCCGAAAAACAAAAATTCCGAAGAGATTTGTTCGTGATAGGGCCGAAAGGCCGATGCTTGCGACAACCCCATCACCGTTGTCGAGTAGTGTACCTGTCATTGATTTTAAAAAACTCATGACAGGGAACAAAGAAGAATTTCACTTTGAAATCTTGAAGCTTTCAGCTTCTTGTGAAGAGTGGGGTTTTTTTCAGGTACATGATTGTTTAATTAAATAAAGTTATTTATAAAAAGTTCCTTTTTCTGTTGGTATGACATCAAATATTTCTATGGACTACAAATATACTGTGTACAAACAATTTTAAACTTTATTATTGTGTTGATGTAGGTGATAAACCATGATATTGAAGTGGATTTGCTAGACAATATTGAGAAAGTGGCTATGGAGTTCTTCATGCTTCCTGTTGAAGAGAAACAGAAGTATCCAATGGCACCAGGAACTGTTCAGGGATATGGACAAGCTTTTGTGTTCTCAGAAGATCAAAAGCTAGATTGGTGCAATATGTTTGCTCTTGGTTTAGTCCCACACTCCATAAGAAACCCAAAATTGTGGCCAACAAACCCACCAATGTTTAGGTAAGTGTCCACTAAAAAGATGTTATTTTAACTCTTTTATTTTAGTTTCCAACACATAGGGGTGGGGTAATGCCCGTGGTGCCCCCAACATCACCCCCTCTGTTAAAAGGGGCGCTAAAAACCCACTCCACCAAGCCATTCACGGACGTTAAAGACTGAAAAGAAGGGGCACACTTTTTTCAAACGGTCAATTTTTTTGTTGTTTTTTCTTTTAAAGGGGACGTTAAACCACCCATTAATGTTAAAGGGGGGGCGCCAACGCCATTATATTGGCGCCCCAAAACATACGTGAGACACTAAATGCATTGTTGCCCCTAGGGACTTTATCCCACGTTCGTGGATCAACCTTATATATTACTTTTTAAAATAAAATAAAAAAGCATAAGGAATTTGAAACTCATTTTTCTCCATATCACTTGCAATTTGTAGTTTTATTGCAAAGTCAAAAAAGCACTTTATACCTTTTGTTTGGATACATTGGAAAAATTGGCTTTTAAATGAACTTTAATATTTTGTAGCCAAACTGTGGAGACTTACTCAAGAGAAATAAGAAAGCTATGTGAAGATCTTTTGAGATTTATAGCATTAAGCCTGAAGCTTAAGGAAAACCGCTTTGAAGAAATGTTCGGGTTAAGCGTGCAAGCAATAAGAATGAACTACTACCCCGCGTGTCCTAGACCGGATCTAGTATTGGGTTTAAGTCCCCATTCAGATGGAAGCGCCCTCACCGTGTTGCAACAAGGAAAGGGTAACGCTGTTGGCCTCCAAATACTCAAAAACGATACATGGGTGCCCGTTCAACCTCTCGAAAATGCACTGGTTGTCAACATTGGTGACACCATAGAGGTGAATTTTCGACTTTTTATAGGTATTAATTTAACCCTTGAAAAGGGGTTTGATCTTTCCTTGTTAAAAATATTTATGATAACAGGTTTTGACGAATGGAAGATACAAGAGCTCAGAACATAGAGCGGTTACGCACAAAGAGAAGGACCGACTATCTATCGTTACATTTTATGCTCCAAGTTATGAGGTAGAGATAGGTCCAATGAAAGAATTGGTTGATGAAAGCAACCCAAGCAAGTATAGAAGATACAACCATGGAGAGTACAGTAGGCACTATGTTACCAACAAGTTGCAAGGCAAGAAAACACTTGATTTTGCCAAAATACCAACTCAAAAGTAAACTGGAGACTATAAAGTAACTAACTCATATAATTACTCAACGTACAACATATTGTTTCTGTTGCATAATCATGTTGTAATTATATTATTATTAATATATAGATGCATGTAAATTATTGTTCATTTGTATGTCTTCATTGTTCATTTTACTACGTCAATATGACTTTGGTACATAATCCATTGTTTTGTTATGAACTCCATTAATACATGAACAATATATTTATTCTCTCTATTTTTTAATTATTTGTGAGAACATATAACAAAAAAACTAGAATTAGGTTGTACGTAGCGTAAAACATGTTAAGTAGTAACACGAAATCGGGAAAAAGACCATGCGACACACCTAACGTAAACGTAGACGGACTCGATCAAGTTCTTTTAAAATGGGGGAAAAGAAGTAAAATGAAGGGACTAATGTTGATCACTAAAGAAAGTGTAAGAGATTTATTCAAGATACTTTTTATTGAACTTTGTACAGGTATATATAGTACAAGAAATGATCCTAAATATGTATACAATATTAATACAATATAGTCAAAAAGGCTAGTCACAGGACAAGTCAAAAGGCTAAGAGCATGCACTATTATACCCTCGCAGTCAAAGCGGGAGGAGACCGAATGCTGAGACTGGATCTGAAATCATCGAACAGTACTTTTGGAAGGCCCTTGGTGAAGATATCCGCAATCTGATGACGAGTGGGAACATGAAAAACATGAACATTGCCACGTTGAACTTGCTCGCGCACGAATAGAATGTCGAGTTCAATGTGTTTGGTTCGTTGGTGTTTAACGGGATTGCCGGATAGATATATGGCACTGACGTTGTCATAGTAGACTAGAGTAGCTCAAGGGAGAGGCTGACGAAGTTCCAAGAGAAGGTTTCGTAGCCAACATATTTCTGCGACGACGTTTGCGACACCGCGATATTCAGCCTCGGCACTGGAGCGGGAGACAGTGGACTGACGCTTTGAGGACTAAGAAATTAAGTTGTCGCCCAAATAGACACAACATCCTGAGGTGGAGCGGCGTGTATCAGGACAGCCGGCCCAGTCCGCGTCAGTGTAAGCAATCAATGATATCGACTTTGTTGGTCCAAGATGAAGTCCAAAATCAGACGTGCCCTGAATATAGCGAATAATTAGCTTAAGTGCATTCCAATGGCCGGCCATCGGAGAATGCATGTGCATGCCGATTTGTTGGACAGCGTAGGAGATGTTTGGGCGAATGAACGTCAGATATTGTAGGGCACCTGCAAGACTTCGGTAGCTGGTGGGATTCTCAAATGGAGAACCAGAAGTGCTGTTGAGAAACATGTTATCACCGGTGAATGATGTCTTTGGCATAAGTTTGTTGCGAGAGAAACATGTTATCACCGGTTCGAGTCACCTGAATGCCAAGAAAGTAAGTGAGGGGACCGAGATCTTTCATTGAAAATTCTCCAGCAAGGACAGTCATTAAGTATTTTCGAAGGCTGTCTGAGGAAGTTGTCAAAATAATATGTGACACCCGGCATGTTCGGCTTAAACATAATAGTAACATCTAAGTCTACCTTAGCGAGAAACGTTTATAAACAAACTTAACTGGGTCAGTTGAGTCGGGTCAAATTAGGATTGTCCAGGGTCAATGATCTGGAGGATCATTGGGAGTCGTTTTGGGAATACATTAGTACCGGGTTCCGTCGTTGGTGACATTACATGAACAAATTAAGTATATGTGTAGATTATGGGTCGTGTGGTGAATTGTATGCTTATACTTGCTTAAATGGTGTACAAATGATTATACGTGCCTAAACATGCTAAGTATAGACTATGGATGCATGCTTATGTGTTAAGATGTGTTAGAATGCGTTAAACACGACAAACTGGAAAAAGGTTAACATGTGTTAAAAGTGCTGTTAACATGTGTTAAAAAGTGCTGATGACCTGAATGTGGAAATAATGGGCGAATGTGGAAATGGGACTTGAGAAATGGGCGAATGTGGAAACAAAGTGGGCGAATGTGGAAAGATTCCACATTCGACCATTAAAAAGGGGCGAATGTGGAAAAGTTCCACATTCGACCACATAAACTGGGCGAACCTGGACTGGGTATAAATACCATCCTTAGCCATTTTTCACCATTTCACAAACCCTAAACGCCTCCAAACACTCTCTATCAGCTATTATCATTGGGGAAGGAGTTTTTGAGCTTGTTTTTCATAACCTAACTCTCTAAATCATTACAAGTGAAGATCTAAGGTGTGTTCTTCATTACAAATCCTTTTTAAACAATTTTGACTTGTTTTAATCTAAACCCCAAGGGTCCAGATCTGATATCAACCTATTTTATGAATAAAAACCTTTCCTAACCAAAACCTATTCATAAACAATGAGTTTTTATGCAAATAAACATGTGTTAGTATGATATTATGCATTGTTTGATGATTACTTGTTGTATAGATGATATGACAACAACCTAGGGCTGTTATTAATGATGGGTTAAGATTGAAACATGTTACCTTTGATTGTTGATGGTGTTTTGGCGATTAAAGGGGTTTTTAGTTAGATTTAGGGTTTGTTTTTGGATGATTATGATAAGGTTATGATAGGGGTTTCTTGTTCATGATGATTCGAGTATGATGGACGGATTATTGATCGATTTCAGAAAGTTTCCTAATTGGGTAATATTTTCATGCATGGTGATGTGACATCTCCATAATTTACTATTTTAGGAAACTTGTAAAACGGATAGATTTTGGGGTAAAATTGGTAGGGTTTCGTAGGAATGTATTAATGATGCTTGACTGCTGTAACTCGTGATGTTTTGTGATGTTTTCGGATGTTTTTCGACGCGTTTTTGGAAAAATCTGACATCAGGGGCGAACCTGGAATACCTTCGACCAGTCGAACGGTCGAAGGTGGGTTCCAGGGGGCGAACCTGGAAACTAAAAGGGGCGAATGAACTAAAAGGGGCGAAGGTGGGAAGAAAAGGGGCGAAGGTGGAGGTTCAAAGCCACATTCGACCAGTTAAGGCCACCTTCGACCTCCCAGGACTACATTCGACCCTACGTTAACAAAAATGGGATTTTTGATACAAACTAAGTGTTTTATGCTTGAACCTTGCGTGTAATCTATGTGTACTTGATTAGTTAGGGTAATGGGTCACCAACGGGATGTCGGGTCGGTCTGGTGTGTCGGTTAAACATTTAAACACGTTTTAAAACATACTTGGTTATGATCTGGACAATCGGGGACTAGATAACCTTATGGTTATTAGTCGGAACACTTATGTGAACATTTTGATAGATCTCCGGTAGAGGGATTATCAAGGGCTAAACATCTTTACTTATAATTGAAGAACGCAATCTAAGGTGAGTTCACGGCCCCACTTTTACTGCTTTAACTTTTGGGGGAGAAAACATGCGCTAAACAGTTTTGGTAACATATGTCATACTATGGTTTTAACTTTATATTGCTATACGATCTTTTGGAAAGTCCCGGGGGAAACCATGAATGTGCGGGTTTGCACAACGGGGGAAATGTGGATAGATCTATTGGGCGTGACCTGCCCCACTCGTCGGCTTGGAGGGCCGGGCGGGTGCATATTGTCTCGAACAGGAACATTATCGTGCTGAACATTACGGGCTGCTAAACATGCTAAACATTGCTAAACGTGTCCAGTAATGGTTTCCAATCGTAGTAGTAATAAAACATACGCCTAGCTAGCGTACTTGGTAGCATTGATATAGTATGGACATGGTAACATTTGGATAACATTTTTGAACAAACCTGTGAACTCACCAGCATTATATGTTGACGTCTTTTGGCATGTTTTTCTCAGGTCGCTAAGGTAGCAACAACTGGATCTAGGCGCACGAGTCGGCACGGGCGTCTAGGGTTTAGAGCATGGTCTTCATTAAACATTTGAACTATGTCTTTTGGGTTGTAAACATTTAAAGCTTCCGCTACAGTTTATGCTTTTATAATTATATCTTTTGGGTTTTGTGTTATGCATATAGTGTTGTTTATTGTGACCGTTGACTTGAATCCTGGTTTGTCATGCGCCTCGCGGTAAAACCCCGCAAGTGGAATTTGAGGGTGTGACAGATTGGTATCAGAGCCAATGGTTATAGTGAACTAGGACTGCATTTAGAGTCTAGTCTATAGCCGAGTCGCACACACTAGACGGTCACATACTTGTGTCGGTTTGGAACATGTACTAACTTTGTCGGGGTGTCGTTACATTACCATCACACTTCTCTGTTACATCATCCGATCTTACTCTTGGCTTTATACACTCTTATGTTCTTCTTCGGGGTTTGAAGGAGAAGGGGTTGACTCGTGGGTTATTGCACGGCAGTGTCGTACGTTGGGGTAGTCTTACGTACTCTCGGGGTCTGTCCAGGATTCGGACATCTCCCTTTCATACCCCAATAGACGCACTTGCTTACACATTATCTTGTGCACTTATGCTTGTGATAGCATGATGCTAGATGCCGATATTCAGCGACTTGAGTTCAAGCTGTGGGAAAGCCTGGAGGACCATGTAGAGCAGTTTATCATTTCGGGTGCACACGAAATCATAAACTGAAATGCATGAGAATCCAAGTGGACTCTGAACTTGGATGTATAGTCCTGGATTGGGTCTAGACGTAACTTTTCTAGCTACTAGTGGATGACACTAGCAGTGAATCTGAATCTCTCGATTTCTGATTTGTCAGATCATGTCGGGTGCACGCGGTGGTGGACGTCGTGGTGGTGGTCGTTGCGGCGGTGGCCGTGGCGGTGGTCGTGGTAACATTAACATGACCCAAGCAGAGCTGAACAACTTGCTTCAACAGCAAGTGAACATAGCCTTGGCTGCTTTCCAGGCCGGGCACAATGCTATGGGTGGTAAGTTGGTTCTTACCTGCCTTGTTTCGTTCTTGGGTGTCATGTTTCCTTTGTGGTTTATCTTTGTGTCATGTTTCAGGTGCTGCTGTCAACCCGCCTCCACCTCAGTGTTCTTACAAGAAGTTTAGGGACTGTCAGCCCCACAACTTCGCTGGAACTGAAGGGGCAGTGGGACTGCTCCGATGGTTGGAGAAGGTTGAATCTGTTTTCTTGATGTGTAATTGTCCTGTTGAGGACCGGGTCAAGTATGCCACTGCGACATTTGAGGGTCCTGCTTTGTCATGGTGGAATGCTACTACGCAGAACATGGGCTTGGGGGAAGCTCATGCTATGCTTTGGGCGGATTTTGTTCGGTTATTGAAGAGTGAGTACTGTCCCAGGGAGGAAGTACAGAAGTTGGAACATGAAGTCTGGAACTGCAAGATGGTGGGGTCCGAGATTGAAGAGTATACTGTGCGACGCAATGAGCTGGCGGTGTTGTGTCCTGACATGCACACACCTGAGTACCGTAGGATCGAGCACTACATCTCTGGATTGGTGCCGGAGATTGCTGGGTTAGTAGCTGCTGGGAACCTTCCTACACTGGCTGAGGTCGTCCGTTCTGCACACAAGATGACCAACATGAAGATTTTGGAGGGCGCTTTACCTCCTAAGGGTTCAACTGCGAAGGGGTCTGATGGCAACAAGAGGAAATGGGAGAACGTGGGTAAGAGTGCAGTGCCGGCGCCGTCTCAACCGGCCAAGAAGACTGAGGGATCTGGGTCGTCTTCTTCGCAAAAGACAGGTGGATACATTGGGAAGCATCCCAAGTGTAACAAGTGTGGCTTTCACCATTCTGGGAATTGTGATCGGGCTCGTTGTCATCGGTGCCATCAGTTGGGGCACCATGCTAAGGATTGCAAGGTGACGCTCACCCCAACCCAGACTCCTGCGGCTACTCCTGCTCCTGCTGCTCAGGGGACTCAGGGGAGGCAGGGGTGTTACAACTGTGGTGACACAGGACACTTCAAGCGTGATTGTCCCAAGCTGAAGCAGGGCGATAATGGGAGGGGCGGAAACGGTAACGGTAACGGGAATGGCGGCGGAGGCAGGACTGCGCGTGCTTTCGTCATTGGGTCTGCGGAGGCTAGGCAGGATCGAGACACAGTTACTGGTACGTTCCTTCTCAACAATCGCTATGTTTCTGTTTTATTTGATTCTGGTGCCGATAAGAGCTTCGTATCTGTGGATGTTAGTCAGTTGCTAGATATAGTACCCACACCTTTAGAGGCTAAGTACTTGATAGAATTGGCTAATGGTAAGAACATCGAGGCGACTCATATCCTTAGGGAGTGTCACTTGGAACTGTCGGGTCTGTCATTCCCCATTGACCTTATGCCTGTACCTTTGGGTAGTTTCGATGTCGTTGTGGGCATGGATTGGTTATCGTTGTATCGTGCAGAGATTGTTTGCTTTGACAAGGTTATTCGGATCCCTCTCCCCGATGGAGAGATTCTTTCGGTTCACGGCGAGAAAAGCGGTGCTCCGCTGAGTATCATTTCCAGCATGAAAGCCCGTAAGTATCTTCGAAAGGGCTGTTCGGCCATTCTGGCACTTGTTAACGTTTCTACTGACGATGAGAAGAAGATCGAGGATATTCCGGTGGTTCGTGACTTTTCTGATGTGTTTCCTGATGATTTGCCTGGTCTTCCTCCCCATCGTCAGGTTGAGTTTGGTATTGATCTTGCTCCGGGCGCAGCTCCTATTGCCCGAGCTCCGTATCGTCTTGCACCTCCTGAGATGCAAGAGTTATCCAGCCAGTTACAGGAACTCTTGGAAAAGGGTTTCATTCGACCGAGCTCGTCCCCGTGGGGAGCTCCTATTTTGTTTGTGAAGAAGAAGGATGGGAGCCTTCGTATGTGTATTGATTACCGTGAGCTGAACAAAGTGACCATCAAGAATCGTTATCCTCTTCCTCGCATTGATGATCTCTTTGACCAGCTTCAGGGCTCCAGCTACTACTCGAAGATTGACTTGCGGTCCGGTTATCACCAGTTGCGCGTCAGGGAAGCTGACATCCAGAAGACTGCTTTTCGCACTCGTTATGGCCATTTTGAGTTCTTAGTCATGCCTTTCGGTCTCACTAACGCACCGGCAGTGTTCATGGATTTGATGAACCGTGTTTGTAAGCCGTACCTTGATAAGTTCGTCATCGTGTTCATTGATGACATTCTGATTTATTCCAAGAACAAGGCGGATCATGAGGAACATCTGCGGTTGGTCTTGGAACTTTTGAGACGGGAGCAGTTGTATGCTAAGTTCTCAAAGTGTGATTTTTGGTTACGCGAAGTTCAATTCCTAGGGCATGTGGTGAATGAACTGGGAATTCATGTCGATCCGGCTAAGATCGAAGCTATTAAAGACTGGGAAGCACCAAAGACGCCATCTGAGGTGCGGCAATTCCTGGGTCTTGCAGGTTACTATCGGCGTTTTATCGAGGGATTTTCGAAGATCGCTCAACCCCTCACTGCTCTCACCCAGAAGGACCGAAAGTTCGACTGGGACGAACCACAGGAATCAGCATTTCAGATGCTGAAGCTTAAACTTTGTTCTGCACCTATCTTATCCCTTCCTGAGGGTACGGATGATTTCGTTGTGTACTGTGATGCTTCCATTCGGGGTCTTGGTTGCGTGTTGATGCAGCGCGGGAAGGTTATTGCTTATGCTTCTCGTCAACTCAAAGTTCATGAGAAGAATTACACTACTCATGACTTAGAACTGGGTGCAGTGGTCTTTGCGTTGAAAATCTGGAGACATTACTTGTACGGTACCAAGTGTGAAGTTTACACCGATCACAAGAGTCTCCAGCATATTTTCGACCAGAAGGTGTTAAACATGCGGCAGCGTCGTTGGGTTGAACTCTTGAACGATTACGACTGTGCGATTAAGTACCATCCTGGCAAGGCAAACGTTGTGGCGGATGCCTTGAGCAGGAAAGAGTCGGCGAAGCCTCGGCGTGTCCGAGCCTTGCAGCTTACCATTCATTCCTCCTTACCTGACCGGATCCGTTCGGCTCAGGTGGATGCCTTGAAGGAGGAAAACCTTAAGGCCGAAACGATGCACAGTGCGGACAAACACCTTGAGCTTAGGTCTGATGGCCTACACTACTTCGCTGGGCGTGTTTGGGTTCCTTTACTCGGGGGATTACGGGAGCTTGTCTTGGACGAGGCTCACAAATCCCGGTATTCTATTCATCCAGGCTCCGATAAGATGTATCAGGATCTGAAGATACTTTATTGGTGGCCGAACATGAAGGCTGATATAGCCTCCTATGTGAGCAAATGCTTGACCTGTGCTAAGGTCAAGGTGGAGTATCAGAAGCCGTCTGGTCTCCTACAGCAACCTGAGATTCCAGAATGGAAGTGGGAGCGGATCACGATGGATTTCGTCACCAAACTACCGAGATCACCAAGTGGTTGCGACATGATTTGGGTGATCGTCGACCGGTTGACGAAATCGGCACACTTCATACCTATTAAGGAAACGGACGGACTCGAGCGGTTGGCTCGACTCTACCTTAAGGAGGTGGTCTCTCGGCACGGGGTGCCTGTTTCTATCATTTCTGATCGTGATTCCCGCTTTGCTTCGCGTTTCTGGAAGGCTCTTCATAAGGCCTTGGGTACTCAGCTGGATATGAGTACGACTTATCATCCGCAAACTGACGGCCAGAGTGAGCGGACGATACAAACACTGGAGGACATGCTGCGGGCATGTGTCATCGATTTTGGCAAGGGTTGGGAGACTCACCTGCCGTTGGTGGAGTTCTCCTACAACAACAGCTACCACTCCAGTATCGGGGCAGCTCCGTTCGAAGCTCTGTATGGACGGAAATGCCGATCTCCCTTGTGTTGGGCTGAGGTGGGCGAGAGTCAGCTCACTGGCCCGGAACTGGTGTACGAAACTTCAGAGAAAATCGTACAGATCCGTAACCGTTTGGCAGCTGCGCGGGATCGTCAGAAGAGCTATGCCGATCGCCATCGCAAACCGCTAGAGTTCCAGGTTGGGGACAAGGTGCTTCTGAAAGTTTCACCATGGAAGGGCGTCATACGCTTTGGAAAGCGTGGCAAGCTTAACCCTCGTTACGTCGGACCGTTCGCAATCCTGGAACGGATTGGGCCGGTGGCGTACAGACTTGATTTACCGACGGAGCTCGGTAATGTTCATAACGTCTTCCATGTGTCTAACTTAAGGAAGTGTTTGGCTGACGAATCTCTTGTTGTACCACTGGAAGAGATCAAGGTTGATGATCGTCTTCGCATTGTGGAGGAACCCGTGGAGATTCTGGATTACAAGATTCGTAGCCTTCGGCGGAGTAAAATCCGCATCGTTAAAGTTCGTTGGAACTCGGATCGTGGACCGGAGTTCACGTGGGAACGAGAGGACCAGATGAAGGCTAAGTACCCTCATCTCTTTCCGAAGCGCGCGTTCGAGTCCAGGCATGTTACTGCTGAAGCAGAGTGAATCTCGGGGCGAGATTCCCTTTCAACGTGGGGATGATGTGACAACCGGTAACCTTTCTTTTCGTTTTCTTCCTTTTCGTCTTTTTCACTTTTGGGCTTCGTGCAATTTTCGGGACGAAAATTCTTTCAACGTGGGGATGATGTGACACCCGGCATGTTCGGCTTAAACATAATAGTAACATCTAAGTCTACCTTAGCGAGAAACGTTTATAAACAAACTTAACTGGGTCAGTTGAGTCGGGTCAAATTAGGATTGTCCAGGGTCAATGATCTGGAGGATCATTGGGAGTCGTTTTGGGAATACATTAGTACCGGGTTCCGTCGTTGGTGACATTACATGAACTAATTAAGTATATGTGTAGATTATGGGTCGTGTGGTGAATTGTATGCTTATACTTGCTTAAATGATGTACAAATGATTATACGTGCCTAAACATGCTAAGTATAGACTATGGATGCATGCTTATGTGTTAAGATGTGTTAGAATGCGTTAAACACGACAAACTGGAAAAAGGTTAACATGTGTTAAAAGTGCTGTTAACATGTGTTAAAAAGTGCTGATGACCTGAATGTGGAAATAATGGGCGAATGTGGAAATGGGACTTGAGAAATGGGCGAATGTGGAAACAAAGTGGGCGAATGTGGAAAGATTCCACATTCGACCATTAAAAAGGGGCGAATGTGGAAAAGTTCCACATTCGACCACATAAACTGGGCGAACCTGGACTGGGTATAAATACCATCCTTAGCCATTTTTCACCATTTCACAAACCCTAAACGCCTCCAAACACTCTCTATCAGCTATTATCATTGGGGAAGGAGTTTTTGAGCTTGTTTTTCATAACCTAACTCTCTAAATCATTACAAGTGAAGATCTAAGGTGTGTTCTTCATTACAAATCCTTTTTAAACAATTTTGACTTGTTTTAATCTAAACCCCAAGGGTCCAGATCTGATATCAACCTATTTTATGAATAAAAACCTTTCCTAACCAAAACCTATTCATAAACAATGAGTTTTTATGCAAATAAACATGTGTTAGTATGATATTATGCATTGTTTGATGATTACTTGTTGTATAGATGATATGACAACAACCTAGGGCTGTTATTAATGATGGGTTAAGATTGAAACATGTTACCTTTGATTGTTGATGGTGTTTTGGCGATTAAAGGGGTTTTTAGTTAGATTTAGGGTTTGTTTTTGGATGATTATGATAAGGTTATGATAGGGGTTTCTTGTTCATGATGATTCGAGTATGATGGACGGATTATTGATCGATTTCAGAAAGTTTCCTAATTGGGTAATATTTTCATGCATGGTGATGTGACATCTCCATAATTTACTATTTTAGGAAACTTGTAAAACGGATAGATTTTGGGGTAAAATTGGTAGGGTTTCGTAGGAATGTATTAATGATGCTTGACTGCTGTAACTCGTGATGTTTTGTGATGTTTTCGGATGTTTTTCGACGCGTTTTTGGAAAAATCTGACATCAGGGGCGAACCTGGAATACCTTCGACCAGTCGAACGGTCGAAGGTGGGTTCCAGGGGGCGAACCTGGAAACTAAAAGGGGCGAATGAACTAAAAGGGGCGAAGGTGGGAAGAAAAGGGGCGAAGGTGGAGGTTCAAAGCCACATTCGACCAGTTAAGGCCACCTTCGACCTCCCAGGACTACATTCGACCCTACGTTAACAAAAATGGGATTTTTGATACAAACTAAGTGTTTTATGCTTGAACCTTGCGTGTAATCTATGTGTACTTGATTAGTTAGGGTAATGGGTCACCAACGGGATGTCGGGTCGGTCTGGTGTGTCGGTTAAACATTTAAACACGTTTTAAAACATACTTGGTTATGATCTGGACAATCGGGGACTAGATAACCTTATGGTTATTAGTCGGAACACTTATGTGAACATTTTGATAGATCTCCGGTAGAGGGATTATCAAGGGCTAAACATCTTTACTTATAATTGAAGAACGCAATCTAAGGTGAGTTCACGGCCCCACTTTTACTGCTTTAACTTTTGGGGGAGAAAACATGCGCTAAACAGTTTTGGTAACATATGTCATACTATGGTTTTAACTTTATATTGCTATACGATCTTTTGGAAAGTCCCGGGGGAAACCATGAATGTGCGGGTTTGCACAACGGGGGAAATGTGGATAGATCTATTGGGCGTGACCTGCCCCACTCGTCGGCTTGGAGGGCCGGGCGGGTGCATATTGTCTCGAACAGGAACATTATCGTGCTGAACATTACGGGCTGCTAAACATGCTAAACATTGCTAAACGTGTCCAGTAATGGTTTCCAATCGTAGTAGTAATAAAACATACGCCTAGCTAGCGTACTTGGTAGCATTGATATAGTATGGACATGGTAACATTTGGATAACATTTTTGAACAAACCTGTGAACTCACCAGCATTATATGTTGACGTCTTTTGGCATGTTTTTCTCAGGTCGCTAAGGTAGCAACAACTGGATCTAGGCGCACGAGTCGGCACGGGCGTCTAGGGTTTAGAGCATGGTCTTCATTAAACATTTGAACTATGTCTTTTGGGTTGTAAACATTTAAAGCTTCCGCTACAGTTTATGCTTTTATAATTATATCTTTTGGGTTTTGTGTTATGCATATAGTGTTGTTTATTGTGACCGTTGACTTGAATCCTGGTTTGTCATGCGCCTCGCGGTAAAACCCCGCAAGTGGAATTTGAGGGTGTGACAGATTGGTATCAGAGCCAATGGTTATAGTGAACTAGGACTGCATTTAGAGTCTAGTCTATAGCCGAGTCGCACACACTAGACGGTCACATACTTGTGTCGGTTTGGAACATGTACTAACTTTGTCGGGGTGTCGTTACATTACCATCACACTTCTCTGTTACATCATCCGATCTTACTCTTGGCTTTATACACTCTTATGTTCTTCTTCGGGGTTTGAAGGAGAAGGGGTTGACTCGTGGGTTATTGCACGGCAGTGTCGTACGTTGGGGTAGTCTTACGTACTCTCGGGGTCTGTCCAGGATTCGGACATCTCCCTTTCATACCCCAATAGACGCACTTGCTTACACATTATCTTGTGCACTTATGCTTGTGATAGCATGATGCTAGATGCCGATATTCAGCGACTTGAGTTCAAGCTGTGGGAAAGCCTGGAGGACCATGTAGAGCAGTTTATCATTTCGGGTGCACACGAAATCATAAACTGAAATGCATGAGAATCCAAGTGGACTCTGAACTTGGATGTATAGTCCTGGATTGGGTCTAGACGTAACTTTTCTAGCTACTAGTGGATGACACTAGCAGTGAATCTGAATCTCTCGATTTCTGATTTGTCAGATCATGTCGGGTGCACGCGGTGGTGGACGTCGTGGTGGTGGTCGTTGCGGCGGTGGCCGTGGCGGTGGTCGTGGTAACATTAACATGACCCAAGCAGAGCTGAACAACTTGCTTCAACAGCAAGTGAACATAGCCTTGGCTGCTTTCCAGGCCGGGCACAATGCTATGGGTGGTAAGTTGGTTCTTACCTGCCTTGTTTCGTTCTTGGGTGTCATGTTTCCTTTGTGGTTTATCTTTGTGTCATGTTTCAGGTGCTGCTGTCAACCCGCCTCCACCTCAGTGTTCTTACAAGAAGTTTAGGGACTGTCAGCCCCACAACTTCGCTGGAACTGAAGGGGCAGTGGGACTGCTCCGATGGTTGGAGAATAAAGTGTTTGAAGCAATAAAATAATTTTTATAAAATTATTTCATTTAAAATAGATTTTTAAATCTATTTATTTGTAAATAGTCAATTATTAACTTTAATAATCAAAAATACTAAAATTAAAGAAATCTTATTTTAAAAATCATGATTCTGTTCTAAATGATTAAAAGTAATTTGTATAAAATTTTGGTGCAAAAATGATGAAAATTGGATTTATTATGAATTAAATATGATTAAATCTTGCAAAAATTGATTAAAAATAATAAATAAATGATTTTACTGAATTAAAAATTATTTCAGTAAAGTTTAACTTTATAAAAAGTTAGGGTAATTTTTGGGGAATTTAATAAAACTGTTTTGATATAATAATGGATTTTTATAATTATAATAGTATAAAAATGATTTAATTATTATAAATATTAAATAAAAGAATTTCTGAAAAATAAAAATTGTAAATAACACTTTTATATCAGATTAAGTAATTATAATTTTTTTTAGAGTTTATAAAATAGTTTAGGTATTTTAAAAAGAATTTAAAAGATTTAAAGGATTAATATATATATATAATTAATTGTATTGTGTTAAAAAAAAAGAAGAAAAGAAAAGAATGAACAAAACCGGTCAGAGCCGGACTCGAACCCGGGTGACCCCTGTAGCGAACCAGAGTCACAACCACTTGGCCTAGGCCGGTGGTTGTGATATCTTTAGTTTGAAATTAAATAAATACGTAAAGCTTGAAATAGTTTATCCCCAAATAAAGATTGACGAACCCTAGATTTACAATTGAGCAAATCAGACAACTATAGCCCGATTATTGTTAGGGCTAATGTTGTCTGATCGCCGATGAATATAACCCAACAAAAGATTGAGACTCACAGTGTGTAATAAACGATAATCGTCGGGTCAAGGAGAAAAGTCAACCACGAGCAGAAAACCAATGATCAGCGTATAATTGAAAGAATTGAGGGTGAAGAGAGTGGTATGAGCGAGTTGACAAGGTCCAGGAAGCCTCAATTTATACTAAGGGATTAGGGTTAGGGTTAATCAGATAGTTGACTTTCCTTATAATAGTACGCGGCCAATTTGATCATTAGGGCAACGATGCCGTGTAATTTGTTGTGCAATTTGGTTGGGTTGGGCCGGTAATAGCACGAACTTGCCAAAAATTCATCAATTACGCGTTAATCATACGGATTGCACAACAAGGAATCCCACAGTTGACTTTTCTTGTCAACTGTGAGGATTTTGAAGCGTGAATAAGATTATTGTTGATCCGGGTTATTACAAAACAGAAAGCCAGCCCAGCTGGTTGGGCTCGTGTGTTGGTTTGGCCCGGCCTTTGGCGCGGGTTCGAATCCCGGCCAAGGCAGGTTTATTTTTTTTGATTTAATCAATACACTCACACATATATATAATATTAAATATAATATTAGGGTTCCATAAATGCGACAAAAAATAATAATTGCGAGGGTAAATATGAAACTTGACGTTTTTATTAATGTCGGTGCGTAACGTACAAGTATTAAATGCGTAATGTTACAGTCTCCCCTACTTTTAGGAACTTCGTCCCGAAGTTGGAGTTGGAGAGTCTGGTGGAAAAAGATGCGGATACTTCGACTTCATCTGGTCTTTACGTTCCCAAGTGAACTCTGGGCCTCGTTTAGATTCCCAACGAACCTTAACGATCGGAATACGACTGCGCTTGAGTTTCTTGACTCCAGTGTCAACAATCTCGACGGGTTTCTCGATAATGTGCATGCTTTCATCGATTTGCACATCCTCAAGAGGAACATGAAGGTTCTCATCTGCTAAGCATTTCTTGAGATTCGAAACATGGAAGGTCGGATGAACATTGCTTAGCTCGGGTGGAAGCTCAAGTCTGTAAGCCACTTTCCCAACTCTGTCAAGAATTTTGAAGGGGCCTACGTATCGAGGAGCTAGTTTTCCCTTTCTACCGAAACGAATAACTCCTTTCCAAGGGGATACCTTAAGTAGCACAAGGTCCCCAACTTGAAATTCCAAGGGTTTACGACGTTTATCAGCATAACTCTTTTGGCGATTTCGAGCCTTGAGAAGATTATCCTGAATAAGCTGGATTTTGTCTGTGGTTTCCTGGATTAGTTCGGGTCCAGTAATACGAGCTTCACCAACCTCGGTCCAACAGACAGGAGAACGACATTTCCGACCATAGAGTGCCTCAAAAGGAGCCATGTTAATGCTGGCGTGATAACTGTTGTTGTATGAAAACTCAACCAAAGGAAGATGAGAATCCCATGCGCCACCAAAATCGATGACACACGCCCTGAGCATGTCCTCAAGTGTCTGGATGGTTCGTTCAGTCTGACCATCCGTCTGAGGGTGATAAGCAGTGCTCAGGTTCAACTTAGTACCCAAAGCTTTTTGTAGAGATTCCCAAAAGTGAGAGGTGAAACGACCATCGCGATCCGAAATAATGTCCAAAGGTATACCGTGACGACATACGATTTCACTTACGTACATCCTTGCCAACCTTTCCACAGAATACTTCTCACGAATAGGTAGAAAGTGAGCTGACTTGGTCAAACGATCGACGATTACCCAAATACTGTCAAAACCTTTGGGTGTGCGAGGGAGTTTGGTGATGAAATCCATAGCTATGCTCTCCCATTTCCAGACAGGGATCTCTGGTTGTTCAAGCATACCCGCCGGTCGTTGATGTTCAGCCTTAACCTTGGAACAGGTGAGGCATTTTGCAACGAAAAGAGCAATGTCTTTCTTCATACCAGGCCACCAATAAGAATAACGAAGATCCTGGTACATCTTGTCAGCTCCAGGATGAATAGAATAACGAGACTTATGAGCCTCGTTCATGAGAAAAGTACGAAGATCATCACGGTCAGGAATCCACAGTCGGTTAAGGAAATAAAGGAGACCATCGGGTTTGGTTTCAAGTTGAGTCTCAGCACCACAAGACATTTCATCGTACATGTTTCCTTGGGTGACTGAGGTGTGTTGAGCCTGGAGAATGCGATCTTGAAGATCAGTACGAACTCTCGCACATTGGAGTTTGACACGCTCTTTACGACTAAGTGCGTCAGCCACAACATTCGCTTTGCCAGGATGGTAGCGAATTTCGCAATCATAGTCGTTAAGTAATTCAACCCAACGTCGTTGCCTCATGTTAAGATTCTTTTGATCGAAGACATGTTGGAGACTTTTGTGGTCCGTGAACACCACACATTTGGTCCCATAGAGATAATGTCTCCAAATCTTGAGTGCAAAGACAACAGCGCCCAATTCAAGATCATGGGTGGTATAATTTTTCTCGTGAATCTTGAGTTGTCGAGATGCATAAGCGATAACCTTTCCTCGTTGCATAAGAACACAACCGAGACCTTGGTTCGATGCATCACAGTAGACCACGAAATCATCATTACCATCAGGTAGAGATAAGACAGGAGCTTCACAGAGTTTCAGCTTAAGAGTTTCAAATGCTTCCTCTTGCTTAGGTCCCCACTCATAGGGTTTACCCTTGTGAGTTAAGGTAGTGAGAGGAACAGCGATCTTGGAGAAATTGGCGATGAATCGACGATAATAACCAGCCAACCCAAGAAAAGAACGGACTTCCGTTGGAGTGGTAGGAACACTCCAATCCTTCACAGCTTCGATCTTTGCAGGATCAACATGAATTCCGTTCATATCAATGACATGTCCCAAAAATTGAACTTCCTTAAGCCAAAATTCACATTTGGAGAACTTGGCGTACAGTTGTTCTTTCTTTAGGAGACTCAAGATAGAGTGAAGATGTTGCTCGTGATCGGATTTTGATTTAGAGTAAATCAAAATATCATCAATGAAAACGATCACGAATTTGTCGAGATAGGGTCTACAAACCCGATTCATCAGATCCATAAATACCGCGGGAGCATTGGTCAAACCGAAAGGCATAACCATGAATTCATAGTGACCGTAGCGAGTGCGAAAAGCTGTCTTGGGAATATCTTCATCGTGGACTCTAAGCTGATGATAACCAGAACGGAGATCAATCTTCGAGAAGTGGGTTGCTCCTTGAAGTTGATCGAAGAGATCGTCAATCCTAGGAAGTGGATAACGATTCTTGATGGTGAGTTTGTTGAGTTCACGGTAGTCAATACACATCCGAAGAGAACCATCCTTCTTTTTAACGAATAAGACAGGGGCTCCCCATGGAGAAGAACTAGGGCGAATGAACCCTTTATCAGAAAGTTCCTGTAATTGACTAGCAAGTTCTTGCATCTCAGAGGGTGCAAGACGATAAGGAGCTTTAGCTATAGGATTAGCACCAGGAACAAGATCAATACGAAACTCCACTTGTCGAGCAGGAGGCAAACCAGGTAAATCCTCTGGAAAGACTTCAGGATAGTCTCGAATAATAGGAATGTCTTGGATACTTTTGCCTTCGTCCTTCTTCTCTATCACGTTAGCTAAGAAGGCTGTATACCCCTTTCGTAAGTACTTTTGGGCAGTAGTACAAGACATAAGCTTAAGCTCACCACAGGGTTTCTCACCATAGATCTTCAAAATCTCACCAGATTCGAGAGGAATGCGTATGACTTTCTCGAAGCACAGAATTTCGGCACGATGAGTTGACAACCAGTCCATGCCTACTATAACATCAAAACTACCAAGATGCATGGGAATAAGATCGATAGGGAAGGTATGATCATCGAGATTCAACAAGCAGTTACGAATAATAGAACCGATCGAAATAGACTTCCCGTTAGCTACCTCTACCACGAAAGGATCTTCTAGATTAGTGTGGGGTAAGTTAAGTAAAGGTTCAAACTTCAGTGACACGAATGACTTATCAGCTCCTGAGTCAAATAATATGGATGCATAGTGATTATTAATGAGGAACGTACCATTCACCACTTCGTTGTTGTCACGAGCCTGGTTAGCGTTGAGATTGTAGGCGCGACCTCGAGCACCTTGGTTCTGGTTGCGGTTCTGGTTTTGGTTTTGGTTTTGGTTCTGGTTACGGTTACGGTTAGGGCAGTTGTTGATGTAGTGATCGGGACTGCCACATTCGTAGCATTGACCACGAGTAGGCCTGTTGTTTTGTTGGTTGGGAGCAGGGTTGTTTCTGGCAGGGTTGTTTTGGTTGTTTTGGTTGTTTTGGGCAGCAGGGGCTTGACAGGCATTGGTGTAGTGTCCATACCGTTTACAGTTATTACACTGGCGGCATGGTCTACCAGGAAGATGATGGAACTGGCAGGTGTTGCAAAGAGGGTGTGTTCCACCATAGGGTTTCTTGGCTGGATTTTGGGTAGCAGGTGGAGTAGCAGCAACCATATAGTTTCTAGCCTTACGCTTCTTGTTGCTGGAGGTCTCAGGCTTGACTTCAATTGCAGGCTGTGGAGTGTCTTTGGCAACAGTCTTCTTAGAGCCCTTGCGAACCAGAGTACCATTCTTCACATGATTATCAGTAAGAGTGGCCGCTAGACGTTTGGCCTCTTCCAGAGTTGCAGGATTTCTACCCCAAACAGTGTCCTGGATTTGCATGGGCAGACCACCGATGTACTTCTCGATGGCTACCGGCAGAGGAGTAACCTTGTGTGGCAATAATAAGCTAAGCTCATGAAAGCGGGTGTTGTAGGCAAGATTTTCCCCACTATCTTGAGCCAAGGTGTGAAACTCATCCTCAAGCTTTTTAACTTCATTGCGAGGACAGAACTCCTCCTTCATGATTTCTTTGACCTGGTCCCAAGTCATAGCAAGAGCAACTTCGGCCCCACGAGTACGCTTTTCTTCATTCCACCATGTGAGTGCTCGTTTATGGAGAACACTCATGGCGTAACGAACCTTGAAATTATTGGGGCACTCACTGTTGATGAAGGTATTTTCAATACCCTCAAACCATTGGAGAAGTCCAGTAGCTCCTTCTTCACCGCTGAACTTTGGAGGGTTACAAGAGTTGAAATGCTTGAGGGTGCAAGCTTGGGGTCCATTGCCATTGCCATTGCCATTCCCGTTCCCGTTGTTGTGACCATTCCCATTCAATTGGATGACCTGAGCAAGCAAGTTGGGAACCAGAGTTGCGATTTGCTGCGCCATTTGTTGAGAAATGATCGCAGCCAGTTGAGCATCGACCCCATTGTTGTGGTTAGGAACTTGGTCATGGTTGTGGTTATGGTTATCACCACCTTCTTCGGGGTTCTCACCAGTGTTGTTGCGAGTGCTGCGACGAGGAGGCATGATCTGTAATAGACACAATGAAATGAATGAGAGTTCATATAAGGAATGTAATCATTTATTCATTAATTAAAACGAATAAACGAAAACGTTGACTTATCAAAGATTCTAAATTCTAATAACATATGAAGACATGCTTTAGCCTATAAGTGAACACTCATCCCGAGAATTCCCAGGTAGGCATCCGGGTCCCTCGTCTGATTGGGATATATGCGCAATGCCAGCCTAGACAGAAGACTCAGAATACAGGCGTTCACCCTTCCAGATTGCACGTGTTCGTTATTAAAATCTAGAACTTCGACGAGATCTCAAGGGGGTTCAGGTTAAACCTGAGGATTTTGTCCTATAATTCTAATGGTGGATCAGGATTGCAGCAGACAATTAAGAGTAGTCACATGTAGGTTTAAGGCATAGGATAAGGATAGGATTAGGGAAGCAATTAGGGTTACAAGTAGGAGAAGCAAGTACTGTTTTAGTCCCTAAGGTTATAGTCTAGATTATTTCTAATAACCTAATTCCCTATAACCAAGGCTCTGATACCAATCTGTAACACCCCAACCGATGGCGGAAACATCGAGGTGTCACGTATTGATGAGTATACAGTAGCACATGGTAATCGAATTTTAATTGAAATAAATATTAAATTGTAAATATCCAAAAATTGAAATACATAAGAGTTTGAATGTGGAAATCTAATACATCACACAAGAATCAAGCATGCATAGACTCCTTATTTCTTCATAAGTACTCTAATCTTCAAGCATCGTTATCACCTGTTGAGTTGTAAAAATGGGGGGGGTCAACTAGAAGTTGGTGAGAATACATAATCCATGTTAAGCATATAGTTTAAGTATAAAAGTCTAGCAATTCGTACGTCTATCGTAATTTAAGTCTACATGCATAGTATAATATGTTGACATAATCAAACCTCCGACTAGTTTAGGTCCATCCCGTCATCTACGGTTCACCTTAGTAATATGTTGAACGATAACAATCACCCACGTGACCTATGTAGGAGGTACACGTATCCGGGTGGGGTTGTCAATCCAATAGATCTATTATTGAGTATCGCCGGCTTGGCCATAGCTAATGATTATGTAAATGTTGAAACTCGTTGAAACTCGTTGAAACTGTTGACTAATACATGAGGCAATAAAGTTTACTACTAGACATATATGTTGAATTGCTTAAAATTGTTGCAAGTATAAAGAATCGCATAAACAGGATTACGTAAACTCACCTTGGTATAGTTTTTGGTAATGAGATATAGTATAAGAGTAGCCCAAATAATTTGCCAAGTGTTACCCTACGTATAAGGCAACCAATAAGTCTAAGTCTAACTAGTTTATAAGTATATCCTAGGGTTTTGATTTGGGGATAATTAATTGTTGAGATTTAAATTAAAATGCTTAATTAAATGAAGAAAATTGGATAATTAATGAAAAATAGTCTTTTTATAAAGTTTGAATTTTGTATGAGTACAATAAAGTGTTTGAAGCAATAAAATAATTTTTATAAAATTATTTCATTTAAAATAGATTTTTAAATCTATTTATTTGTAAATAGTCAATTATTAACTTTAATAATCAAAAATACTAAAATTAAAGAAATCTTATTTTAAAAATCATGATTCTGTTCTAAATGATTAAAAATAATTTGTATAAAATTTTGGTGCAAAAATGATGAAAATTGGATTTATTATGAATTAAATATGATTAAATCTTGCAAAAATTGATTAAAAATAATAAATAAATGATTTTACTGAATTAAAAATTATTTCAGTAAAGTTTAACTTTATAAAAAGTTAGGGTAATTTTTGGGGAATTTAATAAAACTGTTTTGATATAATAATGGATTTTTATAATTATAATAGTATAAAAATGATTTAATTATTATAAATATTAAATAAAAGAATTTCTGAAAAATAAAAATTGTAAATAACACTTTTATATCAGATTAAGTAATTATAATTTTTTTTAGAGTTTATAAAATAGTTTAGGTATTTTAAAAAGAATTTAAAAGATTTAAAGGATTAATATATATATATAATTAATTGTATTGTGTTAAAAAAAAAGAAGAAAAGAAAAGAATGAACAAAACCGGTCAGAGCCGGACTCGAACCCGGGTGACCCCTGTAGCGAACCAGAGTCACAACCACTTGGCCTAGGCCGGTGGTTGTGATATCTTTAGTTTGAAATTAAATAAATACGTAAAGCTTGAAATAGTTTATCCCCAAATAAAGATTGACGAACCCTAGATTTACAATTGAGCAAATCAGACAACTATAGCCCGATTATTGTTAGGGCTAATGTTGTCTGATCGCCGATGAATATAACCCAACAAAAGATTGAGACTCACAGTGTGTAATAAACGATAATCGTCGGGTCAAGGAGAAAAGTCAACCACGAGCAGAAAACCAATGATCAGCGTATAATTGAAAGAATTGAGGGTGAAGAGAGTGGTATGAGCGAGTTGACAAGGTCCAGGAAGCCTCAATTTATACTAAGGGATTAGGGTTAGGGTTAATCAGATAGTTGACTTTCCTTATAATAGTACGCGGCCAATTTGATCATTAGGGCAACGATGCCGTGTAATTTGTTGTGCAATTTGGTTGGGTTGGGCCGGTAATAGCACGAACTTGCCAAAAATTCATCAATTACGCGTTAATCATACGGATTGCACAACAAGGAATCCCACAGTTGACTTTTCTTGTCAACTGTGAGGATTTTGAAGCGTGAATAAGATTATTGTTGATCCGGGTTATTACAAAACAGAAAGCCAGCCCAGCTGGTTGGGCTCGTGTGTTGGTTTGGCCCGGCCTTTGGCGCGGGTTCGAATCCCGGCCAAGGCAGGTTTATTTTTTTTGATTTAATCAATACACTCACACATATATATAATATTAAATATAATATTAGGGTTCCATAAATGCGACAAAAAATAATAATTGCGAGGGTAAATATGAAACTTCACGTTTTTATTAATGTCGGTGCGTAACGTACAAGTATTAAATGCGTAATGTTACATGGACATGGTAACATTTGGATAACATTTTTGAACAAACCTGTGAACTCACCAGCATTATATGTTGACGTCTTTTGGCATGTTTTTCTCAGGTCGCTAAGGTAGCAACAACTGGATCTAGGCGCACGAGTCGGCACGGGCGTCTAGGGTTTAGAGCATGGTCTTCATTAAACATTTGAACTATGTCTTTTGGGTTGTAAACATTTAAAGCTTCCGCTACAGTTTATGCTTTTATAATTATATCTTTTGGGTTTTGTGTTATGCATATAGTGTTGTTTATTGTGACCGTTGACTTGAATCCTGGTTTGTCATGCGCCTCGCGGTAAAACCCCGCAAGTGGAATTTGAGGGTGTGACATAATATCATCAGCATAAATTAATAAGTAAGCAGCATCTTTGCCATGCTGATAAATAAACAACGAGTTGTCAGACTTGCTCTGGGAAAAGCCCTACAAAAGAATAAAGTCAGTGAAACGCTGGTACCAGGCACGAGGGGCTTGCTTAAGTCCATGGAGGGACTTCTTTACTAGACAAACATGATCTGGATAATCACGATGTCTGAACCCCATAGGTTGATGCATGTAGACAGTTTCGTCTAGGTGCCCATGGAGAAATGCATTGGTGACGTCCAACTGATGGATCGACCATGACTGTGAGAGAGGAAGAGAAAGAACTGTACATATGGTTGCTCGTTTAACCATCAGGCTAAACGTTTCACCACAATCGATGCCCACTTGTTGTTTTCGGCCATCACAGACCAATCTCGCTTTGTACCTTTCTAAGCTGCCGTCCGATGTAAACTTATGTTTGAACAACCACATGCATCTAATAATATTCATGTCTGATGTCCAAGGAACGAGTTCCCAGGTCTTGTTTTTAATTAGTGCACTAAATTTATCATGCATGGCATTGTACTATTCAGGCGTGGACAGAGCAGTTTGAGGGTTTTTGGGTATGGGAGCTATGGTGGTTGTGTGAAGGTCGAATAACTAACGGGGTTTAGAAATGTTGTCCATGGAACGCGTTCGCATGGAGCGCACGACAGTATGTGGGTGGTCTGGAGGAGGAGGGGCCAGACCATGATTAACAGTTGTGGGTTGTGTTGGTGTAGTATGGGCTGTAGGTGGTGGGCTTTGTGGATGAAAAGTAGATTGAGTGCAGGGCTGGGCTAAAGGTGTGTGGGCCTAAGGTGGTAAAGGTTGGTCTGAATGTAATGAAGTGGAGTGGGCAGGAGAGGATGTTGTAGCAGGATTTGGAGCTGTGGTGGGTTGCTGGACATGGTTCCAGTAAAGAGGATGAAGGGACGAGTTAAGAAAATCATAAGAGGTGGAGTTGGAAGGTAGACGAATACTGTAAAGAAAGATAGTTTCCTCAAAGTAAACATGTCGAGATACAAAAATGGTGTGAGAGGTGAGATCAAGGCACTTTATATCCTCGATAATTAGCAGGGTAACCGAGGAAAACACAGGGTTTGGAACAGTTAGCGAGTTTGTGAATAGTTGTGGAGGGTAAAAGTGGGCAACATAGACAACCGAATACACGTAAGTGAGAGTAGTCGGAGTCACAGTTATAGAGGCGGGTGGTAGGTGAAATAAAATTTTTGGGATTTATTAGGAAGGATGTTAAGAAGGTAGGTGGCAACCTCTAAGGCATGATGCCAGAAGTTGATCGGAAGAGATGCTTGGGAGAGGAGCGTTCGCACCATATTGTTTATTGTGCGAATTTTGCGTTCTGCTTTCCCATTTTGAGATGAGGTGTAAGGGCATGAAAAACGAAACACCATACCTTTTTTATTGCAAAAAATTATAAATTGATTATTTGCATACTCACGCCCGTTGTCACACTGGAATTGTTTTATTTTTCTTTCAAATTGTGTGTGAACTAGGTTGTAGAAGATGGTGAAGTAAGAGAATACCTGAGATTTATGGCTTAGGGGGAAAGTCTATAAGAAATTGGTGTGGTCATCTAAAAAGAGAATGTAGTATTTGTGACCACCTGTGCTAAGAACGGGTGACGTCCATAAGTCACTATGAATAATGTCAAAGGGAATAAGAGTAGAATTGACAGAATCATTAAAAGGTAATTTAGTACTTTTACCAAACACACAGGGTTCACAAGAAGTTTTATGACATTTATTAAAATCAATTTGAGAACTAGATTTTAAAGATTGCAATAATTTTATTCCAGGATGCCCTAGACGTTGGTGCCAGAGATCTTGAGTGATAGCAGCAAAAGTAGAATGGGATGGCTTGTTGTAAAGGATTGGATTGGTGAGCGGGTAAAGGTCCCCCGTGCTATTGCATCGTAGGATAGGTGCCCAAGTCTTGAGATCTTTTATAACAAAGGCAAACGGGTCAAATTCAATAGAAATAAGGTTGTCAGTTATTAGGCGGCAGACAGATATCAGGTTTTTAATAAGATTTGGTGCATAAAGATAATTGTTGAGTTTTAAGGGAGGAAATGGAGAAGGTAAGGTGAGATTGCTCGTCCCAAGTACGGGAATGGACATACCGTTGCCGACAATAATATTTTGATTTGTGCAAGAATTAAAAATAAATGGGGAAGACGTACCTTGTTCGTTTCCCATGTGGTCTGAGGCGCCAGAGTCCATGACAGAGTTGTCAGGCTGGTTGAGAGACAGAGTGTAGAGTGCCTGAGCAATATCAGTGGGAATCAATCCTGCGGTGTAGGCCTGTGAGGGATTATCATTGTTGAATAGTTTGGTATCTATTTAGGAGAGGGAAGGAGGTGAATGAGGAAATTGGACAGAGGAGGGTAGGGGTTATGGCGCAGGAAGGCAGTCAAGCGAAGAAGAGGAGGTATTTAGGATTGTATTTTCTGGTGGTGCAGCGGAAACAGTATAGAGCCTAGGCTGGCTCTGATACCATTTAAGAGAATGATTCAAGATACTTTTCATTAAACTTTGTACATGTATATATAGTACAAGAAATGATCCTAAATATGTATACAATATAGTCAAAAATGCTAGTCAAAAGGCTAGTCACAAGGCAAGTTAAAAGGCTAAGATCATGCACTATTAGAAAGTATAGTGATCAAACCCGAAAGTCACCAAAGACGGCTATCCTTAACAATCGACTACAATTGTGACCAAATTCATGATCGTGAATAATTGTGAAACAAAAACATGAATTTCTAGCATGTGACCTACGTGACATTAAACCTAGACAGAGTTGATGTGCAAAATTATAAAAAAAACCAAAGTTGTATTACAAAAATAGATATCTTAAAGTTTAATATGTTTCAAAAAAGAAAAAAAATCACAAGAAAACCAAATATAGACTAAACTCCAAAATAGGCACTATTCATAACCACGTTTTGAACTAATATATGTATAATTAAGTAATCTCGACAAAATGTTGATGTTATGACCGGTTACAAACACTAAAAATATTGGGTTTGATAATAATTATCGATTTTGATTTTGTGTAATGTCAAAGATCCCTGTTGTAAGTCGTATTGCACATATTAGTGTATTGACACGTTCATTGCTCAACTTGGTAAAAGCAACAGTATGTACACAAAATATGAAAATATCTAAAGTGAAAAGTTTCAACATATATGTGATTCCAGTTCCCAAAGATTCAGGAAATCGGATTAGAGAGTCGCAACAAAAAAAACTGTCGGCCACCACTGTATATTACTAGGCGTTTGTATATATTAGCCTACTTTGATAAGGTATAAATTTCTATATTTCTATTGTTAACTCCAGTTACTCACTTTTTAAGGGCATACATGAACAAAATATGTGATTGGTGAGTATATACCGGATCAATGTCCAAGGGCGAAGTATACTTTGGGCCAGGGGTGGCCCTGGCCCTCCTGTTTTTTGGCGCAGTAGTAGAAATTTGCGATTTTCATAGGTAAATTGAGTTCGGGTTGAGTCCGGCCCACGCCGATTTTCCACTATCGATCGAAAAAAATTGAGTTCGGCCCCCGCCGATTCCGAAACCAAGCTTCGCCACTGTCAATGTCAAAGAAAACTACAACCAAATTAGGGACAGATGAAGGTAATAGAAAAGTTGATACACAGACTTATCACACAACTTTAGGTCTACTTTGTAGGAGAAAAATCCCTATACATGATAAAAATGTAGATATGCTGACAGTTATTTGGCTAAAGTTTTTTTTTTTTTTTTTTTTTTTTTTTTTTTTTTTTTTTTTTTTGTGTGTTACATGTATCTAGATTATTTTCTTTAGTTTGGAACATAAGCCATTTATTATGTGGTACCAGCAAGGATCCAGATGCATAAGATGATCACAATCTATACGAGCTACAACATATAGTACAAAGCAACAAAGCAAAACAGTTGACCAGAGTCGAACGTACCGCATGAAATGGAGCTTAATAGACCCCACATACAAAATTTCCCGACCAAAATCTTGTTTAAATCCCACCCAATTTAAAATTGGACCCCATGACCCATGACAAGTCAATTAGACAGCCTAACTTTGGAGAGCCCTATATAGAAGGTTCAACGAAATTGTAACTTTTGGTTAAAGCTTAAAACTAATTTGTAATTCAACTCGAGTTTGACAAATCAAATATAAAGTGATAAAATGTGTGTATTATAAAATAAATAACTAATTTTTTTCATATTTTTTTTTAAAGGTTCAACACTCGATAACTCATAAAACCTACTTCTAATTTATGTCTGGACATGATTAATAAATTAAATACACACATGTTATTTTATTCTTGTATGAACAAAACCCACTAAAAAGTTGTTTTTTTCGTTTTTGTGTATAACATTATGATACTCGTTGGAAAAATAATTAAACACTCGTGTGAAAAAGTTATTACAGTTTAAAGATCGTGAGGGAAACATGAGAGAGAAAAAGACCATTGAAGGAAAATCAGGGAAAGGAATGAATCACCTATTACCTATTGTCATGTGTTACTCATGTTTTTTTAATAACCATACCTAGTGCCATGTGATGTGGCACACCTAAAGGGAGAGGATGCCTGCAATGGGTGTCATGTCACTTTATTTTAAAATATTTACGTTATTATTAACATTAGTCTTTATTTTTTAATATTTTGACCAACATAATTTTGAACATTGTGACTTTTATGTAAAAAATATAAGTTAATTTTTAAACTAAAAATAAATTTCACATTAATTTTATTTGGTTAATAATATAATAAATATCTTCAAGTAAAAAATTTAACTATTCATAATTAAGTAAGAGAGGGGGCAGAGAAACCAAAAAGTAAATAGCTCGAATGGATTACTAGTGTTTCCTACAGTTTTCTTTTATTATATAGTATATATATAAATAGATGTTAATAATATAATAAGTATCTTCAATTAAAAAAATTAACTATTCAGTACTTCAATGATTACTCATATATAAAATAATTAATAAGAAAATGATGATAAAAATGGAAAGAGAAAACGAAGAGGGAGACTGGGAGCTACCACGCCGCCGTAAGAGGAAACAAACTACAATCCATCTAAACTTTTACGTTGAGAATTTATGAAGTGTAGCATATTGTTATGGTGGCTCATTATCTGACATGAACATGAATGGGGAATGGGTTGCCGACATGAAAAAATGTTATACCCTTTTCTTGGTTTCACTAACTACGCAATTCATATTTTCTTCAAAAACAATCATTGAAAAAACACATCAAGGAACTTAAAGAGTTTATGGCCAAGACTAGAAATCGAATTTCATGATCCAATATTCAGGTGGATAAGAGTTTTTAAGATCGAGCTTCACACTTGTTTAAAATCTTTGAGAGTCTTAAATTTTTTTTTTTTAAATTTTAAATAGGCATCCCATCATCCCCACACTTGAGATTAACATTGTCCTCAATGTGTATTTATCATGAGTAAGATGGGACCTATTAGCAAAATTATAAGTGTGAAGATGCCTATTTTTCCATCCCAATTTATAACCAATCAAAGGCAAAAACAAGACTCCACTCCAACTCCTAATCTAACAACTAGCAAATTAATAAAGGATTTTGATGCACCTGATAAGCACATATTGTTCCTTTCCATGAGTGGGTTTTGCCTTTCACAATCCTCTTGTTCCTTATATCTTTCTTCTCCAATCACAACAGAACACTATATCATCACTAGCCGGGTATGACCTGGGCTCCAACAGAAACATTAAAATACCACAAAATAGAGAACACAAATTAAAGCTTAAAAAACTACTTACCACACCAAACAAACCAAAATGAAAGAGAATAAAAACAAACCATACCATAATACAAACTGTACATAAAACAAATGTGGAGGATCGTTTTTACAAAAACAAGTTTAGTTGATCATACAAGTCTACTAATCCAGGTGCGGAATCCCTAGATCAGTTACAAAATGATAGTTAATGAATCAAACACGCAAATTCACCTTTTCAATATCCATTTCATTCATAAACATTTGATATAAACTTTACAATTAGTGTTTAAGATGAAATAATCACGTTCTAGACACTTCGTGAAAACCTAGAGAGAAAATAGACCAAACACAACTCAAAATGACCAAAAAGTTAAACTTAAAAAAATTTTCAAGTATATATAGGGTGCACATTCGCCCCTGACTATGGTACGAATCAGCACACATAATATCAATCTTCCACGTTCGCCCAGATCTTTCTACCTTCGACCATTTAATCTACATTCGTGCTCCTGTGATTCCACGTTTGTCCCCACGATTACACTTAAACAACTTTATAAGTACAATCCCAAAGCATTAGTCGCAAAACGTGCATCAACAACAAACTACTTCAACCTCTGCTAAGAGGTAGCATGGGTCATTCGGACCCGGTGGTGGATATGGGTTGCTTGAATATCCGAAGATAGCATCCATCCAGCCATGGTAGTCACTAAATGGGTCGGCAGATGATGATGACCCTTCAGCAGGTGGCTGATGCCACCTGACTTGATCTATTACTTCTTGTGGCTGGTTTTCTGATGCTGGAATAATCAACATTTGGAACGAGTGGGGTGTATGGACATCATGCTACAAGATCTTGATGATGTCTGATCTGCTCAGCTTCCATGAATCTGTTGACCGTATCCATCTCCCGTGCATAATTAATTGCTCACCAATGTTTATCTTCTCTTTCCTTCCTTTCTGCTTCCCTCCGCTCTTCTTTAGTGACTCTCTCTTATTCTCTCCTCACTGCTGCCTCCTTTCTTTGTCTAGCGAGTTCCATGGTGCATGTACCTCGATCCCATATGGATTTCTTGAATGATGTCCAACCCATATAACCTACTGGTCTTCCCTTATTAATCGTTGCAACCATCTCCAACTCATCATTATCCATGTGTCTCACTGGGCGCTTCCTTACAATATGAATCTCCTCATGTCTCTCATCTTCCTCATCCGTCTCCACTTCTTCCTCATCCTCATCTTGCACATTTTCCCTTAATGCCATCATCTTGGTGTCATTGTTTTTTTCAAAGAGGATATGATATTGTGAAGTCATTTCATACCTAAATTTTGAATGATGAGAATCCTCCCAGTTCATCGTAACAATGGGGATATCGATAGAATGTGTGCTTCTATTCACTACCCCTTGAGCTTCCCATCATATAAAACAACGATAGAACATGAGAGATCATTTTTCTTTCTTGACTTTCCCGGCTATCCCAGATGTTCATCATAGCCAAATGCCTAAATGACAACCGCGGTGTACCAAACATCACTGCATGCACCACTCTAAGATCCCAACCTCTCACTTTTGATCTGTCTCCCAACCTTGCCAACAAATTCTCAAAAGAAATATTCAATACAAACCTCTCCTCGCATTCCATGTCTTCCCTACAATACTGAGTTCCTCTTGCCCTTGTAATAACATTATCAAACATGTTTTTCGGGTCGGTTCTCAATTGTGGCTTTGCCCAAAACTGCTCTTCAGGAATGTAATGGTATTCGTTTGCTGGGCGAGAATCAAAGTTGGCAATTTGGCTCATGGTTTGAATGACATGATCATCTTCTTCTTTCCAACTGACCCAATTAACTTCGTTGTCTGAGTTGGATTATAGCTAAAATCTCGTTTAAGTGTAGACATCCATTGCTCAATTGCTTTGATGTAGACTTTTGTACCTCTGTTTTCGCAGAAGTTCAAAGTTGCTTCCCAACCAATCCTTTAAAATTTATGAGTCAATCCAATCAACCTCAACTGTTCCACATTATACGTCCTCTCACAAACAAGGATTCCCTCGGTACCATTTGATAGTGTTGCCATTTTTTGGTACCATAGTACGGGTCGAAGCGATTTAGGAAAGGATGATAATCGCGTAGACCGTTCTTTCCATTCAGGAATGTCTTCATCCATTTGAACATTACGGTCTAACTCATGTTGTACTTCATCCCCTTCATCATCTTACTCATTCCTCAGATTGGTCCTAATCCCTTTCCTCCTTTTGGGATTAGAAGAAGATTCACCTTGATCTTTGCGCTTCTTGCCTCTGAAAATATTGTGCAATGACATCAAAAAAATCATTAGCACCCAACTCAACAAGACTATAACTTGTACCAATTGTGCCCCATCCAATAAATTCATCTTATGGCTATTATCATATGCTAGACAGTCAATATTTGTGCCAACCGTCTAGATCAAATGCCATGTATTTCTTATCACCATGATTCTTTCCCCACACTTATTTCTTGCCAACATTGAACTTGTCTCCCCCCCCCTCTCTCTCTCTCTTTTTTAACAAGTTCAAAATAATCTTAATTCTTATCCCATACAATATTTACTTCCTAATCAACAAATACTCAAAGCATCAAATATCTAGAACACATAAGAACATATAGCATGTATATTCTAGTTTCAATACCAAATTAAAGAGTAAAAGTGATAGGATTCATACCTTCATGATGGATCTTGGTTAGAAAATGACCACAAGCAAGAAATAAGAACACAACCACAAGAACCCACAATTCATGATTTTTGCAACCCTTGAATCGTCCCCAACCAAGAAAAATTACTCAATTCTACGTTAGGGGTTTTGTAGATCTTGAAAAACTATATGATTTTGATATAAAATTTGTAAGATTTGGTGGTGTATTGAAAAAGTTATGGTGGGATGAATGATTGTTAGGTTTAGAGAAGATGAAGGTGAAAGAGATGGATAAATGGTTGAATGGGCGTTTGGTGGTGTTTTAATTGGGTTGGGATAAGTTTGATGTGGTTAAAATTGAGTTTGGTGGGGTTTGGATTCGGTCAACATTGGTCAAAAAAATGAGCACATGATGAGTTAACCAGTAAATGGCGTATCCTACGCCACTTTTGGCGTAGGCTACGCCAATGGCGTAAGCTGATCCCACATTTTGGCGTATTTGCGAAATTCATGGCGTATGTTTCAGGGGTTGGCATAACCTACGCCATTTTTGGCGTAGGCTACGCCAATTTCATTTTCTTTTTTCTTTTTAAAGAAAAACATGGAGAGAACAAAACTAAAAATAAATAAAAATTACTAATTTAAAAAATTTAAAAAATTACCCACCCCCAAAAAAATTTGTGTATTGTCCCTAATACACTTAAAATTTATCGTACATGGAGTGTGAGCATACCTTTAAACCTTAGCTGATTTCATAAGTTGGTATGCCTTCCAAAAAGCTTACCAACTCCACAATGTTACCATGTTCCGTGAGATGTTCTGTGTAATGTTTTAGACGATGTCCATTCACGGTTTTCTTTGACCCATCTTTTGGGTCCTATATCTCTACTTCTCCAAGCTTTCCAACCCGTGTAATCACATACGGACCCACCCATTTGCTTTTTAACTTACCGGGAAAGAGTTTCAACTGGGAGTTGTATAACCACACTTTTTGTCCAACCTCGAATTCTTTCTGTTGAATCTTTGCATCATGTGTTTGTTTCATTTTGTCCTTGTACTTCGATGCACACTCTTATGCTTCCTCTCATAATTCCTCCAATTCACACAACTTGAGCTTCCTCTCCTTACGTACATCATCATATCTTGTGTTAACTTCTTTGATAGCCCAAACTACCTGGTGAACTAGTTCTACCGACAAATGACAATCTTTCCCATAAACTTAGCGGTAGGGAGTAGTACTAATAGGTGCTTTATAAGCCGTTCGATAGGCCCACAAGACATCATTTAAATTCAAAAGCGAATCCTTACGGTCCGGTCGAACGGTCTTTTGCAAAATTTCTTTTATTTGCCTATTTGATACCTCCACTTGTCCACTAGTTTGTGGGTGGTAAGGAGTCGCAATTCTATGGTCAACACCATATTGTTTGAGTAATTTTCCAAACATAAATTTTTTCAAATGGAATCCTCCATCACTTATAATGACACGAGGAATCCCAAACCTTGAAAAAATATTTGTTTGGATAAAATTACAAACTATGACATGGTCGTTCGTCTTGGTAGCTATTGTCTCAACCCATTTGGACACATAGTCCACCATTACCAAGATGTACAAGTTACCATGCGAATTGGGAAATGGGCCCATGAAATCAATTCCCTAAACATCTAAAATGTCAACCACTAGAATTGGTTACATGGGCATCTCATTCCTCTTGGAAATACCCCCCATTTGTTGACAATTTTTACAATTTTTAGCATATTCAAAAGCGTCCTTAAAAATCGTTGGCCAATATAAACCACATGAGAACACTTTGTGACCCGTCTTTTGGCCACTAAAGTGTCCTCCACATGCATATGAATGCACGTGTCTCAACACACTTGGGATCTCCTCATCCGGGTTGCATCTTCAGATGATTTGATCCGCCCCCACCTTGAACAAATCTGGATCCTTCCAAATAAATTGTTTCACTTGAGAAAATAAGTGAAGCCTCCTCTTCCTAACCCAATGTTCCGGCATGTCACCTAAAACCAAATAATTCACATGATTAGCAAACCAGGGTAAAGTAGAAACAGTTAATAATTGTTCATCCGGAAAGAACTCATTAATTTCTTCAGCTGAGTCGTCATCCTCAACCCTCAATCGTGACAATTGGTCCGCAACTACATTATCTGTTCCCTTCTTGTCACGAATTTCCAATTCGAAATCTTCCAACAAAAGTATCCAACGTATCAACCGGGGCTTAGCATCTTTTTTTATCCATCAAGTACCTGACTGCACTATGATCAATATATATATATAATAACCTTCCTATCGACCCGTTGACCCAACACGGCCCCAACTGCATACCCACTAGCATCACACATAATTTCCAAAGGTAGAGACCAATTAGGTGATTGCAAAATTAGGGCTTCAACTAACTTCTTTTTCAAAATATCAAAGGCCTTAATAAATTTTTCATCAAAATTAAATGGAGCATTTTTCAATAACAAATTACATAAAGGTTTTGTTATGTCACTAAAACCCTTAACGAACCTCCTATAAAAACCCGCATGCCCCAAAAATGATCTAATGCCCTTAATATTGGTGGGATAAGGTATAGTTGAAATAACTTATATTTTGTCATGATCGACCTCAATCCCACGACTAGAAACCACATGGCCCAACACTATCCCCTGTTGGACCATAGAATGACTTTTCTCCCAACTCAAAACCAAATTTGTCTCAGCACATCTTTGTAAAACTTTTTCCAACTGATCTAGACAAGAATCAAATGATGACCCAAAAATAGAAAAATCATCCATAAATATTTCCAAAGACTCCCCCACCATATCCGAAAAGATACTTATCATACACCTTTGAAAGGTGGCGGGGGCATTACAAAGACCAAATGGAATTCGCCTAAATGCGAATGTGCCATATGGGCAAGTAAAGGCGGTCTTTTGTTGATCTTCGGGATGAATAGCAATTTGATTGTAACCCGAATACCCATCCAATAAACAATAAAAAAAAATTTCCGACTAATTTTTCTACTATTTGGTCAATAAAAGGTAAAGGAAAATGGTCTTTGGAAGTTGCAGCATTTAACTTCCTATAATCAATACAAATGCGCCACCAGGTTACCGGCCGGGTGGCTACCTCCTCACCTGAGTCATTTTTCATGACTTGAATACCTGCCTTCTATGGAACGGTTTGAGTTGTACTAACCCATTGACTATCCGAGATGGGGTAAATGATACCCGCATCTAACCATTTCAACACTTGTTTCTTCATAACCTCCCACATGTTAGGATTTAGTCTCCTTTGAGCATCTCTTGCGGGAATCACTTTCTCATCTGTGATGATTTTATGCATAACAATTGACGGACTAATGCCTTTCAAATCCGCCACAGTCCACCCAATAGCAGCTCTATGGGTCATCAACCCTTTCATTAATTTCTCTTCTTACTCCCCGTTTAAGTTTGAAGCAATGATCATCGGGAGTGTGTTGCCTTTACCAACATAAGCATGTTTCAAATGCTTAGGCAACTTCTTCAATTCCACTTGTGGCGGCTTAACTAATGACGACTTCAATTTTGTATCAATGTGATCCGGAAGACTCTCCACTTGATGAGTCCATGGTGGTCTTCCTTCCTTTACCGGCATTGCTTCTTGTCTCTTTTCCTCCTTAACCATGCTTTTCAATGTCTCCACCTGTAACCTGTCAAACATAAAACACCACTCTATTCTGTTTTCCTCATCTACAACAGTGTTGTATAGAGGTATACACTCGTCAACAATGTCCGCCATATAGTATTCATCATTGACTAGAGGGTTAGACCCATTTGAAAAAAACATTTAACCTAAACCTATGGTTACCAAAAGTCATGTCAACCGTGCCTATTTTGCAATTAATTTGGGCATTGTATGTGGCTAAAAAAGGTCCACCAAGAATAACCGTTGGTTGTTTGGTTAGGTCCATGGAAACATTATCAAGTACTAAGAAATCCACCGGATAATAAAAATCTTCAACTTTTACTATCACATCGGTAACCATCTCCCGGGGTAGCCTAGGAGTCAAATCGGTTATTACCACGGTGGTATTAATTCTTAAAGTGAACCAAATTCGTATTGGTCATAAAGGCTACCCGGCAAGATACTTACACTAGCTCCAAGGTCCAAAAGTTCCCGGGTCATTTTAAATTCTCTAACATGAATTGATATTATGGGCGCCGTCGGATCTTGTAACTTTGGTGGAAGTGAACCCAAAAGAATGGAACTCACATTTTCAGTTAAATGAATTTTCTTTGGAATTTTATGAGTTCTCTTTTGGATACACAATTCCTTTAGATACTTTGCATAGGAGGGAACTTGTTTGATTGCATCTAAAAGTGGTAGATTAATTTTTTACTTGTTTAAAAATTTCCCACAACTCTTCTTGTTGCGGGCCCCTTTTCTTGACCACTTTTTTAAATGGCTCCAACAATGCATCGGGATAAGGGATGGTATTACTCTCCATACCCTTTTCCTTAGCCTTAGGAGCTTGTTTGTTCTCAACGGGTTTTAATTTTTCAAAAAGTTTTTTACTTTTATTTTGACCCGTTTCCTCTTCACCTTCACTCTCATCACTCACATCTTCCACCTCTCCCCCCCCCCCCCCCTTCAAGATATTGGGGAGATGGTGGCTCAATTTTATCATCAATTTTATTATCAACAATTTTACTACTACAAAGAACGGTTACCTTATTAATGAGAACATTGCAGTTGTTCTTCGAACTCGAACCTAGATGTTACGGGTTGATAGTGGTGTCACTAGGAAGCTTTCCCGTGCTTCCTCTCCATTGAGCCATTTCTTCCGCCAATTGCCCCACTTGTTTAGCTAGGGCCTCGTGACACTTATCTCTCACCTCATTCACCTTCTTCGTTTCTTTGATATCATTGTTAAATTCCTTCATCTTATTAATTAGTGCACCCAACTTTGAACTCAAAGGATCATCACCACCTTGTCCTCCTGATGAGCTTCCTTGATTGTTGTAATTCTTTGAATAACCGCCTTGATTATATTAATTTCTTTGATAACCGCCCTGATTGTAATTTCCTTGGCAGTTTTGATACGATCCACCTTGATTACCCCCTTGAGTGTTAGCTTGAAAATTGGGGTTCCATTGGTTTGAAGCATTACCATACCTAAAGTTAGGATGGTTTCTCAAACCTGGATGATACGTGTTGGAGTTCATGTCATATTTCTTTTCTCCCCCATACACTTGGTTTACCTCCACGGTTTCTTGACCCCAATTTTCCGGACACTCATTCGTTTTGTGTCCTATCTCATCACATACTTCACACGCCACATATTGTATCGCCGACACTTCTTTTTTTTTTTTTTCATAAGTGCCAACTCTTTTTCCAATGTAGCAATTCAGTCTTTTGTATTAGCATCCAAATTAGGAAGAGATTTGGAAATGGGATGCTTGGTTCTTCTATACGCGGATTCTTCGGCTTTAGAATTTTTACTCATTAACTCCAAAAAATCCTAATCTTCTTGCTCCGGGTTGGATAATAAAGTCCCATTGCTAGTGGACTTCAAATATTTCCTCTCCTCCTTATTCAACCCGTTAACAAAACTGTTGTCCAATTCCCATAACTCAATCTGGTGATGTGGGCATTTTCGAATTATTTATTTTAAACGGGTGAAAGACTCATGAAGTAGCTCAGTCGGTAGTTGTTGAAAAGAACGATTTTCCAATTGAGCCCCATCCGTCTTAGCACTAGGAAAGTACTCATCCAAAAATGCTTGTTGCATCTCTCCCCAAGTATAAATGCTATATGAAGGCAAAGTGAGAAACCAATGCTTTGCCTTATCTTTGAGGGAAAAACGTAACAACCTCAATCGAACTTCATCTTGGGAGAAGTTGTGACCCCCCATAGTATTACAAATTGCTGAAAATTCGGAAAGATGACCATATGGTTCTTCAGTAGCCATCCCATGAAAATGAGAATGTTGATGCAGTTTGGTTTGCAATCAAAAGATCTTCTTCATCGAGGCGGTGGAACCATGGGTGACTCATTCTCGGAAACAATTGGTCTAAACCGACCATTAACCCCTAGCATTGGAGCTTGAGGCTTTCTTTGTGGAGCATTGACCTCTTCATCCCTTGGTTGTCTTCTCTCATGAGGTCTTTTCTCTGCCCAGCCTACATAATTTTCACCCCGGTTTTGATTATTGTTGTGATGCCGGTATCCTCTTGGGTTTTGCCTTGGTTGATGATGGTTGAAGACATGATTATAGTACCCTTCATTACCCAAGTTTTGGTTGACACCCACATTGGAATGGTGATCAATTTGGTACTCTTCTTCATCTTCGTGACCACCATTATCATTGCCAAAACCCCAACCTTTGTCTTCCTCGATGTAATCCCTCTCCGGTGGGTGTTGTTGTGTCTTTTGGTTACGGTTTAGATTTGGTGGAGTAGGTGGTCTTCGGCTTTCACCCAAATGGCGAATTTGGTTTGAGTTTGCCATTTGGATGGTTCCAAAGGAAAATTTTGATTTGTATGTGGTGATTGAGAGTTAGAAGGAATCAGCTCCTCTAACCGGTGTTGTCGGTTTCTTCTTGCAACTCTTTCTATTTCCGGTTCGAACACTAAAGGAGATGTCCCTCCGAATGTCTTGTACGCATGCACTACCTGTAAACTGCACAAATAAAACACCCCGCGTAACAAAGAAAAAATAGAGAATAAACCAAACAAACAATTAAACAGATTACCAGAAAATAAACTAATCACTAAACACTAAGCGCACTAGCTCCCCGACAACGGCGCCATTTGATGAGTCGGTCGTCACGGATCATGCAAAACCTGAATAACCTATATATTTAGGGTAAATAGGGTATCGAATCCAAGGAGCATGTGTTTAGCGAAATAGATTTTAGTTGATAAAGAAAAACTAGGTTACTTATGAAGTTTGCAATTTTGTGTTGTATTCAAGAATTGTTTGATTAAAAATTGGGAACCACAATGGATTCAAAATTGATTTTGAATGTAAAACAATGTAATTGATTAAGTAAATGGTAGTTGTAACAATAATAAATAAAGGATTCACACCAGGGTTTCAACGAATAATTACTAAGGCTCTTAACAAATGGGTCAATTGGCTATTGCAAATGATGTACACGGGTTGGTTGTCTCATTAGGTTTAGGTATCAAAAATCATCAACATCTATGATGGACGATAATATACTTTATAACTCTAGAGCATACAACCCTAGGTTTATGTTGAAGCAAGAAATCATGTTCATGACACTAGAAATTGGCACAATATCAATTAACTAAAGTCACTTCAACATAAGATTAATCGCAATTCAACACAATTGTTTGACATTCAAAAGTAATAACAAGGTAGAAAATACCCAAATGTTTAGAACCCTAGAATCAATGTTTACACCTGGATATGAATAAATGTTTAGCCAAACATGGCCATGAAATTCTTCAACCGATGTGTTCTTTCGTCTTTAATCTTCACAAAAATGATGGAAAATGATTGTATAATGGATTGGAATGATTGGGGTTGATTCTATATGATGAAGGATGATTTTCTTGGTCCATATACGTCATTTTTGTTGATTGATCTTGTAACCCCCATCATAATTTTGCAAATTAAAGGAAAAGATTGGACTTTGACTGCATCTGGTGTAGCCTACGCCAAACCCAGTTTGCCTCATCTGTTTTCTGCTGCCCTACGCGATCAGTTGCTCTCCACCTAGGCCAATGGCATAGAATATGCCAAAAGTGGTGTAGGATACGCCAAAATCACCATTTTCCTTGAAATTGGATTTCCTAACTGGTTTCGGCTCCCATATCTCATCTGAGCAGCTCCAAAACTCCAAATTTGCACTCTTATGTTGTCAAAACCTGAAATAACAAAGTAATTTCAAAGCACTACCATTCAACAACTTTTCATTCTTCAGAATTCACTTTAAGACATGTTAATGCACATCTTTTAACCAACCCATCATGAGTCTGCATTTGAAGGATCATTTTTTACATATGGACAGTTGTATGTCGCAATGTCAAAAGTCAAGAGTAGAGATGGATTGAAGATGTTAAATATGTTATTATTCATTTCATTATTTGTTTTTAAATCACGTCAAATAAAACATTTGTTGATTCATATATCCGTTACTGGGTAACATTTAACTTTTTTTGAGATTTTGCAATCAACCAAAATTCATACGAATTGTATTACGTATTTTTCAATAAATAAAACAACTTGCATACTATGATCTTTATAGAATTATTTCAATTGCCTTGGGGATGCACTGCGTGTACACCCAGGTCTCTAACCAAGTATATTAGAAAATCAGTAATAAGTAGGTCTAATTGTTACCATTGTTAACTAGAAGTAACAAATTTGAATTAAATGTATTATTTAACTTTACATGTTACCATGATTATTTTAAATTTAAAAGTATAGCTTTAAAATTTGAAGTTAAATACTTAAATATAATATTTACTATTTGAATAATTTTAAAGTTTAACAAAAATCTATATTTTCAAATTATAGTATTTAGAAAATCTAATTTTGACTTTAACTAATTTGAGAAATTTATAACAGAATTATTAATTATTAGATTTTAAATATATTAGGATATATATATATATATATATATATATGTGTGTGTGTGTGTGTGTGTAATTTAAAGATAATAAGTATGTGTAGTGGTTACTATTACTAAATTAAATTCAAAATTTTATTTTTAAAAATATTTAGTTCATTCAAAATTTTGAATTAAATGCTTTAATTAAGTCTAATTTTCACCATTATTATTGTAAATTTTTATTTTTATTTTTTTAGTATTAACCGAATTTAAAAATTAAAATTATTTATCTTAAAATTTGAAATTAAATAGTTAAAAAGAACATTTAGTATTCGAATATTTTTATAGTTTAACTGAAATCTATAATTTAAAATTACAATATTTAAATTTTTCATATTAAATTTTAAATATGTTAAAAAATCTATAATTTAAAGGTAATAAGTATGTATAATTGTTACCATTATTATCTTAATTTAAAATTTTAAATTTCTATAATATTAACCGAAAATTAGAAATTGAAAGATCTCAAATTTGAAATTGAATAATTAAATAGAATATTTAGTATTCGAATATTTTTAAAGGTTAACCAAAATCTAAAATGTAAAAAAATGGTCAAACCAAATCAAATAAATTAATATTAAAATTGAACTTTGTAACAAAGTATAAAAATTGGTCAAACCAAATCGATTATAATTAATGCCACAATCTTGGTAACCAATTAAACGATTCCTACAAACATGCAATCTATTATTGATCAACCATAGTAAGTTCAAACATAAAATTCAAATGAGCATTCAAAGAAGAATATCATAATCCGTATGAACATGATGAACACCAACATAACAATATGGGTTTTTATTAACATAAATAATGAATACATTAATAATATTAATTATAGGGGTTTTTATTAACATAAAAACTCATCCACAAATGAATAAACAATCGGATGGAACGAAATCGAAAATAATAACGTTGAAAACCTAAATCATTTAATACTAAATCGTCAACATAAGATGAGATTAAACAAACGGATTAACAAAAATAGAAACAATAACCTACAAACATCTAACAGAAAAAGTCATTCAGAAGATACGATTTAACACTAAAACAAAGTAGCAATCAACAATATCACATATATTCTAAACTGAGATTAATTTTCTTTAATATGATTATTGCTATACAAAACCCTAACCCTAAATCTACATCATACCAAATAAACACACCAAACATTTACCAATTCAAGTGATTAGAAACTAACAGAGATTCAAACATTTTTATAGTGATTAATTCAAGTAATAGATAAAACTGAACACTAACATACGAATGAAAATCGAACCTGACGAAAAAAATAGAACATACCTACTAAAATTAAATCTTCGGTTTTAGCATACGAACAAGTTCGTTTAAGTGTAACCACGCGAACTAATGGAGCCTAGGATTAAGGTTTGCGAATGAAACGGGATGCCTAACTACTTGTGGAAGATTGATTTGTTGAAGATTGACTAATATTAAGAAAGAGGAAAGTTATTAATGTGATATAAAAATAATAATTATGATTAAAGATGGGATATAACGAATATAGGAGGAGTAGAGGAAGGATTTAAAAAAAATATTAAATCTTGAGAACATACGGAGAAAATGAAAACTAAAGAAAATGGTGTTATATGTCATAAAGAGAGGAGCCAGAAAATTGAAGAAGGATGAATCAAATGATATGTGGCAAAAAGGAGTTTTATGTATTAGTTGTTATAGTTCCGGGCTATTTAAAGGAGTGCAGCTCCCCAATAACGGGCCATGTTATTCCACCTTTGTTATGCCGACGACTTCATTTTCATAGGGCAATGGTCGACGGATAATGCAGTTAGTCTTTCCCGGTTTCTAAGATGCTTCAATTTGATCTCGGGTCTCAATGTTAACCATGATAAAAGCAAATTATTTGGTGTTAATGTGAATGATGATGAGGTCGAGGAGTTGGCTGACCTTCTTTCGTGCGAAGCGGGGATCTTCCAATTCTCTTATTTAGGTATCCCGATAGGAGCGAATATGAAACTTGCTAAAATTGGGAGCCGATTTGGATTAAAATTAGAAGTAAGTTATCCTCTTGGAAGTCTAAAACTTTATTCTTCGCGGGCCGAATCACTTTAGCCAAAGCTGTCCTCGGTAGCGTCCCGTTATACTTTATGTCTACGTTCGTTGCCCCGAAGTGTGTTATTAAAAATATCAAAAGTATCCGACGAGACTTTGTTTGGGGGAAATCCGGGAATGGGCAAAAAATTAGTTGGATTAAGTGGGACAAGATGGTTAGACCGAAAGCTCTAGGCGGGTTTGATTTGGGAGGAGTGGAAGATTTTAATGCGACTATGATTACTAAGTGGTGGTGGCGCTTCAAAGATGATCCGTCGCAGTTATGGGTCAAGGTGGTTAAAGCTATTCATCGCTCAAGAATTGACAATCTTATTATGCCAGTCAAAAAGTCCATTACTGGAGTATGGAAAGATATCTCGACTGCTGACAAATTGCTATCGGATGTGGGACTTTCGCTGCACAACAGTTTGAAGGTTATGGTGGGAGACGGCTCAAAAACTCTATTATGGAAAGACGTATAGGTCCTTAGTGTCCCATTGAAAGAAAGGTTTCCGAATTTATACCGAATGGCGTTGCTTAAAGACTGTTCTGTTGCGGACCATTCTGTTATTGTTAATGGTACGTGTGAATGGAGATTACATTGGTTACCAGGATCGGTTCATTCCATATCTCCTGCTGTGATTAATTCGCTGCAGAATGAGTTAAATGCTCAATGCAGAAGGCCGGGTGTCGACCGGTGGGTATGGGATTCCAACCCGGATGCTGGGTTGTCGGTCAGATGGGTCAGAATGGCCTGGCATCAGTAGCATGGGACTCAGGAGCAGGAGGCTTTCATCTACAAATGGAACTATTGGGCGCCAAGCAAAGAAAATTATTTGATGTGGAGGGTCCTTCTCGGTAGAGTCTCGACAAAGATGGACCTTGCTTATAGAGGGGTGGTGCTGCAGAATTCGCTTTGTGACAGATGCGGCTGCAATGAGGAAGATGTCAACCATCTGTTTCTCAACTGCCTTTGGGCGAGGAGCATTTGCTGGCAAGTTTTGGTCTGGATGCGAATCCCTTTTCCTTTGGACGTGGTTTCTTTTAAGGAAATGTTCTTGAAGGTGACGAGTTCCCCGGGATCAAAGAAATGGAAGAAAACGGTCGGTGCGGTGTTGATTGTGACTGTCTCCCGTATATGGCATGCGTGTAACTCGAAAGTGTTCGATTCGGATTTCATCCCCACTACAAAATCCGTGGACCTCATCAAGGAAGACATGTACGCTTGGCTTGCTAATCTGTCAAAGAGTATTGTCCCAAGTTGGGAGATGTGGGTTGATTTCGATATTTATGATGTGTTGTAAGTTCTTTTTTGTCGTTTTTTGCTGATTGCGGTTGTATGCTTGCCGTCACCATCTTGGTGGGTCTTTATATTAATATATAAAGTCGTTTGTTGTAAAAAAAAAAGAGGTTGTTTTTTTTTTTTTCAAAACTAGTGTAGTTACCAACTTATTTACCAAAATGTGTAGTTTTAGACATATTTAGCAAAATGGGTAGTTTGATTGTTACATTCAAGGAATGTCTAATTTTTTACATCATCAGTCTTAATTTTATTTTGGTTAATTTCTATTCATTAATAAAATATTTATTTAATTATTTTTAGCATGAATATTATAAGTTTTATATTGGCTCCGTCTATTGGCACCCCCCACCTTCTATTTTCACCGCCTCAAAGCGCCTCGCTTAGGCCTAAGCGAGGCGCTTTGAACTCATTCCGAGGAGGTCAGTACGAGGGGGCAGAAAAAGCTGATTTTTAATTTGAAGCGCCTCGCTTAGGCCTAAGCGAGGCGCTTCAGATCAATTTTTTTTTTTGGTCTTTTGAGTTAGTTTTTTGTTTTTTTTAATATAATTATTATAAAAAATGTTCTTTTGACAAACGTCTGGCTAACCTGAAGTTCCTTTGGATCAAAATGTCAACTTTTTCCTGTCCAGTTATCAATCTCACTGTCCAACAACTGAATTTTACTTGCTTGCATGAAAAGTAATGATCAGGAACATTCCAAATAACCGTCCAATTTCAGCTTTTGTTTAACTCATGATAGATCCACCAAATCATTTCTTCAAGTTCATTTCACCAAAAAAGGCATAACTGTAATGATCAGAAACATTCCAAATAATTGTTCAATTTCAGCTTTTGTTTAACTCATGATAGATCCACCAAATCATTTATAACCTTTCTGTACCTGTGGCCAAAAGAACTAGGCTTCAAACACTACGGGCATGGCCAGCTCCCATTTCCACCGATATGTACAATGATGTGGTTTCTTTTTAGATAAGGAGGTATATGTAGAATGATGTCTTTACGCAAAATAAAACTTACACACAACTTTTTGTTCTAGTGGTGTAGTCTACCTTTTTGAAAAAGACATTTTAGTCTTCAAGACTTCTATGGTTTCGGGTTCCCTTCCATCGTTGACAAATATCTCTCTGAGATGATATCTTCTCTTTAGGTTTTGGAATTAATGAGACAACTTTTCAGTTGTTATCCGAGAGATAGCGGTCAACGATGAAGACAACCTGAAAGTGGATACCATGGATCAAAGAGATTCAAGCTAATTAAACTCATATCTCAAGCCGGTGCAAGTGGTGTTGTAGCATCTTTGATCATCTTCTTGTAATTACTTTCTATTGTTTCGGGTTCCCTTCCATCGTTGACAGATATCTCTCTGAGATGATAGCTTCTCTTCAGATTCTGATTGCACCGGTGGAATTGGAATTGGAATTGGAATTGGAATTAATGAGACAACTTTTCAGTTGTTATCGGAGAGATAGCGGTCAACGATGAAGACAACCTGAAAGTGGATACCATGGATTAGAGAGATTCAAGCTAATTAAACTCATATCTCAAGCCGGTGCAAGTTATGTTGTAGCATCTTGATCATCTTCTTTGTAATTACTTTCTATTGTTTCGGGTTCCCTTCCATCGTTGACAGATATCTCTCTGAGATGATAAAGGTAGATCATGGAAAGTTGAACTCAAGAAAACAAAGATGAAACCGATTAATGTTCTTTATATATGAATAGTGACCCTCTAGCAATATTTGTAATTACTTTCTATTGTTTAGCGCCGATCCGATTGTTAAAAGTATCAAGACTATGAAATTAGTAAAACAACTGAATTTTACTTGCTTGCATGAAAAGTTATTTTTAAATGTTTGGACTTGCAATATTTGAAAATTATCATTTCTTGACATGCTTGGTAACACCTTGATCTGCAATATTTGAAAATTATCATTTCTTGACATGCTTGGTGACACCTTGATCTGTAATATTTGAAAATTATCATTTCTCGAAAAATAATTAAAAACACTTAAAAATGAATTAAAAACAATTGTTGCGAGTTAGGTTTAGTCGGAGGACCACGTACAATGATTCATCAAAGTTGTACAAAGCTGGATGTTTTTACTGGAAAATCAAAACGAGCAATTAACGAAGCGAAACGGAGAGATATAATTTTCTTGGCTTGGAAACAACTTAAAAGAACCAAAAATGAATTAAAATTATTTTTTCGTGATTAACAGATAATTTTAAAGAATTAAAAGAAATTCAATTTTTTTTAATAAAAGGCCAAAGCGAGGTGCTTTAGTGGTTTGATTAGACCACAGGCGCCTCACTTTGACCAAAGCGAGGCGCTTTGGCCTTTTTTAAAAAAAAAATTGAATTTCTTTTAATTCTTTAAAATTATCTGTTAATCACCAAAAAATAATTTTAATTCATTTTTGGTTCTTTTAAGTTGTTTCCAAGCCAAGAAAATTATATCTCTCCGTTTCGCTTCGTTAATTGCTCGTTTTGGTTTTCCAGTAAAAACATCCAGCTTTGTACAACTTTGATGAATCATTGTACGTGGTCATCCGACTAAACCTAACTCGCAACAATTGTTTTTAATTCATTTTTAAGTGTTTTTAATTACTTTTCGAGAAATGATAATTTTCAAATATTACAGATCAAGGTGTCACCAAGCATGTCAAGAAATGATAATTTTCAAATATTACAGATCAAACATTTAAAAATATATTAACAAACATTTAAAAATAACTTTTCATGCAAAGCAGGTAAAATTTAGTTGTTTTACTAATTTCATTGTCTTGATACTTTTAACAATCGGATTGTTTTTCGAGAGAAAGGAACTAAGTTGCAAATACGATAATAATCAAACTCATATCTCAAGCCGGTGTAATTACTTTCAAGTTTTTTAGAATCATTGAAGACAACTTTTCAGTTGTTATCCGAGAGATAGCGGTCAACGATGAAGACAACCTGATAGTGGATACCATGGATCAGAGAGATTGATTTCAAGCTAATCAAACTCATTGGTATATAGAGAGCAAACCGACGATCATTCAAAATTTAAAGTTACCGCTAACCTCTGTGCCATCATCGACTACAGCAAACCGACGATCTTCCTCCACGGCACTCCTAATGGGCCTCTCTTTATTTCACGGTACGATTTGTGTTTTTGTTGCTTTATAAATAATAAGTTTTGTGTTTATCAAACCCTAACGTCTGAGCAATGATTTATTAAATCGTTTTACTAATTTCTGATTCTTGATACTTTCATAAATCGTTTTACTAATTTCCGATTCTTGATAATAATAAATTATTATAATAATAAAACAAAGGAACTAAATTACAAATATAATAAATAATAATAATAATAATAATGTAATATAGTCATTGTTAATGCTCAAAAAAGTCAACCTTTGTTGACTCATAGGAGTCTTGAAGACGAAATGAATTTTACAAGATACTTGAAACAAGGTATGGATATGGAGAATAAATATTTGACTATATGTGGTTGATGATGTCAAGTTTAAGTCGTTGATTCATTTGGAAATCGAAAACGCCTATCGTCACTCTGTATAGAGAAGAAAATCAACAACCGAATATTTAGTTCTCTCCGAACTTCAGCTTCCAAAATACGACGTCGTTGTAGCTCATTTGTTATTATCTCTTCTCTTTTTCTCTGTTTCTCTAGTTCTCGATGGATTATTGCTCTCATATCGACTCTCACAATTATTCACAATTTTATGCATACAACACACCTTCATCGTTGACCGTACTGTTCTTCTTGATCTTTTATGTATGAATAGTGACCCTCTGGCAAGCCTACCTCTGTTTTGAATTTGTTGCTTCCATAGAGAAGTTATCAATCTCACTATAATGATTAGGAACATTCCAAATAACTGTATAATTTCGTACAAGATTCATATGCAAGCAAGTCAAATTCAGTTGTTAGACCAACTTGAGATATGAGTTTGATTAGCTTAAATCTCTTTGATCCATGGTATCCAGTCTTCAAGGTGGACTTAAGCACCTGAACGGGAAGTTGAAATTTTGAATGATGTTCGTCGACTGCACCGAACACACTACAATTATTCACTATTTTATACATACAACACACCTTCATCGTTGACCGTACTGTTCTTCTTGATCTTGATCTTCACACTTGCTTTTGACAAAGGTCTGGCTGACCTGAAGTTCCTTTTCAACCAGGTAAAAAGGAACTAAGTTGCAGATATAAAAATCCATCACATCACAATTATACTCTTTATGTATGAATAGTGACCCTCTAAGTATGCGATGCATAGAAAAACTTACGAGGTTAAACTTGGAGTTTGGTGAAAAAAAACTTGAAGAAATGATTTGGTGGATCAGCCATGGGTGTGGTATGCTCAAAGATTTAATTTAAAAATATTTTGTAAGGATTTATTTATAGATTAATGAAACAACTTTTCAGTTGTTATCCGAGAGATAGCGGTCAACGATGAAGACAGCCTGAAAGTGGATACCATGGATCAGAGAGATTCAAGCTAATTAAACTCATATCTCAAGCCGGTGCAAGTTATTTTGTAGCATCTTTGATCATCTTCTTGTAATTACTTGACATATATCTCTCTGAGATGATAGCTTCTCTTCAGATTCTGAAAATGGATACCATGGATCAGAGAGATTCAAGCTAATTAAACTCATAGGTAAGAACATTGTGGATGAGGATTGTTTATCTTCCCATTGATTTCAAGTATGTTGCCACACAAGACGAATGTTGCAACATGAGTTCGACCAAGTTGACACACGAAGCTTTAGACTCGAACCGGATCCAAGTATTACTGTAATGATCAGGAACATTCCAAATAACTGTTCAATTTCAGCTTTTGTTTAACTATTTTAGCAACTTCCATAGAGAAGTTATCAATCTCACTTCTCACTGTCCATGTTTACCTTCAACGTCCAACGGTAATGAGTAACCTAGTAACCTCTACAATGATGTGATTTGTTTTAGATAAGGAGGTATATGTACAATGAACTTTTCATGAAAGCAAGTAAAATTCAGTTGTTTTACTAATTTCATAGTCTTGATACTTTTAACAATCGGATCGGCGCTAACGATGAGTTTGATGAATCATTGTACGTGGTCTAATCAGGTATATGTACAATGATGTGATTTGTTTTTAGATAAGGAGGTATATGTACAATGAACTTTTTACGCTAAATAAAACCGATTAATGTTCTTTATATATAAATAAAACCATTGTACATACCCTCTGGCAATCATCGTTGGTATTAATGGCAAGATATGTGGCTTTAGTCCTTTACGCAGGTTTGACAGAGGGTCACTATTCATACACACAACTTTTTGCTCTAGTGGTGTGCTCTACCTTTTTGACAAACACCTGGCTAACCTGTCCAGTTATCAATCTCACTGGCAATCATCGTTGGTAGCTATAGGTAAGAACATTGTGGATGAGGATTGTTTATCTATCTTCCCATTGATTTCAAAGGATATTCATGTGAGAATGATTTCGTTACTGTAATGATCAGAAACATTCCAAATAACTGTAATTGATTTCCACGATCTACCTTGACTGCTACAACATAACTTGCACCGGCTTGAGATATGAGTTTAATTAGCTTAAATCTCTCTGATCCATGATATGAGAGCAATAATCCATCGAGAACTTGAGAAAGAGTGAATAAGAGAAGAGATAATAACATATGAGCTACAACATAACTTGCACCGGCTTGAGATATGAGTTTAATTAGCTTAAATCTCTCTGGTCCATTGTATCCACTTTCAATTAAATCTTTCTCTGATATACTCTATATCAACCGAAATTGAGTATCATCAATCTGGTATTAGTGGTTGGAAACTGTGATGAAAAAGCTGATGTGTGTTGAACAAGAAGATGATCAAGGATGCTACAACATAACTTGCACCGGCTTGAGATATGAGTTTAATTAGCTTGAATCTCTCTGATCCATGGTATCCACTTTCAGGTTGTCTTCATCGTTGACCGCTATCTCTCGGATAACAACTGAAAAGTAATTACAAGAAGATGATCAAGGATGCTACAACATAACTTGCACCGGCTTGAGATATGAGTTTAATTAGCTTAAATCTCTCTGATCCATGATATGAGAGCAATAATCCATCGGGAACTTGAGAAAGAGAGAATAAGAGAAGAGATAATAACATATGAGCTACAACATAACTTGCACCGGCTTGAGATATGAGTTTAATTAGCTTAAATCTCTCTGATCCATTGTATCCACTTTCAACTAAATCTGTCTCTGATATACTCTATATCAACCGAAATTGAGTATCATCAATATGGTATTAGTGGTTGGAAACTGTGATGAAAAAGCTGGTGTGTGTTGAACAAGAAGATGATCAAGGATGCTACAACATAACTTGCACCGGCTTGAGATATGAGTTTAATTAGCTTGAATCTCTCTGATCCATGGTATCCACTTTCAGGTTGTCTTCATCATTGACCGCTATCTCTCGGATAACAACTGAAAAGTAATTACAAGAAGATGATCAAGGGTGCTACAACATAACTTGCACCGGCTTGAGATATGAGTTTAATTAGCTTAAATCTCTCTGATCCATGATATGAGAGCAATAATCCATCGAGAACTTGAGAAAGAGAGAATAAGAGAAGAGATAATAACATATGAGCTACAACGACGTCGTGTTTTGGAAGCTACAACATAACTTGCACCGGCTACTTTTCAGTTGTTATCAGACGAGGACTTGCCTGTGTTGCCGCATTTAATAAAATTTAACGCGCATACCGCATTCATTGACTTTACGTGGTTGATGATGTCAAGTTTAAGTCATTGACAATGTTGAGGGTTATTACTTTGTTTTTTAAATTTTTTTTAACTTTTTTATAATTATTAAATAAAAAAAAACAACTCAAAACATCAAAACAACTACCAAAATAAATTACCCCCTCGAAGCGCCTCGCTTAGGCCTAAGCGAGGCGCTTCGAATTTAAAAAAACAGCTTTTTCAGCCCCTCGTACTGACCTCCTCGAAATCAGCTCCAAAGCGTCTCGCTTAGGCCTAAGCGAGGCGCTTTGAGGGGGTTAAAATAGAAGGTGGGGGGTTTAAATATAACCACCCGTTATATTCTTACCCGTAGTTTCGAAAAACAATTTATTATGCACAAATAAATTTTTATGTTTTCTGTTACCTGTGAATCACGTTTGTTTTTCTTTATGTTTTTTTTTCCAACCAACCATCCTCTACGGCTCTACCTACCTATTATTTCTTTTTTTTTTTTCAATAATCTTTTCTCACATGCTTAAAATTTTGGGTTACATTTAATATTTTTATTATTTATTTATTTATTATTTTTAATAAAAAAAACTTTATTAAAAACCAACAAATCCTCAAACAAAGGACCGCCACAAACGCTTTACATTTTGTTTTGTTTCCTAAATTGCTAATTTAATACCAAAAACACAAAATGAAAATATAATAAAAGAGCTTAACACTAAAAAATTTAAAAGGTATCTGTTAATTTATTAAATAAAAATTTCTTATTTAAGAACTATCAAAACATGACACGTTTTATATTTTTTACTTTTAAGTAGGGGTGCAAACGATTCGAACCTAGAGCTTGTCTCGGGCTCGAACTTGTATGTTTTATGAAAGCTCAAGCATGAACGTGTTTAATCTATAAAGAATATTTATGATGTATATAATATTAATAAAAAAGTATATAACTAGTGGGCTCATATAGGCTTGCGAGCTTCCTCGAGTTTATTAAGGGAAGCTCTTGTTTTTTTAGCCTGGGCACGAGTTTCATAAAGCGTGGGTCGTTACAAGCATATCTCGATTGTAGCTTGGCTCATTTGTAACCCTACTTATTGTATATTCTTTTTTGTTTTTGAATTTTTGATATTAAATTAGAAGTATCAGAAAAAAAAGTAGTTTCCTATTAAATGATTTCTTGAAAACTGTTTTTCTAAATTAAAACCTAAACAAAAAACATTAAAGAAAACCCAAAAAATTAAGAATACTAAAAAAAATTGAAAATAAAAATCGTGACAATAAATGTGAAACATAAAAAAAAGAGATTTATTTATGTATTGTAATGTTTATGTTTATTTTAAAATTGAAAGTAAGAATATATCTTATCATATTTATGTAAAAAGTATTGAATTAATACTATGGTTAAGAGCATCCCCTAGTTTTGTCGATTAGCATTTGCGCAAGCCTTATCAAATACATTGGGTAAGGTGGTGGCTTCCCCTGGATCGGTTGAGGCCTGGATTAGGTTGTTGTTACTGTCTCGTTGCACGTTACGCACTATCCGACAGACTTCCAAGCAGGAACGGAGGTCTGGGAATCGTATATCCTTTCAATGCAGCAACATCATGCGCTCCTTAACCATTTGGAAAGATGGTGCAAACATGGAGGAGGTCGTTACCCCCTTCTTTCCCAAATTGGATGAAGAGCCGCCTAGAGGGCCAGTCAGCCAAAATGAATTGGAGGATGGGGCCAATAACAAACAATGTCTGAGGACGGTTGCTGATGGTCACTTCACAGTCGCGGTTAAAGTTTTGTGCTCTTCTGGGATTGCAACATTTGGAGAGTCCACCTTAAAAGCTTGGGTTGATAAGAACCCAATTAGGGATCCCCCCCCCACCACTTGCCTCATGTCTTGCCCAACAAATATGCTCTTCAGGTTAACTCTGAATGTGTGTTGGAGAATATAAACTCCTTCTCTAAAGGAAAATCTTGCGTGAAGGATGGCTTGAGAGCACAACATATTTTGGACGCGTTGTGCGGACAGGAGTCCTCTCCGCCGTCTGCTCTTCTTGTGGCCATCACTAAATTGGTTAGCATTTGGCTGCGAGGGCTGTGCTTGAAAATTCTGCTTGAATTCATTGCCTCTACCCCCTAACCCCTTTAATAAAGCCAGATAATGGAATCCGGCCCATTGCTGTCGGGGGTATCTGGTAGGGGTTAGTTTCTAAATTTGCAATGCATAAAACTGGGAAGGAGATGTCGGCATACTTAGGGGACTTTCAATATGGGGTGGGGATCCCCAATGGCACAGAGGCTATCCTCCACAGTGCGAATAGATTCTTGAATGCATTCTGTGACGACGATCACCGGCCATGCTCACTGTGAATTTTTTGAACGCTTTCAATATGGTTAACCGCACCATCCTTCTGCGTGAAGTCAGCATCCCCTGCCTATCTATCTACCAATGGGTTCAGTTCTTATACGCCCAACCTGCCAGGCTATATGTAGGAGATACTTGTATCGGGGCCTACACAGGGGTCCAGCAAGGGGATTCTTTAGGACCACTTTTTTTTTTTGCCCTTGCCTTGCATCTGTTGGTGTTTTAGGTGGAAGAACATTGTTCCTTACCCATTCATGCATGGTATTTGTATGATTGCACGATTATAGGTAGGGCGAAGAAGTAGCTAAAGCCCTAGACATCATTCAAGTGGAAGGTCCCCAGTTTGGGCTTATGCTTTATATTAAGAAGTCGAAGATCTTTTGGCCAACATGTAATGGTATGAAGGTGAAGCTTGGTATTTTTCCTGAGGAGATCAAAGACCACAGACAGGCGTAAAGCTTCTATGGGACTGTTAGTCGTGATGGGGATTACGTTAGCTCAATGGTAGTCAAGAGGGCTTAACGTGCGGTTGGCCTGATGGGCATTTTGCAGAAGTTACAAGACCCCCAAAGTAAGCTCGTATTGCTTTGCTCATGTATGGTTGTGGCCAAATTTATGTTTGGGCTTCGAACGTGCTAAACGAATTTTTTCGGGGAGGAAATATCCATTTTTTACAAGGGTCTCCGAGGTGCAGTTGAGGATATCAGACTCAGCGGAAGATGTGTCCGCATATGCGTATGTGGCTTCTAGGGTGCAGTCCTGAAAGCTAGAGGAACACATTCTAAGGAACAACGGGGTGGTTGGGATGGACAATGATTACAAGCTCGCACTGGACAACATTCACAGCTCTCTCCCCAATGTATATGCGGGTGGCTTTACGGATAAAGACACCGCCCCAAAAAAGCCTCAAAAAATCTTGGTGAATGCGTTTAACTGTAAAGCCATGCAGACTATGGAGGAGGAGTTTAACATGTCTTCGCGCTAGAAAACGGTGTTTGAATGCCTCAAAGAGGACCATGCTCAAGATTTCCTCACTACACTCCCAATTGACGGACTTGGGCAACATATGTCGGCTATCGAATATCGGGCAGTCCTCAAATACCGACTTATGATTCCCATGTTTCCCGTCGACAAACCGTGACCGAATTGTAAAAAAGAATGCTTGGACATGTTTGGAGAACACACCCTACATTGTAAGGAATTGCCAGGATTTAAATACAGACATGACCTTTTTAGAGATATTCTATGGGATGTGTTACGAAGGGCAGGGATTTCAGCCAAAAAAGAGACTCCCTTGAATTTCTTGATTGACCTACTTGACGGGCGGTCCTCCGTGAGGCTAGCGGACGTTCTTGTGTTCAGATGGACGCAAGGCAAGCATGCGTGCATTGACCTTACTAGGGTATCCCCATTTGTGGGACTCCGGGATTCGCGTTTTGTGGCTGGGCAGGAAGTTTTGAAAGCCGAGAGCAAAAAGTTGGATAAATATGAAGCAGCTTGATAGAGAACCAGCATGTGCTTGTGCCCTTCGCTTTTGATACATTTGGAGCGCTGGTAAGGGTCAATGTTTTATTTTCAATATAGTAGCTTTTGCAATACAAAAATAGGTAGCGCCGCAGCTTGTGGCCTATTTACCCGCGTGCCACTTGTAATTGGATGTTTTTGGTTGAAATAATATACTTTTTGTTTAAACTACTAATTTTAGTAAATATTTTTAAAACGATTTTAGTAAATAAGTTTTATAACTTTTTTTTAATGGTAACTTTTCATATGAGTGACCCCAATGTTACATTGCCTAATTGGAAGCCCTAGCCAAGGTCTGCCCTAGACTACGTTGTTTTAACCGACCCGCGCTGGTGTATCAGACTTGTTTACGGCGTTCCCACGAAAACCGTACTGTCTCCACACGAGTTTTCTCGCTGGAGTAACTGTCAGGTGAAAACCGGGGTGAGGCTCAGGATCGAACGCTCCTCGGTGTGTTTGCCACCATCATTGCTCGGATGCCATAAAAAAATAATGAGGAGAGTATGAATCGAACATGGGTCACAAGGAACATTAAATTTTTTCCTAACTACTCCACCACTACCTCATTAACAAATAAGCTTTAACACTATAATAGTTGGGATAAAATTTCGAATAATACTAAATATTGAATCACTAAATTCACAATTTTTAATTTTTTTTTGTTGAAAATAAGTCCTCTACATAGGTACGTTTGGCAATGAGCTTTTAAAATATGTTTGGCAAAACTAGCTGGTGGTTGGTAGCCGGAAGCTGTAGATTTTTAAATATATTTTGGCGTTTGGCAGAGTTGCTGGAGCTTTTAATAAAATGTATAAAATAACCAAAATAGGCATTAACTAAAAGCTTGTATGCATGTTTTTTTTATTTTTATGATAGAATGGGTATTTGTGTCATTTACTCATTAAAAACTTGTAGCTAGTAGGAGCTTTTTCTTAAACGCTAGTACTAGTAGGCTTTCAATATAGAGTTTTTTCTCATAACCTAAAAGCTTCAAACTTCTTCAATCAAACAAGGTTTTTTATTGATTACCAGTTTTTTCTTATAAGCTTGAAGCTTGAAGCTCACAAAACTCATAAAAGCACATTGCCAAACATACACTAAGAGCTTTTATGAGTTTCAAGTTTTTAGAAAAAAACTCCTACTCAATAAAAAAGTCTTGTTTTGGTTAAAAGAGTTTGAAACTTTTAAATTAGTAGAAAAAATTCTATATTGAAAAGCTACTAGTACTAGAATTTAAGAAAAAAACTCATACTAGTTACAAGCTTTTAATTAGTAAATGACACAAATATTCATTATATTATAAAAAAAAAACATGCTTACAAGCTTTTAGTTAATGCCCATTTTAGTCATTTTATACATTTTATTAAAAACTCCAGCTACTCTGCAAACACCAAAATATATTTAAAAAGTTATAACTACTAGCTACCAGCCACCAACTAGTTTAGCCAAACATACCCATAATAAACTATTCATAGGTGGAGGTTTAGTCTAATTGGTAAAGCTATTATAGTTAATGTGTACATAATATATAGTAATTATTGACTTAGTTGTTACAATTAAGAAAAAAAATTCTACTTCTTTTTTATTTATTTTTCGTATTCTATTTTCTTATTTTAAAAAAAGTTAATTAAAATGAAATAAATCATATATTATGTTAAAAAAGTTTATTTTTGCTTGTAATTCTACGTGTGCACCTTTTGCTCGAGTGAAGTCTCAGTGCCTACACATGATTAATAAATTATCGAACACATTGTGTTTTTTTTCTTGTATGAACAAAAACCCACTAAAAAGATGTTTGTTATTCATTTTTTGTATAACATTCTGATACTCGTTGGAAATATAATAAAACGCTTGTTAATTTGGTATAATTTGTTTTTAAAAAAATCTCGTATATAAAAGTTATTAACGTTTAAAAATTCTGGAGGGAAACATGAGAGAAAAAAGACTTTTAGGAGAAATAAGGGGATTATGTCACGTGTCACTCTAGTTTTTTTTTTAATAATCATACATAGTGCCACGTGGCATACCCGAGGGGGAGAATGACCTTATTGAACGTCATTTCTGCAAAAGAAACTTTTTGGAGTTTCTGCAGCATTTGATGGAAGTCGAGATGGCTAACGTGAATCGAAGTACAACAGTGTTGGATCTTGAACGAATGATTCAATCAAGAATAATTAGTTGCAGCACGAAGCTAAACACGAAGGAATGCAATTGTCTGCATCTGATGATGATCATTCATCAGAAGAAGTAGATTCGGATTAGTTATGTTATGTTTATTTTTTTTTTCATTTAAGTAGGTTTATTTTGTTTTTTGTTTTATATATTATTATGTGTTTTTGTTTTATAATTAATAATATTATTTTCCACTATTATTGATGATGTTAAATGTATTAATTTCCTGACTCTTTAGGGGATTCTCTTTTTGTTTTTAATATGTGTTATCTCACAGAGGTTTAATCCGACTGATGATTTATCTTTCCGTAGTTATAACAACTTTCAGTACCAAACATCTTTTAATACTATTAACTTCTGTTTATGAAAGAAACAGATGTTAGTAAATAGGTTTTTTTTTTTTTTTAAAAAAAAAAAACAGACTATTGGCTTCTCATTGTTGTTTTTACTAAACAGACCTTAAAATATGATATAGGAATCCCGTGTTTTCACACCGGATTTCACCTAGTAAACTTTTATAGTACAAAACAACAATACAAGAGACATTAGAAAATTTTATTATATTTTCTTTATTCTGAGATATAAAGTAGAATAAAAATACAAGAGACACTAGAAAAATCTAAGCACTTACGTACTTAAAAAAATAACTCGCCCAAAGACAAACAATCATGGGTTGGTAATTTGGTATTGTTTTGGAAAGACTTTCTGGACGGTGGGGAAGAGAAGAGAGCCCACACGCCAAGTGACATATGGTGATGGTGGTGTTGCAAGAAAGCACTATGTAAAGCAAGTTCTATGAAAAACAAAATGCCACTCAAACTACAATCTGTGTGCAATGATCGAGCGGGGATGGTTGTAAATTTGTGTACGCATGGTAAAATGCGGATTAAGTGACCTGGATCACATCCCAAATCAAATACATATAAAAATTAGAGAGAATTGTTTGTCTTCTAGTTATTAGCGAAATTGCAATCTCTGCCCTTTATGTTAAATTTTCAGTCATTCTGTCCTTTATTTTCTAAATTTGTTACACCTTATGTTCTTTAGCCTAATTCTGTTAAAAAACCTGGTTATCTTTGAAACTAAATTTATACTTTGAACCCTTATAAAATAACATGTCATTTTACCAAGTTATAGTTTTTGGTTCCCAATTTAAGCCTTTTCGAACCCTAAGCCTTAACCCCAAATCAATCGACGAAACTAAGGCACAATATGAAACGAAATCATAGGGCTTTCAAACTACATCAAATTCCGATCAATTAAAGGTTAGTGACTGTCAATTAAAGGCTAGCGACTGTCGATTCTATATCGTCAAATTAGAGCTCGTTTTGAATGTTTTGGAACAGAACATGTCGATTAGGATGTATGAATGTATTTTTGGTCTCAATTTGCAGTATAATCGACTGAACAACCAAGTGGGTTCGTTAAAGGTATAATAATTCAATGGTGGCTTAATAATTGGGACTTTAAACATGTGATAAAGCAGATATGAGTGCGATTTTGAGCTGGAACCATGTGGTAGAAACTAGATCCAAGTTTGGGTGCGGTTTGGAGGTGTAAGATCCGTTTTTGTTAACGCGGGTCGAGTTATGTTTGGGTTTTTGACCCGTTTGTGATCCGGTTTGAATCGGTTGGATTCGATATAAGTTTTTAACAAGTTTCGGTCATGTTTCCTGTTTGTCATGTTATGTTTGATGTGAATCCCCTTAACTTCGGTTATAATATGTGTATGTTTATATATAAAATGTCACACCCCGCCTAGGCGAAAACACGAGATGTAACTTCGAAAGGTTTTCAAGCACACAAGTCACGCAAGCATCAAATTCATAATTTAAGAGATATATTAAATGCCATTGCTCGACTCCAAGTTCCATGAAATCCATTTAATTGGTGAGGTCACGAGTTTTGGTATATATGTAAACCATGGGTGATTGGATCATTTCCTAGCTAAGCCGATAATCATTATGTGACTGATATGAGCCCGTAACCAAACGATGACGAATGTTGTCGCCAATTGTACACTAAAGACAATGATAAAGTGCGAAATAAAAACGCTCCTTTTATGCATGTAATCCGGTTATAGAGACTAACCAAGAGCGGGGTGTCAACCCAATAAATCTATCCCGGTGTTTCATGGCTAAGTCTATAGCTAATGGTTACGGTAAAATGTATGACACGAGGGCTTATGAGGACTCTAAACCTTTTTGTCTCATGTTCACATAATAGTCAAAATGTAATTGAAATTGTACGCATGTTTTCCCCCCAAAAAGCATGAAGACAGTAAAATGGGGCAGTGAGAACTCACTTGATGTCTGAATGCTAAGACTGGACTGAATCTGGTAGGGAAATGTCTGAACAAAGGTGCCCTAGATTTAACAAGGACAACTTAAGTCTATTCATCTTGCAATTGCTCACCCGACTTGTACGTCTATGGACTGTGTGTTTTTGTACATTTGTACATTTGTGTCAGATGTTGTATATGTTAGAAATACTCGTTCTTGTCCTTATTTGTGAAAATAACTAATTGTTTGTGGCAAAAATAGTGTCTTCGTTTTCTTATATATAACCACATCATTTATATGTTAGATTTTTGTACCAAATATGGCATATCAACAAGTGTTTAGGTCTTTTTGTGAGAAAATGTTATTTCCACATGTTTAACCCTAGTTAACACACGTTCATAGGTTAATAACACATGTTTTCTAAAATCTTTATATTTAAGCTTGGTTAACATATGTTCTCGACCTTTTAACATATGTTCATGAAATTACCACTTTGTATAAGCTTATGACTTGAGTTCAACATGACATGTATGGTTCGTGTTCGGCCCAAATCACACTTGTATATACCCTAGGTGTGTGAAAGAGTGTTTTCATGGGTTTGATCATGCAATCAAGTGTGAAATCATATAGATGGTGCGTATGTGTACTCGTGTATATACATGAACATTTTGACACATTTTGTGATTGTTTAACCGATTGTTTCCATGATTATCAATGTATATGTGTGTGTGATCGTGGTAAGAGGGATCAGGTGACCAAGTGTTAGCTGAAAATAATAGATTGATGATGAATGAGGTTGAGGTGCCATACCACAACTTGTATAATGAGAAACCGAGAGAAACAGAAGTGTTCCAGCTGCTTCCTTCCAATCCACGACCCTTAGGTTCGATCCAAGCTAGATGGGTGTCGGTTAAGGTGATACACGATCAAGAACTAGTTGGTTTGGGTGTGTTATTGTTTGGCCGTGGGGTAGGGTTCAATGTGCAATTATTTGGCTATGTTTTGATTTGGGAACCCCCTTGGGTCGATTTTATAGGTGCCATGTGCACTTGGGGTAAGTCAACATACATCAAACCTAGTGATGAAAAGGTGTTTTCTATAAGTGTGAAATGAGTTGACCTTGAAAATAGTGAAGTTAGTGTTGGGAATGGGAAGTCCTACTTTGGAAGCTTGTTTGGGAGTGTTGGAAGTCAAGCATTCTTGATCCATGTGATAAGATAAAGTGTGTTGCCGTCTTGATGTGTTTTCTAGATATTAGTGAGCATGCGTGAAGGTGGTGGTGTTGGTTTGTTTAGGTCGGCCATAGCCGAGAGCTTTCGGAAGGAAATGGTTAGTTTTGGACAATCCAACATGTGTAGAATGAGGTGCATGAGGGACTTTCTTCCATGTTGGTGAAATGTCTAGGTTATAGATCGAATTGGTGTGTGTTTGATGGATGTGTACCCTTGTGTAAGAACCAAAATGAGAAAACATGAAGTGTTAAAGAAAACTAAGGCTAGGAACCATGACTAAACAAAGTGAAAAACATCTAGAAAATGTTCCAAATGAAGAGATCAAGATCAAGAAAGATTCAAGAACAATATCTCTTTAAAGACAAAGACAATGGAAGACAAACACAACTTCTTTCTGATGAAATCTGGGAAAAAGGATGGAAATCTAGGACAAAAAAACCAGATTTCTGGGAGAAAACTCTGATATTGACTTCTTGACCAAATATTAGATTTAGACTTCAGATTTTTGGAAGAAATCTGGAATCTTGACAAGTGGGAATGTTAAATGCATGTACCTTGATCCCAATCATTCATGCAAAGACTTTTCTTCCTTTTTCAACCTGCAAAACAACAAGTTGATAAATAAACAATTGTTTATTCACCCACTTGAGGTCAATACTTCTCTATAAATAGAAGACGTTATACAAAGAAGAAGATCGCAAAATGTAAATGTGAAAGCGTGTGATATATACATAGTAAACATCAGCTCTTAACAGAAATATCTTTTACACATACTCCACACCACATTCACAAAAGCCATAAGAATTCTTTTGAGTCATTCTTTTGTAAAGTCCAAAGGTGATTCTTGTCATAAGGTTGCCAGTATATATTAAACTCAAAACTTCTTAAAAACATGTGTGCTCTATTGTTTCTGAGAGTTTGATTTTTCATTACGCACATTGATTATATTTCTTGTTGAAATCTCATTTCCATTTGATTTTAATTGAGGCTGATACCTTTGGGACCAACACTTTGTATTAGAGCAGCTTGAATAAGTTATTTGCATAAAGATCCTGATCTATTAAAAGAACTATTTAAGCTCAAATCTTAAACGTTTTTAACCAAGTATCTTAATACCACTTTTGACAAATGGCAAGCTTTCAAACATGGAATTCGTCTTTCCAGATGGGTTCAATGTCTAAGCCTCCTACTCTTGTGAGAGAGGAATACCCCTAGTGGAAGGTCAGGATGATCAATTTCTTAAATGGAGATGATCATCGTCTGTACCAATCTATTGTGAGCGGACCACACATTCCCATGATGGAAATACCAGAAGTTCCAGCAACTGATAGATAACCAGTAATTCTTACCACTAAAGTTCCTAAGGATCAAAGATTCTGAGGACAGGAGGATAAGGATGCTATGGCAATAATAATAATAATAATAATAATAATAATAATAATAATAATAATAATAATAATAATAATAATAATAATAATATATTTGTTTCCATTCCTTGAAGGAATGAAAAAAAACACCACCTTACCAAGGAATGAAAATTCTTAAAATTGAAGGAATCACATTCCTTATGAAATGATCCATTCCATTACTACATGGTAACCAAACATGTTTAATTTCATTCCATGGGAATGATCTATTCCATTCCACCTTTGATTCCTTCATACCAAACGCTACCCAAATCTTTATTGATCATGGCTCTTCCCAATGACATATTTTCTCATGTAGATGCTTGTTTATCTACAAAGGAAATATGGGATCAGATGGAAAATCTACGTGAGGGAGGAGAAAAGATGAGAACAAACAAAAGAACAAACTGCGTTTCATGTTATGAATATTTCAAATCCCTTCCAAATGAAACAATATCTGAAACTTATAACAGATTTTCCAAAATTTTAAATGAGTTAAAGAAACATGGGATAACCAAGTCAAATGATGAGAATAATGTTAACTTCTTAGGAGCTTTACCTAGAGAGTGGAGAACACTTACAATGACCCTAGTCTCAACCTTAGAGCTAGACAACATGAACCTTCATGATCTCTATAACACTCTTATCCCAGGGAAGATGAGATATTTGAAGATTCTGATTACAAGGGTGAGCAAGCAGCACTTTATTTTTTAACCCAGAAATCATAATCAAGCTCTTCACAAAAAAATCCAACATCATGTGAAACAGAAACATCTGATCCCAGATCAGACTTTCTGGCCTTCATAAAAGCCATTGCTCTCCTTACCAATTCCTTTAAACACAGAATGTCAAGAAATCATGCATTCAAAGGAAAAGCAGATAGATCAAAGGAGAGGAAAGTAGAAAAGGCGGAAGTGACCTACTTCAAATACAAGCAAAATGGTCTCTACTCAAATGAGTATAAGAGCAAACAGCTGAAAGATGTTTCTTACTATACGAGAAAGCTTGAAGAAGCTAAAAAGTAACAGATGGGACTGATTGGTGAAGATACATGGCTATCAAAGGATTCATCAGATGATGAATAAGAAATGGCCAACCTTTGTCTCATGGCAGCTGATGGTGAATCTGAGTATGAATCTCCAGACTCACATGTAATTTCCCCTAGTCATATATTTGAATTTGAAAACTTAAAAAATAAGCATAAACAATTGCAAGAAAAGCTTCAAAGAGAAACTGACAAGTTTACAAGCAAATTCTCTGAGCTTACCAGAATTAAAAGTCAAACGTCTGATGAACTTAAAAATGAAAAAAATTCTTGGAAAAGAAAACCTTTAACTGAAAGCAAAGATCAGTTATTATGAAATCGAAAGGCAGTAATTGTACAAAACTTTGCAAGTTAAGCCAATAAATGTTAAAAGTTTTCAACAAGATAAGGATTTTATTAACTACATTGAGACCAATCACAGAAATTATGGACAAGGCTTAGGATATGTAAAATGGACAAGTTCAAACACCAAAACTATTTTCACAAAAGCAGAAGAATATACATATGGTATTGAAAAGATAAATCTAAATGAACTAGATAGATCACTGAAAACAGAAACAAGCCTTAGTTTTCCTAAAATAGATCAAGAAATTCTAGAAATCTGGAATACAATATCAGATAAAACATCTGATATCAATTATTGCAAGTGTGCTGGAATTCTGAAAGTAGTCCAAGCACACATCACCAGGAAAACAGAAAAGGACTCTCATATGCCGACAGCTAAAATCTACAAGGATATGAAGAACAAAACAAATGTTGGGAACTGTACTTTACATCAGTGCCCAACAAGAGACGTGTACCAAAAACTCTCTAACTCTTAACATTGGAGGACCTTCATGTGCCTCAGATTTGGTATAATGATTTTGGAAGTTCCATGCACATGATAGGAAATATGAGCCTATTAAGTAGGTATGTAGCCAGAGTTGATTAATTGGTCAACTTTGGGAATGGAATAAAAGGTAGGACCTTAGGTTATGGAGACATTAATTTAGGGCTTCTGACCATATAAAAAGTTTCATATGTTGAAGGATTAAAGTATAATCCGATAAGCTGTGGACAATTATGTGATAAGGGTTTAAGGTAATTTTCTAGCCTGATAAGTGTGAAGTCAAAGGAATCTTAGATAATGTGGTATATTTGATAGGTGAAAGAACTAGAAAATCTATTTATTACTTTGATCTCAATGTCAAACTAAGAAAAGAACCTCTGTGTTTTCTCAAACATCAAGTGATAACTGGATATGACATAGGAAACTTGCACACGTAAATTTCAAAACTATAAATATCATTACCAACAAAAAGCTAGTAAAAGGCCTCGCTGTCATAAATTTCAAAAAGGAAAATATATGTGAAGCATGTCAAATGGGTAAATAAAAAAGAAGCTCACATAAATCATTATCTTGTTCCTCAATAACACAACCTTTGGAACTACTTCATATGGATCTGTGTGGACCAATCAGCGGGGAAAGCATGGTAGCTAAGAAATACATACTTGTCATTGTTGATGATTTTTCAAGGTACACATAGGTTGACTTTTTGAGAAACAAAACTGAAACTCCTGAAATAATAATGAATTTTATCAGAAAAATCCAAAATCACTTGAAACTAAAAGTCAGAAGAATTAGAAGTGATAATGGTATTGACGTAAAAAATTCCATATTGGAATCTTTTCTGATAAGAAAGGGAATTTCACATGATTTCTTAGCCTCAAGAACTCCTCAACAAAATGAAGTTGTAGAAAGGAGGAACAAAACAGTTGTTGAAGCTGCAAGAACTATGTCAGCCTTTTCAAATTTGCCAACATACTTCTCGGCAGAGGCAATTGCCAATGTCTGCTTTACACAAAACAAGACTCTAATAAAAAAAAGACTTCATAAAACACCACATCAAATAGTTTATAAAAGACTTCGAAGTGTCAAATTTTTAAATATCTTTGGATGTACATGATACATCTTTAATGATTTTTAAAGTTTAGAGAAATTTGTCAAAAAAGCTGAAAGGAATATTTCTGGGATAGTCTCTGGCATCAAAAGCTTTAGAGTTTAGATACTAAACTCTAAAACAGTCAGAGAAAGTATCTATGTGTGTTTTAATGATTCATCACACTTTTCAAAGTTCCAGATAATGTTGAACAAACGTTAAATGAACTATGTCAAGAGTTTCTAGGAAGTCAATGGGAAAGTAAACTAAAGACTTTGAATGAGTTATACTTAAATAAAGAAACTATTCTGAGTTTCAATGAGATTGGTGAAACATCTGGAGTTAATACTATAACATCTATTGATTCAAATCATGAAACATTAATTCCAGATAATGCACAATCTCAGGGGTAACATCATAATGAAGTCACAAATATGCATAATATCAACCCTTTTCATAATATGAGGTGGACCAAAGATCATTTGCCTGAAAACATAATAGATGATCCACAAAAGGGGGTGCAGACAAGGGCTACAAGTGCTAATGAATGTCTGTGTATAGGTTTTTTAAGTTTAACAGAACCAAGGTCAACATTTGTAGCTTTGCAGGATCTAAACTGGATATATGCTATGCAAGAAGAACTTGATCAGTGTGAGAAAAGCAAAGTGTGGACATTGGTTCCAAAACCAAATGACAAGTCAGTCATTGGAAGCAAATGGGTTTACAGAACCAAATCAGATGAACAAGGTGTTATCACAAGAAACAAAGCCAAAGAAAAGGTATTGACTTTGATCAAACCTTTGCTCCTATGGCCAGATTAGAGGTTGTAAGAATCTTTCTTTCTTATGCTGCTCACAATGATTTCAATGTTTATCAAATGGATGTGAAGTCAACATTTCTGAATGACAAGATTGAACAAGAAGTGTATGTTCAAAAACCACAAGTATTTGTAGATCCCAGCTATCCAAAACATGTCTAGAAATTGGACAAAGCCTTGTATGGCTTAAAACAAGCTCCTAGAGCTTGGTATGAAACTCTGTCCAAAATTCTGTTAGAATCAGGTTTCATAAAAGGAACAATTGACACAACACTTTTTCACAAAAACACATAAAAGGTCACATAATTTTGCTAGAAATCTATGCAGATGATATTATTCTTGGGTCGACTAATCAAGATTTTTGCAAGAAATTTGAAAAAACTGATTTCCAGCCATTTTGAAATGAGTATGATGGGTGAATTAATCTTTTTCTTAGGTATACAAGTCAAACAATCTCTCCAGAAGGAATATTTCCTTGTCAATCTAAATATGTCAAAACTAATTTAAAGAAATATCTTCTAGAAAAATGCAGTTCTGTGACACCCGTCGAAATCACAGTCATATCCGTACACTTACCTACATGTATACAGTGTGCATAGCATTACACTTCATCATTTTCATCATAGTTGGGCTATACAGGGTTCCAACAAGTCAATCCCGAGGCATACAGTCGAACAGGAGACACACTAGTTAACACAAAGTCCTATTTAGTCAAATAATTCATGATAAATTTTAGAAAATCCATGCAAAACCCCTGTGATTGGAAATCCATGCAATTGAACAAGAATTCCCACTTATTACCCCGACAAGAACAAAAACAAACAATGTTCACCTACATGAACTATCCACATGCATTGTCCATATAAACAACAAGGGTGATTAAACTCCAATTAACTTGTGTGCATGGGCTTTAGTTGAAATATATATGCATAGGTGCACACATAGACAAGTTAATATTAAGCAAGATTAAAATTATATGCTTATGTATATATGTATGCGATAGATATAAATGTGTGTATGAATGTTTGTTACAACAAAAATCCATTCCAATATACATACATACATATAAACTGTCACACACACATAGATACAATACATTGCTTGCACAACTCATCCTACACATGCATACGTGCTACTCGACACACATACACACACGTTACACTAACATAGAAGGTGGCTTTCATTCCAACACTCTCCCATGACTCTCCAAAAATCTGCCCGAAGGAAGCACACAAACAAACAAAAACCTTGGTTACCACCTTGCGCAAACATGGCAACAACATAAAACACATGAAGCCTCCACACTTTGTCAACTTACCAAAATTAATCTTGCCCCTTCCCCATGAATGTTCGGCCGAAACCCACCCCCTACACAACCAAACAAAACTCCAAGTCAACTTGTTTCACTAGAAAGCCCTTCCACCCTTTTCACTCCATGAAAGCAAGCCTTTTACCGTGTAAAATTGTGCACCAATGAAACACTTGGCTTCATCCCCTTTCTCGGCTACGTAAAGAGCAAAGGAACACATTAGGATCACACCACAACCTCTCAAAGTCTCACTAACACTTGAAACACTCCTCTCCCTCTTGTTACCACTCGGCCGAAGGGATCCACACCCGAGGGACTTGTAGCAAGCATTCACCATCATCATTTAAGAGTTCCAAGCCTTTAACAAGCATTTAGGAGTTGCATTGTGAGGAGTTAGCTTATTTTTCTTTGATATTTTCGGCTACACCAGGGAGGTATAAAAACCGAACCATCCCTTTATCTATATACAATGTTCGTTCATGGAGAGTTCACCCGAGGCACACACACACTCGCACACACCATTAACAATTAGTTTTTCAAGTTAAACTAAATTAAACACTTAAGTTTTATGTTAAAAGTTCAATGTTTTAGCTTATGTATACACACCTACAAATATACAATTACATACACCTTGGAACACATACATGGACATACGCGTACACCCACACATACATATGAATGTATGCGTGAGTGTATAGGGTTGAGGTTGGCCCAAAATAAGTCAATCTTGTTTAGTTTTGTAACATATACTAAGCTTTGTTTTAAGAACATGTGTTAAAGACCGTAAAAGCATGTGTTAACAAGCTTAACACAAGAGTTTCCTTGAAAACCAATGATATATACTAACATGTGTGTATATTCAAACACAAAATACCTAAGCACGTTATTTTCATAAGAAACTGTCGAAAGATATGTCCATATCCCACCCTATACTTACATAACTGAGGCATAAGTAACACTCGGTAACATTAAGTAAGTCAAGACACTTGTTTTTACAAAAAACAGACTAAACATATTCACATTAACAACAAAACGAACATTTCTGACACATACAGTGCGTGACACACGTGGATAGTGGTACAGAAGCCTCTAGTCTATAGGTGTCCCAGTTGGGTGAACAGTTGCATGGTTGTTAGAACGTAACATAGACTTAAGAGGCCTTTACATTGAATTTAGGGCTTCCCAAGCCAGACACACCGCATCAGATTCAGTTCAGTCTAGCATCCAGATACCAAGTGAGTATTTCTCGACCCCTTTTTTACAGTTTTCACATTTTTCTAGGGGAAAAACATGCGTACAGTTTTCAGTTTCAATCATGACTATTATGTGAACACGAGACATTAAGGTTCAGGATCCATTAAGCCCTCGTGTCATACATCATACCATAACCATTAGCTATGGACTTAGCCATGAAACACCGGGATAGATCTATTGGGTTGACACCCCCACTATTGGTCAGTCGCTCTGACCGGATGACAGATATCAAAAGAGTGCTTGTATTTCACATTATTTCATTTTCTTTAGTGTACAATGGGTGAGGCATAACATGTCAAGGTTTGGTTATGGGCTCATGTCAGATCACATATTGATTATTGCCCTAGCTAGGCAAGGATTTAGTCGGTTTTGGATTACATGTCCACTATATATAGAAAACCCGTGAACTCACCAACTTTGTGTTGACATATATTTCCTTTAATGCATGTTTTTCGGGAAATTAGCATGGATAATGGAACTTGCGGGGGTCGCGTGCGAGCATTTGTGGGATACCTTCTTTTGGACCGTTGTGTTGTTGTTTTAACTCTAGACATTTACCTACAATGGTTTTAATTTTAAACAATTAACGTTATGTTGGACAAATTTGGTTGTTTAATGAAAGTTCCTGCTTTATTTTAAATAATTCTCGTGTGAACTTAGTGCTTGGAAATCATTCGAAGTCGCACCTCGCATTTCCGCCTTGGTGGGGTGTAACAAGTTCATCCAAAACACCAATGGAAACTGGTTCCATACTAGGATCTGATCCAGATGGAATTTCAGTGGATATTCAGAAATATAGAGGGATGATTGGATCTCTTCTATATCTCACCGCAAGCAGACCAGATATTATGTTTGCAAGATGCTTTCTTGCAAGATATCAGTACAACCCAAAGGAGTCTCATCTAACAGCTGTAAAAAGAGTGTTCAAGTATTTGAAGGGAACTCCAGATCTTGGATTATGGTATCCAAAAGGTATAAATTTAGATCTTATATGCTACACTGATGTAGATCATGCAGGCTGTAAAATGGACAGAAAGAGTACCTCTGGAAGTTGCCAAATGCTGGGGAAAAAACTAGTGTGTTGGGCTTCAAAGAAACAAAAGTGTGTATCAACATCCACAGTAGAAGCAGAGTATGTAGCAACAACAAGCTGTTGTTCACAAGTGATTTGGATGCAAATTCTACTTAAGGACTATGGGTTAAACATAGTAAAAACACCAATTTTGTGTGATTCAAAAAGTGCAGTAGCCATAACATCAAATCTAGTTCAACACTCAAAGACCAAGAACATAGATGTCAGGTATCATTTTATTAGAGACCATGTTGAGAAAAGTGATTTGGAAATGTATTTTGTTCCAACAGCTGAACAAGTTGCTGATATTGTTACCAAACCTTTGGATGAAAAACAGAACAACTATACAATAAGCAAAATTGGGTATGCTAAACATGGACTTAAGTCAAGAATCTGGTATGAAAATTCAAGAATCTAGACTTAATGAGTCAATTTTAGATGACACACAAATTGAAAAATCGACAGATCAAATCTCATGTGATCATCTAAAAACTTAGACAATTGTCTTAAATGACAAGCCAGAATCTGGAATTAAAATATTAAACTGTGAGAATTCTGGGGAACTGTTAGAAAAACCCCAAAAATCTGGAATGGAAACATCTGAACAATCCCAGATTTTTAGGATAAAGAAAAAGTGACTCACTTTCCATGCATGCATGCACGTATATATATCTATAAGTCTAGTTAGATATAGATCAGTTTTATTTATGTTGCATTTTTACTTGCTTAGATTCGTATATATCTAAAACTAATATAGTTATATTATATTTTTTTAAAGATAATGCTTTGCCATCTGGGGGATAAGTAAATGAGGATCAGTAAGATATTAATGCAGGGCCTCTCACAAATATTTCCATATACCGAAGAAATACTAATATAACTACATCAGTGTAGCGATTAACTCAAGTAAGGGGTTCAAAAATGGATTTACCAAATCTAACCATTAATGGACAGATGGTATTGTCTATAAATATACCCACACTTGTGATCACTTTCACTGCACATTCTTTGAACTACTTCTTACACTCCAAATCAAAACCCGAATTTTCTTTACTAAAATGGCATTGGAAATGGTTGCCACTCACAACCTAAGAGTGAGAATCAGCTTGAATAATGAGTTTGGGCAGGTTAACCCCATGCTGGCATTTCTTCTAAACAGCCCCATTGGGTTTGCCATCAGTGTACACATTAAAGTTTACATGGAGATCCTTCAGCATTTGTGGAACAAAGCTACGGTGGTTACTGATAACCTCTGGAAGACTGTGCCTGAGGCCACTGTCTTGGGAGTCAAGATAGTGGTGAATGAACAGACCATAAGGACTACTCTTCACCTCAATGACAACTACACCACTTTGAAAGTGCTTAGAGAGAAAGTTGCCAACACCTTCAAGCTGATGGGATACACCGGTTTCCAAAAAGCTCAACAGGTGGTGAAGACTGCCCTGAACTTGCCTTGGCCATTTCTAATGACTCAGGCGGGTGTCTGCTTCAACAGAAAGACATCCAACTTCAGCCTGATCTCTCTCAGAGTTCAGGAAGCCATTCACTCTTTAGTATGGGGAGAACCGTACAACTACTAATACTATTTATTGAAGGACATGAAGGATAATATCTACACCAAGACTAAGTTCATGTTATATCCCAGATTTGTGATGAAGATCGTCACAAGTCATCTGTACTTTGGAGGTATACCAAGAGGATTCACTAGAGTCCAAATGGTAAACCAAGACAACATCCAACCTGGGAGCTTGATGTTGAGCCTGTGTCACAAAGGCAAGGACAGTCTCATGTATGACAAGCTCATAGTGGAGGTGGGGAAGGACGAAGACTAGACTAAGTGGTAAATGTTTGTTTTTTTTTTTGTATGTTTGAATATATATATATATATATATATATATATATATACGTTTTAAAAAAATAGGCGACAAAAACAGGGGATGAGAGAAAAAAAACTTAAAGTTAGTAAAGCTAACTTTGAGAGGGAACAAACAACTGATCTGTAACACCCCAACCGATGGCGAAAACATCGAGGTGTCACGTAAGAATGAGTATACAGTAGCACATGGTAACCAAATTTTAATTGAAATAAATTTAAAGGGCAAATATCCAAAAATAGAAATACATAATGAGTTTTAATGTGGAAATCTAATACATCACAAAGATCAAGCAAGCATAGACTTCATATTGTCTTCATGAAAATACTCTAGTCTTCATGCATCATTATTTCCTATTGAGTTGTAAAAACGGGGAGGGTGGGTCAACTAGAAGTTGGTGAGAATACATAAGCCATGTCAAGCAATTAAGTTTAAGTATAATGTTTAGCAATTCATATGTCTATCGTAAGTTTAAGTCTACATGAAATAGCATAATATGTTGAATCGACATAATCAAACCTCTGACTAGTTTAGGTCCATCCCATCATCCACGGTTCACCTTAGTAATATGTTGGAACGATAACAATCACCCACGCTACCTATGTAGGAGGTACACGTATCCGGGTGGGATTGTCAATCCAATAGATCTATTATTGAGTATCGCCGGCTTGGCCATAGCTAATGATTATGTAATGTTGAAACTCGTTGAAACTCGTTGAAACTGTTGTTGACTAATTCATGAGGCAATAAAGTTTACAACTAGACATGCATGTTAAATTGTTTAAATAAAATGTTGCAAGTATAAAGCATCGCATAAACATGGTTACGTAAACTCACCTTGATATGTTCTAGCTTAGGTTCACAGTTTGCTGTAGTTATGGTTGAGAGAACCCTGAGAATTGTCCTAAATAGTTTACGAAATAACAATTATGATTCCTTTAATAATGAACTATAATATAATACAAACTTATAATTTATCAAAATGTTATAATTATACCAACGTCATGTCTTGTTTGATTACAAAATTATACAGCAATCACACAAATACATATTTTAAATATGATTTTAAAGTTATGCATCCATTAGATGTCAAAACGTTGGTAATTTGTATAATATATTGATAACATAATATCATCATGTTTATAAAGCAAACTTATGCAATCCCATTAAAAGTCAATATAAGCTTATTTTACATTCTAGAATAAAAAATTTTGCATTTATCTAATCAGATCGATTTGTCGCTAAAGCTACTTTGTGTAGTAACAAATTCCCACATATTGGGTACGTAACCCTTCATGTAAATAACCCATCTTTTCCGTTCACCGAAATTCTAGACCCATATTACTAATATTTAGTTATGGACAACATTAAGATGACCGACAAAAAGATTATACCTTCTCAACTTGAGTAAAATTCGACTTGAATCATCAGGATGAAAACTTCTATCACGTAGGTAGCGGCAGCTAACGAGGAAGGGGTGTTTAAATTTCATAGTGCTAACAACAATTGGTTGTGAGCAGAAGGCGACTGTTGTGGCTATCAAAACGACCACAAGAGAGGGTACCGCTTGTGATAGCGAATTGTGCGGCAATTGTCGACAAACAACCAACGAAGACTGCATAACAAGTTTTATAAATAGAGAGGACAATAAGTAAGGGATAGGACTCGCCGAAGGTTTCTGAGATCGGGGGGAGAGGTCTCAAGTTATAATGATAGACACGGTTTGGGACATATTAGTTTGAAGGTTCGAAATTGGTGGATCTTAATGGCGCGTCAAATACGTAATCAACGGTTCAAAGCGTATAGGTTTTAAATAGGGTAGAGGATTTGAATTTGGTTAGGTTTTATTTATATAACAAAAATAAGTGGACTTGGGAAAGCATAAAAAAATCCAAACAAGGAATCTCTGTAGTAATATATGAATGGTGATTAATTTTGGAAAACAAACTAATCTCGCATATTGTTACTAAAACGATTCGTGATTTATGATGGCATTGACTTTCATTCAAGAATGACAATAATTATATTTAGCGTAATTGAATTACCCAAGTTAGACCAACTTTCTCTTAATCTTTAATCAATTTAAAAATATAACAATAATAAAAGAAAGAAGGTTATTACTATTATTATTTTTTTATTTCTTAAAAGTACATCACGTTTTTTTTAATTAATTGTTATTATTAATATAATCTTTATCTTCATTGATATTTACACAATTTGAATTCATTTGTATACATTAATATTAATATAAATCGTTGACTAAGAAAAAACTTGAGTTATTATAATTCCATCCAAAGCGTTATGTTAAACTCAGTTTATGCGTGTTTGGATTGTTGTCACTTTTGGTCCTATAGATATATTTAAATTATTGGAGAAAATCATGAATGTTACAGTCTCCCATACTTTTGGGAACTTCGTCCCGAAGTTATTTAAGATATAAGGTTAAGGGTGGTTTGGTAAAAATTAGGGCAACTGTGGTTTGGGTTAAGCCACGACATGAAATTATATCTGTTTCGAATAATTTGGATAAGAGGTTTGATATGTGAGTTTTAAGGATTGGATTAGGTTTGTCTGAAATAGCAAGGATAATCTAGCAAAACGCTAAACTTTAAGTTTTAGGAATCCTAAAAGAAATGCATGAGTTGATTGACTATATGAAAACTAAATGAACTACCAAACCTTATTAGAATTTCACACCACCTTAACGTACCTGTAAATTCATGATTACGTTCCGGACCGCAATCACCAATTTACCTTACATTAGGGTTTTGTGTCATTCCATGACCCTAAACACACATGTAAGTAATGCAAAATAACCTTATGATTGAATCGTAGACAATGTATCCAAAAATGAGTCCAACTGTTCAGCAGGAAAAAGACTTCTACCAGTCAGTGAGTAAGAACCTCTACCGATTGTTGAGCAGGTGCGATAGCCTCTACCAGTCGTTGAGCAGGTTGTAGGGCCTCTACCGACTGTTGAGCAGGCATGATGACCTCTACCAATCGTTGAGTAGGTTATTTGGTACTCTACTAACTGTTGAGCAAGTACTTCGTCCTCTAACAGTTGTTTGATTAAGTGTACCAATTATTACGCACATAAATTGCAAATTGATAATATGTACATGTAAGCAATCAAGTATCAAGTATAGAATGCGAGTTGTAATAGAGTTGCCCTAGACAAGGTTAATGACTCTAGGTGTGTCTATAGCAAATAGTTCTAGTATCAAATGTTCAAATATGGTAGGTTATCGAATCCTCATGTATAACTAAGGATTAAGTGTTATGCAACACACAATCAAGTTTTCGATAGTTTGATTATTGTAGGGATCAAGTCCATGTTTTGAGAAATTGTAGGATATGAGGAAACTCAAGGAAAAATCAAGGTTTGAAAGATGGTGAATGTGAAGATAGTTGATAAAGAGTTTATTTTATAGGTTCTCAAAGTAGCACAAGTGAGGAGATTATGTAGCAGTGTAAATCGTGAGGTTTGAATCAAAGGTTAGAATCAAGTGTATGAGAAAACATGATTGTGGTATATGCCAAATATTGTAAAATTTTGAACAAGTTGAAAATGAGTAAGTGTCGATGGAAAATTTAGAGACTAAGTATTGTTCCTATGGATGGGAAGATTTTATTTTCAAAATTTGTTTTGTACATAAAGCAAAAGTCGTTAAATAGTACAAACTAAGTGAGCTTTGATTAAAATATTCCAGTTAGTTGGAGATTTTAAACACGACATTAGGTTTTGAAGATCAAGGTTCTATTAAGTGATTTTTTTAATAGATTAAAGCGTTATATAGAAAATTGTTTGTTACGCCAATAAATAAACAATTGAATTTAAGTTCGAGGACATCTTTTGACAAAAATATGTTTTTTGTAAAATTTCTAGGTAATGAAAATCCAACAAAATTTTCAAGTCTTTAGTTTTGTGCTAAGGTATACTCAGGTTATGAGGTTACAGTTTAAAAATATGTAACATGTTGAAAAGGGCAATAATATGATTTGGGTAAGGTGTAGAAAATAATTAAACGTACGAGTAATATTATAAGCTTGTAAAATGAAGTGTGGTGGGGAAATCCACAGATGATTTATGAAATTTAGGCTACCAGGGGAATTATATAAGAAAGAAAATAGATTTGAATTGCAAAAATTTTGAGATTCAAAACTTAGAATTTATACGGGAGTGAGGGGGTATAAATGAAAATGAAACACGAAGATTGTAAATATCTAACCACGAATGAACGAAAATGTTGGCTTATCAAAACAGATCAGATCTAAGCCCAAGGAATTTGCCCTAATAATCTAGAAGTACGTTAGGATTGTAGCAAGTAAGTGAAAGAGAGTAGGCAAGACCAAGTTAGGCTAAGAATAAGAATGAGGATATGGATAGAGATAAGGATAAGGTAGAGCTGCAAGTAATTGAAGCAAGTACTGGTTAAAGTCCTAAAGTTATAGACTAGATTATTTTTCTAATAACCTAATTCCCTATAACCAAGGCTCGGATACCAATCTGTAACACCCCAACCGATGGCGGAAACATCGAGGTGTACGTAAGAATGAGTATACAGTAGCACATGGTAACCAAATTTTAATTGAAATAAATTTAAAGGGCAAATATCCAAAAATAGAAATACATAATGAGTTTTAATGTGGAAATCTATACATCACAAAGATCAAGCAAGCATAGACTTCATATTGTCTTCATGAAAATACTCTAGTCTTCATGCATCATTATTTCCTGTTGAGTTGTAAAAATGGGGGGGGGGGGTCAACTAGAAGTTGGTGAGAATACATAAGCCATGTCAAGCAATTAAGTTTAAGTATAAAAGTTTAGCAATTCATATGTCTATCGTAAGTTTAAGTCTACATGAAATAGCATAATATGTTGAATCGACATAATCAAACCTCTGACTAGTTTAGGTCCATCCCGTCATCCACTGTTCACCTTAGTAATATGTTGGAACGATAACAATCACCCACGCTACCTATGTAGGAGGTACACGTATCCGGGTGGGATTGTCAATCCAATAGATCTATTATTGAGTATCGCCGGCTTGGCCATAGCTAATGATTATGTAATGTTGAAACTCGTTGAAACTCGTTGAAACTGTTGTTGACTAATTCATGAGGCAATAAAGTTTACAACTAGACATGCATGTTGAATTGCTTAAATAAAATGTTGCAAGTATAAAGCATCGCATAAACATGGTTACGTAAACTCACCTTGATATGTTCTAGCTTAGGTTCACAGTTTGCTGTAGTTATGGTTGAGAGAACCCTAAGAATTGTCCTAAATAGTTCACGAAATAACAATTATGATTCCTTTAATAATGAACTATAATATAATACAAACTTATAATTTATCAAAATGTTATAATTATACCAACGTCATGTCTTGTTTGATTACAAAATTATACAGCAATCACACAAATACATATTTTAAATATGATTTTAAAGTTATGCATCCATTAGATGTCAAAACGTTGGTAATTTGTATAATATATTGATAACATAATATCATCATGTTTATAAAGCAAACTTATGCAATCCCATTAAAAGTCAATATAAGCTTATTTTACATTCTAGAATAAAAAAATTTGCATTTATCTAATCAGATCGATTTGTCGCTAAAGCTACTTTGTGTAGTAACAAATTCCCACATATTGGGTACGTAACCCTTCATGTAAATAACCCATCTTTTCCGTTCACCGAAATTCTAGACCCATATTACTAATATTTAGTTATGGACAACATTAAGATGACCGACAAAAAGATTATACCTTCTCAACTTGAGTAAAATTCGACTTGAATCATCAGGATGAAAACTTCTATCACGTAGGTAGCGGCAGCTAACGAGGAAGGGGTGTTTAAATTTCATAGTGCTAACAACAATTGGTTGTGAGCAGAAGGCGACTGTTGTGGCTATCAAAACGACCACAAGAGAGGGTACCGCTTGTGATAGCGAATTGTGCGGCAATTGTCGTCAAACAACCAACGAAGACTGCATAACAAGTTTTATAAATAGAGAGGACAATAAGTAAGGGATAGGACTCGCTGAAGGTTTCTGAGATCGGGGGGAGAGGTCTCAAGTTATAATGATAGACACGGTTTGGGACATATTAGTTTGAAGGTTTGAAATTGGTGGATCTTAATGGCGCGTCAAATACGTAATCAACGGGTCAAAGCGTATAGGTTTTAAATAGGGTAGAGGATTTGAATTTGGTAAGGTTTTATTTATATAACAAAAATAAGTGGACTTGGGAAAGCATAAAAAAATCCAAACAAGGAATCTCTGTAGTAATATATGAATGGTGATTAATTTTGGGCAAATCTGATTGTATATAGTCAAAATCTGAGAACATATGAGAAAATCTGGACTTAAAAATGCAATAAAATTAATTTCTGCCTAGTTCATTGACAATCTTTGACTTTTGGACTCAACTTAACTTCTCAAAATTCATATTTGAAAGAATGATGTCATTTGACATTATGATCAATGAATGTCATTTTCTTTTAAAAAAAGGAAAAATGTTTTAAGATCAATTGAAAATGTTCAAAATGATTTCAAATGTACATTTCAATTGAAAAATGAAAATCTAAACATAAAGCTTAAACCATGAACAATGTTTTTTTATATTTAATTCTCCATAATTCTTAAAATACACCATCAAAGTCTGAGAATTCAAAGGATTTTTAAACATTTATTTTATAAATGTTACAAATCAAATAACATTTTTCAAAAGAGGACTGATTGTCAAACATATATGTGATCAAAAGTCAAAGGTCTGTTGATCAAAACAGCTGACAAACACCACTGATAAGGACAAAAGCTATCAAATATTCAACAGATGTTGAAACAACTGATGTTGTTCACTAGATGTCGAAAGGACTAATAATCTTAAACATATTTTGTCTCATCAGAAGTTCTTCACCAAATGTTAAAATCACTAGAGGTTCCACAACAGATGCTAAAGAAACAGAGGTTCATCACTAGATGTTGACAAAAACAGAGGTTCTACAATAACTGACAATCAAAAATGGTTTTTCAAAAGACTGCTAGATTATACAACACTTACTGGTTCTTCACAAGCTCTCCGATTCTCCAAAAAAAAAAAAAAAAAATTTGGGATGAAACTCAAAACTGATAATTAATGTAAAAAGGTTTGATCCATCTTCGAAGCAGGATTCGAACCTTGACACACTCATTTATCATTTGGTGTCACATTAATTTTCATCGTCACTTTTATGAAAGGCGACTTCGAGTTTCATTCTCATATATATATATACATACATACATACATACATACATACATACATACATACATACATACATACATACATACATACATACATACATACATACATACATACATACATATATATATATGGGTTAGGATCAAATACACAGTGAAAGAAAAATAAGAAGTCGTAGGAAGGGTATCAAATGGACTCTGGTTGAACTCATTCAAGCGGCATTTGAACCGTCTTATCGAACCATACAACGTTAATTTTGAGGTCTTCGTTTTTTGGGGTTTAGCTAGTAGTTTTAGATTATGCGTTATATCATTGTGTCTTTCATGTACCATTGTGTCTATTTCTTATTTTCATCATTGTGCCATTTTTTCAATTCATTGTGTCTTTTTTCTTCAGCATTGTGTTATATCTTTTGGCATTGTGTAATATTTTGTGGCTCATTGTGTCATATTTCATGATCTATTGTGTTTTTTATATCCTTCCCACCCTTCTCATTTTTGTTACACTGTGTAGAATAACTTGACGCGCGCGCGCGCACACACACACACACACACACACATATATATATATATGTGTGTGTGTGTGTGTGTGTGTGTGTGTTCAGAAGAATGGATGAGGAGAAAAATCCCAGATTTTACAAAGAAATAGATGGATAGCCTACAGTGATGGGAAGGCAAACAACATAATTGCTGACCTTGATCACACCAAGTATGTTGAAAGGAACCAGATCATAATTGAATACTTGAAGCACTGCCCTCTTGCTGGAGCTCTGACTAACTCTAAATCAGTATCAGTAAATGTATTGCAACAAGTATAGGAAACCATGAAGGCAAAAGTAGCAGAGGATGGCATTGAGGATGTCCTAGTTGCTTATATTTGGGACAATCAAATATTGAAGATGCATCTTCAAGACATAAGAGATGTTCTAGGATTACCAACTGAAACATAGTATGATGTGTTACCTAGTGTTGAAAGAGTGGGTGAAGCTCTAAGGGATATATGATACAAGGCCAACTTGAACAAGTTAGGAGATTTCAAGATAGGGAATCTATCTCCCTTATGGAGTCTATTTGTTTATGACCATTAACAAATGCTTAACTTCAAAGATAGGAGGAATGGACGAGGGAAGCCAATATTCATTGAATATATTCTGTATGGCTTGGTCACTGGAGCCAAACTGGGTTATGCTGATTTGATCTGGAGCCATATCAAAAGGAGGAACCAAGATTCAAAAACAACTAAAAGTAGATGAAAAGAAACAGAAAAATCCTACATTAACCCAAATGTAGTTTGAAGAAAATGAGCTCATGTTCAACTCCACCTATCACACCCCAAAATCTGCATTCAGTTGTGAACCATTGGTCCTTTTACTACGCAATAGAATGATTTAACTAAGACATCAAAAGCTACTGAACGCCAACTAAGAGCTTGCTAGGTTTTCGAATTCCATAATTCTACCTAATCCAACCGTGTCGTGCCAAATAATACCTGAGAAAAACATGCTTAAAAAGTCAACATAAACTTGGCGAGTTTATGGTTTTATATTTGTTTCTTGTGAAACTGTTTTCCTTTAAATCATGGAAAAATAATGGTAAAGCATTGTGAGAAAGTTTAGCTTTATATCTCAAAATTAAATTGGGGAAATTCTTGTAAAATGTCCTCATGGGATCCTCGCCGGGTATTCCGTAATAGCTTTTGTAAACTATTCTTTTGGAACAGTTGAAAACATAAGCTGTTCTTTTGGATCATGAATGAAAAACCCTGCATGAGTCTATAACCAACCCCAGGCTAGTATGTGCCTCACAAAGATTGCACCATCGCTATGATGCCATCTAGCAACTCGTTATAGTAGCATATAGTTGTGAGGACTTTACTGTATAGTTGAACGATGACAAGGACCCTCTAACCTTGAGAAATGTGATCAAGGTAGTTCGGTCCTATGAAACGAACAAGGACAACCCAGTCCCATGAAATGAATAAGGACAACCCAGTCCCCTGAAATTAACAAGGACAACCCAGTCCCCTAAAATGAACAAGGACAACCCCGTCCTTAGCGACAACTCATGCATGTTTGCAATTCACGTTTACTTGTATAAAACTAGTGTGTTTTTTATGTGAACTTTGTTTGAATTGAAATCCATTTATTAATATGGCTTTAGAAATTGCATAAGTTATTTATCAAAATATCAAATGTCGTTGCAAAACTTGCATGCCCCCCCCCCCCTGAAAACATTTGGAAAACAGTAATAAGTGGGGTCATGATGTCACCTGGAACCACTGCTAAAGTGCTGAAAAATAAAGGCCGAACTTGATGACTTCCTTATGCCCTAGTTATTAACAAAGGACACCTTAATGTCTAACGCAAATGAAGCTACTTCATTATCCGGCTAAAAGATAGTTTATCCAACTATATAGACTCGTGTGTAATAACCCGAGTCTTAAGTGTTTCCCATAATACCCAAGTTGCACACTTGTTACTTATCGTGTGTAAACCACATTGGACTAATACCACGAAACATACACTTATCCTAAGTCGTAGCTTGTTTTGTATTCCAGATATATGTGTTTGTCCTGCATTGAGAAAGTACCAAAATAGTTATTAAAATGATTAATAATATTTGTTACTTCTCTTCCTAAAATCTGAGTACTTTAAGGGTTTCAAAACATAATTTTTCATAAAATTGTTCCCAATGATCAAACATTAATGTACTTTGAATCCGAACAATAAACATTGTTTAATTATTGAAAATCTTTTAGAAACGACACATTTGATGCTTGGTAGATATTGTACATTTTCTTTGGAAATCTTGTTCGACATTCATCGTTAGTGTTTCAAATAAAGGTTTGCGAAAACGTTTCGATTTTGTATACAACACACATGTCAAAACACTTGGGAGAATTTATTTATAAAAATAAGTAACAATATCGCCTTTGTTGCGCTTAGGGTTTTATAAAAATTTCGGCAAAGTTTCCTCTGTTTTTGCATGAACCAGACAATACAAGTTGTCGACAATTTTCCCCAAATCAATAAACCAACACCAGACAATAACTTATTCATCCGAAATCTAAACAACGAGACAACATTATACGTTTCGACAACTTATATGAATACTAAATTTATTTATATTTATATACATATAGTTGTATATATAGTCCAACCGTTTATTATTTTGTTGGTTCGTCACCTTTACGAATCATTCAATTTACATTAACGTTTATTATTTCATCGGTTCGTCTCGTGAGTTAGTCGTTCGTTTTTATGTACCTTATATATATATATATATATATATATATATATATATATATATATATATATATAGGGGAAAGATCTGGTACAAAGTGTTTTTTCGGTAAGAACTATGAGAATCAAAGGAGGGTATTTTTTTTATTTTTTTTTTCAAAATTTTTTTCCCATATTGTTAAACATGTATTATAGTACTGAAAACTAAAAAAATAAAAAAAATGGTGTAGAGTAATTACGTGTAGAGTAATTACATAATTACTCTAGTGTAAACTAATGTATTTACTTTAATGACGTAATTACACTGATTTTTTTTTATTTTTTTTTGTATTATTCATCTAGAAAGAATGTTTAAGCACATGGGAAAAAAAATTCTAAAAAAAAAATAATTTTTTTTACCCCCTTTGATTCTCACAGTTCTTAACGAAAAACAGTTTGTATTTGATCTTTACTCTCTCTCTCTCTCTCTCTCTCTCTATATATATATATATATATATATATATATAATACAAAAAATGAACACGAGATAGTTATACCGAAATGCTTGACCGAGGTTGACTGAGTTGACCGCTGTTGACCAGATCTAACCACGACTCAAGGTTTAACCAGATTTGACCTGGGTTGACCAGACCCGAAACGAACCCATATGACCCGAGACCCGAATCATGACTAGATTTGAGCCGATCCAACCAAATCTGACCCAAACCAACGAGATCTCACCCCAAGCACCCCAAACTCAAACCAACTGTGACCCGGGCCGAGACTAAATCAACACCTAAACCACCAAAAACCCTCGAGAGGGACCGGATCTGGAAGAAATCATCACCACCATGAAACCTCCAGCTAAACTCTCAACCATCAACAACAATCAGACCACCAACTGAGACGACAACCATAACCAGGTCTGACCCGACCTGATCTGATCTGCGAGACCCACAGCTCAACAAACCGACCGAAAACCACTACAGCCTCTCGAACCCCTGAACCAAACCCAAAATCGTGAATCGGACGCCACAAAGTGTTAGATCTGGAACACCAACATTGCCACCGACCCACAACCACCTTCCTCGTCTCTTAAACCCACCCACACTCACGTCGGCTCCCACTTGACACCATCGGAACCCTTAGCCACCACCGAAATCGTCCCCATCGTCCGACCCAGACCTTGCGCAGCTTTAAACCACCAAAATCGACCACCGAGGCATGTTATTGGACATAAACCGCCATGCCGCCACCACCAAATCATGGTGATGGTCGGATGTTGTAACAGAAGGGGAGGATGGAGAGTTGAGTTGGAGAGATCGGGTGAGAGGGAGAGGAAAACGAAGAGATAGTAGAGAGAGGTTGGGGTATTCTAGAGAGAGAGTAGAGAGAGTAGGGAGAGACAGAGAGAGATGGGTTGCGGCTGCCACAAATTAGGAGAATGAGGGTTTGAGATGCTTTTATAGCTAGGGTTAGGGTAGGTAGGTGTACACCGCGTATCGAACCCATTTTAACGTGAAAGTCTCGGTTTATATTTATGGTTCAAAAGTAATAACTAAAACAGGTCAGAAATGTTTGTAATATAAAACTTAATTAAACCGAGAAAAAATATAATTATTTTCGACATCATACACGCGCTTTTGACACACGCGTTAATTAGGTTGGTCGTTGTTTCTCATATTTAGACGATCTGTTTCCTTTCGAAACTTAACAAGTAATATTATTTATAAGAAATAATTATTTTGAAAATTGATTACGGTTAAAATTACGCATTTCGGCGTCCGAATCCCATGTAAGTTCCTCTCCGCGTTCTCTGAAACACTGCGTCTTTGGCCATTTCTTGTGTCAACTTCACATCCGATCGCAAACATAGAAATCACGTGTCATATTAACATATATTAACCCTATGTTAGTCCAGTTTGACGATTATTTACCGGTGTCAATTCATTAATGTTAAAGACGCGGAAATCTTTCTCAAAAGCTTCAAGGCGTCCACGAACTTCAAGAAGGACGTCGCATGGCTCATAACAGCTTAATTAGTTTAAAACGAACTATAAACAAGTTTATTTTATCAGAACCGTGATTAGGTCCAAATTACTCATTGACCCGAATTTGCCGGCTATCACACCACCACCATGCTAGTCTGGAGAGCAAAGATCGAAAAATGGAAGGAGGAAGATGAACTAACAAATATAACCCGATGTATGATCTCTTTTATACCCAAAGATTCCACAATCTTAGACGATCACTTTAAAACTTATGATGAAACAAGATAGCAATAGCCTTAATGGCTCAAATTCTAAGTCTCAAGAGAATTCCCAAAATACCCCTCCAACAGACTACTCCAGAACCACCAGCACGGTGAGCACTTTTGAGGAATCCTCATCCAGGTCAGCAACTTTCCCTCTCCCTAACCCACAAAACACACCACCAATTGTTTCATTTGAGATACAAGAAATAGAAGGTACCATCAATTTCAGTTCTGAATCTGTTTCAGATGAGGAAACTGAAATCACAACAGGTAGGCACCATGAAAGTGGTACAATAAACCTGGTTTATGAAAGAAGGCATTTGTTGCCTCCTTCAACAACTCATGGTGGACAAGCCTCTGGGACTGTCCAAGGATGTGAGGAAAATCCAGCTTTGCATATGTTTCAAAACTCTGCTAATGAAAGGACTGTCACACCATCCACTAATGTTGTGATCCCTTCATTCAAAATAGTAGCAGATGTGTTTGCTTCTAGTCAGTTAGATGGAACATCTGTTGTTCCAAATTCACCACAAGTCTCGACAACAGCAAATCTGAAATTCAGATTTTTGCTGAATCTATTCAGGCTTCTCTTAAAGGCTTGCAGGATGTTTTAGGGAAAAAAGAAGAAGGGGAGAAAGAACTGAAAGAAAAGCCGGAATCAATATCGGGAGTAGCAAAACTGTGACATTCAAAAATTGTCAGAGTCTATGAACCAGAACACCAGCAAACTATCAGAGCTTGAGAAGAAAACCACTTCTCGATTCAATGACATTCTCAAGCTAGTACAAGAGCAAGCAGAAGAACATAAAACAAACAAACAACAACAACAACAACAAGCATATTCAAGATAGCATCAAAAACTTGTCAAATGAACTAAAGAGAACATCGGAGGAAAATGAACTGATCAAGAATCAGATCAATCAACCGACAACAAAATAGGAAACAACAACTGAAGAGATAAAGAAAAATTTGGAGCAGATAAAACATTAGATATGGTGCAAAAGGGCAGTAAAGAAATTCATTGAATCATCCAAAAAGCCCCCTCCCACTGCCGAACAACAAGACAGATCTCAACAACAGAATTTACAACACATAATGTCCAAACAGCTGATAAGGGTGCTGGGACTATTCAAGAACCACAAACAAAAGTGTCACCACAACCAGATGAAGTTAACATACTAGCACTTTATCAAACTGAAGAGGATACCACAAAAAATAGAACCTTCCCAAAAATGATGATGGAAGCCTCAAAGGTTGATATAGCAGAGGAAGCTTAAAAGAAAATTAAGGCTGTAGTCTTTGATGCCATGATGGAAACTTCAACATCTCAATGGAAGGTAGAGCTTGAAGTCACTAGATCAATAATCAAGCTGAAGCCTAGTGAATATGTATTTCCTGAATCACATTGTAAAGAAATCTACAGAGAAGAAAATGAATAAATAGGAATACTGAGCCCACATTCCAAAATTAATCTCACTAGAAGGATAGAGAATGATACAACTACATTACCTGTGGAACAGCTGGAAAATCCAATCAAAAGGATTTTGCATGTCAGAAGCAAAGAAATAATCGGTGGGATAACCACACACAGGTATAATGAATATGAGTTTGAGAGAGATGACAGGGTATGCATATTGATCTCAGATGGAGATTTGGGAGACATGCATCCTAAAGACTTAATAATGTTAAGAAACAAATTCATAGATGATAAGTCTACAAATATCAAAGTCAGAAGAGCACTGGATGCAATTTTCAATGCAACCAGAAAATGGTCTATGAGAAATGCTAAAAATGACTTTGATCTTGCCCTCAACAACCCTAGCATGCTGCAAAAGATCAATCTAACTGCACCTAATCAAGACATCCCAATAGAAGTTAACAAGCCCAAATCTGGTATGATAGTACTCACACTAGATAAAGGAATCGTTTTCAGGGATGATAGCCAGAAAAAGAAAATGTTCATAGTGGCTAAAATCATCAAATATTCAAATTAGAGTCTGAGATATTTGAAGACTTGCATGGAATCAGTGCAAGGCAAACTGGAATTGATGGGGAATTTAGATAGAAAGCAAAGAATGGATGAGCTGATTGAAAACTGGATAGAATCAAGAGACTTACTCAAGTCTAAGGTAATGACATGCATAATGACTGTCCCTCACAAGAAGATGCTCAAAGCTCTTGACAAGAAGATACTTTGAAGTTGTTGAAAGTGTTTTGCTTTACTTATTAGTTATTAAAACTTTTAATTTTCTTATACTCTAAATGTAATTGTCACTATAGTTTCTTTTCAGTACTTTGAAATATTTGTTTTGTCTTTCAAAAATGTAATTGTCTAAATATGCGTTAGTTTAGTTACAACACTTGGGGGGGGGGGGGGGAATTGTTAGAACCAAAATGAGAAAACATGAAGTGTTGAAGAAAACTGAGGCTAGGAACCAAGACTGGACAAAGTGAAGAACATCCAGAAAAGGTTCTGAATAAAGAGATCACGATCAAGAAAGATTTAATAACAAGATCTCTTTGAAGACATAGGCAATGGAAGATAAACACAATTCCTTTCTGATGAAATTTAGGAAAGAAGATGGAAATCTGGGACAAAGGAACCAGATTTCTTGGTCAAAACTCTGATATTGACTTCTTGACCAAATCCCAAATTTAGACTTCAGATTTCTTGAAGAAATCTGGAATCTTGACAAGTGGGAAAGTTAAATGTATGAACCTTGATCCCAGTCATTCATGCAAAGACTTTTCTTCCTTTTTCAACCTACAAAACAACAAGTTGATAAATAAACAATTGTTTATTCACCAACTTGATATCAATACTTCTCTATAAATAGAAGACATTATATGAAAAAGAAGATCGCAAAGTGTGAATGTGAAAATGTGTGATATGCATAGCAAACATCTGCTCTTACTAGAAATATCTTTTACATATACTCCACACCACATTCACAACCATAAGAATTTTTTTGATTCATTCTTTTGTGAAGTCCAAAGGTGATCCTTGTCAAAAGGTTGTCATTATATATAAAACTCAAAACTTCTTAAAAACTTGTGTACTATGTTGTTTCAGTAAGTTTGATTTCTCATTCCGCTCATTGATTATATATCTTGTTGAAATCTCATTGCCATTTGATTTAAAGTGAGGCTGATACTTCTGGGACGAATACCTTTTCTTGTGAGCCGATCGATGTGTGTTTATGGAGGTGATCCGCGTGTGTATGTGTATACATGAGTGTTTAGTGTGTAGATCATATATGTATCTATGTTCAATTCATATGTATAGCCATGTGTGTGTATATAGGTATAAATATCCAAATTGGTTTGTTATTTAATCTTTAACACATACATAGGTATGTATATATATATATATATATATATATATATATATATAATCGTGTGTGTGTGTGTACATGATAACATAGTTTTGTATCTTTTAACATATATAACTACACATACATATGGTTTCTTGTTTAAAACATATAGGTACACATATGTGTGATGTCTTGGTCGAATGTGTATGCATGACCATATGTATTTAATGTGTTTAAGCTAAAACCTCTAGTGACCTTGTATGGGGATCGATTTTTGTGTGACCACATGGATGTATATAATCAATTTGATAATAATATCATTGTATTGTTATAAGAAAATGTTAACATGTTACTAGTACCATATGTTAGTTATCTATAACATATGTTGTTGGAGGGTTTTTAACTCATGTTTATATATGTTTCAAATCTTGATTTGGATATGTGAGATGGTTCTATGGATTTTCTGTCAAATATGCATAGAATGCCTTAGGAATTGCTTGGATTGATTATGGAATGGTGTAGTTCCCAAGTTAGGCATAGCCACGTGTGATTATGATTTGTTTTGTATGTCAAGATTGAACATTCAATTGCCCTCTGTTGAGCGTGTGATTGTCTTAACTGCCATAGTCATTTGTTCTAGAATTAGTCGGGTGTTGCATATATGAATGGGAAATGTGATGAATTCCTGAACTATCTTGGGCTTTGCTAGACGCAGGGTGACACATTTACTATAAAATGTCTAATGCACAACTGAAAATGATATGATAGTGAGAGTGTGTACGGATCTTGACCTGTAAATTCGACGGGTGTCACATAAAATGAGTTTTTATAAAAACAAAATGTGTTTTTCATCAATCCTGGAACCTTTAAGACCACATCCTATGAAATAGCGGGGTTGTCTATGTGGACTTGGACTATGAGCAGACCCTCGAAAAGCTAAATGACTAACTCCTAGGTTTTGATATTGGCAGTTTTTCTAACAAGGACACTCCCAAAGCCTCAGAAACTTTGATGAATGCCCTCTTTGGCAAAATCGTTAAGAGCCTGGGTGAAGTTTTTGGTCTATCCCCCCTGCCAGAGGGCAGTTATCGAATGCTTGCAAGGCCCCCACGCCCAAGATTTCCTAACTGTTATCCCGATCGAAGATCTGGGCCAAAGCATGTTCATTATTGAATACAGTGGCATTCTTAAATATCGTTTTATGATCCCTATGTACCAGCAGGATGAAATTTGTCCATTTGCCGTAAGGTCTGCGTGGATGAATACGGGGAACATGCGGTTCATTGCAAGGAGTTACCTGGGTACAAATATCAGCATGATTAGGTTCGAGACGTTCTGTAGGACATTTTGTGACGGGTTGGGATCTCATCCAAGAAGGAGGCCTGTGTGAACTTCTTCTCGGATCCTGCATAAGGGAGATCCACCTTGCGTCCAGCAGATTTCCTTGTCTTTTGGTGGGTTGGAGGGAAGAATGCCTGTGTGCACATGACATGTATATCTCCTCTAGTTGGTTGAGGTATAGTGGGTTTGTAGCAGAGCAAGCAGAGTAGAAAGCAGAGGCGAAGAAGGTAGAAAAGCATGCTAAAGCCTGCGAGGAGAACCAACACGTTTTCATACCCCTGGCTTTTGATACCTTTGGCTCATTGGTACCAGAGGCTACTCGTTTCCTGACCAGGGTCCAGCGAGTTATTCATAGTAGTGTCTCGGCTCTGGGTGCGTAAGGTTACATTTTTAGTATATTAGAGTTTGCCATTCATAAAGGGGCGGCGGCAAAACTTGTTGCCCACATGCCCGCTATCTTGATGTAATTTTCTCAGTTATGAAATGAAAATTACTCCACCTTTGCATAAAAAAATATCAATCGTTTTACTTCAAAATTTTAGTTTATGGTACTTAACATGAAACAAAAAATATTCCCAATGATTTCACGTATAAAGTGGCGTATTTGGTTAAAGTATTTCTTACAAAGTACACGGTTATTACAGGTGGGCATGGGTATGCGATAATAATGCTTCCTGAAGGTGACGACGACGATGGTTTGGTTGGTCGGAGAGTTCTCCCACAACCGGATTATATATATTAATAACATATAGAACTAATTTATACTTTTAACTCTTATAAAATAATAACTGTTTAATAGAAACTATAATTAGGCAAAATGACATGCTATTATTTTATAAGGGCTAAAAGTGTAAATTTAGTTTGAAAGTTTACCAGGTTTTTTAATGGAGTTAGGCTAAAGGACAGAGAGTGTAGCAAATTTAGAAAATAAAGGATAAAATGAATGAAAAATTAACATAAATGACATAGAGTGTAATTTCACTAATAACTAAAAAACAATCTGTGTAATTCTCTCTAAAAATTAACAAGTATCTTTTATACAAGTAAAGATGAGTATTGCACCCTTATAACTTTTGGATCTGCGTTTCCATTCACTTGGAGTCGGTTCTAGGAAACAAACACAAAGACACGAAGCAAAGTATGTTTAACAGCTTTGCCAAATCCCTTATGATTCTTTAATTCTCTTCTGTCCACATGAGATATACTGAGCCATAAGAAATGTTCTATCTCAAATATTACCAGCATATTTTGGACTTAATGGTACCAGATGAAAAAAAGAACTTCGCTATTAAGCGTGTTTAGATAAGAGTAGTGTTAGGATAGGTGATCTCCAGGGTAGTAATCATCAAGGTAAGTAAATACAATTTCGTGAGCTCCTTGTGGAGCTTACAATGTATGATGCTCTCGTTAAGAGTTTGAAGTCACTTGAAATGGATAACAAAAGCGAGAAATGAATAGGGGAATCATCACTTGAAATTGGAATTAAATGATTCTAACTTTGTCGAGGTGAAGAGAATAATCCCAATTTAAAAATTGGAATCTAAACGGCATAATTTGTCTTGGATTTTATTTCACTGGACCAAAGCTAAGTGTCGTTAGCTTAATTAGTTTTCTGCCTATGTGGCATGCCACGTTGGCAGATGAGGTGTAAAAAGTGTTCTGGTTGGCAAAAAAATAAGGCAGAAAACTAACTGGGTTAACTATTTAGTTTTGGTGAAGTGAAATAAAAACTAAGACAAGTTAGACCTGTTATATTTCAATTTTCAAGTTGGGATTATTACTTTCCATCCCGACAAAGTTGAGATTATTTAATTCCAATTCCCCGTAATAAAATATCTCGTTCTCATCGCCGTCATGTAATTGAAGTGTGTAAATACGTTTCACCAAAGTTATCCATACATGCACATGTCAAAGGTGCTTACGACACCCACATCTACTTTATACTGAAACAAAGTCGGATTTTCAATAAAATTTATATTGAGAGGTTTGTAAAAAAATTACACAACACCATGTAAACAACACATTTTAAAAAATAACTGGCACAAGTTATTACCGAATAATCAATTTAGGTCTTATTTAATTGTTCATATAAAATAAAGAGAATGTAATGTTTTTTTTTTTTTTCAGCTGTGAGGCTTCATAAGCCTCATCATCACGTTGTAGAGGCATGGTGTTGACGCTGCTAAACGGTGCCAAATCGGACCACGGTGTGAGCCGTAGAAAGCATGCCTAGCGTTCTAGTTATTTACTAACTTTTAAGTCAAATACTTGAAGAATTCTTAAGGACGTAATCATATGGTAAACCACTCGTGGTTTTTTTTATGATTCCACATTCTAACAACAATGAGCTTCCTTTGTGATTAATCATTTGAGGTACATGAGTGCTAAGTGATGTTATTAAGGGTTTACTAGTGGAAGTGAGGTTAAACCATGATTTTTCTATGTTAGATTGTTCTCAATGTGGTGTTAGATATTACATTCTTATGCTTTTCACTTTCACTCAAGCATTCTCATTATCTCCACCGTTGATTGTATTGCCATAAGTACCGAGCCCACTAGCTACTTAGGAATTAGACAATGTGGTGGACATATCATGATAGCATGTACCCTTTGTGTGACATCATTGGTTCTGATTTAGGTTTATTAACGTTGTAGTTTAGTACAACTCTCAAATCAAAGGCAATTTAGTGAAAAAGTTGAAAAAAAATGCTTTTAGTGCATTGGAACAGGAGTAATCACATATATGTCCATTAAGCTGGGTGGTATAGGCTAGCATTAGTGGCGTAAACGAGCTGACCCCGATCTCGATCAGGCTTTACTCAAGCTCGATTAACTTATAAGAGCTCGAGCTTGGATCGGTTCGAGATTTGTTTTTAAAGCTCGAGCTCGACTCGTTGGTAGTTTCACAAACTCGAGCTTGGCTTGGGCTCGGCTCATTTAATGTTTATCTGTTAATATATTAAATAAAAATAACATAAATATAGGCTCGTGTAGGCTGGATAAGTCTAAAGTTCGGATCGGCTCGTTTACTAAACATCTTTAAATGTGGGGTAAATACTATAAAATATTAATAAAACTAATATTATACTAAGGCTCGATAAGGCTCGGCTCATTTTGAGCCGATCACTAGTAGCTCGCGAGCTGCTCGCTCATTTGCACCCTTAGCTAGAGACCATCTCCATCTCAACTTAATAGTTCCTCGTGCCTATTGCCTGGACATCCTCTTTGGGGGAGGCGAGGACCATAGACTATTTCGCCAGCTCGTTAACGAGGAACAACGATTAGTTTGGTAGGCCCCACTCACTTGACCTTTGGTCCAACGATTTAAAAAAAAAATAGAGGACACTATTGGGGACTATAAACCATTTCTTAATGTTAAAGAGGTAGCGTTACTGGAACTAATTGTCTAAGTGGCACAATGGAGCTCCTAGGGATCTGGTCCATACCATCAAGCCTTGAAGCTTTCACATATGTGTGCATAAAAGCTCTCAGTTTGGTTCAACATTTAGACTTTAATTCGTTGTTATAGGTGTTTTTTTCAAACGGCGAAATAGAATATAAAAGAATCGACTAGCAAGAAGGTAGATGACCGAAACACAAAAGGTTACATGAATATCGACATCCTCCTGGGTAGGGAGTCCGTTCTCTAATACCCCCAAGCACAATGATCACCATACGTAGGAGACACTTGAACCAAATTGTAGGATTTCTACTATAAGGTAAAATCGCTCTATCTATCAAACAACAAGGATCCTTGACTAAAAAACTGATACCTTCAATAAATCATTCTCAGTAATCCATCTTATCTAACAAATGAACTCCATCAATGCGTGTTGGGTATCGTTGAGACCATTGTTACCAGATTACATATTTTGGGTCATGGGTTAAGGTTTAACAAGTCAAGGGACTTGTTTGTTAATACTGTGAAGTTTCTAGGGTTTTCATATAGTTTGGCGTACTTATCATAAGGCCCAACGTACCTAATGTCAAGTACGTTGGCCCATAAGGTTTTCTATAAATAGATAGTGTGGGTGCACATAAGTTTCCAGGGTTTTGGTGGTTTCTAGTGTACAAGTAATCAATCTGGTTCGTTTATGTGTAGTTTCCTGGTTTTGTATGTTCGATCAGTAATGGAAAACATCTTTTGATTATTTTGTATGTATCGGTTATCATTTTTTCATCTAGTATCTTTTGGTTTTCATAGATTCATCACCCAAAACACATAATCAATAGGTGTTTGTGTGTGATATCAATCTTTTGCACATTAGATCTAGAATATTGGGAATTACAATTAGGTATCAGAGCCTTCATGTTCTTGATTGAATGTGTTTTGATACCAAAACCCTCATCAAGTTGTTAGTTTTTATGGTTTTACATCTTTGGTTTCATTAAGATGATAGAAAAATAATTTGAATCTGTTTTTTTACGGTATAAAAAAAATTGTTTCTGATTGTAAGAGTGATTATCCGAGTATTTCAGACTGACTGAAACAATTTCGGACGACATCAGATTGATTTTGAGTGTGTTTTTGAAAATTTAAAAGCTATGACTGGGCGTACTTGTTCTTTCTTGTGCTTACTTGTTCATCATCTGGCGTACTTGATATTGAGTTTCAAATTATAAAGTTTTCTTAAGCTCCAACATTTTTATCTAAGGTTTTGCGTACTTGTTATGCTGTTTTTGGTTTTTGCATACTTATGAACTCAACGTATTTGATTGTTTTACAGAAACCCTAGTCCTGCGTATTTGTCAAGTGTTAAATTTTGATCGTGTACTTGTATATTTTCAGGTGACAAATGCGTATTTGATTTGAGTAGGTTTTGATCATTCAGCGTACTTACCAAAGGAAACTTTGAGGTCAGTGATTTAGTCTTCTGCGACTTTATCACGGTGTACTTGATTTGAGTGTGTTGTTATAGTTGTTACCTTGTTCTCTCTCTGGCATACTTGTGCACTATAGATCTTCAACAATCAGCGTACTTAAGGACTGTTTGATAAAAAGACCTTTTAAGACTTAAAATACAACTTAAAGGTCATTTAAAATCATGTCTGGTAATCTTAACAATCTCTCAATGAATCCTATAATCCAAGCTGAACTCGAAACGGGAACTATAACTTTGTTTCCCAAGTGGATTGGACCTCAAGACTATGGAACATGGAAAATCAGAATGAAGGCTTTCTATTATGTTAATGATTTCACACAGTGGACCACTGTTCAACTTGGGCCCCACTTCCCAATGAGAACCACTGATGCTGGGGAAGTGTTCAACATGTAATATCGGATTTTAACAAATCAACACAAAGATCACACAAGTATAAGCAAACTATGTGTGGAAACCCTAATTCGCATGCAAAATGATAATAATCAGATCACAACACGTTAAGATCCATTTTCAATATGATTTTCATTAATATAATGATGATAAAACGTTTACAAGATTAGATATTAATGAAAATGCAAGTTTCAGAACTCTCTGGAACACACACTTGAAACATACACTGACACACCTACTCAAATGACCAAAAGTTATGTTGTAAACCAACTTCAACATGTATATAGACTTACTCGTTCGACCTCTGCATTGGTTGAAGTGCCTGGTTGGACCTTTTCAAGGTGTGAACCAATGTATGCGCGTAGGATCGTCTAAACAACAAAGATAATGATCAAACAAGTTCAATTCAGGTGCAGAATCCCTGAATTGATCACAAAATGATAATAAAACTAGCAAAACACAGAAATCATCATAAACATCTTTAATTCATTCACTTTGATAAAGGATTACACTTGAAATCACAGTTTATAATGATTAAAAGACTTTCACAGACTCAATAATAAACCTAGGGAGAACACACACAGGGAGGGAAAACAAAATGTCAAAAGTTACAATTCAAAAATCAACTTGACCTTATATAGGCCTGCACATTCGCCCATTTGTGTTGGTCGAATGTGCAGGTTCGACCATTCGTTATGGTCGAACCAAGACATTACATAATCGAAGTTCTACCTTCGACCTCCCTGTGTTCCTTCGACCCATCTGTTCCACCTTCGACCATTCAAAGCTACCTTCAACCATTCCATATTCCACATTCGACCAAACGACTATGAACAAAACTTTTGTTATCCGCAATCCAATAGCATTAGTTGCATAATATGCATCTACAAACTCCCCCTTGACTATTACTTGGATTGCTTACGTTCTTGGTCCATCATCTTGTTCATAAGCTTGATACGCAGTAACGTCTTCTGTTCCTTGGTCATCATCGGTTCAAAAGTTTGTTTCGGCTTTTTCTTTTTAACTTCCTGAACTTCCTGAACTTTCACAAACTTTCCCAATTTCTTATCAAAATCACATCCAGCATTCACATCCCATGCAAAGCATAAGAATACCACACGTTGGTATTTGCTTGCCTGTTCACTATCCTTAGCTTTGCAGTAAATCGGATTATAATAGAGCATTATAATATCCTCATACGAACAGTTGATCAACCACATAGGATCAAATATGTGAATCTTCTTGAAGTCCTTTGCACCATCCTTCAACACTATAATAGCCTATGCAGTCTTCCAATCGTAGTACCACCACATGAAGTCTTTAGAAAAGTGTTGTGGGATCTGCATCAATGGAATATGTTTCAACACTTTAGGTGGTTTATATTTTAACGTCACCTTAGGCATCCTGATAATATCATCAATCTCCTTCTTATGAACAATTCTTTTTGGGTATTGTGGAGTAAACAAGTTCCACTTCGTTCTGCTTTCTCTCGACATACGATCTGCAAAGTAAGCAATATGATCGTTTACAGAACCTGTTAACTCATGTCTACAAATGTCACGAATAGCCCAATATGGTAATGTCTTCAAGTCATGGAATCTGTCAAAATACAGAATTCCTTTTTCCCATTTTACGGCTACACATTTCAACTGTTTCACGAACTTCCATCCAAGAGCTTTACCTTTAAATAAGTCATTGTGAAACTTGTAAAAACTACCTTGAACTTCTTTCTTTGGACGGTTCGCCTCTTTCTCTTTAAGCTTTCTCAACAGATCTTTTAAAGCATCAGATTGTTCAATGTTTGGCTTATTACAATCTGAAAACACTTCTTCAACAAATCTCTTACTCTTTTCATGAGCAAATTTCTCAGTCTGGCGAAACAACTCATCAATGAACTCAGGAAATCTAGAATCTTTGTTCTTCATGTAGTATTCTGGATATTCCTCACTCGTGATATCTTCAATCTCTACCTCCTCGAATACTGGTACATCTCTGTCGTCGGAGTGATTACCTGTTTCTTTCTCAGGTATGTTAGGTATTTGATTATCAATCATCAACTCCTCCAGAGTTTTACCGACCTGTTTCGCTAATCCTTCCAAAATTTCCTTAGACATGGCTGCAAAAACTTCTCCATCTTCCAAGTCAGGATCATTGTACTCCAACTCGAATCTCATATCATTAGACTCAAAAATCTCAGGAAATCTACCAGTCATTTCAATCGTCCAGACTCTGTCAGTCAACATCTGGCGATACATATTCTTGTCATCATCAGATAAAGATCTGATCTTTTCATTCCAAAAGACACTATCATCGTCAACTGTACCACCAGGAGCTTTCGAACTAGAACCTCCTGTATCTTTTCCTGATCCTCTCTTCTCACACTTGTATTTATCTGTGTCATCATCATCATCGTCATTGTCAAAACTAGCAGAGCTATTACCTTCTCCTGAATCATCTCCCGAACCATCATCATCACCATCTTTCTTCTTCTTAGAATCTTTACCAGCATCCTCATCTAACTCATCATCATCTTCTTCTTCTTAATCAGATGGTTTATAATCAACTTCTTCTTCATCACGCTCCTTATCTTCTTCAACAGCTTGTAATTGAGGAGCTTTAGAGTACAAGTCTTTGATCAGATTATCCATACTCTTGTTACTTTCTTTCAATTTCTTGTTCTCCTCTTTTATAGCAATATATCTCCTGGTGTTTCTCTGTTCATGCTTCAACAACTTCTTATTTTCTTTTTGAAGCTGTTTAATCTTAGCTTCCAGAGCCTCCTAATTCTCATATGATGTTTCAACAACGTCTAACATCTTCTTGTCGTTGTTTCTCAACTGTTTAATTTCTGCTTGTTGCTGATTAATAATCTTCATCATGTCAGCAAGCTTCTGGTTCACTGCAGTCATAACATCACTGTCTACAGTAACCTTCGGTGGTGTTGAAGCTTCAGCAGTAGAAAACTTTCCTTTCTTCAATTTCTTTAACACTCTATCTAGTGCACTATTGAACTCATCAGTTGGTAACTCAGTCTGTTCAGCAGCAGATGATGTCTTTTGCTTCTTCGCTGCTGGAGATGTGATAGGTGATTTGGAGCTTGATGCTGGAGGCAGTTTCTTTCCAGCAACCAAAAACTCAATATCTCTAGCCCTTTTCTCCATCGGCTTCAATACTTTTTCTTTCTTCTTGTACTGTGGCTTCTTCTGTTTCTCACCTATCTTTGGCGATCCCACAAAGTCTTCGGATCCCAAACCTAAACCTTCATCTGTTTCATCCAATGCAACAGGACTTTTTGTCCTTTGCTCCTCCATAGATTTATTTAGACTCTCAAACTCACCAGCCACAGTGGCCTTGGGTGTGGTTCTCTTAACAGTCTCACTATTAGAATCCCATCTCTCATCTTCCTGTGTCTCTTCAGAATCTACAGACACTTCATCGACTAAGTGTAAACCCTTCTTAGCTACACTCTTCTTTCTCCTTGAAACCTTCTTCTGAGCAGGTTCAGTATCATCTTCTTTCTCTTTACCCTTTCCTGTCTTTGCCCCAACGTTTACGACTTTACGCTTTCTCTTTGCATCAGGATCAACTGGACAAAGAGGATTATTTGGATCTGAATCACTGTTATCATGTCTGACCTTATCCTTGCCTGGATCTACATACCCTGGGTTAATCAAATGACCAAACAGATTCTTGTTAGGTGGTCTTTCATTCAACGGCACACCCTTATAACCCTTCATTCTAACAAGAGTATTCAGGTTCATGTGATCCTGAACAACAATCTAGGTAGGATCTCTTCTCAGCTTCTTATGCTTCTTATCAAGTATCATCTGTATGAACCTCGGATAAAGTAAAAACTTCTTGTTCTTCAGGCCTCTAAGTGGTTCTAACATGTGTTCCAGTATCATACCAGCTACATTGAACGGTTTGTTCAATATAAGAGCCACCATTAAAGAACTGGTACTTTTTCTCATCACATCATACCCTCCACTCACTGACCCGAATACGTGCAACATCACGTGACCGAGATACTTAAACTGAGGGCATAGCTTCCCTTTGTGTGACGAACCATCAGTTATCGGTCCGTTGTACTTCATTCGTAAGAAGCACTTCCTTTGTTCTATCCACGATAGTTCACTAGGATCTGTTTTCTTCTCTCATGCAACTTCAATGCCTCACGGATGTCGTCTTCAGAAATAATCACAAGCTCCCCCTGAATCGTACTAACCACAGCAGATTCGTTGTTCCAGAAGTCCATTTTTGCATTCTTCCAGAACTCCTATTGATGATCCTTATAAATGATAGCTGGGGTAGCAAATGCAACAATCACACGGCTTTTTTTCAGAAAATCTACGATGCCGGTGAACTCTTGATGTTTCTTCAGATCACCCATGAACGCACAGCAGTTGTGCGCCGGTTCAAATGGTAAATCTTCCATTTGTTCCTTTCAAGAAGCCTTCTCAGAAGATCCAGCAGGAATATCAGCACTACCCTGTTCAGACATTATAAAACTGCAAAACAATCAAGCAAACATGTTAAAATGGACAAAAATAACAAAACTTGAAAAAATTTGATTATCAGTTTCTACATTCGACCGTTCGTAGGTTCGAACGTGAAATCATAAAGGTTCGAAAGTGGGAATAAGGTTCGAATGTGAAAAACATTTTGTAAAATTGTACATTCGACAATTTTTTTCCAGGTTCGACGTTTGAGAATCTACATTCGCCCAATCAATCACATTCGACCGTTTGAATTGGGCGAAAGAGACTATTCATCTTCTTCAACATCAAATTTTGATTTCGTCTGTTTTAACATGTCATTTTGATTCGAATACATTCTAATGTGACCGATAAATCATTTCCATTGAACAATTTCCATTATCAACCATTGATTATGTGTTTTCTAATAAAAACTAGGGTTCGAAAGTTTTTAAACATCAACTAAACAATCTGATTGATTTTAAACCCAAGTTTTTGTTTATTCTCCCCCTAAAACACATAAGCAATGAATCCTGTCCAAAAAGTATTGCAATTATCAGTTTAAAATTAAGGTTTGAAGACAGTTAGGGTTCAAACATAAAATCAGTGATTAAGGACTATTCAGTTGATGTTAACCTGCAAATGATATGGCAAAATGATCAGTGATTCAAGACGAACACAATGGTATGAAACACAGGCAACAAGATCACTTAATCTCAGAATTTTGAATTTTTTTGAAAGTGGGGGTCGAATGTGCAGATATGGTATATATAGGCTCCACATTCGACCGTTTGACTAGGGCGAATGTGAAACTTTTTCCACCTTTGACCCTACTGAAAGGTTCGAATGTAGAAAAAGGTTTCGAATGTGAAGAATGTCACATGAACACTCACATTCGATCGTTTAAAAAGTACGAATGAGCAGACAAAATTCCACTTTCGACCCATCGAAGGGGCGAATGAAAATTGGAATTTTTGAAAATTTTACCAAATCTCAAAATCGAGTCCCGTTCAAAATATTTTTTAACTTTTAAGCATCCGACATTCATTATTTCACATTTAAAGATAACAAAACTCAAATGGTTCATCAAGTTTTAGAAAATCATCATCAACCACCATCAGCTATCAAAAATAAGATAGAAATGTAAAATCTTTTTGAATTTTCTAAACTTTTTGTTAAAACACACCTAAAATCTTTTTGAGTTTTGTATTTTTGACGAGAATTATAAAATTCACAAAATGTAATAATACAACAGTAAATTTTTTCTGATTTCCGGTAAAGGGATCATATCAGTTATTGAGAAATCTGATCACACCGTTGATCTTTTGATTTATTATCATTAAAGACAATGTGTGATTTGGCAACTGCTGATATTGTGATCCACATAAACTCACATGCAGACTGTTGTGCAGTGCTTTATACTGATACTTTTATTTATAGTATAAACTCAATTGTCTGTGGTTTTCACACACACGACATACTCCCGTATCAAGAAGTAAATGCACAAAGACTCATTTTAACGCGTGATTATGCTTTCATCATCTGTAATTTACAAGGTATGAGGCACAGAGGTATACAGGTCAGCAAATCAATGCAACAAAGTAGCATGTGCACTCTACCAGGTTGAGGGCTAATATCAATCATGATTTGCATCATTAATTGGATACGATGTAATAGATAATCTTTGATTATCGTCATACATGGAAAGTTCCTCAATTCTGTAACTTTAGGATTTGGCTTTAAAGCTCTTTTATAAAGACACCCTGTCTGATCTAGGTCCGTAATTACTTACAGCAGAAGATCAGAGAGGCTATCCCTAGACAACTAATAACATAACGACCCGAAACCTCCGAGTTTTGTACAAATACCCTATCAAACGAAATTACGGTACTAAGACCATATGCCGATGAGGAGTTCATCCACACAACAATTCGTTTGATATGTATGTATCAGGCACGCAGTAATAGGTCTACGAAGCCTATCAACATATCACACAGACTCAAACACATGCCTTATATTGCATTACATTTCTTTAGAATGTGTCAGATCCCCACTGATGTACGATCATTTCCCCCTTTTCTCCAGGAAATCATTTTGGGTTTTTTCTAATTTTTATGGGTTTTTGAATTTTTCAATGTTTTTGGTTTTTCTGAAAATAAATTCTATCTAAGAAATGTAAAACATATTTTTGGATTTTTGTATTTTTCTGAAAAGCAATAAAAACTGTACTAAAAAAGTGATAAACTGAGGTGGTGATCAGTCTTGTTTTTCATTAATACCATTAGCTTTTAAAAGATATTCAAATCTTGATTTATCAAAAGCTTTGGAAAAAAGATCTACACGTTGATAGTCAATGTGGATTTTGACACTATCGATCAACTCTTTTGCGTAACAATCACAGATAAAATGATATTTAATCCGGATATGTTTAGCTTTCGAGTGATTTACTAAGTCTTTTGTTAATGCAATTGCGGCTTCATTATCACAGTAAATAGGGGTTTTAAGAAATTACAAACCGTAGTCCACCATCTGTTGTTGTATCCAAAGAACCTGTGAGCAGCAGCTTGATGCTGAAACATATTCTGCTTCACATGTGGATAATGTAACTGCGTTCTGTTTCTTGCAATTTCAGGTCACGAGCCTGCTCCCCATAAACTGGCATCCAGCTGTTGTGGATTTGCTGTCTTTGTCACAGGCACCCCAATCTGCATCACTAAAAGCGATAAGGTCAAAATTATCATCATTAGGGTACCATAGTCCTCTCGATAGACAACCCTTCAGATATCTAAGGATACGTTTGACAGCTGCAATATGACTCTGTTTCGGCTTCGACTGATAACGTGCACAGAGACATGTCCCAAACATTATATCTGGTCTGGAGGCGGTGAGGTACATCAGAGATCCGACGATTTCTCTGTATGTAAAAGGATCAGTTATCTCCCCCTTAACGTCAACACCAATCCCGTGATTAGGTTGTATCGGGGTATCCATCGGCTATGAATCATCCATCTGGAATCGACTCAAGACTTCAGAAACATATTTCGTCTGGTGAATAAAGATCCCCGTTGGTCTTTGGTCCACCTCCAAGCCTAGGAAAAACTGCATCTCTCCCATCGCACTCATTTTGAACTTTTCCTGCATAACACGTTAAAATTCTCTGCACAGAAGTTCGTTAGTAGAACCAAATATAATGTCATCTACATAAATCTGCACTAGAAGCAAGTCATCCCCTGTTCGTTTTGTGAACAGTGTAAAATCTACCAAACCTCGTTTAAATCCTTTGGACAGAAGATACGTGCTCAGCTCCTCATACCATTGCCTCGGAGCCTGGTGCAACCCGTAAAGAGCTTTGTTTAGAACATAGACCTTATCCCGGTGAATAGGATCCTCAAAGCCTGGTGGTTGACCTACATAAACTTCCTCCTTGACCACACCATAAAGAAACGCGCTTTTGACGTCCATTTGATACACCTTAAATTTCTTATATGATGCAAACGCCAGAAACATTCGGATAGCTTCTAAGCGTGCAACTGGTGCATAAATCTCGTTGTAATCAATTCCTTCAACTTGATGAAAGCCTTGTACGAGCAAACGAGCTTTGTTCCTGACAATCAGTCCTCTGTCGTCTTTCTTACACTTGAACACCCATTTTGTTCCTATCTTTTTCCGTCCTGGGGGTAAATCTGTCAGTGTCCATACTCCGAGTTTCTGAAACTGTATTAACTCCTCCTGCATAGCCTCTACCCAAGCGTCATCCAAAAGAGCGTCCTGGTATGTCCACGGCTCAACCTGCGAAACATAACAAGCAAAAGACCAGTCATTTTGAAAACCTGATTTTTGAATTTTGGCATATAAAGCAAGAGTGCCAAGGTTTTCTGGTGAATTTGCATTCCTCAGTTGACCTCTCGTCATCACGCTGCTACCAGGATCATCAATAACCTGCTCGATCGGGTGAATCCGATGTATCCGAGATTCCGGATAATCAGGTACTTGCACTCCCGTCTGAGTAGTTAAGTTCTCTGTGGAATCCAGATCATTACCCATGTTCGATGATGAGGCACCATGTGGATTTGGATCCACTGGAGGTGTCTCTGTAGCAATATGTGGAACAGCTTCACTTGTAACATAATCATCATCTTCAGATTCCGATGAATTAAGAGTTGTGGAAGCTTCCTGAAATACCTCTTCTTCAGCTACAGGAGCATTGGTATCATTAGAAGCTGTTTGGGGGTTCACAGTGATCGGACGCACCAACAGTGATGTCACTGCGTTTTCGACCTCGTAATATAATCATAATACAGCTTTTTCAACTAAGCTATCTAGATTGAATGATTCAAAGAAATCCTTGTAATCAAACATCCAGTCTGGACCGCTTCCCTGTACATTCTGAGTATATCTTTGAACTTTGACATTAGCCCACTCCTCGACCTGACGAGTTCATTTGTTGAAAACCCGTTCGAGCGGGGTTGCATATGCAACAAAGAATCCTTCTTCAGCCTTCGGTGCGAACTTCTCAGATGGATTAAGCATTGTACATAGAGCTCCAAACGGTTCTAGATACTCTAAGTTTGGCTTTCGTCGATTCAACAGCTCATAAGAAGTTTTGCCAAACTTCTTCACCGCAAAAACACGATTAAGAGTATAACAAGCTGCGTAAATTGCTTCGTTCCGGAACATTACTGGAAGATTTGAGTCCGCGAGCATTGTTCTTGCCATTTCAATTAGAGTCCTATTTTTGCGTTCAGCGACACCGTTCTGTTGTGGGGTATACGGAGCACTGTATTCATGATGAATACCTTTGTTTTCACAAAGAGCGTCCATCTGTGCATTCTTAAACTCCGTCCCATTATCACTACTAATTCTCTTGATCTTGAGACCATAGATATTTTCCAATCGAGTGAACAGAACTCTCAGATTATCAAACATGTTGCTCTTATGATGCAAGCACATAACCCATGAAAATCTGGAAAAGTCATCGGTAACCACAAGACAGTACAATTCACCAGCATGACTTTTACGTTTGACCGGTCCGAACAGATCCATGTGCAAACGCTCAAGAGGCAGTTCAACGGAATTGACTTTCTTTGGCTTATGGGATTGCTTGTGCTGCTTACCCTTCCTGCAACTCACACACTTGTCATTTAAATGAAAATGTTTAACATTTACGCATGTGACAAGTTCATTCTTCACCAATTGATTCATCTTTCGAAGGTGAATGTGTCCCATCCTCCTATGCCACATTATTGATTCTTTTTCAGTAGCATTGGAGAGGAAACATGTGACTTGGCCTTGTGTAGTCATTGCTTTTGACATATCGAGAATGTACAAATTATTCACTCTCGGCGCCTTTAACATCACCCACTCTTTTGGTAAAACGAATACCGGCTTGAGTATATAGCAAGATTTGTCATCAAAGTAAACTGAAAACTGCTTATCACAAATCTGACTGACACTGAGCAGATTATAATCGATTTGCTTCACATACGAAATTTTCTCAAAACTCACTATTCCATTACTGACACTACCCTCCATGGTAATGTATCCATCCTTGTTTCCAGCAAACGCTACATAACCTCCATTAATATTTCTGATATCGAACAGTAGCGATAGATCCCCTGTCATGTGACTAGAAGCTCCACTGTCAACAATCCAAAAACTGCTCACAGGGCCAGCTGAAGCTCCCTGCACATATCAAATAAAAAGATTAGATTTTTCGGGGGACCCAAGCCTGCTTGGTCTTGGGTCTTTGAACTTTGTGTTTCAAAGATTCTTTCTTACACTCAGATAGATTTGAATTGATCTTTTTCTGATCAATTAAATCTTTTTCGGTTTCAGCTTTGACATTCTCATTCACCTGTGAAGATGAAGCACCTTGTGAACCCTTTGGTGACCAATGCTGTTCCGAACGTTTCAAGATCCGGATTTGAGATTTTGGAATCTCAATCGGTTTCTTTACTTCATCTTTGAACGAAACTTTCTTGGTTACCTTCTCTGATTTAACCGATATACGTCCAACTGTTGGTTTGACAGCAGATTTAACTGGAACCCATTTCTTGTCAACAGTTGTGTTCACCATCGATTTCTTAAGGGATTTTTCAGTTGCTATCCGGTTTCGATGATCATATGTCATCGAACGATTATCCCTTCTTTGATAAAAATGATTTTTATTATAAAAATGTGGTTGTTTAGGGACAACACGTTGTTGTGGATAACATTGATTATCGACTGGACGTTGATAATTTTGCTTCACTTCCCCCTCGTGCCTTTTGTGCCTAACATACGGGCAGTGAGCAAGTAAATGCCCTCTCTCCCCGCATTTAGCCTTATTCATTGGCTTGATGAATTCTATGACATGAACTTTCGGTTCTTTAGGAATATCCAAGTAAATTCTTTTAAAAACCTCTCTAGGTACATCATTTGTTTGCTCATGCTTTGGGAACCAAATGGTACTCTCCTGCCAAATTTTTTCAATCTTTGAATAATTGGCAAATTTGATTGGATATTCCTCGTCAGATATTATCTTATTGGATCCAATAATCCGATAGAAAATCTTGACGGGTTTGTCACAAGATTCATTTTTCTTTTCAATAGGCTTAACTGATTGATTCTTTCTATGAGTGTTAGCCATGGGATGCACAATCTGAGATGGTGAAACAGGTTCGTTAGTGATTATGTGATTTTCATCAGGAATATCACACACCTTCTCAGATACCTTCTCAGATTGATCATCCTCAGAATCGGAATCATCAGTTACAGCAACTACACCTTCATTGTTTAGTCCCAAAACTGGTCGAACATCAGAATTTGGGTCTCCTACACTAGAAGTGTTCGACTCATTATCCGATGTCGATTCAGGCTTGACTGAGCTCTCCGGTGTTATTGAATGTAGAGTATGATTTTCAAATAACACTGGAGATGGGACGGCCTTGTAGTTTGCACTAGTAGACTGTGAAGGCTCCTCTATTATATGATCAACAACATAAGCAATATGCTTATAACTCTCAAGTTTCTTATTTACTTTTTCTGCAAAGCACTTGATGGTAGCCATTTCAAGTTTTGTGTTTTCTAAATCATTGATGTAATTATTTATGGCTAGTTGTTTCAAAGATAAAGTCTTTTTCAATTCTGAAACATCTTTCTTATAACCATCAAGCACTCTGTTAAACTCTCGTGCTTCTTTTTGATAGGATTGATAGTTGATCTTAGCACTCTCAAGCTGAACCTTGAGTTGCTTATTATCCTCTGTCAATTTATCACAAGCATCACAATGTTTATCACAAATTGATTTTGATGTTGATTCAGTACTTACCTGTTTAGGAGGTTCTGTCATCGCCATCAGTGCAAAGTGTGCTTCCTTCCCAGCGAAAAACTTTGAATAATCAATCCTGGTATAGGCATCATCCACCATGCATGATTTGCGTGTCATCAAAAAGGCAGCTTCAGAAAGCAATTGGTCAATATCATCATCCAGTGAGTTAGCACTGGATTCAGAATCAGATTCACTCTCCTCATCAGAATAAGTTGAATCATACTGTTCTGGCACCTCAGTAATCGAATCAAACCAGATTTCTTCTCTCCACAATCATCACTTTCTTAACTCAACTCTTCGATTTTCACTTCAGACAACTTCTCAGTCACTATCTCTTCTTCAACACATACCGGCTCATCTATATTCATTTTCTGCGCAACACATGCCACATTACCAGTGGTAATCTCCTCAACACCCAACTGCATACCCGTCCAATCAAAACCCTCGTCTTTCTGTATCACCAAGGCTTGGTTTTGATTATCTGATTGGGTTTGTGTGTTTGGTGTAGAAATAGGAATGATTGTTCGGTTTGGATTTTGTTGTGTTTGGTTCTAGTTTTGTGTTGTGGTTTGTCTAGCAGTGTTGTTTTGTGAAGTATTTTGACGGTTCTGGTAGGTATTTTGTGGTTGAAAGCTTGAAATATTAGGACTTTGGTAAGATACCTGGTTTTGGGTTTGACGGTTTTGGTAGTTGGTGTTGAAAGGATTTCTGTTCCCCTGCTGTGCTGGCTGTGTGCATTCCCTTTTAAAGTGACCTTTCCCACCACAATTGAAACATGTCACTTTGGCTTTGTTGAAGCCATATGTGGTGTTTGGGGAGGTAGAAAGATCAGTTCTTCCGGTCTTCTCAATGAATTCGGTAGCTCTTCTCATAACACTAGCAAATGCCCACTGGATATCAATGAGCTCCATCTCTTCTTTATCAATTTGTGCGTAGTCTTCACTGGTTAAGTTGTTGTTCCCAATTTGACTCCCAACCAGCCCGTTATAAGAAGCTACCATAGCTGACACCAATGCTACATGTTGCTGTGCAATCTCAACAGTAACATTGTTCAAGTTCGAGGTTTCCAGCACGATTGAATTATGAGTAGGTTGGGTTTGATTCATCTGAGTTTGGTTCACTTGAGGAATATAGGATTGTTGTTGAGGTTGGTTTAGATTAGCAGAATAACAAGCTGCTTGTTGCATAGGTGAGAATGGTGGTATGAAAGTTGTAGTAGGATATGATGGTGGGGTATAAGATGAAGTTTGTGCAAGGTAATTGATAGGTGTTTTAGATGGTTAAATCTGGCTAGAAACGCACGCAATGTGTGGTGCAACATTTGAACTAGAACTTGAACCAACAAGAGATGAAGATGCATTACCATGATATAAATCCGGGTTCTGAGGAATTTGAGCTCTTTTTGCCTTCCTCTTTTCTTCCATCTCCTTGTTCTCAAGTTTCTGAATAAACTCATTGATGGTCCAGTATTGGTACGCATCCTTTTCCTTCAGTACCTCTATATGCTGATTCCAGTATGGTGGCAATGCATCAGCAAACTTGTCCACCAGCTCCGACATTGGTATGTTTATCTCATAGCTAGAAAGCTCGGTCGGTAAATGACAATACCTCAGAATCAGCTCCTTCAGCCTCTCATTCCCCATATAGCTGAAGTTCTCAAACTCTTTCCTTAGTTCCTCCATCCTTAACTTCCTCGTCTTCTCATTCCCATCATGCCGATTTTGTAACATGTCCCACAACTATTTAGATGTAGTGCAAGACCCAAACTGATGTAAGAGATCAGTATTAATGGCCTGGGACAGTTGAGAAAACGCCTTCTTCTCAATAGCAAATTTCTTTTTCTCATCCTCAGCAAGGTTTTCCAACGGAATTGGCTCACCCGTGTTTTCCAAGATCGGAGCCACATAGCCCTTAGCAATCAATTGCAAAGCTTCCGTTCCCTCTAATCCCATTCCCTCAAGATGTATCTTGAATTTGGTCTTCCATGTGTTGTAATCTGTCATTTCCATAAGCTTTGGTGGACGGCTTCCACTACCCGACGATAAGTCTTGAATAAGAGTCGAGATAGCGTTGGTAGTGTGAGAATGAACCGCCGCTGCTACTACTCCCCAATAATCAGCCATCGGTTGTGGTTGTGGTTGTGTAACTTGTTGGGGGCATAGAGCTAGTCATTGCCATGTAGTTAATCGGTTGGGATGGTTGACTAGACTTTTGAGCAGCCACCGACCAAGGATCCATGGTTGTCTGCTGTTGTGGTGTTGTAATAGGTCGTGGTGTTGTAGGAAAATTCCACATATCGATCTGAAAATGATTAAACACGAAACGATTAGAAAAGTTTTATAACAGATTCTACGTTCGACCCCTTGTAATAATCGCGTGGTCGAATATGAAAATCAAACCACGCTCTACCGTTTGGAAAAGCTCGAATGTAGAAAATAACAAACTCCAATTCACTTTCGACCGTTTACACCCACGTTCGACCACTCGATTGGTCGAATGTACTCAATAAGGTCGAATGAACAATATCAGACTAAAATTTTCTAGGTTCGACCAACAAACACTCCACTTTCGACCAAATAATCACTGGTTCGACCAAATACTCTCACTTTCGACCAAATCTCCCTAGGTTCGACCCTTCATGTTTGAAAAACGGTTATTTTTTGAAAATCAGTTATTTTGATCAAAAATTTTCAAATGTTGAAGAAATTTGGTGATTTTAAGCAGGTTTTGCTTCGGATTGGATTTGGAACAAGTTTAACAAAGAGAATTATGAGTTTTATCCATGAAAACAAGTTCAAATCAATCAATTTAACACCAAATTCAGTTTATCAATGAAAAACAGAAAGTTTTGAACAAAAATTGGGTCCAAATAAGTTGTAATATTATCAATTGGTGGTTGTTTGATCCAAATGGCTCTGATACCACTTTGTATGCGCGTAGGATCGTCTAAACAACAATGATAATGATCAAACAAGTTCAATTTAGGTGCGGAATCCCTGAATTGATCACAAAATGATAATAAAACTAGCAAAACACAGAAATCATCATAAACATCTTTAATTCATTCACTTTGATAAAGGATTACACTTGAAATCATAGATTATAATGATTAAAAGACTTTCACAGAACCAATAATAAACCTAGGGAGAACACACACAGGGAGGGAAAACAAAATGTCAAAAGTTACAATTCAAAAATCAACTTGACCTTATATAGGCCTGCACATTCGCCCATTTGTGTTGGTCGCATGTGCAGGTTCGACCATTTGTTATGGTCTGTGACACCCGGCAAATTCTGATTTACAACGCTGTCTAGATTAAAGTCTACCTTAGCGAGTCACGCGTATATTATACTTAACTGGGTTAGTTGAGTCGTGTTACGGTTCGAGAACTGTTAGTTTAGTATAGAGAATCATTAGATGTTAGTCTAAAGGCTCATTAGATGTCAGTCCTTAACCAAGTGTACAAAGGATGACGATTCGTAGAATCGTCAGAGCACAGGGAATATACAAGTCTCGAGTCCCGGGAATTGGTGAATGAGTGTGAATGTGTTTGTTTGCAAGGATTATGTGTTTACAATCATTATGTGACTTGTCGGTATGTGAAAATGTGTTAACATATGTTAAAACAGAATTTAACGCACCAAACATGCTGAACCAGACCCTATAGGCGAATAGGGGCTGTATTCGCCTATAGGGAGGGGTGAATAGGGATTCATTAGGGGCGAATAGGCCTAATCGCCTATACTAGGGGCGATTAGGAGCCCTATTCGCCTGATGCTGCTGCGTAATCGCCTATAACGTGCTGGACGACTAAAAACGCTTATAAATACAATACTTGACCTCCTAAACTTCATTATAACAACCCTAGTCGTCCCACAACTCGTCCCAACACACACACAACCTTTGGAACACGATTTTGGATCAAAACACAAGATTTTAAGCCTATTACATCAATCTATCATAAATCTAAGGTGTGGTTTTCATTCATGCAATCTTTAATAACGTTTTTATTAAATCCCTAATGGTCCAGACCTGTCTATAATCGAATGTGTCTTCTGAAATTCGTTAATAATCGTTGTTAATTGGATTCTAACTATTATGCTTGTTGTATGTGTGTTTATGATTAAAAGATAGGGTTTTTATGATTCAAGAAGGATTGGTACCATGATATTAAGGTAGTTACAGATTAATAATGATAGCATGTTGATGAAATCTGAGTAATTGTTCATTAGGGTTAGAGTTATGCATGTTGATGTGATGTTTCATGCTATGTGTATTGTTTTTGGGATACATGGTTGCATGCAGGGCTGATAGAACGAGGTTGAACGAAGGATTTTTATTGAAATATGTTTGATATGGTTGTTTGATTGATATTTGATGTTTACACACGTTCTGGGTTTGATTTGGAGTGTTAAACGCGCGAAAAACCGGAACAGCTGTGCTATAGGCGAATAGGAATCCTAATCCCCTATACTATAGGCGATTAGGAGGCTATTCGCCTGATGGGGAGCCCTAATCGCCTATAGTATAGGCGAATAGGAGCCTAAATGCCTTTACTTCATGCATTTACGATCCTAAATGCTAGTTAAGCCCTGAATTGCATGCTTTACGACGTAATCGCCTATAAACTCATAAATTGCATACCATATAGCCCTAATCGCCTATAGTATAGGCGATTAGCATTCCTAAATGCCTGTTGACCCACGTAATCACTAGTTGACTTTTCCTAATCACCTGTACTGCTGCTGTAAGTGTAATTTAGCATTTCGGGACCCGATTTGACACCTAGGAACATGCTAGGAACCCCGTAACATACCTAATAACTTGGTAACATGTGTTCGGACTTATTTATGTTATACTTGAACTACGTGCTATAAATTGTTGGACTTTAACGTATCTTAAGTGTGATTGCATGATTATATGTTTGTGAGTGCAAGTATAACACGGGGAGTCTCGGGTCTCCAATGGGATGTCGAGTCTTGTACATTGGGTTAATTTAACAGTCACGGTGTTTTCAAACGAACTTGGTTATGGTCTGGACATCTAGGGACTCAATAACCTACGAGTTATTAGTCTAAGTACTTGTAACTGTCATATGTTAGGTCGCCGCTTTACGGGGCTAGCATAGCTTGCTGATCTTATTCGTATTTCAAAGTAACGCAACCTAAGGTGAGTTTACGGCCCCTCTTTTAACTGGTTTCACTTTTTGGGGGAGAAAACATGTGTTAAACTTATGTTTTGGTAACAACTGTCATACTATGGGTTTCTATGGTTTACTATACGATCTTTGGAAGTCCCGGGGGAAACCATGAATGTGCGGGTTAGCACAACGGGGAAATGTGAATAGATCTATTGGGAATGACCAACCCCGCTCGTCGGCTTGGAGGGCCGGGCGAGTGCATATTGTCTCAAACAGGAACAGGTTTACTATTCGGGCACGACATCTGGTTTACGAGTTAGTAATGGTTTTCCAATCGTAGATGTAACAAAACATACGCTTAGCTAGCGTACTTTGGTTTGCAAATTGTTATAGTATGGACAGGTTGAACTTGGTACTTTGATTACAAAACCTGTGAACTCACCAGCATTTTTGTGCTGACGTAAACTCTTACATGTTTTCTCAGGTCGCTAACGTAGCACTACGGGACTAGGGCGCACGCGTCTGCACGGCGTCTACTTTTGGATTATATTTTGAGAATAAGCTTCCGCTGTAATTGGGGATTTAAACTATGTTTTTGAAATTTCAAATGTTCATTTAGACTTGTTTATTGTGATCGTTGACTTGGATCCTGGTTTGTCATGCGCCTCGCGGTAAAACTCCGCAAGTGGATTTTGAGGGTGTGACAGATTGGTATCAGAGCCAATGGTTATAGTGAACTAGGACTGCATGTAGAGTCTAGTCTATAGCCGAGTCGCACACACTAGACGATCACATAGTACTAAACATTATGGTGGATTACGTATGGGCTTGTCGGGGTGTCTCTAAATCATCTGACCTTCCTATGTTACATCATCCGTTCTATCTTATGTCGGGTTACTTGCTTTCTAGGCAGTGTGGTATATTGGGGTAAATCGTGTACTCTTGAGATTTGTTCAAGGCTCGGACATCTCCCTTTCATACTCCAATAGAAACACTTGCCATAAACTACCGTAGCATTACGGTGTATAGCTAAGAGTCTATGTTCGCTGATTTGAACTTTGAACTAGGAGAACACTTGGAGGACCATGTAGAGCGGTTTATCATTTTGGGTGCACACAAAATCATAAACCAAAATGCATGAAAGCCCTAGTGAGCTCTGGGTTTGAATGGATAGTCCTGAGTTGGATCTAGCTTTGATCTTGTGAATGCTAGTGGTTACCATTAGCTGTGAAACTAAATTTTCTCGTTCTTTCTGTCAGAATCATGTCTGGAGTACGAGGAGGACGTGGAGGTGGTCGCAATGGTGGGCGTGGTGGTGGTCGCGGTGGTGGTGGTGGTCGTGGAGGTGTAAACCTATCACAGGAAGATCTGAACAACTTACTGCAAGCTGCCTTTCAGTTAGGGCACATTGGTGGTGGTAAGTTGATTTATCCACTTTTGCCTCATTAGTGAACCTTGTTTACATTCTTCGTGGTTTCTCATGCGTTTCATTTTAGGTGGTCCTGTTAACCCACCCCCACCCATGTGTACCTACAAGATGTTTCGGGACTGTAAGCCCCAGGAATTCTCTGGCACTAAGGGTGCGGTGAGCTTGCTCAGGTGGCTGGAAAAGGTGGAGTCAGTGTTTCTGATGTGTAACTGTCTCCCAGAGGATCGAGTCAAGTATGCTGCTGCGTTATTCCAGGATGTTGCTTTGACCTGGTGGAACAATATCACCCAGAATATGGGTATAGGATAGGCTTATGCTATGCCTTGGGAAAATTTTGTTCAACTACTGAAGCGAGAGTACTGTCCAAGGGAAGAAGTTCAGAAGTTAGAGCACGAGGTGTGGAACCTCAAGATGACTGGGTCACAGATTGAAAAGTATACGGTAAGGCGTAATGAGTTGGCAGTGCTGTGTCCTGATCTGCGTGTGCCAGAATACAGGAGGATTGAACACTATATCTCGGGGCTAGTACCAGATATCGCAGGGTTGGTGGCTGCGGGGAATCTTCCTACATACTTAGAGGTGGTTCGATCGGCTCACAGGATGACAAACTTGAAGGTGAATGAGGGTATTTTGCCTGCTAAGGGTTCGACTGTCAAGGCCCCGGAAAGTAACAAGCGTAAGTGGGATAATGAGGGGAAAGGATCTGTGCCAGCACAACAGGGTAAGAGATTCGATAGCGGGGGTTCTTCTTCTTCTGGTACCAAACAGGGTGGTTATGCGGGGAAGTTACCTAAATGCAACAAATGTGGGCGTCATCATCAGGGGGACTGCGACCGTAATCGTTGCCATCGCTGTCAGCGACTTGGGCATTTTGCTAAAGATTGTCGGGCGACACTTCCATCGACCCAGGCCCCAACTACTAACTCGGCTCCTACTACTCAAGGAACTACGGGAAGACAGGGATGTTACAACTGTGGGGAGACTGGACATTAGAAGAAGGAATGCCCGAAACTGAAGCAGGGCGGGGAAGTGAGGGACAGAAACGGTAATGGGAACAATGGGGGCGGTGGCAGGAATGCACGTGCCTTCGTCATTGGAGCCGCAGAGGCTAGGCAGGATCCTGACACAGTTACCGGTACGTTCCTTCTCAATAATCGCTCTGTTAGTGTTTTATTTGATTCCGGTGCCGATAAAAGTTTTATATCCATGGAAGTTAGTCGACTGCTAGATGTAGTACCCGTACCATTAGAGGCTAAGTATATAATTGAGTTGGCTGACGGTAAAAAGATTGAAGCTACTTGTATCCTTCGGGAGTGTCAACTAGAGTTGTCGGGTTTGTCGTTCCCCATCGACCTTATGCCTGTACCTTTGGGTAGTTTTGACGTTGTTGTAGGCATGGACTGGTTGTCTTTGTATCGCGCAGAGATCATTTGTTACGACAAGATTATTCGGATTCCTCTCCCTGATGGAGAATTTCTTTCGGTGTACGGTATCAAGGGCGGTGCTCCGCTAAATCTCATCTCCAGCATGAAAGCCCTTAAGTATCTTCGAAAGGGTTATTCGGCCGTTTTGGCACTTTTAACTGTTTCCTCTACCGATGATAAGAAGATCAACGATATTCCTGTTGTACGCGAGTTTCCTGATGCATTTCCCGATGATTTATCTGGTCTTCCTCCCCATCGTCAGGTTGAGTTCGGTATTGATCTTGTACCGGGGGCTGCTCCTATTGCTCGGGCCCCCTACCGTCTTGCACCTCCCGAGATGCAGGAATTGTCTAGTCAGTTACAGGAACTCTTGGACAAGGGTTTCATCAGACCAAGTTCTTCCCCTTGGGGAGCCCCGATTCTGTTCATTAAGAAGAAGGATGGAAGTTTTCGATTGTGTGTGGATTACAAAGAATTGAACAAGGTGACCATCAAGAACCGTTATCCTCTTCCACGCATTGATGATCTATTCGACCAACTCCAGGGTTCTAGCTACTACTCTAAGATTGATTTGAGGTCCGGTTATCACCAGTTGCGCGTAAGGGAAGCTGACGTTGCAAAGACTGCCTTTCGTACACGTTATGGCCATTTCGAATTCTTTGTCATGCCTTTCGGTCTCACAAACGCACCGGCGGTTTTCATGGATTTGATGAACCGCGTTTGCAAACCATATCTTGGCAAGTTCGTTATCGTGTTTATTGATGACATCCTGACTTACTCCAAGAACAAGACCGAACACGAGGAACACCTACGTTTGGTTTTGGAACTTTTGCGACGGGAACAACTTTACGCTAAGTTTTCAAAGTGTGACTTTTAGTTACGCGAAGTTCAGTTCCTAGGACATGTGGTTAATGAACTAGGAATTCATGTCGATCCAGCTAAGATCGAAGCGATCAAGGACTGGGGAGCACCAAAGACGCTAACTGAGGTGCGGCAATTCCTAGGCCTTGCGGGCTATTATCGTCGTTTCATTAAGGGGTTTTCGAAGATCGCTCAACCCCTCACCACTCTTACTCAGAAGGATAGAAAATTCGACTGGGGTGAACCACAAGAGTCGGCATTTCAAGAACTGAAGTCTAAACTTTGTTCTGCTCCTATTTTGTCCTTGCCTGAAGGCCCTGATGATTTCGTTGTTTACTGTGATGCTTCTATTCATGGTCTCGGTTGCGTGTTGATGCAACGCGAGAAAGTGATTGCGTATGCTTCTCATCAACTCAAGGTGCACGAGAGGAACTACACCACCCATGACTTGGAGTTGGGTGCAGTGGTTTTCGCGTTGAAAATTTGGAGACATTACTTGTACGGTACCAAATGCACCATCAACACCGATTACAAGAGTCTTCAACATATTTTCGACCAACAACATTTGAACATACGGCAGCGTCGTTGGATTGAACTCCTGAACGACTATGATTGCGCCATTAAGTGCCATCCTGGCAAGGCGAATGTTGTAGCAGACGCCTTGAGCAGGAAGGAATCAACTAATCCTCGTCGCGTTCGGGCGTTGCAGCTCACCATTCATTCCTCTCTACCTGACCAACTCCGTTCTGCTCAGTTAGAATCTTTGAAGGAGGAAAACCTTAAAGCTGAGACTATGCACGGTGCCGACAAGCACCTCGAGCGAAGGCCTGATGGCCTGCACTACTTCGCAGAACGCATATGGGTTCCTTTATTCGGGGGACTTCGGGAGCTTGTCTTAGATGAGGCTCACAAGTCCCGGTATTCTATTCATCCTGGTTCGGATAAGATTTACCAAGATCTGAAGGTGCTTTACTGGTGGCCAAACATGAGGTCGGATATAGCCTCATACGTGAGCAAATGCTTGACCTGTGCTATGGTCAAGGTAGAATACCAGAAACCGTCGGGTCTCTTGCAACAACCTGAAATTCCGGAGTGGAAGTGGGAACAGATTACAATGGATTTTGTCACGCAACTACCTAAGTCACCGAGCGGGAATGATAAGATATGGGTTGTTGGGTATGCTGACCTGGAGAAGAACAGATGATTAGAAAGCCAAAACATGCTATCAGTTTGATCCTTGAATAAACAGTCTTTACAACTTACTTCTCCCAAAAGACTGCTGACCCTAACTACTGTTCTATCCAAACAACTGCTCAACAACTGCTGATACAAAGAACTGCTGAATAAACAACTGATGAAGAACAACTGCTGACCAAAGGTCTGATGAAGAACAACTGCTGATACAAGTACTGAAGACCAAAGCACTGCTGGAACCAACAGCACTTAGGCTCCAGCAGTGGATACAAGACCATCAGAGTTTATCTACAACAGCTGTTTAATATCAGTGCTTTCAATGTAACAGTAGTTTGTAATAGGCAGATGTTTATGTTTGTTATTCTGTTAGAGGTCACTGTCTTAGGTGACGTCACCTAGGTCATCAGTGCTTTGAGTCTGTCTATAAATAGAACAGTGCTTGTACTGTTCTATTGCATCACACACACAAACATTCTCTCAGACAAACACTGTGTGATCAGGCTGAGGGGGAGTAATTGTACGATTGTAATCTTTTAGATAAATGAAAGCTTTCGATCTGAAAACATTTACTCTCTTGTTTTGATTAACAGTTTATTATTCCACTGCACTTTCATTCTATTCTCATTTCATTATTACCATATTTAGTTAAACAATCAAAACAAACAAACTCAGATCCTAACAATTGGTATCAGAGCTTGGTCAATTAAATTCGATCTAACAAATCAATTTAATAATCAGCTCACAATTACTGATATCGTTTGTCTGTTAGATTGAAAACAGAGTAATAGTTTAATTTCGTTTCAACCGTTTTTAAACAGACTTTGTTTTTTTGAAAAATCAGAGAATGGCTTCTGTCAATCACGATCCACATAACACTGGCACGAACAACAAGCCACCGATGCTTGTTAGATCTGAATACAATATCTGGCAACGTCGGATGAGCCATGTTCTAGCTCAACAAAACACTGGGTGTTGGAAGTCGGTTATCTTCGGACCACATGTTCCGACTGTGCCGAGTACTGAAGATCCCAAAGTGTTTGAGCCAAAGAAACTTGAAAACTACTCCGACCAGGATTTTCAGAAAATTGAGCTAGATGCTAAGGCCTTCAGTATTGTGGCCATGGCTCTACCAAATGATATATATGCTGGGTTGTTACACTGTAACAGCGCAAAGGAGTTGTGGGATGCACTGATAACAATTGGTATCAGAGACATGTCAAAGGAGAAAACAATCGAGAAATACTTAACCAACAATATGAAACATTCAGTCATGTCAAAGGAGAGTCATTAACTCAACAGTTTGAGAGATTTAATTGCTTAATTAGTGAACTAAAATTGGTTGGTCTTACTTACCCTCATTCAACCTTGAACCATAGGTTTTTAAGATCATTACCAGACAAATGGGACACTATTGCTATTGTGATGAGAAACTCAATAGGATTTAAAGACCTATCATTGACCCAGCTTCATGGTAAGCTCTTGACCTATGAGAGAGAGCTTAACCAGAAAAAGAAGCTCCAGGACTCTGGAAAAGTGTCTGATGACTATGTGTTTGGGAATACAGCACTTTCGGGTCATGATGAGGTGCCTGGAAACACAAAGGATCAGAGTTATGATCATTTCATTGACATAACTTCAGGTTTTAACTCAGGTTTTAACTCTGATTCTTATTCACCAAACTATGCTTTCACAGCAAGTGGTGGTGATATCCAGGCATCTGACAATATATCCTTTGAGTATGATGACCTGAAATACTTTGACCCTGATGATTTGGAAGAAATGGACATTATGCAACAATTGGCCCTTCTCAGTGTAAGAACTAATAATTTTTACAAGAAAACTGGGAGAAGGTTTCTAGGGTTGACTGGCAGATCTAAGGTTGGGTTGGATAAATCAAAGATCAAGTGTTACAAATGTCATAGGTTTGGTAATTTTGCTAGGGAATGTAGGGGTCAACATGGTGCACCTATAATAACCTATCCAAATCAAAGACCACAGACCAACACTTATAAGAATTCCTATAATGCCTCTGGACCAAATGTGCAAAACACTGCTCATTTTGCACAGTCCTCAAACACTGTTCATGTCCAGTATGTCCAAACCACTGTTCCTCAGATCCACTATGTGCAAACACCTGTTGCTCAAGCACCTGTGCAAACGACTGTTGCTCCATCCTCTGCTCCTGCAGAGACCAGTCAACAGAGCTTCTTTACACAAGGCTTTGTTGATTGGAGCAGTCTACCTGATGAGCTAACAGATGAGAATTTTGCACTAGTTGCCAAAGCTGAAAATGAACCAGAAAATTTCTGTTTCATGGCCATGGTGGATGAGATTGAATCTGAGGAGGTGGTAACTGAATCTGATGTTGTGACTGATGATGTTGTTAGTGAAGTTGTTACAGGTGAAAAATCTGAAGAAGAGGTTGTGAATCTCACAGATCCCTGGGGTGCATCTGATGACTGTGAGTGCAAGTGTGATTGTGCATTGATGGCTGCTGCTAAGGTATCTCCTCAAATTCTTAAAGAGTTGTGTTCTGACAAATGTGTAATAGCATTTGCTAACATCAAAGAGGTGAATGAAAACCTTAGAAAGAAAATTTTGGATGATGAAGTTAAATTTGAAAAACTCACAAAAGATTTGAAAACATGTTTAACTGCAAAAGAGTTTGAAATTAGCAGCTTAAAACATGAAGCAACCATAACCAAAGACCAGCTCCAAACTATGATAGCAAAATATCAAAGTTGCAAAAGTGAGCTAGAGTCCACCCAAGTTGAATGTGAGAAATGGGTGGAATCATGTAGAGGTTTTGAAATGTTACTCAACAAACAAACTAAAAGTCATGTGAAGTTTGGCTTTGGTTTTGAAACCACTGCTCCAGCTTTTGAAAACACTGACAAAAAGAGTCAAAAGTCTGTTGAGGTAATACCAACAAACCTGCAGGGTCAAGAGATTAAAATCACTGAACCAAATGGTAAGAAAATTGTTCTTGAAAAACCAGAAGGTTCCTCATCTTTTGCTGAACTTGAAAAGTATGAATTTAAACCTACTTGGTCTGATGAGTGTGATACTCTTGAGAATTTCAAACCTGTTGATTTTAAAACAACTGAGGGAAAGACAGCTCCTCAGGCAAAGGTCATTCCATTGGCTAAAGTCATTCCCCTGAAAAATCTTCCAGCAGATGCTCAAACATCTGCTGAAAAGAAGGCTGAAAAGGGGAAGAAGAAAGAAAAGACTGTCAACTTGTTCTGTGATTTCTGTGAAAAGAAGAATCATGTCACCAAAAACTGTTTTCTTCTAAAAGCATATGACATTAACAAAGGAACAAGTGAATGTGATTCCAAAGCCACATGCTCAATATGTGGGAAAAAGAATCACAAGACCAAAGAGTGCTTGTATCTCAAAAATTTTGATGTTAAAATACAAGAATACAAAGCTAAAACTCTTGCAAACCCTGTGGTTAGTACTTCAAAAGGAAAGCCCAAACAGACCTTCACCCCTGTACAAACATCTGTTACAAAAAGGCTTGAAACATCTGCTTCTAGAGATGTCCAAGTAACAGATGCTCCACCCACAAGCAAATACCCAAGAGGGTATGGTCAACCTCCATGTCACAGTCTGCCACATGTTTATGAGGAGCCAAAAAGACCCTCTAAACCAAGAGTGAACAGAAATCCATATGGGTATTATCATCTGTCAGGAAGTGATCAAACAACTGCTGCCCCAAGTGTTGACATCCAAGCACTGGCAAATGGTCAGCAGCAGTTGTTGACCTTAATTCAGAAATTGGTCCAAACCACTGATCACCTTCCAAAGCTTGAGTCTGAAAGGTCTGAGGACCCATCCAAAGCCAACTTGGCTTTGGACACTCACCAAAACTAATCATTTACTGATGTGCAGGGAGCTTCTGCTTGTTTAGATAGTCTTTGGTATGTAGATAGTGGAGGCTCCAGGCACATGACAGGATGTAGAGCCCTTCTTCTGGACTTCTTGGCTCATGGAGGGGGTGATATATCCTTTGGTAATGATTCTAAAGGTAAGGTGTTGGGTTCAGGGACTGTACAGGCTGGAAAACTCAAGTTTGAAAATGTCAATCTTATTGATAATCTCAAGTTTAATCTTCTGAGTGTTTCACAAATGAGTGACAAAGGTTATGGCTCATTTTTCACAAAGAAAACATGTAAGATTATTGGGCCAGAAGTGATGAAAAAGATTGATACCATTATTGCTGAGAGCAAAGCACAACTTGTTGCTCATAGAAGTGGCAATGTGTATGTTGTTGATATGTTAAAGGACAATCCTATGGCAAATGTCTGTCTGTTTTCTGCTGCCTCCACTAAGGAGACAGAATTGTGGCATAGGAGATTGGGTCACACCAACCTTAATACTATCAACACACTCTCCAAACAAAGCCTTGTCAGAGGCTTACCATCAAAAGAATTTAAATGTGATGAGCATTGTGTTTCTTGTTTAAAAGGGAAACAACATAAAAGCTCTTACAAATCCATTGATGAGTCCAAAACTAGTCAGTGTCTACAACTGTTGCACATGGACTTGTTTGGCCCTGTTAAAATCATGAGTCTAAGAAGAAAGAGATTTTGTCTTGTCATAGTTGATGATTTTTCTAGGTTTACATGGACTTACTTTTTACATTCTAAGGATGAGACTGCAGGTATATTGAAGGACTTTGTCACCAAAGTTGAAAAGCAATATGACTTGCCAGTAAAAGTCTTCAGGAGTGACAATGGAACAGAGTTTAAAAATAAGGAGTTGGATGACTTCTGTGTGTCAAAAGGGATTGTGAGGCAGTTCAGCATCCCAAGAACACCAGAACAAAATGGGGTGGTTGAGAGGAAAAATAGAACTCTTATAGAAGCTGCAAGAACCATGCTAGCAGATTCTGGCTTACCACTGTCCTTTTGGGCAGAAGCTGTAAACACTGCTTGCTATGTTCAAAACAGAGTTTTGATCAACCCCAGACATCAAAAAACTGCTTATGAAATTTTGTTCAAAATCAAACCATTAATTTCATTTTTCAAAATCTTTGGCTGCCCATGTTTCATTTTAAATCTCAAAGATTCCATTTCAAAATTTGCAGCCAAAGTAGACTGTGGTTATTTTCTGGGATATTCTTCTACTTCTAAGGCCTACAAAGTGTTTAACACAAGGACTAAGACAATAGAAGAAACTCTGAATGTAAAGTTCAATGAACTTTCATCTCTAAAAATCCCTGCAAACCCTGCTGAACTATTTGATTTAGATAAATTCAAATTTGAAGATATCACTGTTAAAGCTAACAATGCAGGTATTCCACAGTCTCCACAACAAGATTACAGAACAGATGTTGTGATCCCCAGTCACTACAAAATCTATTCTGCCTCAGAGGAAGCAGCTGTTCAAAACAATTGTCAAAACTCTGCCACAGCTGAGTCAACCACCGTTGGCCAGTCTTATCCTCAAACCACTGCTTCACCCCTCACAACCACTGACCTATCATCTGTTGACAAAAGTCAATCACTGTTGACAAAAGTCAGTCAAGTTTCACACCACTTGGACCCATTCCTCCATTACCATTCCAAACATCTGATGGCACTACAGAAGTACCAACAGATGTTACACCAACAGAGTCACCAAACCTCTGTCCATCACCACAAAATGCCATTGTTCCATATCAAGGAGATCTTATTTACTTAAGAGCTCATCCACCAGACCAGATCATTGGCAACATCAGAGAGGGTGTGCTCACAAGAAGCCAATCCTCAAATATCTGTCTTTTTGCAGGTTTCTAATCCCTCACACAACCTGTCAAGTACCAAGACGCACTGAAAGGCAACAGTTGGGTAGAAGCCATGCAAGAAGAACTCCTTCAATTCAAAAGACAACAAGTATGGGAGCTTGTACCACTTCCTAAGGATGTTTGTCCTATAGGAACAAAGTGGGTCTTCAAAAACAAGACTGATGAAAGGGGTATTGTTGTCAAAAATAAAGCCAGGCTTGTGGTTCAAGGCTTCAGACAAGAAGAAGGAATAGATTATGATGAGACTTTTGCTCCTGTAGCAAGACTAGAAGCCATCAGACTCTTTTTAGCCTTTGCTGTCAACCACAACATAAAGGTGTATCAGATGGACATCAAATGTGCTTTCCTTTATGGCAAAATTCAGGAGGAGGTCTATGTATGTCAGCCACCTGGTTTTGAAGACACATTCCATCCTGACTATGTCTACAAGCTCAACAAAGCTTTGTATGGACTTAAACAAGCACCAAGGGCCTGGTATGAAACTCTCTCCACATTTCTCTTATCCATTGGCTTCACAAGAGGTAAAATTGACAAAACCTTATTTCTTAAATGGAAAGGGAAACACTTAACGATTGTTCAAATATATGTGGATGACATCATTTTTGGATCCACATGTAACCAAATGTGTGAAGAGTTCAGAAAACTCATGACAGCAGAGTTTGAGATGAGTGCCATGGGTGAGCTTCAGTGTTTCCTTGGTCTTCAAGTGAAACAACTGCAAAATGGCACATTCATTCACCAAAACAAATATGTAAAGAACTTATTAACCAGATTTGAGATGAATGATTGTAAGCCATGTAGCACACCCATGAGTACAGTCAAGCTGCTCACTATTGATGACAAGGATGAACTGGTTGATCAAACACATTATAGATGTATGATTGGGTCTTTATTGTACCTAACTGCATCTAGGCCAGACATTATGTTTGCTACCTGTGTCTGTGCCAGATCCCAGGCTTCACCTAGAAAGTCAAACCTTATTGCTGTGAAAAGGATATTCAGATACCTCAAAGGTGCTCCCACACTTGGTATCTAGTATCCTGCTAATGGAAACATTGAGCTTTCAGGTTATTCAGATAGTGACTTTGCTGGCTGTCACACCACAAGAAAATCCACTTCAGGAGGGTGCCAATTTCTAGGGAATGCCTTAGTTTCATGGCAAAGCAAAAAGCAGGCAGCTGTTTCAACTTCAACAGCTGAAGCTGAATACATTGCTGCTGCAAGCTGTACAGCCCAACTCATGTGGCTTCAAAATCAACTACTGGATTTTGGGATAACTGCACTTAGGACTCCACTCATGTTGGACAGCCAAGCTGCTGAAAATATCATCAAGAATCCAGTCTCTCATTCCACTACCAAACACATTGACATAAGACATCATTTTGTCAGAGACAGCTATGAAAAAGGTTTGATTTCCTTACACCATGTTCCAACAGAGGATCAGTTGGCAGATGTGTTAACAAAAGCTTTAGACACATCTACCTTTACAAACCTGATTTCCAGAATTGGTATGTTAAACATGGATTAAACAAATAAATTTTCAATAAATCTTAATAAAATGTTTCAGCAAATCAAATTTTTAAATAGCTGTTTGGTTGAAAAATCTGTTTCTAACATCTGATCAGATAAAACAACCACTGTTTCATTCATATCCACTGTTGGTTGAAAAGTCTGTTTCAAAACATCTGATCAGATAAAACAACTGTTAGTTGAAAAATCTGTTTCAGAACATCTATTCAGATAAAACAACTGTCTCCTTATATATATATATACTATATCTGAAAAAAAAACAGCTGTTTGTATCAGCTGTTTGCCAAAACAGCTGTTTGTATCAGTTGTTTGCCAAAAACAGCTGTTCTCCACCAGATGTTTCATCCTTCAGGTGATTGCCACGTCTGCTCATATAAGCAGAGGTTTGGCCACATCAGCGGTTTCATTGAGCCTATAAAAACCCTGTTTTACCTCAACAGACGTTACACTGTCTCATTGTATTCAAAATACTGAAAACCGCCTTCTTCATTCTCAAACCCTCCATCAATATTCAATCATCTTCACCTCCGAAATCCATTACAATGGATCTTCCAGCCAAAGCTACACACAATTGTCTCCCCTATCTGATTAAAACAGATGACAACACTCCATTTCATTCCACCATCGACATTTTCCTTAACTCCAAATACTTACCCATTCTAACCGCAAACGCCCCCATTTATCTTGATACACTCCAAGAATTTTGGTTGAATGCTGAGTTTCTACTACAAGACAAAAAGCCTACTTCCATTATTTCCAAAATTGGAGAAACCAGTATCGTCATTACCCCTGAAACCATATCCACAACCTTCACACTGAATGACCTGGCAGGTAAGGATTCCTTTTCTAAAACAGAGCTTCACACTGAGTTCCAGGAAAGAGGGTATGATGGTCAGATGACTGGATCAACTCTTTTCAAAAAGTTTTTCCCTCCAGTCATGAAATTTTTCTTCCATACTCTTCTTCTTTTGTGTCTCTGCTAAGTCCACATCCTTTAATGAAATCCCATTAAGGATGCAATATCTGGGTTATGCCATGTTGTCAAACTCTGACTTCAATCTTTCCCAGGGATTGTTCATGGACTTGGTATCAAATGTGAAAGCAGTCAAGTCTGGGTCAAACAATGCTTTTCTTATTTACCCAAGAATTCTTAGTGTAATCTTACAAAAAGTCTTACCAGAAAAAGTTTCAAAAAGGGTGAGGCTATGCAAATGAAAAGCTTAACTGATGAAACTTTCACAAGAATGCTGGGTGGAAGCACCCAAGAAAAAGTGTCTAAAGTGTCAAAAGTTTCTAAAACACAAACAAAGAGGACAAAGACTTTTGTCAAAACCTCTGTTGTTGAGCCCACTGCTCCTGGTGATCATGGCACTACATCCAGTGTTGTGAAACCCACACCAACCACTTCCAAAAAGAAACATCCATCCACAAAAACCACCACTCAATCACAAATGAGGCTTCTGGATGTTGAGGTACCAGAAGAAACCTCTATTGCACAACAAAAGCAACCTGAAACCACTGTTGTTACTTCCTCACAACAGTTGGACATACCTCCACCTGACCAAACTCCTCATGAATCCTCTCAAAAGGATCATGTTGTAAGCCAAGGGGACACACATCATGATACATTTGAGTCACTTGACCAAATGTTCACAAGCCCCTCTCCCAGGGCTAATTCTCTTGTTACTCCTCCACCCTCACCATCACATCATGTCCCACAAACAACGCAACCTCTGTTTGAAGCAATTGACAAATCTCAGGAAGATCCCAGTTCCTCTCTTCCACCTGTCACTAAGAGTATACTCCAACAAGTGACTGGTCCTGAGAATATACAATCTGCTATCCCACAAACAGAAGAGGAGGTTACACCACCTGAGTTCAATGAAACTCTAGGTGAGTTTTCAAGTGGAGCAGCCACTACTAATGTAGAGACCACTGTCTCACATCAGGACAGTGATTACATAGCTAAGACTCCCTTGAAGGCAACAACTGTTGAAGCCACTATAGTGTCTCCAAAAACAGTTGGAAGTCCCCAGTACCAAGAAAAAGGGGCATCTGATTCACCTATTAGGAATGAATCAGGTAGAACTACCACTGGTAGGGACTCAGATGATCCTATTAATTTAGGAGATGGGTCAAAATACCAAGAATTGACGGACAGAGTTTCTGTCATTGAAACCTCTGTTGCTGACATCAAATCTGATGTCAAGCTTATACTGAGCTCAATTGCAGACCTTTCCAAGAGTCAACCATCAACAGCTGATATAGCCAGTGAGTTATGGAAATCAGTTTCCCCCATCATCATAGCTCACAGAAAACTGGCTGATCAGACACATGAGACTTACATGGCTGAGATCAGGAATATGGTAGATGCAAGGTACAAAGATACCCATGCTGATATCAAAGCCATCAAGGACCACCTGCTGAAGACTACTGGCTCTGCCCCTACCACCATCCTCAGGGATGAAAATGATGATGCTTTCACGGCTGATGATGCCAAAAAGGGGGAGAGTGGCAGAGATAGGCTACCAAAACTAGATCCTTTTGGTTGTCCTCCTTCTCAAAAAGGCCAAGCCAAGTCTGCCAAGAAACCAGAGTCTACCAAATCAGCTCCACAACAACAACAACAACAAGTAACACCAACAGCACCACCACAACAAACCACTGAGAAGAATAAAGCAGTAGATGACTCTGCAAATATAGAAGCTGAAAAGGCTGCTCAAGAAAAACAGAAAAGAGCTGACACTTTGGAAGTTAAAGCAGAGTTATTAATTGAACTCAAGAAGAAACAACAAAGGGAAACTGAAGATGTGGGATCCTCTAAAAGGATGAAAAGACCTGCTAAGCATGTTAGAAAACCACCATCTAAGTTGAACACCTCTGTTGATAAAACCACTGCTACTGAAACCACTGTCACCCAAAACACTGAAACTACTCAAAACACTGCTACCCAAACCACTGCACCCAAACCAACAAACATACCCAAACCAACAAACACACCTGAACATACAACCACCAAACATACATCACCAGCTAAATCCCAAACATCTGCTGGACCTACTAAAAGGCCAACAGATGTTAATCCAACCACTGCTACCAAATCACCATCACCTAAAATCATGTACACAAGGAAGAGAAAATCAACCTTTGTTGTACATGATGAAAACATACACACATCACCAAACACCACCTCAACTGCCCAATCCACTCCACCTATCACAGCTATTCCAATCACATCATTCTCACCACACACATCCAAGTCCAGATCCCATAGACCACCACCAACCATTACACCATTGGTTGTTCAGTATCCCCTTGAACTTGATCTACTCAAGGGGGAAATACAATCCTTCTACAATACTGAACAGCCATCAGAAAGATCCTTCCCATCTCTCCCAAACTTCCCTGTTCCCCTCAACCTTGATAAATATCTGAAATACAAGGGTGAACAGGTGGATGCCATCATTAAGGAGAAGTGCAAAGGGAAGGATGACAGGACTGCTCAGGGCATCCATTCAGCAGAGCTTAGCAAACTCAGAAGGATTGAAGACTTTGCTAAGACCCTGAGCAATTCCATGTCCTCCATGCCTCTCAGTGTAGATTTGGAAAAGGAGGTAAGGGAATCTCTTCTTGAACAGATTATGGCAACCAAGCCTTACAAAGCAAACAAAAAGCAGTTCAATGGCTGGACTACACATGCTTTGAGAGAAGAACTACTCAGGATTGAAGAAATGGCCAAAGACCCCAAGGCTAAAGTCTCTACTCCTAACTTTGGCAAAGGCAGAGACCCAGTCAGAGCCTTGAAGTTCAAAAGGATGAGGCAAGAGATTATAGCTGCCAACTATGGGGAGATGAGGTCAGTTTCCAGATGGTCTGAGTTAAGGCTGGTTGAAACTTACAAAAGTCTGGAAGAAAATAGGAAGAAGGATCCCAGCCTGCCAAGGAAACCAATTTACACTGATGAACCAATGATGAAAAGACCCCAACAGACCTTTAACTTGGACAACTTACTTGAAACCTCTGATCTAACAACTGCTGCAAGAAGACAGTTCAAAAAGCAGAAGGAGATGTCAGAGGAAGATCAAAAGAAGTTTGCTGATACATTCATCAAGGAAGGGCTCTTCAATCAAATACACTATTTCTCTGATCCTACAACAGAGAAGCTCAGAGAACTCATTGGAAGACCTCCATCACCCAACTCATCAAGAATAAAAGTTCATCTCAGCAAATCCACTGACTCAAAAATTCTAAAGTGGAAAGTCAACAAAGACAACCACGAATTGACATTGCTCAGGTCAGATGGAAGGGTTCAAAAGATCAACATGGATGATGCTTATAGCCTATGTGCAGAAGATCACCAGACATTGCTAAATCTGGAACTGGAAAGAGATGAAGAAGACTTATTTGCTCTGAACTTTGAATTACAATTCAAAGGTCAAATCAGAGAAAGTCTGATGAGGAATAAAGATCAATAAATAAAGCTGAGTTTTGGCATCATCTGTTCTAGGGGGAGATTGTTGGGTCTGCTGACCTGGAGAAGAACAGATGATTAGAAAGCCAAAACATGCTATCAGTTTGATCCTTGAATAAATAGTCTTTACAACTTACTTCTCCCAAAAGACTGCTGACCCTAACTACTGTTCTATCCAAACAACTGCTCAACAACTGCTGATACAAAGAACTGCTGAATAAACAACTGATGAAGAACAACTGCTGACCAAAGGTCTGATGAAGAACAACTGCTGATACAAGTACTGAAGACCAAAGCACTGCTGGAACCAACAGCACTTAGGCTCCAGCAGTGGATACAAGACCATCAGAGTTTATCTACAACAGCTGTTTAATATCAGTGCTTTCAATGTAACAGTAGTTTGTAATAGGCAGATGTTTATGTTTGTTATTCTGTTAGAGGTCACTGTCTTAGGTGACGTTAGCTTAGGTCATCAGTGCTTTGAGTCTGTCTATAAATAGAACAGTGCTTGTACTGTTCTATTGCATCACACACACAAACATTCTCTCAGACAAACACTGTGTGATCAGGCTGAGGGGGAGTAATTGTAAGATTGTAATCTTTTAGATAAATGAAAGCTTTCGATCTGAAAACATTTACTCTCTTGTTTTGATTAACAGTTTATTATTCCGCTGCACTTTCATTCTATTCTCATTTCATTATTACCATATTTAGTTAAACAATCAAAACAAACAAACTCAGATCCTAACATGGGTGATTGTAGATCGGTTGACGAAATCAGCCCATTTTCTCGCTATTAAGGAGACTGACACCATGGATCGTTTGGCTCGTCTTTATCTGAAGGAAGTTGTTTCTAAACACGGGGTGCCGGTTTCTATTATTTCGGATCGTGACTCCCATTTTACTTCTCACTTCTGGAAGTCTTTGCACAAAGCTTTGGGTACCCAGCTAGACATGAGTACCGCTTATCACCCACAGACTGACGGTCAGAGTGAACGCACGATTCAAACCTTAGAAGACATGCTGCGAGCATGTGTGATCGATTTTGGCAAAGGTTGGGAAGCTCACCTACCGTTAGTAGAATTCTCTTACAACAACAGTTACCACACGAGCATCATGGCAGCTCCGTTCGAGGCACTGTACGGGTGGAAATGCCGGTCTCCCCTTTGTTGGGCTGAGGTGGGTGAGAGTCAAATCACTGGGCCTGAGCTAGTGTACGAAACTTCAGAAAAGATCGTACAGATTCGTAACCGGTTGGCAGCGGCACGGGATCGGCAAAAGAGTTATGCTGATCAGCGTCGCAAGCCATTGGAATTCCAAGTTGATGACAAATTACTTCTGAAAGTTTCACCGTGGAAGGGCGTCATACGCTTTGGGAAGCGTGGCAAACTCAACCCTCGGTATGTCGGCCCATTTACAATCCTGGAACGAATTGGACCGGTGGCATATCGTCTTGATTTACCGACGGAGCTCGGCAACGTACATAACGTCTTCCATGTGTCCAACCTGAAGAAGTGTCTGGCTGACGAGTCTCTTATTGTTCCACTGGAAGCGATCAAGGTTGATGATCGTCTTCGGATTGTGGAGGAACCTGTTGAGATTCTTGATTACAAGATTCGTAGCCTACGTCATAGCAAGATTCGCATTGTTAAGGTTCGCTGGAACTCGAACCGGGGACCAGAGTACACTTGGGAACGGGAGGATCAGATGAAGTCTAAGTATCGTCATCTCTTTCCTAAGGAAGCGTTCGAATCGAGATATGTTACCACTGCTGCTGAATGAATCTCGGGGCGAGATTCCTTTTTAACGTGGGGATGATGTGACAACTCGGGTAAATCTCTTTCTTGATTTCTATCTTTTGTCTGTTTCTTTTGTAATTCCTTTTGGTGTTTGTGCAATTTTCGGGACGAAAATTCTTTTAACGTGGGGATGATGTGACACCCGGCAAATTCTGATTTACAACGCTGTCTAGATTAAAGTCTACCTTAGCGAGTCACGCGTATATTATACTTAACTGGGTTAGTTGAGTCATGTTACGGTTCGGGAACTGTTAGTTTAGTATAGAGAATCATTAGATGTTAGTCTAAAGGCTCATTAGATGTCAGTCCTTAACCAAGTGTACAAAGGATGACGATTCGTAGAATCGTCAGAGCACAGGGAATATACAAGTCTCGAGTCCCGAGAATTGGTGAACGAGTGTGAATGTGTTTGTTTGCAAGTATTATGTGTTTACAATCATTATGTGACTTGTCGGTGTGTGAAAATGTGTTAACATATGTTAAAACGGAATTTAACGCACCAAACATGCTGAACCAGACCCTATAGGCGAATAGGGGCTGTATTCGCCTATAGGGAGGGGCGAATAGGGATTCATTAGGGGCGAATAGGCCTAATCGCCTATACTAGGGGCGATTAGGAGCCCTATTCGCCTGATGCTGCTGCGTAATCGCCTATAACGTGTTGGACGACTAAAAACGCCTATAAATACAATACTTGACCTCCTAAACTTCATTATAACAACCCTAGTCGTGCCACAACTCGTCCCAACACACAGACAACCTCTGGAACACGATTTTGGATCAAAACACAAGATTTCAAGCCTATTACATCAATCTATCATAAATCTAAGGTGTGGTTTTCATTCATGCAATCTTTAATAACGTTTTTATTAAATCCCTAATGGTCCAGACCTGTCTATAATCGAATGTGTCTTCTGAAATTCGTTAATAATCGTTGTTAATTGGATTCTAACTATTATGCTTGTTGTATGTGTGTTTATGATTAAAAGATAGGGTTTTTATGATTCAAGAAGGATTGGTAGCATGATATTGAGGTAGTTACAGATTAATAATGATAGCATGTTGATGAAATCTGAGTAATTGTTCATTAGGGTTAGAGTTATGCATGTTGATGTGATGTTTCATGCTATGTGTATTGTTTTTGGGATACATGGTTGCATGCAGGGCTGATAGAACGAGGTTAAACGAAGGATTTTAATTAAAATATGTTTGATATGGTTGTTTGATTGATATTTGATGTTTACACACGTTCTGGGTTTGATTTGGAGTGTTAAACGCGCGAAAAACCGGAACAGCTGTGCTATAGGCGAATAGGAACCCTAATCCCCTATACTATAGGCGATTAGGAGGCTATTCGCCTGATGGGGAGCCCTAATCGCCTATAGTATAGGCGAATAGGAGCCTAAATGCCTTTACTTCATGCATTTACAATCCTAAATGCTAGTTAAGCCCTGAATTGCATGCTTTACGACGTAATCGCCTATAAACTCATAAATTGCATAGCATATAGCCCTAATCGCCTATAGTATAGGCGATTAGCATTCCTAAATGCCTGTTGACCCACGTAATCACTAGTTGACTTTTCCTAATCGCCTGTACTGCTGCTGTAAGTGTAATTTAGCATTTCGGGACCCGATTTAACACCTAGGAACATGCTAGGAACCCCGTAACATACCTAATAACTTGGTAACATGTGTTCGGACTTATTTATGTGATACTTGAACTACGTGCTATAACTTGTTGGACTTTAACGTATGTTAAGTGTGATTGCATGATTATATGTTTGTGAGTGCAAGTATAACACGGGGAGTCTCGGGTCACCAACGGGATGTCGAGTCTTGTACATTGGGTTAATTTAACAGTCACGGTGTTTTCAAACGAACTTGGTTATGGTCTGGACATCTAGGGACTCAATAACCTACGGGTTATTAGTCTAAGTACTTGTAACTGTCATATGTTAGGTCGCCGCTTTACGGGGCTAGCATAGCTTGCTGATCTTATTCGTATTTCAAAGTAACGCAACCTAAGGTGAGTTTACGGCCCCTCTTTTAACTGGTTTCACTTTTTGGGGGAGAAAACATGTGTTAAACTTATGTTTTGGTAACAACTGTCATACTATGGGTTTGTATGGTTTACTATACGATCTTTGGAAGTCCCGGGGGAAACCATGAATGTGCGGGTTAGCACAACGGGGAAATGTGAATAGATCTATTGGGAATGACCAACCCCGCTCGTCGGCTTGGAGGGCCGGGCGAGTGCATATTGTCTCAAACAGGAACAGGTTTACTATTCGGGCACGACATCTGGTTTACGAGTTAGTAATGGTTTTCCAATCGTAGATGTAACAAAACATACGCCTAGCTAGCGTACTTTGGTTTGCAAATTGTTATAGTATGGACAGGTTGAACTTGGTACTTTGATTACAAAACCTGTGAACTCACCAGCATTTTTGTGCTGACGTAAACTCTTACATGTTTTCTCAGGTCGCTAAGGTAGCACTACGGGACTAGGGCGCACGCGTCTGCACGGCATCTAGTTAGGATTGCATGGTTTTCAATCATTGAATAATTTGGTTTACTTTTGGATTATATTTTGAGAATAAGCTTCCACTGTAATTGGGGATTTAAACTATGTTTTTGAAATTTCAAATGTTCATTTAGACTTGTTTATTGTGATCGTTGACTTGGATCCTGGTTTGTCATGCGCCTCGCGGTAAAACTCCGCAAGTGGATTTTGAGAGTGTGACATGGTCGAACCAAGACATTACATAATCTAAGTTCTACCTTCGACATCCCTGTGTTCCTTCGACCCATCTGTTCCACCTTCGACCATTCAAAGCTACCTTCGACCATTCCATATTCCACATTCGACAAAACGACTGTGAACAAAAATTTTGTTATCCGCAATCCAATAGCATTAGTCGCATAATATGCATCTACAACCAACAACATAATAAACAAACTATCAACTTCAATCTTCATTCGACCTAGCTGAAATACATTCGACCATTCGACTGGTCGAATGGGTAACTTGTAATCTTCAAATCTTCAAAACTAACAACGATATTAGTACAATACGAAAGCGGTAGCCACATAATGCGTCTACAACCTCCCCCTTGGCTATTGCTCGGATTGATTATGCATTTCAAAGATTGATCTTGATCTTGTTCTTAGCACGCTCACTCAATTCTGGTTCAGGTTGTTGAATTCTGCATTTCTTCAGTTCAGATCTAATCTTCATCGTCTATCCCAGTAGCTTTTCATAATCACAATTAGCATGCACTCCCCACGCAAAACAGAAAATAGCAACCCTTTGAAATATCCAAGCGGGTTCTATATCACGAACATCAAAATGAATCTGATTATAATACAATGCATCAATATCTTCTTTCGAACAGTTGATTAGCCAAATAGGATCGAACACACGTATCTTCTTAACCATAAGCTTCGGATTCTTATCCTTTAGCACGATCACAGCTTCACCAGTTACCAATCATAGTACCAGAACTCAAAATCTTTTCTAAAGTGTTGCTGGATTGGCATCAAAGGAATCCGTTTCATCACTTTCGATGGTTTATACTTCAAAGTAACCTTCAGTAAACCATTCTTCGGATCAATCTCATTCTTATGAACTATCCTTTATGGATATTGAGGTCTACATGCATCCCATTTCATATGACTTTCTCTTATCATTCTTTGATGTCACACCCTCAAATTTCCACTGCGGGGTTTATAACGCGAGGCGCGTGACATACCAGGATCCCATAGCCATAAGTCATAAGAACTACTCTAAATGCCCAAACCATTTAGTTCGTTATTGAAAATCAAGTTTAGCGTTTACCAAAAAGTTTAGTTAAGTTGCGGAAGCATAAATCAACATAATCGTTTAAGTTCATGCGCAAAACAACGCGCTCCAAATAAAACCGTTAAATGTAAATCAAAGTGTATAAGTTAAATAATGTTCAAAACCCATGACACAATGATGCATGTCCTATCGTGCTTCGAACCTAGAGACCTGCAAAAGCATGCTAGAGTGTGTCAACATAAAGTTGGTGAGTTCACAAAGTAAGGTAAGTAAAACTGTAGGCTTCCCAACCTAAGAAATAGTAGTTAGGTTTCCCAAACCCAAATGTAGTAATCAACAACCAAAACCAAGAACCAAGTACCACTAGTTCAGCGTATGCCAAGGGTAGCTAACCCATTCATGATAACTAAACAAGGATATACCGAATTGATATTTGAACGATGCACTCGCCTCGCAAGCTGGTTTTTGCCTCCCATCATTGCCTATCAACAATGATAAAATCTAAGGTCGTAGTTCACGCCCGGCTCCCAGCACGGTGTGAGGTTGGTCAAACCTAATAGCGCTATCAACTAGTAACCCGCTTGCCACCCGGCAACTCATTCGGTAAATAGTGAAGGACTTCCGTGATAGAGTGTAGTTTAGTTCATCAAGGACACAGAGTGTGAAACTAGCAAGGTCCGATTCCTCCTAAGAATCAACCCATCCAAAAACCCGAGATAAAAATAGTAGTCCCAAACTTGGACTAGTACAGTAAGTAAGTTGTCTCCCCAAGACGCATGCTTTTGAGAAAAGAGTAGTGAAACTCACCTTAGTATGCAAGTAAGTAAATCCAAATTCCAAAGTAGGGTGTGCTACCGACTCCCTATTACATGTGTTACTAAGTGAGTATATGTGTAATATCATTACACCATATAACCCGTTTGTCCAAGACATTTAAAAGTTCAAAACCGTGTAAGTGACACCTAACGATTCTACATGCATAAGTAAACCCTACGAACCCGTTGGTGAATATGTTGGTTATCATCAGTTTTACACTTGATATGCATCTCATATAAGTGTCCATTCAAGTTCACGTCAATTACATACCACATAAGACTCCAAATAGTCACATAAACACATAATACACAATCTACGTTTTTTAGGACAGATTGTGCGTCACAAAAACTAATTTATTTAAAATACTAAATCAGTGAGCTAAACTCCAAAATTTTTACTGAATATTCTTTGGGATTCATTTAACAACCCATATTTTTGTTTTGTCTCAAAACCAAACACAAAAATTATTCAAATTCGTTCAACATAGCTATGTTCCGAAAACCTTCACAACAGATCAGTTTAGTAAACAAATTCCCAAAAATTGTGTATTCATCCAAACGTGATGAATCTACTTGGAAAAGCCAAATTATTCCAATGTTAATCTTCTGTAAAAATTTCATAACTTAATTATTTATAAAACTCAAGTTATGACGGTTTAAAGTTGACTCAGTTTGTTAACCCGAAATTCTGATATGACCTATTTTCAAAGAAAATTCCAAAACCTTACTCCAACGACATCAAAATCACTCGATTTTGCCCATTATGAAAATCAGAGACGAGGTATGATATCACTATGCAAAGAAAACATCAAAACCATCATGTTAAAGCCACGTAACAGACCCTACAAGTTGACCTAAACATTCTGTCCAGATTTTAATTATGCATAAACCCTTATTTAAACGACTCACGTGTGCGTATAATCGACTAATAACCATCAACAATCATAAAAAAACATTCATAAGACCTATTAAGATCAGAATCTATCATAATGCATGCAAAGTCGTAAACCCTAACGATCAAAACATCATCAACTTGCGCAACAAGTAATCTATTATATCACTAATCGCCTATCATCATGTTTAACCCGTTAAATCTTCAAAAACTTCAAGTTTTAATATTTATAAAAAGGTCTCAGACCTGGACAAACTTAGTTATAGGGTTTTTATAACATAATAACAAGATTAAAGGATAATAGATTAAGGATTATACCACAAGCTCTTCGAAACAACCAACTGAATGCTCTTGAAGCTTCCCGATCGATGTTCTTGCGCCTTAGCAGGTGGTTTGGGGTTAATATTTTGTAGGTAGGGAAGTAGGGGCGATTAGGGTTTGAGTTTAGGTGATACAAGAAGCTTAGGGTTGCTTAAGTAGGTGATTAAGTCGGTTTGGTGGCGACAGACACCCGCGAGCGGCCCGCTCGGTCCCTGTGAGCGGCCGCTCACATGGCCTTGGCCCACGTGGGTGGCCCGTTTCATCACCCGACGTGTTTTCCTTCGACGTTTTCGCTATTTCGGACCGTAATAAGTGTAACCCCATGTGTTAAGACTCCAATCATCCTAATGGTCCACCTTTAACGATTTTTATTAACGTATTCGGTTTAAGTTCACATAATCGCATATGTTTTGCACATAGTTTCACTGAGTATCACAGAAGCACGTAATCGCAATCAATGCAAACCAATTATCTCACAATTATTAAACTTCATTATTCACCAATGCCCGAGGTTCACTAATCATGTATACAGTCTGGTAATTCCTCGAATTACCACTTTATGCAGTTATTACCCTGTAACTGTACGACATGTGACTTAACTAGCTAACCCTAGTTAAGTAGAATGCATAGAATGTAATTAGAGTTAAGTTAAAGTGAGAACATGAAATTGCGGGGTATCACATTTGAGCCATCCAATAAACAATACATGCATGATCACAACCTGAAATTTGATGTTTAACGATGTCTCTCACAGCCAAATACGGAAGTGTCTTGATCTCATGAAAGTGTCTGAAATACAAGATCCATTTCTCCCACTTGATCGTAATACACCTTAGCTGTGGAAATTATTTCCATGCCAACGCACGTCTGTTGAAAATCTTGTTTTGAAAGTTGTAGACATCGCCTTGAACTGCAGGTTTCGGTTGTCTCAATTTATCCTCTCTCAATTTCCTCAATAACTCTTTCAATGCATCAGACTGCTTGAAGACTTCGGCTTTCTCAGCTTCATTGTCAAAAACTTCATCAATAATCTTGTTGCCCGGGATGAATTGTGAAGCGGGATGAATGAATACGGGCTCGAAAGACTTCATCAGTATGAAGACCAGCTTTTTGAATGAAGACTTCGGGATGAATTGTGAAGCGGGATGAATGAATACTGGCTTAGCAACTCTAGTCTTCATACTAGCCAATACATTCTTCAGTGATAATGATATGTTCTCAGGATTAAGCTATGATGCTGGTTCAGTAGTCACAATCCCTTTTACAACTTTATGCTTTTTAGTTGCAGGAGAAGCTGCTGGTGATGCTGCTTTTGAGCTTGCTGTTGGCATCTTCTTTCCCTTTAGCAACAAATCTATCTCATTATCTCTTCTTTTCCTTGCAGATTCCCGTTACAACATACTCTTCAACCTTCCCCTCTTTGTTGGAATAGGTGCAACAGGTGAACCTTCAATATCTGCATCAGCATTAAAAATCAAATCTTGATTTTCTTCTGTAAAGTCTTTCTGTCTTTGTTCTTCAAAGATCTTTTCCAATGCTTCAGGAGTACTAATTCTAGTGGCCTTGGGATCAGTATCCCTCAAAGTTTTAGCTTCCAAATCCCATACAGCATCTTCTTCAGTTCCTTTTGAGTATTCATCAAGAAGTAAAGTCTTTATCTTTCCTTTACTTTTGATAACTTTCTTCTTTGGTTCTTTCTCTACCATCTTTTCTTTCCCTTTACCTTTTGACTTCACACCTTTGTTTATCACCTGGCACTTTCGCTTTGCACTCTTGTCAGCTGGCACCAACGGACTATCTGAATCAGAATCGCTATTCAGATGTCTTACAGCATCCTTTCCAGGATCTGTATATGCAACCCTACTCAAATGTCCAAATAAACGTCTGTTTGGTGGGTTTTCTTCTTCAGTCTTTCCGTTATTAGTCTTCATCCTTTTCAGTGTAATCATGTTCATATGTTCCTGATTCACCACTTGTAACGGATCCTTCCTCAACTCTTTGTACTTATTATCAAAAACCATGTGCGGGAATCTTGGATACATAAGAAATTTGTCTACTTTCAAGCCTTGAAATATTTCTTTCATGTGGTGAAAGATCATCCTAGACACGTTATAGGGCTTGTTCAGAATCAGTGCAACAACAAGTGAACATAATGTATTCCTCAGCACATCAAAACAACCTCGAATTGCTCTAAATACATGAAGTATCACATGAAGTAGATACTTGAATGGAGGTGATAAGTTCGCTTTGTGTAGCTGACAGTCAGTGATTGATCTGTTGTACTTTATTCTTAATAAACATGCACGTTGTACATACCACGGTAATTCAATCGGATCTTCAAAAGAATCTGTCAATTGTAGCACCTCTCTAAAATCATGCTCACCAACCACGATCATCGTTCCCTGTATCTTGCTTTGTATCAGTGATCTGTTATCCCAGAATGTCAATCCTGCATTCTCCCAGAACTCCACATGATGATCTTTATAGATAGTGATAGGTTGCGCAATTGCGTGCACAATCTTAGATCTTCTCAGAAAATCGATCATCCCTGAAAAATGTAGCATACTTAGTATCCAGGGGTTCGATGTAAGCATAGTATATGTGTTTCACTTCAAACTTCAACTCTTTTGGTGCTGCCTGTTCTGGAACATCTTGTTGTTGTTCAGCCATTTATCCTGCAAAAACACAAACAATCGATACAAAATTCATCAATTCGGATTAAAAATACAAATTTCAAAATTTTATGATATTGGTTCAACCCTTCGTGGGTTCGAATGGGTTTAGATTATATCGAATGAAAACAAATTTGATTCATTAGACCTCATAGATCCTCATTTGTGACAACAGTCAACATCCAGGTCAACATCCACATGTTTTTGATTTACTATTGACATTACATGTGCATCTTTACACATTTATGCATACACTATCACCCAAAAAACGGTTCATAAGATTACCACATCCTAACACATGGTAATTCATCCCTAACACATGTAAGTAATTACAAGGACCTCCATGGGTTATTATCCAATAAACATCTATTCACAAACCCGATATCTATGAAACAAAATACATGTTGATGTCGTCATCACACCCCAAATAGGAATTGGTCGACTATGTCCCATGATATCATGAGTTATGAATTAATAAACCTAACTCTTTAGTACTAAAAGCCGATCACACTTCATTTGATCACCTATGTCCATAAATACTCAACTAAAGTGCTCACAAATTCTATCAAGATCCATCACCATGATACCTTAAACAATTCATGACAAAATCATCAATATATACACAAGTATACGCACACACGCTCACACACACACATATATATATATATATATATGAATATAGATTGCTTGTTACACTTTACACAAACATAGAATCTTGCACCTCCTACTAACTCATGGTAAACCTTACTTCTTTTGTCTAACCAATCACTAGGAACCTCACAACATGCTTAAACTACTCTTGATCCTTGTCTAATACCTATGGCCGAAAACGAAGGAACAAAGAAGCATGTGTTGCTTTTATCAAGTTTCAGCAAAATAGAAATAACCACACACATATAACACAAGTCCCCCCACCTATACACTAGAAACAAACATTCTTTTCCTCTTACTCCACAATTTGCGGCCAATAGTAACCCTATAAGCCTACCATTCTAGCTAACATGACAACTAGAGGTTCTTGGAACTATCACATTCTAACATAAGAGAAGGAATGTTCCAATGAGATGTCACCATCAAAAGACACACCCTCATGTTTGGTGGCGGCCGAAAAACATTCCTAAGGAGTCAAGGTGTTGATGGATCATTGGCTAACATTATACTAAGATTACAAGCACACTTCTTGGAACATGGAGAAAACAATCAAGGTGTGATCCATCACTTTCAAACCATGCTACACTCCTACTCCCTTGTCCTAGATCGGCCGAAGACTCCAAGGAAGCACATGCTATATACTTAGTTGTAAACCATCACCAAAGAGGGAAACAAGACAAACCTAGCATGCATTCTCCCTAGCTAACCACCTACTACATATACCTAGCCTAGGAAATCGTCTTACCTGAAGGAAGGAGATAAGAACAAGTTGACTTATCTCACCCTTAGACCAAAATGGATACCTTTCAAACCTTAACACACTTGTAATCAAGTCAACACCCCTCCCTCTTTGCCTTGTCTAATCCATCGGCCTAGTCTCTAAGAAGCAAGAGCATGCCTTTCACCAAAAGAGGAATAAAACCCTTAAACACCACACAAACTCATGCAAGAACAACACTCATTCTTGTGTTTGTCTTCACACCAATCGGCCTATAAAAGGGCTTGGAATTCAACCACAAATCTTGCACCACTAACTCACCATCACACTCCTCTTCCTCTCCAACAATTCTTCTCGGCCGATCCATATCAAGAACAAGACTCCAAGAGCTTGGAAAACTTCTTATCTCGGCTACTAACCTCTCATCCGATTAGGTAAGTCGATTAACTCTCTTACTATTACAAATACATCCTTAACCTACACCTATAACGTAACCAGACTACCGGTCTTTATGGCATCATAAACTGGCCTTACACACATCTAGATCATACACACTCATGTGAATATAGTTATCATGTGATCACATTGTTATAATATTGCACTTAGATGATAATCAATCGGCTTAAGTCACTAAAACACTTGCAAGTCCACGGCTTAGACTTGCTAAGCTTATATCAATCATTATTGATCCACATAACCATCAATTCGAGCCCCATTAGAAGCACTTGCTTCGGCTATGATTACTTAACATAAGTTAAATTGTGCCGAAACATGTGTTAACTCTATGATGGACTTAACGGGGTTCTAAACATGTGTTAAACCGGGTTATCTTACAAAAACCGACCACTCGTGACGGGTTGGTGCTAATTTATAGCCCATGATGATGTGAGGGGTTCACTTTGTCTAACAATGGGTACCACTTTTCAACAAAACGCCAAAGTTCCAGAATCATATGTTTTACAAGGTATTAATGGTCGTCCCGAGCACTAAAAAAACGGCCCACGTACGCTAAACACAAGGGTCCACAAGTGTCGGGTGAACAACTTGTATGATAAATAACAAAACTAGACGACTTACCATGTCCATAATGATCATAGGGTATCATTTGTCAGGACGGTGACCATCTACAGCCTCACTAGACCATGTGTGACACTATCAGGTGAGTTTCATGGCCCTATTTTACTATTTTTACATTTTTGGGGGATAAACATGCTACAATTCTAGTTCAAGTTACAAAGGTAGTGTCAATTCTATCATGACTACCATGTGGAACATGAGACATTTTGGTTCATGAGCTCACTAGTCCTCGTACAACATTTACTGTAACCATTAGCTATCAAAAGCCATGGAACACTTTAATAGATCTATTGGGTTGACACCCCCACTCTTGGGTAGTCGCTCTAACCGGTTACATACAACGGAGTGTTAATATTCTACTATACATATACATTGTCTTTAGTGTACAATGCGTGAGGCATAACAGTCAAGAGGTTTGGTTACGGGACTCATGGTTTGCACAGTAATCATTTGCTTAGCAAGCTCATGATTGGTCATACACGAATTACAAAAGTATTTCATATAGTACATTCAAACCTATGAACTCACCGACATTTTTGTTGATAAATCTTTGTGCATGTTTTTCAGGTAATTAAATGATGAGCCATGGAGATTTGGGAGAGGGGTTTGAGCAAGCACTTGGTGGTACCTCATTGGCATGGGTTTTGTCAGTCTTGTGATGTTTAAGTTTCATGAATTCCAGACACTATTTTGCTTTTAAGACAATGTTATGCTGAATAATTTACGACAATATACATCCTTTGATGGTACTATTTTAATAAATATGTGTGTTGCTTGAACCTTATGCTTGAAAATCTTTCGATGGTCGCATTCCCGTGTTTCCGCCTTGGCGGGGTGTGACAGATTGTTATCAGAGCATAAGGTTATAGCGATCTAAGATTCTTTTGAGTCAATTATAACTTAAAACATTTTTCGAAACGTTTTCGCAAAGTACCACGCCTTCTCGCCTTGCACCTCTCAAATCTCAAGCATGCTCCACGAAGACATACGGGTACACTAGTTCATTTATTTACATACATGTTCATTTACATACATGCATGTTATGACGGGACCATGGTCATTACCATCGACCTCACTTCTCCGTCAGACTCCGAACTCGACTACTTGGTGGACGACCCTCCGGAGGAAGACCTGCCCCTTACCCAACCAGTCCCTGTCCCTGATTCCCCTCATCATGGGTGTGGGTGGATTTCAGACTCAGAGATGGATGTAGACCCTCCTCCCGTTATGAGGCGTACCTCCGATGATGACACGAATAATGACGCCCCACCTTCTCTAGCTGCCCTAGAAGCTCACCCTTCAGTGACCCCTCTTGTTTCTCGCCCTCCAGCCAGCCTTAACCCTTTCTTTCGCCTTGACGCCTCGGGACGTACACTCACAAAGTGTACACCTCGAAAGAAAGTGCGTCCAGCTCTTGTCATCACCATACCTACCCAAGCCCCGATCTTCCCTTTACCTGCTGACCCCATCCCTTACAGCGAGCCTACCCAGCCTACAGACCCCATACCGGAGCCCCTAGCGATGGAGATATGCGAGCCGATACCTGAGCCACTGAAGAGGCTGAAGAGGCGCTCTCAGGCCTGCAAGCGGCCTTTCCTTCCCAGTCTCACTAGTGATTTAGCACATAGGGATGAGTAGGATGATCCCGAGGCTATGAGCTTGGGAGGCTCATCCGGGACACGCCTCTATACCGAGCGTGGCGTTATTATATCCCACGATGTGCAGCTGGTAGCATTGGGAGACCGCATCCGGGAGCTTGAGAGTCAGCTATCCGGGGCCGAGTAGGGGAGACTGTCTGCTGTGATGGAGAGGGCCGAGATGGGGAGATGTTTGTAGATGTTAGAGAGGAGGATGGCAGAGACTGACCAGCGTCTGAGGGAGTCGATCATCTCTCTTGCTGCTGCATTAACACCACCATCTTTTTAGATGTTATGATTATGCTTTGTGTTGTAGTATTATGTTAACATGTTTAAACAAACTAATTGCGGTTTGACCGCCCATTTTGTGTACTAAAACTCGATCATTTTGGGTTCATGTATGGATTGGGATGTTGTGTTATGTTGCTTACTCTTTTGTCCTATAAATGTGATGCATGATTGTGTTGATTATTATGTAATTACATATATATATATACATCTCTTATGTTAGCTGCGTTATTTTCTCTTAGTTATGCAAACCCGACAGTCAGCACGAACAACTGATGGCGGACCACTACCAACCACTCCTGCCGAGTTACCTAGGGTGATTGCTGAGGCAATTGCTAAACATGATGCAGCTTGAGCTGACTCTAGTGGAGGTTCAGGAGGTATCGGTGGCCTGTGAGGAAGTGAAACAGATCATGAGTTTGAAAACTCTATTCATGGTTGTTCGTATGAAACCTTCATGGCATGCAAACCATGGAATTTTCGTGGTACGGAAGGTGCTGTAGGAATTGTCCGTTAGATTGAAAAGACCGAATCAGTTCTAGACATATGTGGTTGCTCTGAGGATCAAAAGGTGAAGTACTCCACTTGTATCTTTCAGGATGAATCCCTTACCTAGTGGAACCTACAAGTGCAAACCCTGGACAGAGATGTGGCATACAACCTTGCTTGGGCCGATCTCAAAACTCTGCTCATGGAAAAGTATTGCCCGAGGAGTGAGCTACAATAGCTAGAGGCAGAATTCCGGAACCTTGCCATGGTGGATGCCAATGTGTCCGAATATACCACTCATTTTCATGAACTCTCTCGATTAGTCCCTCACATGGTTACACCGGAATACAAGAGAGTCGAGCGGTATATCTGGTGTCTATCTCCAAAGATCCGTAGTATGGTCACTGCATTGGCACCCTCCACCATCTAGGCTGCGGTTACTCTAGCCTACAATTTGACCGACGACGCTGTTCACACGGGTTCGTTAAACCAAAAGGTTGCAGTTACTAGTGAGAGTTCGGGGAACAAGCACAAACGTTCTGACATCCGGAAAGGTAAGAACTCCTCTCACCAGCAACAAGATGCCGTGAAAGTCTTTGCTACCACAGCTGCTGAGGAGCCCAAACGCCAATACAACGGGCCCCATCCTCACTGCAGCAAATTCAACTACCATCACGTAGGCACCTGCGAAAGCATCTTGTGCAAGAACTATAACCGTCGTGGTCATTCAACCACTAACTGCAAGGCCAAGGCCACAAACATTCCTCCTGCCAAAAACGAGTGTTTCGAATGTGGTGCGACTCGACAATTTCAAACGGACTGTCCCCAGGCTAAGGATCAAGCACGTGGTAGAGCATTCGTGCTGGGAGCCAATGAAGCACGTGATGATCCTAACGTAGTTATGGATACGTTTCTCCTTAACAACCATTTTGCATCGTTACTATTTGACTCAGGCGTTGATTTTAGCTTTGTGTCCACCGACTTTAAGAAATCCCTTGGATTAGAATCTATTAAGATGGAAACACGTTACACCATAGAACTGGCCAATGGTAAATTAATCTCTTCTAAGGAATTTGTTAGGGACTGTGTTCTGGTACTTGACGACCATGATTTCCATATCGATTTACTGCCTATCCGATTGGGTAGTTTTGATGTCGTTATTGGCATGGATTGGTTATCCAAACATTGTGCAGAAATCGTCTGCCACGAGAAGTTGGTTTGAATCCCCATGTCAAATGGTGAAACCCTTTTTATCCGAGGAAACTAGGGTGTACCCACTCTTCGAGTCATATCTTGCATCAAGGCGCAGAAATGTTTAAGTAAAGGTTGTGTCGCATTTTTGGCACATGTCGTTAAACAGAAGGCTAAAGATCAGAAACTCGTGGACATACCAGTAGTGCGAGACTATTCCGAAGTCTTTCCCGAAGACTTTTTGGGACTTCCATCGCCACGACAAATCGAGTTTCGCAATGACCTTGTCCTAGGAGCTGCCTAGTAGCCCGCACTCCGTATCGTCTAGCACCATCCGAAATTCAGGAACTATCTAACCAACTTCAGGAGTTGTTGGATGAAGGTTTCATCCATCCGACCTTTTCTCCGTGGGGAGCGCCTATCCTGTTCGTGAAGAAGAAAGACGAGAGTTTTCGCATGTGCATTTACTACCGGGAATTGAACAAGCTGACTATCAAGAACAAGTATCCGTTGCCAAGTTGGTATGAATTTTGTGAAGATGCAGTTTTTTCAGTTAGTATAGCCTCTTTCGGAATATATATACGACAGCCATGCACCACCTGTGTCCGCGTTCCCGAAGGCACCCCTCTCTTTCAAGAGGATTCGCGGCATGTCAAGCCCTGAATCGATGATCTGTTTGACCAGCTGCAGGGTTCCAGCTACTACTCGAAGATCGATCTGCAATCGGGTTATCATCATTTGCGGATTCAGGAAGACGACATTCCGAAGACTGCATTCCGAACTTGTTATGGGCATTACGAATTCCTAGTTATGCCATTTGGGTTAACGAATGCACCTGCTATTTTTATGGACCTCATGAATTGAGTCTACATGCCCTATCTAGACATGTTTGTAATTGTCTTCATTGATGACATTTTGATCTACTTGCGAACTCAAAAGAGCACGGACATCATCTTCGATTGATTTTGGAGTTGCTCAAGAACGAGAAACTGTTTGCTAAATTCTCGAAATGTGAGTTCTGGATTCGAGAAGTCCATTTCCTCGGTCACATTTGAAAGGAAAAGGGTATACAAGTTGATCCCGCAAAGATTGAAGCAATCAAGGATTGGGTTGCGCCCAAGACACTAACTGAAGTGCGACAATTTCTGGGATTAGCAAGTTATTATCGATGATTCATCAAAAATTTCTCCAAGATTGCCCAGCCATTGACTATCTTAACACAGAAAGACAAGAAATTTGAATGGGGAATCAAGCAGGAGAATGCGTTCCAGGCCTTGAAGGACCGTTTGTGCAGCGCTCCGATTCTTTCTCTTCCTGAAGGTACCGATGATTTGGTGATTTATTGCGATGCCAAGGAATAAGGTCATTGCCTATGCATCCCGACAATTAAAAATTCATGGGAAGAATTACACCACTCATGACCTAGAGTTAGGTGCAATGATCTTTGCTCTCAAGATTTGGAGGCATTACCTTTATGGAACTAAGTGCACCATTTTCACTGATCATAAGAGCTTGCAACACATCTTCAATCAGAAGGAACTGAACATGTGGCAACGTAGATGGGTTGAATTGCTGAACGATTACGATTGTGAGATTAAATACCATCCGGGAAAGGCTAACGTTGTTCCTGACGCCTTGAGCTAGAAGGAACGAGTTAAGACCATGCGTGTTCGTGCATTAGGTTTGACCATCCATACTAATCTCACTACCCGTATCCGCTACGCTCAGCAGGAAGCTGTGAAAAGTGAGAATATGAAGAATGAGTCGTTATACAAAGGGCGAATGAAAATCTTTGGGGGTTTGAATGTACATTGAATACCAACACACACTCATTCGACCACTGAATATGGTTCGAATCAAACCCACTCATGTTCATTCGACCTAACGAAAGGTCGAATGAGGCATATGGAAAACTAATTTTTACCAATTTGTCCGATTCAATTCACATTTTGTCAATTTCAAACATTTAAACCTTCAAATTCTCAAAATTTCTGATGTTAATGATATAAAACTCAGATTGGCTTGTCAAACTTCAGAAAACGATCATCATCCAACATCGGTTATCGAAAATAACGCCGAAATGTAAAACTCTAAACATACTTATACCAAAATATGCATGCCTTTTCATTCATAAACAAATTCCAATAATTCATCACTTGCCACTATGGTCTTGATCTTGTTTTAATGTGCTGAAAATCAAGGAACAAGAATAACCTTTCCTAAGTCAACCTCTTACACCAATTAGTGACCTTCCAAAACCTTGACAAACATAACTCCACACATGACCATTCATTCCTCTTTTGCTTTGTTTGGTTTGAGCCGAGAACCAAGAAGCTTGCAATGTCACTATCTTACCTCAAGAGGGAATTGTACTATCTTGATTATTACTTCCAAACAAAGATCACCTTCCATCCTTGTGTAAAATCCACCTCTAATTGGCCTAGGAAGATGACAATCGAACAAGACAACAACCAAGTGCCAACTAACATTGTCAAAACATTTCACTAAATTAGTATTGTACCATCCAAGCTTCAATCCCATGAAGTCTTGACAACCCACGAATGCACCTATAAAAGGACCTTTTAAATCACTCAAACCCTCACACCAACACACCACAACAACCGGACCTTGACCCTCTAGCTTTATCATTCATACAAAGATCCCAAACCCACTTCTTTCGAAGCCCACGAGCCATCTAGCCATCGGCCCCAAGCAAAGAGGCTCGAGTAACCAATTATTCGGACAAGATCATTGCAATTGGCACCTACATTTGGTAAGACTACCAACATCCTTTCTTTTTCTTTCAATCGATTTCTTAACCTTTCACCCAAACCATGACCCATGTGTATGAAAGATAAGTCAGCCTATATCAATGCACTCGATCCATGAACCCACAATAAGAGATAATCGACCATAACTGCCTAGAATTTGATAACATAAAAGTAATGTTGCAAAAGATTAGTTTTGTTAATAAACTTTTATACATTATACTCGCGACCACCACACATCAAGAACCGATCAACATGAGAGATGAACACCTATGGCCGAGTGGTACATGGATGTATAGCCCTTGTGTTTTGACAAAATCTGGTTTTTGGAACTAAAAGTAATATACAAATACACCTTTACATAACTTTATTTTATACAAAATATACACGACTTTAACATGGTGTTATACACCCACATATTTATAAACCCACTACATTCACCCACGATTAAATGGAAGCCGAATTAATGGACACTAGCATCAGATTTAGATCAATGTGTTATGCTAAAGTTTCGGCCATTACTATAACATCTGTTAAAATGACCTTAACATGTGTTAATCATATCTTTAACATTATTTTATTAGAAAATCTTTTAAAACATTTATATTTCCGTGAATCAACCTTACATGTCAGACTGGGTGTTGGATCAGTATGCTCTTGATGGTTTACTTGCTAGTGAACACTTATGTGTTTAGCAAGTTCAATCAGATTTGCACAGCGGAATAAGTATGTAAAGTTACACTATTAACAGGAGTTATTACTCCCCCTGGATGTTTGCAAACAAAAGACAAGTTAATGAGAATCTATGTATTGAATGAGAATGACAATAAATACTCAAATAGATTCTCTATAAATAAAATGGAAATAACAATAATGAGCTTTGAAGGATTTCAGTTTCAATTAAAATCAATGTCTAAAACAGAGGGATGAACCCCTCTATTTATAGACTTACAAATGCATGAACCTTGATCAAAAAGCAAGTCTGCAACTAGTTGCATTCTAGATGTTTGAGGTTCTAGATGTTGAATTGTAAGCAGGTCTTATGTTGATAGATTTTTCAGTTCATAAATGGATTTAAAGGACTTGCTTGTAAGATCTCTTCTTGTCACCAATACTGAGTTGGAATCAGTAAAGGACCATCTGATGATCAGCACTTTAGATCTGTCAAAATCTGAAGTATAGGGAACCATGTTGGATCCCTGGGATGCTCCTGAGTGTTGGATGTTCTCTATTTCTGTGACTCTCAGCTGGGATTCACTTCTGTCTTCTGTTTTCACCACATCAGGTAATTTAAAAGTAGGTAAATGATGTTCAGTAACTACCATTGTGTGCAGTTTGTCAGTTATAGTCTTCTGGATTTGATAAGCAAATGTTGAAGGATCCCTAAAATGTGTTATCAGAGGCTTTTCTTCAATATCAAAATCTCCTTGTACAACTGTGTTGCCTTCTAGCAACACCATCTTGAAATCAGTCTTTATATTGTCCTCTGGCTTTCTTTTGGTAGTTGGTCTTTGTTTGACACCGGAAATTCTAACTACTGAAGTTGATACTTTAGAAGTTTTGTACTTCTCTGGATTTGCAGCCTTCTCAGCCTTGTATCTTTTGTATGTGTCCAGTAGTTTGTCTTCTCTCCACTTTGACACTGAGGCTTTTGAACCATAGTCATTAGCTACCAGTTCTTCAATTATCTCTGCTCTCTTAGCTTTTCTATCCTTCTTTGTTGCAGTCTTGTCAGCAACAAGTTGAGCTCTTCTTGTTAGCTCATCCATTAAGAGCCCTTTGAGTGAATACGCTTTTGTTTTGCTGTTCTTTGTTATAAAAGACACCAGTTGTTGTCTTTTGTCTTCTTCAGCAACTCTTTCTGTTTCAGCTTGTCTATTTAACTCTGCTTCATAATCTTGAAGCTTTTCATTTTAGCTTAAGTCTTCCCTTGCTTCCAGGTTGTTCCAGATCTCTTCTTCCTTAGCCTTTCTTTGGGCTGCAAGTAAGCTATTCTCTAGTAATTCTTCGGACATTGAAATTAGAGAAGGGCTTAGTACAGTCATTTGAGTTGTTGTAGGCCTTGGAATAGGAGTTGGTTGTTTTTCAGTTGGTTTGGAAGGCTCTTCAGTTGTTTGTAAGATGGAAGTGTTAACTGCTGAAGTGTTGATAGAAGTATCAACTACTGAAGGATTGTCTTCAGTACTTTCAGAGTCTTCAGCAGTTTCTTCATTATGGCCTTGGGAAGTTTCAGCTTCAACTTCAGTTCTAGAAACATGCCTTTGTTGATTTTCTTTTTGTTTCTTGGCTTTTTCTAGCAGTTGTTGTTGTTGTAGAACCACTCTTGTTGATGCACTTTCTGTGGACGTTACTGTCGAATAGACTAGGGTTGAGTCTTAGTAGTGTGTTACATGAGATTGTGGTGATCCATAAGGGCATTTTATGGATCTGACGCATTTGTAATATATAGGACAAAATACTGAACCAGGTTCGACCTAATCATACTGGGCGAATGTGGAAGTTTTCCACATTCGACCATATCAACTGGGCGAATGTGGAAATACTCCACATTCGACCAGTCTAAACGGGCGAATGTGGAAATACTCCACATTCGACCATCATAAAAGGGCGAACGTGGAACTGGTGTTTTGGACTATAAATAGCAATCTCATGTGTTATTGTTCATTTGGTGATTTGAGTTTGTATTTTGAATGCTCTCAAGGGGGAGGTCATGCCCGACCTCCCCCGGCCACGAGATAGACGTTTATCCTACTGATGACAGTGTCTGTAACCGTTTCTGTAGTAATACGAATCTGTGATGACGTGGTTATCGTGTATTTCTGTCTCGTCTCGAATTCCCCGTCTGAAACCGAGTTGTTTATGCGTATTCGATCCACGAGTTCGGTCCGTAACCGGATTCTCAACTCTTGCCTTTATCCTGGCTTCCAGTGACTCCTTTGGTTCCTTAATCTTCTTCCCCTTTTTGGCTTCATCCACTTCTGGAAGCCTTCCAGGTTGAGAAGTTCTACCAGTGAGTTCAGCAAGCTATCTTGAGTTGTTGTCAATCTTGTTGGACAGCTCACCAAGTTTCTTGTTAATCACCTCAAATTGAGTTGTCATTTTGAACTCCCAAGCAGTTTTGAAAGATTTGAGGTGATTGGCAATGAGGGTGTTCATCATCTGGTATAGGCACCATCTGGGCTGCAGAGTTGGTTCAGATCTATGCTTGATGACCCAGGGAATTGGGTAGGCATTGTTAGTGAGGGGTGTTTTTTTGGTGATCTTCAGGATGTACTGAAGATGCCACTTTAGGGGAATCAGGGATCAAGTGGACTATAACCTGATCTGTTGTGACCAGCTCTTTTAGTGCAAGACCTTCACTAACAGCCGTCAATTCATGTTTAGTGGAGTGTGAATCATCATCCAAATGAATGGAATCACCTGAATCCCTGATAATATCCTCAATGAGGACAGTATCAGTTATATCATCTGCTGGGCCCAACCCAGTTGTCTTATGTGCCTCTTGTTCTTGGTTCAGAGGATTTCCTACCTCAGGCATAAAGCCTTCATCAGTAGTTGCCACAAATGAGGTCTTAGCTATGTTACTTCTATCCTCATATCCACCACTAGGTGGTAAATGAGTAATGGCAGCCTCAAATGTACCTAAGGTCTCTAAGTTTGGGCTTAGAAACCCTGGTTCATCCCCATCTCTTGGGTTAGGGCTATGGATATCCACATTCATGTCAAAGTCTTATGTATGTCCCCTGTTTGATGTGGTTGTTGGGGACTGACATGTTCTAATGGGATAGTCTCTTTTAGCCCAGAGAGAAGTTTGGCAATTTCTATGGTTTCAGGTTTAGAAGTTTGAGGTAAAGGTTCAGCAGTTTGGGGTAAAGGTTCAGTAGTTTCAAAAGAAGGGTCAGTTGGTATGGTTTTCTTGAATTTCTTTCGTTTGAAAAGAATGGTAATTGGGGTTCTTATGGGGGTTTGAGATGGATGAGACTGAGAGGATGTTTCAGTCACATCTTTTACAAGTGCAGATTGCACATCAGCAGTTTCAGGCATCTCAACTTCCGGAACTGCCTTTCTTTTAAGGCTGGTGGGTTTTGGTTTTTGTTGTTTTGTTTTCTTGGCCTTTTTGGGTAAGGGTTTGGAAGATGAGGGTTCCATGGGGACTATTTCTTGTTCCCCTTGGTCATCTTCTGGCCAGGCAGCCGGTTTATTATGCCTAGAGTATGCTTGTGAGGTTAATGGGTTTAAAATAGTTGGTTTACCCACAAGCACCTCTTCTCCTTGTTCTTTAATTATGCATTACATAATGAACCTTGGATACAATAAAAACTTCTTTTTAGAATTTTGGTGATGCAACACCAACTCATTAAAGAAAAGTGCTGATGCCCTGAATTTTGTTTCATTCACAATGGAATAAAAGTAGGTTGAAAAGTAGAGGGCATCTGATCATAAGATCCAGTTTTTGGACTCAAACACATGATGATGTAATGAATCAAAAGTTTGTACTTAGGTTCAAAAAATTTCTTAAAAATAGTAGCATGTGAGAGAGTACCTTGGTAACCACACTCTGTCATGGTCAAATGAATTTCAGAGTTTGGAAATTGATCTGGGGCATCCACATCATCTAGACCCAGTCTAATCCCCAAAGTTGCTGGTGTGATTGCCATTGCTCTCCCTTGGATGGTTGATTTAAGGGAGATCACTTGATCATTCACTGTCACCGTCTCCGCGTTTGCCCAGAACTCATTTAGAGTTTCAGTATGGATTGGAGGATCAATGGTGAGGGAAGTGAAGTATTGGGATTTGACGACTAAATCAATGATTTCGTCGTATTGGGACCAGGCTTCATGTTTCTCAAAGTAGCCTCTTTGGTTGTGTCCCTGTTTTAGTGTAAGAACCATGTGGTTTGTTTGTGTGTGGATCGAACAGTGTTTTTGTTTGCAGGTTAAGGGTTTGAGAGTGTTTTTTGAGAGAGGAGGGAATTTTACTTTTTGAAAGGATAAGTGTTGGAAAAGGTGTTTATCATAAGTTTATAACCGCCTTAGGTCAAACTTCTGAAGTGGGAAATGTCTAATTTACCCTTAATGACAAAACTGCTGATGAAGAACAACTATCATCAGTAGTTCCCATTTTTCTCTTCAGTAACAACTAATGATAATGTTTATAAACACTTTATTCATAACTTCTGAAGTTTATTATATCAGAAGTTAATCATTTTTCAGAAAATATTCCCATACTGATGTTTTGCACATCAGTAGTTTCTCTCTTTTTGTTGTTCAGAAGTTTTTAGAATAAAACAGATGTAAGTGAAAAATAAAATATATGCAGAAAAGTAAAGGAAACACTTACAAATTTAGCATCCCAAGCATGGATACTAACTTCTGAAATGTTGATGTGTCAAGGGATTTAGTCAATATGTCAGCTATTTGATTTGCTGTGGTCACATGCTTCACTTCAATCTTGCCTTTTTCATAGCAATCCCTAATGAAATGATACCTGATTTCAATATGCTTAGTTTTTGAGAACTGAACAGGATTTTGAATGATGCTAATGGCAGATTTACTGTCTACAAGAAATGGTGTCTTGGTCTCTTTGATTCCATAATCTGTGATGTATAACTTGTAGCTGCAATGTATTCAGCTTCATCAATTGAAGTTGCAACAGATGTTTGCTTCTTTGATTGCCAAGACTGTAGACAGTTTCCCAAGAATTGACAACCACCAGATGTTGATTTTCTTGACATTTTGCACCCTGCATAGTCACTATCTGAAAAAGCTGATAACTTGGTATTGCTCGAAGCAGGATACCAAAATCCAAGTGTAGGAGTTCCTTTCAGATATCTGAAGATTCTTTTGACTACCATTAGGTTTGATTCCCTTGGAGCTGATTGATATCTAGCACAGACACATGTTGAAAACATAATATCTGGTCTTGAAGCAGTTAGATATAAAAGGGAACCTATCATACATCTATTCATGGTTTGATCAACCTGTTCTCCTTGATCATCTGGTTCAACTTGTGTGGAAGGTGTCATGGGAGTGGAACATGATTTACAGTCTTGTAAAGAAAATTTGTTCAATAATTCTTTAACATATTTAGATTGATGTATAAAAGTTCCATTTGTTTGTTGTTTAATCTGCATTCCTAAAAAGTACTACAGTTCTCCCATTGTACTCATTTTAAATTTTGATTGCATGAGGTTCTTAAATTCATCACACAGTTTTGTGTTTGTTGAACCAAATATGATATCATCAACATAAATTTGAACAAGTAAGACATCATTTCCAACATTTTTAATGAAAAGAGTTTTATCAATGGAGCCTCTTGTAAAGTTATTTTTGAGCAAAAAGTTGGAAAGTGTTTCATACCAGGCTCTTGGAGCCTGTTTTAGCCCATAAAGAGCTTTGTCAAGCTTGTACACCCACTCAGGATGAGAAGGATCCTCAAACCCAGGTGGCTGACAAACATACACTTCCTCCTTGATTTTTCCATACAAAAATGCACTTTTAACATCCATTTGAAAAACCTTAATTTTGTTGGAAATGGCATAACCCAGAAATAACCTGATGGCTTCAAGTCTTGCAACTGGAGCAAAGGTTTCATCATAATCAATTCCTTTTTCTTGAGAATAATCTTGTACCACCAGTCTTGCCTTGTTCTTAATAATCATATCAGCCTCCTCTTGTTTGTTCCTGAAAACCCATCTTGTGCCAATTGGTAGCTTGTTTGGTGGTAAGGGACAGATTTCCCAAACCTGTTGCTTCTTGAATTGGAGCAACTCATCTTGCATAGCTTGCACCCAATTGTTGTCTTTTAGGGCTTCTTGGTACTTCTTAGGTTCCAACTGAGAAATGAATGCTGAGAAGAAGCAAAAGTTGGAAAGCTGGTTTCTTGTGAGAACACCTGATGCAATATCACCCATGATTTGTTCCAATGGATGATTTTTGTGTTCAATCAGTTGTTGTAAACCACTGAAAGGTGTAGGTGGCTCTTGTACTTCATCAAACAACCCACTGAGGTTTATAATGTCTGGTTCAGCTGTTTGAACATCTTCAGTAGTTGTAGGAGCTGAATCAGATGTTTGAGTTTGTACATCAACAGTTGTTGAATCAGGAGTTTGTGAAACTTCTGATGGTTTGAAAGTTGACTTAATGACTGTATTAGGAGTCCATGGTGTTGGATCCTCATCATCAAACCTCTGATCACCATAATAAGTAGGTTTAGATGAAGTGACAGTCTTTTAGGTCCGAAATGGAAGTTGTCAAGGTTAAAGAGTTCAGCAGGATGTGCTGGAATAAGAGTGTGTTTTGACTCATTGAACTTGACATTCAGTGTTTCTTCTACTATCTTGGTTGTCGAGTTAAAAACCTTGTAGGATTTTCTAGTGGAAGAATAACCAAGAAAATAACCTGAATCAACTTTAGCAGCAAACTTTGAAATAGAGTCTTTAATGTTTAGAATGAAACATTGACATCCAAAAGCCTTGAATAAGGAGATAAGGGGCTTCATACCATGAAGAACTTCATAGGCAGTTTTGGAGTGTCTCTTGTTGACAAGGACTCTATTTTGAACATAACATGCGGTGTTGACTTCTTCAGCCCAAAAATACAATGGTAGGCCTGAATCAACTAACATAGTTCTTGCTGCTCAAATTAATGTTCTGTTCTTCCTTTCTACCATGCCATTTTGTTCAGGAGTTCTGGGAACACTGAATTGTCTAATAATCCCTTTAGACAAACACAATTCATCTAGAGTTTTGTTCCTAAACTCTGTCCCATTATCACTTCTAATGGTTTTGACAGATAGAGAATATTGTTTCTCTACTTGTAGAATGAAGAACTTGATGATTTCGGCTGCCTCATCCTTGGAAAATAAGAAGAATACCCATGTGAATCTTGAATAATCATCAATGATGACCAAGCAGTACTTCTTCTTACCAAGGCTCATGATTTTTACTGGCCCAAATTAGTCCATATGGAGTAGTTGAAGACATGCAGTTGTTTTTGATTCTTCAATAGACTTATAGGAGGACTTATGTTGCTTTTCCTTTAAACAGGATACACAGTTTTCTTGACACTGGTATACTTTCAAGGGTAGACCTCTGACCAAGCCCATTTTTGTGACTTTATTTATGGTTTTAAAGTTAACATGGCCAAGTCTCCTGTGCCAGAGATCAGTCTTTGAAGTTGATGCCCTTGAGAAGAAACAGACAGTGTTGTTCAGTACTTTGTCCTTTTCAATGTCCACTGCATAGACATTGCCACATCTTTTGGCTATCAACAAAGTATGATCTTCAATGATCTTCTCTATCAACTTCTGGCCTTCTAGTGATATGATCTTGCATGCTGTCTTTGTGAAAAAGGAAGAATATCCTTTATCACACATTTGTGACACACTCAGCAAGTTGTACTCAAGGTTTTCGATCAGATTGACCTTATCAAACTGTATTTTGCCAGAAGAGACATTGCCATGTCCTAGCACATATCCATTGGCATTGTTCCCAAAGGATACAGATCCTTCTTTTTGACTGATAAAGTTGTTTATCAGGTATCTGCATCTTGTCATGTGCATTGAGCCTCCACTGTCAACATACCAAATGCTATTTAAGCCTCTGGAGACCCTCTGCACAAAGTAGCAAATTAGTTAGATTTGGGAACCCAAGCCAGTTTGGCTTTGGGTTTGCTCTTGAGAACATTAACAGTTTGTTTTTGACCAGTTTGAGGAATCCTTTTGAGGACCGCCATCAACCTTGGTCATCAGTAGTTGTACCATATACATGAGATTTTTAATCTCAGCAGTTTGTGAAACTGCTGATGATGTAGGTCTAACTACTGAAAGAGAATTTTGAGAAAAAGACTGTTGTTGAGATTTCATCTTTTTCTGAGAAAATGTGTTGACTGGTTGTTTCTTGGGAGAAAAAGTTTCTTCAAAATCAATTTTGAGTTATTTCCCACAACCAGTTGTGAAATTTTCTTGTTATACTGAATTCCTTTTCTGTATCTACAAAATTCTGTCTTGTGGTTAAACAAACCACATAATTCACATTCTTTTGCCTTTTCTTTTTTATTCAAACACAAATTTCTGACTGTTTTGATTTGCTTTAGGTCATTAGTAGTTTTCAGGTTCTTAACTCCTGATGTAGATGAAACTACTGATGGCTTAAAGTCAGATTTTATCAGTACTTCTGAAGGACTTTCTTTTAAAGTTTTTAAAAAGTTTTCATGAAAAGATGTGCATTCTTTCTCTTCAGAATTTTCATCTGAAACAATTTTTCTCCCATATTCAGTAGTTTTGGGGGAAAAATAAGTTGGTGTTTCAGTGTGATTGTACCCTATGCCAAACCTAACATTTGATGCACTTTGTTTGTTAAGCAGCAGTTGGTACATTCCACCCATTTTTCACAATCAACCTTGGTGTCGGCAAGCTCTTTTCTGACATTTCCTAGGTCTTCTGTCATGATTATAAGTTGTGCTTGGGTTTCAATAGCATTGTTAGTCAATTTAGAATTTTCTTTTGCCTTTGCAGCTAGTTTTCTTTCTAAATCACATTTCATCTGAGTAAATTTTCTCTTAGAGTCATTTGCTTTGCCTTGTAAATGCACATTGGTCTCTCTTATGAGAGCAAAAGATTCTTTACATGAGTTTGAACAAAGTTTTGTTAAAGATTCTTTTGATACCTGAGACAGGGCAGATTTTGAGGTGTAGCCCTCAAATGCCATCAAGGCAAAATTCTTTCTGCCATTGTCAGGTTCTCCCCAGTTGATGTCAAACATTTTGTTGTCTGCCTCAGGATTACACTCTGTGGTGTCAAAAGGAAGACTGCTCCAGTCAACATACCCTGAAGTGAACAGACTTTGTTGTGAGGGTTGTTGAGTTTGTGGAGGTTGTTGAGCAGCTGGAATGGAAGGGATTGATTGTTGGCTCTGCATCTGTTGAGCATGCATCTATACATATTGTACTTGTGGCACATATTGGATTTGTGGAGCTTGTGCCTGTACAAAATGCGCACTTCCCTGTGTTCCATTATTCTTATTATAACTAGGCTTAAACTGATTTCCAGACTGAGATTGGTTATAGCTAGAGCTTCTACACTCTCTAGCAAAGTGCCCCAACTTCTGACACTTTTTACATTTAAGCTTAGATTTATCAAAACCAATTTTTGTAAAACTGTTTAGTCCTGGAAATTTCCTTCCTAACCTTTTATAAAATTTGTTTGTTTTAATACTTAACATGGCCAGTTGGTGTAAGATGTCCATTTCTTCTAAGTCATCACTGCTGAAATTTTTTAAATCATCCATGATAAAATTCATGTTATCAGCAGTTTGACTATATTCATCATTGTCATAACCTGGGAATGATCTTTCTGATGAGATCCCAGCAGTTATGTCAATGTGGTCAAAGGATCCAAAACTATTTGAACAAGTAGGTGAGTCTTGTTCCAATAGTGTTGTACTACCTGGTAAATAGTCATCAACAGTTTTACCAGAACTTTGCAATTTCTTCTTTTGATCGATTTCTCTTTCAAAAGTTAGCAATCTCCCATGTAATTTTGTAAGAGTGAGGGAGCTAAAGTCTGGTGAAGATCTGAGGACTATAGAATCTGTTTCCCATTTTTCAGGTAAAGACCTTAAAAATCTATGAAGCATAGAAACAGTTGTATAGGTCTGACCATTTAATTTTTAGCTCAGATATTAATGAGGAGAATCTTTCAAATTGTTGAGTTCAAGTTTCCCCATTTATGTGAGCAAATGTTTCATATTGTTGAGCCAGGATTTCTCTAGTGTTGGCAATCACCTCTTCAGTTCCTCCAAACTGTTCTTTTAGGCAGTCGCAAAGCTCTTTGGCACTATCACAATGTAATAGTCTAGAGTAGATTTCATTTGGGAGTGCCATTGCCAACATAGAGAAAGCTTTAGCATCAAGCTCAAGTTATAGGAAATCATCATCAGTGTAGTCTTTTGGGTCTTTTGGTATTTCAACTTTAGTTTCAAAATTAATGTTTACTGGTTTGTGAGGACCATATATCACAGATATCCAGCAACCGTTGTTGGTCTGAGATAAAGTATGTGCTATTCTCACAGATTTTCCAGCAACCGGTGTTGGTCTGAGATTTCAGCAACCTTGTGTTATGACAAAATCTAGTTTTTGGAACTAAAATTAATATACAAATACACCTTGACATAACTTTATTTTAAACAAAATATACACGACTTTAACATGGTGTTATACACCCACATGTTTATAAACCCACTACATTCACCCACGATTAAATGGAAGTCGAATTAATGGACACTAGCATCGGATTTAGATCAATGTGTTAGGTTAAAGTTTCGGCCATTACTATAACATCTGTTAAAATGACCTTAGCATGTGTTAATCATATCTTTAACATTATTTTATTAGAAAATCTTTTAAAACATTTATATTTCCATGAATCAACCTTACATGTTAGACTGGGTGTTAGATCAGTATGCTCTTGATGGTTTACTTGCTTGTGAACACTTATGTGTTTAGCAAGTTCAATCAGATTTGCACAGCGGAATAAGTATGTAAAGTTACACTATTAACAGGAGTTATTACTCCCCCTAGATGTTTGCAAACTAAAGACAAGTTAATGAGAATCTAAGAATTGAATGAGAATGACAATAAATACTCAAACAGATTCTCAGTAAATGAAATGGAAATAACAATAATGAGCTTTGAAGGATTTCAGTTTCAATTAAAATCAATGTCTAAAACAGAGGGATGAACCAATCTATTTATAGACTTACAAATGCATGAACCTTGATCAAAAAGCAAGTCTGCAACAAGTTGCATTCCTGGAACTTGTACAAAAAGATAAAGTAATAATAAACAATTAAACTACTGAAACATAAGGGCGGTGGAAAGATTCTATTACAAGTGTGTTGATGAATGACAAACTACTGATGAGTAGTTTGTCTTCGGTAGTTCTTCAGTGGACTTGTCTGGTTTGACTTCAGAACTTCTGATCTATCTTCTTCAGTACTTGTTGAATCCTTCTTCAGTAGTTTTGTCTTCTTTCTTCAGTAGTTCTATACTTAGAATAATTTGCAGAAGTATGAATTAGACTAAGGTTTGCAAAAGTGGTTTCCTCAATCCTTTCTGTCCTAACACTAGGGATTGTTCTATAACCCAAGATGGCACTAGGGGTTGGTTTAGTTAATAATGGATACGTTTTTACAATAAAACGCCCAGAATTCACGAAGCCGCACACTTCACAAAGTACACATAAAATACGTAGTAATTGTCACACATGTACAACGGCCCACATATACATGGTACAAGGGTCCACAAGTCGGGTGAAAAATTTGTATGGTAAATAAAAAAAGTACACAAAACTTAAGATGTCCTTATCATTTTAGGGCACTCTTTTTCAGGATTATAGTTATTCCAGCTTCTGTTTTGGTAGATCACTTACTCAGACACCAGGTGAGTGTCACGGCACCTTTTACTGTTTTCATATTTTTGGGGGAAACATGAAAACTATACAAGTTACTTAGAGTGAATTCTAGCATGATTACAATTGTAAACATGAGATAATTGGTTCATGAGATCTCAATAGTCCTCGTACAAGAATTACACCACTCATGACCTAGAGTTAGGTGCAGTGATCTTTGCTCTCAAGATTTGGAGGCACTACCTTTATGGAACTAAGTGCACCATTTTCACTGATCATAAGAGCTTGCAACACATCTTCAATCAGAAGGAACTGAACATGTGGCAACGTAGATGGGTTGAATTGCTGAACGATTACGATTGTGAGATTAAGTACCATCCGGGAAAGGCTAACGTTGTGCCTGACGCCTTGAGCCAGAAGGAACGAGGTAAGACCATGCGTGTACGTGCATTAGGTTTGACCATCCATACAAATCTCTCTACACGTATCCGCGACGCTCAGCAGGAAGCTGTGAAAAGTGAGAATCTGAAGAATGAGTCGTTATATAAAGGGCGAATGAAAATCTTTGGGGGTTTGAATGTACATTGAATACCAACCCACACTCATTCGACCACTGAATATGGTTCGAATCAAACCCACTCATGTTCATTCGACCTAATGAAAGGTCGAATGAGGCATATGGAAAACTGATTTTTACCAATTTGTCCGATTCAATTCACATTTTGTCAATTTCAAACATTTATACCTTCAAATTCTCAAAATTTCTGATGTTAATGATATAAAACTCAGATTGGCTTGTCAAACTTCAGAAAACTATCATCATCCAACATCGGTTATCGAAAATAACGCCGAAATGTAAAACTCTAAACATACTTATACCAAAATAGGCATGCCTTTTCATTCATAAACAAATTCCAAGAATTGATCACTTGCCACTATGGTCTTGATCTTGTTTTAATGTGCCGAAAATCAAGGAACAAGAATAACCTTTCCTAAGTCAACCTCTTACACCAATTAGTGACCTTCCAAAACCTTGACAAACATAACTCCACACATGACCATCCATCCCTCTTTTGCTTTGTTTGGTTTGAGCCAAGAACCAAGAAGCTTTCTATGTCACTATCTTACCTCAAGGAATTGTACTATCTTGATTATTACTTCCAAACAAAGATCACCTTCCATCCTTGTGTAAAATCCACCTCTAATTGGCCTAGGAAGATGACAATCGAACAAGACAACAACCAAGTGCCAACTAACATTGTCAAAACATTTCACTAAATTAGTATTGTACCATCCAAGCTTCAATCCCATGAAGTCTTGACAACCCACGAATGCACCTATAAGGACCTTTTAAATCACTCAAACCCTCACACCAACACACCACAACAACCGGACCTTGACCCTCTACCTTTATCATTCATACAAAGATCCCAAACCCACTTCTTTCGAAGCCCACGAGCCATCTAGCCATCGGCCCCAAGCAAAGAGGCTCGAGTCACCAAGGATTCGGGCAGGATCATTGCAATTGGCACCTACATTTGGTAAGACTACCAACATCCTTTCTTTTTCTTTCAATCGATTTCTTAACCTTTCACCCGAACCATGACCCATGTGTATGAAAGATAAGTCAGCCTATATCAATGCGCTCGATCCATGAACCCACAATAAGAGATAATCGACCATAACTAGCTAGAATTCAATAACATAAAAGTAATGTTGCAAAAGATTAGTTTTGTTAATAAACATTTATAGATTATACTCGCGACCACCACACATCAAGAACCAATCAACATGAGAGATGAACACCTATGGCCGAGTGGTACATGGATGTATAGCCCTTGTGTTTTGACAAAATCTGGTTTTTGGAACTAAAAGTAATATACAAATACACCTTTACATAACTTTATTTTATACAAAATATACACGACTTTAACATGGTGTTATACACCCACATGTTTATAAACCCACTAGATTCACCCACGATTAAATGGAAGTCGAATTAATGGACACTAGCATCGGATTTAGATCAATGTGTTATGTTAAAGTTCCGGCCATTACTATAACATCTGTTAAAATGACCTTAATATGTGTTAATCATATCTATAACATTATTTTATTAGAAAATCTTTTAAAACATTTATATTTCCGTGAATCAACCTTACATGTTAGACAGGGTGTTAGATCAGTATGCTCTTGATGGTTTACTTGCTTGTGAACACTTATGTGTTTAGCAAGTTCAATCAGATTTGCACAGCGGAATAAGTATGTAAAGTTACACTATCAACAGGAGTTATTACTCCCCCTGGATGTTTTCAAACTAAAGACAAGTTAATGAGAATCTAAGAATTGAATGAGAATGACAATAAATACTCAAACAGATTCTCAGTAAATGAAATGGAAATAACAATAATGAGCTTTGAAGGATTTCAGTTTCAATTAAAATCAATGTCTAAAACAGAGGGATGAACCCATCTATATATAGACTTACAAATGCATGAACCTTGATCAAAAAGCAAGTCTGCAACAAGTTGCATTCTTGGAACTTGTACAAAAAGATAAAGTAATAATAAACAATTAAACTACTGAAACATAAGGGCGGTGGAAAGATTCTATTACAAGTGCTGATGAATGACAAACTACTGATGAGTAGTTTGTCTTCAGTAGTTCTTCAGTGGACTTGTCTGGTTTGACTTCAGAACTGCTGATCTATCTTCTTTAGTACTTGTTGAATCCTTCTTCAGTAGTTTTGTCTTCATTCCTTAGTAGTTCTATACTTAGAATAATTTGCAGAAGTATGAATTAGACTAAGGTTTGCAAAAGTGGTTTCCTCAATCCTTTCTGTCCTAACACTAGGGATTGTTCTATAACCCAAGATGGCACTAGGGGTTCGTTTAGTTAATAATGGATACGTTTTTACAATAAAACGCCCAGAATTCACGAAGCCGTACACTTCACAAAGTACACATAAAATACGTAGTAATTGTCACACATGTACAATGCCCCACGTATACATGGTACAAGGGTCCACAAGTCGGGTAAAAAATTTGTATGGTAAATAGCAAAGTACACAAAACTTAAGATGTCCTTATCATTTTAGGTCACTCTTTTTCAGGATTATAGTTATTCCAGCTTCTGTTTTGGTAGATCACTTACTCAGACACCAGGTGAGTTTCACGGCACCTTTTTACTGTTTTCATATTTTTGGGGGAAACATGCAAACTATACAAGTTACTTAGAGTGAATTCTAGCATGACTACAATTGTAAACATGAGACAATTGGTTCATTAGATCTCAATAGTCCTCATACATATATTACACTATAACCATTAGCTAAACAGTTAGCCACGGAACACTTAAATAGATCTATTGGGATAACACCCCCACTCTTGGTTAGTCGCGTTTACCTACCACATGCAAAAGAGTGCTAGTATTCTACCATATTTACGTTGTCTTTATTGTACAATGCGCGAGGCACTACACATTAGAGGTTTGGTTATGGGCTCATGGTTGGTACATAAATCTTGCCCTAGCTAGGTAATGATTGGTCAAACATGGATTCACTAATTATGTGTGGGCTTTCGTGAACTTTTCAACACGAATAATTTGCAACAATTCTCAACAATTTACGAGAATCATCAACGAATTTCCACGAACAACTTAGAGTAATTCAATAAAACTTGTGATGTCACCAACTTTATGTTGACATATCTTTCATGCATATTTTTCAGGTAATAAATTTTCATGAATGGAACTTGGGATTCAAGCATGCATTACACGACACTACTTTTGCGAGGATTTTTATTTGTACTACCAAGTATTATGAAGCTTGGATGTATAATCTTTAGATTTCAAAAATAATGAATTTCTTGAATTGTAACTTTTGACAAATCTAAAATCAAAGTTTATGTTTTATTTAGTTCTTTCCTTGAATCTTATGCTTGAAAATCTTTCGAGTTACATCCCATGTTTCCGCCTTGGTGGGGTGTGACATAAGCATACCCATATCTATTGTAATCATCAGTAAATGTAATGAAGTATCTATCTCTACTCCTACCCATTGTTCTAAAAGGTCCACACACAGCAGTATGTACAATTCTTAAAGATTCTTAGCTCTTTCTACGACAATAGTAAATGGAGCCTTGGTTAACTTGCCATTTAAACAACACTCACATTTATCAAAGTCATCCTTATTGATAGATTCTTAAATTCCTTCAGCTTGTAGAGTTTCTTAAGTCGATCTTTGTTTATATGGCCAAGTCTAGAATGCCATATGTATGTATCATTAAAGGTAGGCTTACTACGTTTACTTGATATGTGGTAAAATAGATCATAATTCTGGAGCTCTACTTTAAAGATTCCATTTTAAGGAATTGCTTCAAAATTAAACAACCCATGAAAAGATGCACGAATAATATCGTCATAAAATTCATTATCAAATCCTTGTTGTATTAAAGCATAAACTAGAATAATATTCTTACTCAAATTAGGAATAATATCATCATAAAATTCATAATCAAATCCTTGTTCTACAAAACAACATGAGAATACTACTAACCCTTTTTTTTCATTCAATGTATCAGTCATTAAGGTGTTGATTGTTTTTTATGAGGCAAAAGGTCTGCAGTTTGCAGACCATATCTGCAGACATCTACAGGAGAAGAGGTGGACCAAAGGTTTGCAGTCTGCAAAAGGAAGACTGTTTGTTTTTTAACGTTTGCAGTGTAATCCGAATTCATAGCCATAATCCACCACAAATATCCACATCAATCACCCACATGACACAAACCATAATCCCTATGCTCCTCCTCTCTCTTTCTCTCTCTCTCTCTCTCTATATATATATATAGGGGAAGGTTCAATTGAGAACTCATAGTTAGGGAGAGAACTCGAGAACTCCTACTTAAATTAAAAAAAAAATCATAACTCAAAATTTAAGTCAAAAACCAAAAATCTGGTTCAGAGCTTTTCTTTCCCACGTCATCCCGGTTCAGAAAAAAATTAAAAAAATAAAAAAAATAAAAAAAAATAAAAAATAGGCGACTTCTAATGCACCTGTGTAGTAAATGTTCGGTTAGCTTTAGGGTTTAGTTTTTGGGTTTAGTTTAGCGTTTAGGGTTAGTTTTTTTTAGTTTAGTTTGTAAGGTTTAGGTTTTTTGGGGTGGGGTGGGGGTGGGTAGGGTGGGTTTAGGTTTTTGGTTAGGGGGTTAGGTTTTTTGGTGGGGGTTAGGTTTTTGGTTGTGACGGGTGGGGCTTAGGTTTTTGGTAGGCGGTGGGTGGGGTGGGTTTAGGTTTTTGGGTGGGGGGTGGATGGGTGGTTTAGGTTTTTGGGTAAGCGATTTAGGTTTTTTAGTGAGGGTGGGGGTGGGTGGGGTGGAATTAGGTTTTTGGGTGGGGGTAAGTTGGGGGGTAGGTGGTTTAGGCTTTTGGGTTATACTACACATGTGCAGTAGCGTTTTTTAGGTGTGTTTTTTTTATTTTTTTATTTTTTTTATTTTTTTCCGAACAGGTATGACGTGGGAAAGAGTAGCTCCGAACTAGTTTTCTATTTTTTTACTTAAATTTTGAGTTATGATTTTTTATTATATTTTTTTGTATTTAATTAGGAGTTCTCAAGTTCTCTCAATAAAATGAGTTCTCTATTGAACCATCCCCTATATATATATATATAAGCTTGAGAAAGCAAACAGAGAAGGCATGTGTCACACCCCAACCCGGCTAGGGCTGATGTGTCACTATTACAGATATCAAATTCAAAAACCATTCCAAAAGTTTAAAACAAAGCAATCCTAATTACATTTTTTTTAACATTACGAATATTAAAAATTAAACTGGAACTTCAACTTCTTTTAACGCTCTTCATTGATTCCCCAATATCCCATATTACCTGCGAAACAAATATGACAACACAACAAAAGAAAATACGGCTGAGCCAAAAATTGCCCAGTAACGGAGGAATCAACAGTACAGGTAAATTCAACGTAGCGGAAAAGCAAGACATAAAAGAACTGAGACCGAAGTGAACATACAAAAGGGAATATGAAAACCAAACGAACTCTATTTCGAACTCGAAACCAAACTTATATCGAAACAATTGATGAACATAACCCGACGCAAAATCTGATACTTGACCAGAACATAATCAAACACATACAGAATCATATAAGAATAATATAAGAAACTTATCAGAACAGATACATACATCAAACTACGTGACTATTCTTATAAATAAAGTAAGTCACGTCAAACGGAAGCACCCATGAGCCTAAACAAACTTACAAACTGATACATAGCTAGCTAGTCCATGCACCTATGAGATGGTGAGCGTGGCGTACACCCATTATTCCAATCTCCACAAAACAGAAACATATGTCATAAGTCAGAAACCGATCTAGGATATATCCATACGCCTCTAAGGGACCATGTCAGAGACACCGTGATTTTAATTACGCACTGTCACGGAAAGTGCTTATGTCGCTGACGCCCCAATGACAAGTCAGAAACAGAGTGCTCGGGTGTAGATGCAGTTGTGCGACTAGTGCTTCGGATTGTTCAATAAACTTGTTTTTGTTTGATGTCGAAGGTGCGAAGGAGTTTTGAAAGGTGCGAAGGAGAATCAGTTGGTGCGAAGGAGTGGTTTTGGACGAAGGTAGAATAGATTTTTATGTATGGCTTGGTTCGACCGGTTGATATGGTCGAACCTGCACATTCGCACGAACAGTTTGGGCGAATGTGCAGTCTATAAATAGTCAAGCTGATTTTTTTAATGTAACTTTGAGTCATTTTATTCCCTCCACTTTCTGATTCACTCTCTAGGATATTATTTAGCTTAATTCACGTTCATAACCTGTTTCTTTCAATCTGTAAACGTGTAATTGAGTTCGTAATTAATGAAAAAGCTTTGAAATGATGATTTACGTGTTTTGATCTGTTTGATTATCATTTTGTGATTGTTTTAGGGATTCCGCACCTAAAACAAACTTGTTCGATCATTCTTTGTTGATTATACGATCCTTATAGCACATACAAAGTGGTATCAGAGCATTTTTTGGATCAAACAACCACAAATTGATAGTTTCTCAGTTGATTTGGACCCAATTTTGGTCAAAAAGTTTCTGTTTTCATATAACAAACTGATTTGATGAGTTTTTGATTGATTACAAATTGTTTTCATGGTTAAAATGGATAATTCTCTTTGATAAACTTGTTCCAAATCAATTCCGATTCAAAACCTAATTAAGATCATCAAAATCTATCAACATTTGATAAACATGATCAAAATTAACTGATTTTCAAAGAATAACCGTTTTTGAATTACTAGGGGTCGAACCTAGAGAGAACGGTCGAAAGTGTGATTTTATTTGGTTGAAAGAGTGACTTCTGGTCGAAGGTGTTGTATTTGTGGTCGAACGTAGACTTTCATAGCTTATTTGTGTTCATTCGCCCGTCTGATTTAAATTCGACTGATCGAACGGTCGAAGGAGAGAGAAAACGGTCGAAAGAGAGAAGCAAACGGTCGAAAGAGTTTGTGTGATATCAGTCCACATTCGTACCCTTCAAAACGGTCGAAGGAGAAGGATTTTTCTCATTCGCCCATCCGTAAGTGCGAAAGAGTAGTCTGTTTTAAAACTTTTCTAATCTTTTCGTGTTTGAACATTTACAGGTTAAGATGTGGAATTTCCCAACAACGCCAAGACCTAATCAAGCACCACAGCAGCAGACAACAAGAGATCCATGGTCAGTTGCAGCCCAGAAGACTAGTCCACCATCCCAGCCAATCAATTACATGGCTATGACTAGTTCTGCTCCTCAGCAAGTTGTGCAACCGTTACAGCAACCAATTGACAACTATTGGGGAGTAGCAGCAGCTGCCGTTCATTCGCAGACGACCAATGCCATATCTACACTCATTCATGATATATCATCAGGTAGTGGCAATCGTCCACCAAAGCTCATGGATATGATGGAGTACAACACATGGAAGACAAAGTTCAAGATACATGTGGAGGGACAAGGCTTAGAGGGAGCTGAGGCATGGCAGATGATAGTGAAGGGTTATGTTGCTCCTATTCTGGAGAACACTGGAGAACCAATACCGTTGGAGAATTTGGCTGATGATGAGAAAAAGAAGTTTGCAATCGAGAAAAAGGCGTTTTCTCAGTTATCTCAGGCGATCAACACTGACTTGCTGCATCAGTTCGGATCGGTACAACATCAAAACAATTCTGGGATATGCTGAGAAACAGACATGATGGTAATGAGAAGACTAGGAAGCTGAGAATGGAAGAGCTTCGAAAAGAGTTCGAGAACTTTAGTTACATGGGGAATGAGACTCTAAAAGAATTGGTTCCAAGGTATTGCCATTTGCTCACAGAGCTTTTGAGCTACGAGATTAGCATACCGATGTCAGAACTGGTGGATAAATTTGCTGATGCTTTACCACCATACTGGAACCAACACATTGAAGTGTTGAAAGAAAAAGATGCTAAACAAGCAGGCAAATACCAACTTGTGGTATTTCTGTGCTTTGCGTATGATATAAACGCTGGATGTGACTATGACAAGAAGCTTGGGAGGTTTGTAGAGAAACAGAAGGTGCCTGAAGTGAAAAAGTCGAAGCCAAAGATATTTCATGAACCGGTGTTGACTAAGGAACAGAAGATTCAGAGGCATATCAAGTTGAAGAACATAAGAATGGACGAAGAACGTCGACAGCAATCCAAGCAATAGTCGAGGGGGAGTTTGTAGATGCAGTTGTGCGACTAGTGCTTCGGATTGTTCAATAAACTTGTTTTTGTTTGATGTCGAAGGTGCGAAGGAGTTTTGAAAGGTGCGAAGGAAGCAGTTTATTTGGTCGAAGGAGAATGAGTTGGTGCGAAGGAGTGGTTTTGGACGAAGGTAGAATAGATTTTTATGTATGACTTGCTTTGACCGGTTGATATGGTCGAGCCTGCACATTCGCACGAACAGTTTGGGCGAATGTGCAGTCTATAAATAGTCAAGCTGATTTTTTGAATGTAACTTTGAGTCATTTTATTCCCTCCACTTTCTGATTCTCTCTCTAGGATATTATTTAGTTTAATTCACGTTCATACCCTGTTGCTTTCAATCTGTAAACGTGTAATTGAGTTCGTAATTAATGAAAAAGCTTTGAAATGATGATTTACGTGTTTTGATCTGTTTGATTATCATTTTGTGATTGTTTTAGGGATTCCGTACCTAAAACAAACTTGTTCGATCATTCTTTGTTGATTATACGATCCTTATAGCACATACATCGGGTGACAAAGTACAAAAGCTAAGACCATGTAAATAATTACAGGCAACTAAAAATCACATTAACCGGAACAAGCGACCATGAGTACAAGTCAAAGGTATGGCATGCTATGACACACTAACAAACAAACTGACAAATACACACCGACCCAAATAACGAACCAAATACGAACCGATGATATGAATAAAATGATGACAAACAGACTCTAAACATAGACGTAGGTCCGTACTACAAAGTAACGGATACAAATTTATACTATAATGGAAAGACCGATATGACGAAAAATAATAAATACTATGATGTAAGTAAAACAGAATTCGTACCTTAGGCAAGGCAAAGCAAAACAAATCATCATTAATACGTACGTGAACCTAAATCCCATATTTATCATGATTAGTTATATGATAATTCATTCGTTTAGTTTACTCGTTCGTTAAGTTTTCCCGGCAACCAAGATCCATATCCAACCTCTTTATTTTAATAATTATCAATATATAAGTTACTTAAATGTGTATGCGCGTAGGATCGTCAAATCTACAAAGATATTGATCAAACAAGTTTGATTCAGGTGCGGAAACCCTGAATCAATCACAAAATGATAATCCAACAATCAAAACAGAGAAATCATCATTAAAAGCTTTTTTTCATTCATAAACAACTTGAATTACACGTTTTAATAATGTTTACAATCAAATCAGACGTGAAAATAAGTTGACACAAACACTAGGGAGAGACGCAAAACAGGAGGGAATAAAAATGACCAACACTAACATTCAAAATGAGCTTAACCTATTTATAGGCCTGCACATTCGCCCATATTGCTTGGTCGAATGTGCAGGTTCGCCCAAACACCATGGTCGAACCAAGCTTATACATTAACAACTATTCTACTTTCGACCTCCTATATCTCCTTCGTACCATTAGCTCTCCTTCCCACCTTTAGAATTCTTCATTCGCCCACTCAGTCTTCCTTCACCCATTCGACAGAACACAAAAACATATGTTAATAGTAATCCAAAGCATTAGTCGCACAAAATGCATCTACAAACTCCCCCTAGACTATTGCTTGGATTGTTTACGCTCTTGGTCCATCCTCTTGTTCATAAGCTTTATGTGCAGTAACGTCTTTTGTTCTTTAGTCATCACCGGTTCAAATACTTGTTTCGGATTTTTCTTTTTGACATCAGGAGCATCTTGAATCTTCACAAACTTCCCAAGCTTCTTATCAAAATCGCATCCAGCGTTTATATCATAAGCAAAGCACAAAAATACCACACGCTGGTATTTACTTGCTTGTTCAGCATCCTTCACATCACTGAATATTGGATTGTAATACAACATAATGATACCCTCATGTGAACAATTCACCAACCACATAGGATCAAATATGTGTATTTTCTTGAAATTCTTTTCACCATCCTTCAATACAATCACAGCCTCTGCAATCTTCCAATCATAATACCACCAGATAAAGTCTTTCGCAAAGTGTTGTTGAATCTGCAATTGCGGAATATGTTTCAACACTTTCGGTGGTTTGTACTTAAGAGTCACCTTGGGCAAACCGGTAATAGTATCAATGTCTTTCTTCTGAACAATCCGCTTCGGATACTGAGGTGTAAAAAGATTCCACTTCGTCGTGCTTTCCCTCGCCATTTTATCAGCAAAATAGGCAATGTGATCATTTGAAGATCCAGTCAACCTATGTCGACAAATATCACGAATAGCCCAGTACGAAAGAGTCTTCAGATCATGAAATATGTCAAAATACAGTATCCCCTTCTCCCACTTAACGGCTACACACTTCAACTGCTTTATAAACTTCCAACCCAATGCCCTTCCTTTAAACATTTCGTTGTGAAGTTTATAAAAGCTCCCCTGAATCTCTGCTTTCGGACGATTGGCTTCTTTCTCTTTCAATTGCCTCAGTAACTATTTCAAGCTATCAGATTGTTCGATATTCGGTTTATCATACCCCTTAAACACTTCTTCAACAAATTTATCACTCTTTTCTTTAGCAAGTTTCTCGACTTCTTTTAGAAATTCTTCAGTGAAAGCAGCAAATCCAGAATCTTTATCTTTCTTGAAATATTCTGGATACTCTTCACTAGTTATGTCTTCTATTTCAATCTCCTCAAATGCAGGTATGTCACGATCATCAGAATGATTTCCAGCTTCCTTTTCAGGTAGATTAGGAATCTGGTTATCAGCTAATAGTTCTTCCAACGTTTTCCCAACCTGCTTCGCCAAACCTTCCAAAATCTCCTTTGACATTGCCGTAGAAACTTCACCCTCTTCTAAATCTGGATCATTATAATCCAATTCAAGCATCCTGTCACTAGATTCAAAGATCTCAGAGAATCTACTAGTCATGTCGATCGTCCAGACTCGATCAGTTAGCATCTGGCGATATATCTGTTTATCTTTTTCAGATAATGACTTCAGCTTTTCATTCCAAAAGATCGTATCATCATCAACCGATCCTCCAGGAGCTTTAAAACTAGATTCACCTCCTTCTCCAGATCCACGTTTCTCATACTTATATTTATCTGTATCGTCATCATCATTATCATCATCATAATCATCAAATGCAGAGCTGCCTCCATCACCAGATTCACCATCCGAACCATCATCATTTCCATCATCCTTCTTCTTCTTCTTTTGAGGAGCGTTCCCAACATCTTCATCAAGATCCTCATCATCCTCCTCCTCATTATCAGACGATTCAAAATCAACCTGCTCCTCGTCTTGTTCTTTGTCCTCTTCACCTTCTTTCAATTGAGGAGCCCGAGAGTATAAATCTTTAATCAGATTATCCATGCTTTTATTACTCTCTTTTAGCTTCTTATTCTCTTCCTTCAAAGCTATGTATCGTCTCGTGTTTCTTTGTTCGTGTTTCAACAACTTCTTATTTTCTTTGCGAAGTCGTTTGATTTCAGCTTCAAGTGATTCCTGATTATCATGTGATGTAACAACGACATCCAACATCTTTGTGTCGTTCTTTCTCAATTGATCAATTTATGTCTGCTGCTTATTTATAATATTCATCATCTCAGTAAGTTTCTAGTTAACAGTGTTCATCACATCACTATCCATTGTAACCTTTTGAGTAGAAACTTCAGTAACTTCAGGCAGTTTACCTTTCTTCAACTTCTTCAGTACATTATCCAATGCCTCATTAAAAGCGTCAACAGGTAAATCAGATCCCTGTTCAGTACTAGAAGTGGTTGTGGTTTTCTGCTTCTTAGAAGCTGGAGCATCAACCTGTGATTTCGAGCTTGAAGCAGGTGGCAACTTCTTTCCTGCTACTAAAGACTCAATCTCCCTCGCTCTTTTCTCCATGGGCTTTAACACCTTTTCCTTCTTCTTGAATTGGGGCTTCTTTGGTTTCTCCCCTTGTACTGGCGATCTAGGAAAATCTCCTGATCCCAAACCTAATCCCTCATCATCTTCATCTAAGTGAATAGGGCTCTTAGTTCTCTGATCCTCTACTGATCTGTTTAGACTAGCAGACTCACCAGCAATAGTAGCCTTGGGCGTGGTGGCCTTTACTATCTCAGTTTCAGAATCCCAACGTTCATCCTCTTGCGTCTCTTCAGAATCGACTGACGCTTCATCCACAAGGTATAAACCTTTCTTAGCCATGCTCTTATGCCTTCTCGACACACTCTTCTTCTTAGCAGGCTCAGTCTCAGGAACAACTTCAATCCTGATCTCTTTTTCTTTCGACTTTCCACTCTTGGCTCCCACATTCATAACCTGACGTTTTCGCTTCGCCTCAGGGTCCACTGGGAATAATGGATCATCATTATCAGATGCACTGTCAGCATGCCTCACCAAATCTTTACCAGGGTCAACATAATCAATCCTAGCCAAATGACCAAATAAACGTCTAACAGGTGGTCGTTCATTCACCGGCACGCCTTTGTAAGCCTTCATTCTTGCCAAGGTATTAATGGTCATATGCTCTTGAACTATGATCTGCTTCGGATCCCTCTTCAACTGCTTATACTTGTGATCAAATATCATCTAAAGGAATCTAGGATATAATAGAAACTTCCTAGTCCTTGTACCTCTAACAGGTTCCAATAGATGTTCCATAAGCATCCCTGATACGTTGAATGGTTTGTTCAATATCAGTGCAACCATCATCTGGCTTATACTCTTCCTCATCAAGTCATAACCTCCTGCTACTGAACCAAAGACATGGATCATGACATGTGCCAAATACTTGAACTGAGGACAAAGCTTTCCCTTGTGTAACGAACCATCAGTAATTGGCCTGTTATACTTCATCCTTAGAAAGCATTCCCTCTGTTCAGTCCAGCTTAGCTCTCTAGGATCAGTCTTTTCATCTTCAAGCTTCAAAGCTTCTCTAATATCATTCTCTGACACAATAATCAGTTGTCCTTGAATCTTGCTAACCAGAGATGATTCGTTATCCCATAAATCCAACTTCGCATTTGTCCAGAACTCTTGTAATCAATCTCTATAAATGATAGCGGGTGTAGCAATCGCATCTATCACCCGACTCCTCTTTAGAAACTCAATCATCCCTGTAAACTCGGTGTGCTTCTTCACGTCTCCAAGATATGCACAACAGTTATGTGCATTCTCGAATGGCAAAATCTCTTCCTTTCCTGTCTCAGCAGCTTGTGCAGATGATCCAGCTTGTTCGCTAGTTCCTCTAGTTCCTTCCTGTCTAGACATGGTTTATACTGCAAAACAAATCAAGTAAACACGTTAGAAATCGACAAAATAAACAAAAATTGTAAATTTGATAATTGATCTCTACATTCGACCATTCGGAGGAACGAATGAGTGTTTTTGGGGTGCGAATGAGAAATTTTAATGGTTCGAATGTAAATGTTTATAAAAAAATTATCTCATTCGACCATTTGTCGTCTTTCGCCCAAACAAAACATCTCCTTCGCCCATTTTCGCACGTTCGACCGTTCGTAAAAGGACGAAGGTGACTGTTCTTCATTTTCAAATTTCAATTTTGAATTTTATTAAGTTTAAACATGTCATTTTGATTCAGTAGGCAAGTAAAACCACCGATTAAGGTTTCCAAACAATCAATTTCATTCAACAAACATTATTTCAGTGTTTTCTAATAAAAACTAGGGTTCGAATGAAAAAGATGATCAAATGATCAATCTGATGGATTAGAATCCTTAGTTTTTGGATTATCTCACCCTAAAACACTGATATAATGAATCCCTATCACAGATTTAAACAATTATCATGGTTAAATCTGTTTTTAATTTGTTAGGGCTCGAAACTGAAAAACGTCGATTAATCGTTCAATTCTTGATGATAACCTGTAAAGATAAGGGCAAATTGATCAGCACAACTAGAAGAACACAATGGCATAAGCTAAAATCACAGGGAAACAAGTGGACTTTAGATCAGAATTTTTGAAAGATTTTTCGAATGGGTCGAATGAGCAGATAAGGGTATTTATAGACTGCTCATTCGCCCGTTCATAGTGGTCGAATGTGAAGCTTTTGTCTCCTTCGCCCCTAATTAAAGGTGCGAATGAGACATAAGGGTTCGAAAGAGAAAACGTCTTAAGAACTCTCACATTCGCCCAAATTGAAACGTACGAATGAACAAAAAATTCCTCCTTCGACCCAACGAAGGGGCGAAAGTGAATCAGGAATTTTTGAAAATTTACCAAATCTCAAAATCGAGTCCCGTTCAAAATATTTTCCAACTTTTAAGCATCCGACAATCATATTTTCTCAGTTAAAGATTACAAAGCTCAAATGGTTCATCAAGGTTTAGAAAATCATCATCAACCACCATCAGCTATCAAAAATAAGATAGAAATGTAAAATCTTTTTGGATTTTCTAAAGTTTATGATAAAACATACCTAAAATCTTTTTAATTTTTGCAATTTTTGACGAGAAATATAAAATGCAGAAATGTAAAGATAAAGCAGTAAATGTTTTGGGATTTCCGGTAAAGAGATCATATAAGTTATTGAGAAATCTGATCACACCGTTGATCTTTTGATTATTATCATTAAAGACAATGTGTGATCTGGCAACTGTTGATATTGTGATCCACATAAACTCACATGCAGACTTTTGTGCAGTGCTTTAAACTGATACGATTATGTATAGTATAAACATAATTTTCTGTGGTTCCCACGCACACGACATACTCCCGTATCAAGAAGTAAATGTACAAAGACTTATTGTAAAGCGTGATTATGCTTTCGTCGTCTGTAATTTACAAGGTATGAGGCACAGAGGTATACAGGTCAGCAAATTAATGCAGCAAAGTAACATGTGCACTCTACCAGGTTGAGGACTGATATCAATCATGATTTGCATCAGTGATTAATACGATGTAATAGATAATCTTTGATTATCATAAAACATGGAAAGTTCCTCAATTCGGTAACTTTAGGATTTGGCTTAAAGCTCTTTTATAAAGACACCCTATCTGATCTAGGTCCGTAATGACTTACAGCAGAAGATCAGAGAGGCTATCTCCAGACAACTAATAACATAACGACCCAAAACCTCCGAGTTTTGTACAAATACCCTATCAAACGAAATTACGGTACTAAGACCATATGCCCATGAGGAGTTCATCCACACACCAATTCATTTGATATGAATGTATCAGGCACGCAGTAATAGGTCTACGAAGCCTATCAGCACATCACACAGACTCAGACACACGCCCTATATTACATTACATATTTTTAGAATGTGTCAAATCCCCACTGATGTACTATCATTTCCTCTTTTTCTCTAGGAAATCATTTTTGGTTTTTCTGATTTTTATAAATTTTTGAATTTACTGTTCCCAAGGATAAGCTGGGGCATTTCAAATATGTGACTGCCCAGATATTGTTTGTTCACAGAAATCTGACGGCATTAATCTAAGGGAAGAAGATATAGCAGTCATCAAAGAAATTTTCTAATTTTTATGGATTTTGAAATTTTTCAATGTTTTTGGATTTTTGAAGTTTTCTGAAAAACAGTAAAACTAAACTAAAAAGTGATAAACTGAGGTGGTGATCAGTCTTGTTTTTCTTTAATACTGTTAACTTTCAAAAGATATTCAAATCTCGATTTATCAAAAGCTTTGGTAAAAAGGTCTGCGCGTTGGTAATCAGTGTGGATTTTGACCATATCGATCAACTCTTTAGCATAACAATCACGGATAAAATGGTATTTAATCCGGATATGTTTAGCCTTTGAGTAATTTACTAAGTCTTTTATTAATGCGATTGCGGCTTCATTATCACAGTAAATAGGGGTTTTAAGAAATTGAAAACCGTAGTCCACCATCTATTGTTGGATCCAAAGAACCTGTGAGCAGCAGCTCGATGCTGAAACGTATTCTGCTTCACATGTGGATAGTGCAACTGCTGTCTGTTTCTTGCATTGCCAGGTCACGAGACTGCTCCCATAAACTGGCATCCAGCCATTGTGGATTTGTTGTCTTTGTCACAGCCGCCCTAATCTGCATCACTAAAAGCGATTAGGTCAAAATTATCATCATTAGGGTACCATAGTCCTCTCGACGGACAACCCTTCAGATATCTAAGGATACGTTTGACAGCTGCAAGATGACTCTGTTTCGGCTTCGATTGATAATGTGCACAAAGACATGTGGCAAACATTATATCAGGTCTGGAGGCGGTGAGATACATCAGAGATCCGACGATTGCTCTGTATGTAAAAGGATCAGTTAGCTCCCCCTTAGCGTCAACTCCAATCCCGTGATTAGGTTGTATTGGAGTATCCATCGGCTTCGAATCATCCATCTGGAATCGGCTCAAGACTTCAGAAAAGTATTTCTTCTGGTGAATAAAGATCCCCGTTGTTCTTTGTTCCACCTGCAAGCCTAGGAAAAACTGCATCTCTCCCATTGCGCCCATCTCGAACTTTTCCTGCATAACACGTTCAAATTCTCTGCACAGAAGTTCGTTAGTAGACCCAAATATAATATCGTCAACATAAATCTGGACTAGAAGTAAGTCATCGCCTGTTCGTTTAGTGAACAGGGTGCAATCTACCAAACCTCGCTTGAATCCTTTTGAAAGAAGATACGTGCTCAGCTCCTCATACCATTGCCTTGGAGCCTGGTGCAACCCGTAGAGATCTTTGTTCAAGACGTAGACCTTATCCCGGTGAATAGGATCTTCAAAGCCAGGTGGTTGACCTACGTATACTTCCTCCTTGACCACACCATAGAGAAACGTGCTCTTGACATCCATTTGATACACCTTAAATTTCTTGAATGATGCAAACGCCAGAAACATTCGTATTGCCTCTAAGCGTGCAACTGGTGCATAGATTTCGTTGTAATCGATTCCCTCCACTTGATGAAATCCTTGTACAACCAAACGAGCTTTGTTCCTTACGATCACTCCTCGATCATCCTTTTTGCATTTGAAAACCCACTTCGTTCCAATCTTCTTTCTTCCCGGGGGAAAAATCTGTCAGTGTCCAAACGCCAAGTTTCTGAAACTGCAACAACTCCTCTTGCATTGCTTCCACCCAAGCGTCTTCCAAGAGAGCATCCTTGTAAGTTCGCGGCTCCACCTGCGAAACATAACAAGCAAAAGACCAGTCATTCTGAAAACCAGATTTTTGTATTTTGGCATATAAAGCAAGATTGCCAAGGTTTTCCGGTGAGTTTGCATTCCTCAAGTGACCTCTCGTCATCACACTGCTACCAGGATCACCAATAACCTGCTCGATCGGGTGAATTCGATGTATCCGAGATTCCGGATAATCGGGTACTTGGACTCCTGTCTGAGTAGTTAAGTTCTCTGTAGAAACCAGATCATTACCCAAATTCGATGTTGAAGCACCATTTGTAGTTGGGTTCACTGGTGGTGTCACTGTAGCATGATCTAAGATAGCTTCACTTGTAACATTATCGTCGTCATCTTCTGATTCTGATGAATTCAACGTTGTGGAAGCTTCTTGAAATACCTCTTCTTCAACGACAGGAACATTGGTATCATTAGAAGCTGTTTGAGGATTCACGGTGTTCGGACGCACCAACGGTGATGTCACTGCGTTTTTGACCTCGTAATATAAACGTAATACAGCCTCTTCAACCAAGCTATCTAGGTTGAATAATTCAAAGAAATCTTTGTAATCAAACATCCAGTCTGGACCGCTTCCCTGTAAATTCTGAGTATACCGTTGCACTTCAACGTTAGCCCACTCCTCGACCTGACGAGTCCTTTTGTTGAATACCCGTTTGAGCGGGGTTGCATATCCAACAAAGTATCCTTCCTCAGCCTTCGATGCGAACTTCTCAGATGGATTAAGCATAGTACAAGGAGCTCCAAATGGTTCTAGATACTCTAAATTCGGCTTTCGACGATTCAACAGCTCATAAGAAGTTTTGCCAAACTTCTTCACCGTTAAAACACGATTAAGAGTATAACAAGCTGCGTAAATTGCTTCGTTCCAGAACATTACTGGAAGATTTGAGTCCGCAAGCATTGTCCTCGCCGTTTCAATTAGAGTCCTATTTTTATGTTCCGCGACACCGTTCTGTTGTGGGGTATACGGAGCACTGTATTCATGATGAATACCTTTGTTTTCACAAAGATCATCCATCTGTGCATTTTTAAACTCCGTCCCATTATCACTCCTAATCCTCTTGATCTTGAGACCATAGATATTTTCCAGACGAGTGAATAGAACTTTCAAATTATCAAACGTGTCGCTCTTTCGGTGTAAACACATAACCCATGAAAATCTTGAAAAATCATCAGTCACCACAAGACAGTACAACTCCCAGCATTACTCTTACGCTTGACCGGTCCGAACAGATCCATGTGCAAACGTTCAAGTGGCAGTTCAACGGAATTGACTTTCTTTGGCCTATGGGATTGTTTGTGCTGCTTACCCTTTTTACAACTCACACACTTGTCATTTAAGTGAAAATGTTTGACGTTCACGCCTGTGACAAGTTCATTCTTCACCAATTGATTCATCTTTCTTAGGTGAATGTGTTTCATTCTCCTGTGCCACATAATGGATTCTTTTTCTGTAGCCTTGGAGAGGAAACACGTGACTTGGCGTTGGGTGGTCATTGCCTTTTACATATCGAGAATGTACAAGTTGTTCACTCTCGGAGCCTTTAGCATCACCCACTCTTTCGGTAATTCAAAACCCGGCTTGAGTATATAGCAAGATTTGTCGTCAAAGTAAAAAGAAAATTGTTTGTCACAAATCTGACTGACACTGAGCAGATTGTAATCTATTTGCTTCACATAGGAAATTCTTTCAAAAATCACAATTCCATTGCTCACACTACCCTCCATGGTAATATAGCCTCCTTTGTTTCCTGGAAACGCTACATAACCTCCATTGATGTTTCTAATATCAAAAAGTAGCAAAAGATCCCATGTCATGTGACCAGAAGCTCCACTGTCAACAATCCAAAGACTGCTCACAGGGCCAGCTGAAGCTCCCTGCACATATCAAGTAAAGAAGTTAGATTTTTTGGGGGACCCAAGCCTGTTTGGTCTTGGGTCTTTGAACAGATTGTTTCAAAGATTCATATTTATCACAAACATCTTGATTTTTATCAACCATTTTCTTATCACACAAATCTTTCTCATTCTCAGATTTCACATTTTGTTGTGAAGTTGAAGCACCTTCAGATCCCTTTGGCGACCAAGATTGTTCAGATCTTTTCAAGATCCAGATCTGAGATTTTGGGGTCTCAGTCGGTTTCTTTACTTCATCCTTGAACGATACCTTCTTGGTTACCTTCTCTGATTTAACAGAGACAGGTCCAACTGTTGGTTTGACATTAGGTTTAACAGGAACCTGTTTGTTGTCAACAGTTGCGTTTACCATTGGTTTCTTCAATGGTTTCTCAGTGGCTATCCGATTGCGTCTATCATATGTCATCGGACGATTTTCCCTCCTTTTGAAATAATTGCTTTGGTTATAGAAAGGTGCTGGTTGAGGGACAAACCGTCTCTGTGGATAAAAGTGATTATCGACCGGACATTCATACTTTTGCTTCATCTCCACCTCGTGCCTCTTGTGTCGTACATACGGGCAGTTAGCAAGTAAATGCCCTCTCTCCCCGCACTTAAAACACGCACGGTACTCTTCATAATTTTCCTTGATGTTCAACTTAGAATAACTAGCGATAGGATATTGGTCATCCATACACCTTCTTCTTAAACTCTTAGGAGCGGGGTCCTTTGAGTAAGTTGGTTCAAGAAAACCATTTGACTTATCTTGTGGTTTAACAAATTGTGTGACATTGACCTTTGGCTCTTTAGAAATATCCGAATGAATTTTCTTTAAAATTGCTGGAGGAATATCATTTGTTCGCTCATGTTTCGGGAACCAAATGATACTTTCCTGCCAGATCTTTTCAATTTTTGAATAATTTGCAAATTGAATCGGATATTCTTCATCAGAAATGATCTTATCGGAGCCTTGCATCCGATAGAAAACTTTAACAGGTTTATCACACGATTCATTTTGCTCTTCATATGACTTTTCAATTTTCTTTTCAATTTTCTTCTCAACTTTCTTTTCAACAGGCTTCACTGATTGATTCTTTCTATGAGCGTTAGCCATGGGATGGACAATCTGAGATGGTGAAACAGGTTCAGTAGTGATTATGTGATTTTCATCAGGAATATCACTCACTTTTTCAACAACCGTCTCAGACTATTCATCCTCTTCATCAGAATCATCAGCAGCAACCACACCCTCATTATTTCCCAGAACAGGTCTAACATCAGAATACGGGTCTCCCACACTGGATGTGTTTGACTCGTTATCCGATGTAGAGTCAGATTTAACTGAGCTCTCCGGTGCTATTGAGTGTAAGTTATGGTTTTCAAACAACACCGGAGTTGGGACAGCTTTGTAGTTTGCACTGCTAGGCTTGGAAGGCTCCTCTATTATGTGGTCAACAACATAAGCTATGTGCTTATAACTCTCAAGATTTTTGTTAACTTTCTCTGCAAAGCACTTGATGATGGCCATTTCCAATTTTTTGTTTTCTAAATCATTGATATAGTTATTTATGGCCATTTGTTTTAAAGACAAGGTCTTTTTAAATCAGAAACGTCTTTCTTATAACCATCAAGTACTCTGTTGAACTCTTTTGATTCTTTTTGATATGATTGACAGTTGATTTTTGCACTCTCAAGTTGAACCTTGAGTTGCTTATTCTCATCTGTCAATTTATCACAAGCTTTGCAATGTTTAACACAAGTTGAATTTGAATTAACAGAAGATTCAGTACTTACCTGTTTAGGAGGTTCTGTCATGGCCATCAGTGCAAAGTGTGCTTCCTTCCCAGCGAAAAACTTGGAGTAATCAATTCTGGTGCAAGCATCATCAACTATGCATGATTTCCGTGTCATCAAGAAGTCAGCTTCAGCAAGCAACTGGTCAATGTCATCATCCAGTGAGTTAACACTAGATTCAGAATCAGACTCACTCTCCTCATCAAAATAAGTAGAATCAAACTGCTCTGGAATATCAGCAACTGAATCGAGAATCATTCCAGACTTCTTCTCTTCAACATCAACATTCATCTCGTCATTCAACTCTTCAATCTTCAACTCACTCATCTTCTTAGTCACAATCTCTTCTTCAACCTCCACCGGTTCATCCAAATTCATTTTCTGTGCCACACAAGCCACATTACCAGCTGTAATTTCTTCAACACCCAACTGCATACCGGTCCAATCAAAACCCTCATCCTTCTGTATCACCAAAGCTTGATTTGGGTTCTCGGTTTGGGTTTGTGTGTTTGGTGTAGAAATGGGAATGATTGTTCGGTTTGAATTTTGTTGTGTTTGGTTTTGGTTTTGTGTTGTGGATTGTCTGGCATTGTTATTTTGTTGGTTATTTTGACGGTTTTGATAGTTGTTTTGAGGTTGAAAGCTTGAAATGTTGGGACTTTGGTATGATACCTGGTTTTGATTTTGTCGGCTTTGGTAGTTAGAGTTGAATGGATTTCTATTACCTTGTTGTGCTGGCTGTGTGCACTCTCTTTTGAAATGACCTTTTTCACCACAATTGAAACAAGTGACTTTGGCTTTGTTGAAGCCATAAGTGGTGTTAGGAGAAGGCGAAAGATCAGTTCTCCCGGTCTTTTGAATAAAATCAGTGGCTCTTCTCATGATACTTGCAAAGGCCCACTGAATGTCCATCAATTCCATTTCTTCCTATTCAATCTGTGCATAGTCCTCATTGGTCAAGTTATTGTTCCCAATTTGACTAGCAACCAATCCATTGTATGATGCTACCATTGCTGAAACTAATGCTACATGTTGTTAGGCAATCTCAACAGTAACATTGTTTAGATTTGATGTCTCCAACACAATCGGGCTTTGGTTAGTTTGACTTTGGCTAAGTTGAATTTGGTTCATTTGAGGGTTGTAAGGTTGTTGTTGTTGAGGTTGGCTAGCTGAATAACATGTTGCTTGTTGCATGGGTGAAAATGGTGGAATGTAAGTAGTAGTTGTTGGATATGATGGTGAGGTATATGAAGATGTTTGAGCAAGGTAATTGATTGGTTGTTTGGGTGGTTCAACAATGTTGGATACGCATGCGATGTGTGGAGCAACATTAGAAGTAGAACTGGAAGTAGAATGGGAAGAAGATGTACCACCAAGATACAATTCCGGATTCTGAGGAATTTGAGCCCTTTTTGCTTTCCTCTTTTCCTCCATCTCCTTGTTTTCCAGTTTCTGAATGAACTCGTTGATAGTCCAATACTGGTACGCATCCTTCTCTTTTAACACCTCAATATGTTGGTTCCAATACGGTGGCAATGCATCGGCAAAATTGTCCACCAATCCAGACATAGGTATGCTTATCTCATAGCTTGAAAGCTCTGTGAGTAAGTGGCAATACCTTGGGACCAACTCTTTCAACATCTCGTTACCCATGTAACTAAAATTCTCAAACTCTTTCCGAAGCTCTTCCATCCTTAGCTTCCTAGTCTTCTCATTTCCATCATGCCTGTTCCTTAACATATCCCACAACTGTTTAGAAGTTGTACAAGACCCAAACTGATGAAGCAAGTCAGTATTGATGGTCTGGGATAGTTGAGAAAACGCCTTCTTCTCAATAGCAAACTTCTTCTTTTCATCATCTGCAAGATTTTCCAATGGAATAGGCTCTCCCGTGTTCTCCAAGATCGGAGCAACATAGCCTTTCGCAATCATCTGCCACGCCTCAGTTCCCTCTAAACCCATACCCTCCAAATGGATCTTGAATTTGGTCTTCCACGTGTTGTAGTCGACCATTTCCATAAGCTTAGGTGGACGGTTTCCACTCCCCGAGGACAAGTCTTGAATAAGAGTTGATATGGCATTAGTCGTCTGTGAGTGAACCGCTGCTGCTGCTACTCCCCAATAGTCACCAATCGGTTGCGGTTGTGGTTGCGCAATGTGTTGAGGAATAGTACTAGTCATAGCCATATAATTTATAGGTTGTGATGGTTGACTAGACTTTTGGGCAGCAACCGACCAAGGATCCATGGTTGTCTGCTGTTGTGGTGTCGTGTTAGGTCGTGGTGTAGTAGGAAACTTCCACATCTTGATCTGAAAATGATTAAACACGAAAAGATTAGAAAAGTTTAAAACAGATTTCTCCTTCGTATGTGTCGAGTGGTCGAATGAGTAAAATTGTTCTCCTTCGACCGTTTTAAAAGATACGAATGAGAAATATGACAAACACAAATCCCTTTCGACCGTTTAAATCCTCTTTCGACCGTTTGAATTTCACCTTCGACCGTCCGAATGGTCGAATGAGACAAGTATGGTCGAATGTACACCAATACACTAACAAACTCTAGGTTCGACCGGTTAAAACACCACCTTCGACCAAAAATCCTTTGGTTCGACCAGATTAACACACACGTTCGCCCATTCTCCCTAGGTTCGACCCTGCACTTTCAAAAACGGTTATTCTTTGAAAATCAGTTAATTTTGATCAAAATTTTCAAAAGTTGAAAGAATTTGATGATTCTATTCAGGTTTTGCTTCGGATTTGATTTGGAACAAGTTTATCAAAGAGAATTATGCATTTTATTCATGAAAACAAGCTCTAATCAATCAAATTATCATCAATTCAGTTTTATCAATGAAAACAGAAAGTTTTTGATCAAAATAGGGTCCAAATCAGCTGTAAAATTATCAATTTGTGGTTGTTTGATCTATAATGGCTCTGATACCACTTTGTATGCGCGTAGGATCGTCAAATCTACAAAGATATTGATCAAACAAGTTTGATTCAGGTGCGGAAACCCTGAATCAATCACAAAATGATAATCAAACAATCAAAACAGAGAAATCATCATTAAAAAAATTTTTTCATTCATAAACAACTTGAATTACACGTTTTAATAATGTTTACAATCAAATCAGACGTGAAAATAAGTTGACACAAACACTAGGGAGAGACACAAAACCGGAGGGAATAAAAATGACCAACACTAACATTCAAAATGAGCTTAACCTATTTATAGGCCTGCAGATTCGCCCATATTGCTTGGTCGAATGTGCAGGTTCGCCCAAACACCATGGTCGAACCAAGCTTATACATTAACAACTATTCTACTTTCGACCTCCTATCTCTCCTTCGCACCATTAGCTCTCCTTCGCATCTTTAGAATTCTTCATTCGCCCACTCAGTCTTCCTTCGCCCATTCGACAGAACACAAAAACATATGTTAATAGTAATCCAAAGCATTAGTCGCACAAAATGCATCTACAAAATGTCTAAATCAGCATTAAACAATTTATTTTACAAAATAACAGCTAGCATATATGTAAGAACATTCGTGTGTATATACATAAGAAATCAAGGTTTAAAATTCTAAATACTAAATTCATCTTTACTACATAAAATGTGTTAGTATCTTATGAAAACATGAAATGTAAGTGTAGATTTATAAGGCCTATTTATATATTTCAAACTAAATAACAAAAACTAGTAAAAGAGTATAAATATATGATATGTAGTATTGTTTGATGTTCATATATATATATATATATATATATATATATATATATATATATATATATTTTAAACAAGGCCACCATGAAGAAACCTCATGCGAGTCATCTTCGAGGATCAGTTTTAGTGACCAGCAAAAGAATTCAAGTAAGAAACGAAAATATGTTCTTATCTTATACAGGTTTTCATGCGAATTTAGAGGTCATAGTTACCGGGACAATCGAAACGAAACTAATTCATATAACCGTGTACAAACCAAAATAGGGTTCGGTTAGTTACCTTAATTACCAAACGGAGCACGCCGGAGATCAACCATTCGAACCAAGTAGTATCGATGATTGAGGACTGTTGCTCAACAATTTAGAGACGATAAAAAATTAATAGATGTCTCGTGTGGCCGGGTATCACTGAGGCAAAATGAATTTACCGGCCACAACAGTTCAGTGATGGCCGCGACAGAAATATATGGAATGATGTGTGGCGGACCAAGTGGTGGCGAAGAAGTGACGAGGCTTGAATGACTTTATGCGACAAGGAATAGTTGCTGTGGTGGTCGCGAAGAGTGGCGTATGGCGCCACGAAGTACCACAACTGAGCAGAGGATCCCTTGGAGGAAACCCTTACCAGCGTTTATAAAGATATCAATGAGCAGTTTTAAAACGAGAGATATTCGGCAAGTTTGTTTCAAGGAAATCAAAATTTAGTTGACATAATAAAAGGCATGAACGAGAAATACTGATTGCATATCAATGATAATTTGGTAACTTAAATTGGGTCAAACAAAATTTGGCTAACTAGATTTAATTTTGTTTTAGGTTATTATTATCATTATTTATCTTGACCGAAACCCGAAACATTAATTACATCAAAATAAGAAAATGTGTAGTTAATTTAATTAGTTAGATTAACAACTAAAAAAATAATAATGCAAATCTTGTATCATATACTAGATTATATAAAGAAAAATTCGAATATTATAGCATGGGATTAGAAAAAGATAGGCAAACTAGTGCAGAATGTAATCTCATGCTGACGTCGTCTTCTTTTCTAAACACCCTACCCAATTAGGGCCCTATTTTATAATAATAATAAATTAGATTAGTCCCCTATAATTACAAGGATCACTTCTGAACGAGATCCACTAACTTTTTCACTTTCACTTGTCACTCCTACCATAGGTAGACGCAATCAAGGCTTCACTTTCTCGATTGTCTTCTCGTCTTTTTATTAATCTATTGAATCATGATTAGGTGTCTGTCTGTCTGTTATTTATTTGATTATGGGTGAGTAATGATGGTGATGGATGGAGGCGACGACGGTGGTGGTGGAGGGGAGGATAGGGAAGCGACGGCGGTGGTAGAGTGGAGGAGGGGGAAATTTAGACACATATTGTGAGAACAAAACTGAACACAGGCTCACCTTACGATTACACTTACATATACATCTTATCAGTAATGCATTGGCATACCAATTAGATAAATTAAACCCAAGAAAAGTTCAAATCTAGAACATCCAAAATTAATGAGAAACTAATATTAATTAAAACAATTAAACACGAAAATTACATTTTATATTCAAGAAATCAGCAGAGAACTATGTGACTTAAGAAAATTATAAGGAATAATAGAGGGAATCCTCACTAATGAATACTATTCTCTAGAGGCAGCGCCGCCTAGGTTCGTGTCAGAACCCAAGTAACCCAAAAACATTGACATCTGGTCTTGATTCCAACTGCTACCTAAGCTTGGAGCAAAAGCGAGGAAAAAGTATTTTAGGGTTTGAAGAAAGAGGATGGCGGAACGGGTGATGAAATGAATAGTGTTTGAAGGAGAAATATATTAATATTATATTGGATCTAGAATAAATAAGACGGGTTAACAAAACCAAATTAAAGATCATAGCATTTCCTAGAAGATTTAAGATGCTTTCAACACATGGTTCTTTATATTCGTGTACCATGCGCTTGAAATGCTAGTAAATGTTGAAAATTGTTTAAAAGGACCATCTTACCCTCATAATATGCATTATTATAATATATATATATATATATATATATATATATAAGATACAATTCACATGAGAACTCCTTCTAGTTTGGAGACCTCCTTCTAGTTGTGACCTGTAAAAACTCTATCAAATACTATTTTTTTTAAATTCCTTTTGACAATATATCTTAAAATTACAGTACTTTTCCAAAAAAGAACCAAATACGAACTTTAAACCCGTGTTAAAAAAATTATATGAAATTTACATAAGTGTAAAAAACATATGTTAACGGAAGATGATTTTATATCAGTTTACTTACACAAATAGATTGTAGGAACCCCATTCACAAAATAAAAAAATACCAAATTTATTAAATATATTCGGATTACAATACAGTAAAGAAAGCAATGCATAATACAAAGACATGAAATAAAATTACAATGTGATATGGAAATACGAAAACAAGAAAAGGAATAAGCAGTGACCGAGGCACATGTAGAACACATATCCCTTAAAACAAATTTTGGGCCACCCAGGTGAACCCGTCTGTTTCCCGGGGTACAAAAACCCTAGTAGATTGCATTGCCGGAGAAAACCTAGCACCTGAAACAAGAGCGTGGAAGGCAGAAAATTAGGAAAATCGTCTGAAAGTAGGTGGTGGTTCGTGAACATGAATTCTGAGGATTCAGTGTGTCCTTTAACTAGAGCACAAAGCTCTGTATATGTAGACGAAAATGAAACCAACTGAAGAGTTTCATTGATGACTAAAATCAATGAAAAATTAAGTCTGGAATTAATCCAGCACTTACTATTTACTTAATATCTTTTGACAGGTTGGAATGTAAAAAGACTTGACTACACCAGTTGTAAAAAGACGTCACATTACGCCCATAGCCCTCTTCCCGGTCCCAGTCTCGGTCCCGTGCCCGGGCGCGTCGGGTGCTTCGCACCCTCCTGACTGCCACTGGGTGTGTCCTATTGTGTAGGAATACATTCCTCTATAGAATTTTACATATAAACCAACAAATGATTTATATCTCCACCAAATGTGGGACAAGCAGAAATTCCCAAAACACTAAAGTTTCATAACACATACTTAAAGCTTAGGGGGGATCGAGCGCCACTAGAATTGGACACGGGTACCCCACTACCAGCACGGTAACACCGCCGCCACCCGTGCTGGTAGGGTTTTCGTGAACCGTTTTCTGGTTCTTTCTATCGGGCTGGTACCTTGGTATCTTAATTGCAACGATCGAATTTTTATGGTTTTTAATTCTCGTTTTGACCGTTGATTGTAATTTGTGAATTTTAATTTTTCGAACGGTCATATTTTGTGACCGTTTTTTATCAAAGGTGTATAAAAACACATTGTAATCCCACGGTTTATTAACAAAAAAAATAGAAATTATATCCATACCTTTAAAAAATGAGTGACATTGATGTAGAAGATGATCCAGTTATCATTCCCCCGCTCGAAGTGCACCCGATTTTACACTCAGGCGATAGTAGCCTTGAGTTTCTCACAGACCTTGCAAAGCGGGCTGTAGAGCAAGACACAGCAACAACTAAAAAAAGATACGTGCCACATGATCGCGAGGGAGGCAATGCTCGGTTAATAAATGACTACTTTGCTGAAGTACCAAAATATATTGACGCACAGTTTAAACTAAGGTATCGCATGTCGAGACGTCTATTTCTAAAAATTGTAGCAGATGTTGAAGCAAACTTCGAATGGTTTAGAGAAAGCACGGACGGTCGGTTTAGAAAGAGTTTTACGCCCATGCAAAAAGTATCTTCAACAGTGAAACAACTCACAACCGGTAATCCTCTAGACAAATAGGATGAGTATTTATGTATGTCTGAGAGGATGTTGCGCGAATGTTTACAATTTTTTTGCAATGTCGTCATTAAGTTATACGGGGTTGAGTATTTACGAAGACCAACAAGTCACAACATTGCATGTTTGTACCAAGCAAACGAAGAAAGACATCACCTTCCCAGCAAGATCGGTAGCTTTAATTGCACTCATTTAGTATGGTGAGCATGTACTAGGCAATTATGAGGACAATATATGCGAGGCGATCACCTATACCCTACGATCATGCTAGGGTATACCCTAGAATTTTTGCCCCCCCCCCCAGTTCACTTAACGACATAAATGTTCTCCAACAATCCCCAGTTTTTCTTACCCAACGAAACGGAACGGCGCCATAGTGTCCATTTACTTTAAATGGCCACTTATATAAACGTGGATATTATCTTAACGATGGCACGATCCTTGAGGTTGACGACCATTTCTAGGTGTAGTTTCATCGTCTATACGTGCATGATATTGCACAACATGATCATTCAAGACGATGGGCGTAAGATATCACTGGTCCACAAACGCAAACCCCCAATCCAACCGTTCTTCGACGACCAAGCCCTTGCAAAGTTGACAGACTCCGATACGCAATTCCGACTTCGAAATGATCTCGTGGAACATCTAGACGCACTTGATCTACCGCACCTCGAAGCGAATGCCTCCGAATAGTTTTTCTTTTATTTAGTTTATTTTTAGTTTACTTTTAATATTGTAAGTTTCTTTTATTAATGTTTATTTAGTTTAATTATATGTTTAATTAATGTTTCTTTAAAAAAACTAAAAAATAAAGATTTTAGTGAAGTGAATTAGTCAAGTGCTGCCTCCAAAAAAGTGAATCAGTGAAGTGAAGTGGCAGTGCAGGATTAGTTAAAATCAGTGAAAGAAAACATACCATCTTGTAGCATCCCCCTTAGATCTCTCATTCATCTAGCTTTATAATTAAATATCATTATATTATACATTAATATAATATTTAATTAGTAAGTTTCCAACAATCCCCCGCATGAATGGAGATTGACCCAACACACTCAAGTGTCACAATAAAATTTTAGCGGTTAAGCAATGCACGATAGGTAGGTATCCCCTTTGAACCCTCCTTTATGACATATACTTTGTCTCCTAGCGGTTAGTAGACCCGGTGTCCTTGAACCAACCCTTGTTTATGAAGACGTTATTACACATCACACATTACTCTCCCTGGTCTGGTTAACCCCTCATTGTTGTGTCTGTTTATGGTCATGGAGCACTATACTGGTTCTGCGAGAGCTCTAGGAATTGCGCCCCCCACAATTTCATTTGAAGCGACCCCACTTTTCTCTAACATAGGTGTTTGTACCAAAATCATTAAAAGGCATATGCTTAACCTCCTTTTATATCACTGATTTGTTTTAAGGATGGACTAGGAAGTAGGCAACTCCCTTTGTGTTTTTGGGTATTCCCTATAGTGATCTTAGTTTGTACAGTTATGTGGTCCTATTGAGCCTAGATCATGGGATCTCCAATCTTCTAGGATACGTTTTCCATTGTTCAAACTTACTCCAAGGGCTTTAGTCCCATTCCTTTTGACGACTTGTGCACTGCCAATCTGCTTAAGCCTTTTGTAAGCAGATCCGCAATGCTATCCTTTGACTTCACATTGTCAATAGTGATAACCCCTGTTGAGAGCAGTTGCCGTATCGTATTATGCCTACGTCGTATGTGCCTCAATTTTTCATTATACATTGCACTTTGAGCTCTACCAATTGCCGACTGCCAATCACAATGTATCCAAATAGCTGTCACAGGCTTAGGACATCTTGAAATATATTCCAAAAACTGACGTATCCACTCTGCCTCTTCTCCAGCTTTATCTAAAGTAATAAATTCATATTTGATTGTGGACCTAGCTATAAGAGTTTGCTTGGACAATTTCTAAGCTACAGCTGCTCCTCCAAGGGTAAACACATAACCACTTGTGGATTTAGAATCTTTCATATCTGATATCCAGTTGGCATCACTGTATCCTTCCACAACAGATGGATCAAGGCCATAATGCAGTACATAATTCCTCGTGTATCTCAAATACCTTAATAATCTTGTCATGCTCTTCTAATGTTAGTACTAGGATTACTAGTATATCTACTTAGCCTGCTCATAGCATAGGCTAAGTCTGGCCTGGTACATGACATGAGATACATCAAATTGCCAATGATCCTTGAATACTCTAATTGAGCAACACCCTCTCCTCTATTCTTTGACAAATGTTGGCAGGTATTAATCAGAGTTTGAGCCACACTTGTGTCTTTCGAATTGAACTTATCAAGGATCTTATACACATAATGAGATTGACTTAACACAAGACCAGTTTGGGTTCTAATAATCTTCACTCCAAGAATTACATCAGCTAGACCCATGTCTTTCGTGTCAAATCTCGCTTTCAACATGTCTTTAGTAGATCTTTATCATCTTATCATCACTCCCAATGATAAGCATATCATCCACATAAAGACATAAGATTACATAACCTTTATAAGTGTCCTTCACATAGACACACTTGTCACATTCATTCATTTTAAAACCACTTTAAGCATAACTTGGTCAAACTTTTGATGCCATTGTTTTGGAGCTGGCTTTAAGCCATACAGTGACTTGACGAGTTTACATATTTTGCCTTCTTGGCCAGGAGCAGAGAAACCCTCAGGATGCTCCATGTAAATGTTTTCCTCTAATTCCCTATTTAGAAATGCGACTTTTACATCCATTTGATGTATTTCCAAATTTCTCAAAGCTGCAATTGCAAGCACCAGTCTTATAGAGGTTATTCTAGTCACAGGCGAGTACGTGTCAAAGTAGTCAAGACCTTCCTTTTGTCTATACCCTTTGATTATGAGCCTTACCTTATACTTGTTAATAGAGCCATCAATTTTCATCATTCTCTTGAATATCCATCGATCCAAGTGGCTTGCACCCTAGTGGAAGATCAACTAACTCCCAAGTATGATTCTGTAAAATAGAATCAAACTCACTTTTGATGGCTTCTTTCGATTGAGGTCCATCTAAAGAGGTGACTGTTTCTAGATAGGTTTGAGGCTCACTCTCAACCATGGAGGTAAGAAAATCAGGCCCAAAATATTTTTCAGTCCTTTGCCTTTTGCTTCTTCTTGGCTCAACCTCTTCAGCCTCTGATTGTTCATGGGTTTCATTTTGAACAACCCTATCAACCGTTGTTGATAAACTCACATGAGTTTGTTCTAACATTGGGAACTCCTCTTCAAAATAAGTTGCATTTCCTATCCTTGTTTCTATTATTGAGTTCTTGTGAACGTATGGATTCTTGGACTCATGCACAAGAAAACGATGTGAAGTCCCATTGTGGGCATATCCAATAAATATGCAATCAACAGTTTTGGGCCCAATTTCAAGAGCCTTGGGAGGTATAACAATTACCTTGGCAAGGCACCCTCACACTTTCAAGTATTTATAGGATGATATATGTCCCCACCATAACTCATATGGAGTTACATCCTTATTCTTGAAAGGAACTTTATTCAACAAAAAAAATGCCGACAAAATGCCCCCCCCCCCCCCACATGTCCTGGCTCATCCCAGAACTTATCAACATTGCATTCATCATTTCCTTTAGTGTACGATTCTTTCATTCCGCAATGTCATTTAATTAGGGTGTATAGGGAGGGGTACACTCGTGTATTATGCCACTTTTGCCACATTCATCCCCAAATGACGAAACATATTCACCTCCCCAATCACTTCTCACACGCTTTATAATTAAATATCATTATATTATACATTAATATAATATTTAATTAGTAAATTTCCAACACTGATTTCTTTGTTTGATGTTGATCTTTGTTTTTGGAAACAAATTATTAAAAACAATCGCATTAGAGATAAGATCTCCATAAAATTCTTCGACCTGTCACAACTCGGAGGACTATTCATATGAAGTACATACACAAACACAGTTATATATATATATATATATATATATATATATATATATATATATATATATATATATATTGAAAGGTTATATTGGAAACCATTGTTATAGTGAAAACTCTGGAAATTCTAACTTCCCAAGCTTTTTCTTATGAAAATTTTAGGGTATGTAATATACATGATTTTAAGCATTTTGAGTCAAAAAAATCAAAAAAGCGTCGAGCACTAAAAAAAACGTTTTCGAGTAACACATGGGTAACACATGTTATTTTCGATTAACATGTGTTACTCGAAAACTTATTTAAAAAAAAAAGCGCTCATCGTATTTTTTAAATTTGTTTGGATCAAAATTCTTAAAATCATGTATATTACATGCACTAAAATTTTCATTAAAAAAAGCTTGGAAATTCAGAGTTTTCCGAGTTTTCCTCATAAGAGTGGGTTTTTACAAAATCTTAACCATATATATATACACACATATATATGTACTAGTTTGACCACACAAGTTTACGGGCCGTATAAATGTATATAAGACTAATATGTATGTATATGAGTCCTATATATGACTTGCATGTATTTATACTGGTTATATACTTATGCAGTCGAACGCACTTTGACACTCCGTTACAAGTATACTACACATATTAAAGTATATTAGTTGTATACTTATCAGGTTGTCAAAATTAGATGGTAGATTGTACATTTATCCAAAGTCATGTTTACAACTATTTATAATCGAATTTTTAGGGGAACCAATTATGCACTGCTATATCACTTCACTGAAATATTTTTTTTTGTAGACAACGCTCCACTGATTTTTTTTCATTTAAATACAAATCTAAACCTTTTTTTTTAAATTCACACGGTTTTTAAAATTTACCACCAAACGGTCAGCACATATTTAATTTCCATAAACTATTCCACCTAAAAAGGTTAAAAATATATATTTGCATTAAAACCGGTCCCATCTAACCGTCAGAAACTTCAATTTTGCATGCAATACAGTTGGATTTTTCAGTATATAAACCACCATACGATGGTGGTGAAAACACGCTTCAACATCAACACAACATTAACAACACCCACACCTTTCAAAATGACGAGTTGGACCGAAAATGAAGAAATGGCTCTGGTTGTGTGCGTCAAAGACGCACAAAACGACCCATCCTTGCAACGCCAACGCCGTCAAGGGTCAAGGGGCAGGACACACAGTTCTGGGATCGTGTTTTGGCCGACTTCAACCAACAAGTCGGCCAAAGCGCCCGGACAATCGATAGTCTGCAAAGAAAATAGACCGATCTAAACAACAAGTGTGATCGATGGACGACATGGTGCGAGCGCACCATGAGCCGTCACCCAGGAATTAGGCCGGAGTTGACTGTGGAGATGACCCAGGTGACCTATGCGGGTCGTTAGCAAGGCACGTTTAAGTATATCCAGACGTGACAACTCATGCGCCTACTTTAAACTTTATTTTTTTTATGTTTTTTATGTTTTTGATGTATTTTTATTAATGTTTAATATTAATGAATTATGTTTATGTTTTTTAATTTTTTTTGTCTTAATATATTTTCATTATCTTTAAAACACACGGTTTAAATTAAAAAAAAAACAATAACAAAATTGTGATAAAACTAATGGTTATAATAAAAAAATTTGTATTGTATTAACTCAAAATTAAAAAATTCACTATTACCAGTCCATTAGATAGAACCAGAAAACGATTTACGAGACCCTTACCAGCACTGGTGACGACCGTGTTACCGTGCTGATAGTGAAATACCAGTGACCATTTCTGATAACGCCATGTGTCTCCTTTTTTTTTTTTGACCGGCAAAAAACTTTTTATTTAAGGGTGGTGATATTTAAACCCCCCAGCTTCTATTTAAACCCCCCAGAAGCACCTCGCTTAGGCCTAAGCGAGGCGCTTCTGGGGGGGGTAATTTATTTTGGTAGTTTTTTGGTGTTTTGAGTTGTTTTTTTTTTTTTAATTTAATAATTATAAAAAGTTAAAAAAAATTAAATGTCAATGACTTAAACTTGACATCATCTTCTTGTAATTACTTTTCAGTTGTTATCCGAGAGATAGCGGTCAACGATGAAGACAACCTGAAAACAACCGGATACCATGGATCAGAGAGATTCAAGCTAATTAAACTCATATCTCAAGCCGGTGCAAATTATGTTGTAACGAAAACATTCTCACATGAATATCCTGCATAAAGGACTAAAGCCACATATCTTGCCATTAATACCAACTGAATTTTACTTGCTTGCATGAAAAGTTCATTGTACGATGTCTTTTTCAGAGGACCTCGACTCTTGAGATGTTGCAGGTGTTTGAAAAGTTTGAACTGAAATTGAACTTTTCATGCAAGCAAGTAAAATTCAGTTGTTTTACTAATTTCATAGTCTTGATACTTTTAACAATCGGATCGGCGCTAAACAATAGAAAGTAATTACAAATATTGCAAGAGGGTCACTATTCATATATAAAGAACATTAATCGGTTTCATCTTTGTTTTATTGAGTTCAACTTTCCATGATCTACCTTTATCATCTCAGAGAGATATCTGTCAAACGATGGAAGGGAACCCGAAACAATAAAAAGTAATTACAAAGAAGATGATCAAAGATGCTACAACATAACTTGCACCGGCTTGAGATATGAGTTTAGTTAGCTTGAATCTCTCTGATCCATGGTATCCGGTTGTTTTCAGGTTGTCTTCATCGTTGACCGCTATCTCTCGGATAACAACTGAAAAGTTGTCTCATTAATTCCAATTCCAATTCCAATTCCACCGGTGCAATCAGAATCTGAAGAGAAGCTATCATCTCAGAGAGATATCTGTCAACGATGATGGCGCAGCAGAGGTTAGCGGTAACTTTAAATTTTGAATGATCGTCGGTTTGCTCTCTATATACCAATCAACAGTAGCGATCATTACAGTTTTAGTTGAAAGTGGATACAATGGATCAGAGAGATTTAAGCTAATTAAACTCATATCTCAAGCCGGTGCAAGTTATGAAATGACACATGCAGAATGTAATGTCATGCACAAATGTGATTTTGTATTAATGGCAAAGTGATTTGTAAGGGAAGAAGAAGAGAATGTTATATATGTTTACCTTCCCATGGAAACTCTGAAGTCCCTTAACGGAGGTTTGCTAGAGGGTCATTGGTCTTCAGAGTTTCCAACCCCTAATACATTCATCAAAGGATATTCATGTGAGAATGATTTTGTACAAGATTCCTATGCAAGCAAGTCAAATTCAGTTGTTAGACCAACTTGAGATATGAGTTTAATTAGCTTAAATCTCTCTGATCCATGATATGAGAGCATAAGAGAAGAGATAATAACATATGAGCTTCAACATAACTTGCACCGGATGATTGCCAATGAGATTGATAACTGGACAGGTTAGCCAGGTGTTTGTCAAAAAGGTAGAGCACACCACTAGAGCAAAAAGTTGTGTGTATGAATAGTGACCCTCTGGCAAACCTGCCATTAATCGGTTTTATTTAGCGTAAAAAGTTCATTGTACATATACCTCCTTATTTAAAAACAAATCACACCATTGTAGAGGTTACTAGGTTACTCATTACCGTTGGACGTTGAAGGTAAACATGGACAGTGAGAAGTGAGATTGATAACTTCTTTATGGAAGTTGCTAAAATAGTTAAACAAAAGCTGAAATTGAACAGTTATTTGGCAACATACTTGAAATCAATGGGAAGATAAACAATCCTCATCCACAATGTTCTTACCTATGAGTTTAATTAGCTTGAATCTCTCTGATCCATGGTATCCACTTTCAGGCTGTTTCATCGTTAACCGCTATCTCTCGGATAACAACTGAAAAGTTGTTTCATTAATCTATAAATAAATCCTTACAAAATATTTTTAACTTAAATCTTTGAGCATACCAGAGGGTCACTATTCATACATAAAAAGATCAAGAAGAACAGTACGGTCAACGATGAAGGTGTGTTGTATGTATAAAATTGTGAATAATTGTGAGAGTCGATATGAGAGCAATAATCCATCGAGAACTAGAGAAACAGAGAATAAGAGAAGAGATAATAACATATGAGCTACAACGACGTCGTATTTTGGAAGCTGAAGTTCGGAGAGAACTAAATATTCGGTTGTTGTTTTTCTTCTCTATACAGAGTGACGATAGGCGTTTTCGATTTCCAAATGAATCAACGACTTAAACTTGACATCATCAACCACGTATAGTCAAATATTTATTCTCCATATCCATACCTTGTTTCAAGTATCTTGTAAAATTCATTTCGTCTTCAAGACTCCTATGAGTCACAAAGGGGGAAATATATATGACGTTTGAGCATACGAAATTGTGCAAGAGTTTGACATTATTGTGTTCAAACATCAAGGAGACATGGTGTTTGACTTTTTTGTGTTTGACCCATCCGGATGTGAAAGACAATATCCATATTTACCTGATTATAAGAGAGGTCGAAGATATTGCTCAATAAACATTATTATTATTATTATTATTTTATTATATTTGTAATTTAGTTCCTTTGTTTTATTATTATAATAATTTATTATTATCAAGAATCGGAAATTAGTAAAACGATTTATGAAAGTATCAAGAATCGGAAATTAGTAAAACGATTTAATAAATCATTGCTCAGACGTTAGGGTTTGATAAACACAAAACTTATTATTTATAAAGCAACAAAAACACAAATCGTACCGTGAAATAAAGAGAGGCCCATTAGGAGTGCCGTGGAGGAAGATCGTCGGTTTGCTGTAGTCGATGATGGCGCAGAGGTTAGCGGTAACTTTAAATTTTGAATGATCGTCGGTTTGCTCTCAATATACCAACCAACAGTCGATCCGACTGTTCATTTCTCTCTATAACAAAGTAAAATTCGGTTGTTATCGGAGAGATATCGGTCAACGATGAAGGCAACCTGAAACGACATGAATCTCTCTGATCCATGGTATCCACTAACCGTAGCGATCATTACAGTTATTTGGAATGTTTCTGATCATTGTCAGAGGGTCACTATTCATACATAAAGAGCATAATCAAACAAGGGTTGTTATCGGAGAGATATCGGTCAACGATGAAGGCAACCTGAAACGACATGAATCTCTCTGATCCATGGTATCCACTAACCGTAGCGATCATTACAGTTATTTGGAATGTTTCTGATCATTGTTAGAGGGTCACTATTCATACATAAAGAGCATAATCAAACAACGGTTGTTATCGGAGAGATATCGGTCAACGATGAAAGCAACCTGAAACGACATGAACATTTATAACCTTTCTGTACCTGTGGCCAAAAGAACCTGATAAAGGCTGTACACGAGTTATTTGGACTGTTGCTAAAATAGTTAAACAAAAGCTGAAATTATACAGTTATTTGGAATATTCTTGATCATTACAGTGAGATTGACTGTTATCGGAGAGATATCGGTCAACGATGAAGGCAACCTGATCATTACTTTCCATGCAAGCAAGGTGGACTTAAGCACCTGAACGGGAATGAAGGATGAAAGCATGACGTGAAACATGGCGTAGTCACATTCAGTCTTCAAGGTGGACTTAAGCACCTGAACGGGAAGTTGAAATTTTGAATGATGTTCGTCGACTGCACCGAACACACTACAATTATTCACTATTTTATACATACAACACAACCCCCGGAGTTTGACCGTACTGTTATTTGGAATATTCTTGATCATTACAGTGAGATTGATAACTTCTCTATGGAAGTAACAAATTCAAAACAGAGGTAGGTTTGCCAGAGGGTCACTATTCATACATAAAGAGTATAATCGTGATGTGATGGATTTTTATATTTGCAACGTAGTTCCTTTTTTACCTGGTTGCAAAGGAACTTCAGGTCAGCCAGACGTTTGTCAAAAGCAAGTGTGAAGATCAAGATCAAGAAGAACAGTAATGATCAGAAACATTCCAAATAACTGTTCAATTTCAGCTTTTGTTTAACTATTGTAGCAACTTCCATAGAGAAGTTATAAATCTCACTGTCCAGTTATATCCACTTTCAACTAAATCTTTCTCTGATATACTCTATATCAACCGGCTTGAGATATGAGTTTAATTAGCTTGAATCTCTCTGATCCATGGTATCCATACCTTGTTTCAAGTATCTTGTAAAATTCATTTCGTCTTCAAGACTCCTATGAGTCAACAAATTATAATAATTTGTTATTATCAAGAATCGGAAATTAGTAAAACGATTTATGAAAGTATCAAGAATCGGAAATTAGTAAAACGATTTAATAAATCATTGCTCAGACGTTAGGGTTTGATAAACACAAAACTTATTATTTATAAAGCATTTTAAAACACAAATCGTACCGTGAAATAAAGAGAGGCCCATTAGGAGTGCCGTGGAGGAAGATCGTCGGTTTGCTGTAGTCGATGATTAGCTTGAAATCAATCTCTCTGATCCATGGTATCCACTATCAGGTTGTCTTCATCGTTGACCGCTATCTCTCAGATAACAACTGAAAAGTTGTCTTCAATGATTCTAAAAAACTTGAAAGTAATTACACCGGCTTGAGATATGAGTTTGATTATTATCGTATTTGCAACTTAGTTCCTTGCTTGCATGAAAAGTTATTTTTTAAATGTTCGTTGACCGTACTGTTCTTCTTGATCTTTAACACCTTGATCTGCAATATTTGAAATGTGCCTAGGGAGTTACGTGCATTATCTAGTATTGAAACTTGCGATTAATAATATATTAATACATCAATGGACTACACTCACGGTATGTGCATCACGTATTTTCATTCTTTCCTTGATCTGCAATATTTGAAAATTATCATTTCTTGACATGCTTGGTAACACCTTGATCTACAATATTTGAAAATTATCATTTCTTGACATGCTTGGTAACACCTTGATCTGTAATATCTGAAAATTATCATTTCTCGAAAAGTAATTAAAAACACTTAAAAATGAATTAAAAACAATTGTTGCGAGTTAGGTTTACTCGGAGGACCACGTACAATGATTCATCAAAGTTGTACAAAGCTGGATGTTCGTACGGGAAAACCAAAACGAGCAATAAACGAAGCGAAACGGGGAGATATAATTTTCTTGGCTTGGAAACAACTTAAAAGAACCAAAAATGAATTAAAATTATTTTTTGGTGATTAACAGATAATTTTAAAGAATTAAAAGAAATTCAATTTTTTTTAAAAAATGTCCACACGCCTCGCTTTGGTCAAAGCGAGGCGTTTGCCTGCCTCGCTTTGGCCAAAGCTAGGCATTTCATCTTTGTACAAAAAATTGTACGAACATCCAACTTTGTACAACAATGATGAATCAAAGGAACTAACTTGCAAATACGATAATTATCAAAATAACAAAGATGAAACAGAATAAATTAATGTTCTTTATATATGAATAGTGACCCTCTTGCACCGGCTTGAGATATGAGTTTAATTAGCTTGAATCTCTCTGATCCATGATATCCACTTTCAGATTGTCTTCATCGTTGACCGCTATCTCTCGGATAACAACTGAAAAGTTGTCTCATTAATTCCAATTCCAATTCCAATTCTTCCGGTGCAATCAGAATCTGAAGAGAAGCTATCATCTCAGAGAGATAATTGTCATCGATGGAAGGGAACCCGAAACAATAGAAAGTAATTACAAGAAGATGATCAAGGATGCTACAGTTATTTGGACTGTTAATCACCAAAAAATAATTTTAATTCATTTTTTGTTCTTTTAAGTTGTTTCCAAGCCAAGAAAATTATATCTCCCCGTTTCGCTTCGTTTAATTAGCTTGAGATATGAGTTTAATTAGCTTGAATCTCTCTGATCCATGGTATCCACTTTCAGGTTGTCTTCATCGTTGTACATATACCTCCTTATCTAAAAGAAACCACATCATTGTACATATACCTCCTTAGCTGAAATTGGACGGTTATTTGGAATGTTCCTGATCATTACTTTTCATGCAAGCAAGTCAAGTCAAAAAAACATTTTTTTATATTGCTCTCATATCATCTCTCTCTATAACAATGAATGCGGTATGCGCGTTAAATTTCATTAAATGCGGCAACACAGGCAAGTCCTCGTCTGATAACAACTGAAAAGTTGTTTTACTAATTTCATAGTCTTGATACTTTTAACACTTATGCGTAGATCAAGGAGATTGATGAAGATATCATCAAGATGAGCAGGAATTGTTAACCTTCCCATTGATTTCAAGTATGTTGCCTTGATCGTTGACAGCTATCTCTCCGATAACAACTGACTTTTACTTTGTACGAAAATCGAGATCATCTCATTCCATGTTGCCTTTTCATGCAAGCAAGTCAAGTCAAAAAAACATTTTTTTATATTGCTCTCATATCATGGATCAGAGAGATTTAAGCTAATTAAACTCATATCTCAAGCCGGTGCAAGTTATGTTGTAGCAGTCAAGATTCCTATGCAAGCAAGTCAAAATTCACCGAACACACTACAATTATTAACTATTTTATACATACAACACAACCCCTGGAGTTTGACCGTACTGTTCTTCTTGATCTTGATCTTCACACTTACTTTTCATGCAAGTCATTATTATAAAATTTTTTTTATAATAATTATATTAAAAAAAAACAAAAAACTAACTAAAAAGACCAAAAAAAAAAAAAAATTGATCCTAAGCGCCTCGCTTAGGCCTAAGCGAGACGCTTAGGCCTAAAAATCAGTTTTTTCTGCCCCTCGTACTGACCTCCTCGAATTCAGCTCCCAAACGCCTCGCTTAGGCCTAAGCGAGACGAAGCGAGGCGCTTGGGGGGGTGAAAATAGAAGGAGGGGGGTGGGAATAGACGGAGCCTTATTTAAATATAAAGCCCAAACGAAAGTACACGAACACCAAACACAGGAAAACCCGAAAAAACAAGTTTTTAAAGCAGACAACTACACTATTATGTAGTCAATTCAACGTCAAATCGGGTTTTCAAAATCAATAATACTATTGTTGTCCATGTGACATAATTCCAACTCCTACCACCAACACATTCAGTGGTTGACCATACCTCATTAACCTCCAATAATTTATCATCTCATATCCCATCAACTCCAAACAACTTGCCTAACTCACAAGATTCTTGAGAAATAAAAAAAGAATCTTAAGTTTTGAGGGGCCTATGGAGCCCTGAATTGACACATGTACAAAAAAAAATTAATAATAATGATATATCACCAATTTGAATAACGTTCCGTATACAAATTATCCCACAAACTTTAAAAAACAGTTTTTTTAAGTAGATTAAAAAATGTGAATGTGAATTTGTAAATAAAGTTAATATAACTTATCTTTAATAAATAGTCAAAATCATCCATAAAAGGTTTGGGCAAATTTTCTAGATTCATCCAATAAAAGTTCTTTTTCTAACTTATATTACTGAGGTTTCAAAATCGTTGCTAAAGGGTCCAGATGAGACTTTGAAATCTGCGTGGTTCATATGAGAAAAAAAAACTCTTTTTAATGGATCTAGCAAATTTGCTCAAACTTTAGGGATGATTTTGACTATTAAATCTAGTGTTTTTTTAAAGCTAATATAACTAGTTAAAACAACAATACTGTAAAAAACAAACGTTGTCTTAATAATTCTAAATAGTTCATTTATGGTGGAATCTAGCAAGTGGTACCATTATTTGTGAGTGGTTTCTCTCCATGAATCTTGTGAGTGAATCATTGTCATTTCTTTCATTTAACACATAAAAGTTGTCATATGTCAATTTAATAGGCTCATATTCCTTATTTTGAAAACAATGGCAATGGTGTCGTAAGCTTATAACTTTGTCGGTTAAATAAGAATTTGTTTATGATTACAAATATATTTAATCTAAAGTATATAAAGATTTGAATCCGAAGTAAAAAAACGGAAAGGGGAAAATAGATGAATATATGGGATGAGAGGAGTCAACCAAAAAAACGTGTGTCAATGTGTCATTATGCATCACATTGTACAGAAATCTTGAGGATTAAATACAAACACAATTTGGTTATCGACATTCTTTTTGACATATTCTGATGTGCCGAAATTTCTGTTAAAAAGTGACCGGTGAATTTCTTGACCGATTCATTAGAAGGAAGATCGACACTCAGGTGAGAAGACATTTTGGTCTTTGGATGGATGAGAGGGTGTTGGGTCTGCTGACCTGGAGAAGAACAGATTATTGGAAAGCCAAAACATTCTACTAAATTGATCCTTAGCAATAACAGCATTTACAAGTTACTTCTCCCAAAAGACTGTTGACCCTAACATCTTTTGTACCCAAACAACTGCTGTGACAACTGCTGCTATAAAGGTCTGATGGATAACAACTGCTAGAGAACAACTGCTAACCAAAGGTCTGATGAAGAACACCTGCTGATCAAAGTATTGAATACTAAAGGTCTGTTGGAGCCAACAACACTTAGGCTCCAACAGATGATTCAAGACTATCAGAATTTTCCTATCAGTTGTTTACCTTTCAGAGTTTTCTTATGTAACAGTAGTTTGTAATCAACAGATGTTTTATGTTTGTTATTCTGTTAGAGGTCACTGTCTTAGGTGACGTCAGCCTAGGTCATCAGAGGTTTAGATTTGTCTATAAATAGAACAATGCTTGTACTGTTCTATTTGTCACTCACAACATTCTCTTTGACAAACAATCACTGAGTGATTAGGCTGAGGGGGAGTACTTGTACAATTGATTGTAACCATTTGAGTTTATGGAAGCATTCGATTGAAAAACATTTATTCTCTTGTTTTGATTAATAGTTTATCATTCCGCTGCACTTTCCATTTATAATTCATTTCCTTCATTGTTCTTAGTACTTAAACAATCAAAACAATCAACCTCGGATCCTAACAATTGGTATCAGAGCTTGGTCAATTAAATTCGATCTAACCAATCAATTTAATATAAACAGATCAGCTCACAATTATTGATATCGTTTGTTTGTCGGATTGAAAACAAAGTAATAGTTTATTTTCGTTTCAACCGTTTTTAAACAGACTTTGTTTGTGAAACAATCAGAGAATGGCTTCAATCAATCACGATCCACACAACACTGGCATGAACAACAAGCCACCGATGCTTGTCAGATCTGAATACAATATCTGGCAACGTCGGATGAGCCATGTTCTAGCTCAACAGAACACTGGGTGTTGGAAGTCGGTTATCTTCGAACCACATGTTCCGATGGTGCCGATTACTGAAGATCCCAAGGTTCAAGAGCCTAAGAAACTTAAAAACTACTCCGACCAGGATTTTCAGAAAATTGAGTTAGATGCCAAGGCCTTCAGTATTGTGGCCATGGCTCTACCCAATGATATATATGCTGGGCTGTTACATTGTAACAGTGCAAAGGAATTGTGGGATGCACTGAAAGAACAATTTGGTGGGACTGAAGAGGTTATTGAAAACAACCGTGAAATACATAACCAACAATATGAAACATTCAGTCATGTAAAGGGAGAGTCATTAACTCAACAATTTAAGAGGTTTAACTTTCTCATTAGTGAACTAAAACTGGTTGGTGTAACTTACCCATATTCAACTTTGAACCATAGGTTTTTAAGATCACTACCAGATAAATGGGACACTATTGCTATAGTTATGAGAAACTTAATTGGATTTAAGGACCTATCACTGACCCAGCTTCATGGTAAGCTCTTGACCTATGAAAGAAAGCTTAACCAGAAAAAGAAGCTCCAGGACTCTGGAAAAGTGTCTGATGATTATGTTTTTAGTAAGACAACACTTTTGGGTCATGATGAGGTGCCTGGTAATAATAAGGATCAAAGTTATGATCATTTCATTGACATAACTTCAGGTTTTAACTTAGGTTTTAACTCTGATTCTTATTCACCAAACTATGCTTTTACAGCAAGTGGTGGTGATATCCAGGCATCTGATAACATATCCTTTGAGTATGATGACTTAAAGTACTTTGACCCTGATGATTTGGAAGAAATGGACATTATGCACCAATTGGCTCTACTTAGTGTAAGAACTAACAATTTTTACAAGAAAGCTAGGAAAAGGTTTCCAGGGTTGACTGGCAGGTCAAAAGTGGGGTTGGATAAATCAAAGATCAAGTGTTATAAATGTCATAGACTTGGTCATTTTGCTAGGGAATGTAGGAGTCAACATGGTACACCTATGATTACCTATCCAAATCAAAGGCCTCAGACCAACACTTATCAAGTTTCCCATAATACCCCTGGACCAAATGTACAAACCAATGCTCATTTTACACAGTCCTCAAACGTTGTTCCTGTCCAGTTTATCCAAACCACTGTTCCTCAGATCCACTATGTGCAAACACCTGTTGCTCAGGCACAAATGCCAATGACTGCTGTTCCACCCTCTGCCCCTACAGAGACCAGTCAACAAAGTTTCTTCACACAAGGCTTTGTTGATTAGAGCAAACTACCAGATGAGCTATTAGATGAGAATTTTGTTCTTGTAGCCAAAGCTGAAAATGAACAAGAAAACTTTTGTTTCATGGCTATGGTTGAAGAGGTTGAATATGAGGATGTGGTAACTGAATCTGATGTTGTGACTGATGATATTGTTGATGAAGTAGTTGCAGATACAAAATCTGAAGAAGAGGTTGTGAATCTCTCAGATCCATGGGGTGCATCTGATGATTGTGAGTGCAAGTGTGATTGTGCATTGATGGTTACTGCTAAGGTAGCTCCTCAAATTCTAAAAGATTTGTGTTTAGACAAATGTGTAATAGAATTTGCTAACATTAAAGAGGTGAATGAAAACCTTAGGAAGAAAGTTTAAGATGATGAAGTTCAATTTGAAAAACTTTCTAAAGAGTTAAAATCAAAATTGACTGAAAAAGAATCTGAAATAAGCAGCTTAAAACATGAAGCAACTATAACAAAAGACCAGCTCCAAACTATGATAACTAAATATCATAGTTGTACAAAGGAGCGAGGCCACCCAAGTTGAATGTAAAAAATGGGTGGAATCATGCAAAGGTTTTGAGATGCTCCTCAACAAACAAACCAAAAGTCATGTGAAGTTTGGTTTTGGTTTTGAAACCACTGCTCCCTCTTTTGAAAACACTGACAAAAGGGATCAAAAGTTGAGGTAGTACCAACTAATTTGAAGGGTCAATAGATTAAAATCACTGAACCTAATGGCAAGAAAATTGTTCTTGAAAAACCAGAAGGTTCCTCATCATTCACTGAACTTGAAAAATATGAATTCAAACCTAGTTGGTCTGATGAGTGTGGTACTCTTGAAAACTTCAAACCAGTTGACTTCAAAACCCCTGATGGTAAGAAAGCACCATAGGCAAAGGTCATTCCCTTGATAGACCTTCCAGCAGATGATCAAACATCTGTTGAAAAGAAGGCTGAAAAAGGGAAAAAGAATGAAAAGTCTGTTCGTTTGTTTTGTGATTTTTGTGAAAAGAAGAATCATGCTACTAAAAACTGTTTTCTTCTAAAAGCATATGATATAAACAAAGGAACAAGTGTGTGTGATTCTAAGACCACATGCTCAATATGCGGTAAGAAGAATCACAAAACCAAAGAGTGCATGTATCTCAATAATTTTGATGTCAAAATACAAGAGTACAAGGCTAAAACTCTTGCAAATCAAGTGGTGAGTACTTCAAAAGGAAAAGCCAAACAGACTTTTGCTCCAGTTCAAAAACTAGTTCAAACCACTAATCACCTTCCTAAGCTTGAGGCTGAAAAGTCTGTGGACCCATCCAAAGCCAACTTGGCTTTGGACACTCACCAAAACTGATCCATTACTAATGTGCGGGGAGCTTCTGCTTACTTAGATAGCCTTTGGTATGTAGATAGTGGAGGCTCCAGGCACATGACAGGATGTAGAGCATTTCTTCTGGACTTCTTAGCTCATGGAGGGGGTGATATATCCTTTGGTAATGTTTCAAAAGGTAAGGTGTTGGGTTCAGGGACTGTTCAGGCTGGGAAACTCAAGTTTGAAAATGTCAATCTTATTGATAATATTAAATTTAATCTTCTTAGTGTATCACAAATGAGTGACAAAGGTTATGGCTTATTCTTCACTAAGAAAACTTGTAAGATTATTGGGCCAGAAGTGGTGAAAAGGATTGATACCATTATTGCTGAGAGCAAAGCACCTCTTGTTGCTCATAAGAGTGGCAATGTGTATGTGGTTGATATGTTGAAGGACAATACTATGGCAAATGTTTGTCTGTTTTCCGCTGCCTCCACAAAAGAGACAGAATTATGGCATAGGAGACTGGGTCACACCAACCTTCAAACTATCAACTCACTCTCCAAACAAAGCCTTGTCAGAGGCCTTCCATCAAAAGAATTTAAATGTGATGAGCATTGTGTTTCTTGCTTAAAAGGAAAACAACATGAAAGCTCTTACAAATCCATTGATGAGTCCAAAACAAGCCAATGTCTACAATTGTTGCACATGGACTTGTTTAGCCCAGTTAAAATCATGAGTCTAAGAAGAAAGAGATTTTGTCTTGTCATAGTTGATGATTTTTCTAGGTTTACATGGACTTATTTTTACACTCTAAGGATGAAGGACTTTGTCACCAAAGTTGAAAAACAATATGACTTGCCAGTTAAAGTCTTTAGAAGTGATAATGGAACATAGTTTAAAAATAAGGAGTTGGATGACTTCTGTGTGTCAAAAGGAATTGTGAGACAGTACAACATTCCAAGAACACCAGAACAAAATGGGGTGGTTGAGAGGAAAAATAGAACTCTCATTGAAGCTGCAAGAACCATGCTAGCAGATTCTGGTTTGCCACTGTCCTTCTGGTCAGAAGCTGTAAACACTACTTGCTATGTTCAAAACAGAGTTTTAATCAACCCAAGACATCAAAAGACTGCTTATGAAATTTTGTTCAAAATCAAACCACTAATTTAATTTTTCAAAATCTTTTCCTGCCCATGTTTCATTTTAAATCTTAAAGATTCCATCTCAAAATTTGCAGCCAAACTAGATTGTGGATATTTTCTGGGATATTCTTCTACTGCCAAGGCCTATAAAGTGTTTAACACAAGGACCAAGACAATAGAAGAAACTCTGAATGTAAAGTTCAATGAACTTTCATCCTTAAAAATCCCAGCAAATCATGCTGCGTTGTTTGATTTAGATAAATTCAAATTTGAAGATATTACTGTCAAAACTAACAGTGCAGGTATTTCACAATCTCCACAACAAGACTACAGAACAGATGTTGTGATTCCAAGTCACTATAAAGTCTATTCTGTATCAGGGGAAGCAGTTGTTCAAAACACCTGTCAAAACCCTGCCACAGCTGAGTCAGCCACTGTTGGCCAGTCTTACCCTCAAACCACTGCTTCACCAATTTCATCCACTGCTCAATCATCTGTTGACAAAAGTCCAACCTCTGTTGACAAAAGTCAGTCCAGTTTCACACCACTTGGACCCATTCCCCAACCTCCATTTCAAACATCTATTGGTAATACAGAAGTGAAAACAGATGTTACATCAACAGAGTTGCCAAACCTCCATCCTTCACCTCAAAATGCCATTATACCATATCAGGGAGATCTAATCTACCAAAGAGCTCATCCACCAGATCAAATCATTGGCAACATCAGAGAGGGTGTGCTCACAAGAAGCCAATCCTCAAACATCTGTCTTTTTGTAGGCTTTCTATCTCTCACACAACCTGTCAAGTACCAAGAGGCACTCAAAGACAACAGTTGGGTAGAAGCTATGTAGGAAGAGCTCCTTCAGTTTAAAAGACAACAAGTATGAGAACTTGTACCACTGCCAAAGGATGTTTGTCCAATTGGCACAAAGTGGGTCTTCAAAAACAAAACTGATGAAAGGGGTATAGTTGTCAAGAATAAAGCTAGGCTTGTGGTTCAAGGCTTCAGATAAGAACAGGGGATAGACTATGATGAAACCTTTGCTCCTATAGCTAGGCTAGAAGCTATCAGACTCTCCCTAGCCTTTGCTGTCAACCACAACATCAAGGTCTATCAGATGGACATCAAATGTGCATTCCTATATGGCAAAATTCAGGAGGAAGTCTATGTATGTCAACCACCTGGTTTTGAAGACACATTCCATCCTGATTATGTATACAAGCTCAACAAAGCTTTGTATGGATTAAAACAAGCACCTAGGGCCTGGTATGAAACTCCTTCCACCTTTCTTTTATCCATTGGTTTCACAAGAGGTAAAATTGATAAAACCTTATTTTTAAAATGGAGAGGGAAAGACTTAATGATTGTTCAAATATATGTGGATGACATCATTTTTGGGTCCACATGTAACAAAATGTGTGAAGAGTTTAGGGAACTCATGACAGCAGAGTTTGAAATGAGTGTTATGGGTGAACTTCGGTGCTTTCTTGGTCTCCAAGTGAAGCAGCTGCAAAATGGCACATTCATTCATCAAAACAAATATGTGAAAAATTTGTTAACTAGATTTGAGATGAATGACTGTAAGCCGTGTAGTACACCCATGAGCATAGTCAAATTACTCACTATTGATGACAAGGATGAACTGGTTGACCAGACACATTACAGATGCATGATTGGGTCTTTATTGTACTTAACTACATCTAGGGCAGACATTATGTTTGCCACTTGTGTTTGTGCATGATCCCAGGCTTCACCTAGAAAGTCAAACCTTATTGTTGTGAAAAGGATATTCAGATACCTAAAAGGTGCGCCCACACTTGGTATCTGGTATCCTGCTAATAGAAACATTTAGCTTTCAGGTTATTCAGATAGTGATTTTGCTAGCTGCCACACAACAAGGAAGTCTACATCAGGAGGGTGCCAGTTTCTAGGGAATGCCTTAGTCTCATGGCAAAGTAAAAATCCAGTACCTCATTCAACCACAAAGCACATAGACATCAGACATCACTTTGTCAGAGATATCTATGATAAAGGTTTGATTTCTCTGCACCATGTTCCAACAGAGGATCAGTTGGCAGATATGTTGACAAAAGCTTTAGACACATCCACTTACACAAATCTGATTTCTAGAATTGGTATGCGAAACATGGACTAAACAAAAAAATGTTTTAAAAAAAACATTAAAATGTTTCAGAAAATCAAAATTCATCCTTAAAAATAGCATTTTGGTTGAAAAATCTGTTAAGGATAAAACAACCACTGTTTCATCCATTCTATCCACTGTTAGTTGAAAAATCTGTTTCAAATATCTGATCAGATAAAACAACCACTGTTTAGTTGAAAAATATGTTTCAAAACTCTGATCAGATAAAACAACCGTTTCATTATATATATATATATACTAATAATAATAAAAAAAACAAGTGCTGTTGGCATCAGCACGTTGGTAAGACAAACAGCTGTTTGCATCAGACCTTTGACAACAACTGTATGCCACCAGATGTTTGTCACGTCTGCTCTCAAAAGCAGAGTTTTAGCCACATTAGCGGTTTCACCGGAACCTATAAAAACCCTATTTTACCACAACAGTTGTTACACTGTCTCATTGTATTCAAAATACTGAAACCGCCTTCTTCAACCTCAAACCCTTACTCTAATTCCTCTCATCCTCACACTCGAAATCCATTACAATGGATCTTCAAGCCAAAGCCACCCACAATTATCTCCCAAATCAGGTCAAACAGATGAAAACGTTCCATTCCATACCACCATTGACATCATCCTCAATTCCAAATACCTGACAATCTTAACCACTGATGCTCCCATCTATCTCGATACCCTCCAAGAATTTTGGTTAAATGTTGAGTTTCTCCTACAAGACAAAAAGCCTACAACCATCATATCAAAAATTGGAGAGAAAAATGTCGCCATCACCCCCGAACTGATATCCACAACCTTCTCACTGAATGACGTGTCAGGTAACGACTCTTTCCCTAAGGCTGAACTTCACACAGAGTTTCAGGAAAGAGGTTATGATGCACAAATGACTGGGTCAACTCTTTTCAAAAAGTTTTTCCCACCAGTCATGAAATTTTTCTTTAATACATTCCTTCTCTATGTCTCTGCTAAGTCCACTTCCTTCAATTGAATCCCATTGAGGATACAGTACTTGGGATATGCTATGTTGTCAGAATCTGACTTCAATTTATCCCAGGGCCTGTTTCTGGACTTAGTATCAAATGTGAAGGCCATAAAGTCTGGGTCTAATAATGTTTTTCTGACTTACCCAAGAATTTTAAGTGTAATCCTTCAAAAGGTTTTACCTGAAAAAGATTTTAAAAAGGGTAAGTCTTTTCAAATGAAGAGTCTAACTGATGAAACTTTCACAAGAATGCTGGGTTCAACCACCCAAGAAAAAGTGTCAAAAGTGTCAAAAGTTTGTAAAACACAAACAAAGAGGACTAAGACAACAACTGTTGTCCAAACCTTTGTTGTTGAGCCCACTGCTCCAGGTGAACATGGTACTACATCCAATGCTGTGAAACCCACACCAGCCACCTCCAAAAGAAAACGTCCATCTACAAAAACCACCACTAAAACCAAAAAGGGGCCTCTGGAAAATGAGATATCAGAGGAAAACCCTGTTGCAACACAAAAGCAACAAGAAACCACTGTTGTTACTTCCTCACAACAGATGGATATTGTAACACCCCAACCGATGGCGGAAACATCGAGGTGTCACGTAAGAATGAGTATACAGTAGCACATGGTATTCAAGTTTTAATTGAAATTTATTTAAAGTGCAAATATCCAAAATTGAAAATACATAATAAGTCTTGAATGAAATTCTAATACATCAAATAACCAAATAAAGCATAAACTTCAAATTGTCTCCTCATGCTAACTCTCTAGACTTCAATCATCATTATTTCCTGTTGAGTTGTAAAAATGGGGGGGGGGGGGTCAACTAGAAGTTGGTGAGAATACATAAGCCATGTCAAACAATTAAGTTTAAGAATAAAAGTTGAGCAATTCACATGTAAGTTTAAGTCTACATAAATAAACATGAAGTGTTGAATGCACATAATCAAACCTCCGGCTAGTTTAGGTCCATCCCGTCATCCACGGTTCACCTTAATATTATGTTGGAACGATAACAATCACCCGCGCTCCCCATAAAAGATGGTCAACGAATCTAGGTGGGATTGTCAATCCAATAGATCTATTATTGAGTATCGCCGGCTTGGCCATAGCTAATGATTATGTATGTTGAAGCGTAAGTCTAACTGTTGTTGTTGTCTAAATCATGAGGCATTAAAGTTTACAACTAGACATGTATGTAGAATTGCTTAAGTATAGTGTTGCAAGTATAAAGAATTGCATAAACAAGGTTACGTAAACTCACCTTAGCAAAGTATTAAGTCTCGAGGAAAAGTATAAGTGTAGCCCCAAAGTTGCCAAGTATTACCCTATGTATAAGGTAACAAATAAGTCTAAGTCTATCTAGTCTACAAGTATTTTCCTAGGGTTTCGAATTGGGGATGAGTATTCGTTTGATTAATAAATAAAACATTTAGTAAATAAGAGAAATTTGATAAATAAATAAACAAAAGTCTTTTTGTAAATTTTAGATTAAAGATGGTCACATTATAAAGTTTCAAGTATGAAAATAATTTTTATAAAATTATTTTCTTAAAAATAGAATATTTAATCTATTTATTTCAAATTGTCAAAATATAACTTTAATATCTAAAAATATTAAAATTAAAGAGTTTACACATTAAAATTTGTATTTCTGTTCTAAATATACAGAAATAATTTATAATAAATTTTGATGCAAAAATATTGAAAAATGAATTTATTATAATTTATTTATGATTAAAACTAACAAAAATTGATTAGAAATATTAAATAAATAACTTTTCAGAAATAAAAATCATTTCAGAAAAGTTTAATGTTATATAAACTCAGAATAATTTTTGTGGGAATTTATATAATCGTTTTGATATCTTTATAGAATTTTATAATTAAAATAGAATAAACTTAAAATATTTATTATATATATTAAATAAATAATTTTTGGAAAACTAAAAATTGTATGTTAAACTTTTCTACTAGAATAACATAAAATAATTTTTGTAGATTTTATAAAGGAGTTTTAGTATTTTAAAACTAATTTTAAAATATAAGTGAATATATATAAAGCTTAAATGGTAAAAAAAAAATGTTTTGTTGATGCTGGGAATCGAACCCGGGTCTGGGACTGGTTCGTGTTTTTAATCACAAGCCTAGCCACCAACTGGGCTAGACCCTGAGAACGAATAAACTAGATTTGAAATTAATTATATAGTATATGTGAAAACTGATTTATAACCTTTTAAAAGAAAAGAATAAAAGTCGTTTAATGTGGGACTCGAACCCGCGTCCCTTGGTTGACAAACAACCAGACACAACCACTTGATCTAGATCAGTGGTTGTGTTTGGTTTGTTTATGTTTTAATTAAATACATATGTCTGCAAAGGTGTTCTTCCCCAATTCAAACCATCGAGCCCTAGTTTCAGAAATTATCTGATTTACACAACAATAACCCAATTGATCATAGGGTTATTGTTGTGTAGTGGCCGATGAACAAAACCCAACAAAAAAAGAAGAACTTACAAAGCTTAATTCGTGCTTATGGAGTGGTCAACAGAAAAGTCAACACACGATTCAAGAAGCCTTGAAAGATGATTTTAACAGAAATTGAAGGTGAAGAAGAATTGATTGGTGAGTATAGAGTGAAATGGAGGGTCCAATTTATAGTGTGTTTGTTGAAATGGAAGGTTTCAAATCTTGACAAATGCTTGATCAAAAAGACGCGAATTGTAGTGAGTTTAGGCGCAAATCACGGAATATAATTATAGAATCACGTTTGTCGGTCAATGAGGATGAATATGTTACCAAAAACAAGGCCAATAATCGTGGAAAGTGAACTGGGTGTTGACCGCTACTTGGGTCGGGTCTGGGATGATGACCGGGTAAAGGAGGAAAGGAAATAGGGGTGGGCCGGTTCACTGGGCCATGTTCTGGGTTCCGGGTTTTTTAGAAGGGGGGTTGGGCTTTGGGTTTAAGTTGGGTTAGTTATGGTTGTGTTTATTAGTTTAAAAAAAAAAAAAAAACTAATCTTATAAATCTCCATATATGTTTTCAAAACAGAAAATGGATTATTACTGTTATATTTCTTAAAAAACATAATATATATATATATATATACATATATAATAGTAATAAAGAGGGTTCAAATGTTTAGTTTTACCGAGCAAGGTTTATGTAAAAAAAATTAATAACTTTGACATGTATAAAATTTTTAAGAATGGAAAGTAATAATGTTATAAAATAAATGCGAATGGGGCTTGAATGAATAAAAACGACAACTTTATTAATTCAAAATTTTCAAAATGTTACAGATATATCTCAACCTGAGCAAACTCCTCATGAATTCTCACAAAAGGATCATGTTGTAAGCCAAAGGGAACCACATCATGATACATTTGAGTCACTTGACCATATGATCATCAGCCCTTCTCCCAGGGCTACTTCTCTTTTCACTCCTCAACCCTCACCATCACATGTCCTTCCAAAAATGCAACCACTATTTGAGGTTATTGATAAAACTCAGGACAATCCTAGTTCCTCTCCTACACCCATCAATGAGAGTATACTTCAACAAGTGACTAGGACTGAGGAAAATCAATCAGCTATCCCATAAAAAGAGGAGGTTACACCCCTGGAGTTGAATGAAACTCTAGGTGAGTTTTCAAGTGAAGCAGCCACTACTGACGTAGACACCATTGTCTCACAACAGGACAGTGGTTACATAGCTAAGACTTCCTTGAAGGAAACAACTGATGAGGCCACTATAGTGTCCCCAAAATCAGTTGGAAGTCCCCCGAACCAAGACAAAGGGGCATCTGGTTCTCATCCTTTGGACTCACCTCCTAGGACTACACCAGATACAACTACCACTGGTAGGAACCCAGATGATCCTATTAATTTAGGTGATGGGTTAAAATACCAAGAATTGACGGCTAGAGTACAATCCATTGAAACCTCTGTTGCTGACATCAAATCAGATGTCAAGAAAATTTTGGGATCCTTGGATGCTCTTACCAAAAGTCAACCATCAAAGGAAGAGATTGCTAGTGAGCTATGGAAATCAGTTTCCCCCATCATCATAGCTCATAGAAAACTAGCAGATCAGACACTATTAATATGGTGGATGCTAGGTACACAAATACCTAAGCAGACATTAAAGCCATTAAAGATCACTTGCTGAAGACCACTGGCTCTGCCCCTACAACCATCAGAAGAGATGAAGATGATAATGAGTTTACAGCAGATGATGCCAAAAAGGGGGAGAGTGGCACAGATAGACTACCCAAGCTACAGCCATTTGGAACCAAACCAGGGTCTGAACCAACACCACCACAACAACCAAATCCCAATGATCAATCCACTGCTGATACTGCAGCATTCAATGCAGGCAAAGCAAAAGAAGTAGATCAAACTGCAAATGTCAATGCTGAAAAGGCTGCTGAAGAGAAGCAAAAGAGGGTTGATACCTTGGAATGCAAAGCAGAAGCTCTTGTACAACAGAAGATAGAGCAACAGCAAGAAGTTGAGGATGTGGGTACCTCTAAAAGGAAGAAGATGCCTGCCAAACATGTCAGACAACCACCATCCAAACTGGCTGTCAAAACTGCTACTGCTAAAACCACTGCCACCAAAACCACTGATACCACCAAACCAACTGAACCTACCACCAAACCAACAACAAAATCCACCACCACAACCACCAATACACCACCCAAATCCCAAACATCTGCTGGTCCTACAAAACTTCCAACAGACGTTAACATAACCACTGCTGCAACACCACCATCACCAAAAATCTTGTATAGAAGGAAGAGAAAATCAACCTTTGTGATACAAGATGAAAATATACAAACATCACCACCTCCCACTTCAACTACCCAGCCTACACCTATATCAGCCATCCCACTTTCATCATATTCACCACACACTTCACAATTCACATCTCACAGACCACCACCATCCATCATACCATTGGTTGTTCAGTACCCCCTTGAGCTTGATCTACTCAAGGGGGAAATGCAATCCTTCTACAATACTAAACAGCCATCTGAAAGATCTTTCCCATCTCTTCCAAATTTTCTTGTTCCCCTAAACCTAGACAAATATCTTAAATACAAGACTGAATAGGCAGATGCAATCATCAAAGAGAGATGTAAAGGGAAAGATGACAGGACTGCTCAGGGCATCCATTCAGCAGAGCTTAGCAAACTGAGAAGGATTGAAGATTTTGCTAAGACCCTGAGCAACTCCATGTCAACCATGCCTTTCAGCAGTGACATGGAAAGGATGGTTAGGGAATCTCTTCTTGACCAAATCTTGGCAACCATGCCCTACAAAGCAAATAAGAAACAATTTGCAGGCGGGACCACTCATGCACTTAGAGAAGAACTAATAAGAATAGAAGACATGGCCAAGAATCCCCCAGCAAAGGTCTCTGCCCCTGATTTTTGGAAAGGCAGAGATCCAGCCAGAGCCTTGAAGTTCAAGAGAATGAGATAAGAGATTCTGCCTGCAAAGTATGGGGAGATGAGGTCTGTTGCAAGATGGTCAGAGCTAAGGTTGGTTGAGACTTACAAGAAGTTGGAAGAAAATAGGAAGAAAGACCCTACACTGCCCAGGAAACCTGATTACTCTGATGCACCAATGATGAAGAGACCTCAACAGGCTATTACACTAGACAGCTTGACACTTCTGACCTATCTATTGCTGCCAGAAGACAGTTCAAGAAACAAAAAGAAATGTCTGAAGAAGATCAGAAAAAGTTTGCTGAAACTTATGTAAAAGAGGGGATCTTCAATCAAGTACACTACTTCTCTGATCCCACTACCGAAGAGCTCAGAAAACTCATTGGGAGACCTCCATCACCAAACTCATCTACAATAAACTTGCAACCCAACTGATCCTCTGATTCAAAAATTCTAAAACGGAAAGTCAACAAAGACAACCATGAATTGACTCTGCTCAGATCAGATGGAGAAGCTCAAAAGTTAAGTATGGATGATGCACATGGCCTGTGTGCAGATGATCTCCAAACCTTGCTGAACTTAGAGCTTGAAAGGGATGCAGAAATAAGGATCAAAATAAAGCTTAGTTTTGGCATCATCTGTTCTAGGGGGAGATTGTTGGATCTGCTAACCTGGAGAAGAACAAATGATTGGAAATCCAAAACATTCTACTAAATTGATCCTTAGCAATAACAGCATTTACATGTTACTTCTCCCAAAAGACTGTTGACCCTAACATCTGCTGTACCTAAACAACTGTTGTGACAGCAGCTGCTATAAAGGTCTGATGGATAACAACTGCTAACCAAAGGTCTGATGAAGAACAACCGCTGATCAAATTACTGAAGACTAAAGGTCTGTTGGAGCCAACATCACTTAGGCTCCAACAGATGATTCAAGACCATCAGAGTTTTCCTATCATGTGTTTACCTTTCAGAGTTTTCTTATGTAACAGTAGTTTGTAATCAACAGATGTTTTATGTTTGTTATTCTGTTAGAGGTCACTATCTTAGGTGACGTCAGCCTAGGTCATAAGAGGTTTAGATTTGTCTATAAATAGAACAGTGCTTGTACTGTTCTATTTGTCACTCACAACATTCTCTTTGACAAACAATCACTGAGTGATCAGGCTGAGGGGGAGTACTTGTACAATTGATTGTAACCATTTGAGTTTGTGGAAGCATTTGATTGAAAAACATTTATTCTCTTGTTTTGATTAATAGTTTATCATTCCGCTGCGCGTGTCGATCTAAGACGGGTTTCCTCAATTGTGGGGTTTCGGGACCCATGTTTTCATGGTTGGTCAGGCTGCCTTGAATGTTACTTTTAGCAAAGTTACCAAACACGAGAAAGCATACATTGACAAGTAGCGCTTGTTTATACCATTTGTATTTGATGTTTTTGGTTTCTTTGGGTCTGAGATTCTGAAGCTACTTTGTCGAATCCAACAGGTCATAGATAGTCATGTTGTGACCTTTAGAAGTATGAATGTAGTTAAAAGACTTAGCTTCTCTATTCAGAAAGGGTTAATAACCATAGCTTGTTGCCCGCTTACCAGTTATTTCGATGTAATTTCATAGGATCTTCTTTTCCTTTATTTTAAAAAACTTTTATTGTCTTAGGTAAAAAAATTAATACCACTTTAATAAGATGTAGTTACGTTTACATTATTTTTTTTGTATAAAATATTTACCAAGGTGTGACCGTTTGTAGGGAATGCTTCCACAAAATTTTCAATGGACCATTTCGAAAAAACATATGAAGATATATAGCTTTAAAAGCGTAAGACCATCAATAGTGGAAGTTTTTCAGTTGCTGCGAATGCTACGCTAACATAGCAATGGAAGGACAAGAGGTACACGACCGACTGAAGGTGTTACACCTATAACGCAAAATTAAAAGGGCCAAAATGAAAGTTTATTAATTAGTTTTAATTAATTGTTTGACTTATCTAGTAAGTTAAGAGTAGTTTAAATATTTATAATTATCAAAAAGGTTTAATTGTTTTGCTAGTTAGGTACTAGTATGGTAAGGATGTGTTTAGTATATATAGCATGGTAGGTTTATTTGTTATGTACGCAAGTGTAGATTTATTAAAACCTATTTGAGTAATAGTTCACCTGTTTCTTGTTTTGATTCTTGTGTTGGAGCCGACAATAATTTGTATCAGACCTTGGCCGTTTTGAGGGTTGTTTTATGGAGCAAGGGTGCTATGAGAAAATGAGAGAATAGAACAACAGACAGAAATATTTCTTCATTTCATCAATGATCCCTCAACTAATAGACTAACGGCTATATAACAACTAGCTAGTTACAACTATTACCAATGTCACCATTTACCTTGAACTACACAATTTGACATAAGTTTTGCTTGTACTTATTGGCTAACAAACAAACTATGAAAACATGACAAAACTGGTCCCTAGATTCTTTATTGGGGACAATAATCCCCTATTAAGCATTCTTAACCTCAAGAATCAATGGGAAAATCGGGATATTTCAACATAAACTCCTCAGCGCCAATCTAGGAAGCATCATGTAAATGATGAACCCTCCATTGAATAAAAAACTTGACCAATGGCTTATTACCTTGTTTTACCAATTTTCTATATAATGTCTGCAGTGGTTGTAACCCATTATAATCAACCACTTTAGACCTTCAGCTTGTTTCAACAATGACACATAAAAGGTTGAATGAATTTGTGAATTAAGAAGCAAGTCTAACTTATAAGAAAATGTTCCAACATTAAGTACTTGTGAACTCTCAAAGGGATCTAAACACAAGGATGTAGTTTGAGATACACCCAATCACCCACTAAGAATGATCTTTGAGATCTATGTTGGTCAACAAACTGCTTCATCCTGTTCTTGGCATTAAAAAGAGCTTGCTTTAGTATGGAAATCATGGTCTCCATAGATAAAATAAATCCTCCACTACAGCCAGATTAGTGTCGAGAGGAATATGAAGCAAATGGAGAGGCAATCTAAATTAAAGTAATGCTTTATAAGGAGAAATTTGAAAGGCAGAATGCCATGATGTATTGTACCACCATTGAAGCTAACCACTTTACCAAAGTATGTGGTTCAGTCATAACTATACATCTCAAGTATGTTTCCAAACATCTATAAAGCACTTATGTTTGTCCATCCGTTTGTGGATGTATAGTAGTTGACATAGCTTGAGAAATTCCTTGCAATCATAGAAACTCCTTCCAAATAGGGCATCTCTATTAGAAACGGTTGGGAATTATGGTATCCTATACGAAGCGAAAACGGTTTATATATTTAACAAAATCGATTTATATAAATAAATAATATAAAATCAATTTATATATATATATTGTTAGTGAATATTATTAATCCAATTAATAAAATAATCCAAATCAGGATCTTCGTTAAACTCGTATAAATAAATAAATAATATAAACAACCATAGGGGGTTTTAGTAATCAACCTTTGACGACTACACTGGAATTACAACATGCGGGTTACAACGAATTCTTTCTAGTAGAAAGTTCACAAGCGAGCACGAACCACCCGAAGCCACAAGTTGCAAGAGGAAGGCGATGGCGGTGGTGGTTGATCGGCTGCAGGGAGGTGGCGACTTTTGGGCTGGCCGAAAGTTGGAGGAGGGAGGTAAGGGGTTTATGTTTTATCAAAAGTATGTCTAGGGTTTGCACCTTAACCATCCTTTTGCAAAACATAATCTTACGATAAGCCCCATTTTCATTATACTATTATAACTCTTAATAATAATCTAATTATAATATTAAGTCCCTCGAGTTCAAAACTTTTATTATTTCACAAATAATAAACCATCTACTTGTGATCATATCTAATTCGTGTACCAATGTATAACTATTCGGATCGTAACAGAGTTGGGTTATGATGATCTCGACTTTAGTTACTATAGGACATACTATATAAACAACAATCTCCCACTTGGACGATTTTAATTAAATGAGTCAACGTATGCAGAGTTGGACACCTAGCTGCATCGCACAACACCTAACACGGTATGACACTTTATAGTCGTCAACTAGCTCTTTTAGTTCAAGTAACACTTTACTTAACTTAATAGTATAGCCCTGATATATCTATCAATAAGTCCCTTCTGTATAGAACATTCGTTGATCATAAGACATGGATCATTCATTCTTATATAGTGATAAACTATTCTATATTCTCGTCTTTAATTCAAAGTGGTCTAACGAACTACCTTTAATCCGATCGTGGCCACGCGTTTATACCAGTTTGAGTAAACAAGGGAGCCAGAATGTCTAAACTGCTAATCCTATAGAAGTACAGAATTCCATCAGCGTTATACAACTCCCACTTAACCTTGGATTTCTTCCAACACTACTCGTATTACTACCCATGTTTCAGGATAATGTTAGATAACATCAAAGATAGTCCATGATCAACGTAGTTTAATATGTGCCCTAGAAAAAAAAAGACAGATTGAACATATCAATATAAAAATATCTCATGACATAGATCCATAGAGATCGTTTTGAAGCTAGTTACATCCAATATCATACCCTAGTGATATCTATGGATTTCAATTCTCAAACCCTTGAGTTATTCATCTCATGAATTGTGACACCCGCCAAATCCACTAGTCGAGACCATACAATTAACTGTTATTATTTCACTATATGAATTAGTGTGTGGGTGCGCCTCATTATTTGAATAGTCACGTGGGAACGAACTCTACCCGAACACCATAATGGTCAACAAAAGTGTAAGTATCCTTATATAATATTTTATGAGACTAAAACTATATTATTATTTATTTCATATACAATCGGTTGGACACACATTTATACACAACAACGTACACATACCCGACTACATATACACACTCTTCGAGACTTGTCATTATCATACAACATATGGAACATTCCCACTTGTTTCTATTCGGTCGTGATAGTCACCCAAGAGCCCTCATGAGTTGTCTTTATCATTGTAATGTCCATACAGATACACCTTTGTGGTTTTAAGTGTGTTGTACATACACCTCAACATATAATGATCATAACCTCATTTGGAATGTCTTTTTCTTGTCCTATTTTCATCCTAGAACCCCAAGCCTCACACACACATGATGTAGATTATCAAACATCATCATGAGGTAATCACAACTTACACCAAATTGGATAAGAAACGACCCTATGGTAACTACCCTGTGTAAGACAAACATGAACCTTTTAAAGTAATATTGAGTCATTGAAATGTCACCATCCACAAACATTCCCAATCTTTGCTTCTTAGTCGACCGAAACAAGGAAGAAACATCAAGAGACTTGTCACTTTCACTAAGGTATGTCCAACTTAATCACAAAAATCGCAAGACAACCCCATTCCCTCTCATCCCTAGAATACAAAGACTTCCTCTTTTGAACCATACCAACTCATGGCCACCATGGAAGCTATGATCAATCACTATCAACCTATGATTAGTAAACCTAGTTCCTATGTATTTTGGCGGATGCATACATGCATATAAAGGTCATGTGCACATTATAGTATTACACCAAAATGGGCAATCAAATAAAACTCTTAATCATCTCTCATGCTAGCCAACCCTCCAACTTATAACCCACTAAAGACAAATCGGCCAATGTGTATGGAGGCAAGCCATAGATGACAAATAAGAAGCATATATGATTTTGGAAACTTAACATTAACTAGCTTCATCCTAGACAATGACAAGTTTCCTCACTATTGGCCTATATAAGGAGCCTTATGTTTATCCAAACACCTTGCACCAACACCCACAATCCTCTCTTCTTTTCCCTCATTTCCCACGGCCACACCATCCATGCCACACCAAGATAATCATGACACGAAGAGGAGCTTGGAGAACCACTACAATCGGCCACTAACATTCTAATCGATTAGATAAGTATACTAGCTACCACATTGCTTCTAACTTGTCTTGAAACCATCGACTATGATGTTAACCCGACTACCGACCCCTTTAGACACCATGAATCGACCACACACACTTATAGATCATGAATTTTGTCACACTTGTAAGAATACAACTATCATGTAATCGCATTGTTACCTTGGCTCACTTAGATCATCATTCAAGCGACCTTTATAACAAGTGGATCAATTTTGTAATGTTTATTGAATCACAACATGACATAATAAATTTAGAATCAGCTTTTATGATTAAAACTTGCTTGGTTTATACCCGAAACTAAAGGTTATAAATGTGGTGTTTATACTCGTTTTTTGTCACAAAACACACTAAAACAACTTGTAGAGACTCGATGAGACCTTGATAAGCATGGATCGACCAAGGTTAGCCTGTTAAACAATTGGTTTCAAGACCCATGATGTGTATTCGATTCGGCTACCACATAATAACACACATTAATAAAGCAAAAGCATATGTTAACATTAGTTTGCATATTATAAAGGTCTAGACGTATGTTAAAGCACTTGTTTTATCACAAACCAACCACACGTGTTAGATTGGGAACCATTTGGGACCCATGACGACATGTCGAGGCCCGTTTTTTTTACAATAAATGTCGTTTTACAAAAACAACCAGGTTTCCAGAACCGTACGTTGTACAAGTACACTTGAAGTCATCACTTACACAAAAACATGGTCCCACATATTCATGACACAAGGGTCCACAAGTCGGGCGGACAACTGGTACGGTAAGCAAAAAGTACACACAACTTAAAATGTCTTTGACGTTATAGGGAAATTTTTGTCGGAACAATTGTTACTTTAATCTATCTACTTGGCTAGATCACATAACCATACATCAGGTGAGTTTCATGACTCCTTTTTACTATTTTACTGTTTTGCAACTTCGGGGGAGAAACATGCTACATACCCACATATGTACATGACAACAATATGTGTTACATGAGTCAGACCCACAATTGTCACAGATCAACAAAAATTCCCCGAACAACTATAATCATTAGCTTAGCAATAAGCCGTGGATCATATGAATAGTACTATTTTGATTGACACCCCCTTTCACTGTTAGTCGCGATAACACATATGAATGCATATTATCCATACTTTACAATGTCCCGTGACAAGGCATTGGAATGGGGTGCACACGGACGTCATGGTTTGGTTATGGGGCTCATGGTACAAATATTCTGTATGGACGCAGACAACGAAACTTTTTGAGGAACGAAACTTTTTGAGCAACAAACTGTTTTATCGAGTCAACAAAACCTACGAACTCACCAACTTTTTAGTTGACACATTTGAGCATGTTTTTCATGTATCATTTATCTATGGCACGGTTGGAATATGTGGAACCTCGAGTTTGGGTTAGGCGTTCAACACGCTTGAAGTTGTAGCTATATCTTTTCGCTGCATTGCATTGATGACAGTCGTCCCACTCCGCGTTTTCGCCTTTGGCGGGGTGTGACATATTGGTATCAGAGCTATAAGTTTCAGCTACTTAGGTTTCCTAAGCGATACCTAGGCTTTAACCTTGATCTTATTAGGAACCGAGATTACCAAGAATGCCTAATACTGGAGCATTTGAATTCTAATAGTTGCCTGAGAACTTGAGTCATCCTTGGTATATGCACTAACACTAGCATGGTACTTGCTACATTAATGTTATAGACAACTAGACTACATACGTGAATACTATCTGATACATGTACTTATGTGAAAACCATAGACCCCTGTATTATGACCCACAATAGAAGAATACTAGAATTATCTTGTAAGGTAAATTTACAATTACACTTGATATCACGTAATTGCAAATATACAGGTACTTGAGAATTCTGGGAAATATTATTGTGCTGACCTACGTATAACGTAATACTTGTTTAATACTGACGTGATCATCAGTCATCCCTTATTGTGTCATTATATCTTTGGTTTCCACCCCGATAGTACCGTCATGTATTTTAAGACATTCATTGTCGAACAAATCGCAAATAAACTCAAGTGTTGATGCATGTTTTGCGACTAGTGCTATTGGATTGTACATTCTATTATGTTTTGGTGAGATCGTGGGGTCGAAGGTGGCTTATAAAGGTCGAAGGTGGAGTTTACAGGTCGAATATGGAAGTCTGAAGTGCAATATGCTGATTCGTCCATTTGGAGGGGCGAACCTGCACATTCGACCCTTAGGGGGGGGGGGGGGGAATGTGCAGGCCTATATAAACTGAAATTTTCATTTTAATGTTAACTTTTTGTCATTTGTCTTTCCCGTTCGACCTGTAATTCTCTCTAAGGTTCTAATTGTTTCTGAAACCTGATTATTGCATTGTAAACAACATTTTGTAAGGATTATTGATATTGTTTATTAATGAAATGGATCTTAAAAGGTGATTTGCGTGTTTTGATCATATTACTATCATTTCGTAACTGATTTAGGGATTCCACACCTAAATTGGTTGACTTGTTTCAACAAACAACTTGTTTTTATCAAAACGATCGATGTTAAGATCAAAACATCACAGATTGATTAATTGAATGTCTAAAAATAATAGAACCCTAGATTTTGGTAAAAACAATCAAAAACTAAATAATTGAATCAATTGAATGATGAAAAGGCTTAATCGGTCATTATAGAGGCTAAACAAATGAAAATTAGATGTTAAGATGGTCTAATTTGCAGTTTTTAAAATTGGTCAGATGAACAGTCAGTTTCGACCACTTAAGAAAGGTCGAATGTGGTTTTTCCGGTCGAAGGTGACTTATTCATAGGGTCGAAAGTGGATTAAAGGTCGAATGTACATTTTTAAAACAGATTTTTCACATTCGAACATATTTTCACATTCGAACCTTGGAATTTCTACATTCGAACCACCAATGGGTCGAATGTGGACTTTCAAAAACCAAATTTCAGTTTTGCGAATTTTGTCCGTTTTTAATAAATTTTCATGATTCGTTTTTGCAGAATTCCAAATGGCAGAACCACAAAACACAGATATTCTTGCTGGATCGTCTGACAAAGCTGCTAGAAAGAAACCGGAAGAAGAATTGCCATTTATGGAGGCTCATAATTGTTGTGCATTTCTGGGCGAAGTCAAGAAACATACTGAATTCTCTGGCATAATAGAATTTTTGAAGCGAAGCAGAGTAGTTGATGCAATAGCTACACCTGCCATTATCTAAAAAGATCATCAGGTGGACTTCTGGAAGAATGCAAAGATAGATTATTGGGATAATCAGACAGCTATTGCAAGCAACATTCAAGGACAGCTTGCAATAGTTACTGAGAGTGATATTCGGAAAGCCTTAAGATTGAAGGATGAGCCTACAGATCCGAGAAGTTTATCCTGGATTGAACAGAGGAAATGCTTTCTACGCATGAAAAACAACGGACCAATCACAGATGGAGCTTTGCATAAAGGAAAATTTTGCCCACAGTTAAAATATCTAGCTCATGTGATGTTACACGTTTTTGGATCCATTAGTGGTGGCTATGACATGATGAGGAAGAGCATAAGTTCGTTAATGGTTGCTCAAGTTCTGAACATGTCGTTTAATGTGTCGGGGATGATCTTGGATCCCATGCTTGAGCCACTGAAAGGTTTGAAGCACAAGAAGTTTCTATTATATCCCAGATTTCTACAAATGATATTTGATCAAAAGTACAAGAAGCTGAGAAAAGATCCTACATAGATTCTAGTTCAAGATCATATGAGTTTGAACACTTTGATAAGAATGAAAGGTTACAAAGGGGTTCCTGAGAATGAAAGACCACCTCAGAAGAATCTGTTCGGGCATTTGATTAATCCTGATTATAAAGATCCGGGTGTGGATAAGGCTAGAAATGCAAACAGTGAATCTGATAATGATGATCCTTTGTTCCACATTAATCCGGAAGCATAGATGAAGAGAAAAAGTGGTATCAGAGCCTATACGGATCATACAACTACGAATTGATAGTTTTTGAACTAATATGGACCCAAATTTGATCAAATTTTTTCTGTTTTGAATGAAGAATGGTTTTTGATGAAAATTGATTGATTCGGACTAGTTTTCATGGATAAAATCTAGAATTCTCTTTATTAAACTTGTTCCAAATCAATTCTGAAGCAAAACCTGCAAAACATCAACAAAATTCATCAACTTTTGAAAAATTGGGATCAAAATAACTGATTTTCAAAGAATAACCGTTTTTCAAATGAACAGGGTCGAACCTAGGAGAGAAAGGTCGAACGTGTAGTGTTTTGGGTTGAACCTGAGATTTTTAGGTTGAAAGTGAATATTTTTAGGTCGAATTTAGAGGTTGTGTGTGTTGTTTTGTACATTCAACCCATATTTGGTACATTCGACCCTACGGGAGGTCGAACGTGGGATTTTAGTGGTCGAAAGTGAGTTTGTGTTTCATATTCTACATTCGAGTCAGAAGGAAGGGTCAAACCTGGAACTTTTCCACATTTGAACCCACGATTGTGAAAAAGTGTTTCACATTCCGGACTTCGTAGATGATATGTGGAACTTTCCAACAATACCGAGGCCTAATACTACACAATAACAGCACGTTACTATGGATCCTTGGACTGTAGCTGCACAGAAGATGAACAGTCAACCATCTCAGCCGATCAATTACCTAGCAATGACTAGTTCAATGCCACAGACTGTTCTTCAACCTCCACAACAACCCATGAATGATTATTGGGGAGTTGCAGCAGCAGCGGTACACTCTCAAACTGGCAATGCTATTTCTACTCTAATTAATGATTTGTCATCAGGTAGTGGGAGTCGACCACCGAAGCTGATGGAGATGATAGACTACAACCAATGGCAGAAAAAGTTCAAGATTCACTTGGAAGGAATGGGATTAGAAGGGACTGAGGCATGGCAAATGATTGCTAAAGGATATGTTGCGCCAGTGCTAGAGAATACAGGTGAACCAATTCCTCTGAAGAGCTTAGCTGAGGATGAGAAGAAGAAGTTTGCGGTGGAAAAGAAGGCGTTCTCTCAACTATCTCAGGCTATCACTATTGATCTCTTACACCAGTTTGGATCATGTAATACTTCCAAACAGCTTTGGGATATGATGAAGAATCGTCATGATGGTAATGAGAAAACCAGGAAGTTGAGAATGGAAGAACTGAGAAAGGAATTTGAGAACTTCAGCTATGTTGGAAATGAGAGTCTAAAGGAGCTTATTCCCAGATATTGTCATCTTTTGACAGAGTTGTCAAATTATGAGATTCAGATTCCAATGTCTGAGTTGGTAGACAAATTTGCAGATTCTCTACCACCATATTGGAACCAACATATTGAGGTCCTAAAGGAGAAAGATGCTTATGAATATTGGACCATCAATGAGTTCATTAAAAAGCTGGAGAACAAAGAGTTGGAGGAAAAGAGGAAAGCAAAAAGAGCACAATTTCCTCAAAATCCGGAGTTATATCATGGTGGTACATCTTCCACTTTGACTAGTTCTAATGCTAGTGGTACTGTGGCACCACACATTGCTTGTGTTTCAAGTGTTATGGAACCACACAAAACCCCGATAAACTATCTTGCTCAAACTTCATCCTACATACAACCATGATACACTACCACTTACATTCCACCTTTTTCACCAATGCAACAAGCAGCATGTTATACAGCTAATATGAATCAACCTCAACAACAACCTTTCATTTCTCAAATGAATCCGAGTCAACTAAGTCAAAGTTCAATAGTGTTGGAGACATCCAACATGAACAATTTCACAGTCGAAGTTGCTCAGCAACATGTTGCATTAGTTTCTGCAATGGTAGCTTCTTACAGTGGTTTCATGGCTAGTCAAATTGGTAACAACAATCTAACCAGTGAAGACTATGCTCAAATTGATAAGGAGGGGATGGAGCTTATTGATATTCAGTGGGCGTTGGCAAGTGTTATGAGACGAGCAACCGGGTTCATTGAAAAGACTGGTAGAACTGATCTGTCTACATCACCCAACACCACTTATGGCTTCAACAAAGCGAAAGTCACTTGTTTTAACTGTGGCGGTAAAGGTCATTTCAAAAGAGAGTGCACACAGCCAGCTCAACAAGGTAACAGGAATCCATTCAACACAAATAACCAAAACCGTCAATCTCAGAATCAGGTAACCTATCAAAGCCAAAACAACAACAACTATCAATCACAAAACAATTACCAAAACCGACAGAACACCTCACCAAACAACTCGGCTAGACAAACAACTACACCAAACCAGACTCAAACTCAAACACCACATAACCCAACCAAAACCATTATTCCCATTTCCACACCAAATAGCCAAACCCAAACTGAAAACCAAAACTAGGCTTTGGTGATCCAAAGGATGAAGGTTTTGACTGGGCCGAGATGCAACTAGGTGTTGAAGAGATTACTGCTGGTAATGTAGCTTGTGTTGCTCAGAAGATTGATTTAGAGGAGCCGGTAATAGTTGGAGATGTTTTGGAAACAGATAAGGCTTCTGAAGTGAAGATTGAGGAGATGGTAGATGAAGTTGATATGTCTGTTGAGGAACCACGGGTTAAGAAGACTTCAAGAATGATTCTTGATTCAGTCATTGATATTCCTGATGAGCGTGACTCGATATATTCTAATTCGAATAGTGAGCCAGATTCGGAAACTAGTGTCAATTCACTAGATGATGATATTGATCAACTTCTGGACGAAGCTAATTTTCTTATGACTCGGAAGTCATGCATAGTTGATGACGCTTTCACAAGGATTGACTACTCCAAATTCTTTGCTAGAAAGGAAGCGCATTTTGCTTTGATGGCGATGACTGATCCTCCGAAATAGGTAAGTTCTGAACCCACTATAGATATGAACAGTGATAAATATTGTGGAACTTGTGATAGATTGACAGAGGAAAACAAGCAACTCAGGGTTCAACTTGAGAGTGCTAGAATCAACTGTCAATCTTATCGCAAAGAAGCACATGAATTCAATAAAGTACTTGATGGTTACAAAAAGGATATTTCTGATTTAAAGGTAACCCTTTCTTTAAAACAACTGGCCATAAACAATTATATCAATGAACTTGAAGAAACTAAACTAGAAATGGAAACCATCAAATGCTTTGCTGAAAAGGTTAACAAAAAGCTAGAAAGTTACAAACACATTGCTTATGTGGTTGACCATATCATTGAAGAACCCTCACAACCGAGTAGTGCAAACTACAAGGTTGTTCCATCTCCAGTGTTATTTGAGAATCACACTTTACATTCAATAACACTGGAGAGTTCAAGTGTTGGGGATCCACATTCCGATGGTAGACCGATTTTGGGATTGAATAATGAGGGAGTGATTGCTGTGAATGATGATTCTGACTCAGATGATGAGGAACCTGAGAAAGTGAGTGATATTCCCATTGAAAATCACATTATTACAAATGAACCTGTATCACCTTCTCAGATTTCACATCCAATGGCAAATGCTCATCGAGTGAATCAATCAGTAAAGAAAGTTGAGAAAAATGAACCAATTGACAAACCCGTCAAAGTATTTTATCGGATGGAAGGATCCAATAAGATTATTTCTGACGAAGAATATCCGATAAAATTTGCCAATTACTCAAAGATCGAGAAAATTTGGCAGGAGAGTACTATTTGGTTTCCTAAACATGAGAGGACCAATGATGTACCTCCATAAATTTTAAAGAAAATTTATCTGGATATTCCTAAAGAACCTAAGGTTCATGTCACTGAGTTCATCAAGCCAAAAGAAAAGGCTAACAGTTTTCTTGAGCCGACTTACTCAAAGGACCCAGCTCCTGAGAGTTTGAGACGAAGGTGTGTGGATGACCAATATCCTATCACTTCTTATGCTAAGTCGAATGCCAAGATTGTGTTCGAGGAATACCGTGCATGTTTCAAGTGTGGGGAGAGAGGGCATTTACTTGCTTACTACTCGTACGTGAGACATAAGAGGCACGAAGTTGAGTTGAAGCAGATATACAGAAGTCCAGTCGACAATCATTGTTATCCACAAAGACTCTTTGTCCCTCAACCAACTCTTTTTTATAATCAAAGTCAATATTTTCAAAGAAGGGATAATCGTCAAATTGCATATGATCGTCGTAACCGGATTGCTATGGAAAAACCATTAAAGAAACCAGTGGTGAACTCAACTGTTGATAAACGGAAGGTTCCACCAAAACCTACTATTAAATCATCAGTTGGACCTGTCTCTGTTAAATCAGAGAAGATAACTAAGAAGGTTTCATTTAAGAACGATACAAAGAAATCGACTGAGACCCCAAAATCTCAGATCAGGATTCTGAAACGTTCGGAACAATCTTGGTCACCGGTGGGTTCTCCAGGTGCTTCTACTTCAAAGTCAATAAAAAATCTGAAAATGAGAAAAATTTGATTGATCAGAAAAAGGTCAATTCAAATTCAAATGTTTGTGTTAATGAATATTTGAAATTGAATGTTCAAAGACCCAAGACCAAACAGGCTTGGTCCCCCAAAAGAACTAATGTTTTACTTGATATGTGCAGGGAGCTCCATATGGCCCCGTTAGCAGTCTTTGAATTGTTGACAGTGGAGCTTCTGGTCACATGATAGGGGATTTGTCGCTGCTATTCGATATCAGAAACATCAATCACGGATATGTAGCGTTTGCTGGAAATAAAGGAGGTTACATCACAATGGAGGGAAGTGTGAGTAATGGGATTGTTAGTTTTGAGAAGATTTCGTTTGTGAAACAGATCGACTATAATCTGTTGAGTGTCAGCCAAATCTGCGACAAACAGTTTTCTGTACACTTTGATGACAAATCTTGCTATATCCTCAAGCCTGGCTTTGTTATTCCAAAGGAGTGGATTATGCTGAAAGCACCGAGAGTGAATAATCTTTACATTCTTGATATGTCAAAGGCAATGACAACTCAGGGCCATGTTACGTGTTTCCTCTCCAAGGCTATAGAAAAAGAATCAATTATGTGGAATAGGAGGATGGGACACATTCACCTCAGGAAAATGAATCATTTGGTGAAGAATGGACTTATCGATGGCGTTAATGTCAAACATTTTCATCTTAATGACAAGTGTGTGAGTTGCAAGAAGGGGAAGCAGCACAAACAGTCCCACAAACCAAAGAAAGTGAACTCTATTGAAATGCCACTTGAGCATTTGCACATGGACCTATTCGGACGTGTCAGGCGTAAGAGTCATTGTGGAGAGCTTTACTGTCTTGTGGTTACTGACGATTATTCTAGATATTCGTGGGTAATGTGCTTGCAACATAAAAGCGACACGTTTAACAATTTGAAAGTTCTGTTCACTCGTTTAGAGAATGTCTATGGTTTGAAAATCAAAAGAATTCGGAGTGATAATGGGACGGAGTTCAAAAATGCACAGATGGATGCTCTTTGTGAAGATAAAGGAATTCATCATGAATACAGTTCTCCGTATACCCCTCAACAGAACGGTGTCGCAGAAAGGAAAAACAGGACTCTAATAGAGGCAGCGAGAACAATGCTTGCAGATTCTAACCATCCAGTAATGTTCTGGAATGAAGCCATTTACGCAGCTTGTTACACATTGAATCGTGTGTTAACAGTGAAGAAGTTTGGCTAAACTTCTTATGAATTGTTGAACAGACGAAAGCCGAATTTGGCGTATCTAGAACCATTTGGAGCACCGTGTACTATACTTAATCCATCTGAGAAGTTTGCTCCAAAAGCTGAAGAGGGATTCTTTGTTGGATATGCAACACCGCTCAAACGGGTATTCAACAAGCGAACTCGTCAGGTAGAGGAGTGGGCTAACGTTGAAGTTCAACGATATACTCGGAATATACAGGGTAGCGGTCCAGATTGGATGTTTGATTACAAAGACTTCTTTGAATCATTCAATCTAGATAACATGGTTGAAGAGGCTGTATTTAAACTTTACTACGAGTGTGAAAACGCAGTAACATCAACGTTGGTGCGTCCGATCACCGTATCTCCTCCAACAGCTTCTAATGCTACCAACGTTCCTGCAGCTGAAGAGGAAGTTTTCCAGGAAGCTTCCACTACTCTTAATTCATCAGAATCGGAAGATGATGATGACGTCACAAGTGAAGCTATTCTAGATCATGCTACAGAGACACCTCCAGTGAACCCAAATCCAGATGTTGCTTCATCTTCTAATATGGGTAATGATCTGGATTCGACAGAGAATTTAACTACTCAAACGGGAGTTCAAGTACCTGATCATCCGGAATCTCGGATTCATCGTATTCACCCGCTCAAGCAAGTTATTGGTGATCCTGGAAGCAGTTTTATGACTAGAGGACAACTTTGGAGTGCAAACTCACCTGAAAATCTTGGCGCTTTAGCTTTATACGCAAAAATTCAAAAATATGGTTGTCAGAATAACTGGTCCTTTGCTTGTTATGTTTCGCAGGTTGAGCCGCGGACTTACAAGGATGCTCTTTTGGATGATGCTTGGGTAGAGGCAATGCAAGAAGAACTGTTGCAGTTTCAGAAACTGGGTGTGTGGACACTAACAGATTTACCTCCAGGCAGGAAGAAAATTGGAACCAAATGGGTTTTTAAGTGCAAAAAGGATGACAGTGGCGTAATCGTGAGAAACAAAGCTCGACTGGTATTTCAAGATTTTCATCAAGTGGAAGGAATTGACTACAATGAGATTTATGCACCTGTGGCACGTTTAGAAGCTATTCGTCTGTTTCTAGCGTTTGCCTCATATAAGAAATTCAAGGTGTATCAAATGGATATCAAGAGTGCGTTTCTTTATGGTGTGGTCAAGGAAGAGGTATACGTCGGTCAACCTCCAGGCTTTGAAGATCCTATCCACCGGGATAAGGTCTACATTCTCAACAAAGCACTATACGGGTTGCACCAAGCTCCACGCCAATGGTATGAGGAGCTGAGCACGTACCTACTATCCAAAGGATTCAAACGCGGTTTGGTAGACTGGACTCTGTTCACCAAAAGAATAGGGGATGACTTGCTTCTCATCCAGATTTATGTTGACGATATTATTTTTGGATCTACTAACGAACTTTTAAGCAGAGAATTTGGAAAAGTGATGCAGGAAAAGTTCGAAATGAGTGCGATGGGAGAAATACAGTTTTTCCTCGGCTTGCAGGTGGAACAAAGACCAACGAGGATCTTTATTCACCAAACTAAATACGTATCTGAAGTCTTGAGCCGGTTCCAGATGGAAGATTCGAAGCCGATGGATACCCCAATACAACCTAATCATGGGATTGGAGTTGACGCTAAGGGGGAGCTGGCTGATCCTTTTACATACAGAGCAATCGTCAGATCTCTGATGTATCTCACCGCATCCAGACCAGACATAATGTTCGCTACATGTCTCTGCGCACGATATCAGTCGAAGCCGAAACAAAGTCATCTTGCAGCCGTCAAACGGATCCTATGATATCTGAAGGGTTGTCTGTCGAGAGGACTATGGTACCCTAATGATGATAATTTTGACCTAATTGCTTTTAGTGATGCAGATTGGGGCGGTTGTGACAAAGACAACAAATCCACAACGGCTGGATGTCAATTTTTGGGGAGCAGGTTCGTGACCTGGCAGTGTAAGAAGCAGACGGTAGTCGCACTATCTACATGCGAAGCAGAATATGTGTCAGCTTCAAGTTGGTGCTCACAGGTTCTGTGGATTCAACGGCAGATGGTTGATTACGGTTTGCAATTTCTGAAAACCCCTATTCACTGTGACAAGGAGGCCGCAATTGCATTAACCAAAGACACGGTCAATTACTCAAAAGCTAAACATATCCGGATTAAGTATCACTTTATCTGAGATTGTTATGCCAAAGAGTTGATTGATATGGTCAAAATCCACACTGATTACCAACATGCAGATCTTTTTACCAAAGATTTTGATAGATCTCAATTCAAATTTTTATTAAAAGCTAACGGTATAAAAGAGAAACAAGACTGCTCATCACCTCAGTTTATCACTTTTAGTTTTAGTTTTACTGTTTTTCAAAAATACAAAAACCCAAAAGTATGTTTTACATTTTAGGGGGAGTTTTTAGATTTTCAAAAAAAAAAAAAAAAAAAAAAAAAAAAAAAAAAAAAAAAAAAAAACCAAAAACCAAAAAAAATTGAAAAATCCAAAAAAAAAAAACCACAAAAATTAGAAAAACCCAAAATGATTTTCCAGGATTAAAAGAGGAAATGATAGTACATCAGTGGGGATCTGACACATGCTAAAGATTTGACATGTTATATAAGCCGTGTGTTGAGTCTATGTGATGTGCTGGTAGGCTTCGTAGACCTATTATTGCATGTTAGATACATACATATCAAACGAATTGTTATGTGGATGAACTCCTCATTGGCATATGGTCTTAGTACTGGAATTTCGTTTGATAGGGTTTTTGTACAAAATTCGGAGGTTTCGGGTCCTTATGTTACTAGTTATCTGGGGATAGCCTTTCTGTTCTTCTGTCGTAAGGTTTTACGGACCTAGATCAGACAGGGTATCTTTATAAAAGAGCTTTAATGCCAAAACCTAAAGTTACCGAATTGAGGAACTTTCTATGTATGACGATAATCAAAGATTATCTAATGCATTGTATCCAATCATTGATGAAAATCATGATTGATATAAGCCCTCAACCTGGTAGAGTGCATATGTTACTTTGCAGCATTGATTTGCTGACCTGTACACCTCTGTGTCTCAATACCTTGTAAAATTAAAGATAACGAAAGCATAATCACGCGTTACAATGAGTCTTTGTGCAAATTATTCCTTGATACGGGTGTATGTCGTGTGCGTGGGAACCACAGACAATTTTTGTTTATACTATAAATAACTGTATCAAGCACTGCATAAAAGTCTGCATGTGAGCTTATGTGGATAACAATATCAGCAATTGCTGGATCACACATTATCTTTAATGATAATAAACACTAAAGATCAACGGTGTGATCAGATTTCTCAAAAACTGATATGATCCTCTTACCGGAAATCACAAAATGTTTACTGCCATATGATTACATTTTTGCATTTTACATTTGTTCAAAATTTACAAAAACTCAAAAAAATTTTAGGTGTGTTTTACCATGAATTTCAGAAAAACCAAAAAGATTTTACATTTCAATGTTATTTCTGATAACTGATGGTGATTGATGGTCGTTTTCTGAAACTTGATGTACCAATTTGAGTTTTGTAATTTATAAATGTGAAATGAAGAATGTTTGAAGCTTAAAAGGTGTGAAAAAGATTGAACGGGATTCGATTTTGAGATTTGGTAAAATTTTCAAAAATTCCAATCTTCATTCGCCCCTTCGATGGATCGAATGTGGAATTTGTCTTACATTCGAGCTTTTTAAAACGGTCGAATGTGAGTGTTCCAGTGTATTTTGTACATTCGAACCATATTTCTACTTTCGAGCCATTCAGTAAGGTCGAATGTAGAAATATATTCACATTCGCCCTCACTAAACGGTCGAATGTGGGATTCTATATATTCCTATCTGCACATTCGAACCTCATTCAAAAAAAAATTTCAAAATTCTGAAATAACCAACCCTTGTTGCTCGTATTTTCTAGACCTTAGCATTTTGATCCTTGCTTCATACTGATCATTTTGATACCAAATATACAGGTATTCATCCACAAACGAAGGCAGAATCAATGATTTTTTGACCGAACACTAAACTGGACTGTTTGATCAATTACAGGGTGTTTTAGGATTAATTGTTGATTAGGTTTTAGTTGGTGATTGTTTTAGCGGGAGAATATAACAAAATCTAGGATCAAAACATCACATATTGATTAATTGAATGTTTAAAAATAAACGAACCCTAGATTTTGGTAAAAACAATCAAAAACTAAATAATTGAATCAATTGAATGATGAAAAGGCTTAATCGGTCATTATAGAGGCTAAACAAATGAAAATTAGATGTTAAGATGGTCTAATTTGCAGTTTTTAAAATTGGTCAGATGAACAGTCAGGTTCGACCACTTAAGAAAGGTCGAATGTGGCTTTTCTGGTCGAAAGTGACTTGTTCATAGGGTCGAAAGTGGATTAAAGGTCGAATGTACATTTTTAAAACAGATTTTTCACATTCGAACTTATTTTTCACATTCGAACCTTGGAATTTCTACATTCGAACCACCGATGGGTCGAATGTGGACTATCAAAAACCAAATTTCAATTTTGCGAATTTTGTCCCTTTTTAATAAATTTTCATGATTCGTTTTTGCAGAATTCCAAATGGCAAAACCACAAAACACAGATATTCTAGCTGGATCGTCTGACAAAGCTGCTGGAAAGAAACCGGAAGAAGAATTGCCATTTAAGGAGGCTCATAATTGCTGTGCATTTCTTGGCAAAGTCAAGAAACATACTGAGTTCTTTGGCATCATAGAATTTTTGAAGAGAAGCAAAGTGGTTGATGCAATAGCTACACCTGCCATTATATATAAAGATCATTAGGTGGACTTTTGGAAGAATGCAAAGATAGATTATTGGGATAATCAGACAACTATTGTAAGCAACATTCAAGGACAGCTTGCAATAGTTACTGAGAGTGATATTCGGAAAGCCTTAAGACAAAAGGATAAGCCTACAGATCAGAGAAGTTTATCCTGGATTGAACAGAGGAAATGCTTTCTACGCATGAAATACAACGGACCAATCACAAATGGAGCTTTGCATAAAGGAAAATTGTGCCCACAGTTCAAATATCTAGCTCATGTGATGTTACACCTTTTTGGATCCATTAGTGATGGCTATGACGTGATGAGGAAGATCATAAGTTCGTTTATGGTTGCTCTAGTTCTGAACAAGCCGTTTAATGTGTCGGGGATGATCTTAGATCACATGCTTGAGGCACTGAAAGGTTTGAAGCACAAGAAGTTTCTATTATATCCCAGATTTCTACAAATGATATTTTATCAGAAGTACAAGAAGCTGAGAAAAGATCCTACACAGATTCTAGTTCAAGATCATATGAGTTTGAACACTTTGATTAGAAAGAAAGGTTACAAAGGGGTTCCTGAGAATGAAAGACCACCTCAGAAGAATGTGTTCGGGCATTTGATTAATCCTGATTATAAAGATCCGGGTGTGGATAAGGCTAGAAATGCAAACAGTGAATCTGATAATGATGATCCTTTGTTCCACGTTAATCCGGAAGCAACGAGGAAGAGAAAAGTGGTGAATGTTGGTGCAAGGAGTAGCAAAGGGAAAGGAAAAGAAAAGGAGGATGAGGCTGAACCTCCAAAGAAAACATCTAGAAGGAAGAAAAGCATAGCAAGAAAGGGGACTATGCTTGTTGATGAAGAGTCTGCCGATTCTGAGGGAACTCAAACTGATGAAAGATGGGATTTGGGTGAAGAGACCCTAAAACAAACCAAGCCCAATGCCACTGTGGCCGGTGAGTTTGAAAGTCTCAACAAAACCCTAGAGGAGCAGAGAATGAAAAGTACAATTGTGATGGATGATATTGATCTGGGTCTTGGAATTGGTGAACAAGACTTTAGTGGATCTCCAATGATGGGTGAAAAACAAAAGAAGCCCAAATACAAGACTATGACTAAAAAGGATGATAAGGAGAATCCAAAGAAGAAAAGAGCTAAAGAAGTTGAAATTTTGATTGCAGGAAAGAAAGTTCCTGATGTATCTAGTTCAAAATCTGCTACGCCCGTGACATCCCAAGTAACAAAGAAACAGAAGAAATCTGCTGCTGAAAAGATTGTTGATCCAACTGAAGATTTTAATGCTGCTATGGAAAGAGTCTTGAATAAGTTCAAGAAAAAGACTCCTGTTGCTGAGGCTTCAACACCACAGGTTACCGTATCAAGTGATGTTATGAATGCAGTTAACCAGAAGCTTGCAGATATGATGAAAATTATTAACCAGCAATAGCAAGAAATTGCACAGTTGAGAAAGAATGATAAAAAGATGTTGGATATTGTTGAATCTTCACAGGAGAGTCAAGAAGAATTGGAAGCAAAGATCAAACTACTTCAAGATGAAAATCAGAAGTTGTTAACTCATGAACAGAGAAATACAAGAAGATACATCGCTTTGAGACTCAAGAACAAACAAGTGAAGAAAGATAATAAGAGTTTAAGGAAGCTTATTGACGATCTTTATGAAAAAGCTCCTTAGTTGAAAGAAGGAGACGAAGATAAAGAATGTGAAGAAGAACTTGTTGATTTTGAACTGTCTGAATCAGAAAAAGAAGAAGATGATGAGGAATTAGAACAGGATGCCGGTGATGCTCCTGAGAAGAAGGATGATGATGATAAATATGGCTCTGGGGATGATTCTAGAGATAACAGTTCTGTAGATGATGATGATGATGATGATGATGATGACGATGATGATGATACTGATAAGTACAAGTATGAAAAGAGAGATTCTAGTAAAGATGCAGGAGAATCTAGCTCGAAAGCTCCTGGTGGTAACACTGATGATGATAATATTTTCAGGAATGAAAAGATCAGATCTTTATCAAATAAAGATAAGAAGTTATATCGTCAGATGTTGACTAAGAAAGTCTGGACGATTGAGCTTACAGGAAAGTTACAGAGATATTTGAGTCGAACGATATGAGATTTGCGCTTGAGTATAATGATCCTGATCTTGAAGATGATGAAGTTTCTGCAGCTATATCAAAAGAGATACTTGAAGGATTGGCTAGACAAGTCGGTAAATCTCTTGAAGAGTTGATGAGTGATAATCAAATTCCTAACATTCCTGAGAAAGAAGCAGGAAATTACTCTGATGATAGAGATGCACCAGTTTTTGAAGATGTTGAGATTGAGGATATTACCAGTGAGGAATATCCAGAGTATTTTAAAGACAAACAGGATTCTGCATTTCCTGAATTTTCTGAAGAAGTGCTGAATCAAGCTGAGAAACTTGCACGAGAAAAGAGTAAGACATTCGTTGATGAAGTCTTCAAGAATTCAGAAAGTCAGAAACCAAATGTTGAACAATCTGGTGATCTAAAAAGCTTGTTGAGGAAACTGAAAGAAAAAGAAGCCAACCGACCGAAGACTGAATTTCAGGGAGGCTTTTACAAATTTCACAACGAATTATTCAAAGGAAGAGCTCTCGGTTGGAAATACCTGAGACAGCTAAGGTGTGTTGCTGTGAAATGGGAGATGGGAATTCTGTATTTCAACAGATTCCATGACATCAAAACACTACCTTACTGGGCTGTACGCGACGTCTGCCGACATACTTTCTCAGGTGCAACTGTAAACAATGATGCAGTTGGCTATTTCGCAGATCACATGGCTAGAGAGAGCAGAATGAAATGGGATGTGTTCACTTCACAGTATCCTAAAAGGATTGTTCATAAGAAGATTAAAGATCAGATTACTGGGATGAACAAGGTGACTTTGAAGTATAAACCACCGACCTTACTGAAACATATTCCTTTGATGCCGATTCCACAACACTTTTCAAGAGATTTCATGTGGTGGTACTATGATTGGAAGACCGCAGAAGCTGTTAAGGATGGAAGAAATGAACTCAAGAAGATTCATATTTTTGATCCGATGTGGTTGATCAATTGTTCACATGAAGACATCATTATGCTGTATTACAACCCAATCTATTGTGAAGAGAAGGATAGCGAACAAGCTCTGAAATACCAACGTGTGGTATGCTTGTGTTTCGCTTGGGATGTTAATGCGAGATGTGACTACGATAAGAAATTGGGAAAGTTTGTGAAGATTCCAATTGAAAAGAATAAATCTAAACCAACTTTTGAACCAGTTATGACGAAAGAGCAGAAGACGAACTTGCGTATCAAGTTGATGAACAAGATGCTTGATTATCAACGACAACAATCCAAGAAATAGTCGAGGGGGAGTTTGTTGATGCATGTTTTGCGACTAGTGCTATTGGATTGTACATTCTATTATGTTTTGGTGAAATCGTGGGGTCGAAGGTGGCTTTTGAAGGGTCGAAGGTGGCTTATAAAGGTCGAAGGTGGAGTTTACAGGTCGAATATTGAAGTCTGAAGTGCAATGTGTTGATTCGTCCATTTAGAGGGGCGAACCTGCACATTCGACCCTTACGAGGGCGAATGTGCAGGCCTATATAAACTGAAAATTTCATTTTAATGTTAACTTTTTGTCATTTGTCTTTCCTGTTCGACCTGTAATTCTCTCTAGTGTTCTAATTGTTTCTGAAACCTGATTATTTCATTGTAGACAACATTTTGTAAGGATTATTGATATTGTTTATTAATGAAATGGATCTTAAATTGGTAGACTTGTTTGATCAAACAACTTGTTTTTATCAAAACGATCCTCCACATCAAGGGGGCAGCACGACGTGAATTTCATGGATGAAATTCTCTAAACAGGGGGAGAATGTGACATCCGCCAAATCCACTAGTACATACCGTACAATTAACTGTTATTATTTCACTATATGAATTAGTGTGTCGGTGCGCCTCATTATTTGAATAGTCATGTGGGAACGAACTCTACCCGAACACCATAAGGGTCAACAAAAGTGTATGGATCCTTATATAATATTTTATGAGACTAAAACTATATTATTATTTATTTTCTTATACAATCGGTTGGACAACTACTATTTATTTTTTTACACGACCAGTTTTAATGAGTTAGCTAGATTGGATCCTTGTTTAGTTACACCAGATTTTGCTCATATTGAACATTATATTTGGGGTTTGGCACCTCAATTTAGAGGTATGGTAGCTTCTTCTAAACCAGCTACTATGCAAAGCGCTATATCTTTAGCGAATTCCTTAACTGATGATGCGATCATAATGGGATCGTTGGTTAAGAAAGGCAAAACTAGTAAGAAAACGATTGATGTGGTTGAGAAGAGTTCTGAACCAGAAGCAACGTCGTTTGGTAGTAAGAGGAAAAGGCCCGATGGTTCAAAGAAGAAGTCTAGGAGAAAGAAGAACAAGAATCGTGATTCAGGGAAATTGTTTGCTGCTAACTCTAGTGAAAACAAGAAGGTTGAAGAAGTGAGACTCATGTGTCAGAAGTGTAACACCCAACATACAGGTAACTATAGAGTGATTATTTGTGAATAATGTGGTCGTTATGGGCATATGGCCGCAAGGTGTAGATTAAAACTTCTAGATATTGCTAGCAAGGGAAAAAACGACCAAGGTTGCTATGAGTGTGGAGTTGTAGGACATTTCAAGAAGGATTGCCCAAAGCTTCGTGGGACAAATGAAAGGGGCAGAGATTTTGAGATGAACGCGGGCGTAGATCGCCAGGATCATACAGTGGTGATAGGTACGTTTCTTGCCAATAATCAATTTGCATCTATTTTGTTTGATACCAGAGCTGATATGAGTTTTGTTTCGAAGAAATTTGAACCATTGCTAGGCTTGAAATCGAATGAATTAGATAAAAGCTATTCTATAGAATTAGCCAATGTTAAAGTGATAGAGGCTAGCAAGATAATTAGAGGTTGTATTGTGCAAGTCAAAAATCATGTGTTTAGCATAGATCTTTTGCCTGTAGAACTCAGAAGTTTCGATATAGTAATAGGGATGGATTGGTTATCCAAGAATCAAGCGGAAGTCGCTTGTTATGAGAAATTGGTCCATATTCTAGTATCGGACAATGAGATTTTGGTCATTCGCAGTGAGATTGAGAAGAAGTCATTGATGTTGGTTAATGTAACGAAGGCGCATAAGTTTCAGCAGAAAGGTTACCCGGCTTTTATAGCTTGTGTTGTTAACACCAGGGCTGAGGAAAAGAAACTTGAGGAGATCCCTATAGTTAGAGAATATCCCAATGTTTTTCCACAAGATTTGCCCGCATTGACGCCTTCAAGGCAGTTGGAATTTCGAATATATCTTGTACCCGATGCCGCACCAGTCGCTAAGTCCCCTTATTGATTAGCACCCTCATAAATGTAAGAGCTTTCGAATCAGTTGCAAGAATTGTTGGATAAAGGTTTTATAAGGCCAAGTTATTCTCCTTAGGGAGGACATGTGTGGTTTGTCAAGAAGAAAGAAGGAACCTTTAGGATGTTTATTGATTATAGCGAGTTCAATAAACTTACTATCAAGAATCGATACACATCACCTAGAATTAATGATTTGTTTGATCAATTACAAGGACTGCGTTTGGGACGTGATATGGCCATTATGAGTTTCTAGTTATGCCGTTTGGTTTGATGAATGCGCCGACAATGTTTATGGATCTTATGAATAGGGTTTGTAAACCTTATTTAGACAAGTTCATTATTGTATTCATTGATGACGTACTTATTTATTCATAAACTAAAGAAGATCATGAACAACACTTGAGACTTATTTTGGAGTTGTTGAAAAGTGAGAAATTGTTCGCGAAATTCTCAAAGTGCGAATTTTGGATGCGAGAAGTTCATTTCTTGGGTCATGTCATTAATGAGAAAGGCGTTCAAGTAGATCCAGCGAAGATTGAGGCGATCAAGGATTGGGATGCGCCTAAATCTCCCACGAAAATACGTCAATTTTTGGGTATGGCAAGATATTACCAAAGGTTTATTGGTAATTTTTCCAAGATAGCGCTGCCTTTGACGCTATTAACCTAAAAAGAACACAAGTATGAATTGACTGAAAAGCAAGAGGATGCTTTCCAAATTCTAAAGCAAAAGTTGTGTAGTGCGCCAATACTATCTCTTCCCGATGGAAACAATGGTTTTTTGGTGTACTGCGATGCTTCACATCAAGGTTTAGGTTAGGTATTGATGCAGAATGATAAGGTCATAGCTTATGCATCCAGACAACTTAAAGTTCATGAGAAGAATTACACGACACATGACTTGGAATTAGAAGCTATGATTTTTGCGCTCAAGATTTGGAGACACTATCTTTATGGTACTAAATGTACAATCTTTACAGATCATAAAAGTCTTCAACATATCTTTGACTAAAAGTAGCTTAATATGAAACATCGAAGATGGGTTGATTTACTCAACGATTATGATTGTAAGATTATTTATCATCCTGGAAAAGGGAATGTTGTGGTCGATGCTCTTAGTAGAAAGGAAAGAGTGAAACCATTACATGTTCGCGCATTAGGTTTGACAACTCATACAAGCCTTACCGCTCAAATCTGAGAAGCACAACAAGAAGCTTTGAAGGAAGAGAATCTGAAGGATGAATGTTTGCATAGGATGATAAGAGATTTGAGTCCGAAAGCTGATGAAGTAATGTACTTTATGGATCGTGTTTGGGTACCGTATATGGGTGGTATGCGTGAATTGGTTATGGACAAGGCCCATAAGTCAAAATATTCGATACACCCAGGTTCTGACAAAATGTATAAGGATTTGAAGGAACATTATTGGTGGCCGAACATGAAAGGTGAGAGAGCGGCATACGTTGGTAAATGTTTAACATGTGCGAAGGTTAAGGTCGAGTATCAAAAGCCTTCAGGATTACTACAGCAACTGGAAATTCCTCAATTGAAATGGGAATGTATTTCGATGGATATTTTTACGAAATTACCCTAGACATCAAGTGGTTATGATGCCATTTGGGTAATTGTCGATTGATTGACTAAGTCTGCGTATTTCCTACCAATTAAAGAAACTTATCACATTGAGAAATTGACTCGTATATATTTGAAGGGAGTCGTATCCAGACATGGTGTTCCGATATCGATTATTTCTGATCGAGATGGCCTATTTGTATCAAGGTTTTGGAGATCGTTGCACAAAGCCTTAGGAACGCGGTTAGATATGAGCACAGCTTATCATCCATAAACGGATGGAAAACGCGAAAGGTCTATTCAAACGCTTGAAGATTTGTTGCGTGCTTGCGTAATTGATTTTGGAGGAAGTTGGGATACTAACCCTCGGTTAGTTGAGTTCTCCTACAACAATAGTTATCGCTCCAGTATCAACACCGCACCGTTTGAAACCTTATATGGTAGAAAGTTTCTTTCACCACTCTCTTGGGTAGAGGTGGGTGAAAAACACTTAACTGGTCCAGAAATAGTCCAAGAGATTACGGACACGATCTTTAAGATCAAGGATAGATTAAAAGCGGCAAGAGATAGGAAGAAAAGTTATGCACATAATAGGCGAAAGCCTTTGGAATTCCAGGTTGGAGATAAGGTCATGTTGAAAGTCTCGCCTTAGAAAGGTGTTATAGGGTTCGGTAAGCACGGAAAGCTTAGGCCTCGTACATTGGATCATTTGAGATCATTGCAAGGGTAGGCCCGGTTGCTTATCAACTTAAATAACCCCAAGAACTTTCTAGAGTCCATGATGTGTTTCTCGTTTGTAATTTGAAGAAATGTTTGTCTGATGAGACACTTGTTATACCGCCAGAAGAGGTTAACATTGATGACAAACTGCGGTTTGTTGAGGAACATGTTGAGGTTACGGACTGGAAGGTCCAGAAATTGAGGCGGAGTAATATCAAGTTGGTCAAAGTTAGATGGAATTCGAAACGTGGACCAAAATTCACTTGGGAAAGAGAAGATCGGATGAAACTAAAATATCCTCATTTATTTCCGTCCAAGCCAAAGTCAGCAATGGCTAAACGAAAATTTCGGGGACGAAATTTCTTAAACGAGGGGAGACTATGACAACTGCCAAAATTCAGGTACGATCCGTACGATGTAACAAATATTAAAATAATATCAAAAATGCAATAGCAAAGACCAAACATTTTAAAAGATGTATTGTGAATTTTAGGAATTTTCGTATCGTAGAGAGATAAATTACCCGCATTGCTTGGTTTGGCATGAAATAATATTTTCAAGATGGAAATATTATTAAAACCAATAAAAACTATGATTGATAGTTTTAAAATCACTATGATCTGATTATTGCGCGTTTTAGAGTTTTAACGCGAGTACGAGACCCGTTACAGTAGGGAAACTCCTAATATAATCAAATGAGCTAAAAATGAATATTTTTAGTTGGAGAATATTATTATTGGCCAAATGGGTAAAAACCTTAGTTATTTGACATAATTAAGTTTTTATAAAAATTTGAAGTGTGTGCTTTATGTTATAAAGTTTAAAAAAATAAAATAAACCTACCCACACTTACCCAAACCATCACCTATTATAAATCCCAAACATTCTCATCATACACATTTACTCACACATACTCTACACTCTCATTTACACACAAGAAACCTTTCATCTCCCTCTCCTCTCTCCCTCCCAACTGTAAACCCCACCATCACCATCACCATCATTTCATCTTTTTTAATAATCTTTCATAAAGCAATCATGGATTCATGAACTATGATGTGTTCTTGGTGATTTGGAAGCAAAATATTTCAAGAAACAAGAGAGTTTTAGAGTGTTTAAGCATCAAACCCACCATTTTTCAAGTGTTCTTCAAATGTGAGTTCTTGAACTAAAAACTCTTATAATGTCTTTATATTTTCTGGTTTGATCAAGTTTTTCACCAAACAATCAAAGGTTTTGAAGTAGGTTTTATAAAACAAACAATGGGGATGAGATAAAATGGAAAATGGTGATCCATGTATGTGTGTATGTATGCCGTAGGTATGTATGTATGTGTAGGGTGGTTTTGTTGCTTGATTGGTTAAGTAATATTGCATAGATCTTCAAGATTTAGGGACATGCAAGATGATTTTCTAGATGATCTGTGATCTGATGTAAAATGGATTTTGCATGTTTAAGAAGGTGTAGAAAAAGGGTATAGGGTTGTATTTGTTGAAATGTGGCTAAGATGATTGTTATGTTCATGTATTGTGCATTGTTTGATGATGATTTTGAGTTATTTTGGACTTAGGAAAAGTCTGATTGTGATAATGATTTGAGGGTTTTGATAAGCGTAAAATAGTGAATATTAAGTTTAAATAGGATCTACATGCTTGGGAGACCTTGCATGTACGATCAAGACGCGTTTTTCGGCTTAAAACGCCAAAATATGAGCTTTTGAAATGGATAGTTCAAAACTGATTTTAAACAGGTTTTCATGACTCATTTTGATGTAAAATAAAGTGTGATTAAGTGTTCATGAGAAACCTAATGTAAAAACCTAAATGTATTTGCAAAAGATGCGCAAAAAACGCATGTTTTCGACAAGTTTTACGCGTTAAAAACACCTATTTCCAGGTCTAATGTAAAACAACTTGTTTAGTGTTATAATGTGTATAAAAGTCATCATTTAGGAGGTATAATATATTTTCCATGGTAACGGATGCTTACAGTGCAAAACTATGTATTAAAAGTCGCCGAAATATGGATTTTGAGACGTAAAACGGTTAGATTGCGTGACTGTTTAAGAACAGCAAAATTGATCCTGATTTGTGGATTATATGAAGATCCTAGGATGTAAATTAAGTTCATATAATGTGCATAGATTGATATGTGACAGTGGGAGCTTTTATGTATTGGAAATTGCTAGAACATGTCTTATAGTGCGTTAAGACGATGTGTTAGCATGTATGGATAATTTGGAATTGATTATGTGATATGTGACTCGTAAGTTAATTACTTGGATGATTTCCATGAAGTCTAGGAATTCTATATGTAACTTGTTTTTTACTAAGAATGGCCGCGTCTTTGGTAGAAAACGACTTTATGTAGAAAACTAGCCTTATATGTAGTGACTATGCGAAGCTACGTGCTACATCTGTATTTGATTATAATGAATTGATAGGTTTACTAAGTTGAGTTATGTGGAATTTGACTTGGATTGATATATGTATTAACATATAAGTGTAAACCTAAGAGTCGAGTAATTAGATGCGATATGCATGTACGTGAGTTCTAAAACTTAACCAATCGTCAAGGTCACCAATGGGTCAATAGGGAAGGTAAATGAAAAATTAAATCTTTTTGGTTAATCTAAGTCAAGGGAAGTTTGGTGAATAACTTGGATAGACTTAGAATATTTGCTAAAATAGTCCTATGGATTTTAGGGTATTGTTAGTGACGTATTGTGGTTTGGACTAGGGATTGCTTGATTGCTACGCTTGAGGTGAGTTTCACGGCCCCTTTTAATTTAAATGTTTTTGAACGTTTTATATTCGGGGGATTAACATGCTTGTATGATGAGTAGACTAGAACTTTATAGAACATATGATGACCTTTGGTAATGCAAGACGCAAGCAATTTGGTGCCCGTCTATCCCTTTGGGGGATACTTCCCTGTAGGCTTAATCATTAACTCTAAGTCTAGAGCCTTCAACTGTATTGATAGATCAATGGGATTTGACACTCCCTCCCTGACTAGTTGGATTAGACTAGGTCTTATAGGATGAATATACTTCATTGAAAGCCACCGAGAGACACACTTGGGTGTACATAGTGCGTCATGGGAAGAATTGTTATGGTTTGATTAAGAGCCTTAGGTTGCGATCATGCTTATATAACCTAGGTAGTCTACTTGGTTCTTAGTTTAGTCGGTACTCAATCATACGATTTTGAGCAAGGAAATGATTTGTATTTGCCTTAAAACCTGTGAACTTGCCAACATTTTTGTTGATATTTTTAAGCATGTTTTTCAGGTACTGATACATAGGAGTCTAAAGTGTGGTTTTAGCATGAACTACTTATGGACACGATTATGGGACCATAAACTTAAAAACTTTATAACTTTTGAACTATGTGTTTGTTTTGTAAAAGAATGTTTAGGTTATTTAGCTTCATCTTGGTTGGACATATTTTTAAACTTTCTTGGACCCGAAACTTAATTATGTTTAACTAGAGGGTGTTTGCACGATGTCCATAAGTAAATATCGTGTGGTTCCTAAACTTTGTGGGAACAATTTCCGTTACCTCATGACTGGCTTTCCATTGTGCGCTGTCGGGGTGTGACAAAAACGACCACAACTTTACCATCACCAAGATCAAAAATCTAGGGTTTCCACGACTTGTCCGCTTTAATCCTCATTTTAATATGTTATCCTCCAGTACTGGTTCAGTTTTCCGGTGAGGTTTCACGCAGGCAGCCGTGGTTGGCTCAGGTAACTCCAGCAGGATATCGTTGGCTTTGATGTTGTGTGGTTTGGTTACGTTTATTAGATCTTGATGTATAAATCACCGTTTGAAGCAACTAATAATCTCTTTAAACTTTCAAATCTGAACCTGATTTCATTCATGTTGATTCAAATGTCAGATCTGAAGGTGGTGGTGTAATTGATAATATGAATAAAAATTCAGCAGATTCGAAAAGATGCAGGGATTTACATACAGATGCAGAGATTTTGAGAAAAAGAGAGAGGGGTTGAGTGGGGTGAGTTGGGGTAGGAGCGGGTGAGGTCTGGGTGTTAAAGATAATTAAAAAAATAAAGTATATAGAATGTCCCAAATGCACGTAAACTTAACGGCATAGTTTAACTAGGTTAGCGTCAAGAATGGTTTTAGCAACAAAAAGTAAACCTAAAGGACCTAGTTGTAACAATCTATTTTAGATGGATGTTGCAAAAATGACCAAACCTCAAAGACGATTTTAGCCATTAACTCAAAGGTTAAACATGTTACACATACTACGATAGCATTTTGTAACACATATGTAATAAATGTCTACAGGTAATTTCTTTAAGTTATCTTTTGTAATAGTCACATAAGGTTTTCATGGGTTTACTCAACGCAACGTAAGAGGTTTTTCATCCTATATATATTTCTTAAATATTAGGGGTGAGATCTAGGGATGGCAAAAAATTCTGAACACGACGGGTATACCCAAAACCCAAAATATTGGGAGGGATATACCGGAAACCCGACGGGTCTTGATCCGGGTTTAAATTTCTCTTATTTCAATTGGGTTAGGGGGGGTTTCAGTACGGGTTTGGTATACAACGATACCCAACCCGATTACTCAATATATGTATACCCAATTACCCGCTAAAATACCTCATACAATTTATCTATAATATTTTCTTTCCTTGTATACATACATACATATATATATATATATATATATATATATATATATATATATGAAGATCCAGTAGGTAAATTGTTTTGTGTAGGAAGTGTAGGAAGTGTTTTCAACCGTTGGATTAAATCTAATTAAAACTTGAGATGATGGGCATTTTAGACTTTTTAACCATTTTATTAATTATATCAATCCCACTTTTTTAGCAACTTCCTATAGTAATTATGGAGATTTATTATCCTTAAATAACCAATTATTCTTTGTTTTCAACTTGATTCATAACATTTTCTTAATTCCTACATGATCTCAGTATCTTTTATAATAATCAGATTTAATCTTCATCTTCTTATAATAATCGAATTATTCATACCAAAAACAAGATTTTCTAAATGCTGCGTTTTTGTTAACACGTAGTAATAAGTAGTGTTTTAACGTATTGTTTTTAAACAGGCGCAAATCAGTAGTGTTTTTAAACAGACGCAAATCAGTAGTGTTTTTAAGCAGATGCGAATCAATAGTGTTTTTAAACATACGCGAATCAGTAGTGTTTTTAAACAGATGCGAATCAATAGTGTTTTTAAAAAGATGCGAATTAGTAGTGTTTTATAACACTGCTAGTTGGAGGTTTAAAACACGTGCGGAAGTTGGATTGAAGATGACTATAAAATATGAATACAAACCGGCGCGTAAGATATTGTGGGTGTTATTGCGTTTTCTTCTGGAAGATGAATTGAGTTTGAATGTAGGAGAGAGAGACAGAGATAATTGAATATTAATTATCTATAATAATATTTAGATGAGAGAGATAGTCATTAATGTAGGAGCATTAAAACAGTTTCCAAAACACTTTGATACAAATGACTTTGATACCCTCAATTAAAACACATATTGACGACCTTACCCTTAATTCATATAATATATTAATTAAATTTGGTAATCCAAACACTTCTTACACTTCCTACACAAAACCATTTTCTTACAGGAACCCTACCCTATATATATATATATATATTAGTTTTTTCTTTTTTGAGATTTATATACTATGAAGTTTATCTTTTTTTTTGATCGGCGAACAACTGTGTGGCAACCACCCTTGCGGGGCGCCGTGCCCAAGAATCGACTACTCGACCTCCAGCAGCCCCCGCCTTCTCCCGATGCGCGGAAACCCGAGCCCCACCCGCCCGAAGGCACGACAGTGTTATAGAACTCGGTAAAACCTCGCCGCCCGTCAGAATCGAACCGGCGCCACCCGTATTCGATCTTCACCCGGATACCAAACCATAAATGTTGGAAGTGGGAATTGAACCCATGATCACCTAAGTGAACATAAGGCCTCTCCACCACTCCACCACTATGGATGGATATACTATGAAGTTTATCTATTTTAGCTATTTGAGACATTTCATGATGGTGAAGATGTATGTATTATGTTGTATGTTTTGGTAAATTAATGGGTATACGTGATACCCGTGGGTATTTTCTAGCAAATTAACAGGTATTTTTTTTAACAAAACTATGGGTATACCTGGAACCTGTCGGTTTATCCGACACCCGACGGGTATTAGGCCAGGTTTGTGACATGATTTTACAACCGGATACGAGTTTGGATTACCAAATACAAGACCCGGACCCGACCCATTGTCATCACTAATGAGATTGGTATCATACCCTCACCGGTACCAAAAATATTGATACTAAAGAATAATGTGGGTACCTAATCTACCAGTACAGTGTCTTTGTATGACACTAATACTCGTTAGAAAATACTCATTTCTATATGGTATCGATATTGTACTTATACCAATCTCAAGAATACTAATACCAAATATCTGAAAAATGGCTACCAAAAATTGTGTACGCCAATTATAGAAGTATATTTATTTTGAATAACTTTTATAAGTCGATTAGGTTAGGCTACATTCCACTACTCGTTTCCGATCTTTAACAAATTATTGAAATAAAGAGAATTGTAAAGAAACATAATTCTAGGTTGATTTGACAACATATAATACAACTACATTTTGCAAACGTCGACCCACACACATGTTGTTGCTTATTTTTTAGCTATCAAATTACTATAATTACTTTTTGTTGGGGATTTACAGTAAAACAAACGAACAACCGGATAACAGTAATCTCTGAAGGCATGTAATCGCTTCCAGATTGAATCAAATCGACGGTTCAATCGAATATTCAATCGAATACAATAAAAAATAGAGAATTTTCTGTACGTGTATGTTTGAAAGAAGAACCAAAGAAATTTTTTGACCAAGATGACGATCAATTCGTAATGAATAATTGGGGCCATAAACTGCCTTTTAGGCAGTTAATACAAGGTTTCAGGATTGCTAGATTTAGTCTCTTTAATTCCGAAAATTAATTTTTTGAGACATTTTTACCATAGCAATTTCTGAGACAGTTTCTGCTTGACCCTAGCTAGGGGCTCTGCCCCTTGGACCCTGCTCCCTAGGGCGCTGCCCCCGGACCCCGTCCCTTAGGGACCTTAGATCATAATTAATTCAAATAGGCGTGCATTCCACACCACCATACCTATATGATGTGTTATTATGAAGATATTGGTCAAAGAGTCAATCTAATTACACTAAAATATCCAACACTTTTAAGTGTATTTAGATTATTTTACCCCTTTTTTTCATATAATGTTCTATAACTTTTACAGCTGGTTGTGATTTTCTTTTGTTTATTTACGCCTCATGGTTTAATTTTCTTTTATTTTGTTTTTGTTTTTTTCATAAATTGGCGTTGTTCCTTTCTATCATTCTTATAACAACAACAATAAAAAAAATAATAACAACGACGACGACATATTCTACATATAACAATTCACAAACGTGAACAGTACAAAATCCTTATTGGATATTTTTGGTAGCGGTATCACGTGACGTTTTGTCTATTTTTTTAGGTCCTCGCACAATTTTTTGTTTATATTAAAACTTGGTTGAATGAACTAATAAAATAGTGTTATCTCTTGCTAATGCTAACAAATATATATATATATATATATATATATATATATATATATATATATATATATATATATTGCGTTCATACCACCCCAGTTTAAATCTCTTCTAACTCTCTTATGTGTTTTTCTTCTTTTTTTCACTTTTCTTAATTTTCTTCTTTTAGAATTGTAATTGTTCTTAACACCCTTATCATATTAACTTTAATCCTGAATTATGATTTTATGACACCCCAGGGTTAAATACTAGTTAATACAACATAGGATACAAAATTACAATGCTTGTTTAATAGCCACCCAAAAAAGTGTACATACCCGCCTAGAAAATTGGGTACCAGCCGCGCAAATAATGTTGTTTCAAAAACCAATAACCAACAAGTGGCGTCGTGCTCATTTCATTCTTTACAAGTGATACAATATTATTAGCCCACGTAATTGAAGATTATTGACCCACTATTGCTAATTGATGGAAATAACTAGCAAAAACATTTATTTTAGCATAATTTAACAAATATTAGTTACTTAATATTATCGCTAATAATGTTAATTTTAATGCCACCAAACCTATAACTAAGCGAGCATCCCCGCAGCGAAGCGCGACATATTTGTGGCCTTCGAATAAAGGCAACACGAGGCAACCTAAGTGTTGTAATCTTAAGATTGGTCTGGAACTTAATGGGCCGCGAGTATTTTTGTGAAGCCCACGCGAGAATAACATTCAACTTAATGATATCTTTACTGTCCATCAAACCCACAACATTGTATAATAAAATTTCTAATAAAACCGTTACGACGTGTTTATTTTATTTTTATATTTTCATTTCGATAAAATTCTTGTTTAATATTTTGCTAATTTTAAGTATATATACTTTTTCATTTATAACTTTAATATATGCTATTTTATAAAGCTTCATGTATATCGTTCTGACGTGTTTAGTTTTATCTAGTAATTTACTTCTTATAATTGTCTTGTTTTGAAGAGGTGTATTTGCGCTCCTCTCTTGCTCTATAATACATTACACCATACTTTCAAATTTTTAAAAACGACTTACATCAACGTGGGAGATAGAGATTGATGCATAGTTCGTTTGATCTGAGAAAAAAAATAACAAACTGTTAAGTTATGGAATTATACCTGCGTGACTATATTGTTAATCAGTTAGAAACATATAGGGTCTGTTTGGTATGGGGTAATAGAATGAGAGAGGAAAGGGAATGGAATGGAAGAGGTAATGGAATGGGAGGGATAATGGAATGGATCATTACCATTCCATGTCTTGTTTGGTTATCATGTGGGAATGAAATGAATTTTTACTTTGTGTTATTTGGTATGTAAGAAAAAACGAAAATATAAAATCGATGGTGAGTGGTGGGTGGCGGCGGTGGCAACGGTGGTGGTGGCAGTGGGCGATGGTGGTGACAATGGTGGGTGGGCGACGACGGTAGTGGTGGGTTGTAGTGGTGACGGTGGGTGGTGGTGGCGATTACAGTGGTGGAGGCAGTGGGTGGCAGTGACGCAGGTGGTGGTGGTGGTTGGACGGTGGTGGCAATGGTGGGTTACGACGATGGTAGCAATGGTTGTGGGTGGCGGCAATAGGCGGTGGTGGTTGGATGATGACAACGATGGTGGGTTGTAATAATAATAATAATAATAATAATAATAATAATAATAATAAAATTAATAATAATAATAATAATAATAATAATAATAATAATAATATATTTGTTTCCATTCCTTGAATGAATGAAAAAAAAAATACCACCTTACCAAGGAATGAAAATTCTTAAAATGAAAAGAATCACAAACCTTATGAAATGAACCATTCCATTACTACATAGTAACCAAACATGTTTAATTTCATTCCATGAGAATGTTCCATTCCATTCCACCTTTGATTCATTCATACCAAACGCTACCATATAATAGAAAACATGATAATGATAATAATAAATAAATACCCGAGTAGTCGGTAAATTCAGTAATCGTGAGAGAGATGGATAACTACACTTTGTCAGTATGGTCGGGTCCCTTTAGAGTGTATCGTTCTGATGAAGTTATTTGTTCTTAAGTTATGATAACGGTTGAGAGAGAGAGAAGGTAGGGGACGATTTCTTATGAGGTAATTGTGTAATGTTTGTGTCAACCTCAATCTCATAGTAAGCTCTCTATATATACACACACCTAGGGGACATCCTAATAATATTAGTAAGTGAAATTTTGTCAAACAAATAATCACCTATTATTAACTTTGAAGTATTATAGTAATAAACCAATATAATATAAATGATAATGATTGCCATGAATCTATATTCTCTCTCTCTCTCTCTATATATATATATATATATATACACTAGCAGAAATGCCCGCGCGTTGCTGCGGCTGCTTTTGTTTAGATGTGTCGTAGTTGTAGGAGTTTGGTAAAATATGTGGCATTCGCAATCATTGTGTGTACAGATCACCCTACTTGCATGTCATCACATTTCACGAGAGGACAAATGTGTATGGAGCAAAAAACCAAGGAAACATTAAGGTGTAAATACACTTTTTATTTGATACTCTAAGAAATATAATTCATTTGTTGAAAGATGCCCAACAAAAGATGAAAGTTAAAATGTAGCACACGTAACAAAGACTACTAAAACCATTCAGGTAACATATGCAAAGGTGTGCCAACATAAGAGAATCGTTTTAGAGCATTCACATTAGGTTACCCATATTTTTGTGAGTAAATATCCCGTATTTTAGGATGAGGTTGTGAGTGAAGGAGATTAGGAACCTACTGTTCATCGACATAAATGAAGATAGTTTAGGATATTTGGGGAACACAATTTGCCTGCATTTATATTTTTTTAATATCTATTGTAGTGATTGTGAGTGGAGAAAAGAGAAAAAAATAATGATAAAGGTATAAAAAGTATTATTCGATTGAACATGAGAGATAAGATATATTGATTTTTAGTATAATATGTGGATTGGGATGAGAACCTATTGTGAATGCTTTTAGGGGGGATGTGGCAGTCACTAAATACTGTCTTTCGGATACCGTTGCCGGTTGGCAACACCACCGCCACCTACTTGGCAACCCTCAAAAACTTCATCACTCGGCAACAACTACCCGATCGACAACGGTAATTTTTTTTTTTTGTGATTTTGACGTGGCAAGGTGGGGTTGTTGGGGCCTCTGCAACTTTGCTGAGAGTGCCCCGATCACCCTTACACACAGTGCAATATCAAAAGTAGCAGAAAAATAATATGTTAAAGATTTATTTGTTTCCGGTTCACTACTTAGGTTATAATTTAAATCTGTAGATGGTCAATAATCTTTATGCTTTGTGTTGATGGTACACCTCGGTAGTTATTCTATCAATCTAACAAAATATTTAGGGTAAATAAAATAGCAGAACCCTTCACAAAATAGCGATGTAACCAAACTGAAGCATGCGTAATTGTACCAAAATGTTTAACAGTGAAAATGCTAGTAACTGTACCATAAAAGTCTCACTCGTCGGAATCTTGGCCAAAGTTTCCATTTACAACATTCCACATGCAACTAACAAAACTTTTAGCAAAAGCTGTAAAAAGATTTATTTTACCTTTTATTCCAAATCTCACCAAGGCCCATTCCCCAAAAGAAGCAATAACTATGAACAAGACCTTTTAATCACGAATCTTTTTGTGAAATTCAGTCAACTGTGAAAGTATTGCTGGAATCTTTTCCTCATGTAGCAATATTGTGCACCTAAAATGCCAAGTCCCATGAACCTATTGTAAACCAACCAACACAAACAACCATTAAACCACCAACACAAATTAACAATTAATTTTACCTTACAAATTTTATGAAAGCAATACTTAAAAAGTTTAGTTTGTTACCTGACCAAAACCATAACCAAAACCGAGAACCACAACTATAACGGTGGTGTTCAGAACTCACGAAACATAATATGCATCTAGTGCTTTTTTAAGTGATTCTGCCTTTTTAATTGCTTTGTTGAGTAGCACAATGTGCAGGAAAAGATACAATGTACCTTCAGCTTTGTTGCGAGTAACACCCTCAAATTTGTTCAACACGTCTTCTAATGTCTTTGCACGCCTTGCCAATGATTGTAGAAAACCATATTTTATGTAATTTTGAAGATGGATTTGCATACCAAAAGATGAAAAGGACGCCTGTCTTGTTCCATAGTCTCTTACTTTGGCGCATGAGCTATGTATTCTTTAGTGTGATCCAACACAATAATCTGCAATAGAATCTAAATGCCAAAAATATAAAAATCAAACCGAATTCCCCTCTATTTACATGATTGTTGAGTGTAGGCAGTGATCAAGTAAATGCCCTCTTTCCCCACATTTGTAACACACACGATATTCCTCGAATGAATTCTTAGAATGATGATTAGCTAATGATTTAACCGGGTATTGATCATCAATACACTTTCATCTTAAACTCTCAGTGACATGAACCTTGGGTGTTTTCGAGTCATCACTATACAGTCGCTTGATTAATTCAGGTGGAATATCATTTGTTCTTTCATGTTTAGGAAACCAAATGGTACTCTCTTGCCAAGTTTTCTCAATTTTAGAATAATTTGCAAACTATATGGGATACTCATCATCTGAAATTATCTTATCGGATCCTTCCATCCGACAAAATACCTTCACTGGTTTGTCACTTGACTCACTTTTATCACAATGCTTAACTGATGAATTCTTTTTGTTTTCAATCTTTTGAGGATGTGGAACCAGAGATGGTGATATAGTCTCATTCGTTCGAATGTGATTTTCCAAAGGAATATCATCATTCTTCTTAGGTTCCTCACTATCAGAATCAGAATCATCAGTTACAAAGATCACTCCCTCATCATTCAATCCGAGAATTGGTCTCACATCGGAATTCGGATCACCAACACTTGAAGTGTTTGATTCATTCTCCGATGTGGAATCCGATCTGTCTGAACTCTCTGGTGTTACCGAGTTAAGATTATGATTTTTGAATAACACTGGTGAAGGAACAGATATATAGTTTGCACTACCGGATTGAACTGGATCCTCAATAATGTGGTCCAAAACATATGCCACATTCTTATAACTCTCTAACTTCTTGTTGATCTTTTCATCAAAACACTTGATCTTAGCCATTTCCAATTTGGTTTCTTCAATTTCATTTATATAGTTATTAATGGCTATTTGTTTCAATGAAAGAGTTTTAGTTAATTCATAAACATCTTTTTTATATCTTTCAAGTGTTTTGTTGAAATCATTCTCATCCTTACGATACGACTGAATGACGATTTTAGCACTCTCAAGCTGATGCTTAAGTTTCATAACCTCATCACTAAGTCTATCACAAGTACCACAATATTTCTCACTAGAAGAAGAGTTAGGACTTACAGGTTGAGGAGGATCTGTCATGGCCATTAAGGCAAAGTGAGCTTCCTTTCCAGTGAAGAACTTAGAATAATCCACTTTCGTGAAAGCATCATCCACCATGCACGATTTTCTCGTCATCAGAAAGTCTGCTTCAGCTAGTAGTTGATCAATATCACCATCAAGAGAGTTCACACTAGCCTCCAAATCAGATTCACTTTCTGAATCAGAATAGACAAATTCTCGATCATCAGAGACATCGGCAATAGAATCGATAATAGTCCCTAAAACCGTTTAATAAACCGGTTCCTCAATCTTTTCAGCAAAAATTTCTAGAACCTCATCCTCAATAATCTATTCAATAACCACCTTCTTAGAAACCTTCTCTTCTTCCAAATCTTCAACTATCACCGACACCTCTCTTTCCACTTCTTGAGCAAAGCATGCCACATTACCACTTGTGGTCTCATCAACACCAAGTTGCATGGTATTCCTGTCAAAACCTTCATCCTTTTGTATTACCAATGCTTGATTTTCATTATGTAGTTGAGTATTTGGTGTAGAAATATGTAGGTATTATTTGAGAGGTATTTTGGGAGGTGTTTTGTGGGTTTTGGTAATTGTTTTGGTTCTGATAGTTGTTGTTGCTTTGACTTTGGAAGGTAACTTGGTTTTGGCTTTGATGGTTTTGGTAGTTAGAATTGAAAGGATTTCGGTTACCTTGTTGTTTAGGTTGGGTACATTCACGAGCAAAGTATCCTCTAGTTCAACAATTAAAACACGTTACCTTGGCTTTGTTGAATCCATAGGTTGTGTTTGGTGAGGTAGCAAGATATGTTCTACCCGTCTTCTTAATAAACTCTTTGGCTCTTCTCATGACACTTGCAAACGCCCATTGAATATCAATCAGTTCCGTCTCTTCCTTATCAATTTGGGCATAGTCCTCATTAGTAAAATTGTTGTTGCCTATCTGACTCGCCACCAGTCCGTTATAAGAAGCGACCATTGCTGAAACCAAAGCATCATGTTGTTGTGCCACTTCTACAATCACATTGTTCATGTTAGAGGTTTCCAACACAATCGGACTTTGGCTTGAGGATGCTTGATTAATCATCGGTGCAACTTGTGGTTGTTGTTGTGAAATACTTGCCGATGATGTATAATAACAAGCAGCTGACATAGGAGGTTGAGTTGTTGTGTATGAAGTTGGTGTGTATGATGGTCCTGAAGTGTAAGAACTAGCTGCACTCATTTGTGGCTCAACATTCGATACAAAAGCAGTTTGAGGTGCAACACTCGCTCCTCCTGATGGGTTTGAAATAGAAGAAGATGATGATGTAGCATGATACAGTTCCAGATTCTGTGGAAACTGTGCTCTTTTTGCCTTCTCCGTTCTTCCATCTCTTTGTTTTCCATCTTCTGTATAAACTTATTAATGGACCAATACTAAAAAGCATCCTTTTCTTTCAGTACCTCAACATGTTGTCCCCAATACGAAGGCAATGAATCAGCAAACTTCTGACCAACTTCAGTCATGGGAATAACAATCTCATAATTTGATAACTCAGACAACAAATGAAAGAATCTTGGTTTAAGCTCCTTCAATGTTTCATTCCTAATGTAACTAAAGTTCTCAAACTCCTTATTGATCTCTTCTATACGAATTCTCCTAGTCTTCTCATTACCATCATGCCTACTCTTCAAAGCGTCCTATAATTGCTTCGAAGTCGCACAAGGTCCAAGCAGGTGCAGTAAATCTGTAGTTAAGGCCTGATATAACTGAGAATACGCCTTCTTTTCTATGGCAAACTTTGTTTTCTCATCGTCTTTCAAGTCTTCAAGTGCAATAGGTATATTAGTCTTCTCAACCATTGGTGCACTATAACCCTTCATGATCATCTGCCATGCTTCTCCACCTTCCAATCCCATGCCCACAAGATGAATCTTGAACTTTCTTTGCCATTGATGATATGTAACATCGTGGAATTTTCCCCAATCTTTGGATTAGTAAAACCACCACTCTACCTATATCATGTTTCTTTTATACAAACATACTAACCTTGTCTAATAATAATAATAATAATAATAATAATAATAATAATAATAATAATAATAATAATAATAATAATAATAATAATAATAATAATAATAATAATAATGTTAGTCTTTTTTTTCAAACAAATAACTAAACCAAACTTGGCAACCCACAACATAACCCATTAACACAACCCAACCCAAACCAAAACATCTTACCCAATGAGCAGGCCCAGCAACAACATACCCGGCCCAAAACAAATCAGGCCCACTTCTTTTTTTTTCTGCTGCAATCGACGCCTGCTGCCCTCCTTTATTTTTTTTTTATTTTGACCATTTATGTTGTTAGTTTGACCGTATAATTGAAGCGATTTTGGGAACTATAATAAGATTTATTCATACAAACTTGGCCGAAAATCAATCCCATGTCTGTGTCAACCTTTGATTATGCAATTACAGCTCGTTACGAGCTTGAATTTACGCGTATTAACCGGGTTGACTTTTCCAAATAACCCAAAAATCAATCCTTATAACACGAAGGTTATAACGAAATTAAATGCACCTCCACATCCTAAAACAACCGATTAGAAAAACCCCTATAATACTTTTTACTTTCAAACACGCAAACATCTAGATTTTGATTCGTTTATGTTCAGTTTTTGGCTCGCGATTACACTCTCTCCAGGTTCGGTATAAATCTAATTCTTTATCTCTGTGATCTTATCGGCCCTTTCTTCGTAATAACCCTATAATTAATTACTGTATAATCGCGTTTTTGAACTAAATGGAAATTCTAGGGTTTATGTTTTTGTTTGGGGAAGATGACTCAGCTATGTTCCTATATAAAAGGTTTTGAAAACAGATTAAAACACTAACTGATGCGTAGATCAGATGGTGGTGAAACCTGGTGTTAACTGCGTAGCCGGTCGCTTGTCTGGGTTCAAATCCAGGCATAAACAATTTTTTTAATTCTTATAATTATAAACCAGTTTAAGAAGCATATACATGTAACTGAAACTAAAAGATTTCGTTCTCAGGGTCCAGACCAACTGGTCTGGGCTTGTGATTTAAAACCATCAAGCCGTCTCAGACTCAGGTTCAATTCCTAGCACCTACAAACTTTTTTTTTCTTTAAACTCCTTATTTTATAATTTTTGGCATTATCTTTAAAAATGGTTTTTAAATACTAAAAACGATTTATAAATTCTATAAAAATTATTTTATGTTATTCTAATAGTAAAGCTTAGCATACAATTTTTAGATTTCCAACAATCATTTATTTTATATATATTATAAATATTTCAAGTTTATTCATTTATAACTTTAAGAATTATATAAAAATATCTATACGATTTCATAAAATCTCACAAAAATTATTTTAAACTTATAAACTAATAAATGTTCCAGAAATAAATTTTATTCCAAAAAAACCATTCATTTGTTATTTTTAATTAATTTTTGTTATTTTAAATTGCAAATAAATCATAATAAATCCATTTTTCAATATCTTTATACCAAATTTTTACATAAATGATTTCTCTTCATTTAGAACAGAAATATAAATTTTAATTTGAAATTTTATTAATTTTAATATTTTTAAATTTTAAAACTATGTTTTGTCAAATAGAAATAAATATACTAAATATTCTATTTTTGAGAAAATAATTTTAAAAAAAAATTATTTTCATACTTAAAATCTTATAATATGACCATCCTTAATCAAAAATCTACAAATTGTTTTTTTTATTTATTTATTTTCTAAATTTCTTTTATTTATTAAACAATTTACCTAATTAATAATTAATCAATTACTTATCCCCAAATTAGGAACCCTAGAAATACTGGTAGACTAGAAAGACTTAAACTTATTTATTACCTTAAACATAGGGTGATACTTGGCAACGTTGGATCACACTTATTCTATTCCACAGGACTTAACACTTTGCTAAGGTGAGTATTATTTATCCTCTTTTTCGTTTTTACACTTTTGGGGTGATTCATGCACAAGTATACAAAACTTGCACATTCACTTACACATACATTTTTCTTCATTTACAATTCATATACGTGTCTTGTTTATCTTTGTGCTTTATGTTATGGTGCTCTTTACATATAGACGTAACTTATGTTACGGTGCTCATTTAGACATAACTTATGTTATGGTGCTCTTTTAGACTTGACACGTGTTAGGGTGCTCATTATCAATGTTACCTTATCAGCTTTACATTTGATCTTGTCTTGTTGGGTTACTTATGTGTTTACATAATGCCTTGGTGATGCTAGACACATGAATTGTACTGCTTTTCAAACTTATACTATATGTACAAAGCTAGGTAATACTCACCAACATCATATGTTGACAAAATTTATTTCCGTGCATGTTTCAGGATAAGCTGCTTGACGCTTCACATAGAACCTTGGACTGAGATTAAATTAATCAACTATCTCTATTTTTGTTGTCATGTATTTATTTTCACATGTTGTAAAACAATATTCAATAATCAAATATTTACATTTTAGTACCATGAGCTTTTGAACAATCGTCACTATGTGATACCTCGATGATTCCGCCATCGGTTGGGGTGTTACAGATTGGTATCAGAGCCATGGTTATAGGGAACTAGGTTATTAGATAAAATGGCCTAGACTATAACCGAGCTTCAACTTGCATGCATAATATTTCCAAAATTTCCATTTCCCTCATTTCCCTCTACTTTCCTCCCTCTATTTTTCCCTTCTTCCCTCTCCATTTCTTCTCATCTTTCATCATGGTGCATAGAGATTGTGTCCTACAAGGAGTGGAAAGTCTACATCATCATGGAACGGGAGCAGTACCTTTCATGAAGACACTCTTAGGCATGATGCCTACTTTTATTTTGCTCCTTCAAAGTGTTGAGCTTTAATGAGTGTGATGGAACACGTGCAATCTGGAAGGGTGGATGCCTGTACATTGGGTTTTCTGACATAGGCAAGCATAGCGCATAAATCCAATGACGGACCTGTTATGCTTACCTAGGGATTCTTGGAGTGAGTGTCCACTTATAGGCTAAAGCATGTCTTCTTTGATCACCATTGAGTTCAATTCCTTTGAAAAGTCAACGTTCTTGTTGGGTTTTACAGCTAGATAAGGGCAATCCAAGTATTTTATGCAAGTTTTTCAATAATACACTCTCGTTTCATATACAATATTTTGTATTTCATGATCTTCATATTTTGCCTACAAGTTCATACTTTCATAATCATCTGTACAGTTATACACTTACATTTTCTAATCTCATGATCATTCATTGGATGCCTTGTAGATGTCTGCTCGCCGCATGCTTCGTGATTCCAGCCGACGCACTGTTCGTGCTTCTGGACAACGTTCTGATCGTCGCCTCGCATCTTTAGTCGCTGAGCAAATTGCTGCAGTGATCCCAAATCTTGTCAGTGAGTTAACCCAGAATAGTAACAGTGCCAACACAGAGGGTACGACTCAATTTCGGTGCACTTTCAAACACTTTAACTCCTGCAACCCCACAAAATTCACTGGTGTGGAGGGTGCTACTGGCCTTCTCCAGTGGTTCGAAAGCATGGAGAACACCTTTGTGAACAGCGAGTGTCCTAACGAACTCCGTGTTCACTATGCCGCCAGTGTCCTTCAAAAAGAGGCATTAACTTGGTGGAACGGCGAAAAACGCAACCGGAGCACTAAAGTTGCTTTAGCACTGACTTGGGAGGAAGTTAAAGTGTTGATGATTGCAAAGTTTTGCCCTAGAAATGAAATCAAAAAGTTAGAGGATGAATTTTATGAGCTGAAACAAGACAGTAGAGAAAACCTAGTGTATACTACCAGATATCATGAACTCAGCCTACTTGTTCCTCATATGGTTACCCCGCTATCCCGAGCAATTGAGAAGTATATTGAGGGTTTACCTGATCTAATTCAGGATACTGTCACTGGTAGCAAGCCCGCTACGGTAGAAGAAGCAATTCAGCTCGCAGCCACTTTAACAGACAAACACGTAAGGAAAGGAAACTTGGTTAGGAAGGGCACCAAGACGTCTGCTGAGAAAACCACCCATGTCGTTGAACCCTCTAAGACTGTTTCAGCAAAGGCCGCCACTACTTCTTCGAACTCTAAGAAACGAATGGGCGATAATCAGAACCATGCTGTGGTGAACCCTGTGACTCAACCTCCTATCAAGAAAGCCTACACGGGAGTCCATCCTCAATGCAACACTTTCAAGTATCATCACCCTGCAAATCTTCCATGTCGTCAATGCACTAGATGTGGAAGGTTTGGACACTTTGCCACTACTTGTCGTGTAATGGTTAGGACACAAGATAATCATCAAATAACTGCCAAGGAACCACTGCGGATTACTAACGGACGAGCATGTTATAATTGTGGAGACCCTAACCACATGCGGGATCAATGCCCTGAATTGAATAATGTAAACCAGGTGGCACATGGACGAGCTTTCAATATCAATATCAACGAAGCAACTGGTCAGGATGACGTTAACCCCATTGGCTAAGCCATGGATGGAATCTTCTTAAGACTCGAGAATCCAATACCTGTGTTTTCATTTTCTTGATCCTATTATCATTTTGTACCCAATTGTGTCATACCCATAAGCATATAACATCTATAAATTTCTTGCATACTATTATGTACGAACGCAGGTTGGAAATTTATAATATTTGGTTACGTTTATTTTAATCGTAGAAATTTAAGACTCTACCTTACATTTTATTGAAACATTTGGACTTGATTTCCATGAAAATCAAACTATTAAAAAACTTGATACTTGATCCTACAGAACTTTTCTAAAAACGTAATTGGTTGTTATATGAAACTTGTTTTTTTTTTTAATTTGATTTTCTTTGAACATTTAATTATTCATGATACTCGTAAACATGGCTGGCCAAATATGAACTATTTTCTATAGTCAATTAAGATCACACTTATACTTAGTGGTTGTCGTAATTACAAACTTGCTTGCATGTGTGTATTATCAATTTGCATGTTGATCTGTGAAAAACAATTACTGCATTTATCCACTCAACACAGACAAACATCTCACTTAAAGGGCTCCCCGGGTGAGTGGTAGCCCATACTTAAATTTTGTTATGCTTGCAAGTCGTTGCAAACCAATGTAATTGACCTCATTATTACATAGCCTCATTTCGTTGATAACGTCTCATTGTAACCCAACGTGTTTGTTGTGTCATCTTCTAGTGAAACTTATTTGTTTTAATGTGTTGTTAGATTAGGTTCATAGAAGGACATAAAACCCTAATGTAAGGTAAATTGATGATTCCGGTCCGGAATGTAATCATGAATTTACAGGTATGATAAGGTAGTGTGAAATTCTATCAAGGTTTTTGGTAGACAACCAATTACAAACTCTAGTTACCTGGTAGTTCATTTAGTCTTTCTATAGTCAATCAACTCATGCATTTCTTTTAGAATTCCTAAAACTTATGTATGTTGCTAGATTCTTATTCTCTTTGCTATTTCGAACGAACCTAACCCAATCCTTAAAACTCACACATATCAAACCTCACATCGAAATTATTCGAAACAGTTTATTCTATTACCTATAAATTCATGTCGTGCCTTAACCCAAATTTTCCAAACCACAGTTGCCTTAATTTCTACCTAATCACCCTTAACCCTATGTTTGTAATAACTTCGGGACGAAGTTTTCAAAAGTAGGGGAGACTGTAACATCGTGGAATTTTCCCCAATCTTTGGATTAGTAAAACCACCACTCTACCTATATCATGTTTCTTTTATACAAACATACTAACCTTGTCTAATAATAATAATAATAATAATAATAATAATAATAATAGTAATAATAATGTTAGTCTTTTTTTTTCAAACAAATAACTAAACCAAACTTGACAACCCACAACATAACCCATTAACACAACCCAACCCAACCCAAACCAAAACATCTTACCCTATGAGCAGGCCCAGCAACAACATACCCGGCCCAAAACAAATCAGGCCCACTTCATTTTTTTTCTGCTGCAATCGACGCCTGCTGCCCTCCTTTTTTTTATTTTTTTTATTTTGACCATTTATGTTGCTAGTTTGACCGTATAATTGAAGCGATTTTGGGAACTATAATAAGATTTAGTCATACAAACTTGGCCGAAAATCAATCCCATGTCTGTGTCAACCTTTGATTACGCAATTACAGCTCATTACGAGCTTGAATTTACGTGTATTGACCAGGTTGACTTTTCCAAATAACCCAAAAATCAATCCTTATAAAACGAAGGTTATAACGAAATTAAACGAACCTCCACATCCTAAAACAACCGAGTAGAAAAACCCCTATAATACTTTTTACTTTCAAACACGCAAACATCCAGATTTTGATTCGTTTATGTTCAGTTTTTGGCTCGCGATTACACTCTCTCCAGGATCGGTATAAATCTAATTCTTTATCTCTGTGATCTTATCGGCCCTTTCTTCATAATAACCCTATAATTAATTAGTGTATAATCGCGTTTTTGAACTAAATGGAAATTCTAGGGTTTATGTTTTTGTTTGGGGAAGATGACTCAGCTATGTTCCTGTATAAAAGGTTTTGAAAACAGATTAAAACACCAACTGATGCGTAGATCAGATGGTGGTGAAACCTGGTGTTAACTGCGTAGCCGGTCGCTTGTCTGGGTTCAAATCCAGGCATAAACAATTTTTTTTAATTCTTATAATTATAAACCAGTTTAAGAAGCATATACATGTAACTGAATCTAAAAGATTTCATTCTCAGGGTCCAAACCAACTGGTCTGGGCTTGTGATTTAAAACCATCAAGCCGTCTCAGACTCAGGTTCAATTCCTAGCACCTACAAACTTTTTTTTCTTTAAACTCCTTATTTTATAATTTTTGGCATTATCTTTAAAAATGGTTTTTAAATACTAAAAACGATTTATAAATTCTATAAAAATTATTTTATGTTATTCTAATAGTAAAGCTTAGCATACAATTTTTAGATTTCCAACAATCATTTATTTAATATATATTATAAATATTTCAAGTTTATTCATTTATAACTTTAAGAATTATATAAAAATATCTATACGATTTCATAAAATCTCACAAAAATTATTTTAAACTTATAAACTAATAAATGTTCCAGAAATAAATTTTATTCCAAAAAACCGTTCATTTATTATTTTTAATTAATTTTTGTTATTTTAAATTGCAAATAAATCATAATAAATCCATTTTTCAGTATCTTTATACCAAAATTTTACATAAATGATTTCTCTTCATTTAGAACAGAAATATAAATTTTAATTTGAAATTTTATTAATATTAATATTTTTAAATATTAAAACTATGTTTTGTCAAATAGAAATAAATATACTAAATATTCTATTTTTGAGAAAATAATTTAAAAAAAAATATATTTTCATACTTAAAATCTTATAATATGACCATCCTTAATCAAAAATCTACAAATTGTTTATTTTATTTATTTATTTTCTAAATTTCTTTTATTTGTTAAACAATTTACCTAATTAATAATTAATCAATTACTTATCCCCAAATTAGGAACCCTAGAAATACTGGTAGACTAGAAAGACTTAAACTTATTTATTACCTTAAACATAGGGTGATACTTGGCAACGTTGGATCACACTTATTCTATTCCACAGGACTTAACACTTTGCTAAGGTGAGTATTATTTATCCACTTTTTCGTTTTTACACTTTTGGGGTGATTCATGCACAAGTATACAAAAGTTGCACATTCACTTACACATACATTTTTCTTCATTTACAATTCATATACATGTCTTGTTTATCTTTGTGCTTTATGTTTGAACATGAATGTAGCTTACGTACAAAATCATACATCTAGACATAACTTATGTTATGGTGCTCTTTACATATAGACGTAACTTATGTTACGGTGCTCATTTAGACATAACTTATGTTATGGTTCTCTTTTAGACTTGACACGTGTTAGGGTGCTCATTATCAATGTTACCTTATCAGCTTTACATTTGATCTTGTCTTGTTGGGTTACTTATGTGTTTACATAATGCCTTGGTGATGCTAGACGCATGAATTGTACTGCTTTTCAAACTTATACTATATGTACAAAGCTAGGTAATACTCACCAACATCATATGTTGACAAAATTTATTTTCGTGGATGTTTCAGGATAAGCTGCTTGACGCTTCACATAGAACTTTGGAGTTAAATCAATCAACTATCTCTATTTTTGTTGTCATGTATTTATTTTCACATGTTGTAAAACAATATTCAATAATCAAATATTTACATTTTAGTACCATGAGCTTTTGAACAATCGTCACTACGTGACACCTCGATGATTCCGCCATCGGTTGGGGTGTTACATGATACTCGCACATGTCCAACAACTTCGGCAGATGATTACCACTTCCTGTTGAAAAGTCATTAATCAAGGTATTAATCGCATTTGTTATTTGACTTAGAGCTACCGCTACTGCTGCGACTCCCCAATAATCTGTTATTTTTTGTTGAGGATGAGTAACAGTCGGTTGTGTTGAACTTGATGTAGCAAAGTAATTCGGCATCTGTGGTAGTTGTGTTTTCACTTTCTGAGATGTAACTGTCCAAGGGTTAGTAGGTACTTGTTGTGGTTGTGTCATTGCAGGTCTTGGTGTCATCGGTAATCCCCAAATGTTGTCCATGATGTTCGGAATAACAAGACTTAGAAAATCTGAAAATATGAAATCTGGTTTGACCCTTTGGATGAGTTCGAATGAGTAAATGATCTGAAAGAACTTTGTTCGACCTCACAAAGAAACTGGTTCGACCCCACGAAGGTTCGAATGGACACCAACACACTCTGAATGATGAACAAACACCTGATTCGACTAAAAACTCACTTGGTTCGACCTAGAAATGATTGATTCTACCCAAAAATCAACCTCGTTCGACCTAAATCAACTTGATTCGATCTGGCCCATTTAAAAATCAATTTTTCTTCAAAAATCAACCAATTTGATCTGAATTATGCAAAAGTTGATGGATTTTGATGAAAATAAGCAGTTTTTAATTCGGATTCAATGGAGATCAAGTTTTGTGAAAGAAATTTTGATTTTATCCGTAAAAACAAGGCAAAATCAATCAATCTCCATATTCATGCAAAACAGAAAAAACTTTTGGTGTTTTTGATGAAAAATCTGATTGAAAACTATCAATTTGCAGTTGTGTGATTGAGCAAGGCTCTAATATCACTTTGCAAAGGATCGGATTTGTAAAATCAACTAGTTTATCACACAAGTATAAGCAATCTAGGTGTGGAAACCCTAGATCACATGCAAAATGATAATATCCAGATCAGATTACTATAACATCCATGATAAATAAGTTTTCATTAACAATCAATTGATGTTTTAGCTTACAAAGACCATAGATTACAATGAAAACTGACTTTGGAAACTTCTATACTCTCTCTAAAAAACACACAGTAAACACACATGAAAATGACCAAAGTTGTAACTTACAAACACCTCAACCCTATATATAGACTTGTCCATGCGACCTCTGCAGAGTTCGAATGAAGCCGTTCGACCTTTACAAGACCCGAACCAAATAAACAAAACGAACTGATCAACATAAATCTCCATTCGGCCTCACGAGAGGTCGAATGAATCTTTCCAAAAACTTGAAATCTTCTAAACATTCGCAATCACGTTAAATCCAAAAGCGATGGCCTCTCATATGCATCTACAAATGGGAAAAATCTAATCGAAAATGGCACTGGGCTATAACTGGATCGGTTAGATTAAAACGGCCCGGAGTGTTTAACAAGACAGTCGAGTTGAACTGGCTCATGGTCGTTTTTTGAACCCAGTTGGGTCAAAAGGGTCTAGGTCGTTAACAATCCCAATCAGGTTGAAATTTTCTAGGTCGTTAACGGGCTCGGTAGGGTCGAAACGGTCTGGGTCCATACGTTGTCTAGTGTGGTTGTAACAATATAGGAGTTTAAAGGGCGCAGTCGGGGCCGTTTAAGAGCCAGGTCCTTAACTAGGCTAATCTGGTTGATTTTAGAAAAAAAAAAATCATTTTTTTAAATTTAAATTTAATTTAAAAAATGTTTTTTTTTTTCATTTTTTTAGTTTAATATTTTTAAGTCATCTTGAACTAAACTCATCTTAACACAACAACCAACCTAATCCATCCTTCCCATTATGCCACCCCTAATTTTGATGATACGGGCTAGAGAGCATAAGATGTTGTCAGGGTTTTGGTGAACTCTATTGCTAAAGTCGAAGAATTGAGTGAATTTTTAAGTTTAAATACGGTTAAAATAAAAAAAATATAAAGAGACAAAAATGCCGTGACTTTACGTTAAATATAGATGGAGTTAATTAGTTGGACGAAAGACGTGAGATTTGGAATGCACAAGGACCCAGATGCATTAAAAATATTTTTTTGATGAAACTCTAAAAAATGATAAAATTACAGGGATGAAAATTGCAGTTTACTCCCAATTTGTAACGTTTTTTTATGACATTCCACTGTTGATTTTAAAAAATTAACAAAAAATATCAAGGGTAGTCTGGTTATCGAATCCCCATCACCGGTGCTTAATGATCTTTCTTAGGATTTTCTCAATCGAAGGGTGTCACTATAATTTTAAAATCCCGATGTGACATGCAAATCGATTATACCTAATGAAATCACTAGACTGTCAATCGACCATGATGTCGGCATGCGACCTACAATTGCATATTATGAGGCCTCCTCGTCTCCTCTTAAACCCATAAGTTGCAGTTAGACGTAACTTTGTGCGATTGACTTACGTTTTATGTCGAAAAGGTGTTGGATCGAATATCGGTTCGAATCAACTGTATCTCACAATCCTTCAACTCTCAGGTGCGGAATCCCCCTCGGGTCTAGCAAATCGATACATATATAAATGTGAAAGACTATATGAAAACAAACACGAAATTCATATCAATCGCCATAAACATACTCGTGTATTAGATCAATGATAGACAGATTACACACACAACCTAGACATAATACAGAGGTTTTCATAATAAAGGGGTTAAAGCAAATGACGAGAGCCAACTGTAATTAGGATAAATGAAGCCTTATATAGCACCACTCGTCCTGATAAATGAGCCGGCTCATCTTGACAATTTAGGAAAATGAGAGACAGTTCAAGAAAATGGCTAGGAAATGGCTCTAGGGAAGATCCATTTGCTATAACCTTATAGAAAATGGAATGCCATTAGCCTAGGATGACTGATATTCGCCCTAATGGCCTTCCAAACCCCTAAATACATAACAAACAAAATATTGTTCTACTTTGCCTATGACCTATACTAATAGGTCACTATCTATGGGCATGCACAACAATGCACATACAAAAGTGTGTTACGATTTTACCTTATTAACCCATATGATTGAGCTCCAAATTCAAGACTTACGACGGTGATGGTGAAATAGTAACCCATTCAGTTTTTGTTTGATTTTGGTTTGGATTCATTTGTTTTCAGTTTGGTTTTGGTTAACGATTCAATTAACGCACACCCCTCGTAACATATCATTTTTTTTAATTTAAAAACTATAGAAATACTATTCTCAATGAAGAGAATGAATCCTCATTTTACTTTTTTTTTAAATATTAACCTTTGAAAAATCATGGCTATTTAATAATTGTGGTGTTGTTAGGCTTTTATAAAGGGGATAAAGTGTTAATAGTAGCTAAATATCCTAAATTCAGACACAGACGAGGGAATTAAATGTAACTAAAATGAAAAGTTTAAAGTGTAATTAATCTTTGATAGATTAAGTTATTGTTATTTTAGGTTATAATTTATGTATTAAACTAAAACACAATTTTAACTTTTGCGTACGTTAAAATAGTATTATATATTAAAAAGCAAGTTTGCTTTGTGAGAGTACTTGAATTGTGGCTATTTGTACAAGTGATCATGCGGCCTGTATAAGTGTCCTTGCGTGGCCTTTACTGATGATCCCGGTTGCCGGTGGATCCGCGACCTATTGCATCTCTCTACTTTACAAGTCCGTAACTCACCAACCACGGTAACATTTATATCCCCTCTCTTCAAACCAAACCCTCTACCTTCTTGCTACATGCTCTCTTCTTTATCTAACTAACAAATCTAGAAAGGGATTTCGACCTCCTCTTGCGATGAGATAAACACGGTGTTTGTGGTTCTATCATTGTTTTGTTTTGGTGGACCTGCTGGTTGTATTTTGTAGAGGAAGAGACGGAGAAATATATATAGGGGTTTCTATAGAGAGAAGCAGAGAAAGGGGTGTTGCCCTACTGTTGTCGGCGGCCTTATGGTCGTCTATGGTGGCAGCGGGACCTTTGAGGTGCCTTTCATATCATGTGAATCGTTTGATGATGATGTGTGTGATGCGTCTCTCTTCCTTACATTTCTGTTTTGGGAGTCTGCAACAATGGATAAAGGCACTTACTCTATAATTGTTTTAATGTGCTTATTTAGCTAAAAACAGAACAAAAATGATATCGATATAAGCAAAATAATATCCATTCTAACATCACTATACATGTGAACACCCATTTAAATGTTATTTAATTTTTAAACGTTCTTTGTTGTGAATATGCACGAGCCAAGCCGTTCGTAAGCTACTCAAAATGATCTATATCACACAAACAACGAAACATGTAAATAGTCTAATTAACGCTCGCCGCGAAACGCGATAATAATACTAGTTGAAAATGTATTTATCAAATGCATTATATAGACAAGCGACAAGATATGTGTTAACCATGACTATAAAGGTGGATGTTTGTAATCATGCATTTTATTATTTCACTATATTTTATATGATGATGATGATTGTGTTCATAAAATATATATATATATATATATATAGTATATATATAGTGTTAAGTTATTTTCAGAGGAGGGTTTTAGTGTGAGAAGTGCTAGAAGAAACCTAAATCTTAATTTTTATAAGTAATGGTTCATTTTTTAAGTTTTTGCTTTTTATATATCATTGTTTATGTTATATATACAAAAATCCATAAAATTAATGCAATCAAATGTTTTTTTAAGGTTTAAACTCTTTCCTACACTTGTGTTATATTATGCGTAGGTAATGCTCTTGCACAAAATTTTTACATGTGTATGTTATATAAATTAATGAAATTACTTTATATACTTGTTTATTTTTTAGATAGACGAATAAACACAACATTTCCACAATTTTCTTATATATTTATTTTTTAAAAAAATGATAAAAATGAATTACTTATCTTCTTCTCGCACTAAAACCTTTTCTGAAATGAACCATCCCCTATATATAGTATAAGGTTATATTGGAAACTCTTGTTATAGTGAAAACCTTGGAAACTCTATCAAACTCTAACTTCCGTTTTCTTTTCGCACTAAAACCTTTTTTTATGAAAATTTTCGGGTATATAACATACATGATTTTAAACATTTTGGGCCAAAAAATCGAAAAAGCGCCGAGCCGTTTTCTTTTTTTTAAATAAAAACCGTATTCGGGTAAAAAATGGGTAACACGTGTTAGTTTGGCTTAAAATGTGTTAGTCGAAATTTTATTTATTTTTTAAAAAAAAAAAGAGTGTTTGACACTTTTTTGATTTTTTTTTTGGCCCAAAATGCTTAAAATCATGTATGTTACATGCCCTAATTTTTTGAAAAAAAAAATAAAAAAAATTGGGAAGTTAGAGTTTTCACTATAAGAGTGTGTTTCCACATTATCCTTACCCTATATATATATAGGATCCGGATATTTTGAAAACTCCTCTGAGTTGCGAGAACTTGAGAACTTCCCTAGCCCAATAATAATGTGACTCATAAGCTAGTTAATGTTTTTTTTTATTGAAGGGCAGATTTTTTTTTTTTAAAATTCATTATCATCACTCAAACATTCTCTCTCTCTCTCTCACACACACACAAGACTTTCTCTCTCTAACACACACACCTTATATCTCTCTTGTTCTCTCTCTAAATAATAATAATAATAATAAACCTTATGTCGATGAACAAATATGGTTCGATGGGTGGTGGTAGGGAGTTTTGGTGGTGGTTCGATGGGTGGTCGTGGTGTTTCGATGAGTGGTCGTGGTTTTGAAAGTGGTTTGAAGATGATTGATGATGATGATGGTGGTGGTGGTGTTTCGATGAACAGGGACGAGGGACAGAGACGATGAACAGAGGGTGGTTCGATGGGTGGTGGTAGGGGGTTAGGGTGATGGTGAATGGTCGTGGGTTTAGGGATCTGAACAGATCTGAATGTTGGTGGGTTAAGGGATCTGAACAGATCCTTCGATATGAACAGGTATATTATTATTATTATTATTATTATTATTATTATTATTATTTATTGTAACTGATTTTGTTTTAAATAAATTTAAAATGTGTTGGGGATCTGAAAACAGATTTTGGAGGCGGATGTGTGGTGTTTCGTGGTGGGGTATGGCCGTGGTGGATGACAGGGGGGAGGGTGGAGGTGGTTCATGGATGTGGTGGATGATGATGGATGATGATGGTTTGGCTTTTCAGGTATATTATTATTATTATTATTATTATTATTTATTTTTTATTTTCCTGTTATTGTTATTATTATTTTTATTTTTCTGTTATTATTATTTTTATTTTCTGTTATTATTATTATTATTTTTATTATTATTGGGTTCACCAAGTTAAACATGGTTTTTAGATTCAGAAAAAAGGTGTGCATCCTTTATGGGTTGTTCAACTCACTTGTGTTACACCAACGTAAACTGGTTTTTTTGGTTGTTCAATTACTAATGGGTTACAGCAACGTAAACATGGTTTTTTTTGGTGCTTTTTGCTTAGCATTCTAATAAACATTTTGGGGTTACACCAACGTAAAACACGTATTATTGTTATTGTTATTATTAAGAAAGTGAGGACCTTCTTACGTGTTACTTTGCGTGATTTTACACCGGGGCAGATCTAGGTTCAAGTCTCGGGGTAACTCTCTAATTTTACACCGATATAAGTACTCATCCCTACTTCAATTGTTAGTGTTAGGTTTAAGGTTTTGAAAAACAAATTTAAAGATTTTGATGTAGGTGTAGCATTCTGTGATATAGATGAATGCTTACGTGTTACTTATATGTTTGTATTCAGTGCATTACAAGGAGGTTGAAGTAATGGAATAGCTTTGGATGGCTATATTTGACGATATGGAGGTTGAAGTATCGAGAAGACATTTTGAACTTTTTAGAAAGTAATTCAATGTAAGAAAGTAATTAAATGTGGCAAGTAGTTGTTTCAAGTTTCGAAAGTAATTCAATGTAAGAAAACACTGGGTGTAAACACGAGCCACACCAGTGTAAATCTGAATGTATAGATGTTTGGTGTTTATTTTACACCATCGTAATACGAATGATAGATGTTGGATATATAGATGTGAGTAAACACTTGTGTAAATAAGTATAAAGCATACAAAATGATAGATGTTTTGGTTATATAGATGTGAGCAAAAACACTGGTGTAATTATTTACATTAGTGTAAATCACACAATAATGCATATGACTGGTTATATATGTGTGTGAAAACACTGGTCCAGTGTAAAAACGAGAGAGAAGAGAAGACAGAATGTATTTGTTTTAAAAAACAAAATTGGTAAAAAAATAAATGAATTACAAAAATAAATAAAAGTTAAAAAAAGCAAAGAAATTAAAATATAAATTTATTTCTCTCACTTAGTGTTTTTACCTTAATACGCCTAGTTGTACTTTATCACATTTAAATATTCTTAATATTAATTTAATTACCATATGAAGACAAAAGACATCAAGTTTAATCTCAACCATTGGATCATCAAGATCAATGGTCCAAATGAGTTCATATGGTTCTCGCAACTCATATGAGTTTTCAAAGTATCCTAACCCTATATATATATATATATATATATATATATATATATATATATATATATGGTAGAGATCCATAGAAAACCCTCCTTATCTAGAAAACTCTGGAAACTCTGACTTCCCGAGCTTTTTAGGGCGTAAAAATTTTAGGGCATGTAATATACATGATTTTAAGCATTTTGAGCCAAAACAATCAAAAAAGCGCTGAGCACTTTTTTTTAAAAAAAAAAAATAAGTTTTCGGGTAACACATGTTAAGCGAAATTAACATGTGTTAACAATATGTTACCCGAAAACTTATTTAATTTTTTTTTTAAAAAAGTGCTCGGCGCTTTTTTTGATTTTTTTGGCTCAAAATGATTAAAATCATGTATATTACATACCCTAAAATTTTCATATATAAAAAAAAGTTCGGGAAGTTAGAGTTTCTAGAGTTTTCACTATAACAAGGGTTTCCAATATATACTTTACCTATATATATATAATTTGAACGACAAAGTTTTAATATATTATGGATTAGTACCAAAGACACAGTGATAAAAAAAATATGAAGTCATACAAAGGGTGTCAAACGAAGTTCGATTGAACTAATTTAAGCGGCACGGAACTGTCTCATCAAACCCTACTATCTTAGTTTTTAGATTTTTAAATTTTTTTGGATACTTAGCTTGTAGTTTTTAGAATTTGTGTTATATCAGTCTTTTCTTTATTTTCGTCATTGTGTCATTTCTGCGATTCATTGTGTCTTTTTTTTTCTCGGCTTTCTGTTATATTTATTGGCATTGTGTTATATTTTTGTGACTCATTGTGTTATATTTTATGACTCATTGTGTTATATTTCATGTTATATTGTGTTTTTTGTATTATTCTTTCCTTCTCATTTTTATTACACTGCATCGGATAAATTTACCAATTATGTAACAAATATATGGTATTTATAAAGATATTTAGCTTATTAATTTAGAAAACACTTAAAATCCAATTTTACTCTTCTTATATTTATAATAATTAAAAATCATATTAAAGTTTGTTTTGCTTTATCAAAATCATATTTTATTCCGACCATTGGTTAGTGGTCACTTATTAAGTTCAGTTAATTTATGAAATCTGTCAAAAAAAATGTTGAATGGCATGAAATCAGTCAATTATTTTGTTTATTCTAAAGTAATAAAGTTTTACTTCAATTTATTATTCATTTAAGCAAAATTGGTACTAGCCCTCGCTTGGGTTTGACCCTTGGGGGTTTCGCCCAAAAAAACGGGAAACTTATCATATGACTGGAATGTGATATAGTATTCCTCGAAGCTCTTAAGCTAAAAAAAATACATGTTGGTAAAAAAAAACTTTTAATCTGTATATATATATATATATATATATATATTGCAAAGGGATTAATCATACATGTCATGTTATTATGCAATCTCTCATTTGAGAGATGCCACATAGGATGTGATGTGACAACTTTAAACCAATTAAAAAAAAGAAATAAATATGATTTAACCTAATCTATTATAATCTTTAACATAATCTATTAAATATCTAATCTACTAAATTTAAATATTAAACCTTTATTATTTTATCTCTCGTGTTTCCTCCCATAACTTTTAAACATTAATATCTTTTATATACGAGATTTTTTAAAGAAAAAAATTACACCAAATTAACGAGCGTTTTATTATCTTTCCAACGAGTACCATATTGCTATATAAAAATCGGAGAAAAAAATGACTACTTTTTGTAACCCGACAGGTATTGTGTCGGGTTTGGAATTAGTTTAAAAAAAATTGTGGGTTTGGGTCGAGTCTGGGATTAGGTGATACCCGACCCGTTTACCCGAAACAACATACCCAAATACCCGAACTACATACCCGATCATATACCCATGAATTTTTAACGCATCACATAACCCTTAATGTTAGTTCTTTTTAGAATGATCGATTACAAACTTCCGAATTCATTTGTAATGACACTAGATTTATACCCCGGCGCAGAGATTCGTTTTTTTTTTATATTTGAATATGATAACTTATGGTAGAGATTTGTTTAAAATAATAATAATAATAATAATAATAATAATAATAATAATATATTTTAGTATGTTATATTAGATATTTCAACCCGGGACGCTTCCGAGATAAAAACTAGTTGTACATATATTTATTTCATCAGTATAAAAAGAATTTTATAACATAATTACAAAGAAATATTGGGTCCTCCCATCACACAAACCAATCGATATGTAACTATAATACCCACAAAACAAACATCATAGGACTAAACGCAGTTTGATATCAAACAAACAACACCCTTGTCCTCATGTTAGCCCATTCATTTAATTGAAAAGCCTCTATTTTTTATGAAGCCTATAGCCCAAGTATGGTAAAACCAGATCCAATTAAGTTAAAACTCGGGACCAAAAAATAATTCATTTTTTGTGTTTACAAAAATAAATCGTTCTGATGCTCTGCTGTATAGGATCATGCCCAATTGTTTTTTCTGCGGTTCAACCATCGCCGCAGGAGTGTGCACGGCACATTTTTGTTTGGTTTTAAACTCCTGCCGATGCAGTTATTGAAGAAGGTTAGCAGTTCACATTTAAGTTAAATCAGTTCCAGTTTATCAATTGTTGCTACACACGGGTAACGGTTTTTCCATTTTTAGGTGGCTCGGATATCGTGCAATGTATTTAACCAAGATATTCTAATTTTTTTTTAACAGTAAACAACTTTTATTCATAACCCAAAAAGTACATTACATTGTAAAAGGAAGATACTAACACAATGTACGACACCTGAAAAACACTGTGTAACCAAGCTATTCTACATGACCATGTTTTTTAACGCAAAGAAAGAGAAAAACACCTTGTATCTCCTAGCAGGAAAATTCCCAATTGTTCAATTGGTTAATGAATGGTATACCATATATTATATCCACTCGTTTCACGAATTCATCCACGCATGACTGGTAAACCAACTCTCGTATTTAATATGAAACCAAATGTTATTAGTTAAAATGGGTGTATAGTATAATAATACTTTGCCAATCTGGTCCGGTTTTTTATTTAATTGTCATATTCAAATAAAAAAAAATTGGCTCAAATCCTACAGTTAATTCTCAATTCAATATTGCTGTTATGTTCATATTTACGGCCTAACATTTCATTTTACATTGTTTCTTCTAGGGAGTGAGGCACTCCACGGGTATGGATTTTCGGCTATGGTGACAGCGCGTCTTCAGCGCCACCACCCCATCGGCTACGGACAAATGGTAACCGTATTGGCAAGAAGAAACCGGGTAAAGAAAGCTGAATTCCATATTTTTTTACCATTGAAGCGTTAATATTTTTAAAACAAACATGTTGTGGAAACACCAACGAAGACAACCTAAAGAAGACAACTTAAAAAATACCTAATATACATGTGATGGGCGTTTTTTAAAAATTAAGCTAGGGCCATTTAGGTCAACTGAAAGAAAGAAGTGGCCCATCTGCTTATAATTTTTTGTTTATTATTCCTAATTTTATTTAGGTATTTATATTACTTTGTCATTTCCTAAATGAAAAACGAAAAAAATAAAAATAAAAAATGAAGCATTAGGCTAATGACCTTAGAGTGACGTCGGTATTTTTGTAGTTCTTAGTACTTTGGGTTATATTTGATATCGCGCTAAATAAATGGTCGGGACCAGGCTACTAGCCTGGAGTGCCCCTTTCCCCTTACCCCCAAATTACTTCACAGTGCTTCAAATTGAACAAATTTTTTTTATCCATTAGGCATTGCGACTTAAATTACTTAATGGCTTATTCTCCCTATCGTAGATGAAAATGAATTGAGTTCAATTAAGGAGTTTAAATATAGGAGGTTTTGAGGGTGGGCGGGGAGGACTCAAAATTAGGATGCACATATTTTTTTTAATAAAATACCTGTATACATATGTTATGTGTGTGTGGTCTATAATAGAAAACTCATTTAAAACTTAAAACTTGGCTCATTGAAAACTCATTTAAAACTCAAAAACTTAATAGCCTATTTATAAACCTAGCACTCATTTAAAACTCAAAACTTAAGGTTTGAGGGACATATTATATACTAGTAGGAATGAGCGCGCGTTGTTGCAGGTGTCTTTTTTCTTTTTGCATATAGAGTTTTACATTAAGTGTATTAATTGTCTTAGCAAATTGATAATAAAAATAAATTACAGGGAACCCACCACGCAATGTGTGCCCAAAAAAAACTATCCGCGACAAAAAGAGAAGGTTAAAACACATGAAAAATACAGCCTTACCCTATCACCAGCTCATCTTAGTTCAACAGTTCCTGCCTTTACTCCTGGTCTTAAATATTCTACTGAATCAACATCCATCCATCAAATTGTTGATTTATATCGTCTATGAGAGAATGCGATATGTGATCCAATAGAAATGGATGGTTACCCTTATTGGTAAAGTTGTCAATCAGCTGTACGTGAGTGGTGGTTGTTTTCATAGTGAAATAAAATATACAAATAAGACTTTTAGATGATCTATCAAACAACAGAAAGTCAAAAACCAATTGATAAATTGGTTTCAAAGTAACCTAATGATTTATAACATGGTGATTACTGCATAAAATATTGTTAATCAGAATATAATAATGCTCTTAATCCCTTATACAATAGATACAACAATAATGATAATATCAAATACGAAATTAATAAAACTTATAAAGTAGATACTGAAAGAGGAACATGGTATTTGCACCTGAGAAAGACTGATGTAGCCGTGTGATTTCGCAAATGTTGCTTCATGAATGAAAAATGCCAAATATATAGGGGGGGGGGGGGAATGAAGGGGTACATTGAATTCGCATCTTCAATTTGCTCATACCATTCAATTCGCTAACGATTAAGTATATAACCTTCTGCTCTGATACCAATCTGTCACACCCCGCCAAGGCAGAAACACGGGGATGTGATTAGAAAGGTTTTCAAGCATAAGGTTTGAGCAACACATAAGATGTAAATTAAATAGATACCATCAAAAGATAAACGTTGTCATAAATTATTAAGACTAACATAACATTGTCTGAAAACAAAATATTGTATGAAATTTCATGATTCAAATACCAAGAAGTAACATAGCAAACATAACACTGTCACACCCTCAAATTTCCACTGCGGGGTTCATACCGCGAGGCGCATGACATACCAGGATCCCGTAGCCATAAGTCATATGAACGAACTCTAAACGCCCAAACCATTTAGTTCGTTTCAAAAACCAAGTTTAGTTAAGTTGCGGAAGCGTAAACCAAATTTAATCCTTTTAAAACCATGCGCAAAACAACGCGCCCAAATTAAAACCATATGAAAGAAAATGTAAAAGCATAATATGTAATTTAGGTGTATGCCCAAGACCCCAAATGCAATGAAGTGTGCAGTGCTTTCTAATTCTGGCACCGGAAGCTAACTACCTGCAAAAGCATGTAAATCGTGGGTCAACAAACAATGTTGGTGAGTTCACTAGGTAAAGTAAATGAGTATGTAACTGCGCTGGTTTCCAAAACCACGTAAGTAAGTAAGTGGTGTTGGTGCCCCGCACCGTGTAACCAGTAATTCATCGCATGCCAAGGGTAGCTAACCCATTCATGATAACTAACCGATTATACCGAACTGCTATGTACGTGTAGCCACATAAGTGTGCCGTATGCCTGACATCATTGTCTATCCGCAATGATAATGTTTCGTAGTTATAGTTCACGCCCGCGCTCCCCGAGCCGGTGTGAGGTTTGTAAGACCTAATAGCGCTATCAACTAATAACCCGCTTGCCAACCCTGGCAACTCATTCGGTACGTGAGGACTTACAAAATGATAGAAATGGTTATGTTTATCAAGGACACAATGGCGAATTAGCAAAGTGACCGACCCTCATAAGGATCCATGGCATCCCAACCCGGGATGTGTAAGTAGTCCCAAACCGGACTAGAAAATAGTAGTCCCAACCCGGACTAGAAAAAGTTAAGTACGCCGTCTCAACCCGAGACGCATGCTTTTGAGAAAAGAGTAGTGAAACTCACCTTAGGTTGCACGTGAATGATCCAAATCCCTCAAACAGTAACGAGCTACCGACTCCCTATTACAAGTGTCACTAGGTGAGTATATGTGCATAACCAACACACCATATAACTCGTTTATTAGAGACCTTTAAATGTTCAAAACCGTGTAGTGACACCTAATGACTCTACATGCTCAAGTATGTCCTACGTATCCCGTTGGTGATCATAGCAATTATTATCAGTTTAATGCATCAAATACATCTCATACAAGTTTCCACACAAGTACATGTCAATTACACACCACATAGAACTCCAAATAGTCACTTAAAGACCCCGTACACAATCTGTGTTTTTAGGACAGATTGTGTGATGTGAAAAACAATTTATTTAAAATACTTAACGAATGAATTAGAGTCCCAAATTTTTACTGAATTTTATTTGGGATTCACTCGACAATACCGATTTTTGTTTTGTCTTAATTCCAAATACAAAAATTATAAAAATTCGTACAACACAGCTGTGTCCAGAAAATTTCCTCAACAGGTCAGTTTAGTAGGAAAATTCTTAAAAATTGTGTATTCATCCAAACGAGATGAATCCACTTGGAAAAGCTCTATTTGTCCAGTATTGACCTACTGTAAAAATTTCATAACCTAACTCCTTGTAAATCTTAAGTTATGACCATTTAAAGTTAGCCCAATTTACAAATCCGAAAATCTGATATGACCCCTAATCAATTAAAATTCCAAAAACGACTCATATGGTGTCCAAAATCGATGGTTTTGCCCATTATGAAAAGCTAAGACCTTGTACATTACAATCATGCAAAGAAATCATCAAAACAGTCGATTTACCAACCCGTTACAGCCCCTTCAACACGTTCAAACAAATCTGTCAGAATCTGAAACTTGCATCCCAAGTAATCTACAAACCCTAATTCTTCATAAACATCCCTAATACATGTATAACACCTATAGTACTGATTAAACACCATATTAATCATAGCAAAACACATATATTATCATGTGAAAACCCTAATCATGGCTGCTAATAATAATCATCATCATCAAATCATCAAGAACATTCAAGAACTCCTACACATGCATGTATGCGATTTTGTATATATTATTTTTAGGGTTTTTAAAGTTTTTCAATCATTATAATTCATCAAAAATCATAAGAACGTATACCTTGTGAAAGATTAAACTCCCTAGAGCCTTGAAATCAAACCCGAACTAGCTTGATTATTGAAAGATTGCTTGATTGCTTGAAAACAAAGAGAGAGGGGGGTGGGGGATTTCGCACGGCACCAAGGGGGCAAGGGAGTAGGGTTTTTATCTTTTTCCTGGCCTCCTAATTGTAAAAGGGCTTTGCTTGTTCCCCAAGCAATTGGTATTAGGGCCCTTCTAGTCCATTAACTTAACCCGCTAACCATGTTCTAGCCCAATACCGGACCCAATATTATTAACCATGCTAAATTATATAAAAACCATTATTTTTTATTATTACAAAGCATACCATTCATGTTGTGCACGTAATTTGCATGATCTATGCATTACCTTTCAGTTAGGCGATCATTCACAAAAACATGTAATTCACATAAGCACGTGCTTCATGTTCACCAAAATTCACTTGTATATATTATTGCTATGTATGTCACATAATTCACCAACGTTTGGGATACAGGACTCATGTGTGTGTTTAACAAGGATTTTCCTACGTATAACATATGTTAGCATCTTCTAACATATGTTAAACCTACTTAACTAACCCTAGTTAAGTATCTAGCCATGTATGAACATGTAAGTTAACTAGAGTTCAGTAAAAGTATTTAACCTGAAAATGCGGGGTGTCACATCATCCCCAAGTTGAAAAGAATTTCGTCCCGAAATTCAGCAAGTAAACAGTAAAGCCAGCTATAAAAATGTGTGCTTGGTTCCCGGATGTCACATCATACCCAAGTTGAAAGGAATTTTGCCCCGAAATTCACATTGAAAGAGCTGCTTTATGTTCCGCGTTGGATCTATGTACGATTTCAGGTTCAGTAAAGAGGTGTGGGTATTTAAGCCGCATCTGATATTTGCGCTCCCACGTGTATTCCGGTCCTAGACGGGAATTCCACCGTACCTTAACAATAGGTATAGTACTTTGTCTGAGTTTCTTGACGCCCTGCTCAAGAATCTCCACTGGTTCTTCCACGAACCGCAGCTGATCATCCACCTGGATCTCCTCCAGTGGTACTACCAGTGTCGTATCAGATAAGCATTTCTTCAAGTTTGAGACGTGGAATACATTATGCACTCCACTGAGTTCATCTGGTAAATTCAGCTGGTAAACTACCGGACCAATCCTTTTAACAATCGAAAGGTCCAACGTATCTGGGATTTAACTTCCCTCGTTTCCCAAAGCGTATCACTCCTTTCCAAGGTGACACCTTTAACAAAACCTTGTCCCCAATCTGGAACTCCAAAGGTTTTCTACGTTTGTCAGCATAACTTTTCTGTCGATCCCGAGCAGCAGCCATCCGATTTCTAATTTGCACTATCTTCTCAGAAGTTTCGTGCACTAGTTCGGGACCTGTTAGTTGGCTATCCCCAACCTCATTCCAACAGATAGGAGACCTACACTTGCGCCCGTAAAGTGCCTCGAAAGGCGCACACTGTATCGAAGTGTGGTAACTGTTGTTCTAAGAGAATTCGATTAAGGGCAAGTGCTTATCCCAGTTATTACCAAAGTCCACTACGCACGCTCGTAGCAGGTCCTCTAATGTTTGGATGGTACGTTCACTTTGTCCATCCGTCTGTGGGTGATAGGCTGTGCTCATATCAAGACGAGTTCCTAGAGCATCTTGGAGAGTAGTCCAGAAACGAGAAGTGAATCGTCCATCGCGATCAGATATAATGGAAGTAGGCACCCCATGCCTAGAGACTATCTCCTTGATTTATAGGTTCGCCAGCTTTTTAACGAATCCGTTTCTTTTATTGCCAGGAAGTGGGCCGGTTTGGTTAAACGGTCCACGATAACCCAAATCATGTTATGGCCCGTTGGCGTTCTAGGAAGCTTTGTAATGAAGTCCATGGAAATTCCATCTCATTTCCACATCGGAATCTCTGGTTGTTGGAGTAGGCCTGAAGGTTTTTGATATTCAATCTTAACCTTCGCACAAGTCAAGCACTTACTAACATAGGTGGCTATCTCGGCTTTCATGTTTGGCCACCAGTATAGAGTCTTAAGATCTTGGTACATCTTGTCCGAACCAGGATGTACCGAATAGCGAGAGGTATGTGCTTCATCGAGCACCAGTTGTCTGAGATCCCCAAATCGTGGTATCCAGACTCGATTCATGAAGTACTGCAGACCGTCTGTTCTCAGTTCCCAGTGCTTATCCGCACCATGTAGGGTCTCAAGCCCGATGTTTTCTTCCTTCAATGCCTCACCCTGGGCTTCACGTATCTTATCAGGAAGGTTAGAGTGAATGGTGAGTTGTAAGGCTCGCACTTTTTTGGGTTTCGTTTCCTTTCGACTGAGGGCATCAGCTACTACGTTAGATTTCCCTGGATGATACTTGATGGCACAGTCATAATCGTTCAAAAGTTCAACCCAACGACGTTGCCGTATGTTTAGTACCTTCTGGTCAAATATATGCTGAAGGCTCTTGTGGTCAGTGAAAATTGTGCACTTGGTTCCATAGAGGTAGTGCCTCCAGATTTTGAGAGCGAAAACTACCGCTCCCAGTTCCAAATCATGAGTGGGGTAGTTCTTCTCATGGACCTTCAGTTGTCGCGATGCATATGCAATCACCTTATCACGTTGCATCAGTACGCACCCTAAGCCTTGGATAGACGCATCACAATATACTACAAAGTCCTCTGTACCCTCAGGCAACGATAATATCGGTGCACTGCAAAGTTTGGACTTTAGTAGCTGAAAGGCAGATTCTTGGGCATCTCCCCACTTATACGTAATACCTTTCTGCGTTAGGGCAGTGAGAGGTTGAGCGATCTTAGAAAATCCCTCAATAAATCTGCGATAATAACCAGCGAGACCAAGAAATTGGCGCACTTCAGTAGGGGTCTTAGGAGCCTCCCACTTTTTGAGAGCGTCAATCTTGGCTGGGTTCACATGTATTCCTGCCTCGTTGACCACATGCCCAAGGAATTGGACTTCCCGAATCCAAAAATCGCATTTAGAAAACTTTGCATACAGCTGCTCATCCCTCAGTAGTTCCAAGATTAACTGCAAGTGCTGCTCGTGCTCCTCCCTGCTCTTGGAATAGATTAATATGTCATCTATGAACACTATGACGAATTTGTCCAAGTAAGGCTTGCACACACGGTTCATTAGATCCATGAACACCGCAGGTGCATTAGTTAGCCCAAATGGCATAACCAAAAACTCATAATGTCCATAACGGGTTCGAAACGCCGTCTTCGCCACATCCTCTTCTCGGACTCTCAGCTGATGGTACCCCGACCTCAAATCAATCTTAGAGTAGAAGCTCGACCCTTGCAGTTGGTCGAACAAATCATCAATACGAGGTAAAGGATATCGGTTCTTAATCGTTACCTTGTTCAACTCCCGATAATCTATGCACATACGAAAGCTCCCATCTTTCTTCTTAACAAACAGAACTGGAGCTCCCCATGGCGAAGAACTGGGTCTAATGAAACCCCTATCCAATAGCTCTTGGAGTTGGGTAGACAGTTCTTGAAGCTCCCCTGGTGCCAAACGGTATGGTGCGCGCGCAACTGGCGCTGCTCCAGGTGCAAGGTCAATCTGAAACTCCACTTGACGAACGGGTGGGAGTCCAGGTAGTTCCTCTGGGAAGACATCTTGGAAGTCTCGGACCACTGGGATGTCCTCAATCTTGGTTTCAGTTCCAGCTCGAGTACCTGATATGTTAGCCAAAATGGCTGGACAGCCCTTACGAATACACTTCTGGGCCTTCAGATAGGAGATGATGCCTACCATGGCACCTGTAACATTACGCATTTAATAATTATACGTTACCAATAATTTGGATTTAAACGACTAGTTTTTAGCATTTTATATATATATATATATATATATATTTATATAAACAAAGATTTATAATAATAATAATAATAATAATAATAATAATAATTTTAACATATACTAGATAATTTGAGTTGTGATTGTTTACCCAAGCCATCCCAACCCAAACCTTTATAATTCTGAGCCCAAACCTGAGCCCAAACCCCATACAGAAGCCCACAACCAGGCCCAACCCCCCTTACACGTTAAATTAAAAAAAAAAAAATCTGCCTTGGCCGGGGTTCGAACCCGCGCCAAAGCCCAAACCAACCAAACACACAACCAACTGGGCTGAACCATCTTCTTGGAATAAACCCGGCACATATTAAATATATACGCGCTTTTAAATCTGCAGTTTGACTCGTGAAAGTCAATTGCCTTGGACGCGTTTGAATTATCAATCAAGATCAATGCTTGATTGATCTATAATTGGCAAACTGATACGATTATCGGCCCAGTGTGACTCGTTTACACGTCAATTACAACCAATCATTGACCTAATTTTGAATTATACGCGTATGACATAAATCGTAGGTCAAACCTTCCAATTAAACCAACCCTTGATCCTCAGTATAAATTGATCACCTACGATCATTCACAACTCGCTCACATCTCTCTCTCAACCTCCAATTTCTTCTGAAACTCTCTGATTTGTGCTACACGATCAAAACAGTTGACTTTATCTTTGACCCGACAATTATACTCGAAACAACACTATGAGTTCTATTTTTTTTTGTGGGTTTTATTAGTCGGCGATCATACAACATAAACCCTAACTTTAATCGGGTTTTTAATGTCTGAGTTGATCAATTGTAAAATCTAGGGTTCGTAATATTAATTTGGGGATAAACTGAGTTTGATCTTGTGTATTTATTTAATGTTAAACGGCTTTCATCACAACCACTGGCCTAGGCCAAGTGGTTGTGACCAAGGCTTGCCACAGCAGTCACCCGGGTTCGAGTCCCGGCTCTGACTTCCTTTTTTTCTTTTCTTTTCTTTTTAAAACAACAAATATATATATATATATATATATATATATTATATTTAAAACTTATAAATTCCTTTTTAAATATCAAAACTATTTTATAAATTCTAAAAAAATTATATTTGTTTAATCTGAGATAAAAGTTTTATTTACAATTTTTATTTTTCAGAAATTCATTTATTTAATATTTATAATAATTAAATCAATTTTATACTATTATATTTATAAAAATCCATTTATATATCAAAACAATTTTATTAAATTCTCCAAAAATTATCCTGACTTTTTATAAAGTTAAACTTTACTGAAATAATTTTTAATTCAGTAAAATCATTTATTTTATATTTTTAATCAATTTTTGTTAGATTTAATCATAATTAAATCATAATAAATCCAATTTTCATCATTTTTGCACCAAAATTTTATACAAATTATTTTTAATTATTTAGAACAGAAATATGATTTTTAAAATAGAAATTCTTTAATTTTTGTATTTTTGAAAATTAAAGTTAAATTTTGGCAATTTGTAATAAATAGATTTAAAAATCTATTTTAAAAGAAATAATTTTATAAAAATTATTTTTATACTTCGAACACATTATTGTGAGCATTCTAAATTCAAATTTTATAAAAAGGCTTTCTTTTATTTAATTATCAAATTTCCCTTTATTTAATTAACATTTTTTTTTAAATTCAACAATTGGATATCCCCAAATTCGAAGCCCTAGAAACTTATACATTTATAGACTTGGTAGACTTAGACATATATATTACTTCATTATAGGGTGATACTTGATACATTGGGCAACACACTATTTTTCAAGAGATAACGTTTTGCTAAGGTGAGTTTACATAGCCCATTTTTCTGTTTTACATTTTGGGGTGAAACATGTTTAAACATTTTATACACTATCATTTACTCATTCTTATATTGTTGAAACTTGTGATTCAATTACACTATCATTTATTCATTATATCATTTGACCGTAACAAAAAGACACAGTACAATCATTAACATTGATCAAGCCGCCTGTTTAGATTATAGCGCTATAGGTCTGACAAACCCATCCCCCGCATAGACTCAGGGATGATCGATAACAGTAATAACATTTAACTAACTTGCGAGTTAGTCATCAGTCGACACAAGGTTTGGTTGTACATAGACGCATTGCTACATGTCGGTATCATACTCTATCATCACACAACCCTGAGTGTTGTACAAATTATTGTTATCAACTATTTATCAAAAACCTATGTAATTATCACCAACTTTTGTTGACCCAAAATATTTTCAAACTTAACATGTTTCAGGTTTTACTTGCTTGAAGATTTGCTTGAAGATATGTACATAGTTTTCTTGTAGAACGATTGTATGTAATTTATGTAAATCAATTAATGAAATTTATTATTCACCATGAGCTACTGAACAATCATCAATACGTGGCACCCCAATGTTTCCGCCATCGGTTGGGGTGTTACAGCACCACCACGATCACCCTGTATAGATAAAAGTTCTCCACTTGGGAGGGGGAATACGAACAATCTTCTCCTGACAGAGAATTTCAGCGTGTTGCTTGGACAACCAGTCCATGCCAACCACGAGATCAAAGCTTCCAAGGGTGATAAGTAGAATGTTGATGGCAAACGATTGCCCATCCAACTCGAGCTTACAGTCACGATGTATATGGGTTACCTCGACAGGCTTCCTATCAGCCAGTTCAATCGAGTATGGGGTATCTCGAGGAGTAGGAACCATCCCTAATTGTTTACTAAGTTTTGATGAAACAAAACTATAGTCCGCACCAGTATCATATAAGATAGAAGCAAGAGTGTCGTTTAAGGAGCACGTACCCATCACGACATTGTTATCAGTCCTAGCTTTCCCCAGGCCAATCACAAATGCTTTTCCCCGAGCCCCGTTGTTGTTGCTACCGTTACGGTTGTTGTTGTTGCAAGACTTATACCTCACACTATCCCACGTTCTCTTGCTATCACCAATAGCAGAAAATGAAGCACCATGCTTCAGAAAAGTACCATGATCGGCAGTTTATCTGTGAGTTTGCGAGTCAAGTGAAAGATTTGTAGGTGAGCTGCAGTGGCCAAGCCACGAATCTGAGGGGCCCACCCTTTCGGTATTCGTAAGGTAGGTTAAATAGATTTGAGCCTATAGTGGCTATCTCCTGTAGCTTGGTAGTGTAGGCGTCGATCTCAGACCCATCCGTCCTTATATAACAAAATTTCTAGATTTCACCACAGGGTGTTACGTTCTCCATCCAAGTATTTGTAACTCATCGAGTGTGCATGTAGCATACATTACCCCATCCTGCCTGGGGCAAATGCACATGGTAAAGACTTATACCATCGAAGCAATCAGACGGTCTCCTTCAGTCCCGTTGGAGTTATCGAGGTTTACAACCAATAAAAGGCTTGAAAATACGATGTGCGTTCAAGGTATAAGAAAGTTCAAATGTGGAAGTCAGGGGAAAAGAATGATTTAGCAAAATAGATCTTTACTAGCTTGGAAAGATGCGAGGGCCTCAACCACCCTATCGTTAATCATAAGAACTCAGTCTTATCTAAGTTAGCAAAGGGAAATGAAAGAAAAGATAGGTAAGAATAGGTAAGAGCAAATCGTCGCCATGCTCTGTCTAGATAGTAGAGCCTTCATCCTCACTTCCATGTGCTCGTCCTGCTCAGGTTCCCCTTCCATCTCTTATGCTTCCTCTTTTGCGATGTCAGTGTTATGGTTCTCATCACGTACAATCTCCTGCTCTAGTCCTATGTGAACCAGTTTAGTGGTAAGCTGTACCACTCGTTCCTCCAATCGTGGCCATCAACCATTAGTAGGTTTCATCCTCCCTTGTGATGTTGCATTACATCGCAGGCTTTACGTAACTCCCCAAGTGTGTGTGTAACAAGTCCCGATCTAATGTGTTCCCATGAATCTACCATATACTTATGAGTAACAGGGATATGCAGTCATATGTTCGCCCGCTCATACTAGGCGTAAGGTACTAAAGTAGGAAATAAGTTCTATATGCGTAACCTAATCCCGTCTGAGTTTCGAATGGGAGTAAGAAAGATCAAGTAACAAGGAACGGAATCTAATTGTCTCCTTGCTCAGTGAAATAGGATAAGCCTCAGTATTCGAATTCCTTCATAGTTGATTTAATGGTACCACGTCATGCGCATCGTGCAGCTTCCTGTGTACGTGCGCCACAACGCTCGCAAGGGCTCCCTCCCCTGTACTCTAGTTGTCTCCTCGTCCATGAGGTTAATTAGGATATTACTCCCAGTATTGCGCCACCTGGTGTAACCCTAGGTTCCCACCATTGACGTGTTAAGAATTAAGTCTAGAACTAGAAGATAACATATCTCCTGAAATCATATGTTGTAGATATATGTAGCTAATAGATAGTTGTGCACTTAAGTTGTGAGTGTACTTATGCTATGATGATTATAGACTAGACTCAACATGCAGTCCTAGTTCACTATAACCAATGGCTCTGATACCAATCTGTCACACCCTCAAATTTCCACTGCGGGGTTCATACCGCGAGGCGCATGACATACCAGGATCCCATAGCCATAAGTCATATGAACGAACTCTAAACGCCCAAACCATTTAGTTCGTTTCAAAAACCAAGTTTAGTTAAGTTGCGGAAGCGTAAACCAAATTTAATCCTTTTAAAACCATGCGCAAAACAACGCGCCCAAATTAAAACCATATGAAAGAAAATGTAAAAGCATAATATGTAATTTAGGTGTATGCCCAAGACCCCAAATGCAATGAAGTGTGCAGTGCTTTCTAATTCTGGCACCGGAAGCTAACTACCTGCAAAAGCATGTAAATCGTGGGTCAACAAACAATGTTGGTGAGTTCACTAGGTAAAGTAAATGAGTATGTAACTGCGCTGGTTTCCAAAACCACGTAAGTAAGTAAGTGGTGTTGGTGCCCCGCACCGTGTAACCACTATTTCATCGCATGCCAAGGGTAGCTAACCCATTCATGATAACTAACCGATTATACCGAACTGCTATGTACGTGTAGCCACATAAGTGTGCCGTATGCCTGACATCATTGTCTATCCGCAATGATAATGTTTCGTAGTTATAGTTCACGCCCGCGCTCCCCGAGCCGGTGTGAGGTTTGTAAGACCTAATAGCGCTATCAACTAATAACCCGCTTGCCAACCCTGGCAACTCATTCGGTACGTGAGGACTTACAAAATGATAGAAATGGTTCAGTTTATCAAGGACACAATGGCGAATTAGCAAAGTGACCGACCCTCATAAGGATCCATGGCATCCCAACCCGGGATGTGTAAGTAGTCCCAAACCGGACTAGAAAATAGTAGTCCCATCCCGGACTAGAAAAAGTTAAGTACGCTGTCTCAACCCGAGACGCATGCTTTTGAGAAAAGAGTAGTGAAACTCACCTTAGGTTGCACGTGAATGATCCAAATCCCTCAAACAGTAACGAGCTACCGACTCCCTATTACAAGTGTCACTAGGTGAGTATATTTGCATAACCAACACACCATATAACTCGTTTATCAGAGACCTTTAAATGTTCAAAACCGTATAGTGACACCTAATGACTCTACATGCTCAAGTATGTCCTACGTATCCCGTTGGTGATCATAGCAATTATTATCAGTTTAATGCATCAAATACATCTCATAAAAGTTTCCACACAAGTACATGTCAATTACACACCACATAGAACTCCAAATAGTCACTTAAAGACCCCGTACACAATCTGTGTTTTTAGGACAGATTGTGCGATGTGAAAAACAATTTATTTAAAATACTTAACGAATGAATTAGAGTCCCAAATTTTTACTGAATTTTATTTGGGATTCACTCGACAATACCTATTTTTTTTTTGTGTTAATTCCAAACACAAAAATTATAAAAATTCGTACAACACAGCTGTGTCCAGAAAATTTCCTCAACAGGTCAGTTTAGTAGGAAAATTTCCTCATGTGAAAACCCTAATCATGGCTGCTAATAACAATCATCATCATCAAATCATCAAGAACATTCAAGAACTCCTACACATGCATGTATGCGATTTTGTATATATTATTTTTAGGGTTTTTAAAGTTTTTCAATCATTATAATTCATCAAAAATCGTAAGAACGTATACCTTGTGAAAGATTAAACTCCCTAGAGCCTTGAAATCAAACCCGAACTAGCTTGATTATTGAAAGATTGCTTGATTGCTTGAAAACAAAGAGAGAGGGGGGTGGGGGGTTTCGCACGGCACCAAGGGGGCAAGGGAGTAGGGTTTTTATCTTTTTCCTTGCCTCCTAATTGTAAAAGGGCTTTGCTTGTTCCCCAAGCAATTGGTATTAGGGCCCTTCTAGTCCATTAACTTGACCCGCTAACCATGTTCTAGCCCAATACCGGACCCAATATTATTAACCATGCTAAATTATATAAAAACCATTATTTTTTATTATTACAAAGCATACCATTCATGTTGTGCACGTAATTTGCATGATCTATGCATTACATTTCAGTTAGGCGATCATTCACAAAAACATGTAATTCACATAAGCACGTGCTTCATGTTCACCAAAATTCACTTGTATATATTATTGCTATGTATTTCACATAATTCACCAACGTTTGGGATACAGGACTCATGTGTGTGTTTAACAAGGATTTTCCTACGTATAACATATGTTAGCATCTTCTAACATATGTTAAACCTACTTAACTAACCCTAGTTAAGTATCTAGCCATGTATGAACATGTAAGTTAACTAGAGTTCAGTAAAAGTATTTAACCTGAAAATGCGGGGTGTCACATCATCCCCAAGTTGAAAAGAATTTCGTCCCGAAATTCAGCAAGTAAACAGTAAAGCCAGCTATAAAAATGTGTGCTTGGTTCCCGGATGTCACATCATCCCCAAGTTGAAAGGAATTTCGCCCCGAAATTCACTTTGAAAGAGCTGCTTTATGTTCCGCGTTGGATCTATGTACGATTTCAGGTTCAGTAAAGAGGTGTGGGTATTTAAGCCGCATCTGATCTTTGCGCTCCCACGTGTATTCCGGTCCTAGACGGGAATTCCACCGTACCTTAACAGTAGGTATAGTACTTTGTCTGAGTTTCTTGACGCCCTGCTCAAGAATCTCCACTGGTTCTTCCACGAACCGCAGCTGATCATCCACCTGGATCTCCTCCACTGGTACTACCAGTGTCGTATCAGATAAGCATTTCTTCAAGTTTGAGACGTGGAATACATTATGCACTCCACTGAGTTCATCTGGTAAATTCAGCTGGTAAACTACCGGACCAATCCTTTTAACAATCGAAAGGTCCAACGTATCGGGGATTTAACTTCCCTCGTTTCCCAAAGCGTATCACTCCTTTCCAAGGTGACACCTTTAACAAAACCTTGTCCCCAATCTGGAACTCCAAAGGTTTTCTACGTTTGTCAGCATAACTTTTCTGTCGATCCCGAGCAGTAGCCATCCGATTTCTAATTTGCACTATCTTCTCAGAAGTTTCGTGCACTAGTTCGGGACCTGTTAGTTGGCTATCCCCAACCTCAGTCCAACAGATAGGAGACCTACACTTGCGCCCGTAAAGTGCCTCGAAAGGCGCACACTGTATCGAAGTGTGGTAACTGTTGTTGTAAGAGAATTCGATTAAGGGCAAGTGCTTATCCCAGTTATTACCAAAGTCCACTACGCACGCTCGTAGCAGATCCTCTAATGTTTGGATGGTACGTTCACTTTGTCCATCCGTCTGTGGGTGATAGGCTGTGCTCATATCAAGACGAGTTCCTAGAGCATCTTGGAGAGTAGTCCAGAAACGAGAAGTGAATCGTCCATCGCGATCAGATATAATGGAAGTAGGCACCCCATGCCTAGAGACTATCTCCTTGATGTATAGGTTCGCCAGCTTTTTAACGAATCCGTTTCTTTTATTGACAGGAAGTGGGCCGGTTTGGTTAAACGGTCCACGATAACCCAAATCATGTTATGGCCCGTTGGCGTTCTAGGAAGCTTTGTAATGAAGTCCATCGAAATTCCATCCCATTTCCACATCGGAATCTCTGGTTGTTGGAGTAGGCCTGAAGGTTTTTGATATTCAATCTTAACCTTCGCACAAGTCAAGCACTTACTAACATAGGTGGCTATCTCGGCTTTCATGTTTGGCCACCAGTATAGAGTCTTAAGATCTTGGTACATCTTGTCCGAACCAGGATGTACCGAATAGCGAGAGGTATGTGCTTCATCGAGCACCAGTATTATAATCTTTGATCCAAACCCCAAAATTTACACTGCTACATAATCTCCTTACTACAAAATAAACTCTTTATCAACTATCTTCACATTCACTATCTCTCACAACCTTGATTCTGCTTCAAGATTTTTCATCATCCTCTCAAGAACTAAATTCATATCCTTCATCTTCTCACATATGAGCTAGTTACCCATGATAACAAAACTATTGAAACTTGATTGTGTGTTGCATCAAACATAATCCTTAGTTATACATGAGGATTCGACTATCTACCATATTTGAAAATTTGAAACTAGAATTCATGGAATATAAACTATTTGCTATAGACACACCTAGAGTCATTAGCCTTGTCTATGGCAACTCTATTACAACTCGTATGCTATACTTGATACTTGATTGCTTACATGTACATATTATCAATTTGCAATTTATGTGTGTAATAATTGGTACACTTAATCAAACAACTGATAGAGGATAAAGTACTTGCTCAACAGTTAGTTGAGTATCAAATAACCTGCTCAACACTCGGTAGAGGTTCCTACTCACTAACTCATAGGAGTCTTTTTCCTGCTCAATAGTTGGACTCATTAATACAAAGGTTCAACCACAGGATTATTTTTTTTGTATTACTTACATGTGTGTTAGGGTCATAGAAGGACACAAAACCCTAATGTAAGGTAAATTGATGATTGCGGTCCGGAACGTAATCATGAATTTACAGGTACGTTAAGGTAGTGTGAAATTCTATCAAGGTTTTCGGTAAATAACCAATTATAAAACTCTAGTTAGCTGGTAATTCATTTAGTCTTTCTATAGTCCATCAACTCATGCATTTCTTTTAGGATTCCTAAAAACTTAAGGTTCTTATTCTCCTTGCGATTTCAAGACACCCTTAAAACTCACTGATAACAAACCTCTTATCCAAATTATTCGAAACAGATTATTCACCTTCATGCCGTGACTTATGGGTGGTCTTATAACTATGATTTAGGGCTATACACGAGTCGAGCCGAGACAGGCTGAGCTCGAGCTCGATTACAAAACAAGCCAGCTCGGCTCGGCTCGTTTTACTGGTCGAGCTGAAAAGTCGAGCTCGAGCTCGGCTCATAAATGTTCGAGCCGAGCTCGAGTTGGCTCGAGCCAGCTCGTTATTTTAATTTTTTTAATTTAATTTTATTTTTTACAAATATTTATAAAATAAAAAACAAAATTAAATAAATAAAATTACACATATACATGTATATTTTTTATTTTTCTAAGTTAGGGTTTATTGGATTATAAAGAGGTGAGATAGATAAGAAGTATGAGTCGGACTTTCAAAAGTTAAATTTTAGAATTGGGTTTTGAGCCAAAATATATTACCCTTGGATCGAGCTCGGCTCGATTACAAAACGAACTAGCTCGACTCAGATCAAAAACAAAACAAGGCTTTTCGAGCAAGCCCCAAACCGCGGACTTTTTGTACACCCCTACTATGATTGATACCATCTCTCCTCTTCATCCTCACCCTCTCATTTTCTCTCGTTCTTTCCAAACCAAGACACACTTACTGAATAGTGAGAAGAATAGAGAGAGAAAGGGCCAAGAGAGAGAAAGAAGCGGAGGAAGGAGAGAAAGAGAAGCGGCGAGAGGAGAGAGACACCGGAGAAGAGGAAAAGAAGAGGAGGAAGTTGGTGGTGCACGCGGTGACACCGCCTCCACCACCGCGTTACCGCACTACTGTATTTAAGGTAAAACCTCAATAAACCCTCTTTCTTTGATAATAATATGAGACGGTCCATGATGGTGGTGTTGGTTCAATAACGGTAGTTATCGATGGGGTTTTCTGATGGGTTTTGACTGTGGTTGGAAGTAGTAACAGTGGTGGTACAGCCGAGGTAGATGATAGTAGTCATGGTGATGGTGGCGATTTGGTCTCAGGTAAGCGATGGTAAGTGGTCATGGCTGGGTGTTAGCGTCACAGTGATGAGGTGGGTTTGGTCTCCAGTTCTAAAGGCGGGTTTAGGCGACAACAATGGTGGTGATTAGGCAATCAACTGTGGTCAACTGGACAGTCAACCAAAGTCAACCGAGCCAAAAATTGGTTAACACGAACCCTGACCCGAATGTGTTGTATAAACGAACCTAATAAATCAATAGTTAAATGTAATATACAACTTTATTTATATCACGTGTGTGACTTGACGAGCATTTTCAACAAACCAAACATACAAGTAGATACATGTATATAAGGTAGTACTAATGATAAGTTTGGATGCTTGGCACCATAAGACTCGGACAGGATAGATTATAAAAGCCTTTAGTGTGTTTAATATGTTATTGAATTGCTATATCGTCTATTGATATCTTTGGCCTTTTTTACCCCGTTTGTCCACATGTTGCGACGATGCCCTATACTCTACTAGCATTGTGTACTATGATGAGTGATACCCTTTTTCTATGGAATTACTATGATGTCTTCTTAATTTTGCAGGAAACTTGCTGGATAGGGCTTCGATCTTCCAAATCAGCTTAGATTGATATGTCATTAAAAAGCATTAGAAATTCTTAGCTGCTAAGGTCAGTCATTATCAATTTACGATCGAAGTATTATATTCAACTTAAGTGGACGTGGTTCACATGGAAATGAGTGGTTGGGTGGCTGAAAATGATGATCTATATAGACAAAAAAGGGTGTATTGGTTCATATGCATTTTTTAAAAACTTTAGGTACCTTTTCATAGTTGTTGCAAAATTGAATAGTCAATTTGGTTGGGTTGTAGGTGATATCGATGTGTAATATATATTATTTGGTTCACATGAATTAAATCCTATATGGATCGATCCAAAGCAGCATGTATTTGCTGCTTATTTAACAATTTAGTTGACATGCGTTTCTTGATGAAATAAAAGCTGTAAATGGAGCTGCAAAAGTATAATATAGTTCTTTCAGTTTTCTTTGACTTCTTTCAATGAAAGGAATAATCTTCATGTATTATTGTCTACCTCCGTCTTGTAGGAATACCCAGGACAAAGTAAAAGAACCTAATGGTGCTCTACAATCTACATTGTGTAGTAGGAAGAGCGGAATTCAGCTACCTCTCACATGTAAACGAGATGGTTGGCTCGCTAAAATATATGGTTTGCTTTGCAGGTAAGTTGGATGCTGAAGATTTGAGAGAAAGGTAACACAATGTGACCTTCTTTGCTCTACATTTTGTGTTATACTAGGCGTCTAGGCTCAAAAGATGTTGTTAATACATTAAGTGTCAACTATTGCCGACTTAGTAGAAAAATATATTTACGCATTGTACAAGATTTTCGGTTTTCAACATGTGCAAGTCTCCCGCCACAACGCACGGGTGATTTGCTAGTTATTAACTACATATCAGTTCATCCACGTCTTCTTTCCATTTTCAATCTTACACATCCACCTCTTCTTTTGCTTTCCACCCACCCCAACAATATTATCTTCCTTTTGCTTTCTTCTCACCCCACCAATAATTGTAATTATCACTTATCAATCATCAATATATTAATAAGAAAACAAGAAGACACCGTTAGCTTGCAGCCAGCTAGGGAAATCTGATAGAAGTTAATTTTTTTTCCCTGAATTGTAGAGAGACTTTCCTACGTTCTTCAACTTGGGTAAGTTAACTTACATCACAATTTCTCTTTTTAAGTCGGATTTGTTTTGGTTGTTTTGTTTTGAAACATAAATCATCACTTTTGTAGATGCAATATATGTGTAATTTGGTGGAGTGTTGTTCTTTTAATATATGACATACTTACAAGATTTGGGTGAATGTTAAGGGGAATTATTCTCTGCCATTCCAAAATCAAATGATGTAAAAAATTTAGATTGATCATTCCGAAATCAAATGATGTAAAAACTCGCTTGCATATACATGAAAGAAGATATGAAACCTATATTGTCTGCTTTTTACTGTTATATGTTGCATTGTGTTCACTTATAAATAATAATCAACACTTTGTGTACCACTTTGTGCCCAAGAATCGTATGTTTTGCAACTTTTGAGCGATGAAACAACGAATCAGATCGAAAAAGATATCAATTTACAATGCATGTTTGTATGATTCTCTTGAAGAAGCCGAGCTATTTCCCTTTGTTCATGATTCTCTTCTACATGTACTACTCTGTATAATTTTAATCAAGGTTTTGCTAATTATATGTCCTACTAAATTTTATGCTAATTATCTTAATTTTTTATTTTGTCCCTGTTCAAGGTGTTGGTGATTTTATGCAAGACTCAAGTAATGTCAGTTTTGATGACAAATGCCAAGTAAAAGGTAATAAACAACCTCCAATGATCTGATGTAGATAATCGCATATATTGAAACATTTAAAGCTAAACAAGTTGGGCGGTATTCATTAGTTTGAGATCCACACAATTTGATTTTGATGGTTTGGCAGGTGAACAATTTGGTCTGGTTTAGTTTTAAACTTGAACTAGTCATATAAGCCTGGTTGGACGTTTAGGTTTTTTTTTTTTTTTTTTTTTTTTTTTTTTTTTTTTTGCGTGTTAATACGCATGCTATAATTATGAACTATCATCATTTAAAAATTTTAATGCAAATTACTGATTTAAGAAGATGAATTTTTTATACAAACTAATGATGTAAAAAAGCGGGAGGGGTTCAAACCGGTTTAACCATCAAAACTGAACTGTTAAATTGCTAACCTGGTAGTACCAGCTGGTCTAGCTGACCCATCCTTCTAAGGGTGTGTGTAGTGGCCTCGTTATGGGGCGTTTTAGCCACCCATAGCGCCGGGAACACCGCCCCCCAGGCGCTATGGGGGCGTTTTGGTCGTGGCCAGCTTTGCTCATAACGAGCGTTGTGGAGTGTTGTTTGTCAAGATGACCGTTGAACGGTCGGATTATTTAAAAAAAAATCAATTTCTATTTTCTATATATATATAAATGTGTAGACACATTCACACACACTCATTCACACACATACAAAACTATAACCCTCAAACAAATTCAACACACAAACAAATCATCAAAATGTCGTCCCTTCCTCAGTCCGATGACTCGTTTATCGATCTATATAATCGGTTTTTTAAAGATGACGGCGCGGAAGAGGAGGCGGCCGTTACGAGTGCGGTTCAACTAGCGTGTAGCGCGGTTGAAGTTGTAGGTACTTCCGCCCCACGGCCGATATTGTCTAGGCAATATATAGAGCGAGACCGTGTAGCCGCCAATGAGCGTTTGATGAATGACTATTTTAATGCCAATCGGTTAACGGCCCTGATTTGTTTAGACGAAGATTTCGGATGCGTAAAAACTTATTTTTGCGCATCACCGGAAATTTAGAGTCCGCCTATGACTACTTTAAACAAAAACCCGACGCTAGAGGGTGTTTAGGATTCACCGCAATTCAAAAGGTGACTTCCGCAATACGTGTACTCGCCTACGGGAACACATACGATATCAATGATGAGTATTTGAAGATGGCGGAGAAAACCACACGCGATACTTTGGAGTATCTCTGCTACGGTATTTACAAATATACATTTGATTTTTTTATATATACATATTTTTTTATATATACATTTGATTTTTTTAGGTATATGCCAATTATATGGAAAAAGATACTTGAGAAACCCGACATGGAGCGACCTTCAACAACTATATGAAGCGCATATTGAAAAACATGGATTACCCGGTATGATTGGTAGTATAGATTGTCGTCAATGGCGATGGTATGCTTGTCCAACCGCATGGCGAGGTCAACATACACGCGGTGACCAAAAGGGACCAACGTTGGTTTTACAAGCAGTTGCCTCACAAGACATGTGGGTTTGGTCGGCCTTCTTTAGTCTAGCCGGGTGTATGAACGACATAAATACTTTTCAGTTTTCGCCATTGCTAGAGTCTTACATTGGCGGAACAATACCGAAATGTGGGTTTTATGCAAATAATAATTACACCGAGCATGGATACTACTTGGCGGATGGTATATATCCGGAGTATTCAATGCTCGTCTAAACGTTTAGTCAGACACAAGATGGAAAAAGGCAATATTTTAAAAGAGTTCATGAGTCTGCAAGAAAAGGACGTTGAGAGGTGTTTTGCCTGTCTTCAAGCACGATGGCATTTTGTAAGAAATCCTTGTCGTATGTGGGAAAAAGAAAGGATTAGAATGGTGATGTATGCTTGTATCATAATGCATAATATGATACTTGAAGACGAAGGAAAGGCAATATGCCCAAACTATGTAGCAGAAGAAGATGTTCCAGGGACGCAAGCGACACGGCAGGAGAGATTCCAAAACAGTGCCATGTTGCGTTCCAAGGATATACATAACGCGTTGAAGGCGAATTTGGTGGAGGAAGCATGGTCGATTCGCCCGATTCATCACAACCAAGAAGAAGAAGAAGAAGAAGATGATGAAGAAGAAGAAGAAGGAGAAGAAGAAGAAGAAGAAGAAGAAGAAGGAGAAAACGAAGAAGGAGACGACGACGACTAGTTTTTTTAAGTATTTGTAACTTTTTTTAAGTATTTGTTGTTTTTTAGTATTTGTAATTTTTTTAGTATTTGTAAGTTTTATATATTTAATGAAAAATAATTTAAACTATTTAATATTCTTATTTAAATAAAAAACAATAAAAAGCAATGATTACCCAATCATTTATAACCCCCTTCCCACTACACCATCTTTTTCCATAACCCCCACATAACCCCCCTTCTATTACTTTTTAATATTTTAATACCATAACCCCCACATAACCCCTCACCACTACACACACCCTAACAAGGCTGGCTTGATTTTTCATTCTCCAAAACCGTTGTCAGTGGAATAGTCATAATTTTTTGTCAAAACTGGGCTATAACCTAGTAAAACTAGCCGATGCAGCTACCAATCCACCCAACCCAACTGGTTTGCTTTTTCGTTTTTCTTTTTCAAGCATCCGAATATTTAAACCATGATTTTTATTTTCTCCAGATAATAAGGCTACGTCTTTTGCTGACTGAAAAAGAATCTGCTATGGATGTGCCTTCAAACATAGAAGCTAGATTCATTTGTTATGGACCTACCTGCAGCACCCAAAGTTCGAAACAAGATATCTTTCTCGTAAGTTGCGTCATTTTTATGCATTTTCATTTTTCAGCCATCCATAGTAGTGCATTTCTTTTAAAATATACAGTTTAAGTACACATTTCTTATGACGTTTATTTAAATAACCTACAACATTGTATTTTAAAAGTTACATGTCCATATCTTTATCCTAATTAAGGTCTCTTCATTTAGGTCATCTAGCACTTGCATTTTATGGGTCCCAGATAGTTCGAGGATAATGATCACAAGGTAGTTTAATTTCATGCATTGATACATCCATTCATACACATTTACACACATATAGTGGTGAGGTAAACGTTCAAGTAGCAATAAAATTAGATGAAAAGTTGGTGAGACCATATGGGTTATTTCCACAATTCAAGATTGTATTGGTGCCTCCATTGCATGGCCTTGTCCTTTCATCTCGGTATGTATTTATTAATCTCGTGATACGAATAATTTTAATAATTTGAAACTTGATGCTTATACATGGATGGTTTATTTGTAGGTATTCCGTGAGGATTGAGGATGCATGATGACTCATGATTTTATGCTGCTTGTTTCTTTCATTGCTTTAAAATTCTTTGTCAAATGTTATAAGACTTTATGTTTGATAATGCTATAACTTATTTATGTTTAGTGTTTTTGTTATGAATATGCTTATCTGAAATATAATAAAGTTATTTTTTTCATTAGATGATGTTATATACAATATATCATAAAATTGTGTGTGTGTATGTTTAAAAAAACGTATCATATGACTTGTTAAGACTTTGAAATTTTGTCCTATTAAACTTGTTAGAGCATTGTAAAAGTGTTCGAATATGCTTTTCTTAGGACTCTATATTGTTTGTTCTTTGACATATTATACGACCATAAAATTGGTTTCATAATCTTATTTGAGATATTAGGACCCTTTTTTTTGTACTAATGCTCCTATAATGTTACATCATAATCTTTTTTGTACTAATGCTCCTATAAAATTGGTTTCCTAATTGTCACACCCTCAAAATCCACTTGCGGAGTTTTACCGCGAGGCGCATGACAAACCAGGATCCAAACCAACGATCACAATAAACAAGTCTAAATGAATATAAATGCAATTTCAAAACATAGTTTAAAATCCCGTTTACAGCGGAAGCTTATTCAAAACAATTATTCAATAATAAACCAATGTTCAACGTTTGTAAAATCATGCAACTCTAGCTAGACGCCGTGCAGACGCGTGCGCCCTAGTTCCACTGTGCTACCTTAGCGACCTGAGAAAACATGTAAAAGTTTACGTCAGCACAAAAATGCTGGTGAGTTTACAGGTTTTGTATCCAAGTACCAAGTCAACCTGTCCATACTATAACAAATCGAAAACCAGTGTACGCTAGCTAGGCGTATGTTTTGTTACTACCACGATTGGAAAACCATTACTAACTCGAATACCAGATGTTGTGCCCGAAAAGTAAACCAGTTGTTCCTGTTGTTCCTGTTTGAGACAATATGCACTCGCCCGGCCCTCCAAGCCGACGAGCGGGGTTGGTCACTCCCAATAGCGCTATTCACATTTCCCCGTTGTGCAAACCCGCACATTCATGGTTCCCCCCGGGACTTCCAAAGATCGTGTAGTACACAATAGAAACCCATAGTATGACAGTAGTTACCAAATAATCGTTTTAACACATGTTTTCTCCCCCGAAAATATGAAACCAGTTTAAAAGAGGGGCCGTAAACTCACCTTAAGTTGCGTTACTCCTTAACCCGAGTAAACTCAGCTGCTATGCTAGTCCCGTAAAGCGGCGACCTAACATATGACAGTCACAAGTACTTAGACTAATAACCCGCAGGTTAATTAGTCCCTAGATGTCCAGACCATAACCAAGTTCGTTTGAAAACACCGTGACTGTTTAACTGACCCAAAGTACAAGACTCGACATCCCATTGGTGACCCGAGGCTCCCCGTGTTATGTTTACGCTCTCAAACAGACAATCATGCAATCACACTTAACATACGTTAACGCACAACAAGTTATAGCACATAGTTCACGTATCACCGAATTACATCCAAACATATGTTACCAAGTTATTATATATGTTACGGGGTTCCTAGCATGTTACTACATGTCAAATCGGGTCTCTGAATGCTAATTTACACTTACAGCAGCAGTACAGCGATTAGGAAAAGTCAACTAGCATTTAGGTTGGTCAACTAGCATTTAGGAAAGCTAATCGCATGAATTACTAGCATTTAGGGCTATACCACATGTAACTACTAGCATTTAGGGCTATACCACATGTAACTACTAGCATTTAGGGCTATACCACATGTAAAAACTAGCAATTAGGGCTATACCACATGTAAAAACTAGCAATTAGGGCTATACCACATGTAAAAACTAGCAATTAGGGCTACTCGCATGAACAAACTAGCGATTAGGCCCTAATCGCATGAAAAACTGGCGATTAGCAATCCTAATCGCCTATAACCTTGCTGTTCCGGTTTTTCGCGCGTTTAACGCTCCAAATCAGATCCAGAACGTGTGTAACTACCCAATATCATCCCAAACACTATCCTAAACATGTTTCAACTAAAACCCTTCGTTTTGCCTCGTATTATCAGCCCTGCATGCAATCACGTACTCCAAACACCATTCACATAGCATGCAATCATCATACTAACATGCATAACAATAACCCTAATAATCAATTACTCAGATATTATCATCATAACATTAATATTATTCTGATTTAACCTAATAACATGTTAATCCATCATTATGAATCATAAAAACCCTAGCTTTCTAATCATAAACACCCATAACACATGTATACTAGTTAGAATCCGATTAACAACCCTTATTAACGATTTTCAGAAAGCTTTTTTGTTGATGCGTTTTGCGACTAAGGATTGGATATACAATAATTAACATATGTTAGTGATGGCCGAAGGTGACTATAGTCTGGGCGAATGTAGATATGACTGGGCGAAGGTGAACAAGAATGGGCGAAGGTAGATTTGGACTGGACGAAGGAAGAATGGATATGTACAAGAAGACACATTCGACCACTTGTAGTGGGCGAATGTGGAATACACTCACATTCGACCAGTTGTAAGGGGCGAATGTGCAGTGCCTATATATAGATTTTGAGTTTTTGATAATGTAAGAGAGTTGTCATTTTGTGTCCAGGTTCAGATCAGGTTTATAGGTGTTTTTGAGAGATTATCTGTGTGATCTAGATTAACATAAACTCATTGTAAATGCTTTTTGAATGAAAGTTAATCTATGAAAATGATATTGAAAATGATCTTGATTGTGTCGTGATTTGTATTTTATCAATTTGTTCAGATCTAGGGTTTCCGCACCTAGATTTGTGACTTGTATGATCATATAATCCTGTTTTAGCTAAAATCCAACGCTCACAAAGTGGTATCAGAGCCTAGAGGATCATACAACAACAAATTTGATAAGATCAGAGCTGATTTGGACATGTTTTTGACATAAAATCATCTGTTTTTACATAAACATTGTTTCTAAGTGTTTTTGATCGATTTAAAGGTGAATTTGTGGTCGAATTCAAGTTTTCCAAGACTTAAAGTTGTTCCAAATCAATTCCGAAACATAACCTGATTGAGATCATTCAAATCCATGAACTTTTGAAAATCTGAGATCAAAATAACCGTTTTTCAAACAATAACCGTTTTTCAAAAATGAGATCTGCTAGTTTTGGGCGAACCTGGAACCTGGACTGAGTGTTGTGGTCGAACCTGATAAAAAGTGGGCGAACCTGAGTAGTTTTTGGGCGAACCTGAAAATTTGTGTTGAATTTTTCACATTCGGGTAGAAAATTCCACCTTCGACCGTTCTCATTTTGGACGAAAGTGGAAAATTTGTCAGTTTGATTTACATTCTGGTCATTTCCACATTCGGTTGTTACTGTGTGAACGAAAGTAGAACCAGTTTGGACGAGAGTGAGAAATTTTGGACGAACTTAGAATAATTTGGACGAACCAAGTCAATTTTGGGGCGAACCTAGGATTTTTGCTGAAAAATTTTTCTAAGTGTTGAGATTTTCAGATTGAGATCATGTGGCGTTTTCAAACTACTCCGGGATCAGCAACAACACAACCACAACAGCAGACAATGGACCCATGGACAGTGGCAGCGCAAAAGACGAACACGCAATCCTCACAACCACATAACTACATGACAACAACGAACACGATGCCTCAAAATGTAGCACATCCGGCACTACAATCAGATTACTGGGGAGTAGCTGCAGCGGCGGTAAATACTCAAACCACTAATGCTATTTCTACCTTGATTAAGGATTTGTCTACAGGTAGTGGAACTCGGCCACCGAAGCTCATGGATATGCAAGAGTATAACCAGTGGCACACCATGTTCAAGATCCATCTGGAAGGCATGGGAGTTGAAGGAGCAGAGGCATGGAGCATGATTGTCAAAGGATACACAGCACCGATTCTGGAGAACACAGGTGAGATGATTCCTCTGGAAAGCTTGACTGAGGACGAAAAGAAGAAATATGTGGTCGAGAAGAAGGCGTTTTCTCAACTGACACAGGCAATCACAAGTGACCTGTTGCATCAGTTTGGGACATGTACTACGTCAAAGCAGCTTTGGGATAAGCTGAAGAGGAAGCATGATGGTAACGAAAAGACCAGGAGTTTGAGAATGGAGGAATTAGTCAAAGAGTTTGAGAATTTTTCTTTTATTAATAATGAAACTTTGAAAGAACTAACTCCGAGATATATGCATTTATTGTCTGAATTGTCTAGTTATGGTGTACAGATTCCAATGACTAAGCAGGTGGATAAGTTTGCAGATGCTTTGCCACCACAATGGGATCAGCATGTGGAGGTACTCAGAGAGAAGGATGCTTATCAATTCTGGACCATTTCAGAGTTTATTGAAAAGCTGGAGAACAAAGAGCTGGAGGATAGGAGGAAAGCTAGAAGGTCACAGATTCCTCAGAATCCCAGTTTGTATTTTGGAGGTACTTCAGTTCCAGCTGGAAACTCGAGCTCTGGAAGCGTTGCACCACATGTTGCATGTATTTCCAATGTCATGGATTCATCAAAACCAACCAACAACTACACACCACCACAATACAATTCCTACTCACAACCATCATACACACCACCACAATATAATTCCTACATTTCACCAATTTCTCCAATGCAATAAGCAAGTTTTTACACCGCTAACCAAACACAACAACCAGTAAACCAAGTTATTCAACATAAACAACAACCGGTGGTTTTAGATACATCTAACTTGGGAAATGTGACTGTGGAGGTTGCTCAGCAACACATTGCATTAGTCTCAGCAATGGTTTCATCCTACAATGGGTTGGTTGCTAGTCAGATTGGGAACAACAACTTAACCAACGAAGACTACGCACAGATAGACAAAGAAGAGATGGAACTCATTGACATTCAATGGGCTTTTGCGAGTATAATGAGGAGAGCAACAGAGTTCATCGAGAAAACTGGAAGGACTGATTTAGCAACTTCTCCCAACACAACCTATGGATTCAACAAGGAGAAGGTTACGTGTTTTAATTGTGGAGAAAAAGGACACTTCAAAAGGGAATGCACCCAGCCACCTAAACAAGGTAATCGAAACCCTTTCAATGCAAATTACCAGAACCGTCAACAAAACCAAGTTTCTTACCAAAATAACAACAACTACCAAAACCGAAACTTTAACAACCAAAACAGACAACCAAACACTCAACACCAGATTTAAAACCAATCTCCTAATCACACAAACCGAACAGTTGTACCTATCACTACACCTAATGAGACTCAACAGAATGCGAGTCAGAACCAAGCTTTGGTCACTCAACAGGATGAGAGGTTTGACTGGTCGGGTATGCAAATAGGAGTTGAGGAAGTGACTACTGGTGGGAATGTGGCATGTGTTGCTTATCAGGTTGATATGGAAGAGTCGGTGGCAGTTGATGAGAAGAAAGAAACTGAGGAGAGTGAAAGTGATGATTCTGAGACTGAGATGGAAGTGGAGAGTGAACCTGTTGAGGTTAAGGCTGAGGAGAAGAGTTCTGGGATGGTGATTGATTCAGTTTCTGATGTTCCCGAAGAGTGTAGATCAGTTTATTCAGATTCTGAGAGCGAATCAGACACAGAGGCAAGTGTTGATTCTTTAGATGATGATATTGACCAGTTGCTGGCAGAAGTTGACTTTTTGATGACGAGGAAGTCATGCATAGCTGATGATGCTTTCACCAAGATCGACTACTCCAAGTTTTTCACTGGAAAGGAAGCTCATTTTGCGTTGATGGCAATGACTGAACCGCCAAAACCTGTAAGTTCTGAATCTAGCACTGATGTTATGAGTGATAAATATTGTGGAACATGTGATAGATTGACAGAGGAGAATAAACAACTCCGAATTTCACGGGATAGTGCTATCTTGAACTGTCAATCTACTCGCAAAGAGTTAAATGCTTTTAACAAAGTATTAGATGGTTATAAAAAGGACATTTCTGACTTGAAAAACACTTTGTCATTGAAACAATTGGCCATAAACAACTATATCAATGAAATTGAAAACACCAAGTTGGAAATGGCAGCCATAAAATGCTTTGCTGAAAAGGTTAACAAGAAGTTGGAAAGTTATAAGAATGTTGCTTATGTTGTAGATCATATCATTGATGATAACACCACCAATTACAAGTCTGTACCATCTCCGGTTCTTTTTGAAAACCATAACTATCACCAAGTTATACCGGAGAGTTCGGTAAAATCAGACTCGTCATCGGAAAAGGAATCTAATACCTCGAGTATTGGTGATCCATATTCCGATGTGAGACCGATTTTGGGCTTGAACAATGAGGGTGTTTATGCTGAGAGTGATAGTTCAGACTCAGAAAATGATGATACTGGTAGTGATCAATCTGTTAATGAATGTGAGATTCCAAAAGAAAATCACATCATTACTACTGAACCAGTGTCACCATCTGATCATGTTCATCCGATGGCAAATGCTAATCGTGATAAAAAGTCTGAAAAGGTTGATGTTAAGAAAGATAATGTTGTTAAGAATGAGGTCAAAAAGAATGAGCTGAATGAACCAAGTGAGAAACCGGTTAAAGTGTTTTATCGGATGGAAGGATCCGATAAAATCATTTCTGATGAGGAATTTCCGATTAAAAATGTTAACTATTCTAAACTTGATAAAATCTGGCAAGAAAGCACAATCTGGTTTCCAAAACATGAGAGAACCAATGAAATTCCACCAGAAATCTTAAAGAAATTGTTTTCAGAAGTTCCTCAAGAACCAAAAATCCATGTCACTGAGTTCATTCGACCAAATGATAAAGCAAATGGTTTTCATGAACCTTCTTACTCGAAAGGACCACTTCCTGAGAGTTTAAGAAAACAACAGTATAATGATCAATTTCCTGTCAAATCATTTGCTTCACCAAATGCTCATTATGTGTTTGAGGAATATAGAAAATGCTTTAAATGTGGAGAACGCGGGCATTTACTTGCTCAGTGTCCATATGTAAGGCACAAAAGACATGAGGTTGAGGTTAAGAATTCCATGAAAAAGCCGATTGATCATTATGTTCCACCACATAGACGGACTGTTCCTCAACAACAACATTTTTATAATCAAAACAATTTTCAAATGAGGAACAACCGTCCATTTCAATATGATCGAAGGAATCGGATTGCAATGGAACAATCTTGGAGAAAACCTGTGGTGAACACAACAGCTGATAGACAAAAGGTTCCACAAAAACCAATTGTCAAATCACATGTTGGACCTAAGTCTGTTAATTCAGATAAGGTTGCTAAGAAAGTTACTTTTAGTAACAATGTTTAGAAACCTATTGAGAAACCAAAATCTAAAATTCGTATTCTCAAAAGGTCTGAACAATCTTGGACACCTAATGGTACTCCAGGAGCTTCTACTTCAAAGGTGAGTGAGAAAAATGACACTGTTTTGAAAAATCAGAAAACGATTGATTCAAAACAAAAAGTTGTTGAAAAAGTCATTGAGGATGTTTCTTTGAAATCAAATGTTCAAAGGCCCAAGACTCAGGCTTGGGTCCCCCGAAAGAACTAAATGTTTACTTTTTGTGTGCAGGGAGCTTCAGTTGGCCCTATTAGCAGTCTCTGGATTGTTGATAGTGGAGCTTCAGGCCACATGACGGGGGATTTGGCGTTGCTGTTTGATGTGAAGAATATTAATGTAGGATATGTCGCGTTTGCGGGTAATAAAGGAGGATATATTACGATGGAAGGAAGCGTGAGTAACGGGATTGTGACTTTCGAGCGGATTTCTTATGTCAAGCAGATAGACTATAATCTGTTGAGCGTCAGTCAAATATGCGATAAACAATTTTCTGTGCATTTTGATGACAAATCCTGCTATATTCTTAAACCGGGCTTCAAGATTCCAAAGGAGTGGATTATGTTGATGGCACCTCGAGTCAACAATCTTTATATTCTTGATATGTCCAAGGCGATGACATCACAGGGACAGATAACATGCTTTCTATCCAAGGCGACCGAAAAAGAATCGATAATGTGGCACCGCAGAATGGGGCACATTCATCTGAGGAAAATGAATCAGTTAGTGCGAAATGGACTTGTCGATGGAGTGAACGTGAAACATTTTCATCTGAATGACAAGTGTGTAAGCTGCATGAAAGGAAAACAACACAAACAGTCCCATAAAGTGAAGAAAGTTAACTCTGTTGAGATGCCGCTTGAGCGATTGCACATGGACCTTTTTGGACCGGTCAAACGCAAAAGTCATCTTGGAGAGCTTTATTGTTTAGTCGTCACTGATGACTATTCACGATTCTCATGGGTGATGTGTTTGAAGAACAAAAGCGACACCTTTACCAACCTACAAGTTTTGTTCACTCGACTGGAGAATATCTACAACTTGAAGATAAAAAGAATCAGGAGTGACAACGGGACGGAGTTCAAAAATGCAAAGATGGATGAACTTTGTGAAAGCAAAGGGATTCATCATGAATATTCGGCTCCGTATACCCCGCAACAGAACGGTGTTGCTGAAAGAAAGAATAGAACTCTGATTGAGGCTGCTAGAACAATGCTCGCTGACTCAAATCTTCCAGTAATGTTCTGGAATGAGGCGATTTATGCAGCAAACTACACTTTAAATCGGGTTTTGACAGTGAAGAAGTTTGGAAAAACATCTTATGAGCTGTTACACCGACGAAAGCCCAATTTAGAGTATCTAGAACCATTTGGGGCGCCATGCACGATGTTGAATCCAAGCGAGAAGTTTAGTCCTAAAGCTGAAGAGGGATATTTTGTTGGATATGCAACCCCGCTAAAACGGGTATTCAACAAGAGAACTCGTCAAGTGGAGGATTGGGCTAACGTGGAAGTTCAACGATACACACAAAATTTGCAAGGCACGGGTCCTGATTGGATGTTTGATTACAAAGATTTCTTTGAATCATTCAACCTAGATAGCTTGGTTGAAGAAGTTGTTATCAGATTACTTTACGAGTGTGAAAACGCGGCAACTTCACCGTTGATGCGTCCAATCACCGTAAACCCCCCACCAGCTTCTAATGATACCAGTGCTCCTACACAAGAAGAAGAGTTGTTTCAAGAAGCTTCAACGTCATTAGACACTTCAGAATCTGAAGATGAACAATTTGAAGAAGCCGTTCTTGAAAATGCAGAAGACTTAGAAGAGCAAACTGTGAACCCAACTCCAAATCCAGATGTTGCTTCATCATCTAACACGGGTCATGATCAGGATGCTGTAGAGAATTTGACTGCTCAGACGGGAGTGATTGTACCTGTTAATCCGGAATCTCGGATTCATCGTATTCACCCGCTGGAGCAAGTAATCGGTGATCCTGGTAGTGGAGTGATGACCAGAGGGCAGCTTAAAAGCGTTAATTCACCAGAGAGTTTTGGTGCTTTAGCATTGTATGCCAAAATTCAGAAATCTGGTAGCCAAAATGATTGGTCGTTTGCATGTTATGTGTCGCAGGTAGAGCCAAGAACATACAAAGACGCTTTGAATGAAGATGCCTGGGTTGAGGCAATGCAGGAAGAGTTATTGCAATTCCAGAAATTGGGAGTCTGGACGCTCACAGATTTGCCGCCAGGAAGAAAGAAAATAGGCACTAAGTGGGTGTTTAAGTGCAAAAAGGATGATCGTGGAGTTATTGTAAGGAACAAAGCCAGATTGGTTGTGCAGGGTTTCCATCAAATCGAAGGAATTGATTACAACGAAATCTATGCACCAGTAGCAAGAATTGAAGCTATTCGGATGTTCCTTGCGTTTGCTTCGTATAAGAAATTCAAAGTTTATCAAATGGACGTCAAGAGCGCATTTTTGTATGGTAAAGTCAAGGAGGAGGTTTATGTCGGGCAGCCACCAGGCTTTGAGGACCCAATCCACCGGGACAAGGTCTATGTGCTGAACAAAGCTTTATATGGTTTGCACCAGGCTCCAAGACAGTGGTACGAGGAGCTAAGTACATACCTCATCTCCAAAGGATTCAAGCGTGGCCTCGTCGATTGCACCCTCTTTACGAAGAAGACGGGAGATGACTTGCTTCTAGTACAGATTTACGTTGATGATATTATATTTGGTTCAACTAACGAACTCTTGTGCAGGGAATTTGAAACTGTTATGCAGGAGAAGTTCGAAATGAGCGCTATGGGGGAAATGCAGTTTTTCCTCGGCTTACAGGTGGATCAAAGACCCGACGGGATCTTCATTCACCAGACAAAATACGTAGCCGACATCTTGAGCCGATTCCAGATGGAGGACTCTAAGCCGATGGATACCCCGATTCAACCCAATCACGGGATTGGAGTGGACGCTAAGGGGGAGCTGACAGACCCATTTACATACAGAGCAATCATCGGATCTCTGATGTATTTGACAGCGTCTCGACCAGATATTATGTATGCAACGTGTCTCTGTGCTCGCTATCAATCGAAGCCGAAACAAAGTCATCTGACGGCAGTCAAGCGTATCCTTCGATATCTGAAGGGTTGTCCATCAAAAGGACTTTGGTACCCTAATGATGATAATTTTGATTTTATTGCTTTTAGTGATGCAGATTGGGGCGGCTGTGACAAAGACAGCAAATCAACAACAGCCGGTTGCCAGTTTTTAGGGAGCAGGTTAATTACCTGGCAATGCAAGAAACAGACTTCCGTCGCACTGTCTACATGTGAAGCCGAGTACATTTCAGCCTCGAGTTGCTGTTCGCAAGTGCTCTGGATCCAACAACAGATGGTCGATTACGGTTTGCAGTTTCTTAAAACCCCTATACACTGTGACAACGAAGCCGCAATTGCATTAACTAAAAATACTGAAAATCATTCTAAAGCGAAACATATCCGGATTAAATATCATTTTATCCGTGATTGTTACGCTAAGGAATTGATTGACATGGTCAAAATCCATACTGACTACCAACGTGCAGATTTGTTTACAAAAGCTTTTGACAGATCCCGCTTTGAATATCTTTTGAAAGTAAACAATATAAAGGAAAAACAGGACTAATTGGCTCCTCGGTTTATCATTTTTAGTTTTTTAGTTTTAGTTTTAAATTTTTGCTAATTGGGAATTTCTCTTTGCTAATTGGGAATTTCTCTTTACTATCATAATCCTCAAAGAAGTTGATGCTTTCGAGGGGGTTGTTTAATCCTCAAAGAAGTTGATGCTTTCAAGTGGATTGTTTCTTTCAAATTTTTGTTTTGTTTTTCAGAAAAATTAAAAACCCAAAAATATGTTCTTTATTTTAGGGGGAGTCATTTTATCAGAAAAACCAAAAACATTGAAAAATTTTCAAAATACCTAAAAATTAGAAAAACCCAAAATGATTTCCTGGATAAAAAGAGGAAATGATAGTACATCAGTGGGGATCTGACACAGGCTAAAGTATTGTATAGTTTTAATGAGACGTATGTTGATTACGTGTGATATGCTGATAGGCTTCGTAGACTATATATTGCGTGCATTAGTGATACAAACATAACAAACTACGCGTTTGTGGATGAACACCTCATGGGCATATGGTCTTAGTACCGTAATTTCGTTTGATAGGGTGTTTGTACAAAACTCGGAGGTTTAGGGTCGTTATGTTATTAGTTGTCTGGGGATAGCCTATCTGATCTTCTGCTGTAAGTCATTACGGACCTAGATCAGACAGGATGTCTTTATAAAAGAGCTTTATGCCAAATCCTAAAGTTACCGAATTGAGGAACTTTCCATGTTATATGATGATCAAAGATTATCTATAATATCGTATTGATCATTGATGCAAATCATGATTAATATCAGTCCTCAACCTGGTATGATGCATATGTTACTTTGCTGCATTAATTTGCTGACCTGTATACCTCTATGCGTTATATCTTGTACAATTACAGACGACGAAAGCATAATCACGCTTTACAATGAGTCTTTGTGCAAATTACTTCTTGATACGGGAGTATGTCGTGTGTGTGGGAACCACAATGTGTTAGTCTAATACATCTAATTAGTATCATTTTAAAGCATTGCGTAATTGTCTGCATGTGAGCTTATGTGGACAACAATATCAGCAATTGCCGTGTCACATATTGTTTCTATTGATAATATTGAAACAGATCAACGCCGTGTTCAGATTTCTCAGAAAACTGATATGATCCTCTTACCGGAAATCACAAAATGTTTACTGTTTTCTTTTACTTTGATGCATTTTACTTTGTCGCATTTTACTTTTATTGTCAAAAAGATACAAAATCCAAAAAGATTTTAGGTGTGTTTTGATAAAAATTTCAGAAAATCCAAAAGATTTGCATTTCTGCTTTATTTTTGATATCCGGGGATGCTTGATGGTCAATTTCTGAGATTTGAGAACACCATCTGGACTTTGTAACATTCAAAATGTGAAAATTTGAGTTTTGGAAGTTTAACGGATTGAAAAATGTTGAACGGGATTCGAATTCGTGATTTGGCGAAATTTTCAGATTTTTCCATTTCACATTCGCCTCTTAAATGGGTCGAATGTGGAAAAATCATCACACTCGACCGTTTTGTTTTTGGGCGAAGGTGGAAATTTTCACTTCCGGGTGTATTTTCCACTTCCGGGTACAAGTTTCACCTTCGGGTCTTTAAATAGGGGCGAAGGTGGAATGTTTCTACATTCGTGTCATTAACTTGGGGCGAATGTGGATTTGACCCACATTCGTCCACTTCAAACGGGCGAATGTAGACCTCTATATATATGTCTTTCAGGTTCGATCCTCTTCATTCAAAATTTTTCAAAATTTCTGTCATACCAAGACCTTGTTGCTTGTGTTTTCTACGATTCATTGATTTGTTCCCTTGTCATTTCTGATCATTTTAAGACTCATATTGCAGGTAATGGACATCAAAACAGATCAGAATTGATTGTTTAAAGAACACGACCTAGGGTTTCAATTCTAGGGATTTTTGATGATTATTGTTGCTTATTTTTAATAGCCGATCAGTTCTCATAGGTTTTAGGGGGAGAATATGGAAGGAATTAGGATAATAACACATCTAGATGTTAGTTTGATCGATTAAACACAGATGAACCCTAATTCCATTTTAAAACCAATGAAAACTGATTATTTGACAAAATTGGTAATAAACGAGTGTTAGTCGGACATGTTAGTACGTTTTAGGATCAAAATTACAAGTTAAAACAAACAATGGCAAAAATTTAAATTTTTGGGGGTAAACCATTTCACATTCGGGTGTGATAAACGGTCGAAGGTGAAAATGGTTGGGCGAATGAACATAAAAACGGACGAATGTGATTTTTAATCAAAACTTTTTCACTTTCGTCCATATATTTTCACATTCGACCATATGATCTCACATTCGGCCATTTCTAAACGGGCGAATGTGCAGATCAGTTTGACCAAAAATTTTTATAATTTTGTCGTTTTTGTATTTTGACGTGTTTTTATTGATTTTCATGTGCAGATGGCTGAACAACCCGAGAATATTGAATCACCAGCAGTGAATGTTGAAACTCCAGCTGAGATCACAGTTCAAGATCCAGTACCAGTAGCTGAAACATCTGTTCCTAGCAGTTGGCCTTTTGAACGATCGCACAACTGTTGCGCTTATCTAGGAGACGTTGAGAAGAACACGGAGTTTACAGGAATTATAGAGTTTCTGAAGAGGAGCAGGATTGTTCATGCCTTAGCCACACCAACCATCATATACAAAGACATAATTGAAGATTTTTACCAGAATGCTAAGTATGACTACTGGGAGAATCAGACGATTATCAAGAGCAAGATTCAGGAGATGGAGATGTTCTTGACTGAAGCTGATATTCGGGAGGCGTTACAGATTAAGTTCGAAGATAGTGAAGATCCCAGGGAGTTATCGTGGACAGAACAGAAGGCGTGCTTCTTAAGAATGAAATACAAAGGTCCAATCACTGACGGATCTATGTATAAGGGGAAACTGGGAGTGCAGTACAAGTATTTTGCACATGTTCTGATTCATGTCTTTGGATGTGTGAGTGGTGGTTATGACGTGATGAGAAGGAGTTTGAGTTCATTAATGGTTGCGTTGACACTCAACAAACCATTTAATGTTTCTGGGATGATTCTTGATCACATGCTGGAGATGCTGAAGGGAATGAAGAATAAGAAGTTCATGTTGTATCCGAGGTTTCTAATGATGATCTTTGACTACAAGTATCCAATGTTGAAAAAGGATCCGACTATGATCCTAGGTCAAGATCACATGAATATTAGAACCTTGATGAGGATGAAAGGTTATAAAGGTGTGCCTGACAGTGAGAAGCCACCTAACAGGAGATTATTTGGCGCTTTGGCTCGTCCGGATTACACTGATCCTGGCAAGAACAAAGCAAGGCATGATGATAGTGACTCAGACAACGATGATCCCTTAGTGTATGTTGATTCAAGCACTAAGCGGAAACGTCAAGTAGTCAATCCTGGAGCCAAAGGGAAGGGCAAGGGAAAGGCTATAGATCAGGGAAGCACTAAGCAACAAGTAGCTAGAAAGAAATCGACGGCGAAGAAAGGATCGGGTTTGGTGGATGAAGAGTCTGTAGATTCAGAAGAGACTGAAGTTGATGAGCAGTGGGATTCTGATGATGAGAACGTGAGGACCACCAAACGTAAGGCCACTATGGTTGGTGAGTCTGAATCCTTGAATCAGTCGATAGAAGAAGCTGAGAGAAGAAAGAAATCAGTTGAAGATGAAGGTTTAGGTGTTGACCTAGCTGAACTGAGTGTTGGAGAAACTGTAGTTGTGAATTTGCCCAAGAAGACAAAGAAACAAAAGACTATGGCCAAGAAATCTAGTGTAAAAGAACTGAGAGAGAAAGAATTGGCTCAGTTGTTGAAGGGAAAGAGATTACCTGATGCTGGTACACCTTCTAAGCTATCTTCACCAGTTGCCAAGAAGCAGAAGAAAGCGAAAGAGGCAGAGACTTTACCAATCGATCAGTTCAATATCGATATGGATAAAGTGCTCGATATGTTTAGAAAGCCTCAAAAGGAGAAAGTTGTTGAAGTTGAGCCATCCAGATCTAAGTCGAAGAAAGTGACTGTGGATGACGATGTCATGAAACAAGTTAATAAGAAGATGGAGGACATGATGAAGATGTTGGTTGCTCAACAAGCTGAGATTACTAAGTTCAAGCAGAATGAGGAGAAGATGCTCCAGATTGTAGTTGCTTCGAAATCTAATCAGGATGATATAAATGATAAGATTAAGTTGATTGAAGCAAAGAATGAGAAGCTTGAAAGGAAATGTGAAAGAAACAAGAGCAAAATCAAACTGATTAAGGCTGATAACAAAGAATTAAAGAAGGAAAACAAACGCCTTTGTGGTTTGATTGAAGAGCTTTATAGCAGGGCACCCCAGTTGAAAGAGGGTGAAGAAGATGAAGAAGAAGATGAACAGAAAGTTGATTATGAGTATTCTGAATCTGAGAAAGAAGAAGATGATGATGAGGATGATGATGGATCGGATAAAAGTGATGATGATAATGATAATGATGATGATGATGACAATAATGATGATGATGATGGTGCTGAAGGTACGGGGAAAAAGCAAGGTGATGAGTTTAGCAGTGGAAGTGATCATGATGGAGGAGATGATACTTCTAGGTTTAGTTATGAGAAGAGAACACCACAGAAGAAGGATACTGGAGAATCGAGTTCCAAGAAGAAAGGTGGGAATGTTGATTCGGATGAAAGTATTTTCTGGAACGAGAAGGTGAGATCTCTGTCTGATGATGCTAAACAGATATATAAGAATATGTTGGAAAAGAGAGAGTGGACCATTGAGTTCACAGGATGCTTCGCTGAAATATTCCAGACTGATGATTTAAGATATGAGTTGGAATATGAAGATCCAGATCTTGAGGAAGGGGAATTACCTGCATCTGTGGCGAAAGAAATACTAGATGGTCTCGCACAGAGGGTAGGGAAGACGTTTGAGGAGTTTATGATGGATGAATCGATTCCTGATATTCCTGAAAAGGATATGGGAAGTCATTCAGATGATGTGCATACTCCAGAGAACAATGAAGTTGAAGTAGAAGATATTACTCATGAAGAGTTTCCCCAGTATTTCAGACAAGATGATGAGAATGAAGTATTTCCTGACTTCACTGAGATACCAAATAAGTCAGCGAAACAGAAGGCAAAGAAAAGAAGTGAAGAGTTTGTTGAGAAGGTATTTGGTAATGAAAAGAAAGATTCTTCTAACCAGTCTGATGAGTTGAAGAATTATATGAAGAAGTTGAAGGAAATGGATGAGAACCGACCTAAGCCTGAAGCTCAAGGTAATTTCTATCGATTTCATAATGCCAAATTCAAAGGCAGAGCTCTCGGGTGGACTTACTTAGGCAGACTGAAGTGTATTGCTGCAAAATGGGAAACCGGAATTCTGTATTTCAACAGATTCTGTGACTTGCTTACTCTACCGTACTGGGCGGTGAGAGACTTATGCAGATTCCCAATGTCAGATGCCGAGGTAAATGGATCGCATGTCGGTTGGTGCGCAGACAAATTGGTTTGGGAAAGTCGTACGAGATGGAACAGGTTCAAGCCTCAATATCCCCGTAGAAAAGAGCATAGGGATATTGATCCACAAACCAATATGAAGCGTGTTACTTTAATCTATAAAGCACCTAATGTGATGAGAAAGATACCGTTGATGCCAATGCCACAGCATTTCAGTGCTGATTTCATCTTTTGGTATTATGATTGGAGGAAGGCAGAAGCGGTGATCGTGTTGAGGGATGGAAAGGATAAATACAAGCATGTTCATGTATTTGATCCTATGTGGCTGATTAACTGCACATTCGAAGACATCATCATGTTATTCTACAATCCAATCTACTATGAACCCAATGACTTTGCTCAAGCAAGAAAGTATACTCAAGTTGTTGGAGTGTGTTTTGCGTATGATATAAATGCAGGAAGCAACTTGGAGGGTAAACTTGGCAAGACTGTGAAGATGGCCAATGTGTCAAAGCCTGTGAAGAAAACATTCGAGCCGCCAATGACTTCTGAGCAGAAGAAGCAGCTCAGAATCAAACTGATGAACAAGACGATGGACTATCAGAGAAAACTATCCAATCAATAGTCGAGGGGGAGTTTGTTGATGCGTTTTGCGACTAAGGATTGGATATACAATAATTAACATATGTTAGTGATGGCCGAAGGTGACTATAGTCTAGGCGAATGTAGATATGACTGGGCGAAGGTGAACAAGAATGGGCGAAGGTAGATTTGGACTGGACGAAGGAAGAATGGATATGTACAAGAAGACACATTCGACCACTTGTAGTGGGCGAATGTGGAATACACTCACATTCGACCAGTTGTAAGGGGCGAATGTGCAGTGCCTATATATAGATTTTGAGTTTTTGATAATGTAAGAGAGTTGTCATTTTGTGTCCAGGTTCAGATCAGGTTTATAGGTGTTTTTGAGAGATTATCTGTGTGATCTAGATTAACATAAACTCATTGTAAATGCTTTTTGAATGAAAGTTAATCTATGAAAATGATATTGAAAATGATCTTGATTGTGTCGTGATTTGTATTTTATCAATTTGTTCAGATCTAGGGTTTCCGCACCTAGATTTGTGACTTGTATGATCATATAATCCTGTTTTAGCTCTGATACCACTTTGTGAGCGTTGGATTTTAGCTAAAACAGGATTATATGATCATACAAGTCACAAATCTAGGTGCGGAAACCCTAGATCTGAACAAATTGATAAAATACAAATCACGACACAATCAAGATCATTTTCAATATCATTTTCATAGATTAACTTTCATTCAAAAAGCATTTACAATGAGTTTATGTTAATCTAGATCACACAGATAATCTCTCAAAAACACCTATAAACCTGATCTGAACCTGGACACAAAATGACAACTCTCTTACATTATCAAAAACTCAAAATCTATATATAGGCACTGCACATTCGCCCCTTACAACTGGTCGAATGTGAGTGTTTTCCACATTCGCCCACTACAAGTGGTCGAATGTGTCTTCTTGTACAAATCCATTCTTCCTTCTTCCAGTCCAAATCTACCTTCGCCCATTCTTGTTCACCTTCGCCCAGTCATATCTACATTCGCCCAGACTATAGTCACCTTCGGCCATCACTAACATATGTTAATTATTGTATATCCAATCAATAGTCGAGGGGGAGTTTGTTGATGCGTTTTGCGACTAAGGATTGGATATACAATAATTAACATATGTTAGTGATGGCCGAAGGTGACTATAGTCTGGGCGAATGTAGATATGACTGGGCGAAGGTGAACAAGAATGGGCGAAGGTAGATTTGGACTGGACGAAGGAAGAATGGATTTGTACAAGAAGACACATTCGACCACCTGTAGTGGGCGAATGTGGAAAACACTCACATTCGACCAGTTGTAAGGGGCGAATGTGCAGTGCCTATATATAGATTTTGAGTTTTTGATAATGTAAGAGAGTTGTCATTTTGTGTCCAGGTACAGATCAGGTTTATAGGTGTTTTTGAGAGATTATCTGTGTGATCTAGATTAACATAAACTCATTGTAAATGCTTTTTGAATGAAAGTTAATCTATGAAAATGATATTGAAAATGATCTTGATTGTGTCGTGATTTGTATTTTATCAATTTGTTCAGATCTAGGGTTTCCGCACCTAGATTTGTGACTTGTATGATCATATAATCCTGTTTTAGCTAAAATCCAACGCTCACATTTTTCGTTTTAGAACAGGTCTGGACCATTAGGGATTGATTAAAAACGTTTATAAAGATTCATGGATGGAAACCAAACCTTAGGATTATGAAAGAACGATGGATTATGCTTGAATCCTTGTGTTTTGATCAAAAATCGCGTTCCAGAGGTTGTGTGTGTGTTGGGGCAGGTTATGGGACGACTAGGGTTTGTATAATGAAGTTTATGAGGTCAAGTATGGTATTTATAGTCGTTTTTAGTCGTCCAGCACGTGACATGCGATTATGCAGCTTTACACGCGATTAGGGATCCTAATCGCATGAACAGTCATGCATTTGGGCCTAATCGCATGAACAGTCATGCAATTGGCCCCCCAATCGCATGAACAGTCATGCATTTGGGCCTAATTGCATGAACAGTCATGCAATTGGCCCCCTAATCGCCCATAGGGGCTAGTTTCGTGCGTTTTGCGCGTTAAACCCCGTTTTAACATATGTTAACACATATTCACATACCGACAAGTCACATAATGATTATAAACACATAACACTTGTAAATACCCATATTCACACTCGTTCACCAATTCCCGGGACTCGAGACTTGCATGTTCCGTATGCCTTGACGATCCTACAAATCGTCACCGTTTGTACACTTGGTTAAGGACCGACATCTAATGAACCTCTAGACCAACATCCAATGATCTTTTAGACTAACCGATAGTTCCCGAACCATAACCCGACTTAACTAACCCAGTACAATATACGCGTGACTCGCTAAGGTAGACTTTCATCTAGACAACGTTGTTGACCAGAATTTGCCGGGTGTCACATCATCCCCACTTTAAAAGATTTTTCGTCCCGAAAATTGCACAAGTATCAAAAGAACAAAAAGAAATAACGAAGGGAACAAACAAAAGATAGAAACCAAGAGAGAGATTTACCCGAGTTGTCACATCATCCCCACGTTAAAAGGAATCTCGCCCCGAGATTCATTCAGCTGCAGAAGAGACATATCTCGACTCGAACGCTTCCTTAGGAAAGAGGTGAGGATATTTAGACTTCATCTGATCCTCCCGTTCCCACGTATACTCTGGTCCCCGGTTCGAGTTCCACCGAACCTTAACGATACGAATCTTGCTGTGACGTAGGCTACGAATCTTGTAATCAAGGATCTCCACAGGTTCTTCCACAATCCGAAGACGATCATCAACCTTGATCTCTTCTAGTGGAACGATGAGAGACTCGTCAGCCAGACACTTCTTCAAGTTTGACACGTGGAAGACGTTATGTACGTTACCGAGCTCCGTCGGTAAATCAAGACGATATGCCACTGGCCCAATCCGTTCCAGGATCGTAAATGGGCCGACATACCGCGGATTGAGTTTGCCACGCTTCCCAAAGCGTATGACGCCCTTCCACGGTGAGACTTTTAGAAGTACTTTGTCATTAACTTGGAATTCCAAAGGTTTGCGACGCTGATCGGCATAACTCTTTTGCCGGTCCCGTGCCGCTGCCAACCGGTTACGAATCTGTACGATCTTTTCCGAAGTTTCGTACACTAGTTCAGGCCCAGTGAGTTGACTCTCACCCACTTCAGCCCAACAAAGAGGAGAACGGCATTTCCGCCCGTACAGTGCCTCGAACGGAGCCGCCTTGATGCTCGTGTGATAACTGTTGTTGTACGAGAACTCTACTAACGGTAAATGAGCTTCCCAACCCTTGCCAAAATCGATCACACATGCCCGCAGCATGTCTTCCAAAGTTTGAATCGTGCGCTCACTCTGACCGTCGGTCTGTGGATGATAAACTGTACTCATGTCTAGTTGGGTACCCAAAGCCTTGTGCAAAGACTTCCAGAAGTGAGAAGTAAAATGGGAGTCACGATCCGAGATAATAGATACTGGCACCCCGTGTTTAGAAACAACTTCCTTCAAATAAAGACGAGCCAAACGATCCATGGTGTCGGTCTCCTTAGTAGCAAGAAAATGGGCTGATTTCGTCAATCGATCGACAATCACCCATATCTTGTCATTCCCGCTGGGTGATTTAGGAAGTTGCGTGACAAAATCCATAGTAATCCGTTCCCATTTCCATTCGGAATTTCAGGTTGTTGCAAGAGACCCGACGGTTTCTGGTATTCCACCTTGACCTTAGCACAGGTCAAGCATTTGCTCACGTATGAGGCTATATCCGACCTCATGTTTGGCCACCAGTAAAGCACCTTCAGATCTTGGTACATCTTATCCGAACCAGGATGAATAGAATACCGGGACTTATGAGCTTCATCAAGGACAAGCTCCTGTAGTCCCCCGAATAAAGGAACCCATATACGTTCTGCGAAATAGTGCAGGCCATCAGGCCTTCGTTCGAGGTGCTTGTCGGCACCGTGCATAGTTTCAGCTTTAAGGTTTTCCTCCTTTAAAGCTTCCAACTGAGCAGAACGGAGTTGATCAGGTAGAGATGAATGAATGGTGAGTTGTAACGCCCGAACGCGACGAGGTTTAGTCGATTCCTTCCTGCTCAAGGCGTCTGCTACAACATTCGCCTTGCCAGGATGGTACTTAATAACACAATCATAGTCGTTCAGAAGTTCAATCCAACGTCGCTGGCGTATGTTCAAGTGTTGTTGGTCGAAAATATGTTGGAGACTCTTGTGATCGGTGTAGATGGTGCATTTGGTACCGTACAAGTAATGTCTCCAAATTTTCAATGCGAACACCACGGCACCCAACTCCAAGTCATGGGTGGTGTAGTTCTTCTCGTGCACCTTGAGTTGACGAGAAGCATACGCAATTACCTTCTCGCGTTGCATCAACACGCAACCGAGACCATAAATAGAAGCATCACAGTAAACAACAAAATCATCAGGGCCCTCAGGTAAAGACAAAATAGGAGCAGAACACAGTTTAGACTTTAGTTCCTCAAATGCAGACTCTTGTGGTTCACCCCAGTCGAATTTCCTATCCTTCTGAGTGAGAGTGGTGAGGGGTTGAGCAATCTTCGAAAACCCCTGAATGAAACGACGATAGTAGCCCGCAAGGCCTAGGAATTGCCGCACCTCAGTTGGCGTCTTTGGTGCTTCCCAGTCCTTGATCGCTTCGATCTTAGCTGGATCGACATGAATTCCTAGTTCATTAACCACATGTCCTAGGAATTGAACTTCGCGTAACCAAAAGTCACACTTTGAGAACTTGGCGTAAAGTTGTTCCCGTCGTAAGAGTTCCAAAACTAACCGTAGATGTTCCTCGTGTTCGGTCTTGTTCTTAGAGTAGATCAGAATGTCGTCAATAAACACAATGACGAACTTGTCAAGATATGGTTTGCAAACGCGGTTCATCAAATCCATGAAAACCGCCGGTGCGTTTGTGAGACCGAAAGGCATGACCAAGAATTCGAAATGGCCATAACGTGTACGAAAGGCAGTCTTGGCAACGTCAGCCTCCCTGACGCGCAGCTGGTGATAACCGGACCTCAAGTCAATCTTGGAATAATAACTAGAACCCTGAAGCTGGTCGAATAGATCATCAATACGTGGAAGAGGATAACGGTTCTTGACGGTCAATTTGTTCAGTTCTCTGTAGTCTACACACAATCGGAAACTTCCATCCTTCTTCTTAACAAATAGAATCGGGGCTCCCCAAGGGGAAGAACTTGGTCTGATGAAACCCTTGTCCAAGAGTTCCTGTAACTGACTAGACAATTCCTGCATCTCGGGAGGTGCAAGACGATAGGGGGCCCGAGCAATAGGAGCAGCCCCTGGTACAAGATCAATACCGAACTCGACTTGACGATGAGGAGGAAGACCAGATAAATCATCGGGAAAAACATCAGGAAACTCGCGTACCACTAGAATATCGTCGATCTTCTTCTCATCACTAGAGGAAACAGATAAAAGTGCCAAAACGGCTGGATAACCCTTTCGAAGACACTTAAGGGCTTTCATGCTAGAGATGATGTTTAGCGGAACACCACCCTTGATACCGTACACAGAAAGGAATTCTCCATCAAGGAGAGGAATCCGAATAACCTTATCGTAACAGACAATCTCCGCGCGATACAAAGATAACCAATCCATTCCTACCACAACGTCAAAACTACCCAATGGTACCGGCATAAGGTCGATGGGGAACGATAAACCCGACAACTCTAATTGACACTCCCGAAGGATACTAGTAGCTTCAATCTTTTTACCGTCAGCCAACTCAATAATATACTTGGTCTCTAATGGTACGGGTACTACATCTAGCAGTCGACTAACATCCATGGATACAAAACTCTTGTCGGCACCAGAATCAAATAACACACTAACAAAACGATTATTGAGAAGAAACGTACCGGTGACTGTGTCAGGGTCCTGTCTAGCCTCAGCGGCTCCAATGACGAAGGCACATGCATTTCTGCCGCCGCCCCCGTTGTTCCCATTACCGTTGTTTCCACCCTGCTTCAGTTTTGGGCAATCCTTCTTGTAATGCCCAGTGTCACCACAGTTGTAGCATCCTTGTCTTCCTGTAGTCCCCTGAGTAGTCGGAGCTGAGTTAGTAGTCGGGGCCTGGGTCGATGGAAGTGTAGCCCGACAATCTTTAGCATAATGCCCTGTTCGCTGGCAGCGGTGACAACGGTTACTGTCGCAGTTCCCTTGATGGTGACGTCCACACTTGTTACATTTGGGCAGTTTCCCCGCATAACCACCCTGCTTGTTACCCGAAGAAGAAGAAGAACCCCCATTGTCGAACCTCTTACCCTGCTGTGTTGGCCCAGATCCTTTCCCGTCATTTTCCCACTTGCGCTTGTTGTTCTCTGGGGCCTTAACAGTCGAACCCTTCGCAGGCAAAATACCCTCATTTACCTTTAAGTTGGTCATCCTATGAGCCGATCGAACCACCTCTGCGTATGTCAGATGATTTCCCGCAGCCACTAATCCTGCAATTTCCGGTACTAACCCCGAGACATAGTGTTCAATCCTACGGTATTCTGGCACATGCAGATCGGGACACAGCACTGCCAACTCGTTACGCCTCACAGTATACTTCTCAATTTCCGACCCAGTCATCTTGAGGTTCCACACCTCGTGCTCCAGCTTCTGTACCTCTTCTCTCGGACAGTATTCACGCTTCAACAGTTGCACGAAATTCTCCCATGGCATAGCATATGCCTCCCCAATACCCATATTCTGGGTGATGCCATTCCACCAAGTCAATGCCACATCCTGGAATAACGCAGCAGCATACTTAACCCGATCTTCTGGGAGACTGTTACACATCAGAAATACTGACTCCACTTTCTCCAGCCACCTAAGCAAGCTCACCGCACCCTCAGTGCCAGAGAATTCATGGGGTTTACAGTCCCGGAACATCTTGTAGGTGCACATGGGTGGGGGTGGGTTAACAGGACCACCTGAAATGAAACGTATGAGAAACCACGAAGAATGTAAACAAGGTTCACCAATGAGGCAAAGAAAATGGATAAATCAACTTACCACCACCGTTGTGCCCTAACTGAAAGGCAGCTTGGAGCAAGTTGTTCAGATCAGCCTGCGATAGGTTAATACCTCCACCACGACCACCAGCACCACCGCGACCACCACCACGTCCACCATTGCGACCACCTCCACGTCCTCCTCGCACTCCAGACATGATTCTGGCAGAAAGAATGAGAAAATTTAGTTTCGCAGTTAAAGATAACCACTAATGTTCACAAGATCAAAGCTAGATCCCATCCAGGACAATCCCCTCAAACCCAGAGCTCACTAGGGCTTCCATGCATTTCGGTTTATGATTTTGTGTGCACCCAAAATGATAAACCGCTCTACATGGTCCTCCAAGTGTTCTCCTAGTTCAAAGTTCAAATCACCGAACATAGACTCTTAGCTATACACCGTAATACTACGGTAGATTATAACAAGTGCTTCTATTGGAGTATAGAAGGGAGATGTCCGAGCCTTGGACAAATCTCAAGAGCATACGAGTTACCCCAATATACTACACTGCCTAGAAAGTAAGTAACCCGACTAAGATAGAACGGATGATGTAACGTAGAAAGACCAACGATTTAGAGACACCCCGACAAGACCATACGTAAACCACATTTATGTTTAGTACCATGTGATCGTCTAGTGTGTGCGACTCGGCTATAGACTAGACTCTACATGCAGTCCTAGTTCACTATAACCATTGGCTCTGATACCAATCTGTCACACCCTCAAAATCCACTTGCGGAGTTTTACCGCGAGGCGCATGACAAACCAGGATCCAAACCAACGATCACAATAAACAAGTCTAAATGAATATAAATGCAATTTCAAAACATAGTTTAAAATCCCGTTTACAGCGGAAGCTTATTCAAAACAATTATTCAATAATAAACCAATGTTCAACGTTTGTAAAATCATGCAACTCTAGCTAGACGCCGTGCAGACGCGTGCGCCCTAGTTCCACTGTGCTACCGTAGCGACCTGAGAAAACATGTAAAAGTTTACGTCAGCACAAAAATGCTGGTGAGTTTACAGGTTTTGTATCCAAGTACCAAGTCAACCTGTCCATACTATAACAAATCGAAAACCAGTGTACGCTAGCTAGGCGTATGTTTTGTTACTACCACGATTGGAAAACCATTACTAACTCGAATACCAGATGTTGTGCCCGAAAAGTAAACCAGTTGTTCCTGTTGTTCCTGTTTGAGACAATATGCACTCGCCCGGCCCTCCAAGCCGACGAGCGGGGTTGGTCACTCCCAATAGCGCTATTCACATTTCCCCGTTGTGCAAACCCGCACATTCATGGTTCCCCCCGGGACTTCCAAAGATCGTGTAGTACACAATAGAAACCCATAGTATGACAGTAGTTACCAAATAATCGTTTTAACACATGTTTTCTCCCCCGAAAATATGAAACCAGTTTAAAAGAGGGGCCGTAAACTCACCTTAAGTTGCGTTACTCCTTAACCCGAGTAAACTCAGCTGCTATGCTAGTCCCGTAAAGCGGCGACCTAACATATGACAGTCACAAGTACTTAAACTAATAACCCGCAGGTTAATTAGTCCCTAGATGTCCAGACCATAACCAAGTTCGTTTGAAAACACCGTGACTGTTTAACTGACCCAAAGTACAAGACTCGACATCCCATTGGTGACCCGAGGCTCCCCGTGTTATGTTTACGCTCTCAAACAGACAATCATGCAATCACACTTAACATACGTTAACGCACAACAAGTTATAGCACATAGTTCACGTATCACCGAATTACATCCAAACATATGTTACCAAGTTATTATATATGTTACGGGGTTCCTAGCATGTTACTACATGTCAAATCGGGTCTCTGAATGCTAATTTACACTTACAGCAGCAGTACACGCGATTAGGAAAAGTCAACTAGCATTTAGGTTGGTCAACTAGCATTTAGGAAAGCTAATCGCATGAAATACTAGCATTTAGGGCTATACCACATGTAACTACTAGCATTTAGGGCTATACCACATGTAACTACTAGCATTTAGGGCTATACCACATGTAAAAACTAGCAATTAGGGCTATACCACATGTAAAAACTAGCAATTAGGGCTATACCACATGTAAAAACTAGCAATTAGGGCTACTCGCATGAACAAACTAGAGATTAGGCCCTAATCGCATGAAAAACTGGCGATTAGCAATCCTAATCGCCTATAACCTTGCTGTTCCGGTTTTTCGCGCGTTTAACGCTCCAAATCAGATCCAGAACGTGTGTAACTACCCAATATCATCCCAAACACTATCCTAAACATGTTTCAACTAAAACCCTTCGTTTTGCCTCGTATTATCAGCCCTGCATGCAATCACGTACTCCAAACACCATTCACATAGCATGCAATCATCATACTAACATGCATAACAATAACCCTAATAATCAATTACTCAGATATTATCATCATAACATTAATATTATTCTGATTTAACCTAATAACATGTTAATCCATCATTATGAATCATAAAAACCCTAGCTTTCTAATCATAAACACCCATAACACATGTATACTAGTTAGAATCCGATTAACAACCCTTATTAACGATTTTCAGAAAGCTTTTTCGTTTTAGAACAGGTCTGGACCATTAGGGATTGATTAAAAACGTTTATAAAGATTCATGGATGGAAACCAAACCTTAGGATTATGAAAGAACGATGGATTATGCTTGAATCCTTGTGTTTTGATCAAAAATCGCGTTCCAGAGGTTGTGTGTGTGTTGGGGCAGGTTATGTAACACCCCAACCGATGGCGGAAACATCGGGGTGCCACGTATTGATGATTGTTCAGTAGCTCATGGTGAATAATGATTTCATTAAATGATTTAAATAATTTACATACAATGATTCTACAAGAATTCGTACATCAAATTGAATAAGACTATGCACATATCTTCAAGCAAATCTTCAAACAAGTAGAACCTGAAACATGTTAAGTTGAAAATATTTTGGGTCAACAATTGTTGGTGAGAGTTACATAGGGTTTTGAAAATAATTGATAACAATAGTTTGTACAACATTCAAAGTTGTATGATGATAGAATATGATACCGACATGTAGCAATGCGTCTTTGTACAACCAAACCTTGTGTCGACTGATGACTAACTCGCAAGTTAGTTAAATGTTATTACTGTTATCGATCATCCCTGAGTCTACGCGGGGGGGATGGGTTTGTCAGACCTATAGCGCTATAATCTAAACAGGCGGCTTGATCATTGTTAATGATTGTACTGTGTCTTTTTGTTACAGTCAAATGATAGAATGATGTTGTAATTGAATCACAAGTAAATATGAGTAAATGGTAGTATAAAATATTTGAACATGTTTCACCCCAAAAATAGTGAAAATAGAGTAAAGGGGCTATGTAAACTCACCTTAGCAAAACGTTATCTCTTGAAAAATAGTGTGTTGCCCAATGTAATGCCAAATATTACCCTATAATTAGGTAATAAATAATAAGTCTAAGTCTAAGTAATTTATAAGTGTATCCTAGGGTTTCGATTTGGGGATAACCAATTGTTGAATTAAAAATAAAATGTTAATTAAATAAAAGGGAGATTTGATAATTAATAAAAGAAAGTCTTTTTATAAAATTTGAATTTTGAATGTACACAATAAAGTGTTTGAAGTATAAAAATAATTTTTATAAAGTTATTTCATTTAAAATAGATTTTTAAATCTATTTATTACAAATTGCCAATATTTAGCTTTAATATTCAAAAATACTAAAGTTAAAGAATTTCTATTTTAAAAATCATATTTCTGTTCTAAATATTTAAAAATAAATTGTATAAAATTTTGGTGTAAAAATAATGAAAACTGAATTTATTATGATTTAATTATGATTAAATCAAACAAAAATTGATTAAAAATATAAAATAAATGATTTTTCTGAATTAAAAATTATTTCAGTAAAGTTTAACTTTATACAAACTCAGGATAATTTTTGGAGGATTTAATAAAATTGTTTTGATATTTTAATAGATTTTTATAAACATAATAGTATAAAAATGATTTAATCAATATAAATATTAAATAAATGAATTTTTGAAAAATAAAAATTGTAAATAAAACTTATACTTCAGATTTGCTAAAAATAATTTTTTTAGAATTTATAAAAAGGTTTTAATGATTAAACATGAATTTACAAGATTTAATGTAATATATATATATATATATTTACTAGTCAAACATGAATAATTATCAAAAAAAATAAAAGGGTTGTGACCAGAATCGAACCCAGGCACGAAGCCGGTTCTGTGGTTTTAAGCAAACAAACATTACCAACTGATCTGAGGATCAGTTTGGTGATTGATGCTGATTTGTTTTAAATTTAAGCAATGTCTGTAACGTATCATCATCCCCAAATCGAAATAACAAGAACCCTAGCTTTTCAATTGTACTACAAACGCGATAATAAGCAAACTGATTAGGGGGTTATGAACCGGAACAGAAGAATAAACTCAGATGTGGGTTTGATTGAGACTTACCAGGCTCGAGCCTATCGATTTAGACGAGTCAACAGGAAAGTCAAAGCATCAAGCTTTAAGCAATATAGGACGTTTGTAAGCGTAATTACAGAAGAGATTAAGTGTTTTCGGCGCTGTTAGGTTGTAAACAAGGATTCAATTTATAGTGCCATTGTCTGGAACATCAAATTGGTAACCATTGACCATTCATGAATGATATACGCGTTTTGGCTTAATATGGTATCAATTAGTTGTTAATAGGCGTATATCCGAGGTATAATAGGCCGATAATTGCGTAATTGTGGTCAAAAGATCATTAAACATGGTAAATCAAATAATCATTCATGCTGCTGCTGATGCTCGACGATAGGAAGGAAAAAGGGAAGGAGTTATTTTGAGTATTTATATATTGTGAGTTGGAATTGGATTAACAGATCAGTGTGGCTCAAGTGGTAAGTACGTGTGTGTGTGAGAAGGGTTGTCCGGGTTCGAAACCCGGTTTAGACAAAAATATATTTTTTTTTTTTTTAAAGTCAGGCAAGGGAGGGTTTGGGCCTTAGGCTGTTGGGCTGGGTGAGGGTGTGGGCTGGGCCGAGTTAAAGAAAGGGTGGGTTAATTTGTTGTGGGCTTAACATAATTGAACAAATCTTATAATTATTCTTATTATTATTATTATTATCATTATTATATATATATATCATTGTATAGGGGTAAAAATATCACCAAAAATAATAGGACTTGTTGTTTTAATCCGTAACGTATAAATAGTTAAATGCGAAATGTTACAGTCTCCCCTACTTTTAGGAACTTCGTCCCGAAGTTAAGAGAAAACCAGGGTTACAATTGGCCAACTACCGAAACCTTGATAAAATTTCACACTACCTTAACGTACCTGTAAATTCATGATTACGTTCCGGACCGTAATTACCAATTTACCTTACATTAGGGTTTTGCGTCCTTTTATGACTTTACCGATTGTTAAGCAGATCTGATAGTCTCCGCCAGTCGTTCAGGTGGTAGGGCCTCTCCCGACTGTTGGAATGACATGATGACCTCTACCAATCGTTAAGCTGGTTGTTTGGTAGTTAACTAATTGTTGTACAAGCAAGTATGATTATAGATGTAGCAATTAGTTCACATTCAGACAAACATGCACACAGATGTTATGATAATACTTGAATTTTATTACTTGAATCGAATAACGTCAATACATAGAATAAAAGCAACCAATAGTCAAATGGTGAGTCCTGCGGTTAGGTAGCTGGAGGGTCTTGATCTCTGTTTAGTTTAGGGCATCGGTTACGGTAGTGATTTGGGTCTCCACATTCATAGCATTGCCCATAGTTGTATTGTTTAAGGTTAGCAGCTTGAGCAGGGTTGGTGAGTTGGTTGGCACTAGGATTTGGGGTCTCGCGACATGTATTAACTAGATGGCCATACCTTCCACAATTGGTGCACAAGCGACATGCTGAAGTAGTGGGATGATGTCGGTTGCATGTATTACATAAGGGATGGTTTCCTGTATAAGGTTTCTTGTTGGGAGCTTGTGGGGTGAGGTTTGCATCAGGATCCCTGGTCTTACGCTTCTGGTTCTCAGTGGTTACCGCGGCTACAATACTTGTTTTATTGCCTTTCCGAACTAAGGTCCCGTTCTTTACGTGATTATCAGTTAAGGTAGCTGCTAAACGTTTGGCTTCCTCCAAGGTGGCAGGATTCCTTCCCCACACCGTATCCTGGATTTGCATGGGTAGACCACCGATGTACTTCTCGATGGCTACCGGCAGGGGAGTGACTTTGTGAGGCAACAATAAGCTAAGCTCATGAAAGCGGGTGTTGTAGGCAAGGTTTTCCCCACTATCTTGAGCTAAGGTGTGGAACTCATCCTCAAGTTTCTTAACTTCATTGCGAGGACAAAACTCTTCCTTCATGACCTCCTTGACTTGGTCCCATGTCATAGCAAGAGCAACTTCGGCCCCACGAGTACGCTTTTCTTCATTCCACCATGTGAGTGCTCGTTTATGGAGAACACTCATGGCGTAACGAACTTTGAAGTTGTTGGGGCACTCACTGTTGATGAAGGTATTCTCAATACCCTCAAACCATTGGAGGAGTCCAGTAGCTCCTTCTTCACCACTAAACTTTGGAGGGTTACAAGAGTTGAAATGCTTAAGGGTGCAGGCTTGGGGTCCATTTCCATTGCCATTGCCGTTCCCGTTCCCGTTGTTGTGACCATTCCCGTTGCCGTTCAATTGGATGACTTGAGCGAGTAAATTGGGAACCAGAGTTGCGATTTGCTGCGCCATTTGTTGAGAAATGATTGCTGCCAGTTGAGCACCGACCCCATTGTTGTTGTGGTTAGGAACTTGGTCATGGTTATGGTTATGGTTATCACCACCTTCTTCGTGGTTCTCACCATTGTTGTTGCGAGTGCTGCGACGAGGAGGCATGATCTGTAATAGACACAATGAAATGAATGAGAGTTCATATAAGGAATGTAATCATTTATTCATTAATTAAAACGAATAAACGAAAACGTTGACTTATCAAAGATTCTAAATTCTAATAACATATGAAGACATGCTTTAGCCTATAAGTGAACACTCATCCCGAGAATTCCCAGGTAGGCATCCGGGTCCCTCGTCTGATTGGGATATATGCGCAATGCCAGCCTAGACAGAAGACTCAGAATACAGGCGTTCACCCTTCCAGATTGCACGTGTTCGTTATTAAAATCTAGAACTTTGACGAGATCTCAAGGTGGTTCAGGTTAAACCTGAGGATTTTGCCTTATTAGTTTAAGAGTGAATCCAGTGATGGAGAGCAACCTTCTTGTAGGGATGAAAGTAGGGATATGAAGTAGGAGGGAGATAGAGAATAGCAAACAAAAGAAGCAAGTACTGGTTAAATCCTATGGTTATAGACTAGATTATTTCTCTAATAACCTAATTCCCTATAACCATGGCTCTGATACCAATCTGTAACACCCCAACCGATGGCGGAAACATCGGGGTGCCACGTATTGATGATTGTTCAGTAGCTCATGGTGAATAATGATTTCATTAAATGATTTAAATAATTTACATACAATGATTCTACAAGAATTCGTACATCAAATTGAATAAGACTGTGCACATATCTTCAAGCAAATCTTCAAACAAGTAGAACCTGAAACATGTTAAGTTGAAAATATTTTGGGTCAACAATTGTTGGTGAGAGTTACATAGGGTTTTGAAAATAATTGATAACAATAGTTTGTACAACATTCAAAGTTGTATGATGATAGAATATGATACCGACATGTAGCAATGCGTCTTTGTACAACCAAACCTTGTGTCGACTGATGACTAACTCGCAAGTTAGTTAAATGTTATTACTGTTATCGATCATCCCTGAGTCTACGCGGGGGGATGGGTTTGTCAGACCTATAGCGCTATAATCTAAACAGGCGGCTTGATCATTGTTAATGATTGTACTGTGTCTTTTTGTTACAGTCAAATGATAGAATGATGTTGTAATTGAATCACAAGTAAATATGAGTAAATGGTAGTATAAAATATTTGAACATGTTTCACCCCAAAAATAGTGAAAATAGAGTAAAGGGGCTATGTAAACTCACCTTAGCAAAACGTTATCTCTTGAAAAATAGTGTGTTGCCCAATGTAATGCCAAATATTACCCTATAATTAGGTAATAAATAATAAGTCTAAGTCTAAGTAATTTATAAGTGTATCCTAGGGTTTCGATTTGGGGATAACCAATTGTTGAATTAAAAATAAAATGTTAATTAAATAAAAGGGAGATTTGATAATTAATAAAAGAAAGTCTTTTTATAAAATTTGAATTTTGAATGTACACAATAAAGTGTTTGAAGTATAAAAATAATTTTTATAAAGTTATTTCATTTAAAATAGATTTTTAAATCTATTTATTACAAATTGCCAATATTTAGCTTTAATATTCAAAAATACTAAAGTTAAAGAATTTCTATTTTAAAAATCATATTTCTGTTCTAAATATTTAAAAATAAATTGTATAAAATTTTGGTGTAAAAATAATGAAAACTGAATTTATTATGATTTAATTATGATTAAATCAAACAAAAATTGATTAAAAATATAAAATAAATGATTTTTCTGAATTAAAAATTATTTCAGTAAAGTTTAACTTTATACAAACTCAGGATAATTTTTGGAGGATTTAATAAAATTGTTTTGATATTTTAATAGATTTTTATAAACATAATAGTATAAAAATGATTTAATCAATATAAATATTAAATAAATGAATTTTTGAAAAATAAAAATTGTAAATAAAACTTATACTTCAGATTTGCTAAAAATAATTTTTTTAGAATTTATAAAAAGGTTTTAATGATTAAACATGAATTTACAAGATTTAATGTAATATATATATATATATATTTACTAGTCAAACATGAATAATTATCAAAAAAAATAAAAGGGTTGTGACCAGAATCGAACCCAGGCACGAAGCCGGTTCTGTGGTTTTAAGCAAACAAACATTACCAACTGATCTGAGGATCAGTTTGGTGATTGATGCTGATTTGTTTTAAATTTAAGCAATGTCTGTAACGTATCATCATCCCCAAATCGAAATAACAAGAACCCTAGCTTTTCAATTGTACTACAAACGCGATAATAAGCAAACTGATTAGGGGGTTATGAACCGGAACAGAAGAATAAACTCAGATGTGGGTTTGATTGAGACTTACCAGGCTCGAGCCTATCGATTTAGACGAGTCAACAGGAAAGTCAAAGCATCAAGCTTTAAGCAATATAGGACGTTTGTAAGCGTAATTACAGAAGAGATTAAGTGTTTTCGGCGCTGTTAGGTTGTAAACAAGGATTCAATTTATAGTGCCATTGTCTGGAACATCAAATTGGTAACCATTGACCATTCATGAATGATATACGCGTTTTGGCTTAATATGGTATCAATTAGTTGTTAATAGGCGTATATCCGAGGTATAATAGGCCGATAATTGCGTAATTGTGGTCAAAAGATCATTAAACATGGTAAATCAAATAATCATTCATGCTGCTGCTGATGCTCGACGATAGGAAGGAAAAAGGGAAGGAGTTATTTTGAGTATTTATATATTGTGAGTTGGAATTGGATTAACAGATCAGTGTGGCTCAAGTGGTAAGTACGTGTGTGTGTGAGAAGGGTTGTCCGGGTTCGAAACCCGGTTTAGACAAAAATATATATATTTTTTTTTTTAAAGTCAGGCAAGGGAGGGTTTGGGCCTTAGGCTGTTGGGCTGGGTGAGGGTGTGGGCTGGGCCGAGTTAAAGAAAGGGTGGGTTAATTTGTTGTGGGCTTAACATAATTGAACAAATCTTATAATTATTCTTATTATTATTATTATTATCATTATTATATATATATATCATTGTATAGGGTAAAAATATCACCAAAAATAATAGGACTTGTTGTTTTAATCCGTAACGTATAAATAGTTAAATGCGAAATGTTACAGGTTATGGGACGACTAGGGTTTGTATAATGAAGTTTATGAGGTCAAGTATGGTATTTATAGTCGTTTTTAGTCGTCCAGCACGTGACATGCGATTATGCAGCTTTACACGCGATTAGGGATCCTAATCGCATGAACAGTCATGCATTTGGGCCTAATCGCATGAACAGTCATGCAATTGGCCCCCCAATCGCATGAACAGTCATGCATTTGGGCCTAATTGCATGAACAGTCATGCAATTGGCCCCCTAATCGCCCATAGGGGCTAGTTTCGTGCGTTTTGCGCGTTAAACCCCGTTTTAACATATGTTAACACATATTCACATACCGACAAGTCACATAATGATTATAAACACATAACACTTGTAAATACCCATATTCACACTCGTTCACCAATTCCCGGGACTCGAGACTTGCATGTTCCGTATGCCTTGACGATCCTATAAATCGTCACCGTTTGTACACTTGGTTAAGGACCGACATCTAATGAACCTCTAGACCAACATCCAATGATCTTTTAGACTAACCGATAGTTCCCGAACCATAACCCGACTTAACTAACCCAGTACAATATACGCGTGACTCGCTAAGGTAGACTTTCATCTAGACAACGTTGTTGACCAGAATTTGCCGGGTGTCACACTAATGCTCCTATATTGTTTGTTCTTTGACATATTATACGACCATAAAATTGGTTTCATAATCTTATTTGAGATATTAGGACCCTTTTTTTTTGTACTAATGCTCCTATAATGTTACATCATAAGGGTCCTATAAATTAATTTTTTAGGACTCTTGTATGTGTATTAAAAGATTAAAACTAGGTAAGCACATGTTAAAACCTTGTAAAGTGTCCTAATATGTTTTATTAGGAGTTTTTTTTTGACATATTATGCGACCATAAAATTGGTTTCATAATCTTATTTGAGATATTAGGACGCTTTTTAAGTTTCGTGACTTATTACGACCCCCTTACATGAAACGCTTTTACCGTTGGTCCTATTAAATAAGAGGTCCTATAAAATAACATTTTAGGACGCTTTTGTGCGTACTAAAAACCCATTTTTGTTGTAGTGTTACATTTCTGTTTTGGGAGTCTGCAACAATGGATAAAGGCACTTACTCTATAATTGTTTTAATGTGCTTATTTAGCTAAAAACAGAACAAAAATGATGTCGATATAAGCAAAATAATATCCATTCTAACATCACTATACATGTGAACACCCATTTAAATGTTATTTAACTTTTAAACGTTCTTTGTTGTGAATATGCATGAGCCAAGCCGTTCGTAAGCTATTCATAATGATCTATACCACACAAACAACGAAACATGTAAATAGTCTAATTAACGCTCGCCGCGAAACGTGATAATAATACTAGTTGAAAATGTATTTATCAAATACATTATAGACAAGCGACAAGATATGTGTTAACCATGACTATAAAGGTGGATGTTTGTAATCATGCATTTTATTATTTCACTATATTTTATATGATGATGATTGTGTTCATAATATATATATATATATATATATAGTGTTAAGTTATTTTCAGAGGAGAGTTTTAGTGTGAGAAGTGCTAGAAGAAACCTAAATCTTAATTTTTATTAGTAATGGTTCATTTTTGAAGTTTTTGCTTTTTATATATCATTGTTTATGTTATATATACAAAAATCCATAAAATTAATGCAATCAAATGTTTTTTTAAGGTTTAAACTCTTTCCTACACTTGTGTTATATTATGCGTAGGTAATGCTCTTGCACAAAATTTTTACATGTGTATGTTATATAAATTAATGAAATTACTTTATATACTTGTTTATTTTTTAGATAGACGAATAAACACAATATTTCCACAATTTTCTTATATATTTATTTTTTTAAAAAATGATAAAAATGAATTACTTATCTTCTTCTCGCACTAAAACCTTTTCTGAAATGAACCATCCCCTATATATATAGTATAAGGTTATATTGGAAACTCTTGTTATAGTGAAACCTTGGAAACTCTATCAAACTCTAACTTCCGTTTTCTTTTCGCACTGAAACCTTTTTTTATGAAAATTTTCGGGTATGTAACATACATGATTTTAAGCATTTTGGGCCAAAAAATCGAAAAAGCGCCGAGCCGTTTTCTTTTTTTTAAATAAAAACCGTATTCGGGTAAAAAAAATGGGTAACACGTGTTAGTTTGGCTTAAAATGTGTTAGTCGAAATTTTATTTATTTTAAAAAAAAAAGTGTTCGACACTTTTTTGATTTTTTTTTTGGGCCCAAAATGCTTAAAATCATGTATGTTACATGCCCTAATTTTTTGAAAAAAAAAATAAAAAAAAATTTGGGAAGTTAGAGTTTTCACTATAAGAGTGTGTTTCCACATTATCCTTACCCTATATATATATAGGATCCGGATATTTTGAAAACTCCTCTGAGTTGCGAGAACTTGAGAACTCCCCTAGCCAAATAATAATGTGACACATAAGCTAGTTAATGTTTTTTTTATTAAAGGGCATTTGTGTCAAATACCATATCCCCTACCCCACCCCACCCCTTTTAATAAAAAAGTGCAGATTTTTTTTTTAAATTCATTATCATCACTCAAACACACACACACACACTCTCTCTCTCTCTCTCTCTCTCTCTCTCTCTCTCTCTCTCACACACACACACACACAAGACTTTCTCTCTCTAACACACACACCTTATATCTCTCTTGCTCTCTCTCTAAATAATAATAATAATAATAAACCTTATGTCGATGAATAGATATGGTTCGATGGGTGGTGGTAGGGAGTTTTGGTGGTGGTTCGATGGGTGGTCGTGGTGTTTCGATGAGTGGTCGTGGTTTTGAAAGTGGTTTGAAGATGATTGATGATGATGATGGTGGTGGTGGTGTTTCGATGAACAGAGACGAGGGACAGAGACGATGAACAGAGGGTGGTTCGATGGGTGGTGGTAGGGGGTTAGGGTGATGGTGAATGGTCGTGGGTTTAGGGATCTGAACAGATCTGAATGGTGGTGGGTTAAGGGATCTGAACAAATCCTTCGATATGAACATGTATATTATTATTATTATTATTATAATTATTATTATTATTTATTGTAACTGATTTTGTTTTAAATAAATTTAAATTGTGTTGGGGATCTGAAAACATATTTTGGAGGCGGATGTGTGGTGTTTCGTGGTGGGGTATGGCCGTGGTGGATGACAGGGGGGAGGGTGGAGGTGGTTCATGGTTGTTTATGGATGTGGTGGATGATGATGGATGATGATGGTTTGGCTTTTCAGGTATATTATTATTATTATTATTATTATTATTATTATTATTATTATTATTATTATTATTTATTTTTTATTTTCCTGTTATTGTTATTGTTATTATTATTTTTATTTTTCTATTATTATTATTTTTTATTTTCCTGGATGATGATGGATGATGATGGTTTGGTTCACCAAGTTAAACATGGTTTTTAGATTCAGAAAAAAGGTGTGCATCCTTTATGGGTTGTTCAACTCACTTGTGTTACACCAACGTAAACTGGTTTTTTTGGTTGTTCAATTACTAATGGGTTACACCAACGTAAACATGGTTTTTTTTTTGGTGCTTTTTGCTTAGCATTCTAATAAACATTTTGGGGTTACACCAACGTAAAACACGTATTATTGTTATTGTTATTATTAAGAAAGTGAGGACCTTCTTACGTGTTACTTTGCGTGATTTTACACCGGGGCAGATCTAGGTTCAAGTCTCGGGGTAACTCTCTAATTTTACACCGATATAAGTACTCATCCCTACTTCAATTGTTAGTGTTAGGTTTAAGGTGTTGAAAAACAAATTTAAAGATTTTGATGTAGGTGTAGCATTCTGTGATATAGATGAATGCTTACGTGTTACTTTTATGTTTGTATTCAGTGCATTACAAGGAGGTTGAAGTAATGGAATAGCTTTGGATGGCTATATTTGACGATATGGAGGTTGAAGTATCGAGAAGACATTTTGAACTTTTTGGAAAGTAATTCAATATAAGAAAGTAATTAAATGTGGCAAGTAGTTGTTTCAAGTTTCGAAAGTAATTCAATGTAAGAAAACACTGGGTGTAAACACGAGGCACACCAGTGTAAATCTGAATGTATAGATGTTTGGTGTTTATTTTACACCATCGTAATACGAATGATAGATGTTGGATATAGAGATGTGAGTAAACACTGGTGTAAATAAGTATAAAGCATACAAAATGATAGATGTTTTGGTTATATAGATGTGAGCAAAAACACTGGTGTAATTATTTACATTAGTGTAAATCACACAATAATGCATATGACTAGTTATATATGTGTGTGAAAACACTGGTGTAATAATTACACCAGTGTAAAAACGAGAGAGAAAAGAAGACAGAATGTATTTGTTTTAAAAAACAAAATTGGTAAAAAAATAAATGAATTAAAAAAATAAATAAAAGTTAAAAAAAGCAAAGAAATTAAAATATAAATTTATTTCTCTCACTTGGTGTTTTTACCTTAATACGCCTAATTGTACTCTATCACATTTAAATATTCTTAATATTAATTTAATTACCATATGAAGACAAAAGACATCAAGTTTTAATCTCAACCATTGGATCATCAAGATCAATGGTCCAAATGAGTTCCTATGGTTCTCGCAACTCACATGAGTTTTCAAAGTATCCTAACCCTATATATATATATATATATATATATATATATATATATATATATATATATATATATATATATATATACTAGTGGGAAACCCGCGCGATGCCGCGGCAGGAACAATTCACAATTCGGTTTGTTAGCTTTGCGGCCGAAGATTCATGCCATGTTTAACCAAAACATTGTTTATAATAATTTTGAGCCTTTTTTTGCCATGCTTATTATAGCCATGGTAGGAAGAATTGGATTTAAACATCATACAAAAGTTAATGCTAACAAACGATAATATTTTTTGCTACATTTTTTTTTTTGGAAGATATTTTTTGCTACTTTTAGTTCAAGGAAGTCCCACTGTTTTTATGAAGTTGGTTACTTTCAATATATTAAGATATGATAATAGAATGTATAAACACAACATAAAAGTGACCATGAATATAAATTCAAGGGTACGATATCAGTTCTGTAGTTCTATTGTTTCTACATATTGAAACTGAAGTAAATCAAAATAGTTAATGGGTATACCCGGTTTTGGTTTTTGAGACTGTTTAAAATAGAATGTAATCACGATAACATTCTAAATGTTTGATAAATAAATATCCATTTTGAACATTTTGCTACCACGTGATTAGTATTGGCCGACAAAATTATATTAAGTTTTGTTTTAATATCCATACAACATAGGATTATTACTAATGATATATACTTAACATCAAACATTTCTTTCAAGTTTAATGCTGAGTGTAGTCTTGGTCCTCAACTCCTCATCTTGTGTAGCCCTCTAGTTGAGCTTCTTACACCCATGTAACTAATTTCATTAAACGATGATTCAAACAGCAAGTTCTAGAAAACTAAAGATATATCCCTGTCCAAGTTCATCCATGAGGCCCATCTTGTTTAATCTCAACTCGGTTAGAGCTTTTAGTGAGCCTAGCTTGAGTGGCTTGGCTAATTTCACACCTAGGTAAACATGAGCCATTCATAAACAATCAATATTTTCATTTTCTTTACAAACAGCACATAAATTTGTTTTTGATTGTATTGGTGAAAACATTCCACGGTAACACTTGTCATGAAAATTTTCACTCAAGCACGATTAACTATGCATTTCACTTCTCAATTAGAGTCATTGTGTTCCAAATGCCTTGATTGTATTAAAAAGAGCATTACATATCAGCATTCGTTGTAGAAACTGAAAAACAAACCACAAATATAAAGTTGTAATATACCCTAGATGATATTGACACAAAGTTCGGTTGGTTAATCGAGTTTTATTGACAGGTAAACGGGGCAGGTTCATTAGCTAATGGGTCAGGCATAATCAAAAATGGTTTAATTTATTTGGTTACATGTTTTGAGTGAATAGAGAGACTGTTAAAGTTGACCGAGTTCTTAGCAAATTGACGCTGGATGCATGGTTAGCTTAATATATGCATAGTAGTTCAAACTACAATTTGGTGCTTGTGGAAGGCTCGTAATGAGTTAGTTTTCAGCCTGAAGCAGCCCAATGTGGATAGGGTGGTAGAAGAAGTTAGCTTACTTGTGGCTTAGGAATGGACAAAACGCACGGTATCTGAACTGGGAGGAATGGTATCGTTTTAAGTCATCCTGTACGGGGGTTTGATGTATTGTTATATTTGTACGGTTCTTCAAGTTGAGAGTACTTTTTAACTGCATATTTTATGGTTCCAATTTTATCTCTCTAGATTGTTTATAGTCTTTTGGCTTACTCAATAAAAAACCAGCTTTTCATCTAGATGGTTCGTACTATCCTTTACTTTGTTGAGTCAGTGGGACGTTCGGGGGGTTTATTTTCGGTTTGGGACCCAGGGGTGTTCAAGGTTGATTCGGTCATTAAAGCTCAGCGCTTTCTCTTGGTGTCGGGTATTTTATCGGGTGAATCGGAAAGATTAACTGTAGTCAACATCTATGCTCCAAGAGAAAGTGGTGGGAGAAGGGAGCTTTGGGAAAAACTGTTAGAGGTCAGAAGCTCGTTCCAAGGGTTATGGGTGACATTAGGTGACTTCAATGAAGTCCGGTATGCAGAGGAAAGGATTAATTCCTTTTTTGATGCTATGGCGGCTAATCTATTTAATGACTTTATCAACTCGATGGGCTTCCTGGAATACAATATGGTGGGGGGAAAATTTTCTTACATGTCTGACAACGGAGAAAAATTGAGTAAGCTAGATCGGATTCTTGTCTGCCAGAGCTTTATGTCTAAATGGCCCGAAGCCACTTGTGAGCTTCTTCGGCGAGGCGTTTCGGACCATAGACCGGTGACTTTATTATGTGATAAGAATGATTTCGGCCATATCCCATTCAAGCTGTTTAATTCGTGGGTGGGGCTTACTGAGTTGGACGCTTTGGTTCAGTCCGGTGTCGCTATGGGGGCAGATGGTTCCAGTGGGGTTATGGTGTTATGTAAAGTCCTAAGAAACATCAAAGATAAAATAAAGGTCTGGAGACATGACACCAAGGTTAAGGAAGAAGAAGAGTTGGAAGCTACTTTAAAGGCAATCGAGTTGTTGGAAGAGAGGGCCGAAGACTCTACCTTGTCCTCTGTCCAAAGAACGTTATTGGCGGCTCTAAGAGTTAAAGCGAAACGTTTGGAAACCTCGAAGGCTCGGGACCTCCAGCAAAAAGCTAGGCTCAACTGGATCAAACTGGGTGATGACAACACCGCATACTTCCATAAAGTCATTAAGATTAACATGGCGGGGAAAAGACTGAATGGGCTAATGGTGAACGGTGTCTGGGTGAATGACCCGGTAGTGATTAAAGACGAAGTTCGAGGCTGGTTTAAAAGGCTGTTCTCTGAGCCGATGAGAAGGAGGCCTAACTTTTCGGGTTTTGGTCTGCCATCTTTGTGTCCTGGGAAAGCCGGGAGGTTGATTGCTCCGTTCACGAGTACTGAAGTTAGGCGGGCGATTCGTGAATGTGATGGGGGGAAATCACCAGGGCCTGACGGTTTTACCCTGAAATTTTTTCGCTATTACTGGGATACGCTTGAAGAGTTAATTATGAAGATGATGCATGACTTTCACGCTTCTGGGTCGTTTGGTAAAGGCTGCAACTCGTCCTTTGTGGCCCTGATTCCTAAATCCGCGGATCCACAACACGTGGGGGATTACCGACCGATTTCCCTAGTCAGCTCAACGTACAAGATAGTCACTAAAGTTTTATCAAATCGCCTAAAGCCGTTGCTGCAAGACCTTATTTCCCCCACTCAAGCCGCCTTTGTAGGTGGGAGAAACATCCTTGATAATCCGCTAATTGTAAGCGAGCTAGTTTCATGGAAGAAGAAGCGTAAAGAGAAAATGATGATTTTTAAAGTGGATTTTCAAAAAGCCTATGATTCGATTAATTGGAAGTTCCTTCTCAAGACGCTCGATTTCATGGGGTTCCCGGAACGGTGGATTTTGTGGATTAAAGGTTGTCTCACGTCAGGGTATGGATCTGTGCTAATTAATGGCTCCCCAACTAGTGAATTTTCTTACAAACGTGGCCTTAGACAGGGCGACCCTATATCGCCCTTTCTGTTTATATTGGCTATGGAAGTCCTAGTGTTGTTCATGGATAGGGCCGTTAATTTGGGACTGTTTCGTGGAGTTAGTCTGCCGAATAATGGCCCGAATATATCCCATCTTTGCTACGCTGACGATGTGCTTTTCATCGGTGAATGGAGTGTCGATAACGCTATGAATTTGAATCGATTCCTGCGCTGTATAAGTCTGGTCACGGGCCTTACGGTGAACCGGTCTAAAAGCAAGTTGGTGGGAGTTGGTGTAGAGGATTCAGAAGTCCAAAGCATGGCTGGGCTTTTGAACTGCGATGCCGATAAACTCCCTTTCAATTATCTCGGGGTGCCTATTGGCGCCAACATGAAAAGATCAGCAAATTGGCAACCAGTGATAGAAAAATTTAGAACCCGCTTGTCGTCATGGAGAGCGAGTAGCCTTTCGTTAGCGGGTAGAATTACGCTGACCAAATCCGTTCTGGGAAGTTTACCGTCGTATTTTATGTCGGTGTTTAAAGCCCCTAAAGAGGTGGTCAACAAGCTGGATCGGATCAGAAGAGACTTCGTTTGGGGATCTACGGCCACTCGGCATAAAATAAGGTGGATTAAGTGGGATAAAATTGTTAGTTCGAAAGATCGGGGTGGTGCCGGGGTTGGGAGTCTGGGGGATTTTAACGTCTCTATGCTTCTAAAGTGGTGGTGGCGTATGAAGAATGATCCTTCTCAATTATGGGCCAAGGTTGTGTCTTCCATCCACTATACTCGGGTCAACAGGAAGCTTGTGCCGTTCAAAAAAACGCTTACTGGTATGTGGAAAGATATTGTCTCTGTGGAATCCCTCCTGACCAAAGAAGGAATTTCCATAAATGACAACCTTATGGTGGAAGTGGGGGATGGTAGAAATACGCGCTTCTGGCTAGACCGGTGGGTCGGTAATGTGACTCTTAAAGAAGCTTTCCCGGAACTGTATAGTCTGGCCAAGGATAAGTTTTGTTCGGTCTCGGATAACATTGTTCACAGGGGCGTAGTTACTCAATGGGGCTGGAGATGGATTAGGGACCCTTCGTCTCAGTCGGAATGGGTTCAAGCTGCTGCTGTGATGAACCTTTTACAGTCATTCAGACTCCGACAAGGGAAGGACGTCTGGAGCTGGGCCGTTTGTGATGCAGATCTGTTTTCGGTCAGGTTAGTTAGGAGGCAGCTTGAACAGAACAGAAATGGAAGCACTCCAGAAGTGAAATTCAGGTGGGTCTCTTGGGCTACGGCTAAGGCTAATCTCCTTCTGTGGCGCGCATTAGACGGGAAAGTGGCGTCTAAAACGGCGTTGCATAATCGGGGGGTGGAGCTTCCGAATACTCTCTGTCCGCGCTGCGGATATATGGATGAGACACCGGACCATGTTTTTGTCTCATGCCTATTTTCAAGATGTGTGTGGTGGAACATACTACGGTGGATCAGGGTCCCATGGCCGGGTGATGTGGTCTCGCTTAAAGAGTTAATCAAGTCGCTTTCGGATGCACCGGGGAGCAAGAGATGGAAGAAAATGGTGATTATGATAGCTATGGCCACCACTTGGCGGCTTTGGTACGCTAGAAATTTGAGGGTGTTCGAAGACAAAGTTATGCCGATCCAACGATGTATTGATCTGATTAAGGAAGATACGTTTGTTTGGGTTAGCTGTAGAGCTAGTGTCTCGACTCCTACGTGGGAGGCCTGGGGCAACTTTGATATTGATCCGTCATTGTAATTGGGGGGTATTCTTGTCGGGGCTGACTTTGCTAGCATTTTTGGGGCTGTTGTTTTTCTTTTGTCGTTTGTAGTCCTGTAATCCCAGCTTCTTGCTGGTTTTCTATATATATATATAGAAGTTTCGCCGTTCAAAAAAAATTTTCTTTCCTTGTAATTATTTTTCGATACCCAGAATACTGTATAAAGTGATGGTGACTATTCCTCTGTTTTCTTTATACATAGGAATGACAAAAACTTAAAAGTGCTACTTAAAGTGCTGACTTTGACTTTCCTTTTGTGAAAGCTATCTTGCATAATCAATTATACCCATGCCACATAGAAAGCAAAGGAATGTCGATGGATTCTGGGGCCTTCGAAAGAAAAGATCGTTGCGCCAAGGATATCTCAATCGAGTTTAAGCCATTATACCTATTAATTTAATAACCGAAATATTAACACTGCATTCAATCCAAACATATCTTGATTAGTGAAAATTATCCGTGAATAAGAATTCATATCTTGATTAATAAGAACATCCGTGAATCAGTATAATTTGAAGGAAAGTAGGAAATCAACATTTGTGGTTAAAATAGCACAAAGTATTAGCAATATAATTAGTAGTTCAATGACCAAATTGAGAAACATTTTGGGGTAAAGGACTTAATTAATACATACGAACTTTTGATAGTGAGATAACATCCCCATTGATATCAAAATGTAAAACTGAAGTTAGAAAAATACTTAGTAATTGCAACAGCTTCTTATGAGAACTTTGGTCCTGCAAATAGAGTACTGTCTAAAGAGTCGGAACCTAATTTCCGTAGTTAAAAGAAAGTAAATACCATATGTTTCTCTAATCACATGAAATATTTAAGGACATTTCATTTGTTTTTTTTTTCTATTTGGTTACAAGGTTTTGCCTTCAAATTTGCGTTTTTTGAAAACCCATTACCTGAGAACCATATGTGGTATGCGGAGATAAAAGTCACTAACCTAACCCAATAAAACTCATATTAATGATGAGAAATAAAAAAAATATAGGTTCACATGATTCTCTGTTATGAATACATGTTTTGTAATCATATCATCTCCTATAAACTACCAAAAGTAAATATATAAAAAATAGTTTTTGCTTGTTAGTTTACTGATGTAATGAATGTCCATTTTCTCTAGATGATCAGATTCCCTCAAGTCGTCAGCTCCCAAGTTCTGCTTTTAATATCACTTTTGTGTGAACTCTATTTGTAGTGTTTTTATTTGACAAAATCCAAATAAACAAATGAGACATTTATAAGGTTTTAAAAATTATAAAAAAAAAAAGAAAAAAAAAATCTTTTAACTACCACCTACAAATCACATGAAATTTAAACGTCTAAAGTGTGATTCACTAAACAAATTTAAATGTAATCGAAAAGTTGGAATACCATATGCTACCTGCCTGCATTATGTCACGGTATCAGCATCTTTAGTACTCGTGGCTTACCACCATGTTAGAATGAGCTTAAGAGAATATACACTCTTTCCATCTCCGGTGCTCTATAGTTTGTCATTAACTGCTTCAATATATCGATATTATAATCCAATCAGACAAATTGTTAACAGTCTTACAAACTATTTCGGTACATAAAATGTCACAAATCCAACTTTAATTATCATCAAATCCGTAATTAAATACAAACATAAGGTTATATAGCGTGTAGATGAAATGTTTATAACTGAGAAATAAAAATCGAGCCACCTTGTGATTCAAACATCTTTTCACTCTTCATTAAGTTGACAGTTTTATGAGCTAACCTAAAACCGGTTTTGACTTGTACGGCTGTACCAAACCATTACCTTTTTTGCTACATCAAATAATCATAATATAATGAAGAAGGTTTGCAAATCATATTACTGGCTCGTTTTTATATATCAAAGGCTTCTGATCCATTTCCCTTCTAGTTAAACACTTTGTTGAAAAAACAAAACTGGTGATTTAAGTTGTAATAATATTATTGTTTTATCACCAATAACAATCCAACAAATATACGGGTTTGGGTTCAATAAACCTAAGTAGTCAATAAAAACAAATAACATGGGCTCACATTACCAGAAGCAATATTCTTTCCAGCATCGTGTAGAAGCAACAACCTTTCAATCCGTTCACAGTTATTCATTGCTACTTGTGTAAGAAGCAAGTGTCTCATACAGAATTGATGTACCGCTGAGCTGTAAGTTTTCCAAAAACAATCACCTAACATTAATAAACATAAAAGAAAAACTAAAGATAATAATCACAATTACATACGCCACATAGTTTTACACCATTCTTAATAACACATCTTAGAACACCATAGCAAGCCCTAAAAATAGTTAAGTAGAGAATCTGATTATTTGTATCATCATTTAAAGTATTAGAATTAGAATAGAAAAAAAAAAAAACATTTACAAACCTCCTAGAAGGAAGCATTCTACGAAGCTTGTACCCCAAGATTCTTTCTGTGCAATGGCGTATAGCCCCTTATTGTTGACTCTCTCAACATAAAGCTTGACACTGTTTTACAGAGAACTTAAATCGATCTGAAGAACAGATGTTAGTTCCCTTATATCACTTTCGAACGAACAAATGTTATAAACCCCAATTAACGAAGTATAAAGGTAAAAAAATAAGCAAAGCAAAAACCTACCAACATGAAAACGAAAGTTGCTCTCATCAGAAGTCGACCACCATCACCGCTTTGTCGCCAACGAAGAATATCTCCACTTCTACCTTAGTAATCTTGAGAGTACGATTGAGAGTGGCGGAGATTGGAAAGAGAATGAGAATGAGATGAAAATTAGGAATCAGAGAAATGGAATTAGGGTATATAATAGGCGGGAATTCAAAAAATTGGGGGTGTTGAAAATCTGATAAGCTTCAAGAGTTGTACATTGGGCTTATGGACTTGTATTTAAGATATTGGGGTAAAATGACTATATTGCCCATTCAATATGCATTATAATATAGTATATATATATATATATATATATATATATATATATATATATATATATATGGTAGGGATCCATAGAAAACCCTCCTTATCTAGAAAACTCTGACTTCCCGAGCTTTTTAGGGCGTGAAAATTTTAGGGCATGTAATATACATGATTTTAAGCATTTTGAGCCAAAAAAATCAAAAAAGCGTTGAGCATTTTTTTTTAAAAAAAATAAATAAATTTTCGGGTAACACATGTTAAGCGAAATTAACATGTGACAATGTGTTACCCGAAAACTTATTTTTTTTTTTTTAAAAAAGTGCTTGGCGCTTTTTTGATTCTTTTGGCTCAAAATGATTAAAATCATGTATATTACATACCCTAAAATTTTCATATAAAAAAAAAGTTCGGGAAGTTAGAGTTTCTAGAGTTTTCACTATAACAAGGGTTTCTAATATATACTTTACCTATATATATATTTTGAACGACAAAATTTTAATATATTATGGATTAGTACCAAAGACACAGTGATAAAAAAAAATATGAAGTCATACAAAGGGTGTCAAACGAAGTTCGATTGAACTAATTTAAGCGGCACGAAACTGTCTCATCAAACCCCACTATCTTAGTTTTTAGATTTTTAATTTTTTTTGGATACTTAGCTTGTAGTTTTTAGAATTTGTGCTATATCAGTCTTTTCTTTATTTTCGTCATTGTGTCATTTCTGCGATTCATTGTGTCTTTTTTTTTCTCGGCTTTCTGTTATATTTATTGGCATTGTGTTATATTTTTGTGACTCATTGTGTTATATTTTGTGACTCATTATGTTATATTTCATGTTATATTGTGTTTTTTGTATCAATCTTACCTTCTCATTTTTATTACACTGTATCAGATAACTTTACCAATTACGTAACAAATATATGGTATTTATAAAGATATTTAGCTTATTAATTTAGAAAACACTTAAAATCCAAATTTACTCTTCTTATATTTATAATAATTAAAAATCATATTAAAGTTTGTTTTGCTTTATCAAAATCATATTTTATTCCGACCATTGGTTAGTGGTCACTTATTAAGTTCAGTTAATTTATGAAATCTGTCAAAAAAATGTTGAATGGCATGAAATCAGTCAATTATTTTGTTTATTCTAAAGTAATAAAGTTTTACTTCAAATTATTATTCATTTAAGCAAAATTGGTACTAGCCCTCGCTTGGGTTTGACCCTTGGGGGTTTCGCCCAAAAAAAACGGGAAACTTATCATATGACTGGAATGTGATATAGTATTCCTTGAAGCTCTCAAGCTAAAAAAAATACATGTTGGTAAAAAAAAACTTTTAATCTATATATATATATATATATATATATATATATATATATATATATAGGGTTGGGCTAAAATAAAAACCTTTGTGAGTTGTGAAAACCCAAGAAACCCTATAATAGCCATTGATCACACTTAATCAAAGGTGGAGATCAAACCAATATTCTTAAAATTTAAAATATTAATGGCTTTGACATAAAAGGTACATAAAGGGTAATTTGGTATTTTCCACATACCCATCACTTACACATTCTCTCCTCTCTCCTCTCTCCTCTTTTTATCTCCTGCATCTCTCTCATCTTTCTTCCTCTCTTTTACATTTATTCGATCAGTCAGATTTGTCTGTAACACTTATGTGTTACGTTTTAACATGTCATAGGTATCATCAGTTAGTTGTCTATAACACTTATGTGTTACGTTGTAACATGTTATAGGTATCATTGGTATTTGTTACAAAAACATGTTACAAAAATGCCAACTTATAATAAAAACATGTATATACATGAAACAACTCTTTGTTACGTGTTACATCTTTTACTTATAGTATATTATGATTTTTGTTACCATGTTACAACTTATAATCCCCATGTTAGATTTATGTAACATCTACAACTTAAAAATGTTTACAAGAAAATAAAAACGTCCAAAATCAAGCCCTTTTTTTCTAATCTTCATGAACTCATCTGTCTTCACCAAAATCGACAAACCCACCAGGTACTGCTCATACTGTCTCCACCGAAGCCACGAAACCACCACCATCTAGAACCCCCCAAAATAATAGCCGATCCAAGATCTCCAAGAACCAAGATCTCCATGTCAAGATCTGTATCAAATAATAACAATAATAAATATAATAACAAATCGAGTTCTGTATCAGATCTGTATCAATCGAGATCTGTAACAATAATTTTAATAAAACAAAACCAAATAAAATGATTAACATTATTTTGGTAAATTTAACTTGTTAGAATAAAGTCATATATTTTTGGTAAATTTAAAAAAAAAATAAAAAAAATAGAACATACCATTCAGATGAATAGACCCATCGGAATTAAACCCCACGGGTCCCTGATAACTCTCCGGAAGTTTAACCGGAATAGAACCACCCCCGGAAAGCCCCCACCAACAACATACCACCAGAAAGCCCCACCAACTCATTTCGCCCCTCATCGTCGAACCACCACCTCGAAACCACCACCGTCGTTTCATCCAGAACCCCCCACCTTCGAAAAACCCACCACGTTCAGATCCCACCTCCACCACATTCAAATCTGTTTCAGTTACAAAAAACCAACAAACATTCTTTAAAGGTGGTCAGAAAACAAGGTTTAAAGGTGGATCTGTCGTCTGTGGTCATCGTCGAACCACCACCTCGAAACCACCAACAAGGTTTCCATATGATACTGAACATTTGTTGTGTTTGCAGATCTAACCCACAATAAGATGAAACATTATTATGTTTGCAGATCTAACCCACATAAAATCGTAACATAATTGAAGAGAAGCCTCAGCCTTTGATAACGAGACTTTTTTGTTGTGAAGATCTAACCCACGAATTATGTTTGGAGAGACATGAGAGATGAGAGAGAGGGGAGAGGTATTGAGTTTATAAAAGGGGTTTGAAATTTAACAGGCAAATGAATCTAGATATAGAGAGATGAGAGAGAGGGAAAGATAAAGAGACTTTTGTGTCAGTCATGCTCAGTCAACCATATGGGATTTTACCATCTTGTCCTTATGAAGTATGTATCAAAAGCTAGATGTGGCTGCATTATAACCCTTGGATGGGTTTTTAAGGTTTCCACAACTCACCAAGGTTTCTATAGGATACTTATCCTATATATATATATATATATATATATATATATATATATATATATATATATATATATTGCAAAGGGATTAATCATACATGTCATGTTATTATGCAATCTTTAATTTGAGAGATGCCACATAGATGTGATGTGACAACTCTAAACCAATTAAAAAAAGAAATAAATATGATTTAACCTAATCAATTATAATTTTTAACATAATCTATTAAATATCTAATCTACTAAATTTAAATATTAAACCTTTATTATTTTATCTCTCGTGTTTCCTCCCATAACTTTTAAACATTAATATTTTTTATATACGAGATTTTTTAAAGAAAAAAATTACACCAAATTAACGAGCGTTTTATTATCTTTCCAACGAGTACCATAGTGCTATATAAAAATCGGAGAAAAAAATGACTACTTTTTGTAACCCGACAGGTATTGTGTCGGGTTTGGAATTAGTTTAAAAAAAATTGTGGGTTTGGGTCGAGTCTGGGATTAGGTGATACCCGACCCGTTTACCCGAAACAACATACCCAAATACCCGAACTACATACCCGATCATATACCCATGAATTTTTAACGCATCACATAACCCTTAATGTTAGTTCTTTTTAGAATGATCGATTACAAACTTCCGAATTCATTTGTAATGACACTAGATTTATACCCCGGCGCAGAGATTCGTTTTTTTTTATATTTGAATATGATAACTTATGGTAGAGATTTGTTTAAAATAATAATAATAATAATAATAATAATATATTTTAGTATGTTATATTAGATATTTCAACCCGGGACGCTCCCAGGATAAAAACTAGTTGTACATATATTTATTTCATCAGTATAAAAAGAATTTTATAACATAATTACAAAGAAATATTGGGTCCTCCAATCACACAAACCAATCGATATGTAACTATAATACCCACAAAACAAACATCGTAGGACTAAACCCAGTTTAATATCAAACAAACAACACCCTTGTCCTCATGTTAGCCCATTCATTTAATTGAAAAGCCTCTATTTTTTATGAGGCCTATAGCCCAAGTATGGTAAAACCAGATCCAATTAAGTTAAAACTCGGGACCAAAAAATAATTCATTTTTTGTGTTTACAAAAATAAATCGTTCTGATGCTCTGCTGTATAGGATCATGCCCAATTGTTTTTTCTGCGGTTCAACCATCGCCGCAGGAGTGTGCACGGCACATTTTTGTTTGGTTTTAAACTCCTGCCGATGCAGTTATTGAAGAAGGTTAGCAGTTCACATTTAAGTTAAATCAGTTCCAGTTTATCAATTGTTGCTACACACGGGTAACGGTTTATCCATTTTTAGGTGGCTCGGATATCGTGCAATGTATTTAACCAAGATATTCTAATTTTTTTTAACAGTAAACAACTTTTATTCATAACCCAAAAAGTACATTACATTGTAAAAGGAAGATACTAACACAATGTACGACACCTGAAAAACACTGTGTAACCAAGCTATTCTACATGACCATGTTTTTTAACGCAAAGAAAGAGAAAAACACCTTGTATCTCCTAGCAGGAAAATTCCCAATTGTTCAATTGGTTAATGAATGGTATACCATATATTATATCCACTCGTTTCACGAGTTCGTCCACGCATGACTGGTAAACCAACTCTCGTATTTAATATGAAACCAAATGTTATTAGTTAAAATGGGTGTATAGTATAATAATACTTTGCCAATCTGGTCCGGTTTTTTATTTAATTGTCATATTCAAATAAAAAAAATTGGCTCAAATCCTACAGTTAATTCTCAATTCAATATTGCTGTTATGTTCATATTTACGGCCCAACATTTCATTTTACATTGTTTCTTCTAGGGAATGAGGCACTCCACGGGTATGGATTTTCGGCTATGGTGACAGCGCGTCTTCAGCGCCACCACCCCATCGGCTACGGACAAATGGTAACCGTATTGGCAAGAAGAAACCGGGTAAAGAATGTTGAATTCCATATTTTTTTTACCATTGAAGCGTTAATATTTTTAAAACAAACATGTTGTGAAAACAACAACGAAGACAACCTAAAGAAGACAACTTAAAAAATACCTAATATACATGTGATGGGCGTTTTTAAAAAATTAAGCTAGGGCCATCTAGGTCAAGTGAAAGAAAGAAGTGGCCCATCTGCTTATAATTTTTTGTTTATTATTCCTAATTTTATTTAGGTATTTATATTACTTTGTCATTTCCTAAATGAAAAACGAAAAAAATAAAAATAAAACATGAAGCATTAGGCTAATGACCTTAGAGTGACGTCGGTATTTTTGTAGGTCTTAGTACTTTGGGTTATATTTGATATCGCGCTAAATAAATGGCCGGGACCAGGCTACTAGCCTAGAGTGCCCCTTTCCCCTTACCCCCAAATTACTTCACAGTGCTTCAAATTGAACAAATTTTTTTATCCATTAGGCATTGCGACTTAAATTACTTAATGGCTTATTCTCCCTATCGTAGATTAAAATGAATTGAGTTCAATTAAGGAGTTTAAATATAGGAGGTTTTGAGGGTGGGCGGGGAGGACTCAAAATTAGGATGCACATATTTTTTTTAATAAAATACCTGTATACATATGTTATGTGTGTGTGGTCTATAATAGAAAACTCATTTAAAACTTAAAACTTGGCTCATTAAAAACTCATTTAAAACTCAAAAACTTAATAGCCTATTTATAAACCTAGCACTCATTTAAAACTCAAAACTTAAGGTTTGAGGGACATATTATATACTAGTAGGAATGAGCGCGCGTTGTTGCAGGTGTCTTTTTTCTTTTTGCATATAGAGTTTTACATTAAGTGTATTAATTGTCTTAGCAAATTGATAATAAAAATAAATTACAGGGAACCCACCACGCAATGTGTGCCCAAAAAAAAACTATCCGCGACAAAAAGAGAAGGTTAAAACACATGAAAAATACAACCTTACCCTATCACTAGCTCATCTTAGTTCAACAGTTCCTGCCTTTACTCCTGGTCTTAAACATTCTACTGAATCAACATCCATCCATCAAATTGTTGATTTATATCGTCTGTGAGAGAATGCGATATGTGATCCAATAGAAATGGATGGTTACCCTTATTGGTAAAGTTGTCAATCAGCTGTACGTGAGTGGTGTTTGTTTTCATAGTAAAATAAAATATACAAATAAGACTTTTAGATGATCTATCAAACAACAGAAAGTCAAAAACCAATTGATAAATTGGTTTCAAAGTAACCTAATGATTTATAACATGGTGATTACTGCATAAAATATTGTTAATCAGAATATAATAATGCTCTTAATCCCTTATACAATAGATACAACAATAATGATAATATCAAATACGAAATTAATAAAACTTATAAAATAGATACTGAAAGAGGAACATGGTATTTGCACCTGAGAAAGACTGATGTAGTCGTGTGAATTCGCAAATGTTGCTTCATGAATGACAAATGCCAAATATATAGGGGGGGGGGGGGGGAATGAAGGGGTACATTGAATTCGCATCTTCAATTTGCTCATACCATTCAATTCGCTAACGATTAAGTATATAACCTTCTGCTCTGATACCAATCTGTCACACCCCGCCAAGGCAGAAACACGGGGATGCGATTTGAAAGGTTTTCAAGCATAAGGTTTGAGCAACACATAAGATGTAAATTAAATAGATACCATCAAAAGATAAACGTTGTCATAAATTATTAAGACTAACATAACATTGTCTGAAAACAAAATATTGTCTGAAATTTCATGATTCAAATACCAAGAAGTAACATAGCAAACATAACACAACTAATGATGGTACCACAGAGTGCATGCTCAAACCCTTCTCTTAAGTCTCCGCCCCGCATGATTAACTACCTAAAAAATGTAACATCGCAAAATTTCCCTAAAATTATTAATTAATAAAAATGTGTTTGTTTTAAACAATGTACGTTTTAAACACCTTATAGAAATAATTATATAAAAAAAATTCGTTGAATCTTGACGTTTTAGTGTGTTTTAAAAATTATTCGTAACATTTTTTTTTTAATCCATTGGAATAATATCTAGTCTCTAAATTCTCCATCGACACTCACTCATTTTCAACTTGTTCAAATTTTTACAATATTTGGCATATACCACAATCATGTTTTCTTATACACTTGATTATAATCTTTGATCCAAACCCCAAAATTTACACTGTTACATAATCTCCTTACTACAAAATAAACTCTTTATCAACTATCTTCACATTCACTATCTCTCACAACCTTGATTCTGCTTCAAGATTTTTCATCATCCTCTCAAGAACTAAATTCATATCCTTCATCTTCTCACATATGAGCTAGTTACCCATGATAACCAAACTATTGAAACTTGATTGTGTGTTGCATCAAACATAATCCTTAGTTATACATGAGGATTCGACTATCTACCATATTTGAACATTTGAAACTAGAATTCATGGAATATAAACTATTTGCTATAGACACACCTAGAGTTATTAACCTTGTCTAGGGCAACTCTATTACAACTCGTATGCTATACTTGATACTTGATTGCTTACATGTACATATTATCAATTTGCAATTCATGTGTGTAATAATTGGTACACTTAATCAAACAACTGATAGAGGATAAAGTACTTGCTCAATAGTTAGTTGAGTATCAAATAACCTGCTCAACAATTGGTAGAGGTTCCTACTCATTAACTCATAGGAGTCTTTTTCCTGCTCAATAGTTGGACTCATTAATACAAAGGTTCAACCACAGGATTATTTTTTTTTTTGCATTACTTACATGTGTGTTAGGGTCATAGAAGGACACAAAACCCTAATGTAAGGTAAATTGGTGATTGCGGTCCGGAACGTAATCATGAATTTACAGGTACGTTAAGGTAGTGTGAAATTCTATCAATGTTTTCGGTAAATAACCAATTATAAAACTCTAGTTACCTGGTAGTTCATTTAGTCTTTCTATAGTCCATCAACTCATGCATTTCTTTTAGGATTCCTAAAAACTTAAGGTTCTTATTCTCCTTGCGATTTCAAGACACCCTTAAAACTCACAGATAACAAACCTCTTATCCAAATTATTCGAAACAGATTATTCACCTTCATGCCGTGACTTAAATTTTCCAAACCACAGTTGTCCTAATTTCTACCCAATCACCCTCAACCCTGTGTTTTTAATAACTTCGGGACGAAGTTCCTAAAAGTAGGGGAGACTGTAACATCGCAAATTTTCCCTAAAATTATTAATTAATAAAAATGTGTTTGTTTTAAACAATGTACGTTTTAAACACCTTATAGAAATAATTATAAAAAAAACAATTCGTTGAATCTCGACGTTTTAGTGTGTTTTAAAAATTATTCGTAACATTTTTTTTACTAGTATAATCATTATATAGTTAGGTATAGTAATGCTTCAAAAAATATATATATATATATATATAGTGTTGGTGCCGGGATTCGAACCCGAGCCCAACTGTTTGACACAAACATAACAAACCAACTGGGCTCCAGCCCTGTTTGGTGATTAGTACCCAACCCAAATAATTTTAAACCTTCTTTATCTACACGTTTGACTTCAAGAAAGTCAACTGCGAATGAACACATTCCAAATCAATTTCAAATCCGTGTTTTTGATCGAAATTATCTATGGTATGAATTGACCAACCTTAATGCACTTTCCATATCAGCTACAACGCGTTAATACCCATCAATCGCGGATCAATTAAGCCTCTTCAATCGTTTTTTTTAGTTTATAAACCCTTTGTTCAATTGCATAAAATCTGTACACAATAACTCGATTCAACCCACAAACACACCCTAAAATCGCCGACTAAGAGAACCCCCCTATAATATCTCTTTTTCGTGCTGTCAATCGCTCGAATTAGAAGCTTCTTTGGCCGCAAACGAGTGCTCGAGTATCACAATCTTCCGGTACGATTTTAATGTGATTCTTACGTTCTTTCAGGTCGGATTTGTATGTAGATAAAAAGCCCTATCATTAATTCGGTTATCATGTCTGCTTGCTTGTTAATTTTGATTATTAAGAAACCTAGGGTTCGACCTAAATGATTTGGGGAAGATGATCTAGAGTAGTATCTGTTCATATATTTTAACAAATGAAAAGAAATACCAACTGATCAGCAGATCAGTTGGTAGACTCGTACACAGATAAACATCGAACCGGCCTTAAGGCCTGGGTTCAAGTCCCGTATGATTGATTTTTTTTCATTATTATTGAAAACAGATGATTTAACCTATATAATTAATTCCAAACCAAGATTAATCGTTCTCAGGGTCCAGACCAGTTGGTCTGGGCTTGTGATTTAAAACACACGAGCCGGCCAAGGGCCCGGGTTCGATTCCTGGCATAAGCAAACTTTTTTTTTTAAAACTCTTTATACTTATATATTTATTATTACTTTTAAAAATAGTTTTAAAATACTAAAATTGCTTTATAATTTCTACAAAAATTATTTTATGATGTTCTAATAGAGAAGTTTATCATACAATTTTTAGTTTTTCAAAAATCTTTTATTTATTATATATAATAAATATTACAAGTTTATTCAATTATAATTACAAAATTCTATAAAAATATCGAAACAACTTTATAAAATTTCACAAAAATTATTCTAAGTTTATAAATCAATAAACATTTCTGGAATAAATTTTATTTCTGGAAAATCATTTATTTAATATTTTTAATCGATTTTTGTTATTTTAATCGTAAATAAATTATAATAAATTCATTTTTATCATTTTTACATCAAAATTTCACATAAATTATTATTAATCATTTAGATCAGAAATATAAATTTTTGATTCGAAATTTATAATTTTTAATATTTTTTTAATATTAAGTTATATTTTGTCAAATAAGTATTTATATACAAATATTCATTAATTAAGAAAATAATTTTATAAAAATTATTTTCACATTTATTACATTATAATTCAACTACTCTTAGTTAATACTGGTCAGAAAACATTTTTATTAATTATTTCCTTATTTATTTAAATTATTCATATTTAATCATAAATCAAGTATTAATCCCCAAATTAGGAACCCTAGCACATTTTAGACTAGAAAACTTAGACTTATTAATGTTTCCCCAACACTCATTTATTACCTTGAAATAGGGTGATATTGGGATACACACGAGCCACATTTACTTGTATAACAAGGGTCTCCATTCTAACACTAAGGTGAGTTTACATAGCCCCTTTTTCTGTTTTACATTTTGGGGCGAAACATGTTTAAACATTTTATACACTATCATATACTCATTCTAACATTGTTGAAACTTATGATTCAATTACACTATCATTTACTCATTCTATCATTTTACTGTAACAAAAAGACACAGTACAATCATTAACATTGATCAAGCCGCCTGTTTAGATTATAGCGCTATAGGTCTGACAAACCCATCCCCCCGCATAAATTCAGGGATGATCGATAACAGTTACACTTTTACTAACTTGCGAGTTAGTTCTCAGTCGACACAAGGTTTGATTGTACAGAAGACGCATTGTTACATGTCGGACTCATATTCTATCATTACTCATTATTATACTTCAACAAAGATTGCTATATAACATATTGTTTTCAACTATATGCAAAACCTATGTATTCTCACCAACTATTTATAGTTGACCCCCCATCTTTCCAACTTAACATGTTTCAGGTTTATTTGCTATTGGAAGTTGTACAAGTCTTGGAACACATAGGAGCTTTGGACCTAGTTTATATTAATCAACCTTTGTAATATCTACTTGTAAATTGTTTAATATTATTCAACTTTCATTTAGTACCATGAGCTATTGAACAATCGTCAATACGTGACATCCCGATGTTTCCGCTATCGGTTGGGGTGTTACAAAAAACATGCATAAAAGATTTGTCAACATAATGTCAGTGAGTTCACAAGTTTTTGTAGGATCGGTTTATGATAAAAACATAGAAAGATCACACAAGTATAAGCAAATCAGGTGCAGAAACCCAAATTTGCATGCAAAATGATATCAATCGAAATCAGAACACATAAAGATCCATTTTCAATCCGTTTTTCATTAATATTAGAGTGATAATCGTTACGAATCCAAATACTAATGAAAACACAACTTTAAAGAACTTGCTAGACACACCTTAGAACACACACACTGACTCTCTAGACAAAATGACCGAATGTTAAGTTGCAGAACAACTTAAACATATATATATATAGACTTTCATTTAAACAAACTATTACATTCGACTCAAAACAAAACACATTCGACCTCCCAATAGGTCGAATGGGTCTTTTAGTCCTCAACATTCTTCTAAACTTCAACAATCTTCGTATAATCCAAAAGCTACAGCCACAATATGCACTTACAGTTTTAATGTACTATGTATAGTTCTCGTGGAATTCGTCTATGACCAATCATAGGTTAGCTAAGCGAATGATTTCTGTGCAAAACATCAGTCCCATAACCAAACCTCTTGATTACTGTGCCTCGCGCATTGTATAATAAAGACAACGTATGTATAGTAGAATACTAACACTCTTTTGTATGTAACCGGTTATAGCGACTAACCAAGAGTGGGGGTTTCAACCCAATAGATCAATTTAAGAAACGTATGCAGGAGTTGAAAGGGAAACTAGGAAGATCTTCTCACAAAGCCTCTAACCTAGCAATTTAACAACCTAGACGTACCAACAAGTCCTCACCACACAGCTATTTAACTTGGAAGAATACCTAAAATCTTCTAACCACCAAATATCACCCCTATGGTAAACTAGCGACTATTCACCATAAACTAGTTGCTACACAAAGTCTGCAACCTAACTAGCACTCATACATGAAAGACATTCACAAAAGTGCAAGTGGAGTGAATAAGTGATAATAAGAAAATAATAAATACGCACATACACTAGATCTAGAGAAATCAAAATCTTTACTGAATCATAAATCCAAAACAAGTTCCAAAAACCATAGAAACCGCAAATCAAAACATAGTTATTTGTCTTAGTCTAGGTAGCTATAATTAGAGTATAGCCACAAAACATCATCAAAACAGAAATTAAAAGGTTCATAATATCAATCAACATGAGTTTGAATGAGAAAAAACTAAGAAACAACTAAACCGAATGATGAACACCAAAGTAAGTCGATACTCTAGCTTCAAATCTCAAACCTTGCCCTTTTCTTGCCTTGGAATCACCTTGAGCAGCTGTAGTTTTGTCCAAAAGTAAAGAATGAAGCATAATATCACGATTTAGGGTTATTAAATTCGAATGGGCTTGGAAAAACACTAATTTAGGCTTCTTGATGGCCATCGTGTCACACAACGGGATTCTGGTTAAATGGTCGTGTGACACGATGCATTCAAAACTGACGGGGGCATGCAAGGGTAATTATCTCAACTTGGCAGGGGTAGAATGGACTTTCTTCTGAATCTGGAAGGCTCCGCGTCACACGACAGGATTCTGGGTATGTGGTCGTGTGACACGACGGGGTGATTTTTTCAATTTTATTTTTTTTTATCTTCTCTTTTCACTTGTGACTCATCCGGGACCTCGTAAAGCACGGTTTATGCATAAATTTGCCTCTTTTGCCATCCGGATTCCTGTGACACATAAAATACTAAATAGAAACTGAAAAATCTATATATAAACGACACATACTAACTCGATAACGACGCAAAATATGTACAAATAACCGATGTATTTTGCAATACATCAGACATCCCCACACTTATGTTTTTTCGTCCCTGAAAAAGAATTATGCTATGGAATCATAGTTAGGTTTACATCCAGTTTCAAAACATAGGTTACTTAATTAATAATCTACTAACCTGTTGATTGCGATCGCAGGTATACTGATCCTCATGAACCCAAACCGGTTTCCAAGCCCCCTTTTATTTATGTTAAGTTCATGTTGATTAGTCTATCTAGGGTCTCACTCTAAGGAAGCCACAGTTCCTCATAATCCCGCCTCAAGCTTATGAAGCTAAAGGAACGACAAATTGACCATTTCCCAACCGTCTTATGTAAAAATCCAAGAGACGTTAAAATCACTTTTTTTTCATCTCAGCATACTTAACTCAGAGGGTGTGACCAATCCAAGTCGCTATCCCAGTGGCCAGGCACCTTAAGCTTCAGTATTTTCGCTTTGATTTCTAATTTATTCATGAGATTTTTTAGATATTTATTTTCAGACAATCCTAGAGAGAGTCTAGTCCGGAGTCACTATCCCTAGAAACGACACCATTGGCCTTGTCCTTATTTTATATCAAGCTCTTTTTTTTTTTTTTTTTTTTTTTAAAGTGATTAGAAATTCTAACGGTTTTAAACTTATAACGGTGTTTCTTATACTATTTTTGGCAGTTTCGGTCTCCTCGTTTCTCCTAGATGAGAACCCACCAAGGAAACATTTCTACCGGTTGAGCCTACCCACATATCCCAAATCAGACACGTATTCAATCAATTTTAATCTCTTATTATACATACTATTTGAAAACCGGACACCTAACTTTACCTATCATCTTCCATATTTTATATAATGCAAACTTCAAAATCAGGGACATTTTTTTCAATTTTTCTTTTAGACTCAATTATAACCGATACGGTCCATCCCCACACTTAAATTTTGCAATGTCCCCAATGCAGGAATAGACAACTGATTCAAAAAAAAAAAAAAAAAAAACTGACACTGAACAAAAAGAAAGACAAAAAAAGAAAAGATAAAAAAGGAAAAGACTTAGCTGGAAATATAGCAAGACTGTCATGTGCCAGTCTAATCCAAAAACATGCCCTCCAATTCAAACGTGCTCAGCAAACAATTCCAAATTCTCACCAACGAACGAAGCGGCCAAATATTCTACCAAACACACATAATCACATCATAGCCAACATATATATATAAAGTGCCAACCTGCCAACCCATGTCCCAAAGCATGTCACAAAAGAGCATGTCACAAAATATTAAGTTTAGTACAGACCATGATCAAATAAAAACATCATCAAAAGAAAAATAAACAAAAGATATAACCAGATGATCATGCTGCACTCGTATCCCCACACTGCTCCTAATCATCCTGTGGATCCTGCTGCTCCTGCTGCTCTGGTGCTCTGAAAAACCGTGGTACGCCCAAATTCAATGCCCCCATAATAAACCTGAACGCATCGTCTTGCCTGCGCTGCCCCTCTGCTTGTGCTCGCTAACCCTCAGTAATCAGCTCTCTCAACTCCCTAATCTGCCTATCAGTGCGCTCAGCTAATGCCTCTAGAGTGAGTGGTACTGGTGGTGGCTCTCTGACAGGATACTGACGACCTGGCACTATTTACCATAAACTAGTTGCTACACAAAGTCTGCATCCTAACTAGCACTCGTACATGAAAGACATTCACAAAAGTGCAAGTGGAGTGAATAAGTGACAATAAGTAAATAATAAATACGCACATACATTAGATCTAGATAAATCAAAATATTTACTGAATCATAAATCCAAAACAAGTTCCAAAAACCATTGAAACCGCAAATCAAAACATAGTTATTTGTCTTAGTCTAGGTAGCTATAAGAGTTTAGCCACAAAACATCATAAAAACAAAACTGACACTGAACAAAAAGAAAGACACAAAAAAAAAAAAAAAAACTGACACTAAACAAAAAGAAAGACAAAAAAAGAAAAGATAAAAAGGAAAAGACTTAGCTGGAAATATAGCAAGACTGTCATGTGCCAGTCTAATCCAAAAACATGCCCTCCAATTCAAACGTGCTCAGCAAACAATTCCAAATTCTCACCAACGAACGAAGCGGCCAAATATTCTACCAAACACACATAATCACATCATAGCCAACATATATATATAAACTGCCAACCTGCCAACCCATGTCCCAGAGCATGTCACAAAAGAGCATGTCACAAAATATCAAGTTTAGTACAGACCATGATTAAATAAAAACATCATCAAAAGAAAAATAAACAAAAGATATAACCAGATGATCATGCTGCACTCGTATCCCCACACTGCTCCTAATCATCCTGTGGATCCTGCTGCTCCTGCTGCTCTGGTGCTCTGAAAAACCGTGGTACGCCCAAATTCAATGCCCCCATAATAAACCTGAACGCATCGTCCTGCCTGCGCTGGCCCTCTGTCTGTGCTCGCTAACCCTCAGTAATCAGCTCTCTCAACTCCCTAATCTGCCTATCAGTGCGCTCAGCTAATGCCTCTAGAGTGAGTGGTACTGGTGGTGGCTCTCTGAGAGGATACTGACGACCAGGCAACTCGTGTTTCTGCCGAGGTCTCTGCAATCTGGTAGGGATGCTGGCCTGAAGAGTTGTTGTTGTTGTACCCTCTGGAGGTAATACTTGAGGTCCTGGTGCGATAGCTACCCATTCAGGCGGGTCAGTGCTAGTAATGATACCCGCATTCCTCGAAGCCTTCAAACCATAACACCCGGGCTTCGTGGGTCCTTTCACTAACTTGTGTTCAGTATATGGCCCTGGTTGCCTCATCACATTAAAGTTTTGAGCTATCTGGGTAATGTACGGACCCATATCCAAACCTGCTTGCACCCCACCTCTCCTCGGTCTCGAGAACGACCAAGCCATAACACTAGCCAAATTTTCCTCCCGGCCTTTCACCATATTGTATAAACAAAACAACTCAACCCAATTCACTCTATTTTCAGTCGACTTCCTTCCCACCAAACTGCAACCAAGGACCTTAATAATGTACCTGTAAACGGGATCCCGAATCGCTGACCCTGCCAACGCACCTGAGTACGGAACATTAACAATCGAATTCCAAAATTCTTCTAAATCTGTCTCTTTAATACAATACTCCCTCTCTTCCTTGCTCACACCCCTCAAACTAGTCAGAAACGCGGAAGTCTGGGCCTCTTCTGCAGTATAATAACCTTTAACAACTGCGAACTGGGGAATAGACATCTCATGTAATACCCTGCCCAGAGAGAATGAAACTGCATATGACTCATAAAACCCACCCTCTCTATGTATGTAAGTGGAATGGATCTCAATAGTGAGCTGCTCATACTCTGGTTTATCACAAGCCAAAACCTTCTGAAACCTGGGGCCCAACAACTTCTCAATCCTGTCCCGCTGCCCAACTATATCTAAAAGATCCCAATCAATAGTCCGCGGTGTCAGCAAAGGTAGATCAATAAAAACGTCACACTTTTCTGCTTCTTTTGTTCCTGAAGCAAATTTAAGTAAAGTATGCTCGCGAAGGTTATCAATTGCAACAGTATTATGCTTCTCTTGCTCTGAATACTGAATCGGTTTTTGGGGTGGATCCCGCTTTCTTTTTGCTGCTGCGTTCGAGGAGCCTTCACCTGATATATCTGCAAAACAACTGTATGTGCTAATGGATCGATAAATCTACAAAGAAATGATCAAAAAAGTTTGATTTAGGTGCGGAAACCCTAAACCAATCACAAAATGATAATCAATTAGATCAAAACAAACAAATCATCATTCAAAGCTTTTCTCATTAATAAACAACTCAATTACACGTTAATATGATCAAAAAATTAAAGACACAACGTGAATTAAGCTTAACAAAACTCTAGAGAGACACACTGAAAATGGAGGGAACAATAATGACTGAACTACATTCAAAAAATGAGCTCGACCTATTTATAGGCCTGCACATCGCCCATTACGTAGGTGCGAATGTGCACATTCGACCAAACCAACCGGTAGAACCAAGCATATATAACAAACTAACTCTACATTCGCCTCCTGTCTCTCCTTCGTATGATCTTTCTCCTTCGCACCTATCATTTTCTTCCTTCGCCCACAATAATACTCCTTCGCCCATTCGACTCAAAACATTAACATATGTTTATTGTAAATGCAAAGCATTAGTCGCACAATTATGCATCTACAAACTCCCCCTCGACTATTGGTTGGATTGTTTAAGCCTTCGTTCTTCATCCATTCTTTTGTTCATCAGCTTTATCCTCAAAAGTTTCTTTTCTTCCTGTGTCATCACCTTCTCAAACACTTGCTTCGGCTTTTTCTTTTTCGCTTCAGGAATCTCTTGAGCTTTAACAAACTTGCCGAGCTTCTTATCATAGTCGCATCCGGCGTTGATATCATGAGCAAAACACAGAAATACCACTCGCTGGTATTTACTAGCTTGTTCAGCATCCTTAACATCGCTGAAAATAGGATTGTAATACAACATTATGATGTCCTCATGTGAGCAATTTACCAACCACATGGGATCAAAAATGTGTATTTTCTTGAAACTCTTTTCACCATCCTTCAAAACAATCACAGCTTCTGCAATCTTCCAATCGTAGTACCACCAGATAAAATCTTTAGCAAAATGTTGAGGAATCTGCAGCAATGGAATATGCCTCAACACTTTTGGTGGTTTGTACTTTAAAGTCACCTTGGGCAAACCAGTTATATCGTCAATGATTTTCTTGTGAACAATCCTTTTTGGATATTGAGGTTCAAAGAGATTCCACTTCGTCCTGCTCTCTCTAGCCATCTTCTCAGCAAAGTAAGCAATCTGATCATTTGTCGTTCCAGTCAACTTGTGACGACAAATATCACGAATGGCCTAGTATGGGAGAGTCTTCAAATCATGAAATCTATCAAAGTATAGAATCCCCTTCTCCCACTTCACTGCAACACACTTCAGTTGCTTTATAAATTTCCAACCCAACGCTTTTCCTTTGAACATATCGCTGTGGAATTTATAAAAGCTACCCTGAATCTCAGCCTTAGGACGATTAGCCTCTTTTTCTTTTAATTCCCTCAATAACTCTTTCAGGCTATCGGATTGTCTGATATACGGTTTTTCATGCCCTCTGAATATTTCATCAACAAACATATCACTCTTCTCTTTTGCACGTCTCTCGGCTTCCTTTAACAATTCATAAGTGAAAGCAGTAAATCCAGAATCCTTGTCTCTTTTAAAATATTCTTGATACTCTTCACTTGTCACATCTTCTACTTCTATATCCTCGAAACCAGGTATGTCACGATCATCAGAATGATCTCCAGCTTCCTTTTCGGTTAGATCAGGAATCTGGTTATCAGCTAACAATTCTTCTACCATTTTTCCAACCTATTTCGCTAAACCTTCAAAGATCTCTTTTGCCATCGCCGCTGAGACTTCACCATCTTCCAAATCTGGATCATCATATTCTAATTCAAACACCCTGTCAAGAGATTCAAAGATCTCAGAAAATCTGCTGGTCATGTCAATCGACCAGACTCAATCAGTAAGCATCTGGCGATACATCTGCTTATCAGCTTCAGACATAGACTTCAGCTTTTCATTCCAGAAGATCGAATCATCATCCACTGATCCTCCAGGGGCTTTTGAACTAGATTCTTCTCCTTTTCCAGATTCTCTCCTCTCATACTTATATTTGTCTGTATCGTCATCATCATCATCAGATGCAGAGCTGCTATCATCACCAGAACCATCATCATCATCATCATCATCCTTCTTCTTTTTAGGAGTTTTATCAGCATCTTCATCAAGATCTTCATCATCCTCCTCATCATCATCAGATAGTTCAAAATCAACCTGCTCCTCTTCAAACTCTTTATCTTCTTCACCTTCTTTCAGCTGAGGAGCTCGAGAGTATAAACCTTTGATCAGATTATCCATGTTTTTTTACTCTCTTTCAGCTTCTTATTTTCTCCTTTCAAAGCTATAATCCGTTTGGTGTTTCTCTGCTCATGTTTCAACAGCTTCTTATTATCCTTCTGCAACTTTTTGATCTTCATTTTCAATTCCTCATTATTCTCATGTGATGTAACCACTACATCCAACATCTTTGAGTCATTTTGTCTCAATTGGGCAATCTCAGTCTGCTGCTTGTTTATTAAATTCATCATTTCAACAAGTCTCCGGTTAACAGTATTCATCACATCACTATCTACTGTAACCTTTTTGGTGGAAACTTCAGCAACCTCTGGCAGTTTACCCTTCCTCATCTTCTTCAGTACGTTATCTAGTGCTTCATTGAATGCATCAACAGGTATATCAGCTCCCTGTTCAGTACTTGAAGTTGTAGTGGTTTTCTGCTTCTTTGAGGCTGGAGCAGCAACTGGTGATCTTGAGCTAGAAGCAGGTGGCAACTTCTTTCCTGCTATCAATGATTCAATCTCTCTAGCTCTCTTTTCTGCAGGCTTTACTACCTTTTCTTTCTTCTTGAACTGGGGTTTCTTTGGTTTCTCCCCCTGAACTGGCGAACTAGGAAAGTCTCCTGCTCCCAGACCTAGATTCTCATCCTCTTCATCCAATCGAATAGGACTATTCATTCTCTGTTCTTCTATAGATCTGTTCAAACTGGCAGACTCACCAGCCACAGTGGCGTTGGGCGTGGTAGTCTTTAAAGTTTCAGTCTCAGAATCCCAGTGTTCATCTTCCTGCGTCTCTTCAGAATCAATCGACGCTTCATCAACAATGTGTAGTCCTTTCTTAGCTATTGTCTTATTCCTTCTCGCTGTACTCTTCTTCTTAGCAGGTTCAGGAACAACATCTATCCTGATTTCTTTCTCTTTTCCCTTTCCACCTTTTGCTTCCACATTAACAACCTGTCACTTACGCTTTGCATCGGGATCAACAGGATGTAATGGATTGTCTTCGTCTGAATCACTGTTAGCATGTCTCACTAGACCTTTGCCCGGATCCTCATAGTCAATTCTCGCCAAATGTCCAAATAAACGTCTAACAGGTGGACGTTCATTCAATGACAAGCCTTTATACGCTTTCATTCTTGCTAGTGTATTGATGACATATGTTCATGAACTACAATGTATTTTGGATCCCTCTTCAACTCTTTATATTTGTGATCAAATACCATCTGAAGGAATCGAGGATACAACAAAAACTTTAGATTCCTTGTGCCTCTGACAGGTTCCAACAGACGTTCCATTAGCATTCCTGATACATTGAACGGTTTGTTCAATACTAGTGCTACCATCATCGAGCTAATACTCTTTCTCATCAAATCATATCCTCCAGCAGCTGAACCAAAGACGTGAATCATCACATGTGACAAGTATTTAAATTGTGGACACAGCTTTCCCTTGTGCAATGAGCCATCAGTAATCAGCCCATTGTATTTCATCCTAAGAAAGCACTTTCTTTGTTCCATAAAGCTAAGCTCTCTGGGATCAGTCTTTTCATCTTGAAGATTTAGAGCTTCCCTGATATCCTTCTCTGAAACTATGACCATCTTTCCTTGTATCTTGCTTATCAAAGACGATTCACATTCCCAGAAATCCATCTTCGCTTCAGTCCAAAACTCTTGTATCATGTCACGATAGATAATAGCAGGTGTAGCAATTGCGTCTATCACCCGACTTCTCTTCATGAACTCTATGATCTCTGTGAACTCTGTATGCTTCTTAACATCTCCAAGATATGCACAACAGTTGTGCGCATTCTCGAACGGCAAAAGTTCTTCTTTTCCTTTCTTGGCAGGTTGTGAAGATGATCCAGCTTGGTCAGTAGACTTCTCCTGTTCTGAAGGCTTCTCCTGTCTAGACATGGTTTAATCTGCAAAACAAAACAAGTAAACATGTTAAAACTCGACAAAATAATCAAAGTTTGAAAATTTGGTAATTAAACTCTTCATTCGTCCAAACGGAGGTGCGAATGAGAGATTATAGGTGCGAATGTGAAATTGTAAAGGTACGAATGTGAAATTTTATAAACAAAAGTTTCATTCGACCGTTTTAACTTCATTCGCCCAGGCAAACATCTCCTTCACCCAAATTATGCACCTTCGACCATTCGAAATGGGCGAAAGAAACTGTTCTTCATTTCAAATTTTCAATTCTGAAAATCAGTTGATTTTAACTTGTTATTTTGATTCATTAAACATCTAATACTTCCGAATAACATTTCCAAACCAACAATTTACCAAGTTAAACATTGATTAAGTGTTTTTAATCAAAAACTAGGGTTTCATTTGAAAAATCAATCGATTACCCAATCAGTTGATGTTTAATCCTAAGTTTTTGGATAATCTCCCCCTAAAACACTTAAACAATGATCCCCTAACACTTTTAAGTCCAATTATCAATTGCAAAACCCTGTTCAATAGAAGTTAGGGCTCGAACTGAAATGTGAGGATTAATTAGTCAAAATGTGATATTAACCTGTAAAATGTAGTGGAAAATGATCAGAAGAATCAGGCAATCACAATGGTAAGGTCTAAATAACACGAACAACAAGTGGACTTCAATTCAGAATTTTTGAAAAATTTTTGTAAGGGTTCAAATGAGACAGAACAAGTATATATAGACATGCTCCTCCGCCCAATTACACCGGTCGAATGAGAAGCTTTTGGCTCCTTCGACCCTATTTAAAGGGTCGAAAGAGGCAAAAGGGTTCGAATGTGTATGTTACTCAAGAACACTCTCATTCGCCCAATTAAACTGTACGAAAGAACAACAAAAATTCCACGTTCGACCAAACGAATGGGCGAACGAAAACTGGAATTTTTGACAAATTTTCCAAATCTCAAAAACGAGTCCCGTTCCAATTATTTTTCAACTTTTAAGCATCCAGCATTCATATTTTCACATTTAAAAGATTACAAAGCTCAAATGGTTCATCAAGGTTTAGAAAATCGGCATCAACCACCACCAGCTATCAAAAATAAGATAGAAGTGTAAAATCTTTTTGGATTTTCTAAAGTTTATGTTAAAACACACCTAAAATCTTTTTGAGTTTTGTAAATTTTTGACGAGAAAATAAAATGCAGAAATGTAAAGATAAAACAGTAAATGTTTTGGGATTTCCGGTAAAGGGATCATATCAGTTTTTGAGAAATCTGATCACACCGTTGATCTTTTGATTATTAACATTAAAGACAATGTGTGATCTGGCAACTGCTGATATTGTGATCCACATAAACTCGCATGCAGACTGTTATGCAGTGCTTTAGACTAATACTATTATGTATTGTAGAAACAAAATTGTCTATGGTTCCCACGCACATGACATACTCCCGTATCAAGAAGTAAATGCACAAAGACTCATTGTAAAGCGTGATTATGCTTTCGTCGTCTGTAATTTACAAGGTATAATGCACAGAGGTATACAGGTTAGCAAATTAATGCAGCAAAGTAACATGTGCACTTTACCAAGTTGAGGACTGATATTAATCATGATTTGCATTAGTGATTAATACGATGTAATAGATAATCTTTGATCATCATAAAACATAGAAAGTTCCTCAATTCAGTAACTTTAGGATTTGGCATAAAGCTCTTTTATAAAGACACCCTATCTGATCTAGGTCCGTAATGACTTACAGCAGAAGATCAGAGAGGCTATCCCGAGACAACTAATAACATAACGACCCTAAACCTCCAAGTTTTGTACAAATACCCTATCAAACGAAATTACGGTACTAAGACCATATGCCAATGAGGAGTTCATCCACACAACAATTCGTTTGATATGTATGTATCAGGAACGCAGTAATAGGTCTACGAAGCATATCAACACATCGCACAGACTCAGACACACGCCCTATATAGCATTACATTTCTTAGAATGTGTCAGATCCCCACTGATGTACTATCATTTCCCCTTTTACTCCAGGAAATCATTTTTGGTTTTTCAGATTTTTATAAATTTTTGAATTTACTGTTCCCAAGGATAAGCTGGAGCATTTCAAATATGTGACTGCCCAGAGATCGTTTGTTCACAGAAATCTGACGGCATTAATCTAAGGGAAGAAGATATAGCAGTTAGCAAAGAAATTTTCTAATTTTTATGGATTTTAAAATTTTTCAATGTTTTTGGAATTTCGAAATTTTTCTGAAAAAGCAGTAAAAATTAAACTAAAAAGTGATAGACTGAGGTGGTGATCAGTCTTGTTTTTCTTTAATACCATTAGCTTTCAAAAGATATTCAAATCACGATTTATCAAAAGCTTTGGTAAAAAGATCTGCGCGTTGGTAATCAGTGTGGATTTTGACCATATCGATCAACTCTTTAGCATAACAATCACGGATAAAATGATATTTAATCCGGATATGTTTAGCCTTTGAGTGATTTACTAAGTCTTTAGTTAATGCAATTGCGGCTTCATTATCACAGTAAATAGGGGTTTTAAGAAATTGCAAACCGTAGTCCACCATCTGTTGTTGGATCCAAAGAACCTGTGAGCAGCAGCTCGATGCTGAAACGTATTCTGCTTCACATGTTGATAGTGCCACCGCGGTCTGTTTCTTGCATTGCTAGGTCACGAGCCTGCTCCCCATAAACTGGCATCCAGCCGTTGTGGATTTGCTGTCTTTGTCACAGCCGCCCCAATCTGCATCACTAAAAGCGATTAGGTCAAAATTATCATCATGAGGGTACCATAGTCCTTTCGATGGACAACCCTTCAGATATCTAAGGATATGCTTGACAGCTGCAAGATGACTTTGTTTCGGCTTCGACTGATATCGTGCACAAAGACATGTTGCAAACATTATATCCGGTCTAGACGCAGTGAGGTACATCAGAGATCCGACGATTGCTCTGTATGTAAATGGATCAGTCAGCTCCCCCTTAGCGTCAACTCCAATCTCGTGATTAGGTTGTATCGGGGTATCCATCGGCTTCGAATCTTCCATCTGGAATCGGCTCAAGACTTCAGAAACGTATTTGGTCTGGTGAATAAAGATCCCCGTTGGTCTTTGCTCCACCTGTAAGCCTAGGAAAAACTGCATTTCTCCCATTGCGCTCATCTCGAACTTTTCCTGCATAGCTTTTTCAAATTCCCTGCACAGAAGTTCGTTAGTAGACCCGAATATGATATCATCAACATAAATTTGCACAAGAAGCAAGTCATCTCCTGCTCGTTTCGTGAATAGTGTGCAGTCTACCAATCCGCGTTTGAATCCTTTCGAGAGAAGATACGTGCTCAGCTCCTCATACCATTGTCTCGGAGCTTGGTGCAACCCGTAGAGAGCTTTGTTTAAGACATAGACCTTATCCCGGTGAATAGGGTCCTCAAAGCCTGGTGGTTGACCTGCGTAAACTTCCTCTTTGACCACACCGTAAAGAAATGCGCTCTTTACGTCCATCTGATACACCTTGAATTTCTTCCAGGAAGCAAATGCCAGAAACATTCGTATAGCTTCCAAGCGTGCAACAAGTGCATAGATTTCATTGTAGTCGATTCCCTCAACTTGATGAAAACCTTGTACAACCAAACGAGCTTTGTTTCTCACTATAACTCCTCTATCATCCTTCTTACACTTAAAAACCCATTTGGTTCCTATCTTCTTTCTTCCCGGGGGCAAATCTGTCAGCATCGCTTCCACCCAAGCATCATCCAAAAGAGCTTCCTTGTACGTCCGCGGCTCGACCTGCGAAACATAACAAGCGAAAGACCAGTCATTTTGAAAACCAGATTTTTGTATTTTGGCATATAAAGCAAGATTGCCAACATTCTCCAGTGCTTGAGCATTCCTCAATTGCCCTCTTGTCATAACACTGCTACCAGGATCACCAATAACTTGTTCAAGCGGGTGTATTCGATGTATCCGAGATTCCGGATAATCAGGTACTTGCACTCCCGTTTGAGTGGTCAAATTTTCTGTAGAAACCAGATCATTACCCACATTTGATGATGAAGCACCATTTAGATTTGGGTTCACTGGTGGTGTCACTGTAGCATTGTCCAGAATAGCTTCACTTGTAGCATCATCGTCTTCATCTTCTGATTCCGATGAATTAAGCGTTATTGAAGCTTCTTGGAACACTTCTTCTTCCATCACAGGAGCAGTGGCATCATTAGAAGCCGCTTGAGGATTCACGGTGATAGGACGCACTAACGGTGAAATCACTGCGTTTTCGACCTCGTAATATAAACGGAGTACAGCTTCTTCACCCATGCTATCTAGGTTGAATGATTCAAAGAAATCTTTGTAATCAAACATCCAGTCTGGACTGCCTCCCTGTACATTCTGAGTGTATCTTTGTACTTCGACGTTAGCCTACTCCTCGACTTTTCTAGTTCTTTTCTTGAATACCCGTTTGAGTGGGGTTGCATATCCAACAAAATAGCCTTCTTCAGCCTTTGGTGCGAACTTCTCAGAAGGATTAAGCATTGTACACGGAGCTCCAAACGATTCTAGATACTCTAGATTCGGCTTTCGTCGGTTCAACAGCTCATAAGAAGTTTTGCCAAACTTCTTCACTGTTAAAACACGATTTAGAGTATAACATGCTGCGTAAATTGCTTCGTTCCAGAACATTACTGGAAGATTTGAGTCCGCAAGCATTGTTCTTGCCGTTTCGATTAGAGTCCTGTTTTTACGTTCTGCGACACCGTTCTGCTGGGGTGTGTACGGAGCGCTGTATTCGTGATGAATTCCCTTGTTTTCACAAAGATCATCCATCTGAGCATTCTTGAACTCCGTCCCATTATCACTCCTGATTCTTTTAATCTTTAGACCATAGATATTCTCCAGACGAGTGGACAGAACTTTCAGGTTGTCAAACGTGTCGCTTTTCTGGTGTAAGCACATAACCCATGAGAATCTTGAGTAATCATCAGTCACCACAAGACAGTACAATTCCCCAGCATGACTTTTACGCTTGACTGGACCAAATAAATCCATGTGCAAACGCTCAAGCGGTAGTTCAACGGAATTGACTTTCTTTGGTCTATGGGTTTGTTTGCGCTGCTTACCCTTTTTACAACTAATACACTTGTCATTCAAATGAAAATGTTTCACATTAACTCCTGTGACAAGTTCATTTTTCACCAACTAGTTCATCTTTCTCAAATGAATGTGTCCCATTCTCCTATGCCACATGATTGATTCTTTTTCTATAGCCTTGGAGAGGAAACATGTGACTTGGCCATGGGTGGTCATAGCTTTGGACATATCGAGAATATACAAATTGTTTACTCTCGGTGCCTTTAGCATCACCCACTCTTTTGGAAGTTCAAAACCCGGCTTCAGGATGTAGCAAGATTTGTCGTCAAAATAAACAGAGAATTGTTTATCACAGATTTGGCTGACACTGAGTAGATTGTAATCTATCTGCTTCACATACGATATCCGCTCAAATGTCACTACCCCATTGCTAACACTACCCTCCATCGTAATGTAGCCTCCTTTATTCCCTGCAAACGCCACGTAACCTCCATTTATATTCTTGATATCAAAAAGTAGCGTGAGATCCCCTGTCATGTGTCCAGAAGCTCCACTGTCAACAATCCAGAGGCTGCTAACAGGGCCAGCTGGAGCTCCCTGCACATATCAAGTAAAACAATTAGATCTTTCGGGGGACCCAAGCCTGTTTGGTCTTGGGTCTTTGAACTGATTGATTCAAAGATTCATTAGTTTTACAAACATCTTGAGTTTTAACAACTTCTTTCTTTTCACACTTAACTTTTCCTTTTTCGGATTTCACATTCTGTGAGGTTGAAGCACTCTCAGAACCTTTTGATGACCAAGACTGTTCAGATCTTTTCAAGATCCGGATCTGAGATTTTGAGGTCTCAGCCGGTTTCTTTACTTCGTCCTTGAAAGTTACCTTCTTGGTTACCTTCTCTGATTTAACAGAGACAGGTCCAACTGCTGGTTTGACATTAGGTTTAGCAGGAACCTTTTTGTTTTCAGCAGTTATGTTCACCAATGGTTTCTTCAATGGTTTCTCAGTGGCTATCCGGTTGCGTCTGTCATAAGTCATCGGACGATTTTCCCTCTTTTTGAAAAATTGTTTGGGTTATAATAAGGTGCTGGCTGAGGGAAAACCGTCTTTGTGGATAACTGAAATTATCAACCGGATAGTCATATCTTTGCTTCATCTCCACCTCGTGTCTCTTGTGTCGTATATACGGGCAGGTGGCAAGTAAATGTCCCCTTTCCCCGCACTTAAAATACGCACGGTACTCTTCATAGTTTTCCTTGATGTTCGACTTAGAATAACTGGCAATGGGATATTGATCAACCATGCACTGTCTTCTTAAACTCTCAGGAGCTGGGTCCTTTGAGTAAGTCGGCTCAATGACACTATTTGACTTGTCTGTTGGTTTAACGAATTGCGTGACATTGACCTTTGCGTCTTTAGAATTATCCGAATTAATTTTCTTTAAAATGGCTGGAGGAATATCATTGGTTCGTTCATGTTTTGGAAACCAAATTGTACTTTCCTGCCAGATCTTTTCAATTTTAGAATAGTTTACAAATTGAATCGGATATTCGTCATCAGACATAATCTTATCGGAGCCTTGCATCCGATAGAAAACTTTCACAGGTTTATCACACGATTCGTTGTTCACTTCATTTGATTTCTCAGTTTTAGTTTCAATTTTCTTTTCAACAGATTTAACAACATTTTTCTCAACATTTTTAACCACTTTCTTTTCAACATTCTTATCAACAGACTTCTCAACTTTCTTAGCAACATTCTTTGCTGATTGATTCTTTCTATGAGCATTAGCCATGGGATGAACAATCTGAGATGGTGAGACCGGTTCAGTAGTGATGATGTGATTTTCATCAGGAATATCACTCACTTTCTCAACAACAGTCTCAGACTGTTCATCTTCTTCATCAGAATCAAAAGCAACTACCACACCTTCATTGTTCCCCAGAACAGGTCTAACATCAGAATACGGGTCTCCGACACTGGATGTGTTGGACTCGTTATCTGATGTAGAGTCAGATTTGACTAAGCTCTCCGGTGCTATCGCATGCAAATTATGGTTTTCGAACAACACCGGAGATGGGACAGCTTTGTAGTTTGCACTAGTCGACTGTGAAGGTTCTTCTATGATGTGGTCAACTACATAAGCAATGTGCTTATAGCTCTCTAACTTTTTATTCACTTTTTCAGCGAAGCACTTGATGGTTGCCATTTCTAACTTTGTATTTTCCATTTCATTTATATAGTTGTTAATGGCAAGTTGCTTTAAAGACAAAGTCTTTTTCAATTCAGAAATATCTTTCTTATACCCATCAAGTACTCTGTTGAATTCTTTTGATTCCTTTTGATATAATTGACAGTTAATTTTTGCACTCTCAAGTTGAACCTTGAGTTGCTTGTTTTCATCTGTCAATTTATCACAGGATTTGCAATTTTTAACACAAGTAGAATTAACAGAAGATTCGGTACTTACCTGCTTAGGTGGTTCTGTCATTGCCATCAGTGCGAAATGAGCTTCCTTCCCTGCAAAGAATTTTGAGTAATCAATCTTTGTGCAGGCATCATCCACCATGCACGAGTTGCGGGTCATTAGGAAATCTGCTTCAGCTAGCAACTGATCAATGTCATCGTCTAGTGAGTTCACACTAGCTTCCGAGTCAGAATCACTTTCCATGTCCGAGTAAGCCAAATCATATTGCTCTCCAACATCTGTGAAAGAATCAAGAATCATTCCAAATTTCTTGTCTTCACACTCATCATTCACATCCTCATTCAACTCTTTTATTTTCAACTCCGTCAACTTTTCTGTCACAAAATCTTCTTCAATCTCCACATGTTCATCCAAACTCATCTTTTGTGCCACACAAGCCACATTTCCTATAGTAATCTCTTCCACTCCTAATTGCATACCCGTCCAATCAAAACCTTCATCTTTTTGGATCACAAGTGCTTGGTTTTGATTTTCAGTTTGGGTTTGGGTTTGAGTGTTAGGTGTGGAGATGGGAATAATGGTTCGGTTTGAATTTTGTTGAGTTTGATTTTGAGATGTGGATTGTCTAGTATTGTTATTTTGTTGTGTGTTTTGACGATTCTGGTAGTTGTTTTGAGGTTGAAAGCTAGAAATGTTGGGACTGTTGTATGATACCTGGTTTTGGTCCTGTCGGTTTTGGTAGCTTGAGTTGAACGGGTTTCGATTACCTTGTTGAGCCGGCTGTGTACACTCTCTCTTGAAATGACCCTTTTCACCACAATTAAAACATGTGACCTTGGCTTTGTTAAAGCCATAAGTAGTGTTTGGAGAAGTAGAAAGGTCAGTTCTCCCTGTTTTCTGGATAAAATCAGTGGCTCTTTTCATGATGCTAGCAAACGCCCACTGTATGTCCATAAGCTCCATTTCCTCTTTGTCGATTTGTGCATAGTCCTCATTGGTTAGATTGTTGTTCCCAATCTGACTAGCAACTAAACCATTGTATGAGGCAACCATTGCAGATACTAATGCTACATGCTATTGAGTAATCTCAACAGTAACATTGTTAAGGTTAGAAGTCTCTAACATAATCGGACTTTGGTTTGATTGTGTTTGAGTGATCTACATTTGGTTCATGTGAGGATTATATGGTTGTTGTTGAGGTTGGCTGGCAGTGTAACAGGCAGCTTGTTGCATAGGTGAAAAAGGTGGGATGAAATTAGGTGTTTGATAAGATTGTGGTGTATATGATGAAGTTTGGGCAAGATAGTTGATTGGTGCTTTGGTGGGTTCAACAACATTAGGTACACAAGCAATATGAGGTGCAACATTTGAAGTAGAGCTGGAAGTAGAAAGGGAAGTAGATGTACCACTAACATACAATTCTGGGTTCTGTGGAATCTGTGCTCTCTTTGCTTTCCTTTTCTCCTCCATCTATTTTTTCTCCAGTTTTTGTATGAACTCATTGATAGTCCAATACTGGTATGCATCTTTTTCTTTCAACACTTCAATGTGTTGGTTCCAATATGGTGGTAAAGCATCAGCAAATTTATCCACCAGTTCAGACATAGGTATGCAAATCTCGTAACTCGAGAGCTCTGTGAGCAAGTGGCAATACCTTGGAACCAATTCTTTTAAAGTCTCGTTACCCATGTAACTAAAATTTTCGAACTCTTTGCGAAGCTCTTCCATTCTCAGCTTCCTAGTCTTCTCATTACCATCATGTCTGTTTCTCAGCATATCCCACAACTGTTTTGAAGTAGTAGACGATCCGAACTGATGCAACAAGTCAGTGTTGATTGCCTAAGATAATTGAGAAAACGCCTTTTTCTTGATCGCGAACTTCTTCTTCTCATCATCACTTAAGTTCTCCAATGGTATAGGTTCACCAGTGTTCTCCATAATAGGAGCAACATAACCTTTCACTATCATCTGCCATGCCTCGGCTCCCTCTAAGCCTTGTCCTTCCACATGAATCTTGAACTTGGTCTTCCATGTGTTATAGTCAATCATATCCATGAGCTTAGGTGGACGATTTCCACTGCCTGATGATAGATCATGAATGAGTGTAGATATGGCATTGGTCGTCTGTGAGTTAACGGCAGCTGCTGCTACTCCCCAATAGTCGCCAATTGGTTGCTGTAATGGTTGCACAACTTGCTGAGGAGTAGAACTAGTCATGGCTATGTAGTTGATTGGCTGAGATGGTTGACTAGTCTTCTGGGCTGCAACTGTCCATGGATCTCTGGTTGTTTGTTGCTGTGGTGCTGGATTAGGTCTTGGTGTAGTTGGAAAGTTCCACATCTTAACCTGAAAATGCTTAAACACGAAAAGATTAGAAAAGTTTAAAACAGTTTACTCCTTCGTATGAGTCGAATGGTCGAATGAGAGAAAATGTTCTCCTTCGACCGTTTTCAAAAGTACGAATGTAAACTATAACAAACACAAATCTCCTTCGACCGTTTGTTCCCTCCTTCGACCGTTCGATTGGTCGAATGAAACTCTAATGGTCAAATGTACAACAATAAGCTATGAAACTCTTCGTTCGACCAATAAATCACCACCTTCGACCAAAAATCCACTCGTTCGACCAAAATCACTCACACATTCGACCGTTCTCTCTAGGTTCGACCCTGCTCTTTCAAAAACGGTTATTCTTTGAAAATCAATTAATTTTGATCATGTTTATCAAATGTTGATAGATTTTGATGATTTTAATCAGGTTTTGATCCGGAATTGATTTGGAACAAGTTTATCAAAGAGAATTATCCATTTTAACCATGAAAACAAGTTCTAATCAATCAAAAACTCATCAAATCAGTTTGTTCTATGAAAACAAAAACTTTTTGACCAAAATTGGGTCCAAATCAACTGAGAAACTATCAATTTGTGGTTGTTTGATCCTGAATGGCTCTGATACCACTTTGTATGTGCTAATGGATCGATAAATCTACAAAGAAATGATCAAACAAGTTTGATTTAGGTGCAGAAACCCTAAACCAATCACAAAATGATAATCAATTAGATCAAAACAAACAAATCATCATTCAAAGCTTTTCTCATTAATTAACAACTCAATTACACGTTAATATGATCAAAACATTAAAGACACAACGTGAATTAAGCTTAACAAAACTCTAGAGAGACACACTGAAAATGGAGGGAACAATAATGACTGAACTACATTCAAAAAATGAGCTCGACCTATTTATAGGCCTGCACATTCGCCCATTACATAGGTGCGAATGTGCACATTCGACCAAACCAACCGGTCGAACCAAGCATATATAACAAACTAACTCTACATTCGCCTCCTGTCTCTCTTTCGTATGATCTTTCTCCTTCGCACCTATCATTTTCTTCCTTCGCCCACAATAATACTCCTTTGCCCATTCGACTCAAAACATTAACATATGTTTATTGTAAATCCAAAGCATTAGTCGCACAATTATGCATCTACAACAACTTTAAAGAAACAAGCAAAAAGTTGATTTGATGTTAGTAAACGACCGTATAGCATTTCTTTCGCGGTCATGACAGACTGGACTGACAACTGTGATTATCAAGTAGATGTGAAACGCGCCTCACCCAAATGGAGATTGAGTACGGGCGAGGCGACTCGTGCCTATAAGCTAATGAAAACCCCAGCGACTCGACTCAAGACAAAAATAAAAACTTAGACTCAATTTACATACATGACACAAGATTATGTAAGAACTAACTTAAAATACACATATACTGTTAGGATCTGAGTTTGATAGTTTTGATATATTTAGAAGAAGATGAGAATTGAATGATGTAAGTATATATGGAAAGTGCAGCGAAACGATAAACAATAATCAAAACAATAGGAATAAATGTTTTCTTAATCGAAAGCTTTCATTAATTGAAAGATTACAATCAATACAAGTACTCCCCCTCAGCCTGATCACACAGTGATTGTTTGTCTGAGAGAATGTTTGTGTGTGATGCAATAGAACAATACAAGCACTGTTCTATTTATAGACAAATCTAAACCGCTGGTGACCTGTGCTGACATCACCTAAGATAGTGACCTCTAACAGAATAACAACATAAAACATCTGCCCTATACAAACTACTGATGTATTACAAAACACTGTAAGGTAAACTACTGTTGAGGGAAAACTCTGATGGTCTTGCAACATCTGTTGGAGCCTAAGTGTTGTTGACTCCAACAGACCTTTAGTCTTCAGTACTTGATCAGCAGTTGTTTCTTCATCAGACCTTTGGTCAGCAGTTGTTCTCTATCAGTTGTTATCTAGCAGTCCTTTGTATCAGCAGTTGTCATAGCAGTTGTTTGGATGGAATAGTTGTTAGGGTCAGCAGTCTTTTGGGAAGAGTATGTTGTAAAGACTGTTTATTTGTGTGGATCAACTGTTAGTATATTTTGGCTTTTCAATCATCTGTTCTTCTTCAGGTCAGCAGACCCAACAATCTCCCCCTAGAACAGATGATGCCAAAACTAAGCTTTATTCTTGATCTTTATTTCTCATCAGACTTTCTCTGATTTGTCCTTTGAATTGTATTTCAAAGTCCAAGGCAAATAGGTCTTCTGCATCTCTTTCAAGCTCAATGTTCAGCAGTGTTTGGAGGTCATCTGCACACAGGCTATATGCATCATCCATGCTTAACTTTTGAGCTTTTCCATCTGACCTGAGCAAAGTCAATTCATGGGTGTCTTTATTGACCTTCCATTTTAGAATTTTTGAGTAAGAGGATTTGCTGAGGTGCACTTTTATTCTTGATGTTTTTGGTGATGCAGGTCTCCCAATGAGTTATCTAAGCTTATCAGTAGTGGGATCTGAGAAAAAGTGTACTTGATTGAAGAGGCCCTCCTTTATGTAAGTATCAGCAAACTTCTTCTGATCTTCTTCAGACATTTCTTTCGGTTTCTTGAATTGTCTTCTAGCAGCAGTTGATAAATCAGAAGTATCCAGTAAGCTGTCTAATGTAAAAGCCTGTTGAGGTTTCTTCATCAGTGGTTCATCAGAGTAGACAGGTTTTCTGGGTAAGATAGGATCTTTCTTCCTGTTTTCTTCCAGTCTCTTGTATGTTTCAACCAACCTCAGCTCAGACCATCTTGCAACTGACCTCATCTCCCCATAGTCAGTTGCCACAATTTCTTGTCTCATTCTCTTAAACTTCAAGGCTCTGGCTGGATCTCTGCCTTTACTAAAATCAGGAGTAGAGACTTTAGCTGGGGGATTCTTAGCCAACTCTTCAATTCTTAAGAGTTCTTCTCTAAGTGCATGAGTGGTCCAACCTGCAAACTGTTTCTTGTTTGCTTTATAAGGCATGGTTGCCAAGATCTGTTCAAGAAGTGATTCCCAAACCTCCTTTTCCATGTCACTGCTGAGATGGATGGCAGACATGGAGTTGCTCAGGGTCTTAGCAAAATCTTCAATCCTTCTCAATTTCCTAAGCTCTGCAGAATGGATGCCCTGAGAAGTCCTGTCATCTTTCCCTTTGCATTTCTCTTTAATGATGGCATCTGCCTGTTCAGCCTTGTATTTTAGATATGTGTCTATATTTAGGGGAACAGGAAAATATGGAGGGGAAGGGAAAGATCTTTCAGATGGTTGTTCAGTGTTATAGAAGGATTACATTTCCCCCTTGAGTAGATCAAGTTCAAGGGGATACTGAACAACCAATGGTGTTATGGTTGGTGGTGGTCTATGGGATTTGAATTGTGATGTGTGTGGTGAAAATGATGAAAGTGGAATGGCTGATATAGGTGTGGATTGTGTGGTTGAAGTGGTGTGTGGTGATGTATGTATGTTTTCATCCTGTACAACAAAGGTTGATTTCCTCTTCCTTTTGTAAAAGATTTTTGGTGATGGTGGTGAAGAAGCAGTGGTGGTGTTAACATCTGTTGGCACCTTAGTAGGACCAGCAGATGTTTGGGATTTAGTTGGTGATGTGGTTGTAGGTTCAGATGTAGGTTTAGTGATAGTGATGACAGGCTCAGATGTTGTGGTGGTATCAGTGTTTTGGGTAGCAGCAGTGGATTTAACAGTCAGTTTGGATGGTGGTTGTCTGACATGTTTGGCAGGCATTTTCTTCCTTTTATAGGAATCCACATCTTCAACTTCCTGTTGTTGTTCCCTTTTCTGTTTTAGCAAAAACTCTGCCTTGACTTCCAAAGTGTCAGCCCACTTTTGCTTATCTTCAGTAGCTTTTTCAGCTTCTTCATTAGCAGAGTTGTCCACTTCTTTAGCTTTGCTGGTTTGTTGTTGTTGTTGTTGTGGTGCTGTTTGAGTAGACCCTGGTTTGTTGGCAGACTTTGATTTACCTTTTTGTGAAGGTGGACAACCAAAGGGATCTAACTTTGGTAATCTATCTCTGCCACTCTCCCCCTTTTTGGCATCATCAGCTGTGAATTCATCATCATCTTCATCTCTGAGAATGGTGGTAGGGGCAGAGCCAGTGGTCTTCAGCAGATGGTCTTTAATGGCCTGAATGTCTACATGGGTATCTTTGTACCTAGCATCTACCATGTTTCTGATTTCAGCCATGTAAGTTTCATGAGTCTGATCTGCTAGTTTTCTGTGAGCTATGATGATGGGAGAAACAGATTTCCATAGCTCACTAGCAATATCAGCTGTGGATGGTTGACTCTTGGAGAGAGTAGCCAAGGATTCCATTATTAACTTGACATCAGATTTGATATCAGCAACAGAGGTTTCAATGGTTTGGACTCTGGCCGTCAATTCTTGGTACTTTAACTCATCACCTAAGTTAATAGGATCATCTGAATTCCTACCAGTGGTAGTTTTAACTGATTCAGTCCTTGGAGGTGAATCCAAAGGATGAGAACCAGATGCCCCTTTTTCTTGGTTCTGGGGACTTCCAACTGATTTTGGGGACACTATAGTGGCCTCATCAGTTGTTGCCTTCAAGGGAGTCTTAGTTATGTAACCACTGTCCTGGTGTGAGACAATGGTCTCTACATCAGTAGTGGCTGCTCCACTTGAAAACTCACCTAGAGTTGCATTGAACTCTAGGGGTGTAACCTCCTCATCTGTTTGTGGGATGGATGATTGAATTTCCTCAGTCCCAGTCACTTGTGGAGGTATACTCTCATTGATAGGTGAAAGAGAGGAACTGGGATTTTCCTGAGTTTTATCAATAGCCTCAAACAGAGGTTGCATGGTCTATTAAACATGTGATGGTGAAGGTGGAGGAGTAAAAAGAGAATTAGCCCTGGGAGAGGGGCTTGTGAACATATGGCCAAGTGACTCAAATGTATCATGATGTGGTTCCCCTTGGCTTACAACATGATCCTTTTGTGAGGATGCATGAGGAGTTTGGACAGGTTGAGATATTTCCAACTGTTGTGAGGAAGTAACAACAGTGGTTTCTAGTTGCTTTTGTGTTGCAACAGAGTTATCTTCTGGTACCTCATCTTTCAGAAGTCTCTTTTGTGGTTGAGTGGTGGTTTTTGTGGATGGACGTTTTCTTTTGGAAATGGCTGGTGTGGGTTTCACAACACTGGATGTAGTGCCATGATCACCAGGAGCAGTGGGCTCAACAACAGAGGTTTGGACAACAGTTGTTGTCTTAGTCCTCTTTGTTTGTGTTTTGGAAACTTTTGACACTTTTGATACTTTTTCTTGGGTGTTTGAACCCAGCATTCTTGTGAAAGTTTCATCAGTTAGACTCTTCATTTGCATAGACTCACCCTTTTTAAAAACTTTTTCAGGTAAAACCTTTTGAAGGATTACACTTAAAATTCTTGGGTAAATTAGAAAAGCATTATTAGACCCAGACTTTATGGCTTTCACATTTGACACTAAGTCCATAAACAGTCCCTGGGATAGATTGAAGTCAGAATCTGACAACATAGCATAGCCCAAGTACTAAATCCTCAATGGGATTTCATTAAAGGAAGTGGACTTAGCGGAGACACAAAGAAGGAGGGTATGGAAGAAAAATTTCATGACTGGTGGGAAAAACTTTTTGAAAAGTGTTGACCCAGTCATCTGAGCATCATACCCCCTTTCCTGAAACTCTGTGTGAAGCTCTGCTTTAGGGAAAGAGTCTTTACCTGACAGGTCATTAAGTGAGAAGGTTGTGGATATGAGTTGAGGGGTAATGACTATACTTGTCTCACCAATTTTTGAGATAATGGAAGTAGGGTTTTTGTCTTGAAGTAGAAACTCAACATTCAACCAGAATTCTTGGAGAGTATCAAGATAGATAGGGGCGTCAGCGGTTAGGATTGTCAGGTATTTGGATATTAAGATGATGTCGATGGTGGAATGGAATGGAGTATTTTCATCTGTTTTTACCAGATATGGGAGATAATTGTGGGTGGCTTTAGCTTGAAGATCCATTGTAATGGATTCCGAAGGTGAGAGTGAGTGGAATTTGATTAAGGGTTTGAGAATGAAGAAGGCGGTTTCAGTATTTTGAATACAATGAGACAGTGTAATGACTGTTGTGATAAAACAGGGTTTTTATAGGCTCTGGTGAAACCGCTGATGTGGCCAAAACTCTGCTTGTAGGAGCAGACGTGGCAAACATCTGATGGTTTAAACATCTGGTGGGGGACAGCTGTTTTGGCAAACAACTGATGCAAACGGCTGATGCAAACAGCTGTTTTTTTTATTATTATCATTATTATAGATATCTAAATATATATATATATAGATATGGATAATAAAACAATTGTTTTATCTAATCAGAGGTTTGAAACAGATTTTTCAACCTAACAATGGATAAAGTGGATGAAACAGTGGTTGTTTTATCTTTAACAGATTTTTCAACCAAAAAGCTATTTTTAAGGATGAATATTGATTTTCTGAAACATTTCAATTCTTTTATTAAAAACATTTGTGTTGTTTAATCCATGTTTAGCATACCAATTCTAGAAATCAGATTTGTAAAGGTAGATGAGTCTAAAGCTTTTGTCAACACATCTGCCAACTGATCCTCTGTTGGAACATGGTGCAGAGAAATCAAACCTTTTTCATAGCTATCTCTGACAAAATGATGTCTGATGTCAATGTGTTTGGTAGTGGAGTGAGAGACCGGATTTTTGATGATATTTTCAGCAGTTTGACTATCCAACATGAGTGGAGTCTGTAATGCAGTTATCCCAAAATCCAGCAATTGATTTTGAAGCCACATGAGTTGGGCTGTACAGCTTGCAGCAACAATGTATTCAGCCTCAGCTGTTGAGGTGGAAACAGCTGCCTGCTTTTTGCTTTGCCAAGAGACTAAGGCATTCCCAAGAAACTGGCACCCTCCTGATGTAGACTTTCTTGTGGTGTGACAGCCAGCAAAATCACTATCTGAATAACCTGAAAGCTCAATGTTCCCATTAGCAGGATACCAGATACCATGTGTGGGAGCACCTTTTAGGTATCTGAATATCCTTTTCACAGCAATAAGGTTTGACTTTCTAGGTGAAGCCTGGAATCTTGCACAGACACAAGTGGCAAACATAATGTCTGGCCTAGATGCAGTTAAGTACAATAAAGACCCAATCATGCATCTGTAATGTGTTTGGTCAACCAGTTCATCCTTGTCATCAATATTGAGTAGCTTGACTGTACTCATGGGTGTACTACATGGCTTACAGTCATTCATCTCAAATCTAGTTAACAAATTCTTTACATATTTATTTTGATGAATGAATGTGCCATTTTGCAGTTGTTTCACTTGGAGACCAAGGAAACACTGAAGTTCACCCATAGCACTCATTTCAAACTCTGCTGTCATGAGTTCCCTAAACTGTTCACACATTTTGTTACATGTGGATCCAAAAATGATGTCATCTACATATATTTGAACAATCATTATGTCTTTCCCTCTCCATTTCAAAAATAAGGTTTTATCAATTTTACCTCTTGTGAAACCAATGGATAAGAGAAAAGTGGAAAGAGTTTCATACCAGGCCCTTGGTGCTTGCTTGAGTCCATACAAATCTTTATTAAGCTTGTAGACATGATCAGGATGGAATGTGTCTTCAAAACCAGGTGGTTGACATACATAGACTTCCTCCTGAATTTTGCCATATAGGAAGGCACATTTGATATCCATCTGATACACCTTGATGTTGTGGTTAACAGCAAAGGCTAGAAAGAGTCGAATGGCTTCTAACCTTGCTACAGGAGCAAAGGTTTCATCATAGTCTATTCCTTCTTCTTGTCTGAAGCCTTGAACCACGAGCCTGGCTTTATTCTTGACAACAATACCCCTTTCATCAGTTTTGTTTTTGAAGACCCACTTTGTACCTATTGGACAAACATCCTTAGGCAGTGGTACAAGTTCCCATACTTGTTGTCTTTTGAACTGAAGGAGCTCTTCTTGCATAGCTTCTATCCAACTGTTGTCTTTTAGTGCCTCTTGGTACTTGACAGGTTGTGTGAGTGATAGGAACCCTGCAAAAAGACAGATATTGGAGTATTGACTTCTTGTTAGCACACCCTCTCTGATGTTGCCAATGATCTGGTCTGGTGGATGAGCTCTTAGGTAGATTAGATCTCCCTGATATGGTATGATGGCATTTTGAGGTGAAGGACAAAGGTTTGGTGACTCTGTTGTTGTAACATCTGTTTGCACTTCTGTAGTGCCATCAGATGTTTGAAATGGAAGTGGGGGAATGGGTCCAAGTGGTGTAAAACTGGACTGACTTTTGTCAACAGATGTTTGACTTTTGTCAACAGATGATTGTACAGTGGTTGTAAGAGGTGAAGCAGTGCTTTGAGGGTAAGACTGGCCAACAGTGGTTGACTCAGCTGTGACAGAGTTTTGACAGTTGTTTTGAATAGCTGCTTCCTCTAATGCAGAAGAGATTTTATAGTGACTGGAGATCACAACATCTGTTCTGTAATCTTGTTGTGGAGACTGTGGACTACCTGCATTGTTAGTTTTAACAGTGATATCTTCAAATTTGAATTTATCTAAATCAAACAATTCAGCAGGATTTGCTGGGATTTTTAGGGATGAAAGTTCATTGAACTTTACATTCAGAGTTTCTTCTATTTTCTTGGTCTTTGTGTTGCCTTGGCAGTAGAAGAATATCCCAGAAAATAACCACAATCTACTTTGGCTGCAAATTTTGAAATGGAATCTTTGAGATTTAAGATGAAACATGGGCAGCCAAAGATTTTGAAAAATGAAATTAATGGTTTGATTTTGAACAAAATTTCATAAGCAGTTTTTTGATGTCTTGGGTTGATCAAAACTCTGTTTTGAACATTGCAAGCAGTGTTTACAGCTTCTGGCTAGAAGGACAGTGGCAAACCAGAGTCTGCTAGCATGGTTCTTGCAGCTTCTATAAGAGTTCTATTTTTCCTCTCAACCACCCCATTTTGCTCTGGTGTTCTTGGGATGCTGTACTGCCTCACAATCCCTTTTGACACACAGAAGTCATCCAACTCCTTATTTTTAAACTCTGTTCCATTGTCACTTCTAAAGACTTTTACTGGCAAGTCATATTGTTTTTCAACTTTGGTGACAAAGTCCTTCAAAATACCTGCAGTCTCATCCTTAGAATGTAAAAAGTAAGTCCATGTAAACCTAGAAAAATCATCAACTATGACAAGACAAAATCTTTTTCTTCTTAGACTCATGATTTTAAAAGGGCCAAACAAGTCCATGTGCAACAATTGTAGACATTGAATTGTTTTGGACTCATCAATGGATTTGTAAGAGCTTTTATGTTGTTTTCCTTTTAAACAGGAAACACAATGCTCATCACATTTGAAGGTTGGTATGACCCAGTCTCCTATGCCACAATTCTGTTTCCTTTGTGGAGGCAGCAGAAAACAAACAGACATTTGCCATAGGATTGTCCTTTAACATATCAACAACATACACATTGCCACTTCTATGAGCAACATGTTGTGCTTTGCTCTCAGCAATGATGGTATCAATCTTTTTCACCACTTCTGGCCCAATAATCTTACAAGTTTTCTTTGTGAAGAATGAGCCATAACATTTGTCACTCATTTGTGAAACACTCAGGAGATTAAACTTGAGATTATCAATAAGATTGACATTTTCAAACTTGAGTTTCCCAGCTTGTACAGTCCCTGAACCCAACACCTTACCATTTGAATCATTACCAAATGATATATCACCCCCTCTATGAGCTAAGAAGTCCATAAGAAGGGCTCTACATCCTGTCATGTGCCTGGAGCCTCCACTATCAACATACCAAAGACTATCTAAACAAGCAGAAGCTCCTTGCACAACAGTAATGAATTAGTTTTGGTGAGTGTCCAAAGCCAGGTTGGCTTTGGATGGGTCCTCAGACTTTTCAGACTCAAGCTTTGGAAGATGATCAGTGGTTTGAACTAGTTTTTGAATCAAGTTCAACAACTGTTGCTGACCATTTGCAAGTGCTTGAATGTCAACACTCGGGGCAACAGTTGTTTGATCATTTCCAGACAGATGATAATACCCATAGGGATTTCTGTTCACTCTTGGTTTAGAAGGTCTTTTTGGCTCCTCATAAACATGTGACAGATTATGACATGGTGGTTGTCCATATCCTCTTTAGTAACAGATGTTTGGACAGGAGTGAAAGTCTGTTTGGGCTTTCCTTTTGAAGTACTCACCACCTGATTTGCAAGAGTTTTAGCTTTGTACTGTTGTATTTTTACATCAAAATTTTTGAGATACAAGCACTCTTTGGTTTTGTGATTCTTTTTCCCACATATTGAGCATGTGGCTTTGGAATCACATGCACTTGTTCCTTTGTTAATATCATATGCTTTTAGAAGAAAACAATTTTTAGTGACATGATTCTTCTTTTCACAGAAATCACAGAACAAGTGGACAGTCTTTTCTTTCTTCTTCCCTTTTTCAACCTTCTTTTCAGCAGATGTTTGAGCATCTGCTGGAAGGTTTTTCGAGGGAATGATCTTTGCCTGAGGTGCTGTCTTTCCTTTTGAAGTTTTGAAATCAATAGTTTTAAAATTTTCAAGAGTACCACACTCATCAGACCAAGTAGGTTTAAATTCATAATTTTCAAGTTCAGTGAATGATGAGGAACCTTCTGGTTTTTCTAGAACAATTTTCTTACCATTGGGTTCAGTGATTTTAATCTCTTGACCCTTCAAATTTGTTGGTACTATCTCAACTAACTTTTGATCCCTTTTGTCAGTGTTTTCAAAAGCTGGAGCAGTGGTTTCAAAACCAAAACCAAACTTCACATGACTTTTGGTTTGTTTGTTGAGTAGCATTTCAAAACCTCTACAAGATTCCACCCATTCCTGACATTCAACTTGGGTGGACTCAAGCTCACTTTTACAACTCTGATATTTTGTTATCATAGTTTGGAGCTGGTCTTTGGTTATGGTTGCTTCATGTTTTAAGCTGCTTATTTCAGATTCTTTTTCAATTAAACTTGTGTTTAATTCTTTTGAAAGTTTCTCAAATTTAACTTCATCATCTAAAATTTTCTTTCTAAGGTTTTCATTCACCTCTTTGATGTTAGCAAATGCTATCACACATCTGTCAGAACATAAATCCTTAAGAATTTGAGGAGATACCTTAGCAGCAGCCATCAATGCACAATCACACTTGCACTCACAATCATCAGATGCACCCCAGGGATCTGAGAGATTCACAACCTCTTCTTCAGGTTTTTCACCTGCAACTACTTCATCAACAACATCATCAGTCACAACTTTAGATTCAGTCACCACCTCCTCAGATTCAACTTCTTCTACCATAGCCATGAAACAAAAATTTTCTATTTCATTTTCAGCTTTGGCAACTAGTGCAAAATTTTCATCTGTTAACTCATCTGGTAGACTGCTCCAATCAACAAAGCCTTGTGTGAAGAAGCTCTGTTGACTGGTCTCTGCAGGAGCAGAGGATGGAGTAGCAGTCATTTGCACAGGTGCCTGAACAACAGGTGTTTGCACATAGTGGATCTGACGAATAGTGGTTTGGACATACTGGACAGGAACAGTGTTTGAGGACTGTGCAAAATGAGCAGTGTTTTGCACATTTGGTCCAGGGGTATTATAGGAATTTTGATAAGTGTTGGTCTGAGGTCTTGGATTTGGATAGGTGATTATAGGTGTACCATGTTGACTCCTACATTCCCTAGCAAAATGACCAAGTATATGACATTTATAACACTTTATCTTTGATTTATCCAACCCAACCTTTGATCTGCCAGTTAACCCTGGAAACCTTCTCCCAGTTTTCTTGTAAAAAATGTTAGTTCTTACATTGAGAAGGGCCAATTGGTTCATAATGTCCATTTCTTCCAAATCATCAGGGTCAAAGTATTTTAGGTCAAAATACTCAAAGGATATGTTATTAGATGCATGGATATCACCACCACTTGCTGTGAAAGCATAGTTTGGTGAATAAGAATCAGAGTTAAAACCTGAGGTTATGTCAATGAAGTGATCATAACTCTGATCCTTAGTATTTCCAGGCACCTCATCATGACCCAAAAGTGCTATATTACCAAATACATAATCATCAGACACTTTTCCAGAGTCTTGGAGCTTCTTTTTCTGGTTAAGCTCTCTCTCATAGGTCAAGAGCTTACCATGAAGCTGGGTCAATGATAGGTCCTTAAATCCAATTGAGTTTCTCATAACTATAGCAATAGTGTCCCATTTGTCTGGTAATGATCATAAAAACCTATGGTTCAAAGTTGAATGAGGGTAAGTTAGACCAACTAGTTTTAGTTCACTAATGAGACAGTTAAACCTCTCAAATTGTTGAGTTAATGACTCTCCCTTAACATGACTGAATGTTTCATATTGTTGGTTAAGTATTTCACGATTGTTTTCAATAACCTCTTCAGTCCCACCAAATTGTTCTTTCAGTGCATCCCACAACTCCTTTGCACTGTTACAGTGTAACAGCCCAGCATATATATCATTAGGTAGAGCCATGGCCACGATACTGAAGGCCTTAGCATCTAACTCAATTTTCTTAAAATCCTGGTCGGAGTAGTTTTCAAGTTTCTTAGGCTCCTGAACCTTGGGATCTTCGGTACTCGGCACCATCAGAACATGTGGTCCGAAGATAACCGACTTCCAACACCCAGTGTTCTGTTGAGCTAGAACATGGCTCATCCGACGTTGCCAGATATTGTATTCACATCTGACAATCATCGGTGGTTTGTTGTTCGTGCCAGTGTTATGTGGATCGTGATTGATTGAAGCCATTCTCTGATTTTTCAAAAACAAAATCTATTTATAAACGGTTGAATCGAAAATAAACTATTACTCTGTTTTCAATCCGACAAACAAACGATATCAATAATTCTGAGCGGATCTGTTTATATTAAATTGATTGATTAGATCGAATTTAATTGACCAAGCTCTGATACCAATTGTTAGGATCTGAGTTTGATAGTTTTGATATATTTAGAAGAAGATGAGAATTGAATGATGTAAGTATATATTGAAAGTGCAGCGGAACGATAAACAATAATTAAAACAATAGGAATAAATGTTTTCTTAATCGAATGCTTTCATTAATTGAAAGATTACAATCAATACAAGTACTCCCCCTCAGCCTGATCACACAGTGATTGTTTGTCTGAGAGAATGTTTGTGTGTGATGCAATAGAACAGTACAAGCACTGTTCTATTTATAGACAAATCTAAACCACTGGTGACCTGTGCTGACGTCACCTAAGATAGTGACCTCTAACAGAATAACAACATAAAACATCTGCCCTATACAAACTACTGTTGTATTACAAAACACTGTAAGGTAAACTATTGTTGAGGGAAAACTCTGATGGTCTTGCAACATCTGTTGGAGCCAAAGTGTTGTTGACTCCAACAGACCTTTAGTCTTCAGTACTTGATCAGCAGTTGTATCTTCATCAGACCTTTGGTCAGCAGTTGTTCTCTATCAGTTGTTATCTAGCAGTCCTTTGTATCAGCAGTTGTCATAGCAGTTGTTTGGATGGAACAGTTGTTAGGGTCAACAGTCTTTTGGGAAGAGTATGTTGTAAAGACTGTTTATTTGTGTGGATCAACTGTTAGTATATTTTGGCTTTTCAATCATCTGTTCTTCTTCAGGTCAGAAGACCCAACATATACCCATCCCGGCACTTTAATTGTCCGCAATTAAGTAAAAGTGCCTAATTGATTCAAAATGGCGGCCCGAAAAACATAATTGAGAAAACGATTAGTTTTGTGAAAATTTAATTCGGGTTGAAAAACTCTCCTTAGACGGGGAGTTTTTGCCATTTTGTACCTGATAAAACGACAATAATATTTTGACATAATTCCAACACAAAGCAATCAATGACCCTAAGTGACATGAAAACCACGACACATTTCAAAAAACATGAATGGCAATAATGAATCGACATTAAAGACGCGACACTACGAACAAGTGACCTATCTAGAACTAATAATATCATGACTCGACAAAAGGACATTATCAATGACCAAAACAATGAATCTATGACACATACCGAAACAAGACGCAATAACACTACAACACTAAAAACGCGACATAAACGATACAATCTCAACCAAATCTGACCAAAACAATCCCACACAAAACACAATAATAACACGACACTATGACTGCGACACGACTGACATAAACAAACCATAGAGCAGTAAAGTGCTCTGCAATCAAATGACATAAAAGACGACACAAACAATAAATATTCAAAAGATAATTGCAAGAAACATTACCTGTAAGCGCTGTAATCAGAAAGAAAACACAGGTGTGGATTATGAGCTGTTTATGGTAGTTAGAGCTGTTAAGGGGTCATGTGTAGTGCTTGTTATCAGGTGGGTTATGGTAGTTTTGGGGGAGGTGAAATAGGGTGGTGAAGGTAGATGGTCCGGATGTGGGTGGGCGCAGGCTGTGGTGGCCGGTCGGAGGAGGAGTGGGAGGCTGACGAGGGTGGTCAGAGGGTGTGGTGGTGGTGAGGGCTTGAAGGCAGCGGAGAGTGGAGGTGGTGGTGCTGTAGGGTGGTTAGGGTTATAGGTCGGAGGAGGGGTGTGGGGCCGGAGGTGGGAGGCGGAGAGAGAGAGGCGGAGGGATGGTGGTAGGCGATTGTGAGGTGATGGGTGGTGTTAGGGTTTGCTTTGGTTGAGAGGAGGAGGAAAGAAGAAAGCATCAGGGAAGTCACGATTTTCTTTTAAAGAAACACGCCGCGTCACGAGACCAAAGAATGGGGGTGTCATCGCGTAGTACGATAAGGTGATTTGGTCAAAAACTCTGTAAAAGTTTTGCTTTCATGCCTTAGAATTTTTTTTTTGCTTTTTCACTCACCTCTCCAACACCCAAAATTGAGTAAAAATTTGACTAACTTACCTTGAGTCCATACATTGCTCATGTTTTTCTCTTTCAATATGGCTATGAATTCCTGCAATATGACTTCAACACACAAACACAAAACCGAAAAAAAAACGACGAAAAACACAAACAAAAACACATAATTAACTGAAAAATTAACGGAAAATAAACCTCTACAAACTCTACACTTGGGACCTTTCTCAAGGTTCAACCATCTCTCATCCTACGGGGTCTCTGTTGGATCAGTTTGCTCTTTTGCTAAGTAAGAACTTGCTATCTTGACACTTAAGTGTTTAGCAAGCTCTTGTATATCAGATAATAAGCACAGCGGAATGTATAAGTTAAAGCAACACTTTTTATACTTAGGAAGAGTTATTACTCCCCCTAGATGATTGAAACTAATAAATGACAAGTATTTATTATGAATCTAAGCAGTAAATGAGAATTAGATACTCAGACAGATTCACAATAAATACTGAAATGGAATAGAACAGTGAAAGTGTTTGAAGGATTTTTCTATTAAAATCAATGTCTAAAATAGAAGGTTGAAGCCTCCTATTTATAGACGTTTACATACATGTATCTTGCCCAAAAAGCAAGTACAGAAATAACAGAAACAAGTTGCACAAGTTGCAACATTGAAACTATCAAATACAGCTAAAAGTAATAATAAACAATAAAACTACTGATGCAAAAAGGCGGTGGAAAATATCTGATGCTAAGTGCTGATGAATGACAAACTACTGATGAGTAGTTTGTCTTCAGTACTTCTGAAGTGAACTTGTCTGGTTTGGACTTCAGAACTTCTGATGAAGTTTCTTCTTCAGCACTTCTCATATCTTCTCTTCAGCAGTTTCTTGTTTTCTTTTCAGTACTTCTATACTTAGCCAAAATGACAGAAGTGAATTAGACTAAGGTTTCCAAAAGTGGTTTCACCAATCCTCTTTGTCCTAACAATCTCCCCCTGGATTGATGAAGCCAAAACCTTACTAATTCGTTATGTTTTTCTTCTGTCTTGAACAATCTTCCATATCTCTTTGTACATGGTGTTCTTGAGCTAGTTTAACTGTCCATCAGATAGAGATCCTCTCTGTGGTTCCAGATGTTGAATTGTGAGCAGGTCTTGTGTTGACAGTTTCTTTAGATCACTGATCTTCTTGTAAGCCCTGCTTGAGAGGTCTCTTCTTGTCAGCAATACTGAGTTGTTATCAGTAAGTGACCATCTGATGATAGGTACCTTTGACTTGTTAAAGTCAGAGGAATAGGGAACCAGACTTGTCCCTTGGGTTGATGGTCCTGAGTGTTGGATGTTTTCTGTTTTAGTTAACCTCAGGTGGGAGTCTCTTCCTTGTTGTTGTTGCATATCAGGCATCTGAACAGTTGGGAGATGGTGTTCAGTCACTACCTTGGTATGCATCTTTTCTTTGATGGTCTTTTGGATTTGGTAGGCAAAAGTGGAAGGATCCCTGAATTGTGTTAACAGAGGTTTCTCCTCAATGTCAAAATCTGAATGGACTATTGAACTTCCTTCAAGTAGTACCATTTTGAAGTCAATTTTGACATTGTCCTCTGCTTTCTTTCTTTGAGTAGCAGGTCTTCTTGTTGATACACCAGAAGTTCTAACTACTGATCTTGAAGGATCAGCAGTTTGAAACTTCTCTGGATTTGCAGCCTTGGCAGCCTTGTATTTTCTGTAAGTATCCATCAGTCTTTCTTCTTTCCATCTGGATACTGAGGCTTTTGAACCATAGCCCTCTGCTACTAATTCTTCTATCATCTGGGCTCTCTTGGCCTTTCCTTCTTTGCTTGTGGCCAGTTTGTCTGCAAGCAGTTGTGCTCTTCTTGTCAGCTCTTGCATAGAGAGTCCCTTGAGTGTGTAGGCTTTAGTCTTGCTGTTCTTTGTGATGTAAGACACCAGTTGTTGTCTTTTGTCTTGTTCAGCAATCTCATCAAGGCTAGCCTGCCTTTGTAGTTCAGCTTCATAGGCCTGAAGTTTTTCTTCATGGCTTAAGTCTAGATCATCCCTTTCTTCCAGAGTTTTCCAGATCAGATCTTCTCTGGCCTTCTTGTTGGCTGCAACTAAGCTCTTCTCTAGTAATTCAGCTGATTGAGAGATAGGAGAAGGGTTTAGTACAGTCATTGTTGTAACAGTTGTAGTTGGCCTGATAGGATCAGATGTTGGTTGAATGGGAGCAGTGGTTCTGGAAGGGTCAGCAGTTTGAGGTTTGGAAGTGTTAACTTCTGATGGGTTGACAACTGCTGATGGTTTGTCAACTACTGAAGGATTGTCTTCAGTACTTTCTGTTTCTTCATCAGAACTTTTGCCATCAGAAGTTTCTTCATTATGCCTTAGGGATTCTTCAGAGGTTTGGGTCTCATCTTCTTTTTCTGTGGCTTCAATTTCTTCCACTGAGACAGCAAACTATTTGGCCAGTTTTTCTTTCCTGGCTTGATCCTTCTGATCTCTTTCAAGGATGGCCACTCTTGCCCTTATCCTGGCTTGGAATGACTCCTTAGGTTCCCTGATTTTCTCCCCCTTTTTGGATTCATCAAGTTTAAGTTTAGAGGTTGAGGGTTGGGAGATTTGACCTTGAAGATGAGCAATCTGTTTGCTCTTGAATTCTATCTTGTTGGACAGATCATTCATCTTTGTCTTGATCACTCCAAATTGATTCTTGATAGACAGCTCCAAGTTAGCTGTGTATGTTTGGAAGTGATTCCTGATGAGAGTGTTCATCATGTGGTACAGGGGACCCTCTGGGCTGCATAGCTGGTTCAAGTCTATGCTTGTTTTCCCAGGGAATTGGGTAGCCATTTTTTGTGAAGGGGGTGTTTTTGGGAGATCCTCATGTTGTACAGAGGATGCCACTCTAGGGGTTTTAGGGATTGAGTGGGCTTTAACCTGTGCAGGGGTGACTGGCTTCTTGAGCCTGGATACCCCTGAAACAGGACCTTCATAAAGTGCCGTCAATTCAGTAGTTTTGGTTTTTGAAACATCATCCAAATTAATGGAATCATCTGAATCCCTGATGTTGTCCTCAATGAGGACTGTCTCAGTTAAATCATGAGCTGAGCCCAACTCAGTTCTCTCATGAACCTCTTGTTCTTGGTTCTGAGGATTTCCTACTTCAGGCATTAAGCCTTCATCAGTAGTTGCCACATCTGAGGTCTTAGCTATGTTACTTCTATCCTCAGATCCACCACTGGGTGGTAACTGAGTAGTAGCAGCCTCAGATGCCCCAAGAGTCTCTAAAATTGGGCTTAAAGACTCTGGTCCACCCTCATCTCTTGGGATAGGGCTAGAGATGTCCACATCCATGTCTGATGTTGTGGTTATGTCCCCTGTTTGTTGTGGTTGTAGGGGACTGACATAATCAGATGGGACATTCTCTTTTAGCCCAGAGAGAAGTTTGGCAATTTCTATTGCCTCTGGTTCAGAAATTTGAGGGGTTGGTTCAGTAGTTTGGGCAATAGGTGAAATTGGTTGGTCAGCAGTTTCAAAAGAAGAGTGAGTTTCAATAGTTTTTCTAAGTCTTTTTCTTTTGAATAAGATAGTTATGGGTGCTCTAGGTGGGGTTTGAGATGGATGAGACTGAGAGGGTGTTTCAGTCTCATCTATTTGAAGAGCAGACTGCTCATGAGCATGTTCAGGCATCTCAACCTCCTGAACAGCTTTTCTTTTGGGTTGGTGGGTTTTTGTCTTCGTTGGCTTGGGCTTTTTGGCTTTTGGTGGTGTGAGTTTGGAAGATGTGGGCTTCAGGGGGACTTGTTGTTGTTCTCCCTGATCATCTTCTGGCCAGGCAGCCGGTTTGTTATGCCTAGAGTATGCTTGTGAGGTTAATGGATTTAAAGTTGAAACTTTTCCCACAAGCACCTCATTACCCAGTTCCCCTATTATGCATTGCATAATGAACCTTGGGAACAACAAAAACTTTTTCTTGGTATTATTATGATGTAACACCAACTCATTGAAAAATAGTTTTGATGCCCTGAATTTAGTTTCATTCACAATGGAATGAAATATTGGTTGAAAAGTGGAGGGCATCTGGTCATAAGACCCTGTTTTTGGACTCTAACACATAATAATATAATGAAACAAAAGCTTGTATTTTGGTTCAATATATTTTTTGAAGATAGTAGCATGGGAGAGAGTACCTTGATAACCACACTCTGTCATGGTTAGGTGAATATCAGAATTATCAACATGATCAGGGGCAGTTACATCATCCAGACCCAGTCTTGTTGCCAGTGTGGCTGGTGTGATGGTCAGTGGTTTCCCTTTTATTCTTGAGTTGAGGGAAATGACTTCATCATCCGCCGTCACCGTCTCAACATTTGCCCAGAACTCATTTAGAGTTTCAGTGTGAATTGGTGGGTTTATTGTGAGAGCAGTAAAATATTGGGATTTTACGACAAGATCAATGATCTCATCGTATTGGGACCAGCCTTCTTGTTTTTCAAGAAAGGCTCTTTGATTGTGTCCCTGTTTTAGAACGAGAGCCATGTGGTTTGGGTTTTGATCGAACAGTTGATTTGCAGGTTTAGGTTATTGAGAGAGTTTTTGAGAGAGAAAGAGTGATATTTTGAATTTGAAAGGATAAGTGTTGAGAAAAGGTATTTATCAGAAGTTTTTAAACCTCCTAGGTTAAAAATCTTTTTATCGGAAGTTTTAAACCGACTAGGTCAAACCTCTGATGATGGGAAAAGTCAGATTTGCCCTTTTTGACTAAACTGCTGATGAAGGATTACTTCATCAGTAGTTCCCATTTCCTCTTCAGTAGTTTTAACAGCTGATGAGAAATGTTTTTATAAATACTTTTATTCATAACTTCTGAAGGTTATTTTATCAGAAGTTACACACTTTTCAGAAATTATCCCCATACTGATGTTTTGTTCATTAGTAGTTTCTCTCTTTTCAGAAGTTTTGTTTCAGACTTTTTGTCTGTTTGTAAGTGAAAAATGAAAAATTGCAAAATAATAAAATAAACACTTACAAATTTAGCATCCCAAGCATGGATACTAACTTCTGAAATGTTGATGTGTCAAGGGGTTTTGTGAAGATGTCAGCTATTTGATTAGCTGTTGCTACATGCTTCACCTCAATCTTGCCCTTTTCATAGCAATCTCTTATGAAATGGTACCTGATCTCAATATGTTTGGTTTTTGAGAACTGTACCGGATTTTGAATGATGCTAATGGCAGATTTGCTGTCTACAAACAAAGGTGTCTTGGTTTCTTTGATTCCATAATCAAGAAGTTGATATTGGAGCCATTGTATCTGTGATGTACAACTTGCAGCTGCAATGTATTCAGCTTCAGCAGTTGAAGTTGCAACAGATGTTTGCTTCTTTGATTGCCATGACACTAGACAGTTACCCAGGAATTGACAACCACCAGATGTTGACTTTCTTGTCATCTTACACCCTGCATAGTCACTATCTGAAAAAGCTGATAACTTGGTATTGCTTGAAGCAGGATACCAAACTCCAAGTGTTAGAGTTCCTTTCAGATATCTGAAAATTCTTTTGACTGCTATAAGGTGTGATTCCCTTGGTGCTGATTGATATCTAGCACAGACACATGTTGAAAACATAATATCTGGTCTAGAAGCAGTTAAGTATAAAAGGGAACCTATCATGCATCTGTACATGGTTTGATCAACCTGTTTTCCTTGATCATCAGGTTCAACTTGTGTGATTGGTGTCATGGGAGTGGAACATGATTTACAGTCTTTTAAAGAAAATTTGTTCAATAATTCTTTAACATATTTTGATTGATGTATAAATGTTCCATTTGTTTGTTGCTTGATCTGCAGTCCCAGAAAGTACTGCAGTTCTCCCATGGTACTCATCTCAAATTTTGATTGCATGAGTTTCTTAACATCATCACACAGTTTTGTGTTTGTTGAACCAAAAATGATATCATCAACATAAATTTGAACAAGTAAGACATGATTTCCAACATGTTTAATGAAAAGAGTTTTATCAATGGCACCTCTTGTAAAGTTATTTTTGAGTAAAAAGGTGGAGAGTGTATCATACCAGGCTCTTGGAGCCTGTTTGAGCCCATAAAGAGCTTTGTCCAGTCTGTACACCCACTCAGGATGAGAAGGATCCTCAAACCTAGGTGGCTGACAGACATACACCTCCTCTTTTATTTTTCCATACAAAAATGCACTTTTCACATCCATTTGATAAACTTTAATTTTGTTGGAAATGGCATAGGCCAGAAATAACCTGATGGCCTCAAGCCTTGCAACTGGAGCAAAGGTTTCATCATAGTCAATCCCCTCTTCTTGAGAGTACCCTTGAACTACCAGTCTTGCCTTGTTCTTGATTATCATACCAGCTTCATCTTGTTTGTTCCTGAAAACCCATCTTGTGCCAATTGGTTGCTTGTTTGGAGGTAAGGGACAAACTTCCCAGACCTGTTGCTTGTTGAACTGAAGCAGTTCATCTTGCATAGCTTGCACCCAATTATTGTCTTTGAGGGCTTCCTGGTACTTCTTTGGTTCCAACTGTGAAATAAAGGCTGAAAATAGGCAAAAGTTGGAGAGCTGGTTTCTAGTAAGAACACCTGAAGCTATATCACCCATGATTTGATCAAGTGGATGATCTCTGTGTTCAATCAGTTGTTGTAAACCACTGACAGGTGTAGGTGGCTCATGTTCTTCAAACAAACTACTGAGGTCTATAATATCTGGTTCAGCAGTTTTATTGTCTTCAGTAGTTGCAGGTGCTGAAGCAGATGTTTGAGTTTGGCCTTCAGTATTTGTTGGATCAGAAGTTTGTGAAACTTCTGATGGTCTTGAAGTTGACTTAATGACTGTTTGAGGAGTCCATGGTGTAGGATCCTCATCATCAAACCTTTGATCACCATAATAAGTAGGTTTGGAAGGAGTAACAGTCTTTTCAGGTCCAAAGTGGAAGTTGTCAAGGTCAAAAAGTTCAGCAGGATGTGCTGGAATAAGAGTGTGTTTTGACTCATTGAACTTGACATTCAATGTTTCTTCTACTATCCTGGTGTGAGAATTAAAAACCTTGTAGGCTTTTCTAGTTGAAGAGTAACCAAGAAAGTAACCTGAGTCAACTTTGGCAGCAAACTTTGAAATAGATTCCTTGATGTTCAAGATGAAACATTGACACCTAAAAGCCCTGAAAAAGGAGATAAGGGGCTTCATGCCATGAAGAACTTCATAGGCAGTCTTGGAATGTCTCTTGACCACAAGAACTCTATTCTGAACATAACATGATGTGTTAACTGCTTCTGCCCAAAAGTACAAGGGCAGTCCAGAATCAGCTAACATTGTTCTTGTTCCTTCTATTAATGTTCTGTTCTTCCTTTCTACTACACCATTTTGTTCAGGAGTTCTGGGAACACTGTATTGTCTAATAATCCCTTTAGACAAGCAGAATTCATCCAGAGTTTTGTTCCTGAAATCTGTCCCATTATCACTTCTAATGGTTTTGACAGATAGAGAATATTGTTTCTCTACTTGTAGAATGAAGAACTTGATGATTTCAGCAGCCTCATCCTTGGAGAATAAGAAGAATACCCATGTGAATCTTGAGTAGTCATCAATGATGACTAAGCAGTACTTCTTCTTACCAAGGCTCATAATCTTGACAGGTCCAAATAAGTCCATATGGAGTAGTTGAAGACATGCAGTTGTTTTTGATTCTTCAATAGACTTATAGGAGGACTTATGCTGTTTTCCCTTTAAACAGGATACACAGTGCTCTTGACACTGGTATACTTTCAAAGGTAGACCTCTGACCAAGCCCATTTTTGTGACTTTATTTATGGTTTTAAAGTTCACATGGCCAAGTCTCCTGTGCCAGAGATCTGTTTCTGAAGTTGATGCCCTTGAGAAGAAACAGGCAGTGTTGTTCAATACTTTGTCTTTCTCAATGTCCACTGCATAGACATTGCCACATCTTTTGGCAATCAGCAAAGTATGATCTTCAATGATCTTCTCTATCAACTTCTGGCCTTCTGGTGAGATGATCTTGCATGTTGTCTTTGTGAAAAAGGAAGAATATCCTTTATCACACATTTGTGACACACTCAGCAAGTTGTATTCAAGGTTTTCCACCAGATTGACCTTGTCAAACTGTATTTTGCCAGAGGAGACATTGCCATGTCCTAGCACATATCCCTTAGCATTGTTCCCAAAGGATACAGATCCTTCTCTTTGGCTGATAAAGTTGTTTATCAGGTATCTGCATCCAGTCATGTGCATAGAGCCTCCACTATCAACATACCATATGTTGTTTAAGCCCTTGGAAACTCTCAACACATAAAAGCAAATTAGTTAGATTTAGGAACCCAAGCCTGTTTGGCTTTGGGTTTGCTCTTGAGAACAGTTACAGTTTGTTCTTGACCAGGTTGAGAAATCCATGTCTTTTTGGCAATGGATTTTTCATTAAGAACCATGGTGGTATCCTTTTCAGGACCACCATCAACCTTGGTCATCAGTAGTTGTACCATGTTCATTAGATTTTGTATCTCAGCAGTTTGTGAAACTGCTGATGATTTAGGTCTAACTACTGACAAAGAATTTTGAGAAAAAGATTTTGGTTGAGATTTTATCTTTTTCTGAGAAAAGGTGTTTTCAGGTTGTTGTTTCTTGGGTTTAAAGATTCTTTCATAATCATTTCTGATTTGATTTCCCACAACCTGTTGTTTAATTTTTTGATTGAACTGAATTCCTTTTCTGTATCTACAAAATTCAGTTTTGTGGTTGAACAGACCACAAATTTCACACTCTTTTGCCTTTTGTTTTTAATCTAAAGGCAAATTTCTGACATTAGTGTAAAGATTTTGCTCATCAGTAGTTTTCAGAATCTCAACTCCTGATGTAGATGAAACTACTGATGGCTTGTTGTCAGATTTTGTTAATACTTCTGAAGTACTTTCTTTGAAAATGCCAGGATTTCTGTTTAGAAAGTTTTCATGGAAAGATGTGTAGTCTTCCCCTTCAGAAGTTTCATTTGAAACAATTTTTCTCCCATCTTCAGTAGTTTTGGGAGAGAAATCTTTTGGTGTTTCAACATGATGGTACCCTATGCCAAACTTAACATTTGAAGCACTTTGTTTGTTTAGCAATAATTGATACCCCTTACAAGATTCTACCCATTTTTCACATGTGATCCTGGTGTCAGCAAGCTCTTGTCTGACATCTCCCAGGTCATTTAGCATGATTTTAATTTGTGCTTGGGTTTCAATAGCCGAGTCAGTTAATTTAGAAACTTCTTTTGTTTTAGCACACAGTTTTCTTTCTAAATCACATTTCATCTGTGTGTATTTTCTTTCTAAATCATTGGCTTTACCTTGTAAGTGCACATTTGTCTCTCTTATGAGAGCAAAAGTTTCTTTGCAAGAATTTGAGCAAAGTTTTGTCAAAGATTCTTTTGATACCTGTGACAATGCAGATTTTGAAGTACAGCCTTCAAATGCCATTAAGGCAAAGTTCTTTCTGCCATTGTCTGGTTCTCCCCAATTGATGTCAAACACCTTGTTGTCTGCATCAGGATTGCACTCTGTGGTGTCAAAAGGGAGACTGCTCCAGTCAACATACCCTGAGGTGAAAAGACTTTGTTGAGAGGGTTGTTGAGGCTGTGGAGGATGTTGAGCAGCTGGAAAGGGAGGGATTGATTGTTGGCTCTGCATCTGTTGAGCAGGCATTTGAACATATTGTACTTGTGGCATGTATTGCTGTTGAGGAGCTTGTGCCTGTACAAAATGAGCACTCCCTTGAGTTCCATTATTCCTATTATAATTGGGGTTATAGTTATTTCCAGATTGTGATTGGTTAAAGCTAGAGCTTCTACACTCTCTAGCAAAGTGTCCCAACTTCTGACACTTGTGACATCTCAGTTTAGATTTGTCAAAACCAATTTTTGTATTACTGGTCAATCCTAGAAATTTCCTTCCTGAACTTTTATAAAACTTGTTAGTTTTAATGCTTAGCATGGCCAGTTGGTGTAAAATGTCAATTTCTTCTAAGTCATCACTGCTAAAGTTTTTCAAATCATCCATGATAAAACATAGATTATCAGCAGTTTGACTTTGGTCATCATTGTCATATCCTGGGAAAGATCTTTCTGATGAGATCCCAGTTGTTATGTCAATGTTGTCATAAGATCCATAGGAACAAGTTGGTGAGTCTTGTCCCAAAAGTGTTGTACTACCTGGTAGGTAGTCATCAGCAGTTTTACCAGATGATTGTAATTTCTTCTTTTGATCAATTTCTCTCTCAAAAGTAAGTAATCTCCCATGGAGTTTTGTAAGAGTGAGGGAGCTAAAATCTGGTGAGGATCTTAAAACAATGGAGTATGTTTCCCATTTGTCTGGTAAAGACCATTTAACTTTAGCTCTGACCATTTAACTTTAGCTCAGATATTAATGCGGAGAATCTTTCAAATTGTTGAGTTAAAGTTTCCCCATTAATATGAGCAAATGTCTCATATTGTTGAGCTAAAATCTCTCTGGTGTTGGCAATCACCTCTTCAGTTCCTCCAAACTGTTCATTAAGACAATCCCAGAGTTCTTTGGCACTTTCACAATGTAAAAGGCCAGAGTATATCTTATTTGGGAGAGCCATTGCCAACATAGAGAATGCTTTTGCATCTAGCTCAAGTTTTAGGAAATCATCATCTGTATATTCTTTTGGGTCCTTAGGGACCTGAACATTAGTTTCAAGATTGACATTTACTGGTTTGTGGGGACCATATATCACAGATCTCCAACAACCTGTGTTGGTTTGTGACAAGGTATGTGCCATTCTCTTTTGCCATATGTTGTATTCGTTTCTTACAAGCATGGCAGGTTTAGTAGCAGAACCAGTATTATGTGGATCCATTTTAAAGAGTATTGATTTGTCAGATGACTCTTTTAAGTGATGGATGTTGATAAAAAGTGAACTTTTGATCTTTTTATTGAGTATCAATAAGAGCTTTGTGTGTGATTCTCAATTTGTTAGATTGATATGTGATCAGATAAACCAATGCTCTGATACCAATTGTTGGATCAGTTTGCTCTTTTGCTAAGTAAGAACTTGCTATCTTGACACTTAAGTGTTTAGCAAGCTCTTGTATATCAGATAATAAGCACAGCGGAATGTATAAGTTAAAGCAACACTTTTTATACTTAGGAAGAGTTATTACTCCCCCTAGATGATTGAAACTAATAAATGACAAGTATTTATTATGAATCTAAGCAGTAAATGAGAATTAGATACTCAGACAGATTCACAATAATTACTGAAATGGAATAGAATAGTGAAAGTGTTTGAAGGATTTTTCTATTAAAATCAATGTCTAAAATAGAAGGTTGAAGCCTCCTATTTATAGACGTTTACATACATGTATCTTGCCCAAAAAGCAAGTACAGAAACAACAGAAACAAGTTGCACAAGTTGCAACATTGAAACTATCAAATACAGCTAAAAGTAATAATAAACAATAAAACTACTGATGCAAAAAGGCGGTGGAAAATATCTGATGCTAAGTGCTGATGAATGACAAACTACTGATGAGTAGTTTGTCTTCAGTACTTCTGAAGTGAACTTGTCTGGTTTGGACTTCAGAACTTCTGATGAAGTTTCTTCTTCAGCACTTCTCATATCTTCTCTTCAGCAGTTTCTTGTTTTCTTTTCAGTACTTCTATACTTAGCCAAAATGACAGAAGTGAATTAGACTAAGGTTTCCAAAAGTGGTTTCACCAATCCTCTTTGTCCTAACAGTCTCGAGAGGAGTTTCCTCCTTCTCTGTCGGGTCTAACGGTCCCCCGACATAATGCTTAAGCCTATGACCGTTAACCTTCCTGGTGCTTCCATCTGCATCATTTAGTAGTTCGACTGTGCCATATGGGAAAACCCCATTAACTGTATATGGACCTGCCCATTTGGACTTAAGCTTACCTGCGAACAACTTCAACCGTGAATTATACAAAAGCACTTTATCTCCCTTTTTAAACTCCTTCACCTTCTTGATCCTCTTATCATGCAACTCGTTAGTTTTCTCTTTAATGCTCAACGACCATGCATATGCTGCATCCCGAAGCTACTCCAACTCATGAAGCTGGAAAAATCGTCTCCTAGCGGCCTCGGTAAGATCAAGATTAACCACTTTGAGGGCCCAAAGAGCTCGATGTTCTAGCTCAACGGGTAGATGACACGCTTTACCATAAACTATCATAAAAGGTGTAGTACCTAATGGCGTTTTATAAGCGGTCCTAAATGCCCAAAGCGCATCATCTAACTTGTCGGACCAATCCTTCTGACTTTTCCCAACGGTTTTCTCCAGAATTCTTTTTGCTCCTCGGTTTGCATTCTCCATTTGACCGCTTGTTTGGGGATGGTACGCGGTCGATAAACGGTGAGTGACCCCGTAGCGCGATAACACCTTTTCCATCATGGTGTTACAGAAATGCGTACCACGGTCACTAATAAGTGCCTTGGGAGTACCAAACCGAGTGAACAACTTCTTCAAAAATTTCACCACCACTCGGGCGTCATTGGTAGGTAGAGCTTGCGCTTCCACTCACTTGGAAACATAATCAATGGCCACAAGGATGTACCAGTTCCCTCCAGAAATGGGGAACGGTCCCATGAAATCAATGCCCGAGACATCAAAAACTTCAAGAACCTGAATGGGGTTCTGAGGCATCTCATCCTTGGATGAAATGTTACCGGTGCGTTGACAAGCGTCGCACCGCTTCACGAAATCGAGGGCATCCTTCACCATAGTAGGCCAATAAAAACCACTATCAAAGACCTTTTTTGCAGTGGTGTGATGAGCATGGTGCCCTCCATAGAGACTCTCATGGCATTGCCTAATAATCTCTAGTCCCTCCTCTCTACTAATACATCTCCTCAAAATCCTATCACCTCCTATTCTAAAAAGAAAAGGGTCATCCCACACATACTTAGTAGCATCTCTAAGAAACTTCTTACGCTATTGGGTATTCATACCCTCTACCAACATCCAATGAGCAAGGTAATTTGCCAAATCAATGAACCATGGCATACCCTGCTTCTCAGCTTCAACAAAATCAATGGACTCGTGAGGGAATTTATCTCCAATCGCCTCCTCACGAATCTCCTCCCTACTCAGATCCTCTAAACGAGAAAGGTGATCTACAGCCACGTTCTTTGCTCCCCGTTTATCCTTAATCTCAATGTCAAACTCAGAAAGCAAATGAATCCACCGAATTAAACGAGGTTTGGCGTCCTTATTTGCGAAAAGAAACCGCAAAGCCGAGTGATCAGTAGACGGTGGTTTTGGAAAGCACGAGATAAGAACGGAATTTATCAAAAGCAAACACAACCGCCAAGAGCTCTTTCTCGGTGGTTGTGTAGTTCTCCTGAGCATCATTAAAGGTCTTACTGGCGTAATAGATAGGATGAAAGTGTTTGTCACGCCTTTGCCATAAGACTGCCCCGACTGCGTAGTCAGTCGCATCACACATGAGCTCAAAAGGCAAGCTCCAGTCGGGTGAAACTAAGATAGGAGCACTCACCAACCGCTCCTTCAAAAACTCAAAAGCCATTAGATACTCCTCATCAAAGAAAAAAGGAACGTCTTTCTCAAGAAGACGGGTCATGGGGCGAGTGATTTTGGAAAAATCCTTAATGAACCTACGATAGAAGCCCGCATGACCAAGAAAACTACGGATGGACTTGACATTGGTCAGAGGTGGAAGCCTACTAATGGTGTCAATTTTAGCCCTATCAACTTCTATACCATCCCTAGAAATCTTATGTCCTAGAACTATTCCCTCAGTCACCATAAAGTGACACTTCTCCCAATTCAACATTAACTTAGACTCTACACATCTCTCTAGCATTCTCTCTAAGTTAACCAAGCAACCATCAAAAGATCTACCATAAACCGAAAAATCATCCATGAAAACCTCCATAGATATCTCAATCATAACTTGAAATATAGCTATCATGCAACGCTGAAAAGTGGCTGGAGCGTTACATAACCCAAACGACATGCAGCGATACGCATAAGTGCCATACGGGCATGTAAAGGTGGTCTTCTCCTGATCCTCCAGTGCAATGGGGATCTGGAAATAACCTGAAAAACCATCAATGAAACAGTAAAACTGCTGCCTTGCCAAACGCTCCAACATCTGATCAATGAACGGGAGAGGAAAGTAGTCTTTCCTGGTGGCGTCATTTAGTCTCCTGTAATCAATACAGACACGCCAACCAGTGACAGTACGAGTGGGAATGAGCTCATTCTTCTCATTAATGACCACAGTCATCCTTCCCTTCTTAGGGACAACCTGAGTCGGGCTCACCCACGGGGAATCAGAGATGGGATAGATTAGACCAGCATCTATAAGCTTAAGAACCTCGTTCCTAACTACTTCCTGCATGTTCAGATTTAGGCGTCTCTGGGGTTGCACCACATGCTTATAATTATCCTCCATGAATATCCTGTGGGTGCAGTAAGTAAGGGCTGATGCCCTTGATGTCAGAGAACCTCCATGCAATGGCTTGCATATGTTCTTTCAACACATCAAGCAACCGACTCTTCTCCTCCTCTGTCAGTTTAGATGAAATAATGACGGGCAAACTAGCATTCTCCCCTAAGTAGGCATACTCTAAGTGAGAGGGTAAAACCTTAAGTTCTAAGGGCGGTGGTATCTCTAATGAAGGTTTACTACTCTCCTCACGAACCTCACTAATCTCTAATGCCTCGGGAAACAAAGAGGCTTCCTCCCCAACTAACTCTAACTCCTCATCATGGGTCTCAACTACCAAATCACCCCCATAGATGTAATCAACACATCGGTCCACACGAGAGATAAAAGAATTTATGAAGTAAACAGAATTAGTGGGACCGCTAAAATCGTCTTGACTACCAGGGTATCTCATGGATTTGACGATCTCAAAGGTGACCGTCTCATCTCCTACGCGTAGAGTGATCTTCCCGTCAAAGACATCAGTGAGTGCTTGGAGGTACTTTGTCGTTTACCTCCATGTCAAGAATAATGAAATCCACGGGGAAAACAAATTTATCAACTTTCACTAACAAGTTTTCCACAATGCCCCGTGGATATTTGACTGATCGGTCAACAAGGGATAAAGTCATGCGCGTTGGGGTCAGGTCGCCTAGGTCTAGTTTCTCATATAGAGAATAAGGCATCAGGTTGATACTAGCACCTAAGTGTGCCAACGCGTGGTTTTGAGTGTCACTACCAAACATACACGGGATTGTAAAAACCCCGGGGTCTGTCAATTTCTTCGGTAGCTTGTTCAAAACCACCGCAGAACATCCCGGCAGTCAATGGAATGTTTGAGACCTCCCCCAGCCTATCTTTCCTTTTCAGAATATCTTTAATGAATTTAGCATATTTAGGCATATGCTGGAGGGCCTCAATGAACGGGAGATTGATTTTGAGCTGCTTAAACATATCTAGAAAATGTCCATACTCCTTAGCATATTTCTGGTTCCTAAGGCGGGCTGGGTATGGAAGACGAGAAGGATCAATCTCAGGGGTAGGCCTAATCGGTGTGGGTGTCCTACCTACAACCTTCTCTATTTGAGGCTCACTATTTGGTGCAGTACTTGCTGGGACTAGCCTAGGTTGCACCCTACTAGGAGCCTCCATCTATATTTCCTCATCTACCTTCTCCTCTACCTCACTCTCTACCAGCTCACTAACCCTCTCTGTCCCTCTATCACTACGAGTGGTGACTGCTTTCAGTTGGGCGGCTGGGTTGGGTTGAGTACTACTTGAGAACTGGCCTTGGGGCCGCTCTTCCAACCGCCGAGCAATATCACCAACAGTACGCTGAAGATCCAAAAATGCAGAGTGGTGATTTTTCAACAAGGTGTCATGCTCTGCTAGAGTTTTCTGGGTGTGGGCATCTTTAGCTACTAACTGGGTTAAAAGCTCTTCTATTTTACCCAAACCACCCTTAGTACCCAAACCTACCTTACTACCCGAATTTCCTCCCGAATACTGACCCTACCCCTGGGTATGAGTAGAGTTTGATGAGAAAGCAGGGGGATTACTGGAAGATTTCCAGCTGAAGTTTGGATGATTCCTCCAACCTGGGTTGTAAGAATTTCCATAAGAGTTATTTGACCCGCGGTTCTGACCGCCTAGAAAATCTACTTGCTCCTCCTGGTGAATCAAAGGGAATTTAGAAGTAGCATCCATTCCCCTACACATCTCACACTTCTTAGATTTCAATTTCAACTCTTTCACTTCCTTAGTTAGAGCATCTAGAGTAGCAGCCACACTAGTGTCCAATGCGACTTGGTGAACACCTCGAGCTGGTGAGGTGGTACTAGATGCAGGAAAAGAATACCTTAGTAAAACCTGCTGCTCATGGTCTGTCTGGGCAAAACTTTCAAATAAGTCATTGCATTCGGCCGCAGTTTTCTTACCCATCATGTTGCCGCCTGCAGAAGTATCAAAGGGGTTCTTTGCCTCATAAGTTAAGCCATTGTAGAATTTCTCTACAAGGGCCCAATCAGTCAGACCATGTTGGGAGCACCTGCTAAGCATGTTTTGAAAACGTTCCCATGCAAGATAATAAGGCTCATCAGGTTCCATCCGGAACGAATGGATCTGATCGCGAAGGCAGGATCCCTTGCTAGATGGAAAGTACTTATTCAGAAAAGCTTCTTTAAGGGCATCCCAGATGGTAAAAGTGTCAGTAGGGTGAGAGTCGAGCCAAGTGGCGGCTCGACCAGTAAGGGAAAAGGGGAATAGGTAGAGGAATTTAGCATCATCTGTGGCACCCTGTAGCTTAAAGGTAGCTAGGATACGAGTTAGACGGGCTATGTGGGCTGGGGCATCCTCATCATCACGGCCGTGGAATAGACAATTGCTAGCAAGGGCCGTCATGATGTAGGAGGGTATCTGCCAGGACCGCTCATTGTTGATGGGAGGAGAGGTAATAGGGGAGTTAACTCCCGTAAAACCTTGGGTGGATTGTTGGTGGACAGTGCGACGTTCAGCTATTTGATGAAGGTTTGGTGGTGGACTGGGTGGTGGGGAAGACGAACTAGAAGACCTAGAAGAACTAGAGCTAGAAGAACTTACCTCTTCAAGCTTAACTTTAGCAGCTGACTTGCTCCTTGAACGAGTAACTGGCATAAAACTGCAGAGTTGACAATAAAAGAGGTAAGAGAATAACAGATTGAAGAAACTAAGAAAAATAGAAAAGACTCGAAATAAAAAATAAAAATTTACTGAAATAAAAATAACAAATAGCACAGATATTTCAGATAAGTTCAATCGAAGCTAATTAACGCAATCGCCAAGAGTCCCCGGCAACGGCGCCAAAAACTTGATGTGCTAAAAGTAGTTTAATAAAAATAACTAAATTAAACCTAAAACTAGACACCTAGTAATACTCTAGACTCTCTAAAACTAAACTATTGACAGGCAAGTAAACCTATCGACTCTAGTAAAGCTAAAGTAAGTCCAGATATCGAAACTCTAATGGAAAACGAAAACTAGACTCGATTACTTATCCTAAATACTGATTTTAATTAATTTATTATTTCAAAGGGGGGGGGGTTACTGAATACTAAATTGCAATAAAATAAAGGTTAACTAAGACTAACTAAACTGAACTAGAGTCACGAACTTAGCTAGGCTGAATTTAGATGATGACAAGACACTACCTAGACCAGACTCCTAACTATGCCTGATATGCTTCTATGGTTATGGAACTGATTTGGAATCGGGATCTTAAAATACTAAACATCAAGAATAAACTAGACACCATCGACCCTTCTCAAGGGGAAACCCTAGATTATTTGTGTGCTGTTAAACTACCGGTTGGAGTACAAACCCTCACAGGTTAACTAACTCTTATGATCGAGTACCCGCTAGACAATCTACCTCACAGCGCGACAACCTCAGTACACTAGGTGCAAGTGGTAATTATTGAAGCCTAGATCTAACTTGATATGTAGGAGTTGAAAGGGAAACTAGGCAGATCTTCTCACAAAGCCTCTAACCTAGCAATTTTACAACCAAGATATACCAACAAGTCCTCACCTCACAGCTATTGAACTTGGAAGATTACCTAAAATCTTCTAACCACCAAATATCACTCCTATGGTAAACTCGCAACTATTGACCATAAACTAGTTGCTACACAAAGTCTGCAACCTAACTAGCACTCATACATGACAGACATTCACAAAAGTGCAAGTGGAGTGAATAAGTGACAATAAGAAAATAATAAATACGCATATACACTAGATCTAGAGAAATCAAAATCTTTACTGAATCATAAATCCAAAACAAGTTCCAAAAACCATAGAAACCGCAAATCAAAACATAGTTATTTGTCTTAATATAGGTAGCTATAAGAGTTTAGCCACAAAACATCATCAAAATAGAAAATAAAAGGTTCATAATATCAATCAACATGACTTTGAATGAGAAAAACTAAGAAACAACTTGTCACACCCTCAAATTTCCACATGCGGGGTTTTACCGTGAGGCGCATGACAAACCAGGATCCAAGTCAACGATCACAATAAACAACTCTATATGAAAACGTAAATAGACATAACCATTAATTTAATAAGCGGAAGCGTTTCAGTAGCATTTAATCAACTATGCTATCATCTCAAAAATTGTTCAAAATACTTTTATTACAAAACGTGCACTAAGCCTAGACGTCAATGCAGACTCGTGCGCCTAGTTCCGTTCATTGCTACCTTAGCGACCTGAGAAAAACATGCCAAAAAGATGTCAACATATAATGCTGGTGAGTTCACAGGTTTGTTCAAAATGTTACCAAAATGTTACCATGTCCATACTATATCAATGTTACCAAGTACGCTAGCTAGGCGTATGTTTCATTACTACTACGATTGGAAACCATTACTAGACACGTTTAGCAATGTTCAGCATGTTTAAGCAGCCCGTATGTTCAGCATGATACCAATGTACCTGTTCGAGACAATATGCACCCGCCCGACCCTCCAGGCCGACGAGTGGGGCAGGTCACGCCTAATAGATCTATCCACATTTCCCCCGTTGTGCAAACCCGCACATTCATGGTTTCCCCCGGGACTTTCCAAAAGATCGTATAGCAATATAAAGTTAAAACCATAGTATGACATGTGTTACCAAAAACCGTTTAGCGCATGTTTTCTCCCCCAAAAGTTAAAACAGTAAAAGTGGGGCCGTGAACTCACCTTATGTAGCGTTCTTCAAATATAAGTAAAGATGTTTAGCCCTTGATAATCCCTCTACCGGAGATCTATCAAAATGTTCACATAAGTGTTCCGACTAATAACCATAAGGTTATCTAGTCCCTGATTGTCCAGATCGTAACCAAGTATGTTTTAAAATGTGTTTAAATGTTTAACCGACACACTAGACCGACCCGACATCCCGTTGGTGACCCATTACCCTAACTAATCAAGTACACATAGATTACACACAAGGTTCAAGCATAAAACACTTAGTTTGTATCAAAAATCTCATTTCTGCATCAGAACGGTCGAACCAGTCAGTTTTAAGTCTCCTTCGCACCTTTTTGTCTCCTTCGCACCCTTTTACGTCTCGTTCGACCGTTTGATGCTTCCTTCGCCCGTTTTATCACATTCGTCCAATAAAAACCCAGGTTCGACCCTGGATCCCTCCTTCGCACCATCGACTGGTCGAAGGAGGCCAGGTTCGCCCCTGTTGTATAATTTTTCCTAAAAACGCTTCAAACACATTCAAAACGACCCGAAACATCATCAAACACAACAGTCAAGCATGGATAACTTATCCCTACAAAACCCCATCGATTTCCCCCGATAATACGTCCGTTTCAGCCCTTTCCCAAAATGGTAAAGATTATGGAAACATCACTTTCATGCATGAATTATTTACCCAATTTGGAAACTTTTGAAATCGATTCATGTTTGGCTTAAAATACTCAGTTTGTCGACTATCCGATCTTTCTTATTCATTCTATTAATCATAAATATTCATACATCAAGTGTTAATCCAATAAAACCCCCAAATATGATTATATCCATTCCTAACCCTAGACAACAATATTCCCTCATTAACAACAATCCTATATCATGTTTCTATCATAGATATAGCAGCAAATCAGTGAACAACACATAACACCACATAACACACAATTTACACATGTTATTCATTATGAAACCTATGTTAAATGATCATGTTTTGATTTAGAAAGATGTTTAAAAGGTTTTTAATCATAAAAACACCTTTAGAACAGATCCGGACAATTAGGGTTAGATGAAAACGAATTAAAATGCTTTTAAAAGATTTAGGATTATGAACACACCTTGGATTCTTGTTTAGATGTTGTAGATGGGTTAGATTATGAAAAAGAAGAGCAAAAACTCCTTCCTTAGTGTTTAAGATCGTTTGAGAGCGTTTTGGGACGGTTAGGGTTTGTGAAATGATGAAAAATGACAAAGGTTGGTATTTATACTAATCTTCCTTTGCACCAATTCATTGGTCGAATGTGGTCTCATTCGCCCCTTTCACAGGGTCGAATGAGCCCTGTTTGGTCGAAGGGAATTCCTCAAATTCCACTTCCCTGGTTCGCCCACTTGCATGGGTCGAACCAGACACTTTTCTCCTCCTTCGACCACTCGAAGTGGTCGAACCAGAATCCCTTTTTAACTAGTTTTCCAGTTTGTCGTGTTTAACGCATTCTAACACATCTTAACACATAAGCATGCATCCTTAGTCTATATTTAACACATTTAAGCACAGATAATCAGTTACACATCATTTAAACACATCTATGTATATAATCCACCACATGACCCATAATCTACACATATACTTAATTAGTTCATGTAATGTCACCAACAACGGAACCCGGTACTAGAGTACTACCAAAATGACTCCCAATGATCCTCCAGATCATTGTACCCTGGACAATCCTAACTTGACCCGACTCAACTAACCCAGTTTAGTTTGTTTATAAATGTTTCTCGCTAAGGTAGACTTAGATGTTACTAATATGTTTAAGCCGAACATGCCGGGTGTCACATCATCCCCACGTTGAAAGAATTTTCGTCCCGAAAATTGCGCAAAGCCCAAAAAGAAAGAAACGAAAAGAACAGAACGAAAAGAAACTTACCGGATGTCACATCATCCCCACGTTGAAAGGAATCTCGACCCGAGATTCATTCCGCTCCAGCAGTAACATGCCTCGATTCAAACGCGCGCTTCGGAAAAAGATGAGGACACTTAGATTTCATCTGATCCTCCCGTTCCCATGTGAACTACGGTCCACGGTTTGAGTTCCAACGGACTTTAACGATGCGGATTTTACTCCGACGAAGGCTACGAATCTTGTAGTCGAGAATCTCGACAGGTTCCTCCACAATGCGAAGACGATCATCAACCTTGATCTCTTCCAGTGGTACAATGAGAGATTCATCAGCCAAACACTTCTTCAAGTTAGACACATGGAAGACGTTGTGTACACTACCGAGCTCCGCCGGTAAGTCAAGTCTGTATGCCACCGGTCCAATCCGATCCAGGATTGCGAACGGCCCGACATAACGAGGGTTAAGCTTGCCACGCTTTCCAACGCGTATGACGCCCTTCCATGGTGAAACTTTCAGAAGTACCTTGTCCCCAACCTGGAACTCTAGAGGTTTTCGACGGCGATCGGCATAGCTCTTCTGACGATCCCGTGCAGCAGCCAAACGTTGACGGATCTGTACGATTTTCTCCAAAGTTTCGTACACGAGTTCCGGACCAGTGAGCTTTGGAATCACCTTGAGCAGCTCTGGTTTCATCCAAAAGTCGATACTCTATCTTCAAATCTCGAACCTTGCCCTTTTCTTGCCTTGGAATCACCTTGAGCAGCTCTGGTTTCATCCAAAAGTCAAGAATGAAGCATAATATCATGATTTAGGGTTTTTAAATTCGATTGGGCTTGAAAAAACACTAATTTGGGCTTCCTGATGGCCATCGTGTCACACAACGGGATTCTGGTTAAGTGGTCGTGTGACACGATGCATTCAAAACTGACGGGGGCATGCAAGGGTAATTATCTCAACTTGGCAGGGGTAGAATGGACTTTTTTTCTGAATCTGGAAGGCTCCGCGTCACCCTACAGGATTCTGGGTATGTGGTTGTGTGACATGACGGGGTGATTTTTTCAATATTATTTATTTTTATCTTCTCTTTTCACTTGTGACTCATCCGGGACCTCGTAAAGCACCGTTTATGCATAAATTTGCCTCTTTTGCCATCCGGATTCCTGTGAGACATAAAATACTGAATAGAAACTGAAAAATATATATAAACGACACACACTGACTCGATAACGACACAAAATATGTACAAATAACAGATGTATTTTGCAATACATCAATTGGCATTTCGCATAAATCCCAATCAACCGAGGGAGCCGTATGCCTACCTGGGAATTATCGGGATGAGTGTTCACTAATAGGCTAAAGCACGTCTTCCCAAACATTGTTAGCGTTTAATGAGTTTGATTAGTTAATGTTTTCGTTTTGATCATTTTAAATGATTAAATGACTACAATCCTTGTATTTCAATTCATTTTAGGTCACTTACAACTTTTGCAAAATTTTAAGTATGGGGTGGGCCATTATTTTTGCTGCTTTTGTATATATATCTAGTTGGTCATTATCGTTATGCGTTATAGGATACCCTCTTAGCCACTTGATACCCGTAGCGCCACTCAAAGTCATCTAGGGCAAATTAGTAAAGTTTATTAGATTTATCCGAGTGGACGTTATTAGTCATCTCACCGAACGGTTCACACCAAAGGATAGGTGAAATAAGACAAATATGTATAAAATCCAAAAGTCCACTTAAAATATACAAATAAAAATAGAAACATAGGTTGCATGGCAAGTAGAAAACGCCCCAAAAATTATGGTTAAAATCTATACTTTATCCTACCTGCTTGTCCATGAGAGTTTCTTGAGCCTTATCGAGCACCACACTTATATATATATATATATATATATATATATATATATATATATATATATATATATATATATATATATATATATATATATATCATTCATCGCTCGCTTCATTTGCTTGAGAGATATCCGACATAGCCATACACGGTTAGAACTTGTGTGTCTTATACATTTCAAGACCACACGTGAGGTGAGAGAGTGTGAAGATGATCAAGGCACCTAGGATACACCTGTTCATTTTCATTAGCCTTTTACATACATTCCCTTCACTTAGTTACCCCTATTGAGCCTTAGCATTTTTCATTTCTTCCATCACATCGAGCCCCTGTCATGTTTTGTCGAAAGAAGATGGTTGAAGGCAATCGGGACACTCTTGGGCAGTCTTGGAATGAAGAGAACAGACCAGACGTCGCGTTTTCCACCGAGGAAGTTTGGCAAAAGAAGAAAAGATAACCATAAAGAGTCACTACACCAAAGAATAAGCATCACTACAAGCAGCATTTTGCAAAAAAAAAAAAAAAAAAAAAAAAAATTAAAAAATTAGTTGAAAAAAGCTCCACAATAAAAGGGCATAAAGAAGATAACCCTATTTGAAGATTTATTTCTAGGACATTCCTAGCGGAGATTATTAGGTGGAAAACCGAACAATTCACAAAGTAGGGACGCCAGAGCAATTAGTCTTCGGAGGATGAGTTTCACAAGCCCACTATCCAGAGCTCGACATCTTCCCATCATGCCTCATCCTCTACCCAAGCCAGACATGACAGTAGACACCCATCCTACCCATTTTACCACTTTTATCATCTTCAACTGATAAAAAACCTTGTGATTCACGTTTTCTCAACCATATTCAGCGGTGGAGATTTTATTTGCATACAAGCCTTTGACTTGTGTCGACTTCGGTTCGGACTTAAGTGTTCACCCCCAAAACTCACCAAAAAGATAAACCCGAGTGTTGAGTGAACGATGTGAGCATGTATAGATTAGAGCATAATCCAAGGGTTCAGTAGGCGTGTCATGGAGTTTTTATTTTTCTATCATAAAATAAACCAAGTGACTTGAGGATTTATATATCTTGCTATTTGCCTTAGACAGATTTTTGTTTCGTTGCTTGAGGATAAGCAACAGTCTAAGTGTGGGGTATTTTTATAAGTCATAAAATTCACATAAAAAACGTGCATAAATAATCTCGAAATAGGGAAAAATTAAGCTTAAATTGATAATTATAGCTACTAAATCGTTCCTATTTGTATTTTTCAGGAAATTGGAGCTCCAATCTGAAAACAAGTGATTTTCAGGCAAAAACAGTTAAAAACCGAAGATTCCTGAGGATACGAGACTTGAAGCATATTTCCAGTACATGTAAAGACCTTTTCGGGGCTTAAATGATGATAAAATTGGTCCGGAATTAACCCAGCATGCCCATGCACACTTGGGGAGCAAGAAAACAAATTCTGATACTTGCTTGCCCGTGCACGATAGAACGTATAGACAAGACAGATCTGCAACAACAGAACACACCTGATAGTTAGCAGGGGCATGCCAGTTCTCTGGCATGGTCGTGCACTGCCTGATTTGCCTATAAATAGCAAGCTCAACTCAAACATTTGGCGTTTCTTCTTGTGCCTTCTTGGGTTGACGTCCAAGCTTCTTCCAAAGATCTTAGGGTCTCGTGGGAGGCCTTAGGGCCATCATAACATCCCACCAAGTTTAGGCCTCGTCCTGCCTTGAATATTTTGGCCGAGAATGGGATCGTAGAGTAGTTCATGCAATAAAACATCAAGGGCCGTGAGGATTACACTAGATATATAGCATCAAGAAGACGGAAGGCTTATCTATGAGCAGTCATATTCTTGTGTTGATTATTCATTATGGTTGTATCTTTCTATTATCTCCGAACCCATTTCGATTAGTAGACTTTAATTAATATTAGTAGTTTATTTTTAGTTATTCGGTGTGTTTGTCTTCTTAACTAATTCTTGTTTATTTATCTTGTGGTAGGTTCAATTAGTGATTAACTTAATAAACCTTTAAAATCAACTCTAACTTAACTAATTAAATAAACTATCATGGGGTTTGCGTAGCTGCTAGTAACCCCGAGCTAGATCCAAGGCAAGGAAACATGTAGTGAGACAGATCCCTCAGGCTTCTGATATCCAGACCGGTTTCTAAGCAATGGCTTCTGAAGTGAACCAGATCTGAGTGACACATTTCTGGTTCTTACCGGATGTATGAGTGACTCTCTTGGCAAAGGGAGGATTCCCTACGGGTGCACCAGAGATTGCACACCTTTAGGATTATGTTCCTCCTTTGTTAAGGATTTTATTCATCTCGGAAGGTTATTGGTCCGGTTTGTTTATTTAAATAGTCACTAAACCACACTTATATTTACTTGATCAATAAATATTTAAGTTGTCACTTTTTAAGATCAATTAAACAAGAATATTATATCTAGTTCTCGTTAGTACAAAACCGTTAACCAATGGAGGATACATGTTGCCTAGGCCGACTATAAGAGAGATCCTCCAGTGTTAAAAGCCGTTAACCTACTTAGTCGATACGCTGTTGCTAGGGCTGACTCTAAGAAGAGATCCTTTGATACAAAAAGCGAGAGCTAAAGGAGGTGCACGGTGTTCCTGGTCGGAAGTGAAGCCTCTACAATCATTTAAGGAGATAAATCAGAGGACCAATGGCTTGGTGGTGGTTTGGGAAGTACCTGAAAATACAGGACTCGAACAATGAACCTTCATAGTTATGCAGTAATTCACATCTTGAAGTTATGCGATAGTGCGCATACCAATCACTAGTGGCACCGCTTCTCTAGTCTCAGAGTCAAACTCTTCCAGTTCACACATGTCCTTCTCACCGATAATTGAACCTAATATTATTTTTATTAATAAAATTGACTACTTATACTGAGGGTCCTTGAGATGTGCATGTTTACTATCTCTACTATGTTTATCTTTTTATTTTAAAACCAAACACTTTTTCAAAACCTATTTTTCTTTTAGAACCCCTCCATTTTATTTTCTTTTTAAACCTGATTAGTTACGTGATGAAAAGTAGAGTAGGGGAAAGTGTGTTCTCTAGAATACGATACTCGGTATTTACCCTAGAAACCTATACTTTACACGTCAGGTTCCCTGCCTATGTGTTGGTTTTAGTTTCTAAGTAATTATCGTTTACTTAAAAATTTAAAACTTGTTGAAAGGTTTAGTAAAAATCAGTCTTTTTCCCATAATCAATGTTTTGCAAATTAACCCATCAATTTTTTGGCACCGGAAAAATGATATCTTTTTAATTACTAAAACCAAACACATCAACCTGTAATAAGGATGGCTGCATAAGTTTCTTCTTCTTTTTTTTTTGTAGTTACAAGTACTCGATAGATTATAGTTATTGTCTTTGGTATAGGATGTACATGAAACAACTAAGACCGTATCAGATAAGACAATGTGAAGAGATGCATATCTTCAATTTCTCCTGGTCACGTATGCAGAAGCAGTCTTGTATAGTTCTTTTGGTTAAACTTCTTTTAAATTTGTTTTCTTTAGGTGATAGTTCAGTAGATAAAAATTGGCGTACGGAAAACATGGATCATAATGTGGGTTCAAAATTGTCGAGTATTTACATATATGTATGTTTGGTACAAAATCGGTTTATTGACACATATCAAAGCCGAGAGAGGTTTATAAAACATGGATCATAATGTGGATGTATGATGGGTGTCACCTATGCGTGTGGTTAGTTCATGTTCATGTGAACCATATCTGTTTGAAACCAATTATCGATAAAGGAAACAATGTCTTTAAAACCCATTGACTTATTGTGTGAACGGTCGATTACTAGGTGGTCAAGGATTGAGGGGTCGGGAAAACATAAAAGGGCCGATTTATTTTAAGTTATAACTAATGATGATAGTGCGTTGAAAATGTACCTAGTGGATGCAAGATGATGCTCGAATGCTTGGACGGACCTTCGGCTCCCTAAGTGAGGTCCTAGTCCGTTTATTATTGTGGCTTGAATTGAAGAATGGTTAAGGTGTTTGTAGGCTGGTGATCGGCCGAGACTTAGCCAAGAGAGAGGGAATGTTTTGTGTGTGAAAAGGGGGTGATCTTGGGTCCTTTATATAGGTGATCAAGTGATGTGGTGACAAAACAAATATGGTAGTCTTACCCTTCTTGACCGATGCATTGTTTAGGGAAGTTAATCACTACTTGGTGTAAGGCAATGTGTTGGAAGGTTTAATCAAGAAAAGATGGGGTGTTGACTTGGATAGGAGATTGGATTATCTTGGCTTCTTGTCTAAATGAGTGTAAACTACTACATCATCATGGTCATAGCCGATTTTCATCATGTGTAAGAATGGATTTGGAGATCAATCTTTGTAATGTTATCTTGGATGGGATCGGCCGAAACATATATAGGTGTAGATGTGATAGTGACCTTACAAAGAACATAAGTTTGTCATCATTTGGTTGATGTTGATAGTTCCATGATCTCTCTAGTTGTGATAGGTTCTCAAGTTTCAAGAAGAATTCCATGTGTAAGGTGACAACTAGAAAGATGGTGAAAGTGACACAAGGTGGGACTTGGGGTGTTCTTTTCGGCCAAGATTAATGATAAGGCAATCCATCTTATTTTGGGGTTGAGATCTTAGGACAAATCTATGTGTACATGGTGGTCTCATGCTTTATTTGTATAAGGGTTTGACATCCATGAAAAATACAAGTGGGAGCTTGGGTCTTAGGTTTCGGCCGAGAAGAAAAAAAGAGCGGAAGGTTCCATATTGAGCTTAAACTTTATCATAGGGATGTGTTGTGTCATTATGCAATAGTGCGCATACCACTCACTAGTGGCACCGCTTCTCTAGTTTCAGAGCCAAACTCTTCAAGTTCACCCCTGTCCTCCTCCCCGATAATTAAACTTAATATTAATTTTATTATTTAAACCAAACCCTTTTTTCAAAACCTAATTTTCTTTTAGAACCCCTCCATTTTATTTTCTTTTCAAACCCGATTAGTTACGTGATGAAAGGTTGATTAGAGGAAAGTGTGTTCTCTAGAATATGATACTCGGTATTTACCCTAGAAACCTATACTATACATATCATGTTCTCTGCCTATGTGTTGGTTTTAGTTTCTAAGTAATTATTGTTTACTTATAAATTTAAAAGTTGTTAAAAGGTTTAGTAAAAATCAGTCTTTTTCCCAAAACCAATGTTTTGGAGTTAACCCATCAAGTTTTTGGCATCGGGAAAAATGATATCTTTTTAATTACTAAAACCAAACGCATCAAGTTTTTGGCACCGTTGCCGGGGAACACAAATAATTTCCAAATAAAGACCCAAGAATTTGGTGTGGGATCATGATTTGGACAAGAATTTGATGATACTGCGCGCGTATCCGGTCTGAAGGCAGAATCAATGGCTCGGTTAGTTGTTAGATGTGATAGATAAGAGTTAGAGATGACCAATAAAGCACACACACAAATCAAAACACAGACGGGCATCACTTCGTGGTATTGGAATCCAATGAGCAAAAGTTTAGAGCAAGAGTTTCATGAAAAAGCACTAAGGTTCCTATTTATAGGCCCTTGGTCATACGCTTGTGGTTACAAGCGTATGACCTCCTACGCCTAATGTCATTCCAGACTTATGACTCTTATACGTCTGGAAGTATTACAAATGTTTTGAAATGTGCGTAAACAACCTAAAATGCTACCCATTAACCTATCAATCACTATATATAACATATATACATGCCTACGACTAACATAGACCTATCACTAGCTGGGGACATACACCAAGTGCACTAACAATCTCCCCCTTGGACCTGTCATTGAGTTTTGAATGTATGGAAAAGTGTTCACATATTCGCCTAAGGTCTAGCTAATGATCTTCAGTTTTCAAGTCTTCATATCTTGCAATCTTCAACTTTTGAAATTCACCATAGTGTACTAACAATCTCCCCCTGAAGACTTGAATACTTTTTGATTTGAGCTTTTGTCATGGCCTCATGAGATCTCGTCTTGGTCTTCGATTAGCTTCGATAACTTGCGGGAAATCAAGAAATCTCCGCTGTTTTGATTGACGATTATGTGACACAGACGTAGATCTATATCATCTGCACTTACATTTCTCGATTCTCATCTTCTTCAGCTTCGATTGCTGGAGCTTGACCATGATATGGTGTCTTTGAACATGGAATAGCGGGGTTTTGCTATTCAAGATGATCTTGTTGTTCTGATTCGGGTCTTTTTCAACTTCAAGTTTTCTCGTTGAATCATGATGAGCACAATCATTGTGTTTGATCTTGTAGAGAAAATTAATAAAAACTACACGCGCTACAACTTGTATTAGAAACTGCAAAAACTAAGGACTTAATCAAATTTACAAACTTTCAAGATTTGTCCATTTTGACAACATTTGGAGAAAACAAATCATTCCCCCTGAACATTTGAATCTTTTCAAATTTCATCATGAATCTACAAACTTGTTAATTTTTAGCCCTTAATTTTATGGAAGTTGCATTTGACCCTCGGATATTGAAAAACTTTATTTTATTATGTTTCGACTTCATATCAGAGATTCCCATAGAAGAATTTAGTATTCCATTATCGGTTAATCTAAAACAAATTGAAACTAAATTTTTTGTTTTGGATTTTGGATTTTTCATAAATAAGAACTTTAAAGCTATAAACTAATGTTCATAGACAATATTTTTGTGAGCTTGTTGATAAGAGTATACGAACCTGTCATGATAACCATTGGTTGATTAGATTAAGTTAGGATAACTAGTAAACAAACGATTTAGAATTTTGACTTGTGCTCCCTCGCCCACGAGATACTCCTGTACAAGCATTGTGCAAAGCTTCTTCGTAACGGGTGAGTAAACCATGATCATATGTTTAAAAAACATGAGATTGATTCAATCTCGGTCAGGGTGGGAGCAGATTCCGGAAACCATTTATTTATTTATTTATTTATTATTATTATTATTATTATTATTATTATTATTATTATTATTATTATTATTATATTTCTTTATACTTAGCTTAGAGGGCTTGTTCAATCCGAGTCACTATCCCAGTGAACAAGAGCCATAATGTCAGTATTTATTTATTTATATTGCATGTGGCTGATTTACAAACAAGCTTAGTAGGTGTGTTCAATCCAAGTCACTATCCCAGTGAACAGGCACCGTAAGCATCAGTATTAGCTATAGTACACCCCACACGCACAATGGTGTTTCGTTACGAATAGCAATAGACGAAAGATGGTCGCACTTTTCAGCTAGTATTCTGCTATTATTGTGTGAGAATTAGGGTTTGGCATAGATGTAACTTTTAGCTCCTTAAAGAACACCTAGTGGATTCGATTGTGATTCGATTAGTTGTTCCTAGATATATCACCACCTTAAAGACCCGAAACCGTAGATTTTGGCAGCCTATCAATCAAGATTCCATTACTAAGTCCGTATGCCAATGTGGCGGGATAACCACTAGACTTTAAGTGGTTAATGTTTATATCACCGTGCCATCTTTGAAATGATTTTCAAGCGTGTACTGGTATATCATTTGTAAGACTGATTAACAAATCAGACAATCTACTGATGTATTATCATTTTGTTTTATCCACACAAAAAAAAAACTCATTTTTGATATTTTTGTTATGTTTTTGTGTTTTTTCTGGAATTTTCTCCCCGTAAAATTCAAAAGATTTAAACAAGAATTAAAACCGTTTTCGATTATCGAATAGAATAACGGTTAAATAAAACTTGATTTTCCGATGTGGTTTACTTATATTTTCCCAAAATGCTTTTACCTTTCAAAGATAGTCAAATTTGGATTTGTCAAAGGATTTGGTAATATATTTGGCAATTTGGTAGTCAAGTGGGACTTTTGTAATGACTGGATTCTTAGTCGAGGGGGACTATGGAAGTTACATTATCAACAGAAAGAAAAGAAGTATTAAGAAAATCCAAACCATAGTTACGCATGTGCGATGGATGACCTATCAAATGAACCTGGAAACAACAGCTTGGTGAATCTACATGATTCGGCTTCGTAGGTTGCAATGATGATAAACATGACGACCTCCCATGAACTGACATCCACCCATTGCGGATTCAGCTTCGATTTTGTAAACAACATTGACAAAATCACTTACGCCAATGAGATCTAGCATATCGCCATTAAGGTAGCATAGGCCTTCGGTCGGTAACCTTTAGATAATGAAAGAACCGTTCTACAGCAACCACATAGTCCACTCTTATTCTTTACTGACACCCGTTGTTAAGTTAAAACACTGGGTCATGAATTCTAACAGCAATTGAAAAAGGATAAAAACCAATACCGTTACATGTACCAAAAATGTTCGCATGGTATAAGTTTTGGCAATCCTGTAACTGTGTGATGGCGACACTCGTTATAGCTTACGCTAACAAAAAGATATTCTATTACGAAAACAACACTATTTTCAATGAAATTTATACCAAAAACCATGAAAATGAATATCAGTATTGATGCCGTTAAATGAAGTTATTTAGACGATGTTGGTTTGGCTTGTTACGGTAAAGAACAAAACATTCAATTATATTTGACCCATTCGCTTTTGAGATTTCTTTTACCGAAACATAGAGAAAATAAGCATATAATGTTCAATTTAAAATTTTAAAAAGCATACTCGTACTATGAGAATAGCAAAAGGGTAAACGACGTCACCTTAAAAAAACAAAACTCGTTTTAGTAACATGTACGTATACCTCAATTAAAAAAAATAAAGAAATTATCATGACATAGATAAAAATAAGCGTGTTTTAAGAATATAAACGAAAATAATAAGTGTCATCACTTTATAGGAAAAAAAAACTATAACACCATTAGTGTCTTGTTCTTTTGTTCTGCAACATCATTCTGCTGTGAAGTGTATAGTGCACTATATTCATGATGAATGCCTCTTTCTTCATATAGTGCCTCCATTGCAAAATTCTTGAACTCTGTCTCGTTGTCACTTCAAATTCTTTTAATTTTCAAAACATAGATATTTTCCAATCAGGTAAACAGAAGTTTCAAGTTGTTGAAAGTCTCATTCTTATGTTGCATGCACATAACCTATGAAAACCATGAGAAATCATCAGTCACTACCAAGTAGTACAAGTCTCCACAGATGCTATTATGCTTAAATAGGTCCAAAAATGTCCATGTGTAATCTTCCAAGTAGGAATTGAATTGATCTTTTTGGGTTTGTGTGACTTCATATGTTGTTTGCCCTTCTTGCATGAAATAAACTTGTCATTCATATGAAAATGCTTTACATTAACACCATCAACGAGACCATTGTTAGTACACCCTACGGCTATGTCCCTAGTTTAGATATGGGTTATGGATCATGTATATTGTAACATCGCAAAATTTTCCCCAAAATTTTAATACATAAAAAGCCCTTATATATATATATATATATATTTTTATTACACCTTTATCATTAATATTATACAAATGTGCCTAAGTCTTTATTTATCCTAACTCATAACTTATATACATACATAAATGTATATAAATAATAATAATAATAATAATAATATGATTCTAAATTCTTTTTTTTTTTCACATACAAGATTTTTTTTTTTAAATAAAGCCTTGAGTCAAATAGTCAAAATCCTAGTCAAAGACTTAGTCAAACAGTCAAAGTCTTAGTCAAATAGTCAATTCATCATAAAACCTTACTTTATGGTGTTGACCAATTTTAATGGCTAATTGAATCCAAAACTAGTATAAAAACCCACCTATGACCCATTATACTTTGCACCTCTAAATCGATTGTTTCAATCCGATTAAACTTTCCCTCATACCTTTCTTCTATAGTCTATTACTTCTACAATTGAAGCTTTGATTATAAGTTCTTGTAATTGGCAACTTTGGGGCTACACATATTCTATTTCTCAAGACTTAATACTATACTAAGGTGAGTTTACGTAACCATGTTTATGCGATTCTTTATACTTGCAACAATTTTAAGCAATTCAACATGCATGTCTAGTAGTAAACTTTATTGCCTCATGAATTAGTCAACAGTTTCAACGAGTTTCAACGAGTTTCAACATTTACATAATCATTAGCTATGGCCAAGCCGGCGATACTCAATAATAGATCTATTGGATTGACAACCCCACCTGGATACGTGTACCTCCTACATAGGTAACGTGGGTGATTGTTATCGTTCAACATATTACTAAGGTGAACCGTAGATGACGGGATGGACCTAAACTAGTCGGAGGTTTGATTATGTCAACATATTATACTATTCATGTAGACTTAAATTTACGATAGACATACGAATTGCTAAACTTTTATACTTAAACTATTTGCTTGACATGGCTTATGTATTCTCACCAACTTCTAGTTGACCCCCCCATTTTTTCCAAACTCAACAGGAAATACTGATGCTTGAAGTCTAGAGAGTTAGCATGAGGAGACAAATTGAAGTTTATGCTTTATTTGGTTATTTGATGTATTAGAATTTCATTCAAGACTTATTATGTATTTTAAATTTTGGATATTTGCACTTTAATTAAATTTCAATTAAAACTTGAATACCATGTGCTACTGTATACTCATTCTTACGTGACACCTCGATGTTTCCGCCATCGGTTGGGGTGTTACAGATTGGTATCAGAGCCTTGGTTATAGGGAATTAGGTTATTAGAAAAAAAAATAATCTAGTCTATAACCATAGGAATATAACCAGTATTTGCTCCTTTTACTTGCTATTCTCTATCTCACTCCTACTTCTTATCGCTACTTCAACCCCTACAAGAAGATTGCTCTCCATCACGAGATCTACTCTTAGACTAATAGGACAATCCTCAGGTTTAGCCTGAACCACCTTGAGATCTCGTCGAAGTTCTAGATTTTAATAACGAACACGTGCAATCTGGAAGGGTGAACGCCTGTATTCTGAGTTTTCTGTCTAGGACTGGCATTGCGCATATATCCCAATCAGACGAGGGACCCGGATGCCTACCTGGGAATTCTCGGGATGAGTGTTCACTTATAGGCTAAAGCATGTCTTCACTATGTTATTAGAATCTAGAAGTTTTGATAAGTCAACGTTTTCGTTTATTCGTTTTAATTAATGAATAAATGATTACACTCACCTTCCTTAAACTAAGCTCAAAAATCTCAAAATTTTACAGCTTAAATCAATCTCATTTCATAACCATCCATGGATTTCACAATCACACTTCACCTTACCATCTTAGCCACTTTTTAAATATTCAACACCCTACCCAAATCATATAATCTCCATACTATAAAATAAACTCTTTATCAACTATCTTCACATTCACTATCTCTCACAACTTTGATTCTGCTTTAAGAATTTTTCATCATCCTCTTAAGAACTAAATTCATATCCTTCACCTTCTCACACATGAGCTAGTTACCCATGATAACCAAACTATTGAAACTTGATTGTGTGTTGCATCAAACATAATCCTTAGTTATACATGAGGATTCGACTATTTGCCTTATTTGAACATTTGAAACTAGAATTCATGGAATATAAGCTATTTACTATAGACACACCTAGAGTCATTAACCTTATCTAGGGCAACTCTATTACAACTCGTATGCTATACTTGATACTTGATTGCTTACATGTACATATTATCAATTTGCAATTCATGTGTGTAATAATTGGTACACTTAATCAAACAACTGATAGAGGATGAAGTACTTGCTCAACAGTTAGTAGAGTACAAAATAACCTACTCAACGATTGGTAGAGGTCATCATGCCTGCTCAACAGTCGGTAGAGGCCCTACAACCTGCTCAACGACTGGTAGAGGCTATCATACCTGCTCAACAATCGGTAGAGGTTCCTACTCACTGACTGGTAGAAGTCTTTTTCCTGCTCAACAGTTGGACTCATTTTTGGATACATGGTTAATCATATTATTTTACATGTGTGTCTAGAGTTATAGAAGGACACAAAACCCTAATGTAAGGTAAATTGGTGATTGCGGTCCGGAACATAATCATGAATTTACAGGTACGTTAAGGTAGTGTGAAATTCTATCAAGGTTTTCGGTAGTTGACCAATTATAAACCTTAGTTATCTGGTAGTTCATTTAGTCTTTCAATAGTCCATCAACTCATTCCTTTTAGGACTCCTAAAACTTAAGATTCTTATTCTCCTTGCTATTTCAGATGAACCTAATCCAACCCTTAAAACTCACACATATCAAAACTCTTACCCAAATTATTCGAAACAGTTTATTTTGTTACCTATAAATTTATGTCATGCCTTAACTCGAAACTTCCCAAACCACCCTTGTCCTAATTTCTACCCAATCACCTTCAACCCTGTGTTTTCAATAAACTTCGGGACGAAGTTTCTAAAAGTAGGGGAGACTGTAACATCGCAAAATTTTCCCCAAAATTTTAATACATAAAAAGCCCTTATATATATATATATATTTTTTTTTTATTACACCTTTATCATTAATATTATACAAATGTGCCTAAGTCTTTATTTATCCTAACTCATAACTTATATACATACATAAATGTATATAAATAATAATAATAATAATAATATGATTCTAAATTCTTTTTTTTTTTCACATACAAGATTTTTTTTTTAAATAAAGCCTTGAGTCAAAGAGTCAAAGTCCTAGTCAAAGACTTAGTCAAACAGTCAAAGTCTTAGTCAAATAGTCAATTCATCATAAAACCTTACTTTATGGTGTTGACAAATTTTAATGGCTAATTGAATCCAAAACTAGTATAAAAACCCACCTATGACCCATTATACTTTGCACCTCTAAATCGATTGTTTCAATCCGATTAAACTTTCCCTCATACCTTTCTTCTATAGTCTATTACTTCTACAATTGAAGCTTTGATTATAAGTTCTTGTAATTGGCAACTTTGGGGCTACACATATTCTATTTCTCAAGACTTAATACTATACTAAGGTGAGTTTACGTAACCATGTTTATGCGATTCTTTATACTTGCAACAATTTTAAGCAATTCAACATGCATGTCTAGTAGTAAACTTTATTGCCTCATGAATTAGTCAACAGTTTCAACGAGTTTCAACGAGTTTCAACATTTACATAATCATTAGCTATGGCCAAGCCGGCCATAATCAATAATAGATCTATTGGATTGACAACCCCACCCGGATACGTGTACCTCCTACATAGGTAACGTGGGTGATTGTTATCGTTCAACATATTACTAAGGTGAACCGTAGATGACGGGATGGACCTAAACTAGTCGGAGGTTTGATTGTGTCAACATATTATACTATTCATGTAGACTTAAATTTACGATAGACATACGAATTGCTAAACTTTTATACTTAAACTATTTGCTTGACATGGCTTATGTATTCTCACCAACTTCTAGTTGACCCCCCCCCCCCCCCCCATTTTTTCCAAACTTAACAGGAAATACTGATGCTTGAAGTCTAGAGAGTTAGCATGAGGAGACAAATTGAAGTTTATGCTTTATTTGGTTATTTGATGTATTAGAATTTCATTCAAGACTTATTATGTATTTTAAATTTTGGATATTTGCACTTTAATTAAATTTCAATTAAAACTTGAATACCATGTGCTACTGTATACTCATTCTTACGTGACACCTCGATGTTTCCGCCATCGGTTGGGGTGTTACATATATATGTTGTATAGATGTTCGGGTAGCATTTAGAGATTTAGGGGTATTTTTGGTATGGCCTTAGGCGTATGAAACTATCATACGCCTAGAATCTTACACGTACGGTGTAATACCCCGATAAATGCTTACAAAATTTACCTTAATATTTTGATACAAGTAATTCGGGTTCATCCACATTAATCACATAAGTTTTACAAGTCATTATGACACTAGTTTATGTTTAATATTTTGACTTGGTTACATCAAAAGTGAATAATATTATTTGAACCCGAATACACTAAAAAGTGGAAGCGGAAGCTTGATATTTTTTTTTCTTTTAGTATGTGCTTTATTCGTCAAAACTAAGCTTGATCATTCCCATCTCGGATTTACTTGAACAACCTAAGGTTTTGACACATGAAATATCATTAAAACAAGGTTAGGGTGATAATAACTCATTTAAAAATTTAGTAGGAGTGGAATCACTAAACGATAAAAACTGGATCGAAGCCAAAGGACTCCCCCACTAGCCGTTGCTGATCTGCACCCATTCTGCAGCTGAAACACTGCTGCTTGCTGTGGTTCTGCGGCTGTACTGCGTCCATTCTGCAGCTGTGTGCTGCCACTTGCTGTTGTACTGTAGCTGCCGTAGGCTATAGCTCACAGCCTGCCTACGGTTGGCTGCTTGTGTCCGCTATGCTGATTCGGCCATGGCCTACGGCTTAAAGCCATGGCCTACGACCAGCAACTTCTGGAAGGAATTCCACTTGCAATTTTCTTTATAAAATTATAACACTTAAGAGCCTTGCAACAATGGGCATACAAATGCAGCCACAAGCACACTTATTTAGCTGCAAAATAACGAAGTTTTTAGGCTTGATTCACGGCATAACAACGTATAAATCCCAACCTTTTACCAAGCCCAATTAAAACAAGCAAAATCCTCAAACAGGTCGTTCTATCCTTTGCTCTACAAGACGTGTCTAAGGTGATACTCCTTTTTCTTTTTTTTTCACTTATATATATATATATATATATATATTTAACCAAAACAATCAAAAGTTAAAACCCCATAAGACTTCTTTGGGTTTTGCCAAAGGGCATCATTCCATACCTTTCGCGTTTTCATCTAAATTTATTTTAGATCATGCTAATATCGCTTTGACTATCTTGTGTTCCAACCTTTGTACTAAAATCAATGTATTGATGAAAAACATGTGTCTACTTGGTTTTTAATTTAGCTACCCAATACGAGACTAAGCATCATGAGAAATTGAAGTCATAGAGCGACTTACATTATTCTTGCCCTTTCAACCGTAGTTCCTTGCCCGAACCACTCCCCGGGGCTTCTCGCTTGACACCTAGATTTATTCACATAGACATTTGAGTATCGATTGTTAGTCGCGGTTTCAAACAACCATACACATGCGTTTGTCAATATTATGTCTATGTAAATTATGGCATCATGTGTTTTAATGAGGTCGAGCCTCATAGTGACGTTTCATCGAACACCTTATGGGCGATATTTTGCAAGCCCCATTTGTTAGTCTTTTAGACCATGAGGATTCTATCCACTATTATCTCAAAGTTTCTGATTTATATTACCAACACTATTTTCAGCCCCAAATATGATTACAATCATAAAACACATTAAGTATCATTAAGATTCCTAGGTCCATTTACCCAACCCACGATTTTCCCCAAATTCACATCGTGAATATCAAGGGTCCCCCATTTAGGATAATCTTAGTCATGATTTACTCAAGATTTTTATCATTTTAGGGCTTCCTCTTTCAATAGGTGCCCTTCTTAGTTAATAGTTTATCTAAGACCTTCATATAAGATTTGACTATCATCACATGGACCAAGAGAATGTTAAATTGGATGAAACTAATGGTTACCTAGCTGATTATTGAGTCTTGGATGACTAGAATTTCATACATGCAGGAGTGAATGTTCAACTTGCCTGATGATCAAGCCATATACAGAGATTGAAGCTTGTGTGTGTTGTGTGTCTGTTTTTGTCATGAATATGAAACCAGGAAATGGGATCCCTGGTTTTGTTTTGCCAAGCTTATAACTCAAGTTTGTCCCTTGGCATCTTTAGCCCTTCTAGTTTTAGTATATTGAGTTCTTGCTTTAATTTACACTAATGGTATCTTTTAGTATTATGTTTAGACTAGGTCACGATCCAATTACGCGTATTAGGGAATTTGGGGCATTACAACTCCATCCCTCTTAAAGGGGTTTCGTCTATGAAACCAAATTTACGTACCGCATACGTGCGGATAGAGTCTCTTCATTTCCTCTTCAGATTCCCTTGTGGTGTTCAATCCCTTCCGGTGCTCCCATTTGACTTTGACTTTGACTTGGTTAAAAGTCTTGTTTCTTAAGCATTTGACCTTTCGGTCAAGGATCTCTATGGGTTGCGCCACATAATTAAATTTGTCATCAATCTCAATTTCTTCTAAGGGCACGTAGGCCGCTTGATCCACTAAACACCTTCGAAGATAAGAGACGTGGAAGGTATTGTGAATGCCCATAAACTAATCGGGTAACTCTAGCCGATAGGCTACTTGACCCATGCGTTCTAGTATTTTGAATGGGACTATAAACCTCAGACATAATTTACCCCTTTTTCAAAATTGAAATACCCCTTTCCATGGCGACACTTTGAGCATGACATAATCCCTCGGTTGGAACTCTATTTGTTTTCGTCTTTTGTCCACGTAGGACTTTTGTCGATCTTGAGCGGCTTTTAAATGCGCACATACGATCTCAATCTTCTCATTTGTGGCGTTGACCACATCTTTATGCGCAAGCTCTTGAGGTCCAACCACACCCCAACACACGGGTGTTCGACATTTTCTCCCGTATAGTAGCTCGTACGAGGGCATATCGATACTAGCATGGTAGCTATTGTTATTAGCGAATTCTACCAATGGAAGGTGAGTGTCCCAACTTCCCTCGAAGTCGATTATGCATGCCCAAAGCATGTCTTCGAGGGTTTGTATGGTATGTTGGCTTTGTGCATTGGTTTGGGGATGGAAAGCGGTACTAAGCAACACCATAGTACCCATTTGGTTCTGAAAATCCTACCAAAAATGGGAAGTGAATCGAGGGTCCCGATCTGACTCAATTGATACCGGGACTCCATGCCTCACGATTATTTCATTTGTAAACACATCTGCCATCTTTTCCGAGGTATACGTTTCACGAATAGGGATAAAATGAGCACTCTTTGCCAACCGGTCGACTATGACCCAAATGGCATCGAACCCTTGAGCTGTTTTGGGTAACTTAGTCAACAGGTCCATGGTTATATGCTCCCACTTCCATTCGGGTATTTCCAAGGGTTGGAGCTTCCCGTACGGCTTTTGGTGCTCCACCTTGACCTACAAGCAAGTCACACATCGATCAACATATTTTGCAAAATCCCGTTTCATCCCGGGCCACCAATATTTTTTCATTAAATCTTGATACATTTTGGTGACCCCAGGGTGAATCGAATATCAAGATTTGTGCGCTTCATCGAGTAGCAATTGTTTGACATTACACGAATTCGGTATCCAAACTCGTCCAAGTCGTATCTTCAACCCGTTAGTGTCTTCCCCGAGGTCACTGATGTGGTCCTTTATTCTTTCTTTTCTGCAGTTCTCTTCTTTCAAGGCTTTGAATTGAGCATCCCGAATTCGAGCGATAAGGCCGGAAATGACAACGAGTTGCATAGCCTTTACCCGGATAGGATCATATTCCATCTTACGACTTAGTGCATCAGCCACTACGTTGGCCTTCCCGGGGTGGTAGTGTATCTCGCAATCGTAGTCCTTTAGCGTTTCTAGCCATCTTCTTTGCCTCTTGTTCAAGTCTTTTTGGTCAAAGAAGTATTTAAGACTCTTATGGTCGCTGAAAATCACAAATTTCACCCCGTATAAATAGTGTCTCCAAATCTTGAGTGCAAAGACGACCGCGGCCAACTCAAGATCATGTGTCGGGTATTTAACTTTGGGTGACTTCAGTTTTCTAGAGGCATAAGTTATGACCTTGCCCCGTTGCATAAGTACACACCCCAATCTGAGGCGCGAAGCATCCGAGTATACCACCATGTCCTTCGTGCCTTCCGGCAAGGTGAGCACAGGAGAATGTGTGAGTTTTTCTTTTAAAAGATTGAAGGACTTGTCTTGTTCATTTCCCCATATGAATTTCTCGTCCTTTCGAGTCAGTTTGGTCAATGGGGTGGCGATATTGGAAAAATCTTGAATGAACCTTCCATAGGATCCCGTGAGTCCTACAAAGCTTCGGATCTCAGACGGGTTCTTGGGTGGACTCCATTTTGTTACCGCTTCAATTTTTGAAGGGTCCACCAACACCCCCTCGGAACTAATCACATGTCCAAGAAATTGGTCTTCGCGAAGCCAAAAGGCACACATTGAGAATTTTGCGTAGAGTTTCTCCTTTTGAAGGGTTTCTAACACTTCAAGTAAGTGCTGAGCGTGGTCTGCCTCACTTTTTGAATAAACAAGGATGCCATCGATGAATACAATCACGGATTTGTCTAGCATTGTCTTAAACACCCGGTTCATTAAATCCATGAAGGTCACATGTGCGTTTCTTAGACCAAAAGACATTACAAGGAACTCAAAATGTCCACACCGTGTCCGAAACACGGTTTTTGGTACATCGGCTTCTTTCACCTTCAATTGATGGTACCCCGACCTTAGATCGATTTTAGAAAACCAATTGGCGCCTTGAAGTTGATCGAATAAATCATCGATCCGTGGTAGTGGGTATTGTTTTTATAGTAAGCTTGTTTAATTCCCGGTAGTCGATACACATACGTAGGCTACCGTCCTTTTTCTTAACAAATAATACCGGTGCTCCCCCACGGGGATACACTCGGTCGAATAAAACCTTTTTCTAAAAGATCTTGCAATTGGGACATCAATTATTGGAGTTCCGGTGGTGCTAGGCGATAAGGGGCTCTAGCCACCATTTTTTCTCTTGGGATTAATTCAATCTCGAACTCAACCTCCCGCTCAGGCGGGACACCCAGCAGGTCTTTCGGAAATACATCCGGAAATTCCCGCACCACAGGCACGTCTTGAATTCATGGAGTCTCACTCCGAGTGTTGGTTACATGGGCTAGGTAAGCCTGGCACCCATGTTTCATAAGCTTCCTAGCTTTAACTAATGTGCAAATAACGGGGTCACCGTTATTTTTTCCATGGATCACTATGAGTCTCCCGCTTGGTGAGGTGATTTGAATCATTTTTCGAAAACAATCTACATTCGCATGAAATTGGGACAACCAGTCCATGCCTATTATGACTTCAAACTCACCCATCTTCATGGGTATTAGGTCTATTGGCAATTTCTCCCCGTTGATGGTGATTTCACAATCACGGCAAACATCAAGTACTATGAAGTGTTTACTATCGTCTACTTCTACTTCAAGTGGAATAGGCAATTTCGTCAATGTAAAAGAAGGGTGTCGGATAAGTTCTTGTTAAATAAATGACCTATTCGCGCCTGTATCAAATAACACCTTTACTTGTAAAGAGTTAAGCATAAACGTACCTGTGACCACATTCGGGTCACTCTTGGCTTCTTCGACTGAGAGATTGAAGGATCGGGCGTGAGCCCTAGATGATTCGGTCTTTATTTTGGGTTTGACACCCACCTTGCTTGATTCTATGCACTCGGACTTTTTGTGACCCGGTTGATAACATTTGAAACAAACATTAGGTTTACTGGGGCACTTTGAGACTACATGGCCAAGCTTTGAGCATATTGGGCAGGGTTTGTTTTTGAAATAACATTCCCCTTTGTGCCCTTTACTGCATATCCCACATGAACTACCAACACAGCTTTGTTACCCGCTTTCCTAGGCGATTCTATCATCTTTTGCTTTTTGGACGGGCTTGGATGTGACATCCGGCAAAAATTGTTGTGTTTCCGTACGTAATTAGTATATGTAATTAACAATAATTAAGTGCAATTCTAAATTAATTGTATTAATTTAGCCTTTAGGGAATAGCAAATTCCCCATAGGAATGCATTTGCTTAATTAAAAGCACGGCGAAATCGCGTGCGAATAAACTTGTCCAGAACGGACGTTGGTGATTACCCGGTAACAATTAAATAAACCAAAATTGATCTCAGGCACCCAGGATATAAAATAAGGGTATTTTCATTAAATATAATGTGTTTTGGAACTCCAAAGCCATAAATGAAAACTCCAAATACAAATCTCCCGGTAACGAATAAAGTGCGCGCACCGCACCTCGTACACGTATAAATTATAATTTCACCCAACGAAAGCCTAACCAACCAACCAACACTTAAACTAGGCTATGGTTAAGGGTTATTAAATGCTATTTTAATGTGCGGACAACTCGTAATTAAAACTCGAACAAACCCCAATTAAACCCGAAACTAACTTAGCCAGATTGTAACAAATATTTACTAGTTATTTTGGAGGTGGACACCACAAAATATCCTACCCAAATCTTCCCCACCCACCCATGATCTATGATCTAGTAAATCCCTTTTTCTTGATTTAGGGGATCATAATCATGGTATTTAGATTTATCACGATGTAGGTTGTACTTGGAAGATATTTATCAAATCTATATAATCCTTCATCCATATTTTAAAGCTAAAAAAATTCTTCTTCTTCCTCTTGATGGCCGTAGATTTTACCACACACACATTCATTCTCTTTTCAAGTTTCAAACTTACAAAACACACTAGATTCATGCCTTAAGTTCAAAAGTGTTGTTGCTTGAAACTTAATTCTTGGAAGAACACTCATAAACCTCCATCCAAAACTTGTGTGTTTGTGAATCTTCCCTAGCGTTGTGCTAGTTGTAAGTTTTCTTGTGTTCTTGTTCTTGCTTAAACTTTATATTTTTTTTGTGTGTTTTAAAGCAAGTTGTACATTGGTGTTTAAACAAATGTTTTAAACTTAAGATTTTGTATGTTTTTACACGACTAAAATGGATGGTTTAAAACTAGTATATGGGTCGTAGGTTTGAGTGGTGCTGTTCCATTATTTTTTTAGTTAATAAAACTTGACATATACATGTTATAAGGATGATCTAAGACATGGTTGATAAAAGTGACTTGGATACACTTAAAAATGGTCTTGATCATCATAATATAATCATCTAAAACTAAATATCGAGTTGGATATGTTGAAAAATGAAAAACATAAAAGCTACACAATCAAAGTTTATTAACTTTGAAATACAAAGTTGGACTTCATGGACTTAATACACCCAAAAACACTTACTATTATCTTTAATATTGACAATTTAGTCTATACATAATGGTAAAACATTGTATAAATCTATAATGAAAAAGTAGACAAAAATAAAGTTTACTAGTTTTAGTAAAACTTGTCTTTTTTGGAAAGCCTAGGGATAAAAATGTAACTTTTGAAAGTTAAAGATGCGATTCGGTAACTTTAAAAGTTAAAAGTGTAAGATGACATTTCGAAAACTTAAGTCCAAAATTGTGACTTTGTAAAGTTTAGTGTTAAAAGTGGAATGATGTACTTTCCCAAAGGTTTGTTATGAACAATAATTGCAAGACTTACAAAATTGTATCTTTGTATAAAATATTATTTTTATAAAACATGATTTTATAAAAATAAAATTACCAAAGATGTTGAGCGAAATAAAAACTAAGGTTTTTGTTACAAAAATTGGTAATTTAAAGACTTGGTAAAAGTTGTATAAAAATGAACATTTTTATATCTATAGGAATATAAAAATGTTGGGGCATTTTAATATTGGAAAATAACCAAGTCTTGATATCTATAAGTCTTGAGAGATACAAACATTGTATTTAAAATATCCAAATGAATATATGTAGAAATTCAAATGGATTAATTTCATAATAAGACATATTCTTGGAAGGTAAGAAAAACAACAAACTATATATGTTGTAAAGTAGGAAAAATGATATTACGACGTGAAGTAATTATTCCTACAAAAGCATATATATACAACTTATATTAAATATGATGCGGAAGATATATAAGTTAAGTAACTGAACATGAACGTATTGTATTACAACGAATAAGTATATATTGTATAACTTCCTACAAGATACGTATATATGTTATTGCGTCGAATGTAAATAATTATTCTAAGGGTGGATGTGAATGTGAAATATATATTTACAAACAAAATATATATAAGAATAATTTTGGGTGAAAATGTATATAGCACTTTCCTAAGTGTTGAAAATTATTCGTGGGAGAATTAATGTAAAACAATCTTTAAAGATTATTTGTTTAAATGAAAATTTAGTATGAAAACTTAATTTTGTAAAACGAAACCTCGAATCGACAAGATCCTAGTATATTTATTTAATAAGAGAATAAATATACGGTAAAGTGAGTCGAGTCGAATGTTGAAATGAAACCTCGAATCGACAAGATCCTAGTATATTTATTTAATGGGAAAATAAATATACGGTAAAGTGAGTCGAGTCGAATGTTGAAATGAAAACTCGAATCGACAAGATCCTATTATATTTATTTAATAGGAAAATAATTATACGGTAAAGTGAGTCAAGTCGAATGTTGAAAATGAAATCTCGATCGGCAAGATCCTAGTATAATTATTTAATGGGAAAATAATTATATTGTAAAGTGAGTCGAGACGGAGATAATGTTATTTCAAGTTAGTAAATATATATTGAATAACAAGATCATGACGTGAGGAAATCAGGCAATGTTCAGAGTTCGATGCGACTAACGAACTAACTTTGAAAATAACTATCATTAAAATATGAGTTATGTGAAACTTATAACGAGGGTAATCCATCACCAACGGACCTAGGACATGTGTTTAATTAAACGGGGAATGGTAGGTAAATAGTGGTGTGGGGAGTTGAGTGTACAACTTGCCGGTAAAACACGCCCTAATGACCTAGTGTCTTATATGACTAGAACACTTGTAGGTGTTGGACTGAGGACTATAGCTATTCTCTATTGATGCATGCATAGTGCTATTAAGGTGAGTTTCACGGCCCCTTTTTACTGTTTTTGTTTTTGGGGAAATATATGTTTGTCAAATGTTGTTACATGTCAAAATGTTGTTAAATGTTAAAATGTGATAAGTAGCATGATGAGTACTTGGGTTTGTTGTACACCACTCGGGGTGAGTCCTCACTACTGTAACCATTTACTCGTGTGTTGTGTGTGAAATCGAGACCGAAGGAATATTTGGATAGTACTATTGGTGCCTGACGAGGCCCACCTCTGGTTGATAGCGTCAACCCGGTAAAGACAAGAGGTGCACATATTCTAAACTAAGTTTTTATTTACCGAGAAACAACTTTTACTCACGGGGCATTTCTTGTCTTGGTTTGGTTATGGGCTCAAGGGATTACTCGTCATAGTTTTTGTAGGAGCTAGCTACTCCTTACAATGGCCACTACTGTGTTTGTTCCGCACATGTTGTTGTTAAAATGTTGTTGTTACGGAACTAAAACCTGTGAACTCACCAATATTTTATATATTGACGTCTTTTGAAACATATCTTTCAGGTAATTAACTACTAAATAGATATGGACTAGTGCGGTGGAATATGGGATTGTCGGACACTTGTCGGGAGTTACATCTATATTTACCATTGGGTTGGGACATAGACGGAAAAATCCTGTGTCTGAACTTGTTGTTTGTTGTTTTGTGTAATGTTATGACAAGGTACTCTTTTTTGACATCTTAATGAAATGATCTCTTCTAATTAAATATGGTTTGTGTTAATCTTGACTTTGATATGCTTTCGAGCGTTGCGCCACGTGTTTCCGCCATTGCCGTGGTGTGACATTGGATTTGCATCCACTACCCGCCTCTCACACCGTTCCATCTGTCTTTTGAGTTCCGATTCCCGTTCCTGGGCATCATTTATAATGTCGTTCAAGGTGGCATACTTGGTATGTGGGGTCAAGAATTCCCGATATTCGGCCCCGAGCATGTTGTAATAGTAGTTGACCCATTGAGCATCTGTTTGGGCCAAATCCCCTCAAAACTTGAGTTTATCAAGGAACAATCCGGTGATTTTGTCAATTTTTTCACCTTTGTGCCTCATATTCATGAATTGGTCCTTGATTTGGTTAATCACGACTTGAGGGCTATGATGTTCTAGAAATTGTGCCTTGAATTTTTCCCAAGTGATAGATTTAAATTCTTTCGAGGTCATGCCCACTTTTCTGACATCCCACCACGCTTTTGCAAGCTCGCGAAGTTGACCCGTGGCGTATGCCACTTGATCCCGAGCCTCACAATCGGTGTGGTCAAAGATGTCCTCCATTTCGGAGAGCCACCTTTGACACACTATCGGGTCTACCGCCCCATCATAAGTACTTGGATTACATGCCTTGAACTTGTCGTATGGACAGATCTTGTGTGGGGTTTTGTTTGCCCATCTTTCATTGAACTTTTCCTCAATAACGCCTAGGAGAGTATTTTGAATCTTTTCGAGGAATTGGGGAATGAAAGCTTCTATTGCTTTCCCAATTATCTCTTTGACTTCACCACGAGTGACTAGGTTCGTGTCACGTGTCGCCTCTTCAGCCATTTCAAGCTGAAAGAGATTTCAAATAGTTTAGAATCATTCTAACAATCTTGTTTAATATGCTCCTCACATGTTAATTGTTTGCATCCTTAAGGATGCCCTTGTGTTTTCTCCCAATTCCGGTCCAGTTAGGCCCGTAGCCTTCTTTGACCGTGACATTGGTGCATTCTGTTTAGGTGGTTACCGCACTTCTCGTGTTTGCACTTGATTAACACATGTTCAATCGTGTGGTCACGTATTTAAGGAATATGTGAGTAACTAAGGGAATAAATGTCTTACTGGACTTGAAGATCAAGCTTAAATCAAAGGCATACTTTGTCAACCTGGGCCTCTGATTACCACTTGTAATACCCCGACAAATGCTTACAAATTTTACCTTAATATTTAGATACAAGTAATTCGGGTTCATCCACATTAATCACATGAGTTTTACAAGTCATTATGACACTAGTTCATGTTTAATATTTTGACTTGGTTACATCAAAAGTGAATAATATTATTTGAACCCGAATACACAAAAAGTGGAAGCAGAAGGTTGATATTTTTGTTTTCATTTAGTATGTGCTTGACTCGTCAAAACTGAGCTTGATCATTCCCATCTAGGATTTCCTTGAACAACCTAAGGTTTTGACAAATGAAATATCATTAAAACAAGGTTAGAGTGATAATAACTCATTTAAAAATTTAGTAGGAGTGGAATCACTAAACAATAAAAAATGGATCGAAGCCAAAGGACTCCCCCACTAGTCGCTGCTGATAGCTGCTGATCCGCAGCCATTTTGCAGCTGAACGATGCTGCCGCTGCTGCTTGCTGCGATTCTGCGGCTATAATGCGGGCATTCTGCAGCTATGTGCTGCCGCTTGCTGCTGTCCTGAAGCTGCCGTAGGCTACAACTTAAAGCCATGGCCTACGGCCAACAACTTCTGGAAGGAATTCCACTTGCAATTTTCTTTATAAAATTATAACACTTAAGTGCCTTGCAACAATGGGTATAAAAATGCAGCCACAAGCACAATTATTTGGCTGCAAAATAACTAGGTTTTCAGGCTTGATTCACGGCGTAACAACGTAAAAATCGCAACCATTTATCAAGCCTAATGAAGACAAGCAAAATCCTCAAATGGGTCGTTCTATCCTTTACTCTACAAGACGTGTCTAAGGTGATACTCCTTTTTCTTTTTTTCACTTATATATATATATATATAACTAAAACAATCAAAACTTAAATCCTCATAAGACTTCTTTAGGTATCGCCAAAGCGCATCATTCCATACCTTTGGCGTTTTCATCTAAATTTATTTTAGATCATGCTAATCTCGCTTTGACTATCTTGTCTTCCAACCTTTGTGCTAAAATCAATGTGATGATGAAAAACACGTGTCTACTTGTTTTTAATTTAGCTACCCAATACGAGACTAAGCATCATGAGAAATAGAAGTCGTAGAGCGACTTACATTATTCTTTGTTAGGATCTGAGTTTGATTTGTTTTAATTGTTTAGTAAATGACAGATGAAGGAAGTTAATCTAAAAATGGAAAGTACATAATTACACCCATTTTTCACATTCAACCTGGGTGGACTCAAGCTCCTTTTTACAACTATGATATTTAGTCATCATAGTTTGGAGTTGGTCTTTGGTTATAATTGCTTCATGTATAAACTGCTGATTTCAGATTCTTTTTCAGTGACTTTTGATTTTAACTCTTTTGAAAGTTTTTCAAATTGAACTTCATCATCTAAAATTTTCTTCCTAAGGTTTTCATTCACCTCTTTAATGTTAGCAAATGCTATTACACATTTGGTTGAACACAAATCTGTTAAGATTTGAGGAGATACCTTAGCAGCAGCCATCAATGCATAATCACACTTGCACTCACAATCATCACCCCAAGGATCTGAGAGATTCACAACCTCTTCTTTAGACTTTTCATCTGGAACTACTGCATCAACAATATCATTAGTCATATTTTCAGATTCAGTCACCACATCCTCATATTCAACCTCTTCCACAATTGTGTCCATAGCCATGAAACAAAAATTTTCTGGTTCATTTTCAGCTTTGGCAACAAGAGCAAAATTCTCATCTATTAACTCATCTGGTAAACTGCTCCAATCAACAAAGCCTTGTGTGAAGAAACTCTGTTGGCCGGTCTCTGCAGGTGCAGAGGGTGGAGTAGTAGTCATTGGCACATGTGCCTGAGCAACAGGGTTTGAACATAGTGGATCTGAGGAACAATGATTTGGACATACTAGACATGAACAGTGGATGAGTACTGTGCAAAATGAGCAGTGTTTTGCACATTTGGTCCAGGGGTATTATCTGATAAGTGCTGGTCTGTGGCCTTTGATTTAGATAGGTAATCATAGGTGTACCATGTTGACTCCTACATTCCCTAGCGAAATGACCAAGTCTATGACATTTATAACACTTAATTTTAAATTTATCCAACCCCACCTTTGACCTGCCAGTCAACCCTGGAAATCTTCTGCCAGTTTTCTTGTAGAAATTGTTAGTTCTAACACTAAGCAGAGCCAATTGGTGCATTTTGTCCATTTCTTCCAAATCATCAGGGTCAAAATATTTAAGGTCATCATACTCAAAGAATATGTTATCAGATGCCTGGATATCACCACCACTTACTGCAAAAGCATAGTTGGGTGAATAAGAATCAAAGTTAAAACCTGAAGTTATGTCAATGAAATGATCATAACTCTGAGCCTTATTATTACCAGGCACCTCATCCTAACCCAAAAGTGTTGTATTACCAAAAACATAATCATCAGATACTTTTCCAGAATCCTGAAGCTTCTTTTTCTGGTTAAGCTCTCTCACTCTCATAGGTCAAGAACTTACCATGAAGCTGGGTCAGAGATAGGTCCTTGAATCCAATTGAGTTTCTCATAACTATAGCAATAGTGTCCCATTTGTCTGGTAATGATCTTAAAAACTTATGGTTCAAAGTTGAATTAGGATAAGTTAGACCCACCAGTTTTAGTTCACTAATGAGACAGTTAGACCTCTCAAATTGTTGAGTTAATGACTCTCCCTTAACATGACTAAATGTTTCATATTGTTGGTTAAGTATTTCACGGTTTTTTTCAATAACCTCCTCAGTCCCACCAAATTGTTCTTTCAAAGCATCCCACAACTCCTTTGCACTGTTACAGTGTAACAGCCCAACATAGATATCATTTGGTAGAGCTAAAACATGGCTTTTCCGACGTTGCTAGATATTGTATTCAGATCTGACAAGCATCGGTGGCTTGTTGTTCGTGCCAGTGTTATGTGGATCGTGATTGATTGAATCCATTCTCTGATTGTTTGTAAAACAAAGTCTATTTATAAAACTTTAAAACGTAAATAAACTATTACTCTGTTTTCAATCTGACAAACAAACGATATCAATAATTGTGAGCTGATCTGTTTATATTAAATTGATTGGTTAGATAGAATTTAATTGACCAAGCTCTGATACCAATTGTTAGGATCTGAGTTTGATTTGTTTTGATTGTTTAGTAAATGAAAGATGAAGGAAGTTATCTAAAAATGGAAAGTGCAGCGGAATAATAAACTATGAATCAAAACAAGGAGAATAATTGTTTTCGAATCGAATGCTTCTCATATATATTAAATGATTACACAACGATTACACAAGTACTCCCCCTCAGCCTGATCACTCTGTGATTGTTTGTCTAAGAGAATGTTTTCAGTGATAAATAGAACAATACATGCACTGTTCTATTTATAGACAAAATAAACCACTAATGACCTATGACTGACGTCACCTAAGACAGTGACATCTAACAGAATAATAACAACATAAAACATCTGATCTAAACAAACACTGTTACATAGGAAACCTCTAATATCTAAACAGCTGATATGTAAACCTCTGATAGCCTGAATCACCTGTTGGAGCCTAAGTGTTGTTGGCTCCAACAAACCTTGTGTCTTCAGTACTTTGGCTCAGCAGTTGTTTCTTCATCAGTCCTTTGTGATCAGCAGTTGTTCAGCAGATGTTGAGGCACATCAGATGTTAGAGTCAACAGTCTTTTGGGAGAAGTAAGTTGTAAACACTGATTTTATTCTGGATCAAATATAGTATGTTTTGGCTTTTCAGATCATCTGTTCTTCTCCAGGTCAGCAGACCCAACATTATTGCCCTTTCAACCATAGTTCCTTGCCCGAACCACTCCCCGAGGCTTCTCGCTTGACACCTAGAGCTATTCACATAGACATTTAAGTATCGATTGTTAGTCGCGGTTTCAAACAACCATACACATGCGTTTGTCAATATTATGCCTATGTAAATTATGGCATCATGTGTTTTAATGAGGTCGAGCCTCATATTGGCGTTTCATTGAACACCTTATGGGCAATATTTTGCAAGCCCCATTTATTAGTCTTTTAGACCATGATGATTCCATCCACTATTATCTCAAAGTTTCTGATTTATATTACCAACACTATTTTCAGCCCCAAATATGATTAGAATCATAAAACACATTAAGTATCATTAAGATTCCTAGGTCCATTTACCCTACCCACGATTTTCCACAAATTCACATCGTGAATATCAAGGGTCCCCTATTTAGGATAATCTTAGTCATGATTTGCTCAAGATTTTTATCATTTTAGGGCTTCCTCTTTCAATAGGTGCCCTTGCCCTTCTTAGTTAATAGTTTATCTAAGACCTTCATATAAGATTTGACTATCATCACATGGACCAAGTGAATGTTAAATTGGATGAAACTAATTGTTACCTAGCGGATTATTGAGTCTTGGATGACTAGAATTTCATACATGCAGGAGTGAATGTTCAACTTGCCTGATGATCAGGCCATATACAGAGATTGAAGCTTGTGTGTAGGCGTATGACCCATAGGCCTATAAATACCCCATGGTGATTTTTGCCAATCTTAATAAGGTGCTGCCCAATTTTGTGTGTGTGCTCTCTATCACTTTCATATTATTCTATCTCATCAACATACACATATAACAACTAATTGGATTGTTGATTCTGCCCACAATCCGTTACGTGCACGATACTAATTTCTAGTCCATCCCACAACCATTCTTCACAAGTCGAATCATTTTACGAAGATAAATATGTCCCATATGATGATGCCACATGATAGATTCTTTTTCAGTCGCATTTGATAAGAAACAAGTGACATGCCCTTTTGTTGTTAGTGCTTTACTCATATCAAGAATGTACAAATTACTCACTCTTAGTGCGTTCAACATGATTCATTCCTTTGGAATTTTGAAACCCGGATTTAGGACGTAACAGGATTTATCATCAAATTGAACTAAGAACTTCTAATCACAAATTTGAGATACACTTAACAAATTTTAATCTATTTGCTTCACGTAGGAAATCTTTTCAAAACTCACAATCACATTGCTTATACTTCCTTCCATAGTGATGCATCTTCCTTTGTTCCCCGCAAAGGCAACATAACTTCCATTAATATTTTTTTAATGTCAAATAGGAGAGTCATGTCACCTGTCATGTTCCCGAAAGCTCCACTATCAATAATCCAAAGACTGCTAATAGCGCCAGCTGGAACTCCCTGCACATAAACAAAAAATAATAATTATGACGGGGGACCCAAGCCTTCATGGTCTTGGGTCGTCCAAGGTCATCAACTAATAGAGAAACTTTCCATTTGTTGGATTGAATCTCACAAACTTTCATTGACTCTTTAGGTTTCTTAAAAACTTTGTTTTTCTTAATAGAATCAAATTTATGTTTTACATTTTTCTTTTGTAACACCTGTTGTTGAGCAGTTTTGTTAACCTTGTCTAATTTAATAGACAAAGGTCCAACTTTAGGTTTAATCAATGATTTAGTAGCTTGTTTTTCCACATAAACCTTTTGACTACCTTTCACTGTGTTAACCCTACATTCCTTCAGTTGTTGCTTCATAGCAATTCGATTTCGGTTATCATAGACAACTGGTTTTTTTTCCCTTTAGCACTAAACGATTTAGGATTAACAACATTCGAGCTATTTGGCGTTCTAGTATTCTCAACATCTAGCCTCTTACATCTTACGTTTGGGAAGTATGCAAGTAAATACCCTCTTTCACCACACTTAAAATAGACTAGGTGCTCTTCAAAAGTTCCTTTACCATGAACTGTAGTGAAAGTGTTTACCTGAACTTGGTCATCAATGCACTTTCTACATAAACTCTCCAAAACAGGTTCCAAGGAGTATACCGGTTTAACACTTTCAGTTGGTCTAACAAACTCAGTTACATGAACTTTTGATTTCTTTGAATGTTCACCATACAAATTTTTAATCAATTCTGGTGGTACATCATTAGTTTGTTCAGATTTTGGAAACTAAATGCTGCTCTCTTGCTAGATTTTAGTTATTTTTGAATACTTAGCAAACTGTATGGGCCACTCTTCATCTGAATATATTTGATCATATCCTTCCATCTCATAAAATATTTTCTCACCTTTTAAATCTCTTTTGATTCATCCTTTGAAACAGATGGGGTAGATGTTTGAGTTACTTGAACCTTAGCATTCAATTCACATCCAATGTGATTCTCCAATGAAAACTCAACTGAAGGTTCAAACATTACCTCATCATCTGAGTCTGAATCAGTCACCAATACCACATTTTCATTGTTTACACCAAGTATCAGTCTCACATCTGAATACGGATCCCCACATTGGATGTATCCAATGCAGTTTCATATGTGGAATTTGTTTTGTCTAATACTTCAAAACTATGTTGGGTACCTCCACAATGTGGTCTAACACATACCTTACATTCAAGTAGCCTTCAAGCTTCTTGTTAATCTTTTCATAACTACTCCTGACTTTGGCCATTTCAACTTTTGTTTCCTTAATTTCAACATTTGTTTGTGCCACTTGCTATTTCAATTTTGGTTATTTCGACTTTTGTGTCCTCAATTTCATTCATTTGCATTTCTTGGACTAGCCAAGTCAATTTTCTAGTTTTGAACTAGCTCTTCAAGTCTATTACACTTACCAAGCAAAGTTAAGCACCCGGGACATTTTGGTAAAGTGTTAGAATTTACCAGAGTTGATGAATCCGAAATCGCCAGAAGAGAAAAATGTGATTCCTTTCCAAAAAAGTATTTGAACATGCATCATCAACCATGAAAGATTTCTTGTTGAGTAGAAAGTTTGTTTCAGCAAGCGATTGTTCAACATCATTGTCAAGTGAATTCAGACTTTTTTTTAGAATTTGCTTCACTTTCCCAGTTGGAATTATCGGAATCTTGCACATCATGATCAAATTCCACATTCTGTTGATTTTCTTCAATAGATTCTTCTTTCTCAACAACATTCTCCATTGTCTCTTCAGCCTTTTCAACTACATCTTAAGCAAAACATGCCATATTCCTACCAGAAATCTCTTCAATCCCATGTTGCACATTGATCCAATTGAACCCCTCATCATCACCAATGCTTTGTTTTCTGTTTGGTTTTGGGTGGCTAAAGTGGTAACTAAAACTAGATTGTGTTCAGTATTTGTAGTATATTGAGTTTGTTGGGGTAGTGTTGATTGTCTTTGAGTATTGTTGAATGGAGTTTGTTGTTGGTTTTGGTTTTGCTGATTGTTTTCGCGATTCTGGTTGAAAGGGTATCGGTTACCTTGTTGTTTTGGGGTTTGTACGCTCTCTTTCAAAATGGTCTTTGTGCCACAATTGAAATAACTAACTTTAGCCTTGTTAAAACCAAAAGTTGTATTCAGTGAGGTCGCCAAGTCAGTTCTTACCGTTATTTCCATGAACTCCTGAGCTCTACGAGTTACACTTACAAAGGCCGATTGTATATCTATCAACTCCATCTCTTCTTTATCAATTTGGGCATGATATTCATTTGTACGATTGATATTTCCAATTTGGCCCTCTACTAATCCATTGTACGATGCAACAAATGCCGAAAGGATAGCTCTTGTCGATGTGCTACTTTAGTTGTCACACTGTCCATACTTGATGTGTTGAGGACAGTTGGACTAGTACTTAATGATGCTTGGCCATAATTTGATGAAGAAGATTTTTTATTTGAGTTTATAACAGGAGCTGCAAGCCATGGTGCTGCTTGTTGCAGTAGAGCTTGAGGAGGTGTTGTCACATATGATGAAAAAGTTGGAATGGCATAATAGTTCAAAGGATTAGTTAGTTCAACACTTGAGACAAAAGTTGTTTGTGTTGCAGAACTGACTCCCACATTTGGCATTGGAAAAGAAGCTGAAGTAGCAAAATATAAATACGGATTTTGCGGAATTAGTTCTCTCTTAGCCTTCCTTCTCTCTTCAGCATCTTTGTTCTCTAACTGCTGGATACATTCATTTAATGTCAAGCAATTAGACGTATCCATTTCCTTTTGTACTTCAAGATATTGACTCCAATAAACCGATAAAGCATCTGCAAAACGCTCTACACATTTAGAAATTGGATAAGAAATATTATGAACCGACAATTCAGATAACAAATAATAAAATCTAGTTGTGAGCTCCTTTAGAGTCTCATTTCCAATGTTGCTGAAATGTTCAAACTCTTTCTTCAGTTTATCCATCTTGGATCCTTGGTTCTCTCATTCCTATCATTTTGGCTTTGTAATGCAATTCACAATTACTTAGAATTTTTACATGGACCGAATTGATGCAAAATATCTTGTACCAATGCTTCTAAAAGCTTTGAGTAAGCATTCTTCTTTGCATCATACTTTTTCTTGTGGACATCAGTCATGTCATCTAATGAGACTAGTGTAGTTGAATTCTCCACTATTGGTTTTTCATAACCTTGATCTTAAGCATGCCATGCTTTTCTACCATCAAGACCTTCTAAGTGAATCTTGAATCTCTTATGAAATGATGAATATTCAGATACCTAACAACCTTGGTGATCAACTACCTTTTCCCTTCGCAATATCATTCATCAATAGATTGATTGACTAGGTAGTTTGGTTTTATGCAGCAGCAGCAGTAGCAGTAGCAGTAGCAACTCCGCAATAATTAGGTTGTGGTTGAACAACAGGTTGAACCGGAGCTGTAGCCGCCAAATAGTTTACCATCGGTTGTTGAGATTGAACAATTTTTTTCTTACCTTTCTCCAATGCATAAGCCCAGGGATTCACAGGAGATTGTTGTTGCTGATTGGTGTTCATTTGTGTCATCGGAAATCCCCAAATGTTGTCCTTTATGTGTAAAATGAGAAATGTTCAACACTAAGAAAAATTTTCTGAAACTTCAATCGTTTGCATGAATGAGAAGAATGATTTCTTATTCGCCTGATTGATTGACACGAATGAGGAAATTTCACATGAATCTGAATTGAATCACAAGAATGGGAAATGAAAACACTTATTCATATGAAAGTGAACACCCGAATTAGAGAATTTTCAAGAATAAAAGCAGAATGAGTGTTATTCGTGTGAAATTTAGCACGGGTGAGAACTGGAAACACCCATTTGCTTGAAAACAAGCAGCCATTCACCATGTTCATCTTATTCATCATTTTGAATTAACAAAACACACGGATTTGATCTAATTTTTGAAAATTATCACCAATTGGATTGAAATTAGTTAGGATTTGATCGGAATATGATTTGGAACAACTTTTATGAAAGAATTTTTGAGAAACACAACAAAATCAACTCCAATTCAATCAAAAATCATGTTCTAATGAAAAACTTTGAAGCCCTAATAGATTTGAACAACTTTGGACTGATTTCGATGAAAAATATAAATTTGCAATCGTGAGATTAAGCCTATTGCTCTGATACCACTTTGTAGGGTCGATTACTATCAAATCCTAATGATCTTAATGATATGTAAACCTCCGAGTGCAGAATCCCCTCGGGTCTAGCAAAATGATATAGAAATCTAGATGAAAACACACACGAAATCCATCAAAACGTTTACTTTGTCATTAATCACAATAGATAACAGTTACAGACTCAAATAACAAAGTCTAACCAAACTAGGGTTTCTGAACAGAGTGTTAGCGCTCAAACACAAATGACACAACTGATAATTACTACCTAATTTTGTTCCCAATTCTCCCAAACGTTTAGGCGAATGAGGCTATTCGCCTAAATTATCACACGAATGAGCATTGTGTTTGCTCATTCGCTCTCCTGATCTCATCAATCTCCTTGCTTTCTAGGTCGGCTACGAAGTCATTGATTGAGATTGTCTGATAAACGTTGTTTGCTTTCTGGATGTCAAGCCATTGATGCCTCTGTGGTGGAAGCACATCTGCAGCCGTTCTACAAGTTCTTCTGATGTATATACTACCCCATACTGATACATCTCTGACATCAAATAATAGTATCGCGTTGTCAGATCCCGTAATCGCTCATTTCCTATGGCAGAGAAGTTTTCGAACTCTTTTATGATCTGATCCATCTTGATCTTTCTGGTCATCTCATTTCCTTCATTCCGTTGAGCTAACGCAAGCCATAGCACTTGCGAAGTTGTGCACTGAGCAAACGGGTGCAAGATGTCTTTTGGAAGGGCTTATGTTAAAGCTGCCATCACCTTCATCTCATAGTTGTATTTTCTACGTTGTTCATCAGTCATTGCTTCTAAGGATACGAGAATGTCGGAGTTCTCAATCATCGGCCTAGTATACCTGTTCTCTATCGCTGCCCATACTAACCCATCAATACCCACGACATGTCTTGAACCTGCCTTTCTAGGAGTGGTAGTCGGCCATGAACTGAAGTTTAGGTGCCCTATTTGAACTATCGGTTTCTAAGTCACTGAGGAGTACCGAAGATAGATGTTGTGTCTGTTGAGTTGCAGCGGCTGCGAGTGCCCAAGGTTTACCATTCATCATTTGTTGTTTTTGCTGGGCACGCTGTTGAGCCAGAAGCGCCTACAGATTGGTTCCAACAACATTAGCTTGGTATTGATGTTGTTGCATCCGTTGCGCTTTACGCTCGGCTGAATACTGTTAAGGATTCATGGGTACATTCATTTGATTGTTTATAGGTTGATTATTTTGTTGTCTAGGTTGATTCAGATGTCCCCACGGGTTTGCCATGTGTTTAGATAAAAAATAATCCGATACTTAGGCGATTTTTGAAAACAGAATAGTAACACACGAGTAGACATACACACACAAGTAGAACACACGAGTAGGGAGCTAATCGTGTGACTTTCAGGCAATTAGAAGTCTACACATAGGAATAGTTGAGCGAGTGGGAGATTTCATGCAATTAGGGTTACCCAGGCGATTAGAGTTCTAATCATGTGTTCTAAGGCACGAGTAGCACTCTAATCATGTGGGAAAGGACACGAGTATGATTCCTAATCGCTTGAAAGTTTCCTAATCGCCTGTTGCAGGTTTGAGAACTTGTTTTGCACGAAAACCATCATTTTTGCTTCAAAATCTATAAAAAACACAATGTTTGATCCCCTAATGATTAGGAAAGTTGTACAAACACTTTTGGAAGAAACCCTAATAAAAAAAATTGTTTTTTATCCTTTAAAACACCCTTAGATTTTTAAAAACGTTGTTTTTGTGAAAAACTCAAAGTTTTAACCTTTCAAAACAGGTTTTTGGATAAAAATAATAACTTTAAATCTGAAAACCCACTGTTTTGAATTCGTTTTGCTATCAAAACACTCGTGATAAGAGCCAAAGCTCTGATACCACTTGTAGGATCGATTTCAGACAACCCAACAATCACGAGCTTCAACGTTTAGTGTGCGAAATCCACTAGACGTTGTTTCGGACAACAAAACGGTATGAAACAATGATAAATGAAGTATCAACACACATAAAAGTAAGGTTAAAAGGTTGTGTTGATTGATTAAACCACAACACATGTGTTTACAAGACAATCTCAGACCTTCAACCTAGGGCAGGGTGTTTGGGGAATGTGTGATGTGACTACTTCCTAATTAAGGCAATGATTGGAGGCTTTAATACCTGTCCTACTCGTCCAGGGCCCTAGGGGCGAGTAGCAACCTAACATGCGAGTACGAGGGGTGAGTAGAAGCTACTAGACCGGAAAATCGGTGAAACTCCAAAGTCGGGTCGGCTTCATAATCATGCCATTGTCCATTCCTACATTATTCGAGATGAAATCAAGTGAATCGATAGCTTCCAGCAACCATCTTCCTCTCCAATCGAATGATTCGCGGCTAGAAGGTTCTTCTTTGTCCTCCCTCTATCTTTGATTGAAGCTCTGTGTTCTAAATAAGAAATGGACATATATACCGTAGAGGATGGATCGATCAGAGATGGACGGAGAGTTTGGAGGAGATAAAGACCTTGCATTTTATTAAAAACATGAAAAAAAATAATAAAAAAATCATAACTCAAAATTGAAGTAAAAAACTTGACAAATAGTTCGGAGCTTCTCTTTCCCACGTCATCCTTGTACATAATGACCTAAACCCCCACCCCAACCATACCCCCACCAAAAAACCTAATTCACCCAACCACCCCCACCCACACCCAAATACTTAAACCGCTCACCTAAAAACCTAAACCACCCATGCACCCCCCCCCCCCCCACACACACCGGTTACTATAAGTTTTCTATTGAATATCCCCTAGCACTACTAGAAAAAAGGCCTTTCTTGACACGCATTGCGTGTCAAGAAAGGGGTCTGATGACAAGAAAAAAAACGTCAAGGATGGCGGTGTCATAAATTTAATATGACATATTTTTGCGTGTCATCTGTTTATGACACACATTTATCACAGCATTTAATGACATACGTTATGACACTTTTTAATGACACTTTTTTTATGACAGTTTTTGTTGACATTTTTTCACCACATATTACGACATAATTTTATGACAGAATTTTATGACGTTTTTTTGCGTGTCATAAATTTATTAATTTAAAAAAAAAATTTCTGCAAAATTACATATTTACCCTCCTGGATTTATAGCTATTTTATTATATGCAAAATAATTAGCAAACTAATAACAAAAACATCATTTCATTATATAATCCGAGACGTTTAACGTTTACAAAAATATTGTATCGACATCACATTGCCTTCAAACAAAAAAGTTTGGATCATTTGAAAATAAATGTTGCGGCGTAGCCTGACCATTCTTCGCGAACGGCATCCATGTCTTCATCCCCGTAATGATCCGCTCCTCCCCCGACCTGAGACAACAATAAAATTAATACATTAATCGAGGCCGGCTAATTATTTTACATAAATCATAACACATCGCTACGTTTATTTTGCCATAACTTACATTGCCCAATATTTCAACTCCTCCTTGCACTATCTCTTTCATGAATTTCATGACGTAAAATCCACATTCTGTGCTTCCCGGCTGGCATGGACACTACACATTAAAAAAAATAAGAAAAAAATTACTGTCATTTGTTGTGTTAAAATTAGAATGACAATTTTACCCCTTAAAAACAATCTCAAATTGCATAAACAGATATCTGTACAAACTAATTATATCATAAAGATATTAAGTACTCACCACAGTGTTGACCCAATTGAGTTTAACCTTGCCGGTACCACTTTGTGCAGCATAAACGACCATTGCCCTATTAAAAAACAAGAAAAATAGTAAACCATTAACGCAACTTCCAGCAAACTATTTTTTTCCAAAACGACACATATTTGGTAACTATTCGAGCAAATCACTTACATATCAATAATTTGTTTTAACTGCTCAAGAAAACTGGTAGGCCTTAACGAGTCAAGGTAATAACATGTAGCTTTTCTCATGTCAAGTACTGCTAACACCCAATGATTTCTACAAAAACAAAAATGTAATTCAGTGAAATTCAGTCAAAAACCAAACAATTATCTAAAAGGGAAATCAAACCCAGGGTTATATGGCAAAAGGATGATGTCCCTGTTCTTTCTCTTCAACAAACGATCTACAATCGCTCTACTTGCATCCTCGCTATGTTTTGATTTGGGTTTTCCGTCCATCGGCGAGATTGTAGCGGGGTTCACAAAACAAATTCGATTATTAGAAAATTTCCCAGCTTTTATTTGCGAATCCAAGTACCTGTTACACATACAAAAAACAAATCAATAAAATAAATTAAATAATTGTTTGTATTTAAAGTAAATTTAGGTACTTACATAATGTAAGAACAGATTACAGCACCGGACAGCTGATCAATTGTAAAAACAGCTTCAAAATCATTCCAATTTATATATGTGAAACTATCATGCCCAAAAATATCCTCATCAAACGGTAGTCTTATAGTATCCTCCTTTTTAAGCGACCCATCAACCACGTGTGCGGCCATCTTCAAAGCTCCGCTTCCCTCCATTCTAACTCTTTCCTTCCTTTTCGCTCTAGTCATCATTTTTCTTCCCACCTTCGGAATAATTTGTCTTTTGGCTTTGGTTTCTTTCTTGCTTTGTCCTTTGTTTTTATATTCTTTTTCATTTTCTCTTCTGTTTTCCTCATCCACAACTGCTTTTTTTTCCCCTTCTTCAACAGCTTCTTTTACAGTTTTTCTTTTTGTTTCCGCATGATCAACTTCTTTCAGTTTCTTTTCTTTGTCAGCAGCTTCTTGTTTTTTGTTTATATTTACCTGTTTTATCTTTTTCTTCGCCACCCGCTTTTTCCTACAAAAAAAAAAAATATAAACAATATTACTTCTATCCATGCATTAAATCTATGTAAATAATATTACCAAGTCGGAGCAATGAATGATAAGATGTCTCGGCCAACTTAATACATGCCCAACAGCTTCTTCGACCTTCTCAACAAACTCCTCTTCAAGTGGAACAGGTACTTTAGCTTCTTTTTGTAGAGCTACGTCCACATAAACCTTAGCAAACTCTTCTTCGCATGTAACATTGATTATTGTTCCTTTGGCGACAATATTTGAGGGAACCTCGACCGCCAGAAAGCATGTATCATCCTACATATATATATATATATATATATAAGGGTCAGCAAATAGAACCAATAAAAGTTGGCTGCAAAAACTGCAGAAACAAAAATAAAAAAAGACATGGCTGCAGTCCATTTTCTGTTCCAAATTCGCTTCACAGCAACGTATCCTCGAGGTTGACCATCCGAAACTGCTTCTGTGAAGTCCATTTTCTGGAATGAAGTCAGTTTCGGATGTTTGAGATTTGGGAGTGCGAAGGCGTAACAAAACAGTTTCGGATGTCCTGTTCCATCCTTATGACCACAACATATTATGTTACTTTAAAATTTGTACAAGTTTGGTTAATAATCTAATTATGTTCGCGGTGAAATCGAGCAGTATTTTGTTGATATGCCTCCTGTTATCACTATCCATGATTTATGTTGCCTCTCTTATGTCAACAATACCAAGCAATCATTTACAGGAACATTTCTATCCAAATCATATGAACACTGAATAAGCTATGTAACCCATCTGTATCATCATTTAGATCAAAATAGAGCATAAATTTATACAGTTTCTTACATTGGTACATAGTCCATAACTCCGTAAGGTTTACGAATTATAATACATTACTTTGAACTGCATTTTTTTTGAAAAAGTCTAGCTTCTAATCATGTGGTCATTTGCCATTTCGTTATATGGTTACCGCCTATATATTTATATGTATTAAAGAAACATGATTGCTCTTAAGTAGTAAGATTTACAATTAGGAGGATTATAAGAAACCTGACTTGATCCAGTTTCCCAGTTCAGGTTTATTTGATTTCCTATTTCATCAATATTGTATAATATGGTGTACGATAAAAGGAAAATGTGAGTGTGTCCCACTGTCCCATTTACTGGATGTGACATTTACTAAAGGCAAGAACCACAAATTATGTAGAATAAAAAGGAATGGTATAAAGTATAAACAAATGGACCTCTAATGATCTCGGTACAAATTCACGACAAAAAGAAAGAATATAAACAATGCAGCTGCATGTCAAGCTACCTGGATTTCAGGGCTTAAGTACCTCTATTTATCTCTCCCTACGGTCAACACTTCAAATAAGTGCACATACGGTTCTTGTGGTATAAAATGAGGGCAGGCTAAATATCTAAAATGGTACTCTATTTAGAGAACCCTCATATAAATAGGTTCTATAAAAAAGAAGGTGAATAAATGATGACTTCTGATGATTCAAATTCGTTTATTGAGCAGGCTCTATCTGATGATGCACTGAATGCATTTAGGGTAATGAGAAGTGATGGTTTGAAACCTAGTAATTTAGCTCTTAATGCATTAATAAATGCTTTCTGTGAAGATAAGAGAGACGTTGAAGCCTTTGCAATTTTACGTTCAATGAAAGAAAATGTAAGCTTCTTCAATAACCTCATTTCAGTTCTTTCCTAATAGTGGTTGTGCAAACAATTTTATCTACAACTACTTGTACATCTTTGTCATAACCTCCCGACTTCAAAACTCGCGCTTTTTTCCACAATGTTGCCCTGTTAATCTCCTCTTCTGTCTTGCCGGTTTCTTGCATCTGAATTATCAATAACAACAAAAGTAAGTTTAACATTAAATTAATACAAGTAAACGATATTTAATTAATTCAATTCATACAATCTCAGCTTTGAGTTTTGCATAGCCCTTTCGGCTCAAATGATGATTGTATTTATTTTGTGCACGGATTTCCTTAGCTTTTCTACTTTTCTCCTGCATTAGAATTATCAAAGATGTAATGGTCAAAAGTTGCCTAAGCATAATTCAAAACTTCTTGTATAAACAAAAACTTATAAAAAAAATTAACAAACCTCCCACTCTTTGGTAATTCTCTGTGACACAAAAACTTTCCATTCATTTTTTTGGATGGACGGATACGTTCGAGGAGGATCAAATAAATTATTCCTAGCCACAGGGTCATCTTTCTGTACCTCAATATAATCCCTGTATAGACTATGTTTAAAATTTCTCCACTTGTCCCCAATTGATTGGAGAGTTTGCTTTCGGCTCTTTGGATCAACTGTATAATTCGCCTGAAACATAAAATATAAATTATTATTTTCAATAAAAAAGAAATAATTACTAATTTGAAGTTAAAGATTAGATGTTAGACTTACCAAAACATATTGCCATAATTCTTCCTTTGTATCCTTACTAACGTGCGGCCAAGAGTCATATGTTATAGGAATCATACTTCTTGCTATCATTCCCTCAAAAGTAGCTAGATCGGTTGATTCGTCTCCAATTGGGACACCTTCGGCATTGTAAGTGATTACAGGTTTCCCTTTATACTTTCTTTTCTTCATCATCGTCACACCTCTTTGTGATGGGACAGGTTCTGCATCATTATCCGAACCAGAAGTTGGTTCCATGTCACACAAAAAGAACCTGTTTCAACATGATTCAAAGATAAATTAAGTAATAAAAAACAAAATTCAGCTAATTTGTTCCTTTCACACGCGCTTATGACAATATTATCAGATTCATCACGATCAAAAGCATAATTAAGCAATAGAAACACATAAGTAAATCACAATATTATCAAATTCCAACACTTGAGACAGATTTAAAGACATACAATAATTTAAATAAAAACACAAAATCTAAAGTTTAAACTAATATGCCCTCGCCATCTAGGCGCCTACACGAAAAATCATCATCAAGGTCTACTAAAGCGGAGTCTTGCGTAACATCAACAGCGGCATCAAATTCCAACATATCATCAGGTGCATCACTTGTTGCATACTTGTACATCTTATGTGGCGTGAAGCCAACAACACACAAATTATCATCTTGTTGATCTTGAACATAAAAAACTTGTTTGGCTTGACTAGCTAATATGAAGCGTTCAGACTGATGACCAAGCCTATCAAGGTTAACCACGGTGAATCCAAAATCATCCTTTTTTACTCCACGACTATCAACCCAATCACACATGAAAACAGGAACGGTAAACATGCGATAATCAAGATCCCATATCTCCTTTATACGACCAAAGTAAGTAACAGCGCCATACACAGGACTGGAGTCTTTTGCACTAGCAATCTGCATAGCATGTGCAACTATAGATACTCCACTACATTGAGTTACTTTAGATTCATCTCTAGTAGTTGTATGGAACTGATACTCATTTATAGCAAAACCGCTATATTGATTAACAACAAATCTTGGCCCTTTGGCTAACCAACGAACATTGGCACAGATATCTTCCCCGCCAGCCAAACGTTTTTCAACCTATTGTAAAAAAAATTAATGTAATTCACACAAAATTACTAAAAATATTGTAATTTATAACAAACTTTAAGAAAGTAGACCTCGTTCTTAAGCCAACTAATAAATGTTCGACTGTGTTGGTTTTGCAACCATGTACTGTTTCGAGAGGCGCGGGGGTTGAGATTCTTCAATTCCGACATATGTTGCCTGAATTATAGTTGATGTTAGAAGAAGCTTTATGTATAAGATACAATACAGAGTGTATACGGTTTTATGTCATGCTTACTCTATATACGGCTCCATAACAGCAGTGTTTCTTAATACATAAAGATAAGCTTGATCAAGTAGTTGAGGATCCACAGCCTCGATTGTAGCCCGCGATAAAGGTCTGCCGGTGCGGATTCTTTCATCAACATGTTCATAAGGATCGCCAATTGATTTCATGTTTTTCAAGTAACCCGAGCAAAACTCTAAGGCTTCCTCTGCCACATAACATTCTGCAATGCAACCCTCGGGTCGATAATGATTTCGTACATACCCTTTGAGTGTTTTCATGTATCTCTCAAATGGGTACATCCACCTAAAATGAACCGGGCCACATAACCTCACTTCTCTAACTAAATGCACCATTAAGTGAATCATGACATCAAAAAACGATGGGGGGAAATACTTCTCTAACAAGCACAAAGTTAATACGATGTCACTTTGCAACTTGCCTAGCTTACTAACATCAACAACTTTACTACACAACTTATTGAAAAAATGACACAAGCTTATAATTGTTTTCCTCACTTTCTCGTGTAACACCCCCTTGATTGCAAAAGGAAGAAGTTGTTGCATCAGTACATGACAGTCGTTAGACTTCAAACCATTCATCTTTGAAACATCATCAGACACGAGATTCTTGAAATTGGAACAATACCCATCAGGCACTTTTATGTTAGACAAGGTATCGTAAAATTTATGTTTCTCCGAGGTGTTCAATGTGTAGCATGCAGGCGGAAGCAAAAGTCGTTTCCCTTTTTGTTGAGGTTGTAGTTCAGGCTTAATGCCCAACTCCTCAAGATCTTGTCGTGCATTTAACCCATCCTTCGTCTTGTGAGGCAAATTCAACAAGGTTCCGTAAACACTCTCACACACATTTTTTTCTATGTGCATAACATCCAATTGATGACGAACAAGCAACTTCTTCCAATATTCAAGTTCAAAAAAAATCGATTTTTTTATGCCACAATTTAGCCCTCTCATCGATACTTTCTTTTTCCTTCTTTGGCGTCTTCTTCTTTAATGTTTCCATCTTTGACTTTGCCTTCTTTGACTTTGCCTTCTCTTTTTTTGGCATTTTCTTCTTACCCCATGTATTCTTAAACCCCTCCAAATAGTTGTAAATATCTTCACCTGATAATGGGTTTTTTACAACATCGTTTTCTTGTAAATTGTTGAAATGTTTTTTCCTTTTACGAAAAGGATGATTAATTGGGAGAAATCTTCTATGCCCGAGAAAGCATACTTTTTTGGACTTTGGCAACCATTGTGAACAAGTATTCTCTGAACATATTGGACAAGCATAATAACCTTTGGTAACACAACCCGAAAGATTACCATACGCGGGAAAGTCATTTATAGTCCAAAGTAATACTGCCCTTAGATTGAAGTATTCTTTCTTGTAGGCATCATATGTCTCAACGCCAGTTTCCCACAAGATTTTTAGATCTTCAATCAATGGTACCAAGTAGACATCAATATTGTTACCAGGTTGACTTGGCCCTGATATCAATAGAGTCAACATCATGAATTTTCTTGACATGCACAAATGAGAAGGTAGATTATAAGTTATTAGGATAACCGGCCAACAGCTATGCTTGGAACTTAATGACTTGTGAGGATTGATTCCATCAGCGGACAACGCTAATCTAAGATTCCGATTCTCCTTCCCAAAGTCTTTCCACGTGTTGTCAACAAGCTTCCAAGAGGGGGAATCGCGGGGATGAGTTAGCTTGCCATTATTGGCCCTACCTTGTGCATGCCACGTTAAGTCATGTGCAGTTTCGGGTGATGAAAACATTCTTCTAAATCTATGAATCGGGGGAAAGTACCACAAAACTTTTATAGGCACGTTTTTTGTATTCTTCTTCCAACGAGATGCGCCACAAGTTGGACACCGAGAAGCATCCTTATGTTCTTTCCAAAATAGAACACAGTCGTTTTCACATGCATGAATCTTTTCATATTGTAGACCTACTCCTTTTAGCAACTTCTTGGCCTCATATATCGAGCTAGGAATTGCATTGTTTGATGGTAAGATATCTTTTAGGACACCCAACAATGAATCAAAACTAGCATCAGACCACCCAAATTGACCCTTTAAATGTTGGAATTTCAATAATCCACTAAGTGCATTATACTTTGACCCTACGTAAAGTGGCTTATCACACTCTTCAAGTAGTGCATGTAATGATTCGGGTTCTTTCTCTACATATGTAAAGGCGTCATGTATCATCTCTTTTGTACAATCAAAGTCGGGAGGTCTTGATGTATTAGGGAAGTTAGAATCGAGGCTGGGATGTGTTTCTCCATGGAAAGACCAAACATTATAATTTTGAGAGAAACCACGGGCAAACAGATGATAACGCACATTATCAACTGACTGGTAAGAAAAATTAATACAATCTACACAAGGACATGGAATAGCATCTGCATTTGGATAAGTAGATTGCGCAAACTTTAAAAAAGCCTCAACACCCTCTTCATATGCATTTGATAATCTATCTGACGAAATCCACGATTTATCCATGACTTATGCAAAGATTATTACCTTCTGAAGAAAAAAAATCCATATAAAACATGACCGAAACCGAAACATCCATAATGTATAGACAAACTAATTGAGCCAAAAATACCTAAAATAGGTCACAAACTGATGCTAACCACAATATAACAACAAACTGAATCTAGCAAGGAGATATCCAAACATGTCAGAATTGGAACTTACCGAGCACAAATAGGTCAGAATTGTAACGAGCCGACGAGCAGGAACGAGCAGGAGCAGAACGACCTGTAATGTTGATTTATCAATATCTTTCATCAATAAGAAACACTAACTAACATCATAAAAAATTGGACAAAACCATAGAGTGCACAAAGAACAAACTTTATGGTCTAACACTTCAATTTTTGTTAATAAAAAACAAAGAACAAACTTTATGGTCTAACACTTCAATTTTTGTTAATAAAAAACAAACGGATATCTATATAAAACAAAATAGTATTTCATTATTATCATCATGAAGCGAAACAGAGAAAACATGGAGATTGAAGTCTAACGACTGTCCATTCATTACAACAAATTAAACTCACAAACTCCTTTTTTAACATACAATTTTCAGATTTCACTAAGACAAATATTCAGATACATCTATTGAATAAGTTGTTAATTTCATTCAGTAGGTGAGCGACAAGTTTGTCTTATATCAATTCTTATCCAGAAAAGCAGACAAAGTATTTACTATTTAGCCATGTTGACCCTCAAAGACAATAAAGATGGCACCGACGGTCACAACCCTGATAATGTTTGAGTACCCTAATAAGCGACAAAGTTGTTTCATATCAGTTCTTATCCATGAAAAGCAGATTAAGTATTTAACTAATTCACTATAGAAAAGAAATGAAACACAGAATTTCTTCCTACAACTAAAACAAAAGCTTCTCAGTCCATTTTTTTCCAAACATTATTTCATTATTTCATTATTATCATCATAATATTTCATTATTATTATTATTATTATTATTATTATTATTATTATTATTATTATTATTATTATTATTCTAAATTCATATTATCCCAATTAAAACCCTAAATAACAAAAACAGGAGAGATGAAAGCTTACATTCACGAGCAGGTTAGGTTAGGGATGAACATTCACGAGCAGGTTAGTCCTTTCAGAAACCTTTCGAGCGGATCGATGCGGATGAAGGTTTTCTGCAGGTTAGGGTTACTTAAAAAGGTTTTCTGCAGGTTAGGGATGAACGAGCGGATGAAGGTTAGGGATGAACGTCCGGCAGGTTAGGGATGAACGTCCGGCAGGTTTTTGTGGATGAAGGTTAGGGCCGGATGAACGATCGTTAATTGTTTTTGTGGATGACTCTGTATTTGGCTAAAGGTGAAGAAAAACGCGATTTTGAGATTTGAGAGAGAAGGGGAAGGTTTATGGAAAAACGCGCGGGATTGAAAATTTTGAGATTTTGGGTGACAAAAATCATGACACGCGATTTCAAAACTGTCATGTTTTTTTATTTTATGACGGTAAATTCTTGACACGCGTAAAAAAACGTCAAGAAATTATCACTTTTTTCCAAAGATGACATTTTTTTTATGACATGCACTTTTGCATGTCATAAAATGTTGCATGTCATAAAAAAAGTGTCAAGGAAGGCCTATTTTCTAGTAGTGTAGACATATATACACTTAATTTGAAGTATTAAACATATGTTCTTATTTTTAGTATTAAATTATATATGCTAGAGAATATACATATATATATATATATATATAATGTTATCTAGTTCTACAATCCGGTTCGAATGGTCGGACCGGTCTGACCAGTGAACCAGTAAAACTATTGGTTTGATGTTCAGTCCGGTTATGAAACATTAGTTTAATGTTGTTGGATAGTACAGAAACGGCAAAATTTGCAACTTAATTTGATGCTACAGAAACGGCAAAATTGCCACCATTCTTTCTTGTTGAACCATTGGTTTAAAAATCGTGGATAAACACACTGTCAGACCCTAATTTCCTAGAATCAATTGTGTTGATGCATATAAAACAAGACCCCTTATAGATGCATCAAATATGAACAGAGAATATACTTAGAAAACATAACTCAGAACATCCACTTTAATACACAATACAATGCAATAAAACAAATACCACGTAACAGATTTTTATAGCGTCATTTTGTTACCTGTACATGATTTATTAGAGTTGCACGAGAACATAATAGAAGATATGACTTTATGAAAGCGTAGGATTAAGGTTAAGCACTTTTAGGGAGACTACAATAGAGCTTTAGTTTTGTCTCAAGGACGTAGACTTGTTTACACTGTAGGAGGACTGTACAATTGACTCTCTTTCGTGTTTTTGCGCATATATGTTGCTTGATGTTGAATGTGTTCGTAATTTATAGTACTCTCTCCTCAATTCATTGATTATTGTCTCATTTTTATTTTATTTTATTTCATTTTATTTTATTTATTATTATTATTATTTTCTAGCTCAGTTTGTTGGTTTTTTGTTTATTTGGGAGCCGGAGTGAAGGCATATGGTACCAAAACATCATAAATATCATATCATTGCCCTGTTAAAACCGGCATCGCCTGGCGTCCATCCGTCCGTTCGACGTCAGCGGATCGTCTAGCGTCCATCCGCCCATTTTACGTCAGCGGAACGTCCATCGTCCACCGCCCGTTTTACGTTGGCGATACACCTGGCGTCCAACCGACGCCAGACGCAACCTCACCCGCCCGTTTTATGTCGGTGATACACCTGGCGTCCAATCGACGCTAGGGACAAGCTCGTCCGCCCGTTTTACGTCGGCGGACCCAATACGCTTCAAAGCTTCCCTAGCAAGCCAGATGAAGCTTCGTCAGCACGACTAGAAAATGTCTTCCGGGGCAGCCTTGGGACTCACACCCCTGCCCCAGGCAACTGTTCCCGACGCAACAGGCAGCCCGTCAGAGTTCCTCTCCAATCAAAGACTGCTCACAGTCTGATACGCAGAAAGGACGATGACATGGCAGCCTACCAGCCAAGATATCTTCCTGACACCAGGCTTTCTCAACCAGTCTCGAGTTTCAAGGAAAAAGGATGATTACTCACCGCACTTGTTCTACCAGTAGGCGGATGCCACGTGTCCGCCGCCCACCGGCGTCCACTCAGCGGACGCCATGCGTACTATCGTCAGGACGGTAACATCCCCCTTACACTTTACTTTCTCCTTTTGTACCCAAACCCACTTGCACCAAATTGGGCCTAAAGACTTGGGCCGGAAACTTGGAGAAGCCTCTACCTGGGCCGGGCCCCACACAGGGTATAGGATGGGCTGAGAAAGTGTGAGGTCAAGGTACTACAAAAGGAGGAGCTCCTTCTCCTTTTGTTGGCATGTGATTCACATACACTTTCACTCAAAAAGACTACGAACTCTCTCGTATCTTTTTTAACCCCTTGTTTACTATACTAACTTTTAGAGGCTCGGCTTTTCTAATTGGTAGTCTCCTAAACTCCTTGGTCTTGTCCTTAGACCTTCACGTTTTTTTATAAACACTCTTCTTTATAAAATACAATAGAATCACCACAAGTTTTAGCGCCTATACCGTAATCCAGGATCCGTGTTTCTTCATTGGTGCCATCCGTGGCCTTACCACAACATTCTAAACAACAGCTTTAACCAACTTACTTAGAAAAAATGACAACTTCACCTCCGAGAGTACATACTCCTTCTAGGGTCGTTGAGGACATCACCGATGCTACCCCAGGATCTCACCCAACATCTGGGGATCACGACAACAATCAACAACACCCCGTCGTCATCCCCAGAAATCTAGACTTCCAACTCACCGAACCAGCACCTCCTACCGAGAAGGAGACTGACGCCCTGAATAATGACTGGTATGAACACCAGAAACGAATTCTGGATGCCAACTGGAACGCCGCCGACTCACAGGCAAAGCCATTATGGGGTCATCCTCCAAATGACCCATGCGAACAACAGTTGCTGCCCGTCACGGGGAAGGTCCAGGGCAACCCCCTATGGACCAGGCCCGCGCAGAGCATAACCAGTTCGATGAAGATGACTACGAAGAAAGTTCATGGGAGGACGATGCCTCCAGGGACTATCATCATAGCCCATACCACAGATGGGAACGATTAAACTGGTACAACAACGACGCCACAACAAACCTGTCACTCCCCTACAGGCCAACGGCCTTCACCGACAAATCCAAATTTACACGGCGTATCTCTCAAGCACCAATACCACCGAGGCAATGCCTCCCAGCCAACATCAAAATATATGACGGCCTTACTGACCCCGATGACCACCTCGGCATTTTTAACCAAGCCGGGGCCGTCATCGGGTGGACTCTACCCGTCTGGTGCCACATGTTTGCACAGACGCTTACCGGAGCCGCCAGAGTCTGGTTTGACAACCTCCCTACAGGAAGCATCGATAGCTATGAACAGATGATCGACAAATTTTAACTCCACTTCAGCCAACAACGTCGCCATAAACGCGACAAAAGCCAGATCTCTCTATGCAAACGGAGAGACACCGAATCGCTCGAAGACTTCATCGTGCGGTTCAATAAAGAAGCACTTCAACACACCCTCCAAGGGAAAAACAGCGGCCCAGATTCCTAGGAAGAAGTTGTCCGCATCTCAAAACTATATGCGGGCAACCAAAAACAATGTGCCAGAACCAACGCAGAAGTTCCAGCAATAACCGCAGCCGAAACAACAACCGATCCTCCGTCTGGAACCGTATTTCAGGTTCCACCGACGAAGGACGATACTCGACCTCTGGCGACGCCAGAAATATAATCGGAAACAAACAAACGCGCGGCCAGCACAATAGCGGCCGCCGGAACCAAGATTGGACTCCCCTCACAAAAACACCATCCCAGATGCTGTCTCAAGTCCTTTCAATGGGAGAGGTAACTTTCAAACTCCCAAAGCCTATGGGTAGCAAATGAAAGAACGTGAGTCGCGATACCGACAACTGTTACAGCCTCAAGATGGAAATCGAGGCAACCCTACGTTCCAGAAAGTTGGCCAACTTGGTCAAAAACGTCCGCGCCTGCAGGACGAACCCGGCAAGGCCATCAAAGACATCAAGACAAACCACATCCGTGGCGCATGTAACACCTCAACCGATGGCGGAAACATCGGGATGTCACGTATTGATGATTGTTCAGTAGCTCATGGTAAATAATAAGTTTCAATATATGATTTAAATAAATTACATACAATTGTTCTAAGAATTTGTACATCAAGATAAAAAAATACTAGCTACGCATCTTCAAGCATTAACTCTAATCTTCGAGCAAGCTATAACCTGAAACATGTTAAGTTTTAAAATATTTTGGGTCAACAAAAGTTGGTGAGAATTACATAGGTTTTGATAATTGAATAAAAACTTGTACAATTCGAGTGTCATGGCAAGTCTAGTCCATATGTGAAAACAAAACAATCGGGTAAATCGAGTGCATAATCAAACCTTGTGATTAGAATATTGTGGTCCATCCCATACGCTCATGGTTCACTCGATTATGTTATAAATTCGATAACAATCACCCACACTACCTATGTAGGAGGTACACGTATCCGGGTGGGATTGTCAGTCCAATAGATCTATCATTGTATACCGTCGGCTGATCAATGTTAATGATTATGCTAGAATATTGTGCTTACCCTAGTAATGTTTAAGACATAATGCAACATAGAATAACACATAGACACTTGTGATTGAATTGTAAATTGAATGTTGTAACATGTTTCACCCCAAAACAAATAGTGAATGGAAAAGGCGCTATGTAAACTCACCTTAGGTGCATAATGAGTTCGTGAGTTTTATTGAGCGTGCAAACACTTAGTAATAATGCCTTGGAAAAACTCGAAATTAGCTAGAGGAGATAATGACGGATGAAAACTTTAGTATATGGGAGATGGGATAATAATGTTTTTTTTTTTTTTTTTTTTTTGAATGGTATAAAGAGTTGAATGGTAGGCTAGTGTATTTATAGTGTAAAATTTGGAGTTGTAATTAGGGACTACTTTGACTAGACTAGAATTTAGGAACAACTTTGACTTGACTAGAAGACCATATTTACTAACACTTTGACTTGACTAGGAGACCATATTTACTAACACTTTGACTTGACTTGACTAGGAGACTACGTTTGACTTTTCAGGTTTGACTAAGGGACCTTGAAAGGGTTTAAGTTTAATTGGTTTTAATTAACATCACAAAACACCAAATGGTGTAGTGGTTTGTGTGGTGTGGTTAAGGTTTAGCCCGCCAGGGACTCGGGTTCGAATCCTGGCACAGTCAAACATTTTTTTTAACGTTTTTAAATCAGAATTTAATACAATCCAATTTCATATTGATTATACGTCATTATTTAAACAAAAAAAAAAATTAACAAAATGGATGGTAAAGATACTGTAAACATGAATCGGATGAATAAACGAGGGAGTTCTATATATATATATATATATATATATATATATATATATATATAAAGAAAATTTGTGTGATGTTACAGTCTTGCCTACTTTTAGGAACTTCGTCCCAAAGTTATTAAAAACACAGGGTTGAGGGTGATTGGAACAACCGTGGTTTGGAAAATTTGGGGTTAAGGCACGACATGAATTTTGTAGGTAATAGAAATAACTGTTTCGAATAATTTAGATAAGATGATTGATATGTGTGAGTTTTAAGTGTTGGATTAGGCTCGTCTGAAATAGCAAGGAGAATAAGAATCTAGTAAGAACACTAAACTTAAACTTTACGGATCCTAAAAGAAATGCATGAATTGATTGACTATAAAAAGACTAAATGAACTACTAGGTAACTAGGGTTTATAATTGGTTATCTATCGTAACCTTGATAGAATTTCACACCACCTTAACGTACCTGTAAATTCATGATTACGTTCCGGACCGCAATCACCAATTTACCTTACATTAGGGTTTTGTGTCCTTCTATGACTCTAACACACATGTAAGTAATGCAAAAATAATCCTGTGGTTGAACCTCTGTGTTAATGAGTCCAACTGTTGATCAGGAAAAAGACTCCTACCAGTTAGTGAGTAGGAACCTCTACCGATTGTTGAGCAGGTTCGATAGCCTCTACCAGTCGTTGAGCAGGTTGTAGGGCCTCTACCGACTGTTGAAAAGGCATGATGACCTCTACCAATCGTTGAGTAGGTTATTTGGTACTCTACTAACTGTTAAGCAAGTACTTCATCCTCCATTAGTTGTTTGATTAAGTGTACCAATTATTACACACATAAATTGCAAATTGATAATATGCACATGTAAGCAATCAAGTATCAAGTATAGCATGCGAGTTGTAACAGAGTTGCCCTAGACAAGGTTAATGACTCTAGGTGTGTCTATAGCAAATAGTTTATATTCCATAACTTCTAGTATCAAATGTTCAAATATGGTAGATAATCGAATCCTCATGTATAACTAAGGATTAAGTTTGATGCAACACACAATCAAGTTTCAATAGTTTGGTTATCATGGGTAACTAGCTCATGTTTGAGAAGGTGAAGGATATGAATTTAGTTCTTGGGGGAATGATGAAAAATCTCGAAACAGAATCAAGGTTGCGAGAGATAGTGAATGTGAAGATGGTTGATAAGGAGTTTATTTTATAGTAAGGAGATTATGTAGTAGTGTAACTTGTGGGGTTTAGATTAAAGATTATAATCAAGTGTATAAGAAAACATGATTGTGGTATATGCCAAATATTGTAAAAATTTGAACAAGTTGAAAATGAGTGAGTGTCGATGGAGAATCTAGAGACTAGATATTATTCCTATGGATTAAAAAATTTTTTTTCAAAATTGGTTTTGTACATAAAGCAAAAGTTGTTAAATAGTACAAGCTAAGTAGGCTTTGATTAAAATATTCCCGTTAGTTGGAGATTTCAAACATGACATTAGGTTTTGAAGATCAAGGTTCTATTAGTGATTTTTAATAGTTTAAAGCATTATATAAAAAATCGTTTGTTACGTCAATAAATAAACAATTGAATTTAAGTTCGAGGATATCTTTTGACAAAAAAATATGTACTTTGTAAAGTTACTAGGTGATGAAAATACAACAAGATTTAGAAATCTTTAGTTTGTGCTAAGGTATGAGGTTATAGTTTTTAAAAATAAGTAACATGTGGAGAAATGAAATAATATGATTTGGGTAGGGTGTTGAATATTTAAAAAGTGGCTAAGATGGTAAGGTGAAGTGTGATTGTGAAATCCATAGATGGTTATGAAATGAGATTGATTTAAGCTGTAAAATTTTGAGATTTTAGAGCTTTGTTTAAGGAAAGTGAGTGTAATCATTTATTCATTAATTAAAACGAATAAACGAAAACGTTGACTTATCAAAACTTCTAGATTCTAATAACATAATGAAGACATGCTTTAGCCTATAAGTGAACACTCATCCCGAGAATTCCCAGGTAGGCATCCGGGTCCCTCGTCTGATTGGGATTTATGCGCAATGCCAGTCCTAGACAGAAAACTGAGAATACAGGCGTTCACCCTTTCCAGATTGCACGTGTTCGTTATTAAAATCTAGAACTTCGACGAGATCTTCAAGGTGGTTCAGGCTAAATCTGAGGATTTGTCCTATTAGTCTAAGAGTAGATCTTGTGATGGAGAGCACTCTTCTTGTAGGGACTAAAGTAAGGATAAGAAGTAGGATAGAGAATATAAACAAGTAAGGTTGCAAGTAAAAGGAGCAAGTACTGATTAAAATCCTACGGTTATAGACTAGATTATTTTTTTTTCTAATAACCTAATTCCCTATAACCATGGCTCTGATACCAATCTGTAACACCCCAACCGATGGCGGAAACATCGGGATGTCACGTATTGATGATTGTTCAGTAGTTCATGGTAAATAATAAGTTTCAATATATGATTTAAATAAATTACATACAATTGTTCTAAGAATTTGTACATCAAGATAAAAAAATACTAGCTACGCATCTTCAAGCATTAACTCTAATCTTCGAGCAAGCTATAACCTGAAACATGTTAAGTTTTAAAATATTTTGGGTCAACAAAAGTTGGTGAGAATTACATAGGTTTTGATAATTGAATAAAAACTTGTACAATTCGAGTGTCATGGCAAGTCTAGTCCATATGTGAAAACAAAACAATCGGGTAAATCGAGTGCATAATCAAACCTTGTGACTAGAATATTGTGGTCCATCCCATAAGCTCATGGTTCACTCGATTATGTTATAAATTCGATAACAATCACCCACGCTACCTATGTAGGAGGTACACGTATCCGGGTGGGATTGTCAGTCCAATAGATCTATCATTGTATACCGTCGGCTGATCAATGTTAATGATTATGCTAGAATATTGTGCTTACTCTAGTAATGTTTAAGACATAATGCAACATAGAATAACACATAGACACTTGTGATTGAATTGTAAATTGAATGTTGTAACATGTTTCACCCCCCAAAAAAATAGTGAATGGAAAAGGCGCTATGTAAACTCACCTTAGGTGCATAATGAGTTCGTGCGTTTTATTGAGCGTGCAAACACTTAGTAATAATGCCTTGGAAAAACTCGAAACTAGCTAGAGGAGATAATGACGGATGAAAACTTTAGTATATGGGAGATGGGATAATAATGTTTTTTTTTTAATGGTATAAAGAGTTGAATGGTAGGTTAGTGTATTTATAGTGTAGAATTTGGAGTTGTAATTAGGGACTACTTTGACTAGGCTAGAATTTAGGAACAACTTTGACTTGACTAGAAGACCATATTTACTAACACTTTGACTTGACTAGGAGACCATATTTACTAACACTTAGACTTGACTTGACTAGGAGACTACGTTTGACTTTTCAGGTTTGACTAAGTGACCTTGAAAGGGTTTAAGTTTAATTGGTTTTAATTAACATCACAAAACACCAAATGGTGTAGTGGTTTGTGTGGTGTGGTTAAGGTTTAGCCCGCCAGGGACTCCGGTTCGAATCCTGGCACAGGCAAACATTTTTTTTAACGTTTTTTAAATCAGAATTTAATACAATCCAATTTAATATTGATTATACGTCATTATTTAAACAAAAAAAATTAACAAAATGGATGGTAAAGATACTGTAAACATGAATCGGATGAATAAACGAGGGAGTTCTATATATATATATATATATATATATATATATATATATAAAGAAAATTTATGTGATGTTACAGCGCATACAACCGACAGTGCAACATGATGCGCAACACACAGCGGAAGATAAGCAACGCCGACATGGAGACCACGTCGCAAACAATCAGAAGCAGCGACGTTACAAAATTGGAGGGAGGCCCAGGTCATCCTCCCAATAATACCATGGGGCGTAAGCTCAACGACCCCACTTACCATTACAGCACTGTTTGGGCACTACCGAACTTATAAAATGATGTCGGCGGAATCAGCTTCGACATCATGTACCAATCGCGAGTTTCTTCAACGAAGTCATCTACCCCATCGGAAAGTTTTACTTTACAGTCAAACTTGACAATGGGACCCATTCTCGCTCCGAAGTCTGGACGTTCCACGTCATCCCCGCAAACTCCTCATATGACTTCCTGCTCGGCAGACAAGGCCTTGCATACTTCAACAGCGCCGCGTCAACCCCCCACCAAACTATGGGTGTCCCAACACCCACGGGGATCGCGTACATCAGAGGCAATCAAGAATGCCTCATGACCACTGAACCGGCGGCAGACTCTCTTCTAGCAACATCAGCCGCCGCAAATGAAGAAGAATGGGTCCTTAACCCGGCCTTCACTGAAGAAACCATTACCTTGGGGCCGACTCTGTCCCCCCAAGTACGAATACACCTAAAACAACTGTTGGTGTCAAATAAAGACATCTTTGCCTGGCAGTCGTCTGATATGATCGGTGTCCTAAGACACATAGCCGAGCACCGTCTCAACACATACAAAGACGCCCGCCTCGTAGCTCAGAAAAACGACCACTGGGCCCCGACACAGTCAAAGCCATGAATGAACAGGTCGATGACCTACTCGAAGCAGGCATCATCAGAAGATGCAACCATCAAAGTTGGGTAGCTAACCCCGTCATGGTCCTCAAGAAGAACGGGTATTGGCGCATGTGCGTTGACTACAAAGACCTCAACAAATCATGCCCAAAGGATCACTACCCCTTACCAGAAATCGATTTGAATGTAGACTCTCTAGCGCCATTTATATACAAATGTTTCCTCGATGCTTACTGATGATATCACCAAATACAAATGGCCTACGAGGACGAAGACAGAACCGCCTTCAGAACTGATAGAGGGGTATACTGCTACACCAAAATGCCCTTTGGCCTAAAGAATGCTGGTGCAATCTACCAGCGTTTAATGAACCACGCCTTCCTTAACCAAATCGGCGTCAACCTTGAGGTTTACGTCGACGACTTGGTCATCAAGAGCATTCAAGAAGACACCATGCTAATGGACATCCAGCGCACCTTCGAACAATTACGCGATATCAAGATGAAGGGAAATTTCTAGGCGTCATTGTCACCAATGGCGGCTTCAAACCAAACCCGGAGAAAGTTCAAGGTATCTAACGCATGCTGTCACCAAACTCAATAAAGGACGTGCAGACACTCATGGGGTGCCTAGTCGCCCTCAATCGATTCCTATCAAACTACGCGTCCAAGTCATTTCCTTTTGTTCGTAGATTGTGAAATGTACTGAAAAAGACACAATTCCGCTGGACTCCAGAAGCGGAAGTGGCTTTTCGTGAAATGAAACAATGTTTGACTTACTTGCCAACTTTAACATCACCGCTCCCAGAAGAGCCATTAACACTGTACCTGTCCGCATCTGAAATGGCGATAGGCGCGGTACTTCTGGTAGAACGCAAAAAAGTTCAAACACCAATCTACTACATCAGTCGTACCGTGGCAGACGCAGAAACTAGATACTCCACAATGAAAAAGCTAGTCTTCGCAGTTGTACATGCATCAAGACGCCTACGACGATACTTTCAAGGACACCCAACCAACGTCCTAACAGATTACAGAATCAACACCGTGCTCTCAAAACCAGAGCTCTCTGGCCGCCTAGAAAAATGGGAAATCGAACTAGGCGCACACACCATCATCTACAAACCAAGACCGGCAATCAAAGGACAGGTTCTCGCGGACTTCATCGCAGAAATCCCAACAGACAAAATACAAGACTGCAAAGACGAATAAGATCTGAAACCCGTCCTGGATTCCCGCGTAACTTGGTCACTATACACAGACGGAGCTTCTTACGATCAGGGGGCAGGCGCAGGTCTACGACTCGTTAGCCCTGATTAAACCGAATTCACATATGCCATCCGCCTTGAGTTCCCGAGCACAAACAACGAAGTAGAATACGAGGCATTCCTTGCAGGACTATGCTTGGCAGACAAAATGGGCGCAAGACATATGAACGCCCATGTCGACTCAATGCTTATAGCGGGTCACATGAACGGCGTCTACGACGCTCAAGACCCAGTCATGGCTCAATATGTCGACCAAGCCAAGCTCCTCATCAAAAGATTCACAACATGCACAATCGTCCACATCAACCGCAGCGGCATCAAAGAAGCTGACGCCCTCAGCAAAATGGCTTCCACTGCTTGGCCGCATATGGCCAAAGAGGTACGCATCGAAACTTTAGCTCAACCTTCGGTACCACTTAGACAGGTCAATATAACGCAAACAGGCGCAGGGTCATGGATGACCCCCATCCAAGAATACCTAGCAACGGATAACCTACAGCCACAAAAGGCGGAAACCCGAAAGCTTCAGCATAAGTCAGAACATTATCAACTCATGAACGGTATCCTCTACCGACGCTCCTACCTTGGTCCCCTTCTAAGATGCGTCGATTCCGCAAACGCCTCATTCCTTATCAAGGAAATCCACGAAGGCATATGCGGTATCCACGCTGGACCAAGAATGGTCGTCGCCAAAATCATGAACGCCGGATATTACTGGGCATGGCGCATTAGGATGCTGTGAAGGTCTTGTGCAGCTGCTTCAACTGCCAGCAACATGCGCCAAATACCCTACGCCCAAAAAATGATCTGGTCCAAGTCACCGCAGCCCGGCCATTTCAAAAATGGGCCATCGACTTGGTCGGTCCTTTCCCAATGGCCACAGGAAAGATACAATACCTAATACTCGCGGTTGACTACTTAACATAATGGTTTGAGGCCAAGCCTCTAGCGACGATCAGCGCCGAACACGTCAAAAAATTCAGTTGGGAATTCATCATCTGTTGATTCGGGTTACCCATGGAGATCGTCACCGACAACGGAACACAGTTCGCAAATAAAAACAATCCAGGCATGGTTAACACAAATGGGCGTCAACCAGATCCTCATATCTGTCGCCCACCCGCAAGGAAAAGGACAGGTCGAACATATCAACAGATCACTGGTTGAAGGCATAAAGACACGCCTGGGCTCAAAGCGAACAGGATGGGTCGATGAACTGCCGCACGTCCTATGGGCACATCGCACCCTCACAAAAACAAGCACGGGTGAAACTCCATTCAGCCTAACTTACGGCTCCGAAGCGGTAATCCCTGCAGAAATCAACTTCCCGTCCCCACGGGTCCTTAGTGCATCTCACACAGACAATGATAAAGAGTTGCGCCTAAATCTCGACCTCTTGGAGGAAAGACGCTACTATAACTCCAAAGTCAAAAGCTGTGCATTCGACATTGGAGACTACGTCCTAAGAGACAACAACGCTTCCCACTCAGAGCGACCAGGGAAGCTGGCGCCCAACTGGGAAGGCCCCTACAAAGTTCAACAAATCTTGGGAAAAGGAGCATATGCACTAGAAAAACTAGACGGAACACCTGTACCAAGATCATGGAATGTAGCGCAGTTGCGCCCCTGTTACTTATGAACATCTCAGTTTCGGAACATATACTTCATTACATCACATTTTGTCCACAACTGCGCAATTTTTACTTTAGCTCTAACTTATGAAGTTAATTTACTCTTCATAACAAACACGCCAAACGTTGCCATAAATCTAACTTATGAAGCTAATCTACTCTTCATAAACTTAGATGACAATTTTTCAGTCCAAAATTGTGAAGTGAATTTACTCTCCACAACGGACGCCAAGTTTACTTCTAACTTATGAAGCTAATCTACTCTTCATAACTTAGACACTGACTTACTCTACAAACATTCAGTACAAACATGAACAATACAAAAAGCGTCATACTTCATTTCATCCAAAAAAGTTACATTTACATATGTAAAAGACAACTGACGCCACAACTCATCAACCTACTGAGGAGGCTCATGGGCCGTCCCCGAACTGCCTACCCCTCCAACTTTCGCAACCGCAGCCTTCTCCTTCTCCTTCTCTGTGCGTTCGCACCCGGCACGCTCAGACTCCTCTACCCAACGCCTAAAACGCGCAATCGGATCAGGATCTGACAAACACTGCCTCACCGCTTGGAGCACAGGGAAATCCATCTTCTCTAGCTTCACCTACACCTTCATCAGCACCATCTCTGGATTTTTGTCCTGGAAGGGTTGCGCCTCAACCGGAGCACCGTCCTTGGCGGCCAGATACCCTTCCAGCCAACCATTATGCTAACCAGTGGTACGCGCAGCGTCCACTAGCTCAACAACCTGCTCGCCCATCTTCGGCTCGTTCCAACAACGATCGAAGACCTGCAACAAAGATATAACTTGTATAAGACAAACCAAAACTCAAAGATAAAGCAAGTAAAAGAAAAGGAGAGAAACTTACGGCAGTTATTCCATCAGACATCATCCACAGTGACTTCTAACAGTAGGACTTCCGAGCGTCTAGCATCAGCATATTTAGAGGTTAAGACCTCCAACTCCTTATCCTTCTCGGCAACAAGCTTTCCCTGCACGACCAAGTCTGACTCAGCTTGCTGCACCAATAGTCGGCGGCGCTCAAGCTCCATGTTAATATTCACAGAAGATTATTTCCACGCCTTCTGCTTAGCCGCCGCATCCATGTCTTTTTGAAGAACTTCGGACTCTAGCTTCCGAATTTGGTCCACCAGACGCTGCTTGGTAGTCTCAAAAACCCCCCTTCTCCCTAGCAAGACAATCGGCTTCATTCGCCGTCGTCTCACGTTCTTCCAAAAACTCATTTTCCCCACGATGAAGGGCGTACAGATTCCCTAGAGATTGTGTTAAGTTCATACACAACTCTGAGAATAGTGTTGCTCGGCTTTGGGAGCGGTGATGAGCACGCTCCGCGGGAGGAAGGGCATAATTTACAAACTCCTCAGCCACAAAGGGGCTGAGGAAGCGACAATTGTCGGTTATACGCCACTCAAACGTATAAGGCCACTTGAGGACGCCCCGCCCCCTTCAACTTTCTTCAACTGCGGCGCGACAAAGCCGCCACCCTCATTCATAACCGGAGAATCCTCTGGGGCGTCACTCCCCTCAAGATCCACAAATAGAGGCTCCACCTGTGACCCCTCACCACCCGGAGCAGACGCCAACTTACCTTGCTCATTTTTTTACGGCCACAAGGGCCGCATGTTGCTTGAGCAGCTCAGCCTGACGCTGCTCCTCCTCCACCTTCGCCCTCTTCTCGGCTGCCAGACGCTCCCCCTCAGCTTTCTGCCACTCCATGGCAGATTCCCGGCTACGGGCATCCTCCTCTTCCTTCTTCTTAAGAGCGGCCGCAGCAGCATGCCTCTCTTCCTCAAGCTTTTTATGCGCCTCAAGATCAGGCACAGTTTCACTGGTCACAACACTAGACAGAGCCTTCAGATGCTCCTCTTCCGTAAGTTTCTTCTTCCGCTCCTCCTGCATCTGCTTGACCGAAGGAGGAACAGAACGTACAAGAAACACAAACTATAAAACAAAAAACAAAAAGGTATGATATAAACAAACTCATACTTACTGCTCAGCTTCCGAAGGGCCTTCGTGCCAAATGGCTCACGAACAGGCGGAGGCTCAAGCTCCAAACCTTGGGACGGATCAGCAGTACCGCTACTCTTGGCCATCCTCTTCAGAGACGAACCCTGAGGTTCGTCTTCCTCTACAATCTCAGGAAGTTTTCGCTTGTGACCTACAACAAACCAACCGTTTCAGCTTACAAGATAGAAACAAAGACCAAAATAAGAAGGTTAAGACACTTACCCTCAGCAGTCACTCCTTTAGTCGCACTGGTCTCACCAGTCAAACCACCACCTTGTGCTGCGGTCGCCGACGCACTAGACCCACCACCATGTGCAGAGCGGCGCGCACGATGAATTAGACTGGACGATGATCCACTAGACTCATCGTCAGACAAAAAAACATAATCAATCCCAGCCATCGTGTGCACGGACAACGGCTCAGGGTTGATCAGAAAACCAACTTCACGGTTATGAGGCGCACCTTCCATTGGCGCCGGAAAGAGGAAGTTCTCCCTCTACTGCTCCAGGGCCGATACCCCCTGGAACCGCAATATAAGTGGTCTTCGTACCACGCGCAACAAACACCTCAAATAACAACTTACCTGCAAACAATAGACACATGTGTCAACGCATGAAGGACGATACAAACACAGGAAAAAAGTGAGAACTTACCTTCAACGGACAAAGGCCCATCAGTCCCAACAGGAGCCACATAATACCCCTCATTGACGCCTAGGCGGCTCATTCCCAACAAACGCAGGATACCCTCGTCTAACCTCTCCAGATCATCCAACCGGGTTAGATGCGCACACAACTCTTGAAACCAGCCCTCCTCTTGGAAGTACTTCATAACCTTGAAGGACGGTGCCTTCTGGCCGGCATGGAGTTCCAGTTTGGCCATCTCCATCGGAATCACCTCTTTCTTCAGGAAGAAGAAACACCTCTTCCAATCACGAAGAGTTTTTGGTGAACTCTTCGGTATAATAAAACTAACGGTCTTCGACCGCTCGGTAAAAGAAACCCACCCTGAATAATTCACGTCAAGCTTATAGAACACATTGAAGTGTTCAAACTACGGCTCCCTCCTCAATGACCGGCACGTGGCTTCAAAGTGCATAACTCTCATCACCCCGAAGGGGCTCATCTAAGAGATATGCACACCGTACTTCTGCAACACAGAGATATGAAACCTAGAAGTCGGCAGCCGGAAGAGACCCTTCAAAAAATAGGCCTCGTACAAACAAATTTTTCCCTCCGGGCAATCAACCGAAGTCTGCCCCTTCTCCGGCAACTCCGGTTCTCATTCCCGGAGAACATTGAATTTACGAACCAAGGACCGGAATTTCTCCTTGGACGACGAGATCTGGGCATCCTTCATGGCAAGCTCCGCCTTCTTATCTTCTGACGACATCGTCTCCAACGGAGAAGAAACACCACAAAGAGAGAAACACAAAATTTTTCTTTCGAAAACTGTAAACTTTCACTGGAAAGCAACAAACTCACCGGAGAAAATTCTAAAATTTTTTCTAGTAGAGAGAATGAATCGAGTGAAGGATCGAGAGGACATATTTATACTCATCGCATTTAATGCTGTAGATGCATATTGTGGGACTAATGCTTTGGATTGCATTTAACATATGTTTTTGTTCTCAATCGAATGGTCGAATGTGTCTCTCCATGGTCGAATGTGGTTTCATGAACGGTCGAAGGAAGAAATCTAGGGTCGAAGGAGAACAGGAGGTCGAAGGTAGATTAGATTTTAATGTATAGCTTTGTTCGACCACCTTGTTTGGTCGAACCTGCACATTCGACCAGCACAAATGGGCGAATGTGCAGGCCTATATAAGGTCAAGTTCATTTTTGCAATGTAACTTTTGACATTTTGTTTTCCCTCCAGTTTGTGTTCTCCCTAGGGTTTTGTGTTCTCCATGGGTAACGAGACTTTAAAAGAATTGGTTCCAAGGTATTGCCACTTGCTCACAGAGCTTTCTAGCTACGAGATTAGCATACCGAAGTCTGAACTGGTGGATAAATTTGCTGATGCTTTACCACCATATTGGAACCAACACATTGAAGTGTTGAAAGAAAAAGATGCATACCAGTATTGGACAATCAATGAGTTCATACAAAAATTGGAGAACAAAGAAATGGAGGAGAAGAGGAAAGCCAAGAGAGCACAGATTCCACAGAACCCAGAGTTGTATGTGAGTGGTACATCTACTTCTCTTTCTACTTCTAGCTCTACTTCAAGTGTTGCACCTCATATTGCTTGCGTATCTAATGTTGTTGAACCCACCAAAGCACCAATAAACTATCTTGCCCAGACTTCATCATATACACCACAATCTTATCAAACACCTAATTTCATTCCACCTTTTTCACCTTTGCAACAAGCTCCCTGTTACACAGCCAGTCAATCTCAACAACAACCATATAATCCTCACCTGAACCAAATGCAGATCACTCAAACACAATCAAATCAAAGTCCGATTGTGTTAGAGACTTCTAATCTTAACAATGTTACTGTTGAGATTGCTCAACAGCATGTAGCATTAGTATATGCTATGGTTGCATCATACAACGGTTTAGTTGCTAGTCAGATTGGAAACAACAATCTAACCAATGAGGACTACACACAAATCGATAAAGATGAAATGGAGCTTATGGATATACAGTGGGCGTTTGCTAGCATCATGAGAAGAGCTACTGATTTTATCCAGAAAACAGGGAGAATTGACCTTTCGACTTCTCCAAACACCACTTACGGCTTTAACAAAGCCAAGGTCACATGTTTTTATTGTGATGAGAAGGGTCATTTCAAGAGAGAGTGTACACAGCCGGCTCAGCAAGGTAATAGAAACCCGTTCAACTCAAGCTACCAAAACAAACAAAATCAAAACCAGAATCAGGTATCATACAACAGTCCCAACATCTCTAGCTTTCAACCTCAAAACAACTACCAGAACCGTCAAAACACACAACAAACTACCAATACTAGACAATCCACATCTCAAAACCAACCACAACAGAATCCAAACCGAACCATTGTTCCCATCTCTACACCTAACACTCAAAACCAAACCCAAACTTAAAACCAAAACCATGCACTTGTGATCCAAAAAGATGAAGGTTTTGATTGGACGGGTATGCAATTAGGAGTGGAAGAGATTACTGCAGGAAATGTGGCTTGTGTAGCACAAAAGATGAGTTTGGATGAACATGTGGAGATTGAAGAAGATGTTGTGATAGAAAAATTGACAGTGTTGAAAATAGAAGAGTTGAATGAGGATGTGAATGATGAATGTGAAGACAAGAAGTCTGGAATGATTCTTGATTCTGTCACAGATGTTGGAGAGCAATATGATTCAGCTTACTCGGACATGGAAAGTGATTCTGACTCGGAAGCTAGTGTGAACTCACTAGACGATGACATTGATCAATTGCTAGCTGAAGCAGATTTTCTTATGACCCGCAAGTCGTGCATGGTGGATGATGCCTTCACAAAGATTGACTACTCAAAATTCTTTGCAGGGAAGGACGCTCATTTCGCACTAATGGCAATGACCGAACCACCTAAACCGGTAAGTACTGAATCTCAATCTAAAGTTTGTGTTAAATGTTCTAATTTTGATAGATTGATAGAAGATGTTGGATCAGTATATTGCTCTTTTAGTTGAACTTTCTAGTTGACACTTAAGTGTTTAGCAAGTTCTTGATGAGTGATAGCACAGCGGAATGTTTATAAGTTTAAAGCTACACTTATCAACAGGAGTTATTACTCCCCATGGATTCAAGAACTAATAAATGATAAGTGTTTATTGAGAATCTAAGTATTGAATGAGAATGAAAAACTTCGACAGATTCTCAATAAACATGAAATGGAAATAACAATAATAAGTAATGAAGGATTTCTTGTATTAAAATCAATGTCTAAAACAGAGGGATGAACCCTTCTATTTATAGACGTTACAAATACATGAACCTTGCCAAAAGCAAGTTCAGAAACAAGTTGCAACAAGTTGCAGTCCTGGAACTTGTACATAAAGCAAAAAAGAAATACTAAAGTAATAAACTACTGATATAAAAAGGCGGTGGAAAAGATCTTCTGTAAGTACTGATGAATGACAAACTACTGATGAGTAGTTTGTCTTCAGTAGTTCTTCAGTAGAAGTGTCTGGTTTGAACTTCAGAACTTCTGATGACTTTTCTTCTTCAGCACTTCTGAATCTCTTCTTCAGCAGTTTGATCCTTCTTCTTCAGCAGTTCTATACTTAGAGTATTTTGATAGAAGTGAATTAGACTAAGGTTTGCAAAAGTGGTTTCACCAATCCTTTTTGTCCTAACAATCTCCCCCTGGATTGATGAAGCCAAAACCTTACTAATTCCTTATTGTTCTTTTTTGTCCTTCATAATTTTCCATATTCCTTTGAACATGGAATTCTTGAGCTGGTTCAGCTGTTCATCAGTAAGAGACCCTTTTTGTGGTTCTAAGTGTTGGATTGTAAGCAGGTCTTTGGTTGATAGTTTCTTCAGCTCATTCATCGACCTATATGCCCTGCTTGTTTGATCTCTTCTTGTCACAAGTACTGAGTTGTTATCAGTAAAGGACCATCTGATGATTGGTTCTTTAGACTTGTCAAAGTCTAAAGTGTAGGGAACCATTGTGGTACCCTGGGTTTCTCCTAAGTGTTGAATGTTTTCAATTTCAGTGACTCTCAGGTGGGATTCACTTCCCTGCTGTTGTTCCATCACATTAGGTATCTGAAATGTTGGCAAATGATGTTCAGTTACTACCTTAGTGTGCAGTTTGTCTGTGATGGTCTTCTGGATTTGATATGCAAAGGTGGAAGGATCCCTGAATTGTGTGATCAGAGGCTTTTCTTCTATATCAAAATCAGAATGGACTACTGTACTACCTTCTAGTAGTACCATTTTAAAATCAGTCTTCACTTTCTTCTCTGATTTCTTTCTTTGTGTAGCTGGTCTTCTTTGAACACCAGAAGTTCTAACTACTGAAGTTGAAACTTCGGCAGTTTGAAACTTCTCTGGATTAGCAGCCCTTGCAGCCTTATATTTTCTATATGTGTCCACCAATCTTTCTTCTTTCCATTTGGACACTGAGGCTTTTGAACCATAACCATTAGCTACCAGTTCTTCTATCATCTGAGCTCTCTTGGCCTTTGTGTCCTTACTTGTTGCAAGTTTGTCTGCAATAAGTTGAGCTCTTCTTGTCAGCTCTTCCACAGAGAGTCTCTTCAATGTGTGGGCTTTGATTTTGCTGTTCTTTGTAATGTAAGACATCAGTTGATGTCTTTTGTCTTCTTCAGCAATCTGGTCTAGGCTAGCCTGCCTTTGGAGTTCAGCTTCATAAGCCTGAAGTTTTTCTTCATGGCTTAGATCCAAGTCATCCCTTTCTTCCAGTGTTTTTCAGATCTGATCTTCTCTGGCCTTCTTTTGGGCTGCCACTAAACTCTTCTCAAGTAGTTCTGCTGATTGAGAGATTGGAGAAGGGTTTAGCACAGTCATTGTGGTAACTGTTGTAGTAGGCTTATTTGGAACAGAAGTTGGTTGAATAGAAGCAGTTGTTCTGGAAGGGTCAGTAGTTTTAGCTTTGGAAGTGTTAACCTTTGATGGGTTGACAACAGCTGAAGGTTTGTCAACTACTGAAGGATTGTCTTCAGTACTTTCTGATTCTTCATCAGAAGTTTGGCCATCAGAGGTTTCTTCATTGTGCCCTTGGGATTCATCAGTCTTTTCAGCATCTTCTACTTCTTGAATAGAGATACCAAATTGTTGGGCCAGTTTCTCTTTTCTGGCTTGATCTTTTTGATCTCTTGCTAGGATAGCCACTCTTGCCTTTCTTCTGGCTTCAAGTGTATCCATAGGTACCTTGATTTTCTCCCCCTTTTTGGCTTCATCAGCCTTTGTAGTTGAAGCTTGGGAGAACTGACCTGTAAGATGAGCAATCTGTTTGCTGTTGTGGTCAATCTTGTTGGATAGATCATTCATCTTCGTCTGTATCACTCCAAATTGGTTCTTCATGGACAGCTCCAAGTTAGTTGTGTATGTTTGGAAGTGATTCTTGATGAGGGTGCTCATCATGTGGTATAAGGGACCATCTGGGCTGCATAGCTGGTTCATGTCTATGCTTGTTTGCCCAGGGAATTGGGTAGGCATTTGTAGTGAGGGGTGTGTTTTTGGTTGATCTTCTTGTTGTACAGAAGATGCCACTCTAGGGGAATCATGGATTGAGTGGGCTTTAACCTGAGATGGTGTGACTAGCTTCTTGAGCTTAGATACACCATGTGCAGGACCTTCACTTGTAGCCGTCAATTCAGTAGTTTGGTGTTTTGAAACATCATCCAAGTCAATGGAATCATCTGAATCCCTGATTACATCCTCAATGAGGACTATATCAGTTACATCATGAACTGAGCCCAACTCAGTTGTCTCATGTACCTCTTTTTCTTGGTTCAGAGGATTTCCTACCTCAGGCATTAAGCCTTCATCAGTAGTTGCCACAGTTGAGGTCTTAGCTATGTTACTTCTGTCCTCAGGTCCACCATTGGGTGGTAAATGAGTAGTAGCAGCCTCAAAAGTACCAAAAGTTTCTAAGTTTGGGCTTAGAGACTCTGGTTCATCCTCATCTCTTTGGTTAGGGCTTTGAGTGTCCACATCCATGTCAATTTCTAAGGCTATGTCCCCTGTTTTATGTGGTTGATGGGGACTGACATGTGTAGATGGGACTTTCTCTTTTAGCCCAGAGAGAAGTTTGGCTATTTCAATGTCTTGTTCAGAAATTTGGGGTGCTGGTTCAGTAGTTTGGGCAGTGGGTTCAGCAGTTTCAAAAGAAGAATCAATTGGAATAGTTTTTTTAAGTCTTTTTCTTTTGAAAAGGATTGTTATTGGTGCTCTTGGTGGGGTTTGAGATGGATGAGACTGAGAGGATGTTTCAGTCACATCTTTAAGAAGTGCAGATTGCACAATAGGTTGTTCAGGCATCTCAACCTCCTGAACAGCTTTTCTTTTAGGTTTGGTGGGTTTTTGTTTTTGTATCTTGGGTTTCTTGGCCTTTGGTCGAGTAGGTTTGGAAGATGAGGGTTCCATGGGGACTGGTTCTGGTTCCCCTTGGTCATCTTCTGGCCAGGCAGCCTGTTTGTTGTGCCTTGAGTATGCTTGTGAGGTTAAGGGTTTCAAAATTTCAGTTTTACCCACAAGCACCTCATTACCCAGTTCAGATATTATGCATTGCATAATGAACCTTGGATATAACAAAAACTTTTTCTTAGTGTTATTGTGATGTAACACCAACTCATTAAAGAAAAGTTTTGATGCCCTGAAATTTGTTTTATTCACAATGGAATGAAAAATTGGTTGAAAGGTTGAGGGCATCTGGTCATAAGACCCTGTTTTAGGACTCAAGCACATAATTATATAATGAAACAAAAGTTTATATTTTGGCTCAAAATATTTTTTAAAGATAGTAGCTTGTGAGAGAGTACCTTGATAACCACACTCAGTCATGGTTAGGTGGATTGCAGAGTTGTCAAACTTCTCAGGGGCATTCACATCATTCAACCCCAGTCTGTTTGCAAGTATGGCCGGTGTTATGGCCATTTGTCTCCCTTTAATTGTTGAGTTGAGAGAGATAACTTCATCATCCACCATCACTGTCTCAGCATTAGCCCAGAACTCATTGAGAATTTTAGGATGTATTGGTGGGTCTATTGTGAGAGCGGTGAAATATTGGGATTTGACGACGAGATCGATGATCTCATCGTATTGGGACCAGCCTTCTTGTTTTTCTAAGTAGGCTCTGAGATTGTGTCCATGTTTAATAACCAAAGCCATGTGGTTTTGTGTGTGTGTGTTGATGAATCGAACAGTGTTTATGTTGCAGGTTCAGGGGTTTGAGAGCTTTCTTGAGAGAGAAGGAGGGAATTTTTGTTTTTGAATGGATAAGTGTTGAAAAAAGATATTTATCAGAACTTTTTAACCACTTGGATCTTCTTTATTAGAAGTTTTAAACCGCCTAGGTTAAAAACCTCTTTATCAGAAGTTTTAAACCGACTAGGTCAAACTTCTGATGATGGGAAAAGTCTGATTTGCCCTTTTTGACTAAACTGCTGATGAAGAATTATCTTCATCAGTAGTTCCCATTTTCTCTTCAGTAGTTTTGAACAGCTGATGAGAAATACTTTATAAATACTTTATTCATAACTTCTGAAGGTTGTTTTATCAGAAGTTAATCACTTTTTAGAAAATATCCACATACTGATGTTTTGTTCATCAGTAGTTTCTCTCTTTTCAGAAGTTTTTCAATTTTTTTTTTTGAAAACAAATGTAAGTGAAAAATAAAAAATTTGTGCAGAAAAATAAAGAGAAATACTTACAAATTTAGCATCCCTAGCATGGATACTAACTTCTGAAATGTTGATGTGTCAAGGGGTTTAGTGAAAATGTCAGCTATTTGATTAGCTGTTGCTACATTTTTCACTTCAATCTTGCCTTTTTCATAGCAATATCTTATGAAATGATACCTGATGTCAATGTGTTTAGTCTTTGAAAACTGAACAGGATTTTGAATGATGCTAATGGCAGATTTGCTGTCTACAAGCAATGGTGTCTTGGTCTCTTTGATTCCATAATCAAGAAGTTGATATTGGAGCCATTGTATCTGTGATGTACAACTTGCAGCTGCAATGTATTCAGCTTCAGCAGTTGAAGTTGCAACAGATGTTTGTTTCTTTGATTGCCAGGACACTAGACAATTTCCCAAGAATTGACAACCACCAGATGTTGATTTTCTTGACATTTTACACCCTGCATAGTCACTATCTGAAAAAGCTGATAACTTGGTATTGCTTGAAGCAGGATACCAAATTCCAAGTGTGGGAGTTCCTTTCAGATATCTGAAAATTCTTTTGACTGCAATAAGGTGTGATTCCCTAGGAGCTGATTGATATCTAGCACAGACACATGTTGAAAACATAATATCTGGTCTAGAAGCAGTTAGATATAAAAGGGAACCTATCATACATCTATACATGGTTTGATCAACCTGTTTTCCTTGATCATCTGGTTCAACTTGTGTGGTTGGTGTCATGGGAGTGGAACATGATTTACAGTCTTGTAAAGAAAATTTGTTTAATAATTCTTTAACATATTTTGATTGATGTATAAAAGTTCCATTTGTTTGTTGTTTAATCTGCAGTCCCAGAAAGTACTGCAGTTCTCCCATTGTACTCATCTCAAATTTTGATTGCATGAGTTTCTTAAATTCATCACACAGTTTTGTGTTTGTTGAACCAAAAATGATATCATCAACATATATTTGAACAAGTAAGATATGATTTCCAACATGTTTTATGAAAAGAGTTTTATCAATGGCACCTCTTGTGAAGTTATTTTTGAGCAAAAAGGTTGAAAGTGTATCATACCAGGCTCTTGGAGCCTGTTTGAGCCCATAAAGAGCTTTGTCTAGTTTGTACACCCACTCAGGATGAGAAGGATCCTCAAACCCAGGTGGCTGACAAACATACACTTCCTCTTTTATCTTTCCATACAAAAATGCACTCTTGACATCCATTTGATAAACTTTTATTTTGTTGGAAATGGCATAGGCCAGAAATAACCTGATGGCTTCAAGCCTTGCAACTGGAGCAAAGGTTTCATCATAATCAATTCCTTCTTCTTGAGAGTAACCTTGTACTACCGGTCTTGCCTTGTTCTTTATTATAATACCAGCTTCATCTTGTTTGTTCCTGAAAACCCATCTTGTGCCAATTGGTTGCTTGTTTGGTGGTAAGGGACAGATTTCCCATACCTGTTGCTTGTTGAATTGAAGCAATTCATCTTGCATTGCCTGCACCCAATTGTTGTCTTTGAGGGCTTCCTGGTACTTCTTTGGTTCCAACTGTGAAATAAATGTTGAGAATAGACAAAAGTTGGAAAGCTGGTTTCTTGTAAGAACACCTGATGCAATATCACCCATGATTTGATCAAGTGGATGGTCTTTGTGTTCGATCAGTTGTTGTAAACCACTGACAGGTGTTGGTGGCTCATGTTCTTCAAACAAACTACTGAGGTCTATTATATCTGGTTCAGCAGTTTCAGTGTCTTCAGTAGTTGCAGGTGCTAAAGCAGATGTTTCAGTTTGTCCTTCAGTATTTGTTGAATCAGAAGTTTGTGAAACTTCTGATGGTTTTGAAGTTGACTTAATGACTGTTTGAGGAGTCCATGGTCCTGGATCCTCTTCATCAAACCTTTTATCACCATAATAAGTAGGTTTGGATGAAGTGACAGTCGTTTCAGGTTCAAAATGGAAGTTGTCAAGGTCAAAGAGTTCAGCAGGATGTGCTGGAATAAGAGTGTGTTTTGACTCATTGAACTTGACATTCAGTGTTTCTTCTACTATCCTGGTTCTTGAGTTAAAAACCTTGTAGGCTTTTCTAGTTGAGGAATAACCAAGAAAGTAACCTGAGTCAACTTTGGCAGCAAACTTTGAAATAGATTCCTTGATGTTCAAGATGAAACATTGACACCCAAAAGCCCTGAAAAAGGAGATAAGGGGCTTCATGCCATGAAGAACTTCATAGGCAGTCTTTGAATGTCTCTTGACAATAAGAACTCTATTTTGAACATAACATGATGTGTTAACTGCTTCTGCCCAGAAGTATAAAGGTAGGCCAGAATCAGCTAACATTGTTCTTGCTCCTTCTATTAAAGTTCTGTTCTTCCTTTCTACCACACCATTTTGTTCAGGAGTTCTGGAAACACTGAATTGTCTAATAATCCCTTTAGACAAACAGAATTCATTTAGAGTTTTGTTCCTGAACTCTGTCCCATTATCACTTCTAATGGTTTTGACAGGTAGAGAGTATTGCTTCTCTACTTGTAGAATGAAGAACTTGATGATTTCAGCAGCCTCATCCTTGGAAAATAAGAAGAATACCCATGTAAATCTTGAGTAGTCATCAATGATGACTAAGCAGTACTTCTTCTTACCAAGGCTCATGATTTTTACAGGCCCAAATAAGTCCATATGGAGTAGTTGAAGACATGCAGTTGTTTTTTTATTCTTCAATAGACTTATAGGAGGACTTATGTTGTTTACCCTTTAAACAGGATACACAGTGTTCTTGACACTGGTATACTTTTAAGGGTAGACCTCTGACCAAGCCCATTTTTGTGACTTTATTTATGGTTTTAAAGTTTACATGGCCAAGTCTCCTGTGCCAGAGATCAGTTTCTGAAGTTGATGCCCTTGAGAAGAAACAGGCAGTGTTGTTCAGTACTTTGTCTTTTTCAATGTCCACTGCATAGACATTGCCACATCTTTTGGCTATTAACAAAGTATGATCTTCAATGATCTTCTCTATCAACTTCTGGCCTTCTGGTGATATGATCTTGCATGCTATCTTTGTGAAAAAGGAAGAATATCCTTTATCACACATTTGTGACACACTCAGCAAGTTGTACTCAAGGTTTTCAACCAGATTTTCCTTGTCAAGCTGTATTTTTCCAGAGGAGACATTTCCATGTCCTAGCACATATCCCTTAGCATTGTTCCCAAAGGATACAGATCCATCTCTTTGACTGATAAAATTGTTTATCAGGTATCTGCATCCTGTCATGTGCATTGAGCCTCCACTGTCTACATACCAAATGCTATTTAAGCCTCTGGAAACTCTCTGCACAAGATAGCAAATTAGTTAGATTTAGGAACCCAAGCCAGTTTAGCTTTGGGTTTGCTCTTGAGAACATGTACAGTTTGTTCTTGACCAAGTTTAGAAATCCATGTCTTTTTGGCAATGGATTTTGCATTAAGAACAATGGTGGTATCCTTTTGAGGACCACCATCAACTTTGGTCATCAGTAGTTGTACCAAGTTCATAAGATCTTTAATCTCAGCAGTTTGTGAAACTGCTGATGATTTAGGTCTAACTACTGATAGAGAATTTTGAGAAAAAGACTTTTGTTGAGATTTTGTCTTTTTCTGAGAAAAGGTTTTTGCTGGTTGTTGTTTCTTGGGAGAAAAAGTTTTTACATAATCATTTTTGATTTGTTTCCCCATAACCAGTTGTTGATTTTTCTTATTGAACTGAATACCCATTCTATATCTGCAAAATTCTGTTTTGTGGTTGAACAGACCACAAATTTCACATTCTTTTGTCTTTTCTTTCAAAGACAAGTCTCTGACTGTTTTGATTGGTTTTAGGTCATCAGTAGTTTTCAGGTTCTCAACTCCTGATGTAGTTGAAACTACTGATGGCTTAAAGTCAGATTTAATCAGTACTTCTGAAGAACTTTCTTTGTGTGACTTTAGAAAGTTTTCATGGAAAGATGTGCATTCTTCCTCTTCAGAAGTTTCACCTGAAACAATTTTTCTCCCATCTTTAGTAGTTTTGGGAGAGAAATCTGTTGGTGTTTCAGTGTGATTGTACCCTATGCCAAACCTAACATTTGAGGCACTTTGTTTGTTTAGCAATAATTGGTACCCCTTACAAGATTCCACCCATTTTTCACATGTGACCTTGGTGTCAGCAAGCTCTTGCCTGACATTTCCTAGGTCATTTATCATGATTTTAATTTGTGCTTGGGTTTCAATAGCAAAGTTAGTTAATTTAGAAACTTCTTTTGTTTTTGCAGCAAGTTTTCTTTCTAAATCACATTTCATCTGAGTGAATTTTTTCTCAGAATCATTTGCTTTTCCTTGTAAGTGCACATTTGTCTCTCTTATGAGAGCAAAAGATTCTTTGCATGAATTTGAACATAGTTTTGTCAAAAATTCTTTTGATACCTGTGACAAAGCAGATTTTGAGGAGCATCCCTCAAATGCCATTAAGGCAAAGTTCTTTCTGCCATTGTCAGGCTCTCCCCAGTTGATGTCAAACATTTTGTTGTCTGCATCAGGATTGCACTCTGTGGTGTCAAAAGGAAGACTGCTCCAGTCAACATACCCTGAAGTAAATAGACTTTGTTGAGAAGGTTGTTGTTGCTGTGGAGGTTGTTGAGCAGCTGGAAAGGGAGGGATTGATTGTTGGCTCTGCATCTGTTGAGCATGCATCTGTACATATTGTACTTATGGCACATATTGGTGTTGTGGAGCTTGTGCCTGTACAAAATGTGAACTCCCTTGTGTTCCATTATTCCTGTTATAATTGGGGATAAAATTGTTTCCAGACTGAGATTGGTTAAAGCCAGAGCTTCTACACTCTCTAGCAAAGTGTCCCAACTTTTGACACTTGTGACATCTAAGTTTAGATTTGTCAAAACCAATTTTTGTAGAACTGTTAAGTCCTGGAAACTTCCTTCCTGACCTTTTGTAAAATTTATTTGTGTTTAAACTTAACATGGCCAGTTGGTGCAAAATATCCATTTCCTCTAGGTCATCACTGCTGAAACTATTTAAGTCATCCATGATAAAACACATGTTATCAGCAGTTTGACCAAAGTCATTATTGTCATAACTTGGGAATGATCTTTCAGATGAGATCCCAGCAGTTATGTCAATGGGGTCAAAAGATCCAAAACTATTTGAACAAGTTGGTGAGTCTTGTCCCAATAGTGTTGTACTACCTGGTAGATAGTCATCAGCAGTTTTACCAGAATTTTGTAACTTTTTCTTTTGATCAATTTCTCTCTCAAAAGTAAGTAATCTCCAATGAAGTTTTGTAAGAGTGAGGGAGCTAAAGTCTGGTGAAGATCTTAAGACTATTGAGTATGTTTCCCATTTATCAGGTAAAGACCTTAAAAATCTATGAAGCATAGATACAGTTGTATAGGTCTGACCATTTAGTTTTAGCTCAGATATTAATGAGGAAAATCTTTCAAATTGCTGAGTTAAAGTTTCCCCATTAATGTGAGCAAAAGTTTCATACTGTTGAGCCAAGATTTCTCTGGTGTTGGCAGTCACCTCTTCAGTTCCTCCAAACTGTTCTTTTAGGCAGTCCCAAAGCTCTTTGGCACTATCACAATGTAATAGGCCAGAATAGATTTCATTTGGGAGTGCCATTGCCAACATAGAAAAAGCTTTTGCATCAAGCTCAAGTTTTAGGAAATCATCATCAGTATAGTCTTTTGGTTCTTTTGGAATCTCTTCCTTAGTTTCAAGATTTATATTTACTAGTTTATGAGGACCATATATCACAGATCTCCAACAACCTGTGTTGGTCTGTGACAAGGTATGTGCCATTCTCTTTTGCCATATGTTATATTCATTTCTTACAAGCATGGCAGGTTTAGTGGCAGAACCAGTATCATGAGGATCCATTTTAAAGAGTATTGATTTGTCAAATATCTCTTAAAGTGATGGATGTTGATGAAAGTGAGCTTATAATCCTTTATTGAATATCAATAAGAGCCTGTGTCTGATTCTCAATGTGTTAGATTGATATGTGATCAGATAAACCAGTGCTCTGATACCAATTGTTGGATCAGTATATTGCTCTTTTAGTTGAACTTGCTAGTTGACACTTAAGTGTTTAGCAAGTTCTTGATGAGTGATAGCACAACGGAATGTTTATAAGTTTAAAGCTACACTTATCAACAGGAGTTATTACTCCCCCTGGATTCAAGAATTAATAAATGATAAGTGTTTATTGAGAATCTAAGTATTGAATGAGAATGAAACACTTAGACAGATTCTCAATAAACATGAAATGGAAATAACAATAATAAGTAATGAAGGATTTCTTGTATTAAAATCAATGTCTAAAACAGAGGGATGAACCCTTCTATTTATAGACGTTACAAATACATGAACCTTGCCAAAAGCAAGTTCAGAAACAAGTTGCAACAAGTTGCAGTCTTGGAACTTGTACATAAAGCAAAAAGAAATACTAAAGTAATAAACTACTGATATAAAAAGGCGGTGGAAAAGATCTTCTGTAAGTACTGATGAATGACAAACTACTGATGAGTAGTTTGTCTTCAGTAGTTCTTCAGTAGAAGTGTCTGGTTTGAACTTCAGAACTTCTGATGACTTTTCTTCTTCAGCACTTCTGAATCTCTTCTTCAGCAGTTTGATCCTTCTTCTTCAGCAGTTCTATACTTAGAGTATTTTGACAGAAGTGAATTAGACTAAGGTTTGCAAAAGTGGTTTCACCCATCCTTTTTGTCCTAACAGAAGAAAATAAGCAACTCAAGGTACAACTTGAGAGTGCTAAAATAAACTGTCAAAATTATCAAAAAGAATCAAAAGAATTCAACAAAGTACTTGATGGTTACAAAACGGATGTTTCTGAACTGAAAAAGACTTTGTCTTTAAAGCAACTTGCCATTAACAACTATATAAATGAAATGGAAAACACAAAGTTAGAAATGGCAACCATCAAGTGCTTCGCTGAAAAAGTGAATAAAAAATTAGAGAGTTATAAGCACATTGCTTATGTAGTTGACCACATCATCGAAGAACCTTCACAGTCAAGTAGTGCAAACTACAAAGCTGTCCCATCTCCGGTGTTGTTCGAAAATCATAATTTACATGCGATAGCACCTGAGAATCTAGTCAAATCTGACTCCACAACAGATAACGAGTCCAACACATCTAGTGTCGGAGACCCGTATTCTGATGTGAGACCTGTTTTGGGAAACAATGAAGGTGTGGTAGCTGCAGATGATTCTGATGAAGAAGATGAACAGTCTGAGATAGTTGTTGAGAATAAAAGTGATATTCCTGATGAAAATCATATAATCACTACTGAACCAGTCTCACCATCTCAGATTGTCTATCCCATGGCTAATGCTAACAGAAAGAATGTTGTTAAGAAAGTTGGGCAGTCTGTTGATAAAAATGTTGAAAAGAAAGTGGTTAAGAAAGTTGAGAAAAATGTGATTAAATCTGTTGATAAGAAAATTGAAACTAAAACTGAGAAATCAAATGAAATGAACAACGAATCATGTGATAAACCTGTAAAAGTTTTCTATCGGATGCAAGGTTCCGATAAGATTATGTCTGATGACGAATATCCGATTCAATTTGTGAACTATTCCAAAATTGAAAAGATCTGGCAGGAAAGTACAATTTGGTTTCCAAAACATGAACGAACCAATGATATTCCTCCAGCCATTTTAAAGAAAATTTATTCGGATAATTCTAAAGACGCAAAGGTCAATGTCACATAATTCGTTAAGCCAGTAGACAAGTCAAATAGTTTTATTGAGCCGACTTACTCAAAGGAACCAGCTCCTGAGAGTTTAAGGAAACAGTGCATGGTTGATCAATATCCCATTGCGAGTTTTTCCAAGTCGAACATCAAGGAAAACTATGAAGAGTACCGTGCGTGTTTTAAGTGCGGGGAAAGGGGACATTTACTTGCCACCTGCCCATATGTACGACACAAGAGGCACGAGGTGGAGATGAAGAAAAGACATGATTATCCGGTTGATAATTACAGTTATCCACAAAGATGGTTTCTCCCTCAGCCAGCACCTTATTATAACCAAAACAATTTTTACACCAAAAGGAAAAATTGTCCGATGACTTAGGACAAACGCAACCGGATAGCCACTGAGAAACCATTGAAGAAACCATTGATCAACACAACTGCTGAAAACAAAAAGGTTCCTGCTAAACCTAATGCTAAATCAGCAGTTGGACCTGTCTGTGTTAAATCAGAGAAGGTAACCAAGAAGGTAGCATTCAAAGACGAAGTAAAGAAACCGGCTGAGATTTCAAAATCTTAGATCCGGATCTTGAAACGGTCTGAACAGTCTTGGTCATCAAAGGAGTCTGAGGGTGCTTCAACTTCACAGAATGTGAAATCTGAGAAAACAAAAGTTGAGTGTGAAAAGAAAGGGGTTGATAAAACCCAAGATGTTTGTGAATCTAATGAATCTTTGAAACAACCAGTTCAAAGACCCAAGACCAAACAGGCTTGGGTCCCTCGAAAGATCTAATTGCTTTACTTGATATGTGCATGGAGCTCCAGCTGGCCCTGTTAGCAGCCTCTGGATTGTTGACAGTGGAGCTTCTGGCCACATGACAGGGGATCTCACGCTACTTTTTGATATCAAGAATATAAATGGAGGTTACGTAGCGTTTGCAGGAAATAAAGGAAGCTACATTACGATGGAGGGTAGTGTTAGCAATGGGGTAGTGACATTTGAGTGGATATCGTATGTGAAACAGATAGATTACAATCTCCTCAGTGTCAGCCAAATATGTGATAAGCAATTCTCTGTTTATTTTGACGACAAATCTTGCTACATCCTGAAACCGGGTTTTGAACTTCCAAAAGAGTGGGTGATGCTAAAGGCACCGAGAGTAAACAATTTGTATATTCTCGATATGCCCAAAGCTATGACCACCCAGGGCCAAGTCACGTGTTTCCTCTCTAAGGCTACAGAAAAAGAATCTATCATGTGGCATAGGAGAATGGGACACATTCATTTGAGAAAGATGAACCAGTTGGTGAAGAATGAACTTGTCACTGGAGTTAATGTGAAACATTTCCATTTGAATGACAAGTGTATTAATTGTAAAAAGGGTAAGCAGCACAAACAGACCCATAGACCAAAGAAAGTCAATTCCGTTGAACTACCGCTTGAGCGTTTGCACATGGATCTATTTGGTCCAGTCAAGCGTAAAAGTCATGCTGGGGAATTGTACTGTCTTGTGGTGACTGACGATTATTCAAGATTCTCATGGGTTATGTGCTTACACCAGAAAAGCGACACGTTTGACGACCTGAAAGTTCTGTTCACTCGTCTGGAGAATATCTATGGTCTAAAGATCAAACGAATCCGGAGTGATAATGGGACGGAGTTCAAAAACGCTAAGATGGATGATCTTTGTGAAAACAAGGGAATTCATCACGAATACAGCGCTCCGTATACACCCCAGCAGAACGGTGTCGCAGAACAGAAGAACATGACTCTAATCGAAACGGCGAGAACAATGCTTGCGGACTCAAATCTTCCAGTTATGTTCTGGAACGAAGCTATTTACGTAGCATGTTACACTCTAAATCGTGTTTTAACAGTGAAGAAGTTTGGCAAAACTTCTTATGAGCTGTTGAACCGACGAAAGCCGAATCTAGAGTATCTAGAACCGTTTGGAGCCCCATGTACAATGCTTAATCCTTCTGAGAAGTTCGCACCAAAGGCTGAAGAAGGCTATTTTGTTGGATATGCAACCCCGCTCAAAAGGGTATTCAACAAAAGAACTAGAAAAGTCGAGGAGTGGGCTAACGTCGAAGTACAAAGATACACTCAGAATGTACAGGGAGGCGGTCCAGACTGGATGTTTGATTACAAAGACTTCTTTGAATCATTCAATCTAGATAGCATGGTTGAAGAAGCTGTACTCCGTTTATATTACGAGGTCGAAAACGCAGTGACTTCACCGTTAGTGCGTCCGATCACTGTAATCCTCAAGCATCTTCTAATGATACCACTGCTCCTGTGATGGAAGAAGAAGTGTTCCAAGAAGCTTCAACAACGCTTAATTCATCAGATTCAGAAGATGAAGACGATGATGCTACAAGTGAAGCTATTCTGGAAAATGCTACAGTGACACCACCAGTGAACCCAACTACAACTGATGCTTCAACATCGAATGTGGGTAATGATCTGGTTTCTACAGAGAATTTGACGACTCAAACGGGAGTGCAAGTACCTAATTATCCGGAATCTTGGATACATCGGATACACCCGCTTGAACAGGTTATTGGTGATCCTGGTAGCAGCGTTATGACAAGAGGGCAATTGAGAAATGCTCAAGCACCAGAGAATATTGGCAATCTTGCTTTATATGCCAAAATACAAAAATCTGGTTTTCAAAATAACTGGTCTTTCGCTTGTTATGTTTCGCAGGTAGAGCCGCGGACGTACAAGGAAGCTCCTTTAAATGATGCTTGGGTGGAAGCGATGCAAGAAGAGTTGTTACAATTTCAGAAACTTGGAGTTTGGACGCTGACAGATTTGCCCCCGGGAAGAAAGAAGATCGGAACCAAATGGGTTTTTAAGTGTAAAAAGGATGATAGAGGTGTTATAGTGAGAAACAAAGCTCGTTTGGTTGTTCAAGGTTTTCATCAAGCTGAGGGAATCGACTACAATGAAATGTATGCACCTGTTGCACGCTTGGAAGCTATACGAATGTTTCTGGCGTTTGCATCCTGAAAGAAATTCAAGGTGTATCAGATGGATGTAAAGAGCGCATTTCTTTACGGTGTGGTCAAAGAGGAAGTTTACGTAGGTCAACCACCAGGCTTTGAGGACCTTATTCACCGGGATAAGGTTTATGTTTTAAACAAAGCTCTCTACGGGTTGCACCAAGCTCCGAGACAATGGTATGAGGAGCTGAGCACGTATCTTCTCTCGAAAGGATTCAAATGCGGATTGGTAGACTGCACACTGTTCACGAAACGAGCAGGAGATGACTTGCTTCTTGTGCAAATATATGTTGATGATATTATTTTCGGGTCTACTAACGAACTTCTGTGCAGGGAATTTGAAAAAGTTATGCAGGAAAAGTTCGAAATGAGCGCAATGGGAGAAATGCAGTTTTTCCTAGGCTTGTAGGTGGAGCAAAGACCAATGGGGATCTTTATTCACCAAACCAAATACGCATCTGAAGTCTTGAGCCGATTCCAGATGGATGATTCGAAGCCGATGGATACCCCGATACAACCTAATCACGGGATTGGAGTTGACGCTAAGGGGGAGCTGACTGATCCATTTACATACAGAGCAATCGTCGGATCTCTGATGTATCTCACCGCGTCCAGACCGGATATAATGTTTGCAACATGTCTTTGTGCATGATATCAGTCGAAGTCTAAACAAAGTCATCTTGCAGCCGTCAAGCGTATCCTTAGATATCTGAAGGGTTGTCCATCGAAAGGACTTTGGTACCCTCATGATGATAATTTTGACCTAATCGCTTTTAGTGATGCAAATTGGGGCGGCTGTGACAAAGACAGCAAATCCACAATGGCTGGATGTCAGTCTATGGGGAGCAGGCTCGTGACCTGGCAATGCAAGAAACAGACCGCAGTTGCACTATCCACATGTGAAGCAGAATACGTTTCAGCATCGAGCTGCTGCTCACAAGCTCTTTGGATCCAACAACAGATGGTGGATTACGGTTTGCAATTTCTTAAAACCCCTATTTAGTGTGACAATGAAGCCGCAATCGCATTAACAAAAGACTTACTAAATCACTCAAAGGCTAAACATATCCGGATTAAATATCATTTTATCCGTGATTGTTATGCTAAAGAGTTTATCGATATGGTCAAAATCCACACTGATTACCAACGCGCAGATCTTTTTACCAAAGCTTTTGACAAATCCAGATTTGATTATCTTTTAAAAGCTAATGGTATTAAAGAAAAACAAGACTGATCACCACCTCAGTCTATCACTTTTTAGTTTAATTTTTACTATTTTTCAGAAAAATTTCAAAAATCCAAAAACATTAAAAAATTTCAAAAATCCATAAAAAAATTAGAAAATTTCTTTGCTGACTGCTATATCTTCTTCCCTTAGATTAATGCCGTCAGATTTCTGTGAACAAACGATATCTGGGCAGTCACATATTTGAAATGCTCTAGCTTATCCTTGGGAACAATAAATTCAAAAATTTATAAAAATCAGAAAAACCAAAAATTACTTCCTGGAGTAAAAGGGGAAATGATAGTACATCAGTGGGGATCTGACACATTCTAAGTAATGTATTGCTTTATAGGGCGTGTGTCTGAGTCTGTGTGATGTGCTGATAGGCTTCGTAGACCTATTACTGCGTGTCTGATACATACATAACAGACGGATTGTTGTGTGGATGAACTCCTCATGGGCATATGGTCTTAGTACCGTAATTTCGTTTGATAGGGTATTTGTACAAAACTCGGAGGTTTAGGGTCGTTATGTTATCAGTTGTCTGGGGATAGCCTCTCTGATCTTCTATTGTAAGTCATTACGGACCTAGATCAGACAGGGTGTCTTTATAAAAGAGCTTTATGCCAAATCCTAAAGTTACCGAATTGAGGAACTTTCTATGTTTTATGATAATCAAAGATTATCTATTACATCGTATTAATCACTAATGCATATCATGATTAATATCAGTCCTCAACCTGGTAAAGTGCACATGTTACTTTGCTGCATTAATTTGCTGACCTGTATACCTCTGTGCACTATACCTTGTAAATTACAGATGACGAAAGCATAATCACGCTTTACAATGAGTCTTTGTGCATTTAATTCTTGATACGGGAGTATGTCATGTGCGTGGGAACCACAGACAATTATGTTTATACTATAAATAACAGTATCAGTTTAAAGCACTGCACAAAAGTCTGCATGTGAGTTTATGTGGATCACAATATCAGCAGTTGCCAGATCACACATTGTCTTTAATGATAATAATTCAAAAGATCAACGGTGTGATCAGATTTCTCAATAACTAATATGATCCCTTTACCGGAAATCACAAAAACATTTACTGTTTTTCATTTACATTTCTGTATTTTATTTTCTCGTCAAAAATTACAAAACTTAAAAAGATTTTAGGTGTGTTTTAGCATAAACTTTAGAAAAATCCAAAAAGATTTTACATTTCCATCTTCTTTTTGATTGAGGATGGTGGTTGATGTCGATTTTCTAAACCTTGATGAACCATTTGAGCTTTGTAATCTTTTAAATGTGAAAATAGAATTAGAGAGAAAAGTAAATGGAGGTTAAATGTGAAAATGTGAATGTTGGATGCTTAAAAGTTGAAAAATAATTGGAACGAGACTCGTTTTTGAGATTTGGAAAATTTTTCAAAATTCCAATTTTCGTTCGCCCATTCGTTTGGTCGAACGTGGAATTTTTGTTGTTCCTTCATACAGTATGTTTGGGCGAATGAGAGTGTTCTTGAATAATTTCCACATTAGAACTCTTTTTTCTCCTTCGAACCTTTAAATAGGGTCGAAGGAACCAAAAGTTTCTCATTCGACCAGTGTATGTGGGCGAAGGAGCATGCCTATAAATACTGCTTCAGTCTCATTCGACCCATTACAAAAAAATTTCAAAAATTCTGAACTGAAGTCCATTTGTTGCCCTGTTGTTTTGCCATATATCATTGTGTTCGTCTTGTTCTTCTGATCATTGTGCACTAAATCTTACAGGTTAATATCAAGTATTCATGGATTAATCGCTGATTTCAGTTTTGAGCCCTAGATTTCTAAACATTGATATAATCAATGTTCATTGTTGCAATTGTTGGCTTGGATTCATTATATCTGTGTTTTAGGGGGAGAAAATCCATAAACAAAGGATTCAAAATCATCAGTTTGATCAATTGATCATCATTCTTATTTCGAACCCTAGTTTATGAAGAAAACACTGATATAATGATTAACTGATGAAATTGTTGCTTTAAAAACTTTAATCGGTGCTATTACTTGCCAAACAAATCAAAATAACATGATTAGAAACAATACAATTCAGAATTGAAAATTTAAAATTGCAGACAGACTCCTTCGCACCTTTCGAATGGGCGAAGGAGATGTTTAAATGGGCGAATGAACAATTTTTGGGTGAATGAAACAGTTTATCAAAAACTTTACATTCGTACCTTTATATTTTCTCATTCGCACCGAGTTTTGCTCATTCGCACTTCCGTATGGGCGAATGAGAAGTTTAATTACCAAATTTTCAAATTTTGAATATCTTGTCGATTTTTAACATGTTTTGCAGTTTGAACCATGTCTGAACAGGAGAAGCCTACTGAACAAGCTGGATCATCCTCACAGGCTACAAAGAAAGTCACTGAAGAGCTTTTAACATTCGAAAATGCGCATAATTGCTGTGCGTATCTTTGAGAGGTTAAAAAGCATACTGAGTTTATTGAGATCATAGAGTTCTTGAAGAGAAGTCGGGTGATAGACGCTATTGCTACACCTACCATTATTTACAGAGACATGATACAAGAATTCTGGACTGAAGCGAAGTTGGATTTCTGGAATTGCGAATCATCTGTGATTAGCAAGATCCAAGGAAAGATGGTGATTGTATCTGAGCAGGATATTAGAGAAGCTTTGAATCTGCAAGACGAGAAGACTGATCCTAGAGAGCTTAGTTTTATGGATCAACGAAAGTGCTTTCTGCGGATGAAGTACAATGGACCGATCACTGATGGTTCATTGCATAAGGGAAAGTTGTGTCCACAGTTCAAATACTTGGCACATGTGTTGATACACGTCTTTGGTTCAGCTGCTGGAGGATATGATTTGATGCGTAAGAGTATTAGCTCGATGATGGTGGCACTGGTATTGAACAAACCGTTCAATGTATCAGGGATGCTAACGGAACATTTGTTGGAGCCTGTGAATGGTACGAGGAATCTGAAGTTTTTGCTGTATCCTCGATTCCTCCAGATGGTGTTTGATCATAAATACAAAGATTTGAAGAGGGATCCTAAGCACATTGTCGTTCAAGAACATATGTCAATCAATACACTGGCTAGAATGAAAGCTTATAAAGGTCTGTCAGTGAATGAACGTCCACCTGTTAGACGTCTATTTGGACATTTAGCTAGGATTGACTATGAGGATCCAGGTAAATGCTAACAGTGATTCAGATCAAGATAACCCATTACATCCTGTTGATCCAGATGCGAAGCGAAAGAGACAGGTTGTTAATGTTGGTGCAAAGAGTGGTAAGGGTAAGGAGAAAGAGATCAGGTTAGAGGTTGTTCCTGAACCTGCTAAGAAGAAGAGCACACTAAGAAGAAGCAAGACAATGGCTAAGAAGGGTTTGCATATTGTGGATGAAGCGTCGATTGATTCTGAAGAGACACAAGAAGATGAACACTGGGATTCTGAAACTGAAACGCTGAAGACTACCACGCCCAAGGCCACTGTGGCTGGTGAGTCTGATAGTTTGAACAGATCGGTTGAAGAGCAGAGAATGAAAAGTCCTATTCGTTTGGACGAAGAGGAGGAAGATTTAGGATTGGGAGCAGGAGACTTTCGTGGTTCACCAGTTCAGGGGGAGAAACCGAAGAAGCCCCAGTATAAGAAGAAAGAAAAGGTTGTAAGACCTACTGAAAAGAGAGCTAGAGAAATAGAGACACTGATAGCAGGAAAGAAGTTACCACCTGCTACTAGCTCGAAATCTCCAGTCGCTGCTCCAGCCTCAAAGAAGCAGAAAACCACATCTACTTCAGGTACAGAACAGGAAGTTGATTTACCTGTTGATGCATTCAATGAAGCATTAGATAACGTTCTGAAGAAGATTAAGAAGGGTAAACTGCCAGAGGTTGCTGAAGTCTCTAAGAAAAAGGTTACAGTTGATAGTGATGGGATGGATACTGTGAACCGGAGACTTACTGAAATGATGAATCTGATTAACAAGCAGCAGACTGAGATTGCCCAACTGAAACAAAACGACTCAAAGATGCTTGATGTAGTTGTTTCAACACACGAGAATAATGAAGAGTTGAAACAGAAGATCAAGAAGTTGCAGAAGGATAATAAAAAGTTGTTAAAACATGAGCAGAGAAACACCAGACGGGTAATAGCTTTGAAAGATGAAAACAAGAAGCTGAAAGAGAGTAACAAAAACATGGATAATCTGATCAAGGATTTATACTCTCGAGCTCCTCAGCTGAAAGAAGGTGAAGAAGATAAGGAGTTAGACGAGGAGCAAGTTGATTTTGAACTATCTGATGAGGATGAGGAGGATGATGAAGATCTTGATGAAGATGCTGGCAAAGCTCCTAAGAAGAAGAAGGATGATGATGATGATGATGGTTCAAATGATGGATCTGGTGAAGATAACAGCTCTGCATCTGATGATGATGATGATGATACAGACAGGTATACGTATGAGAAGAGAGAATCTGGAAATTAAACTCACAAACTCCTTTTTTAACATACAATTTTCAGATTTCACTAAGACAAATATTCAGATACATCTATTGAATAAGTTGTTAATTTCATTCAGTAGGTGAGCGACAAGTTTGTCTTATATCAATTCTTATCCAGAAAAGCAGACAAAGTATTTACTATTTAGCCATGTTGACCCTCAAAGACAATAAAGATGGCACCGACGGTCACAACCCTGATAATGTTTGAGTACCCTAATAAGCGACAAAGTTGTTTCATATCAGTTCTTATCCATGAAAAGCAGATTAAGTATTTAACTAATTCACTATAGAAAAGAAATGAAACACAGAATTTCTTCCTACAACTAAAACAAAAGCTTCTCAGTCCATTTTTTTCCAAACATTATTTCATTATTTCATTATTATCATCATAATATTTCATTATTATTATTATTATTATTATTATTATTATTATTATTATTATTATTATTATTATTATTCTAAATTCATATTATCCCAATTAAAACCCTAAATAACAAAAACAGGAGAGATGAAAGCTTACATTCACGAGCAGGTTAGGTTAGGGATGAACATTCACGAGCAGGTTAGTCCTTTCAGAAACCTTTCGAGCGGATCGATGCGGATGAAGGTTTTCTGCAGGTTAGGGTTACTTAAAAAGGTTTTCTGCAGGTTAGGGATGAACGAGCGGATGAAGGTTAGGGATGAACGTCCGGCAGGTTAGGGATGAACGTCCGGCAGGTTTTTGTGGATGAAGGTTAGGGCCGGATGAACGATCGTTAATTGTTTTTGTGGATGACTCTGTATTTGGCTAAAGGTGAAGAAAAACGCGATTTTGAGATTTGAGAGAGAAGGGGAAGGTTTATGGAAAAACGCGCGGGATTGAAAATTTTGAGATTTTGGGTGACAAAAATCATGACACGCGATTTCAAAACTGTCATGTTTTTTTATTTTATGACGGTAAATTCTTGACACGCGTAAAAAAACGTCAAGAAATTATCACTTTTTTCCAAAGATGACATTTTTTTTATGACATGCACTTTTGCATGTCATAAAATGTTGCATGTCATAAAAAAAGTGTTAAGGAAGGCCTATTTTCTAGTAGTGTAGACATATATACACTTAATTTGAAGTATTAAACATATGTTCTTATTTTTAGTATTAAATTATATATGCTAGAGAATATACATATATATATATATATATATATATATATAATGTTATCTAGTTCTACAATCCGGTTCGAATGGTCGGACCGGTCTGACCAGTGAACCAGTAAAACTATTGGTTTGATGTTCAGTCCGGTTATGAAACATTAGTTTAATGTTGTTGGATAGTACAGAAACGGCAAAATTTGCAACTTAATTTGATGCTACAGAAACGGCAAAATTGCCACCATTCTTTCTTGTTGAACCATTGGTTTAAAAATCGTGGATAAACACACTGTCAGACCCTAATTTCCTAGAATCAATTGTGTTGATGCATATAAAACAAGACCCCTTATAGATGCATCAAATATGAACAGAGAATATACTTAGAAAACATAACTCAGAACATCCACTTTAATACACAATACAATGCAATAAAACAAATACCACGTAACAGATTTTTATAGCGTCATTTTGTTACCTGTACATGATTTATTAGAGTTGCACGAGAACATAATAGAAGATATGACTTTATGAAAGCGTAGGATTAAGGTTAAGCACTTTTAGGGAGACTACAATAGAGCTTTAGTTTTGTCTCAAGGACGTAGACTTGTTTACACTGTAGGAGGACTGTACAATTGACTCTCTTTCGTGTTTTTGCGCATATATGTTGCTTGATGTTGAATGTGTTCGTAATTTATAGTACTCTCTCCTCAATTCATTGATTATTGTCTCATTTTTATTTTATTTTATTTCATTTTATTTTATTTATTATTATTATTATTTTCTAGCTCAGTTTGTTGGTTTTTTGTTTATTTGGGAGCCGGAGTGAAGGCATATGGTACCAAAACATCATAAATATCATATCATTGCCCTGTTAAAACCGGCATCGCCTGGCGTCCATCCGTCCGTTCGACGTCAGCGGATCGTCTAGCGTCCATCCGCCCGTTTTACGTCAGCGGAACGTCCATCGTCCACCGCCCGTTTTACGTTGGCGATACACCTGGCGTCCAACCGACGCCAGACGCAACCTCACCCGCCCGTTTTATGTCGGTGATACACCTGGCGTCCAATCGACGCTAGGGACAAGCTCGTCCGCCCGTTTTACGTCGGCGGACCCAATACGCTTCAAAGCTTCCCTAGCAAGCCAGATGAAGCTTCGTCAGCACGACTAGAAAATGTCTTCCGGGGCAGCCTTGGGACTCACACCCCTGCCCCAGGCAACTGTTCCCGACGCAACAGGCAGCCCGTCAGAGTTCCTCTCCAATCAAAGACTGCTCACAGTCTGATACGCAGAAAGGACGATGACATGGCAGCCTACCAGCCAAGATATCTTCCTGACACCAGGCTTTCTCAACCAGTCTCGAGTTTCAAGGAAAAAGGATGATTACTCACCGCACTTGTTCTACCAGTAGGCGGATGCCACGTGTCCGCCGCCCACCGGCGTCCACTCAGCGGACGCCATGCGTACTATCGTCAGGACGGTAACATCCCCCTTACACTTTACTTTCTCCTTTTGTACCCAAACCCACTTGCACCAAATTGGGCCTAAAGACTTGGGCCGGAAACTTGGAGAAGCCTCTACCTGGGCCGGGCCCCACACAGGGTATAGGATGGGCTGAGAAAGTGTGAGGTCAAGGTACTACAAAAGGAGGAGCTCCTTCTCCTTTTGTTGGCATGTGATTCACATACACTTTCACTCAAAAAGACTACGAACTCTCTCGTATCTTTTTTAACCCCTTGTTTACTATACTAACTTTTAGAGGCTCGGCTTTTCTAATTGGTAGTCTCCTAAACTCCTTGGTCTTGTCCTTAGACCTTCACGTTTTTTTATAAACACTCTTCTTTATAAAATACAATAGAATCACCACAAGTTTTAGCGCCTATACCGTAATCCAGGATCCGTGTTTCTTCATTGGTGCCATCCGTGGCCTTACCACAACATTCTAAACAACAGCTTTAACCAACTTACTTAGAAAAAATGACAACTTCACCTCCGAGAGTACATACTCCTTCTAGGGTCGTTGAGGACATCACCGATGCTACCCCAGGATCTCACCCAACATCTGGGGATCACGACAACAATCAACAACACCCCGTCGTCATCCCCAGAAATCTAGACTTCCAACTCACCGAACCAGCACCTCCTACCGAGAAGGAGACTGACGCCCTGAATAATGACTGGTATGAACACCAGAAACGAATTCTGGATGCCAACTGGAACGCCGCCGACTCACAGGCAAAGCCATTATGGGGTCATCCTCCAAATGACCCATGCGAACAACAGTTGCTGCCCGTCACGGGGAAGGTCCAGGGCAACCCCCTATGGACCAGGCCCGCGCAGAGCATAACCAGTTCGATGAAGATGACTACGAAGAATGTTCATGGGAGGACGATGCCTCCAGGGACTATCATCATAGCCCATACCACAGATGGGAACGATTAAACTGGTACAACAACGACGCCACAACAAACCTGTCACTCCCCTACAGGCCAACGGCCTTCACCGACAAATCCAAATTTACACGGCGTATCTCTCAAGCACCAATACCACCGAGGCAATGCCTCCCAGCCAACATCAAAATATATGACGGCCTTACTGACCCCGATGACCACCTCGGCATTTTTAACCAAGCCGGGGCCGTCATCGGGTGGACTCTACCCGTCTGGTGCCACATGTTTGCACAGACGCTTACCGGAGCCGCCAGAGTCTGGTTTGACAACCTCCCTACAGGAAGCATCGATAGCTATGAACAGATGATCGACAAATTTTAACTCCACTTCAGCCAACAACGTCGCCATAAACGCGACAAAAGCCAGATCTCTCTATGCAAACGGAGAGACACCGAATCGCTCGAAGACTTCATCGTGCGGTTCAATAAAGAAGCACTTCAACACACCCTCCAAGGGAAAAACAGCAGCCCAGATTCCTAGGAAGAAGTTGTCCGCATCTCAAAACTATATGCGGGCAACCAAAAACAATGTGCCAGAACCAACGCAGAAGTTCCAGCAATAACCGCAGCCGAAACAACAACCGATCCTCCGTCTGGAACCGTATTTCAGGTTCCACCGACGAAGGACGATACTCGACCTCTGGCGACGCCAGAAATATAATCGGAAACAAACAAACGCGCGGCCAGCACAATAGCGGCCGCCGGAACCAAGATTGGACTCCCCTCACAAAAACACCATCCCAGATGCTGTCTCAAGTCCTTTCAATGGGAGAGGTAACTTTCAAACTCCCAAAGCCTATGGGTAGCAAATGAAAGAACGTGAGTCGCGATACCGACAACTGTTACAGCCTCAAGATGGAAATCGAGGCAACCCTACGTTCCAGAAAGTTGGCCAACTTGGTCAAAAACGTCCGCGCCTGCAGGACGAACCCGGCAAGGCCATCAAAGACATCAAGACAAACCACATCCGTGGCGCATGTAACACCTCAACCGATGGCGGAAACATCGGGATGTCACGTATTGATGATTGTTCAGTAGCTCATGGTAAATAATAAGTTTCAATATATGATTTAAATAAATTACATACAATTGTTCTAAGAATTTGTACATCAAGATAAAAAAATACTAGCTACGCATCTTCAAGCATTAACTCTAATCTTCGAGCAAGCTATAACCTGAAACATGTTAAGTTTTAAAATATTTTGGGTCAACAAAAGTTGGTGAGAATTACATAGGTTTTGATAATTGAATAAAAACTTGTACAATTCGAGTGTCATGGCAAGTCTAGTCCATATGTGAAAACAAAACAATCGGGTAAATCGAGTGCATAATCAAACCTTGTGATTAGAATATTGTGGTCCATCCCATACGCTCATGGTTCACTCGATTATGTTATAAATTCGATAACAATCACCCACACTACCTATGTAGGAGGTACACGTATCCGGGTGGGATTGTCAGTCCAATAGATCTATCATTGTATACCGTCGGCTGATCAATGTTAATGATTATGCTAGAATATTGTGCTTACCCTAGTAATGTTTAAGACATAATGCAACATAGAATAACACATAGACACTTGTGATTGAATTGTAAATTGAATGTTGTAACATGTTTCACCCCAAAACAAATAGTGAATGGAAAAGGCGCTATGTAAACTCACCTTAGGTGCATAATGAGTTCGTGAGTTTTATTGAGCGTGCAAACACTTAGTAATAATGCCTTGGAAAAACTCGAAATTAGCTAGAGGAGATAATGACGGATGAAAACTTTAGTATATGGGAGATGGGATAATAATGTTTTTTTTTTTTTTTTTTTTTTGAATGGTATAAAGAGTTGAATGGTAGGCTAGTGTATTTATAGTGTAAAATTTGGAGTTGTAATTAGGGACTACTTTGACTAGACTAGAATTTAGGAACAACTTTGACTTGACTAGAAGACCATATTTACTAACACTTTGACTTGACTAGGAGACCATATTTACTAACACTTTGACTTGACTTGACTAGGAGACTACGTTTGACTTTTCAGGTTTGACTAAGGGACCTTGAAAGGGTTTAAGTTTAATTGGTTTTAATTAACATCACAAAACACCAAATGGTGTAGTGGTTTGTGTGGTGTGGTTAAGGTTTAGCCCGCCAGGGACTCGGGTTCGAATCCTGGCACAGTCAAACATTTTTTTTAACGTTTTTAAATCAGAATTTAATACAATCCAATTTCATATTGATTATACGTCATTATTTAAACAAAAAAAAAATTAACAAAATGGATGGTAAAGATACTGTAAACATGAATCGGATGAATAAACGAGGGAGTTCTATATATATATATATATATATATATATATATATATATATAAAGAAAATTTGTGTGATGTTACAGTCTTGCCTACTTTTAGGAACTTCGTCCCAAAGTTATTAAAAACACAGGGTTGAGGGTGATTGGAACAACCGTGGTTTGGAAAATTTGGGGTTAAGGCACGACATGAATTTTGTAGGTAATAGAAATAACTGTTTCGAATAATTTAGATAAGATGATTGATATGTGTGAGTTTTAAGTGTTGGATTAGGCTCGTCTGAAATAGCAAGGAGAATAAGAATCTAGTAAGAACACTAAACTTAAACTTTACGGATCCTAAAAGAAATGCATGAATTGATTGACTATAAAAAGACTAAATGAACTACTAGGTAACTAGGGTTTATAATTGGTTATCTATCGTAACCTTGATAGAATTTCACACCACCTTAACGTACCTGTAAATTCATGATTACGTTCCGGACCGCAATCACCAATTTACCTTACATTAGGGTTTTGTGTCCTTCTATGACTCTAACACACATGTAAGTAATGCAAAAATAATCCTGTGGTTGAACCTCTGTGTTAATGAGTCCAACTGTTGATCAGGAAAAAGACTCCTACCAGTTAGTGAGTAGGAACCTCTACCGATTGTTGAGCAGGTTCGATAGCCTCTACCAGTCGTTGAGCAGGTTGTAGGGCCTCTACCGACTGTTGAAAAGGCATGATGACCTCTACCAATCGTTGAGTAGGTTATTTGGTACTCTACTAACTGTTAAGCAAGTACTTCATCCTCCATTAGTTGTTTGATTAAGTGTACCAATTATTACACACATAAATTGCAAATTGATAATATGCACATGTAAGCAATCAAGTATCAAGTATAGCATGCGAGTTGTAACAGAGTTGCCCTAGACAAGGTTAATGACTCTAGGTGTGTCTATAGCAAATAGTTTATATTCCATAACTTCTAGTATCAAATGTTCAAATATGGTAGATAATCGAATCCTCATGTATAACTAAGGATTAAGTTTGATGCAACACACAATCAAGTTTCAATAGTTTGGTTATCATGGGTAACTAGCTCATGTTTGAGAAGGTGAAGGATATGAATTTAGTTCTTGGGGGAATGATGAAAAATCTCGAAACAGAATCAAGGTTGCGAGAGATAGTGAATGTGAAGATGGTTGATAAGGAGTTTATTTTATAGTAAGGAGATTATGTAGTAGTGTAACTTGTGGGGTTTAGATTAAAGATTATAATCAAGTGTATAAGAAAACATGATTGTGGTATATGCCAAATATTGTAAAAATTTGAACAAGTTGAAAATGAGTGAGTGTCGATGGAGAATCTAGAGACTAGATATTATTCCTATGGATTAAAAAAATTTTTTTCAAAATTGGTTTTGTACATAAAGCAAAAGTTGTTAAATAGTACAAGCTAAGTAGGCTTTGATTAAAATATTCCCGTTAGTTGGAGATTTCAAACATGACATTAGGTTTTGAAGATCAAGGTTCTATTAGTGATTTTTAATAGTTTAAAGCATTATATAAAAAATCGTTTGTTACGTCAATAAATAAACAATTGAATTTAAGTTCGAGGATATCTTTTGACAAAAAAATATGTACTTTGTAAAGTTACTAGGTGATGAAAATACAACAAGATTTAGAAATCTTTAGTTTGTGCTAAGGTATGAGGTTATAGTTTTTAAAAATAAGTAACATGTGGAGAAATGAAATAATATGATTTGGGTAGGGTGTTGAATATTTAAAAAGTGGCTAAGATGGTAAGGTGAAGTGTGATTGTGAAATCCATAGATGGTTATGAAATGAGATTGATTTAAGCTGTAAAATTTTGAGATTTTAGAGCTTTGTTTAAGGAAAGTGAGTGTAATCATTTATTCATTAATTAAAACGAATAAACGAAAACGTTGACTTATCAAAACTTCTAGATTCTAATAACATAATGAAGACATGCTTTAGCCTATAAGTGAACACTCATCCCGAGAATTCCCAGGTAGGCATCCGGGTCCCTCGTCTGATTGGGATTTATGCGCAATGCCAGTCCTAGACAGAAAACTGAGAATACAGGCGTTCACCCTTTCCAGATTGCACGTGTTCGTTATTAAAATCTAGAACTTCGACGAGATCTTCAAGGTGGTTCAGGCTAAATCTGAGGATTTGTCCTATTAGTCTAAGAGTAGATCTTGTGATGGAGAGCACTCTTCTTGTAGGGACTAAAGTAAGGATAAGAAGTAGGATAGAGAATATAAACAAGTAAGGTTGCAAGTAAAAGGAGCAAGTACTGATTAAAATCCTACGGTTATAGACTAGATTATTTTTTTTTCTAATAACCTAATTCCCTATAACCATGGCTCTGATACCAATCTGTAACACCCCAACCGATGGCGGAAACATCGGGATGTCACGTATTGATGATTGTTCAGTAGCTCATGGTAAATAATAAGTTTCAATATATGATTTAAATAAATTACATACAATTGTTCTAAGAATTTGTACATCAAGATAAAAAAATACTAGCTACGCATCTTCAAGCATTAACTCTAATCTTCGAGCAAGCTATAACCTGAAACATGTTAAGTTTTAAAATATTTTGGGTCAACAAAAGTTGGTGAGAATTACATAGGTTTTGATAATTGAATAAAAACTTGTACAATTCGAGTGTCATGGCAAGTCTAGTCCATATGTGAAAACAAAACAATCGGGTAAATCGAGTGCATAATCAAACCTTGTGACTAGAATATTGTGGTCCATCCCATAAGCTCATGGTTCACTCGATTATGTTATAAATTCGATAACAATCACCCACGCTACCTATGTAGGAGGTACACGTATCCGGGTGGGATTGTCAGTCCAATAGATCTATCATTGTATACCGTCGGCTGATCAATGTTAATGATTATGCTAGAATATTGTGCTTACTCTAGTAATGTTTAAGACATAATGCAACATAGAATAACACATAGACACTTGTGATTGAATTGTAAATTGAATGTTGTAACATGTTTCACCCCCCAAAAAAATAGTGAATGGAAAAGGCGCTATGTAAACTCACCTTAGGTGCATAATGAGTTCGTGCGTTTTATTGAGCGTGCAAACACTTAGTAATAATGCCTTGGAAAAACTCGAAACTAGCTAGAGGAGATAATGACGGATGAAAACTTTAGTATATGGGAGATGGGATAATAATGTTTTTTTTTTAATGGTATAAAGAGTTGAATGGTAGGTTAGTGTATTTATAGTGTAGAATTTGGAGTTGTAATTAGGGACTACTTTGACTAGGCTAGAATTTAGGAACAACTTTGACTTGACTAGAAGACCATATTTACTAACACTTTGACTTGACTAGGAGACCATATTTACTAACACTTAGACTTGACTTGACTAGGAGACTACGTTTGACTTTTCAGGTTTGACTAAGTGACCTTGAAAGGGTTTAAGTTTAATTGGTTTTAATTAACATCACAAAACACCAAATGGTGTAGTGGTTTGTGTGGTGTGGTTAAGGTTTAGCCCGCCAGGGACTCCGGTTCGAATCCTGGCACAGGCAAACATTTTTTTTAACGTTTTTTAAATCAGAATTTAATACAATCCAATTTAATATTGATTATACGTCATTATTTAAACAAAAAAAATTAACAAAATGGATGGTAAAGATACTGTAAACATGAATCGGATGAATAAACGAGGGAGTTCTATATATATATATATATATATATATATATATATATATATATATATATATAAAGAAAATTTATGTGATGTTACAGCGCATACAACCGACAGTGCAACATGATGCGCAACACACAGCGGAAGATAAGCAACGCCGACATGGAGACCACGTCGCAAACAATCAGAAGCAGCGACGTTACAAAATTGGAGGGAGGCCCAGGTCATCCTCCCAATAATACCATGGGGCGTAAGCTCAACGACCCCACTTACCATTACAGCACTGTTTGGGCACTACCGAACTTATAAAATGATGTCGGCGGAATCAGCTTCGACATCATGTACCAATCGCGAGTTTCTTCAACGAAGTCATCTACCCCATCGGAAAGTTTTACTTTACAGTCAAACTTGACAATGGGACCCATTCTCGCTCCGAAGTCTGGACGTTCCACGTCATCCCCGCAAACTCCTCATATGACTTCCTGCTCGGCAGACAAGGCCTTGCATACTTCAACAGCGCCGCGTCAACCCCCCACCAAACTATGGGTGTCCCAACACCCACGGGGATCGCGTACATCAGAGGCAATCAAGAATGCCTCATGACCACTGAACCGGCGGCAGACTCTCTTCTAGCAACATCAGCCGCCGCAAATGAAGAAGAATGGGTCCTTAACCCGGCCTTCACTGAAGAAACCATTACCTTGGGGCCGACTCTGTCCCCCCAAGTACGAATACACCTAAAACAACTGTTGGTGTCAAATAAAGACATCTTTGCCTGGCAGTCGTCTGATATGATCGGTGTCCTAAGACACATAGCCGAGCACCGTCTCAACACATACAAAGACGCCCGCCTCGTAGCTCAGAAAAACGACCACTGGGCCCCGACACAGTCAAAGCCATGAATGAACAGGTCGATGACCTACTCGAAGCAGGCATCATCAGAAGATGCAACCATCAAAGTTGGGTAGCTAACCCCGTCATGGTCCTCAAGAAGAACGGGTATTGGCGCATGTGCGTTGACTACAAAGACCTCAACAAATCATGCCCAAAGGATCACTACCCCTTACCAGAAATCGATTTGAATGTAGACTCTCTAGCGCCATTTATATACAAATGTTTCCTCGATGCTTACTGATGATATCACCAAATACAAATGGCCTACGAGGACGAAGACAGAACCGCCTTCAGAACTGATAGAGGGGTATACTGCTACACCAAAATGCCCTTTGGCCTAAAGAATGCTGGTGCAATCTACCAGCGTTTAATGAACCACGCCTTCCTTAACCAAATCGGCGTCAACCTTGAGGTTTACGTCGACGACTTGGTCATCAAGAGCATTCAAGAAGACACCATGCTAATGGACATCCAGCGCACCTTCGAACAATTACGCGATATCAAGATGAAGGGAAATTTCTAGGCGTCATTGTCACCAATGGCGGCTTCAAACCAAACCCGGAGAAAGTTCAAGGTATCTAACGCATGCTGTCACCAAACTCAATAAAGGACGTGCAGACACTCATGGGGTGCCTAGTCGCCCTCAATCGATTCCTATCAAACTACGCGTCCAAGTCATTTCCTTTTGTTCGTAGATTGTGAAATGTACTGAAAAAGACACAATTCCGCTGGACTCCAGAAGCGGAAGTGGCTTTTCGTGAAATGAAACAATGTTTGACTTACTTGCCAACTTTAACATCACCGCTCCCAGAAGAGCCATTAACACTGTACCTGTCCGCATCTGAAATGGCGATAGGCGCGGTACTTCTGGTAGAACGCAAAAAAGTTCAAACACCAATCTACTACATCAGTCGTACCGTGGCAGACGCAGAAACTAGATACTCCACAATGAAAAAGCTAGTCTTCGCAGTTGTACATGCATCAAGACGCCTACGACGATACTTTCAAGGACACCCAACCAACGTCCTAACAGATTACAGAATCAACACCGTGCTCTCAAAACCAGAGCTCTCTGGCCGCCTAGAAAAATGGGAAATCGAACTAGGCGCACACACCATCATCTACAAACCAAGACCGGCAATCAAAGGACAGGTTCTCGCGGACTTCATCGCAGAAATCCCAACAGACAAAATACAAGACTGCAAAGACGAATAAGATCTGAAACCCGTCCTGGATTCCCGCGTAACTTGGTCACTATACACAGACGGAGCTTCTTACGATCAGGGGGCAGGCGCAGGTCTACGACTCGTTAGCCCTGATTAAACCGAATTCACATATGCCATCCGCCTTGAGTTCCCGAGCACAAACAACGAAGTAGAATACGAGGCATTCCTTGCAGGACTATGCTTGGCAGACAAAATGGGCGCAAGACATATGAACGCCCATGTCGACTCAATGCTTATAGCGGGTCACATGAACGGCGTCTACGACGCTCAAGACCCAGTCATGGCTCAATATGTCGACCAAGCCAAGCTCCTCATCAAAAGATTCACAACATGCACAATCGTCCACATCAACCGCAGCGGCATCAAAGAAGCTGACGCCCTCAGCAAAATGGCTTCCACTGCTTGGCCGCATATGGCCAAAGAGGTACGCATCGAAACTTTAGCTCAACCTTCGGTACCACTTAGACAGGTCAATATAACGCAAACAGGCGCAGGGTCATGGATGACCCCCATCCAAGAATACCTAGCAACGGATAACCTACAGCCACAAAAGGCGGAAACCCGAAAGCTTCAGCATAAGTCAGAACATTATCAACTCATGAACGGTATCCTCTACCGACGCTCCTACCTTGGTCCCCTTCTAAGATGCGTCGATTCCGCAAACGCCTCATTCCTTATCAAGGAAATCCACGAAGGCATATGCGGTATCCACGCTGGACCAAGAATGGTCGTCGCCAAAATCATGAACGCCGGATATTACTGGGCATGGCGCATTAGGATGCTGTGAAGGTCTTGTGCAGCTGCTTCAACTGCCAGCAACATGCGCCAAATACCCTACGCCCAAAAAATGATCTGGTCCAAGTCACCGCAGCCCGGCCATTTCAAAAATGGGCCATCGACTTGGTCGGTCCTTTCCCAATGGCCACAGGAAAGATACAATACCTAATACTCGCGGTTGACTACTTAACATAATGGTTTGAGGCCAAGCCTCTAGCGACGATCAGCGCCGAACACGTCAAAAAATTCAGTTGGGAATTCATCATCTGTTGATTCGGGTTACCCATGGAGATCGTCACCGACAACGGAACACAGTTCGCAAATAAAAACAATCCAGGCATGGTTAACACAAATGGGCGTCAACCAGATCCTCATATCTGTCGCCCACCCGCAAGGAAAAGGACAGGTCGAACATATCAACAGATCACTGGTTGAAGGCATAAAGACACGCCTGGGCTCAAAGCGAACAGGATGGGTCGATGAACTGCCGCACGTCCTATGGGCACATCGCACCCTCACAAAAACAAGCACGGGTGAAACTCCATTCAGCCTAACTTACGGCTCCGAAGCGGTAATCCCTGCAGAAATCAACTTCCCGTCCCCACGGGTCCTTAGTGCATCTCACACAGACAATGATAAAGAGTTGCGCCTAAATCTCGACCTCTTGGAGGAAAGACGCTACTATAACTCCAAAGTCAAAAGCTGTGCATTCGACATTGGAGACTACGTCCTAAGAGACAACAACGCTTCCCACTCAGAGCGACCAGGGAAGCTGGCGCCCAACTGGGAAGGCCCCTACAAAGTTCAACAAATCTTGGGAAAAGGAGCATATGCACTAGAAAAACTAGACGGAACACCTGTACCAAGATCATGGAATGTAGCGCAGTTGCGCCCCTGTTACTTATGAACATCTCAGTTTCGGAACATATACTTCATTACATCACATTTTGTCCACAACTGCGCAATTTTTACTTTAGCTCTAACTTATGAAGTTAATTTACTCTTCATAACAAACACGCCAAACGTTGCCATAAATCTAACTTATGAAGCTAATCTACTCTTCATAAACTTAGATGACAATTTTTCAGTCCAAAATTGTGAAGTGAATTTACTCTCCACAACGGACGCCAAGTTTACTTCTAACTTATGAAGTTAATCTACTCTTCATAACTTAGACACTGACTTACTCTACAAACATTCAGTACAAACATGAACAATACAAAAAGCGTCATACTTCATTTCATCCAAAAAAGTTACATTTACATATGTAAAAGACAACTGACGCCACAACTCATCAACCTACTGAGGAGGCTCATGGGCCGTCCCCGAACTGCCTACCCCTCCAACTTTCGCAACCGCAGCCTTCTCCTTCTCCTTCTCTGTGCGTTCGCACCCGGCACGCTCAGACTCCTCTACCCAACGCCTAAAACGCGCAATCGGATCAGGATCTGACAAACACTGCCTCACCGCTTGGAGCACAGGGAAATCCATCTTCTCTAGCTTCACCTACACCTTCATCAGCACCATCTCTGGATTTTTGTCCTGGAAGGGTTGCGCCTCAACCGGAGCACCGTCCTTGGCGGCCAGATACCCTTCCAGCCAACCATTATGCTAACCAGTGGTACGCGCAGCGTCCACTAGCTCAACAACCTGCTCGCCCATCTTCGGCTCGTTCCAACAACGATCGAAGACCTGCAACAAAGATATAACTTGTATAAGACAAACCAAAACTCAAAGATAAAGCAAGTAAAAGAAAAGGAGAGAAACTTACGGCAGTTATTCCATCAGACATCATCCACAGTGACTTCTAACAGTAGGACTTCCGAGCGTCTAGCATCAGCATATTTAGAGGTTAAGACCTCCAACTCCTTATCCTTCTCGGCAACAAGCTTTCCCTGCACGACCAAGTCTGACTCAGCTTGCTGCACCAATAGTCGGCGGCGCTCAAGCTCCATGTTAATATTCACAGAAGATTATTTCCACGCCTTCTGCTTAGCCGCCGCATCCATGTCTTTTTGAAGAACTTCGGACTCTAGCTTCCGAATTTGGTCCACCAGACGCTGCTTGGTAGTCTCAAAAACCCCCCTTCTCCCTAGCAAGACAATCGGCTTCATTCGCCGTCGTCTCACGTTCTTCCAAAAACTCATTTTCCCCACGATGAAGGGCGTACAGATTCCCTAGAGATTGTGTTAAGTTCATACACAACTCTGAGAATAGTGTTGCTCGGCTTTGGGAGCGGTGATGAGCACGCTCCGCGGGAGGAAGGGCATAATTTACAAACTCCTCAGCCACAAAGGGGCTGAGGAAGCGACAATTGTCGGTTATACGCCACTCAAACGTATAAGGCCACTTGAGGACGCCCCGCCCCCTTCAACTTTCTTCAACTGCGGCGCGACAAAGCCGCCACCCTCATTCATAACCGGAGAATCCTCTGGGGCGTCACTCCCCTCAAGATCCACAAATAGAGGCTCCACCTGTGACCCCTCACCACCCGGAGCAGACGCCAACTTACCTTGCTCATTTTTTTACGGCCACAAGGGCCGCATGTTGCTTGAGCAGCTCAGCCTGACGCTGCTCCTCCTCCACCTTCGCCCTCTTCTCGGCTGCCAGACGCTCCCCCTCAGCTTTCTGCCACTCCATGGCAGATTCCCGGCTACGGGCATCCTCCTCTTCCTTCTTCTTAAGAGCGGCCGCAGCAGCATGCCTCTCTTCCTCAAGCTTTTTATGCGCCTCAAGATCAGGCACAGTTTCACTGGTCACAACACTAGACAGAGCCTTCAGATGCTCCTCTTCCGTAAGTTTCTTCTTCCGCTCCTCCTGCATCTGCTTGACCGAAGGAGGAACAGAACGTACAAGAAACACAAACTATAAAACAAAAAACAAAAAGGTATGATATAAACAAACTCATACTTACTGCTCAGCTTCCGAAGGGCCTTCGTGCCAAATGGCTCACGAACAGGCGGAGGCTCAAGCTCCAAACCTTGGGACGGATCAGCAGTACCGCTACTCTTGGCCATCCTCTTCAGAGACGAACCCTGAGGTTCGTCTTCCTCTACAATCTCAGGAAGTTTTCGCTTGTGACCTACAACAAACCAACCGTTTCAGCTTACAAGATAGAAACAAAGACCAAAATAAGAAGGTTAAGACACTTACCCTCAGCAGTCACTCCTTTAGTCGCACTGGTCTCACCAGTCAAACCACCACCTTGTGCTGCGGTCGCCGACGCACTAGACCCACCACCATGTGCAGAGCGGCGCGCACGATGAATTAGACTGGACGATGATCCACTAGACTCATCGTCAGACAAAAAAACATAATCAATCCCAGCCATCGTGTGCACGGACAACGGCTCAGGGTTGATCAGAAAACCAACTTCACGGTTATGAGGCGCACCTTCCATTGGCGCCGGAAAGAGGAAGTTCTCCCTCTACTGCTCCAGGGCCGATACCCCCTGGAACCGCAATATAAGTGGTCTTCGTACCACGCGCAACAAACACCTCAAATAACAACTTACCTGCAAACAATAGACACATGTGTCAACGCATGAAGGACGATACAAACACAGGAAAAAAGTGAGAACTTACCTTCAACGGACAAAGGCCCATCAGTCCCAACAGGAGCCACATAATACCCCTCATTGACGCCTAGGCGGCTCATTCCCAACAAACGCAGGATACCCTCGTCTAACCTCTCCAGATCATCCAACCGGGTTAGATGCGCACACAACTCTTGAAACCAGCCCTCCTCTTGGAAGTACTTCATAACCTTGAAGGACGGTGCCTTCTGGCCGGCATGGAGTTCCAGTTTGGCCATCTCCATCGGAATCACCTCTTTCTTCAGGAAGAAGAAACACCTCTTCCAATCACGAAGAGTTTTTGGTGAACTCTTCGGTATAATAAAACTAACGGTCTTCGACCGCTCGGTAAAAGAAACCCACCCTGAATAATTCACGTCAAGCTTATAGAACACATTGAAGTGTTCAAACTACGGCTCCCTCCTCAATGACCGGCACGTGGCTTCAAAGTGCATAACTCTCATGACCCCGAAGGGGCTCATCTAAGAGATATGCACACCGTACTTCTGCAACACAGAGATATGAAACCTAGAAGTCGGCAGCCGGAAGAGACCCTTCAAAAAATAGGCCTCGTACAAACAAATTTTTCCCTCCGGGCAATCAACCGAAGTCTGCCCCTTCTCCGGCAACTCCGGTTCTCATTCCCGGAGAACATTGAATTTACGAACCAAGGACCGGAATTTCTCCTTGGACGACGAGATCTGGGCATCCTTCATGGCAAGCTCCGCCTTCTTATCTTCTGACGACATCGTCTCCAACGGAGAAGAAACACCACAAAGAGAGAAACACAAAATTTTTCTTTCGAAAACTGTAAACTTTCACTGGAAAGCAACAAACTCACCGGAGAAAATTCTAAAATTTTTTCTAGTAGAGAGAATGAATCGAGTGAAGGATCGAGAGGACATATTTATACTCATCGCATTTAATGCTGTAGATGCATATTGTGGGACTAATGCTTTGGATTGCATTTAACATATGTTTTTGTTCTCAATCGAATGGTCGAATGTGTCTCTCCATGGTCGAATGTGGTTTCATGAACGGTCGAAGGAAGAAATCTAGGGTCGAAGGAGAACAGGAGGTCGAAGGTAGATTAGATTTTAATGTATAGCTTTGTTCGACCACCTTGTTTGGTCGAACCTGCACATTCGACCAGCACAAATGGGCGAATGTGCAGGCCTATATAAGGTCAAGTTCATTTTTGCAATGTAACTTTTGACATTTTGTTTTCCCTCCAGTTTGTGTTCTCCCTAGGGTTTTGTGTTCTCCATGGGTAACGAGACTTTAAAAGAATTGGTTCCAAGGTATTGCCACTTGCTCACAGAGCTTTCTAGCTACGAGATTAGCATACCGAAGTCTGAACTGGTGGATAAATTTGCTGATGCTTTACCACCATATTGGAACCAACACATTGAAGTGTTGAAAGAAAAAGATGCATACCAGTATTGGACAATCAATGAGTTCATACAAAAATTGGAGAACAAAGAAATGGAGGAGAAGAGGAAAGCCAAGAGAGCACAGATTCCACAGAACCCAGAGTTGTATGTGAGTGGTACATCTACTTCTCTTTCTACTTCTAGCTCTACTTCAAGTGTTGCACCTCATATTGCTTGCGTATCTAATGTTGTTGAACCCACCAAAGCACCAATAAACTATCTTGCCCAGACTTCATCATATACACCACAATCTTATCAAACACCTAATTTCATTCCACCTTTTTCACCTTTGCAACAAGCTCCCTGTTACACAGCCAGTCAATCTCAACAACAACCATATAATCCTCACCTGAACCAAATGCAGATCACTCAAACACAATCAAATCAAAGTCCGATTGTGTTAGAGACTTCTAATCTTAACAATGTTACTGTTGAGATTGCTCAACAGCATGTAGCATTAGTATATGCTATGGTTGCATCATACAACGGTTTAGTTGCTAGTCAGATTGGAAACAACAATCTAACCAATGAGGACTACACACAAATCGATAAAGATGAAATGGAGCTTATGGATATACAGTGGGCGTTTGCTAGCATCATGAGAAGAGCTACTGATTTTATCCAGAAAACAGGGAGAATTGACCTTTCGACTTCTCCAAACACCACTTACGGCTTTAACAAAGCCAAGGTCACATGTTTTTATTGTGATGAGAAGGGTCATTTCAAGAGAGAGTGTACACAGCCGGCTCAGCAAGGTAATAGAAACCCGTTCAACTCAAGCTACCAAAACAAACAAAATCAAAACCAGAATCAGGTATCATACAACAGTCCCAACATCTCTAGCTTTCAACCTCAAAACAACTACCAGAACCGTCAAAACACACAACAAACTACCAATACTAGACAATCCACATCTCAAAACCAACCACAACAGAATCCAAACCGAACCATTGTTCCCATCTCTACACCTAACACTCAAAACCAAACCCAAACTTAAAACCAAAACCATGCACTTGTGATCCAAAAAGATGAAGGTTTTGATTGGACGGGTATGCAATTAGGAGTGGAAGAGATTACTGCAGGAAATGTGGCTTGTGTAGCACAAAAGATGAGTTTGGATGAACATGTGGAGATTGAAGAAGATGTTGTGATAGAAAAATTGACAGTGTTGAAAATAGAAGAGTTGAATGAGGATGTGAATGATGAATGTGAAGACAAGAAGTCTGGAATGATTCTTGATTCTGTCACAGATGTTGGAGAGCAATATGATTCAGCTTACTCGGACATGGAAAGTGATTCTGACTCGGAAGCTAGTGTGAACTCACTAGACGATGACATTGATCAATTGCTAGCTGAAGCAGATTTTCTTATGACCCGCAAGTCGTGCATGGTGGATGATGCCTTCACAAAGATTGACTACTCAAAATTCTTTGCAGGGAAGGACGCTCATTTCGCACTAATGGCAATGACCGAACCACCTAAACCGGTAAGTACTGAATCTCAATCTAAAGTTTGTGTTAAATGTTCTAATTTTGATAGATTGATAGAAGATGTTGGATCAGTATATTGCTCTTTTAGTTGAACTTTCTAGTTGACACTTAAGTGTTTAGCAAGTTCTTGATGAGTGATAGCACAGCGGAATGTTTATAAGTTTAAAGCTACACTTATCAACAGGAGTTATTACTCCCCATGGATTCAAGAACTAATAAATGATAAGTGTTTATTGAGAATCTAAGTATTGAATGAGAATGAAAAACTTCGACAGATTCTCAATAAACATGAAATGGAAATAACAATAATAAGTAATGAAGGATTTCTTGTATTAAAATCAATGTCTAAAACAGAGGGATGAACCCTTCTATTTATAGACGTTACAAATACATGAACCTTGCCAAAAGCAAGTTCAGAAACAAGTTGCAACAAGTTGCAGTCCTGGAACTTGTACATAAAGCAAAAAAGAAATACTAAAGTAATAAACTACTGATATAAAAAGGCGGTGGAAAAGATCTTCTGTAAGTACTGATGAATGACAAACTACTGATGAGTAGTTTGTCTTCAGTAGTTCTTCAGTAGAAGTGTCTGGTTTGAACTTCAGAACTTCTGATGACTTTTCTTCTTCAGCACTTCTGAATCTCTTCTTCAGCAGTTTGATCCTTCTTCTTCAGCAGTTCTATACTTAGAGTATTTTGATAGAAGTGAATTAGACTAAGGTTTGCAAAAGTGGTTTCACCAATCCTTTTTGTCCTAACAATCTCCCCCTGGATTGATGAAGCCAAAACCTTACTAATTCCTTATTGTTCTTTTTTGTCCTTCATAATTTTCCATATTCCTTTGAACATGGAATTCTTGAGCTGGTTCAGCTGTTCATCAGTAAGAGACCCTTTTTGTGGTTCTAAGTGTTGGATTGTAAGCAGGTCTTTGGTTGATAGTTTCTTCAGCTCATTCATCGACCTATATGCCCTGCTTGTTTGATCTCTTCTTGTCACAAGTACTGAGTTGTTATCAGTAAAGGACCATCTGATGATTGGTTCTTTAGACTTGTCAAAGTCTAAAGTGTAGGGAACCATTGTGGTACCCTGGGTTTCTCCTAAGTGTTGAATGTTTTCAATTTCAGTGACTCTCAGGTGGGATTCACTTCCCTGCTGTTGTTCCATCACATTAGGTATCTGAAATGTTGGCAAATGATGTTCAGTTACTACCTTAGTGTGCAGTTTGTCTGTGATGGTCTTCTGGATTTGATATGCAAAGGTGGAAGGATCCCTGAATTGTGTGATCAGAGGCTTTTCTTCTATATCAAAATCAGAATGGACTACTGTACTACCTTCTAGTAGTACCATTTTAAAATCAGTCTTCACTTTCTTCTCTGATTTCTTTCTTTGTGTAGCTGGTCTTCTTTGAACACCAGAAGTTCTAACTACTGAAGTTGAAACTTCGGCAGTTTGAAACTTCTCTGGATTAGCAGCCCTTGCAGCCTTATATTTTCTATATGTGTCCACCAATCTTTCTTCTTTCCATTTGGACACTGAGGCTTTTGAACCATAACCATTAGCTACCAGTTCTTCTATCATCTGAGCTCTCTTGGCCTTTGTGTCCTTACTTGTTGCAAGTTTGTCTGCAATAAGTTGAGCTCTTCTTGTCAGCTCTTCCACAGAGAGTCTCTTCAATGTGTGGGCTTTGATTTTGCTGTTCTTTGTAATGTAAGACATCAGTTGATGTCTTTTGTCTTCTTCAGCAATCTGGTCTAGGCTAGCCTGCCTTTGGAGTTCAGCTTCATAAGCCTGAAGTTTTTCTTCATGGCTTAGATCCAAGTCATCCCTTTCTTCCAGTGTTTTTCAGATCTGATCTTCTCTGGCCTTCTTTTGGGCTGCCACTAAACTCTTCTCAAGTAGTTCTGCTGATTGAGAGATTGGAGAAGGGTTTAGCACAGTCATTGTGGTAACTGTTGTAGTAGGCTTATTTGGAACAGAAGTTGGTTGAATAGAAGCAGTTGTTCTGGAAGGGTCAGTAGTTTTAGCTTTGGAAGTGTTAACCTTTGATGGGTTGACAACAGCTGAAGGTTTGTCAACTACTGAAGGATTGTCTTCAGTACTTTCTGATTCTTCATCAGAAGTTTGGCCATCAGAGGTTTCTTCATTGTGCCCTTGGGATTCATCAGTCTTTTCAGCATCTTCTACTTCTTGAATAGAGATACCAAATTGTTGGGCCAGTTTCTCTTTTCTGGCTTGATCTTTTTGATCTCTTGCTAGGATAGCCACTCTTGCCTTTCTTCTGGCTTCAAGTGTATCCATAGGTACCTTGATTTTCTCCCCCTTTTTGGCTTCATCAGCCTTTGTAGTTGAAGCTTGGGAGAACTGACCTGTAAGATGAGCAATCTGTTTGCTGTTGTGGTCAATCTTGTTGGATAGATCATTCATCTTCGTCTGTATCACTCCAAATTGGTTCTTCATGGACAGCTCCAAGTTAGTTGTGTATGTTTGGAAGTGATTCTTGATGAGGGTGCTCATCATGTGGTATAAGGGACCATCTGGGCTGCATAGCTGGTTCATGTCTATGCTTGTTTGCCCAGGGAATTGGGTAGGCATTTGTAGTGAGGGGTGTGTTTTTGGTTGATCTTCTTGTTGTACAGAAGATGCCACTCTAGGGGAATCATGGATTGAGTGGGCTTTAACCTGAGATGGTGTGACTAGCTTCTTGAGCTTAGATACACCATGTGCAGGACCTTCACTTGTAGCCATCAATTCAGTAGTTTGGTGTTTTGAAACATCATCCAAGTCAATGGAATCATCTGAATCCCTGATTACATCCTCAATGAGGACTATATCAGTTACATCATGAACTGAGCCCAACTCAGTTGTCTCATGTACCTCTTTTTCTTGGTTCAGAGGATTTCCTACCTCAGGCATTAAGCCTTCATCAGTAGTTGCCACAGTTGAGGTCTTAGCTATGTTACTTCTGTCCTCAGGTCCACCATTGGGTGGTAAATGAGTAGTAGCAGCCTCAAAAGTACCAAAAGTTTCTAAGTTTGGGCTTAGAGACTCTGGTTCATCCTCATCTCTTTGGTTAGGGCTTTGAGTGTCCACATCCATGTCAATTTCTAAGGCTATGTCCCCTGTTTTATGTGGTTGATGGGGACTGACATGTGTAGATGGGACTTTCTCTTTTAGCCCAGAGAGAAGTTTGGCTATTTCAATGTCTTGTTCAGAAATTTGGGGTGCTGGTTCAGTAGTTTGGGCAGTGGGTTCAGCAGTTTCAAAAGAAGAATCAATTGGAATAGTTTTTTTAAGTCTTTTTCTTTTGAAAAGGATTGTTATTGGTGCTCTTGGTGGGGTTTGAGATGGATGAGACTGAGAGGATGTTTCAGTCACATCTTTAAGAAGTGCAGATTGCACAATAGGTTGTTCAGGCATCTCAACCTCCTGAACAGCTTTTCTTTTAGGTTTGGTGGGTTTTTGTTTTTGTATCTTGGGTTTCTTGGCCTTTGGTCGAGTAGGTTTGGAAGATGAGGGTTCCATGGGGACTGGTTCTGGTTCCCCTTGGTCATCTTCTGGCCAGGCAGCCTGTTTGTTGTGCCTTGAGTATGCTTGTGAGGTTAAGGGTTTCAAAATTTCAGTTTTACCCACAAGCACCTCATTACCCAGTTCAGATATTATGCATTGCATAATGAACCTTGGATATAACAAAAACTTTTTCTTAGTGTTATTGTGATGTAACACCAACTCATTAAAGAAAAGTTTTGATGCCCTGAAATTTGTTTTATTCACAATGGAATGAAAAATTGGTTGAAAGGTTGAGGGCATCTGGTCATAAGACCCTGTTTTAGGACTCAAGCACATAATTATATAATGAAACAAAAGTTTATATTTTGGCTCAAAATATTTTTTAAAGATAGTAGCTTGTGAGAGAGTACCTTGATAACCACACTCAGTCATGGTTAGGTGGATTGCAGAGTTGTCAAACTTCTCAGGGGCATTCACATCATTCAACCCCAGTCTGTTTGCAAGTATGGCCGGTGTTATGGCCATTTGTCTCCCTTTAATTGTTGAGTTGAGAGAGATAACTTCATCATCCACCATCACTGTCTCAGCATTAGCCCAGAACTCATTGAGAATTTTAGGATGTATTGGTGGGTCTATTGTGAGAGCGGTGAAATATTGGGATTTGACGACGAGATCGATGATCTCATCGTATTGGGACCAGCCTTCTTGTTTTTCTAAGTAGGCTCTGAGATTGTGTCCATGTTTAATAACCAAAGCCATGTGGTTTTGTGTGTGTGTGTTGATGAATCGAACAGTGTTTATGTTGCAGGTTCAGGGGTTTGAGAGCTTTCTTGAGAGAGAAGGAGGGAATTTTTGTTTTTGAATGGATAAGTGTTGAAAAAAGATATTTATCAGAACTTTTTAACCACTTGGATCTTCTTTATTAGAAGTTTTAAACCGCCTAGGTTAAAAACCTCTTTATCAGAAGTTTTAAACCGACTAGGTCAAACTTCTGATGATGGGAAAAGTCTGATTTGCCCTTTTTGACTAAACTGCTGATGAAGAATTATCTTCATCAGTAGTTCCCATTTTCTCTTCAGTAGTTTTGAACAGCTGATGAGAAATACTTTATAAATACTTTATTCATAACTTCTGAAGGTTGTTTTATCAGAAGTTAATCACTTTTTAGAAAATATCCACATACTGATGTTTTGTTCATCAGTAGTTTCTCTCTTTTCAGAAGTTTTTCAATTTTTTTTTTTGAAAACAAATGTAAGTGAAAAATAAAAAATTTGTGCAGAAAAATAAAGAGAAATACTTACAAATTTAGCATCCCTAGCATGGATACTAACTTCTGAAATGTTGATGTGTCAAGGGGTTTAGTGAAAATGTCAGCTATTTGATTAGCTGTTGCTACATTTTTCACTTCAATCTTGCCTTTTTCATAGCAATATCTTATGAAATGATACCTGATGTCAATGTGTTTAGTCTTTGAAAACTGAACAGGATTTTGAATGATGCTAATGGCAGATTTGCTGTCTACAAGCAATGGTGTCTTGGTCTCTTTGATTCCATAATCAAGAAGTTGATATTGGAGCCATTGTATCTGTGATGTACAACTTGCAGCTGCAATGTATTCAGCTTCAGCAGTTGAAGTTGCAACAGATGTTTGTTTCTTTGATTGCCAGGACACTAGACAATTTCCCAAGAATTGACAACCACCAGATGTTGATTTTCTTGACATTTTACACCCTGCATAGTCACTATCTGAAAAAGCTGATAACTTGGTATTGCTTGAAGCAGGATACCAAATTCCAAGTGTGGGAGTTCCTTTCAGATATCTGAAAATTCTTTTGACTGCAATAAGGTGTGATTCCCTAGGAGCTGATTGATATCTAGCACAGACACATGTTGAAAACATAATATCTGGTCTAGAAGCAGTTAGATATAAAAGGGAACCTATCATACATCTATACATGGTTTGATCAACCTGTTTTCCTTGATCATCTGGTTCAACTTGTGTGGTTGGTGTCATGGGAGTGGAACATGATTTACAGTCTTGTAAAGAAAATTTGTTTAATAATTCTTTAACATATTTTGATTGATGTATAAAAGTTCCATTTGTTTGTTGTTTAATCTGCAGTCCCAGAAAGTACTGCAGTTCTCCCATTGTACTCATCTCAAATTTTGATTGCATGAGTTTCTTAAATTCATCACACAGTTTTGTGTTTGTTGAACCAAAAATGATATCATCAACATATATTTGAACAAGTAAGATATGATTTCCAACATGTTTTATGAAAAGAGTTTTATCAATGGCACCTCTTGTGAAGTTATTTTTGAGCAAAAAGGTTGAAAGTGTATCATACCAGGCTCTTGGAGCCTGTTTGAGCCCATAAAGAGCTTTGTCTAGTTTGTACACCCACTCAGGATGAGAAGGATCCTCAAACCCAGGTGGCTGACAAACATACACTTCCTCTTTTATCTTTCCATACAAAAATGCACTCTTGACATCCATTTGATAAACTTTTATTTTGTTGGAAATGGCATAGGCCAGAAATAACCTGATGGCTTCAAGCCTTGCAACTGGAGCAAAGGTTTCATCATAATCAATTCCTTCTTCTTGAGAGTAACCTTGTACTACCGGTCTTGCCTTGTTCTTTATTATAATACCAGCTTCATCTTGTTTGTTCCTGAAAACCCATCTTGTGCCAATTGGTTGCTTGTTTGGTGGTAAGGGACAGATTTCCCATACCTGTTGCTTGTTGAATTGAAGCAATTCATCTTGCATTGCCTGCACCCAATTGTTGTCTTTGAGGGCTTCCTGGTACTTCTTTGGTTCCAACTGTGAAATAAATGTTGAGAATAGACAAAAGTTGGAAAGCTGGTTTCTTGTAAGAACACCTGATGCAATATCACCCATGATTTGATCAAGTGGATGGTCTTTGTGTTCGATCAGTTGTTGTAAACCACTGACAGGTGTTGGTGGCTCATGTTCTTCAAACAAACTACTGAGGTCTATTATATCTGGTTCAGCAGTTTCAGTGTCTTCAGTAGTTGCAGGTGCTAAAGCAGATGTTTCAGTTTGTCCTTCAGTATTTGTTGAATCAGAAGTTTGTGAAACTTCTGATGGTTTTGAAGTTGACTTAATGACTGTTTGAGGAGTCCATGGTCCTGGATCCTCTTCATCAAACCTTTTATCACCATAATAAGTAGGTTTGGATGAAGTGACAGTCGTTTCAGGTTCAAAATGGAAGTTGTCAAGGTCAAAGAGTTCAGCAGGATGTGCTGGAATAAGAGTGTGTTTTGACTCATTGAACTTGACATTCAGTGTTTCTTCTACTATCCTGGTTCTTGAGTTAAAAACCTTGTAGGCTTTTCTAGTTGAGGAATAACCAAGAAAGTAACCTGAGTCAACTTTGGCAGCAAACTTTGAAATAGATTCCTTGATGTTCAAGATGAAACATTGACACCCAAAAGCCCTGAAAAAGGAGATAAGGGGCTTCATGCCATGAAGAACTTCATAGGCAGTCTTTGAATGTCTCTTGACAATAAGAACTCTATTTTGAACATAACATGATGTGTTAACTGCTTCTGCCCAGAAGTATAAAGGTAGGCCAGAATCAGCTAACATTGTTCTTGCTCCTTCTATTAAAGTTCTGTTCTTCCTTTCTACCACACCATTTTGTTCAGGAGTTCTGGAAACACTGAATTGTCTAATAATCCCTTTAGACAAACAGAATTCATTTAGAGTTTTGTTCCTGAACTCTGTCCCATTATCACTTCTAATGGTTTTGACAGGTAGAGAGTATTGCTTCTCTACTTGTAGAATGAAGAACTTGATGATTTCAGCAGCCTCATCCTTGGAAAATAAGAAGAATACCCATGTAAATCTTGAGTAGTCATCAATGATGACTAAGCAGTACTTCTTCTTACCAAGGCTCATGATTTTTACAGGCCCAAATAAGTCCATATGGAGTAGTTGAAGACATGCAGTTGTTTTTTTATTCTTCAATAGACTTATAGGAGGACTTATGTTGTTTACCCTTTAAACAGGATACACAGTGTTCTTGACACTGGTATACTTTTAAGGGTAGACCTCTGACCAAGCCCATTTTTGTGACTTTATTTATGGTTTTAAAGTTTACATGGCCAAGTCTCCTGTGCCAGAGATCAGTTTCTGAAGTTGATGCCCTTGAGAAGAAACAGGCAGTGTTGTTCAGTACTTTGTCTTTTTCAATGTCCACTGCATAGACATTGCCACATCTTTTGGCTATTAACAAAGTATGATCTTCAATGATCTTCTCTATCAACTTCTGGCCTTCTGGTGATATGATCTTGCATGCTATCTTTGTGAAAAAGGAAGAATATCCTTTATCACACATTTGTGACACACTCAGCAAGTTGTACTCAAGGTTTTCAACCAGATTTTCCTTGTCAAGCTGTATTTTTCCAGAGGAGACATTTCCATGTCCTAGCACATATCCCTTAGCATTGTTCCCAAAGGATACAGATCCATCTCTTTGACTGATAAAATTGTTTATCAGGTATCTGCATCCTGTCATGTGCATTGAGCCTCCACTGTCTACATACCAAATGCTATTTAAGCCTCTGGAAACTCTCTGCACAAGATAGCAAATTAGTTAGATTTAGGAACCCAAGCCAGTTTAGCTTTGGGTTTGCTCTTGAGAACATGTACAGTTTGTTCTTGACCAAGTTTAGAAATCCATGTCTTTTTGGCAATGGATTTTGCATTAAGAACAATGGTGGTATCCTTTTGAGGACCACCATCAACTTTGGTCATCAGTAGTTGTACCAAGTTCATAAGATCTTTAATCTCAGCAGTTTGTGAAACTGCTGATGATTTAGGTCTAACTACTGATAGAGAATTTTGAGAAAAAGACTTTTGTTGAGATTTTGTCTTTTTCTGAGAAAAGGTTTTTGCTGGTTGTTGTTTCTTGGGAGAAAAAGTTTTTACATAATCATTTTTGATTTGTTTCCCCACAACCAGTTGTTGATTTTTCTTATTGAACTGAATACCCATTCTATATCTGCAAAATTCTGTTTTGTGGTTGAACAGACCACAAATTTCACATTCTTTTGTCTTTTCTTTCAAAGACAAGTCTCTGACTGTTTTGATTGGTTTTAGGTCATCAGTAGTTTTCAGGTTCTCAACTCCTGATGTAGTTGAAACTACTGATGGCTTAAAGTCAGATTTAATCAGTACTTCTGAAGAACTTTCTTTGTGTGACTTTAGAAAGTTTTCATGGAAAGATGTGCATTCTTCCTCTTCAGAAGTTTCACCTGAAACAATTTTTCTCCCATCTTTAGTAGTTTTGGGAGAGAAATCTGTTGGTGTTTCAGTGTGATTGTACCCTATGCCAAACCTAACATTTGAGGCACTTTGTTTGTTTAGCAATAATTGGTACCCCTTACAAGATTCCACCCATTTTTCACATGTGACCTTGGTGTCAGCAAGCTCTTGCCTGACATTTCCTAGGTCATTTATCATGATTTTAATTTGTGCTTGGGTTTCAATAGCAAAGTTAGTTAATTTAGAAACTTCTTTTGTTTTTGCAGCAAGTTTTCTTTCTAAATCACATTTCATCTGAGTGAATTTTTTCTCAGAATCATTTGCTTTTCCTTGTAAGTGCACATTTGTCTCTCTTATGAGAGCAAAAGATTCTTTGCATGAATTTGAACATAGTTTTGTCAAAAATTCTTTTGATACCTGTGACAAAGCAGATTTTGAGGAGCATCCCTCAAATGCCATTAAGGCAAAGTTCTTTCTGCCATTGTCAGGCTCTCCCCAGTTGATGTCAAACATTTTGTTGTCTGCATCAGGATTGCACTCTGTGGTGTCAAAAGGAAGACTGCTCCAGTCAACATACCCTGAAGTAAATAGACTTTGTTGAGAAGGTTGTTGTTGCTGTGGAGGTTGTTGAGCAGCTGGAAAGGGAGGGATTGATTGTTGGCTCTGCATCTGTTGAGCATGCATCTGTACATATTGTACTTATGGCACATATTGGTGTTGTGGAGCTTGTGCCTGTACAAAATGTGAACTCCCTTGTGTTCCATTATTCCTGTTATAATTGGGGATAAAATTGTTTCCAGACTGAGATTGGTTAAAGCCAGAGCTTCTACACTCTCTAGCAAAGTGTCCCAACTTTTGACACTTGTGACATCTAAGTTTAGATTTGTCAAAACCAATTTTTGTAGAACTGTTAAGTCCTGGAAACTTCCTTCCTGACCTTTTGTAAAATTTATTTGTGTTTAAACTTAACATGGCCAGTTGGTGCAAAATATCCATTTCCTCTAGGTCATCACTGCTGAAACTATTTAAGTCATCCATGATAAAACACATGTTATCAGCAGTTTGACCAAAGTCATTATTGTCATAACTTGGGAATGATCTTTCAGATGAGATCCCAGCAGTTATGTCAATGGGGTCAAAAGATCCAAAACTATTTGAACAAGTTGGTGAGTCTTGTCCCAATAGTGTTGTACTACCTGGTAGATAGTCATCAGCAGTTTTACCAGAATTTTGTAACTTTTTCTTTTGATCAATTTCTCTCTCAAAAGTAAGTAATCTCCAATGAAGTTTTGTAAGAGTGAGGGAGCTAAAGTCTGGTGAAGATCTTAAGACTATTGAGTATGTTTCCCATTTATCAGGTAAAGACCTTAAAAATCTATGAAGCATAGATACAGTTGTATAGGTCTGACCATTTAGTTTTAGCTCAGATATTAATGAGGAAAATCTTTCAAATTGCTGAGTTAAAGTTTCCCCATTAATGTGAGCAAAAGTTTCATACTGTTGAGCCAAGATTTCTCTGGTGTTGGCAGTCACCTCTTCAGTTCCTCCAAACTGTTCTTTTAGGCAGTCCCAAAGCTCTTTGGCACTATCACAATGTAATAGGCCAGAATAGATTTCATTTGGGAGTGCCATTGCCAACATAGAAAAAGCTTTTGCATCAAGCTCAAGTTTTAGGAAATCATCATCAGTATAGTCTTTTGGTTCTTTTGGAATCTCTTCCTTAGTTTCAAGATTTATATTTACTAGTTTATGAGGACCATATATCACAGATCTCCAACAACCTGTGTTGGTCTGTGACAAGGTATGTGCCATTCTCTTTTGCCATATGTTATATTCATTTCTTACAAGCATGGCAGGTTTAGTGGCAGAACCAGTATCATGAGGATCCATTTTAAAGAGTATTGATTTGTCAAATATCTCTTAAAGTGATGGATGTTGATGAAAGTGAGCTTATAATCCTTTATTGAATATCAATAAGAGCCTGTGTCTGATTCTCAATGTGTTAGATTGATATGTGATCAGATAAACCAGTGCTCTGATACCAATTGTTGGATCAGTATATTGCTCTTTTAGTTGAACTTGCTAGTTGACACTTAAGTGTTTAGCAAGTTCTTGATGAGTGATAGCACAACGGAATGTTTATAAGTTTAAAGCTACACTTATCAACAGGAGTTATTACTCCCCCTGGATTCAAGAATTAATAAATGATAAGTGTTTATTGAGAATCTAAGTATTGAATGAGAATGAAACACTTAGACAGATTCTCAATAAACATGAAATGGAAATAACAATAATAAGTAATGAAGGATTTCTTGTATTAAAATCAATGTCTAAAACAGAGGGATGAACCCTTCTATTTATAGACGTTACAAATACATGAACCTTGCCAAAAGCAAGTTCAGAAACAAGTTGCAACAAGTTGCAGTCTTGGAACTTGTACATAAAGCAAAAAGAAATACTAAAGTAATAAACTACTGATATAAAAAGGCGGTGGAAAAGATCTTCTGTAAGTACTGATGAATGACAAACTACTGATGAGTAGTTTGTCTTCAGTAGTTCTTCAGTAGAAGTGTCTGGTTTGAACTTCAGAACTTCTGATGACTTTTCTTCTTCAGCACTTCTGAATCTCTTCTTCAGCAGTTTGATCCTTCTTCTTCAGCAGTTCTATACTTAGAGTATTTTGACAGAAGTGAATTAGACTAAGGTTTGCAAAAGTGGTTTCACCCATCCTTTTTGTCCTAACAGAAGAAAATAAGCAACTCAAGGTACAACTTGAGAGTGCTAAAATAAACTGTCAAAATTATCAAAAAGAATCAAAAGAATTCAACAAAGTACTTGATGGTTACAAAACGGATGTTTCTGAACTGAAAAAGACTTTGTCTTTAAAGCAACTTGCCATTAACAACTATATAAATGAAATGGAAAACACAAAGTTAGAAATGGCAACCATCAAGTGCTTCGCTGAAAAAGTGAATAAAAAATTAGAGAGTTATAAGCACATTGCTTATGTAGTTGACCACATCATCGAAGAACCTTCACAGTCAAGTAGTGCAAACTACAAAGCTGTCCCATCTCCGGTGTTGTTCGAAAATCATAATTTACATGCGATAGCACCTGAGAATCTAGTCAAATCTGACTCCACAACAGATAACGAGTCCAACACATCTAGTGTCGGAGACCCGTATTCTGATGTGAGACCTGTTTTGGGAAACAATGAAGGTGTGGTAGCTGCAGATGATTCTGATGAAGAAGATGAACAGTCTGAGATAGTTGTTGAGAATAAAAGTGATATTCCTGATGAAAATCATATAATCACTACTGAACCAGTCTCACCATCTCAGATTGTCTATCCCATGGCTAATGCTAACAGAAAGAATGTTGTTAAGAAAGTTGGGCAGTCTGTTGATAAAAATGTTGAAAAGAAAGTGGTTAAGAAAGTTGAGAAAAATGTGATTAAATCTGTTGATAAGAAAATTGAAACTAAAACTGAGAAATCAAATGAAATGAACAACGAATCATGTGATAAACCTGTAAAAGTTTTCTATCGGATGCAAGGTTCCGATAAGATTATGTCTGATGACGAATATCCGATTCAATTTGTGAACTATTCCAAAATTGAAAAGATCTGGCAGGAAAGTACAATTTGGTTTCCAAAACATGAACGAACCAATGATATTCCTCCAGCCATTTTAAAGAAAATTTATTCGGATAATTCTAAAGACGCAAAGGTCAATGTCACATAATTCGTTAAGCCAGTAGACAAGTCAAATAGTTTTATTGAGCCGACTTACTCAAAGGAACCAGCTCCTGAGAGTTTAAGGAAACAGTGCATGGTTGATCAATATCCCATTGCGAGTTTTTCCAAGTCGAACATCAAGGAAAACTATGAAGAGTACCGTGCGTGTTTTAAGTGCGGGGAAAGGGGACATTTACTTGCCACCTGCCCATATGTACGACACAAGAGGCACGAGGTGGAGATGAAGAAAAGACATGATTATCCGGTTGATAATTACAGTTATCCACAAAGATGGTTTCTCCCTCAGCCAGCACCTTATTATAACCAAAACAATTTTTACACCAAAAGGAAAAATTGTCCGATGACTTAGGACAAACGCAACCGGATAGCCACTGAGAAACCATTGAAGAAACCATTGATCAACACAACTGCTGAAAACAAAAAGGTTCCTGCTAAACCTAATGCTAAATCAGCAGTTGGACCTGTCTGTGTTAAATCAGAGAAGGTAACCAAGAAGGTAGCATTCAAAGACGAAGTAAAGAAACCGGCTGAGATTTCAAAATCTTAGATCCGGATCTTGAAACGGTCTGAACAGTCTTGGTCATCAAAGGAGTCTGAGGGTGCTTCAACTTCACAGAATGTGAAATCTGAGAAAACAAAAGTTGAGTGTGAAAAGAAAGGGGTTGATAAAACCCAAGATGTTTGTGAATCTAATGAATCTTTGAAACAACCAGTTCAAAGACCCAAGACCAAACAGGCTTGGGTCCCTCGAAAGATCTAATTGCTTTACTTGATATGTGCATGGAGCTCCAGCTGGCCCTGTTAGCAGCCTCTGGATTGTTGACAGTGGAGCTTCTGGCCACATGACAGGGGATCTCACGCTACTTTTTGATATCAAGAATATAAATGGAGGTTACGTAGCGTTTGCAGGAAATAAAGGAAGCTACATTACGATGGAGGGTAGTGTTAGCAATGGGGTAGTGACATTTGAGTGGATATCGTATGTGAAACAGATAGATTACAATCTCCTCAGTGTCAGCCAAATATGTGATAAGCAATTCTCTGTTTATTTTGACGACAAATCTTGCTACATCCTGAAACCGGGTTTTGAACTTCCAAAAGAGTGGGTGATGCTAAAGGCACCGAGAGTAAACAATTTGTATATTCTCGATATGCCCAAAGCTATGACCACCCAGGGCCAAGTCACGTGTTTCCTCTCTAAGGCTACAGAAAAAGAATCTATCATGTGGCATAGGAGAATGGGACACATTCATTTGAGAAAGATGAACCAGTTGGTGAAGAATGAACTTGTCACTGGAGTTAATGTGAAACATTTCCATTTGAATGACAAGTGTATTAATTGTAAAAAGGGTAAGCAGCACAAACAGACCCATAGACCAAAGAAAGTCAATTCCGTTGAACTACCGCTTGAGCGTTTGCACATGGATCTATTTGGTCCAGTCAAGCGTAAAAGTCATGCTGGGGAATTGTACTGTCTTGTGGTGACTGACGATTATTCAAGATTCTCATGGGTTATGTGCTTACACCAGAAAAGCGACACGTTTGACGACCTGAAAGTTCTGTTCACTCGTCTGGAGAATATCTATGGTCTAAAGATCAAACGAATCCGGAGTGATAATGGGACGGAGTTCAAAAACGCTAAGATGGATGATCTTTGTGAAAACAAGGGAATTCATCACGAATACAGCGCTCCGTATACACCCCAGCAGAACGGTGTCGCAGAACAGAAGAACATGACTCTAATCGAAACGGCGAGAACAATGCTTGCGGACTCAAATCTTCCAGTTATGTTCTGGAACGAAGCTATTTACGTAGCATGTTACACTCTAAATCGTGTTTTAACAGTGAAGAAGTTTGGCAAAACTTCTTATGAGCTGTTGAACCGACGAAAGCCGAATCTAGAGTATCTAGAACCGTTTGGAGCCCCATGTACAATGCTTAATCCTTCTGAGAAGTTCGCACCAAAGGCTGAAGAAGGCTATTTTGTTGGATATGCAACCCCGCTCAAAAGGGTATTCAACAAAAGAACTAGAAAAGTCGAGGAGTGGGCTAACGTCGAAGTACAAAGATACACTCAGAATGTACAGGGAGGCGGTCCAGACTGGATGTTTGATTACAAAGACTTCTTTGAATCATTCAATCTAGATAGCATGGTTGAAGAAGCTGTACTCCGTTTATATTACGAGGTCGAAAACGCAGTGACTTCACCGTTAGTGCGTCCGATCACTGTAATCCTCAAGCATCTTCTAATGATACCACTGCTCCTGTGATGGAAGAAGAAGTGTTCCAAGAAGCTTCAACAACGCTTAATTCATCAGATTCAGAAGATGAAGACGATGATGCTACAAGTGAAGCTATTCTGGAAAATGCTACAGTGACACCACCAGTGAACCCAACTACAACTGATGCTTCAACATCGAATGTGGGTAATGATCTGGTTTCTACAGAGAATTTGACGACTCAAACGGGAGTGCAAGTACCTAATTATCCGGAATCTTGGATACATCGGATACACCCGCTTGAACAGGTTATTGGTGATCCTGGTAGCAGCGTTATGACAAGAGGGCAATTGAGAAATGCTCAAGCACCAGAGAATATTGGCAATCTTGCTTTATATGCCAAAATACAAAAATCTGGTTTTCAAAATAACTGGTCTTTCGCTTGTTATGTTTCGCAGGTAGAGCCGCGGACGTACAAGGAAGCTCCTTTAAATGATGCTTGGGTGGAAGCGATGCAAGAAGAGTTGTTACAATTTCAGAAACTTGGAGTTTGGACGCTGACAGATTTGCCCCCGGGAAGAAAGAAGATCGGAACCAAATGGGTTTTTAAGTGTAAAAAGGATGATAGAGGTGTTATAGTGAGAAACAAAGCTCGTTTGGTTGTTCAAGGTTTTCATCAAGCTGAGGGAATCGACTACAATGAAATGTATGCACCTGTTGCACGCTTGGAAGCTATACGAATGTTTCTGGCGTTTGCATCCTGAAAGAAATTCAAGGTGTATCAGATGGATGTAAAGAGCGCATTTCTTTACGGTGTGGTCAAAGAGGAAGTTTACGTAGGTCAACCACCAGGCTTTGAGGACCTTATTCACCGGGATAAGGTTTATGTTTTAAACAAAGCTCTCTACGGGTTGCACCAAGCTCCGAGACAATGGTATGAGGAGCTGAGCACGTATCTTCTCTCGAAAGGATTCAAATGCGGATTGGTAGACTGCACACTGTTCACGAAACGAGCAGGAGATGACTTGCTTCTTGTGCAAATATATGTTGATGATATTATTTTCGGGTCTACTAACGAACTTCTGTGCAGGGAATTTGAAAAAGTTATGCAGGAAAAGTTCGAAATGAGCGCAATGGGAGAAATGCAGTTTTTCCTAGGCTTGTAGGTGGAGCAAAGACCAATGGGGATCTTTATTCACCAAACCAAATACGCATCTGAAGTCTTGAGCCGATTCCAGATGGATGATTCGAAGCCGATGGATACCCCGATACAACCTAATCACGGGATTGGAGTTGACGCTAAGGGGGAGCTGACTGATCCATTTACATACAGAGCAATCGTCGGATCTCTGATGTATCTCACCGCGTCCAGACCGGATATAATGTTTGCAACATGTCTTTGTGCATGATATCAGTCGAAGTCTAAACAAAGTCATCTTGCAGCCGTCAAGCGTATCCTTAGATATCTGAAGGGTTGTCCATCGAAAGGACTTTGGTACCCTCATGATGATAATTTTGACCTAATCGCTTTTAGTGATGCAAATTGGGGCGGCTGTGACAAAGACAGCAAATCCACAACGGCTGGATGTCAGTCTATGGGGAGCAGGCTCGTGACCTGGCAATGCAAGAAACAGACCGCAGTTGCACTATCCACATGTGAAGCAGAATACGTTTCAGCATCGAGCTGCTGCTCACAAGCTCTTTGGATCCAACAACAGATGGTGGATTACGGTTTGCAATTTCTTAAAACCCCTATTTAGTGTGACAATGAAGCCGCAATCGCATTAACAAAAGACTTACTAAATCACTCAAAGGCTAAACATATCCGGATTAAATATCATTTTATCCGTGATTGTTATGCTAAAGAGTTTATCGATATGGTCAAAATCCACACTGATTACCAACGCGCAGATCTTTTTACCAAAGCTTTTGACAAATCCAGATTTGATTATCTTTTAAAAGCTAATGGTATTAAAGAAAAACAAGACTGATCACCACCTCAGTCTATCACTTTTTAGTTTAATTTTTACTATTTTTCAGAAAAATTTCAAAAATCCAAAAACATTAAAAAATTTCAAAAATCCATAAAAAAATTAGAAAATTTCTTTGCTGACTGCTATATCTTCTTCCCTTAGATTAATGCCGTCAGATTTCTGTGAACAAACGATATCTGGGCAGTCACATATTTGAAATGCTCTAGCTTATCCTTGGGAACAATAAATTCAAAAATTTATAAAAATCAGAAAAACCAAAAATTACTTCCTGGAGTAAAAGGGGAAATGATAGTACATCAGTGGGGATCTGACACATTCTAAGTAATGTATTGCTTTATAGGGCGTGTGTCTGAGTCTGTGTGATGTGCTGATAGGCTTCGTAGACCTATTACTGCGTGTCTGATACATACATAACAGACGGATTGTTGTGTGGATGAACTCCTCATGGGCATATGGTCTTAGTACCGTAATTTCGTTTGATAGGGTATTTGTACAAAACTCGGAGGTTTAGGGTCGTTATGTTATCAGTTGTCTGGGGATAGCCTCTCTGATCTTCTATTGTAAGTCATTACGGACCTAGATCAGACAGGGTGTCTTTATAAAAGAGCTTTATGCCAAATCCTAAAGTTACCGAATTGAGGAACTTTCTATGTTTTATGATAATCAAAGATTATCTATTACATCGTATTAATCACTAATGCATATCATGATTAATATCAGTCCTCAACCTGGTAAAGTGCACATGTTACTTTGCTGCATTAATTTGCTGACCTGTATACCTCTGTGCACTATACCTTGTAAATTACAGATGACGAAAGCATAATCACGCTTTACAATGAGTCTTTGTGCATTTAATTCTTGATACGGGAGTATGTCATGTGCGTGGGAACCACAGACAATTATGTTTATACTATAAATAACAGTATCAGTTTAAAGCACTGCACAAAAGTCTGCATGTGAGTTTATGTGGATCACAATATCAGCAGTTGCCAGATCACACATTGTCTTTAATGATAATAATTCAAAAGATCAACGGTGTGATCAGATTTCTCAATAACTAATATGATCCCTTTACCGGAAATCACAAAAACATTTACTGTTTTTCATTTACATTTCTGTATTTTATTTTCTCGTCAAAAATTACAAAACTTAAAAAGATTTTAGGTGTGTTTTAGCATAAACTTTAGAAAAATCCAAAAAGATTTTACATTTCCATCTTCTTTTTGATTGAGGATGGTGGTTGATGTCGATTTTCTAAACCTTGATGAACCATTTGAGCTTTGTAATCTTTTAAATGTGAAAATAGAATTAGAGAGAAAAGTAAATGGAGGTTAAATGTGAAAATGTGAATGTTGGATGCTTAAAAGTTGAAAAATAATTGGAACGAGACTCGTTTTTGAGATTTGGAAAATTTTTCAAAATTCCAATTTTCGTTCGCCCATTCGTTTGGTCGAACGTGGAATTTTTGTTGTTCCTTCATACAGTATGTTTGGGCGAATGAGAGTGTTCTTGAATAATTTCCACATTAGAACTCTTTTTTCTCCTTCGAACCTTTAAATAGGGTCGAAGGAACCAAAAGTTTCTCATTCGACCAGTGTATGTGGGCGAAGGAGCATGCCTATAAATACTGCTTCAGTCTCATTCGACCCATTACAAAAAAATTTCAAAAATTCTGAACTGAAGTCCATTTGTTGCCCTGTTGTTTTGCCATATATCATTGTGTTCGTCTTGTTCTTCTGATCATTGTGCACTAAATCTTACAGGTTAATATCAAGTATTCATGGATTAATCGCTGATTTCAGTTTTGAGCCCTAGATTTCTAAACATTGATATAATCAATGTTCATTGTTGCAATTGTTGGCTTGGATTCATTATATCTGTGTTTTAGGGGGAGAAAATCCATAAACAAAGGATTCAAAATCATCAGTTTGATCAATTGATCATCATTCTTATTTCGAACCCTAGTTTATGAAGAAAACACTGATATAATGATTAACTGATGAAATTGTTGCTTTAAAAACTTTAATCGGTGCTATTACTTGCCAAACAAATCAAAATAACATGATTAGAAACAATACAATTCAGAATTGAAAATTTAAAATTGCAGACAGACTCCTTCGCACCTTTCGAATGGGCGAAGGAGATGTTTAAATGGGCGAATGAACAATTTTTGGGTGAATGAAACAGTTTATCAAAAACTTTACATTCGTACCTTTATATTTTCTCATTCGCACCGAGTTTTGCTCATTCGCACTTCCGTATGGGCGAATGAGAAGTTTAATTACCAAATTTTCAAATTTTGAATATCTTGTCGATTTTTAACATGTTTTGCAGTTTGAACCATGTCTGAACAGGAGAAGCCTACTGAACAAGCTGGATCATCCTCACAGGCTACAAAGAAAGTCACTGAAGAGCTTTTAACATTCGAAAATGCGCATAATTGCTGTGCGTATCTTTGAGAGGTTAAAAAGCATACTGAGTTTATTGAGATCATAGAGTTCTTGAAGAGAAGTCGGGTGATAGACGCTATTGCTACACCTACCATTATTTACAGAGACATGATACAAGAATTCTGGACTGAAGCGAAGTTGGATTTCTGGAATTGCGAATCATCTGTGATTAGCAAGATCCAAGGAAAGATGGTGATTGTATCTGAGCAGGATATTAGAGAAGCTTTGAATCTGCAAGACGAGAAGACTGATCCTAGAGAGCTTAGTTTTATGGATCAACGAAAGTGCTTTCTGCGGATGAAGTACAATGGACCGATCACTGATGGTTCATTGCATAAGGGAAAGTTGTGTCCACAGTTCAAATACTTGGCACATGTGTTGATACACGTCTTTGGTTCAGCTGCTGGAGGATATGATTTGATGCGTAAGAGTATTAGCTCGATGATGGTGGCACTGGTATTGAACAAACCGTTCAATGTATCAGGGATGCTAACGGAACATTTGTTGGAGCCTGTGAATGGTACGAGGAATCTGAAGTTTTTGCTGTATCCTCGATTCCTCCAGATGGTGTTTGATCATAAATACAAAGATTTGAAGAGGGATCCTAAGCACATTGTCGTTCAAGAACATATGTCAATCAATACACTGGCTAGAATGAAAGCTTATAAAGGTCTGTCAGTGAATGAACGTCCACCTGTTAGACGTCTATTTGGACATTTAGCTAGGATTGACTATGAGGATCCAGGTAAATGCTAACAGTGATTCAGATCAAGATAACCCATTACATCCTGTTGATCCAGATGCGAAGCGAAAGAGACAGGTTGTTAATGTTGGTGCAAAGAGTGGTAAGGGTAAGGAGAAAGAGATCAGGTTAGAGGTTGTTCCTGAACCTGCTAAGAAGAAGAGCACACTAAGAAGAAGCAAGACAATGGCTAAGAAGGGTTTGCATATTGTGGATGAAGCGTCGATTGATTCTGAAGAGACACAAGAAGATGAACACTGGGATTCTGAAACTGAAACGCTGAAGACTACCACGCCCAAGGCCACTGTGGCTGGTGAGTCTGATAGTTTGAACAGATCGGTTGAAGAGCAGAGAATGAAAAGTCCTATTCGTTTGGACGAAGAGGAGGAAGATTTAGGATTGGGAGCAGGAGACTTTCGTGGTTCACCAGTTCAGGGGGAGAAACCAAAGAAGCCCCAGTATAAGAAGAAAGAAAAGGTTGTAAGACCTACTGAAAAGAGAGCTAGAGAAATAGAGACACTGATAGCAGGAAAGAAGTTACCACCTGCTACTAGCTCGAAATCTCCAGTCGCTGCTCCAGCCTCAAAGAAGCAGAAAACCACATCTACTTCAGGTACAGAACAGGAAGTTGATTTACCTGTTGATGCATTCAATGAAGCATTAGATAACGTTCTGAAGAAGATTAAGAAGGGTAAACTGCCAGAGGTTGCTGAAGTCTCTAAGAAAAAGGTTACAGTTGATAGTGATGGGATGGATACTGTGAACCGGAGACTTACTGAAATGATGAATCTGATTAACAAGCAGCAGACTGAGATTGCCCAACTGAAACAAAACGACTCAAAGATGCTTGATGTAGTTGTTTCAACACACGAGAATAATGAAGAGTTGAAACAGAAGATCAAGAAGTTGCAGAAGGATAATAAAAAGTTGTTAAAACATGAGCAGAGAAACACCAGACGGGTAATAGCTTTGAAAGATGAAAACAAGAAGCTGAAAGAGAGTAACAAAAACATGGATAATCTGATCAAGGATTTATACTCTCGAGCTCCTCAGCTGAAAGAAGGTGAAGAAGATAAGGAGTTAGACGAGGAGCAAGTTGATTTTGAACTATCTGATGAGGATGAGGAGGATGATGAAGATCTTGATGAAGATGCTGGCAAAGCTCCTAAGAAGAAGAAGGATGATGATGATGATGATGGTTCAAATGATGGATCTGGTGAAGATAACAGCTCTGCATCTGATGATGATGATGATGATACAGACAGGTATACGTATGAGAAGAGAGAATCTGGAAAAGAAGGAGAATCTAGTTCTAAAGCACCTGGAGGATCAGTAGATGATGATACGATCTTTTGGAATGAAAAGCTGAAGTCAATGTCAGATGAAGACAAACAGATGTATCGCCAGATGCTCACTGATCGAGTCTGGACGATTGACATGACCAGCAGAGTTTCCTAGATCTTTGAATCTCGTGACAGGATGTTTGAACTAGAATACAATGATCCAGATTTGGAAGACGGTGAAGTCTCGGCGGCGATGGCGAAAGAGATATTTGAAGGTCTGGCGAAACAGGTTGGCAAAACTGTTGAAGAATTGTTAGCTGATAACCAGATTCCTGATCTAACTGAAAAGGAAGCTGGAGATCATTCTGATGATCGTGATATACCTGGTTTCAAAGATATAGAAGTTGAAGATGTGACGAGTGAAGAGTATCCAGGATATTTCAAAAGAGACAAGAATTATGGATTTACTGCTTTCACGGATGAATTGTTAATGAATTGTTAAAAGGCATGAGAAACTGTTTATTAGACAATCCGACAGTTTGAAAGAGTTATTGAGGGAGTTAAAAGAGAAAGAGGCGAATCGTCCTAAACCCGAGATTCAAGGTAGCTTTTATAAATTCCACAACGACATGTTCAAAGGAAAAGCGTTGGGATGGAAATTTATAAAGCAAGTGAAGTGTGTGGCAGTGAAGTGGGAGAAGGGGATCCTATACTTTAATAGATTCCATGATTTGAAGACTCTCCCATATTGGGCAATTCGTGACATTTGTCGACACAAGATGACCAGAACGACAAATGGTCAGATTGCATATTTTGCTGAGAAGATGGCTAGGGAGAGTAGGACGAAGTGGAACCTCTTTGAACCTCAATATCCCAAAAGGATTGTTCACAAGAAGATTATTGACGATATAACTGGTTTGCCCAAAGTGACCTTAAAGTATAAACCACCGAAAGTGTTGAGGCACATTCCATTGTTGCAGATTCCTCAACACTTCGCCAAAGACTTTATCTGGTGGTATTATGACTGGAAGATCGCAGAAGCTGTTATTGTTCTGAAGGATGGTGATAAAAGTTTCAAGAAAATACACATTTTTGATCCCATGTGGTTAGTGAATTGCTCACATGAGGACATCATAATGTTGTATTACAATCCAATCTTCAGTGATGTTAAAAATGCTGAACAGGCTAGTAAATACCAGCGAGTGGTATTTTTTGTGTTTTGCTCATGATATCAATGCCGGATGCGACTATGAGAAAAAGCTCGGCAAGTTTGTGAAAGTTCAAGAGATTTCTGAAGAGAAAAAGAAAAAGCCAAAGCAAGTGTTTGAGAAGGTGATGACGTCAGAACAGAAGAAACTTTTGAGGATCAAGCTGATGAACAAAAGAATGGATGAGGAACGAAGAGTTAAACAATCCAAGCAATAGTCGAGGGGGAGTTTGTAGATGCATTTATGCGACTAATGCTTTGTTTGTTATGTATTGCTTCATCCGACCAGAGTGTTTGGTCGAATGTGCACGTTCGCACGAACTCTGTGGGCGAACGTGCAGCCTATAAATAGGTTAAGCTGATTTTTGAAAGTAAGTTTTTAGCATTATTATTCCCTCCAAGTTCAGTGTGTCTCTCTAGTGTTTTTGTAAACTTAATTCACGTTGTGTCCTTGATGTTTTGATCTTTTTAACGTGTAATTGAGTCTTGATTATTAATGAGAAAAGCTTTGAATGATGATTTACTTGTTTTGATCTGATTGATTATCATTTTGTGATTGGTTTAGGGTTTCCGCACCTAAATCAAACTTGTTTGATCATTTCTTTGTTTATTTGTCGACCCTTTTAGCACATACAGTGATGCAGATTGGGGTGGCTGTGAAAAGGACAGCAAATCCACAACGGCTGGATGCCAGTTTATGGGGAGCAGGCTCGTGACGTGGCAGTGCAAGAAACAGACCGCAGTTGCCTTATCCACATGTGAAGCAGAATACGTTTCAGCATCAAGCTGCTGCTCACAGGTTCTTCGGATACAACAACAAATGGTGGACTACGGTTTGCAATTTCTTAAAACCCCTATTTACTGTGATAATGAAGCCGCAATTGCATTAACAAAAGATTTAGTAAATCACTCGAAGGCTAAACATATCCGGATCAAATACCATTTTATCCGTGATTGTTACGCTAAAGAGTTGATCGATATGGTCAAAATCCACACTGATTATCAACGTGCAGATCTTTTTACCAAATCTTTTGATAAATCATGATTTGACTATCTTTTGAAAGCTAACGGTATTAAAGAAAAACAAGACTGATCACCACCTCAGTTTATCGCTTTTTAGTTTAGTTTTTATTATTTTTCAGAAAAATACGAAAATCCAAAAATATGTTTACATTTTTAGATAGAATTTATTTTCAGAAAATCCAAAAACATTTAAAAAACATCAAAAATCTATAAAATTAGAAAAAACCCAAAATGATTTCCTGGAGAAAAAGGGGAAATGATAGTACATCAGTGGGGATCTGACACATTCTAAAGAAATGTAATGCAATATAGGGCGTGTGTCTGAGTCTGTGTGATGTGCTGATAGGCTTCGTAGACCTATTACTGCGTGCCTGATACATACATATCAAACGAATTGTTGTGTGGATGAACTCCTCATGGACATATGGTCTTAGTACCGTAATTTCGTTTGATAGGGTATTTGTACAAAACTCAGAGGTTTCGGGTCGTTATGTTATTAGTTGTCTGGGGATAGCCTCTCTGATCTTCTGCTGTAAGTCATTACGGACCTAGATCAGATAGGGTGTCTTTATAAAAGAGCTGTAATGCCAATCCTAAAGTTACCGAATTGAGGAACTTTCCATGTATTATGATAATCAAAGATTATCTATTACATCGTATCCAATCATTGATGCAAATCATGATTTATATCAGCCCTCAACCTGGTAGAGTGCACATGTTACTTTGTTGCATTGATTTGCTGACCTGTATACCTCTGTGCCTCATACCTTGTAAATTACAGACGACGAAAGCATAATCACGCTTTACAATGAGTCTTTGTGCATTTACTTCTTGATACGGGAGTATGTCGTGTGTGTGGGAACCACAGACAATTGAGTTTATACTATAAATAATAGTATCAGTATAAAGCACTACACAAAAGTCTGCATGAGAGTTTATGTGGATCACAATATCAGCAGATGCCAGATCACACATTGTCTTTAATGATAATAAATCAAAAAGATCAACGGTGTGATCAGATTTCTCAATAACTGATATGATCCCTTTACCGGAAATTCCAAAACATTTATTGCTTTATCTTTACATTTCCGCATTTTATATTTCTCGTCAAAAATGCAAAACTTAAAAAGATTTTAGGTGTGTTTTAACATAAAGTTTAGAAAATCCAAAAAGATTGTACATTTCTATCTTATTTTTGATAGCTGATGGTGGTTGATGATGATTTTCTAAAACTTGATGGTCCATTTGAGCTTTGTAATCTTTAAATGAGAAATAATGACTGTTGGATGCTTAAAAGTTGAAAAATATTTTGAACGGGACTCGATTTTGAGATTTGGTAAAATTTTCAAAAATTCCATGTTTCATTCGCCCCTTCGTTGGGTCGAAGGTGGAATTTCATCTGCTCATTCGTATGTTTTAAACGGTCGAATGTGAGAGTTCATGTGAAAATTTCACATTCGAACCCTTTTTCTACATTCGAACGTTTCAGTAGGGTCGATGGTGGAAAAAGCTTCACATTCGACCTAGTCAAACGGTCGAATGTGGAGCCTATATAACCCTTATCTGCTCATTCGACCTCATTCAAAAATTTTCAAAAATTTCTGAGATTAAGTCATCTTGTTGCCCGTATTTTCTGGATCATATCATTGCATTCGTTGTGATTCACTGATAATTTTCCACTAACATTTGCAGGTTAATATCAAGTATTCAGTGTTTAATCGATGATTTTCTAATCGTGCCCTAACCGTCCTTAAACATAGATTAAAACATTATAATTTGTCAATTTTTTGGTCAGGATTCATTGTTTATGTGTTTTAGGGGGAGAATGTCCAAAAACTTAGGTTTAAACATGATCAGATTGAATAATTGATCTTTCAAAAAGTTTCGAACCCTAGTTTTTGTTTGAAAACGCATAATCAATGGTTTAAAATTGCAATTGAAGTTTGAAATTGTTTAATCGGTGATGTTAGATGGTAACCAAATTAAAATGGCAAGTTAAAACGAACAAAATCAAAATCTGATTTTCAAAGGAGATGAACAGTCTCCTTCGCCTATTTCAAACGGTCGAATGTGACTGTTTGGGTGAAGGTGAATGTTTAAATGGTCGAACCTGGAACAAACGGTCGAATGAAGAATTTTTCAAAATTCGCCTATTTCAAACGGTCGAATGTGACTGTTTGGGTGAAGGTGAATGTTTAAATGGTCGAACCTGGAATAAACGGTTGAATGAAGAATTTTTCAAAATATTTTTACATTTGAACCATTGCAATTCCACATTCGAACCTATAAGTTCGCATTCGAACCAACGACTGGTCGAATGTAGAAGTTGAAAACCAAAATTTTTCAAATTTTGTGTATTTTGTCCGTTTTTAACATGTTTGTTTGATTTGTTTTGCAGTCTAACGATGTCTGAACAGGGAAGTGCTACTGTTCCTGCTGGATCTTCTGAACAGGCAGCCGAGAAGGAAAAGATTGCTGATTTACCATTCGAGTCGGCACACAATTGATGTGCGTATCTAGGTAATGTGAAGAAGCATACAAAATTCACTGGGATTATAGAGTTTTTGAAGAGGAGTCGGGTTATTTACGCTATTGCTACACCAGCTATCATATACAGAGATCACCAATAGGAGTTTTGGACGAATGCGAAGATGGATTTTTGGGAAGGTGAATCGTCACTTGTTAGTACGATTCAGGGGGAGTTGGACTGAGCAAAGGAAATGCTTCCTACGGATGAAGTATAATGGACCAATCACTGACGGTTCATTATATAAAGGGAAGTTATGTCCTCAGTTTAAATATCTTGCTCATGTTATGATTCACGTATTCGGATCAGCAAGTGGAGGGTATGATGTGATGAGAAAGAGCATCAGTTCGTTGATGGTGGCTCTTATATTGAACAAACCGTTCAATGTGTCTGGTATGCTATTAGAACATATGTTAGAACCTTTGAGAGGATTAAAGAGCAGGAAGTTTCTGTTGTATCCTAGATTTCTTCAAATGATCTTTGATTTGAAGTATAAGAATTTGAAGAGAGATCCTACACAGATAATTGTTCAGGATCACATGAATCTGAATACGCTTGCTAGGATGAAGGGTTATAATGGTGTGGCGATGAATGAAAGACCACCGTTGAAGAATCTTTTTGGTCATTTGATCAAGAAAGATTATGAAGACCCAGGTCGTGATAAGGTGAGACATGCTAACAGTGAATCAGATGAAGACAATCCATTACATCCAGTAGACCCTGATGCTAAGAGAAAGCGTCAACTGGTTAATGTTGGTGCGAAGTCTGGAAAGGGTAAAGAAACAGAAGATGAAGCTGAACCAGCTAAGAAGAAAGTTTCGAGAAGAAAGAAGAGTATGGCGAAGAAAGGGTTGCACTTAGTAGATGAGGTGTCTGTGGATTCTGAAGAGACACAAGAAGATGAGAGATGGGACTCTGATAGTGAGACAGTGAAGAGCACCACGCCCAAGGCCACTGTGGCTGGTGAGTCTGTTAGTCTCAACAAGTCGTTAGAGGAACAAAGTACAAAAGCCCTATTCGTTTGGATGAAACTGATGAAGGATTAGGCTTGGGATCAGATGATTTTGTAGGATCGCCAAAGCCAGGTGAGAAACAAAAGAAACCACAGTTTAAGAAGAAAGAGAAATTTTTGAAGCCAATTGAGAAGAGAGCTAGAGACATTGAGACGTTGATTGCTGGTAAGAAACTGCCAACAGCATCTAGCTCGAAATCACCGATCACATCTCCAGCTGCTAAGAAGCAAAAGACATCATCAGAGACTGCTAAAGAAACTGAATTACCGGTTGATGAGTTTAATGATGCACTGGATAGAGTGCTGAAGAAGTTAAAGAAAGGGAAGATGCCTGTTGCTGAAGCTTCTACACCCAAGGTCACAGTAGATAGTGATGTTATGAATGCTGTGAACCAGAAGCTTGCTGACATGATGAAAATAATCAATCAGCAACAAGCAGAGATAGAACAATTGAGAAACAACGATAAGAAGATGTTAGACATTGTTGAAACATCTCATGAGAATCAGGAAGCTCTTGAAGCCAAGATTAAACAACTTCAAAAAGAAAACAAGAAGTTGTTGAAGCATGAACAAAGAAACAACAGGAGATTTATTGCTTTAAAAGAGGAGAATAAGAAGCTGAAAGAGAGTAACAAGAACATGGATAATTTGATTAAAGACTTGTACTCTAAAGATCCTCAATTGCAAGCTGGTGAAGAGGATAAAGAGCGAGATGAAGAGCAGGTAGACTTTGAACCATCTGAAAATGAAGAAGAAGAAGAAGATGAGGAGTTAGATGATGATGCTGGTAATGCTCCTCAGAAGAAAAAGAAAGATGATGGTGACGATGATGGTTCAATTGATGATTCAGGTGAAGGTAACAGCTCTGTGAGTTCTGATAGTGATGATGATGATGATGATTATGATACAGACAAATATAAGTGTGAAAAGAGAGGATCTGGAAAAGGTGCAGGAGAATCCAGCTCAAAGGCTCCTGGAGGAACTGTTGATGATGATAGTGTCTTTTGGAATGAGAAGATACGATCTTTATCAGAAGATGATAAAAATATGTATCGCTAGATGTTGACAGACAGAGTCTGGATGATAGAAATGACTGGCAGTTTTCCTGAGATATTTGAATCCAGTGACATGAGATTTGAGTTGGAATATAACGATCCTGATTTGGAAGATGGAGAAGTTTCTGCGGCTATGTCAAAAGAGATCTTAGAAGGACTGGCAAAACAAGTTGGGAAGACTTTAGAAGAGTTGTTGATTGATAATCAGATTCCTAACTTACCTGAGAAAGAAGCAGGTAACCATTCAGATGATAGAGATGTGCTAGTGTTTGAGGAGGTTGAGATTGAAGACATAACGAGTGAGTAATATCCAGAATACAACAAGAAAAATAAAGATTCTGGATTTCCTGATTCACTGATGAATTGTTGAAAGAGGCCGAGAAACTTGCTCATGAAAAGAGTAAGAGATTTGTTAAAGAAGTATTTCCAGATTGTGATAAGCCGAACACTGAACAATCTGACACTTTGAAGGAATTGTTGAGAAAACTGAAGGAGAAAGAAGCTAATCGTCCTAAGACAGAGATTCAGGGCAGCTTCTACAAGTTACATAATGAGTTGTTCGAAGGCAGAGCGTTGGGATGGAAGTTTGTGAAACAGTTGAAGTGTGTAGCTGTTAAATGGGAGAAAGGGATACTGTATTTTGAAAGATTCCATGATCTGAAGACACTTCCATACTGGGCAATTCGTGATGTTTGTAGACATGAGATGACTGGGTCTGTGAACGATCATGTTGCTTATTTTGCTGATCATATGTCTAGAGAAAGCAGAACGAGATGGAATCTATTTACTCCTCAGTATCCTAAACGGATTGTTCATAAGAAGGATATTGATGCTATAACTGGTATGCCTAAGGTGACGTTAAAGTACAAACCACCTAAAATGTTGAAACACATTCCTTTGATGCAGATCCCTCAACACTTTTCTAAGGATTTCATCTGGTGGTACTATGATTGGAAGACTACAGAGGCTGTTATTGTGTTGAAGGATGGTGTGAAAAAATTCAAGAAGATTCATATATTTGATCCTATGTGGTTGATCAATTGTTCACATGAGGATATTATAATGCTATATTATAATCCGATTTATTGCGAAGCAAAGGATTGTGATCAAGCAAGCAAATACCAACGTGTGGTATTCTTTTGCTTTGCTTATGATATCAATGCTGGATGTGATTTCGATAAGAAATTGGGTAAGTTTGTGAAGGTTCAAGAAGTTCAGGAAGTCAAAAAGAAGAAACCAAAACAAGCTTATGAACCGGTGATGACCAAAGAACAGAAGAAGTTAGTAAACATAAAGCTAATGAACAAAAGGATGGACGAAGAACGATGACTCAAACAATCCAAGCAATAGTCGAGGGGGAGATTGTAGATGCATATTGTGCGACTAATGCTTTGGATTGCATTTAACATATGTTTTTGTTCTCAGTCGAATGGTCGAATGTGTCTCTCCATGGTCGAATGTGGTTTCATGAACGGTCGAAGGAAGAAAGCTAGGGTCGAAGGAGAACAGGAGGTCGAAGGTAGATTAGATTTTAATGTATAGCTTGGTTCGACCACCTTGTTTGGTCGAAAATGCACATTCGACCAACACAAATGGGCGAATGTGCAGGCCTATATAAGGTCAAGTTCATTTTTGCAATGTAACTTTTGACATTTTGTTTTCCCTCCAGTTTGTGTTCTCCCTAGGGTTTTTGTGTCAAGTCTGTACACGTCATTTAATCATTATAAACATCTTTTTAACGTGTAATTGAATGTGTTATTGAATGAAATGAAAGCTTTTATGATGATCTGTGTGTTTGGTTGATATTATTATCATTTTGTAACTGATTCATGGATTCCGCACCTGAATTAGTATACTTGTTTGATCAAACCAATAGTTTTTGTCAAATCGATCCTTTTACAAATGCAAGACAGAGAATGAAATCATCACCTGCAGGCTTTTCGCGCAACGTTCCAATCACAACGTGACACGTTAGGAAGCCCACGTGACGAAACGGCCCACGCGCCGCGCGTGGCTCACTTGCCTGATGGTTACTCTGCCCCAGCTGTCACATGATGCCGATGATCGACACGTGTATGCCCCCGTTCAGATCCATCACCAACAGCTGTCCACATGCAACAGATGCACGACATGTGGCGGACTACCAACTCAACAGTCACAGTAACTGTCAGACACATTCTCCAAAGTAGGTGTACCAACCGTCAGACACGTCCCTTCAGCTTCAAACATTCCCACCTTGAATTCACACGGAATTCAAAAAGACAAATTCAATGCGGAGTAAACACAGGCGCAGACACGGACAAAAAACACCTTTTCACATCTTCTCAACGCGCAATCAGGCCCGACGCCTTCCTAGGCCCCACGCCAGCGCCAAATATCTGAAGATTTCAAATTTCACATCTTTGGGACACGCAATCAGGCCCGACGCCTTCCTAGGCCCGACGCCAGCGTGCTAGAGGAAAAAACTGAGGATTTCAAAATTTACATCTTTGGGACGCGCCGGTGCGTGTAAAAGTCAACAATTAAGGACTTCCTTCTCCCACAAGACGAATAACTTTCAACATATTAATCAAGCCAGCCTGATACTTCTGGATGAATCTCTCACCAATCCTATAAACATAGCTATCAATATCACAAGGAAGACTCCACAAGCTCCTCATCACCTTCAAGCTTTACATCACATAACGAGTTAACTCTCTTCTTCATGTTTCAACGAGTTAACTTTCTTCTTCATGCTTCAAGCTTTACAGGTAACTCTTTTCTTCGAGCTTCAAGCTTTACGGATGAAGAATTAACTCTCTTCATCCTGCTTCAAGCCCTACACTTAACGAATGAATTTCCCTCATTCTATTTCGCCCGGACATAATCTTAGATCACGCAATAAACCCTCATTTCGTCATACGCCCGCAGGTTGATCACTGTGCGCGCACCAGTTGACGAGGTTATACAAAAACACACGTACACTTTGTTACACAAAAACCCAGTGACGACTGGATGTAACTCAAAGTACACTTGTGAAATGAAGTCCAACACTCCCCTACTAAAGCTGCATGAAAGCACTAGACTGGGGGACTTGAAGGGATATGGTACGAAAACTTCATAAATACCATATCATCGCCCAACTAAAACCGGCATTGCCTGGCGTCAATCCGCCCGTTATACGTCAGCGGATCGTCTAGCGTCCATCCGCCCGTTTTACGTCAGCGGAACGTCCAGCGTCCACCCGCCCGTTTTACGTCGGCGATACACCTGGCGTCCAAACGACGCCAGACGCAATCTCAGCCGCCCGTTTTACGTCGGCGATACACCTGGCGTCCAATCGACGCCAGGGACAACTTCGTCCGCCCGTTTTATGTCGGCGGACCCAATACGCTTCAAAGCTTCCCTAGCAAGCCAGATGAAGCTTCGTCAGCACGACTAGAAGACACCTTGTAGGCAGCCTTGGGACTCAGACCCCTGCCACAGGAAACTATTCCCGACGCAACAGGCTGCCCGTCAGAGTTCCTCTCCAATCAAAAACTGCTCACAGTCTGACACGCAGAAAGGACGATGACGTGGCAGCCTCCCAGCCAAGATATCTTCCTAACACCAGGATTTTTCAACCAGTCTCGAGTTTCAAGGAAAAGGATGATTACTCATCGCCCTCGTTCTACCAGTAGGCGGATACCACGTGTCCTCCCCCATCGGCGTCCACTCAGCGGACGCCATGCGTACTTTCTCCTTTTGTACCAAAACCCACTTGCACCAAATTGGGCCTAAAGACTTGGGCCGGAAACTTGGAGACACCTCTACCTGGGCCGGGCCCCACAAAGGGTAGATGATGGGCTGAGAACGTGTGAGGTCAAGCCGTCAAGGTACTACAAAATGAAGAGCTCCTTCTCCTTTTGTTGGCATCTGATTTCACATACACTTTCACTCAAAAAGACTACGAACTCTATCGTATCTTTTTTAACCCCTTGTTTACTATACTAACTTTTAGAGGCTCGGCTCTTCTAATCGGTAGTCTCCTAAACTACTTGGTCTTGTCCTTAGACCTTCACGTTTTTTATAAACACTCTTCTTTATAAAACACAGTAGAATCACCACCAGGATTAGCGCCTATACCATAATCCAGGATCCGTGTTTCTTCACGGAGCCTCTCTATTCTCAGAGATAGAGATAAGGTTTGACAACATTTCATCCTCCCCAAACCTTACATGTAGCTTGCTATTTGTGGGATTAATTGGGTATTGTTGTTGCCTTCATTTTGTTACCTCGTTTTTCAAGTTATAAAAAAGATGCACAATGACACAAGACATGGAAAAACAGCTTCGATTTTACGCAAACCAAAATTCTCAACGTCACTAGTAATCAAAATAGATAAAAGGGAATGCAACAGCTTCACTCAAAACGCACCCTTTAGAAATGCACAAACACGAAAAGGTAAATTCCTTTTGCTTTCGATTCCTCGCATACCCAAATGGCCCACCACCTATATATAGAATCAGTTCATCCATACAAAATTATCTGCTTTTTAGTTCGATCCGTTGAGAATTTCTTAGGCATCTCATGTCATAAAAAGCAAAAGGTCTAAGATATTTAGGATATCATGTTACTAGGGGTGGCAAACAGGGAGGATTTAGGCATGTGGAAGCAGGGTCACTTGATAACATAGTTTTATATATGTAATATATAGTACGGTAGTACCACATGTCATTTTACCTTTTGTGTTTGGCTCCAGATATTGACACAAGTTTGGAATTTATTCACACAACCTTATGCGGGCCGTAAAGCTCTTTACGAATCGTAGGTAATGATTGCTAATGATTGTGATCACCTCTACGGGCCGTAGAGGTACCTATGGCTCGTAGCTAACGTCTGATTAATTTGGGGATCAATGAGGGTGGGATGGATAAATAATTTTTTGCCTACGGCCCGTAGAGACCTCTACGGGCCGTAGACCCAAAAAAACAAAAAACGTTTGGGACTAGGTTCGATCTTGGGCAGATTATCACACACACATACATACAAGTCTTCTTGCAAATATGGGCACCATCCGGGCTACCAGTTCGCTGGTTTCTATATTGGAAAAAACAAATATAACATATACAAATATTAGATGGCATCTACGGGCCGTAGAGCCCTCTACGACCCGTAGAGAATTTTTTTTTTTAATTTTTTAAAAAAAAAATTAACAAACGTATTGATTTTACTAATGTCGTCTCGATAAGCATGTAAACGTTAACACAAGCGTTTATTTAAACAAACAGATAAAAATAAACATTAATTAACATAATTAGAGTTCAAATAAGTAAATACAAAGTAGAAATTGTTTAAAACGTTTACAAAATATGATCAGGTCCATCTTCGTCACCCGCTCGTTACAATTGCACCGTGCCGTGAGGGAATAGGTAATGCAACGGTGAATGTAACAAACCACGGGGTGACGAATGTTGGATGCCCTGTCACACCTCTCTCCCGTGCAAAGGATAATAATAATAATAAGTATAATAACAATAAAAATAATAAATAATAAATAATAATAATGATGATGATAAGAACAATAATAATAATACTTTGCTCTCGGATTCCCGAACTCTGGACCACCAACGGTGGGCCACCACGCATAGAGCACATCATCAGGAACACTAGTGACACCTCTAGTGTAGACATCCTGAGCATTATCATTAACATTAGTATTAACATTTAGAATAAGAATAAGAACAAAAATAATAAAAAATAATAATAATAATACCCCTGCAAGCTGTTCGCCAGTGTACCGCTGGGTGTGCGTAGCCCACTGATCCAGAGAATAATCATACTCAACGCCGAGTATGAAAAACTGGACCTCCGGCGGTGGGGTGCACAACGGTCCGGTGCGCGGATGATCGTCACCATTCTTTCGTGGCCGAAAGCGAAAGGTGGATAGGAACTCTATCACCAACGCCCGATGGGACGGTGCGCTGCAGTCGCCTCTGCACCCCCTGGTGGCCCGAAGCGTGTCCCAACTAATCCCCCTCGACTTATCGGTCTTCTTTTTCCATAATATAGTTAGGATCCATAATATAGTTAGGCGATTCAAAAGAAATCCAAGAGTATATTAGTTGAGACGTTTCAAAAGAATCGCCTAAACTAATATAGTTGAGGCGTTTCAAAAGAATCGCCTAATCTATATTAGTTTAGCCATTTCAAAAGAAACGCCTAAACTATATTAGTTTAGGTGTTTCAAAAGAAACGCCTAAACTATATAGTTTAAGGGTTTCAAAAGAAACGCCAAAACTATATAGTTTAGGCGTTTCATAAGAATCGCCAAAACTATATAGTTTAGGCGATTCAAAAGAATCGCCAAAACTAATATAGTTTTGGCGATTCCAAAGAAACACCAAAACTAATATAGTTTTGGCGATTCCAAAACATCACCAAAACAACTAAGTTCAATTATATTTAGGGGTTTTGAAAAAGATCAACATAAACCTAACCAAGAATTATTGGAACCAACATCACCAAAACAACTAAATTCAATAACGATTTAGGGGTTTTGAAAAGGATCAACATAAACCTAACCATGACCCAACAAAATCAAAAACATCAGCAAATAAAGCAACTAAACTACGATTATAAACCCAAAAAAAAAAAACACAGCTACGATTATAATGATTTAGGGGTTTTGAAAAAGATCAACATAAATTTTACCTGGGAACGCTTGATCCGAAGGTGGTGGTGGTTGAACAGAGGGTAGGGTTTGGTGGTGGTGGGTCGAAGGTGGTGGTGGTGGTTGAACAGAGGGTAGGGTTTGGTGGTGGTGGGTCGAAGGTGGTGGTGGTGGTTGAACAGAGGGTAGGGTTTGGTGGTGGTGGGTCGAAAGTGGTGGTGGTTGAACAGAGGGTGAGGGTGAGGGAGAGGGTTGAGGATTGTGGTTGAGGGAGAGGGCTGCGGTGGTTGTGGTGTGGGTTTTGGGGGGAAATGAACACAGAACAGAAAGGATTCGAAGTAAATATGTTTTAAAATTTTACCAACGGCTCGTAGAGCCTTCTACGGGCTGTAGACCAAAAAAAACCGTTTAGGACGAGGTTCGATCTTGGGCACATTATCACACACACACACACACAAACATGCTTATGGAAACTATGTGGACCATCTGGGCTACCAGTTCGCTGGTTTCATTATCAGAAATAATATATATAACATATAACTGCAAAACCCAAATTAAAAAAAATACTTTCCTAGGGGTCGTAGAAAGCTATACGACCCGTAGGAAAACAATTTTTTTTAAAATTTTTGAAGTTGTTTTATAGAAATTACAGGTTTTTTAGAGACCTCTAAAGGTCGTAGATACCATGGTCTCTATGACCCATAGATGGCCTCTACGACCAACTTTCAAAACTCTACTGGTCGTAGAGGCCTCTACGACCCGTAGAAAGTTTCCTTCAACGGCCCATAGAGCCCTATACTGGCCCGTAGAGGTTTTGTATTTTTTTTTATTTTGTTAGTTTTAATTATGTTGTATAAGTTTTTTTATAAAAAAACTTTTTCATTTCTTATTGTATAGGTAAAATAATATAAACAAAAAAAAAAAATCTACTTAGTAAATCATTATACATTATAAAAACAAAGTTACACCGGACTATCAGAAGAATCAGAACTATGAGGACTACCAGTTATGTCAAACCACTCTGGACGTCTTCGAGATACCCTACATTCCTCATCTAGACGATCCCTATATAGCGCCAACAATGGGTTGTGATCTACATCTACCCAAGTCGACCATGCTCCACTCGGATGTGGCAATGGAGTGTCGTCTGCTAGCTTAAGCATGATGCAGTGGTTGGTGTTCACGTAGGCTATCGATATGATAGGATGTTTTGGTATGTTATCAGGATGAGTTTGCAAAGGGAAGAAAGTGCTCGCTCCATCAGTAGCGAAGACTTGAATAACCACACCAAATACCTGAGAAATCAGTAATCCAGTCAAAGGCAGATCGGAAAGTTATTGTCCGGCTGAACATCTTGAATATTGGTGATAAACTGTCGATAAAGGGGATGAATCGAATGCTTAAACTCTCTGCTCACAAATTTATACTTGTCACCGCCAAACATTGGGAAATCATAATTACACTACTAGAAAATTGGGCTATTGTCACCAAAAGTTGCTACCTAGAAAAATAGTAGCAAATTTAGCAACCGATTTTACACCAAAATATGTATTATAAGATAAGGTAGCTAATCGGTTGCAAATTTTGACAATGTTTATTTTTGGTGGTAAATTCGTGAGAAAAATAATAAGAAAGACGTAAAAAATAATAATTTAAAAAAAAAGAACAAACTTATTGAATTGTGACCACCTTAGCGGTAGCAAATTTAGGGACCCATTTTAAGAATAAATTGCTACCATATTAGCCACGATAAATCATGGCTACTGTCACCAAAATATGCTACCTAGAAAAATGGTAGCAAATTTAGCAACCGATTTTATACCAAAATATGTATTATAAGATAAGGTAACTAATCGGTTGCAAATTTTGACACCATTTATTTTTGTTGGTAAATTCGTGAGAAAAATAATAAGAAAGACTTAAAAAATAATAATTTATAAAAAAACAAATGAAAGAAACAAAAACACATCTTGTGGATTTTTTTATTCATGTGACCAAAAACACATCTTTTGGAAACCTTTAGCCACACTTTACGAAAAAAAAATGTGTCATTTAGAAGCCAGACTTAATGAAAGAAAAAAATCTAATAACTATAAATATTTTATCGTCAATTAGATCTAATGATGGTCAGTTAGGCCCAAAGACGGTCAGTTAGATTCGATCAGTGTCACTTAGACCCAATGAAGGTCATTTAGACCCAATAATGGTCAATTAGATCCGATGTTGGTCAATTAGGCCCGTTGATGGTCAATTAGAACCAACGATCGTCAATTTGATCCAATGATGGTAAATTAGATCCAATGACGGTTCATTACACCAATGATGGTCAATTGGATCCAATGATGGTTAATTACACCACTGATGGTTAGTTGGATCCAGTAATGGTTAGTTAGGCCCAATGATGGTCAGTTAGATCCAATGATGGCCAGTTACACCCAATGACGACTAATTAGATCCAATGATGGTCGGTTAGGCCCAATGATGGTCAGGTAGATCCAATCATTGTCACTTAGACCCAATGATGGTCATTTAGACCCGATGATGGTCAATTAGGCCCAATGATTGTCAATTAGAACCAATGATCGTCAATTAGATCCAATGTTGGTCAATTAGATTTAATAATGGTTAATTAGAACCAATGATCGTCAATTAGATCCAATGATAGTTAATTAGATCCAATGATGGTTAATTAAACCAATGACCGTCAATTGGATCCAATGATGGTCAGTTAGGCCCAATGATGGTCAGTTAGATCCAATCATTGTCACTTAGACCCAATGATGGTGAATTATACCCGATGATGGTCAATAGGCACAACGATGGTTAATTAGAACCAATGATCATTAATTAGATCCAATGATGGTCAATTAGATCCAATGATGGTTAATTAAACTAATAATGGTCAGTTAGATCCAATGATGGTCAGTAAGCTCAATGATGGTTAGTTACTTTCAACGATGGTCAGTTAGGCCCAATGATGATTAGGTAGACTGATGGGTTAGTTAAAAGATGTGTATAAAAGCATCTATAAATGAGTTTTAAGGAGTGTTAAGTCGTCAAATGGTGTTGCTTTGATATTATTATGTTATTTCAGGATTTGATGACTAAAGGAGGCAAATATGACGTTTTGGAGTTGCTCGGGCAAGAAACGGAAGCTTACGTGAGCTGGAAAATCAAAAACTGAAGAAGGTGGGGGTTTTGGCGTAGGATACGCCAAAACTGGCGTATCCTACGCCAGTGGCGTAGGGAAGGACACATTTGCCTGCGTAGGGCAGCAGACAACAGCTCAGACAAATTCAGCCTAGCGTAGCCTACGCCAAAAGTGGGGTTGGATACGCTAAAGTCAAAAATTGGTCAAACATTTCCTTTTTTCAAGTCAATGATGGTGGAAAATATTTTAATGACGAATTTATGAAGGAAGGGACGTTTTTAGATGGACTTTTGACTCATTCTCTATATATCATTCATCATCATTAACAAAACAATCACACACACAATTCTACCAAGACTCTTGAAGCATTTTTGAAGATTGAAGACACAAACTTGAAGATGAACATCATGGCCATGCTTGGCTAATTTATTTGTATTACACTGGGATGTAGGCTCTTGATATTTAGGGTTTGAACACATTTGGGTATTGTTTCTAAACTTTTGTTGATGTCTTTGTGTACTGCAATAATTTTTGAGAACTTGCTTGTTGTTCATAATTTGCATCAAGTTCTATGAATGTTCTTGGATTGAAAAAATTTGATCATTTTGGTGGAGGGATTGATTTGCGGATATTGTTTATGGGTCGGGTTAATTCGATTGTGTTTGTTGCAGAATTGATTACTTTCCAAATCCTAGGCCTACATATATGGAAACTCCTTAATTCAAATTTGACTTCTAGCACTAGAATTGTAACTCACAATTGAATTATGTTATTGTGTAACTTACTTGACTCGTTATTAATTTTTATTAATTCTGACTTCTTAATTCTATTCATTGCTTGTTTTGTAGATTGAAAAAGTTGAATTTGGTTATTAAAGAGCTTGTTAAGGAAAAAGATGAAGATAAAGAAAGGTTCGAAGGAATAATTGCGAGCTTGGTGGCTGAAAAAGAAAAATATAATGCAAAAAAAAAAAAAAGGCTATGAACAATAGAATGGGAGAATTTGAAGCTAGGTTAACAGCTATGGGTGGAAAATAGGCTATAAACACTTAGACATGAATATTTTGAAGTTTTTAATGGATAATTTCGGTTATTTGATGTTTTTTTGTGTTTCTATTGGAGTCTTTATATGATTTTAAAGTTGGAAAAACTGTATCAAATTTGTTTTATATAATTTGAGATTTTGTATTATTTGACTGTTTTATATAATATAATTTTCTTGAAATGTAATTGAATTAGTAAAGAAGGAAAAAAAAACCTGTAAAAAAGCTAAATGGTAGCAAATTTTTAATGAAAGTGATGGTTAAATGGTAGCAAATTTTCAATGAAAATGGTGGCTAAATGGTTGCAAATTTTCAATGAAAGCGGTGGCTAAATGGTAGCAATTTTTCATTGAAAGTAGTGGTTAAATGGTAGCAAATTTTCAATGAAAATGGTGGCTAAATAGTAGTAAATTCTCAATGAAAGAAGTGACTAAATGGTTGCAGACTAAATGGTACCAAAATGGTTACAAAAAAAAGTGTAAATTTTCAATAAAAATGGTGTCTAAATGGTGGCAATATCGGTGACTAAATGGTACCAAAACGGTAGCAAATGACCTTACTAAAATATTGTAGGAGCGGTGGCAAATATTTTAACCGTTTTTGTGGTGACAAAAATATGGTAGCAAAATACAAAAGTGGTAGCTATTTGGTGACATTAGGGCAACAGAGACGTGTGTTTTTGCTACCGCATTCTCGGTTGCAAAATGATGGCTACAGAGCAATTGCTACCGTTATGTAACCGAAAATGTTGTGACAAAAGCCTAATTTTCTAGTAGTGTTAGGGGATGTGTACGTATGTATATATATATATATGTGTATGAATAGTTATTTATGTCCCCCACTAACAGTGAAAAATGTTTATCACACACTCTCATTTTATCTTTACCCGGATCTGATGGCCTACGTCTTCTAACAGGCTCATCCTCCTACAATGGATAACAATAAATAATAATAATAATAATAATAATAATAATAATAATAATAATAATAATAATAATAATAATAATAATAACATCTTCTTTCGCATCCTCCTCCTTTTTTTCTGTGATTTTGTAGTTGGGCGCCTGCGAGTATTCTTTTGTACCTCAGGAGGTTGAGTGTCAGTTATACTTGGATTTTGGATTTACCACCGACTTTATTTTTGACAACATATTTCTTTGAACGCGTGGTGATTGAGACCGTAGTGTCTCTCTGACTATTTCCCACACACTCGCAAGGTCACGTTCCTCCCTACTACTTCCGGTTCGTAATTCAGTCGTGTAGAGAAGACGTCTACTTCGGACAACTGTATTTTTATTCCTGTATTCAATAATAATAATAATTAATAAAGTAATGGTATTACCTTTATTTATATAAGAATCTAATCGACATGTACACGGCAATCCACAACTCGTGAAAAGCTGGTGACCACAACTCATTTTTTGTTTCCTCAACTTCTCTATATTTTTTTTTATCTCAGTTATCAACAACTCGATCGCTGCATGGGAAACTTTACCAAGTAGGTCCTCAAAAATCAGTATGTCATGGTGCACCTTTTTCACTGACAGACTCTCTTCAAACGAGTGGTTTATTGCCCTCTCTTGTGACGTTACCACATCGTCTGTAATCATCACAAGTTTGTGGAGCGAGTTGTTAGGCCCCTTAATGTGCATCTTAAACCTTGAATGCCAGCTCTCAACTCTGTTGCTCGTAAACTGACCAAAGTTGTACTTTGTGTTTGTCCATGCAGAAACAAACCTTTCATTGTAGTCACAGAGCCAGACCCGGTCTATATATTCAAAAACATCTGTAAAAAATAGAACAAAGATATTTGTTAATGTGTGTATCCGTTTTAAACTAAATTAATATAATATATACCAAATCGATCGTCCTGACACAGTCGTTTGTAGAATCGGTCTAACCAGTGCCGGTAAAATTCCGTAGATGAAGATCTACATAGTCGCTTAAAAGATTTCACAAATATTTTCCAATCTGCATCTTCAAATGCTTGTCTGCAGTGCTTCAATATATTTCGTTGAATGTGATACCTAAATGCATAATAATAATAATAATAATAATAATAATAATAATAATAATAATAATAATAATAATAATAATAATAATAATAATAATAATAATAATAATAATAATATGTATTACCTGCATAACAAAATCGAAGCTACTGGAAATACAATGTCGCATGCATTCATCAAGGCTTTCTCACAATCAGTTATTATAGCACGGGGCTCCGTACTATCTTCTAGCAACTCTTTAAGCCTTTGTAGCACCCATAGGTAGTTATCCTTTTTTTTTTTTTCACGGGAGATGAATGCATGTGCGACACAAAACGACTTGGATGTTGATATCATACCCACAACTTGAACAAACGGAAGTTTATGCTCTTTCGTTTTGAAGGTCGCATCAATCATCAGCACATGCGGGAACGCACGCCATATTGTGTGCGAGGTGCGTTGGACAAACAAAATATCCTCGATCGCATTTGTCGAGGCATTCTTCCGGGTGAAGTAAACAATTTTTTTTCCACCAATGTGCCTTCGAGTACCTGCATAGCAATAATAATAATTAGAAAATAATAATAAAGTAGTAGGAATAATAAAAATAATAATAATAATAATAATAATAATATCTGCATTTGAGTCCTGCCGCCGTATAACAAATGCTTAACCTTGGTTATTGTGTTATGTATGTCTAGTGGCGTAATATTTTTAAAATAAAGTGTATCCACCAATTTTAACTCGCCCGGACCTAGCCTCCTAGCATACGTGTGACCCTCGATGTATTGGAATGGTTTGTGATTATGTGCTTGGTTCTGGACCTCCAAAATATAACCATCGTAGTTGGATTTGTATCTCCCTATTAGTTCAAACGGGCAATTACATTTTTTAATGCCCGTCTTTCGAACCGTGGCTACACTACGATGTACGCCACTACGGTCACATCGTATCCATGTCGTCGTTGCCCTCCTATTCGGCCCCCTGCCTTCCGAAACAGTACGTCCGTATACGGTAATGTAACCATTTTTTTGGCCCTTTCATAAACCCAGACTGTCAGATTTTTAAGAGACCCGAATACCTGTAAAATTTATATACGAGTTGAAATAACTACTAATATATACGACTTCAAATCTCACAAACCCTACGAGTTCAAAATTTACGAGTTTAAATCTCACAAACCCTAAAACAAATTTATGTACGGGCCTAAATATACGAGTCTAAATATGTACACTACTAAATATACACGGGTCTAAATTATAAACAAGGGTAAATATATAAACACACCTGACTTGTTTCAAACGAAACATCCGGGACAGGTTCTTCGCCACCGTTATCACTTCCCTCGTGAGATCCTTGAAGCTGCCATGACTCTCCTCGTGCGAATGATAAGTCCCGTATTCGTACTGTGGATGACTTGGCGGCACGTCAAATGACTCCGGTTCTTCTACGCATTCCTGGTTCAAATCGAGCAGTAGGTTCAAATCGGGTAGCGCCTTCCCGTCACCACAGTGAACAACGGATCTAACCTCCTCCTCACCACGTGTCACCACGGGTCCGAAAAGGCTTTCCGAGACGTGAGATATGTTAAACGAATGCTCCCATTCATCCGAAACATTACTGAAGTGGCCCGAAGACATCGCGGTAGCTTGGAATCGATCGGATTTTTCGTTTTACTTTTTTTTTAATTCTTTCGTCAACTGAGGAAAGAAGACAAGGAAGAAGAATAAATTTGGACCTCTACTGCCCGTAGAGACCTCTACGGCCCCTAGAGGGTTTAATGCTCCCACCAAACCCTGTTTTCTACGGGCCGTAGAGGCATCTACGGCCCATAGAGGGTTTAACGCTCCCAACAACCCTGTTTTCTAGGTGTCGTAGAGGCCTCCACGTCCCGTAGAAGGATTGCTTTTTCAGACTGACACACTGCAAGTCAGTCTGTTCATTGATTGTCCTCATACCTCGTAGTGCCTGCCGGTCGTGGTGATCTCTACGGGCCGTCTAGGGTTTAAATGCACTCCATCAACCCACTTCTACGGGCCGTAGAGGTCTCTACTGCCCGTAGAGGCAACCCTCATTTAATGCACTAACACTCTTTATGTGTAATTTGTACGATGTCAAGGGCAGTCAACAAATAATTTTATTGAATTATGTTAGGAATCAACTCATTTGATGATGAATACGAGTCTTTGAGCCAAATTAAATTATAACAAATCTTGTTATATGTTAATGGCTTCAATTTCATGGCCCACTTGAAGGTTCACAGAATTGAAGGGCTTCAAAAAATAATAATAAATAAATAAAAAAACATCTTTGTTTCAGGGGTTCGTTTAATTTAAGTGATTTCTTGGTATTCACTGAGGAACTTTTAAAATCTTATTCCTAATAGTGATATGTTATGTATAATAATATAAGCCTTCATACATGCTTTTACGCAATTTGCTGACGAGAAGAATAGTTTCGTATGCCATAAAACATATTAACGTCAACATAGTTGATTTGTGAGCAATGGAGCTATCGGGAACACAATTCTCCTTTGCTTCATTTTCATGGCTTTATTCTGTACAGGTATGCATCCTATATAAATTGCTACATAGTTTCTTACTCCCACACCAAAACATATAATCATTTCAATTCTCTTATACATACCCAGCTTCCTGGCTTCTTTCCAACATTTTATTTAAAAAAAAACCTAAATTTAAATATGGACAGTGTGACAAGAATGGTGTCATCCAGGCCGGTTGTGATATTCAGTAGAAGTTCGTGTTCTATGTGCCACACTATAAAGTCACTCCTTTTGGAATTTGGAGTAAACCCGGCTGTCTATGAGCTAGATGAGATGACGAAAGGCCCAGAAATCGAGCAAGCTCTTTTGAGGCATGGACGGAATCCAATCGTCCCTGCTGTGTTCATAGGAGGCGAATATGTTGGTGGAGCCAACGAGATTATTAGCCTTCATCTTCAACGGTCGCTACAACCTATGCTCAAAAATGCCGGAGCTCTATGGGTGTGAGCAACCCTTGCTTAACTTTCTTGTAATAAATGCGCATTATACAGTCGCATATATATATATTGATCGTTTAACCATGTCAAGTTGAGTTAAGAATAACCGCTTGTGGAGTTTTGAGCTAAACATATATATACTACTACTTGTTTTGCATTGTTTATTTTTCTGTTTACTTCATTTTTTATTTTTATTTTTGCTTGCTTTAACTCATACACAATAACTGAGGTTTGTGACATATACAACTGCTAAGAAGATGGAGCTATTTGTTACTTCTTAATGAAAAATTTTCAATGGTAAAATAATAAACATTAAACAGACAAAAACATTATTAATATGTTCAGTATGATCATACAATCATAGTGAAATGAAATTTGTTTTCCAAACACAAAGATAAATCGGATCAAGTGCTCTCGGTCATTGTAATTAACCTTATTCAGTGTCTTCCTCCTGGGGAGTGCTATAGTTATAATGTTAACCACATGCCCTTACAAATAAATCAAACACATGACGTAAGGACACACAATGATTTATTGTAACGTAACTCTCGCTATATGTGGAACTCAGTGATATTAAAATGAAGTTTGACAGCAGAAAAAAATGTTTATAATAAGTAGAGTAAAATACAATTATCATGCATGGGTAAATGCGGTAATGCAAAAATGATTTTGCCTAAGTAGTTTAACAAGACATTAACCTTTCATTTGTTCAACTAAATTATGACTATGATCAAAGTGTGGGAAAAAAATATATAAGGATACTTTTGTAATAATCACTTCCGTTGACTTCTTACAAATTAACCCCACACACACACACTTTTTTTAAAGTCTATTACTTTTTTGTTTTAACATTATTTTTTTAATGAAATTCATTATCGAGTTGAGCATTATGTTATTTATAAGTTAAGTACCCACAACAGCATATCAGACCATTAGCGGTGACACTTGTCAAACTCTAATGCCCCTTGTGGTATTAGTGACGACTGTCGCCATTTGACGAGTCTTCACGTGGTTCAGTAGATTGCTTCCCTATAACTCATTTTATAATAATATAAAAAAATTAAAGAAAAAAAAAGAAAAGAAAAAACAAAAAAACAAACAGAAAATAAAATTAAACTCACCGAGTGGTAGTGGTGCTTCGACGGTGATGGTCCTTCAGTGGTGCTGGTCGATCCTTCGGTGGTGGTGGTTCCGAGAGAGTGAAACGATGGAGTAGAGAGAGAGAGGAGACGAGAGAGCGAGAGAGAGATGAGCGAGCAAGAGAGAGAGAGAGAGAGAGAGAGAGAGAGAGAGAGAGAAGAGCAAAGAGGTGAATCAATGGGAGGGAAAAGAGAACAGATGGCGGGTCTTATGTGTTTTTCGACTTTTAGCGGCGACCGTCGCTGCTAGAAAAAGTCGCCGCTAATGGTTTCTTGTACGATAATACCCTGGCCCTACGATCTGCTGACCAATCGATGGTCAAGATTTGGTCTTTACTTGGTAGGTCGCCGTTTAAAGGTCGAAATTCTTGTAGTGACCATACTTCTATATAAATAATGGTAACTAAAAAAAAATCTCAAAACAGGGTTGTATTTCTATATCGTATAACATTTTTCTGATTAATTCACTCCACTTTTTAAAGTCCATAACTATTTTATACAACTTCATTTTTTGTGTTGAATTTTTTTTACTAGATTTTTTGTGAGATTTTTTTTTCCTTTTTTTTTTTTTTTGCAGGATGTCCAGAAAAAAAAAAGATGGGTGAGAGTCTATGTTAAACGTTTTTTGGGCAGTTTACAACTTCATTTTTTAATGAAGTTTACAGAAGATGAGGCATGTGGTTTGATTGGGCAGTTTACAGACAAGGAAATTAAGGAGGCGGTGTTTGAGTGTGGGGATGATAAAGCGCCAGGTTTGGATGGTTTCAATTTTCGTTTTCTTAAACGTTTTTTGGAGCTTGTTCGAGGAGGAGTTCCGAAAGATTTTCATGGAGTTTTTTGTGACGGGGAAAATTAATCGGGGGTTGGGTCTTCTTTTATTGCTTTGGTTCCAAAAGTTAATGATCATGTGGGCCTTAAGGAATATCAACCGATTAACTTGATCGGTTTTGTGAGTAAGGTGGTTTCGAAAGTTTTGGCTAATAGATTAAAGGGAGTTATGGGTAACATCACCACGGAGACTCAATTGGTTATTTTGGCGGGGAGGTATATTCTTGATGGCCCGTTGATACTTAGTGAAATTATGTCTTGGGCAAGACGAACGGGGAGAGATATATTTTTGTTCAAAATAGATTTGGAAAAGGCGTACAACAGTGTGCATTTGGAATTTTTAATGTCTATTATGCGCCAAATGGGCTTCCCAAAAGTATGGTGTTAGTGGATTTATGGAGTTGTATATTCGGTGAGATCATCGGTTTTGTTCAATGGTGCTCTTACGTATGAATTTGATTGTAGCAAAGGTATTAGACAGGGTGATCCCATTTCGCCTTTTTTTGTTTATTATTGTTATGGAGGCATTTTCGGCTTTATTTAATAAGGCCGCTAATATTGGAGCGTTTGTTTGTGTGGGTTTACCGAATGGGGATCCAAATCTAACGCATTTGTTATATGCCGATGACGTGATTATATTGTGGGATTGGTCAAATTTCAATGTTAATAATTTGAGGAAGATCTCAAGGATCTTTTACATGTGTTCGGGTTTAAGTATAAACCTAAACAAGTCGACTTTGTATAGAGTTGGAAAGAGCGAAATGGAGGTTCAACTTAAAGCGGACGGGTTCAGTTGTAAGGTATGAGAGGTTCCATTCGTTTACTTAGGGATTTTGGTGGGGGCGAATATGAATAGGGTGAATAATTGGGAACCGGTGTGGAATATTTTTACATATCGGCTTTTCAAATGGAAAGCAAATACTATTTCTATTTGCGGGCGAGTTACTTTGATAAAACCGGTTCTTGAAAGTCTTCCAACATACTATTTTTCTTTATATAAGGCTCCGGTTTGCGTCATTAAAAAACCTAGAGTCCTTGATAAAGAATTTCCTATGGGGAGGTGGCTCGGAAGAGAAAAAACTAGAGTCCTTGTTCTAAAAGGAATGGTGGTTTGGGTCCATGTAAACTAGAATGGTCTAATAACGCGCTTTCGCTAAAATGGCAATGGAGATACCGTATTGAAGTTGATGCTTTGTAGAAGAGAAGTATAGATGCTATTTACGGCTCCAAAAGATGGTGGGATATGATTAGATGTAATACCCGAATTTCATGAACATGGACAAAAATAGTCTCGTTCGGTCACAAGATCAAGATTCAAGACATCGGCTATGGAAGTATGATTAGAGGCGTTGTGGCCTTGTGGGGAAAGGGTTCAAGTATTTGGTTTTGGATAAACATATGGGTACATAATATTTTCTTTGAAGGAGTTGTTCCCGTCGTTGTTTCGGCTCGAAAAAAAACAAGTGGTGCAATGTTGCAGACCGCATTGGGTGGAGGGGGAGTATGGTGCCGTATTATGGGAGTAGACAAAGTACCCGAGTTCTGCACAAGAGGTAACCGAGCTATTACAGTGCCAAATAATGATTTCGGACATTCGACTAACTAATCGGGAGGACTATTGGAAGTCGAACTCAGGATCAGACGGGTTGTTTTCGGTTTCGATAGTTATGAAATGGTTGATAAATGAGACGGTTAATAGTGATTCAAAACTTTTTACTTGGTGAAAATGGATTCCTAAGAAGTGCAACATCTTCATGTTGCGAGCTCTTTTGGATCGAATTCCGACCAAGATGGCTCTTAAAAGGTGAAACATTGATGTGGGGAATATGTTGTGTGCCTTATGCGGTGATCAGGATGAGACAACGGAACATTTGTTTTCATGTTGTGGGATTACAATTGTAGTTTGACATGGGATTGCGAAATGGGTTGGACTTCCTTCGGTGCTTTTGTTTGATGTTAATGACACGATGGAGCTGCACAATTTTATAATCATTCCAAGGTCATGATAAAGGTGTTGCAAGGTATCGCTATTTTAACGTGTTGGAGGATATGGAAAGCAAGGAGATGGTGTTTTCCAACAAGAGGCGGAACGTAGTCGAGATATTGGCGGATATCAAACCCTTGGGTTTTCTTTGGTTTAGAAGTAGATTTAAAATGGTTTTGGTTGATTGGTGTGCGTGGTGAAAGTTCGATGTGATGTAGATTGTAGCCTTGTTTGGACGTTCTTCTCCATCTTGAAGAGGTTCATTCGGTCGTTTTTTTAACGAAGTTTGCTTTTCAAAAATAAACATAAAAATAGAACCAACATGTGTTACACTATTACTATTTTATTACCTTGTATTACAACCTTTTTTTGTAAAGGAACTAGTTTATTCACCTGGAGCTTTTTGATATGGACAAGTCTAATACGAAGTGACAAAATGTGTGTACTATAAAAGGAATATGTAGTTTTTCAGGAACTTTTTTTTTTTTTTTTTTTGTAAATGATCAACACTCGATAACTCACAAAACCTATTTCTAATTCTTCATATCCACTTCTTGCTCGAGTGAAGTCTCTGTACAACTTTCTTACTTCCTCAAGAAACTCTAAAGCTATGATGTTAACCTGAAATATACAACCAAATTGGTATCAAATGATATGTCATGATGATGGTGATAGGCGATTTTGATAGGTAAAGTGAGCATATGTGAAAGAATGACATACCTGTTCAATCTTTATTATGGATACAAAATCAATTACCTGGGGTGTCACCTAATAAAACAATCAATAAGTAAGCAGTGAAGATCCATTTGAAGATAAATAAAAATGATATATTCCAATCGACTAAAAAGATTGTAGGATGGTAACTTTTAATGTCACTCGACTATTTTCTCTACTCATACATAAATAAAGTATCTATTTCAATAATCACGTCTCCCGACTATTATCTCTACTCATATATAATTAAAGTATCTATCTCAATAATCACCACGTGTCAGTTGATTTCTGAGTACATAAATTAAAAACGATCTAAGAGGCGTGTATGGTGAGGTAATTATCACCTATCACTTAGAGATTTACGTAGTGTCTAAGAATCATAGGCTACATCTAACCGGCTTAGCAACCTTTGTATTCAATGTTCCTAGCAATACTAATCAAAATAAAAAAAAAATCTTACTAAATTGACTACATTAGTCAACATATATGTAGTTAGCTAGTTCTTAAATGTAATAGTAGGTTCAAAAGTGTGTGTGTGTGTGTGTATATATATATATATATATATATCTGAACATGATTAGTGTCTTGCCTAGACATTATTAACGAATTATCTGAACAGAATAATAGTGAATACTTGTACAAAGCCATAATAGTTACAAACTCAACTTTAAATAGAAAAGAAATATTGGCCAAAGTAAAGTTGTATAACAAAGTAACAAAAATTGAAAGCAGTCATCAAAACCAACTTAAATAGGTCTGAATTTCATTAAATTAAGTCAAAACATAATATCAAGATATAAAAAAACGCGACACTTTCGTATTTTTTTCCGTTCTTTAAATATATAATAATATAAAACATATAAACAACCAAAACTAATTTGACTATTGAGTTCAAAGTATGACTTTAACATAAAAAACATAAATGGCAGCTCAAAAACAAAAATTATTGGTTTGAACGTATTTGGCCATGAAAATTAGTATACAAATCCTGTTAAGATCGATTATTATTATAATTATAATTATAAATAATATTATAGATGAGCAAAATGAATAGTGAGTCATTAATAGTTTTTGTCTTTTTCTGCTTTTTTTTTACAACATATATATATTGGAAACCCTTGTTATAGTGAAAACTCTGAAAACTCTAACTTCCGAGCTTTTTTTTTATATGAAAATTTTAGGGTATGTAATATATATGATTTTAAGCATTTTGAGCCAAAAAAATCAAAAAAGCGCCGACCACTTTTTTTATTAAATAAATAAGTTTTCGGGTAACACAATGTTAACACAGGTTAATTTCGCTTAACATGTATTACCCGAAAACTTATTTGTTTTTTAAAAAAAAGTGCTAGGCGCTTTTTTGATTTTTTTTTGGCTCAAAATTCTTAAAATCATGTATATTACATGCCCTAAAATTTTCAGGCCCTAAAAAGCTTGGCAAGTCAGAGTTTCCAGAGTTTTCACACCCTATATATATATATTGAAGGGGTAGGGTACCGCTTTCAGGCGCACCCTACCCGCTATTCAAAAAAAGCCTCCACCGGAAGCTCTAACACCCGCGGGAAGAATCACTTCCAGGAGCACCACAGCGCCAAAGGCGCAGGGTCACCAGTTGGCAACACCCAAAGACATTCCCCTTGGACACCAACTTGCTTCCTCCCGTCAGATGTCAGCTGACAAGTGGTCAGCCGTCTGACATCTGACGCCCCTGCACACCATCCACAGCACGCCACGTGTGTGGAGGACGAAGAACCTCCCAACCTGCCAACCACAAGGTGACACGTGGTCCAATCAGAAGAAGCCCTCCCCAACTTGGATCACTTTATCTAACCAAGGGTTAGGATCCAACTAAGGGGGCCTACCAACCAACCGGCCCGGTCCGGCCCATTAAAGGATGGATGGGCTCTAGAATCCTCGGCCCATGCATCTCCTATAAAAGGAGGACTTGACCTCCTTTCTCTCCACGTTGAATACCAGCCAATAAGAACGAACACACTTGTATTTCCACTTGTATCGTTATTCATACTATTCATTAATAGAGATCATCTTTCACAGTGGACGTAGATCTTACAAGATCGAACCACTTATATCTTTGTCTATCGTGTATGATTGCTTGCCATTCGTGTATACAACCATAGACCAACCATCGTTGTGAGCCAAGGATTATACCCTGCTGCGAACACGAGTCGTTACCTCAAATACTACCCCACACCTAACTCGCTTTAACTTCGTTGTTTCTTCATTGGCGCCATCCGTACCGGCTGAAAGACTCACAAAACTTTCAAAACCACATCCTTTACTCACAAAATGGCTGATCTAACCCCTGTCGGATCCAAAGGAGCGACCCCCTCTACGGTCGTTCAGACCGCCAGAGCGGCAACGCTCCAAACTCCGGATAAGGACACGCAGCCAGCAACCATAAGGGAGGAAACACCGCCCCGCGCGGTTTCGGCCTCAGAATCCTCCGAATCAGACGCACCCAACACACCCATGGACCCCGACGAGTGGCTCTTTAGAAAACAACTCAAAAACACCAAGATCTACCAGAATATGCTGGCAAAAATCCAAAACAGTAAATCTAAAAGCAAGGCTTCCCCCTCCGCCAAACACAGCCGGAAGGGGAAGGAAAAACAAACCATGCGTCTAAGGTCTCAGGGTGTAGGTCGCAGCAAAAACGCACGTGACCAGGACCTAGTAGACTCCGCGTCAGAATCCGACGGCTACCAACCCACCAGCGATTCAGACGCAACAGCCTCAAGGGCCAAAAGGCGGAAGCTAGCGAAAACAAACTCGGCGACATCACACCACAAGGAAGATGACGACCTAAACAAACCGTACAGGCCTAAGTCGTTCGCCCTAAGTTCAAAATTCTGTCAACGAATAGCCACCGCACCCATAGAAAAACAAGCAAAACTCCCTAGCAGCATCGGCAGATACGATGGCCTGCGAGACCCCACAGACCATCTGCATGATTTCGAGTGCGCCGGAACCACAGTCCTCTGGCCTGTACAGGTTTGGTGTCACCTGTTTGCACAAACCCTTACCGGCGCAGCCAGAGTTTGGTTCGACAACCTCCCCATCGGGGGCATCTTAGACTTTGATGACCTCATCCAAAAATTCAAAGATCACTTCTCCCATCTCAGACGGCATAAACGAGATAAGGCCCACATCCTCCTTTGCCAGCGCACAGACAACGAGTCAATAGACGACTACATCGTGCGCTACAACAAAGAGGCGCTGCAAATAGGTTGTGGGGAAGAACTAACCCGCGCAGGCTTCATCCACGGAGTACGCAGCGAGGATCTGATGAAAACCCTATCCGGAAAAACAGGAGTCCCTGATTCCTGGGAAGAAGTCATCAAGGCTTCAAAAATATACGCATCCTCGGAGCGCTCCATCAAACAACAGCGCGGATATAACCAAACCAACAACTCTAACAGAAACAAGGGCAAGCAATCCATGTGGTCCCGCATTTCAGGACCAACAGACGAAGGCAAATACTCGCCCTCCATAGACGCCCGCCAGACGATCACAAACAGACAATCAAGGGACCACAAAGCCCAATCCAAGAAAACCACCGATTGGACGCCGTTAACCAAAACTCCCTCACAGGTACTCAAGACAGAGCAAGTCACTTTCAAGGAGCCTAAAGTGTTGGGCAAACGAAAGAACGTGGACCGCACCAAATACTGCGAGTACCATAACGATTACGGCCACCTAACGGACAACTGCTACAGCCTAAAGTTAGAAATCGAGGCGGCACTAAAGACAGGCCAACTTGGTCACCTCGTCAAAAACGTTAACAGAGGCGGGCGCAACAACCAAGACGACAAACATGAAGAGCCCGGAAAGAAACCAATCCGGAACCTACAAACAAGTTACATCAGGCACACTCCGCATCATCATTGCAACATGATCTCCGACGCGGGAAAACGCCAAACTAAAGGAAAACGCCCAAGAGAGACCGACGACTCTTGGAAAGAGGTGGACGTCATCCTCCCCAGAGTGCGAGGCGGACCTTCCGCCACCGCGCCATTAATCGTCACCGCCGTCGTAGGACATTATCGGACGCAATCAATGTTCCTAGACGGCGGAAGCAGCACTGACATCATATATGATCAGTGTTTTCAACAACTGGACGAGGATGACAAAGCCCGCCTCGTCCCAGTCAACGCACCAATCTCAGGCTTTATTGACGAAGTCATCATGCCGCGTGGCATCATCACCTTCCCGGTTACTTTAACAGATGGTACCCACGAACGCACAGAAATCTGTGACTTCATGGTCCTACCAGCCACTTCTCGCCACGATGTCCTACTAGGGCGGGAAGGCTTGGCAAAGTTCAACGCCAACGCCTCCACCCCCCACCCAATGGTAGGTTTCCCAACCCGAACCGGCATTGCAATAATCCGTGGCAACAAACAGTGCCACGCGATCGACGTGGCAAAACCACAAAAAACCCAAACCCGATCGGAACCGGAAAACTGGGTTCTGAACCCTAAATTCCCGGACCAAACGGTCATCATCGGCCAAGAAATCTCCAACACCATACGGGCGCACCTTAAACAACTGCTAGTAAAGAACATAGACATATTTGCCTGGCAACCGTCTGACATGATCGGCGTTCCAAGAAACATCGCGGAACATAAACTCAACACGTACAGATCAGTGGAGCCAGTTGCCCAAAAGATGCGCAAAATGGGACCGGAGAAAACAAAGGCGATGAACGAACAAGTCAATGAACTACTAAACGCTGGCATTATCCGCCCAATACGCTACCAAACATGGGTCGCCAACCCGGTCATGGTAGGAAAAGCAACAGGCGGATGGCGCATGTGCGTCGACTACAAAGATCTAAACAAAGCTTGTCCGAAGGATTGCTACCCTCTCCCAGAAATCGACTTAAAGGTAGACTCCCTAGCGCCATTCCGCTTCAAATGCTTCCTCGACGCCTACAAAGGCTACCATCAGATCCAAATGGCGAAGGAAGATGAAGACAAAACGGCCTTCCGCACAGACACGGGCATCTTCTGCTACACCAAAATGCCCTTCGGTCTGAAAAACGTGGGAGCCACATACCAACGTCTCATGGACAGCGCTTTCATCCACGAGATAGGGGTGCGCTTGGAAGTATACGTTGATGACCTCGTCATCAAAAGCAAAGACGAAGACAACATGCTGGAAGACATCCAGAAGACATTCAGCCAACTGCGCAAGGTGCGCATGAAGCTCAACCCCAGCAAATGTTCCTTCGGCATGGAAGAAGGAAGATTCCTAGGCGTTGTAGTCACGCGCGACGGTTTCCGCGCAAATCCAGACAAAGTCCTAGCAATTGAAAGAATGCCTTCACCAACAAGCATCAAGGAAGTACAAACGCTAATGGGGCGCCTAGTCGCTCTCAACCGCTTCCTTTCAAATTACGCTTCAAAGTCTTTTCCATTTGTAGACACTCTAAAGAATTGTCTTAAGAAAAGTAATTTCCGCTGGACCCCTGAGGCGGAAAAAGCTTTTAAAGAAATGAAAGAATGTCTTATGAATTTACCTACTCTCACAGCACCATTACCCAAAGAGCCGCTAACCCTATACCTCTCTGTAACAGAAAGGGCAATCGGCGCGGTACTTTTGGTAGACCGCAAAACCGTACAAACACCCATCTACTACATCAGTAGAACCTTGTTAGACGCAGAAACTAGGTACTCCACAATGGAAAAGTTGGTACTAGCTCTCATCCACGCTTCGCGCAGATTGCGCCGATATTTCCATGGCCACCCAATAAACGTCCTAACAGACTACAGAATCAGTGACGTCCTACGCAAGCCAGAAACCTCGGGACGTCTAGCAAAATGGGCAATCGAACTAGGTGAACATACCATCAACTACAAGCCCAGACCCGCACTCGTGGATCGATTACACATAAACAACTCAGTTTCAGACGGGGAATTTGAGACGAGACAGAAATACACGATAACAACGTCATCACAGATTCATATTAATACAGAAACGGTTACAGACACTGTCATCAGTAGGATAAACATCTATCTCGGGGCCGGGGGAGGTCGGGCATGACCTCCCCCTTGAGAGCATTCAAAGTACAAACTCAAATCACCAAATGAACAATAACACATGAGATTGCTATTTATAGTCCAATACACCAGTTCCACGTTCGCCCCTTTATGATGGTCGAATGTGGAGTATTTCCACATTCGCCCATTTGTGATGGTCGAATGTGGAAAACTTCCACATTCGCCCAGTGTATATTGGTCGAACTTGGCTCAGTGTATTGTCCTATATTTACAAATGCGTCAGATCCATAAAATGCCCTTATGGATCACCACAATCTCATGTAACACTATACTAAGACTCAACCCTAGTCTTATTCGACAGTGACGTCCACAGAAAGTGCATCAACAAGGTCCTCGCTGACTTCGCCACCGAAATACCAACGGACAAAATCGCGGAGTGCCTCGCGGAGCAGGATCCCGCACAACCAACGCCGGAAAATGAAAGGTGGAACCTTTATACCGACGGTGCGTCAAACTCAGACGGCGCAGGTGCGGGTTTGCGGCTGATCAGCCCAAATAAAAAAGAATACACATATGCCATTAGATTAGACTTTGCCGCAACAAACAATGAGGCAGAATACGAAGCGCTCCTAGCAGGCCTACGCATCGCACATCAAATGGGAGCCTCACATATCGAGGCACATGTCGATTCACTACTAGTGGCGGGCCACATCAATGGGACATACGATGCAAGGGACGCCACAATGGCCCTATATCTACAACAGGCCAAACTACTCATACGCAAATTCGTCTCTTGCACAGTCACTCACATCAACCGCAGCGAGAACAAACCCGCCGACGCCCTAAGCAAGATGGCTTCCACAGTCTTTGAGCACATGGCCAAAAACGTCCGTGTCGAACTACAAGAAGCCCCATCAGTTCCTACAAGGCAAGTCAACGTCATCCAAACAGGAAACACCTCTTGGATGGCACCACTGAAAGCTTACTTCACATCCGGAACGTTACCCGATAACAAAGCGGATGCACAAAAGCTCCAGCACAAAGCCTTGCACTATCAGTTAACGGACGGAATCCTCTATCGACGATCATACCTCGGTCCGCTACTGCGATGCGTCGACAAAGAGGACGCCTCTTTCCTCATCAGAGACATCCACGAAGGCACATGCGGACTACATGCAGGACCCAGAATGGTGGTGGCCAAGCTAATGAACGCAGGCTATTATTGGCCAGGCATGCACCCAGACGCAGTAGCAGAACTGCGCAAGTGCGATTCTTGCCAGCGCCACGCGCCAAACACCCTGCGCCCTAAAAACGACCTAATTCCCGTCACAGCGGCATGGCCGTTCCAAAAATGGGCAATAGACCTTGTTGGCCCATTCCCCACAGCACCAGGAAACGTCAAGTTCCTAATAGTGGCAATCGACTATTTCACAAAATGGATCGAAGCAAAGCCACTAGCAAAAATTGACGGCGCACACACCAAAAAGTTCATATGGGAATTTATCATTTGCAGATTCGGTTTGCCATATCAAATTGTAAGCGACAATGGAACCCAATTCACCGACCAACACTTGCAACAATGGTTGGCGCAGATGGGCGTCCAGCAGATCTTCACCTCAGTCGCCCACCCCCAAGGGAATGGCCAAGTCGAAATAGCAAATCGAAGCATCATCGAAGGCATTAAAAAGCGGCTGGGGACCAAACGAACAGGATGGGTGGACGAGCTTCCACACGTCCTATGGGCAAATCGCATACTCACCAAAACCAGCAATGGCGAAACTCCCTTCAGCCTAACCTATGGCTCTGAGGCTGTCATTCCCGCCGAAATAGGATGCCCCTCCGCAAGAGTACTCAGGGCGGAAAAAGGGCAGAATGACAAAGAGCTACGGCTAAACCTCGACTTGCTTGAAGAACGGAGAGAGCTCGCCGCCATCAAAGAAGCCAGATACAAAAGCCAACTGGAGCGCTACTACAATCAAAAAGTTAAGTTACATAACTTTAACATTGGAGATTACGTCCTCAGAAACAATAGCGCTTCAAACGCGGAAAAGCAAGGTAAACTTGCCCCAACATGGGAAGGCCCCTACAAAATACAAGAAATTTTGGGCAAAGGCGCCTACGCCTTAGAGAAGCTCGATGGAACGCCTGTCCCGCGCTCTTGGAACGCGGCACAATTACGCTTCTGTTACATGTAATTCTTGTAAAGACTTGGGCTACACATGCCTAAGCCATTTTTCTTTTTTGGGGAATCCTAAGAAAATTCTATCGCCTAACTTAAAGTGTGCAATATCGGAACTTGGGTCTTCAAGGCATAAATACCATGTATCATTATCGCCGGACTCATTAATCAATCCTAAAACACACAAAGTAACAAACTAAAGTTTCATTTAAATAAACTATCAAAAAGAGGCGTTCAAGCTGCCTCAAGCTTTACAAAGACCAAAAGAAACATAACACATACAGAGGAATCCTATTCCTCGCCAGACTCCCCAAAATCCACCAACTGTTCTTCAACATCCTCCGGGCGCGTCCCAGACGGACCTTCACCACCACCCGCTGGCTGCTTCCCTTTCTGCTGCGCCTCCGCACCCAAACGGTCGGATTCTTCTATAAAGTAACGGAGGGCGCCAGCTAGATCAGCATACTGATTACAGTCTGCAACCGTCTTCAGTATGGGGAACTCGACCTGCTCAAACTTCAGAAGCTCAGCTTCATACTCCTTCTCCCTGGGTTTACCATCATGCGCACCCTCAGAAATGCACCCTCCATTCAGCGCATGGTAAAACCCAGTGTCGAATCCCTCGGCCTCCCCAGCAGCGCGCGCAGCAGCAGCGATAGCAGCAACCTGATCACCGAGATTGGGCTCGTTCCAGAACCGCTTGAAAATATGCATAAAAACAAGGATTAGAAAGAGAATACACCAAGGACAGTAGGAAGGAGAGAAAAGTACTTACACCGGCGATACCCTCGGTCATCACCCAGCGGATGGACTCTTGGGACTTCTCCTGCGCAACAGTGGCCTCATCCAAGAGAGCCTTGGCATTTTCAGCCTCTGTCTGCGACACGGTCAGGGATTCCTCCAACGAAGCCCGCTCCTCCATCAACGCCGCCCTCTCCTTCACCCACGCTTCTTTCTCACCCGCCAACTCGGAAAGCTGAGAAGAGGCACCAACAAGTTCATCATCTTTGTTGCGCAGATCGGACCGAAGACCCGCCACCACGGAGTCCTTATCAGCCAAAACCTTGGCATGGCCCTCCGCGGTGTCCCGAAGTTTCGCGTTCTCATTCTTCAGGGTCTGGATCTGATCCTTCAGCTTCATAGTCTCCTGGTTGGTCACTTGACATGCATCGACCCACCGCTGATGAGCCAACGCATGCTCCTTCTCCAGCTCCTTCACCCGGTCCTCAGCTTTATAGGCCCTATCACGGTACCTATCTACCTCCGACTTCATTTTCTCCTCCCTCTGCGCCTGGCTAGCCCGCCGAGCATTGAACTCCGCGATATCCCGGGCATACTCTTGATCACGCCGCTTTAAAGATTCAATAGCGGCAACTTGGAGCGCCTGCCCAACACAGATATCGGTGATCAACTGCGACCGGGGCAGGCTATCTTGATACTCCCTTTCCTTGGGAGGAACAACTTCAGAAACGAACTCCTCGGCCGTTAGAGGGTTGGCAAAGCGGGAGTTCTCCCGGATACTCCAGTGCGGGCGCCAAATCACATCGCCCGCGAAGTAACCCGGGTCACTCCGGTCCACACTTGACCTCCCACCAGTAGGTCCACCAACACCACCCCCAGGAGAACCACCAGAAAGCGCCTGAAGACCGGCGAGCCTGGCGGCCTCCTCCTCCGCCCTAGCCTTGGCGGCCGCCTCCTCAGCCCTGGCTTCAGCCTCAGCTTTTTCCTTCTCCAGACGCAGCTTTTCAGCTGCCACTCTTTCCTCCTCAGCTTTCCTAGCCGCTTCTTCCAGACGTAGCTTCTCAGCTGCTACCCTCTCCTCCTCCTTGGCAGCAGCTTCATTGGCCCGCTTCTCGGCCTCAGCTGCCTCTCTCTCCGCACGAGCCTTCGCATCCTCCTCCTCCCGCCTTTTGCTGGCAACCTCCGTCTCACTTGGCTCAGAGGCAGAGCCGGAAGCTCGCGGAGAAACAACTGCAAGAAAAAACAGCACTTAGGAAAATATCAAAAAAGCAAAAACCAACAAAGAGGCGGAATACCACTTACTAGTTACTTTCTTCAACGTCTTCTGAATTAGAGGACGACGCTCGGGCGGAGGACTAATCTCCATAGCAAACGGTGCGGGACCTGCTCCGCTAGACTTGGTGGATGCAGCTTTCCCGCCAGAAACCTTGCCCAACTTCCGCTTCTTTTTTAGCGGACTGACCGCCGAATCATCTTCAGGGGCGGAAGAGGACGATTCTGCACGTCTCTCACGTTGACCAAAGAGAGGCCCTTCACCACCTGCACTCAAAGGCGCAGACTTAGCTTGGGACAACACCTTATGCTTATGAAAGCGGGGCACGCTCTTCTTACGACCACGCGGAGGCACTGGATCCACCATCTCTACAGAAGATCCAGTGGATTCCTCATCAGAGGAAACGACAAAACAAGGGTCTACCCCCGCATGAGGAACAGAAGATAAAGGGTCAGGGTTTATAGGATGCTCACGTGAAAAAAGAAGGACGGTTGGCTTGAACTCCAGATATGGAAAATAAAATCGACCCACCATCTCGTCAATCACGGACATCCTACCCCCCGCAGGATCTCTCCACTCTAACGGGGCCTTGTCCCTCAGCAAAAAGGCATCAAACTTCGACATCCCTGAGCCAAAAAAGACAAATCAGTTACTGGGCATCAAAAGACAAAACGGTTAAAAGACCCATAAAAAGCTTACCAAGGGTTGTAATCACCGGCTCTTTCCCTTGAACGATCTGCACCCTGCTCATACCCAGTAAAGCCAACATGGCCTCAGAACACATACCCGTATCAAACGGGGAAGCACGGGCCACCAACTCTTTAAACCACTCCTGGTCTCGGAAACCCTCCATCACAGGGTGATCACCCACCCTTTGACGCTCAGCAACAACTTTCCACGGCATGTCCACCGGAATCACCCCCCTCTTGACATAGAAAAATTTCTCTTTCCAGTCATGGAGGGACTTCGGAGCAGTGGTCCCACAGGGAGGGACTTGAGGACGAAGGACAAAGTTGAACCAGGAACCCTCCATGTTCAACAAATAAAAGACATTGAACCGTTCGAACGACGGTTCAATATCCAAAGCACGGCAACAAGCTTCAAAATGCACCAGACGAAGCATCCCAAACCCACTGACCTGGGTAACATGGACGCCATATTTCACCAAGGTATCCACCTGGAACTTGGTGGCAGGTAGCCGAAACCCACATAGGGCAAGGTGAGCCCCATACAGACTCATCTTCCCGGGGGGAGGAGCCAAAGCAGTGCCTTTGTTTGACGGCAACTCCACCTCCCACGACGGATCGAACTCCATTGCCTTGACGAATTTGGCAAAACTCTTCTCACCCCATTTACAGGTGGTGTTGTGAATCAACTTCTTGGACTTCTCGGTGGCCTTACCAGGGTTACCACCAACGTCGGAACCCTCAGACATAATGCAAAATATATGTCAAAAAAGAAAAAGGGAAATTTTTTCCAAGGATGACCGGAAAACTTGAAGATTGACCGGAGAAGATGAGAGAAAAGAAGAAGAAAATTGTGAGACGAAAGAAGGATAAGAAGGAATTCAAAAAACCTCCTCGGGTATTTATACCCATCACATTTAATGCGATAGACACAGCTGGCAGATGACCCTTCATCTTGCCAGGGAAGGACACATCTGGACGCAACACGTGGCATAAAAGCTGGATGAGCAGTTACTCGTCAGCACGTGAGGACACGCGTCTGCCCAAAAGGACGACTTCTCACCTGCCCAACGTCAGCATTCAGACTGACAGGCTGCACCACTCGCACGCGTGAACGGCCACTCGCCTGACACACGATTGATAACTCCCCACCCACGTGCTGACGTGACTGACAACTGTGCAGACATCCTTTCTGCACTCTGACACGTCCACCAAACCGCCTCACCTTCCCAAGCACGTTTCCTAAATACAAGGAGACCCTTCAAAATTCAAAAATTAATTATAAAGGTAACGTACTTAGTACACCAATTAATACCAAGCCATTATGACTGCCACGTCATCTTCTGCCGCTGGCCCAGTGCCACGTCACCACTTGGCGATGGGTTGACGTAAAATCCAAAGGACGTTCTCCGCCGGATTTTACCTTTTAACACCCTAAGTGCCACGTCACCACTTGGCGATGGGTTGACGTAAAATCCAAAGGACGTTCTCCGCCGGATTTTACCTTTTAACACCCTAAGTGCCACGTCATCACTTGGCGATGGGTTGACATAAAATCCAAAGGACGTTCTCCGCCGGATTTTACCTTTTAACACCCTAAGTGCCACGTCACCACTTGGCGATGGGTTGACGTAAAATCCAAAGGACGTTCTCCGCCGGATTTTACCTTTTAAACACCCTAAGTGCCACGTCACCACTTGGCGATGGGTTGACGTAAAATCCAAAGGACGTTCTCCGCCGGATTTTACCTTTTAACACCCTAAGAGCCACGTCACCACTTGGCGATGGGTTGACGTAAAATCCAAAGGACGTTCTCCGCCGGATTTTACCTTTTAACACCCTAAGTGCCACGTCACCACTTGGCGATGGGTTGACGTAAAATCCAAAGGACATTCTCCGCCGGATTTTACCTTTCAACACCCTAAATGCCACGTCATCACTTGGCGATGGGTTGACGTAAAATCCAAAGGACGTTCTCCGCCGGATTCTACTTTTTGAACACTCTAAAAGGCAACTGCTTTACAAAAGAGCCATGTACAAAGATAATGGGACGCCAATATCTTTTCACATGACACAAGAGTTGCAACGCGCACTCTTTCGCTCAAAATGAAGCAATTCCCCCATCACAACAAAAGGGAGTACAAAGGACACATTTTAGTCCAGCGCCCCACCAGCCCTCTAAGCAAGAACAGGAGACACCCTGGACTTGGGGGACTTGAAGGGGTAGGGTACCGCTTTCAGGCGCACCCTACCCGCTATTCAAAAAAAGCCTCCACCGGAAGCTCTAACACCCGCGGGAAGAATCACTTCCAGGAGCACCACAGCGCCAAAGGCGCAGGGTCACCAGTTGGCAACAACCAAAGACATTCCCCTTGGACACCAACTTGCTTCCTCCCGTCAGATGTCAGCTGACAAGTGGTCAGCCGTCTGACATCTGACGCCCCTGCACACCATCCACAGCACGCCACGTGTGTGGAGGACGAAGAACCTCCCAACCTGCCAACCATGAGGTGACACGTGGTCCAATCAGAAGAAGCCCTCCCCAACTTGGATCACTTTATCTAACCAAGGGTTAGGATCCAACTAAGGGGGCCTACCAACCAACCGGCCCGGTCCGGCCCATTAAAGGATGGATGGGCTCCAGAATCCTCGGCCCATGCATCTCCTATAAAAGGAGGACTTGACCTCCTTTCTCTCCACGTTGAATACCAGCCAATAAGAACGAACACACTTGTATTTCCACTTGTATCGTTATTCATACTATTCATTAATAGAGATCATCTTTCACAGTGGACGTAGATCTTACAAGATCGAACCACTTATATCTTTGTCTATCGTGTATGATTGCTTGCCATTCGTGTATACAACCATAGACCAACCATCGTTGTGAGCCAAGGATTATACCCTGCTGCGAACACGAGTCGTTACCTCAAATACTACCCCACACCTAACTCGCTTTAACTTCGTTGTTTCTTCATATATATATATATATATACACACACACACACATACCCATAGTTTGATAAGAATTAACAAAAAGATGGTGTGGTGGAGTGGTTTGTGGTGCATGTTTCTTCTTTGAGGTCTTGGGTTCGAAACCCGTTTCAGGCTTCTTTTTTTTACAACACATATTTATATATATATATATATATATATATATATATATATATATATATATATATATATATATATAGGTTTAGGATCCTGTACAAATAACAAGTTTTGTGAGAAGTGTAAGAAGAGTTTTGGGCCATTAGATTGGTTATTTGGATGATTAAGATTTAATAGTGGCAAAACTGTAAATATTGTTTTTAAAAACATGAAGGGGAAGGGTAAATGAGTAATTGGCCATTTTTAGATAAAGAAACTAATCTCTCTCTCTCTCTCTCTCTCTCTCTCTCACACACACACACACACACTCATTTATTCCTGCAATTAATACTCTCTCCGCACTCTCTCTCTCTCTTATCAAAAACTAAATCATCAAAACAATTTATCATCAAACTTCTAAATCAGATGAGGAAAATCGAAAAAAAGTATGAGGTTTAAACTTCTATGTAATCATGATTTTCACAGAAACAAGAATGGAGTCAAGGTGTTTTAACATCTGGAATCTTTGGGTTACCATTTATCACACCCTCAAATAACCACTTGCGGAATTTTTCCGCAAGGCACATGACAAACCAGGATCCAAGTCAACGGTTACAATAAACAACACTATATGAAATACGTAAACTCAAAACTTGGTTATCAAACCATTAAACCATAGCGGAAGCATTTAAAGATTTAAACAACTACAAAACTGTGTTCCAAAATATTCAAGACACTTATTTAAAATATGCCACTAAGCCTAGACGCCAATGCAGATCCGTGCACCTAGTCCAACCGATGCTACCTTAGCGACCTGAGAAAAACATGCCATAAAGACGTCAACATATATAATGTTGGTAAGTTCACAGGTTTGTTTAATATATTACCGAGAGTTACCAAAACGTTACCATGTCCATACTATACCAATGTTACCAAGTACGCTAGCTAGGCGTATGTTTTATTACTACTACGATTAGAAAACCATTACTAGACACGTTTAGCAATGTTTAGCAATGTTCAGCCCGAATGTTCATCATGTTACCAATGTTACCAGTTCGAGACAATATGCACCCGCCCTGCCCTCCAAGCCGACGAGTGGGGCAGGTCACGCCCAATAGATCTATCCACATTTCCCCCGTTGTGCATCCCCGCACATTCATGGTTTTCCCCGGGACTTTAAAAGATCGTATAGCAATGCAAAGTTAAAACCATAGTATGACATATGTTACAAAAATATTTTAGCGCATGTTTTCTCCCCAAAAGTTAAAGCAGTAAAAGTGGGGCCGTGAACTCACCTTAGGTTGCGTTCTTCAGTAAAAAATAGAAAGCTAAGCCCTTGATAATCCCACTACCGGAGATCTATCAAAATGTTCACATAAGTGTTCCGACTAATAACCATAAGGTTATCTAGTCCCCGATTGTCCAGATCGTGACCAAGTATGTTTTAAAACGTGTTTAAGTGTTCAACCAACACACTAGACCAACCCGACATCCCGTTGGTGACTCATTACCCTAACTAATCAAGTACACGTAGATTACACGCAAGGTTCAAGCATAAAACACTTAGTTTGTATCAAAAATCTCATTTTTGAATCAATAGGGTCGAACCAGGAAGATAACTCCACTTTCGCCCCTTTTTAAGCCACCATCAACTGTTTGAAAGTCACCTTCGACCGTTTTTAAACAGATTCGACCAAACTGTCCAGGTTCGACCCTGGGATTCCACATTCGACCACTCGACCAGTCGAATGTACCCAGGTTCGACCCTGACAGATTACTTTTTCCAAAAACGCTACAAATACAACCGAAAACATCCCGAAACATTATCAAACACTGCAGTTAAGCATGAATAACTTATCCCTACAAAACCCCACCAATTTTGCCACAAAACCTATTCGTTTTTGCCCTTTCCCAAAATGGCAAAGATTATGGAAGTGTCACATCATGCATGTAATCTTTACCTAATTAGGAAACTTTTCAAAATCAATCCATAATCATCTTAAAATGCTCAGTTTATCATGTAATCGAAAACCCCCAATAGTTCTATTGATAATACTAACATGCAACAAGCCCTAGATTCAATAAAATCCCCAAATTAGACTTGATATCATCATCTATCTAATTATAACCTTCAATAATCCTAAACTATCATCAATAGCAGCCTTAGATCATGTTTCTAGCATTAGCACAGCAGCAAATCATTAAACAACACATAATATCACATAACACACAATTAACATATGTTTATTGATATGAAAACCTATGTTTTATGATTGGGTTTAGGTTTCCAAAGATGTTTAAAAGGTTTTTATTAACAAAAACATCCTTAGAACAGATCTGGACCTTTAGGGTTAGATAAAAACGAATTAAAATACTTGAACAAGGTTTAGAATTAAGAACACACCTTGGATTCTTGATTAGATGTTGTTGATAGGTTAGATTATGAAAAATAAGAGCAAAAACTCCTTCCTTAGTGATTAAAATCGTTTGAGAGTGTTTTGAGACGGTTAGGGTTTGTGAAATGGTGAAAAATGACAAAGTTTAGTATTTATACTAGTCCACATTCGCCCCTTTCACCTGGGCGAATGTACCCACATTCGCCCCTTTCACAGGGTCGAACGTGCCTTGTTCTTCAGTAAATAATAGAAAGCTAAGCCCTTGATAATCCCACTACCGGAGATCTATCAAAATGTTCACATAAGTGTTCCGACTAATAACCATAAGGTTATCTAGTCCCCGATTGTCCAGATCGTGACCAAGTATGTTTTAAAACGTGTTTAAGTGTTCAACCAACACACTAGACCAACCCGACATCCCGTTGGTGACTCATTACCCTAACTAATCAAGTACACGTAGATTACACGCAAGGTTCAAGCATAAAACACTTAGTTTGTATCAAAAATCTCATTTTTGAATCAATAGGGTCGAACCAGGAAGATAACTCCACTTTCGCCCCTTTTTAAGCCACCATCAACTGTTTGAAAGTCACCTTCGACCGTTTTTAAACAGATTCGACCAAACTGTCCAGGTTCGACCCTGGGATTCCACATTCGACCACTCGACCAGTCGAATGTACCCAGGTTCGACCCTGACAGATTACTTTTTCCAAAAACGCTACAAATACAACCGAAAACATCCCGAAACATTATCAAACACTGCAGTTAAGCATGAATAACTTATCCCTACAAAACCCCACCAATTTTGCCACAAAACCTATTCGTTTTTGCCCTTTCCCAAAATGGCAAAGATTATGGAAGTGTCACATCATGCATGTAATCTTTACCTAATTAGGAAACTTTTCAAAATCAATCCATAATCATCTTAAAATGCTCAGTTTATCATGTAATCGAAAACCCCCAATAGTTCTATTGATAATACTAACATGCAACAAGCCCTAGATTCAATAAAATCCCCAAATTAGACTTGATATCATCATCTATCTAATTATAACCTTCAATAATCCTAAACTATCATCAATAGCAGCCTTAGATCATGTTTCTAGCATTAGCACAGCAGCAAATCATTAAACAACACATAATATCACATAACACACAATTAACATATGTTTATTGATATGAAAACCTATGTTTTATGATTGGGTTTAGGTTTCCAAAGATGTTTAAAAGGTTTTTATTAACAAAAACATCCTTAGAACAGATCTGGACCTTTAGGGTTAGATAAAAACGAATTAAAATACTTGAACAAGGTTTAGAATTAAGAACACACCTTGGATTCTTGATTAGATGTTGTTGATAGGTTAGATTATGAAAAATAAGAGCAAAAACTCCTTCCTTAGTGATTAAAATCGTTTGAGAGTGATTTGAGACGGTTAGGGTTTGTGAAATGGTGAAAAATGACAAAGTTTAGTATTTATACTAGTCCACATTCGCCCCTTTCACCTGGGCGAATGTACCCACATTCGCCCCTTTCACAGGGTCGAACGTGCCTTGTTCTTCAGTAAATAATAGAAAGCTAAGCCCTTGATAATCCCACTACCGGAGATCTATCAAAATGTTCACATAAGTGTTCCGACTAATAACCATAAGGTTATCTAGTCCCCGATTGTCCAGATCGTGACCAAGTATGTTTTAAAACGTGTTTAAGTGTTCAACCAACACACTAGACCAACCCGACATCCCGTTGGTGACTCATTACCCTAACTAATCAAGTACACGTAGATTACACGCAAGGTTCAAGCATAAAACACTTAGTTTGTATCAAAAATCTCATTTTTGAATCAATAGGGTCGAACCAGGAAGATAACTCCACTTTCGCCCCTTTTTAAGCCACCATCAACTGTTTGAAAGTCACCTTCGACCGTTTTTAAACAGATTCGACCAAACTGTCCAGGTTCGACCCTGGGATTCCACATTCGACCACTCGACCAGTCGAATGTACCCAGGTTCGACCCTGACAGATTACTTTTTCCAAAAACGCTACAAATACAACCGAAAACATCCCGAAACATTATCAAACACTGCAGTTAAGCATGAATAACTTATCCCTACAAAACCCCACCAATTTTGCCACAAAACCTATTCGTTTTTGCCCTTTCCCAAAATGGCAAAGATTATGGAAGTGTCACATCATGCATGTAATCTTTACCTAATTAGGAAACTTTTCAAAATCAATCCATAATCATCTTAAAATGCTCAGTTTATCATGTAATCGAAAACCCCCAATAGTTCTATTGATAATACTAACATGCAACAAGCCCTAGATTCAATAAATTCCCCAAATTAGACTTGATATCATCATCTATCTAATTATAACCTTCAATAATCCTAAACTATCATCAATAGCAGCCTTAGATCATGTTTCTAGCATTAGCACAGCAGCAAATCATTAAACAACACATAATATCACATAACACACAATTAACATATGTTTATTGATATGAAAACCTATGTTTTATGATTGGGTTTAGGTTTCCAAAGATGTTTAAAAGGTTTTTATTAACAAAAACATCCTTAGAACAGATCTGGACCTTTAGGGTTAGATAAAAACGAATTAAAATACTTGAACAAGGTTTAGAATTAAGAACACACCTTGGATTCTTGATTAGATGTTGTTGATAGGTTAGATTATGAAAAATAAGAGCAAAAACTCCTTCCTTAGTGATTAAAATCGTTTGAGAGTGATTTGAGACGGTTAGGGTTTGTGAAATGGTGAAAAATGACAAAGTTTAGTATTTATACTAGTCCACATTCGCCCCTTTCACCTGGGCGAATGTACCCACATTCGCCCCTTTCACAGGGTCGAACGTGCCTTGTTCTTCAGTAAATAATAGAAAGCTAAGCCCTTGATAATCCCACTACCGGAGATCTATCAAAATGTTCACATAAGTGTTCCGACTAATAACCATAAGGTTATCTAGTCCCCGATTGTCCAGATCGTGACCAAGTATGTTTTAAAACGTGTTTAAGTGTTCAACCAACACACTAGACCAACCCGACATCCCGTTGGTGACTCATTACCCTAACTAATCAAGTACACGTAGATTACACGCAAGGTTCAAGCATAAAACACTTAGTTTGTATCAAAAATCTCATTTTTGAATCAATAGGGTCGAACCAGGAAGATAACTCCACTTTCGCCCCTTTTTAAGCCACCATCAACTGTTTGAAAGTCACCTTCGACCGTTTTTAAACAGATTCTACCAAACTGTCCAGGTTCGACCCTGGGATTCCACATTCGACCACTCGACCAGTCGAATGTACCCAGGTTCGACCCTGACAGATTACTTTTTCCAAAAACGCTACAAATACAACCGAAAACATCCCGAAACATTATCAAACACTGCAGTTAAGCATGAATAACTTATCCCTACAAAACCCCACCAATTTTGCCACAAAACCTATTCGTTTTTGCCCTTTCCCAAAATGGCAAAGATTATGGAAGTGTCACATCATGCATGTAATCTTTACCTAATTAGGAAACTTTTCAAAATCAATCCATAATCATCTTAAAATGCTCAGTTTATCATGTAATCGAAAACCCCCAATAGTTCTATTGATAATACTAACATGCAACAAGCCCTAGATTCAATAAATTCCCCAAATTAGACTTGATATCATCATCTATCTAATTATAACCTTCAATAATCCTAAACTATCATCAATAGCAGCCTTAGATCATGTTTCTAGCATTAGCACAGCAGCAAATCATTAAACAACACATAATATCACATAACACACAATTAACATATGTTTATTGATATGAAAACCTATGTTTTATGATTGGGTTTAGGTTTCCAAAGATGTTTAAAAGGTTTTTATTAACAAAAACATCCTTAGAACAGATCTGGACCTTTAGGGTTAGATAAAAACGAATTAAAATACTTGAACAAGGTTTAGAATTAAGAACACACCTTGGATTCTTGATTAGATGTTGTTGATAGGTTAGATTATGAAAAATAAGAGCAAAAACTCCTTCCTTAGTGATTAAAATCGTTTGAGAGTGATTTGAGACGGTTAGGGTTTGTGAAATGGTGAAAAATGACAAAGTTTAGTATTTATACTAGTCCACATTCGCCCCTTTCACCTGGGCGAATGTACCCACATTCGCCCCTTTCACAGGGTCGAACGTGCCTTGTTCTTCAGTAAATAATAGAAAGCTAAGCCCTTGATAATCCCACTACCGGAGATCTATCAAAATGTTCACATAAGTGTTCCGACTAATAACCATAAGGTTATCTAGTCCCCGATTGTCCAGATCGTGACCAAGTATGTTTTAAAACGTGTTTAAGTGTTCAACCAACACACTAGACCAACCCGACATCCCGTTGGTGACTCATTACCCTAACTAATCAAGTACACGTAGATTACACGCAAGGTTCAAGCATAAAACACTTAGTTTGTATCAAAAATCTCATTTTTGAATCAATAGGGTCGAACCAGGAAGATAACTCCACTTTCGCCCCTTTTTAAGCCACCATCAACTGTTTGAAAGTCACCTTCGACCGTTTTTAAACAGATTCTACCAAACTGTCCAGGTTCGACCCTGGGATTCCACATTCGACCACTCGACCAGTCGAATGTACCCAGGTTCGACCCTGACAGATTACTTTTTCCAAAAACGCTACAAATACAACCGAAAACATCCCGAAACATTATCAAACACTGCAGTTAAGCATGAATAACTTATCCCTACAAAACCCCACCAATTTTGCCACAAAACCTATTCGTTTTTGCCCTTTCCCAAAATGGCAAAGATTATGGAAGTGTCACATCATGCATGTAATCTTTACCTAATTAGGAAACTTTTCAAAATCAATCCATAATCATCTTAAAATGCTCAGTTTATCATGTAATCGAAAACCCCCAATAGTTCTATTGATAATACTAACATGCAACAAGCCCTAGATTCAATAAATTCCCCAAATTAGACTTGATATCATCATCTATCTAATTATAACCTTCAATAATCCTAAACTATCATCAATAGCAGCCTTAGATCATGTTTCTAGCATTAGCACAGCAGCAAATCATTAAACAACACATAATATCACATAACACACAATTAACATATGTTTATTGATATGAAAACCTATGTTTTATGATTGGGTTTAGGTTTCCAAAGATGTTTAAAAGGTTTTTATTAACAAAAACATCCTTAGAACAGATCTGGACCTTTAGGGTTAGATAAAAACGAATTAAAATACTTGAACAAGGTTTAGAATTAAGAACACACCTTGGATTCTTGATTAGATGTTGTTGATAGGTTAGATTATGAAAAATAAGAGCAAAAACTCCTTCCTTAGTGATTAAAATCGTTTGAGAGTGTTTTGAGACGGTTAGGGTTTGTGAAATGGTGAAAAATGACAAAGTTTAGTATTTATACTAGTCCACATTCGCCCCTTTCACCTGGGCGAATGTACCCACATTCGCCCCTTTCACAGGGTCGAACGTGCCTTGTTCTGGTCGAATGAAATTCCTTCATTTCTACATTCCAGGTTCGCCCCTTTAGCAAGGGTCGAACCAAGAGTATTTTCCAGGTTCCCCCCCACGATGTGGTCGAACCTGGACCTATGTTTTTCTGGTTTTCCAATTTTTCGTGTGTAATGCATTTTAACGCACCTTAACACATGAACATGCAACCTTAGTCTATGTTAAACATATTTAAGCAGGGATGATTATCTACACAACGTTTAAACACATCTTTGCATATAATCCACCATATAACAATTAATCTACACATACACTTAATTAGTTTATGTAATTTCACCAACAACGGGATCCGGTACTAGTGTATTCCAAAAACGACTCCCAGTGATCCTCCAGATCATTAAACCCTGGACAATCCTATCTTGACCCGACTCAACTAACCTAGTTAATGTAATGTAACACCCCGAAGTGTTACGGGTCTCTTAAACGGGTCGGATCGTACCCGACCACCCGATTACGTAATAAAATATTCAAGTTCGAATCTCGCGACCAACCGTTTCAACCGAATATAGAAATAATAATTATTGGATTTTTATTATCTCGGTTAAACGCTTGTTATCTGCTAATTAAAACGCCGCCAAACGGTTTTATTTAGCTCTTATACCCGTTACCAAACATCCCGAGTTCCAGTTATTATCCCCGTGGCCAAACACCCCTCTATTTAAAATCAATTATAAAACCACCCCTTTCTTCCCTTATCTCGCTACTCTCTCCCTCTGTACATATTATAAACACACACACACTTTGTGTGTCTAGACAAGAACCCAACCGGACCATCACCTCCGGCCGCCGGAGCCGCCGCCGCCGGCCCTCTTCTTCTCCTCTCCGGAAAGCATACAACACACACGAGAGCAGCAAGGTGCCGGATAGCCATGGCAGCCACTGCTGCATGCGTTGCTTCCGGTCACCACTACCGTCGTCTTTCTTTTCCGGCCGCCATCTTCTCCGGTGAGCTCCTGCTCTCCGGTAACAACCTATAACCCTCTGATCAAACCTAACCCTTTATGATTATAAATCCCAATAACCAAAGCCCTCCGATAACTATCCATCATCACAGAAACCTCTCCTCTCTTGACCCGATAATAACCCGATAACCACCTAATAACCTTCTGTTATACTCGGATCTTAATAAACCCGAACGATTGTTTTCTGTTATGAATCCCGATAACCCGGTAGTTAACCCGTTTGTTATTGTCATCGGGTTTTAACCGATGCTTCCATTTCTGATATGTATTCGAGGACTGTATAAACCGGACCATATAACCCTTTTGTTTCCGGCTTGATCCCGTGAACCATCCTTCAGTCTTGATCCATACCCGACGAGCCACCATGAACCGCCAAGTAGCTTTGCGGGTGGTCTTGGATGCGGCGACCATAGGGTCGAGTGGGTAATGATAAGACTCTTTTATGGTTCAATTGTGTTCCGATTTGTATCCCTAGCAATTTTGATTATCAAATATGATATTATAATCTATTATTGATTTAAAGATTATAATTGTTATTGTTATAGGAAATCAAATCCGGAAGACGGGTCCAATAACCGGTCTTACACGAATCCCGGTCAACTTCCGGTCATGTCCCGTAATGAAAACGGTAAGGTTCGGTTACTATTTATATCTTAATGGTTGATTGGTTATAATCTAATAATCTATTGACTAATATAAGGATTATGTGTGATTGCGAGGTACCGTTAACCGTATCGAGAAATAGAGTCGTTACCGAGTCGACTCAGTGACTCGGGCAACACCCGAAATAGAACCCGGTCCAATAGCTAGACGAGGATTATTATAATTATAAGGATTATATATATAATACGAATAACGTACGGACTTGATAATAATAATAAGAGAATAATAAACATATATAAAATATATATGTTTATATATATAAGATTCGATATATAAAACGATATACTAGACTCGGGTTAGCTGTGTCTAGAGTTCTTTAGGTTCGCGTGCCAAGCTGTAATGGCCAGCTTTATTTCTTTTTGCCTAAGATGACCAAACCCCGAGTTTAGAACTATCTAATATATACCGAATTCTATATGTATAAATTGTATATATAATATATATCCTAAGTATTACAATCTAACAAGTTCCACGCGTAAAACGTATCTATATATATATGAAATATAATTGTAATAAGAAGATTAGCTGAAGATATAACGCAAATCGGTGAGTATCGTGAACTCCCCACTTTTACTATTTTATTAAGTGTTTTCGGGGGAATACATGTCACTTATTAAACCTAGAAATGCTTTACATAATAAAAGATTATTAATAGAAATATAAGAAGTATAATAGAAAAGGGGACATAGAAACAACGAGGACAGTACTGGACGGTATCCGCCATTTCCTTTCTTGCACCAACTAGAGGGCAGGAACCAGTCTTACCCAAGTAGAGGGTAGGAATGTCCAAGTAGAGGACCAATCCCATCAAGGTCCAAATAGAGGACGGGAATGGGTATTCATCACAATCAGAGTGGTACCATCGATAGGAATGGCACGAACTATAATCGATATGATAGAATTGGGATATAATCGAATGGATATATAATAGAGTTGGTATAATAGAAGTATATTTTCCCCTTTAGAAATTATAAACTGTAAAGCATGTTATAAAAAGAATGTTTATATAAAAGAATTATTGATAAACGAACTGGCCATTCACTTTATAAAATACACGACCTCACCAACATTAGGTTGACAGAAACTATTTTTGACATGTGTTCAGGTAACCCAACATATATGATGACGTGGATCCTGGAAGACTAAAGACTGTTATTATCCGAATTCCGCTGCGTAGCTCCGATTACCCGACCCGACGACCCGGCCAAGTCAGCCAGGGTAGTTACAAGTGGTATCAGAGCGGCGCTTAATAACAGTTTTGAAGTCTTTATTAATCCAGGATCTACCAGAATGTTTTATAAAAAGAAATTTTGTTTAGAAAAATAATTATGATATCAGAAATATTAAAGAAAGTATCAGGCGAGTAAATTTTTGGGTACCTAAATGCCAAACCATTATAAAGTTGGTGAGAACCATAACAGTATATTAGAAATCAGAACGAATCCACTACAGGATATTACTAGAATGATTATGTGGGGTAAATTGACAATTATGTACACAATTGTGAATTTATATGCACATTTAATTTCTGGGAAATCTTACAGGATATTAAGGCTATAAGAAATAAGGAAGAATACAGAATAGAAACCAGATATATTAACAGAAATCAGAAAATAAATCTCGATATAAAGCACGAAAATTGGAGAAGTATATATATATATATATATATATATAAATAGATATAAAATTTACAAAATTATTCTTTGATAATTTAATCGACTTGTACGAGAGTTTTGAAATCGTATTTCACTCTCTAGAAAAACTCGTTGATTTATAATCATTCGTCGCACCTTCCAGAAATTTCAGTTTCAATAAATATTCAGATCGTTAACCTCACGGTTATTCCGGTATTTATAAATAGAACACAATTATTATACTACAACTTGAACATTCCTATGATCGAGTTTCCAGAAATATTATTTTTACACCATAAATTCCGAAATTTTATAAAATCTGATATGCTAGAAACATATAAATATTGTATTTCTAAAGAATTTCCTTCGATTATTTAATTAAAGATTAAATATATTCCGCGATTATCTACATTGTTTTAAATCTTTTTAATATGATTTTGGAAGTTTATTGAATTTATTCGTAGTTATTACTATTTTTATACTAAACCAGTATATCAGTTTTGAGTAAAAATATATAAATACCCTTTCGTTTAAAATTTTAAATAAACGATTTATTCAAATTTACAAGGTCAAGAAAATCCGTCAATATTATAATTTTCTTTTTATCAAATCTATTATTAATACTCCATACATTATTAAAATGTTCTCAGAATCTATTTCAATATCACGTTTTCAGATAATTCAGTATAATTCGTTTAATACTAAAAATCTGACCACAATATTTTGAGAAATTTATTTTTGTTTTATCAATCCATAATAAGAAATTTGTTTATTAAAAATTTAAAAATTCCGACACTATGAAATTTTTGCCGCGACTCTTTTAATAGTTATTATTTTCCAAAAATAAATACCATTACGAAACTCGAACCAGTATTGTTATTATAAATCCTCCCTAAAAGTTTTATATGAAAAACCACGGCCGTATTATTTTGCCCGAACCCATTTCACTTCATAGTTCGTATCATTTTCGTAAACAATCTTTAATCGAATGTATATCCGTATATAAGTTAAAAGTATTTTCGATACAATTTTATAATTATATTCGATTGTATAATTTCTTTGATATTTATATTTCGATATGAACGATGAATATTATATATTACGTTTAATAATTTAAATTTATCTTAGTGTATATATATAAATATCATTTATGTATCGCCTTCGATCTTTTCCAGAATTAGATAATATTTCGAACGGAAATATTATTATTTCGAATTCATACGACAAAAATAATTGGAATCTACCTAAAGAAACCGAATCCTTACTCGCTCGATTATGCGACAATATAACACCTGTCTTAATTCTATGACTCGAACAAGTCAATGATATTAAAAAGATTGGATTGTTATATTAAATATCTGTTGACACAAACAAATTCTTGAACGATTGACGGTCTATTTCGTTAGACTCAGATCAACAAGTTTTATTCTAGAATATATAATTTCAAATCTAAGAGAAAATAAAGAACAAAATAATAGAATAATATGTGAAGGACACATACCTGTTGTGATTAAAATAAACAAATACTGGAACGTTAGGTGAGGTGAAATAGTAATTATGATCGCGACATAATTATGAATGTCACAGGCACAGGAACATTCGAGTAGGAATTTATCAAGATCACAGTTTGTCTGTGTAATGAACATATTAAAAAAAAGAAATAATAAAAATAAGAAATATGATTCGAACTATCAGCGTATCGTATGTGGAGAATACGACCACAAAACTGGCAATATAGTTGAAATTTCCTTCGCGAAATACGACTAAGAACATATTCGCAGAATAAAAACCATCGATTGGTTAAATTCTATGAATTAAAGAAATCAGTTTATTGATTTAGGATTGCCAACCAAAGATAGTGCATGTTCCCTGTGCAATCTCTGGGGCAAAGGATATCCGGACCCTTACAGAAGGTATATCCGGACATTTGCCCCCAAGGCACAGGATTCTTTATAAGGATATATGATACTATAAAAGAATCTTCGCATTTACTTCTGTATAAAACTCGCGAGAGTTATAATACGATCAAATTGGTAAAACGGCCAAGCGTTACCAACTTGAAATTCATGAATAAGAAGTGATGAAAGATTTGTTAAAATCCTTAAAATATAACGGACATAAATTTATATGGATTCAGAAACCGGAACGGTAGAATCCCACGAATTATTAAAAAGAAATAATTTATCGAATATATCGAAATACCAAGCGGAATCGCGTAGAGATTCGCAAGGTATAATCGAAATAAAAACGAAAAATGAATAGAATTATGCTAATTTTTCCAGTGAAACTCTCCGGCCAAGGAATGACGAATTTTCAGTTCCGAATTAAAGGTCGTGAGAGATAAATTAAGATATCACTGTTCTGGCAAGAACTATCTATACGAATATCTCGACGAAATAAGCCTTGCTTATAAAAAGTTGGATTAAGAAGATATGATATATTGCCTATATATATAAGTCTATCGGAACGTGTTTCCAGACACCAATAATATAGACTTTAATCGAATTTATAAATAAGAAATAATTATTCCAAGCAAAGGTATATTATAGAAATGATATATTTATAGTGCCTACTATAAATGATTATCCGTATTCGCTTGGATATAAGAGAATATAAATCGACAATAAAAAGAATTATAATTTGAAAAGACATCCGATATGTCTGAATAATAATAAATAAGGCATTGAAAATGCCAGATAACACGAGAAGGCAAACGAAATGCCAAATATTATCAGAAGGCATCCGATATGCCAATAGAAATTAATAAATATATATATTGAAAGAAATTAATAGAAAAGAATATAAGTCGTAAGAGGAGCGACTAGAATTTTATAACGAATGTTTTGCGAAAAGTAATTATAGAATATTTTTACCGAGAGTGTCAACGAATCCCGAAATAGAATTAAGAAAGAATTTTATAGAAATTGTTAATGCAATAAGTATTTGGAATCTCAAATGATAATCATGTTTTTGAGAAAGAGTAAGTAATGCATTATCCTAAGAATCTTAGGTCAAAGAAGGGTTAGTGATAACTAATGCAGTTAATCATCAATGAAATAGTCAGTAAGATTATTATAGATGATTTAAGAAAAATCTCAATGACTAAATCCGGTAGGTCAAGATAATAAAAAGAAATTGTTGAAACCGTGAAATTCAACAAGTTCAATTAGTCTTTTCCGGTACCTTTAAACTCTGAATAAGAGATGTCCAATGATTTGAGAAACCTCCTAAGTATATTCACGAATAGAGATAACCCAAAGATCAACCATATTATACCGATATAGATAGAATTTGTAAGATATAATCCGAGAGTTACCAGGAAATATTCCTACTCTTTAAAAATTGGAATTACAATGATGATAAATTCTAACGTTCGAATAAGGGAGGTAGTAGCTCGGATCCTATTCAAGTCATTATAATGAAGGGATTTCCGTATCTATCTCCTGAGAACTAAATAGAATCCATCATTGTAATTGAAACCGAATAGTAAACGAGAGAAATAGCGTAGCAATTTGAGACTCTAGAAATGTTTACTGAAAGTTTATAAATCTTTCAGAAGAAAAACGATTAGAATCTCAAAGTCTTTATATAGAAAATATCAATCTATATCTAGAACCTTTAATAGTCATACCAGGAAAATACAGATACTCCATGTATCTGAATAACATGACTATAGCAAGAAAGGTTAAAATGAGATTAGTAGAATGATCAAGATGTATCATTACAAATTGATATTTCTAACATGTGTAATCTCAGATTTGATATAATATCGATTTCCTCGCAAACCAATAGAACTTATCATGTCTCATTGATAAGTACTGTGGTCCTAATTGTATCATCCTTATAGATTAAGGATGTAAAGGACAAGATCACTCAAATTTCGGGGACGAAATTTCCTAAGGTGGGGGGGGGGGGAGAATTGTAACACCCCGAAGTGTTACGGGTCTCTTAAACGGGTCGGATCGTACCCGACCACCCGATTACGTAATAAAATATTCAAGTTCGAATCTCGCGACCAACCGTTTCAACCGAATATAGAAATAATAATTATTGGATTTTTATTATCTCGGTTAAACGCTTGTTATCTGCTAATTAAAACGCCGCCAAACGGTTTTATTTAGCTCTTATACCCGTTACCAAACATCCCGAGTTCCAGTTATTATCCCCGTGGCCAAACACCCCTCTATTTAAAATCAATTATAAAACCACCCCTTTCTTCCCTTATCTCGCTACTCTCTCCCTCTGTACATATTATAAACACACACACACTTTGTGTGTCTAGACAAGAACCCAGCCGGACCATCACCTCCGGCCGCCGGAGCCGCCGCCGGCCCTCTTCTTCTCCTCTCCGGAAAGCATACAACACACACGAGAGCAGCAAGGTGCCGGATAGCCATGCCAGCCGCTGCTGCCTGCGTTGCTTCCGGTCACCACTGCCGCCGTCTTTCTTTTCCGGCCGCCATCTTCTCCGGTGAGCTCCTCCTCTCCGGTAACTACCTATAACCCTTTGATCAAACCTAACCCTTTATGATTATAAATCCCAATAACCAAAGCCCTCCGATAACTATCCATCATCACAGAAACCTCTCCTCTCTTGACCCGATAATAACCCGATAACCACCTAATAACCTTCTGTTATACTCGGATCATAATAAACCCGAACGATTGTTTTCTGTTATGAATCCCGATAACCCGGTAGTTAACCCGTTTGTTATTGTCATCGGGTTTTAACTGATGCTTCCATTTCTGATATGTATTCGAGGACTGTATAAACCGGACCATATAACCCTTTTGTTTCCGGCTTGATCCCGTGAACCATCCTTCAGTCTTGATCCATACCCGACGAGCCACCATGAACCGCCGAGTAGTTTTGTGGGTGGTCTTGGATCCGGCGACCATAGGGTCGAGTGGGTAATGATAAGACTCTTTTATGGTTCAATTGTGTTCCGATTTGTATCCCTAGCCATTTTGATTATCAAATATGATATTATAATCTATTATTGATTTAAAGATTATAATTGTTATTGTTATAGGAAATCAAATCCGGAAGACGGGTCCAATAACCGGTCTTACACGAATCCCGGTCAACTTCCGGTCATGTCCCGTAATGAAAACGGTAAGGTTCGGTTACTATTTATATCTTAATGGTTGATTGGTTATAATCTAATAATCTATTGACTAATATAAGGATTATGTGTGATTGCGAGGTACCGTTAACCGTATCGAGAAATAGAGTCGTTACCGAGTCGACTCAGTGACTCGGGCAACACCCGGAATAGAACCCGGTCCAATAGCTAGACGAGGATTATTATAATTATAAGGATTATATATATAATACGAATAACGTACGGACTTGATAATAATAATAAGAGAATAATAAACATATATAAAATATATATGTTTATATATATAAGATTCGATATATAAAACGATATACTTGACTCGGGTTAGCTGTGTCTAGAGTTCTTTAGGTTCGCGTGCCAAGCTGTAATGGCCAGCTTTATTTCTTTTTGCCTAGGATGACCAAACCCCGAGTTTAGAACTATCTAATATATACCGAATTCTATATGTATAAATTGTATATATAATATATATCCTAAGTATTACAATCTAACAAGTTCCACGCGTAAAACGTATCTATATATATATGAAATATAATTGTAATAAGAAGATTAGCTGAAGATATAACGCAAATCGGTGAGTATCGTGAACTCCCCACTTTTACTGTTTTATTAAGTGTTTTCGGGGGAATACATGTCACTTATTAAACCTAGAAATGCTTTACATAATAAAAGATTATTAATAGAAATAAAAGAAGTATAATAGAAAAGGGGACATAGAAACAACGAGGACAGTACTGGACGGTATCCGCCATTTCCTTTCTTGCACCAACTAGAGGGCAGGAACCAGTCTTACCCAAGTAGAGGGTAGGAATGTCCAAGTAGAGGACCAATCCCATCAAGGTCCAAATAGAGGACGGGAATGGGTATTCATCACAATCAGAGTGGTACCATCGATAGGAATGGCACGAACTATAATCGATATGATAGAATTGGGATATAATCGAATGGATATATAATAGAGTTGGTATAATAGAAGTATATTTTCCCCTTCAGAAATTATAAACTGTAAAGCATGTTATAAAAAGAATGTTTATATAAAAGAATTATTGATAAACGAACTGGCCATTCACTTTATAAAATTCACGACCTCACCAACTTTATGTTGACAGAAACTATTTTTGACATGTGTTCAGGTAACCCAACAGATATGATGACGTGGATCCTGGAAGACTAAAGACTGTTATTATCCGAATTCCGCTGCGTAGCTCCGATTACCTGACCCGACGACCCGGCCACGTCAGCCAGGGTCATTACATGTAACACCCCAACCGATGGCGGAAACATCGAGGTGTCACGTAATAATGATTGTTCAATAGCTCATGGTACTAAATGGAAGATGAATATTACTAAACAATTTTACAATTTGTCATACAATTACATAAATTTGATTTACATAAACTAGTTCCAAAGCTCCTATGTGATCCAAGACTTGTACAACATCCAATTGCAAGTAAACCTGAATCATGTTAGGTTGAAAATATGGGGGGGTCAACTATAAGTAGTTGGTGAGAATACATAGGTTTTGCATATAGTTGAAAACAATATGTTGTATAGCAATCATAGTTGAAGCATGATAATGAGTAATGATAGAATATGAGTCCGACATGTAACAATGCGTCTTTTGTACAATCAAACCTTGTGTCGACTGAGACCTAACTCGCAAGTTAGTAAAAGTGTAACTGTTATCGATCATCCCTGAATTTATGCGGGGGGATGGGTTTGTCAGACCTATAGCGCTATAATCTAAACAGGCGGCTTGATCAATGTTAATGATTGTACTGTGTCTTTTTGTTACAGTCAAATGATAGAATGAGTAAATGATAGTGTAATTGAATCACAAGTTTCAACAATGTAAGAATGAGTAAATGATAGTGTATAAAATGTTTAAACATGTTTCACCCCAAAATGTAAAACTAAAAAGGGGCTATGTAAACTCACCTTAACAATAGTATGGAATCCTTCGTAACAGTCTAGATGTGACTCAAGTGTTTCCAAGTATCCCCCGATTACTTGTGAAGATCAAGCACCTAGTTACGAACCAAAATGCTTCAAATCAGAAAGTTTTAGAGATTGTGACGTGGTTTTGTTAAAGGGGTTATTATAATCGGCCCTTTCAGAGATTGTGTGCGAGTTTAATTGGATTAAAAACGAGTATTTGTACTGATTTCATTCGAGTTGATTTGGAAGGTTTAATAATGGCATTTAATCGAAAATTGTCAAATTAAACGCGTTCAATCACGCGTGATGCTGTTTTAGGAAGGAGAGATGATTATGGTGCGTAATATCCGGGATTTGATTTGAATATGGACGCGTTTTTGGATCAGAAATGTTTGGTTCTTGGTGTGGGTTACGTGCAACGAAGAAAGAAGAAGGAGGATAAGGGGTTTAGTGGGTTTTTATACATATTGGGTTGGAATTAAAACAGGAAAGTATCATGGCTCAGTTGGTTCGGTGTGTGTGTGTGTGTGTTATGCTGACCCGGCTCCTGGCTCCGGTTTGAGTCATGGCAGCAGCATATTTTTTTTTTTAACTGAGTGGAGGTGGGAGAGGGATTAGTGGGCCGGGTCTTGGTTTGGGCTGGGTTTGTTGGTTTGTTGGGCTCCGAATTTTTAAAAGGAAAAGAAAGGATTGGTTGGGTTTGTGAGCTTGGGCTTAGGAGTTAATAGGTTGTAGGGTGGGCTTATGGTTTGGGTAGAAAGTTTAGTTTTATTAAAACATAATAGGTGTATAAACTTTACAAATTATTATTATTATTATTATTATTATTATTATTATTATTATTATTATTATAAAGTGGTTAAAAAATATATATGTATTGTTTTTGAAATCATATAAGGAGTATATGGTGGGTAAAGTGGTGATTTTATTAACTCAAAAATACGTGATGTTACAGTCTCCCCTACTTTTGAAAACTTCGTCCCAAAGTTATTAAAAACACAGGGTTGAGGATGATTGGGTAGAGATTAGGACAAGTGTAGTGTTAGGGCACAACATGAATAGAATAATCTGTTTCGAATAATTTTGATAAGAGATTTGTTATCTGTGAGTTTTAAGGGTAGGATTAGGTGTGTCTTGAAATCGCAAGGAGAATAAGAATCTAGCAAAACACTAAACTTAAGTTTTAGGAATCCTAAAAGAAATACATGAGTTGATGAACTACCAGGTAATTAGAGTTTATAATTGGTTATTTACCGAAAACTTTAATAGAATTTCACACTACCTTAACGTACCTGTAAGTTCATGATTACGTTCCGGACCGCAATCACCAATTTAGCTTACATTAGGGTTTTGTGTCCTTCTATGAATCTAACACACTTGTAAGTAATGCAGAAATAATCATGTGGTTGCACCTTTGTATTTAATGAGTCCAACTGTTGAGCAGGAAAAAGACTTCTACCAGTTAGTGAGTAGGAACCTCTACCGATTGTTGTACAGGTTCGATAGCCTCCACCAGTCGTTGAGCAGGTTGTAGGGCCTCTCCCGACTGTTGAAAAGGCATAATGACCTCTACCAATCGTTGAGTAGGTTATTTGGTACTCAACTAACTGTTGAGCAAGTACTTCATCCTTTATTAAGTGTAGCAATTATTACACACATAAATTGCAAATTGATAATATGTTTATGTAAGCAGGTTTATAAGTATAGTATGTGAGTTGTAGTTGTATAGATTTGGATATTGATATAGTAATTTGTTCACATTCAAACAAGCATGCATCCAAGTGTTATGATCATACCATATAAACAACTCTCAGACAAAAATTTCAATACTAGAATTTTATTACTTGAATCAAATAGAGTCAATACATAGAATAAAAAGCAAACAACATTCAAATGGTGGGACTTGTTGTTTAGTAGCTGGAGGGTCTTGATCTCGGTTTAGGTTAGGGCATTGGTTACGGAAATGATTTGGGTCTCCACATTCACAGCACTGACCATAGTTGTATCTACCAGGACGATTAGGATTAGCAGCCTTAGCAGGGTTGGTTGGTTGGTATTAGGGTTTGGGGTCTCACGACATGTGTTGACCAGATGGCCATACTTACCACAATTGGTGCACAAGCGACACGCTGAAGCAGGGGGATGATGTCGTTTGCATGTGTTACACAATGGAAAGTTTCCTGTATAAGGTTTCTTGTTAGAAGCTTCTGTAGTGAGGTTTACATCAGGATCCCTGGTTTTACGCTTCTAGTTCTCAGTAGTTACCGCGGCTACAATACTTGCTTTCTCGCCTTTCCGAACTAAGGTCCCGTTCTTTACATGATTGTCAGTTAAGGTAGCTGCTAGACGCTTGGCCTCTTCGAGGGTAGCAGGGTTCCTTCCCCATACCGTGTCCTGAATCTGCATGGGTAAACCATTGATATACTTCTCAATGGCTACAGGTAGGGGAGTGACCTTATGGGGCAACAACAGACTGAGCTCATGGAAGCGGGTATTATAAGCAAGGTTTTTCCCACTATCCTGAGCAAGGGTGTGGAACTCGTCCTCTAATTTCTTAACCTCGTTACGTGGGCAAAACTCAGCTTTCATTATCTCCTTGACTTGATCCCAGGTCATAGCAAGTGCAACTTCAGCTCCGCGGGTGCGCTTTTCCTCATTCCACCAAGTGAGTGCTCGTTTGTGAAGAACACTCATGGCATAACGGACCTTAAAGTTATCGGGACACTCACTGTTAATGAAGGTATTATCAATACCCTCGAACCATTGTAGGAGACCAGTAGCTCCTTCATCTCCACTGAACTTAGGAGGATTACAGGTATTAAAGTGTTTGAGAGTGCAGGCTGGGAGACCATTCCCGTTCCCATTGTGGTTTCCATTGTCGTTTCCATTTCCATTGCCGTTTCCATTTCCATTGCCGTTCCCATTCATTTGGATGACCTGAGCCAGTAAGTTAGGAACCAGAGTTGCGATCTGTTGCGCCATTTGTGGAGAAATGATCGCAGCCAGTTGGGCATCACCTCCATTGTTGTGGTTAGTGTTTTGGTTATGGTTGTGGTTGCGGCTCCCTTCCTCATGATTTCCACCACTGTTATTGCGAGTGTTGCGATGTGGAGGCATGATCTGTAAGAGACACAATGAAATGAATGAGGTAATATAAAGAATGTAATCATTTATCCATTAATTAAAACGAATAAACGAAAACGTTGACTTATCAAATATTCTAGATTCTAATAATATAGTGAATACATGCTTTAGCCTATAAGTGAACACTCAACCCGAGAATTCCCAGGAAGGCATCCGGGTCCCTCGTCTGATTGGGATATATGCGCAATGCCAGCTTAGACAGAAAACTCAGAATACAGGCGTTCACTCTTCCAGATTGCACGTGTTCGTTATTAAAATCTCGAACTTCGACGAGATCTTAAGGTGGTTCAGGCTAAACCTGAGGATTTTGTCCTATTAGTCTAAGAGTAGATCCAGTGATGGAGAGCAATCTTCTTGTAGGGATTAAAGTAGGGATAAGAAGTAAGAGGGAGATAGAGAATAGAAACAAGTAAGGTTGCAAGTAAAAGAAGCAAGTACTGATTATAATCCTATGGTTATAGTCTAGATTATTTTTCTAATAACCTAATTCCCTATAACCATGGCTATGATACCAATCTGTAACACCCCAACCGATGGCGGAAACATCGAGGTGTCATGTAATAATGATTGTTCAATAGCTCATGGTACTAAATGGAAGTTGAATATTACTAAACAATTTTACAATTTGTCATACAATTACATAAATTTGATTTACATAAACTAGTTCCAAAGCTCCTATGTGATCCAAGACTTGTACAACTTCCAATAGCAAGTAAACCTGAAACATGTTAAGTTGGAAATATGGGGGGGGGGGGTCAACTATAAATAGTTGGTGAGAATACATAGGTTTTGCATATAGTTGAAAACAATATGGTGTATAGCAATCATAGTTGAAGCATGATAATGAGTAATGATAGAATATGAGTCCGACATGTAACAATGCGTCTTTTGTACAATCAAACCTTGTGTCGACTGAGACCTAACTCGCAAGTTAGTAAAAGTGTAACTGTTATCGATCATCCCTGAATTTATGCGGGGGGATGGGTTTGTCAGACCTATAGCGCTATAATCTAAACAGGCGGCTTGATCAATGTTAATGATTGTACTGTGTCTTTTTGTTACAGTCAAATGATAGAATGAGTAAATGATAGTGTAATTGAATCACAAGTTTCAACAATGTAAGAATGAGTAAATGATAGTGTATAAAATGTTTAAACATGTTTCACCCCAAAATGTAAAACTAAAAAGGGGCTATGTAAACTCACCTTAACAATAGTATGGAATCCTTCGTAACAGTCTAGATGTGACTCAAGTGTTTCCAAGTATCCCCCGATTACTTGTGAAGATCAAGCACCTAGTTACGAACCAAAATGCTTCAAATCAGAAAGTTTTAGAGATTGTGACGTGGTTTTGTTAAAGGGGTTATTATAATCGGCCCTTTCAGAGATTGTGTGCGAGTTTAATTGGATTAAAAACGAGTATTTGTACTGATTTCATTCGAGTTGATTTGGAAGGTTTAATAATGGCATTTAATCGAAAATTGTCAAATTAAACGCGTTCAATCACGCGTGATGCTGTTTTAGGAAGGAGAGATGATTATGGTGCGTAATATCCAGGATTTGATTTGAATATGGACGCGTTTTTGGATCAGAAATGTTTGGTTCTTGGTGTGGGTTACGTGCGGCGAAGAAAGAAGAAGGAGGATAAGGGGTTTAGTGGGTTTTTATACATATTATCATGGCTCAGTTGGTTCGGTGTGTGTATGTGTGTTATGCTGACCCGGCTCCTGGCTCCGGTTTGAGTCATGGCAGCAGCATATATTTTTTTTTAACTGAGTGGAGGTGGGAGAGGGATTAGTGGGCCGGGTCTTGGTTTGGGCTGGGTTTGTTGGTTTGTTGGGCTCCGAATTTTTAAAAGGAAAAGAAAGGATTAGTTGGGTTTGTGAGCTTGGGCTTAGGAGTTAATACGTTGTAGGGTGGGCTTATGGTTTGGGTAGAAAGTTTAGTTTTATTAAAACATAATAGGTGTATAAACTTTACAAATTATTATTATTATTATTATTATTATTATTATATTAAAGTGGTTAAAAATATATATGTATTGTTTTTGAAATCATATAAGGAGTATATGGTGGGTAAAGTGGTGATTTTATTAACTCAAAAATACGTGATGTTACAGTTAAGTCCATTTATAAATGTTTCCCGCTAAGGTAGACTTAGGTGTTACTAAAATGGTAAGCCAAATATGCCGGGTGTCACATCATCCCCACGTTGAAAGAATTTTCGTCCCGAAAATTGCACAAAGCCCAAAATGAAAGAGACGGAAAGAATGAAACGAAAAGAAAATTTACCGGATGTCACATCATCCCCACATTGAAAGGAATTTCGACCTGAGATTCATTCAGCTTCAGCAGTAACATGCCTAGATTCGAATGCGCGTTTTGGAAAAAGATGAGGATGTTTAGCTTTCATCTGATCCTCCCGTTCCCACGTGAACTCCGTTCCACGATTCGAATTCCAACGAACTTTGACAATGCGGATTTTACTCCGACGAAGGCTACGAATCTTGTAGTCGAGAATCTCGACAGGTTCCTCCACAATCCGCAGACGATCATCAACCTTGATCTCTTCCAGTGGTACAATGAGAGATTCATCAGCCAAACACTTCTTTAAGTTAGACACATGGAAGACGTTGTGAACACTACCGAGCTCCGCCGGTAAGTCAAGTCTGTATGCCACCGGCCCAATCCGTTCCAGGATTGCGAACGGTCTGACATAACGAGGGTTAAGCTTGCTACGCTTTCCAAAGCGTATGACGCCCTTCCCTGGTGAAACTTTCAGAAGTACCCTGTCCCCAACCTGGAACTCCAAAGGTTTGCGACGGCGATCGGCATAGCCCTTCTGACGATCCCGCGCAGCAGCCAAACGGTTATGACATTTCCGTCCGTAGAGAGCTTCGAACGGAGCTGCTTTGATACTAGAGTGATAGCTGTTGTTGTAAGAGAACTCCACCAACGGTAATAACACATGCCCGAAGCATGTCTTCCAAGGTTTGAATCGTCCGCTCACTCTGTCCATCAGTTTGCGGATGATAAGCCGTACTCATATCCAACTGAGTACCCAAAGCCTTGTGCAGAGCCTTCCAAAAAAAAAAAGCAAAACGAGAATCACGATAAGAGATAATAGAAATAGGCACCCCGTGCCGAGCAACCACCTCCTTAAGGTAAAGTCGAGCTAACCGCTCAAGTCCATCGGTTTCCTTAATAGGTATGAAACGTGCCGATTTGTCAACCTGTCAACGATCACCCAGATCATATCATAACCACTTGGTGACCTTGGTAGTTTGCTGACAAAATCCATCGTGATTCACTCCCACTTCCATTCTGGAACCTCTGGTTGTTGTAGGAGACCAGACGGCCTCTGATACTCCACCTTGACTTTAGCACAAGTCAAGCATTTACTCACGTAAGAAGCAATATCAGCCTTCATGTTTGGCCACCAATAAAGTATCTTCAAATCCTGATACATCTTATCGGAGCCAGGGTGAATAGAATATCGGGATTTATAAGCTTCGTCCAAGACAAGCTCGCGTAATCCCCCGAACAAGGGAACCCAAACACGTCCCGCGAAATAGTGTAAGCCATCGGTCCTGAGTTCAAGATGCTTATCAGCACTGTGCATAGTTTCATCTTGAAGGTTTTCTTCCTTCAAAGCTTCCAATTGTGCAAAACGGATTCGGTCAGGCAATGAGGAATGAATGGTGAGCTGTAAGGCTCGAACACAACGAGGTTTCACGCACTCCTTCCTGCTCAAGGCGTCCGCCACAACGTTCGCCTTGCCAGGATGGTACTTGATAGCATAGTCATAATCGTTCAGGAGTTCAACTCAGCGACGCTGCCGCATGTTTAACACCTTCTGGTTGAAAATATGCTGGAGACTCTTGTGATCGGTGTATACTTCACACTTGGTACCGTACAAGTAATGTCTCCAGATTTTCAACGCAAAGATCACCGCACCCAATTGCAAGTCATGAGTAGTGTAGTTCTTCTCATGAACTTTGAGTTGACGAGAAGCATAGGCAATAACCTTCTCGCGTTGCATTAACACACAACCGAGACCACGAATAGAAGCGTCACAGTACACAACGAAGTCATCCGTACCTTCAGGTAAAGAAAAGATAGGTGCAAAACAAAGTTTAAGCTTCAGCATCTGAAATGTTGATTCCTGTGGTTCACCCTAGTCAAACTTTCGGTCTTTCTAGGTAAGAGTGGTGAGGGGTTGAGCGATCTTCGAAAATCCCTCAATGAAACGACGATAGTAACCCGCAAGACATAGGAATTTCCGCACCTCAGATGGTGTCTTTGGTGCTTCCCGGTCTTTAATAGCTTCGATCTTAGCCGGATCAACATGAATTCCCAGTTCATTAACCACATGTCCTAGGAATTGAACTTCTCATAACTAAAAATCACACTTTAAGAACTTAGCATACAACTGCTCTTGTCTCAAAAGTTCCAAGACCAACCGTAAGTGTTCCTCATGATCCGTCTTGTTCTTAGAATATACCAAAATATCGTTAATAAACACGATGACGAATTTATCAAGGTAAGGTTTGCAAACGCGGTTCATCAGGTCCATGAGCACTGCCGGTGCGTTAGCGAGACCAAAAGGCATGACCAAGAACTCAAAATGGCCATAACGAGTGCGAAAAACAGTCTTCTGGATGTCGGCTTGGACTGACAACCCTTTTCCAAGAGTTCCTGTAACTGGCTGGACAACTCTTGCATCTCGGGAGGTGTAAGACGATATAGAGCCCGGGCGATCAATGCCAAACTCAACCTGACGATGGGGAGGGAGACCAGGTAAATCATCAGGAAACACATCGGGAAAATCACGAACCACCGGAATATCCTCGATCTTCTTCTCATCGTCAATCGAAACGTTAACAAGTGCCAGAATGGCCGAACAACCCTTCCGAAGATACTTACGGGCTTTCATGCTAGAAATGATACTCAGCGGAGCACCAGTTTTCTCGCCATGAACCGAAAGAGTCTCTCCATCAGGGAGAGGGATCCGAATAATCTTATCGAAACAAACGATCTCTGCACGATACAACGATAACCAATGCATGCCGAAAACGACATCAAAACTACCCAAGGGTACCGGCATAAGGTCAATGGGGAAAGACAAACCCGACAGTTCCAAGCGACATTCCCTAAGGGTGTGTGTTGCTTTGATTTTCTTACCATCAGCCAATTCTATTAAGTACTTAGGCTTTAAAGGTGTGGGTACTATATCTAGCAATTGACTAATGTCCATATATACGAAACTCTTATCGGCACCAGAATCAAACAAGACAGAAACATAGCAATCATTAAGAAGGAACGTACCGGTAACTGTGTCTGGATCCTGCCTAGCCTCTGCAGATCCAATGACGAAAGCACGCGCAGTCCTGCCTCCGCCTCTATTGTTTCCGTTACCGTTCCCGCCCCTCCCATTATCACCCTGCTTCAGCTTAGGACATTCACGCTTGAAGTGTCCCGTGTAACCACAGTTATAGCACTCCTGCTTTCCTGGAGTCCCCTGAGCAGCAGGAGCAGGAGTAGCAGTAGGAGTCTGAGTTGAGGTAAGTGACACCCTGCAATCCTTAGCAAGATGCCCCAACTGATGGCACCGATGACAGCGAGCCCGATCACAACTCCCAGAGTGATGTTAACCAAACTTGTTACACTTGGGATGCTTCCCAATATACCCTCCCAACTTCTGCCGTGAAGAAGACCCAGACGAATCAAACTTCTTCACCGGCTGAGATGGTGCTGGCACGACACTCTTCCCCACATTATCCCACTTCCACTTGTTCCCTTCCGAACCCTTCACAGTAGTACCCTTAGGAGGCAAAACACCTTCTCCCACCTTCAGGTTAGTTATCCGATGAGCTGATCGAACGACTTCAGCAAGAGTGGGAAGATTCCCATCAGCCACTAACCCTGCAATCTCCGGCATTAACCCAGATACGTAGTGCCCAATCCTCCTATACACAAGTATGTGCAAATCAGGGCACAACACTGCTAGCTCGTTCCTCCTCACAGTGTACTACTCAATCTCGGACCCAACCATCTTGTCACTCCAGACCTTACTCACTCCTCAACAGATGCACAAAATCCGCCCAAGGCATAACAATAGCCTCCCCCAATCCCATGTTCTGGGCAGTAGCATTCCACCACGACAATGCAAGCTCCTCGAATGTCGCAGTAGCATACTTAACTCGGTCCCCAGCGGGACAGTTACACATAACGAACACAGATTCTACCTTCTCCAGCCATCGGAGCAGTCCCACCGCTCCCTCAGTTCCAGCGAAGTTATGGGGCTGACAGTCCCGAAACTTCTTATAAGAGCACTGGGGTGGAGGTGGATTGACAGCGATACCTGAAACACGATACACAAATAAAATACAAACGAAAGAACACGACACCCAAGAATGAGGCAAAGTCGACAGAAATCAACTCACCATATTCACTTGTTGCTGTAACAAGTTGTTCAGTTCAGCTTGGGTCATGTTGATGTTACCACGACCACCGCCGCCAGCACGGCCACCGCCGCCACCACGGCGGCCTCCGCCACCACGACGTCCACCACCACGAGCACCAGACATGATCTAACAAATCAAGAAATCGAGGGATTCAGATTCACCTCTAGTGTCAACCACTAGAAATTTTCAAGAGTTAACTTAGGGACAAATTCAGGACTGTACATCTAAACTCAAAGCCCACTGGGATTTTTATGCAATTCTGTTTATTATTTCGTGTGCACCTGAAATGATAAACTGCTCTACATGGTCCTCCAAATGTACTCCTAGTCCAGACTCCGGTCACCGAATATCGTCACCTAGTAACGTGTTACGATAGGTGCAAGTGTAAAAAGCATGTGTGTGCTAGAGTCAACAAATCAGCTTCTTCCTCTTCAATCCCAAAGAAGAAGACAAGAGTAGGTAAGAACCCAAGTAAAAGCGGATGATGTAAGGGCACCCCGACAATAGTACATATCCCACTAAGAGACTCAAAGTATGTGACCGTCTAGTGTGCGTGACTCGGCTATAGACCAGACTCTACATGCAGTCCTAGTTCACTATAACCATTGGCTTTGATACCAATATGTCACACCCTCAAATTTCCACTTGCGGAGTTTTTCCGCGAGGCGCATGACAAACCAGGATCCAAGTCAACGGTCACAATAAACAACACTATATGAAATACGTAAACTCAAAACTTGGTTATCAAACCATTAAACCAAAGCGGAAGCATTTAAAGATTTAGACAACTACAAAACTGTGTTCCAAAATATTCAAGACACTTATTTAAAATATGCCACTAAGCCTAGATGCCAATGCAGACCCGTGCGCTTAGTCCAACCAATGTTACCTTAGCGACATGAGAATAACATGCCATAAAGACGTCAACATATATAATGCTGGTGAGTTCACAGGTTTGTTCAATATGTTACCAAGAGTTACCAAAATGTTACCATGTCCATACTATACCAATGTTACCAAGTACGCAAGCTAGGCGTATGTTTTATTACTACTACGATTGGAAAACCATTACTAGACACGTTTAGCAATGTTTAGCAATGTTCAGCCCGAATGTTCAGCATGTTACCAATGTTACCAGGTCGAGACAATATGCACCCGCCCGGCCCTCCAAGCCGACGAGTGGGGCAGGTCACGCCCAATAGATCTATCCACATTTCCTCCGTTGTGCATCCCCGCACATTCATGGTTTTCCCCGAGACTTTAAAAGATCGTATAGCAATGCAAATTTAAAACCATAGTATGACATATGTTACCAAAATAGTTTAGCGCATGTTTTCTCCCCCAAAAGTTAAAGCAGTAAAAGTGGGGCCGTGAACTCACCTTAGGTTGCGTTCTTCAGTAAATAATAGAAAGCCAAGCCCTTGATAATTCCACTACCGGAGATCTATCAAAATGTTCACATAAGTGTTCCAACTAATAACCATAAGGTTATCTAGTCCCCGATTGTCCAGATCGTGACCAAGTATGTTTTAAAACGTGTTTAAGTGTTCAACCGACAAACTAGACCGACCCGACATCCCGTTGGTGACTCATTACCCTAAATAATCAAGTACACGTAGATTACACGCAAGGTTCAAGCATAAAACACTTAGTTTGTATCAAATATCTCATTTTTGAATCAATAGGGTCGAACCAGGAAGATAACTCCACCTTCGCCCCTTTTTAAGCCACCTTCGACCATTTGAAAGCCACCTTCGATCGTTTTTAAACAGATTTGACCAAACTGTCCAGGTTCGACCCTGGGATTCCACATTCGACCACTCGACCAGTCGAATGTACCCAGGTTCGACCCTGACAGATTACTTTTTCCAAAAACGCTACAAATACAACCGAAAACATCCCGAAACATTATCAAACACTGCAGTTAAGCATGAATAACTTATCCCTACAAAACCCCACCAATTTTGCCATAAAACCTATTCGTTTTTGCCCTTTCCCAAAATGGCAAAGATTATGGAAGTGTCACATCATGCATGTAATCTTTACCTAATTAGGAAACTTTTCAAAATCAATCCATAATCATCTTAAAATGCTCAGTTTATCATGTAGTCGAAAACCCCCAATAGTTCTATTGATAATACTAACATGCAACAAGCCCTAGATTCAATAAAATCCCCAAATTAGACTTGATATCATCATCTATCTAATTATAACCTTCAATAATCCTAAACTATCATCAATAGCAGCCTTAGATCATGTTTCTAGCATTAGCACAGCAGCAAATCATTAAACAACACATAATATCACATAACACACAATTAACATATGTTTATTGATATGAAAACCTATGTTTTATGATTGGGTTTAGGTTTCCAAAGATGTTTAAAAGGTTTTTATTAACAAAAACATCCTTAGAACAGATCTGGACCTTTAGGGTTAGATAAAAACGAATTAAAATACTTGAACAAGGTTTAGAATTAAGAACACACCTTGGATTCTTGATCAGATGTTGTTGATAGGTTAGATTATGAAAAATAAGAGCAAAAACTCCTTCCTTAGTGATTAAAATCGTTTGAGAGTGTTTTGAGACGGTTAGGGTTTGTGAAATGGTGAAAAATGACAAAGTTTAGTATTTATACTAGTCCACATTCGCCCCTTTCACCTGGGCGAATGTACCCACATTCTCCCCTTTCACAGGGTCGAACGTGCCTTGTTCTGGTCGAATGAAATTCCTTCATTTCTACATTCCAGGTTCGCCCCTTTAGCAAGGGTCGAACCAAGAGTATTTTCCAGGTTCGCCCCCATGATGTGGTCGAACCTGGACCTATGTTTTTCTAGTTTTCCAATTTGTCGTGTTTAACGCATTTTAACGCACCTTAACACATGAACATGCAACCTTAGTCTATGTTTAACATATTAAGCATGGCTGATTATCTACACATCGTTTAAACACATCTTTGCATATAATCCACCATATAACAATTAATCTACACATACACTTAATTAGTTTATGTAATTTCACCAACAACGGACCCGGTACTAGTGTATTCCCAAAACAACTCTCAATGATCCTCCAGATCATTAAACCCTGGACAATCTTATCTTGACCCGAATCAACTAACCTAGTTAAGTCCGTTTATAAATGTTTCCCGCTAAGGTAGACTTAGGTGTTACTAAAATGTTTAAGCCAAATATGCCGGGTGTCACATCATCCCCACGTTAAAAGAATTTTTGTCACGAAAATTGCGCAAAGCCCAAAATGAAAGAAACGGAAAGAATGAAACGAAAAGAAAATTTACCGGATGTCACACCATTCGCGTCATATTGTTATAACATCTGCAACGATTGCGTTATGATTCATGACTGGAATGGTGTTTTAAATATGTTTTTGATAGATATTTTTTCACATGATGTTAGCCATTCATACCTGCATATTCTTTTTTTATGATGTTCTTTGGAGTTTTGGTTTTTTATTCATATCAATGTGTTTTCTCTTCATCTTGGTTATTTGGTGTTCTAATGTTTGGAATAATTGTGTTACATTCACATCTGAATGGTGTTTAAAGTATGTTATTGGAAGATGTTTTTCACACAATGTAAATTAATCATATCATTATGTTCTTTTTTTATGGTGTTCTTTAGGGGTTTTTGTTTTTATTCATATCATTGTGTTTTATCTTCATGGTGATTGTATTAGTTAGTTAAATGTTGTGATTGATAAAACACCATGTATGACCAACATCCTTTACATAAATATAATTAAAACACCAAACGTTATGTAAAAAAAATTAAACGTTTGCCTTGAATATAAAACACCACAGGTTGATTATAAAACACTGCGTATCTGTATGGTAATTTATAACTGCATATGAGAATTATATGTTGATAAAAACATGTTTGAATTCTGAATTATGGTTAATGAAAAATCCCTATAAAAACTCCATTAGATTAATTACATGATAACTTCCTTATTTCATGCTTGATCATATTACTTTAATGCCCTCATTCTATAAAAAAAAAATAATAATGCCACGTGTCATCACCATAGTCCTTCTTACACTTTTCACAAAAAACACCATTTGTAAAGGATATTGACCCTATATATACATATATATATATACACATATGGTTTAATATGAAATAACAAATGTGTTAGTAGTGGAGTGGTTTGTGGTCCATGTGTCTTCTTTTAGGTCTTGGGTTCGAAACCCATTTTAGTCTTTTTTTTTTTTTACAAAATTTATTTATATATAAATACATATGATTTAATAAGAAATAACAAAATGGGATAGTGGGGAGTGATTTGTGGTGCATGTATGCGCTTTGAGGTCTTGCGTTTGAAACCCGTTTCAAACATGGGATTTTTTTCCCCAACACGTATTTATTTATAAATAAATATGATTCCATAATAATTAACAAATTGGCTTGGTGGTGGAGTGGTTTGTAGTGTATTTATGTTGTTTGAGGTCTTAGGTTTGAAACCGTTTTGAAACATGGGTTTTTAAATTTTTTTTTTTACAAGCATCTATTTATTTATTAATAAATATATATGATTTCATAATAAGTCACAACATGGCTTCGTGATCGGGTGTTTTAAGGCACGCAAAGTGCGCCTTGAAACACACTAGTTCCATATTAAGTCTGGTTATATAAACTTCACAAAATTGACTATAACTCTCTTAAAACATTATGAAATGGATTGAAATATATTGCAAAATGATCACCCTTCAATTGTGGATCTAATGGACACGAAGAAAAATTCGGGGATTGTGCTTGCATTAAGATGTTTAAATTAAATAATACTCAGACGTGTGGGTCTATTAAGGTCAACTGTTATAGGTCTTCTTCCTACGGCTGAACCTTATCAGGATTCAGGCGTAAGAACTTGATTTACAACGTATTAACATAAAAGGCCTCCAACTTTGAAAGATGTTCATTTTCACCCTTTCATACATTTGATTATACACGTATGTACCTCCTACGCCTAAGAACCTTCAAGCGTAGGGAGATTTAGTCCCTAAAACTTTTTTTACGCCAGAATACGAACCTTTGACTTTCCAAAATTTTCATTTCTAACCCCGAATGAGCATACATACGTGTGAAGACCTATTCACACGTATGAGGTCTGCAACTTTTTCGAAAATTATCATTTTGCACATACAAGCTCAAAACTTTGTTTTTAAGTATGGAAAATGGTTTTCAAGTCCAAGAAACGGTTTTCATGTTTAAGGCCACTCTGGGCGGTTCGTGATGGACCAGCCGTGATGGCCGTGACCATCATGAACACCGCCCTATGAAATTAATCACGATTGCGATTGTTAATTATCGTGACACACATCACGCCCAGAAATGCTTGGTGTTGACCGTTGGCCAATGGTCAAATGACCGTTTGGTTAAAAAAAGGTTTTTTTTTTTCCAGAAACTCTATATATAGGGAAAGTATTAACTGAAAACCCTATTGAGTTAAAAAAAACTAAGAAAACCCTTAAAAAACCATCTAAAATTTTTTATTTTATTTTTTTGAAAAAAAATATACATGGTAACATACATGTATTAAAGCGCTTTGGGCCAAAAAAAAAGCGCCGATAGGAGTTAAAAAACTAATAAAACCCTTAAAAAAACTATCTAAAATACACATGGTAACACACATGGTAACATACATGTATTAAAGCGTTTTGAGTTAAAAAAACTAAGAAAACCCTTAAAAAACCATCTAAAATTTTTTATTTTATATTTTTTTAAAACATCATAAACTTATTATACTTATATTAAACAAAAAATCAGTATTAAAATCACCTTATTGAAGGAGTAACCATCAATATTCTTAGAGCTGGAATGAATTTGGATCTCCTGATATTCTCCTATTCCTTTTCTTATACTCCATCAACAAAACCACTACATCGACAACACACTGCATCTCATAACCGCAGATCCAAACCCTAAGTCTCACATTCGTCTCTTCCCGCGCAATCCGAAACACACTAGCCAACGAAACCACAACAAACGCAAGGTTACATAGTGTCTCTATAGCAACAACCGGAAGTCAATATCCCCAAGCCTCTCTGTAATCCTTCATCTGCAGCGCTACGTTCTGGCTCACGATCAATGACGCTCCACGACGGCCGGAGAAAAGGTATAGAAGCAACGGGACTCCAGACGAAGGTCTATCGACGGCGGACGGTGAAGAAACGGTGGCGTGAGGTGGAGAGAGTAATGGCTCTAAATCAAACAAAGGATCTAGATGATGTTTTGATTAGATGTAGATCTGTTTGTGTTTGGATTTGGTTAATATGGAATTGGGTTTTTCAATATGGGAGATGAATGAGGGTAGGGAATGTTGAGTTCCATGGCTGCTGGTTTGTATTCACGCAGGTTACCATTTGTGTTTGATTTAGGGTTTCAAATTAGAACGTCAACTTGTGTATGATTTTTAATTTAATAATATTTACAAAATTGCCCCATATTCACATTGGTTCCTTGGTTCCCTCCCTAAAGTTGGTTCTCGCATGATCCCTACCTAACAATATATATATATATATATATATATATATATATATATATATGGTCAAGATCCTGTACAAAGTGTTTTTTGTGTGAGAAGTGCGAGAAGGTGTTTTGGCCATTAGATCATTTTAATCTATGGTGTGGATTAATTGAGTGGCATTTTAGTAATTAGTGTTATATTGTTAATAATAAATTAAATGGCTAAGGGGTATTAAGGTAAAATCCACACCCACATTTAATTGAGAAAACCTGAAAAGATGGAAACATATTCAATTATCATTAATATTGTTCCTTTCTCTCTCTTGTTTGCGTTGGAGTTTGGAATCTACTTTCCAATTTTCACTTAATTCTTCGAACATGATTGCGGCAAATAGCAAAAATTGTAAAAGTTTCGAACTTGTTGAAAATAAGTAGGTATCAATGGGGAGTTGGAGATTAAATTTTTGTTCATGAGGTTGGAAAGGTTTTAAAATTGTTTTTATACCTAAAACAAAAGTAGTTAAATAGTACAAACTAAGTGAGCATTGATTAACATATTCCCGTTAGTTGGAGATTTTAAACATGACATTAGGTTTTGAAGATCAAGGTTCAATTAAGTGATTTTTAAAGCATTATATAGAAAAATCTTTTGTTATGTCTATAAATAAACAATTGAATTTAAGTTCGAGGCATCTTTTGACAAAAATATGTATTTTGTAAAGTTTATAGGTAATAAAAATCCAACAAGATTTAGAAATCTTTAGTTTTGTGCTAGGGTATACTCAGGTTATGAGATTACAGTTTTAAAAATATGTAACGTGCTGATAAAAACAATAATATGATTTGGGTAGTGTGTTGAAAAACAATCAAACAATTGGCTAAGATGGTAAGATGAAGTGTGATTGTGAAATCCATATATGAGTAAGCTGTAAAAATTTTGAGATTTTAGAGCTTAGTTTTAAGGAAAGTGAGTGTAATCATTTATTCATTAATTAAAATGAATAAACGAAAACGTTGACTTATCAAAGTTTCTAAATTCTAATAACATAGTGTGACATGCTTTAGCCTATAAGTGAACACTCATCCCAAGAATTCCCAGGTAGGCATCCGGGTCCCTCGTTTGATTGGGATTTATGCGCAATGCCAGTCCTAGACAGAAAACTCAGAATACAGGCGTTCACCCTTCCAGATTGCATGTGTTCGTTATTAAAATCTAGAACTTCGACGAGATCTTCAAGGTGGTTCAGGCTAAACCTGAGGATTTGTCCTATTAGTCTAAGAGTATATCTTGTGATGGAGAGCACTCTTCTTGTAGGGACTAAAGTAAGGATAAGAAGTAGGATAGAGAATATAAACAAGTAAGGTTGTAAGTAAAAGGAGCAAGTACTGATTAAAATCCTATGGTTATAGACTAGATTATTTTTTTTTTCTAATAACCTAATTCCCTATAACCATGGCTCTGATACCAATCTATAACACCCCAACCGATGGCGGAAACATCGGGATGTCACGTATTAATGATTGTTCAGTAGCACATGGTAAATAATAAGTTTCAATAAATGATTTAAATGAACTACATACAATTGTTCTAAAAATTTGTACATCAAAATGAAAAATACTAGCTACGCATCTTCAAGCATTAACTCTAATCTTCGAATAAGCCATAACCTGAAACATTTTAAGTTTGAAAATATTTTGGGTCAACAAAAGTTGGTGAGGATTACATAGGTTTTGATAACTGAATAAAAACTTGTACAATTCGAGTGTCATGGCAAGTCTAGTCCATATGTGAAAACAATACTACCCGGTAAATCGTGTGCATAATTAAACCTTGTGACTATAATATTGTGGTCCATCCTATACGCATATGGTTCACTCGTTTTTGTTGCGATAACAATCACCCACGCTACCCATACTGGAGGTAACATATCCGGGTGGGGTTGTCAGTCCAATAGATCTATCATTGTATATCGTCGGCTGATCAATGTTAGTGATTATGCTAGAATAATGTGCTTACCCTAGTAATGTTTAAGACATAATGCAACATAGAATAACACATAGACACTTATGATTGAATTGTAGATTGAATGTCGTAACATGTTTCACCCCAAAATAGTGAAATGGAAAAGGGGCTATGTAAAACTCACCTTAGGTGCTTAATGAGTTTGTGAGTTTTCTTGAGCGTGCAAACACTTAGTAATAATGCCTTGGAAAACTCGGAACTAGCTAAAGGAGATAATGATGGATGAAAACTTTAGTATGTGGGAGATGGAATAATAATATTTTTTTTTTGAATGGTACAAAGAGTTGAATGGTAGGCTAGTGTATTTATAGTGTAAAATTTGGAGTTGTAATTAGGGGCTACTTTGACTAGGCTAGAATTTAGGAACAACTTTGACTTGACTAGAAGACCATATTTACTAACACTTTGACTTGACTAGGAGACCATATTTACTAACACTTTGACTTGACTAAGAGACTACGTTTGTCTTTTCAGGTTTGACTAAGGGACCTTGAAAGGGTTTAGGTTTAATTGGTTTTAATTAACATCAGGTGTAGTGGTTTGTGTGGTGTGGTTAAGGTTTAGCCCGCCAGGGACTTGGGTTCGAATCCTGGCTCAGGCAAACATTTTTTTTAACGTTTTTAAATCAGAATTTTTAATAAAATCCAATTTAATATTGATTATAAGTCATTATTTAAACAAAAAAAAATTAACAAAATGGATGGTAAAGATACTGTAAACATGAATCGGATGAATAAACGAGGGAGTTCTATGTATATATATAAAGAAAATTTGTGTGATGTTACACTCATTGCTTCTCACACTTCTCACAAAATTTTGGCTTTGTACAAGATTCTACCTCTATATATATATATATATATATATATATATATATATATATATATATATATATATATATATATATTTCATTTTCAACGAAAATCAATACCACCAACACTCAAAACATACATCCAACAATCAAACAACCAAAAAAAAGTATATATATCAAATGGAAGGCCCCTCATGTCCACTCGACTCATCTAGTTCTTCCGACTCGTCTGGTTCTATAATGGATTTTTTTGCAATGGTTTGCGAGACAGCGCACCATGAAGATACGGAACGCCCAAAGAAAAAAATTGTGCAACGTAATTGGTGTGGAGGCAAATGAAGTTTTGATGAATGATTACTTTTTAGAAAACCCAAAGTACAATGACGAAATGTTTAAAAATCGATTCCGTTTATCAAAGGAATTATTTTACAAGATTTTCGGAGACGTCGAAGCTAAGTCCGAATGGTTTCAAGTAGGGTATGATGCTAGGGGGAAAAAGAGCTTTACGGCAATACAAAAATGCACATCCGCGATTCGTCAACTTGCTACTGGTAATGTTCCTGACAAATTTGAAAAATATTTAAATATGTGAAGTAGAATTTCAACGAGTCTCTTCACAATTTTTGCAACGCTAATATTGATTTATATGGTAAAGAGTATCTCCGGAGACCGACTTATAGACACGGCATAACACGTTTGTACGCCGCACATGAAGCGAGATGGCATTTTCCCAGGATGGTTGGTGGCATCGACTGTACCCACATCGAATGGAGAAGTTGCCCGATGGCTTTGCGAGGTCAGTTTCTGAGAGGTGACCATAAATAACCAACGATATTTCTCGAAGTCGTTGCGTCGAACGATTTATGGATTTGGCATGCATACTTTGGTCCCCCAGGCTCAAACAACGACATCAATGTTCTACATCAATCACCGCTATTCGATACAGAGATACAAGGAAGCTCCCCGACGTGTCCGTTTACGGTGAACGGACGACAATATAGACATGGCGGCTTCTATCTTGTTGATGGCATCTACCCTACTTGGTCAATTTTTGTGAAAGCTTATTCGTTTCTGACAATCGAAAAAGAAATATTGTTTTAGAAGCTACAAGAATTTGCAAGAAAAGACGTTGAACGAGCATTTGGTGTTTTGAAAAGTAAATGGCACATAATAGATCGCCCGGTGCGTTTGGTTGATCAAGTGAAAATATGGAGTATTGTGTACGCGTGTGTCATATTGCACAATATGATCATAAAGGAAGAGGGGCGCGCAATATCTCAGGATTATGTTATGGATCTACCGACATCAGCAAACGTTTCAGATGATATTCTTTTCGAGTTGCGGAATTAACAAACCCACTATCAGCTTCGATTTGATCTAACGGAACACGTGGGTGGTTTAGATATCCTGTTCGAGGAGGCGCACCCACCGCTCACTTGATTTTTTTAATTTTTATGTTTTTTTATTTAATGTAATTTTTTTATTTAATCTAATGTTTTTTTTATTTAATCTAATGGTTTTAGATTATTTAAAAAAAGTTTAGTGATGAAAAGTGAACACTACCACATGTGTTTAATGATGGAATGTGATAGAATGTGATGAAATATGGTGGCAGAATCTAATTGGGTGTGATAGTGTGATGACTGCGATGGGGTGATGACCACCCCATCCACCCTAAAAATGATAATTTTACCATTGTATCCAAACGTGAGCTTTTTTCACTCATTTACACATTCATCCCCAACAAACTTTTTCAAAATTCTTAGTTTCACCATTTGTTCAATCAGATACTCACGTACTTTTGGAACCAACAATCGTATGAGGATCTAATGATTCACAATTTCATATGCATTACTGACCTGCTAATTTAATAATCTTCCAGATTTTATCATTTAAGAGCAAAGATAATAGAAAGATTCAAAACTGGGATTGATTGTTTTTCGGCATCAGCTTTTCTGAAGAATTAATAAGAAAGAGTGGATTTCCAACATTGGATTATCAAAAACAAAGATAAAGAAAATATTTTTGTATTTTTGAGAAATTTATGTTAAAACACAACGAAAATATTTTTGGTGTTTTTGAGTTTTTCAAATTAAAGAACTGGAATGCATAAGCCAATATATACAGACTATCTTTTTGCTAGCATCACGGATAATGGAATCATATCAGTATCTGGACCTACCAAGATAACCGTTGTTTTATTAGATTAACATTATGATAAACAACCTCATAAACAATTATCAGTATTGTTGTCAGCTTAAACCCTAAAATCAAACTTACTCGCCGGCATATCAGGTAAGATTAAGGTATAAGATTAATACATTAAATTAGTGTTTCCCACACAGATGACATATTCCCATATCCAGGTATACACAAGCATATCATAATTCAAGTGAGTATGTCATTTACATCTTTATTTTTTGTGGAAGAATACAGGATTGTCTCAATTAAGATACAAAGTTTTTGACTTAATGACGGAAGCGCGGACCACGTGTTCAGGTTAGTACCAACGTACAGATAAAGAGAAGAAATCCGGCTTGGGAAGAAAAAAGCAAGCTAGTGTTCAGGTTAGTGTTTTCACAGACAAAGAAATGGACTCACAATCTTTTGGGATTTTGTACCTTACAGGTATCTTTTCTGCATTTGATTATGAATTAACAACGAAGCAATTTGGCTCAAAGGGGATAAACAGAAAGATATATTAGGAATTAAATAAAACATCATGGAAGACCTTAGACTTTTTGTTTTATTTTCAGGAACAACCATGACACCCCATATGACAAACGAGATAAAGACCTAGTATCTCAAAGTCTTGGCAATCTATCAATTGAAATTTCGGTACTAAGACCGTATGCCAATGAGATGTTAAACCACAAGATTTAAGTCGTTATGTTTATATCACAGTGCTAACTTTAACCTGATTTTCGAGCCTACAGATACATTATCTGCAAAATTTGTTTACCATTTAGACTTTACAAAATTTACCGAAATCTTGACACTCCACTAATCAATCATTTTGTCTTTTGCTCCACATCAAAACTCATTTTTTTCATTTTATGATGTTTTTGTCTTTTTGAGATTTTTTAACGTTTTTGGATTTTGTCAGTTTTTAAGATGTTTTTGTATTTTTTTTTGGAAATTTCTCCCCGTAAAATTAAAAAAATAAATAAAAATAAAAATAAACTCTTTTTGGATTTTAAAGAAGAAAATATGTACAAACTAATTCACCAATATGTATTAATCCTGTTTTTCGTTGACGCCATTTACTGAAAGCAAGTATTCAAATCTTGATTTATCAAAAGCTTTATTAAACAAGGGATCTCTTTGATGGTCAGTGTTAATTTTGATTAGATCAACCAATTTCTTTTCATAGCAATCGCGTATGAAATGATATCGGATGAGAATATTTTTGACCTTTGAGTGGTTGTTAGGATCTTTAGTGATCCCTAGGGTTGCCTTGTTGTCCCAAAAAGTAGGGGTGTTAGGAAACTGTAAACCATAGTCCCGCATTTGCTGCTATATCCAAAGAACCTGAGAGCAACGGTTCCATGCTGCAACGTATTCGTCTTCACAGGCGACCTCCTCGAGAAGAGTCGCCTTCGTATCAGTATTTTTGAAGGGCTCGTCTTCCACAACGGCGCCATCTTTTGCCACCATGAATCCTTCCAACCACTCTACACGAAGACCGGTGACGCGGGACGCCTGAACAATCTTAGTCACTTGATAACCCATTTTAGGCTCGTTCCAAATCTGATTGAAGATCTACAATACAATAAACAAAAAGTTAAAATAACACGAGGTAGACAAAGAAGAACACATCAAAAACAAAAAAACAACCTACCCCGGTGATGCCATTGGTTATTTTCCATAAAGCATTCTCCTCAGCAACAACCAACCAGGCGTTCTCTGCCTCCTAGGTAGCCTTTCCAGTGGCATGGGCGGCCAGATCCGCCTCCAGGGTAGAAATGCATGAAATAGCCTTCACAACTTCATCATCTTTGACCTTCAGCTCCGGCGTGGAAGGCACATACCTTGAGGTTAACTCTTCAAAATCCTTCACACGATGAGCTTCCCCCTGTTTTTGGGCGGCAAGCTTTGCCTCCAACTTATATCACCTACACCAGACCTACTACTAGCGGCACCCTGACCCACCGTGGATGCACTAACGGTTGTGCTAGAGCCACCACCTACAGGGCGACATTGACGGTGGATTAAATTGGATGATTATTCAGTCGACTCATCCTCCTCAGACAAAATTACAAACTCAACCCCTGCCACAGTACATGCGTTACGGTTTGGGCAACAATAATAAGACAGTGGAGGTCACGATGGACACCTTCAACTTGATGAGGAAACAAAAAATTATTCTTCAAAATCTTTAATAACATGGAAGGCAGGTGGTTTCTGCCACGACCTCAAATTTAACCACACCATCTGTGCGGGCACCACCTCAGCCTTCGCACAAAAAGAAACAATGTTTCTAGTCACGTAGCGTCTTCAGCGGTCTTGCTGATTGTCACCAACGTACCCTTTATCTTCTCAGTGAACGATAACCAGCCACTCTCCTTCACCTCCAAACGTTAGAAGACATCGAAAAGCTCAAACTGTGGCTCCATCCTCAAAGCCCTGCACTTCGCCTAAAAATGCATCACCCTCATCACCTTAAAGGGGCTCATATGGGAGAATACGACAAACAAAAACCGGGTCACCGGAATACGAGCATACTCTTCAAGAAGAACGTCTCATACAAACAAATTTTCCCTGCAGGTAGTCTATCGGAGACTTCCCTTTCTACGGGAACTCAGGCTCCCACTCCCAGAGAATATGATATTTCCGAACCAGGGATCAGAATTTTTCCATGGACCACCCAATCTGGGCCTCCAGCATGGCCAACTCAGGTTTGGCCATCTTCTCCTCAGTCGACATCTTCCATTACAAAACATAAACACTTAACGAAGAAAGAAAGAATGGAAGAAAAGAAGAAATTTTAGAGAATTTTCAGTAGGAAAACTTTGAGAAATCATCGGAGATTTTTTTTGAAGTTTCAAAGTGAAGATTCCGAAGACTACACCATCTATTTATACCCATCACATTACATGCGATGGGAAGGCCAACAATCATGATAGATGAAATCCCAGGCGGAGGTCCAATCACAGCGTGACATGTCAGACGGTTCACGTGCTTGACTACAAGTGCACCACACATGAGCCATGTGCCCATGACAGTTACAGAGTCTGATAACTGTTTTACCAGCTTTTTTTGACACACGTCAGCTGGACGACACCCCCTGATGTACTACGTGTCAGACACGTCTCTTCGAATTCAAACATTCCCTCCCATTAACTCATCTTGAATTCAAAGAAACAAACCACAAGCGCTACACCCTATGTCCCAACATACACTTGTTTGTTAAGCGCAAACAATGACATTCGCTAAAAATTGTCGTCTACAAGGGCATTGATTGAATTTTTAACAATCATCACCATGATCACGTGCCACAGCTAACGTTTGAACAACAATGTCATACATATGCACATAATTTGACTTCTATTTCTTGATGTCATTTTAATCGCAACAACAGCCCTACGTGCAGAATGATTTTGTGCACTAAAATCTCTCCGGCACTGCGCTCCATCAGACATTCATTCCGCCACGTTACCTGCCAGTGCTCAAACAAAATCTTATACTAAAGGTTAGCCGCATGACACTGATAACACATACATTTAATCATGTAACAATTCAAGTTGTCCGATTTTTACGACATAAACACGTCATACGCTTCACAGACCGATCCATGTTGGCGCAACAATTGACGTAATCATTCAAATCACAACAATCTTTTTTCCCCAAACCCTTGCGCACAAAGTGATAAACACGTCCACCCCGTCTAACGCGTGAATACCCAGTGACGATCGGATGCGATTTGAGGTACAAGAAATTTCACACGCAGGTTTTTCAAAAATCCAAATACACTCGTTCGAAACCTAGATACAAAAACTCACCAACAAGGCAGGAGACTTCATAAAGCACAAAAATATTCCAAGCACATTAGGCGAAATAAGGAGTCCAGCACTCCATCATTCCTTTTTAGCAAAGCACCAAGAAGCACTGGACTGGGGGACTTGAAGGGATATGGTGCCAAAACTAAGCGTGCCATACCATAAAAGTCTCAAATTAACCAAACGACTACATCAGTTAGCGGACGACGCCTGCGTCAGGCATGATGACGAAAAGTTTTCTGCCCGTTCAACGTCAGCCGAAGACGCCTGCGTTAGACATGATGTCATAGGGTCCTCCGCCCATTCTACGTCAGCCATAATGCTGCAGAGTCTTCTGCCGTTTTACATCAGTGGAGGACGCCTGCATCAGCCATACTGCCGCTGAGTCTTCCGCCCATTTTACTTTGGCGCACGGCCGATACAAAGGAAGATTCATCGGTACGAATAAAAAAGATTTTTCAACACACCCAAAAGAGGCTTTTGGGGTAACCTAAGAATACCAATCCAGGAACAGACATGCCCCGGGCAAGTGTTCCTACTTTGACACCAGGAAATGACGATGACATGGCGACTCCCTACCCAAGCATCTCCACAACGTCTTTTACAACCCATCCACCTAACTCCGGCTATAGAAAAGAGGATAACTAAAAACCGCCAACCAATCATAGGTCGTGCCTACTCTGACACCAGGAAAGGACAACTTTTACAACCCATCCACTTGACTCTGCCTGCAGAAAAGAGGATGACTACAGACCACCATGATACTCTAACGGGCGGACACCACGTGTCCGCCTACCTTCTGTGACTGACTAACAGGCGCCATGTGAATTTGTTACAGGGTGGTAATTTCTTCCTTTAGCTTTTTTAAATACTCACTTGGATCCATTGGGCTTAGGTATTGGGCCGAAGAGTTGGAGGTACCTCTACATGGGCCGGGGCCAATTAATGGTAGAGGTTGGGTTGAAAGAGTCGAATACTTCGTGCTACAAAAGGGGGAGCCCTTCTACTTTTATGGGAATCGATACATTCATACTTTACCAACCCTTGTTTTATCATAGCCAACGTTTAAAGGCTCAGCTCTTCTAATCGGTTACCTCCTAACATCCTTGGTCTAACTCCTAGCATTCCTATGAATACACATAGACAACCCTTATTTGCTTTACCGGCTTAAACATTGCCTTACCTGTGGATACACTACCTTGATCAGCCTTGATACCGTGATCTATGACTCGTGTTTCTTCATTAACCCATGACCCAAACATGTCCAACCTACCCACTTTGCCTGGTCTAGTTTTTTTCCTATACTAGCTACCACTAAAGTTTTGAAGTTAAACTAAATCATCATTTTTTCAATTAAGTATTTGTATTATATTGAATAAACATGATCAAATGGTTTGAAGAAAAAATAACCAATCATTGCCTTGTATGTACCATGATTTAGTACTCTCTTTAGATTCAAACTTATTACACGAAAACTAAAAACGTAATCTTCAAAAATAAAACCAAAATACTCAATATATGCGATAATGCGAATGTCAGCTTTGAGATTTAACGGAATTGGTTTTGCCAGAGTTAGAAATTTATGTGTGAATGAGAGTCACACTAGTATTGGAATAAATGTACTCAATGTTTCTTGTCCCACATTGGTGAGGGAATTAAATATTGGTTGGTTTATAAGTGACAAAATAGTGGTAGGAATTAATCTCTTTGATTACACTATACTTGGGAACCTACACGCGCGTGCAGGGGGGGTTGCAAAAATGGGCACTGGTTCAAGGAAAAGTCTGGACCAACGCGACACCCGCACAACCCGCGGACACAAAAATCCGGGTTCGTGTGAAGCTGGTTTTTGCTACCAGTCTTTTATTATTTTTTGCACCACCACTGAGCATGGGATGTTTCTACCACTACTTTGTAGAACAAAGGATTCTACAACAGATGGTTTAGCTTCGATGTCTCATGGCTTTCCACTATTGCCTTTGATCCATTGATTACTACAATAATGAATCTACATTATTGCATCAGTTATTGTTTTGATCATCTATATAAGCCAACGATTTTGTAGAAATGAGTACACACATCAAATGCAAAAAACTCATTTAATAAACAACTTCACTACCGACTTCTTTTCAGGCAAATGTTAGAATCCGGCAGTGCACCATCACCATTGCGAACCGGAATACCCTGGGAACAAACCGATAATCTATTTAAGGGAACTGTGTCAAACACAACCCCAGTTTAGTTATCTATTTTACTATTTCTTCTATTGCATTTAGTAAGTTTTCTAACAAACTTAAACACATTAGTAAAACAAACTTTTGTGTAAATTAGGAATCGATCTTAAAATGTTCTTCTTAAGGATTTTAGGTTCGTGAATTTTTGTAAATGTTTTTCCCTTTGCAAGTAACTTGTGGTACATTGATTCAGAGAAGATTCATAATGAGAATACAATCTTTAATCCGAAAGACTGTTTAAAAAAAAATGAATGATTGATTCATGTTAGCTTGCAAGTGCGCGGGTTGTTACACACCGCGGGTACACTCACAAGTACATCTGCTTCCGATCAAAACATCCACAAGACCAAATACTAAATGATTAATTAGTTAATTCGTTGAACAAAGTTACAGTAGAAAGAATTATTAAGAACCCAAAACACCACTTTAATAAAAAAATAAACTATTTATTTCATACCACGTTCCATCATCACCTTAGCAACACCAAGAGAAATCTAGCCTAGCATGGTTGATACAACAATCTCACAAGGTTGGTTTTGTGTACAAAACATCGTGAGGGTTGTACAAAGATTTCTAATGGTTTGGGTGATTTCAGGTTGTTTCTCTCTCGAATGTGGAGAAGTTGGAGGAATTGATGGTTTTGGGTGTAGGATGGGATGCCAAAGTGTGGAGTGGAGGTCTCTGTTTATAGGCAAATCAGATGGTGCATGGTCGTGCAACAGGGTTTAGCAGGCCCATGCTCGACAACAGGTACTGTTGCAGAGTCCTTTCGCGCTGAAATTGTCTGTCTTCAAAGTTAGCACGCCTGTGCCAAGGGGGCGGCACGCCTGTGCAAGTTAGTAATGCACGAATGTGTATCAGTCTTGGTCTGTTGGAGTCTTGGGGAGCACGTTTCAACTGGCACGACCGTGCACAAGGGTGTGCACACTTGTGCAGGCCTGTACAATTGACTTTTTGCCTCCTTCTTACTTGGAAATGTTGACTTGTTGACCCAGGACATGTGCACGACCGTGCACTGCCTGAGCGCGACCGTGCTGCATGATGTGTGTAAATGTATATATGAAAATAACACAAGTTTTAATTAAAACGACTCACCTAAAAACTACACACGCACGGCAAGTGTACCGATCGCAAAGCAGTAAACAGATAAGACCGAGTATCGAACCCAAAGACGCGAATGCAACTCTAGATCACAACCTATACCGAATACTAGCCTAAATAAATATATACTTAAATGGGGGGTTAAACTAATGATTATAAACTTAGAAGAAACTAAATATAAATTAAATAACCTCAATTGCTTAAACGAACCTAGGAACTTGGAGAAATCAGATAGGAAAAAGGCTGGTTACTTAGGTAAAATCCCTAGACACTAGCAATAAATCCTGAATCTGGTAATTAACTTGAGACCCTATTCTTATCTAATAAACCTCCTGTCAAAGATAGCTCACTAGACTTAAGGCGGGACAAGTGTAGAAATGCTAAGATGGATCTGGATCGCCCTAGCGTACCAAAATCCCATAGAAATCAGATTAAAACCTCTCTTGGATTAAAACCCTTAAACTATGAAGCAGACTTAAACTCTACTGAAGAAAACCTAGGAAAACTCTAAACACGGACAAGTAGCGACTCCCGCCCTAGCGCTTGCCAACTACCGAACAATGCCTAGTTAGTTACCTAGCAATCTCGAGTTAGATTTCTCACCCTCAAGAATGGACTGCACGTCTTAGTTAAATTATTATATTAGTTTGTTATACTTGTGTCGTACTCCAACTCCAAATACTAGCACGCTAACCTAAGTTGACGAACTAGATTGATTTTAAGACCTAGGGGGTATCTCTACATGCCTAGCTCCACAAAACCAATAAACAAACTTCAAATAAAATTAACACCAACACACATATATCAAATCCAACAATAGAATTAAAATCATGTAATTCTACACATCAAAACTAAAAACCAAAAATCATTAAAAACTGCAAATTACGTGTCTAGTTCATAAACCTAAGCAACCATAAAAGTCTATCTACTCATAATATTTAGAAACATAAATTCAAAGTTTATAAAAAACAATTTCATCATGTCTATAAAAATATAGAGCGAAAACTAAACCTAACCCAAGGCTCGTTGGCTATTGATCTTTAACGTGCCCGTGGCCTTTTCTCCTTCCGTGCTCGTTCGATCGTCACCGTAGTTGACCGGTTGACTTTTTTCTTCTGTGCGAATGAATGGAATTCCAATTGTGAATATGAATGATTGATATATATCAATCTGCCGTCAAAACCCCTAAAGTGTATCCATCCAATTAATTGATAACCGACTCTTTGTTGTATTCGTCTTGGGCTACGGCCCAAAGACATTATCATTCCTTTTTTTTTTAAATTATTATATACTATTATTATATATAGCATTTTAGCTCCGTGCTCTACGCTCGGGTGTTTTTGGCTTGACCAAAGTTCATCGTTTACGCTCCAACTTCCATACAAACACCTACCAAAATATAAAATAAATAAATAAGTACTAAAAATTAATAAAAATCTATACAATGACAAAAATAGGCCAACAAACGAATACACGCCTAAAACTACTAAAAACTATATACAAAAGACTCAATTATAACTCAAAATACATAGGAGAATAGATGTGTTTTACGACACATCAAACATCCCCACACTTGACTCTTTTTCGTCCCTGAAAAAGAATTATGCTATGGAATCACAGTTAGGTTTACATCCAGTTTCAAAACATAGGTTACTTAATTAATAATCTACTAACGTATTGATTGCGATTGCAGGTATATTGATCCTCTTAAACCCACACCGGTTTCCAAGCCCCTTTTTATTTATGTTAAGTTCATGTTGATTAGTCTATCTAGGGTCTCACTCGAAGGAAGCCACAGTTCCTCCTAATCCCGCCTCAAGCTTATGAAGCTAAAGGAACGACCAATTGACCATTTCCCAAACGTCTTATGTAGAAAACCAAGAGAATTTAAAATCACTTTTTTTTTTTTGGGCATACTTAACTCAGAGGGTGTGACCAATCCAAGTCGCTATCCCAGTGGCCAGGCACCTTAAGCTTCAGCATTTTTTTTTTTTTTTCATCTCAGCATACTTAACTCAGAGGGTGTGACCAATCCAAGTCGCTATCCCAGTGGCCAGGCACCTTAAGCTTCAGCATTTTTGCTTTGATTTCTATATTTTTTTTTAAGTGATTAGAAATTCTAACGGTTTTCTACTTATAACGATGCTTCTTATACTATTTTTGGCGGTTTTGGTCTCCCCGTTTCTCCTTCATGAGAACCCACCAAATAGCCTAACATAATTAATTTATTACTTTTCAAAGGAAACCTTTCTACCGGCCGAGCCTACCCACATATCCCAAATCAGACACGTTTTCAATCAATTTTAATCTCTTATTATACATACTATTTGAAAACCGGACACCTAACTTTACCTATCATTTTCCATATTTTATATAATGCAAACTTCAAAATCAGAGACTTTTTTTTCAGTTTTTTTTTTTTTTTTTTTTTTTTTTTTTTTTAAACGACTTTATATACAAACTAAACAACAGTTTCCCATCCCCACACTTAAACTCTACATTGCCCTCAATGTAGGAATAGAAAACGACTCAAAACAAAAACTAATAAAAAAAATTCCGAATACAAAAATAAAAAGACGTGGGCAAATTGAAAAGGACTTAGCTGGTTAATTTTTCTTCGTAAGCTCTAGTCCAATCCAGCTCGATCGTATAGCATTTTGGTCGCGATCGGCTCTGACACAATGGTAAACTCTCGGGTTACTTCAATATAACGTACAGGTCCAGAATCACCCGAATGGAGATTGAGTACGGGCGGTACAATCCAAACCTGCGCAAAACAAAACAAACAAAACCCGAGCATAATACCGAACCACACAAAAATAAAAAGACTCAAACTACTAACTTAGACTCAAAATATAACAACAAACAAGAAGACGTACCTGCTTGGCAAAATGGCGGTGAATGGTGGTAGAACCAAATGGGTAGAAAAAAAATCTGGTTCTCGCTCAACGTGAAGGACACTGGTGATCACAACACGCGTTGCAAGAGAAAAAAAAAATATAACTTTCCGGGGTAATAGCTGGTCGCATAAGGCGAACAGGTCAGCCCAGACTCCTCACATTACGTGAAAAGTTTTTTTTCAGAATTTTTTTTTATTATTATTTTTTTTTAAGAAAAATTCTCTTTTATTACCCAAACCTCTACCAAAATTCCCATTCATAAAATATATATATATAACGATAAAACATGGGATCCGCTCATTGTGAAATTTCCTCTACCTAAGCAAACACGCAAACCTGCTAACTGACTCAAAGACACAAAAAACAAAGATATAATAGAAAGATAAAATCCTATGAACCACTACCGAAGGACGGACCACAAATAAAAAAATGAAAAGCTAGAAAAAAAAATAGGTATAAATATAAATTTACAAACTCTACAGAGCCTCCCCACACTTAAACTAAATCAGGGGGCTTCTCTTTTATCTGGACCCGATCCAACCCATTTAATTCCACCCGGTCCATATTATTTAGAAAAATTAAATTAGTGGAATTGAAAAATATTTTATCGAATTTAAATGGGTCGGGCCACCAATATTTAAATTTACCTGGACCAAACCTGATTCTTGGCATGTAATGAGGGGACTTGTTGTCTCTGCAACTCCTGACCCTCACCCTGTGTCGGTCCAGGTGCCTCTTCGCCTTCTCCCGTGGTGGTGGCCATGGTGGTGGCACTAGTAGCAGTGTAATATCCAATGCCTGCACGGGCTGGCTGTGGTGTTCTTCTTCTTCCACCACCACTGCTTATTTCTCATCTTCCTTGTTTGGTAACACTTGTTCAAAATCTTTGTCCACTTCTGGAGCTGTCAAATCAACCAACTCGTCACCAAACTCTGCTTCCTCATCAGCTGCTTCTTCAAGCAGGTTAGTGGTGTCTTCCTCTTCCACCACTTCTTCCTCAAACAGCCAGCCTGTGGATTCTGAACAATCCATATCTTCCTCAGCCTCCCCTATCTTCTCCATCATGGCTTTCCTATGCGCGTCCCAAGCTATCCTTTCTATCTCCTCATCATCACTCCAGACATCTACCTCCCAAGGGTATGCTGCTGAACTAGAGATCTGGCAAGGCTGCTCATCCTTCTGAACCAAAGGTGGGACTAAGGCGTCCATTATGGTCTCTGGCTCTAACCCTGAATCCTGCAAAATATCATCCTCACAAGACAAGTGTAAAGAATCATATGGGTCGTTTAAATCATGCACAGAATCAGATGAGTAAGGACAAACAGTTTCAGCAACGGGCCTAATGCAATCAGGTAATGTAAATGTTACCATCTCGTTTGGGTCATCATTTGTGAAATAAACCTGCTGAACTGGAGGTGGGACTTCAACGTCCATTATGGTCTTCAGTTCATCCACCTGAGCCTCTAGCCTTTTAAGTGCCGCATCTTGTTCCCTCAAAGAGTCGGTGCGCTTGGATAGCAAAGAATCGATATCCTCGAGCATGAGCTGTTGTTTAGCAAGTAAGGCGGCAAAATCGGGTCTAGTGTGAGACGAGACATCCCGATAATCGGGATGCTGATAAAAATGTTGGCTAGGTGGATACTCTGACGAGCTCCCACCATGCCTTTCCTCATATGTGACACCCGGCATGTTCGGCTTAAACATATTAGTAACATCTAAGTCTACCTTAGCGAGAAACGTTTATAAACAAACTTAACCGGGTTAGTTGAGTTGGGTCAAGTTAGGATTGTCCAGGGTACAATGATCTGGAGGATCATTGGGAGTCGTTTTGGTAATACACTAGTACCGGGTTCCGTTGTTGGTGACATTACATGAACTAATTAAGTATATGGGTAGATTATGGGTTGTGTGGTGGTTTATATACATAGACGTGTTTAAATGATGTGCAAATGATTATCTGTGCTTTAATGTGTTAAATATAGACTAAGGATGCATGCTTATGTGTTAAGATGTGTTAGAATGCGTTAAACACGACAAACTGGAAAACTAGTTAAGAAGGGGCTCTGGTTCGACCACTTCGAGTGGTCGAAGGAGAGGAAAATTGTCTGGTTCGGCCCATGCAAGTGGGCGAACCAGGGAAGTGGAATTGAAGAATTCCCTTCGACCTGGACAAGTCTCATTCGACCCTGTGAAAGGGGCGAAGGAGACCACCTTCGACCAATCAATTGGTGCGAAGGAGGATCAGTATAAATACCAACCTTAGTCATTTTTCATCATTTCACAAACCCTAACCGTCCCAAAACGCTCTCAAACGATCTTAAACACTAAGGAAGGAGTTTTTGCTCTTCTTTTTTCATAATCTAACCTATCTACAACATCTAAACAAGAATCCAAGGTGTGTTCATAATCCTAAATCTTTTAAAAGCATTTTAATTCGTTTTCATCTAACCTTAATTGCCCAGATCTGTTCTAAGGGTGTTTTTATGATTAAAAACCTTTTAAACATCTTTCTAAAACAAAACCCTATCATTTAACATGAGTTTTCATAATAAATAACATGTGTTAATTGAGTATTATGTGGTGTAATGTGTTATTCAATGCTTTGCTGCTTTATCTATGTTAGAGACATGATGTAGGATTGCTTTTAATGCTGATTGATTGTTGTTTAGGGTTAGAATCGATTGGATGATGATATTATGTGTAAATTGGGGATTTTGACGAATCTAGACGTAACATGTGGTGTTTATAATCAATAGAACCCATAGGGATGGTCGGATGATCGATAAACTGAGTATTTTAAATCAAACATGAGTCGATTTCAAAAGTTTCCAAATTGGGTAAAGATTTCATGCATGAAAGTGACGTTTCCATAATTTTTGCCATTTTGGGAAAGGGCTGAAACGGATATGGTTTGGGGCAAAATCAGTGGGGTTTTGTTAGGATAACATAATCATGTTTGACTGCTGTGATTGGTGATGTTTCGAGTCGTTTTGAATGTGTTTTAAGCGTTTTTAGGCAAAATAGAACAACAGGGGCGAACCTGGCCTCCTTCGACCAGTCGAAGGTGCGAAGGAGGAATCCCAGGGTCGAACCAGGCTTTTCAGTGGGCGAACGTGGCAAAATGTGCGAAGGAAGCATCAAACGGTCGAACGAGAGGTAAAACGGGCGAAGGAGAGTAAAAAGGTGCGAAGGAGGCCTTAAACTGACTGGTTCGACCGTTCTGATGCAGAAATGAGATTTTCGATACAAACTAAGTGTTTTATGCTTGAACCTTGCGTGTAATCTATGCGTACTTGATTAGTTAGGGTAATGGGTCACCAACGGGATGGCGGGTCGGTCTAGTGTGTCGGTTGAACATTTAAACACGTTTTAAAACATACTTGGTTATGATCTGGACAATCGGGGGCTAGATAACCTTATGGTTATTAGTCGGAACACTTATGTGAACATTTTGATAGATCTCCGGTAGAGGGATTATCAAGGGCTAAACATCTTTACTTATAATTGAAGAACGCTATCTAAGGTGAGTTCACGGCCCCACTTTTACTGCTTTAACTTTTGGGGGAGAAGACATGCGCTAAACAGTTTTAGTAACATACGTCATACTATGGTTTTAACTTTATATTGCTATACGATCTTTTGGAAAGTCCCGGGGGAAACCATGAATGTGCGGGTTTGCACAACGGGGGAAATGTGGATAGATCTATTGGGCGTGACCTGCCCCACTCGTCGGCTTGGAGGGCCGGGCGGGTGCATATTGTCTCGAACAGGAACATTATCTTGCTGAACATTACGGGCTGCTAAACATGCTAAACATTGCTAAACGTGTCCAGTAATGGTTTCCAATCGTAGTAGTAATAAAATATACGCCTAGCTAGCGTACTTGGTAGCATTGATATAGTATGGACATGGTAACACTTGGTAACTCTTTTTGAACAAACCTGTGAACTCACCAGCATTATATGTTGACGTCTTTTGGCATGTTTTTCTCAGGTCGCTAAGGTAGCAACAACTGGATCTAGGCGCACGAGTCGGCACGGGCGTCTAGGGTTTAGAGCATGGTCTTCATTAAACATTTGAACTATGTCTTTTGGGTTGTAAACATTTAAAGCTTCCGCTACAGTTTATGCTTTTATAATTATATCTTTTGGGTTTTGTGTTATGCATCTAGTGTTGTTTATTGTGACCGTTGACTTGAATCCTGGTTTGTCATGCGCCTCGCGGTAAAACCCCGCAAGTGGAATTTGAGGGTGTGACAGATTGGTATCAGAGCCAATGGTTATAGTGAACTAGGACTGCATTTAGAGTCTAGTCTATAGCCGAGTCGCACACACTAGACGGTCACATACTTGTGTCGGTTTGGAACATGTACTAACTTTGTCGGGGTGTCGTTACATTATCATCACACTTCTCTGTTACATCATCCGTTTTTATTTGGGTTCTTACCTACTCTTGTCTTCTTCTTCTGGATTGAAGGCGGAGGGGTTGATTTGTTGGTTCTTGCACACACATGCCTTCTTACACTTGCACCTATTGCCACATAGGCGACAATGTTCGGTGACTGGGGTCTAAATTAGGGGTACATCTGGAGGACCATGTAGAGCAGTTTATCATTTCGGGTGCACACGAAATAATAAACTGGGATGCATGAAAATCCCGATGGACTTCGAATTTGGATGTATAGTCCTGAATTTGTCCCTAGGTTAACTCTTGAAAAATTTCTAGTGGTTGACACTGGAAGTGAATCTGAATCTCTCGATTTCTTGGTTTGTTAGATCATGTCTGGTGCTCGTGGTGGTGGACGTCGTGGTGGTGGTCGTGGCGGCGGTGGCCGTGCTGGCGGCGGTGGTCGTGGGAACATCAACATGACCCAAGCTGAGCTGAACAACTTGCTCCAGCAGCAAGTGAACATGGCTATGGCTAATTTCCAGGCCGGGATTAATGCCATGGGTGGTGAGTTGATTTCTGTCGACCTTGCCTCATTTTTGGGTTTCGTGTCCTTTCGTTTGTGTTTTACTCGTGTACCGTGTTTCAGGTGTTGGTGCCAATCCACCCCCACCTCAGTGCTCTTATAAGAAGTTTAGGGACTGTCAGCCCCATAACTTCGCTGGAACTGAAGGGGCAGTGGGACTGCTCCGATGGTTGGAGAAGGTTGAATCTGTGTTTGTCATGTGTAACTGTCCTGCTGGGGACCGAGTGAAGTATGCTACTGCGACATTTGAAGGGCCTGCATTGTCGTGGTGGAATGCTACTACTCAGAATATGGGACTGGGAGAGGCTATTGCTATGCCTTGGGCGGAGTTTGTGCAGCTTTTGAGAGGTGAGTACTGTCCGAGGGAGGAGATACAGAAGTTGGAGCATGAGGTCTGGAGTTACAAGATGGTTGGGTCGGAGATTGAGGAGTATACTGTGAGGAGGAACGAGCTGGCGGTGTTGTGTCCTGATTTACACACACCCGAGTACAGGAGGATCGAGCATTATGTGTCTGGACTAGTGCCCGAGATTGCTGGGTTGGTGGCTGCTGGGAATCTTCCCACTATTGCTGAAGTTGTCCGATCAGCTCATCGGATGACTAACCTGAAGGTGGCGGAAGGCGTTTTGCCACCCAAGGGTACTACTGTGAAGACTACTGAGGGGAACAAGAGGAAGTGGGAGAGTGTGGGGAAGAGTGTGGTGCCAGCTCAGCCGGCAAAGAAGTTTGATACGTCTGGGTCTTCTTCTGGGGCGAAGACGGGGGGGTATGTCGGAAAGCATCCCAAGTGTAACAAGTGTGGCTTTCACCATTCGGGGAGTTGTGATCGAGCTCGTTGTCATCGGTGCCATCAGTTGGGACACCATGCTAAGGATTGCAAGGTGGCGCTCACCCCAACTCAGACTCCTGCGGCTACTCCTGCTCCTGCTGCTCAGGGGACTCAGGGGAGGCAGGGGTGTTACAACTGTGGTGACACGGGACACTTCAAGCGTGATTGTCCCAAGCTGAAGCAGGGCGATAATGGGAGGGGCGGAAACGGTAGCGGTAACGGGAATGGCGGCGGAGGCAGGACTGCGCGTGCTTTCGTCATTGGGTCTGCGGAGGCTAGGCAGGATCCAGACACAGTTACCGGTACGTTCCTTCTCAACAATCGCTATGTTTCTGTTTTATTTGATTCTGGTGCCGATAAGAGCTTCGTATCTGTGGATGTTAGTCAGTTCCTAGATATAGTACCCACACCTTTAGAGGCTAAGTACTTGATAGAATTGGCTAATGGTAAGAACATCGAGGCGACTCATATCCTTAGGGAGTGTCACTTGGAACTGTCGGGTCTGTCATTCCCCATTGACCTTATGCCTGTACCTTTGGGTAGTTTCGATGTCGTTGTGGGCATGGATTGGTTATCGTTGTATCGTGCAGAGATTGTTTGCTTTGACAAGGTTATTCGGATCCCTCTCCCCGATGGAGAGATTCTTTCGGTTCATGGCGAGAAAAGCGGTGCCCCGCTGAGTATCATTTCCAGCATGAAAGCCCGTAAGTATCTTCGGAAGGGCTGTTCGGCCATTCTGGCACTTGTTAACGTTTCTACTGACGATGAGAAGAAGATCGAGGATATCCCGGTGGTTCGTGACTTTCATGATGTGTTTCCTGATGATTTGCCTGGTCTTCCTCCCCATCGTCAGGTTGAGTTTGGTATTGATCTTGCTCCGGGCGCAACTCCTATTGCCCGAGCTCCGTATCGTCTTGCACCTCCCGAGATGCAGGAGTTATCCAGCCAGTTACAGGAACTCTTGGAAAAGGGTTTCATTCGACCGAGCTCGTCCCCGTGGGGAGCTCCTATTTTGTTTGTGAAGAAGAAGGACGGGAGCCTTCGTATGTGTATTGATTACCGTGAGCTGAACAAAGTGACCATCAAGAATCGTTATCCTCTTCCTCGCATTGATGATCTCTTTGACCAGCTTCAGGGCTCCAGCTATTATTCGAAGATTGATTTGCGGTCCGGTTATCACCAGTTGCGCGTCAGGGAAGCTGACATTCAGAAGACTGCCTTTCGCACTCGTTATGGCCATTTTGTGTTCTTGGTCATGCCATTTGGTCTCACTAACGCACCTGCGGTGTTCATGGATTTGATGAACCGCGTTTGCAAGCCTTACCTTGATAAGTTCGTCATCGTGTTTATTGACGACATTCTGATCTATTCCAAGAACAAGGCGGATCACGAGGAACATCTGCGGTTGGTCTTGGAACTTTTGAGACAAGAGCAGTTGTATGCTAAGTTCTCAAAGTGTGATTTTTGGTTGCGTGAAGTTCAATTCCTAGGACATGTGGTGAATGAACTGGGAATTCATGTCGATCCGGCTAAGATCGAAGCTATTAAAGACTGGGAAGCACCAAAGACGCCATCTGAGGTGCGGCAATTCCTAGGTCTTGCGGGTTACTATCGTCGTTTCATCGAGGGATTTTCGAAGATCGCTCAACCCCTCACTGCTCTCACCCAGAAGGACCGAAAGTTCGACTGGGACGAACCACAGGAATCAGCATTTCAGATGCTGAAGCTTAAACTTTGTTCTGCACCTATCTTATCCCTTCCTGAGGGTACGGATGATTTCGTTGTGTACTGTGATGCTTCCATACGGGGTCTTGGTTGCGTATTGATGCAGCGCGGGAAGGTCATTGCTTATGCTTCTCGTCAACTCAAAGTTCATGAGAAGAATTACACTACTCATGACTTAGAACTGGGTGCAGTGGTCTTTGCGTTGAAAATCTGGAGACATTACTTGTACGGTACCAAGTGTGAAGTTTACACCGATCACAAGAGTCTCCAGCATATTTTCGACCAGAAAGTGTTAAACATGCGGCAGCGTCGTTGGGTTGAACTCTTGAACGACTACGACTGTGCGATTAAGTACCATCCTGGCAAGGCAAACGTTGTGGCGGATGCCTTGAGCAGGAAAGAGTCGGCGAAGCCTCGGCGTGTCCGAGCCTTGCAGCTTACCATTCATTCCTCCTTACCTGACCGGATCCGTTCGGCTCAGGTGGATGCCTTGAAGGAGGAAAACCTTAAGGCCGAAACGATGCACAGTGCGGACAAACACCTTGAGCTTAGGTCTGATGGCCTACACTACTTCGCTGGGCGTGTTTGGGTTCCTTTACTCGGGGGATTACGGGAGCTTGTCTTGGACGAGGCTCACAAATCCCGGTATTCTATTCATCCAGGCTCCGATAAGATGTATCAGGATCTGAAGATACTTTATTGGTGGCCGAACATGAAGGCTGATATAGCCTCCTATGTGAGCAAATGCTTGACCTGTGCTAAGGTCAAGGTGGAGTATCAGAAGCCGTCTGGTCTCCTACAGCAACCTGAGATTCCAGAATGGAAGTGGGAGCGGATCACGATGGATTTCGTCACCAAACTACCGAGATCACCAAGTGGCTGCGACATGATTTGGGTGATCGTCGACCGGTTGACGAAATCGGCACACTTCATACCTATTAAGGAAACGGATGGACTCGAGCGGTTGGCTCGGCTTTACCTTAAGGAGGTGGTTTCTCGGCACGGGGTGCCTGTTTCTATCATTTCTGATCGTGATTCCCGCTTTGCTTCGCGTTTCTGGAAGGCTCTTCATAAGGCCTTGGGTACTCAGCTGGATATGAGTACGGCTTATCATCCGCAAACTGACGGGCAGAGTGAGCGGACGATACAAACACTGGAGGACATGCTGCGGGCATGTGTCATCGATTTTGGCAAAAGTTGGGAGATTCACCTGCCGTTGGTGGAATTCTCCTACAACAACAGCTATCACTCTAGCATCAAGGCAGCTCCGTTCGAGGCTCTTTACGGACGGAAATGCCGATCACCACTTTGTTGGGCCGAGGTGGGCGAGAGCCAGCTCACTGGTCCGGAACTCGTGTACGAAACTTCGGAGAAAATCGTACAGATCCGTCAACGTTTGGCTGCTGCACGGGATCGTCAGAAGAGCTATGCCGATCGCCGTCGCAAACCGCTAGAGTTCCAGGTTGGGGACAAGGTGCTTCTGAAAGTTTCACCATGGAAGGGCGTCATACGCTTTGGAAAGCGTGGCAAGCTTAACCCTCGTTACGTCGGACCGTTCGCAATCCTGGATCGGATTGGGCCGGTGGCATATAGACTTGACTTACCGGCAGAGCTCGGTAGTGTGCACAACGTCTTCCATGTGTCTAACTTGAAGAAGTGTTTGGCTGATGAATCTCTCATTGTACCACTGGAAGAGATCAAGGTGGATGATCGTCTTCGCATTGTGGAGGAACCTGTCGAGATTCTGGATTACAAGATTCGTAGCCTTCGGCGGAGTAAAATCCGCATCGTTAAAGTTCGTTGGAACTCGGATCGTGGACCGGAGTTCACGTGGGAACGAGAGGACCAGATGAAGGCTAAGTACCCTCATCTCTTTCCGAAGCGCGCGTTCGAGTCCAGGCATGTTACTGCTGAAGCAGAGTGAATCTCGGGACGAGATTCCCTTTCAACGTGGGGATGATGTGACAACCGGTAACCTTTCTTTTCGTTTTCTTCCTTTTCGTCTTTTTCATTTTTGGGCTTCGTGCAATTTTCGGGACGAAAATTCTTTCAACGTGGGGATGATGTGACACCCGGCATGTTCGGCTTAAACATATTAGTAACATCTAAGTCTACCTTAGCGAGAAACGTTTATAAACAAACTTAACCGGGTTAGTTGAGTTGGGTCAAGTTAGGATTGTCCAGGGTACAATGATCTAGAGGATCATTGGGAGTCGTTTTGGTAATACACTAGTACCGGGTTCCGTTGTTGGTGACATTACATGAACTAATTAAGTATATGGGTAGATTATGGGTTGTGTGGTGGTTTATATACATAGACGTGTTTAAATGATGTGCAAATGATTATCTGTGCTTTAATGTGTTAAATATAGACTAAGGATGCATGCTTATGTGTTAAGATGTGTTAGAATGCGTTAAACACGACAAACTGGAAAACTAGTTAAGAAGGGGCTCTGGTTCGACCACTTCGAGTGGTCGAAGGAGAGGAAAATTGTCTGGTTCGGCCCATGCAAGTGGGCGAACCAGGGAAGTGGAATTGAAGAATTCCCTTCGACCTGGACAAGTCTCATTCGACCCTGTGAAAGGGGCGAAGGAGACCACCTTCGACCAATCAATTGGTGCGAAGGAGGATCAGTATAAATACCAACCTTAGTCATTTTTCATCATTTCACAAACCCTAACCGTCCCAAAACGCTCTCAAACGATCTTAAACACTAAGGAAGGAGTTTTTGCTCTTCTTTTTCATAATCTAACCTATCTACAACATCTAAACAAGAATCCAAGGTGTGTTCATAATCCTAAATCTTTTAAAAGCATTTTAATTCGTTTTCATCTAACCTTAATTGCCCAGATCTGTTCTAAGGGTGTTTTTATGATTAAAAACCTTTTAAACATCTTTCTAAAACAAAACCCTATCATTTAACATGAGTTTTCATAATAAATAACATGTGTTAATTGAGTATTATGTGGTGTAATGTGTTATTCAATGCTTTGCTGCTTTATCTATGTTAGAGACATGATGTAGGATTGCTTTTAATGCTGATTGATTGTTGTTTAGGGTTAGAATCGATTGGATGATGATATTATGTGTAAATTGGGGATTTTGACGAATCTAGACGTAACATGTGGTGTTTATAATCAATAGAACCCATAGGGATGGTCGGATGATCGATAAACTGAGTATTTTAAATCAAACATGAGTCGATTTCAAAAGTTTCCAAATTGGGTAAAGATTTCATGCATGAAAGTGACGTTTCCATAATTTTTGCCATTTTGGGAAAGGGCTGAAACGGATATGGTTTGGGGCAAAATCAGTGGGGTTTTGTTAGGATAACATAATCATGTTTGACTGCTGTGATTGGTGATGTTTCGAGTCGTTTTGAATGTGTTTTAAGCGTTTTTAGGCAAAATAGAACAACAGGGGCGAACCTGGCCTCCTTCGACCAGTCGAAGGTGCGAAGGAGGAATCCCAGGGTCGAACCAGGCTTTTCAGTGGGCGAACGTGGCAAAATGTGCGAAGGAAGCATCAAACGGTCGAACGAGAGGTAAAACGGGCGAAGGAGAGTAAAAAGGTGCGAAGGAGGCCTTAAACTGACTGGTTCGACCGTTCTGATGCAGAAATGAGATTTTCGATACAAACTAAGTGTTTTATGCTTGAACCTTGCGTGTAATCTATGCGTACTTGATTAGTTAGGGTAATGGGTCACCAACGGGATGGCGGGTCGGTCTAGTGTGTCGGTTGAACATTTAAACACGTTTTAAAACATACTTGGTTATGATCTGGACAATCGGGGGCTAGATAACCTTATGGTTATTAGTCGGAACACTTATGTGAACATTTTGATAGATCTCCGGTAGAGGGATTATCAAGGGCTAAACATCTTTACTTATAATTGAAGAACGCTATCTAAGGTGAGTTCACGGCCCCACTTTTACTGCTTTAACTTTTGGGGGAGAAGACATGCGCTAAACAGTTTTAGTAACATACGTCATACTATGGTTTTAACTTTATATTGCTATACGATCTTTTGGAAAGTCCCGGGGGAAACCATGAATGTGCGGGTTTGCACAACGGGGGAAATGTGGATAGATCTATTGGGCGTGACCTGCCCCACTCGTCGGCTTGGAGGGCCGGGCGGGTGCATATTGTCTCGAACAGGAACATTATCTTGCTGAACATTACGGGCTGCTAAACATGCTAAACATTGCTAAACGTGTCCAGTAATGGTTTCCAATCGTAGTAGTAATAAAATATACGCCTAGCTAGCGTACTTGGTAGCATTGATATAGTATGGACATGGTAACACTTGGTAACTCTTTTTGAACAAACCTGTGAACTCACCAGCATTATATGTTGACGTCTTTTGGCATGTTTTTCTCAGGTCGCTAAGGTAGCAACAACTGGATCTAGGCGCACGAGTCGGCACGGGCGTCTAGGGTTTAGAGCATGGTCTTCATTAAACATTTGAACTATGTCTTTTGGGTTGTAAACATTTAAAGCTTCCGCTACAGTTTATGCTTTTATAATTATATCTTTTGGGTTTTGTGTTATGCATCTAGTGTTGTTTATTGTGACCGTTGACTTGAATCCTGGTTTGTCATGCGCCTCGCGGTAAAACCCCGCAAGTGGAATTTGAGGGTGTGACATCATACATCTTAGCTTGTAGACGATCAGGCCGACTTTTTATTCTATCGAGTGACTCAGATGTTGCAGGGTTAAACCACTGGTTAGCCTGTGGGTATGAAGGCTGGTATGACTGATATGGCTGCGGCTGCAAATACTCGTTAGCATAATAATCCGTGGAATACCCCGATGAATATGAATGAGGGCATCTTATGGTAAAATGGGGTCCTCCGCAGATCTCGCACATGATAAAAAAAATTATATATTAAGAATAAAAAAAATAATAATAAGAAAAAAAGAAAAAAAAATTATTCACAAAATAGTAGACTAGAAACGGATCGGATAATTCTCAAGAGTGCTAATTGCGTCCCCGGCAACGGCGCCAAAAACTTGATGTGTGTAAATGTATATATGAAAATAACACAAGTTTTAATTAAAACGACTCACCTAAAAACTACACACGCACGGCAAGTGTACCGGTCGCAAAGCAGTAAACAGATAAGACCGAGTATCGAACCCAAAGACGCGAATGCAACTCTAGATCACAACCTATACCGAATACTAGCCTAAATAAATATATACTTAAATGGGGGGTTAAACTAATGATTATAAACTTAGAAGAAACTAAATATAAATTAAATAACCTCAATTGCTTAAACGAACCTAGGAACTTGGAGAAATCAGATAGGAAAAAGGCTGGTTACTTAGGTAAAATCCCTAGACACTAGCAATAAATCCTGAATCTGGTAATTAACTTGAGACCCTATTCTTATCTAATAAACCTCCTGTCAAAGATAGCTCACTAGACTTAAGGCGGGACAAGTGTAGAAATGCTAAGATGGATCTGGATCGCCCTAGCGTACCAAAATCCCATAGAAATCAGATTAAAACCTCTCTTGGATTAAAACCCTTAAACTATGAAGCAGACTTAAACTCTACTGAAGAAAACCTAGGAAAACTCTAAACACGGACAAGTAGCGACTCCCGCCCTAGCGCTTGCCAACTACCGAACAATGCCTAGTTAGTTACCTAGCAATCTCGAGTTAGATTTCTCACCCTCAAGAATGGACTGCACGTCTTAGTTAAATTATTATATTAGTTTGTTATACTTGTGTCGTACTCCAACTCCAAATACTAGCACGCTAACCTAAGTTGACGAACTAGATTGATTTCAAGACCTAGGGGGTATCTCTACATGCCTAGCTCCACAAAACCAATAAACAAACTTCAAATAAAATTAACACCAACACACATATATCAAATCCAACAATAGAATTAAAATCATGTAATTCTACACATCAAAACTAAAAACCAAAAATCATTAAAAACTGCAAATTACGTGTCTAGTTCATAAACCTAAGCAACCATAAAAGTCTATCTACTCATAATATTTAGAAACATAAATTCAAAGTTTATAAAAAACAATTTCATCATGTCTATAAAAATATAGAGCGAAAACTAAACCTAACCCAAGGCTCGTTGGCTATTGATCTTTAACGTGCCCGTGGCCTTTTCTCCTTCCGTGCTCGTTCGATCGTCACCGTAGTTGACCGGTTGACTTTTTTCTTCTGTGCGAATGAATGGAATTCCAATTGTGAATATGAATGATTGATATATATCAATCTGCCGTCAAAACCCCTAAAGTGTATCCATCCAATTAATTGATAACCGACTCTTTGTTGTATTCGTCTTGGGCTACGGCCCAAAGACATTATCATTCCTTTTTTTTTTAAATTATTATATACTATTATTATATATAGCATTTTAGCTCCGTGCTCTACACTCGGGTGTTTTTGGCTTGACCAAAGTTCATCGTTTACGCTCCAACTTCCATACAAACACCTACCAAAATATAAAATAAATAAATAAGTACTAAAAATTAATAAAAATCTATACAATGACAAAAATAGGCCAACAAACGAATACACACCTAAAACTACTAAAAACTATATACAAAAGACTCAATTATAACTCAAAATACATAGGAGAATAGATGTGTTTTACGACACATCACTGCATCAGAAAAAAAACTATAAAAGTCTTCAATTCCTTGCCTTTCTTGCCATTTTTCTCCTCTTTGCACTTTTTGCCCTCAAAACCTGCAATTATCAACAAAGGAAGGTAAATCATGATAACACTAAGATAAAAGCACGATTTTTGGGGGAAATCGAGTGAAAATGCGTGTGTAAAACATGTGAATTTTTTGGCACATCAATGATGAATATGTTCATCAAAGTGACATATATTAAGACTTATGTTTAAGTCCTAAAGAGCCGATGGTAAAGTCTTGGAGATTAATGACAAACGAGTTTTCATCCTAATGGATGAAATTAACTATGATTTTGAAACATTCTTAAAACCGAGGTTTTGGAATGGTAAAACAAAATCTCACTATTATGTCTAAAATAAGAAGTGAATGTTGGGAAGAGATAGTGTGTTTTCTTTTAAAGCTGTGAAGAATTGGAATGAGACATCTTCTGTTCGCATGCTAAGTATCTGTAGTCTAAAGCATGCTAGACCAATACTTGTTAATTTAGATGCTCCACGGAGAATAAATAAACTTTGAACATTCAAACATTTGTGACGACATGAGAATGAATTTTGAAAAAAAATCTATAGTTCATTACAAACGATGACTCGAGAGGACCAAATATATAGTTCATTGGTTATGATTCTATTTGGCTTAATATAAGGAGAACTTATAAAGCTTAGAAACAGCTCGTCTGAGAAATCTGAGTAGAGTAATATAATGGGATGACCTTAATAACACAAAGATATAGATAGTCGCTATCTTATCACGGGTGTCTAATGTCGGCTTGATTGATATTACTCAAACTTAATAAAAGTGCAGGCAATGGGGGGGGCATTTAAGAAACAATCCGCAAGGATGTAAAAAATGGTACTTGAGAAGTTTTTCTTAAACTTCATAGGAAAGGGAGAAAATTTCATCACCCCGTTTGAAAATTATCCAATAACACTTAAATGGGGGGGGGTTGGTTTTCATTTGAAAATGGAAGATTTGACAAATCACATGAACCCATAATGGACTTGTTATAAGTCACTCCTATTATATGGACAAAATTCTTGAGAGGTTCAATGGAAATGACTCTAATGTGGCTAGAAGTCTCATTGACATGAGTCAACATCTAGCTAAGAATTGAGGTGAGCCTATTAACTAATTAGAGTACGCAAGAATTATTGACAGCTTGATGTATTTGATGAATTGTACCAGACCATACTTAGTAGCAAGCTAAGTAGATGCACGATCAACCCAAGTTCAAGTCATTGGAGTTGCAGGATATGGTTGCTTTGATAGTTAAGATACATACGAGACTACGGGCTGCAATGTAATAGATATCTAGCAGTTATTGAAGGTTATTGTGATGCGAATTGGATATCTGACACGAATGATTCCAGGGCAATGAGTTGGCATGTATTCACACTTGGAGGTGTTGCGATTACGTGGTATTCATCTAAGTAAACGTTTAGTACTAGATCCATGATTGAATCAGAATTCATCGCTTTAGATAAACAGGATGAATAGGCAGAATGGCTACATCAATTTGTTAAGGATATACCTAGGTGGCTGAAGCTGGCATCGGCCAAATGTATACATTTTGATAGCCAATTGGCAATTGGTAGAGCTCATATCACAATGTTTACCAGTAAATAATAAGCATATAAGATGTAGGTATTATAGGGTATGGCAACTAATCTCTATAGGAGTTATCATTGTTGACTATGTGAAGTCAAAGGATAACATCACGGATCCGTTAAAAAAATCTTAGGCAGAGAGTTAGTTCAGAAGTCGTCAATGAGGATGGGACTAAAGCCCGTGAAAGATTAAGTTCATGCGAAGGAAACCTAACTCATCTGACTAGAGATCCCAAGATCTGACTTCAATAGGACAATCTAATTGTATGAACGAGTGAGGTCACTATGGGGGAAACCCCACGTTTTGAAACGGGGAGTTTACTATTGGATTTAATAAACTTCCTAGTCCATTCCTGAAAGCCACAAGTTCGAGGCTAAGCATATGGCTTTTAACGATTCGACTAAGGTAACTAGTCCTGGTGAATCACCTATGTGAGAGAGAAGTGGGGTAGCTTCAAAGGGTAGTGTTGGGGCACAATACTTAATGGCTCTCACAAAACCAGGCACCTGTCCATGACCATAACCATAACAAACACAACTATGAGGACTTAACGTTGTGAGGGAGAGCTTTGTGTGAAGCGTATTGTCGTCTACACAAACGACTGAAGAGTTCAAGGACATCAATGTCTACTCAGAGCCATTCGGCTAAGTGTGTTTCATGAGCGAAGGTTCAAAGGGTCACACCTACCTATCGTATGAAAAACTCAATTGTTGAAATTTAATTAGAATGAGGTTGTTTTTGAATGACTCCCATTCATGTCACGTGTAGATGAAAAAGTGCGACTAGAGCTTTGGATTGTAAAACACATTTTGGTTTGTTAATATCGAAGGTGCGAAGGAAGATTGTAGAGGGTGCGAAGGAGGATTTAAAGGTGCGAAGGAAGATGTTTATACGAATGAAGACTTAGATTATGGAAGAACTTGGTTCGACCAGTCAATGTGGGCGAACCTGTACATTCGCATGAATGATTTGGGCGAATGTGCAGGCCTATAAATAGGTTAAGTTCATTTTTGAATGTAACTTTGATGATTATTATTCCTTCCTCTTTCTGAAAACTCTCTCTAGATTTTGTTAAACTTGTTTTACGTTTAAACCTTGATTGTAATCATTATTCTACGTGTAAACAAGTATTTTATGAATGAAATTGATCGAAAATGATGATCTGCGTGTTTGAATATGTTTGATTATTACTTTGTGATAGTTTTAGGGTTTCCGCACCTAAAACTAACTTGTTTGATCAATCTTTGTTTGTTATCGATCCTAATACGCACATACAAAGTGGTATCAGAGCCATTTCGGATCAAACAACCACAATTTAATAATCTCTCAGCTGATTTGGACCCAATTTTGGTCAAAAAGTTTTTGTTTTCCATAAACAAACTGATGTGATAAGATTTTGATCGATTACACCTTGATTTCGAGTTTAAATTGGATAATTCTCTTTATTAAAGTTGTTCCAAATCAAATCCGATTCAAAACCTGATCAAGATCATCAAAATCCATCAACATTTGAAAAACATGATCAAAATTAACTGATTTTCAAAGAATAACCGTTTTTGAAATCACAGGGGTCGAACGAGAGAGTTTGGTCGAAAGAGGAATTCATTTGGGTCGAAAGAGTGTGTATCTGTACGAAGGAGGTGTTTTTGTGGTCGAAGGAAGACTTTGATTGCTTATTTTTCACATTCGTACCTTTGTTTCACCTTCGTCTGATCGAACGGTCGAAGGAGCTGTAAAACGGTCGAAAGAGAGTCTTAAGTGGTCGAAGGAGTTTTTGTTGTTTAGTTCACATTCGTATCAATCATAAACGGGCGAAAGAGAACTTTATTTCTCCTTCGCACGTCCGTATATACGAAGGAGCATTCTGTTTTGAAACATTTTTAATCTTTTCGTGTTTAATTGTTTGCAGGACAAGATGTGGAACTTTCCAACAACGCCTAGACCTACTCAAGCACCACAACAGCAAACAACACAAGATCCGTGGTCCATTGCAGCTCAAAAGACTAGTCAACCATCACAGCCGATCAATTATATGGCTATGACTAGTTCGGCACCACAACAAGTTGTTCAATCATTACCACAACCGATTGACAACTATTGGGGAGTCGCAGCAGCAGCAGTCCATTCCCAGACGACCAACGCTATTTCTACTCTTATTCATGATCTATCTTCTGGAAGCGGCAATCGTCCACCGAAGTTAATGGACATGAAGGAGTATAACACTTGGAAGACGAAGTTTAAGATTCACGTTGAGGGACAAGGACTTGAAGGAGCCGAGGCATGGCAAATGATTGTGAAGGGTTACGTTGCTCCTATTCTGGAGAATACCGGAGAACCAATCCCTTTGGAGAATTCGGCGGATGACGAGAAGAAAAGGTTTGCTATAGAGAAGAAAGCATTTTCTCAGTTATCCCAGGCGATCAACACTGATCTACTACATCAGTTTGGATCGTGTACTACATCCAAACAACTATGGGATATGCTGAGAAATCGACATGATGGAAATGAGAAGACCAGGAAGCTTAGGATGGAAGAGCTTCGAAAAGAGTTTGAAAATTTCAGTTATACGGGTAATCAGACCCTAAAAGAGTTGGTTCCAAGGTACTGCCATTTGCTCACTGAATTGTCGAGCTATGAGATCAGCATTCCAATGTCGGACTTAGTTGATAAATTTGCTGATGCATTACCACCCTATTGGAATCAACACATCGAAGTGTTAAAGGAGAAGGATGCTTACCAGTATTGGACCATTAATGAGTTCATCCAAAAGCTGGAAAACAAAGAGATGGAGGAAAAGAGAAAAGCTAAGAGAGCTCAGATTCCACAGAATCATGATCTATATGTGAGTGGTACATCTAACTCTCTTTCTGCTTCAAGCACCACATCTACTGTTGCACCTCACATAGCATGTGTGTCTAACATTGTTGAACCAACAAAAGCACCCATTAACTACCTTGCTCAAACTTCATCCTACACACCATCATACACACAACAACCTTATCAAACACAAAACTTTATTCCACCATTCTCACCATTACAACAAGCCGCATGCTATACATCAAGTCAACAGCAACAACAACAACAATATCCTCCTCAAGTGAACCAGATGCAGATTACTCAAGCACAATCAAGTCAAAACCCGATTGTGTTAGAGACATCAAACCTTAACAATGTGATTGTTGAAATTGCTCAACAACATGTTGCTCTAGTATCTGCCATGGTTGCTTCTTACAACGGTTTGGTAGCAAGTCAAATTGGTAACAATAATCTCACCAATGAGGACTATGCTCAAATCGATAAAGAGGAAATGGAGTTGATGGACATTCAGTGGGCTTTTGCGAGCATTATGAGAAGAGCCACTGATTTAATTCAGAAGATTGGCAGGACTGATCTCTCAACCTCTCCCAATACCACATACGGATTCAACAAAGCAAAGGTTACTTGCTTTAACTGTGGTGAAAAGGGACATTTTAAAAGGGAGTGCTCACAACCAGCACAACAAGGAACCGAAATCCTTTCAATTCTATATACCAAAACCGACAAAACCAAAACCAGAATCAAGTGTCTTACAATAATCCCAACATCTCAAGCTTTCAACCACAAAACCAAAACACTTATCAGAACCGTCAACAAAACAACAACACCAGACAATCCACAACCCAAAACCAACCTCAACAAAACCCAAACCGAACTATTGTTCCTATCTCTACACCTAACACACAAAACCAAAACCAAAACCAAACTGATACTCAAAACCAAGCACTTGTCATCCAAAAGGATGAAGGTTTTGACTGGACTGGTATGCAATTGGGGGTGGAGGAAATCACTGCTGGGAATGTTGCGTGTGTGGCACAGCAGATGAGATTGGATGAGAATGAGGAAGTTGAAGAAGAGGTTGTGATTGAAAAGGTGTCGGAGTTGAAGATTGAAGAAGTGAATGATGATGTGATTGCTGAAGGTGAAGACAAGAGATCGGGGATGATTCTTGATTCTGTCACTGTTGTTGGAGATCAATGTGACTCAGCTTACTCGGATATGGAGAGCGAATCTGATTCAGAGACTAGTGTGAATTCACTAGATGATGATATTGACCAACTGCTAGCTGAAGCTGACTTCCTGATGACTCGCAAGTCATGTATGGTGGATGATGCATGCACCAAGATTGACTACTCCAAATTCTTTGCAGGAAAGGAAGCTCACTTTGCTCTAATGGCCATGACAGAACCTCCTAAGCCGGTAAGTTCTGAAACTCAATCTTGTGTTAAATGTGACAAATGTGCTGATTTTGAAAAACTGACTGATGAAAACAAGCTTCTCAAGGTTCAACTTGAGAGTGCAAAACTCAACTGTCAGATTTATCAAAAGGACTTAAAAGATTTCAACAAAGTTCTTGATGGTTATAAAAAGGATGTGTCTGAACTTAAAAAGACATTATCAATTAAACAACTTGCCATTAATAATTACATCAATGAAATGGAAAACACTAAATTGGAAATGGCAACCATCAAGTGCTTTGCGGAAAAAGTTAACAAGAAATTAGAAAGTTACAAGCACATAGCATATGTAGTCGATCATATCATTGAAGAACCCTCCCAGACGAATAGTGCAAACTATAAGTCAGTTCCATCTCCGGTATTGTTTGAGAATCACACTTTACATGCAATACCACCGGAGACTTTAATTCATCCTGATCCCACACCAGAAAATGAGCCTAACACTTCCAGTGTCGGGGATCCATATTCTGATGTGAGACCAGTACTGGGAAATAATGAGGGTGTGGTCGCTACTGATGATTTAGATGAAGAAGATGAGTCATCTGAGACGGTTGAAAGTGATAGTGATATCCCTGATGAAAATCATATAATCACTACTGAGCCAGTCTCACCGTCCCAGATCATTCATCCAATGGCAAATGCTCATCGCAAAAATGAGGTTAAGAAAAATGATAAGTTTGTTGGTAAAAGTTTTGAAAAGAAAGAGGTTAAGAAGGTTGAGAAAAACGTGAGAAAACCGGTTGAAAAGAAAGTTGAAATTAAAACTGAGAAAAATGTGGTAAAACCGGTTGAGAAGAAAAATGAATTAAAATCTGAGAAAAACAATGATGTGAGCAATGAAGTGTGTGATAAACCTGTCAAAATCTTCTATCGGATGCAAGGTTCCGATAAGATTTTATCAGATGATGAGTTTCCGATTAAATTTGTCAATTCTACAAAAATCGAAAAGATATGGCAGGAAAGTACGATTTGGTTCCCGAAATTTGAAAGGACCAACGACATTCCTCAAGAGATTTTAGACAAAATTTATTCGGAAAAAGAAGCAAAGGTCAATGTCACACAGTTTGTTTTGCCTGTTCATAAAGAAAATAGTTTTATTGAACCGACTTACTCGAAGGACCCAGCTCCTGAGAGTTTAAGGAAACAATGCATGGTCGATCGATATCCCATTGCTAGTTTTTCCAAGTCGCCGATCAAGGAAAACTACGAGGAATACCGTGCGTGTTATAAGTGCGGGGAACGGGGACATTTACTTGCCGCCTGTCCGTACGTACGACACAAAAGGCACGAGGTGGAGATGAGGCAATATCATGAGTATCCGGTTGACAATTATGGCTATCAACAGAGACGGCATTTTCCCCAACAAGATTTTTATCATAATCAAAACAATTTTTACAACGAAAGGGAAAATCGTCCGATGACGTATGATAAGCGCAACCGGATGACCACTGATAAATCTGGTAAGAAACCTCAGATGAACTCAACTGTTGATACCAAAAAGGTCGCTCCTAAACCTAATGGTAAACAATCAGTTGGACCTGTCTCTGTTAAATCAGAGAAGGTAACCAAGAAGGTTGCTTTTAAAGAAGAAGTAAAGAAACCGACTGAGACTTCAAAATCTCAGATTCGGATCTTGAAACGATCTGAGCAATCTTGGTCATCTAAGGAATCTGAAGGAGCCTCTACTTCACAGAGCGAGAAGAATGAGAAAAAGAAGGTTGTTAGTGAGAAGAAAGGGGTTGAAGAAACCCAAGATGTTTGTGATTCAAAAGACTCTTTGAAACAACCTGTTCAAAGACCCAAGACCAAACAGGCTTGGGTCCCCCGAAAGAACTAACTGATCTACTTTATTTGTGCAGGGACCTCCAGCTGGCCCTGTTAGCAGCCTATGGATTGTTGACAGTGGAGCTTCTGGTCACATGACAGGGGACCTCGCGCTACTCTTTGACATCAAAAACATTAACGGATGTTATGTGGCATTTGCTGGAAATAAGGGAGGCTACATTACTATGGAGGGTAGTGTAAGCAATGGGGTCGTAACATTTGAGCGGATTTCTTATGTGAAACAGATAGACTATAATTTGCTCAGTGTTAGTCAGATTTGTGATAAACAATTTTCAGTGTATTTTGATGACAAATCCTGTTATATCTTGAAACCTGGGTTTGAGCTACCAAAAGAGTGGGTGATGCTGAAGGCACCGAGAGTTAACAACTTGTATATTCTCGACATGTCTAAATCAATGACCACCCATGGCCAAGTCACGTGTTTCCTCTCCAAGGCTACAGAAAAAGAATCCATTATGTGGCACAGGAGAATGGGACACATCCATTTGAGAAAGATGAATCAGCTTGTGAAGAATGAACTTGTCACGGGAGTTAATGTCAAACACTTCCATCTGAATGACAAGTGTATCAGTTGTAAGAAGGGCAAGCAGCACAAACAATCCCATAGACCAAAGAAAGTTAATTCTGTTGAGCTGCCACTTGAACGTTTGCATATGGATTTATTCGGTCCAGTCAGACGTAAAAGTCATGTCGGAGAATTATACTGTCTTGTGGTGACTGATGATTATTCCAGATTTTCATGGGTAATGTGTTTGCATCAGAAAAGCGACACTTTTGACAATTTGAAGGTTCTGTTTACACGTCTGGAGAATTTATATGGTCTGAAGATCAAAAGAATCCGGAGTGATAATGGGACGGAGTTTAAAAATGCTCAGATGGAGGATCTTTGTGCAAACAAAGGAATTCATCATGAATATAGCGCTCCGTATACACCCCAGCAAAACGGTGTCGCAGAGAGAAAGAACAGGACTTTTATAGAGACGGCGAGAACTATGCTTGCGGATTCAAATCTTCCAGTCATGTTCTGGAACGAAGGTATTTACACGGCATGTTATACTCTTAACCGTGTTTTGACAGTGAAGAAGTTTGGCAAGACTTCTTATGAGCTGTTGAACCGACGCAAGCCGAATCTTGAGTATCTAGAACCATTTGGTGCCCCATGTACAATGCTGAATCCTTCGGAAAAGTTTGCACCAAAGGCTGAAGAAGGTTATTTTGTTGGATATGCAACCCCATTAAAACGGGTTTTCAACATAAGAACTAGAAAAGTCGAGGAGTGGGCTAATGTCGAAGTTCAAAGATATACACAGAATGTACAGGGTGGAGGACCAGATTGGATGTTTGATTACAAAGATTTCTTTGAATCATTCAATCTAGATAGCATGGTTGAAGAAGCTGTACTTCGATTATACTACGAGGTCGAAAACGCCGTAACTTCACCGTTAGTGCGTCCGATCACGGTAAACCCCCAAGCAGCTTCTAATGATGTCACTGCTCCTGTATTGGAAGAAGAGGTGTTGCAAGAGGCTTCTACATCGCTTAATTCATCCGAATCAGAATATGAAGACGATGATGCAACAAGTGAAGCTATTCTGGACAACGCTGCAGTGACACCACCAGTGAACCCATCTACTACTGATGCTTCAACATCGAATGTGGGTAATGATCTGGCTTCTACAGAGAATTTGACAACTCAGACGGGAGTACAAGTACCTGATTATCAGGAATCTCGGATACATCGGATACACCCGCTTGAACAAGTTATTGGTGATCCTGGTAGCAGTGTGATGACAAGAGGACAGCTGAAGAATGCTCAAGCACCAAAAAACATTGGCAATCTTGCTTTATATGCCAAAATTCAGAAATCTGGTTTTCAGAATGACTGGTCATTTGCTTGTTATGTTTCGCAGGTCGAGCCGCGGACATACAAGGATGCTCTTTTGGATGACGCCTGGGTGGAAGCAATGCAGGAGGAGTTATTACAATTCCAGAAACTTGGTGTATGGACCCTAACAGATTTGCCCCCTGGTAGAAAGAAAATTGGTACCAAATGGGTGATCAAGTGCAAGAAGGATGACAGAGGAGTCATAGTACGAAACAAAGCTCGTTTGGTCGTTCAAGGTTTTCATCAGGTTGAAGGAATCGACTACAATGAAATCTATGCACCGGTTGCACGCTTGGAAGCTATCAGAATGTTCCTCGCGTTTGCATCATGGAAGAAGTTTAAGGTGTATCAGATGGATGTAAAGAGCGCATTTCTTTACGGTGTGGTCAAAGAGGAAGTTTACGTAGGTCAACCGCCGGGCTTTGAGGACCCTATTCACCGGGATAAGGTTTATGTGTTAAACAAAGCTCTCTACGGGTTGCACCAGGCTCCGAGACAATGGTATGAGGAGCTGAGCACGTATCTTCTCTCGAAAGGATTCAAACGCGGACTGGTAGACTGCACACTGTTCACGAAACGAACAGGAGATGATTTGCTTCTAGTACAAATTTATGTTGATGACATTATTTTTGGGTCTACTAACGAACTTCTGTGCAGGGAATTTGAACATGTTATGCAGGAAAAGTTCGAAATGAGCGCTATGGGAGAAATGCAGTTTTTCCTCGGCTTACAGGTGGAGCAAAGACCAACGGGGATCTTTATTCACCAGACGAAATACGTTTCTGAAGTCTTGAGCCGATTCCAGATGGATGATTCGAAGCCGATGGATACCCCGATACAGCCCAATCACGGGATTGGAGTTGACCTTAAGGGGGAGCTGACTGATCCATTTACATACAGAGCAATCGTTGGATCTCTGATGTATCTCACAGCGTCAAGACCTGATATAATGTTTGCGACATGTCTTTGTGCGCGATATCAATCGAAGCCGAAACAGAGTCATCTTGCAGCTGTCAAGCGTATCCTTAGATATCCGAAGGGTTGTCCATCGAAAGGACTGTGGTACCCTCATGATGATAATTTTGACCTAATCGCTTTTAGTGATGCAGATTGGGGCGGCTGTGACAAAGACAGCAAATCCACAACGGCTGGATGTCAGTTTATGGGGAGCAGGCTCGTGACCTGGCAATGCAAGAAACAAACCGCAGTTGCACTATCCACATGTGAAGCAGAATACGTTTCAGCATCGAGCTGCTGCTCACAGGTTCTTTGGATCCAACAGCAGATGGTGGATTACGGTTTGCAATTTCTTAAAACCCCTATTTACTGTGATAATGAGGCCGCAATCGCATTAACAAAAGACTTAGTAAATCACTCAAAGGCTAAACATATCCGGATTAAATATCATTTTATCCGTGATTGTTATGCTAAAGAGTTGATCGATATGGTCAAAATCCACACTGATTATCAACGCGCAGATCTTTTTACCAAAGCTTTTGATAAATCCAAATTTGATTATCTTTTGAAAGCAAATGGTATTAAAGAAAAACAGGACTGATCACCACCTTAGTCTATCACTTTTTAGTTTAACTTTTTACTGTTTTTCAGAAAAATTTCAAAATCCATAAAAATTAAAAAATTTCTTTGCTGACTGCTATATCTTCTTCCCTTAGATTAATGCCGTCAGATTTCTGTGAACAAACGATATCTGGGCAGTCACATATTTGAAATGCTCCAGCTTATCCTTGGGAACAGTAAATTCGAAAATCTATAAAAATCAGAAAATTCTAAAATGATTTCCTGGAGTATAAAGGGAAATGATAGTACATCAGTGGGGATCTGACACATTCTAAATAATGTAATGCTATATAGGCGTGTGTCTGAGTCTGTGCGATGTGCTGATAGGCTTCGTAGACCTATTACTGCGTGCCTGATACATACATATCAAACGATTTGTTGTGTGGATGAACTCCTCATGGGCATATGGTCTTAGTACCGTAATTTCGTTTGATAGGGTATTTGTACAAAACTCGGAGGTTTAGGGTCGTTATGTTATTAATTGTCTGGGGATAGCCTCTCTGATCTTCTGCTGTAAGTCATTACGGACCTAGATCAGACAGGGTGTCTTTATAAAAGAGCTATATATGCCAAATCCTAAAGTTACCGAATTGAGGAACTTTCCATGTTATATGATAATCAAAGATTATCTATTACATCGTATTGATCATTGATGCAAATCATGATTAATATCAGTCCCCAACCTGGTATAGTGCATATGTTACTCTGCTGCATTAATTTGCTGACCTGTATACCTCTATGCATTATATCTTGTACAATTACAGACAACGAAAGCATAATCACGCTTTACAATGAGTCTTTGTGCATTTATTTCTTGATACGGGAGTATGTCGTGTGCGTGGGAACCACAGACAATTGCGTTTATACTATAAATATCAGTATCAGTATAAAGCACTGCACAAAAGTCTGCATGTGAGTTTATGTGGATCACAATATCAGCAGTTGTCAGATCACACATTGTCTTTAATGATAATAATTTCAAAAAGATCAACAGTGTGATCAGATTTCTCATAAACTGATATGATCCCTTTACCGGAATCACAATCTGCATTTTATTTTCTCGTCAAAAATTACAAAACTCAAAAAAAAGATTTTAGGTGTGTTTTAGCATAAACTTTAGAAAATCCAAAAAGATTTTTCTTTTTCATCTTATTTTTGATAACTGATGGTGGTTGATGTCGATTTTCTAAACCTGGATACACCATTTGAGCTTTGTAACTTTTAAAATGTGAAAACATGAATGTTGGATGCTTAAAAGTTGGAAAATAATTGAACCGGGACTCGTTTTTGAGATTCGGAAAATTTTCAAAAATCCCAATTCTCATTCGCCCATTCGTTTGGTCGAATGTGGGATTTCACTTGTTCATTCGTATGCTTTGTTTGGGCGAAGGAGAGTGTTCCTGATAATTATTTCATTCGAACCCTTTTATCTCATTCGAACCCTTTCAATAGGGTCGAAGGAGAGAAAAGTTTCTCCTTCGTATGGACAAAACGGGCGAACGTACAGGTCTATATATATCCAGTTCCTCATTCGAACCCCACTTATAATTTTTTCCAGATTTTGATTGTAACCTCACCTTGTTGATTTTTCATTAAAAATTGATCTATTTTGTTCGCGAGTTATCACTGATCATTTTAATATCATTTTTACAGGTATTCAACACGGATTCAGCCCATTAATCTTTGTTTTTCTATTACGAGCCCTAAATGCCTAAAACTGTTCTAAATCAACATAATAATACCAATTGTTGGTCAGGGTTGATTGTGTGTGAGTTTTAGGGGGAGAAGTGATCAAAACAAGTGTTTAAAACAGTTTAGATTGTGCAATCAGTGTATAAACCCTAGTTTTTGGGTGAAAACACAAACACAATCAACAATTGATGAATCTGTTAGTCTAGGATTGATTATCGGCACTATTAGGTCCTATTTCAATCAAATGGACATGTTCAGGATCTCTAAATTTCAAAATTGATTTTTCAAAAATATGAACTTTCTCCTTCGACCAGTTCGAATGGGCGAAGGAAGAAGATGAAATGGGCGAAAGAGAATTATATGGGCGAATGAAACTTTTGATCAAAATTATCACATTCGTACCATCTGTTTCTCATTCGCACCTTTACAAAACTACTTTCGTACCATCGTTTGGGCGAAGGAAGGAGTTTTGACCAAAAATTTTCAATTTTGTTTATTTTGTCCGTTTTTAACATGTTTTTTTGATTTGTTTTGCAGATCTAACAATGTCTGAACAACAGAAGACTACAGAACAGGCAGGATCCTCATCACAGCCCGCAAAGCAGCTTGATTTTGAGAATGCGCACAACTGTTGTGCATATCTTGGCGATGTGAAGAAGCACACGGAATTTGTTGGTATCATTGAGTTTTTGAAGCGAAGCAGAGTAATAGATGCTATTGCTACGCCGACAGTGATCTACCGAGACATGATTCAGGAATTCTGGTCTAACGCTAAACTAGATTTCTGGAAGAACGAATCTTGCTTGACGAGCAAAATCCAGGGACAACGAGTCATTGTGTGCGAAGAAGATTTAAGAGAAGCACTGAATCTGGATGATGATCCGAACGATCCAAAGGAGTTTACATTCATGGATCAAAGGAAGTGTTTTCTCAGGATGAAGTATAACGGACCTATCACTGACGGTTCGTTGCATAAAGGAAAACTGTGCCCACAGTTCAAATATCTGGCACATGTTTTAATCCATGTATTCGGATCTGCTGTGGGAGGTTATGACTTGATGAGGAAGAGCATCAGTTCGATGATGGTTGCTTTGATATTGAACAAACCGTTCAAAGTTTCCGGCATGCTGATGTCTCACTTATTGGAACCTGTGAATGGAACGAGGAACCTGAAGTTTCTATTATATCCTCGTTTTCTTCAGATGATTTTCGATCACAAGTACAAAGAATTGAAGAGAGATGCTAAACATATTGTTGTTCAGGAACACATGTCGCTGAACACACTAGCTAGAATGAAAGCCTATAAGGGTCTATCTGTTGAAGAACGTCCTCCTGTTAGACGTTTGTTTGGTCATTTAGCTAGGGCAGATTATGAAGATCCGGGTGAGAGGCTTGTAAGAAATGCGAACAGTGATTCTGATGCTGACAATCCTTTACATCATGTTGATCCTGACGCTAAGCACAAGAGACAAGTGGTGAATGTAGGCGCTAAGAGTGGTAAGACCAAGAAACCAGAGATAAGGATTGAGGTTACTGAACCAGAAAAGAAGAAGAGAACTCAAGGTAGAAATAAGAGAATGGCGAAAAAGGGATTGAATCTTGTTGATGAAGCTTCCATTGATTCAGAAGAGACAATTGAGGAAGAACAATGGAATTCTGATGCTGAGACAGTGACGACCATGCCCAAGGCCACTGAGGCTGGTGCGTCTGCTAGTCAAAGAGAAGATGATCAAGGGAACAAAAGTCCTATTCCCGTTGATGTAGATGATTTGAGTTTTAATGTTGAAGAGACGTTTGTTGGTTCTCCTGTGCAAGCTGTTAGAAAAGAAAAGAAGAAGCAGGAGAAGCCAAGTATAAAAAGAAAGAAAGAGATAGAATCATTGATTGCTGGTAAGAAACTGCCGCCAGCTACAAGTTCAAAGTCACCGGTTACAGCACCTGCTCAAAAGAAACAGAAGACAGCAGCAACATCTAGCACACAACAAACAGAAGAAATTCCCATGGATGATGTTAATGAAGCATTGGATAATGTGCTGAAGAAAATCAGGAAAGGAAAATTGCATGAAGCTGTTGAACCACCAAAGAAGACTAAAGTATCGGTGGACAATGACATCATGACTGCTGTGAATCAGAGATTTTCTGAGTTGATGAATTTGATTACTAAACAACAGGCGGAGATTGAGCAGTTAAAGTCAAATGACAAGAAAATGTTAGAAGTCGTAGTCACATCGGCAGATGACAATGAGACCTTGAAGAAGACAATTAAGAAACTGAAGAGAGAAAACAAGAAGTTGCTGAAACATGAGCAACGTAACACCAGAAGGATAATAGTCTTGAAGAAGGAGAACAAACAGCTGAAAAAGAGTAACAAGCATATGGACGATCTGATCAAGAACTTGTACTCTCAGGCTCCTCAACTTCAAGCTGGTGAAGTGGATAAAGAAAGAGAAGAAGAGCTAGTTGATTTTGAATTGTCTGATGAAGAGGAAGATGATGAATTAAATGAAGATGCTGGTGATGATACAAAGACAAAGAAAAAGGATGATAAAGATGATGATGGATCGGATGATGGATCTAGTGATGGAGACGGCTCTGCGTTTGATAGTAGTGATGACGATGATGATGATGTTGATAAGTTTTCTTACGAGAAACGTGATTCGGATAAGGGCGGTGAATCGAGCTCGAAAGCTCCTGGTGAAAATGTTGATGATGAAGATATTTTCTGGAACGACAGATTGAAGTCATTGTCTGAAGAAGATAAGAATAAGTATCGTCAGATGTTAACCGATCGAGTCTGGACGATAGACATGACTAGCAGGTTTCCAGAAATATTTGAATCTAATAATAAACTCTTCGAGTTGGAATATGATGACCCTGATCTTGAGGATGGGGAAGTGTCTGCAGCTATTTCGAAAGAAATTCTGGAAGGTTTAGCAAAGCAAGTGGGTAAGACGTTAGAAGAATTACTTGCTGATAATTTTATTCCTAAGATTCCTGAGAAAGAAGCTGGAAATCACTCGGATGATCGTGATGTTCCTGCATTCGAGGAAGTCGAGATGGAAGATATTACGAGCGACGAATATCCACAATATTTCAGAACAAATCAAGAATGTGGATTTTCTTTCTCAGACGAACTGCTAAACCATGCCGAGAAGCTTGCAAGAGATAAGAGCAAAGTCTTTGAAGATGAAATCTTTAAAGGGCACAACAAGCCACGGTTCGAGCAATTAGACAGCTTAAAAGAGTTGTTAAAGAAGCTGAAAGAAAAGGAGAATAATCGTCCGAAACCAGACATTCAAGACAGCTTTTACAAACTTCACAATAAGATTTTCAAAGGTCGTGCATTGGCCTGGAAGTTTGTTAAAGAGTTGAAGTGTTTCGCAGTAAAATGGGAGAAGGGGATCTTGTATTTTGAGAAGTTTCATCACTTGAAGACCCTTCCATATTGGGCAATCAGAGACATTTGTCGTCACCGTTTAACGGGAGCGTCAAATAGTCAGATTACTTATTTTGCTGAAAAGATGACTCGTGAAAGCCGAACCAAGTGGGACTTGTTTGAACCACAATATCCAAAGCGAATCGTTCATAAGAAGGATATTGATCAGATAACTGGAACGCCCAAAGTGACTTTGAAATACAAACCACCGAAAGTGTTGAAAAAGATTCCTTTGATGCCTATTCCGCAACACTTTTCCAAAGACTTCATCTGGTGGTATTATGATTGGAAGATTGCAGAGGCCGTGATGGTTTTGAAGGATGGAGAGTCGAATTATAAGAAAGTGCATATCTTTGATCCCATGTGGTTGATAAACTGTTCACATGAGGATATCATCATGCTATTCTATAATCCGATTTATTCAGATGCTAAAGATGCTGAGCAAGCAGGAAAGTACCAACGTGTGGTATTTCTGTGCTTTGCGTTTGATATTAATGCCGGATGTGATTATGATGTGAAGTTGGGAAAGTATGTGGAGAAGCAAAAGGTGCCAGAGCTGAAAAAGAAGAAACAACAACAATTTCAGGAACCGGTGTTGACCAGAGAACAAATGATTCAAAGGCATATCAGAATGTGGAACAAAAGGTTGGACGAAGAACGACGAACACAATCCAAGCAATAGTCGAGGGGGAGTTTGTAGATGCAAAAGTGCGACTAGAGCTATGGATTGTAAAACACATTTTGGTTTGTTAATATCGAAGGTGCGAAGGAAGATTGTAGAGGGTGCGAAGGAGGATTTAAAGGTGCGAAGGAAGATGTTTATACGAATGAAGACTTAGATTATGGAAGAACTTGGTTCGACCAGTCAATGTGGGCGAACCTGTACATTCGCATGAATGATTTGGGCGAATGTGTAGGCCTATAAATAGGTTAAGTTCATTTTTGAATGTAACTTTGATGATTATTATTCCCTCCTCTTTCTGAAAACTCTCTCTAGATTTTGTTAAACTTGTTTTACGTTTAAACCTTGATTGTAATCATTATTCTACGTGTAAACAAGTATTTTATGAATGAAATTGATTGAAAATGATGATCTGCGTGTTTGAATCTGTTTGATTATTACTTTGTGATAGTTTTAGGGTTTCCGCACCTAAAACTAACTTGTTTGATCAATCTTTGTTTGTTATCGATCCTAATACGCACATACATCACGGATTGTTAGAATTTTATGTGTGAATGAGAGTCACACTAGTATTGGAATGAATGCACTCAATGTTGCTTGTCCCACATTGGTGAGGGGATGAAATATTGGTTGGTTTATAAGTAGGAAAATAGTGGAAGGAATTAAACTCTTTGGTTACACCATACTTGGGAACCTATACGCGCGTGCAGGGTGTGTGCAAAAATAGGCTCCGGTTCAAGGAAAATTTTGAACCAGCGTGACGGCCGCACGACTTGCGGACACGAATGCCGTTCTGAAAATCCGGGTTCGTGTGAAGTTGGTTTTTGCTACGAGTCTTTCATTATTTTTGCATCACCACTGACCAGAGGATGTTTCTACCACTGCTTTTTAGAACAGATGGTTCAGCTTCTATGTCTCATGTCTTTCCATTTTCTCACCTGATGCACCGATTACAGCAATGATGAATCTGCATTATTGCATCAGTTATTGTTTTGATAATCTATATAAGCCAACAATTTTGTACAGATGAGTACACACAACACAAGTAACAAACACGGTTCATAAACAACTTCAGTACGGACTTCTTTTCAGGCAAGTGTTAGAGCCCGGTAGTGCACCATCACTTACGCGAACCGGTGTACCCTGAGAATAGACCGAAAATCTATTCAAGGGAATTGTGTCAAAGAAAACCCCGGTTTCAGCTATCTATATTACTACTTATTCCGCTGCATTCAAAGGCGGAGACACCTAGTAATTAAGGTGGGCATGTGCCCACCGTGCCCACTGCCCACATATAAACTTCATAGATGATTCACAATTGTACATGCATGAATAAAATAAAGAAGAGTATGTAAAGTCAACAAATTATTATTTTATTTCTTGTGGATTAGTTAGTTACTTTCACTTAAATTTACGATTTTTATTAGTTTATTATGTTTATAACTATAACAAGCTATAAATGTTTATCAATTACATTCGTATGTATTATTATTTGTTTAATTTGTTTTAAGAGTACTTTTTATAAAAAGTTCTATCGTTTTTAAAATATGTGTATAACTATAAATCGTTTTCTAATCACAGAAATTTATTTCTAAGAATATGTTTTATAAAATAACTAAAACGAAAATTAGATTTGATCTAGTATATCAAATACGAAAAAAAAAAAAATACTAGAAGAGCTTGTGAAAATTTTGAATCATTAGACGATGAAATTGTTGACAACACAAATAAACTATTCTTTTCTTTGTTTTGGAATGTTCTAAAATTTATCATGTTACTAAATAAATAAGTATGAATAGTTTTACAATATCAAAAACCGAATTATTTTGAATCTATTATACCCGGCCCATTTTCACTGACTTGTTTTCACCAGCATTTTTTTAACCCAATCAAATTGTGCCCCATATGAAAAAGCATATTGAATCTGTCACTTGCTGCATTTAGTAAGTTTTCTAACAGCCAGTTACGTATCACATTGGTTACACGATTAGGACGAACTGATGTGGTCAACTCTCATTCCTTATGGTTTATAAGATTCTCGTATTGTTTTCATGTAAATGTTACACATTTTGAAGCAAGAAATCTATGACATCAATTTTTTCGTATAAATTAATTCACTTGTCCCATAATGCTGTATTTTTTCATTTGGAACATTTTATCATGGAAGCTCTTAGACCATTAGGTGTGGGGGCGGTATAGGGGCAACATCAAGATGCCGGGCCTCGCTACACCGCTCCCTAGGGGTGGCATGGGTAAGAGAGGCATCACATTGCCGTTGATGCCGGGGTTGTTAGGAACGTTGGGACGCGTGATTTGTACCGTTGAGACGATTTAAAAAAAAAAAAAAAAAGTTTTTTTCAAACAATATTTAAAACAAAACAATCCAACATTCTTCACCACAATTTTTATAAACTCTCTCCCACTTTTATAAAATCTCTCAAACACTCTCACTATATTTATAAAATACAAACCCTCAAACAACCATGTCGTTATCATCTTCTACGACGTGTTCGTCTTCTTCGGGTTCGTCATCTACAAACGAAGCCGTAAATTTTGTTATAAACATCGTGGGGCAAGCGGCGCAGATTATTGACGAGGAGCAAGGAGATGAAGTCGATTCGGCACCTCGAACTAGGAAAGCGGCTATAAATAGAGACCGAGAGGGTAAGTGTTATATTTATTTTTTTAAACATTTTGGAATTTTATTTTGTTTATATTTTTGTAAATATATTGTAGATTTTTAGTGTGTTTATATTTTTGTAAATATGTGTAGGTGCCCATGATAGATTGGTGGCCGATTAATTTGCCGACTTATCCTTATACTCGGCGGAATTATTTAGGCGTCGGTTCTGAATGAGTAGAAGATTGTTCTCACGTATAGCCGATGATATGGCTAACTTCGAGCCATTTTTTACCTTACGATACGATGCTAGAGGCAAAAGGGGGTTCACCACCATACAAAAATGCACGGCGTCACTTCGGCAACTAGCGTATGGGACCACGGCGGATGCGTGGGACGAGTATTTACAAATGTCGGAAAGAACTGCACGAGAGTGCCTGTACAGGTTTAGCAAGTGTGTGGTGAAGCTTTACAGTAAGAAATATTTGCGAAAACCAAACTCCAGTGAGGTCCAACAATTGTATTAGTTTCACCACCAACAACATTGTTTTCCAGGAATGCTCGGAAGCATTGATTGCTACCATTGGCCTTGGAAAAACTGCCCCGTAGCATGGCGCGGAATGTTCAAACGAGGGGATCAAGATTATCCATCAATAATCTTGGAGGCGGCGTGTTCACAAGATCTATGGGTTTGGCATGCTTTCTTTGGCATTCCTGGTTCGAACAATGACATTAATGTTATTAACCAGTCGCAGATTTTTGACGATGTCATAAAAGGCACCGGTCCGGAAACCAGCTTTACATTATCGGGGGTGGAGTATAGGCGCGGTTATTATCTTGCTGATGGAATCTACCCATCTTACTCGACGATCGTTAAAAGTATTCACCACCCGTTCGATGAAAAAAGAAAGAAATTTGCCAAGTATCAAGAGGCGGCAAGAAAGGACATTGAACGATTATTTGGTGTTCTACAAGCAAGATGGCACATCATTTCACACCCGACACGTATGTTCAGCCGTAAAAAATTGTGTTACTGTATGTATGCCTGTATCTTGTTGCATAACATGATACTCGAAGACGAAGGCGCCGCCATTTGTGTGTATGACGAGAATGCCCTGCCGGAGAATACGGTGCTGTCAACCCATATCAACAAGATTTAAATGAGTTCTCGTTACATAACGAGTTCACGCATAAAAATCTTCAAGCGGAATTGGTTGAATATATTTGGAACAACGGGCAAGAGTAGATTATTTGTATTTTTTTTATGCCGAGTATGTTACTTTAATTTTAGTTATTTTTTTTAATTATTTGTAATGGTTTTAATGTAATATTTACTTTTTAATATTAATATTAGAATATTAACTTTTTTATTGTAACATTAATATTATTTAATTAAAAAAAAACATTAAATGGTGATGGGCCTCCTCCACACCCCTAGGAGCATCATCTCATGGATGCTCCTACCCCACGCTGACGTGGCAGCTGAGGTGGATGCAAGACATGGAAGATGGGCCTCCTCCATACCTAATGGTCTTAGGATAATCGGGAAGGACCCACGGCTAGGGCCTGTTGTATTCTGGGCACATTTTTTTATAAAATTCCATCACTAGTACAGAATTTAGTCTTTAGTCGCGGTGATAATGACTTAAAGACGTTGCTAACAACCGCGACTTATTGTGGCACGTCTTTACGTGAGTTGAGCAATGGTCGCGGTATCCTCTCCGCGTCTTCTGATTTACAAACCGCGTCGAGAGGGAAATGTTCTTTTATCTTATCGAGATTGAGATATAAGTGTTCTAGGTAGAAATCAAAAGTCGTGGGCCAAGTAGTATAAGTCGCGGTGAAGTGCCATATCTGTGTCTTTACATAAATTATCCGCGTCTTCCTATTATATATTTAATAAAATTGGGTATTTAACTTTCAAAAGTTGCGGTTATACTCTAGCCCGCGTCTTTAGTGGAAAATGATCGTGAATATTGCACACTTTTGTACTATTGCTTTATGCATATGTTATAGGTGTGTGTGTTTGTGCGTGCGTGTTTTTTTAATAGAAAACTCATTTTAAACTTTAAACTTGGGCCTATTAAAATCTCATTTTTAATTCAAAAACTTATCAACTAATATAAGTCGAAAACTCATTTAAAATTCAAAACTAAAGGTGTATGGGACATAAGTTTTAATGGTTCGGACAACACACCTGAATTTTTAGGGACGCTACTGCACATTATCTTTGCATTTGTGCCCACAAGAATAAATCCAAGTAGCATCCACGTTTCTTTTCATCTTCATTGTCGTTGTGTATGTAATGGAACGAGAATCTTGTAAAAGAATTTCCTACTTGCATATGTCGAACTATGCACTGAAGTTATACCTTCGTGAAAACACACAAAAATAAATTCCATAAGGAAAGACAAGAGTGACTAAAACATTATATACATCATGAAGTAGTTGTGTCAACCAAGTCTAATACCTTTGCAACCTATTAGAATAACAATATTTTAACTGTACGTGTAGGCTATACTCGATATTTTTTTGGCATTAGATATTCACACACTAGGGTTTCTATTCAAACATCCTTTCATGGACCGTGGAGGGTCAAATAGGGCAAAACGACGGGCCGTCGGGGTCTCCACGGGCCCGATAAGCCTCCAACTGATTAGCAAAGATTGGTAATCATTGGCAATGATTGGGTGATGACTGTTTGGTTTTTTATAAATATAGTTTGGGTGTTTAAGATGTGTTAGAGATGTGAATATGAATGTTTGGTTTTTTATAAATGTTTTTTTTGTTATTTGTATAATATGATTTTTTTATATGGATATGAATGTGAATGTTTGATTTTTTATTAACGTTTATGTTGCCGAACTAAACAAAACACAAGATACGAACAATAAAACAAAATAAAGCATAATATTCAACCATTTACATACAATAATATTGTCCAGATAAAGAAACAACTAAACATAATAAAACATACTGTTCATACAATAAGAACATCCAAATAAACAAACAACTAATGACCCGACCCCTGATATACACCGGACGGATCGAACTGCTGACTGGTGGATGCCCCACCCTGCTGACTGTTGGACGCCCCACCCTGAACGGTACGCGGTGCCAAACCTAAATGTACTTGCCTCTCATTCTCCCTCTCCAACAACCACCGCATATCAGCACGCAACTCCTGCATATCAGTCCGCATCAACCCCATCTGATCCAAAACCTGCTGAAGTAGCTGGTTCGTGGTATCAGGCAACCTAATGGCGTGATAAACGCGGGCAGCATGCTGTCGGGCATCAGGGGGAACATCCGTCATCTCTACATCCACCGGTGGATCGCCCTCGCCAACGTGTGGCATCTGAACCTCCTCGCAAGCGGCCACTCAATATGTACCAGCGGTTGTGGTACAAAATGCTCGCCACGGTCGCCAGCTTGACCCCAAGCGTGTTGGTAATATATGGGGGGCCTGCTGTGCGGGACCTTGGCCGCCACCTTCATCTGCTGCATAGTAAGCGGCCTAAAACGCAAAACAAAAATAATAATATAAAATAATAATAATAATTAATAATAAATAAATAATAATCATACATGGGCCTCATCGGGTGTGGTAACATGTCATCCTCAATATGAGTCCACAAGTCGGCTGGGCAAACACGCAACGCTATAGCGGTGATGATCCCCCCGACCGGAATACCACCCGCCTGATGCCTATGAGGGTAGCAAGCAATGTACTTAGCAAAGCACCTATGCTGCGCAACCGGCCTACCCCTGAGGTTACAGTACAGATAGAAAAGGTCGGACTGGCCATTTCGTACAAGTTCACCGTCCGGCAATAGACCAACTAACCAGACGTTGTATGTATCGAATCAAAGGGTCCCGGATGTTTGCTCGCCCTATCCGACCAGCATAGGATAATAATAACATTATAAAAATTTCGGCAGAGTTTCCTCTATTTTTGTATGAACCAGACAACACAAGTCATCTACAAAATTCCAAAACAATCAATTCTAAACAGATACAAACTATCTAAACAATGTATTATCAAAACTATTAAACATAAAGCACGCCTATGTTTATACACAAGGCGCGCCTTATGTTTAACATAAAACGCCACTTAAAACTACACAATAATAAGAATAACGTTTTGATATGAAACAGGAATACCTCTCGCCGTCCGCCCCATACTGTGGACCACCGATAGTGCGCCACTATGACATCAGCATGTCGTCTGGCAATGCGGTCAACGCTTTAGTGTATATATCCTGGACGAGTTTGTTCTCTCTGTACCACCCTAAACATGTCGTGCCCACTCGTCCATCGAATATGTGTACATCTCTCCAAATAACCAGAACTGTATCTCAGGTTTGTGCTCGGCATCGTGATCCGCACTGGCTGGGAGCGGCGTATAGCGGAATGTGGAGATGAACTCAATAGTAATCGACCGATGCACATCCTGGTGGAAGTCAGCAAACATCCGCTCCTAAGGGCTGTCATCGGGGACACACTCCGTAAACCTCTCCACAACACCAATTTCCCGAAGTGCATTCCAGTCAATCCCGCGCGACGGGTGTACTAGCTGCTCTACCATCTTCCCCCAGCGGGCCACCTCATAATCATCGTGCTCGAACCTGTACATCCAGCCTTCCATATTGTCCAATGCTAGAGGATCCCCATCATTTTGGTTAGCGTTTGCCATATCTGCAAAACAAGTCAAAACAAAAATCATTATCACAACAACAATCAATAATCTACAAAAACACCTAAAACGCTTCGGATTTTTATAAAAATTTCGGCAAAGTTTCAACTGTTTTTTTAAGAACCAGACAACACAAGTCATCTACAATATTCCAAAACAATCAAGTTACTTTAACAAGTGAATATTTAAACTTTACCAAAGTATATACTAACCAAACGACTTAAATCGACTTAAATATACATAAGGCCTTTATGTTTAACATTTAAACTATACCAAAGCATATACTAACCAAACGAATTCAATCGACTCTTTTTATTTAAATAAACTTATATAAACATTAGGCGCGGCAACATAAGGCAAGCCTTTATGTAAAACTTTATTTTCCAAAACTTATGGTTCTAGGTTAAAAACCAGGCGCTGCCAAAACTCGTTTACCATGGCGCGTTAAAATAAAACTACAAAAGAACAAGAATAATAATAATAACAATAACAATATTCAAAATGAATCACAAACTTACTACACATTTATTTAAATTACAAGATTAGTAATAACAATAACAATAACAATAATAATACCTGTGGTGGTGGTGGTGGGTTCGGTGGTGGTGGTGGGTTATGTGGTGGTGGTGTTGCGGGTCGTGGAGGCCTCAACGGGTGATGGAGAGAGAAGCCGGTGGTGGTGGTGGAGAGGCGGAGGAGGGTGGTGGTGGTGGAGAGGCGGGGGAGGGGTGAGGAGGGTCGACGGTGGTGGTGATGATGTAGAGGAGGAGGGATCCGGTGGTTGTGGTGGTGAGGATGGTGGAGGAGGGTGGATGGTGGTGGTTGTTGATGGTGGCGGCTAGAGAGAGGGAGGTTAGAGAGAGATTAGAGTAGTGGTGAGGCACCCACGGTCCGTGGACATCTATAATTTTTTTTTAAAATTTTATGTTAAAGGAAGCTTCTTGGGGAAGCTTGGTCAAAAGACGGGCTGTTGAGGCCTAGACGGGTCGTGGAATGGTTTACAGGATGTGTCGTGGGGGCCTCCAAGACCCAAAGTTTTCCATTTTTTTTAGTTTTAGTGTGTTTTATATATTTTAAGCTTGAAATTTGTGTTTTTTTATAAATTAGCGTATAAAACAATTTTTTTCCGTTAAATAATTCAGTATACATGATACAACAAGTAACATACGATAAGCTAGGTTAAGTCAAGATAGTCTGTTCTTATTTACACCCTTTGTAGACGATGTTGATATAACGTCTCCCACTCCATTGCTTGTTCATTTCGAAAATCACGCCACGTTCCATTCAGTGCAGGCATTGGAGCGCCTTTTGCTAACTCAAGCGCGATGTAATGGCTCTTTAGAATCAAAGAAAACGATATGAACACATGGTCTTCAAAATTGCGTGGACCATCGAACATAGGAAAGAAGGTCTCACTGTTACCACACTTACATAAAAATTGGGCAACCACTCCAAATTTCTGAGCAATCAGCAATCCAGTGGAGGGCATTGTCACACCTCGCCAAGGCGGAAACGCGAGGTGCGACTTCGAAAGATTTCCAAGCACAAAAGGTCACACGAGCATTAATTAAAACCAAGCAGGAACTTTCATTAAACAATCAAATTCGTTCAACATAAGTTAATTGTTTAATTCTAAAACCATTTTATATAAATGTCTAAAATTATTATGACAACACAACGGTCCAAAAGAAGGTATCCCACAAATGCTCGCACGCGGCCCCTGCAAGTTCCATTCTCCATGCTAATTTCCTGAAAAACATGCAAGTAAAATATATGGGTCAACATAAAGTTGGTGAGTTCACGGGTTTTCTATACGATGGACATGTAATCCAAAACCGACTAAAGCATTGGCTAGCTAGGGTAATAATCAATATGTGATCTGACATGAGCCAATAACCAAACCTTGACATATTGTGCCTCGCCCATTGTACACTAAAGACAATGAAATAATGTGAAATACAAGCACTCTTTTGATATCTGTCATTCGGTCAGAGCGACTGACCAAGAGTGGGGGTGTCAACCCAATAGATCTATCCTGGTGTTAAATGGCTAAGTCCATAGCTAATGGTTATGGTATGATGTATGACACAAGGGCTTAATAGTACCTGAACCGTGATGTCTCATGTTCACATAATAGTCATGTATTGTAACTGAAAACTGTACGCATGTTTTTCCCCCGAAAAAATGTAAAAACTCTTAAAAGGGGCCGTGAATACTAACTAGATGGCTGGATGCTAAACTGATTTGAATCTGGCACTGTGTGTCTGGTCTAGGAACCCTAAATGTATTTAAAAGCCACTTAGGTCTCTGCTTGGTTCTAACTACCATGCAACTGTTCACCCGATGGTAACACCTATGGACTAGGGGCTTCTGTACCTCTATCCACATGTGTCACACGCTGTATGTTTCAAGAATGTTTGTTTTGTTGGCTAGGTGACTATGATTAGTCTATTTTTGGGTAAAGCATGTACTTTGTCTCACTAAGTGTTACCAAGTGTTATGTATGTCATATTTATGCAAGTCTAGGGTGGCAAATGGACACATTCTTGGCTGATCTTGTATAAAAATGACTTGTTTTGATGTTTTGCCTTGGTGTACACTTGCACACCTTATGTTTTCAAGAAAACTCTTGTGTTAAGCTTGGTAACACATGTTTTATAGTTTCTAACACATGTTCTTAAAATAAAGCTTAGCATAGGTCACAAAACTAACCAAAGTTAATGTGTTTTGGGACGGTCTTCGCCCTATACACGCACACATACATGCATCCATATGTGTGTGTACTCGTGTGTCCATGTACGAGTATAAGTTAAACATTGGACTTTTGTTATGATATTTAAGTATTTTAGCTAATAAAACTTTGGAAACTCATTGTTATAGGGCGTGTACAAGTGTGTGTCTCGGGTGAGCTTGTTATGATTGTGTATAGTGTATAAACAAGAAGAAAGGGTTCGGTTGTTATACCTTGGTGTATAGCCGAGTATATATAAGAAAATAAGCGAACTCCTAAGTGCCTAGGTGCTAGAATGTGGCTTGGAACTCCCTAATGATGGTGTAGGATAATCGGATCGAGTCTCTTGGGGCCTTGGTGCTTCGGCCGAAAGGTTACAAGGAGGGAATGGGTGGTTTTCAAGTGTTAGTGAACTTAGAGAGTTTGTGGTGTGATCTTGAGGTGTTTCTTGGCTCTATATATAGCCAATTGGTGAGGGATTAGCCATGGTTTCATTGGATCACATTTGGGGAAGGTCAACTCTTTGTTTTCTTTATGTGCATACTTCTAGAGACCATGGAAGAGTAAGGAGTAGACTATAGTTTTGGCTTGGTGTGTAGGGGTGGTGTTTAGCGGCCGAAATATGGGGAAGGAAGCAAGCTTTGGATGGCAAGGTGGACAAGTGAAATGGTTCATGCATTTTTATGATTTTGCCACTCTAATACAAGAGGTTGACTAGTGTCCTAGGAAATTGTTTTGCACACCTCTTTGTTGACTCTTGGAGGCCGAAAACAATGAGACAAAAGAGAACTTTTGTGGCAAGTCAACTTGGTCTTGGAGTCCATGTGAATTATGTTGTTGCCATGTTAGTATAAGGCATGGATGTGTGGTATATTTTGGATAAGGATGGTGAGGTGGTGGTGAGTGTGTATATGCAATCGTATGTATGTATGTGTGTGTGATCGTATGTATGTATGTATGTATGTATGTATGTATGTATGTATGTATGTGTGTGTGATCGTATGTATGTATGTACGTATGTATGTATGTATGTATGTATGTATGTATGTATGTATGTATGTATGTATGAATTTATGTATGTATGTATGTATGTATGTATGTATGTATGTATGTATGTATAAGAGAGTTGTTCATTTCTAATGCATTTTCATGTGTGTAGTTGCTTCCCACATAGTGTTTTTGATAGTTTAGGAAGTCAACTTTTTCTAAGAACAAGCTAATGCGTGTCTCTTATTCTACTTTGGTGCTTTCATGGGGAATTGAAGTGTAAAGCATGTAAATCTTGGTGATGTGTGTGTGGCCGTGAACATATATTAAGATTAATACCCTTGTACACAGGTTAGTAAGAGTTTGATTGTCCTTGTTAAACAATGTATATGGATAGTTCATGTGGGTGAACATTGTTTGATTTTGTCCTTGTCGGGTAACAAGTTGGAATTCTTGTTCAATTGCATGGGTTTCCTATAGTCAAGGCAGACGTATTTAACTAACTGAGGCCTTGTACTAACTAATGTGTCTACTGTTACACAACATGTCTCGGGATTTGTCTTGTTGGAACCCTGTATGATCCAATTATGACAGAATAGATGACATGGAATGCTATGCATAATGTATTCACGTGTAGTTAGATGTACGGATATGACCTGTGATTTCGACGGTTGTCACATTCTCCCCTTGTTAGAGGAATTTCGTCCGCGAAATTTTCAGAGTTATTTGAACTAGTGATCTCCTGGAAGAGATGTGGGTACTTGCGTTTCATCTGATCTTCGCGTTCCCACGTGTATTCAGGTCCGCGCTTGGAATTCCAATGCACTTTGACCAACTTGACTTGACTGCGACGGAGTTTCTGAACCTTCCAATCGGTTATTTTGAGTGGTTCCTTAATGAAATTAAGTTGTTTGTGGATGTTGATTTCCTCTGGAGGGATAACCAATGACTCATCAGCAAGACACTTCTTGAGGTTCGAGACATGAAACGTGTCGTGAACGCCACTGAGTTCTCGTGGTAACTTGAGTTTGTATGCAACTAGTCCAATTCGTGCAAGGATATCTCAAATGGATCTATGTATCTGGGATTGAGCTTCCCACGTTTTCCGAACATGGGAACTCCTTTCCGACGGGCCGTGGGGGTCTCCACGGGCCGGATAAGCCTCCAAATGATTACCAATGATTGGCAATTATTGGCAATGATTGGGTGATGATTGTTTTGTTTTTTTTAAGTGTAGTGTGGGTGTTTAAGATGGGTTAGAGATGTGAATATGAATGTTTGGTTTTTTATAAAGGTTTTTATATTATTTGTATAACTAGATATTTGCCCGCGGTTCACCAACGTACAATTATTTGGAGTAGTATAACGTATAAGAAAAATACAGTAGAAATATTTTATTAAAATTTAAAACCAACGAATACAAATTTTATTCAAATATCACTAAATATTACCTTATACACCACATTTTTTGTTTTAGTTTTGACATTCCCATCACCATAAAGTATAGGTAATTTCACATCTGCCCTGGTTTTAACTCTTGATAATGCGACATACAGTTGCCATGTGATAATACAGGGTCTCTTAAATACAATCCAACCTTCGATAGAGACTATCTTTGGCTTTTATTGATGGTCATTGCGAAACATACGGATATTGAGAATTAACGCCTTTGGAACTTCACTGGAATCTTGTTATCAGATGGTATTTGAGGAGCATTATCTAGTAAAAATAAATAGTAGTAAAAAATATTTATGATAAAATTTTTAAAGTAAGATACCGTTTGAGTCAGATCATTTAAAATTCGAATTAAATGTTATAATTAAGTCTAATGGTTACCATTATAGATATTAAAATATGAAATACGTAAATAGAACATTTAATATTTGAATATTTATAAAGTTTAACTGAAATCTATCAATTCAAATTTTCGTATTCAAAGTTTGAATTTTAACTTGTAAATAATTTGAGAAATTTTTAACTGAAACTATTATTTGTTAAATTTTAAATATATAAAGAACTATCTAATTAGTATATCTCTATTTTACAGGTAATAGTAGGATTGTTTGTTTCAATTATTAACTTAACTTTAAAAGTTTGAAATTTTTTAAAATATTCATATCATTCAAAATTCGAATTAAATGCTATAATTAAGTCTAATTGTTACCTTTATTATCTAGAATTCAGAATTTAGAATTTTTATAATGTTAACAAAATTTTAAAATTTATATTATAGATATTGAAATATGAAATTATATATTTAAATAGAATATTTAATATTTGAATAGATATAAATTTTAACAAAAATCTATCAATTCAAATTCTAATAAGCAACATTTGAATTTTAACTTGTAACTGATTGGAGAAGTTTATAATCAATACTATTATTTGTTAAATTTTAAATATATTAGTAAATCTCTAATTATAATAACTTTATTTTAATGGTCATAGTAGGATTAATTGTTACAACTATTAATTTAAATTCAAAGTTTGAAATTTTTTAAAATATTCAGATAATGCAAAATTTGAATTAAATGTTATAATTAAGTCTTATTGTTACCATTATTATTCAAATTTTATGAAAACCGGATTTTTTTAAAATTTTTTAATTTGAATGCTTGAAAATAAAGTAATTCAAATGAAAATAGACGTACTAATTGTGATAAAAAATCAATTTTAACTTTGTTTATAAATGTATTTATATTTATATATGATTAATAATTTTGTGTTTAAATGTTATTAATGAAATGGTAATCATAATTATTAACATTAGATGTTTCCAATATTGTGTAAATCATGATAAATGCTAATTATACGCTAAGAATAGTAATGTGACAAATCAAAGAATTAAGCATTTATTTTGTGTTTAAATGTCTTTAATTTTAAAAACTGATTTTTTTAAAATTTTGATTTTGAATGTTTAAAAATAAATTTATAAATGTATTTATATATGATTAATAATTTTGTGTGTAAAAATTATTAATGAAATGGTAATCACAAGTATTAACATTGGATATTTCTAATATTGTGTAAATCATGATAAATGCTAATTATATGCTAAAAATAGTAATGTGACAAATCAAAATATTAAGCATTTATTTTGTGTTTAAATGTCTTTAATTTTAAAATATGGATTTTTTTTTTAAATTTTGATTTTGAATGTTTGAAAACAAAGTAATTCAAATGAAAATAGGCGTATTAATTATGATAAAAAAATCAAATTTAACTTTGTTTATAAATGTATTTATATTTATATAGGATTAAGAATTTTGTGTTTGCAGTTAATTAATAAAATGGTAATCATAATTATTAACATTAGATGTTTCCAATATTGTGTAAATCATGATAAATGCTAATTATATGCTAAAAATAGTAATGTGACAAATCAAAGAATTAAGCATTTATTTTGTGTTTAAATGTCTTTAATTTTAAAAACCGGATTTTTTTTAAAATTTTGATTTTGAATGTTTAAAAATACATTTATAAATGTATTTATATATGATTAATAATTTTGTGTTTAAAGGTTATCAATGAAATGGTAATCATAATTATTAACATTAGATGTTTCCAATATTGTGTAAATCATAATAAATGCTAATTATACGCTAAAAATAGTAATGTGACAAATTAAAGAATTAAGCATTTATTTTGTGTTTAAATGTCTTTAATTTTAAAAACCAGATTTTTTTTTAAAAAAAATTTGTGCTTAAAGGTTATTAATGAAATGGTAATCATAATTATTAACATTAGATGATTTCAATGTTGCGTAAATCATGATAAATGTTAATTATACGGTAAAAATAGTAATGTGACAAATCAAATAATTAAGCATTTATTTTGTGTTTAAATGTCTTTAATTTTAAAAACTGGATTTTTTTTTTTAAATTTTGATTTTAATGTTTGAAAATAAAGTAATTCAAATGAAATTAGGCGTATTAATTATGATGAATTTAACTTATTACCAATATAAATTACAATAAATTTAGGAAATGAGTAATTTGAATGTAATAAGGAAATTTAATGAGTTCCAAAGTTAAGTCATTTTATTTTCGCATTTTTATTTATTGCTTTTTGTTTTCAAAAAAAAAAAAAGTAAAAAGACTAAAACGTGAAAAATAAATAAGTAAATACATTAAAAAGTTTACAAGCAAGGTTTTATTGATGATATAATCACACCTGAGCTAGAGACTTGGATTTTATGAATTACAGCATACCTTCATCATGTCCAGTGGCTAACACCCTGTATGGTGTTAAATGTAAGTCAAGATTTTCCAACTTAAGCAGACGATCCATGAGTGAAACCATTTGAACAACCTACACAAATGAATTTAAGGGTATATTATTTCCGAAAAAAACATAATGAATTTCCAACACAGAAATCTTAGAAATATTTAATTTACATTTTTAATGTGTGTGATTGTAAGAAAACGTGTAATTAAAATTAATTCACTCAAATCCCTAAATGTAAAAGATTTTGGCATTTCCTTTCAAATTGTGAATGACTCAACCTAAGGAATTGGAATCTACAGCTAGTGACTGCAAAGCATACCAAATCTCAACCACCACTGTCGTTGCATCCACCAACTATCCATCCCTCATAACTCAACCACAGCCGTCACCGCCGATGATGGTGGTGCAGATAGTGGTCGGTGGTGCAAGAGCCGCAACGGTGGTGCAACGACCACGGGTGTTGCCCGTAGTGATGAATTCCTAACTCCTCAGTGATTTTTTTGCACCGAAAAAAAACATTAATATAAATTCAAATTCCTATGATAAATTCCTAATCTTTTTGGCAATTTCAAATTCAAAACATGTTATGCAAACTAAACGCACCCTTGTCCATTCTAAATTACTTTCGTAAAATATAGGTAACATTATGTAATTATGTAGTATGTAATATAGAGATGGTATAAATGAAACAAAAACAAAGATTTATACCTTGTTAAAAATGCGAAAGAAGATATTGATTTTGATTTGAGTAGCCCCTTCACTCATCTCCACAGGAATCAGTTGAACTAAACAAACACAACAAAAAATAAAAACCACAACCAAAAGGAAATTAAATTCGTAAAATAGAGATAGATCATAAGAGAGATTTACATGAATAGATTAAACGTCTCCAAAATCCAAGACTGCTTCCACTCAAAAAAGCTTCGGGCTTTGTAGCTAATGAGTGCAAAGCTGTTACGCCGTACCTATCGTTTTCCAACACGATGTTTGGGTGCATGTCGATAATACCTTGAGAAGAAGAAGAAGGATGGTGAGGATGGAGAATAGATGAACAATGATTTGAGTTTTTTTGATTCACTATGAGAGAAGAAATGTTTTGAAAAAGAAAAGTATAAGAGAATAAATGTTTTAAAAAATTAGGAAAGTTAATAATTGTGATATAATAATAATAATTGTCATTAATAATTGTGTTTGACTAAACCTTGTGTTTTAATATATATTTTCGATTTTTTAAAACATAAAATTTTATAAATTCCATGGTTGTGCCATGTGGCACAATATGATAGGAGACAAAATTGAAGGTCAACATGGGAGTGCCATGTGTACACATTGAGTTTTGTTTATTAGTTGTATAGATAGATAGATATCATTTTTTAATATGGATGTGAATGTGAATATGAATATAAATGTTTGGTTTTTTATTAACGTTTATGTTGCCGAAGTAAACAAAACACAAGATATGAACAATAAAACAAAATAAAACATAATATTCAACCATTTACATATAATAATATTACCCGAATAAAGAAACAACTAAACATAATAAAGCATACTCTTCATACAATAATAACATCCAAATAAACAAACTAATGATCCGGCCCCTGATATACCCCGGACGGATCGAACTGCTGACTGGTGGACGCCCCACTCTGAACGGTACGCGGAGCCGAACCTAAATGTACTCGCCTCTCATTCTCGCTCTCCAACAACCACCGCATATCAGCCCGCATCTCCTGCATATTAGTCCGCATCGATCCCATCTGATCCAGAACCTGCTGAAGTAGCTGGTTCGTGGTATCAGGCAACCTAATGGCGTGATAAACGCGGGCAGCATGCTGTCGGGCATCAGGGGGAACATCCGCCATCTCTACATCCACCGGTGGATCGCCCTCTCCAACGTGTGGCATCTGAACCTCCTCGGCAAGCGGCCACTCAATATATACCAGCGGCTGTGGTACAAAATGCTCGCCACGGTAGCCAGCTTGAGCCCAAGCGCGCTGGTAATATATGAGGGGCCTGCTGCGCGTGACCTTGGCCGCCACCTTCATTTGCTGCATAGTCTGTATAGTTAGCGGCCTGAAACGCACAACAACAATAATAATATTAAATAATAATAAATAATAAATTACAATAAATAATAATCATACCTGGGCCTCATTGGGCGTGGTAACATGTCATCCTCAATATGAGTCCACAAGTCGGCTTGGCAAACACACAACGCTTTGGCGATGATGATCCCCCCGACCGGAATAGGGGTGTACAAAAAGCTCGCGACTCGAGGCTCGCTCAAAACTCGCTCGAAAAAAGCTCGAAAAAAGCTCGGCTCGAAGAGGCTCGTTTTGTTTTCGAGCCGAGCCGGCTCGTTTTGTAATCGAGCCGAGCTCGAGCCAGGGGTGTTCAGCTCGTGGCTCGGCTCGTGGCTCGGCTCGATGGCTCGACTCGTGGCTCGGCTCGATGGCTCGACATATGGCTCGATTTAGGCTTGTGTAATTTAGAAAAATATAAAAAATATACATGATTATGTGTAATTTTATTTAATTTTATTGTTTTTTATTTAATAAATATTTGTAAAAAAATAAAAAAAAATTAAAAAAAATATATCGAGCTGTCTCGAGCTCGGCTCGAACATTTACGAGCCGAGCTCGAGCTCGACTTTTCAGCTCGATCAGAAAAACGAGCCGAGCCGAGCTGGCTCGGTTTAGGTTCGAGCTCGAGCTCGAGCTGGGCCTGGCTCGGCTCGACTCGGCTCGTGTACAGCCCTAGACCGGAATACTAGAGTTTCCACTGTTTTTGTACGAACCAGACAACGCAAGTCGGCTACAATATCCAAAAATAATCAAGTTACTTTAACAAGTGAATATTTAAACTATACCAAAGGATATACTAACCAAGCGACTTAAATCGACTTTAATATACATAAGGGGCGCCTTTATGTTTAACATTTAAACTATACCAAAGCATATACTAACCAAACGAATTCGCTCGACTCTTTTTATTTAAATAAACTTATATAAACATTATGCGCGACAACCTAAGGCGCGCCTTTATGTAAAACTTCATTTTCCAAAACATAAGGTTCTAGGTTAAAAACCAGGCGCTGCCAAATCTCGTTTACCATGGCGCGCCAAAATCAAACTGCAAAAGAACAACAACAACAACAACAACAACAACAACAACAACAACAACAACAACAACAACAACAACAACAACAACAACAACAACAACAACAACAACAACAACAACAACAACAACAACAACAACAACCACAACAACAACAACAACAACAACAACAACAACAACAATAATAATAATAATAACAATAACAATATCCAACACGAAACACAAACTTACTACACATTTATTAAAATTACAAGATTAGTAATAATAATAACAATAACAAAAAAAATACCTGTGGTGGTGGTGGTGGGTTCAGTGATGGTGGTGTTGTGGGCCGTGGAGGCCTCAACGGGTGGTGGAGAGAGAAGCCGGTGGTGGTGGTGGTGGAGAGGCGGAGGAGGGCGGAGGAGGGAGGAGGAGGGGTGAGGAGGGTCGACGGTGGTGGTGGTGATGTAGCGGAGGGGTGATCTTGTGGTTGTGGTGGTGAGGATGGTGGAGGACGGTGGATGGTGGTGATTGCTAATGGTGGTGGCAAGAGAGAGAGAGGGAGGGAGGGAGGGAGAAAGAGAAGTGGTTGTGGCAGATCGGGAAGGGGCCGACCACTTTTGTGTTTTCAGAGTTTTCCCACGGGCCGTGTACATCTATAATATATATATATATATATATTTTTTAAATTTTATGTTAAAGGAAGCTTTTTGGGGAAGCTTGGTCAAAAGACGGGCCGTTGAGGCCTAGACGGGTCGTGGGGCCCTCAACGGCCCGTCTTTTTTTTCAAATTTTTGGCTTCCACGGCCCATTGTGGCCTCCACGACCCAAAGTTTTCCATTTTTTTTTAGGTTTTAGTGTGTTTTATATATTTTAAGCTTGAAATTTGTGTTTTTTATAAAAAAAATAAAAAGTACATTCTTATCATAAGTATAAATAAGTGTATACAACAATTTTTTTTTTCGTTAAATAATTCAGTATACATGATAAAAACAGTAACATATGATAAACTAGGTTAAGTCTACATAGTCTCTTTTTATATGCACCATTTGTAGATGATGTTGATACAACTGTTGTAATCATGTTAGTATTTGTGTACATCTAACCATTAGATAGTGTATTAGTGTGATATTTCCTAATGCTGTACGTAATGGGGTTAAAAATGATTTTAGTACATATTAGAAAATGTAACACAAATCCAAATATAGCTTTTTCATTATTTATTTTTGGAAAGGTCGTTTTAAGACAAGTATAACCTTCCATATCTTGAAAAGTCCTCTGGAAATTTCGAATAAGGATGCTCGAAGAATAGAATATGAAGCCCTACACATAACTTGGACACATGTATCATATGTATGCGTCCGTAGCAATGTGATTCGTTTCAATCCAATTTTTTGCCTACGTATCATTGTCAATTTTTAAATCAAAACCCTTCTCTTGAAGCTGGACATAACTTACATATATCAAAATAACACTATCTATCCCAATTTAATTATAACATTCTAGTTTCTCCACATATCATCCTTAAGAGGTCCAATATATCTCCTCAGGCTCAGACAAATTTCGTATAACTATAATAATTAACAGTCTCTTCACTCCGTATATTCATAGGTTGAGTGTATAGAGATGGATCAAGTAAAAAACGATGGTTTTTGAGAGGCCTGTGGTCATCTTTAGGAAAAGTTCTTGCACCTTGTCCCACACCATCAGGTCCCTCTTCAATGACCTTGGTGTGAATCCTACTTTCTATGAGCGCGATGATATATCAAGAGGCCATGAAACTGAGCGGGCACTTTATGGGCCTGGGTGCAATACTCTCCCCACTGTCTTCCGTGGTGGTCATGAATCAGTTGGTGGAACTTATGAGATTATGAGTCTTCAACTCAAAAGGGGTTTGAAGCCAATGCTCATTAGTGTTGGATGTTGGTTCGGGCCCCTTAATACACTCAAAACACACTTACAAATATTAACTATGTATATGTGAATATAGAGAAGCGAAAGGTGCTGTATTGTATTTAAACGAAAGGTATTGGAACTTATATTATGAGTGTGAAGCCCACGGGCTCGGGTAGCTATCTAGGGTTTCATACAATCTCTATATATTGTAATCATCTATTGAATTAATAATCAATCAAATATTTTACCAATCTTACAAAAGGAGTATGTTATTCATAAACCATATGGCTTTAAATAGCCTACAAGAAACGAACGTTGGAAAAGAAAACTAATTAACCTAAAGACTAGGTAAAGCATGGACTTTTCTATTATCTACTCAACGTGCAAATTCTCATGAACCGGTCAAATATTTTACCTATTGTAACTAATAGCATATTAAATAAATTAAATATAAAACCATAATGTAAATCCTTATGTCTCCAGCCATGCAACCATTAATAATAGAAGTTGAAGCTTATTAATTTCATGTGACAACTCACGACCCGTAACCCACAGATGAACCCGTGACCTGTAAACGAACCCGATTAACCGAACACTGGAGCTATGGGTTTGAAGAGAAAAAAAATTGGGAAGTATCATGTGACATCACATATATGACAAGACTACTAGATCAACAAGTTTTTAATTTTGTATTTGTCAACTATGATAATTGATGGGAATCATGGTATCGTATACACAGCGGAAACGATTTATATATTTAACGAAAACGGATTTTATATACTATATATATATATAATAGCCGATTTATATATAAATTGTTAGTTAATTTTATTAATCCGATTAATAAAATATTTCAATCAGGATCTCAGTTAAATGCGTATAAACATATAAACAATAAACAACCATAGGGGGTTTAGTAATCAACCTTTGACGACAACACCGGAATTGTAACACGCGGGTTACAACGAATCCTCGCTAGTAGGAAGTTCACACCGAGCACGAACCAACCGGGAAACAACACTTGCAAGAAGAACGGTGGGCGGCGGAGTGGTGGTTTGGCCGAAACCAAGAAGCAGGGACGACGGCCCTTTCTTTCTTGGGTGGCGGCCGCAAATCAGCAAGAGGAGGAGGCAAGAGCTTGTTGTTTTATAAAAGTGTCATCTAGGGTTTACTCCTTAACCCGCCTTTTATAAAACAATAACTTACACTAAGCCCCCTTGTTAAATATCTAATACTCCTTAATATTAATCTTATTAATATTAAGTCACTAAAGTCTAAAACAATTATTATTTCATAAATAATAATCCACCTACATGTGAACTTGTCTGATTCGTGTACTAACGTGTAACTCTTCGGATCGTACCGGGTCGGGTTACGTTGACCTCTACTTTTAATTACATCAGACATACTATATATACTCATGAACCGGTCAAATATTTTACCTATTGTAACTAATAGCATATTAAATAAATTAAATATAAAACCATAATGTAACCATTAATAATACAAGTTGAAGCTTATTAATTTCATGTAACAACTCACGACCCGTAACCCACAGATGAACCCGTGATCCGATAAGGTGCCGACCCGTGACCCGTAAACGAACCCGATTAACCGAACACTGGAGCTATGGTTTTGAAGAGAAAAACAAAATTGGGAAGTATCATGTGACATCACATATATGACAAGACTACTAGATCAACAAGTTTTTAATTTTGTATTTGTCAACTCTGATAATAATTAATACTCTTTGGTAAAGTGTTGGGAATGATCCATTTTTAATTCATCTTTATATTGAATTATAATTTTGAAAATTATTGAATTCTGGACTGACTTAAGTGTAGATACCACATTGCGTGGTAAAGAAATCGAGAAGATAAACAAGAGGGGTTAATTGTGGACATCTCGAGAACGCTTCTAAATATATAGATGTTTGAAAGCCACAAACATATGAGATTGTATCAAAACTTTTAATAATTGCATGATTTAACAAAGATTAAGGATTTCACTGTTTTCTTAAGACCATAAATGAGGATGGTCAAAGTATACCCATGGTCTAAGACGATTTTATTTTTTGGTCCATACAAATCTAACTTTAACTATTCTATGAAAGTGCTATATGCATTACTTATATCATGGTTGCTAATAATTTTCATATAAAATTAAATATTTTGTCTTACCATTTGAGGTCACGAGAATCCATGACAATGACATCTACATTTTCTTTCACCTGAATTGTCCTTGTGTATGTAATGGAACGAGCATCTTGTAAAGGATTGCAGATGTCAAGAAAACACCATGAAAAAAAAGGTTCGTCAGAAAAAATAAAGTTGCTAAAACTTACGTACATATATATTCATCATGAAATAGATGTGTCAGTGATGTCTAGTACCTTTATCAACCTAAACGAATAACCAAACATCTTTTTAAGTGCAGCGCGCGTATAGTCCGTGTTAGGATATTAAGATATATAAAAATTATTGGTTTAAATTTCTTTTTAAAAAAAATTAAGCAAGGGCTTAACATGCAGATTACATGAATTATTTGAGAGAAAAAAACCACATTTTGTATTTCTATTAGCATAACCGGTTTATAATCTCTCTCACATCACTCAAAAGAACCCATCACTCACGTTATAGTGATGAATAAGCTATTTTGGTATTCTATATTTGAATGCATCTTAACAATTATGCAGTTAAATAATAAATGATCCTTAGTGAAGATAAGTTGTCATAATCGTTCTTGCAGGAAGGCCATCCGTAGTTTAGTAGCAGATATAAAGCCACAAGAATTATTTTACGAACATATATGTTGCGTTACTGTTATGTAATTTGCGTGTATGTGTATTAACAAAATTATGTGAAACTAAAATATATTCTTTTTAGAAGTATACATTCATTAATGTTCATACTCAGTTCATGCAAAATATTGTTTATCTTATAAATTGTTGGTTATAAACATAATTAGCATTTAACATCGTAAAGTTCTTTTAAGACAATGTATATTAATTTAACATAGAAATACTAAAACTTGATTATAAAGGTCGCTGAAAGATGTAAGAATAACCTTCCACCTCTTGAAAAGCCCATTGGAAATTTGTTACAAGGATGTCTGAAGAATAGAATATGAGAAGCCCATTGAAAATTTGTTATAAGGATGCCTGAAGAATAGAATATGAAGCCCTACACATGAGTTGGACATATATATCAAATATATATGCTTCCGTAGATATCAAATATATGCTTCCGTAGCAAAATGATTCGTTTTAATCCAACTTTTTGCCCATGTATCGTGATATCATTATCTTTCGCCAACCTAAAACATTCAATTTTCTCCACATATTATCCTCAGAAACCCTATATATATCTCTTCATGCTAACACACATTTCACACAACCAAATAAAGAGTCTTTTGAATTTGTAGTAGTTTGTAAGTTGAGTGTTTAAAGATGGACAGAGTGAAACTAATGGTTTTTGAAAGGCCTGTGGTCATCTTTAGTAAAAGTTCTTGCATTATGTCCCACACCGTGAAGTCCCTTATCAATGACATGGGTGTGAATCCCACAATCTACGAGCTTCATGAGATAGTAAGAGGCCATGAAATCGAGCGGGCACTTTCTGGGCTTGGATGCAGTACTCTCCCCGCGGTCTTCATTGGTGGCGAGTTAGTTGGTGGAACTAACGAGATTATGAGTCTTCAACTCAGGAGGGGTTTGAAGCCAATGCTCATTAGGGCTGGAGCTCTGTGGGTTTGAAAATAAAACATTGATAATAGTTTAATAGTTATTGAGGGAAGTATTATATGAGATTACATATATCACAAGGCTACTAGATCAACTATGTTCCAATTTTGTACATTTGCACTCTCCTATGATTTTTGTTTGAAACTTTTAAAAAATAATAAAAGATACTCCAGCTTCGTATATAGAGTGATTTTATACATCATGTTCTAAGTAGTTTGGCGTATGAACTATGTTCGGTTGGTTTAATTTATTAGATATATAAGCTACATATATTAGTATATAATTATGATAATGTATTTATAGGTCCCGACGGTTAGTTAGTCAAAGCGGTTATCACATAACCATTTGTATATATATGTATTGTGATTCAACATTGTCAGTTACCAAGTTTCAATTGAAACCATACGAATGAAACAGAGAACCGAAACCTTGTATCTTTAACATAATTTATCAATGTAGAATCATTTGATTTCTTGTATATCATACTATTGTTCGTGATAAACCAACATATCTGGTATCTGAATCAAATCGAAGAATTACAACATAAATTGATCGATCATATCGATTACAGGAAATATTACACAAATCCTATCATGGGGAAAAACGCGTGAAAACAGTAAAGTTACAAACTCTTATATGTGAATTTGATGCATTAAGAATGTTAGAAACCAAGACAATAGAGGGTTACTTTGATAGAGTGACTTCGGTACTAAGCCAATTAAGAATCAATGAAGAACACTAAGTGATCAAAGAGTAGTAGAAAAGATACTACGTAGCATGACCAGAAAATACGAATCAGTAATAGTAGTTGTAGAAGAATAAAAAGACTTGGACTTTGTGTCTATTGAAGAACTCATGGGAATTTTACAATCTCATGAACTAAGGCTAAAATGTTTATGATTTTAATATGGAAGAGAATAAGTATTCAAGTTGCTGGTATCTAGATAGTGGGTGTAGTAATCATATGACGGGAAATAAGAAAATATTCACTACCCTTGATGAACAAGATAGACGAGAAGTGAGAACTGGAGATGACAAAAGACTACAATTATTAGGAAGCGGTGAAGTATCCATAAAGTTAAATAACACGATGAATAAAATACCGAATGTATTTTATGTGGAAGGCTTAAGACACAATCTTCTGATTGTAGGATAATTACTATAGAAAGGATACAATGTGACATTTGAAAACAAAAAGTGTATTATTAAACATCGTAAAGGGAAACTAATCACGAAAACATCTATAACAGATAATATGATGTTTCCCTTATATCCAAATCAGAATTTACCAAAATTGTTGTATACATGTATCAAGAATGTTTCAGAGTTATAGAATCAAAGGTTTGGTCATGTTAATAATGAAACTCTAATTGAGATGGGACACAAGAGCACAGTACGAGGATTGCCAGAGATATATAGAGATGAAAGTATATATGAAGGTTGTGCCTTAGGAAAACATGCAAGAAAACGTTTTTGTAAACAAGCAAAATGGAGAGTAGCATATCCATTACAATTGGTACACTAAGATATTTGTGGGCCTATGAGAACGTAGAAAATAGGAGGGCGCATATATTTTATAACTTTTATTAATGATCATACAAGAAAGACATGGCTCTACTTTCTCAAAGAAAAGGTGCAGGCACTACATTTCTTTAAGATATTTAAAGCTTCAGCAGAAAATCAAGCAGACAAAAGAACTAAGTGTCTCATAACTGATAGAGGGGAAGAATATTATGGAAATGCCTTCCAAGAGCATGCTAAAATCAAAGAAACTTCCAAACTATACTCCTCCAGAAAATCAAGCAGACAAAAGAACTAAGTGTCTCAGAACATGGAACACATCATCAATTGACCACAATCTATACTCCTCCACAAAATGGAGTTGCAGAGCGTATGAATAGAACATTAATGGAACTAAGCAAGAGCATGCTAAAATCAAAGAAACTTCCAAACACATATTGGGGAGAAGGTGTAAGTTGTACAACTTATGTTTTATATAGAACTACAACTAAAAGTGTCAATGATAAAACTCCCGAGGAAGCGTGGACGGGAATAAAGCCAGATGTATCAAATCTTCGGGTATTTGGATGTCTTTCCTATGTACATGTTCTAGAAAAAAAGTGAGGAAAACTTGATGATAAAACTGAAAAGGCAATCTTTGTTGGATATAGCGAAAATAGTAAGGCCAACAAGTTATACAATCCAGTCACAAAAATGATTATAGTTAGCAGAGATGTCATATTTGATGAAATAAGAACTGGGGAAGAAAATGAAGAAGAAGACATCATACCGTTAAACGAAGATGAAAATAAGGAGAGTAATGAAAAAAGTGTAGAAAATCTAGACTCATTGTATGAAGATGAAATACCACTACACGAGACTTTAGAAATAGAAAGACACGAAGAGACTACAAGAGACTTTAGAAATAGAAAGACAGGAAGAGCACGATGTACAAATTGCAGATGAAAATCTAGATGCTACAGCATCCGGTCAGAGTCCACCATTGAAGGTACGAACCATAAATGATATTCATAGTAGAACTTAATCCTTGAGTAGTCCAAAAGTACAAGATCTATATAGAAGACACAGAGAAGGAGCAAATTTTGTATTCTACACGGACTCAGATCCAATTGATTATGAAGAAGCAAGTAAAGATGGAAAGTGTAAAGAAGCAATGAAAGAGGAAATTGAGTCAATTCAAAGGAATGAAACCTGGGAGTTGGTTGATCTACCGAAGAATCGAAAACTAATAGGAGTAAAATGGATAAACAATACTAAATATGAAGAGCATGGAAATGTGGACAAGTATAAAGCACGATTGGTAGTCAAGGGATACAAACAGAAATATGGAATAGATTACCAAGAAGTGTTCACACCAGTAATACGTTTTGAAGCATTAAGACTGGTACTTGCATTAGAAGCTCAATATAAGTGGCATCTACATCAGATGGATGTAAACACAACATTCTTGAATGGAGAACTAAAAGAACAAGTTTTTGTTAAGCAACCCTTGGGTTTCATCGAAAAAGGCAAGGAAAACAAGGTATGTCTCTTGAAGAAAGCGCTTTTTGGACAAAAACATGCACCTAGAGCATGGTACATCCGGATCAATCGTTACTTTGAACAACACGGTTTCAAAAGGTGCACATTTGAACATACGTTATTCTTGATGAAAACAAAAACATCTAGACTAGTAGTATGTTTATACGTAGATAACTTATCATAGCTAGTGATAACATGGATGAAATGTTTACATTCAAAGAATCCATGAGAAAGGAACTTGAAATGACAGAAATGGGAGTATTACATTACATCCTAGGAATGGGAGTGACCTATGATCAAGAACCAATAAGAATCTCCCAAACAAAATATGCAAGAAACATACTAAGAAGATTTCATATGAAAGATTGTATCAAAGCTTTAACACCAATGGAATATAGGCTAAAATTGATGATAGATAGCAATGATGAATATGTTGATCCAAGCTTATATAAAAGTCCAGTAGGAAGTCTCATGTATTTAACAACAAAAGGCCTGATATAATGTTCGCAGTTAGTAAAATTAGTAGGTTTACGGATCAACCAAGAAAATCACATTGGGAAGCTAGAAAACATATACTAAGATACATAAAGGGTACTTTGGAGTATGGAATTGTATATACAAGAAATGAATTTGAGTTAAAAGGCTTTAGTGATAGTGACTATACGGGAAATATAGACGACAGAAAGAGCACCTCTGGGTATGTATTCAATATAGGATCAGGAGCAATATCATGGCAGTCAAAGAAACAACAGGTAGTAGTATGATGTATTGCAAAATACATCGGTTATTTGTACATAATTTGTGTCGTTATCGAGTCAGTGTGTGTCGTTTATATATATTTTCAGTTTCTATTTAGTATTTTATGTGTCATAGGAATCCGGATGGCAAAATTGTCAAATTTATGCGTAAACTATGCTTTACGAGATCCCGGATGTGTCACAAGTGAAAAGAGAAGATAAAAATAAATAATTTTGCAAAACTCACCGCGTCGTGTCACGCAACCACCTTTCTTGCATCCGTCGCGTGACACGAAGCTCTCCAAATTCAGCAAAAAGTTCATTCCACCCCTGCCAAGTTGAGCTAATTACCCTCATGTCACGCGACCACTTACCCACAATCCCGTCGCGTGACACGAAGGCCATCAGCAAGCCCAAAATTGGGTTTTTTCAAGCCCAAGTCGAATTTAAAAACCCTAAACGTCATATTATGCTTCATTATGCACTTTTGGACGAAAAAGGACTGCTCAAGGTGATTCCATGGCAAGGAAAGGGCAAGGTTTGAGATTTGAAGCTAGAGGATCGACTTTGTCGGGTGTTCATCATTCGGTTTAGTCGTTTCTTCGTTTTTCTCATTCAAAACTCATGTTGATTGATATTATGAACCTTTTGATTTCTGTTTTGAAGATGTTCTGCGGCTAAAACTCTTATAGCTACCTAGACTAAGACTAATAACTATGTTTTGATTTGCGTTTTCTATGGTTTTTGGAACTTGTTTTGGATTTATGATTCATTAAAGATTTTGATTTCTCTAGATCTGGTGTATGTGCGTATCTGTTATTTTTTTATTGTCACTTATTCACTCCACTTGCACTTTTGTGAATGTTTTTCATGTATAAGTGCTAGTTAGGTTGCAGACTTTGTGTAGCAACTAGTTTATGGTCAATAGTTGAGAGTTTACCATAGGAGTAATATTTGGTGGTTAGAAGATTTTAGGTATTCTTCCAAGTTCAATAGCTGTTAGGTGGTGGCTTTTTGCTATGTCTAGATTGTTAGATTGCTAGGTTAGCAGCTTTGTGAGAGGATCTGCATAGTTTCTCTTTTAACTCCTGCATATCAAGTTAGATCTATGCTTCAATAATTGCCACTTACACCTAGTGTAGTGAGGCTTTCGCGCTGTGAGGTAGATTTTCTAGCGGGTACTTGATCATAAGAGTTAGATAACCTGTGAGGGTTTGTACTCCAACTGGTAGTTTAACAACACAACAATATTCTAGGGTTTCCCCTTGAGAATGGTTTAGGGTGTCTAGTTTATTCTTCATGTTTCGTATTTTAAGATCCAGGTCCCAAAACATTTCTATAATCATAGAAGCTTATCAGGCATAGTTAGGAGTCTGGTCTAGGTAGTGTCTTGTCATCATGTGAATTCAGCTCAACTAAGTTCTCGTCTTTAGTTCAGTTTAGTTAATCTTAGTTAACCTTTATTGTATGCCATTTTATTTTTCAGTAAACCCCCCCCTTTAAAATAATAAATCATTTTATTTTAGTTTTAGATAAGTTTAAGAGTCTAGTTTATGTATTCCATTAGAGGCTCGTGGGTTTGATATCCGGACTTACATTAGCTTTACTAGAGTCGATAGGTTCGCTTGTCTGTCAGTAGTTTAGTCTAGAGTATTACTAGGTGTCTAGTTTTCGGTTTAATTTAGTTATTTTTATTAAACTACTTTTAGCACATCAAATTTTTGGCGCCGTTGTCGCGGACTCTTGGCGATTGCGTTGATTCTGTTTTTCTTTTATCTACTTATCTCTTCGTTTCTTTGTGTTCTACTCTACAGTTTTATGCCATTTACTCGTTCGAGGAGCAAGTCAGCTGTTGGAGTTAAGCTTGAAGAGGTAAGTTCTTCTAGCTCTAGTTCTTCTAGTTCGTCTTCCCCACTACCCAGTCCCACTCCATCTAGACCACCCAGTCCACCACCTAGCCGTCCCCACACGGCCGAACGTTGCACTGTCCACCAATAATCCACCCAGGGTTTTACGGGGGTTAACTCCCCTATTACCGCCCCTCCCATCAGCAATGATGGGTCCTAGCAGATACCCTCCTACATCATGACGGCCATTGCTACAATTGACAATTCCATGGTCGTGATGATGAGGATGCCCCGGCTCACGTTGCATGCCTGACTCACATCCTAGCTATTTTTAAGCTACAGGGGGCCACATATGATGCTAAGTTCCTCCACTTGTTCCCCCTTTCCTTTGCTGGTCGAGCCACTACTTGGCTCGAATCTCACCCTACTAACACTTTTACCACTTGGGTTGCCCTTAAAGAATCTTTTCTGAATAAGTACTTTCCCCCTAGCAAGGCCTCCCGCCTTCACGATCAGATCCACTCCTTCCGAATGGAACCTGATGAGCCTTATTATCTTGCATGGGAGCGTTTTCAAAACTTGCTTAGCAGGTGCTCCCAACATGGTCTGACTGATTGGGCCCTTGTAGAGAAATTCTACAATGGCTTAACTTATGAGGCAAATAACCGTTTTGATACTTCTGCAGGCGGCCACATGATGGGTAAGAAAACTGCGGCCGAATGCGATGACTTATTTGAATGTTTTGCCCAGACAGACCATGAGCAGCGGGTTTTACTCAGGAATTCTATTCCTACACCTAATACCACCTCACCAGCTTGAGGTGTTCACCAAGTCTCATTGGACACTAGTGTGGCCGCTGTTTTAGAAGCACTAACTAAGGAAGTGAAGGAGTTGAAATTGAAATCTGAAAAGTATGAGATGTGTAGGGGAGGGCATGCTACTTCCGAATGCCCTTTGATTCACCAGGAGGAGCAAGTAGATTTTGTAGGCGGTCAGAACCGTGGGTCTAATAACTCTTATGGAAATTCTTACAACCCAGGTTAGAGGAATAATCCAAACTTCAGCTGGAAATCTTTCGGTAATTCCCCTGGTTTCTCACCAAACTCTACTCATAACCAGGGGCAAGGTCAGTATTTGGGAGGAAATTCGGGTAATAATGTAGGTTCGGGTATTGAGGGTGGTTTGGGTGAAATAAAAGATCTATTAACCCAGTTGGTAGCTAAAGATGCCCACACCCAGAAAACTCTAGTAGAGCATGACACGTTGTTGAAAAATCACCACTCTGCATTCTTTGATCTTCAACGTACCGTTGGTGATATTGCTAGGCGGTTGGAAGAGCGGCCCCAATGCTAGTTCTTGGGTAAAACTCAACCAAACCCAGCCACCCAACTGAAAGCAGTCACCGCTCGTAGTGGTGGAGGGGAAGAAAGAGTTAGTGAACAGGTAGAGAGTAAGGTACAAGAGCAGGTAGATGAGGAAACAAAGATTGAGGCTCCTAGTAGGGTGGAACCTGGCTAGTACCAGCAAGTACCGCACCAAATAGTGAGCCTCGGATAGAGAAGGTTGTAGGTAGGACACCCACACCGATTAGGCCTACCCCTGAGATTGATCCTTCTCGTCTTCCATACCCAGCCCGTCTTAGAAACCCGAAATATGCTAAGGAGTGTGGACATTTTCTAGATATGTTTAAGCAACTTAAAACCAATATCCCCTTCATTGAGGCCCTCCATCATATGCCTAAATATGCCAAATTCTTTAAAGATCTTCTGAAAAGGAAAGATAGGCTGGGGAGGTCTCAAACATTCCATTGACTGCGGGATGTTCTGCGGTGGTTTTGAACAAGCTACCAAAGAAATTGACAGGCCCTGGGATTTTTAAAATCTCGTGTATGTTTGGTAGTGACACTCAAAACCACGCATTGGCAGACTTAGGTGCTAGTATCAACCTGATGCCTTATTCTCTTTGTGAGAAACTAGACCTAGGTGACCTGACCCCAACGCGCATGACTTTATCCCTTGCTGACCGATCGGTCAAATATCCACGGGGCATTGTGGAAAACTTGTTGGTGAAAGTTGATACATTTTTTTTCCCGTGGGTTTCGTTATTCTTAACATGGAGGTAGATGACAAAGTACCTCTAATTCAAGGCGTTCCGTTTCAGCGTACCGCCAAGGCACTCATTGATGTCTTTGAAGGGATATCACTCTACACGTAGGAGATGAGACGGTCACATTTGAGATCGTCAAATCCATTAGATACCCTGATAGTCAAGACGATTTTAGCGGTCCCACTGACTCTGTTTACTTCATAAATTCTTTTATCTCTCGCGTGGACCGATGTCTTGATTACATCTGTGGAGGTGATTTGGTAGTTGAAACTCATGATGAAGAGTTAGATTTGGTTGAGGAGGAAGCCCCTTTGTTTCCTTAGGCATTATAGATTAGTGAGGTTCATGAGGAGAGTAGTGAACCTTCATTAGAGATACCACCGCCTTTAGAACTTAAGGTTTTACCCTCTCACTTAGAGTATGCCTACTTAGGGAGAATGCTAGTTTGCCCTTCATTATCTCGTCTCAACTGATGGAGGAGGAGAAGAGTCGGAATGCTTGATGTGTTGAAGGAACATAAGCAATCCGTTTCATGGAGGCTCTCTGAAATCATGGGCATCGGCCTTACCTACTCATCCATAGGATACTCATGTGGGATAATTATAAGCCTGTAGTGCAACCTTAGAGACGCCTTAATCCAAACATGTAGGAAGTAGTTAGGAAGGAGGTTCTTAAGCTCATGGATGCTGGTCTGATCTATCCCATCTCTGATTCCCCGTGGGTGAGCCCGACTCATGTTGTCCTGAAGAAGGGATGGATGACTGTGGTCACTAATGAGAAGAATGTGCTCATTCCCCCTCGTACTGTTACTGGTTGGCGTGTATGTATTGATTTTAGGAGACTAAATGATGCCACCAGGAAATACCACATTCCTCCCCCTTTCATTGATCAGATGTTGGAGTGTCTGGTAAGACAACAGTTTTATTGTTTCCTTGACGGTTTTTCAGGTTATTTCTAGATCCCCATTGCACCGGAGGATCAAGAGAAGACCACTTTTACATGCCCCTATGGCACTTATGCGTATCGCCTCATGTCATTTGGGTTATGTAACGCTCCATCTACCTTTCAGCGTTGCATGATAGCTATCTTTCAGGATATGATTGAGACATCTTTTGAGGTTTTCATGGATGATTTTTTGGTTTATAGTAGCTTGTTTGATGTTTGCTTGGTTAACATAGAGAGGATGTTAGAGAGATATGTAGAGTCTAAGTTAATGTTGAATTGGGAGAAGTGTCACTTTATGGTGACTAAGGGGATAGTTCTAGGACATAAGATTTCTAGGGATGGTATAGAGGTTTATAGGGCTAAGATTGACACCATTAATAGCCTTCTACCTCTGACCAATGTCAAGTTCATCCGTAGTTTTCTAGGTCATGCTGGCTTCTATCGTAGGTTCATTAAGGATTTTTCCAAAATTACTCGCTCGTCTTCTTGAGAAAGACGTTCGTTTTGTCTTTGATGAGGAATGTCTTAAGGCTTTTGAGTTTTTGAAGGAGTGGTTTGTGAGTGTTCCTATCTTAGTTTCACCCGACTGGAGCTTGCCTTTTGAGCTCATGTGTGATGTGAGTGACTATGCAGTTGGGGTAGTCTTAGGGCAAACGCATGACAAACATTTTCATCATATCTACTATGCTATAGTAAGACCCTTAATGATGCTCAGGAGAAATAGAAAACTACCGAGAAAGAGCACTTGGCAGTAGTGTTTCCATTTGATAAATTCCGTTCTTATCTCGTGCTTTCCAAACCCACCGTCTTTACTGATCACTCGGCTTTGCGGTTTCTTTTCGCAAAGAAGAACACCAAACCTCGTCTAATTCGGTGATTAATTTTGCTTTCTGAGTTTGATATTGAGATTAAGGATAAACAGGGAGCAGAGAACGTGGCTGCGGATCACCTCTCTCGTTTAGAGGATCCGACTAGGGAGGAGATTCGTGAGGAGGCGATTGGGGATAAATTCCCTCACGAGTCCATTGATTTTGTTGAATCTAAGAAGCAGGGTATGCCATGGTTCAATGATTTGGCAAATTACCTTGCTCATGGGATGCTGGTAGAAGGTATGAATACCCAACAGCGTAAGAAGTTTCTTAGAGATGCTACTAAGTACGTATGGGATGACCCTTTTCTGTTTAGGATAGGGAGTGAAAGGATTTTTAGGATATGTGTTAGTAGAAAGGAGGGACTAGAGATTATTAGGCATTTTCATGAGAGTCTCTATGGAGGGCACCATGCTCCTCACAGCACTACGCAAAAGGTCTTTGATAGTGGTTTTTATTGGCCAACTGTGGTGAAGGATGCCCTCGATTTCATGAAGTGGTGCGACACTTGTCAACGCACCGGTAACATTTCATCCAAGGATGAGATGCCTTAGAACCCTATTCAGGTTCTTGAAGTTTTTGTTGTCTGGCGCACTGATTGCATAGGTCCGTTCCCCATTTTTGGAGGGAACTGGTACATCCTCGTGGCCATTGATTATGTTTCTAAGTGGGTGGAAGCGCAGGCTCTACCTACTAATGACGCCCGAGTGGCGGTGAAATTTTTGAAGAAGTTGTTCACTCGGTTTGGTACTCCCATGGCACTTATTAGTGACCGTGGTACACATTTCTGTAACACCATGATGGAAAAGGTGTTAGCGCGCTACGTGGTCACTCACTGTTTATCGACCGCTTACTATCCCCAAACAAGTGGTCAAGTGGATAATGCAAATTGAGGAGTGAAGAGAATTCTTGAGAAAACCGTTGGGAAAAGTCAGAAGGATTGGTCCGATAAGTTAGATGATGCGCTTTGGGCGTTTAGGACGGCTTATAAAATGCCATTAGGTACTACACCTTTTATGATTGTTTATGGAAAATCGTGTCATCTACCCATTGAGTTAGAAGATCGAGCTCTTTGGGCCCTTAAGGCGGTTAATCTTGATCTTACCGAGGCCGCTAGGACATGATTTTTCTAGCCTCATGAGTTGGAGGATCTTCGGGATGCAGCATACGCACGGTCGTTGAGCATTAAAGAGAAAACTAAGGAGTTTCATTATAAGAGGATCAAGAAGGTGAAGGAGTTTAGAAAGGGAGAAAAAGTGCTTTTATATAATTCACAATTGAAGTTATTTGCAGGTAAGTTTAAATCCAAATCGGCAGGTCCATATACAGTTAATGAGGTTTCCCCATATGGCACAGTCGAACTACTAAATGATGCAGATGGAAGCACTTGGATGGTCAACGGTCATAGGCTTAAGCTTTATATTGGAGGACCGTTAGACCCGACAGAGAAGGAGGAAACTCCTCTCGAGACCGCTTAGGATGAGACATGGTTGAGCCTTGGGAAAGGTCCTAAGTGTAGAGTTTGTAGAGGTATATTTTCCTTTAATTTTGCAGCTAATTATATGTTTTTGTTTGTGTTTTTCGTCGTTTTTTTTTTGGTTTAGTGTTTGTATGTTGAAGTCATGTTGCAGGAATTCATAGCTATGTTGGAGAGGAAAACATAGGAAATACAAGGAATCCAGGTAAGTTAGTCAATTTTTTAAAAAATAAAATAAAATTGGGTGTTGGAAGGGGTAAATGAAAAACTCAAAATTTTTTCTAAGGCATGAAAGCCAAAAATTCCACAAACTTTCTAACCAAAATGCGTCATCGTTCTACGCGACGAGTTTTTCTTCCTGCCGTCGTGTGACAAGGCGTGTTTCTAAAAAAAATAATTAATAATAATTTTGAGACTCTTCTTCACCCCTGCTACCTTCTTCTTCCCTTCCTCCTCTCCTCACAACCAAAGCAAACCCTAACTTCACCCATTTCCTGCTTCCATCACCTCCGTCTGCTACCAAACTTCCGCCGTCCCCACTCTGCACCACCTTCCGGTGCAACCATCCACCTCCTACACCACAACCTACCATCACCCTAACCCCATCCACTGCGACCACCCACCTCCGTCGCCTTATCTAGCAAACCTTCCGGCCCTGAACCTGTCTCCGTCACTCTTTCCTCCCTTCGGCCACCATAACCACACCGATCCTTAACTGAAACCCCTCTTTAGCAACCACCTCTCTGCCTCCTCTCCCTCCATCTGCATTCCAGCTCCTACCACCAATAACCTTCCACCCTCTCCAACTTCTCCCTCGTCACCACGACCCAGACCCTCCCAAAAACCCCACTCCCTCCAATCGGCCCCAGCATCGGTCCCACCACCGCCTTCAAACCATCACCAGCCACCGACCACACGAACCACCTTTTCCTCGTCGGTCTCCTAACCCCTCCTACTAAAAAACCACCTCAGCCACCAACCTCATGTTTTCTTTCTGTTAAAGCGCTTACACGTATAGGTTCCTGCACTTGACTAGTGTACATTTATGGTTTATGTCTTGTTTTGTTTTGTTTTGTGTGATATCATGGTATCATCATAGCTTGTGGGTCATTTGTGTTGGTCATGTTTTGATGGTATTGGGTCGTTTGTGATGCGTCTTGAGTGTCGTTTAGTCTAATTATTGTGTTGGGCTTTTTTCGTAAGTGTTGCGTCTTGTATTCATTGTTTTGTTTAGGTTTGTGTCATATTGTCTGTGTTGGTCATTGATATCCTTTGGTCGTGTCATGATATTATTTAGTTTAGTTCTACTTAGGTCTCTAGTCTGTTAGGGTCGCGTCTTTTGTGTTGATTATGGTCTTGATTGCTATGTGTTGGGATTATGTCATATTGTTATGGTGGTTTTATCAGGTACAAACTGGCCAAAACTCCCCCGTCTAAGGGGAGTTTTTCAACCCGAATCAAATTTTCATAAAGCTAATTATTTCTTCACTTATGTTTTTTGGGTCGCCATTTTTAATCAATTAGGCACTTATAGTTAATTGGGGACAATTAAAATGCCGGGATGGGGTATGTGTATTTTGAGTTAGATTTACTTGTTCTTGAGTCATGTATGTAATTCAAGTCTAAGTTCTTAAATTTTTGCCCATGAGTCAAGTCATTGGGGGTTTTTCATTAGCTTGCAGGTACACGGGCCGCCACGCCCATACTAAATCTCCATTCGGGCGAGGCGCGGTTCACAAATACTTGATAACCCCACTTGTCAGTCTTGTCTGTCACGACCGCGAAAGAAATTCTATCTGGTCGTTTACTAACATCAAATCAACGTTTTTGCTTGTTTCTTTAAATTTGTTTTGCAGATATGTCAGGTGAAGGATCCTCGAATGCAGCAGCAAAAAGAAATGGGATCCACCCCGCAAACAGATTCAGTATTTAGAACCAGAGAAGCATAATGTTGTTGGAATTGGAAACCTTCGCTAGCATACTTTACTTAAATATGCTTCAGGAACAAGAGAAGCAGAAAAGTGTGACACTTTGGTTGATGTAGCTTTGCTGGTACCGAGGACTATAGAATGGAATCTCTTAGATATAGCTGGGTAGCGGGACAGGATTGAGAAGTTGTTGGGCCCCAGATTTGTAATGCATGATTATGCTGTTGTTATTCGTAAATTACAAGGTATGAGGCATATAGGTGTACAGGTGAGCAACTCAATGCTATAGAGTAACTTGTGCACTCTACGAGGCTGAGGGCTTATATCAATCATGATGTGCATCATTGATTAGATACAATGCATGAGATAATCTTTGATTATCATAACACATTTCAAGTTCCTCATTCGGTAACTTTAGGTTTTGGCATTAAAGCTCTTTTGTTAAGATACCCTGACTGAATCTAGGTCCGTAAATCAATACGACAAAAGATCAGTCAGGCCATCCCTAGATAACAATCAACATAACGACCCGAAACCTCCGATTTTGGCAAACCCTATCAAACGAAGTTACGGTACTATGACCATATGCCCATGAGGTGGTCAGCCACATAGTTAGTAGTTTGTTATGTTTGTATCACTGAGGCACACATTAATACGTCTACGAAGCCTATCAACACATCACACAAAATCATCACATATCAAGTATTTGACTTTTCAATTCTTTAGTATGCTATAGATCCGCACTGATATATTATCATTTCCTCTTTTTTCTCCAGGAAAAATGATTTTGGAAGTTTTTGATTTTTATGGCTTTTTCAAAATTTTCAATGTTTTTGTTTTTTCTGGAATAAAATGCCCCGCCTAAAATTAAAAACATATTTTTGGATTTTTACTTTTTGAAAGCACAAAAACATAAGAAATTTGATAAACCGATGAGGAGATTAATCATGTTTTTCCTTAATACCGTTAGCTTTAAGTAAAAATACAAATCGTGATTGGTCAAAAGCTTTGGTAAAAAGATCTGCTCTCTGAAAGTCATTGTGGATTTTGACCATGTCAATCAAACATTTAGTATAGCAATCACGAATAAAGTGATACCGTATTCGGATGTGCTTAGCCTTAGAATGATTAACAGTGTCTTTAGTGAGTGAAATAGCTGCGTCATTATCGCAATGAATAGGGGTTTTAAGAAATTGCGAATCGTAGTCGCGTATCTGCTGTTGAGTCTAAAGTACCTGTGAACACCAACTAGAGGCTGACACATATTCGGCTTCACATGTGGATAATGCAACTGACGTCTGCTTCTTGCATTGCCAGGTCACGAGCCTGCTCCGCAGAAATTTACATCCAGCAGTTTTGGATTTGGCGTCAATGTCACAGCCACCGAGATCTGCATCACTAAAGGCAATAAATTCAAAGTTATCATCATCAGGATAGCATAGTCCACGTGAGGGACAACCCTTCAGATAACGTAGGATTCTTTTAACAGTTGTAAGGTGACTCTGTTTCGGCTTCGATTGAAATCGAGTACAAAGACATGTGGCGAACTTATAATGGCTCGATACGTGTAAGGGTCGGTAAGCTCCCCCTTAGCATAAACTCCAATCCCGTGATTGGTTTGTATGGTAGTGTCAATTGGCTTCGAATCCTCCACCTGGAATCGGCTCAAGACTTCAGATACGTATTTCTTCTGGTGGATGAAGATCCCTGACGACAATTGATCAACTTGCAATCCCAGAAATAACTACATCTCTCCCATAGAGCTCATATCAAACTTTTCCTGCATAATCTTTTCAAATTTCCTGCTAAAAAGTTCATTAGATGAACCAAATATAATGTCATCAACATAAATTTGTAATAGATGCAAGTCACCCTCTGTCCGTTTCGTGAACAAGGTACAATCAACTAGTCCTCGTTTGAATCCTTTAGATAGAAGATATGTGCTGAGCTCCTCGTACCACTATCTCGGGGCTTGATGCAAACCATACAACGCTTTGTTTAGCTTGTAGACCTTATACCAGTGGATAGGATCCTCAAAGCCAGGGGTTACCCGAAATCCACTTCTTCCTTTACCACACCACATAGAAAAGCACTCTTAACATCCATCTGATACACCTTGAATTTCATGTATGAAGCATACGTAAGAAACATTCGGTTGCTTCAATGCGCGCAACCGGTGCATAGACTACGTTGTAGTCAATTCCCTGCGTATGACGAAAGCCTTGTACCACTAATCGAACTTTGTTCCTTACAATAACTCATCGATCATCTTTCTTGCACTTAAACCCCTATTTAGTGCCAATCTTCTTCCTGTCTGGTGGTAAATCAGTCAATGTCCAGACTCCAAGTTTCAGAAATTGTTGTAGCTCTTGCTACATCGCATCTACCCATGATTCGTCCTGTAAAGCTTCCTTGTATGTTTGTGGTTCAACCTGCGAAACAAAACAAGCAAAAGACCAATCATTTTGATAACCTGATTTCTGGATTTTAGTATACAGGGCACGGGCTCCATTGTTGTCATGTGATGATGCACGCCTCAATTGTCCACGTGTCATCACATTGCTGCTAGGATCACCAATAACTTGTTCTAACGGACGACTCTAATGAATCCGAGATTCCGGATGTTCAGGAACAGGAATCACCTTTTGAACATTCAAGTTCTCTGCCGTTTTCGGATCATTACATGTATTCGATGAAGATGGAATATCTGGATTTGGGTTCACTGGAGGTGATACTGTGATGTTATCCAAGACTGCTTCACTGGTAACTTCATCCTCGTCTTCCGACTCAGAAGAATCAAGCATTGTCGAAGCCTCTTGAAATATTTCTTCTTCAACTACAGGAGCATTGGTATCATTAGAAGTTGCTTCTGGAGAAGTCACAATGATCGGACGCACTAACGGTGTAGTCATTGTGTTCTCACACTCGTAATATAATCGTAAAACAACCTCTTCAACCAAGATTTCTAGATTGAATGACTCAAACAATTCTTTGTAGTCAAACATCCAATCGGGCCCATTTCCTAGAAAATTCTGAGTGTAGCATTGAACATCTACATTAGCCCACTCTTCAACCTGTCTAGTTCTTTTGTCAAACACGCATTTAAGTGGTGTCGCGCATCCAACAAAATAACCTTCATCAGCTTTCGTTCTAAACTTCTCACTAGGATTCGGCATCTTACATAGCGCCTCGAATGGCTCTAGAAACTCTAAGTTCGGCTTGCGTCTGTTAAGCAGCTCATAAGAAGTCTTTCCAAACTTCTTCACTATCGACACACGATTCAAGGTATAACATGCTTCATGAATAGCTTCATTCCAGAACATAACCGGAAGATTTGAATCAGCAAGCATCGTTCTAGCCACTTCAATTAGAGTCCTGTTCTTTCGCTCTGCAACACTATTCTGTTGTAGAGTATAAGGTGCACTGTACTCATGGTGAATACCCTTTTCATCGCACAATGCATCCATCATCGAATTCTTAAACTCTGTCCCGTTGTCACTTCTAATTCGTTTAATCTTCAAACCATAAATGTTTTCCGACTGGGTAAACAGAATCTTCAGATTGTTAAATGTTTCACTCTTGTGTTGCATGCATATTACCCACGAAAATCTTGAATAATCGTCAGTAACCACAAGACAGTATAGTTCTCCATTAATACTCTTACGCTTCACAAATCCAAAAAGATCCATGTGTAAACACTCAAGTGGAATGCTAACAGAGTTAACTTTATTAGGTTTGTGGGAATGTTTGTGCTGTTTCCCCTTCTTGCAGCTCATGCACTTATCATTCAGATTGAACTGTTTCACATTCACACCTTCCACTATCTCGTTCTTCACCGAGTTATTCATTTTCCTTAGGTGAATATGCTCCATGCGTCTGTGCCACATTATAGATTTTTCTTAGTAGCCTTAGATAGAAAACATGTTACTTGCCCCTGTGTAGTGGTTTCTTTGCTCATGTTAAGAATGTACAGATTGTTCACTCTCGGAGCTTTAAGCATGACCCACTCCTTCGGTATCTCAAAACCAGGCTTCAATATGTAGCAAGATTTGTCGTCAAAGTGTACAGAAAACTGCTTATCATAAATTTAAGACTCACTCAGCATATTATAGTCTATCTGCTTCACATAGGATATCTTCTCGAAGCTCACAATCTGTCACACCCTGCCTAGGCGGAAACGCGAGGTGCGATTATGAAAGATGTCCAAGCACAAAGGTAACATGAGAATTGATTAAAATAAAACGGGAACTTCCATTAAACAACCAGATTTGTTCAACATAGAGCTATATGTTTAAAAATCCTAACAGTTGTATGTAAATGTCTAGGATTAAAACAACAACACAACGGTCCAAAAGAAGGTATCCCACAAATGCTCGCACGCGACCCCCGCATGTTCCATTATCCATGCTAATTCCCTGAAAAACATGCATTAAAGGAAATATGGGTCAACATAAAGTTGGTGAGTTCACGGGTTTTCTATATGGTGGACATGTAATCCAAAACCGACTAAATCATTTCCTAGCTAGGGCAATAATAAATATGTGATCAGACATGAGCCCATAACCAAACTTTGACATGTTGTGCCTCGCCCATTGTACACTAAAGACAATGAAATAATGTGAAATAGAAGCACTCTTTTGATATCTGCCATCCGATAAGAGCGACTGACCAAGAGTGGGGGTGTCAGCCCAATAGATCTATCCCGGTGTTTCATGGCTAAGTCCATAGTTAATGGTTATGGTATGATGTATGACACGATGGCTTAATGGATCCTGAACTGTAATGTCTCATGTTCACATAATAGTCATGTATTGTAACTGAAAATTGAACGCATGTTTTCCCCCGAAAAAAGTAAAAAATGTAAAAAGGGGCCGTGAATACTCACTTGGTGTCGGGATGCTAGACTGAACTGAATCCGGCACTGTGTGTCTGATCTGGGAAGCCCTTGAGTGTATAGTTAAGAATATAAAAGAATAATAAGCTAACTCCTCACAATAAAACTCCTAGGTGCTAGATAAAGACTTGGAACTTCTAAGTGGTGGTGTTGGTCGATCGAAACAAGCTTCTTGGTTTACAAGGAACTTCTAAGTGGTGGTGAGACTTTGAGAGGTTGTGGTGTGATTATAAGGTTTTTAAGGGCTTCTATATATAGCCAAGACAACTGAGGGTGGTTTTGTGCTCATTGGTTAACAAATAGAGAAGGTCAAAGGGCTACTTTCTTAGATTGCAAGGATGGAATGTCATGTTAGTGAAATAAGTTGACCTTGTGACTTATTTTTGTTATGTAGGGGTGGTTTACGGCCAAAATAACATGGGGAAGGGGCAAACGTGTTTTGGCAAGGTTGACCATGTAGAAGGGATCATGTGGTTTATGTCTTGCCTTTCTAATATAAGTAGTTGACCTTGAAACACGTGTAGTTTGCCTTGGGAATGCTCTAGCTGAAAAATTTGGATGATTGTGGGCAATCATGGAAGGTTAAATACTATGGGAATTGTTGATGGGAAAAAGCTTGTTCCATGTTGGTGTTAAGCATGGGTTTATGTGGCACTAGATAAGCATGGTGACTAGGAAATGAGAAGGTATGCGTGTGCTTGTATGCGATTGTATATCTGTGTGTAAGTGGTATTTGTCACTTCTACTCCCTATGGTTATGTATGTATGTGGCTGCATAAACATGTGTATATATATAAAGGTGTGAGTGTGTCCTATATGATTTAGATAATGTCCAAAACATTGCAAACATCCCTTGTCTTGGGAACATGTGAGCAGAAAACATGCATAGGGAAAGAGCAAGGTATTCTAGGCAAGTCAACCTGTGATTTCGATGGGTGTCACATTCTCCCCCTGTTAGAGGAATTTCGTCCACGAATATTTCGGTGTTGGTCATCTGAACCGGTTGTCTTCTGAAAGAGATGTGGGTACTTACGTTTCATCTGATCCTCCTGCTCCCATGTAAATTCGGGTCCGCGTTTGGAATTCAAATGTACTTTGACCAACTTGACCTGACTGCGATGGAGTTTCTGAATCATCCAATAGGTTATCTCGAGTGGCTCCTCTATGAAGTGAAGTTGTTAGTCGATGTGGATTTCCTCTTGAGGGATAACCAATGACTCATCAGCAAGACACTTCTTGAGGTTCGAGACGTGAAACGTGTCGTGGACACCACTGAGTTCTTGAAGTAGCTTGAGTTTGTATGCAACCGGTCCAATCCGTGCAAGAATCTCAAATGGACCTATGTATATGGGATTTAGCTTCCCAAATTTGCCAAACCTGGGAACCCCTTTCCATGGAGACACTTTGAGCAAAACTCTATCACCTACTTGAAACTCTAAGGGCTTGCGCCTTTTATCTGCATAACTCTTATGTCTGTCTCTGGCAGCTTTCAATCTGTCCTTGATCAGGAAGATCTTGTCATTCATCTCCTGGATGAGTTTGGGACCTGTCAAATGCTTGGCCCCTACTTTGGCCCAACACACGGGCGATTGACATTTGCGTCCGTACAACGCTTCGAAAGGGGCAGCTTTGATGCTGGTGTGGTAACTGTTATTGTAGGAAAATTTGATCGGTCGCAAATGCGTATTCCAATTTTCCCCAAAGTCAATTACACATGTGCGGAGCATGTCCTCCAGCATCTGGATGGTCCTTTCACTCTGCCCATCTGTCTGAGCATGGTAAGCGGTGCTCATGTCTTATCGGGAACCAAGAGCTTCTTTCAACGATTTCCAAAGCCTCGAAGTGAAATGACTATCTCGATCAGAGATTATGGAAGTAGGCACACCATGCCTTGATATAATCTCATTGATGTATATTTGGGATAATTTCTCCGTTTTGTCTCTTTCCTTGATCGGAAAGAAATATGCAGACTTTGTTAAACGGTCAACAATCACCCAAATCGCATCATGACCACAAGATGTTCTTGGAAACTTGGCGATGAAATACATAGAGATTTGTTCAGATTTCTAAACAGGAATCTCTGGCTGGTGAAGCATTCCTGACGGCTTTTGTTACTCTGCCTTGACCTTTGAACACGTTAGGCAACGTTTGACATAGGTCGCAATACAACCCTTGATGTTAGGCCACCAATAGAACTTCTTGAGTTCCTTATACATCTTATTTGTGCTAGGGTGTATTGAGTACTTGGACTTATGTGCTTCATCAAGAACCAAATCACGCAAACCTCCATACTAAGGAACCCATATTCTATTCAAGAAATACTTTGTCCTGCTAGGCCTCATCTTTAGCTGACTTCCTGACTGCATAGAGCTTCATGTCCAATATTACTATCCTTAAGAGCTTCCTGCTGAGCCTTATGAATACGAGCAGTGAGATTGGTTTGAATGGTCATGCCTAACGCACGAACACCCAGCGTTTTGGCACGTTCCTTTTGGCTTAATGTGTGTGCTACAACAATTGCTTTCCCTGGATGGTACTTAATCTCACAGTCATAGTCATTGAGTAGCTCAACCCATCAATTCTAACACATGTTCAAATCCTTCGGGTTAAAGATATGTTGTAGGCTCTTATGGTCAGTAAAGATAGTACACTTAATCCTATAGAGGTAGCGTCTCCATAACTTGAGTGCGAACACTACTTCACCCAACTCTAGATCGTGGGTTGTGTAGTTTCGTTCATGCACCTCGAGTTGACGAGAGGAATAGGCTATAACATTGTTCCTCTCCATCAAGACACAACCGAGACCTTGGTGAGATGCATCGCAATAGACCACGAAATCTTCTGTTCCCTCTGGCAGCGAGAGAATAGGTGCGCTGCATAACTTGAGCTTCAGAAGCTGAGAAGCGGATTCCCGTGGATCTCCTCATTCAAATTTCTTGTCTTTCTGAGTCAATAGTAGCCAGCTAACCCTAGAAATGGTCAAACTTCTGTTGGGGTACTGGATCTGGGCCAGTCTTTGATCGACTCTACCTTAGCTGGTTCCACATGTATGCCTTTCTCGTTCACCACGTGACCGAGGAAACGAACTTCACGAATCCAGAATTCACATTTGGACAACTTGGCATATAGTTTTTCCTCCTTTAGTAGATTTAGAATCATTTTCAAATGTTGCTCATGCTCTACTCAAGTCCGTGAGTAAATTAGAATGTCGTCAATGAATACTATCATGAACTTGTCGCGGTATGGCATACACACCCTGTTCAACAGATTCATGTACACTGCCGGTGCATTTGTTAAACCGAAGGGCATAACCGGAAACTCGAAATGGCCATACCGCGTCCGGAAAGCAGTCTTGGGTATGTCCTCTTCGTGAACACAAAACTGATGATAGCCTGACCTCAGATCAATCTTCTAGTAGAAACTGGAGCCTTGCAACTGATCGAACAGATCATCTATTCGGGGAAGAGGGTAGCGGTTCTTCACCGTAAGCTTGTTCAACTCTCTGTAGTCGATGCACATGCGAAACAATCCGTCCTTCTTCTTGACGATCAGAACTGGAGCTCCCTAAGGTGACGAGCTTGGTCAGACGAATCCCTTGTCAAGCAACTCCTACAACTGGGTGGACAGCTCTTGCATCTCAGATGGAGCCAAGCGGTAAGGTGAACGGGCTACGGGAGCAGCTCCGAGAATGAGATCAACACGAAACTCGACTTGCCTTGCGGGTGGCATTAATGGCAGATCTTTTGGAAAGACTTTAGGAAAATCTCTCACGACGGGTATGTCTTCGATCCGGTTCACCTCTGGCTTCTTCTCATGCACAAGTGCTAAGAAAGAAAAATGACCTTTCGCAAGCACTTCTGTGCCTTCATGCAAGACACCAATCGCAACGAGGTCTTTTTGCGCTCCCCCTATATGGACAAAACCTCTCCATTAGGCAACGAAACTCAAACCACTTTCGTGAAATAGATGGCCTCTGCGTGGTTCTTCCTAGGTTCATCATTCTCAAACTCAGAATCATCAGTTACAGCAACTACTCCCTCATCATTCAATCCCAAAATTGGTTTCTCATCAGAATTCAGATCACCAACACTAGAAGTGTTTGAGACGTTTTCTGATATGGAATCCGACTGTACTGAACTCTCCGGTGTCACATCATCAAGATTGTGATTTTCAAATAACACTGGGGATGGTACAGATTTGTATTTTGCACCGAATTGAATATTTTCTTTGACTCGTTCCTCAACAATGTGATCTAAAACATAGGCCACATTGATGTAACTCTCTAACTTTTTGTTTACTTTTTTTCAGGAAAACATTTGATTTTTGCCATGTCAAGTTTGGTCTCTTCAATTTCATTTATATAGTTATCAATGTCAATCTGTGTGTGAAAGTGTTTTTGTTAATTCTGAAACGTCTTTCTTATAGCTGTCTAGTGTTTTGTTTAAAACTCTCTCTCCTTTTCGAGAAGACTCGATGACAGTTTTAGCACTATCAAGTTCGTACTTTAAGAGCTTAAGCTCATCCTTAAGTCTATCACATTTACCACAATATTTATCAGTAGAAGATGAGTTAGAACTTACTGGTTTTGGAGCATCTGTCATAGCCATCAAAGCGAAATGAGCTTCCTTTCTTACGAAGAACTTGGAGTAATCAACTATCATGAAAGCATCATCCACCATGCAAGACTTCTTTGACATCAGAAAATTTGCTTTAGCAAGAAGTTGCTCAATATCATCTTCAAGTGGATTCACACTTGCTTCAGAATCCGATTCGCTCTCAGAATCAGAATAGACGGATTCTCGATCGTCAGATACATCAGCAACAGAATCAATAATAGTTTCTGAAACTGCTTCTTCACAAACTAGTTCTTCAACGTTCTCAGAACCAATTTCTGGAACCGCCTCTTCAACTATCTCTTTGATCACCACCATCTCAGAATCCTTCTCCTTTTCCAAATCTTTAACTATCACTGACTCCTCACTTGCCACTTCTTGAGCAAATCATGCGACATCCCCACCAGTGACCTCTTCAACACCCATTTGCATGTTGTTCCAATCAAACCCTTCATCTTGTTGGATCACCAAAGCTTGGTTCTCACATTGCTTCTAGTGTTCGGTGTATTCACAGGTACAATGGTACTGTCACGGTTAGGTGTTGTTTGTGTATGGTTGGTTGTGGATGTTTGTCTTTGTGTGGTATTTTGGGAGGTGTTTTATCGGTTTTGGTAATTGTTTTGATTTTGATAGTTGTTGTTGTATTGACTTTGGAAGGTAACTTGGTTTTGTGATTGATGGTTTTGGTAGTTTAAGTTAAAAGGGTTACGGTTACCTTGTTGTTTGGGTTGGATACACTTTCGAGCAAAATGTCCTTTGGTTCCACAGTTAAAGCAAGTCACTTTCGCCTTGTTGAAACCATAAGTAGTGTTAGGAGAAGTCGCAAGATCAGTTCTACTTGTTTTCTCTATAAACTTTGTCGCTGTTCTCATAACACTCGCAAATGCGCATTGAATATCAATCAATTCCATTTCCTCTTTGTCAATTTGGGCATAATCTTAATTTGTTAAATTATTGTTGCCAATCTGACTAGCTACAAGTCCGTTATATGAAGCAACCATTGCTGAAACCAAAGAAATGTGTTGTTGGGCTACATCAAGTGTAACATTATTCATGTTAGAAGTTTCTAAGATGATCGGACTTGAGCTTGATGAGGCTTGGTTCATCACCGGTGCAACTTGTGGTTGTTGTTGTGTCATGTTCACCGATGATGTTCAATAGTAGCTAGAAGCTTGCAACGGAGGTTAATTTGGTGTGTAAGAAGTTGGTCTGTAAGATGGTCCAAATGACACACCATAGTAACTTGCTGCACTAGTTGGTTCAACTTTCGATACAAAAGTTGTTTGAGGTGCAACACTCACACCTCCTATTGGAATAGAAGTAGTAGATGAGCTAGCATAATAAAGCTCGGGATTCTGTGGAATCTGTGCTCTTTTTGCTTTTCTTCTTTCCTCTATCTCCTTGTTTTCCAACTTCTGGATAAACTCATTAATCGAATAGTAAGGAAATGAATCCTCCTCTCTCAAAACCTCAACATGTTGTCCCCAATATGGAGGCAACGAATCAACAAACTTCTCAACAACCTCATTCATGGGATACATAAACTCATAGTTTGACAACTCGGATAACAAATGAAAGAATCTTGGATTAAGTTCTTTCAAAGTCTCATTCCGAACTTAAATAAAATTCTCGAACTCTTTCCTCAGCTCTTCTACAAAAATCCTTCTAGTCTTCTCATTCCCTTCGTGCCTACTCTTCAAAGCTTCCCAAAGCTGCTTCGAAGTAGCACATGGTCCAAACGGAAGCAACAAATCGGTTATCAATGCGTGAGATAACTGCGAGTATGCCTTCTTTTCAGCTGCATATTTCTTCTTCTCGTCGTTCTTTAGGTCATCAAGTTCAATGGGCCTGTTTGAGTTTTCAATCATTGGTGCAACATAACTCTTCACGATCATCTGCCATGCTTCCCAACCATCTAAACCCATACCTTCAAGATGAATCTTAAACCTTTTCTGCCACGAATGATATTCACTCATATCTAACATATTTGGTGGCCTGTTTCCATTCCCAATAGATAAATCATTAACCAAAGTTGTTATGGTATTGGTGGCCTGGTTTTGAACTACTGCAACTCCCTAATAATCTGGAATTAGTTGTGAAGGAGGTCTAACAGTGGGTTGTGATGAACTCGATACACCCCAGTAATTCGGTATCTGTTGTGGTTGTGTGTTTTCTCTCACATCTACCACGACCCACGGGTTTATAGGTGTTTGCTATGTTTGAGTCATATCAGGTCTCGATGTCATAGGTAATCCCCAAATGTTGTCCATGATGTACGAAATACCAACACTTAGAAAATTTGAAAATCAAAGGTTTTGGTTCGACCTATCGAACAGTCGAATGAACAAGAACTGGTTTGGTTTGACCTCAACAATAAGCTTGAATGAGTAACAAAGAATCTAGAATGTGATTCAACCAAATGAAACTCGTTCAACCTCTAGTGTGACTGGTTCGACCTCTAATCCAAACTGGTTCATTCGAATGAAGATTAAAAACTCTGATTCGACCACTAAACACAATAAATCAACCAGAAAATGATTGATTTGACCTTAAAAACCGATTCCTTCGACCTAAATCAAACTCGTTCGACCCGACCCATTTGCAAAATCAATTTTTCTTCAAAAATCAACAAATTGGTCCGAATTTCCAAAAAGTTGTTGAATTTCAATGAAAATAAGCAGGTTTTGGATCGGATTAATATGAGATCAAGTTTTGTGAAAGAATTTTTTATTTTATCCGTAAAAAGTAGTCCAAATCGATCAGAACCCATGTTCTTTGAAAGTTCATGCAAAACAGCAAAAATTTACGTATTTTTTATGAAAAATCTGACTGATTTGTATCAATTTGCAGTTATGTGATTGAGCAATGACTCTGATACCACTTTGTAGGATTGGTTTTTGACAAAACAATACAAAGATCACACAAGTATGAGCAAAGAAGGTGCGGAAACCCTAATTCACATGCAAAATGATAATAAAAAAGATCAGAACACGTAAAGATCCATTTTCAATCCGATTTCCATTAATATAAACTTGACAAACCTTTACAAGTTAGAATATTAATGAAAATACAACTTTCAAGAACTCTCAAGACACACCTTAGAACACACACACACACTAACACACGTAACCAAATGACCGAACGTTAAGTTGGAAACCAACTTAAACATATATATAGAGTGTCCATTCGACCCTTCGAGGGCTCGAACCAACATCAACATAAACAAAACTAAAACATTCTTTTATTACAAAGTACATTCGACCCAAGAAACTTGTTCATTTGACCCCACGTAGGTTCGAATGGGAACATCAAAACTTCAAATCTTCAATCTTCGACAAACTTTGTATAATCCGAAAGCGATAGCCACAATATGCATCTACAGTGTGTGTATATATGTATGTACATAGTTTTGTCTTTTACAATACTTGTGTATATTGTCTTGTCTTTATCAACTCTCATTGTATTTAATTGCATATATATATATATATATCGTCTTTGTGTGCTTGTGTATGTATAATATTGGTTTTAAGTTTTGATCATACACATATGTATTTGTACAATAAAAATGTAGTTTTAGTTTCCTAAAATATCATGTGAAAATCCAAACATACGTTTGTACTTGTTGATCCCTATCATATTCATTATATTCGGGTAAAGGTATTCAAACATTGGCATGCAATGATACAATTAGTCTAAGCACATAATGAAGCAAAATCAGTTAATTGTATGGACTCGACTTGTGAATTTGGTGGGTGTCACAGTTGTTAATGGCAATTTAGTTGTTTCAGCTCCCACTCAATAGGTAAATCTTAATCAAGAAGGTCCATCTTGCTTAAAAGGAAGAAAGGAACAAAATGTGTATACAAAGGCATGAAAGATAACCATGAGATAGTTGTCAAGATCAAAGGTCGTGTAGTTGTTTAAAGTTTTCCTCAAATTGAAGGTGTAGACTATACTGAAGTGTATGTTCTAGTTACTCATATCAAACCCATCTGAATGTTTTTAGCTGTTTCTTCTTATAGACCGTTGAAGGTTTATCAGCTAGATGTTAAAAGGGCATTTCTTTATGGCAAGGTGTAAGAAAAAGTGTATGTCGACCAACCACAGAAGTTTGTTGATCCAATTCACTGTGAGAAAGCGTACGTACTAAATAAAGTTGTTTAAGGTATTCACCAAACTCCAATTCATGGAACGAGACCTTGTCAAAGTACCTAGTTAATGGGTTCATCCTTGAACACATCGACTACACGATGTTCTTCAAGGAATGTGATGGTGACCTCTTCTTGGTACAGATTTATATTGATGATATTATATTTGGTTCAACTAATAAAATTCTTTGCAAAGAATTTGAAAACGTAATGTAGAATAAATTTGATATAAGCGCGATGGGAAAATTGTAGTTCTTTCTCGGTGCACGGGTTCAACAAACAGTGTCTGGAATCTTCATTCACCGGACAAAGTACATTGCTAACACCTTGAACCCGTTCACGGGATTGGTCTTGGCGAACAAGGTGTAACCATTGACCCTTCATTATACCGTGCAATGATCGGATCTCTTTTGTACATGACAGACTCTAGACAAGATATAATGTTCGCAACATGTTTATGTGCAATATACGAGCCAAAACCAAACATGTCACACCTCACGGTGGTTAAACTGATCTTTCAATATCTGAAAAATTGTCCAACCAATTCAGATGATCATATACTTGATCTGATAGCCTCTAATGATTCGGACATTAGGGATTGTAAAATCCACGCGGAATCGATATTGGTTGGATGTTGGTTTTTACAAAACCTCTCCTAGCTATGCAAAAAAGAAAACGTGGGTCTCCTTATCAACATGTGAAGCTGAATATGTTAAAGCATCGAGTTGTTGCTCCGAGGTTCTTTGGATTCAACAACAAATGCAGGATTACGGTTTGCCATTTCTTAACACACCAATTTATGTCCACAATGAAGCTGCTATAGCTATCACTAAGGATCCTGTAGACCATTCCAAGGGTAAACACAATCATATTATAAATCATTTCATACGCGATTGATTTGAAAGGTAATATGTTAACGTGATTAAAATCCACACTCACCACCAACGTGCCAACCTGTTTACAAAAGCTTTCAATCATTCGCCCTTTGAATACTTGTTTTTGGTAAATGGTCTCAAAGGAAAATAGAATTAGACCTCATTGGAAATCAAATTTTTGTACAAAGTGTTTTTTTTTTTCATTTCACGGGTAGAAAACTTTTAGAAAAAGACAAAAACATTTGCAAAACCAGAAAAAAAATACAAATTCATATGAAAAATTCACAAAAATACAAAAACAATAGAAAATAAAAAAATTGTCCTTTTGATTGTGAGAAAAAGAGAAAATGAAAGTGTATAAGTGGGCTGTCTAATTTCTGAAAACCTAAATTTGCAAAAATAAACAGCTTAAAAAATAATGTACTGATAGATTCCAAAATCATTTCAAAGTTGGCACTGACATATGAACATACTGACTTGAATGTGTGGATTTACACTCATTGGCATATGGTCTTCGTACCGAAATTTCGTTTAATAGATTGCAAAATCAGGTCTTTAAATTGTTGAATAATCTGGGGTAGACTGGATGTCTCTCAAAATCAGTGTCTGGCAGACGTGTCATACGTTAGGTTTCAGCTAGACAGAGACCTATCTATGTTAGCTCCTAAAGAAAAAGAAAAATAGAATAACATTCCTAAATGAGATGTCTAAGACTCCTAGAAATATTAAAAGGATATGAAATGCAAAAACCTTAATTCTCATTGAGAATTCTGCTCTAAGACTACAAACCTAATGCCTAACGCTTCGTACCGAAAAATCAAATAATTGCAATTTCCCTAACCCTGGTCGACTCTGCACTAGAATGTCTAAGGAAAATTTGTCATACATTGGGTTCGCAACCGAACTGAGACACCTCTATGCCCCATGAGTCTCCAGTCAACTCGTATCTTTGTAAAATACGAATGACATCAATTTAGTCACTGGTTACGAGGAACCTCTACGCCTACCTTGATACAAGAATGTGTCGTGTGAGTGGGAACCCCTAGTTTTTATGAAAATAACAGTAACACAGATGATTAAAACACTACATAACACACACTATCATTGTCAAACACAATGCCTCAAATATGAACATAAAACACAACCAAATATCGTATCATGATAAAACACAATGCCCACCATTGCTCACATAACCTTTGGTGTTCAAACAATGTATGTTCTTTTAAGAAACCCTAGTTTTGTATGAAAATAACATTAACATGGATGATTAAACTACTACATAACACCCCCTATCGTTATAAAAACAAAACCCTCAAATATAAACATGAAACACCACCAAATACTGTAAATCATAAAACACAATGTTCCTCTTTGCTCATATAGCCTATGGTGTTCAAGCAATTTATGTGTTTTTTCAGAAACCCTAGATTTTGATGACAATAATAGTAAGATAGATGATTAAACCACTACATAAAACATCTTATTCTAATAAAACACAAAACCTAGAATATGAACATAAAATACAATAATAGTAATAAAATTACCATCTTTGTATATTGTGAATTTTTTAACTGTCGTGGAGGCTTTAATTAGTAGGGTGGTTGCATTAGAGAGAGAGAGGGAGAGAGATGGGGTAATCGTAAATACGAAGGCCAGAGAGAGAGAGAGAGAGAGAGAGAGAGAAAGATGGAATGTCCCCTTAAATTAAGGAGGTGTTTTAATTGGTTTTTTTTTTATTTTCACAAGTATACCCTCACAAGTCTCAATTTAAATAAAATTATAACACAAATTAGAAGCTTTCCACTCATTTAATCTCATCCATCCATTAACATGATCTAATGGACACATTTATTTTTCACCCTTTTCATAAAACACACCCTTAGTACCATAACCCCACCCTAAGTATGTTGCATGCTTAACATGTTAATTGGTTTTATAAAACAAAACAAACAAGCCCAAACCAAGCAACCCAGACCAACCCTTGGCATAAACCCAAAGCCAAGGTGACCAAATGGGACACGATGTACCGCGATGCCACAGGGAGAATCCCCTCGTCGCCAAAGCCTTTTAATCGTGATTTTAACCCTTTTACTCACTTGTACGCGGGGAGGTTCCAGGTCGTCCGAAATCGTTTTATGCCTTTTAATGGTGATTTTAACCCTTCTAATCACTTTTCTTAACCTAAGTCACCAAAGCCTCAACCTTTACGAAAACCATAGCCCCTAACCTCTTCAAATCTCATTCTTGGGCATACTTGGATTATGAAGGCTAAGGATCAAGTATTAGAAGAGCTGTAGATGTGTTTATCATAACCATGGCCTTTAATATTAGTTTTATATCTTAACCATGATTTGTATATGCAAACCCTAATGTCCAAATCTAAGATGAAACGTTTTTATCATATAAAACTGAGTTGATAATAATTGTTATGTCTTTTGATGATGATTTGATTAACTAAAACATTAGGTACATGATTAGATTATCAACTTGATTTATGTTGAAACTTTGACAAACTAGATCCTAGGGTTTTAAATCTTAGATTTGTTTGGTGTGGTTATGGACTGAGTTTGGGATAATCTATGCTAAATAACATGTTTTGATTAAAACAATGTAATGATAGAACTTGTATAGAAATAGTTAAACAAACATGTTTGAACTATTGTTTCATTAAAATTAATGTTTAGAATCATACCTTTCTTTAAATGGAAACTGTATGCCTAAAAATTGTTCAAATGTTCATATATTACAAAAAGATGAAACTTGCATGTATGTATGTGTTGTAGAATACACGTAGGACATGTACGGGTAGTTATTTTTGTGGTATGATAGATTAAGTTGTATGCTTAAAATTTGAACATCTTGTATGCGCAACAAATTACACAATGTGTGACTACTTGACATGCTTGAACACGAGGATTGTATGTTAAGTGTTTACTTGCATGTATTAGACTTAACAAACGAAAATCAACCTAAATTGCTAAGCAAGTCAACAATGGTTCATTGGGTCAAACATGGTCAATTTGGTCAAGCATGGTTAAACAATTTTCTTAAACACAACCCATATCATTGCATGGATACAACATATTAGATGGACAAAACAAACATGAACAAACACTTATAGACTTATGTATGATAAGTAGCCAGTAGTGGGTAATCTTCATACATAAGCTTTTAGTATTTATACTATGCAACCTAAGGTGACTTTCACCACACATTTTATTTGTTTTCCCGTTGGGGGGAAACATGCTATAACTACAAACACATAGATCACATCTTACTTTTATATCACATGTTTACTTAGCGCAAACACATCACAAAATCCCTTACAGTATGAACCATTGTTCCATTGTTATGTGGGATACATAGAGAGGAAATTTGAATAAATCTCCACTATTGTGATGAACGAGGTAGAAGGAAACAAATATCAAATAGTCAACTTCAGTTTCATAAGGTTAAGTAACTTGTATACATTGTCTAGCTAACAATCGATATAATTAGTAAACATACCTCAGTCTAGCAACTGAATAATTTTAATTTGTGAAAAGCTGTTACCTGACTAACTTAATTGTTGACATATATTATCATGTTTTTCTAAGGTCACTAAGGTACAACTGCTACGATGCACATGGAGTCGCACATCTTTGTTCAAACATTTTTTTCAGACATTTTCTCTATTTACTTCCAGTATGGTTTTGGAGTTTTGTGTATGTAAAATTTACTTCAACATTTTCTTCCGCTAAACTTATTTACAAAATTAAAACCTTTTTTCTCGTGAGAAATGAGATACATTTTTTTTAAGAATATAAAGGTCGTTCAACATGACCATTAACCAGATCCTAGTGTATCACATGCTTCATGGTAAAATCTCAATGGTATAAATTTGTGGGTGTGACGATAAGAATAAGTTCATTTATTGTACATACACATGTATACGTGTGTGTTTGAAAGATAAGTATCATACATATATTTTTGAAAATTTACACATGTATAATCTAAAATTGATAATACACACACAGACACACACACACACACACACACACATATATATATATATGTATAAATGCAAAAAAAAAAAAAAAAAAAAAAACCTCTTATTTCATTTTAGTTTAATGTAATTTTTATTTTTGCTTTTATTAACTTAGTACAACCCTTTTAAAACCATACGTTTAAATTAAATAATTAAAAAAAATTAGTTTTGGAGAAATATGGTGAAATCTGAGATGACATCGTGTGACTTAGGGAAAACTGAGCAAAGTTAATAAAAAGTTGATGTTGTAGTGACATGTCACATGAGAAAACGAGGAAAATGTGATGACCCCATTTGCCCAGAAACCTCATATATGGATCACGGCTCCTTCGAACGGTTTTATTGTACGTCTGGTCCCATTAGATCAAAACATACCAAAGTAATACATTTTACACATGTAATGGAATATTTTATCTTTGCCTTTGAGGTCACCATAATCCATCAAAGTGGCATCACATTTTCTTTCTTATGCACTAGTTGTGTATGTAATGTAATGAGAATCTTGTAAAGGAAATCCCTAGTTGCAGATGTCAAACAATGCATAAAAATTATGCCTTCGTGAAAACAAACAAAAAATGGTTCGTCTAGAAAAGATGAAGTGTCTAAAACGTTTATATCCATCATGAGATAGTTATGTCAACTATGTCTACCAACTTTGTTAACTTAAACGAATAATTAAACATCTTTTTAATGGAAACGTATAGTCCGTGTTAGGATTTTTGGATTTATAGGAACTACTGGTTTCAGTTTCATTTTTGTTGTTTAAAATTTCTAAAGCAAAGGGCTTAACATGCAGTATACATGAGTTATTTGAGGCAAAAATACAACATTTTATATTTTTATTAGTCTAATTGGTGACCTACGAGAGCTATCTACAATCTCCTAATACCTCACTCAAAAGAAATTATCACCCTCGTTATGGTGATGAATAAGCTATTTTAGTATATTATGACAATGATCTCATTTTTGTGCTTCTTAACAAATTACGCAGTTAATAAATGATCCTTAGTGCAGATAACTTGTCGTAATTGTTCTTGCGAAATATGGTCATCAGTAGTTTAGGAGTAGCTATAACATATTTTATAGTAATTAATTGCGTACATAAGTTATCTTCATTTCATTATTTTTTTCTTTTTGTTTTTTGTTTTTATTTTTCGTGGTTTTCTAGGCAAATTATCACACCAAGAAATATTGTTTTAAGAATCATATTTTCACGGTATTTCATATATAGTTCATAAACAAAATTAATTTTTAAAATAGTAAAATTCAATTTTGTCAATGTATTAATTTAATGTAAGTACTAAAAATTGTTTATAAATGTTGCTTCAAGACATAAGTATAACCTTCCACCTCTTGGAAAGTCAATTGTAAATTTGGAATAAATATCCCTGAAGAATAGAATATGAAGCCCCACACATATCTTGGACACATATATATGCCTTTATAGATTTCAAATACATGCTTCCGTAGAAAATCCAGATCGATTCGCTTCAATCCAACTTTTTGCATTTGTATGCTGGTAGCATTATCTTTTGGCAACCTAAAACATTCAATTTTTGCCACATATGATCCTTAGAAACACTATATATATATCTCCTCATGCTAACACACATTTCACACAACCAAACAAACAGTCTTTTGATCTGTAGCAGTTTGTAAGTTGAGTGTTTAAAAATGGACCGAGTAAAACTTATGGTTTTTGAGAGGCCTGTGGTCATCTTTAGTAAAAGTTCTTGCATCATGTCTCACACCGTGAAGTCCCTCATCAATGACATGGGTGTGAATCCCACAATCTACGAGCTTGATGAGATAGCAAGAGGGCATGAAATCGAGCGGGCACTTTCCGGGCTTGGATGTAGTAGTCTCCCTGCGGTTTTCATTGGTGGCGAGCTAGTTGGTGGAACTCATGAGATTATGAGTCTTCAACTCAAGAGGGGTTTGAAGCCAATGCTTATTAGGGCTGGAGCTTTGTGGGTTTAAACAATATTGGTAATATTTTAATATTTAGTGAGGGAAGTACTATATTAGATTACATATATTACAAGGCTACTAGATCAATTGGGTTCCAATTTTGTACGTCTCCACTCCTAATGAGTTTTGTTTGTAACTTTTGAAGAAAATAATAATAATAGTTACGGCAGATGAGTGTTTCTATACATAATGTTCTGAGTGGCCGGTTTGGCTATGAACTATCGTCCGGCTGGGTTATGTGTTCTTATGGGAGTTTCTGCTCGTTGCTTTCCTTTTTTCAATATTTAATCAAAGAAATGATTTGACAATATGGTAGATAAATGAATTGGTTCTAAATGTTCTTTTTTATGTTCACCAAGAGTTACTCATTTATAGCCTAAATTCCAAATAATGGTCCACATCTACCTTTATACTTAAAACGTTAGGAAAATATATAATGCCAAAATAAATTAAGTCTTTCTTATCAATATGAATGAATTAACCCTCATTTAATTTCAATGGGGCATATCGATTTTATAATTACGCTATGTCTTCGTTTACTAAACAACATAGCTACACGTTAATAAAACAAAAGCTATAAACAATTCAATCTTTCCTTGCTTACATGCATATTGTAAGCAGAGTGGAATGATCCAGACTACTCATATTATATTATATTATATCTATATATTATGTCTATACAACCAAAAAACAAAAGTCGGTGATGTGTACATCACCCAGCCTTTCTAACTTTCTACTGACACGTGTCTCGGTAATTTTGCAAATTTGTGGGTTCTTTAGGTATAAACTCTTTTGTTTTCTCTCTCTATCTCATGCTTGATGTCTCTCTCTCTCTCACTCCTATTCTCTCTCTTTCTCCCTCACTCATCGGCTTATGTTTTTGCCAGATCTATGGGTTACTGGTAAGAGGGATATAGAGAAAAGGGTTAATTGCACTAGGTTTCTGGTGAGAGGAACAGAGAGAAAAGGATTGGTTGTGATGCCGGTGTTGTGGTGGCAGTGTAGGATCGAGATTTGGACAAGAATTTGTAATACCACGCGCGTAGCCGATCTGAAGGCGAAATCAGCAGATCAGTTTGCTGTTAGATGTGATAGATAGGTGCAAAAGATAAATAATAAAGCACATACACAAATCATAACACAAACGGGCAACACTTCATCGGATTAGAAATATGAGCAAAGGATTTAGAAAATGAGCACCAAGGGGTCCTATTTATAGGACTCCTGTCCTACACCTCATTTAATATAGGCGTAGGACTCTTACGACTCTAAGTAGTCCAGGCGTATGACTCATATACTTTGCTTGGAACATTACACATGTTACAAAATAAAGCGTAAACGACTATACATGCTAGCTGATATTATCTAAATCACTATACACGAGAGGAAAACATTATATCTAAAACAGGGACATGCTGAAGGGTGCACTAACAGACTCCCCTACGGACCTAGCTAGATATCTTCAAAACATTGCTCCCACAACAACCAATCTTCAACCTTGAATAGCCACCAGCTTCATACTTCCAACACAGAGAAGTTGGACCAATCGCAGCTAGAGTGAATGTTCTTGGCATAATAAAACTTGATCATCCCCTGATAACGCATTGCATGATCACGATCGTGGTCTTGATAATGAAATGGATTCTGATGCAGAGTCTTCACATCTTCTTTGGACAGATTCACCAGACACATTGGGTCAAACCCTCTCAACTTCCTACAAATCTTGGGCTCATTCCTAAGTACGATCATAACTTCTGTTGTAGTGAAGTTGTAGTACCAGAACATGAACTTCTAAGACAAGTTCTGTTCAACTGGGGCAAGAGGAACGTGTGTCATCATTGTGGTAAGCTTGATCTTTCGCTTCCAAATGAACTTGCCAGTCCTTGGATCTTTCTCATTAGACTGGTAGCAAACTGGGAATTGAGGAGCGCATTACTCCCAACCCTAGACACTTTCCCTGCGGAGAATCTAGTGAAATGTATCTAGTGATGAGTTAGTTTTAATCGGCTCTTTCCTCATCAGATCCTGTATATACCAATATAGCAGAGACTTCCTGTGATAGACTGTCTGAAAAGTACATGACACTGCTAATGAATTTGATACCATAAGCATGAGCGTAAGAAAGATAAGTCCAACTCAGCACATTCCCAGACATTTGATTCCACCGCTGAGTGAACTTCTTTTCTTAAACTGGTTCCTCCTTTTTGTATTCATTGAACCACAGTTTACACATTTCTTGAGTTCTTACTTTTCTTTGCTTCACAGTCTCTAGTTCATCATCAACAGGCTTATCAGATTCCAGAATCTTCTCAGCTTGTTTAAAATCTTGGTCTTTGAGATCTGGAATCTTTGTAGCTGAATCTTTCTTCACATACTTAGGGTATTCCAGATCTGTGACATATTCAATCTCGATATCATTTAACATGTCCTCATCCTCAAAGTACCTGTGAGAATAATCAAGTGGAGTGACTTCTTCGTAAGTAAGCCCAAAGACTTTGGCAATGTCTTCACGTGACATCTTTGGAGGTATTTCACCTTCTTCCAGATCCATATACGACGTGGTCACACGGTTCCCATCATCACCACCTTCACCTTCATCTTTACCACCACTCCAATATTTCCCTGATTCATGGTCATCACCCGAATCATCATCATCCTCATCATTTTCCTCATCAATCATACCTCGCCTAGGCAGAAACACGGGATGTAACTTCGAAAGCTTTTCAAGCACACAAGTCACGCACACATCAAATTCATAAGTTAAGAGATATATTATTAAACGTCATTGTTTAACATAACAACCAAAAACATTATCTTAAGAACCACATCTAAAATGATAATGTCTAGATCATTTAATCAAAAGAAGGTTCATAATATCCCCAAGATGTGCATGCGCGACTCCAAGTTCCATGATGATCAATTAATTGCATGTAAAACATGCAAATAAAATATGTCAACAATTAAGTTGGTGAGGTCACGGGTTTTGGAATCTATATAAACCATGGGTGACTGGATCATTGCCTAGGTAAGACAATAATCATTATGTGACTGTCATGAGCTCGTAACCAAACCTTGATGAATGTTGTGCCTCACCCATTGTACACAAAAGACAAAGAATATAATCTGAAATACAAGCACTCTTTTGATATCCGTAATCCGGTTAGAGCGACTAACCAAGAGTGGGGTGTCAACCCAATAGATCTAGTCTGGTGTTTCATGGCTAAGTCTATAGTTAATGGTTATAGTAAAGTGTATGACACGAGGGCAGATGAGTACCCTGAACCTTTTTGTCTCATGTTCACATAATAGTAAAAAATGAAATTAAACTTGTACACATGCTTTTCCCCCCAAAAAGTATGAAAATAGTAAATGGGGCTGTGAGAACTCACCTGACGTCTGAATGCTAAACACTAACTAAGTCTAGTGTGGAATGTCTGAACAAAAGTTCCCTAGATTCAAATAAGGAAAACTTAGGTCTATGTGTTGTACTATTTACCATGCAATTGTTCACCCGACTTGTACATTTACGGACTTTATGTTTTTGTACAGTTGTCCATATATGTCACACACTATATGTGTTCGAAATATTCGTTTTAGTCGTTATTTGTGACTATGATTAGACATTTGTGGCAAAATTGGTATGTTGATTTATGTTACCATGTGGTATTTATGTTACTCGTTTAAACCAAATAGGGCATATTAAGACATGTTTTGGATCTTTCTTGGGTGAAAAAAATCATTTATTCATGTTTTACACTAGTTCATACATATACCTTGGTTGTTAACACGTGTTTTCCAAAAGTCTTGAGTTAAAGTTCTTTTAACATATGTTTCTTTGTTTTTAACGTATGTTTCCAAAATCGCCATTATATATATGTTACACTTTGAGTTCCAAAAACGATTTCTATGGCCTTTAATCAATCATATACACACGCACATACACTCGTGTATATGTGTGTGAGTATATGTGTCCGTATATGTGTGTTAATACGTGTATATATACAACATATAGGTATACATATAGACGTGTTCTTTTTGTGATTATTTCAACTTGTGAGTATCATGATTGATTAATAACAACTTGTTATGGCTATGTATGTGTGCAAGTGGTGATAATGGTCTGGTGAGTTCTATAAAGGCCAAAACATGTATGAAATGAATACATAGGGTAGTTAGTTATCGTACCACAACAATGTGCCCTAGTATGATGAAGAAATTGATTCCTATCTGGTTTCCACTTCACAACCCCAAGCTCTTGGAAATGGTTAAAGTGGGTTGTGGTGAGTGTATTTGGTCGATAAAGGGTTCGGGTTTGTGTGGTTTGGATTTGGTCGAGGGTTGTGGTGAGTGTGCTTTCTTTACCAACACATATCTGTCTAGGAACAAACTTTGGGTTCGCACAGTTTGGATTTTTAGGACTTTATGAGTTGTCCCTAGACCTACCTTTTTCTGCAAGTTATTCCTTATAAAGTTACTCATTTCCTTCATGTTTTCAGATTTATTAGGTGACTTTTCTCTTTTTGCATCATTCAATGCAGATACTTCACCCTTATTAATGGTACACTTACTTGCCACGTGCCCTTTTTAGTAACACTTGAAGCATGATCGTTTCTCTAGGAGCTTTTTCTATTGCCCTTTTGAGCTCGACCCCTCATCACCGACAGACTTCGGTGAGATTGACCCAAAACACTAAGCTATACCCTGTTTGGTTTCTTGCGTTTGAGTCTCTCCTGTTTTAACATACTTAGGATTTTTCAAAATAGTTTTGGGATTAGCCTTATCATTTTCGCCTTTTGAAACCTTGGGGTTTGCTTTTTCATTACCACTAGAGTCATGTTTAACAACGGTTTCTGTTTTGCCTCCCGATCTTTTTGTGTTCTTAGTAACCCCACGTGCCTCTTCAACCATTATCTAACTAGTTGAATTATCACTAACATCCTTAGTACTCTTCACGGACTACTCAACTCTCTCCTTTACTGGTCTAGATTTATTCAGTTCATCAGTCACCTCCTTTCCAAATGGTAGAAACATGTAGTTTCCATTCACGGAACCTAGTCCACTTGTTTTATTTCTCTCCATTCTAGAGTCAAGCATAGCATTGTAAAGGTACTTAGTGCTTCTATACTGATCAACTTACCTATTCAAATATGTTACCTTAATTTTTAGCTGGGCTATTTCCACATTTTCTGAGTAATTTCAGCCTGTTAGTCAACTATAGTAAGTTGGATGTGCCAAATTAAGATAATCTATTTTCTATTTAAGAATGTAATTGAGATCCTTAAGGTCTTTCTGAGAAGTTTTTAATTTTGTCTTAAGTTCACTCTCTCTAACCTTATTACTCAAGTCAATTTATTTCTCTTGATCTAACAGCGCCACTAAATTTGTATTATGCTTAGCTTCATGATCATTTTCATTAATCAGTAAGGCAATTCGTTCAGCAGAATCAACACATTTATTACAAGCATCAGTGATTAAAGAAAGAGGATGTTGTACCTTCTTAGCTTCAGAGCTCAGATCTGCCACGTAGGCAATGAACTATTTTGTTGACACTCCTTCCGTAGATGCTGTCAGATCTAACACCTGATTACTCGAACCATCTGCACCATCAAACACATAACTCCAATCATAGGTACCGTTAGGCTTAACTACCATTAGAGCCTTTGAGCTGGTGTTGCTCTGAGTAGGCGCCACTAATGAGCCTTTCCTAGGCCTCGAACATTCTCTAACAAAGTGTCCAAAGTTATGACTATTGTAACACTTCACCTTAGACTTATCAAAACCTGCTCTACCTCCAACGAGCTTGTTACCTATCTTATCCATTAACCTTTTAGCTCTCCTGGAAATCATGGCGAGATTACATTGAAGATCCATTACTTCCACGTCATCCGGATCAATTTGATCATAATCTTCATCAAAAGCTGCCGGATCATTAATCTTCCCATGAATATAATTTTTAGAAGAAGCTACAAAGGAAGATAATACTACAAGTTATTGTTCTGCTGATTGAACACTCATTGGCATGAACTATTAGGACTATGACTACATCCTGAATCAGACTTGCTTGAGCCACTGCTGCTCTTTCCATTATCCCTTCCAGATGGGATATCCTTGATCTTGGTGGACTCACCAGAAGTAGACATAAAACAGACTTCACCATCAGCATCCAGAACTATATTTCCTCAGTTATCATCGGAGAAAAATGTAGTTGCATTTCTAATGCTAAAAGATGTGCCCTTAGATGACAGTTTCCTATAATACACTCCTGGATCTTGAACCTGGTCATACTCGACATCTTTCCTTTGCATAGAAAGATTGTAAGCTCTTGATTTTCCAATCACTTAGCTGGCAGAGAATCCAAAATCTTGTTGCTAAGTTCTAACTCCAAATAGTCTATCTTGTGACTTCCCAACTCAGTAACCCGATGATAAAATATGGTGATAGTTTTCTGTAGTCCTTATTCCTTTATGTGTCAAAGCACAACAAACTCCTTCTTAAGCAGACCAACCTTACCTTTCTTCACATTGTCATTTCCCTCATATCTATTTTCAAGGGTTTCCCACGAATCTTTTGCATCTATGTATTTCCTAAAAGGGTGCAATATTCCTATGGAAGATTCATAGTAATAGCTACATGCGCCTTGTTTTCTGCTTCAAACATTAACTTCACCTCTTCATCCATATCCTTAAAAGCAGTTGTAATGGTCCTACCTTCAATGGTTCTTGTAGGTTTAGCATATCCATCACGAATACAGATCCATAAGCGCATATTGTAAAACTTTGCCCATTCTTCAAACCTTTCCTTCCACCAATAATAATTGTTAATTGAAATCATCTTAGGTGGAAAATTAGACGTCCCGACCACATGGTCCATTTCTATGAGTTTATTTAAATAATAAATTTTTTATTATGTTTCAATAATGTTTAAGTTCACTTAAATTATCAGAGTCCAAGTCCAAATAAACTCCAAAGCACAGGTAAAAGAATATGTTCGTGTACTATTATCAGTGAAGATACAGAATAAACAAACATGTTGAACTCACGAGGATGCACACTAGCGAAGATGCAATAATCAAGAAGATACTAAACAAAATGAAGATGTTGGTAAGCGAATATACTAGTATCTTCGCTTGATACCTAACTTTGCTTAATTAATAGTTATGAACCCTAATTCTGGTTTTAGGACGAAAACACCACAAAAACACAGAAAACTTGCAGGTATCGATTGGGAATGATAATATATGAAAGAACACAGTCGACAACAGAAGATTCACACGTGAAACAATTTTAAACGATCAGTCTTTGCAAAAATCAATCTTGAAGCATACAATCAATGAGCTTATGGCTCTGATACCAATTGTTGGTCCTTTGAATGAATCGATTACAAGACTGGTCAGATCTATCAATATGTAAATTCCCGTGATAGATGTTTATGCAATTACAAATCAATAAACTAGAACATGAAGAATATTGCTAAACGCATGATATCTTTGATTAACGATCAAATTGATTACAACCAATAATACCACAAAGAATCTTAACCAACGGCCCTATTCTACTACCCCATGTAAGGTATTTATACTTGCATTTGTCTCCCAGCTTTAGCGGACTTGGGCTTCTAGCGAAGACGCTAGATGCATATCTTCGCCAATCAGCTATGTTCGCTAGGGTACAAAATGACTATCATACTTGTTATTATAACACTAACAAGCATGTTATAATCAACCTATTAACCACAAAATCAAAACTAATCTAGAGCTATATTTGTCAACCCGAGACGTATAAACATTTTGCTGAGGCAACTTTTCAATTTCTATAGCTACGCCTCCTAAGATCTTTCCCACATTTGCTCCCTCGCTCTCCCCTGAAGAGCAAGCTGTTGTGGATCAGCATATGGCTGAGAAACTTGCTAATATGGAGGAGGAACTAAAGAACAAGTAGGAGGAAAGGTGTCAGAATGAGGAGGAGAAGGCCCAAGAAAAAAAGGTTTTTGATGAAAACCCTTTAGTTGTGTCGACTAAGGGTAAAGGTACTTTGGGTGACCAAACGGTTGACTTTGAAACTAGCATAGGATTTCCGCAGCCACTAAGTCCACAGTTGAGGCAACTGATTCAGATCAAGGTGGGCAGCTCATGGCTAATTCTGATTAAAGGGATCAAGGCCCCAACGTGACGGATGTGCAAGTTGCTACTGTAAATGTGCAGTAGCTATTGGTGCCTGTGAAGAGGCCCAGGGGCTCGGGTTCCCGCAAGAGCAGCAAGAGTAGGCCCCCGATGCATTCCTATGATCATTCCAAGCCGTATAATTGTCGTCGTGACATCACAGAGATCACTCGCTTCTCAAACCCTCTAATCGTTGAGGAGTTCATCAACTATGTTGTCCCTTGGTGAATGTGATTATCGAGAAAACTTTAGTTGGCGTGCTGTTGGATCAGTTTGCTCTTTTTGCTAAGTAAGAACTTGCTATCTTGACACTTAAGTGTTTAGCAAGTCCTTGTAAATCAGATTATAAGCACAGCGGAATGTTATTAGTTAAAGCAACACTTTTTACACTAAGGCAGAGTTATTACTCCCCCTTGATGTTTGAAACTAATAAATGACAAAGTATTTATTATGAATCTAAGCTGTAAATGAGAATTAGATACTTAGACAGATTCACAATAAATACAGAAATGGAATAGAACAGTGATAGTGTTTGAAGGATTTTTCTATTAAAATCAATGTCTAAAATAGAAGGTTGAAGCCTCCTATTTATAGACGTTTACATGCATGTATCTTGCCCAAAAAGCAAGTACAGAAACAACAGTAACAAGTTGCACAAGTTGCAACATTGAAAGAAACAAATACAGCTAAAAGTAATTATAAACAATAAACTACTGATGCAAAAGGCGGTGAGAAATATCTGATGCTAAATGCTGATGAAGGACAAACTACTGAAGAGTAGTTTTGTCTTCAGTACTTCTGAAGTGAACTTGTCTGGTTTGGACTTCAGAACTTCTGATGAAGTTTCTTCTTCAGCACTTCTCATATCTTCTAATCAGCAGTTTCTTGTCTTCTCTTCAGTACTTCTATACTTAGCCAAAATGACAGAAGTGAATTAGACTAAGGTTTACAAAAGTGGTTTCACCAATCCTCTTTGTCCTAACAATCTCCCCCTGGATTGATGAAGCCAAAACCTTACTAATTCCTTATGTGCTTCTTCTGTCTTGAACAATCTTCCATATCTCTTTGTACATGGTGTTCTTGAGCTGGTTTAACTGACCATCAGATAGAGATCCTCTCTGTGGTTCTAGATGTTGAATTGTGAGCAGGTCTTGTGTTGACAGTTTCTTCAGATCACTGATCTTCTTGTAAGCCCTGCTTGAGAGGTCTCTTCTTGTCAACAGTACTGAGTTGTTATCAGTAAGTGACCATCTGATGATAGGGATCTTTGACTTGTTAAAGTTAGAAGAATAGGGAACCAGACTTGTCCCTTGGGTTGATAGTCCTGAGTGCTGGATGTTTTCAGTTTCAGATAGCCTCAGGTGGGATTCTCTTCCTTGTTGTTGTTGCATATCAGGCATCTGAACAGTTGGGAGATGGTGTTCAGTCACTACTCTGGTATGCAGCTTTTCTTTGATGGTCTTTTGTATTTGATAAGCAAAAGTGGAAGGATCCCTAAATTGTGTTAACAGAGGTTTCTCCTCAATGTCTAAATCTAAATGGACTATTGAACTTCCTTCAAGTAGTACCATTTTGAAGTCAGTTTTGACATTGTCCTCTGCCTTCTTCTTCTGAGTAGCAGTTCTTCTAGATACACCAGAAGTTCTAACTACTGATCTTGAAGGATCAGTAGTTTGAAACTTCTCAGGATTTGCAGCCTTGGCAGCCAAGTATTTTCTATAGGTATCCATCAGTCTTTCTTCTTTCCATCTGGATACTGAGGCTTTTGAACCATATCCTTCTGCTACTAACTCTTCTATTATCTGGGCTCTCTTGGCCTTTCCATCTTTGCTTGTGGCCACTTTGTCTGCAAGCAGTTGTGCTCTTCTTGCCAGCTCTTGCATAGAGAGTCCTTTGAGTGTAAAGGCTTTAGTCTTGCTGTTCTTGGTAATGTAAGACACCAGTTGTTGTCTTTTATCTTGTTCAGCAATCTCATCAAGGCTAGCCTGCCTTTGTAGTTCAGCTTCATAAGCCTGAAGTTTTTCTTCATGGCTTAAATCCAAATCATCCCTTTCTTCCAGAGATTTCCAGATCTGATCTTCTCTGGCCTTCTTGTTGGCTGCAATTAAGCTCTTCTCTAATAGTTCAGCTGATTGAGAGATAGGAGAAGGGTTTAATACAGTCATTGTTGTAACAGTTGTAGGCCTGATGGGATCAGATGTTGGTTGAATGGGAGCAGTGGTTCTGGAAGGTTCAGTTGTTTGAGGTTTGGAAGTGTTAACTTCTGATGTGTTGACAACTGCTGATGGTTTGTCAACTACTGAAGGATTGTCTTCAGTACTTTCTGATTCTTCATCAGAAGTTTTGTCATCAGAAGTTTCTTTATTGTGCCTTAGGGATTCTTCAGATGTTTGGGTCTCATCTTCTTTCTCTGCTGCTTCAATTTCTTCTATTGAGACACCAAACTGTTTGGCCAATTTTTCTTTCCTGGCCTGATCTTTTTGATCTCTTTCAAGGATGGCCACTCTTGCCCTTATCCTAGCTTGGAATGACTCCTTAAGTTCCCTGATCTTCTCCCCCTTTTTGGATTCATCAATTTTAACCCTTGAAGCAGAGGGTTGGGAGAATTGTCCTTGAAGATGAGCAATCTGTTTGCTGTTGAAGTCTATTTTGTTGGACAGATCATTCATCTTCGTCTTGATCACTCCAAATTGATTCTTGATGGACAGCTCCAAGTCAGCTGTATATGTTTGGAAGTGATTTCTGATGAGTGTATTCATCATGTGGTACAGGGGACCCTCTGGGCTGCATAGCTGGTTCAGGTCTATGCTTGTTTGCCCAGGGAATTGGGTAGGCATTTGTTGTGAAGGGGGTGTTTTTGGGAGATCCTCATGTTGTACAGAGGATGCCACTCTAAGGGTTTTAGGGATTGAGTGGGCTTTAACCTGTGCAGAGGTGACTGGCTTCTTGAGCCTGGATACCCCTGAAACAGGACCTTCAGAAAGTGCCGTCAATTCAGTAGTTTGAGTGTTTGAAACATCATCCAAATTAATGGAATCATCTGAATCCCTGATGTTGCCCTCAATGAGGACTGTCTCAGTTAAATCATGAGCTGAGCCCAACTCAGTTCTCTCATGAACCTCTTGTTCTTGGTTCTGAGGATTTCCTACTTCAGGCATTAAGCCTTCATCAGTAGTTGCCACATCTGAGGTCTTAGCTATGTTACTTCTATCCTCAGATCCACCACTGGGTGGTAACTGAGTAGTAGCAGCCTCAGATGCCCCAAGAGTCTCTAAAATTGGGCTTAAAGACTCTGGTCCACCCTCATCTCTTGGGATAGGGCTAGAGATGTCCACATCCATGTCTAATGTAGTAGTTATGTCCCCTGTTTGTTGTGGTTGTAGGGGACTGACATGATCAGATGGGACATTCTCTTTTAGCCCAGAGAGAAGTTTGGCAATTTCTATTGCCTCTTGTTCAGAAATTTGTGGGGTTGGTTTAGTAGTTTGGGCAATAGGTGGTGAAAGTTGTTGTTCAGCAGTTTCAAAAGAAGAGTGTGTTTCATATGTTTTTCTAAGTCTTTTTCTTTTGAATAAAATGGTTATGGGTGCTCTTGGTGGGGTTTGAGATGGATGAGACTGAGAGGGTGTTTCAGTCTCAACTATTTGAAGAGCAGAATGCTCATAAGCATGTTCAGGCATCTCAACCTCCTGAACAGCTTTTCTTTTAGGTTGGTGGGGTGCAGTTTTTGTTGGCTTGGGCTTTTTGGCTTTTGGTGGTGTGAGTTTGGAAGATGTGGGCTTCAGGGGGACTTGTTGTTGTTCTCCCTGATCATCTTCTGGCCAGGCAGCCGGTTTGTTATGCCTTGAGTATGCTTGTGATGTTAAAGGATTTAAAGTTGAAATTTTTCCCACAAGCACCTCATTACCCAGTTCCCCTATTATGCATTGCATAATGAACCTTGGGTATAACAAAAACTTTTTCTTGGTATTATTGTGATGTAACACCAACTCATTGAAAAATAGTTTTGATGCCCTGGATTTAGTTTCATTCACAATGGAATGAAATATTGGTTGAAAAGTGGAGGGCATCTGGTCATAAGACCCTGTTTTTGGACTCAAACACATAATAATATAATGAAACAAAAGCTTGTATTTTGGTTCAAAATATTTTTTGAATATTGTAGCATGGGAGAGAGTACCTTGATAACCACACTCAGTCATGGTTAGATGAATATCAGTGTTAGCAACATGGTCAGGGGCAGTTACATCATCCAGACCCAGTCTTGTTGCCAGTGTGGCCGGTGTGATGGTCAGTTGTTTCCCTTTTATTCTTGAGTTGAGGGAAATGACCTCATCATCCATTGTAACCGTCTCAGCATTTTCCCAGAACTCATTCAGAGTTTCAGTGTGAATTGGTGGGTTTATTGTGAGAGCAGTAAAATATTGGGATTTTACGACAAGATCAATGATCTCATCGTATTGGGACCAGCCTTCTTGTTTTTCAAGGAAGGCCCTTTGATTGTGTCCCTGTTTTAGAACTAGAGCCATGTGGTTTGGGTTTTGATCAAACAGTGGATTTGCAGGTATAGGTTATTGAGAGAGTTTTTGAGAGAGAAGGAGGGATATTTTGAGTTTGAAAGGATAAGTGTGTAGAAAATGTATTTATTAGAAGTTTTAACCGCTTGAATCTTCTTTATTTAGAAGTTTTTAAAACCGCCTTTGGTTAAAAATCTTTTTATCAGAGGTTTTAAACTGATTAGGTCAAACCTCTGATGATGGGAAAAGTCAGATTTGCCCTTTTGACTTAAACTGCTGATGAAGGATTACTTCATCAGTAGTTCCCATTTTCTCTTCAGTAGTTTTAACAGCTGATGAGAAATGTTTTTATAAATACTTTATTCATAACTTCTGAAGGTTATTTTATCAGAAGTTACACACTTTTTCAGAAAATTATCCTCATACTGATGTTTGTTCATCAGTAGTTTCTCTCATACTGATTTTTGTTAATCAGTAGCTCTCTTTTTGTTTTTCAGAAGTTTTGTTTCAGACTTTTGTCTTTTGTAAGTGAAAACCAGAAAAAAAGAAGGAAAAGGTAAACAGGATGGAATCAAGGATGGAAAAAGGAAAATTTTTTTTGATGTTTTATGCATAACAGTAGTGATTGATGTAGAAGTTTGATGTAGAGTTGGGTAGAATCAAGTGTTAACTTGGATTCTAACTGATATGCATATATGTTAAAAAAAATAAAATTAAATAAAGTAAACACTTACAAATTTAGCATTCCAAGCATGGATACTAACTTCTGAAATGTTGATGTGTCAAGGGGCTTAGTGAAGATGTCAGCTATTTGATTAGCTGTTGCTACATACTTCACCTCAATCTTGCCTTTTTCATAGCAATCTCTTATGAAGTGGTACCTGATCTCAATATGTTTGGTTTTTGAGAACTGTACCGGATTTTGAATGATGCTAATGGCAGATTTGCTGTCTACAAACAAAGGTGTCTTGGTTTCTTTGATTCCATAATCAAGAAGTTGATATTGGAGCCATTGTATCTGTGATGTACAACTTGCAGCTGCAATGTATTCAGCTTCAGCAGTTGAAGTTGCAACAGATGTTTGCTTCTTTGATTGCCATGACACTAGACAGTTACCCAGGAATTGACAACCACCAGATGTTGACTTTCTTGTCATCTTACACCCTGCATAGTCACAATCTGAAAAAACTGATAACTTGGTATTGCTTGAGGCAGGATACCAAATTCCCAGTGTTGGTGTTCCTTTCAGATATCTGAAAATTCTTTTGACTGCTATAAGGTGTGATTCCCTTGGTGCTGATTGATATCTAGCACAGACACATGTTGAAAACATAATATCTGGTCTAGAAGCAGTTAAGTATAAAAGGGAACCTATCATGCATCTGTACATGGTTTGATCAACCTGTTTCCCTTGATCATCAGGTTCAACTTGTGTGATTGGTGTCATGGGAGTGGAACATGATTTACAGTCATTTAAAGAAAATTTGTTCAATAATTCTTTAACATATTTTGATTGATGTATAAAAGTTCCATTTGTTTGTTGTTTGATCTGCAGTCCTAGAAAGTACTGCAGTTCTCCCATGGTACTCATCTCAAATTTTGATTGCATGAGTTTCTTAAAATCATCACACAGTTTTGTGTTTGTTGAACCAAAAATGATATCATCAACATAAATTTGAACAAGTAAGACATGATTTCCAACATGTTTAATGAAAAGTGTTTTATCAATGGCATCTCTTGTAAAGTTATTTTTGAGTAAAAAGGTGGAGAGTGTATCATACCAGGCTCTTGGAGCCTGTTTGAGCCCATAAAGAGCTTTTTCCAGTCTGTACACCCACTCAGGATGAGAAGGATCCTCAAACCCAGGTGGCTGACAGACATATACCTCCTCTTTGATTTTTCCATACAAAAATGCACTTTTCACATCCATTTGATAAACTTTAATTTTGTTGGAAATGGCATAGGCCAGAAATAACCTGATGGCCTCAAGCCTTGCAACTGGAGCAAAGGTTTCATCATAGTCAATTCCCTCTTCTTGAGAGTACCCTTGAACTACCAGTCTCTCCTTGTTCTTGATTATCATACCAGCTTCATCTTGTTTGTTCCTGAAAACCCATCTTGTACCAATTGGTTGCTTGTTTTGAGGTAAGGGATAGATTTCCCAGACCTGTTGCTTGTTGAACTGAAGCAGTTCATCTTGCATAGCTTGCACCCAAATATTGTCTTTGAGGGCTTCCTGGTACTTCTTTGGTTCCAACTGTGAAATAAAGGCTGAAAATAGGCAAAAGTTGGAGAGCTGGTTTCTGGTAAGAACACCTGAAGCTATATCACCCATGATTTGATCAAGTGGATGATCTCTGTGTTCAATCAGTTGTTGTAAACCACTGACAGGTGTAGGTGGCTCTTGTTCTTCAAACAAACTACTGAGGTCTATAATATCTGGTTCAGCAGTTTTAGCTTCTTCAGTAGTTGCAGGTGCTGAAGCAGATGTTTGAGTTTGGCCTTCAGTATTTGTTTGATCAGAAGTTTGAGAAACTTCTGATGGTGTTGTAGTTGACTTAATGACTGTTTGAGGAGTCCATGGTGTTGGATCCTCATCTTCAAACCTTTGATCACCATAATAAGTAGGTTTGGAAGAAGTAACAGTCTTTTCAGGTCCAAAGTGAAAGTTGTCAAGGTCAAAGAGTTCAGCAGGATGTGCTGGAATAAGAGTGTGTTTTGACTCATTGAACTTGACATTCAATGTTTCTTCTACTATCCTGGTGTGAGAATTAAAAACCTTGTAGGCTTTTCTAGTTGAAGAGTAACCAAGAAAGTAACCTGAGTCAACTTTGGCAGCAAACTTTGAAATATATTCCTTGATGTTCAAGATGAAACATTGACACCCAAAAGCCCTGAAAAAGGAGATAAGGGGCTTCATGCCATGAAGAACTTCATAGGCAGTCTTGGAATGTCTCTTGACCACAAGAACTCTATTCTGAACATAACATGATGTGTTAACTGCTTCTGCCCAAAAGTACAATGGCAGTCCAGAATCAGCTAACATTGTTCTTGCTCCTTCTATCAATGTTCTGTTCTTCCTTTCTACTACACCATTTTGTTCAGGAGTTCTGGGAACACTGTATTGTCTAATAATCCCTTTAGACAAACAGAATTCATCCAGAGTTTTGTTCTTGAACTCTGTCCCATTGTCACTTCTAATGGTTTTGACAGATAGAGAATATTGTTTCTCTACTTGTAGAATGAAGAACTTGATGATTTCAGCAGCCTCATCCTTGGAAAATAAGAAGAATACCCATGTGAATCTTGAGTAGTCATCAATGATGACTAAGCAGTACTTCTTTTTACCAAGGCTCATAATCTTGACAGGTCCAAATAAGTCCATATGGAGTAGTTGAAGACATGCAGTTGTTTTTGATTCTTCAATAGACTTATAGGAGGACTTATGCTGTTTTCCCTTTAAACAGGATACACAGTGTTCTTGACACTGGTATACTTTCAAAGGTAGACCTCTGACCAAGCCCATTTTTGTGACTTTATTTATGGTTTTAAAGTTCACATGGCCAAGTCTCCTGTGCCAGAGATCTGTTTCTGAAGTTGATGCCCTTGAGAAGAAACAGGCAGTGTTGTTCAATACTTTGTCTTTCTCAATGTCCACTGCATAGACATTGCCACATCTTTTGGCAATCAGCAAAGTATGATCTTCTATAATCTTCTCTATCAACTTCTGGCCTTCTGGTGAGATGATCTTGCATGCTGTCTTTGTGAAAAAGGAAGAATATCCTTTATCACACATTTGTGACACACTCAGCAAGTTGTATTCAAGGTTTTCCACCAGATTGACCTTGTCAAACTGTATTTTGCCAGAGGAGACATTGCCATGTCCTAGCACATATCCCTTAGCATTGTTCCCAAAGGATACAGATCCTTCTCTTTGGCTGATAAAGTTGTTTATCAGGTATCTGCATCCAGTCATGTGCATAGAGCCTCCACTATCAACATACCATATGCTGTTTAAGCCCCTGGAAACTCTCTGCACATAAAAGCAAATTAGTTAGATTTAGGAACCCAAGCCTGTTTGGCTTTGGGTTTGCTCTTGAGAACAGTTACAGTTTGTTCTTGACCAGGTTGAGAAATCCATGTCATTTTGGCAATGGATTTTTCATTAAGAACCATGGTGGTATCCTTTTTAGGACCACCATCAACCTTGGTCATCAGTAGTTCTACCATGTTCATTAGATTTTGAATCTCAGCAGTTTGTGAAACTGCTGATGATTCTGGTCTAACTACTGACAAGGAATTTTGAGAAAAAGATTTTGGTTGAGATTTTATCTTTTTCTGAGAAAAGGTGTTTTCAGGTTGTTGTTTCTTGGGTTTAAAGATTCTTTCATAATCATTTCTGATTTGATTTCCCACAACCTGTTGTTTAAATTTTTGATTGAACTGAATTCCTTTTCTGTATCTACAAAATTCAGTTTTGTGGTTGAACAGGCCACAAATTTCACATTCTTTTGCCTTTTGTTTTTGATCTAAAGGTAAATTTCTGACATTTGTGAAGAGATTTTGCTCATCAGTAGTTTTCAGGGTCTCAACTCCTGATGTAGATGAAACTACTGATGGCTTGTTGTCAGATTTTGTTAATACTTCTGAAGTACTTTCTTTAAAAATGCCAGGATTTTCTGTTTAGAAAGTTTTCATGGAATGATGTGCATTCTTTCCCTTCAGAAGTTTCATTTGAAACAATTCTTCTCCCATCTTCAGTAGTTTTGAGAGAAAAATCTGTTGGTGTTTCAACATGATGGTATCCTATGCCAAACTTAACATTTGAAGCACTTTGTTTGTTTAGCAATAATTGATACCCCTTACAAGATTCCACCCATTTTTCACAAGTGATCCTGGTGTCAGCAAGCTCTTGTCTGACATCTCCCAGGTCATTTAGCATGATTTTGATTTGTGCTTGGGTTTCAATAGCAGAGTCAGTTAATTTAGAAACTTCTTTTGTTTTAGCACACAGTTTTCTTTCTAAATCACATTTTATCTGTGTGTATTTTCTTTCTAAATCATTGGCTTTGCCTTGTAAGTGCAGATTTGTCTCTCTTATGAGAGCAAAAGTTTCTTTGCAAGAATTTGAGCAAAGTTTTGTCAAAGATTCTTTTGATACCTGTGACAATGCAGATTTTGAAGTACAGCCTTCAAATGCCATTAAGGCAAAGTTCTTTCTGCCATTTTCTGGTTCTCCCCAGTTGATGTCAAACACTTTGTTGTCTGCATCAGGATTGCACTCTGTGGTGTCAAAAGGGAGACTGCTCCAGTCAACATACCCTGAGGTAAAGAGACTTTGTTGAGAGGGTTGTTGAGGCTGTGGAGGAAGTTGAGCAGCTGGAAAGGGAGGGATTGATTGTTGGCTCTGCATCTGTTGAGCAGGCACTTGAACATATTGTACTTGTGGCATATATTGCTGTTGAGGAGCTTGTGCTTGTACAAAATGAGCACTCCCTTGAGTTCCATTATTCCTATTATAATTGGGGTTATAGTTATTTCCAGATTGTGATTGGTTAAAGCTAGAGCTTCTACACTCTCTAGCAAAGTGTCCCAACTTTTGACACTTGTGACATCTCAGTTTAGATTTGTCAAAACCAATTTTTGTATTACTGGTCAATCCTGGAAATTTCCTTCCTGACCTTTTATAAAACTTGTTAGTTTTAATGCTTAGCATGGCCAGTTGGTGTAATATGTCCATTTCTTCTAAGTCATCACTGCTAAAATTTTTCAAATCATCCATGATAAAACATAGATTATCAGCAGTTTGACTTTGGTCATTATTGTCATAACCTGGGAAAGATCTTTCTGATGAGATCCCAGTGGTTATGTCAATATTGTCATAAGATCCATAGGAACAAGTTGGTGAATCTTGTCCCAAAAGTGATGTACTACCTGGTAGGTAGTCATCAGCAGTTTTACCAGATGTTTGTAATTTCTTCTTTTGATCAATTTCTCTTTCAAAAGTAAGTAATCTCCCATGGAGTTTTGTAAGAGTGAGGGAGCTAAAATCTGGTGAGGATCTTAAAACAATGGAGTATGTTTCCCATTTGTCAGGTAAAGACCTTAAAAATCTATGTAGCATAGACACTGTTGTATAGGTCTGACCATTTAACTTTAGCTCAGATATTAATGAGGAGAATCTTTCAAATTGTTGAGTCAAAGTTTCCCCATTAATATAAGCAAATGTATCATATTGTTGAGCTAAAATCTCTCTGGTGTTGGCAATCACCTCTTCAGTTCTTCCAAACTGTTCTTTAAGACAGTCCCAAAGTTCTTTGGCACTTTCACAATGTAAAAGGCCAGAGTATATCTCATTTGGGAGAGCCATTGCCAACATAGAGAATGCTTTTGCATCTAGCTCAAGTTTTAGGAAATCATCATCTGTATATTCTTTAGGGTCCTTAGGGACCTTAACATTAGTTTCAAGAATAACATTTACTGGTTTGTGAGGACCATATATCACAGATCTCCAACAACCTGTGTTGGTTTGTGACAAGGTATGTGCCATTCTCTTTTGCCATATGTTGTACTCATTTCTCACAAGCATGGCAGGTTTAGTGGCAGAACCAGTATTATGTGGATCCATTTTAAAGAGTATAGATTTGTCAGATGACTCTTTTAAGTGATGGATATTGATAAAAAGTGAACTTTTGATCTTTTTATTGAATATCAATAAGAGCTTTGTGTCTGATTCTCAATTTGTTAGATTGATATGTGATCAGATAAACCAAAGCTCTGATACCAATTGTTGGATCAGTTTGCTCTTTTTGCTAAGTAAGAACTTGCTATCTTGACACTTAAGTGTTTAGCAAGTCCATGTAAATCAGATTATAAGCACAGCGGAATGTTATAAGTTAAAGCAACACTTTTTACACTAAGGCAGAGTTATTACTCCCCCTTGATGTTTGAAACTAATAAATGACAAAGTATTTATTATGAATCTAAGCTGTAAATGAGAATTAGATACTTAGACAGATTCACAATAAATACAGAAATGGAATAGAACAGTGATAGTGTTTGAAGGATTTTTCTATTAAAATCAATGTCTAAAATAGAAGGTTGAAGCCTCCTATTTATAGACGTTTACATGCATGTATCTTGCCCAAAAAGCAAGTACAGAGACAACAGTAACAAGTTGCATAAGTTGCAACATTGAAAGAAACAAATACAGCTAAAAGTAATAATAAACAATAAACTACTGATGCAAAAGGCGGTGAGAAATATCTGATGCTAAGTGCTGATGAAGGACAAACTACTGAAGAGTAGTTTTGTCTTCAGTACTTCTGAAGTGAACTTGTCTGGTTTGGACTTCAGAACTTCTGATGAAGTTTCTTCTTCAGCACTTCTCATATCTTCTAATCAGCAGTTTCTTGTCTTCTCTTCAGTACTTCTATACTTAGCCAAAATGACAGAAGTGAATTAGACTAAGGTTTACAAAAGTGGTTTCACCAATCCTCTTTGTCCTAACACGTGCCCTATTCACAGATATTAGCGTGAATTTTGCCCTTCAAGTAGTAGGTCTTAGCTAATTGGTGCACCGGGAGAGGGAGAGCGAGTGTGAGCATGATGTAGTGGCGTTGAGACGTGCACGGGCAGTGTTTTTTAAAAAGGAAGAAGAGCTTCAAGCTGCCCAATCCGCAGTACGTGGAGAAATTGAGCAATATTGCCTCCATGCCCGTGCTACGGAAGAAGAAGTACGCAAGCTAAAGGCTGAACACTCCCAGGCCTCCAAACATTGGATAGAATCTTGCCGACGCACCAACCTTGAGATGGAGTGGTGTCTGGGGCAGATTCTACGTTGGAGGATCAACAAAAGTTGTTGGCAGATAAGGATTCGCAACTTGCGCATGCGTTCTCTCAGCTGAATATTCTGATCAAGAGCTACTGCAAGGTGCATCCCGAGTTTCTGAGCTAGAAAGAGAATTAGGTTCATTGGCCAAGGAGAAAGAGAGCAGGTTGGAGGAGAAAGCTTTCATGGAGTCCTCGCGTGCAAACTTGGAGGAAGAACTTAAATGTTCTAATTTGTCCTTGAAGGAAGTTTCTCCCACATCCGACCCTGCACGAGAGAATATCAAGCGGATGATGCGACCTGAACTCGAAGGGGTAAGCCATTTTGTTTCTGCTCCTCCATTTAACCTTATTACGCACTTTATTTATTGACCTCTTTCTGATTTTCCTTGTACATTTTTAAGCGAGAGTTTCCACCATTGCTTAGCCGGAACAAGGTGGAAGAAGGCCCCTACCATGGCGAGACATATGAAGAAGTGATGAAGCAGGCAATGGTGGAGTTTAGATAGGACGAAGCCACCAAGAAATCAGTGGAAGGTGACCCAGCTGCGGGGTCATTGAGTGTGAGTGAGGGAGAAGACTCTTATATTGATGTAGTCGATTTCTTGTAGATCTGCCTTGTAATTTCCTCTTTACTTGTAATCTTTAACTCTTTTAATGAAGGGAAGCTACATTTTTGTTGTGAAGATTGTTCGTAATTTTTGTTAATATCTTGCATGCATGTCATGATGATTTTGTCCTTTGCTGATGTCATCATCACCTGACGTTAGCCGTGTTAGGCAAATTCTGACATAACTGTCCCTTTGAAATGACCGCCAGACGACGCGTGTCAGCCTACTTGACAAGTCCCTAGTCAGAAGTGACTAATGTGCCTCCTTTCCATTAATGGCTAATTAATTACCATCCTTTTTTTTTACTATAAATATGGTGGATTAGTGAAGTTTTCACTAATCCATTAGCTTGCAAAATTTTTAGTATGGCCAATCATAAGTGGAAACCAACCATCCTTGAGCGAGCAGAAACATTTGTTGCCCAAGGGTTTATCGAACTAGTTTCCCAAAAGCCCCGTGTTGGCATGCTTATTGATGCTCTTGATCGGCTGGCTTCGTATTGCAGTGAAGTATGTTGTTCGGAAGGTTTTGATCAACATGTTGTTGTTACCTCGAATGCTTTACTAAAGCTTGGCCTGGAAAACACGCTGAAGATCTGTCTGTTGGTCCTTCCCGTCCCAAGATTCCCAGCCTTGTTCTCCGTTTAGTGAATGGGAGTGGGAGCGTGTTTCCAATCCATAGTTAGAATATTTTGTGAAGTATGTTTTGCATCATCACAGAAATATTAGAATGTAACCCGCGGCTAATGAATTATGCTTACATTTAGATGCGATGTAGATTATAATGAATGACTTATAATATGACCAGTTGAATGCTCTTTGTTTACTTGTGTGTTTTTGTAATGTTTGTGAATGTACTTAGTTGACCCTGGAGGGTTAAACACTATTGGTCTTTATGAAATGCATAATTGAGTAAGGAGATAAAAACAGCACGCTTATATTAAAGTAAACAAAACATAGGAATTCAAGGTGTTTATTACAAGATATGAAATAACTACATGTAGCATATACGTAAGTGGGCCGCATTCCAAATGCGTGGAATAGGCAGAAATCAATTCGTTCTAGTGCGTATGCTCCCTTTCGGAGGACCTCTTGAATTTATATGGTCCTTCCCAAGTTGGTGCTAACTTGACCGACTCTTCAACATTTGATGCTTCGTTGCTACGAAAGACATACTCGCTAATATTAAACTTGCATAACTTTTCAATCGCATTATAATTTGCTTCATTGATGACTGCGAGCTCACGTCTTTCATCTAGCAGGTCAAGGTTAAAACGTAGCTCCTGATCATTATCTTGGGAATTTGCCATGAGCACTCTAGGTGGTGGGTACCTGATCTCAGCAGGGATAACCGCTTTGGAACCAAAGGTTAAGACTAAAAGGTGTTTCCCCTTTGCTTGTCTTAGTTAGCGTGTGATGATCCCATAGAACACGTGGGACCTAATCAACCCAACCGGTACATTTCTTGCCTAACCAAGCCTTGATTCCCTCTACTATGCTTATGTCTGCTCGTTCGACCTGCTCATTCCCTTGCGGGTGTGCCACATAAGTAAAGATTTGGGTTACGTTCATAGTGGCGAGCCATTCTTGTAAGTGCTTTTCTACGAACTGAGTGCCATTGTCACTTATAATTTGCATCGGAAGCCCAAACCTTTTAATGCTCCACACGTCTATTGTGGCCATTGTCTTGGCCTCCAACCAACTTAGTGAAGTAGTCGATAGGGACATCTAAGTATTTGACATTTCTCGGAGCAATTGGGAATAGACTCACCAAGTCGATGGCCCAGTTTTGAAAAGGGCCGACCGCTGTGACTGGTAGGAAGCTGTTCTTCAAACACAACGTTCATTAATTTTGCCACCACCATTCGTGGCCCCGCATTCAATCCACAGATTCCTTCGTGAATGTCTCGTATTAGATTTATTTCTTTGGCTGTATCCACCCAACGAAGCAGTGAGCCAAGGTATGAGCACCGGTACAAGATGTTGTCAATTACCTGATAACGGAGTGACTTGTTTTTTTATCTTGCGAGCATCAGCCAGATTGTCAGGAAAGACTGCCGCAGTTAGGTATGCCTTGATTGGTGTCATCCATGAGTTATTCCTTTGTTTGAACGATGTTATCTTTTCGTTGTGGAACTGATGGATGAAGACAGTAGAAGCCATTTTGCTAAGTGCATCTACTGTCTTGTTTTGGATTCGCTTGATGTGACTGACCTTGCAATGATCAAAGCTTTTAATTAAGTCCTTAGCCTTCTGTAAATACAGGATCATTGCTGTCACTCGCGCTTCATATGAACCATCGATGTGAGTGGCTACCAACATTGAGTCCACGTGCTCTTCTAGATGCTTAGCGCCCATTTTCTTTTCTATGCGAAGCCCCGCCAAGAGAGCTTCGTATCCTGCTTAATTGTTTGTTGTTTGCAAATCCAGGAAGATTACATAATTGAATTCCTTTCCATATGGAGTAATCAGGAGCAAACCCGCGCCAGCGCCGTCATCGTTGCACGCTCCATCAGTGAAGAAAGCTCAAGTTTGCAAATCATCCTTTGCTATGGTGGATTCCATTTTGGCCTTGCATTCATCAATTTTATCAATCGGAGCCTCTATAGCAAAATCCACCAAGATTTTCCCTTGAAAGATGGTCTTGTTTTGTAGGTGATGGAATGCTCACCCAGCTCTATCCCCCACTTAGCTAATCTTCCTAACAATTTCTGTTTGCGCAACACGTTTTCGATTCTATAATCCGTTAGGACATTGATGGGATGACCCTATAAATACCTGCATGGCCGTTTTGATGCATAAACAAGGGCCAGCACTAGTTTCTCCATTGTGGAGTATCTAGTTTCTGCATTGACGAGTGTTCGGCTAACAAAATAGAGAGGTATTTGAATTCCTTTGTGGTCGACCATGAGTACTGCGCCAACCGCTCTTTCTGACGCGGACAGATAAAGAGTAATTGGTTCTTTGGGCAACGGTGTGGTTAAAGTTGGTAGATTCATCAGGCATTCCTTCATTTCTTTGAATGCCTTTTCTGCTTCAGGTGTCCTATAGAAATTGGATTTCTTCAAAATAATTCTTTAAAGTATCAATGAAAGGAAATGACTTTGATTCATAATTCGCTAAGAAGCGATTAAGGGCGACTAGGCGACCCATCAAAGTTTGGACTTCCTTGACTGATGATGGTGATGGCGTGCGCTCTATGCCTTGTACCTTTTCTAGGTTAGCGCGAAAACCATCATTTGTTACAATAACGTATAGGAACTTACCGTCTTCCATTCCAAAGAACACTTACTAGGATTAAGCTTTATCATGACGTTTCGTAGCTACTCCAAGGTCTTCTGAATGTCAATTAACATTTGATCCTCTTTCCTGCTTTTGATGACTAAGTCATCCACATACACTTCCAAATTAATGCTAATTTGGTTGACCAAAGTTGTATCCCTGAGGTGCTGGTAAGTGGCACCCACGTTCTTCAAACCAAACGAGATCTTAATATAGCAAAATGTGCCCATATCAGTGCGGAATGCCATTTTGTCTTCATCTTCTTTAGCCATGTGAATTTGATGATTCACCTTTTACGCATCAAAGAAGCATTTAAATCTGAATGGTGCCAAAGAATCTACCTTCAGGTCTATCTCTGGAAGAGGATATAAATCCTTTGGGCATGCTTTATTAAGTTTTTTTTTATAATCGACGCACATACGCCAGTTTCCATTAAACTTTCCGACCATGACTAGGTTTGCCACCCAGGTTTGATATCGGATTTTACGCAAAATACTAGCATTCAGCAGCTCCACTACTTTCTCGTTCATGGCTCTCGTATTCTATGGACCCATGTAGTGCTTTCTCTGAACAATTGGCTCAACAGACTTGTATACATTGAGTCTGTGCTCTGCTATGTGTGGTGGAACGCCAACCATATCAGTCGGCTAAAAAGCGAAAACATCCATGTTATTGATTAATAATTGCTTCAGATGAGTGCGGATGGTGTCAGAGATTATAAGGCCAAGAGTTATTGTCTACTCTGGAGATTTAAGGTTAAGAACACATTTTTTTGGTTCTTTGCGGGCAGTCTTATTCGGAATCTTGAGGGGTTTCTGCGCTTCAGAAGTATGAAAGTCCTTGTTTCCGCGTATGAAGGTCGTTCCTGTGCATGTAGGAAAGCCCACCATCTAATGGGTGTTGATGTGTTGGAATTAAATCTGGCCAACCTCTCTCACCCGATGAGCACGTCATGCAAGGAGGAGACTAGTAAGACCATGAAGTCAAAAGCCTATGTTTTTTAGTGTTTTCTGAATCATAGAGTGACAGGGAATGTAAGTATCCCAAGAGAGCTGATCATCTCATGAATGAAACCTGAAATAGGCTCTAGCACCATAACTAGACAAGCTTTATCTTCATCGTCTAATTGATTGAAGCATTGCTCGTACATAATATTAGTAGTACTGCCATTATCGAGAAACATGTACCGAGTTTGGTAATCCCCGATGATGCCTGTAATGATCAATGGAGTCATTGATGATGCACCACCCCATACTTTAGGCATGATTACATCAGCCTTCTTCCAAGCGTCGTCACTTGCTACTGCGAACGGTCGCTTGTTTTTAGCATTGTGGCCAACCATGTTACAACTATGGTATGGGGTATGATGAAAGTGATGAGTGTTAAGATTACTAATGTGTTGTTGAGAGCCATCCCCTGCACCTGTATCTTTCCGCGGTCCCCACTTGATATTCATTACCAAGTGAGTAAGTTGTCCAGACATCAAGGTATTTTTGATATCCATCTTCAAGCTGTAACATTTATCTGTGACATGACCATAATCTTCATAATACTCACAGTACTTTGTTCTGCAAACATTCTTCCTCTTATGACTTAAATTTGTCGGCTTTCTTTAATTGTATTTTCTCCGTCTTCAAGACTTGAGAAGGTGTCTTTGTGAGCGATGTCCAGTCATGATTCTTTTTGTTGGGTCTGCTGACCTAGAGAAGAACAGATGATTGTAAAGCCAAAATATACTACTCAGTTGATCCTATGAAATAAACAGCATTTACAAGATACTTCTCCTAAAAGATTGTTGACCCTAACATCTGCTGTACTCAACAACTACTAGAGAACAACTGCTGACTAAAGGTCTGATGAAGAACAACTGCTGACTAAAGTGCTGAAGACTAAAGGTCTGTTGGAGCCACCAGCACTTAGGCTCCAACAGATGATACAAGACCATCAGAGTTTTCCTCAACAGCAGTTTACCTTACAGTATTTAACAGATGTTTTATGTTGTTATTCTGTTAGAGGTCACTCTCTTAGGTAACGTCAGCCGAGATCATCAGTGGTTTAGATTTGTCTATAAATAGAAAAGTGCTTGTACTGTTCTATTCCTCACTCAAAACATTCTCTCAGACAAACAATCACAGAGTGATCAGGCTGAGGGGGAGTACTTGTAATATTGTAATCTTTCAATTAATGAAAGCATTCGATTAAAAACAATTATTCTCTTGTTTTGATTTATAGTTTATCATTCCACTGCACTTTCCATTTATATTCACTTCGTTCATCACTTCTTTTATATAAACTAATCAAAACAATCAAACTCAGATCCTAACAATTGGTATCAGAGCTTGGTCAATTAAATTCAATCTAACCAATCAATTTAATATAAACAGATCATGTAACACCCCAACCGATGGCGGAAACATCGGGAGGTCACGTATTGATGATTGTTCAGTGTCACACCCTCAAATTTCCATTGCGGGGTTTATACTGCGAGGCGCATGACAAACCAGGATCCCATAGCCATAAGTCACAGGAACGAACACTAAATGCCCAAACCATTTAGTTCGTTTTCAAAAACCAAGTTTAGTTAAGCTGCTGAAGCGTAAACCAAATTTAAACCTTTTTTTTAAAAACTATGCGCAAAACAATGCGCCCAAATTAAAACCATACGAAAGCATAATATATAATTTATGTGTATGCCCGAGAGCCTAAATGCAGTGAAGTGTACAGTGCTTTCTAATCCTGGCACCGGAAGCTAACTACCTGCAAAAGCATGTAAATCGTGTGTCAACATAAAGCTGGTGAGTTCACAAAGTAAAGTAATTTAGTATGCAAAAGCGCTGGTTTCCAAAACCACGTAAGTAAGTAAGTTATGTTGGTGCCCCGCACCGTGTAACCACTAGTTCATCGCATGTCAAGGGTAGCTAACCCATTCATGATAACTAACCGAATATACCGAACTGCTATGTACTTGTAGCCACATAAGTGTGCCGCATGCCTGACATCATTGTCTATCCACAATGATAAAGTTTCGTTAAGTTATAGTTCACCCCCGCGCTCCCCGAGCCGGTGTGAGGTTTGTAAGACCTAATAGCGCTATCAACTAATAACCCGCTTGCCAACCCTGGCAACTCATTCGGTACGTGAGGACTTACATATGATAGAAATGGTTTAGTTTATCAAGGAAACAATTGCGAACTAGCAAAGTAACCGACCCTCATAAGGATCCATGGCATCCCAACCCGGGATGTGTAAGTAGTCCTAATCCGGACTAGAAAATGTTAAGTAAAGTGTCTCATACCTGAGACGCATGCTTTTGAGAAAAAGAGTAGTGAAACTCACCTTAGGTCGCAAGTGAAAATCCAAATTCCACGAATAGTAACGTGCTACCGACTTCCTATTACAAATGTCACTAGGTGAGTATACGTGCGTAACCAACACACCATGTAACTCGTTTATCTAAGACTTTTAAAAGTTCAAAACCGTGTAGTGACACCTAATGACTCTACATGCTCAAGTATGTCCTACGTATCCCGTTGGTGATTATAGTGATTATTATCAGTTTAATACATCAAATACATCTCATACAAGTTTTCACACAAGTACATGTCAATTACATACCACATAGAACTCTAAATAGTCACCTAAAGACCCCGTACACAATCTGCGTTTTTAGGACAGATTGTGCGCAGTGAAAAACAATTTATTTAAAATACTTAACGAATGAATTAGAGTCCCAAATTTTTACTGAATTTTATTTGGGATTCACTTGACAATACATATTTTTGTTTTGTCTTAATTCCAAACACAAAAATTATGAAAATTCGTACAACACAGCTATGTCCAGAAAATTTCCTCAACAGGTCAGTTTAGTAGAAAATTCCCAAAAATTGTGTATTCATCCAAACGGGATGAATCCACTTGAAAAAGCTCTATTTTTCCAATATTGACCTACTGTAAAAATTTCATAACTTAATTCCTTGTAAATCTCAAGTTATGACCATTTAAATTTAACCAAATTTACAAATCCGAAAATCTGATATGACCCCTAATCAAATAAAATTCCAAAAACGATTTAAACGATGTCCAAATCTGATGGTTTTGCCCATTATGAAAAGCTAAGACCTTGTACATTACAATCATGCAAAGAAATCATCAAAACAATCAATATACCAACCCATTACAGCCCCTACAAAACGTTCAAACGAATCTGCCAGAATCTTAAACTTGCATCCCAAGTAATCTACAAACCCTAATTTTCCATGAACATCCCTAATACATGTATAACACATACAATACTAATTAAACACCATATTAACATAGCAAAACACATATATTATCATGTGAAAACCCTAATCATGGCTACTAACAACAATCATCATCATCAATTCATCAAGAACATTCAAGAACTCCTATACATACATTCATTCGATTTTATATATTTTATTTTTAGAGTTTTTAAAGTTTTTCAAGTATTATAATTCATCAAAAATCATAAAGATTTATACCTTGCAATGCTAAAACTCCCTAGAGCCTTGAGATTAAACCCGAACTAGCTTGATTAGGTGCAAGATTGATTGATTGCTTGGAAGCTAAGAGAGAAGGGGGTGGGGGTTTCGCACGGCACAAACAAGAAGAAGAAGTAGGGTTTTATCTTTTTCTTGCTTCCTAATTATAAGAGGGCTTTGCTTGTTCCCCAAGCAATTGGTATTAGGGCCCTTCTAGTCCATTAACTTGACCTGTTAACCATGTTCTAGCCCAATACCGGACCCAATATTATTAACCATTCTAAATTGTATAAAAACCATTGTTTTTATTATTACATAGCATATTACTCATGTTGTGCACGTAATTTGCATAATCTACGCATTACCTTTCAGTTAGGCGATCATTCACAAAAACATGTAATTCACATAAGCACATACTTCATGTTCACCATAATTCAATTGTATATATTATTGCTATGTATGTCACATAATTCACCAACGTTTGGGATATAGGACTCATGTGTGTGTTTAACAAGGATTTTCCTACTTATAACATATGTTAGCATCTTCTAACACATGCTAACTTACTTAACTAACCCTAGTTAAGTATCTAGCCATGTATGAACATGTATGTTTACTAGAGTTCAGTAAAAGTATTTAACCTGAAAATGCGGGGTGTCACATCATCCCCAAGTTGAAAAGAATTTCGTCCCGAAATTCAGCAAGTAAACAATAAAGCCAGCTATAAAATGTGTGCTTGGTTCCCGGATGTCACATCATCCCCAAGTTGAAAGGAATTTCGCCCCGAAATTCACTTTGAAAGAGCTGCTTTATGTCCCGCGTTTGATCTATGTACGATTTCAGGTTCAGTAAAGAGGTGTGGGTATTTGAGCCGCATCTGATCTCTGCGCTCCCACGTGTATTCCGGTCCTAGACGGGAATTCCACCGTACCTTAACAATAGGTATAGTGCTTTGTCTGAGTTTCTTGACGCCCTGCTCAAGAATCTCCACTGGTTCTTCCACGAACCGTAGCTGATCGTCCACCTGGATCTCCTCCAGTGGCACTACCAGTGTCGTATCTGATAAGCATTTCTTCAAGTTTGAGACGTGGAATACATTATGTACTCCACTGAGTTCATCCGGTAGATTTAGCTGGTAAGCTACTGGACCAATCCTTTTAACGATCTCGAAAGGTCCGACGTATCTGGGATTTAACTTCCCTCGTTTCCCAAAGCGTATCACTCCTTTCCACGGTGACACCTTTAACAAAACCTTGTCCCCAACCTGGAACTCCAAAGGTTTTCGACGTTTGTCAGCATAACTTTTCTGTCGGTCCCGAGCAGCAGCCATCCGGTTTCTAATTTGCACTATCTTCTCAGAAGTTTCGTGCACGAGTTCGGGACCTGTTAGTTGGCTATCCCCAACCTCAGTCCAACAGGTAGGAGACCTACACTTGCGCCCGTAAAGTGCCTCGAAAGGCGCACACTGTATCGAAGTGTGGTAACTGTTGTTGTAAGAGAATTCGATTAAGGGCAAGTGCTTATCCCAGTTATTACCAAAGTCCACTACACATGCTCGTAGCAGATCCTCTAATGTTTGGATGGTACATTCACTTTGTCCATCCGTCTGTGGGTGATAGGCTGTGCTCATATCAAGACGAGTTCCTAAAGCATCTTGGAGAGTAGTCCAGAAACGAGAAGTGAATCGCCCATCGCGATCAGATATAATGGAAGTAGGCACCCCATGCCTAGAGACTATCTCCTTGATGTATAGGTTCGCCAGCTTTTCTAACGAATCCGTTTCTTTTATTGCCAGGAAGTGGGCCGATTTGGTTAAACGGTCCACGATAACCCAAATCATGTTATGGCCCGTTGGCGTTCTAGGAAGCTTTGTAATGAAGTCCATGGAAATTCCATCCCATTTCCACACTGGAATCTCTGGTTGTTGGAGTAGGCCTGAAGGTTTTTGGTATTCAATCTTAACCTTCGCACAAGTCAAGCACTTACTAACATAAGTGGCTATCTCGGCTTTCATGTTTGGCCACCAGTACAGAGTCTTAAGATCTTGATATATCTTGTCCGAACCAGGATGTACCGAATAGCGAGAGGTATGTACTTCATCGAGCACCAGTTGTCTGAGATCCCCAAATCGTGGTATCCAGACTCGATTCATGAAGTACTGCAGACCGTCTGTTCTCAGTTCTAAGTGCTTATCTGCACCATGTAGGGTCTCAAGCCCGATGTTTTCTTCCTTCAATGCCTCACCCTGGGCTTCACGTATCTTATCAGGAAGGTTAGAGTGAATGGTGAGTTGTAAGGCTCGCACTCTTTTGGGTTTCGTTTCCTTTCGACTGAGGGCATCAGCTACTATGTTAGCTTTCCCTGGATGATACTTGATGGCACAGTCATAATCGTTCAAAAGTTCAACCCAGCGACGTTGTCGTATGTTCAGCACCTTCTGATCAAATATATGCTGGAGACTCTTGTGATCAGTGAAAATTGTGCACTTCGTTCCGTAGAAGTAGTGTCTCCAGATTTTGAGAGCGAAAACCATCGCTCCCAGTTCCAAATCATGAGTAGGGTAATTCTTCTCATGGACCTTCAGTTGCCGCGATGCATATGCACTTACCTTATCACGTTGCATCAGTACGCACCCTAAGCCTTGGATAGACGCATCACAATATACTACAAAGTCCTCTGTACCCTCAGGCAATGATAATATCGGTGCACTGCAAAGTTTGGACTTTAGTAGCTGAAAGGCGGATTCTTGGGCATCTCCCCACGTATACGTAATACCTTTCTGCGTTAGGGCGGTGAGAGGTTGAGCGATCTTAGAAAATCCCTCTATAAATCTGCGATAGTATCCCGCGAGACCAAGAAATTGGCGCACTTCAGTAGGGGTCCTAGGAGCCTCCCACTTTTTGATGGCGTCAATCTTGGCTGGGTCCACATGTATTCCTGCCTCGTTGACCACGTGCCCAAGGAATTGGACTTCTCGAATCCAGAAGTCACATTTAGAAAACTTTGCGTATAGCTGCTCATTCCTCAGCAGTTCCAAGATTAGCCACAGGTGCTGCTCATGCTCTTCCCTGCTCTTGGAATAAATTAATATGTCATCTATGAATACTATGACGAATTTATCCATGTAAGGCTTGCACACACGGTTCATTAGATCCATGAACACCGCCGGTGCGTTAGTCAGCCCGAATGGCATAACCAAAAACTCATAATGTCCATAATGAGTCCGAAACGCCGTTTTCGCCACATCCTCTTCTCGGACTCTCAATTGATGGTACCCTGACCTCAAGTCAATCTTAGAGTAGAAGCTCGACCCTTGTAGTTGGTCAAACAAGTCATCGTTACGAGGCAGAGGATAACGGTTCTTAATCATCACCTTGTTCAACTCCCGATAATCTATGCACATGCGAAAGCTCCCATCTTTCTTCTTAACAAACAGGACTGGAGCTCCCCATGGCGAAGAACTAGGTCTAATGAAACCCCTATCCAATAGCTCTTGGAGTTGGGTAGATAGTTCTTGAAGTTCACCTGGTGCTAAACGGTATGGTGCGCATGCAACTGGCGCTGCTCCAGGTCAAGGTCAATCTGGAACTTCACTTGACGAACGGGTGGAAGTCCAGGTAATTCCTCTGGGAAGACATCTGGGAAATCTCGGACCACTGGGATGTCCTCAATCTTGATTTCAGTTTCAGCTCGAGTACCTGATATGTTAGCCAAAATGGCCGGACAGCCCTTACAAATACACTTCTGGGCCTTCAGATAGGAGATGATGCCTACCATGGCACCACCACGATCACCCTGTATAGATAAAAGTTCTCCACTTGGGAGGGGGAATACGAGCAATCTTCTCCTGACAGAGAATGTCAGCGTGTTGCTTGGACAACCAGTCCATGCCAACCACGAGATCGAAGCTACCTACGGTGATAGGTAAGAGGTTGATGGCAAACACTTGCCCGTTCAACTCGAGCTTACAGTCACGATGTATATGGGTTACCTCGAAAGGCTTCCCATCAGCCAGTTCAATAGAGTATGGAGTATCTCGAAGAGTAGGAACCATCCCTAATTTTTTTTTTTTTTTGATGAAACAAAACTTTAGTCCGCACCAGTATCATATAAGATAGAAGCAAGAGTGTCGTTCAAGGAGCACGTACCTATCACGACATTGTTATCAGTCCTAGCTTTCCCCAGGCCAATCACAAATGCTCCTCCCCGAGCCCCGTTGTTGTTGCTACCGTTACGGTTGTTGTTGTTGCAGGACTTATACTTCACACTATCCCACGTTCTCTTGCTATCACCAACAGTAGAAAATGAAACACCATGCTTCAGAAAAGTACCATGATCGGCAGTCTCATCTGTGAGTTTGCGAGTCAAGTGAAAGATTTGTAGGTGAGCTGCAGTGGCCAAGCCACGAATCTGAGGGGCCCACCCTTTCGGTATTTGTAAGGTAGGTTAAATAGATTTGAGCCTATAGTGGCTATCTCCTGTAGCTTGGTAGTGTAGGCGTCGATCTCAGACCCATCCGTCCTTATATAACAAAATTTCTAGATTTCACCACAGGGTGTTACGTTCTCCTTCCAGGTATTTGTAACTCATCGAGTGTGCGTGTAGCGTCAATTACTCCATCCTGCCTGGGACAAATACACATGGCAAAGACTTATACTATCGAAGCAATCAGACGGTCTCCTTCAGTTCCGTTGGAGTTATCGAGGTTTACAACCAATAAAAGGCTTGAAAATACGATGTGTGTTCAAGGTATAAGAAAGTTCAAATGTGGAAGTCAGGGGAAAAGAACGATTTAGCAAAATAGATCTTTACTAGCTTGGAAAGATGCGAGGGCCTCAACCACCCTATCATTGATCATAAAAACTCAATCTTATCTAAGTTTACAAGGGAAAAAGAAAAGAAAAATATAGGTAAGAAAAGGTAAGAGCCAATCCTCTCCACGCTCCGACTAGATAGTAGAGTCTTCATCTTCACTTCCATATGGTCATCCTGCTCAGTTTCCCCTTCTTCCTCCTCTTTCTTAATGTCAATGTTATGTGGTTCTCATCACGTACAAACTCCTTCTCTAGTCCTATGTGAACCAGTTTAGTGGTAAGCTATACCACTCGTTCCTCCAATCGTGGCTATCAGCCATTAGTAGGTTTCACCTTCCCTTGTGATGTTGCACTACATCGCAGGCTTTACGTAACTCCCCAAGTGTGTGTGTAACAAGTCCCGATCTAATGTGTTCCCATGAATCTACCATATACTTATGAGTAACAGGGATATGCAGTCATACGTCCGCCCGCTCATACTAGGCGTAAGGTACTAAAGTAGGAAATAAGTTCTATACGCGTAACCTAGTCCCGTCTGAGTTTCGAATGGGAGTAAGAAAGATCAAGTAACAAGGAACGGAATCTAATTGTCTCCTTGCTCAGTGAAATAGGATAAGTCTCAGTATTCGAATTCCTTCATAGTTGATTTAATGGTACCACGTCATGCGCATCGTGCAGTTTCCTGTGTACGTGCGCCACAATGCGCAAAACAATGCGCAAAACAATGCGCCCAAATTTAAACCTTTTTTTAAAAACTATGCGCAAAACAATGCGCCCAAATTAAAACCATACGAAAGCATAATATATAATTTATGTGTATGCCCGAGAGCCTAAATGCAGTGAAGTGTACAGTGCTTTCTAATCCTGGCACCGGAAGCTAACTACCTGCAAAAGCATGTAAATTGTGTGTCAACATAAAGCTGGTGAGTTCACAAAGTAAAGTAATTTAGTATGCAAAAGCGCTGGTTTCCAAAACCACGTAAGTAAGTAAGTTATGTTGGTGCCCCGCACCGTGTAACCACTAGTTCATCGCATGTCAAGGGTAGCTAACCCATTCATGATAACTAACCGAATATACCGAACTTCTATGTACTTGTAGCCACATAAGTGTGCCGCATGCCTGACATCATTGTCTATCCACAATGATAAAGTTTCGTTAAGTTATAGTTCACCCCCGCGCTCCCCGAGCCGGTGTGAGGTTTGTAAGACCTAATAGCGCTATCAACTAATAACTCGCTTGCCAACCCTGGCAACTCATTCGGTACGTGAGGACTTACATATGATAGAAATGGTTTAGTTTATCAAGGACACAATTGCGAACTAGCAAAGTAACCGACCCTCATAAGGATCCATGGCATCCCAACCCGGGATGTGTAAGTAGTCCTAATCCGGACTAGAAAATGTTAAGTAAAGTGTCTCATACCTGAGACGCATGCTTTTGAGAAAAAGAGTAGTGAAACTCACCTTAGGTCGCAAGTGAAAATCCAAATTCCACGAATAGTAACGTGCTACCGACTCCCTATTACAAATGTCACTAGGTGAGTCTACGTGCGTAACCAACACACCATGTAACTCGTTTATCCAAGACTTTTAAAAGTTCAAAACCGTGTAGTGACACCTAATGACTCTACATGCTCAAGTATGTCCTACGTATCCCGTTGGTGATTATAGTGATTATTATCAGTTTAATACATCAAATACATCTCATACAAGTTTTCACACAAGTACATGTCAATTACATACCACATAGAACTCTAAATAGTCACCTAAAGACCCCGTACACAATCTGCGTTTTTAGGACAGATTGTGCGCTGTGAAAAAAAAATTATTTAAAATACTTAACGAATAAATTAGAGTCCCAAAGTTTTACTGAATTTTATTTGGGATTCACTTGACAATACCTATTTTTGTTTTGTCTTAATTCCAAACACAAAAATTATGAAAATTCGTACAATACAGCTATGCCCAGAAAATTTCCTCAACAGGTCAGTTTAGTAGAAAAATTCTCAAAAATGTTTTATTCATCCAAACGGGATGAATCCACTTGGAAAAGCTCTATTTTTCCAATATTGACCTACTGTAAAAATTTCATAACTTAATTCCTTGTAAATCTCAAGTTATGACCATTTAAAGTTAACCCAATTTACAAATCCGAAAATCTGATATGACCCCTAATCAAATAAAATTCCAAAAACGACTCAAACGATGTCCAAATCTGATGGTTTTGCCCATTATGAAAATCTAAGACCTTGTACATTACAATCATGCAAAGAAATCATCAAAACAATCAATATACCAACCCATTACAGCCCCTACAAAACGTTCAAACGAATCTGCCAGAATCTTAAACTTGCATCCCAAGTAATCTACAAACCCTAATTTTCCATGAACATCCCTAATACATGTATAACACATACAATACTAATTAAACACCATATTAACATAGCAAAACACATATATTATCATGTGAAAACCCTAATCATGGCTACTAACAACAATCATCATCATCAATTCATCAAGAACATTCAAGAACTCATATACATACATTCATTCGATTTTATATATTTTATTTTTAGAGTTTTTAAAGTTTTTCAAGTATTATAATTCATCAAAAATCATAAAGATTTATTCCTTGCAATGCTAAAACTCCCTAGAGCCTTGAGATTAAACCCGAACTAGCTTGATTAGGTGCAAGATTGATTGATTGCTTGGAAGCTAAGGAGAAGGGGGGTGGGGGTTTCGCACGGCACAAACAAGAAGAAGAAGTAGGGTTTTATCTTTTTCTTGCTTCCTAATTATAAGAGGGCTTTGCTTGTTCCCCAAGCAATTGGTATTAGGGCCCTTCTAGTCCATTAACTTGACCCGTTAACCATGTTCTAGCCCAATACCGGACCCAATATTATTAACCATTCTAAATTGTATAAAAACCATTGTTTTTATTATTACATAGCATATTACTCATGTTGTGCACGTAATTTGCATAATCTACGCATTACCTTTCAGTTAGGCGATCATTCACAAAAACATGTAATTCACATAAGCACATACTTCATGTTCACCATAATTCAATTGTATATATTATTGCTATGTATGTCACATAATTCACCAACGTTTGGGATATAGGACTCATGTGTGTGTTTAACAAGGATTTTCCTACTTATAACATATGTTAGCATCTTCTAACACATGTTAACTTACTTAACTAACCCTAGTTAAGTATCTAGCCATGTATGAACATGTAAGTTTACTAGAGTTCAGTAAAAGTATTTAACCTGAAAATGCGGGGTGTCACATTCAGTAGCTCATGGTAAATAATAAATTTTAATAAATGATTTAAATAATTTACATACAATTGTTCTAAGAATTTTGTACATCAAAATGAAAAAAAAAAAAAATACTAGCTACGCATCTTCAAGCAATAACTCTAATCTTCAAGCAAGCTATAACCTGAAACATGTTAAGTTTGAAAATATTTTGGGTCAACAAAAAGTTGGTGAGAATTACATAGGTTTTGATAATTGAATAAAGCTTGTACAATTCAAGTGTCATGGCAAGTCTAGTCCATATGTGAAAACATACTAGAAGTAAATCGAGTGCATAATCAACCCTTGTGACTGTTGTATTGTGGTACATCCCATACGCTCATGGTTCGCTCGATTATGTTATGCGATAACAATCACCCACGCTACCTTTGTAGGAGGCACGTATCCGGGTGGGATTGTCAGTCCAATAGATCTATCATTGTATACCGTCGGCTGATCAATGTTAATGATTATGCTAGAATTGTGCTTACCCTAGTCATGTTTAAGACATAATGCAACATAGAAAAACATATAGACACTTTGATGATTGAATTGCATATAGAATGTTGTAACATGTTTCACCCCAAAAATGGTGATAAATAGAAAAGGGGCTATGTAAAACTCACCTTAGCAAAATGTTATGTCTCGTGAAAATAGAGTATGTGTTGCCCCAAAGTTGCTAATTACAAGAGCTTATAATCAAAGCTTCAATTGTAGAAGTAATAGACTATAGAAGAAAGGTATGAGGGAATGTTTAATCGGATTGAAACAATCGATTTAGAGGTGCAGAGTATAATGGGTCATAGGTGGGTTTTTATACTAGTTTTGGATTCAATTAGCCATTAAAATTGGTCAACACCATAAAGTAAGGTTTTATTATGAATTGACTATTTGACTCCAAGAATTATGTTGTCAAGACTTTGACTCTTGACTCAAGGCTTTATTTTGAAATGAATTTATATCTTCCTTGTTTGAGATTATAAATGTAATTGGAAAAATGATTAGCTTTAAATAAGAAATTAAAAAAAATCATTAGTTTGAATTAGAAAATAGAAACACCGTCTTATAAAATGACGATTTTATAAATAGAATTAGGATATGACATATGTCATGATTGAAGATTTTTTTTTTAGTACAATGATAAAAGTAACTTAGAAAAATAGAGTGCACGAATAAAGATAAGAATACTTAGAAATAAATTAGACTTTATATCATGGATTGGGAAATAATTTAATGCAAAATAAATGGGAAAATTCGTGAGGTTACAGTCTCCCCTACTTTTAGAAACTTCGTCCCGAAGTTATAAAAAAAACACATGGTTAACAGTGATTGGGTAGAAATTAGGGCAACTGTGGTTTGGAAAATTTGTGTTAAGACATGACATGAATTTATAGGTAACAGAATAAACTATTTCGAATAATTTGGTAAGAGGTTTGATAGGTGTGGGTTTTAAGGGTTGGATTAGGTTCGTCTAAAATAGCAAGGAGAATAAGAATCTAGCAAAATACTAAACTTATGTTTTAGGAATCTTATAAGAAATGCATGAATTGATTGGCTATATGAAAACCAAATGAACTACTAAAACCTTATTAGAATTTCACACTACCTTAACGTACCTATAAATTCATGATTACGTTCCGGACCGCAATCACCAATTTACCTTACATTAGGGTTTTGTGTCCTTCTATGAATCTAAACACACATGTAAGTAATGCAAAATAACCTTGTGATTGAATCGTTTACAAGGTATCCAAAAATGAGTCCAACTGTTGAGTAGGAAAAAGACTTCTAACAGTCAGTGAGTAAGAACCTCTACCGATTGTTGAGCAGGTGCGATAGCCTCTACCAGTCGTTGAGCAGGTTGTAGGGCCTCTACCGACTGTTGAGCAGGCATGATGACCTTTACCAATCGTTGAGTAGGTTATTTGGTACTCTACTAACTATTGAGCAAGTACTTCATCCTCTATCAGTTGTTTGATTAAGTGCACCAATTATTACACACATGAATTGCAAATTGATAATATGTACATGTAAGAAATCAAGTATCAAGTATATCATACGAGTTGTAATAGAGTTGCCCTAGACAAGGTTAATGACTCTAGGTGTGTCTATAGCAAATAGTTTATATTCAATGAATTCTAGTTTCAAATGTTCAAATATGGTAGATAGTCGAATCCTCATGTATAACTAAGGATTATGTTTGATGCAACACACAATCAAGTTTCAATAGTTTGGTTTTCATGGGTAACTAGCTCATGTGTGAGAAGGTGAAGGATATGAATTTAGTTCTTAAGAGGATGATGAAAAATCTTGAAGCAGAATCAAGGTTGTGAGAGATAGTGAATGTGAAGATAGTTTATAAAGAGTTTATTTTATAGTAAGGAGATTATGTAGCAGTGTAAAATTTGGGGTTTGGATTAAAGGTTATAATCAAGTGTATAAGAAAACATGATTGTGGTATATGCCAAATATTGTAAAAATTTGAACAAGTTGAAAATGAGTGAGTGTCGATGGAGAATTTAGAGACTAGATATTATTCCTATGGAAAAAAAAAATCTTATTTTCAAAATTGGTTTTATACATAAAGCAAAAGTTGTTAAATAGTACAAGCTAAGTGGGCTTTGATTAAAATATTCCCGTTAGTTGGAGATTTCAAACATGACATTAGGTTTTGAAGATCAAGGTTCTATTAGTGATTTTTAATAGTTTAAAGCATTATATAGAAAATTGTTTGTTACGTCAATAATTAAACAATTGAATTTAAGTTCAAGGACATCTTTTGACAAAAATATGTACTTTGTAAAGTTTCTAGGTAATGAAAATACAACAAGATTTATAAATCTTTAGTTTGTGCTATGGTATGAGGTTATAGTTTTTAAAAAATAAGTAACATGTGGAGAAAGGAAATAATATGATTTGGGTAGGGTGTTGAATATTTAAAAAGTGGCTAAGATGGTAAGGTGAAGTGTGATTGTGAAATCCATAGATGGTTATGAAATGAGATTGATTTAAGCTGTAAAATTTTGAGATTTTAGAGCTTAGTTTAAGGAAAGTGAGTGTAATCATTTATTCATTAATTAAAACGAATAAACGAAAACGTTGACTTATCAAAACTTCTAGATTCTAATAACATAGTGAAGACATGCTTTAGCCTATAAGTGAACACTCATCCCGAGAATTCCCAGGTAGGCATCCAGGTCCCTCGTCTGATTGGGATTTATGCGCAATGCCAGTCCTAGACAGAAAACTCAGAATACAGGCGTTCACCCTTCTAGATTGCACGTGTTCGTTATTAAAATTCTAGAACTTCGACGAGATCTCAAGGTGGTTCAGGCTAAACCTGAGGATTTGTCCTACTAGTCTAAGAGTAGATCTTGTGATGGAGAGCACTCTTCTTGTAGGGACTAAAGTAAGGATAAGAAGTAGGATAGAGAATAGAAACAAGTAAGGTTGCAAGTAAAAGGAGCAAGTACTAGTTAAAATCCTATGGTTATAGACTAGATTATTTTTCTAATAACCTAATTCCCTATAACCATGGCTCTGATACCAATCTGTAACACCCCAACTGATGGCGGAAACATCGGGATGTCACGTATTGATGATTGTTCAGTAGCTCATGGTAAATAATAAATTTTAATAAATGATTTAAATAATTTACATACAATTGTTCTAAGAATTTTGTACATCAAAATGAAAAAAAAAAATACTAGCTACGCATCTTCAAGCAATAACTCTAATCTTCAAGCAAGCTATAACCTGAAACATGTTAAGTTTGAAAATATTTTGGGTCAACAAAAAGTTGGTGAGAATTACATAGGTTTTTTATAATTGAATAAAGCTTGTACAATTCAAGTGTCATGGCAAGTCTAGTCCATATGTGAAAACATACTAGAAGTAAATCGAGTGCATAATCAACCCTTGTGACTGTTGTATTGTGGTACATCCCATACGCTCATGGTTTGCTCGATTATGTTATGCGATAACAATCACCCACGCTACCTTTGTAGGAGGCACGTATCCGGGTGGGATTGTCAGTCCAATAGATCTATCATTGTATACCGCCAGCTGATCAATGTTAATGATTATGCTAGAATTGTGCTTACCCTAGTCATGTTTAAGACATAATGCAACATAGAAAAACATATAGACACTTTGATGATTGAATTGCATATAGAATGTTGTAACATGTTTCTCCCCAAAAATGGTGATAAATAGAAAAGGGGCTATGTAAAACTCACCTTAGCAAAATGTTATGTCTCGTGAAAATAGAGTATGTGTTGCCCCAAAGTTGCCAATTACAAGAGCTTATAATCAAATCTTCAATTGTAGAAGTAATAGACTATAGAAGAAAGGTATGAGGGAAAGTTTAATCGGATTGAAACAATCGATTTAGAGGTGCAAAGTATAATGGGTCATAGGTGGGTTTTTATACTAGTTTTGGATTCAATTAGCCATTAAAATTGGTCGACATCATAAAGTAAGGTTTTATGATGAATTGACTATTTGACTAAGACTTTGACTAGGACTAAGACTTTGACTATGACTAAGACTTTGGCTCCAAGAATTATGTTGTCAAGACTTTGACTCTTGACTCAAGGCTTTATTTTGAAATGAATTTATATCTTCCTTGTTTGAGATTATAAATGTAATTGGAAAAATGATTAGCTTTAAATAAGAAATTAAAAAAAATCATTAGTTTGAATTAGAAAATAAAAACACCGTCTTATAAAATGACGATTTTATAAATAGAATTAGGATAGGACATATGTCATGATTGAAGATTTTTTTTTTTTAGTACAATGATAAAAGAAACTTAGAAAAATAGAGTGCACGAATAAAGATAAGAATACTTAGAAATAAATTAGACTTTATATCATGGATTGGGAAATAATTTAATGCAAAATAAATGGGAAAATTCGTGAGGTTACAGATCAGCTCACAATTATTGATATCGTTTGTCTGTCGGATTGAAAACAGAGTAATAGTTTATTTTCAATTCAACAGTTTGTAAACAGACTTTGTTTTTGAAAAATCAGAGAATGGCTTCAATCAATCACGATCCACACAACACTGGCACGAACAACAAGCCACCGATGCTTGTCCGATCTGAATACAATATCTAGCAACGTCGGATGAGCCATGTTCTAGCTCAACAGAACACTGGATGTTGGAAGTCGGTTATCTTCGCACCACATGTTCCGATGGTGCCGAGTACCGAATATCCCAAGGTTCAGGAGCCTAAGAAACTTGAAAACTACTCCAACCAGGATTTCCAAAAGATTGAGTTAGATGCCAAGGCCTTCAGTATTGTGGCCATGGCTCTACCAAATGATATCTATGATGGGCTGTTACAATGTAACAGTGCAAATGAGTTGTGGGATGCACTGAAAGAACAATTTGGTGAGACGGAAGAGGTTATTGAAAACAACCGTGAAATACTTAACCAACAATATGAAACATTCAGTCATGTTAAGGGAGAGTCTTTAACTCAACAATTTGAGAGGTTTAACTGTCTCATTAGTGAAATAAAACTGGTTGGTCTAACTTACCCTCATTCAACCTTGAACCATAGGTTTTTAAGATCACTACCAGATAAATGGGACACTATTGCTATAGTTATGAGAAACTCAATTGGATTCAAGGACCCATCACTGACCCAGCTTCATGGTAAGCTCTTGACCAATCAGATAGAGCTTAACCAGAAAAAGAAGCTCTAGGACTTTGGAAAAGTGTCTGATGACTATGTATTTGGTAATACAACACTTCTGGGTCATGATGAGGTGCCTGGTAATAGTAAGGATCAGAGTTATGATCATTTCATTGACATAACTTCAGGTTTTAACTCAGGTTTTAACTCTGATTCTTATTCACCAAACTATGCTTTTTACAGCAAATGATTTGGAAGAAATGGACATTATGCACCAATTGGCCCTTCTCGGTGTAAGAACTAACAATTTTTACAAGAAAACTGGGAGAAGGTTTCCAAGGTTAACTGGCAGGTCAAAAGTGGGGTTGAATAAAGCTTCAAGTAAGAACTAGCTACGCATCTTCAAGTATTAACTCTAATCTTCGAGCAAGCTATAACCTGAAACATGTTAAATTTGAAAATATTTTGGGTCAACAAAAGTTGGTGAGAATTACATAGGTTTTGATAATTGAATAAAGCTTGTACAATTCAAGTGTCATGGCAAGTCTAGTCCATATGTGAAAACATACTAGAAGTAATCGAGTGCATAATCAACCCTTGTGACTGTTGTATTGTGGTACATCCCATACACTCATGGTTCACTCGTTTATGTTATGCGATAACAATCACCCACGCTACCTTTGTAGGAGGCACGTATCTGAGTGGGATTGTCAGTCCAATAGATCTATCATTGTATACCGTCGGCTGATCAATGTTAATGGTTATGCTAGAATTGTGCTTACCCTAGTCATGTTCAAGACATAATGCAACATAGAAAAACACATAGACACTTTGATGATTGAATTGCATAAAGAATGTTGTAACATGTTTCACCCAAAAAACGGTGATAAATAGAAAAGGGGCTATGTAAAACTCATCTTAGCAAAATGTTATATCTCTTGAAAAATAGAATAGTGTGTTGTCCAACAATGCCAAGTATTACCCTATAATTAAGGTAATAAATATGTCTAAGTCTATCTAGTCGATATATATATTCTAGGGCTTCGAATTGGGGATAAGTGCTCGTTTGATTAATAAATAAAATGTTTGAATAATAAGAGAAATTTGATAATTAAATAAACAAAAGTCTGTTTGTAAATTTTAAATTAAAGATGGTCACAGTAATAAAATTAAAGTATGAAAATAATTTTTATAAAATTATTTTCTTTAAAATAGAATATTAAATCTATTTATTTCAAATTGTCAAAATTTAACTTTAATATTTAAAAATGCTAAAGTTAAAGAATTATTAGATTAAAAATTATATTTCTGTTCCAAATAATCAGAAATAATTTATATAAAATTTTGGTGCAAAAATATTAAAAATTGAATTTATTATGATTTATTTATGATTAAAACTAAAAAAAATGATTAAAAATATTAAATAAATGATTTTTCAGAAATAAAAATCATTTCAGAAAAGTTTATTGTTATAAAAACTCAGAATAATTTTTGTGGAAATTTATAAAATTGGTTTGATATTTTTATAGAATTTTATAAATAAAATAGAATAAACTTGGATTATTTATTATATATATTAAATAAATAAATTTTTGATATATATATATAAGTTTGTTTGTTTTTTTTTTAAAGAAAAAGAAAAGGTTTGGGGTTACTGAGGGTCGAACCCGCGTAGGCCAGTTCAGAGACACCAGGCACAACCACTTGGTCTAGACCAGTGGTTGTGTTTGGTTTCTGTTCGTTTAAAATTTATAACTATATTCAAAATCATGTTCTTCCCCAATTCAATCGTTCGAGCCCTAGTTTTTGCAATTGAACAAATCACACAACAATAACCCAATTAACCTTAGGGTTATTGTTGTGTGTATGCCGAAGATCAAATCCCACATAAAAAATGTTACTTACAAAGATGAATTAAACACGAACGATCAGTCAAGCTCAAAGTCAAACTCACGATCAAAAACTCAATAACAGTGGAATGATTAAGAAATTGGAGGTTGAGAAAGATTGTTCGGCGAGTTGTGATTGTCCAGTGATGCTCAATTTATAGTGTGGTGGTCTGGATCATCGAATTGGTATGGTTTGACTTCGAATTGAATGGTTGACGCGTCCACGAGTAAAAATGGTATGAATTGAATGATAATTGAACGTGTTTTGACTCGTAATGGACCGGTAATCACGATCACATGTCAATCCAGGATCAATTACGCGTTTAAATTGGTTATTTAAGGAAGATTGCTATCACAGTTGACTTTCCAAGTCAACTGTGAAGGACCAAAGTCATGTTAAATTAATTATGAGCTGGGAATAAAACAAGAAGCTTGTGTAGATCAGATGGTTATGTGTGTGTGTGTATATGAATCGGCTTGGGGCGCGGGTTCGAGTCCCGGCCCAAGCAATATATTTTTTGTCATTTAATCTATATATATATATATATATATTATGTATAATTATTATTGTATAAGGATTCCAAAAATGCCACAATAATAATTAAATGCTGTTAGGTTATATTGAGACCACAATTACCATATTAGAGACTTTTGATAGCCTATTGTATAGTTTGATAGTTGAAGGACTTAGTATGTAATTAACACATGTTTTTGTACACAAACCCTAGACTGCGCACTTAACTAGACGGGCCCTGCGCACTTGTGTTAAGTGCGCAGGCCCAGAAGCTTTCCTATATATAGAATGTGTGTGCACAGCTCTAGGGTTAGGGTTTTGGGATAATCTTTGTAGCACACGTGAATAGGTGCGTATTTGTCAGTGTATTCCAAGGTGTTCATCATCAAATCAGTAATGGAATCATCATGTTATTCATTGTGTGTGTCGGTTTTATTCATATTCATCTAGTATCTTTATATTTCTGGATTAATCACTTAAAACACCTAACAAATAGGTGTTTCTAAGTGATAACAATCTATTGCATATCACAAGATCTAGCATTCGGGACTTACAATTTGGTATCAGAGCCTCTGTGCTCTAGATTGTATCTACTTTAAGATACCAAAACCCTCATCTTGTTACTTTTTATTATCTAGATTATTTTCTTTATAAACTTTCAAATTTAGGTGTTTTCTTATATTTTGGCTTCAAATTTCGTGAAAATTGTGTTTCTAAAAGTTTATAGTATGTTATTTTTGGTAGAAAATGTTTTGGAAAGGATTCAGCTGAGTTTTGTGTTTTTCACAGCCTGTTTTGCGCACTTATTTCATACATTTTGCGCACTTAGCTCATAAGTTGAGCACTTGTTTCTTAGTTTTGAGTACTTAGCTCATATATTGCATACTTGTGATTGTGAGTACTTAAATCTCTGGTTTTAGTACGCAGTATAGCTTATGCGTACTTGTTGCATTCCATTGTCTTGAGCACTTATCTAGGGTTTCTGCGCACTTAAAACATAAATTTTGGATTTGTGCGCACTTATTGAAAGGTGTAGTCTTGAGTACTTGGCTAGGGTTTCTGCGAACTTAAATCTTAAACGAGAGTTTAAGTGTCTGCACACTTATTTTAGTACGCAGACTGATCATTAAACACTGAGCACTTATCATGCCCAAGTGTTAACTGATCTGCGCACTTATCAAGAAACACAGCCACACGTATACTTCCGAGCTGCGCACTTAACAAAAGACTACAATTTGACAAGGCTGTTTACATTCTTACAGGTTGCTGCATACTTATCTAGACTGTGTAAACTTAGCTGCGCACTTATCTGTGCACTTGCTATGAACTTAAGGACTTGGACATTTTCTGGACTGTTAACTAAAATCTGATTAACTAAACCCTTAAAATTCATCTAAATTATGGCCGGTAACGATAACCATTCAACTGTAAATACTATCACTCAACAAGAACTTGAAACCGGAACCACAACTAGAGTTCCTAAGTTAAAAGGCGTTGAGGACTATGGAACTTGGAAGAACAAAATGAGGTCATTCTTCTATGTTACTGACTTCACCCAATGGAACTCTATCCAGTTGGGCCCACACATTCCAATGAGAAACACTGCCACAGGATAAGAGTTTAACCCTGATCCAACCACTTACACTAACGTTGATAAACAATTACTCCACAGAGATCATAAGGCTTATGGTGCTCTTACCATGGCCTTATCAAACGATGCGTATAACATGTTTGAGGAGTATGGAACTGCGCATGATCTATGGTTTCCCTTAAATGACTATTATGAAGGAAATGAAGAGATGCGCCAGTACAAGCAAGACATGGTGCAGAAGGAATATGACATGTTCGGTAGTATTCGTGGAGAAAGCTTGAGCTCACACATCGAGAGGTTCTTGAGTATGTTGACTAAGATTAAGAAGGCGGGAATTCCTGTGAACAACAGAAATTCAATCAAGAAGCTGCTAGACTCACTGCCAACAGAATGGAGCATCCAGTGTATGTTGATCAGGAAAGAATATCGAGACGCCCAGTCTACCTTGGCTGATCTTATCAACACCCTGAAGTCGTTTGAGATGGATATCACAAAGAGAGAGATGAACCAGACCAATCCGAAGGCAGTACCCATCACTACAATGAAAAATTTGGCATTAATGACTCCAGTGGGTAGCATGGGTTCAAGCTCATCTCATGTGTATAATGATGGAATGAGTAGTAGTAGCTCCAGTTCAGGAAAGACCGTTCCATACTCCGACCCAGTGGCAAGAACTCTCAACCCTCAACAAACAAAGCTTGCTAATGAACATGTTGAACTCTTCAATGCCTTCATGACCAGCTTTGAAGCATTGAAGACAGGTGACCTGAAGAATGATATGATGAGTCCGGAAGATATGTATCAAGTGGATCCAGATGATATGGAGGAGATGGATTTAAAATGGCAAATGGCCATGATTACTCTAAGAGTGAAGAGGTTTCAGGATAGAACAGGTCGAAGGGTTGGACTGAGAAAGGGTGGCTTTGATAAGTCAAAAATCAGGTGCTACAATTGCAAAACTCTTGGACACTTCAAGTATGAATGTCCAACTTTGAATCAAGCTGAAGTTAAACCGGCAAAGAGAATGGTGGTAATCACGGATGGAGGGGAAGCCAATCAGCAGAAGGCACTGGTGGTTCAAGATTTTGACTGGGGAGAGGAAGTTGTTGTGGCTGAGACTGAAGTGAACAAGGCACTGATGGCAAAGATCCGCACTAAATCAACACTTGGTGTGAGTTCTTTGGAAGGGTCATCAGCGGAGATGCCAAAAGGAGAAAGGATGGAGAATGCTGGTCTAAAAGGTGTGTTGAGTGAGGACAAGGGAAAGGAGGTTGCTGCCGAGGAAGCTTTAGTTGCTGAGAAGACTTCCACAAGCAAGGCTGATCAACAATCGCAGAGCATGCAGAAGAAGGTTGAAGAGAGAGACCTGGTAAGTATTCCGCTTGAAATAAAATCAAAGTTGTGCTCACCAAGGTGTGTTACAGCTGTTGCTTACTGTTTGTCCCACAATAGGAGACTTTTAAGAGAAATGGATGACATCAAAAAAATCTACACTGAAATGAAAGAAAATGAGTTAGCATATCAGCGAAAGTTAAATGCAACAATAGCTGAAATGCACACTCTAAAAGAATTTGTTCTCAGAAAAGATTTTTTAATAAATGACTTAACTGAAAAACTATAAATATCTAGAAATGAAACAAATCATCTCCAAATTGTTGTGGACAAATGGAATGTAAGCAAGCATGCTCATACAGATATCCTTGATTGTTCAAGAAAATCATTCGTCAAAGATGGAATTGGGTATAAGGATAAAAAGGGAATTGTAAAATCTGTATTTTTACCCTTGAGCAAAAGTGAATATATACCCATTCCAAAACCACATAAAAAAATGATCTTTTTGAGAAAGAATTTGTCAAATCTGAGTCAAACTCTAATATAAGTAAAAGCAGTGCAGATATGACCCAACAGGATCAGGTGGACGATGATGAAAGTTGTGGTGGACAAACAATGGGGTTAGGTCACCCAGGTGCCAATTACTCTACAGTGAATTCTTTGGAAGGGTCATCAGCGGAGATGCCAAAAGGAGAAAGGATGGAGAATGCTGGTCTAAAAGGTGTGTTGAGTGAGGACAAGGGAAAGGAGGTTGCTGCCGAGGAAGCTTTAGTTGCTGAGAAGACTTCCACAAGCAAGGCTGATCAACAATCGCAGAGCATGCAGAAGAAGGTTGAAGAGAGAGACCTGGTAAGTATTCCGCTTGAAATAAAATCAAAGTTGTGCTCACCAAGGTGTGTTACAGCTGTTGCTTACTGTTTGTCCCACAATAGGAGACTTTTAAGAGAAATGGATGACATCAAAAAAATCTACACTGAAATGAAAGAAAATGAGTTAGCATATCAGCGAAAGTTAAATGCAACAATAGCTGAAATGCACACTCTAAAAGAATTTGTTCTCAGAAAAGATTTTTTAATAAATGACTTAACTGAAAAACTATAAATATCTAGAAATGAAACAAATCATCTCCAAATTGTTGTGGACAAATGGAATGTAAGCAAGCATGCTCATACAGATATCCTTGATTGTTCAAGAAAATCATTCGTCAAAGATGGAATTGGGTATAAGGATAAAAAGGGAATTGTAAAATCTGTATTTTTACCCTTGAGCAAAAGTGAATATATACCCATTCCAAAACCACATAAAAAAAATGATCTTTTTGAGAAAGAATTTGTCAAATCTGAGTCAAACTCTAATATAAGTAAAAGCAGTGCAGATATGACCCAACAGGATCAGGTGGACGATGATGAAAGTTGTGGTGGACAAACAATGGGGTTAGGTCACCCAGGTGCCAATTACTCTACAGTGAATTGGTTCATCTGGAGTCATGACAAGTCTAAAACTTCTTTGAATTCGGATGAATGTAATAATTTAACTAAACTGGATGATTGTAATAGTTTATCTAGGATAGATAACTGTAATAGTTTATCTAGGCTGGATGACTGTACTACATTAACTTCTAAACTTAATTTCAAGGGTGTTGTGGACCCTAATGATAGGATGAATCCTATCAAACGCTCAGATATTTGTGTTGAAAATGTTATGCCAGTTTGTGTTGATCTTAATGATGCATTCTCTGATAATGAAAATGTATATAGACCATCTCCGTTTGTTCCAGAACTAAAAAGAAACAGGTTCGGGAAATTTCTTACTGAAGAAATTCCAGAGTTTACACCATCATCAACAGATATGTCATGTTCTGAAGAATCACAAAGTGAAACAGATAACACAACTTCTGAAGAATCACAGAGTGATACAGAAAGTGACATCAGCGAGCCAGAATGCAACACAAATGAGAAATCAAGCAACAACAACAGTGATGAACCACGTTCAAGAGACAGCTCCAACTCAAGCGAATACAAGAGAAGAACATCACAACCATCATCATCCAGATCTTCTTCAAAGATCAAGCCTAAACACTCTAAATGCTTTAGATGTGGAAATGAGGGACATGTGGTCAAAAATTGTCATTTGAAACCTAAACCACAAAGTGATGCAAAGACTCAAAAATCTTTTTCCGATCAAATTAAAAATCTTCAAGAAACTATAAAAAGTTTTGTTAAGGTCACAAAAACTTGGAAAAGACAAGAGTCAGTTTTGGGTGAAAATCACGACAGATTTAAACTAAAACAGACCTGGATTCCAAAAGTTACTTAAAATATGGTCTGAGTCGTGATTGTACATAGTGTCTCGTATATTCATCTGTATATTTCTCTTGTTTTATGTGTTTTTCAGAATAAACTACAGAAATGGTTGATTGCCCTAATGAGATATCTATGGCATGTTGATAGCGGGGCATCAAGGCACATGACGGGGCTAAAAGAACTCCTCAAAAACTATCGGTTCATTGATGGAGAGTTTGTTGCTTTCGCCGGCAACGAGAAGGGCGGAAAGATAGTTGGGATAGGAGACGTGATTTCTGATGCACTGACTTTAGAAGATGTGAACTATGTTCCAGAATTGTGCTACAATATGCTGAGTGTATCACAAGTCTGCGACAAAGGAATCTCAGTGTTATTTAATGACATGGAGTGCATCTTTCTAAAGCCAGGATTCATACCTCCTACCAACATGATTATGCTCAATGCTCCTATACAGAATAACACTTATGTGATAAACATGAGAGATGCAAAGTCTGAATGTCAAATGACATGCTTACTTTCTAAAGCATCCGAGTCAGAGTCACTGTTATGGCATAGGCGATTAGGACATGTTAACTTTAAAAACATTAACAAACTTTCAAGATTAAATCTTGTCAGAGGTCTTCCTTCCAAGGAATTCCTTTTTTCTGAAAAATGTTTAGCGTGTGCCAAAGGAAAACAACACAAGAAATCGCATAAGTCCAAGACAGTGAACTCTATCGACTCGCCTCTTCAATTATTGCATATGGATCTTTTTGGCCCTATTAGTGTTAAAAGTCTAGCTAAAAAGTCTTTTTGTTTGATGATAACAGATGATTTTTCTCGATTTACATGGGTGTACTTAGAATACAAAAGTGAAGCTGCTGAGATTTTGATGCTGTTTGTTCCTCTCATTGAGAACATAATAAAGACAAAAGCTAGATCAATCAGAAGTGATCACAGAACTGAATTCAAAAATCAAAGTTTCGTGACTTTCTACAACAACAGAGGAATTCATCTTCAGTACAGTGCTACGAGAACTCCTCAACAGAATGCTGTTGCTGAAAGGAAAAATCGTACACTTATTGAAGCGGCCAGAACCATGCTTATCGACTCCAAATTGTCGATCATCTTCTGGGCTGAAGCTGTGAATACCGCCTGTTATGTTCTTAACAGAGTCTTAATTGTAAAGACGCGCGGGAAAACAGGTTATGAATTGCTTTTTAAAAGAAAACCTCTGATAGACTACTTCAGGCCGTTTGGATGCTCATGTACGCTGCTTAACAACTACGAGAACATAATGAAGTTTGATGCAGTTGGAGATGAGTGCTTCTTTGTTGGATACTCTTCAAGTCAAAAGGCTTATAGAGTGTACAACAAACGAACCAAAATGGTTCTCGAGTCTTTCTATGTTGATTGGCAGGAATCCAACTCTACAAACACAGGAGCCGGTCCTGACTGGTTCTTTGACGTGGATGTTATTTTCAACAATTTCAGCATCATTGACGAACAATCATCTGAAAATCAAGCAGCTGATCCTTCTCCTCTTGAAGATACTCTTTACTCTTCCGAGGACGATGCTGCACCTTTCACCACCCGATTTTCTCCACTCGTAGCTGATCCAATTGTTCCTCTTCAGTCCACAAATGGTGAGAAAGAAAGTGAAAAAGCTCTGAAGAGTGACGTGCACAACAATCAAGAGCTGAGAAAGAAAGTGAAAAAGCTCAAGCACAAGAACCGGAACATGGAGAAAATCATCAAAGATCAAAGATACCTGATCAAGTTTCAGAATCAGGTTCAAATGCAAATGTTTGATATGTTCCAAGAGTTCAAGAAGCAGCAAACTGGTGCTCCCAGCACTACATTTGATGAGACTTTTGATTTTGGGAAGTTTTTGGAGGAAGAGAAAGAGAAAGAAAGAGCTGCTGAGGAAAGTGAGGTTGATGAGATAAGTGAAGATGAGATGCCCGAGAGATTTGTGGAGATGGGAATGGATGAAGAAGTTGTCTATGAGACGTCAGATGGGCACAAGTTGGATCCTGAAAGATCAACTTGGTTTCCTAGAAGGCCCATCACCATTCCAGCCCTACATCAAAATATCCACCATACCAGGTCAGCTCACCAGGAAAAGATTATCTCCTGGAAATATGATGAAGAGAAAAGATTGTTCGCTGTGAAGAGAAGAGGGGGAGTGATACAATATTTCAAGGGTCAAAAAGAACTAAAGTCTCTCCCCCGATGGGATATCAGGGAGCTCAGCAGGGCCCCATTTATCAATCACTCCCTCGACACCCAGGCGTCCATGGTCGAATGGTTTATCAAGAAAGAATGTGACACTGATTTCCAAATCCTGAAGCCGCGGAAACCAAGAAGGAGGATCTCCAAGAAAAGAATTGATCCAGCAACCGGACGTGGCATGATAACTTATGTGATTGACCCTCCTCAGGTCTTCGCACGAGTTCCTATTAGATCTGAGCTTCCAGTGATGCTGAGGGACTTTAAAAAGTGGTTTTACGACAGCAACACTGGTGAAGCAGTCATTAAATTGCAAGATGATTCGGAGGCTTTCAGGATTTTGGATCCAGTAGACGTGTTTGCACTTAATCTGTCAGATCTGAATATGCTGTTTGCAAATCAGATTAATGTGGGTGCCGGGAACATGTTGGTTGAAGAAGCGGTGCTATTTAGAAGGGCTGTGGATCGGGCTATGAAGCTGAAAAGAGAGCTGCTTGAGATAGTCGACAGGATCAATGCAACAGATAAAGAAAAGGTTGACAGGGAGAAAGCTGCTCAAGCTACTGCTGCTGCTGCTGCTGCAGAAGTTACTCAACCTGAAGTCGAGACTACTTCAGAGGTACAAACAGAAGATCCTACAACAGTAGCCGATCCTGAAAGAACTGCAACAGAATCAACTCAAGCTCCTCAAGCAGTTGAAGAAGATCCAGTCGCACTGTACATGCAAGACCCCCCAGAACAGGTTGAGGGGGAGCAAAGCGAGGTTGAGATAGATTGAAGAACTGGTAGCTGTGGTCTAGGGGGAGTATTTTTGGGTTATATTGAGACCATAGTTACCAGATTAGAGACTTTTGATAGCCTATTGTATAGTTTGATAGTTGAAGGACTTAGTATGTAATTAACACATGTTTTAGTACACAAACCCTAGACTGCGCACTTAACTAGACGGGCCCTGCGCACTTGTCTTAAGTGCGCAGGCCCAGAAGCTTTCCTATATATAGAATGTGTGTGCATAGCTCTAGGGTTAGGGTTTTGGGATAATCTTTGTAGCACACGTGAATAGGTGCATATTTGTCAGTGTATTCCAAGGTGTTCATCATCAAATCAGTAATGGAATCATCATGTTATTCATTGTGTGTGTCGGTTTTATTCATGTTCATCTAGTATCTTTGTCTATCTGGATTAATCACTTAAAACACCTAACAAATAGGTGTTTCTAAGTGATAACAATCTATTGCATATCACAAGATCTAGCATTCGGGACTTACAAATGCGAACAATAATCCTGAAACTTGACGTTTTTATTTATGATAAAATGTAACGTACAAGTATAAATGCGTAATGTTACAAAACAACAGCTGTTTGCATCAGACCTTTGGCAACAACTGTATACCACCAGATGTTTGGCCATCAGATGTTTGCCACGTCTTTGGCCACATCAGCGGTTTCACCAGAGCCTATAAAAACCCTGTTTTACCACAACAGTCGTTACACTGTCTCATTGTATTCAAAATACTGAAACCGCCCTCTTCATCCTCAAACCCTTACTCCAATTCCACTCACTCTCACACTCGGAATCCATTATAATGGATCTTCAAGCAAAAGCCACCCACAATTATCTCCCATATCTGGTAAAAACAGATGAAAACGTTCCATTCCATTCCACCATCGACATCATCTTAAACTCTAAATACTTGAAAATCCTAACTGCTGATGCTCCTATTCATCTCGATACCCTTCAAGAATTTTGGTTGAATGCTTAGTTTCTTCCTCAAGACAAAAAGCCTACATCCATTATCTCAAAAATTGGAGAGACAAGTATTGCCATTACCCCTGAACTGATATCCACAACCTTCTCACTCAATGATCTGTCAGGTAAAAACTCGTTCCGTAAGGCAGAGCTTCACACAGAGTTTCAGGAAAGAGGTTATGATGCACAAATGACTGGGTCAACAATTTTCAAAAAGTTTTTCCCACCAGTCATGAAATTTTTCTTTCATACCCTTATTCTCTATGTCTCTACTAAGTCCACTAACTTCAATGAAATCCAATTGAGGATTCAGTACTTGGGTTATGCTATGTTGTCAGACTCTGACTTCAATTTATGCCAGGGACTGTTTATGGACTTAATATCAAATGTGAAAGCCATAAAGTCTGGGTCTAATAATACTTTTCTGATTTACCCAAGAATTTTGAGTGTAATCCTTTAAAAGATTTTACCAAAAAAAGAATTTAAAAAGGGTGAGTCTGTTCAAATGAAGAGTCTAACTGATGAAACTTTCACAAGAATGCTAGGTTCAACTACCCAAGAAAAAGTGTCAAAAGTGTCAAAAGTTTCAAAAACACAAACAAAGAGGACCAAGACAACAACTGTTGTCCAAACCTCTGTTGTTGAGCCCACTGCTCCTGGTGATCATGGAACTACATCCAGTGTTGTGAAACCCACACCAGCTACCTCCAAAAGAAAACGTCCATCCACAAAAACCACCACTAAACCCAAAAGGGGGCTTCTGGAAGATGAGGTACCAGAGGAAAACCTTGTTCCAACACAAAAGCAACAAGAAACCACTATTGTTACTTCCTCACAACAGATGGATATATCTCAACCTGAACAAACTCCTCATGAATCCTCACAAAAGGATCATGTTGTAAGCTAAAGGGAAACACATCATGATACATATGAGTCACCTGGCTATATGTTCACAAGCCCCTCTCCCAGGGCTAATTCTCTTTTCACTCCTCCACCTTAACCAAAACATGTCCCTCAAACCATGCAACCTCTGTTTGAGGCTATTGATAAAACTCAAGAAAATCCCAGTTCCTCTCCTTCACCCATCAATGAGAGTATACCTCCACAAGTGACTGGGACTGAGGAAAATCAATTAGCCATCCCACAAGCAGAAGAAGAGGTTACACTCCTAGAGTTCAATGAAACTCTAGGTGAGTTTTCAAGTGAAGCAACCACTACTGATGTAGAGACAATTGTCTCCCAACAGGACAGTGGTTACATAGTTAAGACTTCCATGAAGGCAACAACTGATGAGGCCACTATAGTGTCCCCAAAATCAGTTGGAAGTCCCCAGAACCAAGAAAAAAGGGTATCTAGTTCTCATCATTTGGACTCACCTCCTAGGACTGAACCAGTTACAACTACCACTGGTAGGAATCCAGATGATCCTATTAACTTAGGTGATGGGTTAAAATACCAAGAATTGACGGCCAGAGTACAGTTCATTGAAACCTCCGTTGCTAATATCAAATCAGATATCAAGACAATATTGAGATCATATGGATGCTAGGTACAAAGATACTCAAGCTGACATTAAAGCCATCAAAGATCATTTGCTGAAGACCACTGGCTCTACCCCTACCACAATTCTCATAGATAAAGATGATGATGACTTCACTGCTGATGATGCCAAAAAGGGGGAGAGTTGCAGAGATAGATTGCCAAAGCTAGATCCCTTTGGATGTCCACCCTCACAAAAGGGAAAATCAATGTCTGCCAACAAACCTGGGTCTACCCACGCAGCACCACCACAACAACAACAACCAACTGTTCAAACCTCTGTTGCTACTCAAACTGCCAAAACCAGCAAAGCAAAGGAAGTTGATACCTCTGCTAATGAAAAAGCTGAAAAGGCTGTTGAGGAAAAGCAAAAGAGGGCTGTCACCTTGGAAGTTAAAGCAGAGTTTTTGGTACAATTGAAAAAGGAACAACAGCAGGAAGTGGAAGATGTGGGTTCCTCTAAAAGGAAGAAAATGCCTGCCAATCATGTCAGACAACCACCATCCAAACTTGCTGCTAAGACCACTGCCACCAAAACCACTAATACCACCACAACATCTGAACCTGTCACTACAACTACCAAACCAACTACTGAACCTACTACCACAACCACCAACACACCACATACAACCACTCCACCACCTAAATCCCAAACATCTGCTGGTTCTACAAAAGTGCCAACAGATGTTAACACAACCACTGCTTCAACACCACCATCACCAAAAATCTTGTACAGAAGGAAGAGAAAATCTACCTTTGTTGTACAGGATGAAAACATTCACACATCACCACCTACTACTTCAACAACACAAACTACACCCATATCTGCCATTCCACTTTCATCATTCTCACCACACACCTCACAATTTACATCCGATAGACCACCACCAACCATTACACCATTGGCTATTCAGTATCCCCTTGAACTTGATCTACTTTAGGGGGAAATGAAATCCTTCTAGAATACTGAACAACCATCTGAAAGATCTTTCCCATCTCTTCAAAATTTTCCTGTTCCCCTAAACATAGACACAAATCTTAAATACAAGGCTGAACAGGCATACGCTATCATCAATGAGAAATGCAACGGGAAAGATGACAGGAGTGTTCACGACATCCATTCAACAGAGCTTAGCAAATTGAGAAGGATTCAAGATTTTGCTAAGACCTTGAGCAACTCCATGTCTACCATGCCTCTCAGCAGTGACATGGAAAGGGAGGTTAGGGAATCACTTCTTGAATAGATCTTTCCAACCATGCCTTACTAAAGCAAACAGGAAACAGTTTGCATGCTGGACCACTCATGCTCTCAGAGAAGAACTAATAAGAATTGAGGACATGACTGTAGGATCAGTATTGCTCTTTTATGAGTGATAGCACAGCGGAATGATTATGATTTTAAAGCTACACTTATCAACAGGAGTTATTACTCCCCCTGGATGTTTGAGAAACTAATAACTGATAAGTATTTATTGAGAATCTAAGTATTGAATGAGAATGAAACACTTAGACAGATTCTCAATAAATATGAAATGGAAATAACAATAATATGTGTTGAAGGATTTCTGTATTAAAATCAATGTCTAAAACAGAGGGACGAACCCTTCTATTTATAGACTTTACAAATGCATGAACCTTGCCAAAAAGCAAGTTCAGAGACAAGTTGCAACAAGTTGCAACCTTGGAACTTGTACATAAAGTAAAAGTAATACTAAAGTAATAAACTACTGATATAGAAAGGCGGTGGAAAAGATCTTCACATAAGTACTGATGAATGACAAACTACTGATGAGTAGTTTGTCTTCAGTAGTTCTTCAGTAGAAATGTCTGGTTTGGACTTCAGAACTTCTGATGACTTTTCTTCTTCAGTACTTGTGGAATCTCTTCTTCAGCAGTTTGATCTTCCTTCTTCAGCAGTTCTATATTTAGAATATTTTGACAGAAGTGAATTAGACTAAGGTTTGCAAAAGTGGTTTCACCAATCCTCTTTGTCCTAACAATCTCCCCCTGGATTGATGAAGCCAAAACCTTTCTAATTCCTTATTGTTTTCTTCTGTCATTCATGATTTTCCATATTCCTTTGAACATGGAATTCATTAGCTGGTTCAGCTGTTCATCAGTGAGATATCCTTTTTGTGGTTCTAGATGTTGGATTGTAAGCAGGTCTTGAGTTGATAGCTTCTTCAGATCATTCATCGACTTATAGGCTCTGCTTGTCTGATCTCTTCTTGTCACGTACTGAGTTGTTATCAGTAAAGGACCATCTGATGATTGGTACTTTAGACTTGTCAAAGTCTAAAGTGTAGGGAACCATAGTGGTACCCTGGGATTCTCCTGAGTGTTGGATGTTTTCAACTTCAGTGACTCTCAGGTGGGATTCACCTCCTTATTCTTGTTGCATCACATTAGGTATTTGAAAAGTTGGCAAATGATTCTCAGTAACTACCTTAGTGTGCAGTTTGTCTTTGATGGTTTTGCTGGATTTGATAAGCAAAGGTGGAAGGATCCCTGAATTGTGTGATCAGAGGTTTTTCTTCAATGTCAAAGTCAGAATGGACTACAATACTTCCTTCTAGTAGTACCATTTTGAAATCAGTCTTCACATTCTCCTCTGATTTCTTCTTTTGAGTAGCTGGTCTTCTTTGAACGCCAGAAGTTCTAACTACTGAAGTTGATACTTCAGCAGTTTCAAACTTCTCTGGATTTGCAGCCCTTGCAGCCTTGTATTTTCTATAAGTTTCCATTAATCTTTCTTCCTTCCATTTGGACACAGAGGCTTTTGAACCATAACCATTAGCTACTAGTTCTTCTATCATCTGGGCTCTCTTGGCTTTTGTATCTTTACTTGTTGCAAGTTTGTCTGCAATAAGTTGAGCTCTTCTTGTCAGCTCTTCCATGGAGAGTCTCTTCAATGTATGGGCTTTGATCTTGCTGTTCTTAGTAATATAAGACATCAGTTGATGTCTTTTGTCTTCCTCAGCAATTCTGTCTAGGCTAGCCTGCCTTTGAAGTTAAGCTTCATAAGCCTGTAGCTTTTCATCCAGGCTTAAGTCTAAGTCATCCCTTTCTTCCAGAAGTTTCCAAATCTGATCTTCCTTGGCTTTCTTCTGAACTGCCACTAAACTCTTCTCAAGAAGCTCTGCTGATTGAGAGATTGGAGAAGGGTTTAGTACAGTCATAGTGGTAAATGTTGTAATAGGCCTAGGAGGAATAGGAGTTGGTTGAGTAGGTTCAGTTGATCTGGAAGGCTCTGGTTCAGCAGTTTGAGTTTTGGAAGTGTTAACATCTGATGGGTTGACAACTACTGAAGGTTTGTCAACTACTGAAGGATTGTCTTCAGTACTTTCTGAGTCTTCATCAGAACTTTGTCCATCAGAGGTTTCTTCATTGTGCCCTTGGGATTCATCAGACTTCTCACCATCTTCTATTTCTTGAATAGAGACACCAAATTGTTGGGCCAGTTTTTCTTTTCAGGCTTGGTTTCTTTGTTCTCTTTCTAGGACTCCGTAGGTTCCTTAGTCTTCTCCCCCTTTTTGGCTTCAACAGGTTTTGATGTTGAAGGTTGGGAGAAATGACCTGTAAGATTAGCAATCTGTTTGCTGTTGAAGTCAATCTTGTTGGACAGATCGTTCATCTTGGTCGGTATCACTCCAAATTGGTTCTTATGGATAGCTCCAAGTTAGCTGTGTATGTTTGGAAGTGATTTTTGATGAGGGTGTTCATCATGTGGTATAAGGGACCATCTGGGCTGCATAGCTGGTTCATGTCTATGCTGGAGTGCCCAGGGAATTGGGTAGGCATTTGTAGTGAGGGGTGTGTTTTTGGTTGATCTTCTTGTTGTACAGAAGATGCCACTATAGGGGAATCAAGGATTAAGTGGACTTTAACCTGATCTGGTGTGACTAGCTTCTTGAGCATAGATACACAGGTGCAGGACCTTCACTTGTAGCCGTCAATTCAGTAGTTTGGTGTTTTGAAACATCATCCAAGTCAATGGAATCAACTGAATCCCTGATTACATCCTCAATGAGGACTGTATCAGTTACATCATGAGCTGAGCCCAACTCAGTTGTCTCATGTACCTCTTTTTCTTGGTTCAGAGGATTTCCTACCTCAGGTATTAAGCCTTCATCAGTAGTTTGGGCAAAGGGTTCAGCAGTTTCAAAAGAAGCATCAATAGGAATGGTTTTCTTAAGTCTTTTTCTTTTGAAAAGAATTGTGATTGGTGATCTTGGTGGGGTTTGAGATGGATGAGACTGAGAGGATGTTTCAGTCACATCTTTATGAAGTGCAGATTGTACAATAGGTTGTTCAGGCATCTCAACCTCCTGAACAACTTTTCTTTTTGGTTTGGTGGGTTATTGTTTTTGTTGTTTGGGTTTCTTGGCCTTTGGAGGTGTAGGTTTGGAAGATGAGGGTTCCATGGGGACTGGTTCTTGTTCCCCTTGGTCATCTTCTGGCCAGGCAGCCGATTTGTTGTGCCTAGAGTATGCTTGTGAGGTTAAGGGGTTCAAAATTTCAGTTTTACCCACAAAGCACCTCATCATCCAATTCTTTTATTATGCATTGCATAATGAACCTTGGGTATAACAAAAACTTCTTTTTAGTGTTATTATGATCCCCTGTATTTTGTTTCATTCACTATGGAATGAAAAATTGGTTGAAAGGTTGAGGGCATCTGGTCATAAGACCCTGTTTTAGGACTCAAGCACATAATGATATAATGAAACAAAAGTTTGTATTTTGGTTCAAAATACTTTTTAAAGATTGTAGCTTGTGAGAGAGTACCTTGATAACCACATTCAGTCATGGTTAGGTGGATTGCAGAGTTTTCAAACTTTTCAGGGGCATTCACATCATTCAACCCCAGTCTGTTTGCAAGAGTGGCCGGTGTGATGGCCATTTGTCTCCCTTTGATTTTTGAGTTGAGAGAGATAACTGTCACACCCTCAAAATCCACTTGCGGAGTTTTACCGCGAGGCGCATGACAAACCAGGATCCAAGTCAACGATCACAATAAACAAATCTAAATGAACATATGCAATTTCAAAAACATAGTTTAAAATCCCCAAATACAGCGGAAGCTTATTCTCAGAACATAATCCAAAATTAAACCAAATTATTCAATGTTCAAAAACCATGCAATCCTAACTAGACGCCGTGCAGACGCGTGCGCCCTAGTTCAGTTGTGCTACCTTAGCGACCTGAGAAAACATGTAAGAGTTACGTCAGCACAAAAATGCTGGTGAGTTCACAGGTTTGTAATTAAAGTACCAAGTTCAACCTGCCCATGCTATATCAATTTGCAAACCAAAGTATGCTAGCTAGGCGTATGTGTTGTTACTACTATGATTGGAAAAGCATTACTAACTCGCAAACCAGATGTTGTGAGCGAATAGTAAACCTGTTCCTGTTTGAGACAATATGCACTCGCCCGGCCCTCCAAGCCGACGAGCGGGGTTGGTCACTCCCAATAGATCTATTCACATTTCCCCGTTGTGCTAACCCGCACATTCATGGTTTCCCCCGGGACTTCCAAGATCATATAGTAAACCATAGAAACCCATAGTATGACAGTTGTTACCAAAACATAAGTTTAACACATGTTTTCTCCCCCAAAAAGTGAAACCAGTTAAAAGAGGGGCCGTAAACTCACCTTAACGTGCCAGCAAAGAATCCGAACAGCAAGTAATATATGCTACCGACACCCTAATAACAGTGTCATTAAGTGAGTATAGGCGTAATATCATTACACCATATAACTCGTTTGTCCAATGCGTTTTAAATGTTCAAAAGCGTGTAAGTGACACCTAGTGATTCTACATGCATAAGTAAATCCTACGGACCCGTTGGTGAATACGTTGGTTACAATTAGTTTCTACATTCCGTATGTGTCTCAGACAAGTGTACTTCAGTTACATGTCAATTCCATACCACCTAAGACCTCAATTAATCACATAAGCACATAATACACAATCTGTGTTTTCAGGACAGATTGTGCGCCATCAAAACGAATTTATTTAAAATAGCAAATCAGTGAGTTAACCTCCCAAATTTTTACTGAATTTTCTTTGGGATTCACTTAACAATACCTATTTTTGTTTTGTCTTAAATCCAAACACAAAAATAATTAAAATTCGTCTAATACATCTATGTTCAGAAAACCTTCCTAACAGGACAGTTTGGTAGATAAATTCCCAAAAATTGTGTATTCATCCAAACGGGATGAATCCACTTGGACAACTCATATTACTCCAATATTAACCTTCTCTAAAAATTTCACAACCCAACTCTTTTTAAAACTTGATTTATGATGTTTCAAAGTTGACTCAGTTTGATACCCGAAATTCTGACCTGACCTACTTTAAATGAAAATTCCAAAAACATATCAAACGACATCCAAATCAGATGATTTTGCCCATTCTAAAAAGCTAAGACTATGTACAATCTATTCATGCAAAGAATCGATCAAACCAATTGTTTTCAAGCCACGAAACAGACCCTACAAGTCGACATTCAGAATCTGTCCAGATTCTAATCATGCAATATTATCAATTATATCAAACCCTAGTTGCATATTATCAATCAACAACACCTAATAATCATCATACAACATTAGTAAGAACCACATCTGATCAAAACCCTAATTATACTTCACAAACATCATTATTCACAAACCCTAGAAATCTAAAACATCAAGAACATGCATAATCATGCAAAACATATAACATTCATTATATAACAATGTGCTTGACCCTTTTAATCTTCGTAATCATCATGTTTTAACTTTTATAAAATACTTTCAGACCTGGACAAACAAGGTTTTGATGTTTTAAAACAATTTAAAGAAGATTAAAACATAAGGGAATGAAGGTTATACCACAAACACTCCAAAACAACCAACCGAACGCTCTCCAAGCTTCCCGATTGATGTTCTTGAGCTTTAGCAGGTGGTTTAGGGTTAATAATTCGTGTGGGGCAGAAAGAGGGCGATTAGGGTTGAGTTTAGGGGTTGCATGGGGGTTAAGGATGCTTAAACAAGAGTTTAAGGCGGTTTAAACCCGTCAGACATGAGCGAGCGGCCGCTCGGGCCCTGTGAGCGGCCGCTCACAGGCCCGAGGCCCTCGTTCGTGTCTCGTTTCATCACCCGACGCGTTATCCTTGGACGTTTTCGTTATTTCGGACCGTAACAAGTGCAACCCCATGCGTTAAGACCCTAATCAACCTCATACTCCACTTTTAGTGATTTTTATTAACGTATTCGGTTTAGGTTGACATAATCACGTATGGTTTTCACATAAGTTCATCAACTATCACAGAGACACATAAGTTCGTTATTCACCAACGTCCGAGGTTCACTAATCATGTAATCACATATTAACTCACAACAATGCACGTATGTCCCATCTAGCTATCTAGCTAACCCTAGTTAAGTATAATATACGCGTGACTCGCTAAGGTAGACTTTCATCTAGACAGCGTTGTTAACCAGAATTTGCCGGGTGTCACATCATCCCCACGTTAAAAGAATTTTCGTCCCGAAAATTGCACAAGTACCAAAAGGAATAACAAAAGCAACAGACAAAAGATAGAAACCAAGAGAGAGGTTTACCCGAGTTGTCACATCATCCCCACGTTAAAAAGGAATCTCGCCCCGAGATTCATTCAGCTGCAGTGGTAACATATCTCGATTCGAACGCTTCCTTAGGAAAGAGATGAGGATACTTAGACTTCATCTGATCCTCCCGTTCCCAAGTGTACTCTGGTCCCCGGTTCGAGTTCCAGCGAACCTTAACAATGCGAATCTTGCTATGACGTAGGCTACGAATCTTGTAATCAAGAATCTCAACAGGTTCCTCCACAATCCGAAGACGATCATCAACCTTGATCTCTTCCAGTGGAACAATAAGAGACTCGTCAGCCAGACACTTCTTTAAGTTGGATACATGGAAGACGTTATGTAGGTTGCCGAGCTCCGTCGGTAAATCAAGACGATATGCCACCGGTCCAATCCGTTCCAGGATTGTAAATGGGCCGACATACCGAGGGTTGAGTTTGCCACGCTTCCCAAAGCGTATAACGCCCTTCCACGGTGAAAATTTCAGAAGTACTTTGTCATCAACATGGAATTCCAATGGCTTGCGACGGTGATCGGCATAACTCTTTTGCCGGTCTCGTGCTGCTGCCAACTGGTTACGAATCTGTACGATTTTTTCCGAAGTTTCGTACACTAGCTCAGGCCCAGTGAGTTGACTCTCACCCACCTCAGCCCAACAAAGAGGAGACCGGCATTTCCACCCGTACAGTGCCTCGAACGGAGCTGCCTTGATGCTCGTGTGGTAACTGTTGTTGTAAGAGAATTCTACTAACGGTAGGTGAGCTTCCCAACCTTTGCCAAAATCGATCGCACATGCTCGCAGCATGTCTTCTAAGGTTTGAATCGTGCGTTCACTCTGACCGTCAGTCTGTGGGTGATACGCTGTACTCATGTCTAGCTGGGTACCCAAAGCCTTGTGCAAAGATTTCCAGAAGTGAGAAGTAAAGTGGGAGTCACGATCCGAAATAATAGAAACCGGCACCCCGTGCTTAGAAACAACTTCCTTCAGATAAAGACGAGCCAAACGATCCATGGTGTCGGTCTCCTTAACAGCGAGAAAATGGGCTGATTTCGTCAACCGATCAACAATCACCCATATCTTATCATTCCCGCTCGGTGACTTAGGTAGTTGCGTGACAAAATCCATTGTAATCCTTTCCCATTTCCACTCCGGAATTTCAGGTTGTTGCAAGAGTCCCGACGGTTTCTGGTATTCCACCTTGACCTTAGCACAGGTCAAGCATTTGCTCACGTATGAGGCTATATCCGACCTCATGTTTGGCCACCAGTAAAGCACCTTCAGATCTTGGTACATCTTGTCCGAACCAGGATGAATAGAATACCGGGACTTGTGAGCCTCATCTAAAACAAGCTCCCGAAGTCCCCCAAATAAAGGAACCCATATGCGTTCTGCGAAGTAGTGCAGGCCATCCGGCCTTCGCTCGAGGTGCTTGTCGGCACCGTGCATAGTCTCAGCTTTAAGGTTTTCCTCCTTCAAAGCTTCTAACTGAGCAGAACGGAGTTGGTCAGGTAGAGAGGAATGAATGGTGAGCTGCAACGCCCGAACGCGACAAGGATTAATTGATTCCTTCCTGCTCAAGGCGTCTGCTACTACATTCGCCTTGCCAGGATGGTACTTAATGGCGCAATCATAGTCATTCAGGAGTTCAACCCATCGACGCTGTCGTATGTTCAGATGTTGTTGGTCGAAAATATGTTGAAGACTCTTGTGATCGGTGTAGATGGTGCATTTGGTACCGTACAAGTAATGTCTCCAAATTTTCAACGCGAAAACCACTGCACCCAACTCGAAGTCATGGGTGGTGTAGTTCCTCTCGTGCACCTTGAGTTGACGAGAAGCATACGCAATCACTTTCTCGCGTTGCATCAACACGCAACCGAGACCATGAATAGAAGCATCACAGTAAACAACGAAATCATCAGGGCCTTCAGGCAAGGACAAAATAGGAGCAGAACAAAGTTTAGACTTCAGTTCTTGAAATGCCGACTCTTGTGGTTCACCCCAGGCGAATTTTCTATCCTTCTGAGTAAGAGTGGTGAGGGGTTGAGCGATTTTCGAGAACCCCTTTATGAAACGACGATAATAGCCCGCAAGGCCTAGGAATTGCCGCACCCCAGTTGGCGTCTTTGGTGCTTCCCAGTCCTTGATCGCTTCGATCTTAGCTGGATCGACATGAATTCCTAGTTCATTAACCACATGTCCTAGGAACTGAACTTCGCGTAACCAAAAGTTCCAAAACCAAACGCAGGTGTTCCTCGTGTTCGGTCTTGTTCTTGGAGTAAATCAGGATGTCATCAATAAACACGATGACGAGCTTGTCAAGATATGGTTTGCAAACGCGGTTCATCAAATCCATGAAAACCGCCGGTGCGTTTGTGAGACCGAAAGGCATGACCAAGAACTCAAAATGGCCATAACGTGTACGAAAGGCAGTCTTTGCAACGTCAGCTTCCCTTACGCGCAACTGGTGATAACCGGACCTCAAATCAATCTTAGAGTAGTAGCTAGAACCGTGGAGTTGGTCGAATAGATCATCAATACGTGGAAGAGGATAACGGTTCTTGATGGTCACTTTGTTTAATTCTCTGTAATCCACACACAATCGAAAACTTCCATCCTTCTTCTTAACGAACAGAATCGGGGCTCCCCAAGGGGAAGAACTTGGTCTAATGAAACCCTTGTCCAAGAGTTCCTGTAACTGTCTGGACAATTCCTGCATCTCGGGAGGTGCAAGACGGTAGGGGGCCCGAGCAATAGGAGCAGCTCCCGGTACAAGATCAATACTGAACTCAACCTGACAATGGGGAGGAAGACCAGATAAATCATCGGGAAATACATCAGGAAACTCGCTTACAATAGGAATATCGTCGATCTTCTTCTCATCGGTAGAGGAAACAGATAAAAGTGCAAAAACGGCCGAATAACCCTTTCGAAGATACTTAAGGGCTTTCATGCTGGAGATGAGATTTAGCGGAGCACCGCCCTTGATACCGTACACAGAAAGGAATTCTCCATCAGGGAGGGGAATCCGAACAATCTTGTCGTAACAAACGATCTCAGCGCGATACAAAGACAACCAATCCATGCCTACAACAACGTCAAAACTACCCAAAGGTACCGGCATAAGGTCGATGGGGAACGACAAACCCGACAACTCTAGTTGACACTCCCGAAGGATACAAGTAGCTTCAATCTTTTTACCGTCAGCCAACTCAATTACATACTTAGCCTCTAATGGTACGGGTACTACATCTAGCAGTCGACTAACTTCCATAGATATAAAACTTTTATCGGCACCGGAATCAAATAAAACACTAACAGAGCGATTATTGAGAAGGAATGTACCGGTAACTGTGTCAGGATCCTGTCTAGCCTCTGCGGCTCCAATGACGAAGGCACGTGCATTCCTGCCACCGCCCCCGTTGTTCCCGTTACCGTTTCTATCCCTCACATCCCCGCCCTGCTTCAGTTTCGGGCACTCCTTCTTGTAATGCCTAGTCTCCCCACAGTTGTAACAACCCTGTTTTCCCGTAGTTCCTTGAGCAGTAGGAGCCGGGGTAGTACTTGGGGCCTGGGTCGATGGAAGTGTCGCCCGACAATCTTTAGCAAAATGCCCCAGTCGCAGACAACGATGGCAACGATTACGGTCACAGTCCCCCTGATGATGACGCCCACATTTGTTGCACTTAGGTAATCTCCCCGCATAACCACCCGGTTTGGTACCAGAAGAAGAAGAACCCCCGCTATCGAACCTCTTACCCTGTTGTGCTGATGCTGGCACAGATCCTTTCCCCTCATTATCCCATTTACGCTTGTTATTCTCCGGGGCCTTGACAGTCGAACCTTTAGCAGGCAAAATACCCTCATTCACCTTCAAGTTTGTCATCCTGTGAGCCGATCGGACCACCTCTGAGTATGTAGGAAGATTCCCCGCAGCCACCAGCCCTGCGATCTCTGGTACTAACCCTGAGATATAGTGTTCAATCCTCCTGTATTCTGGCACATGCAGATCAGGACACAGCACTGCCAACTCATTTCGCCTTACTGTATACTTTTCAATCTCTGACCCGGTCATCTTGAGGTTCCACACCTCATGCTCTAACTTCTGAATTTCTTCCCTTGGACAGTACTCTCGCTTCAGTAGTTGAACGAAATTTTCCCAAGGCATAGCATAAGCCTCCCCTATACCCATATTCTGGGTTATATTGTTCCACCAGGTCAAAGCAACATCCTGGAATAACGCAGCAGCATACTTGACTCGATCCTCTGGTAGACAGTTGCACATCAGAAACACTGACTCCACCTTTTCCAGCCACCTGAGCAAGCTCACCGCACCCTCAGTGCCAGAGAATTCCTGGGGCTTACAGTCCCGAAACATCTTGTAGGTAACCACTAGCGTTCACAAGATCAAAGCTAGATCCAACCCAGGACTATCCATTCAAACCCAGAGCTCACTAGGGCTTTCATGCATTTCGGTTTATGATTTTGTGTGCACCCAAAATGATAAACCGCTCTACATGGTCCTCCAAGTGTTCTCCTAGTTCAAAGTTCAAATCACCGAACATAGACTCTTAGCTATACACCGTAATGCTACGGTAGTTTATGGCAAGTGTTTCGATTGGAGTATGAAAGGGAGATGTCCGAGCCTTGGACAAATCTCAAGAGTACACGATTTACCCCAATATACCACACTGCCTAGAAAGCAAGTAACCCGACCTAAGATAGAACGGATGATGTAACATAGGAAGGTCAGATAATTTAGAGACACTCCGACAAGGCCATACGTAATCCACCATAATGTTTAGTACTATGTGATCGTCTAGTGTGTGCGACTCGGCTATAGACTAGACTCTACATGCAGTCCTAGTTCACTATAACCATTGGCTCTGATACCAATCTGTCACACCCTCAAAATCCACTTGCGGAGTTTTACCGCGAGGCGCATGACAAACCAGGATCCAAGTCAACGATCACAATAAACAAATCTAAATGAACATATGCAATTTCAAAAACATAGTTTAAAATCCCCAAATACAGCGGAAGCTTATTCTCAGAACATAATCCAAAAGTAAACCAAATTATTCAATGTTCGAAAACCATGCAATCCTAACTAGACGTCGTGCAGACGCGTGCGCCCTAGTTCAGTTGTGCTACCTTAGCGACCTGAGAAAACATGTAAGAGTTACGTCAGCACAAAAATGCTGGTGAGTTCACAGGTTTGTAATCAAAGTACCAAGTTCAACCTGTCCATACTATATCAATTTGCAAACCAAAGTACGCTAGCTAGGCGTATGTGTTGTTACTACTATGATTGGAAAACCATTACTAACTCGCAAACCAGATGTTGTGCCCGAATAGTAAACCTGTTCCTGTTTGAGACAATATGCACTCGCCCGGCCCTCCAAGCCGACGAGCAGGGTTGGTCACTCCCAATAGATCTATTCACATTTCCCCGTTGTGCTAACTCGCACATTCATGGTTTCCCCCGGGAGTTCCAAGATCGTATAGTAAACCATAGAAACCCATAGTATGACAGTTGTTACCAAAACATAAGTTTAACACATGTTTTCTCCCAAAAAGTGAAACCAGTTAAAAGAGGGGCCGTAAACTCACCTTAACGTGCCAGCAAAGAATCCGAACAGCAAGTAATATATGCTACCGACACCCAAATAACAGTGTCATTAAGTGAGTATAGGCGTAATATCATTACACCATGTAACTCGTTTGTCCAAGGCGTTTTAAATGTTCAAAAGCGTGTAAGTGACACCTAGTGATTCTACATGCATAAGTAAATCCTACGGACCCGTTGGTGAATACGTTGGTTACAATTAGTTTCTACATTCCGTATGTGTCTCAGACAAGTGTACTTCAGTTACATGTCAATTCCATACCACCTAAGACCTCAATTAATCACATAAGCACATAATACACAATCTGTGTTTTCAGGACAGATTGTGCGCCATAAAAACGAATTTATTTAAAATAGCAAATCAGTGAGTTAACCTCCCAAATTTTTACTGAATTTTCTTTGGGATTCACTTAACAATACCTATTTTTGTTTTGTCTTAAGTCCAAACACAAAAATAATTAAAATTCGTCTAATACATCTATGTTCAGAAAACCTTCCTAACAGGTCAGTTTGGTAGATAAATTCCCAAAAATTGTGTATTCATCCAAACGGGATGAATCCACTTGGAAAACTAATATTACTCCAATATTAACCTTCTGTAAAAATTTCACAACCCAACACTTTATAAAACTTGATTTATGATGTTTCAAAGTTGACTCAGTTTGATACCCGAAATTCTGACCTGACCTACTTTAAATGAAAATTCCAAAAACATATCAAACGACATCCAAATCAGATGATTTTGCCCATTCTAAAAAGCTAAGACTATGTACAATCTATTCATGCAAAGAATCGATCAAACCAATTGTTTTCAAGCCACGAAACAGACCCTACAAGTCGACATTCAGAATCTGTCCAGATTCTAATCATGCAATATTATCAATTATATCAAACCCTAGTTGCATATTATCAATCAATAACACCTAATAATCATCATACAACATTAGTAAGAACCACATCTGATCAAAACCCTAATTATACTTCACAAACATCATTATTCACAAACCCTAGAAGTCTAAAACATCAAGAACATGCATAATCATGCAAAACATATAACATTCATTATATAACAATGTGCTTGACCCTTTTAATCTTCGTAATCATCATCTTTTAACTTTTATAAAATACTTTCAGACCTGGACAAACAAGGTTTTGATGTTTTAAAACAATTTAAAGAAGATTAAAACATAAGGGAATGAAGGTTATACACAAACACTCCAAAACAACCAACCGAACGCTCTCCAAGCTTCCCGATTGATGTTCTTGAGCTTTAGCAGGTGGTTTAGGGTTAATAATTCGTGTGGGGCAGAAAGGGGGCGATTAGGGTTGAGTTTAGGGGTTGCATGGGGGTTAAGGATGCTTACATAAGAGTTTAAGGCGGTTTAAACCCGTCAGACATGAAAGAGCGGCCGCTCGGGCCCTGTGAGCGGCCGCTCACAGGCCCGAGGCCCTCGTTCGTGTCTCGTTTCATCACCCGACGCGTTATCCTTTGACGTTTTTGTTATTTCGGACCGTAACAAGTGCAACCCCATGCGTTAAGACCCTAATCAACCTCATACTCCACTTTTAGTGATTTTTATTAACGTATTCGGTTTAGGTTCACATAATCACGTATGGTTTTCACATAAGTTCATCAACTATCACAGAGACACATAAGTTCGTTATTCACCAACGTCCGAGGTTCACATATTAACTCACAACAATGCACGTATGTCCCATCTAGCTATCTAGCTAACCCTAGTTAAGTATAATATACGCGTGACTCGCTAAGGTAGACTTTCATCTAGACAGCGTTGTTAACCAGAATTTGCCGGGTGTCACAATAACCTCATCATCCACTATCACTGTCTCAGCGTTAGCCCAGAACTCATTGAGCGTTTCAGGATGTATTGGTGGGTCTATTGTGAGAGCGGTGAGATATTGGGATTTGACGACGAGTTCAATGATCTCATCGTATTGGGACCAGCCTTCTTGTTTTTCTAAGTAGGCTCTAAGATTGTGTCCCTGTTTAAACAGAAGTTAATCACTTCTCAGATTGTGTCCCTATACTTTATTCATAACTTCTGATGGTTTGTTTTATCAGAAGTTAATCACTTCTCAGAAAATATCCCTATACTGATGTTTTGTTCATCAGTAGTTTCTCTCTTGTTTGTTTTTCAGAAGTTTTCAATTTTGAAAACAGATGTAAGTGAAAAATGAAAAATATGTGCAGAAAAGTAAAGAGAAACACTTACAAATTTAGCATCCCAAGCATGGATACTAACTTCTGAAATGTTGATGTGTCAAGGGGTTTAGTGAATATGTCAGCTATTTGATTAGCTGTTGCTACATGTTTCACTTCAATCTTGCCTTTTTCATAGCAATCTCTTATGAAATGATACCTGATTTCAATATGTTTGGTTTTTGAAAACTGAACAGGATTTTGAATGATGCTAATGGTAGATTTGCTGTCTACAAGCAATGGTGTCTTGGTCTCTTTGATTCCATAATCAAGAAGTTGATATTGGAGCCATTGTATCTGTGATGTACAACTTGCAGCTGCAATGTATTCAGCTTCAGCGGTTGAAGTTGCAACAAATGTTTATTTCTTTGATTGCCAGGACACTAGACAGTTTCCTAAGAATTGACAACCACCAGATGTTTATTTTCTTGACATTTTACACCCTGCATAGTCACTATCTGAAAAAGCTAATAACTTGGTATTGCTTGAAGTAGGATACCAAATTCCAAGTGTTGGAGTTCCTTTCAGATATCTGAAGATTCTTTTGACTGCAATGAGGTGTGATTCCCTAGGAGCTGAGTGATATCTAGCACAAACACATGTTGAAAACATAGTATCTGGTCAAGAAACAGTTAGATATAAAAGGGAACCTATCATACATCTATACATGGTTTGATCAACCTGTTTTCCTTGATCATCTGGTTCAACTTGTGTGGTTGGTGTCATGGGAGAGGAACATGATTTACAGTCTTGTAAAGAAAATTTGTTTAATAATTCTTTAACATATTTTGATTGATGTATAAAAGTTCCATTTGTTTGTTGTTTAATCTGCAGTCCCAGAAAGTACTGCAGTTCTCCCATTGTACTAATCTCAAATTTTGATTGCATGAGTTTCTTAAATTCATAACACAGTTTTGTGTTTGTTGAACCAAAAATGATATCATCAACATATATTTGAACAAGTAAGACATGATTTCCAACATGTTTTATAAAAAGAGTTTTATCAATGGCACCACTTGTGAAGTTATTTTTGAGTAAAAAGGTTGAAAGTGTGTCATACCAGACACTTGGAGCCTGGTTGATCCCATAAAGAGCTATGTCTAGTTTGTACACCCACTCAGGATGAGAAGGATCCTCAAACCCAGGTGGCCGACAAACATACGCTTCCTCTTTTATCTTTCCATACAAAAATGCACTCTTAACATCCATTTGATAAACTTTTATTTTGTTGGAAATGGCATAGGCCAGAAATAACCTCATGGCTTCAAGCCTTGCAACTGGAGCAAAGGTTTCATCATAGTCAGTCCCCTCTTCTTGAGAGTAACCTTGTACTACCAGTCTTGCCTTGTTCTTTATTATCATAGCAGCTTCATCCTGTTTGTTCCTGAAAACCCATCTTGTGCCAATTGGTTGCTTGTTTGGAGGTAAGGGAGAGATTTCCCAAACCTGTTGCTTGTTGAATTGAAGCAATTCATCTTGCATTGCTTGCACCCAATTGTTGTCTTTGAGGGCTTCCTGGTACTTCTTTGGTTCCAACTGTGAAATAAATGTTGAGAATAGACAAAAGTTGGAAAGCTGGTTTCTTGTAAGAACACCTGATGCAATATCACCCATGATTTGATCAAGTGGATGATCCTTGTGCTCGATCAGTTGTTATAAACCACTGACAGGTGTTGGTGGCTCATGTTCTTCAAACAAACTACTGAGGTCTATTATATCTGGTTCAGCAGTTTCAATGTCTTCAGTAGTTGCAGGTGCTAAAGCAGATGTTTGAGTTTGTTCCTCAGTATTTGTTGAATCAGAAGTTTGTGAAACTTCTGATGGTTTTGAAGTTGAGTTAATGACTGTTTGAGGGGTCCATGGTGTGGGATCCTCATCATCAAAACTTTGATCACCATAATAAGTAGGTTTTGATGAAGTAACAGTCTTTTCAGGTCCAAAATGAAAATTGTCAAGGTCAAAAAGTTCAGCAGGATGTGCTGGAATGAGAGTGTGTTTTGACTCATTGAACTTGACATTCAGTGTTTCTTCTACTATCCTGGTTTTTGAATTAAAAACCTTTAGGCTTTTCTAGTTGAAGAATAACCAAGAAAGTAACCTGAATCAACTTTGGCAGCAAACTTTGAAATAGATTCCTTAATGTTCAAGATGAAACATTGACACCCAAAAGCCCGGAAAAAGGAGATAAGGGGCTTCATGCCATGAAGAACTTCATAGGCAGTCTTGGATTGTCTCTTGACAACAAGGACTCTATTTTGAACATAACATGATGTGTTAACTGCTTCTGCCCAAAAGTATAATGGTAGGCCAGAATCAGCTAACATTTTTCTTGCTCCTTCAATTAAAGTTCTGTCCATCCTTTCTACTACACCATTTTGTTCAGAAGTTCTGGGAACACTGAATTGTCTAATAATCCCTTTAGATAAACAGAATTCATCCAGAGTTTTGTTCCTGAACTCTGTCCCATTATCACTTCTAATGGTTTTGACAGGTAGAGAATATTGCTTCTCTACATATAGAATGAAGAACTTAATGATTTCAGCAGCCCCATCCTTGGAAAATAAGAAGAATACCCATGTAAATCTTAAGTAGTCATCAATGATGACCAAGCAGTACTTCTTCTTTCCAAGGCTCATAATCTTTACAGGCCCAAATAAGTCCATATGGAGTAGTTGAAGACATGTAGTTGTTTTTTATTCTTCAATAGACTTATAGGAGGACTTATGTTGTTTTCCCTTTAAACAGGATACACAGTGTTCTTGACACTGGTATACTTTTAAGGTTAGACCTCTGACCAAGCCCATTTTTGTGACTTTGTTTATGGTTTTAAAGTTCACATGGCCAAGTCTCCTGTGCCAGAGATCAGTTTCTGAAGTTGATGCCTTTGAGAAGAAACAGGTAGTGTTGTTAAGTACTTTGTCTTTTTCAATGTCCACTACATAGACATTGCCACATCTTTTGGCTATCAACAACGTGTAATCTTCAATGATCTTCTCTATCAACTTCTGGCCTTCTGGTGATATGATCTTGCATGCTGTCTTTGTGAAAAAGGAAGAATATCCTTTATCACACATTTGTGGCCGATTCCAGATGGATGATTCGAAGCCGATGGATACCCCGATACAGCCCAATCACGGGATTGGAGTTGACCTTAAGGGGGAGCTGACTGATCCATTTACATACAGAGCAATCGTTGGATCTCTGATGTATCTCACAGCGTCAAGACCTGATATAATGTTTGCGACATGTCTTTGTGCGCGATATCAATCGAAGCCGAAACAGAGTCATCTTGCAGCTGTCAAGCGTATCCTTAGATATCCGAAGGGTTGTCCATCGAAAGGACTGTGGTACCCTCATGATGATAATTTTGACCTAATCGCTTTTAGTGATGCAGATTGGGGCGGCTGTGACAAAGACAGCAAATCCACAACGGCTGGATGTCAGTTTATGGGGAGCAGGCTCGTGACCTGGCAATGCAAGAAACAAACCGCAGTTGCACTATCCACATGTGAAGCAGAATACGTTTCAGCATCGAGCTGCTGCTCACAGGTTCTTTGGATCCAACAGCAGATGGTGGATTACGGTTTGCAATTTCTTAAAACCCCTATTTACTGTGATAATGAGGCCGCAATCGCATTAACAAAAGACTTAGTAAATCACTCAAAGGCTAAACATATCCGGATTAAATATCATTTTATCCGTGATTGTTATGCTAAAGAGTTGATCGATATGGTCAAAATCCACACTGATTATCAACGCGCAGATCTTTTTACCAAAGCTTTTGATAAATCCAAATTTGATTATCTTTTGAAAGCAAATGGTATTAAAGAAAAACAGGACTGATCACCACCTTAGTCTATCACTTTTTAGTTTAACTTTTTACTGTTTTTCAGAAAAATTTCAAAATCCATAAAAATTAAAAAATTTCTTTGCTGACTGCTATATCTTCTTCCCTTAGATTAATGCCGTCAGATTTCTGTGAACAAACGATATCTGGGCAGTCACATATTTGAAATGCTCCAGCTTATCCTTGGGAACAGTAAATTCGAAAATCTATAAAAATCAGAAAATTCTAAAATGATTTCCTGGAGTATAAAGGGAAATGATAGTACATCAGTGGGGATCTGACACATTCTAAATAATGTAATGCTATATAGGCGTGTGTCTGAGTCTGTGCGATGTGCTGATAGGCTTCGTAGACCTATTACTGCGTGCCTGATACATACATATCAAACGATTTGTTGTGTGGATGAACTCCTCATGGGCATATGGTCTTAGTACCGTAATTTCGTTTGATAGGGTATTTGTACAAAACTCGGAGGTTTAGGGTCGTTATGTTATTAATTGTCTGGGGATAGCCTCTCTGATCTTCTGCTGTAAGTCATTACGGACCTAGATCAGACAGGGTGTCTTTATAAAAGAGCTATATATGCCAAATCCTAAAGTTACCGAATTGAGGAACTTTCCATGTTATATGATAATCAAAGATTATCTATTACATCGTATTGATCATTGATGCAAATCATGATTAATATCAGTCCTCAACCTGGTATAGTGCATATGTTACTCTGCTGCATTAATTTGCTGACCTGTATACCTCTATGCATTATATCTTGTACAATTACAGACAACGAAAGCATAATCACGCTTTACAATGAGTCTTTGTGCATTTATTTCTTGATACGGGAGTATGTCGTGTGCGTGGGAACCACAGACAATTGCGTTTATACTATAAATATCAGTATCAGTATAAAGCACTGCACAAAAGTCTGCATGTGAGTTTATGTGGATCACAATATCAGCAGTTGTCAGATCACACATTGTCTTTAATGATAATAATTTCAAAAAGATCAACAGTGTGATCAGATTTCTCATAAACTGATATGATCCCTTTACCGGAATCACAATCTGCATTTTATTTTCTCGTCAAAAATTACAAAACTCAAAAAAAAGATTTTAGGTGTGTTTTAGCATAAACTTTAGAAAATCCAAAAAGATTTTTCTTTTTCATCTTATTTTTGATAACTGATGGTGGTTGATGTCGATTTTCTAAACCTGGATACACCATTTGAGCTTTGTAACTTTTAAAATGTGAAAACATGAATGTTGGATGCTTAAAAGTTGGAAAATAATTGAACCGGGACTCGTTTTTGAGATTCGGAAAATTTTCAAAAATCCCAATTCTCATTCGCCCATTCGTTTGGTCGAATGTGGGATTTCACTTGTTCATTCGTATGCTTTGTTTGGGCGAAGGAGAGTGTTCCTGATAATTATTTCATTCGAACCCTTTTATCTCATTCGAACCCTTTCAATAGGGTCGAAGGAGAGAAAAGTTTCTCCTTCGTATGGACAAAACGGGCGAACGTACAGGTCTATATATATCCAGTTCCTCATTCGAACCCCACTTATAATTTTTTCCAGATTTTGATTGTAACCTCACCTTGTTGATTTTTCATTAAAAATTGATCTATTTTGTTCGCGAGTTATCACTGATCATTTTAATATCATTTTTACAGGTATTCAACACGGATTCAGCCCATTAATCTCTGTTTTTCTATTACGAGCCCTAAATGCCTAAAACTGTTCTAAATCAACATAATAATACCAATTGTTGGTCAGGGTTGATTGTGTGTGAGTTTTAGGGGGAGAAGTGATCAAAACAAGTGTTTAAAACAGTTTAGATTGTGCAATCAGTGTATAAACCCTAGTTTTTGGGTGAAAACACAAACACAATCAACAATTGATGAATCTGTTAGTCTAGGATTGATTATCGGCACTATTAGGTCCTATTTCAATCAAATGGACATGTTCAGGATCTCTAAATTTCAAAATTGATTTTTCAAAAATATGAACTTTCTCCTTCGACCAGTTCGAATGGGCGAAGGAAGAAGATGAAATGGGCGAAAGAGAATTATATGGGCGAATGAAACTTTTGATCAAAATTATCACATTCGTACCATCTGTTTCTCATTCGCACCTTTACAAAACTACTTTCGTACCATCGTTTGGGCGAAGGAAGGAGTTTTGACCAAAAATTTTCAATTTTGTTTATTTTGTCCGTTTTTAACATGTTTTTTTGATTTGTTTTGCAGATCTAACAATGTCTGAACAACAGAAGACTACAGAACAGGCAGGATCCTCATCACAGCCCGCAAAGCAGCTTGATTTTGAGAATGCGCACAACTGTTGTGCATATCTTGGCGATGTGAAGAAGCACACGGAATTTGTTGGTATCATTGAGTTTTTGAAGCGAAGCAGAGTAATAGATGCTATTGCTACGCCGACAGTGATCTACCGAGACATGATTCAGGAATTCTGGTCTAACGCTAAACTAGATTTCTGGAAGAACGAATCTTGCTTGACGAGCAAAATCCAGGGACAACGAGTCATTGTGTGCGAAGAAGATTTAAGAGAAGCACTGAATCTGGATGATGATCCGAACGATCCAAAGGAGTTTACATTCATGGATCAAAGGAAGTGTTTTCTCAGGATGAAGTATAACGGACCTATCACTGACGGTTCGTTGCATAAAGGAAAACTGTGCCCACAGTTCAAATATCTGGCACATGTTTTAATCCATGTATTCGGATCTGCTGTGGGAGGTTATGACTTGATGAGGAAGAGCATCAGTTCGATGATGGTTGCTTTGATATTGAACAAACCGTTCAAAGTTTCCGGCATGCTGATGTCTCACTTATTGGAACCTGTGAATGGAACGAGGAACCTGAAGTTTCTATTATATCCTCGTTTTCTTCAGATGATTTTCGATCACAAGTACAAAGAATTGAAGAGAGATGCTAAACATATTGTTGTTCAGGAACACATGTCGCTGAACACACTAGCTAGAATGAAAGCCTATAAGGGTCTATCTGTTGAAGAACGTCCTCCTGTTAGACGTTTGTTTGGTCATTTAGCTAGGGCAGATTATGAAGATCCGGGTGAGAGGCTTGTAAGAAATGCGAACAGTGATTCTGATGCTGACAATCCTTTACATCATGTTGATCCTGACGCTAAGCACAAGAGACAAGTGGTGAATGTAGGCGCTAAGAGTGGTAAGACCAAGAAACCAGAGATAAGGATTGAGGTTACTGAACCAGAAAAGAAGAAGAGAACTCAAGGTAGAAATAAGAGAATGGCGAAAAAGGGATTGAATCTTGTTGATGAAGCTTCCATTGATTCAGAAGAGACAATTGAGGAAGAACAATGGAATTCTGATGCTGAGACAGTGACGACCATGCCCAAGGCCACTGAGGCTGGTGCGTCTGCTAGTCAAAGAGAAGATGATCAAGGGAACAAAAGTCCTATTCCCGTTGATGTAGATGATTTGAGTTTTAATGTTGAAGAGACGTTTGTTGGTTCTCCTGTGCAAGCTGTTAGAAAAGAAAAGAAGAAGCAGGAGAAGCCAAGTATAAAAAGAAAGAAAGAGATAGAATCATTGATTGCTGGTAAGAAACTGCCGCCAGCTACAAGTTCAAAGTCACCGGTTACAGCACCTGCTCAAAAGAAACAGAAGACAGCAGCAACATCTAGCACACAACAAACAGAAGAAATTCCCATGGATGATGTTAATGAAGCATTGGATAATGTGCTGAAGAAAATCAGGAAAGGAAAATTGCATGAAGCTGTTGAACCACCAAAGAAGACTAAAGTATCGGTGGACAATGACATCATGACTGCTGTGAATCAGAGATTTTCTGAGTTGATGAATTTGATTACTAAACAACAGGCGGAGATTGAGCAGTTAAAGTCAAATGACAAGAAAATGTTAGAAGTCGTAGTCACATCGGCAGATGACAATGAGACCTTGAAGAAGACAATTAAGAAACTGAAGAGAGAAAACAAGAAGTTGCTGAAACATGAGCAACGTAACACCAGAAGGATAATAGTCTTGAAGAAGGAGAACAAACAGCTGAAAAAGAGTAACAAGCATATGGACGATCTGATCAAGAACTTGTACTCTCAGGCTCCTCAACTTCAAGCTGGTGAAGTGGATAAAGAAAGAGAAGAAGAGCTAGTTGATTTTGAATTGTCTGATGAAGAGGAAGATGATGAATTAAATGAAGATGCTGGTGATGATACAAAGACAAAGAAAAAGGATGATAAAGATGATGATGGATCGGATGATGGATCTAGTGATGGAGACGGCTCTGCGTTTGATAGTAGTGATGACGATGATGATGATGTTGATAAGTTTTCTTACGAGAAACGTGATTCGGATAAGGGCGGTGAATCGAGCTCGAAAGCTCCTGGTGAAAATGTTGATGATGAAGATATTTTCTGGAACGACAGATTGAAGTCATTGTCTGAAGAAGATAAGAATAAGTATCGTCAGATGTTAACCGATCGAGTCTGGACGATAGACATGACTAGCAGGTTTCCAGAAATATTTGAATCTAATAATAAACTCTTCGAGTTGGAATATGATGACCCTGATCTTGAGGATGGGGAAGTGTCTGCAGCTATTTCGAAAGAAATTCTGGAAGGTTTAGCAAAGCAAGTGGGTAAGACGTTAGAAGAATTACTTGCTGATAATTTTATTCCTAAGATTCCTGAGAAAGAAGCTGGAAATCACTCGGATGATCGTGATGTTCCTGCATTCGAGGAAGTCGAGATGGAAGATATTACGAGCGACGAATATCCACAATATTTCAGAACAAATCAAGAATGTGGATTTTCTTTCTCAGACGAACTGCTAAACCATGCCGAGAAGCTTGCAAGAGATAAGAGCAAAGTCTTTGAAGATGAAATCTTTAAAGGGCACAACAAGCCACGGTTCGAGCAATTAGACAGCTTAAAAGAGTTGTTAAAGAAGCTGAAAGAAAAGGAGAATAATCGTCCGAAACCAGACATTCAAGACAGCTTTTACAAACTTCACAATAAGATTTTCAAAGGTCGTGCATTGGCCTGGAAGTTTGTTAAAGAGTTGAAGTGTTTCGCAGTAAAATGGGAGAAGGGGATCTTGTATTTTGAGAAGTTTCATCACTTGAAGACCCTTCCATATTGGGCAATCAGAGACATTTGTCGTCACCGTTTAACGGGAGCGTCAAATAGTCAGATTACTTATTTTGCTGAAAAGATGACTCGTGAAAGCCGAACCAAGTGGGACTTGTTTGAACCACAATATCCAAAGCGAATCGTTCATAAGAAGGATATTGATCAGATAACTGGAACGCCCAAAGTGACTTTGAAATACAAACCACCGAAAGTGTTGAAAAAGATTCCTTTGATGCCTATTCCGCAACACTTTTCCAAAGACTTCATCTGGTGGTATTATGATTGGAAGATTGCAGAGGCCGTGATGGTTTTGAAGGATGGAGAGTCGAATTATAAGAAAGTGCATATCTTTGATCCCATGTGGTTGATAAACTGTTCACATGAGGATATCATCATGCTATTCTATAATCCGATTTATTCAGATGCTAAAGATGCTGAGCAAGCAGGAAAGTACCAACGTGTGGTATTTCTGTGCTTTGCGTTTGATATTAATGCCGGATGTGATTATGATGTGAAGTTGGGAAAGTATGTGGAGAAGCAAAAGGTGCCAGAGCTGAAAAAGAAGAAACAACAACAATTTCAGGAACCGGTGTTGACCAGAGAACAAATGATTCAAAGGCATATCAGAATGTGGAACAAAAGGTTGGACGAAGAACGACGAACACAATCCAAGCAATAGTCGAGGGGGAGTTTGTAGATGCAAAAGTGCGACTAGAGCTATGGATTGTAAAACACATTTTGGTTTGTTAATATCGAAGGTGCGAAGGAAGATTGTAGAGGGTGCGAAGGAGGATTTAAAGGTGCGAAGGAAGATGTTTATACGAATGAAGACTTAGATTATGGAAGAACTTGGTTCGACCAGTCAATGTGGGCGAACCTGTACATTCGCATGAATGATTTGGGCGAATGTGTAGGCCTATAAATAGGTTAAGTTCATTTTTGAATGTAACTTTGATGATTATTATTCCCTCCTCTTTCTGAAAACTCTCTCTAGATTTTGTTAAACTTGTTTTACGTTTAAACCTTGATTGTAATCATTATTCTACGTGTAAACAAGTATTTTATGAATGAAATTGATTGAAAATGATGATCTGCGTGTTTGAATCTGTTTGATTATTACTTTGTGATAGTTTTAGGGTTTCCGCACCTAAAACTAACTTGTTTGATCAATCTTTGTTTGTTATCGATCCTAATACGCACATACATCACGGATTGTTAGAATTTTATGTGTGAATGAGAGTCACACTAGTATTGGAATGAATGCACTCAATGTTGCTTGTCCCACATTGGTGAGGGGATGAAATATTGGTTGGTTTATAAGTAGGAAAATAGTGGAAGGAATTAAACTCTTTGGTTACACCATACTTGGGAACCTATACGCGCGTGCAGGGTGTGTGCAAAAATAGGCTCCGGTTCAAGGAAAATTTTGAACCAGCGTGACGGCCGCACGACTTGCGGACACGAATGCCGTTCTGAAAATCCGGGTTCGTGTGAAGTTGGTTTTTGCTACGAGTCTTTCATTATTTTTGCATCACCACTGACCAGAGGATGTTTCTACCACTGCTTTTTAGAACAGATGGTTCAGCTTCTATGTCTCATGTCTTTCCATTTTCTCACCTGATGCACCGATTACAGCAATGATGAATCTGCATTATTGCATCAGTTATTGTTTTGATAATCTATATAAGCCAACAATTTTGTACAGATGAGTACACACAACACAAGTAACAAACACGGTTCATAAACAACTTCAGTACGGACTTCTTTTCAGGCAAGTGTTAGAGCCCGGTAGTGCACCATCACTTACGCGAACCGGTGTACCCTGAGAATAGACCGAAAATCTATTCAAGGGAATTGTGTCAAAGAAAACCCCGGTTTCAGCTATCTATATTACTACTTATTCCGCTGCATTCAAAGGCGGAGACACCTAGTAATTAAGGTGGGCATGTGCCCACCGTGCCCACTGCCCACATATAAACTTCATAGATGATTCACAATTGTACATGCATGAATAAAATAAAGAAGAGTATGTAAAGTCAACAAATTATTATTTTATTTCTTGTGGATTAGTTAGTTACTTTCACTTAAATTTACGATTTTTATTAGTTTATTATGTTTATAACTATAACAAGCTATAAATGTTTATCAATTACATTCGTATGTATTATTATTTGTTTAATTTGTTTTAAGAGTACTTTTTATAAAAAGTTCTATCGTTTTTAAAATATGTGTATAACTATAAATCGTTTTCTAATCACAGAAATTTATTTCTAAGAATATGTTTTATAAAATAACTAAAACGAAAATTAGATTTGATCTAGTATATCAAATACGAAAAAAAAAAAAATACTAGAAGAGCTTGTGAAAATTTTGAATCATTAGACGATGAAATTGTTGACAACACAAATAAACTATTCTTTTCTTTGTTTTGGAATGTTCTAAAATTTATCATGTTACTAAATAAATAAGTATGAATAGTTTTACAATATCAAAAACCGAATTATTTTGAATCTATTATACCCGGCCCATTTTCACTGACTTGTTTTCACCAGCATTTTTTTAACCCAATCAAATTGTGCCCCATATGAAAAAGCATATTGAATCTGTCACTTGCTGCATTTAGTAAGTTTTCTAACAGCCAGTTACGTATCACATTGGTTACACGATTAGGACGAACTGATGTGGTCAACTCTCATTCCTTATGGTTTATAAGATTCTCGTATTGTTTTCATGTAAATGTTACACATTTTGAAGCAAGAAATCTATGACATCAATTTTTTCGTATAAATTAATTCACTTGTCCCATAATGCTGTATTTTTTCATTTGGAACATTTTATCATGGAAGCTCTTAGACCATTAGGTGTGGGGGCGGTATAGGGGCAACATCAAGATGCCGGGCCTCGCTACACCGCTCCCTAGGGGTGGCATGGGTAAGAGAGGCATCACATTGCCGTTGATGCCGGGGTTGTTAGGAACGTTGGGACGCGTGATTTGTACCGTTGAGACGATTTAAAAAAAAAAAAAAAAAGTTTTTTTCAAACAATATTTAAAACAAAACAATCCAACATTCTTCACCACAATTTTTATAAACTCTCTCCCACTTTTATAAAATCTCTCAAACACTCTCACTATATTTATAAAATACAAACCCTCAAACAACCATGTCGTTATCATCTTCTACGACGTGTTCGTCTTCTTCGGGTTCGTCATCTACAAACGAAGCCGTAAATTTTGTTATAAACATCGTGGGGCAAGCGGCGCAGATTATTGACGAGGAGCAAGGAGATGAAGTCGATTCGGCACCTCGAACTAGGAAAGCGGCTATAAATAGAGACCGAGAGGGTAAGTGTTATATTTATTTTTTTAAACATTTTGGAATTTTATTTTGTTTATATTTTTGTAAATATATTGTAGATTTTTAGTGTGTTTATATTTTTGTAAATATGTGTAGGTGCCCATGATAGATTGGTGGCCGATTAATTTGCCGACTTATCCTTATACTCGGCGGAATTATTTAGGCGTCGGTTCTGAATGAGTAGAAGATTGTTCTCACGTATAGCCGATGATATGGCTAACTTCGAGCCATTTTTTACCTTACGATACGATGCTAGAGGCAAAAGGGGGTTCACCACCATACAAAAATGCACGGCGTCACTTCGGCAACTAGCGTATGGGACCACGGCGGATGCGTGGGACGAGTATTTACAAATGTCGGAAAGAACTGCACGAGAGTGCCTGTACAGGTTTAGCAAGTGTGTGGTGAAGCTTTACAGTAAGAAATATTTGCGAAAACCAAACTCCAGTGAGGTCCAACAATTGTATTAGTTTCACCACCAACAACATTGTTTTCCAGGAATGCTCGGAAGCATTGATTGCTACCATTGGCCTTGGAAAAACTGCCCCGTAGCATGGCGCGGAATGTTCAAACGAGGGGATCAAGATTATCCATCAATAATCTTGGAGGCGGCGTGTTCACAAGATCTATGGGTTTGGCATGCTTTCTTTGGCATTCCTGGTTCGAACAATGACATTAATGTTATTAACCAGTCGCAGATTTTTGACGATGTCATAAAAGGCACCGGTCCGGAAACCAGCTTTACATTATCGGGGGTGGAGTATAGGCGCGGTTATTATCTTGCTGATGGAATCTACCCATCTTACTCGACGATCGTTAAAAGTATTCACCACCCGTTCGATGAAAAAAGAAAGAAATTTGCCAAGTATCAAGAGGCGGCAAGAAAGGACATTGAACGATTATTTGGTGTTCTACAAGCAAGATGGCACATCATTTCACACCCGACACGTATGTTCAGCCGTAAAAAATTGTGTTACTGTATGTATGCCTGTATCTTGTTGCATAACATGATACTCGAAGACGAAGGCGCCGCCATTTGTGTGTATGACGAGAATGCCCTGCCGGAGAATACGGTGCTGTCAACCCATATCAACAAGATTTAAATGAGTTCTCGTTACATAACGAGTTCACGCATAAAAATCTTCAAGCGGAATTGGTTGAATATATTTGGAACAACGGGCAAGAGTAGATTATTTGTATTTTTTTTATGCCGAGTATGTTACTTTAATTTTAGTTATTTTTTTTAATTATTTGTAATGGTTTTAATGTAATATTTACTTTTTAATATTAATATTAGAATATTAACTTTTTTATTGTAACATTAATATTATTTAATTAAAAAAAAACATTAAATGGTGATGGGCCTCCTCCACACCCCTAGGAGCATCATCTCATGGATGCTCCTACCCCACGCTGACGTGGCAGCTGAGGTGGATGCAAGACATGGAAGATGGGCCTCCTCCATACCTAATGGTCTTAGGATAATCGGGAAGGACCCACGGCTAGGGCCTGTTGTATTCTGGGCACATTTTTTTATAAAATTCCATCACTAGTACAGAATTTAGTCTTTAGTCGCGGTGATAATGACTTAAAGACGTTGCTAACAACCGCGACTTATTGTGGCACGTCTTTACGTGAGTTGAGCAATGGTCGCGGTATCCTCTCCGCGTCTTCTGATTTACAAACCGCGTCGAGAGGGAAATGTTCTTTTATCTTATCGAGATTGAGATATAAGTGTTCTAGGTAGAAATCAAAAGTCGTGGGCCAAGTAGTATAAGTCGCGGTGAAGTGCCATATCTGTGTCTTTACATAAATTATCCGCGTCTTCCTATTATATATTTAATAAAATTGGGTATTTAACTTTCAAAAGTTGCGGTTATACTCTAGCCCGCGTCTTTAGTGGAAAATGATCGTGAATATTGCACACTTTTGTACTATTGCTTTATGCATATGTTATAGGTGTGTGTGTTTGTGCGTGCGTGTTTTTTTAATAGAAAACTCATTTTAAACTTTAAACTTGGGCCTATTAAAATCTCATTTTTAATTCAAAAACTTATCAACTAATATAAGTCGAAAACTCATTTAAAATTCAAAACTAAAGGTGTATGGGACATAAGTTTTAATGGTTCGGACAACACACCTGAATTTTTAGGGACGCTACTGCACATTATCTTTGCATTTGTGCCCACAAGAATAAATCCAAGTAGCATCCACGTTTCTTTTCATCTTCATTGTCGTTGTGTATGTAATGGAACGAGAATCTTGTAAAAGAATTTCCTACTTGCATATGTCGAACTATGCACTGAAGTTATACCTTCGTGAAAACACACAAAAATAAATTCCATAAGGAAAGACAAGAGTGACTAAAACATTATATACATCATGAAGTAGTTGTGTCAACCAAGTCTAATACCTTTGCAACCTATTAGAATAACAATATTTTAACTGTACGTGTAGGCTATACTCGATATTTTTTTGGCATTAGATATTCACACACTAGGGTTTCTATTCAAACATCCTTTCATGGACCGTGGAGGGTCAAATAGGGCAAAACGACGGGCCGTCGGGGTCTCCACGGGCCCGATAAGCCTCCAACTGATTAGCAAAGATTGGTAATCATTGGCAATGATTGGGTGATGACTGTTTGGTTTTTTATAAATATAGTTTGGGTGTTTAAGATGTGTTAGAGATGTGAATATGAATGTTTGGTTTTTTATAAATGTTTTTTTTGTTATTTGTATAATATGATTTTTTTATATGGATATGAATGTGAATGTTTGATTTTTTATTAACGTTTATGTTGCCGAACTAAACAAAACACAAGATACGAACAATAAAACAAAATAAAGCATAATATTCAACCATTTACATACAATAATATTGTCCAGATAAAGAAACAACTAAACATAATAAAACATACTGTTCATACAATAAGAACATCCAAATAAACAAACAACTAATGACCCGACCCCTGATATACACCGGACGGATCGAACTGCTGACTGGTGGATGCCCCACCCTGCTGACTGTTGGACGCCCCACCCTGAACGGTACGCGGTGCCAAACCTAAATGTACTTGCCTCTCATTCTCCCTCTCCAACAACCACCGCATATCAGCACGCAACTCCTGCATATCAGTCCGCATCAACCCCATCTGATCCAAAACCTGCTGAAGTAGCTGGTTCGTGGTATCAGGCAACCTAATGGCGTGATAAACGCGGGCAGCATGCTGTCGGGCATCAGGGGGAACATCCGTCATCTCTACATCCACCGGTGGATCGCCCTCGCCAACGTGTGGCATCTGAACCTCCTCGCAAGCGGCCACTCAATATGTACCAGCGGTTGTGGTACAAAATGCTCGCCACGGTCGCCAGCTTGACCCCAAGCGTGTTGGTAATATATGGGGGGCCTGCTGTGCGGGACCTTGGCCGCCACCTTCATCTGCTGCATAGTAAGCGGCCTAAAACGCAAAACAAAAATAATAATATAAAATAATAATAATAATTAATAATAAATAAATAATAATCATACATGGGCCTCATCGGGTGTGGTAACATGTCATCCTCAATATGAGTCCACAAGTCGGCTGGGCAAACACGCAACGCTATAGCGGTGATGATCCCCCCGACCGGAATACCACCCGCCTGATGCCTATGAGGGTAGCAAGCAATGTACTTAGCAAAGCACCTATGCTGCGCAACCGGCCTACCCCTGAGGTTACAGTACAGATAGAAAAGGTCGGACTGGCCATTTCGTACAAGTTCACCGTCCGGCAATAGACCAACTAACCAGACGTTGTATGTATCGAATCAAAGGGTCCCGGATGTTTGCTCGCCCTATCCGACCAGCATAGGATAATAATAACATTATAAAAATTTCGGCAGAGTTTCCTCTATTTTTGTATGAACCAGACAACACAAGTCATCTACAAAATTCCAAAACAATCAATTCTAAACAGATACAAACTATCTAAACAATGTATTATCAAAACTATTAAACATAAAGCACGCCTATGTTTATACACAAGGCGCGCCTTATGTTTAACATAAAACGCCACTTAAAACTACACAATAATAAGAATAACGTTTTGATATGAAACAGGAATACCTCTCGCCGTCCGCCCCATACTGTGGACCACCGATAGTGCGCCACTATGACATCAGCATGTCGTCTGGCAATGCGGTCAACGCTTTAGTGTATATATCCTGGACGAGTTTGTTCTCTCTGTACCACCCTAAACATGTCGTGCCCACTCGTCCATCGAATATGTGTACATCTCTCCAAATAACCAGAACTGTATCTCAGGTTTGTGCTCGGCATCGTGATCCGCACTGGCTGGGAGCGGCGTATAGCGGAATGTGGAGATGAACTCAATAGTAATCGACCGATGCACATCCTGGTGGAAGTCAGCAAACATCCGCTCCTAAGGGCTGTCATCGGGGACACACTCCGTAAACCTCTCCACAACACCAATTTCCCGAAGTGCATTCCAGTCAATCCCGCGCGACGGGTGTACTAGCTGCTCTACCATCTTCCCCCAGCGGGCCACCTCATAATCATCGTGCTCGAACCTGTACATCCAGCCTTCCATATTGTCCAATGCTAGAGGATCCCCATCATTTTGGTTAGCGTTTGCCATATCTGCAAAACAAGTCAAAACAAAAATCATTATCACAACAACAATCAATAATCTACAAAAACACCTAAAACGCTTCGGATTTTTATAAAAATTTCGGCAAAGTTTCAACTGTTTTTTTAAGAACCAGACAACACAAGTCATCTACAATATTCCAAAACAATCAAGTTACTTTAACAAGTGAATATTTAAACTTTACCAAAGTATATACTAACCAAACGACTTAAATCGACTTAAATATACATAAGGCCTTTATGTTTAACATTTAAACTATACCAAAGCATATACTAACCAAACGAATTCAATCGACTCTTTTTATTTAAATAAACTTATATAAACATTAGGCGCGGCAACATAAGGCAAGCCTTTATGTAAAACTTTATTTTCCAAAACTTATGGTTCTAGGTTAAAAACCAGGCGCTGCCAAAACTCGTTTACCATGGCGCGTTAAAATAAAACTACAAAAGAACAAGAATAATAATAATAACAATAACAATATTCAAAATGAATCACAAACTTACTACACATTTATTTAAATTACAAGATTAGTAATAACAATAACAATAACAATAATAATACCTGTGGTGGTGGTGGTGGGTTCGGTGGTGGTGGTGGGTTATGTGGTGGTGGTGTTGCGGGTCGTGGAGGCCTCAACGGGTGATGGAGAGAGAAGCCGGTGGTGGTGGTGGAGAGGCGGAGGAGGGTGGTGGTGGTGGAGAGGCGGGGGAGGGGTGAGGAGGGTCGACGGTGGTGGTGATGATGTAGAGGAGGAGGGATCCGGTGGTTGTGGTGGTGAGGATGGTGGAGGAGGGTGGATGGTGGTGGTTGTTGATGGTGGCGGCTAGAGAGAGGGAGGTTAGAGAGAGATTAGAGTAGTGGTGAGGCACCCACGGTCCGTGGACATCTATAATTTTTTTTTAAAATTTTATGTTAAAGGAAGCTTCTTGGGGAAGCTTGGTCAAAAGACGGGCTGTTGAGGCCTAGACGGGTCGTGGAATGGTTTACAGGATGTGTCGTGGGGGCCTCCAAGACCCAAAGTTTTCCATTTTTTTTAGTTTTAGTGTGTTTTATATATTTTAAGCTTGAAATTTGTGTTTTTTTATAAATTAGCGTATAAAACAATTTTTTTCCGTTAAATAATTCAGTATACATGATACAACAAGTAACATACGATAAGCTAGGTTAAGTCAAGATAGTCTGTTCTTATTTACACCCTTTGTAGACGATGTTGATATAACGTCTCCCACTCCATTGCTTGTTCATTTCGAAAATCACGCCACGTTCCATTCAGTGCAGGCATTGGAGCGCCTTTTGCTAACTCAAGCGCGATGTAATGGCTCTTTAGAATCAAAGAAAACGATATGAACACATGGTCTTCAAAATTGCGTGGACCATCGAACATAGGAAAGAAGGTCTCACTGTTACCACACTTACATAAAAATTGGGCAACCACTCCAAATTTCTGAGCAATCAGCAATCCAGTGGAGGGCATTGTCACACCTCGCCAAGGCGGAAACGCGAGGTGCGACTTCGAAAGATTTCCAAGCACAAAAGGTCACACGAGCATTAATTAAAACCAAGCAGGAACTTTCATTAAACAATCAAATTCGTTCAACATAAGTTAATTGTTTAATTCTAAAACCATTTTATATAAATGTCTAAAATTATTATGACAACACAACGGTCCAAAAGAAGGTATCCCACAAATGCTCGCACGCGGCCCCTGCAAGTTCCATTCTCCATGCTAATTTCCTGAAAAACATGCAAGTAAAATATATGGGTCAACATAAAGTTGGTGAGTTCACGGGTTTTCTATACGATGGACATGTAATCCAAAACCGACTAAAGCATTGGCTAGCTAGGGTAATAATCAATATGTGATCTGACATGAGCCAATAACCAAACCTTGACATATTGTGCCTCGCCCATTGTACACTAAAGACAATGAAATAATGTGAAATACAAGCACTCTTTTGATATCTGTCATTCGGTCAGAGCGACTGACCAAGAGTGGGGGTGTCAACCCAATAGATCTATCCTGGTGTTAAATGGCTAAGTCCATAGCTAATGGTTATGGTATGATGTATGACACAAGGGCTTAATAGTACCTGAACCGTGATGTCTCATGTTCACATAATAGTCATGTATTGTAACTGAAAACTGTACGCATGTTTTTCCCCCGAAAAAATGTAAAAACTCTTAAAAGGGGCCGTGAATACTAACTAGATGGCTGGATGCTAAACTGATTTGAATCTGGCACTGTGTGTCTGGTCTAGGAACCCTAAATGTATTTAAAAGCCACTTAGGTCTCTGCTTGGTTCTAACTACCATGCAACTGTTCACCCGATGGTAACACCTATGGACTAGGGGCTTCTGTACCTCTATCCACATGTGTCACACGCTGTATGTTTCAAGAATGTTTGTTTTGTTGGCTAGGTGACTATGATTAGTCTATTTTTGGGTAAAGCATGTACTTTGTCTCACTAAGTGTTACCAAGTGTTATGTATGTCATATTTATGCAAGTCTAGGGTGGCAAATGGACACATTCTTGGCTGATCTTGTATAAAAATGACTTGTTTTGATGTTTTGCCTTGGTGTACACTTGCACACCTTATGTTTTCAAGAAAACTCTTGTGTTAAGCTTGGTAACACATGTTTTATAGTTTCTAACACATGTTCTTAAAATAAAGCTTAGCATAGGTCACAAAACTAACCAAAGTTAATGTGTTTTGGGACGGTCTTCGCCCTATACACGCACACATACATGCATCCATATGTGTGTGTACTCGTGTGTCCATGTACGAGTATAAGTTAAACATTGGACTTTTGTTATGATATTTAAGTATTTTAGCTAATAAAACTTTGGAAACTCATTGTTATAGGGCGTGTACAAGTGTGTGTCTCGGGTGAGCTTGTTATGATTGTGTATAGTGTATAAACAAGAAGAAAGGGTTCGGTTGTTATACCTTGGTGTATAGCCGAGTATATATAAGAAAATAAGCGAACTCCTAAGTGCCTAGGTGCTAGAATGTGGCTTGGAACTCCCTAATGATGGTGTAGGATAATCGGATCGAGTCTCTTGGGGCCTTGGTGCTTCGGCCGAAAGGTTACAAGGAGGGAATGGGTGGTTTTCAAGTGTTAGTGAACTTAGAGAGTTTGTGGTGTGATCTTGAGGTGTTTCTTGGCTCTATATATAGCCAATTGGTGAGGGATTAGCCATGGTTTCATTGGATCACATTTGGGGAAGGTCAACTCTTTGTTTTCTTTATGTGCATACTTCTAGAGACCATGGAAGAGTAAGGAGTAGACTATAGTTTTGGCTTGGTGTGTAGGGGTGGTGTTTAGCGGCCGAAATATGGGGAAGGAAGCAAGCTTTGGATGGCAAGGTGGACAAGTGAAATGGTTCATGCATTTTTATGATTTTGCCACTCTAATACAAGAGGTTGACTAGTGTCCTAGGAAATTGTTTTGCACACCTCTTTGTTGACTCTTGGAGGCCGAAAACAATGAGACAAAAGAGAACTTTTGTGGCAAGTCAACTTGGTCTTGGAGTCCATGTGAATTATGTTGTTGCCATGTTAGTATAAGGCATGGATGTGTGGTATATTTTGGATAAGGATGGTGAGGTGGTGGTGAGTGTGTATATGCAATCGTATGTATGTATGTGTGTGTGATCGTATGTATGTATGTATGTATGTATGTATGTATGTATGTGTGTGTGATCGTATGTATGTATGTACGTATGTATGTATGTATGTATGTATGTATGTATGTATGTATGTATGTATGTATGTATGTATGAATTTATGTATGTATGTATGTATGTATGTATGTATGTATGTATGTATGTATGTATGTATAAGAGAGTTGTTCATTTCTAATGCATTTTCATGTGTGTAGTTGCTTCCCACATAGTGTTTTTGATAGTTTAGGAAGTCAACTTTTTCTAAGAACAAGCTAATGCGTGTCTCTTATTCTACTTTGGTGCTTTCATGGGGAATTGAAGTGTAAAGCATGTAAATCTTGGTGATGTGTGTGTGGCCGTGAACATATATTAAGATTAATACCCTTGTACACAGGTTAGTAAGAGTTTGATTGTCCTTGTTAAACAATGTATATGGATAGTTCATGTGGGTGAACATTGTTTGATTTTGTCCTTGTCGGGTAACAAGTTGGAATTCTTGTTCAATTGCATGGGTTTCCTATAGTCAAGGCAGACGTATTTAACTAACTGAGGCCTTGTACTAACTAATGTGTCTACTGTTACACAACATGTCTCGGGATTTGTCTTGTTGGAACCCTGTATGATCCAATTATGACAGAATAGATGACATGGAATGCTATGCATAATGTATTCACGTGTAGTTAGATGTACGGATATGACCTGTGATTTCGACGGTTGTCACATTCTCCCCTTGTTAGAGGAATTTCGTCCGCGAAATTTTCAGAGTTATTTGAACTAGTGATCTCCTGGAAGAGATGTGGGTACTTGCGTTTCATCTGATCTTCGCGTTCCCACGTGTATTCAGGTCCGCGCTTGGAATTCCAATGCACTTTGACCAACTTGACTTGACTGCGACGGAGTTTCTGAACCTTCCAATCGGTTATTTTGAGTGGTTCCTTAATGAAATTAAGTTGTTTGTGGATGTTGATTTCCTCTGGAGGGATAACCAATGACTCATCAGCAAGACACTTCTTGAGGTTCGAGACATGAAACGTGTCGTGAACGCCACTGAGTTCTCGTGGTAACTTGAGTTTGTATGCAACTAGTCCAATTCGTGCAAGGATATCTCAAATGGATCTATGTATCTGGGATTGAGCTTCCCACGTTTTCCGAACATGGGAACTCCTTTCCGACGGGCCGTGGGGGTCTCCACGGGCCGGATAAGCCTCCAAATGATTACCAATGATTGGCAATTATTGGCAATGATTGGGTGATGATTGTTTTGTTTTTTTTAAGTGTAGTGTGGGTGTTTAAGATGGGTTAGAGATGTGAATATGAATGTTTGGTTTTTTATAAAGGTTTTTATATTATTTGTATAACTAGATATTTGCCCGCGGTTCACCAACGTACAATTATTTGGAGTAGTATAACGTATAAGAAAAATACAGTAGAAATATTTTATTAAAATTTAAAACCAACGAATACAAATTTTATTCAAATATCACTAAATATTACCTTATACACCACATTTTTTGTTTTAGTTTTGACATTCCCATCACCATAAAGTATAGGTAATTTCACATCTGCCCTGGTTTTAACTCTTGATAATGCGACATACAGTTGCCATGTGATAATACAGGGTCTCTTAAATACAATCCAACCTTCGATAGAGACTATCTTTGGCTTTTATTGATGGTCATTGCGAAACATACGGATATTGAGAATTAACGCCTTTGGAACTTCACTGGAATCTTGTTATCAGATGGTATTTGAGGAGCATTATCTAGTAAAAATAAATAGTAGTAAAAAATATTTATGATAAAATTTTTAAAGTAAGATACCGTTTGAGTCAGATCATTTAAAATTCGAATTAAATGTTATAATTAAGTCTAATGGTTACCATTATAGATATTAAAATATGAAATACGTAAATAGAACATTTAATATTTGAATATTTATAAAGTTTAACTGAAATCTATCAATTCAAATTTTCGTATTCAAAGTTTGAATTTTAACTTGTAAATAATTTGAGAAATTTTTAACTGAAACTATTATTTGTTAAATTTTAAATATATAAAGAACTATCTAATTAGTATATCTCTATTTTACAGGTAATAGTAGGATTGTTTGTTTCAATTATTAACTTAACTTTAAATGTTTGAAATTTTTTAAAATATTCATATCATTCAAAATTCGAATTAAATGCTATAATTAAGTCTAATTGTTACCTTTATTATCTAGAATTCAGAATTTAGAATTTTTATAATGTTAACAAAATTTTAAAATTTATATTATAGATATTGAAATATGAAATTATATATTTAAATAGAATATTTAATATTTGAATAGATATAAATTTTAACAAAAATCTATCAATTCAAATTCTAATAAGCAACATTTGAATTTTAACTTGTAACTGATTGGAGAAGTTTATAATCAATACTATTATTTGTTAAATTTTAAATATATTAGTAAATCTCTAATTATAATAACTTTATTTTAATGGTCATAGTAGGATTAATTGTTACAACTATTAATTTAAATTCAAAGTTTGAAATTTTTTAAAATATTCAGATAATGCAAAATTTGAATTAAATGTTATAATTAAGTCTTATTGTTACCATTATTATTCAAATTTTATGAAAACCGGATTTTTTTAAAATTTTTTAATTTGAATGCTTGAAAATAAAGTAATTCAAATGAAAATAGACGTACTAATTGTGATAAAAAATCAATTTTAACTTTGTTTATAAATGTATTTATATTTATATATGATTAATAATTTTGTGTTTAAATGTTATTAATGAAATGGTAATCATAATTATTAACATTAGATGTTTCCAATATTGTGTAAATCATGATAAATGCTAATTATACGCTAAGAATAGTAATGTGACAAATCAAAGAATTAAGCATTTATTTTGTGTTTAAATGTCTTTAATTTTAAAAACTGATTTTTTTAAAATTTTGATTTTGAATGTTTAAAAATAAATTTATAAATGTATTTATATATGATTAATAATTTTGTGTGTAAAAATTATTAATGAAATGGTAATCACAAGTATTAACATTGGATATTTCTAATATTGTGTAAATCATGATAAATGCTAATTATATGCTAAAAATAGTAATGTGACAAATCAAAATATTAAGCATTTATTTTGTGTTTAAATGTCTTTAATTTTAAAATATGGATTTTTTTTTTAAATTTTGATTTTGAATGTTTGAAAACAAAGTAATTCAAATGAAAATAGGCGTATTAATTATGATAAAAAAATCAAATTTAACTTTGTTTATAAATGTATTTATATTTATATAGGATTAAGAATTTTGTGTTTGCAGTTAATTAATAAAATGGTAATCATAATTATTAACATTAGATGTTTCCAATATTGTGTAAATCATGATAAATGCTAATTATATGCTAAAAATAGTAATGTGACAAATCAAAGAATTAAGCATTTATTTTGTGTTTAAATGTCTTTAATTTTAAAAACCGGATTTTTTTTAAAATTTTGATTTTGAATGTTTAAAAATACATTTATAAATGTATTTATATATGATTAATAATTTTGTGTTTAAAGGTTATCAATGAAATGGTAATCATAATTATTAACATTAGATGTTTCCAATATTGTGTAAATCATAATAAATGCTAATTATACGCTAAAAATAGTAATGTGACAAATTAAAGAATTAAGCATTTATTTTGTGTTTAAATGTCTTTAATTTTAAAAACCAGATTTTTTTTTAAAAAAAATTTGTGCTTAAAGGTTATTAATGAAATGGTAATCATAATTATTAACATTAGATGATTTCAATGTTGCGTAAATCATGATAAATGTTAATTATACGGTAAAAATAGTAATGTGACAAATCAAATAATTAAGCATTTATTTTGTATTTAAATGTCTTTAATTTTAAAAACTGGATTTTTTTTTTTAAATTTTGATTTTAATGTTTGAAAATAAAGTAATTCAAATGAAATTAGGCGTATTAATTATGATGAATTTAACTTATTACCAATATAAATTACAATAAATTTAGGAAATGAGTAATTTGAATGTAATAAGGAAATTTAATGAGTTCCAAAGTTAAGTCATTTTATTTTCGCATTTTTATTTATTGCTTTTTGTTTTCAAAAAAAAAAAAAAGTAAAAAGACTAAAACGTGAAAAATAAATAAGTAAATACATTAAAAAGTTTACAAGCAAGGTTTTATTGATGATATAATCACACCTGAGCTAGAGACTTGGATTTTATGAATTACAGCATACCTTCATCATGTCCAGTGGCTAACACCCTGTATGGTGTTAAATGTAAGTCAAGATTTTCCAACTTAAGCAGACGATCCATGAGTGAAACCATTTGAACAACCTACACAAATGAATTTAAGGGTATATTATTTCCGAAAAAAACATAATGAATTTCCAACACAGAAATCTTAGAAATATTTAATTTACATTTTTAATGTGTGTGATTGTAAGAAAACGTGTAATTAAAATTAATTCACTCAAATCCCTAAATGTAAAAGATTTTGGCATTTCCTTTCAAATTGTGAATGACTCAACCTAAGGAATTGGAATCTACAGCTAGTGACTGCAAAGCATACCAAATCTCAACCACCACTGTCGTTGCATCCACCAACTATCCATCCCTCATAACTCAACCACAGCCGTCACCGCCGATGATGGTGGTGCAGATTGTGGTCGGTGGTGCAAGAGCCGCAACGGTGGTGCAACGACCACGGGTGTTGCCCGTAGTGATGAATTCCTAACTCCTCAGTGATTTTTTTGCACCGAAAAAAAACATTAATATAAATTCAAATTCCTATGATAAATTCCTAATCTTTTTGGCAATTTCAAATTCAAAACATGTTATGCAAACTAAACGCACCCTTGTCCATTCTAAATTACTTTCGTAAAATATAGGTAACATTATGTAATTATGTAGTATGTAATATAGAGATGGTATAAATGAAACAAAAACAAAGATTTATACCTTGTTAAAAATGCGAAAGAAGATATTGATTTTGATTTGAGTAGCCCCTTCACTCATCTCCACAGGAATCAGTTGAACTAAACAAACACAACAAAAAATAAAAACCACAACCAAAAGGAAATTAAATTCGTAAAATAGAGATAGATCATAAGAGAGATTTACATGAATAGATTAAACGTCTCCAAAATCCAAGACTGCTTCCACTCAAAAAAGCTTCGGGCTTTGTAGCTAATGAGTGCAAAGCTGTTACGCCGTACCTATCGTTTTCCAACACGATGTTTGGGTGCATGTCGATAATACCTTGAGAAGAAGAAGAAGGATGGTGAGGATGGAGAATAGATGAACAATGATTTGAGTTTTTTTGATTCACTATGAGAGAAGAAATGTTTTGAAAAAGAAAAGTATAAGAGAATAAATGTTTTAAAAAATTAGGAAAGTTAATAATTGTGATATAATAATAATAATTGTCATTAATAATTGTGTTTGACTAAACCTTGTGTTTTAATATATATTTTCGATTTTTTAAAACATAAAATTTTATAAATTCCATGGTTGTGCCATGTGGCACAATATGATAGGAGACAAAATTGAAGGTCAACATGGGAGTGCCATGTGTACACATTGAGTTTTGTTTATTAGTTGTATAGATAGATAGATATCATTTTTTAATATGGATGTGAATGTGAATATGAATATAAATGTTTGGTTTTTTATTAACGTTTATGTTGCCGAAGTAAACAAAACACAAGATATGAACAATAAAACAAAATAAAACATAATATTCAACCATTTACATATAATAATATTACCCGAATAAAGAAACAACTAAACATAATAAAGCATACTCTTCATACAATAATAACATCCAAATAAACAAACTAATGATCCGGCCCCTGATATACCCCGGACGGATCGAACTGCTGACTGGTGGACGCCCCACTCTGAACGGTACGCGGAGCCGAACCTAAATGTACTCGCCTCTCATTCTCGCTCTCCAACAACCACCGCATATCAGCCCGCATCTCCTGCATATTAGTCCGCATCGATCCCATCTGATCCAGAACCTGCTGAAGTAGCTGGTTCGTGGTATCAGGCAACCTAATGGCGTGATAAACGCGGGCAGCATGCTGTCGGGCATCAGGGGGAACATCCGCCATCTCTACATCCACCGGTGGATCGCCCTCTCCAACGTGTGGCATCTGAACCTCCTCGGCAAGCGGCCACTCAATATATACCAGCGGCTGTGGTACAAAATGCTCGCCACGGTAGCCAGCTTGAGCCCAAGCGCGCTGGTAATATATGAGGGGCCTGCTGCGCGTGACCTTGGCCGCCACCTTCATTTGCTGCATAGTCTGTATAGTTAGCGGCCTGAAACGCACAACAACAATAATAATATTAAATAATAATAAATAATAAATTACAATAAATAATAATCATACCTGGGCCTCATTGGGCGTGGTAACATGTCATCCTCAATATGAGTCCACAAGTCGGCTTGGCAAACACACAACGCTTTGGCGATGATGATCCCCCCGACCGGAATAGGGGTGTACAAAAAGCTCGCGACTCGAGGCTCGCTCAAAACTCGCTCGAAAAAAGCTCGAAAAAAGCTCGGCTCGAAGAGGCTCGTTTTGTTTTCGAGCCGAGCCGGCTCGTTTTGTAATCGAGCCGAGCTCGAGCCAGGGGTGTTCAGCTCGTGGCTCGGCTCGTGGCTCGGCTCGATGGCTCGACTCGTGGCTCGGCTCGATGGCTCGACATATGGCTCGATTTAGGCTTGTGTAATTTAGAAAAATATAAAAAATATACATGATTATGTGTAATTTTATTTAATTTTATTGTTTTTTATTTAATAAATATTTGTAAAAAAATAAAAAAAAATTAAAAAAAATATATCGAGCTGTCTCGAGCTCGGCTCGAACATTTACGAGCCGAGCTCGAGCTCGACTTTTCAGCTCGATCAGAAAAACGAGCCGAGCCGAGCTGGCTCGGTTTAGGTTCGAGCTCGAGCTCGAGCTGGGCCTGGCTCGGCTCGACTCGGCTCGTGTACAGCCCTAGACCGGAATACTAGAGTTTCCACTGTTTTTGTACGAACCAGACAACGCAAGTCGGCTACAATATCCAAAAATAATCAAGTTACTTTAACAAGTGAATATTTAAACTATACCAAAGGATATACTAACCAAGCGACTTAAATCGACTTTAATATACATAAGGGGCGCCTTTATGTTTAACATTTAAACTATACCAAAGCATATACTAACCAAACGAATTCGCTCGACTCTTTTTATTTAAATAAACTTATATAAACATTATGCGCGACAACCTAAGGCGCGCCTTTATGTAAAACTTCATTTTCCAAAACATAAGGTTCTAGGTTAAAAACCAGGCGCTGCCAAATCTCGTTTACCATGGCGCGCCAAAATCAAACTGCAAAAGAACAACAACAACAACAACAACAACAACAACAACAACAACAACAACAACAACAACAACAACAACAACAACAACAACAACAACAACAACAACAACAACAACAACAACAACAACCACAACAACAACAACAACAACAACAACAATAATAATAATAATAACAATAACAATATCCAACACGAAACACAAACTTACTACACATTTATTAAAATTACAAGATTAGTAATAATAATAACAATAACAAAAAAAATACCTGTGGTGGTGGTGGTGGGTTCAGTGATGGTGGTGTTGTGGGCCGTGGAGGCCTCAACGGGTGGTGGAGAGAGAAGCCGGTGGTGGTGGTGGTGGAGAGGCGGAGGAGGGCGGAGGAGGGAGGAGGAGGGGTGAGGAGGGTCGACGGTGGTGGTGGTGATGTAGCGGAGGGGTGATCTTGTGGTTGTGGTGGTGAGGATGGTGGAGGACGGTGGATGGTGGTGATTGCTAATGGTGGTGGCAAGAGAGAGAGAGGGAGGGAGGGAGGGAGAAAGAGAAGTGGTTGTGGCAGATCGGGAAGGGGCCGACCACTTTTGTGTTTTCAGAGTTTTCCCACGGGCCGTGTACATCTATAATATATATATATATATATTTTTTAAATTTTATGTTAAAGGAAGCTTTTTGGGGAAGCTTGGTCAAAAGACGGGCCGTTGAGGCCTAGACGGGTCGTGGGGCCCTCAACGGCCCGTCTTTTTTTTCAAATTTTTGGCTTCCACGGCCCATTGTGGCCTCCACGACCCAAAGTTTTCCATTTTTTTTAGGTTTTAGTGTGTTTTATATATTTTAAGCTTGAAATTTGTGTTTTTTATAAAAAAAATAAAAAGTACATTCTTATCATAAGTATAAATAAGTGTATACAACAATTTTTTTTTTCGTTAAATAATTCAGTATACATGATAAAAACAGTAACATATGATAAACTAGGTTAAGTCTACATAGTCTCTTTTTATATGCACCATTTGTAGATGATGTTGATACAACTGTTGTAATCATGTTAGTATTTGTGTACATCTAACCATTAGATAGTGTATTAGTGTGATATTTCCTAATGCTGTACGTAATGGGGTTAAAAATGATTTTAGTACATATTAGAAAATGTAACACAAATCCAAATATAGCTTTTTCATTATTTATTTTTGGAAAGGTCGTTTTAAGACAAGTATAACCTTCCATATCTTGAAAAGTCCTCTGGAAATTTCGAATAAGGATGCTCGAAGAATAGAATATGAAGCCCTACACATAACTTGGACACATGTATCATATGTATGCGTCCGTAGCAATGTGATTCGTTTCAATCCAATTTTTTGCCTACGTATCATTGTCAATTTTTAAATCAAAACCCTTCTCTTGAAGCTGGACATAACTTACATATATCAAAATAACACTATCTATCCCAATTTAATTATAACATTCTAGTTTCTCCACATATCATCCTTAAGAGGTCCAATATATCTCCTCAGGCTCAGACAAATTTCGTATAACTATAATAATTAACAGTCTCTTCACTCCGTATATTCATAGGTTGAGTGTATAGAGATGGATCAAGTAAAAAACGATGGTTTTTGAGAGGCCTGTGGTCATCTTTAGGAAAAGTTCTTGCACCTTGTCCCACACCATCAGGTCCCTCTTCAATGACCTTGGTGTGAATCCTACTTTCTATGAGCGCGATGATATATCAAGAGGCCATGAAACTGAGCGGGCACTTTATGGGCCTGGGTGCAATACTCTCCCCACTGTCTTCCGTGGTGGTCATGAATCAGTTGGTGGAACTTATGAGATTATGAGTCTTCAACTCAAAAGGGGTTTGAAGCCAATGCTCATTAGTGTTGGATGTTGGTTCGGGCCCCTTAATACACTCAAAACACACTTACAAATATTAACTATGTATATGTGAATATAGAGAAGCGAAAGGTGCTGTATTGTATTTAAACGAAAGGTATTGGAACTTATATTATGAGTGTGAAGCCCACGGGCTCGGGTAGCTATCTAGGGTTTCATACAATCTCTATATATTGTAATCATCTATTGAATTAATAATCAATCAAATATTTTACCAATCTTACAAAAGGAGTATGTTATTCATAAACCATATGGCTTTAAATAGCCTACAAGAAACGAACGTTGGAAAAGAAAACTAATTAACCTAAAGACTAGGTAAAGCATGGACTTTTCTATTATCTACTCAACGTGCAAATTCTCATGAACCGGTCAAATATTTTACCTATTGTAACTAATAGCATATTAAATAAATTAAATATAAAACCATAATGTAAATCCTTATGTCTCCAGCCATGCAACCATTAATAATAGAAGTTGAAGCTTATTAATTTCATGTGACAACTCACGACCCGTAACCCACAGATGAACCCGTGACCTGTAAACGAACCCGATTAACCGAACACTGGAGCTATGGGTTTGAAGAGAAAAAAAATTGGGAAGTATCATGTGACATCACATATATGACAAGACTACTAGATCAACAAGTTTTTAATTTTGTATTTGTCAACTATGATAATTGATGGGAATCATGGTATCGTATACACAGCGGAAACGATTTATATATTTAACGAAAACGGATTTTATATACTATATATATATATAATAGCCGATTTATATATAAATTGTTAGTTAATTTTATTAATCCGATTAATAAAATATTTCAATCAGGATCTCAGTTAAATGCGTATAAACATATAAACAATAAACAACCATAGGGGGTTTAGTAATCAACCTTTGACGACAACACCGGAATTGTAACACGCGGGTTACAACGAATCCTCGCTAGTAGGAAGTTCACACCGAGCACGAACCAACCGGGAAACAACACTTGCAAGAAGAACGGTGGGCGGCGGAGTGGTGGTTTGGCCGAAACCAAGAAGCAGGGACGACGGCCCTTTCTTTCTTGGGTGGCGGCCGCAAATCAGCAAGAGGAGGAGGCAAGAGCTTGTTGTTTTATAAAAGTGTCATCTAGGGTTTACTCCTTAACCCGCCTTTTATAAAACAATAACTTACACTAAGCCCCCTTGTTAAATATCTAATACTCCTTAATATTAATCTTATTAATATTAAGTCACTAAAGTCTAAAACAATTATTATTTCATAAATAATAATCCACCTACATGTGAACTTGTCTGATTCGTGTACTAACGTGTAACTCTTCGGATCGTACCGGGTCGGGTTACGTTGACCTCTACTTTTAATTACATCAGACATACTATATATACTCATGAACCGGTCAAATATTTTACCTATTGTAACTAATAGCATATTAAATAAATTAAATATAAAACCATAATGTAACCATTAATAATACAAGTTGAAGCTTATTAATTTCATGTAACAACTCACGACCCGTAACCCACAGATGAACCCGTGATCCGATAAGGTGCCGACCCGTGACCCGTAAACGAACCCGATTAACCGAACACTGGAGCTATGGTTTTGAAGAGAAAAACAAAATTGGGAAGTATCATGTGACATCACATATATGACAAGACTACTAGATCAACAAGTTTTTAATTTTGTATTTGTCAACTCTGATAATAATTAATACTCTTTGGTAAAGTGTTGGGAATGATCCATTTTTAATTCATCTTTATATTGAATTATAATTTTGAAAATTATTGAATTCTGGACTGACTTAAGTGTAGATACCACATTGCGTGGTAAAGAAATCGAGAAGATAAACAAGAGGGGTTAATTGTGGACATCTCGAGAACGCTTCTAAATATATAGATGTTTGAAAGCCACAAACATATGAGATTGTATCAAAACTTTTAATAATTGCATGATTTAACAAAGATTAAGGATTTCACTGTTTTCTTAAGACCATAAATGAGGATGGTCAAAGTATACCCATGGTCTAAGACGATTTTATTTTTTGGTCCATACAAATCTAACTTTAACTATTCTATGAAAGTGCTATATGCATTACTTATATCATGGTTGCTAATAATTTTCATATAAAATTAAATATTTTGTCTTACCATTTGAGGTCACGAGAATCCATGACAATGACATCTACATTTTCTTTCACCTGAATTGTCCTTGTGTATGTAATGGAACGAGCATCTTGTAAAGGATTGCAGATGTCAAGAAAACACCATGAAAAAAAAGGTTCGTCAGAAAAAATAAAGTTGCTAAAACTTACGTACATATATATTCATCATGAAATAGATGTGTCAGTGATGTCTAGTACCTTTATCAACCTAAACGAATAACCAAACATCTTTTTAAGTGCAGCGCGCGTATAGTCCGTGTTAGGATATTAAGATATATAAAAATTATTGGTTTAAATTTCTTTTTAAAAAAAATTAAGCAAGGGCTTAACATGCAGATTACATGAATTATTTGAGAGAAAAAAACCACATTTTGTATTTCTATTAGCATAACCGGTTTATAATCTCTCTCACATCACTCAAAAGAACCCATCACTCACGTTATAGTGATGAATAAGCTATTTTGGTATTCTATATTTGAATGCATCTTAACAATTATGCAGTTAAATAATAAATGATCCTTAGTGAAGATAAGTTGTCATAATCGTTCTTGCAGGAAGGCCATCCGTAGTTTAGTAGCAGATATAAAGCCACAAGAATTATTTTACGAACATATATGTTGCGTTACTGTTATGTAATTTGCGTGTATGTGTATTAACAAAATTATGTGAAACTAAAATATATTCTTTTTAGAAGTATACATTCATTAATGTTCATACTCAGTTCATGCAAAATATTGTTTATCTTATAAATTGTTGGTTATAAACATAATTAGCATTTAACATCGTAAAGTTCTTTTAAGACAATGTATATTAATTTAACATAGAAATACTAAAACTTGATTATAAAGGTCGCTGAAAGATGTAAGAATAACCTTCCACCTCTTGAAAAGCCCATTGGAAATTTGTTACAAGGATGTCTGAAGAATAGAATATGAGAAGCCCATTGAAAATTTGTTATAAGGATGCCTGAAGAATAGAATATGAAGCCCTACACATGAGTTGGACATATATATCAAATATATATGCTTCCGTAGATATCAAATATATGCTTCCGTAGCAAAATGATTCGTTTTAATCCAACTTTTTGCCCATGTATCGTGATATCATTATCTTTCGCCAACCTAAAACATTCAATTTTCTCCACATATTATCCTCAGAAACCCTATATATATCTCTTCATGCTAACACACATTTCACACAACCAAATAAAGAGTCTTTTGAATTTGTAGTAGTTTGTAAGTTGAGTGTTTAAAGATGGACAGAGTGAAACTAATGGTTTTTGAAAGGCCTGTGGTCATCTTTAGTAAAAGTTCTTGCATTATGTCCCACACCGTGAAGTCCCTTATCAATGACATGGGTGTGAATCCCACAATCTACGAGCTTCATGAGATAGTAAGAGGCCATGAAATCGAGCGGGCACTTTCTGGGCTTGGATGCAGTACTCTCCCCGCGGTCTTCATTGGTGGCGAGTTAGTTGGTGGAACTAACGAGATTATGAGTCTTCAACTCAGGAGGGGTTTGAAGCCAATGCTCATTAGGGCTGGAGCTCTGTGGGTTTGAAAATAAAACATTGATAATAGTTTAATAGTTATTGAGGGAAGTATTATATGAGATTACATATATCACAAGGCTACTAGATCAACTATGTTCCAATTTTGTACATTTGCACTCTCCTATGATTTTTGTTTGAAACTTTTAAAAAATAATAAAAGATACTCCAGCTTCGTATATAGAGTGATTTTATACATCATGTTCTAAGTAGTTTGGCGTATGAACTATGTTCGGTTGGTTTAATTTATTAGATATATAAGCTACATATATTAGTATATAATTATGATAATGTATTTATAGGTCCCGACGGTTAGTTAGTCAAAGCGGTTATCACATAACCATTTGTATATATATGTATTGTGATTCAACATTGTCAGTTACCAAGTTTCAATTGAAACCATACGAATGAAACAGAGAACCGAAACCTTGTATCTTTAACATAATTTATCAATGTAGAATCATTTGATTTCTTGTATATCATACTATTGTTCGTGATAAACCAACATATCTGGTATCTGAATCAAATCGAAGAATTACAACATAAATTGATCGATCATATCGATTACAGGAAATATTACACAAATCCTATCATGGGGAAAAACGCGTGAAAACAGTAAAGTTACAAACTCTTATATGTGAATTTGATGCATTAAGAATGTTAGAAACCAAGACAATAGAGGGTTACTTTGATAGAGTGACTTCGGTACTAAGCCAATTAAGAATCAATGAAGAACACTAAGTGATCAAAGAGTAGTAGAAAAGATACTACGTAGCATGACCAGAAAATACGAATCAGTAATAGTAGTTGTAGAAGAATAAAAAGACTTGGACTTTGTGTCTATTGAAGAACTCATGGGAATTTTACAATCTCATGAACTAAGGCTAAAATGTTTATGATTTTAATATGGAAGAGAATAAGTATTCAAGTTGCTGGTATCTAGATAGTGGGTGTAGTAATCATATGACGGGAAATAAGAAAATATTCACTACCCTTGATGAACAAGATAGACGAGAAGTGAGAACTGGAGATGACAAAAGACTACAATTATTAGGAAGCGGTGAAGTATCCATAAAGTTAAATAACACGATGAATAAAATACCGAATGTATTTTATGTGGAAGGCTTAAGACACAATCTTCTGATTGTAGGATAATTACTATAGAAAGGATACAATGTGACATTTGAAAACAAAAAGTGTATTATTAAACATCGTAAAGGGAAACTAATCACGAAAACATCTATAACAGATAATATGATGTTTCCCTTATATCCAAATCAGAATTTACCAAAATTGTTGTATACATGTATCAAGAATGTTTCAGAGTTATAGAATCAAAGGTTTGGTCATGTTAATAATGAAACTCTAATTGAGATGGGACACAAGAGCACAGTACGAGGATTGCCAGAGATATATAGAGATGAAAGTATATATGAAGGTTGTGCCTTAGGAAAACATGCAAGAAAACGTTTTTGTAAACAAGCAAAATGGAGAGTAGCATATCCATTACAATTGGTACACTAAGATATTTGTGGGCCTATGAGAACGTAGAAAATAGGAGGGCGCATATATTTTATAACTTTTATTAATGATCATACAAGAAAGACATGGCTCTACTTTCTCAAAGAAAAGGTGCAGGCACTACATTTCTTTAAGATATTTAAAGCTTCAGCAGAAAATCAAGCAGACAAAAGAACTAAGTGTCTCATAACTGATAGAGGGGAAGAATATTATGGAAATGCCTTCCAAGAGCATGCTAAAATCAAAGAAACTTCCAAACTATACTCCTCCAGAAAATCAAGCAGACAAAAGAACTAAGTGTCTCAGAACATGGAACACATCATCAATTGACCACAATCTATACTCCTCCACAAAATGGAGTTGCAGAGCGTATGAATAGAACATTAATGGAACTAAGCAAGAGCATGCTAAAATCAAAGAAACTTCCAAACACATATTGGGGAGAAGGTGTAAGTTGTACAACTTATGTTTTATATAGAACTACAACTAAAAGTGTCAATGATAAAACTCCCGAGGAAGCGTGGACGGGAATAAAGCCAGATGTATCAAATCTTCGGGTATTTGGATGTCTTTCCTATGTACATGTTCTAGAAAAAAAGTGAGGAAAACTTGATGATAAAACTGAAAAGGCAATCTTTGTTGGATATAGCGAAAATAGTAAGGCCAACAAGTTATACAATCCAGTCACAAAAATGATTATAGTTAGCAGAGATGTCATATTTGATGAAATAAGAACTGGGGAAGAAAATGAAGAAGAAGACATCATACCGTTAAACGAAGATGAAAATAAGGAGAGTAATGAAAAAAGTGTAGAAAATCTAGACTCATTGTATGAAGATGAAATACCACTACACGAGACTTTAGAAATAGAAAGACACGAAGAGACTACAAGAGACTTTAGAAATAGAAAGACAGGAAGAGCACGATGTACAAATTGCAGATGAAAATCTAGATGCTACAGCATCCGGTCAGAGTCCACCATTGAAGGTACGAACCATAAATGATATTCATAGTAGAACTTAATCCTTGAGTAGTCCAAAAGTACAAGATCTATATAGAAGACACAGAGAAGGAGCAAATTTTGTATTCTACACGGACTCAGATCCAATTGATTATGAAGAAGCAAGTAAAGATGGAAAGTGTAAAGAAGCAATGAAAGAGGAAATTGAGTCAATTCAAAGGAATGAAACCTGGGAGTTGGTTGATCTACCGAAGAATCGAAAACTAATAGGAGTAAAATGGATAAACAATACTAAATATGAAGAGCATGGAAATGTGGACAAGTATAAAGCACGATTGGTAGTCAAGGGATACAAACAGAAATATGGAATAGATTACCAAGAAGTGTTCACACCAGTAATACGTTTTGAAGCATTAAGACTGGTACTTGCATTAGAAGCTCAATATAAGTGGCATCTACATCAGATGGATGTAAACACAACATTCTTGAATGGAGAACTAAAAGAACAAGTTTTTGTTAAGCAACCCTTGGGTTTCATCGAAAAAGGCAAGGAAAACAAGGTATGTCTCTTGAAGAAAGCGCTTTTTGGACAAAAACATGCACCTAGAGCATGGTACATCCGGATCAATCGTTACTTTGAACAACACGGTTTCAAAAGGTGCACATTTGAACATACGTTATTCTTGATGAAAACAAAAACATCTAGACTAGTAGTATGTTTATACGTAGATAACTTATCATAGCTAGTGATAACATGGATGAAATGTTTACATTCAAAGAATCCATGAGAAAGGAACTTGAAATGACAGAAATGGGAGTATTACATTACATCCTAGGAATGGGAGTGACCTATGATCAAGAACCAATAAGAATCTCCCAAACAAAATATGCAAGAAACATACTAAGAAGATTTCATATGAAAGATTGTATCAAAGCTTTAACACCAATGGAATATAGGCTAAAATTGATGATAGATAGCAATGATGAATATGTTGATCCAAGCTTATATAAAAGTCCAGTAGGAAGTCTCATGTATTTAACAACAAAAGGCCTGATATAATGTTCGCAGTTAGTAAAATTAGTAGGTTTACGGATCAACCAAGAAAATCACATTGGGAAGCTAGAAAACATATACTAAGATACATAAAGGGTACTTTGGAGTATGGAATTGTATATACAAGAAATGAATTTGAGTTAAAAGGCTTTAGTGATAGTGACTATACGGGAAATATAGACGACAGAAAGAGCACCTCTGGGTATGTATTCAATATAGGATCAGGAGCAATATCATGGCAGTCAAAGAAACAACAGGTAGTAGTATGATGTATTGCAAAATACATCGGTTATTTGTACATAATTTGTGTCGTTATCGAGTCAGTGTGTGTCGTTTATATATATTTTCAGTTTCTATTTAGTATTTTATGTGTCATAGGAATCCGGATGGCAAAATTGTCAAATTTATGCGTAAACTATGCTTTACGAGATCCCGGATGTGTCACAAGTGAAAAGAGAAGATAAAAATAAATAATTTTGCAAAACTCACCGCGTCGTGTCACGCAACCACCTTTCTTGCATCCGTCGCGTGACACGAAGCTCTCCAAATTCAGCAAAAAGTTCATTCCACCCCTGCCAAGTTGAGCTAATTACCCTCATGTCACGCGACCACTTACCCACAATCCCGTCGCGTGACACGAAGGCCATCAGCAAGCCCAAAATTGGGTTTTTTCAAGCCCAAGTCGAATTTAAAAACCCTAAACGTCATATTATGCTTCATTATGCACTTTTGGACGAAAAAGGACTGCTCAAGGTGATTCCATGGCAAGGAAAGGGCAAGGTTTGAGATTTGAAGCTAGAGGATCGACTTTGTCGGGTGTTCATCATTCGGTTTAGTCGTTTCTTCGTTTTTCTCATTCAAAACTCATGTTGATTGATATTATGAACCTTTTGATTTCTGTTTTGAAGATGTTCTGCGGCTAAAACTCTTATAGCTACCTAGACTAAGACTAATAACTATGTTTTGATTTGCGTTTTCTATGGTTTTTGGAACTTGTTTTGGATTTATGATTCATTAAAGATTTTGATTTCTCTAGATCTGGTGTATGTGCGTATCTGTTATTTTTTTATTGTCACTTATTCACTCCACTTGCACTTTTGTGAATGTTTTTCATGTATAAGTGCTAGTTAGGTTGCAGACTTTGTGTAGCAACTAGTTTATGGTCAATAGTTGAGAGTTTACCATAGGAGTAATATTTGGTGGTTAGAAGATTTTAGGTATTCTTCCAAGTTCAATAGCTGTTAGGTGGTGGCTTTTTGCTATGTCTAGATTGTTAGATTGCTAGGTTAGCAGCTTTGTGAGAGGATCTGCATAGTTTCTCTTTTAACTCCTGCATATCAAGTTAGATCTATGCTTCAATAATTGCCACTTACACCTAGTGTAGTGAGGCTTTCGCGCTGTGAGGTAGATTTTCTAGCGGGTACTTGATCATAAGAGTTAGATAACCTGTGAGGGTTTGTACTCCAACTGGTAGTTTAACAACACAACAATATTCTAGGGTTTCCCCTTGAGAATGGTTTAGGGTGTCTAGTTTATTCTTCATGTTTCGTATTTTAAGATCCAGGTCCCAAAACATTTCTATAATCATAGAAGCTTATCAGGCATAGTTAGGAGTCTGGTCTAGGTAGTGTCTTGTCATCATGTGAATTCAGCTCAACTAAGTTCTCGTCTTTAGTTCAGTTTAGTTAATCTTAGTTAACCTTTATTGTATGCCATTTTATTTTTCAGTAAACCCCCCCCTTTAAAATAATAAATCATTTTATTTTAGTTTTAGATAAGTTTAAGAGTCTAGTTTATGTATTCCATTAGAGGCTCGTGGGTTTGATATCCGGACTTACATTAGCTTTACTAGAGTCGATAGGTTCGCTTGTCTGTCAGTAGTTTAGTCTAGAGTATTACTAGGTGTCTAGTTTTCGGTTTAATTTAGTTATTTTTATTAAACTACTTTTAGCACATCAAATTTTTGGCGCCGTTGTCGCGGACTCTTGGCGATTGCGTTGATTCTGTTTTTCTTTTATCTACTTATCTCTTCGTTTCTTTGTGTTCTACTCTACAGTTTTATGCCATTTACTCGTTCGAGGAGCAAGTCAGCTGTTGGAGTTAAGCTTGAAGAGGTAAGTTCTTCTAGCTCTAGTTCTTCTAGTTCGTCTTCCCCACTACCCAGTCCCACTCCATCTAGACCACCCAGTCCACCACCTAGCCGTCCCCACACGGCCGAACGTTGCACTGTCCACCAATAATCCACCCAGGGTTTTACGGGGGTTAACTCCCCTATTACCGCCCCTCCCATCAGCAATGATGGGTCCTAGCAGATACCCTCCTACATCATGACGGCCATTGCTACAATTGACAATTCCATGGTCGTGATGATGAGGATGCCCCGGCTCACGTTGCATGCCTGACTCACATCCTAGCTATTTTTAAGCTACAGGGGGCCACATATGATGCTAAGTTCCTCCACTTGTTCCCCCTTTCCTTTGCTGGTCGAGCCACTACTTGGCTCGAATCTCACCCTACTAACACTTTTACCACTTGGGTTGCCCTTAAAGAATCTTTTCTGAATAAGTACTTTCCCCCTAGCAAGGCCTCCCGCCTTCACGATCAGATCCACTCCTTCCGAATGGAACCTGATGAGCCTTATTATCTTGCATGGGAGCGTTTTCAAAACTTGCTTAGCAGGTGCTCCCAACATGGTCTGACTGATTGGGCCCTTGTAGAGAAATTCTACAATGGCTTAACTTATGAGGCAAATAACCGTTTTGATACTTCTGCAGGCGGCCACATGATGGGTAAGAAAACTGCGGCCGAATGCGATGACTTATTTGAATGTTTTGCCCAGACAGACCATGAGCAGCGGGTTTTACTCAGGAATTCTATTCCTACACCTAATACCACCTCACCAGCTTGAGGTGTTCACCAAGTCTCATTGGACACTAGTGTGGCCGCTGTTTTAGAAGCACTAACTAAGGAAGTGAAGGAGTTGAAATTGAAATCTGAAAAGTATGAGATGTGTAGGGGAGGGCATGCTACTTCCGAATGCCCTTTGATTCACCAGGAGGAGCAAGTAGATTTTGTAGGCGGTCAGAACCGTGGGTCTAATAACTCTTATGGAAATTCTTACAACCCAGGTTAGAGGAATAATCCAAACTTCAGCTGGAAATCTTTCGGTAATTCCCCTGGTTTCTCACCAAACTCTACTCATAACCAGGGGCAAGGTCAGTATTTGGGAGGAAATTCGGGTAATAATGTAGGTTCGGGTATTGAGGGTGGTTTGGGTGAAATAAAAGATCTATTAACCCAGTTGGTAGCTAAAGATGCCCACACCCAGAAAACTCTAGTAGAGCATGACACGTTGTTGAAAAATCACCACTCTGCATTCTTTGATCTTCAACGTACCGTTGGTGATATTGCTAGGCGGTTGGAAGAGCGGCCCCAATGCTAGTTCTTGGGTAAAACTCAACCAAACCCAGCCACCCAACTGAAAGCAGTCACCGCTCGTAGTGGTGGAGGGGAAGAAAGAGTTAGTGAACAGGTAGAGAGTAAGGTACAAGAGCAGGTAGATGAGGAAACAAAGATTGAGGCTCCTAGTAGGGTGGAACCTGGCTAGTACCAGCAAGTACCGCACCAAATAGTGAGCCTCGGATAGAGAAGGTTGTAGGTAGGACACCCACACCGATTAGGCCTACCCCTGAGATTGATCCTTCTCGTCTTCCATACCCAGCCCGTCTTAGAAACCCGAAATATGCTAAGGAGTGTGGACATTTTCTAGATATGTTTAAGCAACTTAAAACCAATATCCCCTTCATTGAGGCCCTCCATCATATGCCTAAATATGCCAAATTCTTTAAAGATCTTCTGAAAAGGAAAGATAGGCTGGGGAGGTCTCAAACATTCCATTGACTGCGGGATGTTCTGCGGTGGTTTTGAACAAGCTACCAAAGAAATTGACAGGCCCTGGGATTTTTAAAATCTCGTGTATGTTTGGTAGTGACACTCAAAACCACGCATTGGCAGACTTAGGTGCTAGTATCAACCTGATGCCTTATTCTCTTTGTGAGAAACTAGACCTAGGTGACCTGACCCCAACGCGCATGACTTTATCCCTTGCTGACCGATCGGTCAAATATCCACGGGGCATTGTGGAAAACTTGTTGGTGAAAGTTGATACATTTTTTTTCCCGTGGGTTTCGTTATTCTTAACATGGAGGTAGATGACAAAGTACCTCTAATTCAAGGCGTTCCGTTTCAGCGTACCGCCAAGGCACTCATTGATGTCTTTGAAGGGATATCACTCTACACGTAGGAGATGAGACGGTCACATTTGAGATCGTCAAATCCATTAGATACCCTGATAGTCAAGACGATTTTAGCGGTCCCACTGACTCTGTTTACTTCATAAATTCTTTTATCTCTCGCGTGGACCGATGTCTTGATTACATCTGTGGAGGTGATTTGGTAGTTGAAACTCATGATGAAGAGTTAGATTTGGTTGAGGAGGAAGCCCCTTTGTTTCCTTAGGCATTATAGATTAGTGAGGTTCATGAGGAGAGTAGTGAACCTTCATTAGAGATACCACCGCCTTTAGAACTTAAGGTTTTACCCTCTCACTTAGAGTATGCCTACTTAGGGAGAATGCTAGTTTGCCCTTCATTATCTCGTCTCAACTGATGGAGGAGGAGAAGAGTCGGAATGCTTGATGTGTTGAAGGAACATAAGCAATCCGTTTCATGGAGGCTCTCTGAAATCATGGGCATCGGCCTTACCTACTCATCCATAGGATACTCATGTGGGATAATTATAAGCCTGTAGTGCAACCTTAGAGACGCCTTAATCCAAACATGTAGGAAGTAGTTAGGAAGGAGGTTCTTAAGCTCATGGATGCTGGTCTGATCTATCCCATCTCTGATTCCCCGTGGGTGAGCCCGACTCATGTTGTCCTGAAGAAGGGATGGATGACTGTGGTCACTAATGAGAAGAATGTGCTCATTCCCCCTCGTACTGTTACTGGTTGGCGTGTATGTATTGATTTTAGGAGACTAAATGATGCCACCAGGAAATACCACATTCCTCCCCCTTTCATTGATCAGATGTTGGAGTGTCTGGTAAGACAACAGTTTTATTGTTTCCTTGACGGTTTTTCAGGTTATTTCTAGATCCCCATTGCACCGGAGGATCAAGAGAAGACCACTTTTACATGCCCCTATGGCACTTATGCGTATCGCCTCATGTCATTTGGGTTATGTAACGCTCCATCTACCTTTCAGCGTTGCATGATAGCTATCTTTCAGGATATGATTGAGACATCTTTTGAGGTTTTCATGGATGATTTTTTGGTTTATAGTAGCTTGTTTGATGTTTGCTTGGTTAACATAGAGAGGATGTTAGAGAGATATGTAGAGTCTAAGTTAATGTTGAATTGGGAGAAGTGTCACTTTATGGTGACTAAGGGGATAGTTCTAGGACATAAGATTTCTAGGGATGGTATAGAGGTTTATAGGGCTAAGATTGACACCATTAATAGCCTTCTACCTCTGACCAATGTCAAGTTCATCCGTAGTTTTCTAGGTCATGCTGGCTTCTATCGTAGGTTCATTAAGGATTTTTCCAAAATTACTCGCTCGTCTTCTTGAGAAAGACGTTCGTTTTGTCTTTGATGAGGAATGTCTTAAGGCTTTTGAGTTTTTGAAGGAGTGGTTTGTGAGTGTTCCTATCTTAGTTTCACCCGACTGGAGCTTGCCTTTTGAGCTCATGTGTGATGTGAGTGACTATGCAGTTGGGGTAGTCTTAGGGCAAACGCATGACAAACATTTTCATCATATCTACTATGCTATAGTAAGACCCTTAATGATGCTCAGGAGAAATAGAAAACTACCGAGAAAGAGCACTTGGCAGTAGTGTTTCCATTTGATAAATTCCGTTCTTATCTCGTGCTTTCCAAACCCACCGTCTTTACTGATCACTCGGCTTTGCGGTTTCTTTTCGCAAAGAAGAACACCAAACCTCGTCTAATTCGGTGATTAATTTTGCTTTCTGAGTTTGATATTGAGATTAAGGATAAACAGGGAGCAGAGAACGTGGCTGCGGATCACCTCTCTCGTTTAGAGGATCCGACTAGGGAGGAGATTCGTGAGGAGGCGATTGGGGATAAATTCCCTCACGAGTCCATTGATTTTGTTGAATCTAAGAAGCAGGGTATGCCATGGTTCAATGATTTGGCAAATTACCTTGCTCATGGGATGCTGGTAGAAGGTATGAATACCCAACAGCGTAAGAAGTTTCTTAGAGATGCTACTAAGTACGTATGGGATGACCCTTTTCTGTTTAGGATAGGGAGTGAAAGGATTTTTAGGATATGTGTTAGTAGAAAGGAGGGACTAGAGATTATTAGGCATTTTCATGAGAGTCTCTATGGAGGGCACCATGCTCCTCACAGCACTACGCAAAAGGTCTTTGATAGTGGTTTTTATTGGCCAACTGTGGTGAAGGATGCCCTCGATTTCATGAAGTGGTGCGACACTTGTCAACGCACCGGTAACATTTCATCCAAGGATGAGATGCCTTAGAACCCTATTCAGGTTCTTGAAGTTTTTGTTGTCTGGCGCACTGATTGCATAGGTCCGTTCCCCATTTTTGGAGGGAACTGGTACATCCTCGTGGCCATTGATTATGTTTCTAAGTGGGTGGAAGCGCAGGCTCTACCTACTAATGACGCCCGAGTGGCGGTGAAATTTTTGAAGAAGTTGTTCACTCGGTTTGGTACTCCCATGGCACTTATTAGTGACCGTGGTACACATTTCTGTAACACCATGATGGAAAAGGTGTTAGCGCGCTACGTGGTCACTCACTGTTTATCGACCGCTTACTATCCCCAAACAAGTGGTCAAGTGGATAATGCAAATTGAGGAGTGAAGAGAATTCTTGAGAAAACCGTTGGGAAAAGTCAGAAGGATTGGTCCGATAAGTTAGATGATGCGCTTTGGGCGTTTAGGACGGCTTATAAAATGCCATTAGGTACTACACCTTTTATGATTGTTTATGGAAAATCGTGTCATCTACCCATTGAGTTAGAAGATCGAGCTCTTTGGGCCCTTAAGGCGGTTAATCTTGATCTTACCGAGGCCGCTAGGACATGATTTTTCTAGCCTCATGAGTTGGAGGATCTTCGGGATGCAGCATACGCACGGTCGTTGAGCATTAAAGAGAAAACTAAGGAGTTTCATTATAAGAGGATCAAGAAGGTGAAGGAGTTTAGAAAGGGAGAAAAAGTGCTTTTATATAATTCACAATTGAAGTTATTTGCAGGTAAGTTTAAATCCAAATCGGCAGGTCCATATACAGTTAATGAGGTTTCCCCATATGGCACAGTCGAACTACTAAATGATGCAGATGGAAGCACTTGGATGGTCAACGGTCATAGGCTTAAGCTTTATATTGGAGGACCGTTAGACCCGACAGAGAAGGAGGAAACTCCTCTCGAGACCGCTTAGGATGAGACATGGTTGAGCCTTGGGAAAGGTCCTAAGTGTAGAGTTTGTAGAGGTATATTTTCCTTTAATTTTGCAGCTAATTATATGTTTTTGTTTGTGTTTTTCGTCGTTTTTTTTTTGGTTTAGTGTTTGTATGTTGAAGTCATGTTGCAGGAATTCATAGCTATGTTGGAGAGGAAAACATAGGAAATACAAGGAATCCAGGTAAGTTAGTCAATTTTTTAAAAAATAAAATAAAATTGGGTGTTGGAAGGGGTAAATGAAAAACTCAAAATTTTTTCTAAGGCATGAAAGCCAAAAATTCCACAAACTTTCTAACCAAAATGCGTCATCGTTCTACGCGACGAGTTTTTCTTCCTGCCGTCGTGTGACAAGGCGTGTTTCTAAAAAAAATAATTAATAATAATTTTGAGACTCTTCTTCACCCCTGCTACCTTCTTCTTCCCTTCCTCCTCTCCTCACAACCAAAGCAAACCCTAACTTCACCCATTTCCTGCTTCCATCACCTCCGTCTGCTACCAAACTTCCGCCGTCCCCACTCTGCACCACCTTCCGGTGCAACCATCCACCTCCTACACCACAACCTACCATCACCCTAACCCCATCCACTGCGACCACCCACCTCCGTCGCCTTATCTAGCAAACCTTCCGGCCCTGAACCTGTCTCCGTCACTCTTTCCTCCCTTCGGCCACCATAACCACACCGATCCTTAACTGAAACCCCTCTTTAGCAACCACCTCTCTGCCTCCTCTCCCTCCATCTGCATTCCAGCTCCTACCACCAATAACCTTCCACCCTCTCCAACTTCTCCCTCGTCACCACGACCCAGACCCTCCCAAAAACCCCACTCCCTCCAATCGGCCCCACCATCGGTCCCACCACCGCCTTCAAACCATCACCAGCCACCGACCACACGAACCACCTTTTCCTCGTCGGTCTCCTAACCCCTCCTACCAAAAAACCACCTCAGCCACCAACCTCATGTTTTCTTTCTGTTAAAGCGCTTACACGTATAGGTTCCTGCACTTGACTAGTGTACATTTATGGTTTATGTCTTGTTTTGTTTTGTTTTGTGTGATATCATGGTATCATCATAGCTTGTGGGTCATTTGTGTTGGTCATGTTTTGATGGTATTGGGTCGTTTGTGATGCGTCTTGAGTGTCGTTTAGTCTAATTATTGTGTTGGGCTTTTTTCGTAAGTGTTGTGTCTTGTATTCATTGTTTTGTTTAGGTTTGTGTCATATTGTCTGTGTTGGTCATTGATATCCTTTGGTCGTGTCATGATATTATTTAGTTTAGTTCTACTTAGGTCTCTAGTCTGTTAGGGTCGCGTCTTTTGTGTTGATTATGGTCTTGATTGCTATGTGTTGGGATTATGTCATATTGTTATGGTGGTTTTATCAGGTACAAACTGGCCAAAACTCCCCCGTCTAAGGGGAGTTTTTCAACCCGAATCAAATTTTCATAAAGCTAATTATTTCTTCACTTATGTTTTTTGGGTCGCCATTTTTAATCAATTAGGCACTTATAGTTAATTGGGGACAATTAAAATGCCGGGATGGGGTATGTGTATTTTGAGTTAGATTTACTTGTTCTTGAGTCATGTATGTAATTCAAGTCTAAGTTCTTAAATTTTTGCCCATGAGTCAAGTCATTGGGGGTTTTTCATTAGCTTGCAGGTACACGGGCCGCCACGCCCATACTAAATCTCCATTCGGGCGAGGCGCGGTTCACAAATACTTGATAACCCCACTTGTCAGTCTTGTCTGTCACGACCGCGAAAGAAATTCTATCTGGTCGTTTACTAACATCAAATCAACGTTTTTGCTTGTTTCTTTAAATTTGTTTTGCAGATATGTCAGGTGAAGGATCCTCGAATGCAGCAGCAAAAAGAAATGGGATCCACCCCGCAAACAGATTCAGTATTTAGAACCAGAGAAGCATAATGTTGTTGGAATTGGAAACCTTCGCTAGCATACTTTACTTAAATATGCTTCAGGAACAAGAGAAGCAGAAAAGTGTGACACTTTGGTTGATGTAGCTTTGCTGGTACCGAGGACTATAGAATGGAATCTCTTAGATATAGCTGGGTAGCGGGACAGGATTGAGAAGTTGTTGGGCCCCAGATTTGTAATGCATGATTATGCTGTTGTTATTCGTAAATTACAAGGTATGAGGCATATAGGTGTACAGGTGAGCAACTCAATGCTATAGAGTAACTTGTGCACTCTACGAGGCTGAGGGCTTATATCAATCATGATGTGCATCATTGATTAGATACAATGCATGAGATAATCTTTGATTATCATAACACATTTCAAGTTCCTCATTCGGTAACTTTAGGTTTTGGCATTAAAGCTCTTTTGTTAAGATACCCTGACTGAATCTAGGTCCGTAAATCAATACGACAAAAGATCAGTCAGGCCATCCCTAGATAACAATCAACATAACGACCCGAAACCTCCGATTTTGGCAAACCCTATCAAACGAAGTTACGGTACTATGACCATATGCCCATGAGGTGGTCAGCCACATAGTTAGTAGTTTGTTATGTTTGTATCACTGAGGCACACATTAATACGTCTACGAAGCCTATCAACACATCACACAAAATCATCACATATCAAGTATTTGACTTTTCAATTCTTTAGTATGCTATAGATCCGCACTGATATATTATCATTTCCTCTTTTTTCTCCAGGAAAAATGATTTTGGAAGTTTTTGATTTTTATGGCTTTTTCAAAATTTTCAATGTTTTTGTTTTTTCTGGAATAAAATGCCCCGCCTAAAATTAAAAACATATTTTTGGATTTTTACTTTTTGAAAGCACAAAAACATAAGAAATTTGATAAACCGATGAGGAGATTAATCATGTTTTTCCTTAATACCGTTAGCTTTAAGTAAAAATACAAATCGTGATTGGTCAAAAGCTTTGGTAAAAAGATCTGCTCTCTGAAAGTCATTGTGGATTTTGACCATGTCAATCAAACATTTAGTATAGCAATCACGAATAAAGTGATACCGTATTCGGATGTGCTTAGCCTTAGAATGATTAACAGTGTCTTTAGTGAGTGAAATAGCTGCGTCATTATCGCAATGAATAGGGGTTTTAAGAAATTGCGAATCGTAGTCGCGTATCTGCTGTTGAGTCTAAAGTACCTGTGAACACCAACTAGAGGCTGACACATATTCGGCTTCACATGTGGATAATGCAACTGACGTCTGCTTCTTGCATTGCCAGGTCACGAGCCTGCTCCGCAGAAATTTACATCCAGCAGTTTTGGATTTGGCGTCAATGTCACAGCCACCGAGATCTGCATCACTAAAGGCAATAAATTCAAAGTTATCATCATCAGGATAGCATAGTCCACGTGAGGGACAACCCTTCAGATAACGTAGGATTCTTTTAACAGTTGTAAGGTGACTCTGTTTCGGCTTCGATTGAAATCGAGTACAAAGACATGTGGCGAACTTATAATGGCTCGATACGTGTAAGGGTCGGTAAGCTCCCCCTTAGCATAAACTCCAATCCCGTGATTGGTTTGTATGGTAGTGTCAATTGGCTTCGAATCCTCCACCTGGAATCGGCTCAAGACTTCAGATACGTATTTCTTCTTGTGGATGAAGATCCCTGACGACAATTGATCAACTTGCAATCCCAGAAATAACTACATCTCTCCCATAGAGCTCATATCAAACTTTTCCTGCATAATCTTTTCAAATTTCCTGCTAAAAAGTTCATTAGATGAACCAAATATAATGTCATCAACATAAATTTGTAATAGATGCAAGTCACCCTCTGTCCGTTTCGTGAACAAGGTACAATCAACTAGTCCTCGTTTGAATCCTTTAGATAGAAGATATGTGCTGAGCTCCTCGTACCACTATCTCGGGGCTTGATGCAAACCATACAACGCTTTGTTTAGCTTGTAGACCTTATACCAGTGGATAGGATCCTCAAAGCCAGGGGTTACCCGAAATCCACTTCTTCCTTTACCACACCACATAGAAAAGCACTCTTAACATCCATCTGATACACCTTGAATTTCATGTATGAAGCATACGTAAGAAACATTCGGTTGCTTCAATGCGCGCAACCGGTGCATAGACTACGTTGTAGTCAATTCCCTGCGTATGACGAAAGCCTTGTACCACTAATCGAACTTTGTTCCTTACAATAACTCATCGATCATCTTTCTTGCACTTAAACCCCTATTTAGTGCCAATCTTCTTCCTGTCTGGTGGTAAATCAGTCAATGTCCAGACTCCAAGTTTCTGAAATTGTTGTAGCTCTTGCTACATCGCATCTACCCATGATTCGTCCTGTAAAGCTTCCTTGTATGTTTGTGGTTCAACCTGCGAAACATAACAAGCAAAAGACCAATCATTTTGATAACCTGATTTCTGGATTTTAGTATACAGGGCACGGGCTCCATTGTTGTCATGTGATGATGCACGCCTCAATTGTCCACGTGTCATCACATTGCTGCTAGGATCACCAATAACTTGTTCTAACGGACGACTCTAATGAATCCGAGATTCCGGATGTTCAGGAACAGGAATCACCTTTTGAACATTCAAGTTCTCTGCCGTTTTCGGATCATTACATGTATTCGATGAAGATGGAATATCTGGATTTGGGTTCACTGGAGGTGATACTGTGATGTTATCCAAGACTGCTTCACTGGTAACTTCATCCTCGTCTTCCGACTCAGAAGAATCAAGCATTGTCGAAGCCTCTTGAAATATTTCTTCTTCAACTACAGGAGCATTGGTATCATTAGAAGTTGCTTCTGGAGAAGTCACAATGATCGGACGCACTAACGGTGTAGTCATTGTGTTCTCACACTCGTAATATAATCGTAAAACAACCTCTTCAACCAAGATTTCTAGATTGAATGACTCAAACAATTCTTTGTAGTCAAACATCCAATCGGGCCCATTTCCTAGAAAATTCTGAGTGTAGCATTGAACATCTACATTAGCCCACTCTTCAACCTGTCTAGTTCTTTTGTCAAACACGCATTTAAGTGGTGTCGCGCATCCAACAAAATAACCTTCATCAGCTTTCGTTCTAAACTTCTCACTAGGATTCGGCATCTTACATAGCGCCTCGAATGGCTCTAGAAACTCTAAGTTCGGCTTGCGTCTGTTAAGCAGCTCATAAGAAGTCTTTCCAAACTTCTTCACTATCGACACACGATTCAAGGTATAACATGCTTCATGAATAGCTTCATTCCAGAACATAACCGGAAGATTTGAATCAGCAAGCATCGTTCTAGCCACTTCAATTAGAGTCCTGTTCTTTCGCTCTGCAACACTATTCTGTTGTAGAGTATAAGGTGCACTGTACTCATGGTGAATACCCTTTTCATCGCACAATGCATCCATCATCGAATTCTTAAACTCTGTCCCGTTGTCACTTCTAATTCGTTTAATCTTCAAACCATAAATGTTTTCCGACTGGGTAAACAGAATCTTCAGATTGTTAAATGTTTCACTCTTGTGTTGCATGCATATTACCCACGAAAATCTTGAATAATCGTCAGTAACCACAAGACAGTATAGTTCTCCATTAATACTCTTACGCTTCACAAATCCAAAAAGATCCATGTGTAAACACTCAAGTGGAATGCTAACAGAGTTAACTTTATTAGGTTTGTGGGAATGTTTGTGCTGTTTCCCCTTCTTGCAGCTCATGCACTTATCATTCAGATTGAACTGTTTCACATTCACACCTTCCACTATCTCGTTCTTCACCGAGTTATTCATTTTCCTTAGGTGAATATGCTCCATGCGTCTGTGCCACATTATAGATTTTTCTTAGTAGCCTTAGATAGAAAACATGTTACTTGCCCCTGTGTAGTGGTTTCTTTGCTCATGTTAAGAATGTACAGATTGTTCACTCTCGGAGCTTTAAGCATGACCCACTCCTTCGGTATCTCAAAACCAGGCTTCAATATGTAGCAAGATTTGTCGTCAAAGTGTACAGAAAACTGCTTATCATAAATTTAAGACTCACTCAGCATATTATAGTCTATCTGCTTCACATAGGATATCTTCTCGAAGCTCACAATCTGTCACACCCTGCCTAGGCGGAAACGCGAGGTGCGATTATGAAAGATGTCCAAGCACAAAGGTAACATGAGAATTGATTAAAATAAAGCGGGAACTTCCATTAAACAACCAGATTTGTTCAACATAGAGCTATATGTTTAAAAATCCTAACAGTTGTATGTAAATGTCTAGGATTAAAACAACAACACAACGGTCCAAAAGAAGGTATCCCACAAATGCTCGCACGCGACCCCCGCATGTTCCATTATCCATGCTAATTCCCTGAAAAACATGCATTAAAGGAAATATGGGTCAACATAAAGTTGGTGAGTTCACGGGTTTTCTATATGGTGGACATGTAATCCAAAACCGACTAAATCATTTCCTAGCTAGGGCAATAATAAATATGTGATCAGACATGAGCCCATAACCAAACTTTGACATGTTGTGCCTCGCCCATTGTACACTAAAGACAATGAAATAATGTGAAATAGAAGCACTCTTTTGATATCTGCCATCCGATAAGAGCGACTGACCAAGAGTGGGGGTGTCAGCCCAATAGATCTATCCCGGTGTTTCATGGCTAAGTCCATAGTTAATGGTTATGGTATGATGTATGACACGATGGCTTAATGGATCCTGAACTGTAATGTCTCATGTTCACATAATAGTCATGTATTGTAACTGAAAATTGAACGCATGTTTTCCCCCGAAAAAAGTAAAAAATGTAAAAAGGGGCCGTGAATACTCACTTGGTGTCGGGATGCTAGACTGAACTGAATCCGGCACTGTGTGTCTGATCTGGGAAGCCCTTGAGTGTATAGTTAAGAATATAAAAGAATAATAAGCTAACTCCTCACAATAAAACTCCTAGGTGCTAGATAAAGACTTGGAACTTCTAAGTGGTGGTGTTGGTCGATCGAAACAAGCTTCTTGGTTTACAAGGAACTTCTAAGTGGTGGTGAGACTTTGAGAGGTTGTGGTGTGATTATAAGGTTTTTAAGGGCTTCTATATATAGCCAAGACAACTGAGGGTGGTTTTGTGCTCATTGGTTAACAAATAGAGAAGGTCAAAGGGCTACTTTCTTAGATTGCAAGGATGGAATGTCATGTTAGTGAAATAAGTTGACCTTGTGACTTATTTTTGTTATGTAGGGGTGGTTTACGGCCAAAATAACATGGGGAAGGGGCAAACGTGTTTTGGCAAGGTTGACCATGTAGAAGGGATCATGTGGTTTATGTCTTGCCTTTCTAATATAAGTAGTTGACCTTGAAACACGTGTAGTTTGCCTTGGGAATGCTCTAGCTGAAAAATTTGGATGATTGTGGGCAATCATGGAAGGTTAAATACTATGGGAATTGTTGATGGGAAAAAGCTTGTTCCATGTTGGTGTTAAGCATGGGTTTATGTGGCACTAGATAAGCATGGTGACTAGGAAATGAGAAGGTATGCGTGTGCTTGTATGCGATTGTATATCTGTGTGTAAGTGGTATTTGTCACTTCTACTCCCTATGGTTATGTATGTATGTGGCTGCATAAACATGTGTATATATATAAAGGTGTGAGTGTGTCCTATATGATTTAGATAATGTCCAAAACATTGCAAACATCCCTTGTCTTGGGAACATGTGAGCAGAAAACATGCATAGGGAAAGAGCAAGGTATTCTAGGCAAGTCAACCTGTGATTTCGATGGGTGTCACATTCTCCCCCTGTTAGAGGAATTTCGTCCACGAATATTTCGGTGTTGGTCATCTGAACCGGTTGTCTTCTGAAAGAGATGTGGGTACTTACGTTTCATCTGATCCTCCTGCTCCCATGTAAATTCGGGTCCGCGTTTGGAATTCAAATGTACTTTGACCAACTTGACCTGACTGCGATGGAGTTTCTGAATCATCCAATAGGTTATCTCGAGTGGCTCCTCTATGAAGTGAAGTTGTTAGTCGATGTGGATTTCCTCTTGAGGGATAACCAATGACTCATCAGCAAGACACTTCTTGAGGTTCGAGACGTGAAACGTGTCGTGGACACCACTGAGTTCTTGAAGTAGCTTGAGTTTGTATGCAACCGGTCCAATCCGTGCAAGAATCTCAAATGGACCTATGTATATGGGATTTAGCTTCCCAAATTTGCCAAACCTGGGAACCCCTTTCCATGGAGACACTTTGAGCAAAACTCTATCACCTACTTGAAACTCTAAGGGCTTGCGCCTTTTATCTGCATAACTCTTATGTCTGTCTCTGGCAGCTTTCAATCTGTCCTTGATCAGGAAGATCTTGTCATTCATCTCCTGGATGAGTTTGGGACCTGTCAAATGCTTGGCCCCTACTTTGGCCCAACACACGGGCGATTGACATTTGCGTCCGTACAACGCTTCGAAAGGGGCAGCTTTGATGCTGGTGTGGTAACTGTTATTGTAGGAAAATTTGATCGGTCGCAAATGCGTATTCCAATTTTCCCCAAAGTCAATTACACATGTGCGGAGCATGTCCTCCAGCATCTGGATGGTCCTTTCACTCTGCCCATCTGTCTGAGCATGGTAAGCGGTGCTCATGTCTTATCGGGAACCAAGAGCTTCTTTCAACGATTTCCAAAGCCTCGAAGTGAAATGACTATCTCGATCAGAGATTATGGAAGTAGGCACACCATGCCTTGATATAATCTCATTGATGTATATTTGGGATAATTTCTCCGTTTTGTCTCTTTCCTTGATCGGAAAGAAATATGCAGACTTTGTTAAACGGTCAACAATCACCCAAATCGCATCATGACCACAAGATGTTCTTGGAAACTTGGCGATGAAATACATAGAGATTTGTTCAGATTTCTAAACAGGAATCTCTGGCTGGTGAAGCATTCCTGACGGCTTTTGTTACTCTGCCTTGACCTTTGAACACGTTAGGCAACGTTTGACATAGGTCGCAATACAACCCTTGATGTTAGGCCACCAATAGAACTTCTTGAGTTCCTTATACATCTTATTTGTGCTAGGGTGTATTGAGTACTTGGACTTATGTGCTTCATCAAGAACCAAATCACGCAAACCTCCATACTAAGGAACCCATATTCTATTCAAGAAATACTTTGTCCTGCTAGGCCTCATCTTTAGCTGACTTCCTGACTGCATAGAGCTTCATGTCCAATATTACTATCCTTAAGAGCTTCCTGCTGAGCCTTATGAATACGAGCAGTGAGATTGGTTTGAATGGTCATGCCTAACGCACGAACACCCAGCGTTTTGGCACGTTCCTTTTGGCTTAATGTGTGTGCTACAACAATTGCTTTCCCTGGATGGTACTTAATCTCACAGTCATAGTCATTGAGTAGCTCAACCCATCAATTCTAACACATGTTCAAATCCTTCGGGTTAAAGATATGTTGTAGGCTCTTATGGTCAGTAAAGATAGTACACTTAATCCTATAGAGGTAGCGTCTCCATAACTTGAGTGCGAACACTACTTCACCCAACTCTAGATCGTGGGTTGTGTAGTTTCGTTCATGCACCTCGAGTTGACGAGAGGAATAGGCTATAACATTGTTCCTCTCCATCAAGACACAACCGAGACCTTGGTGAGATGCATCGCAATAGACCACGAAATCTTCTGTTCCCTCTGGCAGCGAGAGAATAGGTGCGCTGCATAACTTGAGCTTCAGAAGCTGAGAAGCGGATTCCCGTGGATCTCCTCATTCAAATTTCTTGTCTTTCTGAGTCAATAGTAGCCAACTAACCCTAGAAATGGTCAAACTTCTGTTGGGGTACTGGATCTGGGCCAGTCTTTGATCGACTCTACCTTAGCTGGTTCCACATGTATGCCTTTCTCGTTCACCACGTGACCGAGGAAACGAACTTCACGAATCCAGAATTCACATTTGGACAACTTGGCATATAGTTTTTCCTCCTTTAGTAGATTTAGAATCATTTTCAAATGTTGCTCATGCTCTACTCAAGTCCGTGAGTAAATTAGAATGTCGTCAATGAATACTATCATGAACTTGTCGCGGTATGGCATACACACCCTGTTCAACAGATTCATGTACACTGCCGGTGCATTTGTTAAACCGAAGGGCATAACCGGAAACTCGAAATGGCCATACCGCGTCCGGAAAGCAGTCTTGGGTATGTCCTCTTCGTGAACACAAAACTGATGATAGCCTGACCTCAGATCAATCTTCTAGTAGAAACTGGAGCCTTGCAACTGATCGAACAGATCATCTATTCGGGGAAGAGGGTAGCGGTTCTTCACCGTAAGCTTGTTCAACTCTCTGTAGTCGATGCACATGCGAAACAATCCGTCCTTCTTCTTGACCATCAGAACTGGAGCTCCCTAAGGTGACGAGCTTGGTCAGACGAATCCCTTGTCAAGCAACTCCTACAACTGGGTGGACAGCTCTTGCATCTCAGATGGAGCCAAGCGGTAAGGTGAACGGGCTACGGGAGCAGCTCCGAGAATGAGATCAACACGAAACTCGACTTGCCTTGCGGGTGGCATTAATGGCAGATCTTTTGGAAAGACTTTAGGAAAATCTCTCACGACGGGTATGTCTTCGATCCGGTTCACCTCTGGCTTCTTCTCATGCACAAGTGCTAAGAAAGAAAAATGACCTTTCGCAAGCACTTCTGTGCCTTCATGCAAGACACCAATCGCAACGAGGTCTTTTTGCGCTCCCCCTATATGGACAAAACCTCTCCATTAGGCAACGAAACTCAAACCACTTTCGTGAAATAGATGGCCTCTGCGTGGTTCTTCCTAGGTTCATCATTCTCAAACTCAGAATCATCAGTTACAGCAACTACTCCCTCATCATTCAATCCCAAAATTGGTTTCTCATCAGAATTCAGATCACCAACACTAGAAGTGTTTGAGACGTTTTCTGATATGGAATCCGACTGTACTGAACTCTCCGGTGTCACATCATCAAGATTGTGATTTTCAAATAACACTGGGGATGGTACAGATTTGTATTTTGCACCGAATTGAATATTTTCTTTGACTCGTTCCTCAACAATGTGATCTAAAACATAGGCCACATTGATGTAACTCTCTAACTTTTTGTTTACTTTTTTTCAGGAAAACATTTGATTTTTGCCATGTCAAGTTTGGTCTCTTCAATTTCATTTATATAGTTATCAATGTCAATCTGTGTGTGAAAGTGTTTTTGTTAATTCTGAAACGTCTTTCTTATAGCTGTCTAGTGTTTTGTTTAAAACTCTCTCTCCTTTTCGAGAAGACTCGATGACAGTTTTAGCACTATCAAGTTCGTACTTTAAGAGCTTAAGCTCATCCTTAAGTCTATCACATTTACCACAATATTTATCAGTAGAAGATGAGTTAGAACTTACTGGTTTTGGAGCATCTGTCATAGCCATCAAAGCGAAATGAGCTTCCTTTCTTACGAAGAACTTGGAGTAATCAACTATCATGAAAGCATCATCCACCATGCAAGACTTCTTTGACATCAGAAAATTTGCTTTAGCAAGAAGTTGCTCAATATCATCTTCAAGTGGATTCACACTTGCTTCAGAATCCGATTCGCTCTCAGAATCAGAATAGACGGATTCTCGATCGTCAGATACATCAGCAACAGAATCAATAATAGTTTCTGAAACTGCTTCTTCACAAACTAGTTCTTCAACGTTCTCAGAACCAATTTCTGGAACCGCCTCTTCAACTATCTCTTTGATCACCACCATCTCAGAATCCTTCTCCTTTTCCAAATCTTTAACTATCACTGACTCCTCACTTGCCACTTCTTGAGCAAATCATGCGACATCCCCACCAGTGACCTCTTCAACACCCATTTGCATGTTGTTCCAATCAAACCCTTCATCTTGTTGGATCACCAAAGCTTGGTTCTCACATTGCTTCTAGTGTTCGGTGTATTCACAGGTACAATGGTACTGTCACGGTTAGGTGTTGTTTGTGTATGGTTGGTTGTGGATGTTTGTCTTTGTGTGGTATTTTGGGAGGTGTTTTATCGGTTTTGGTAATTGTTTTGATTTTGATAGTTGTTGTTGTATTGACTTTGGAAGGTAACTTGGTTTTGTGATTGATGGTTTTGGTAGTTTAAGTTAAAAGGGTTACGGTTACCTTGTTGTTTGGGTTGGATACACTTTCGAGCAAAATGTCCTTTGGTTCCACAGTTAAAGCAAGTCACTTTCGCCTTGTTGAAACCATAAGTAGTGTTAGGAGAAGTCGCAAGATCAGTTCTACTTGTTTTCTCTATAAACTTTGTCGCTGTTCTCATAACACTCGCAAATGCGCATTGAATATCAATCAATTCCATTTCCTCTTTGTCAATTTGGGCATAATCTTAATTTGTTAAATTATTGTTGCCAATCTGACTAGCTACAAGTCCGTTATATGAAGCAACCATTGCTGAAACCAAAGAAATGTGTTGTTGGGCTACATCAAGTGTAACATTATTCATGTTAGAAGTTTCTAAGATGATCGGACTTGAGCTTGATGAGGCTTGGTTCATCACCGGTGCAACTTGTGGTTGTTGTTGTGTCATGTTCACCGATGATGTTCAATAGTAGCTAGAAGCTTGCAACGGAGGTTAATTTGGTGTGTAAGAAGTTGGTCTGTAAGATGGTCCAAATGACACACCATAGTAACTTGCTGCACTAGTTGGTTCAACTTTCGATACAAAAGTTGTTTGAGGTGCAACACTCACACCTCCTATTGGAATAGAAGTAGTAGATGAGCTAGCATAATAAAGCTCGGGATTCTGTGGAATCTGTGCTCTTTTTGCTTTTCTTCTTTCCTCTATCTCCTTGTTTTCCAACTTCTGGATAAACTCATTAATCGAATAGTAAGGAAATGAATCCTCCTCTCTCAAAACCTCAACATGTTGTCCCCAATATGGAGGCAACGAATCAACAAACTTCTCAACAACCTCATTCATGGGATACATAAACTCATAGTTTGACAACTCGGATAACAAATGAAAGAATCTTGGATTAAGTTCTTTCAAAGTCTCATTCCGAACTTAAATAAAATTCTCGAACTCTTTCCTCAGCTCTTCTACAAAAATCCTTCTAGTCTTCTCATTCCCTTCGTGCCTACTCTTCAAAGCTTCCCAAAGCTGCTTCGAAGTAGCACATGGTCCAAACGGAAGCAACAAATCGGTTATCAATGCGTGAGATAACTGCGAGTATGCCTTCTTTTCAGCTGCATATTTCTTCTTCTCGTCGTTCTTTAGGTCATCAAGTTCAATGGGCCTGTTTGAGTTTTCAATCATTGGTGCAACATAACTCTTCACGATCATCTGCCATGCTTCCCAACCATCTAAACCCATACCTTCAAGATGAATCTTAAACCTTTTCTGCCACGAATGATATTCACTCATATCTAACATATTTGGTGGCCTGTTTCCATTCCCAATAGATAAATCATTAACCAAAGTTGTTATGGTATTGGTGGCCTGGTTTTGAACTACTGCAACTCCCTAATAATCTGGAATTAGTTGTGAAGGAGGTCTAACAGTGGGTTGTGATGAACTCGATACACCCCAGTAATTCGGTATCTGTTGTGGTTGTGTGTTTTCTCTCACATCTACCACGACCCACGGGTTTATAGGTGTTTGCTATGTTTGAGTCATATCAGGTCTCGATGTCATAGGTAATCCCCAAATGTTGTCCATGATGTACGAAATACCAACACTTAGAAAATTTGAAAATCAAAGGTTTTGGTTCGACCTATCGAACAGTCGAATGAACAAGAACTGGTTTGGTTTGACCTCAACAATAAGCTTGAATGAGTAACAAAGAATCTAGAATGTGATTCAACCAAATGAAACTCGTTCAACCTCTAGTGTGACTGGTTCGACCTCTAATCCAAACTGGTTCATTCGAATGAAGATTAAAAACTCTGATTCGACCACTAAACACAATAAATCAACCAGAAAATGATTGATTTGACCTTAAAAACCGATTCCTTCGACCTAAATCAAACTCGTTCGACCCGACCCATTTGCAAAATCAATTTTTCTTCAAAAATCAACAAATTGGTCCGAATTTCCAAAAAGTTGTTGAATTTCAATGAAAATAAGCAGGTTTTGGATCGGATTAATATGAGATCAAGTTTTGTGAAAGAATTTTTTATTTTATCCGTAAAAAGTAGTCCAAATCGATCAGAACCCATGTTCTTTGAAAGTTCATGCAAAACAGCAAAAATTTACGTATTTTTTATGAAAAATCTGACTGATTTGTATCAATTTGCAGTTATGTGATTGAGCAATGACTCTGATACCACTTTGTAGGATTGGTTTTTGACAAAACAATACAAAGATCACACAAGTATGAGCAAAGAAGGTGCGGAAACCCTAATTCACATGCAAAATGATAATAAAAAAGATCAGAACACGTAAAGATCCATTTTCAATCCGATTTCCATTAATATAAACTTGACAAACCTTTACAAGTTAGAATATTAATGAAAATACAACTTTCAAGAACTCTCAAGACACACCTTAGAACACACACACACACTAACACACGTAACCAAATGACCGAACGTTAAGTTGGAAACCAACTTAAACATATATATAGAGTGTCCATTCGACCCTTCGAGGGCTCGAACCAACATCAACATAAACAAAACTAAAACATTCTTTTATTACAAAGTACATTCGACCCAAGAAACTTGTTCATTTGACCCCACGTAGGTTCGAATGGGAACATCAAAACTTCAAATCTTCAATCTTCGACAAACTTTGTATAATCCGAAAGCGATAGCCACAATATGCATCTACAGTGTGTGTATATATGTATGTACATAGTTTTGTCTTTTACAATACTTGTGTATATTGTCTTGTCTTTATCAACTCTCATTGTATTTAATTGCATATATATATATATATATATCGTCTTTGTGTGCTTGTGTATGTATAATATTGGTTTTAAGTTTTGATCATACACATATGTATTTGTACAATAAAAATGTAGTTTTAGTTTCCTAAAATATCATGTGAAAATCCAAACATACGTTTGTACTTGTTGATCCCTATCATATTCATTATATTCGGGTAAAGGTATTCAAACATTGGCATGCAATGATACAATTAGTCTAAGCACATAATGAAGCAAAATCAGTTAATTGTATGGACTCGACTTGTGAATTTGGTGGGTGTCACAGTTGTTAATGGCAATTTAGTTGTTTCAGCTCCCACTCAATAGGTAAATCTTAATCAAGAAGGTCCATCTTGCTTAAAAGGAAGAAAGGAACAAAATGTGTATACAAAGGCATGAAAGATAACCATGAGATAGTTGTCAAGATCAAAGGTCGTGTAGTTGTTTAAAGTTTTCCTCAAATTGAAGGTGTAGACTATACTGAAGTGTATGTTCTAGTTACTCATATCAAACCCATCTGAATGTTTTTAGCTGTTTCTTCTTATAGACCGTTGAAGGTTTATCAGCTAGATGTTAAAAGGGCATTTCTTTATGGCAAGGTGTAAGAAAAAGTGTATGTCGACCAACCACAGAAGTTTGTTGATCCAATTCACTGTGAGAAAGCGTACGTACTAAATAAAGTTGTTTAAGGTATTCACCAAACTCCAATTCATGGAACGAGACCTTGTCAAAGTACCTAGTTAATGGGTTCATCCTTGAACACATCGACTACACGATGTTCTTCAAGGAATGTGATGGTGACCTCTTCTTGGTACAGATTTATATTGATGATATTATATTTGGTTCAACTAATAAAATTCTTTGCAAAGAATTTGAAAACGTAATGTAGAATAAATTTGATATAAGCGCGATGGGAAAATTGTAGTTCTTTCTCGGTGCACGGGTTCAACAAACAGTGTCTGGAATCTTCATTCACCGGACAAAGTACATTGCTAACACCTTGAACCCGTTCACGGGATTGGTCTTGGCGAACAAGGTGTAACCATTGACCCTTCATTATACCGTGCAATGATCGGATCTCTTTTGTACATGACAGACTCTAGACAAGATATAATGTTCGCAACATGTTTATGTGCAATATACGAGCCAAAACCAAACATGTCACACCTCACGGTGGTTAAACTGATCTTTCAATATCTGAAAAATTGTCCAACCAATTCAGATGATCATATATTTGATCTGATAGCCTCTAATGATTCGGACATTAGGGATTGTAAAATCCACGCGGAATCGATATTGGTTGGATGTTGGTTTTTACAAAACCTCTCCTAGCTATGCAAAAAAGAAAACGTGGGTCTCCTTATCAACATGTGAAGCTGAATATGTTAAAGCATCGAGTTGTTGCTCCGAGGTTCTTTGGATTCAACAACAAATGCAGGATTACGGTTTGCCATTTCTTAACACACCAATTTATGTCCACAATGAAGCTGCTATAGCTATCACTAAGGATCCTGTAGACCATTCCAAGGGTAAACACAATCATATTATAAATCATTTCATACGCGATTGATTTGAAAGGTAATATGTTAACGTGATTAAAATCCACACTCACCACCAACGTGCCAACCTGTTTACAAAAGCTTTCAATCATTCGCCCTTTGAATACTTGTTTTTGGTAAATGGTCTCAAAGGAAAATAGAATTAGACCTCATTGGAAATCAAATTTTTGTACAAAGTGTTTTTTTTTTTTCATTTCACGGGTAGAAAACTTTTAGAAAAAGACAAAAACATTTGCAAAACCAGAAAAAAAATACAAATTCATATGAAAAATTCACAAAAATACAAAAACAATAGAAAATAAAAAAATTGTCCTTTTGATTGTGAGAAAAAGAGAAAATGAAAGTGTATAAGTGGGCTGTCTAATTTCTGAAAACCTAAATTTGCAAAAATAAACAGCTTAAAAAATAATGTACTGATAGATTCCAAAATCATTTCAAAGTTGGCACTGACATATGAACATACTGACTTGAATGTGTGGATTTACACTCATTGGCATATGGTCTTCGTACCGAAATTTCGTTTAATAGATTGCAAAATCAGGTCTTTAAATTGTTGAATAATCTGGGGTAGACTGGATGTCTCTCAAAATCAGTGTCTGGCAGACGTGTCATACGTTAGGTTTCAGCTAGACAGAGACCTATCTATGTTAGCTCCTAAAGAAAAAGAAAAATAGAATAACATTCCTAAATGAGATGTCTAAGACTCCTAGAAATATTAAAAGGATATGAAATGCAAAAACCTTAATTCTCATTGAGAATTCTGCTCTAAGACTACAAACCTAATGCCTAACGCTTCGTACCGAAAAATCAAATAATTGCAATTTCCCTAACCCTGGTCGACTCTGCACTAGAATGTCTAAGGAAAATTTGTCATACATTGGGTTCGCAACCGAACTGAGACACCTCTATGCCCCATGAGTCTCCAGTCAACTCGTATCTTTGTAAAATACGAATGACATCAATTTAGTCACTGGTTACGAGGAACCTCTACGCCTACCTTGATACAAGAATGTGTCGTGTGAGTGGGAACCCCTAGTTTTTATGAAAATAACAGTAACACAGATGATTAAAACACTACATAACACACACTATCATTGTCAAACACAATGCCTCAAATATGAACATAAAACACAACCAAATATCGTATCATGATAAAACACAATGCCCACCATTGCTCACATAACCTTTGGTGTTCAAACAATGTATGTTCTTTTAAGAAACCCTAGTTTTGTATGAAAATAACATTAACATGGATGATTAAACTACTACATAACACCCCCTATCGTTATAAAAACAAAACCCTCAAATATAAACATGAAACACCACCAAATACTGTAAATCATAAAACACAATGTTCCTCTTTGCTCATATAGCCTATGGTGTTCAAGCAATTTATGTGTTTTTTCAGAAACCCTAGATTTTGATGACAATAATAGTAAGATAGATGATTAAACCACTACATAAAACATCTTATTCTAATAAAACACAAAACCTAGAATATGAACATAAAATACAATAATAGTAATAAAATTACCATCTTTGTATATTGTGAATTTTTTAACTGTCGTGGAGGCTTTAATTAGTAGGGTGGTTGCATTAGAGAGAGAGAGGGAGAGAGATGGGGTAATCGTAAATACGAAGGCCAGAGAGAGAGAGAGAGAGAGAGAGAGAGAGAAAGATGGAATGTCCCCTTAAATTAAGGAGGTGTTTTAATTGGTTTTTTTTTTTATTTTCACAAGTATACCCTCACAAGTCTCAATTTAAATAAAATTATAACACAAATTAGAAGCTTTCCACTCATTTAATCTCATCCATCCATTAACATGATCTAATGGACACATTTATTTTTCACCCTTTTCATAAAACACACCCTTAGTACCATAACCCCACCCTAAGTATGTTGCATGCTTAACATGTTAATTGGTTTTATAAAACAAAACAAACAAGCCCAAACCAAGCAACCCAGACCAACCCTTGGCATAAACCCAAAGCCAAGGTGACCAAATGGGACACGATGTACCGCGATGCCACAGGGAGAATCCCCTCGTCGCCAAAGCCTTTTAATCGTGATTTTAACCCTTTTACTCACTTGTACGCGGGGAGGTTCCAGGTCGTCCGAAATCGTTTTATGCCTTTTAATGGTGATTTTAACCCTTCTAATCACTTTTCTTAACCTAAGTCACCAAAGCCTCAACCTTTACGAAAACCATAGCCCCTAACCTCTTCAAATCTCATTCTTGGGCATACTTGGATTATGAAGGCTAAGGATCAAGTATTAGAAGAGCTGTAGATGTGTTTATCATAACCATGGCCTTTAATATTAGTTTTATATCTTAACCATGATTTGTATATGCAAACCCTAATGTCCAAATCTAAGATGAAACGTTTTTATCATATAAAACTGAGTTGATAATAATTGTTATGTCTTTTGATGATGATTTGATTAACTAAAACATTAGGTACATGATTAGATTATCAACTTGATTTATGTTGAAACTTTGACAAACTAGATCCTAGGGTTTTAAATCTTAGATTTGTTTGGTGTGGTTATGGACTGAGTTTGGGATAATCTATGCTAAATAACATGTTTTGATTAAAACAATGTAATGATAGAACTTGTATAGAAATAGTTAAACAAACATGTTTGAACTATTGTTTCATTAAAATTAATGTTTAGAATCATACCTTTCTTTAAATGGAAACTGTATGCCTAAAAATTGTTCAAATGTTCATATATTACAAAAAGATGAAACTTGCATGTATGTATGTGTTGTAGAATACACGTAGGACATGTACGGGTAGTTATTTTTGTGGTATGATAGATTAAGTTGTATGCTTAAAATTTGAACATCTTGTATGCGCAACAAATTACACAATGTGTGACTACTTGACATGCTTGAACACGAGGATTGTATGTTAAGTGTTTACTTGCATGTATTAGACTTAACAAACGAAAATCAACCTAAATTGCTAAGCAAGTCAACAATGGTTCATTGGGTCAAACATGGTCAATTTGGTCAAGCATGGTTAAACAATTTTCTTAAACACAACCCATATCATTGCATGGATACAACATATTAGATGGACAAAACAAACATGAACAAACACTTATAGACTTATGTATGATAAGTAGCCAGTAGTGGGTAATCTTCATACATAAGCTTTTAGTATTTATACTATGCAACCTAAGGTGACTTTCACCACACATTTTATTTGTTTTCCCGTTGGGGGGAAACATGCTATAACTACAAACACATAGATCACATCTTACTTTTATATCACATGTTTACTTAGCGCAAACACATCACAAAATCCCTTACAGTATGAACCATTGTTCCATTGTTATGTGGGATACATAGAGAGGAAATTTGAATAAATCTCCACTATTGTGATGAACGAGGTAGAAGGAAACAAATATCAAATAGTCAACTTCAGTTTCATAAGGTTAAGTAACTTGTATACATTGTCTAGCTAACAATCGATATAATTAGTAAACATACCTCAGTCTAGCAACTGAATAATTTTAATTTGTGAAAAGCTGTTACCTGACTAACTTAATTGTTGACATATATTATCATGTTTTTCTAAGGTCACTAAGGTACAACTGCTACGATGCACATGGAGTCGCACATCTTTGTTCAAACATTTTTTTCAGACATTTTCTCTATTTACTTCCAGTATGGTTTTGGAGTTTTGTGTATGTAAAATTTACTTCAACATTTTCTTCCGCTAAACTTATTTACAAAATTAAAACCTTTTTTCTCGTGAGAAATGAGATACATTTTTTTTAAGAATATAAAGGTCGTTCAACATGACCATTAACCAGATCCTAGTGTATCACATGCTTCATGGTAAAATCTCAATGGTATAAATTTGTGGGTGTGACGATAAGAATAAGTTCATTTATTGTACATACACATGTATACGTGTGTGTTTGAAAGATAAGTATCATACATATATTTTTGAAAATTTACACATGTATAATCTAAAATTGATAATACACACACAGACACACACACACACACACACACACATATATATATATATGTATAAATGCAAAAAAAAAAAAAAAAAAAAAAAACCTCTTATTTCATTTTAGTTTAATGTAATTTTTATTTTTGCTTTTATTAACTTAGTACAACCCTTTTAAAACCATACGTTTAAATTAAATAATTAAAAAAAATTAGTTTTGGAGAAATATGGTGAAATCTGAGATGACATCGTGTGACTTAGGGAAAACTGAGCAAAGTTAATAAAAAGTTGATGTTGTAGTGACATGTCACATGAGAAAACGAGGAAAATGTGATGACCCCATTTGCCCAGAAACCTCATATATGGATCACGGCTCCTTCGAACGGTTTTATTGTACGTCTGGTCCCATTAGATCAAAACATACCAAAGTAATACATTTTACACATGTAATGGAATATTTTATCTTTGCCTTTGAGGTCACCATAATCCATCAAAGTGGCATCACATTTTCTTTCTTATGCACTAGTTGTGTATGTAATGTAATGAGAATCTTGTAAAGGAAATCCCTAGTTGCAGATGTCAAACAATGCATAAAAATTATGCCTTCGTGAAAACAAACAAAAAATGGTTCGTCTAGAAAAGATGAAGTGTCTAAAACGTTTATATCCATCATGAGATAGTTATGTCAACTATGTCTACCAACTTTGTTAACTTAAACGAATAATTAAACATCTTTTTAATGGAAACGTATAGTCCGTGTTAGGATTTTTGGATTTATAGGAACTACTGGTTTCAGTTTCATTTTTGTTGTTTAAAATTTCTAAAGCAAAGGGCTTAACATGCAGTATACATGAGTTATTTGAGGCAAAAATACAACATTTTATATTTTTATTAGTCTAATTGGTGACCTACGAGAGCTATCTACAATCTCCTAATACCTCACTCAAAAGAAATTATCACCCTCGTTATGGTGATGAATAAGCTATTTTAGTATATTATGACAATGATCTCATTTTTGTGCTTCTTAACAAATTACGCAGTTAATAAATGATCCTTAGTGCAGATAACTTGTCGTAATTGTTCTTGCGAAATATGGTCATCAGTAGTTTAGGAGTAGCTATAACATATTTTATAGTAATTAATTGCGTACATAAGTTATCTTCATTTCATTATTTTTTTCTTTTTGTTTTTTGTTTTTATTTTTCGTGGTTTTCTAGGCAAATTATCACACCAAGAAATATTGTTTTAAGAATCATATTTTCACGGTATTTCATATATAGTTCATAAACAAAATTAATTTTTAAAATAGTAAAATTCAATTTTGTCAATGTATTAATTTAATGTAAGTACTAAAAATTGTTTATAAATGTTGCTTCAAGACATAAGTATAACCTTCCACCTCTTGGAAAGTCAATTGTAAATTTGGAATAAATATCCCTGAAGAATAGAATATGAAGCCCCACACATATCTTGGACACATATATATGCCTTTATAGATTTCAAATACATGCTTCCGTAGAAAATCCAGATCGATTCGCTTCAATCCAACTTTTTGCATTTGTATGCTGGTAGCATTATCTTTTGGCAACCTAAAACATTCAATTTTTGCCACATATGATCCTTAGAAACACTATATATATATCTCCTCATGCTAACACACATTTCACACAACCAAACAAACAGTCTTTTGATCTGTAGCAGTTTGTAAGTTGAGTGTTTAAAAATGGACCGAGTAAAACTTATGGTTTTTGAGAGGCCTGTGGTCATCTTTAGTAAAAGTTCTTGCATCATGTCTCACACCGTGAAGTCCCTCATCAATGACATGGGTGTGAATCCCACAATCTACGAGCTTGATGAGATAGCAAGAGGGCATGAAATCGAGCGGGCACTTTCCGGGCTTGGATGTAGTAGTCTCCCTGCGGTTTTCATTGGTGGCGAGCTAGTTGGTGGAACTCATGAGATTATGAGTCTTCAACTCAAGAGGGGTTTGAAGCCAATGCTTATTAGGGCTGGAGCTTTGTGGGTTTAAACAATATTGGTAATATTTTAATATTTAGTGAGGGAAGTACTATATTAGATTACATATATTACAAGGCTACTAGATCAATTGGGTTCCAATTTTGTACGTCTCCACTCCTAATGAGTTTTGTTTGTAACTTTTGAAGAAAATAATAATAATAGTTACGGCAGATGAGTGTTTCTATACATAATGTTCTGAGTGGCCGGTTTGGCTATGAACTATCGTCCGGCTGGGTTATGTGTTCTTATGGGAGTTTCTGCTCGTTGCTTTCCTTTTTTCAATATTTAATCAAAGAAATGATTTGACAATATGGTAGATAAATGAATTGGTTCTAAATGTTCTTTTTTATGTTCACCAAGAGTTACTCATTTATAGCCTAAATTCCAAATAATGGTCCACATCTACCTTTATACTTAAAACGTTAGGAAAATATATAATGCCAAAATAAATTAAGTCTTTCTTATCAATATGAATGAATTAACCCTCATTTAATTTCAATGGGGCATATCGATTTTATAATTACGCTATGTCTTCGTTTACTAAACAACATAGCTACACGTTAATAAAACAAAAGCTATAAACAATTCAATCTTTCCTTGCTTACATGCATATTGTAAGCAGAGTGGAATGATCCAGACTACTCATATTATATTATATTATATCTATATATTATGTCTATACAACCAAAAAACAAAAGTCGGTGATGTGTACATCACCCAGCCTTTCTAACTTTCTACTGACACGTGTCTCGGTAATTTTGCAAATTTGTGGGTTCTTTAGGTATAAACTCTTTTGTTTTCTCTCTCTATCTCATGCTTGATGTCTCTCTCTCTCTCACTCCTATTCTCTCTCTTTCTCCCTCACTCATCGGCTTATGTTTTTGCCAGATCTATGGGTTACTGGTAAGAGGGATATAGAGAAAAGGGTTAATTGCACTAGGTTTCTGGTGAGAGGAACAGAGAGAAAAGGATTGGTTGTGATGCCGGTGTTGTGGTGGCAGTGTAGGATCGAGATTTGGACAAGAATTTGTAATACCACGCGCGTAGCCGATCTGAAGGCGAAATCAGCAGATCAGTTTGCTGTTAGATGTGATAGATAGGTGCAAAAGATAAATAATAAAGCACATACACAAATCATAACACAAACGGGCAACACTTCATCGGATTAGAAATATGAGCAAAGGATTTAGAAAATGAGCACCAAGGGGTCCTATTTATAGGACTCCTGTCCTACACCTCATTTAATATAGGCGTAGGACTCTTACGACTCTAAGTAGTCCAGGCGTATGACTCATATACTTTGCTTGGAACATTACACATGTTACAAAATAAAGCGTAAACGACTATACATGCTAGCTGATATTATCTAAATCACTATACACGAGAGGAAAACATTATATCTAAAACAGGGACATGTTGAAGGGTGCACTAACAGACTCCCCTACGGACCTAGCTAGATATCTTCAAAACATTGCTCCCACAACAACCAATCTTCAACCTTGAATAGCCACCAGCTTCATACTTCCAACACAGAGAAGTTGGACCAATCGCAGCTAGAGTGAATGTTCTTGGCATAATAAAACTTGATCATCCCCTGATAACGCATTGCATGATCACGATCGTGGTCTTGATAATGAAATGGATTCTGATGCAGAGTCTTCACATCTTCTTTGGACAGATTCACCAGACACATTGGGTCAAACCCTCTCAACTTCCTACAAATCTTGGGCTCATTCCTAAGTACGATCATAACTTCTGTTGTAGTGAAGTTGTAGTACCAGAACATGAACTTCTAAGACAAGTTCTGTTCAACTGGGGCAAGAGGAACGTGTGTCATCATTGTGGTAAGCTTGATCTTTCGCTTCCAAATGAACTTGCCAGTCCTTGGATCTTTCTCATTAGACTGGTAGCAAACTGGGAATTGAGGAGCGCATTACTCCCAACCCTAGACACTTTCCCTGCGGAGAATCTAGTGAAATGTATCTAGTGATGAGTTAGTTTTAATCGGCTCTTTCCTCATCAGATCCTGTATATACCAATATAGCAGAGACTTCCTGTGATAGACTGTCTGAAAAGTACATGACACTGCTAATGAATTTGATACCATAAGCATGAGCGTAAGAAAGATAAGTCCAACTCAGCACATTCCCAGACATTTGATTCCACCGCTGAGTGAACTTCTTTTCTTAAACTGGTTCCTCCTTTTTGTATTCATTGAACCACAGTTTACACATTTCTTGAGTTCTTACTTTTCTTTGCTTCACAGTCTCTAGTTCATCATCAACAGGCTTATCAGATTCCAGAATCTTCTCAGCTTGTTTAAAATCTTGGTCTTTGAGATCTGGAATCTTTGTAGCTGAATCTTTCTTCACATACTTAGGGTATTCCAGATCTGTGACATATTCAATCTCGATATCATTTAACATGTCCTCATCCTCAAAGTACCTGTGAGAATAATCAAGTGGAGTGACTTCTTCGTAAGTAAGCCCAAAGACTTTGGCAATGTCTTCACGTGACATCTTTGGAGGTATTTCACCTTCTTCCAGATCCATATACGACGTGGTCACACGGTTCCCATCATCACCACCTTCACCTTCATCTTTACCACCACTCCAATATTTCCCTGATTCATGGTCATCACCCGAATCATCATCATCCTCATCATTTTCCTCATCAATCATACCTCGCCTAGGCAGAAACACGGGATGTAACTTCGAAAGCTTTTCAAGCACACAAGTCACGCACACATCAAATTCATAAGTTAAGAGATATATTATTAAACGTCATTGTTTAACATAACAACCAAAAACATTATCTTAAGAACCACATCTAAAATGATAATGTCTAGATCATTTAATCAAAAGAAGGTTCATAATATCCCCAAGATGCGCATGCGCGACTCCAAGTTCCATGATGATCAATTAATTGCATGTAAAACATGCAAATAAAATATGTCAACAATTAAGTTGGTGAGGTCACGGGTTTTGGAATCTATATAAACCATGGGTGACTGGATCATTGCCTAGGTAAGACAATAATCATTATGTGACTGTCATGAGCTCGTAACCAAACCTTGATGAATGTTGTGCCTCACCCATTGTACACAAAAGACAAAGAATATAATCTGAAATACAAGCACTCTTTTGATATCCGTAATCCGGTTAGAGCGACTAACCAAGAGTGGGGTGTCAACCCAATAGATCTAGTCTGGTGTTTCATGGCTAAGTCTATAGTTAATGGTTATAGTAAAGTGTATGACACGAGGGCAGATGAGTACCCTGAACCTTTTTGTCTCATGTTCACATAATAGTAAAAAATGAAATTAAACTTGTACACATGCTTTTCCCCCCAAAAAGTATGAAAATAGTAAATGGGGCTGTGAGAACTCACCTGACGTCTGAATGCTAAACACTAACTAAGTCTAGTGTGGAATGTCTGAACAAAAGTTCCCTAGATTCAAATAAGGAAAACTTAGGTCTATGTGTTGTACTATTTACCATGCAATTGTTCACCCGACTTGTACATTTACGGACTTTATGTTTTTGTACAGTTGTCCATATATGTCACACACTATATGTGTTCGAAATATTCGTTTTAGTCGTTATTTGTGACTATGATTAGACATTTGTGGCAAAATTGGTATGTTGATTTATGTTACCATGTGGTATTTATGTTACTCGTTTAAACCAAATAGGGCATATTAAGACATGTTTTGGATCTTTCTTGGGTGAAAAAAATCATTTATTCATGTTTTACACTAGTTCATACATATACCTTGGTTGTTAACACGTGTTTTCCAAAAGTCTTGAGTTAAAGTTCTTTTAACATATGTTTCTTTGTTTTTAACGTATGTTTCCAAAATCGCCATTATATATATGTTACACTTTGAGTTCCAAAAACGATTTCTATGGCCTTTAATCAATCATATACACACGCACATACACTCGTGTATATGTGTGTGAGTATATGTGTCCGTATATGTGTGTTAATACGTGTATATATACAACATATAGGTATACATATAGACGTGTTCTTTTTGTGATTATTTCAACTTGTGAGTATCATGATTGATTAATAACAACTTGTTATGGCTATGTATGTGTGCAAGTGGTGATAATGGTCTGGTGAGTTCTATAAAGGCCAAAACATGTATGAAATGAATACATAGGGTAGTTAGTTATCGTACCACAACAATGTGCCCTAGTATGATGAAGAAATTGATTCCTATCTGGTTTCCACTTCACAACCCCAAGCCCTTGGAAATGGTTAAAGTGGGTTGTGGTGAGTGTATTTGGTCGATAAAGGGTTCGGGTTTGTGTGGTTTGGATTTGGTCGAGGGTTGTGGTGAGTGTGCTTTCTTTACCAACACATATCTGTCTAGGAACAAACTTTGGGTTCGCACAGTTTGGATTTTTAGGACTTTATGAGTTGTCCCTAGACCTACCTTTTTCTGCAAGTTATTCCTTATAAAGTTACTCATTTCCTTCATGTTTTCAGATTTATTAGGTGACTTTTCTCTTTTTGCATCATTCAATGCAGATACTTCACCCTTATTAATGGTACACTTACTTGCCACGTGCCCTTTTTAGTAACACTTGAAGCATGATCGTTTCTCTAGGAGCTTTTTCTATTGCCCTTTTGAGCTCGACCCCTCATCACCGACAGACTTCGGTGAGATTGACCCAAAACACTAAGCTATACCCTGTTTGGTTTCTTGCGTTTGAGTCTCTCCTGTTTTAACATACTTAGGATTTTTCAAAATAGTTTTGGGATTAGCCTTATCATTTTCGCCTTTTGAAACCTTGGGGTTTGCTTTTTCATTACCACTAGAGTCATGTTTAACAACGGTTTCTGTTTTGCCTCCCGATCTTTTTGTGTTCTTAGTAACCCCACGTGCCTCTTCAACCATTATCTAACTAGTTGAATTATCACTAACATCCTTAGTACTCTTCACGGACTACTCAACTCTCTCCTTTACTGGTCTAGATTTATTCAGTTCATCAGTCACCTCCTTTCCAAATGGTAGAAACATGTAGTTTCCATTCACGGAACCTAGTCCACTTGTTTTATTTCTCTCCATTCTAGAGTCAAGCATAGCATTGTAAAGGTACTTAGTGCTTCTATACTGATCAACTTACCTATTCAAATATGTTACCTTAATTTTTAGCTGGGCTATTTCCACATTTTCTGAGTAATTTCAGCCTGTTAGTCAACTATAGTAAGTTAGATGTGCCAAATTAAGATAATCTATTTTCTATTTAAGAATGTAATTGAGATCCTTAAGGTCTTTCTGAGAAGTTTTTAATTTTGTCTTAAGTTCACTCTCTCTAACCTTATTACTCAAGTCAATTTATTTCTCTTGATCTAACAGCGCCACTAAATTTGTATTATGCTTAGCTTCATGATCATTTTCATTAATCAGTAAGGCAATTCGTTCAGCAGAATCAACACATTTATTACAAGCATCAGTGATTAAAGAAAGAGGATGTTGTACCTTCTTAGCTTCAGAGCTCAGATCTGCCACGTAGGCAATGAACTATTTTGTTGACACTCCTTCCGTAGATGCTGTCAGATCTAACACCTGATTACTCGAACCATCTGCACCATCAAACACATAACTCCAATCATAGGTACCGTTAGGCTTAACTACCATTAGAGCCTTTGAGCTGGTGTTGCTCTGAGTAGGCGCCACTAATGAGCCTTTCCTAGGCCTCGAACATTCTCTAACAAAGTGTCCAAAGTTATGACTATTGTAACACTTCACCTTAGACTTATCAAAACCTGCTCTACCTCCAACGAGCTTGTTACCTATCTTATCCATTAACCTTTTAGCTCTCCTGGAAATCATGGCGAGATTACATTGAAGATCCATTACTTCCACGTCATCCGGATCAATTTGATCATAATCTTCATCAAAAGCTGCCGGATCATTAATCTTCCCATGAATATAATTTTTAGAAGAAGCTACAAAGGAAGATAATACTACAAGTTATTGTTCTGCTGATTGAACACTCATTGGCATGAACTATTAGGACTATGACTACATCCTGAATCAGACTTGCTTGAGCCACTGCTGCTCTTTCCATTATCCCTTCCAGATGGGATATCCTTGATCTTGGTGGACTCACCAGAAGTAGACATAAAACAGACTTCACCATCAGCATCCAGAACTATATTTCCTCAGTTATCATCGGAGAAAAATGTAGTTGCATTTCTAATGCTAAAAGATGTGCCCTTAGATGACAGTTTCCTATAATACACTCCTGGATCTTGAACCTGGTCATACTCGACATCTTTCCTTTGCATAGAAAGATTGTAAGCTCTTGATTTTCCAATCACTTAGCTGGCAGAGAATCCAAAATCTTGTTGCTAAGTTCTAACTCCAAATAGTCTATCTTGTGACTTCCCAACTCAGTAACCCGATGATAAAATATGGTGATAGTTTTCTGTAGTCCTTATTCCTTTATGTGTCAAAGCACAACAAACTCCTTCTTAAGCAGACCAACCTTACCTTTCTTCACATTGTCATTTCCCTCATATCTATTTTCAAGGGTTTCCCACGAATCTTTTGCATCTATGTATTTCCTAAAAGGGTGCAATATTCCTATGGAAGATTCATAGTAATAGCTACATGCGCCTTGTTTTCTGCTTCAAACATTAACTTCACCTCTTCATCCATATCCTTAAAAGCAGTTGTAATGGTCCTACCTTCAATGGTTCTTGTAGGTTTAGCATATCCATCACGAATACAGATCCATAAGCGCATATTGTAAAACTTTGCCCATTCTTCAAACCTTTCCTTCCACCAATAATAATTGTTAATTGAAATCATCTTAGGTGGAAAATTAGACGTCCCGACCACATGGTCCATTTCTATGAGTTTATTTAAATAATAAATTTTTTATTATGTTTCAATAATGTTTAAGTTCACTTAAATTATCAGAGTCCAAGTCCAAATAAACTCCAAAGCACAGGTAAAAGAATATGTTCGTGTACTATTATCAGTGAAGATACAGAATAAACAAACATGTTGAACTCACGAGGATGCACACTAGCGAAGATGCAATAATCAAGAAGATACTAAACAAAATGAAGATGTTGGTAAGCGAATATACTAGTATCTTCGCTTGATACCTAACTTTGCTTAATTAATAGTTATGAACCCTAATTCTGGTTTTAGGACGAAAACACCACAAAAACACAGAAAACTTGCAGGTATCGATTGGGAATGATAATATATGAAAGAACACAGTCGACAACAGAAGATTCACACGTGAAACAATTTTAAACGATCAGTCTTTGCAAAAATCAATCTTGAAGCATACAATCAATGAGCTTATGGCTCTGATACCAATTGTTGGTCCTTTGAATGAATCGATTACAAGACTGGTCAGATCTATCAATATGTAAATTCCCGTGATAGATGTTTATGCAATTACAAATCAATAAACTAGAACATGAAGAATATTGCTAAACGCATGATATCTTTGATTAACGATCAAATTGATTACAACCAATAATACCACAAAGAATCTTAACCAACGGCCCTATTCTACTACCCCATGTAAGGTATTTATACTTGCATTTGTCTCCCAGCTTTAGCGGACTTGGGCTTCTAGCGAAGACGCTAGATGCATATCTTCGCCAATCAGCTATGTTCGCTAGGGTACAAAATGACTATCATACTTGTTATTATAACACTAACAAGCATGTTATAATCAACCTATTAACCACAAAATCAAAACTAATCTAGAGCTATATTTGTCAACCCGAGACGTATAAACATTTTGCTGAGGCAACTTTTCAATTTCTATAGCTACGCCTCCTAAGATCTTTCCCACATTTGCTCCCTCGCTCTCCCCTGAAGAGCAAGCTGTTGTGGATCAGCATATGGCTGAGAAACTTGCTAATATGGAGGAGGAACTAAAGAACAAGTAGGAGGAAAGGTGTCAGAATGAGGAGGAGAAGGCCCAAGAAAAAAAGGTTTTTGATGAAAACCCTTTAGTTGTGTCGACTAAGGGTAAAGGTACTTTGGGTGACCAAACGGTTGACTTTGAAACTAGCATAGGATTTCCGCAGCCACTAAGTCCACAGTTGAGGCAACTGATTCAGATCAAGGTGGGCAGCTCATGGCTAATTCTGATTAAAGGGATCAAGGCCCCAACGTGACGGATGTGCAAGTTGCTACTGTAAATGTGCAGTAGCTATTGGTGCCTGTGAAGAGGCCCAGGGGCTCGGGTTCCCGCAAGAGCAGCAAGAGTAGGCCCCCGATGCATTCCTATGATCATTCCAAGCCGTATAATTGTCGTCGTGACATCACAGAGATCACTCGCTTCTCAAACCCTCTAATCGTTGAGGAGTTCATCAACTATGTTGTCCCTTGGTGAATGTGATTATCGAGAAAACTTTAGTTGGCGTGCTGTTGGATCAGTTTGCTCTTTTTGCTAAGTAAGAACTTGCTATCTTGACACTTAAGTGTTTAGCAAGTCCTTGTAAATCAGATTATAAGCACAGCGGAATGTTATTAGTTAAAGCAACACTTTTTACACTAAGGCAGAGTTATTACTCCCCCTTGATGTTTGAAACTAATAAATGACAAAGTATTTATTATGAATCTAAGCTGTAAATGAGAATTAGATACTTAGACAGATTCACAATAAATACAGAAATGGAATAGAACAGTGATAGTGTTTGAAGGATTTTTCTATTAAAATCAATGTCTAAAATAGAAGGTTGAAGCCTCCTATTTATAGACGTTTACATGCATGTATCTTGCCCAAAAAGCAAGTACAGAAACAACAGTAACAAGTTGCACAAGTTGCAACATTGAAAGAAACAAATACAGCTAAAAGTAATTATAAACAATAAACTACTGATGCAAAAGGCGGTGAGAAATATCTGATGCTAAATGCTGATGAAGGACAAACTACTGAAGAGTAGTTTTGTCTTCAGTACTTCTGAAGTGAACTTGTCTGGTTTGGACTTCAGAACTTCTGATGAAGTTTCTTCTTCAGCACTTCTCATATCTTCTAATCAGCAGTTTCTTGTCTTCTCTTCAGTACTTCTATACTTAGCCAAAATGACAGAAGTGAATTAGACTAAGGTTTACAAAAGTGGTTTCACCAATCCTCTTTGTCCTAACAATCTCCCCCTGGATTGATGAAGCCAAAACCTTACTAATTCCTTATGTGCTTCTTCTGTCTTGAACAATCTTCCATATCTCTTTGTACATGGTGTTCTTGAGCTGGTTTAACTGACCATCAGATAGAGATCCTCTCTGTGGTTCTAGATGTTGAATTGTGAGCAGGTCTTGTGTTGACAGTTTCTTCAGATCACTGATCTTCTTGTAAGCCCTGCTTGAGAGGTCTCTTCTTGTCAACAGTACTGAGTTGTTATCAGTAAGTGACCATCTGATGATAGGGATCTTTGACTTGTTAAAGTTAGAAGAATAGGGAACCAGACTTGTCCCTTGGGTTGATAGTCCTGAGTGCTGGATGTTTTCAGTTTCAGATAGCCTCAGGTGGGATTCTCTTCCTTGTTGTTGTTGCATATCAGGCATCTGAACAGTTGGGAGATGGTGTTCAGTCACTACTCTGGTATGCAGCTTTTCTTTGATGGTCTTTTGTATTTGATAAGCAAAAGTGGAAGGATCCCTAAATTGTGTTAACAGAGGTTTCTCCTCAATGTCTAAATCTAAATGGACTATTGAACTTCCTTCAAGTAGTACCATTTTGAAGTCAGTTTTGACATTGTCCTCTGCCTTCTTCTTCTGAGTAGCAGTTCTTCTAGATACACCAGAAGTTCTAACTACTGATCTTGAAGGATCAGTAGTTTGAAACTTCTCAGGATTTGCAGCCTTGGCAGCCAAGTATTTTCTATAGGTATCCATCAGTCTTTCTTCTTTCCATCTGGATACTGAGGCTTTTGAACCATATCCTTCTGCTACTAACTCTTCTATTATCTGGGCTCTCTTGGCCTTTCCATCTTTGCTTGTGGCCACTTTGTCTGCAAGCAGTTGTGCTCTTCTTGCCAGCTCTTGCATAGAGAGTCCTTTGAGTGTAAAGGCTTTAGTCTTGCTGTTCTTGGTAATGTAAGACACCAGTTGTTGTCTTTTATCTTGTTCAGCAATCTCATCAAGGCTAGCCTGCCTTTGTAGTTCAGCTTCATAAGCCTGAAGTTTTTCTTCATGGCTTAAATCCAAATCATCCCTTTCTTCCAGAGATTTCCAGATCTGATCTTCTCTGGCCTTCTTGTTGGCTGCAATTAAGCTCTTCTCTAATAGTTCAGCTGATTGAGAGATAGGAGAAGGGTTTAATACAGTCATTGTTGTAACAGTTGTAGGCCTGATGGGATCAGATGTTGGTTGAATGGGAGCAGTGGTTCTGGAAGGTTCAGTTGTTTGAGGTTTGGAAGTGTTAACTTCTGATGTGTTGACAACTGCTGATGGTTTGTCAACTACTGAAGGATTGTCTTCAGTACTTTCTGATTCTTCATCAGAAGTTTTGTCATCAGAAGTTTCTTTATTGTGCCTTAGGGATTCTTCAGATGTTTGGGTCTCATCTTCTTTCTCTGCTGCTTCAATTTCTTCTATTGAGACACCAAACTGTTTGGCCAATTTTTCTTTCCTGGCCTGATCTTTTTGATCTCTTTCAAGGATGGCCACTCTTGCCCTTATCCTAGCTTGGAATGACTCCTTAAGTTCCCTGATCTTCTCCCCCTTTTTGGATTCATCAATTTTAACCCTTGAAGCAGAGGGTTGGGAGAATTGTCCTTGAAGATGAGCAATCTGTTTGCTGTTGAAGTCTATTTTGTTGGACAGATCATTCATCTTCGTCTTGATCACTCCAAATTGATTCTTGATGGACAGCTCCAAGTCAGCTGTATATGTTTGGAAGTGATTTCTGATGAGTGTATTCATCATGTGGTACAGGGGACCCTCTGGGCTGCATAGCTGGTTCAGGTCTATGCTTGTTTGCCCAGGGAATTGGGTAGGCATTTGTTGTGAAGGGGGTGTTTTTGGGAGATCCTCATGTTGTACAGAGGATGCCACTCTAAGGGTTTTAGGGATTGAGTGGGCTTTAACCTGTGCAGAGGTGACTGGCTTCTTGAGCCTGGATACCCCTGAAACAGGACCTTCAGAAAGTGCCGTCAATTCAGTAGTTTGAGTGTTTGAAACATCATCCAAATTAATGGAATCATCTGAATCCCTGATGTTGCCCTCAATGAGGACTGTCTCAGTTAAATCATGAGCTGAGCCCAACTCAGTTCTCTCATGAACCTCTTGTTCTTGGTTCTGAGGATTTCCTACTTCAGGCATTAAGCCTTCATCAGTAGTTGCCACATCTGAGGTCTTAGCTATGTTACTTCTATCCTCAGATCCACCACTGGGTGGTAACTGAGTAGTAGCAGCCTCAGATGCCCCAAGAGTCTCTAAAATTGGGCTTAAAGACTCTGGTCCACCCTCATCTCTTGGGATAGGGCTAGAGATGTCCACATCCATGTCTAATGTAGTAGTTATGTCCCCTGTTTGTTGTGGTTGTAGGGGACTGACATGATCAGATGGGACATTCTCTTTTAGCCCAGAGAGAAGTTTGGCAATTTCTATTGCCTCTTGTTCAGAAATTTGTGGGGTTGGTTTAGTAGTTTGGGCAATAGGTGGTGAAAGTTGTTGTTCAGCAGTTTCAAAAGAAGAGTGTGTTGCATATGTTTTTCTAAGTCTTTTTCTTTTGAATAAAATGGTTATGGGTGCTCTTGGTGGGGTTTGAGATGGATGAGACTGAGAGGGTGTTTCAGTCTCAACTATTTGAAGAGCAGAATGCTCATAAGCATGTTCAGGCATCTCAACCTCCTGAACAGCTTTTCTTTTAGGTTGGTGGGGTGCAGTTTTTGTTGGCTTGGGCTTTTTGGCTTTTGGTGGTGTGAGTTTGGAAGATGTGGGCTTCAGGGGGACTTGTTGTTGTTCTCCCTGATCATCTTCTGGCCAGGCAGCCGGTTTGTTATGCCTTGAGTATGCTTGTGATGTTAAAGGATTTAAAGTTGAAATTTTTCCCACAAGCACCTCATTACCCAGTTCCCCTATTATGCATTGCATAATGAACCTTGGGTATAACAAAAACTTTTTCTTGGTATTATTGTGATGTAACACCAACTCATTGAAAAATAGTTTTGATGCCCTGGATTTAGTTTCATTCACAATGGAATGAAATATTGGTTGAAAAGTGGAGGGCATCTGGTCATAAGACCCTGTTTTTGGACTCAAACACATAATAATATAATGAAACAAAAGCTTGTATTTTGGTTCAAAATATTTTTTGAATATTGTAGCATGGGAGAGAGTACCTTGATAACCACACTCAGTCATGGTTAGATGAATATCAGTGTTAGCAACATGGTCAGGGGCAGTTACATCATCCAGACCCAGTCTTGTTGCCAGTGTGGCCGGTGTGATGGTCAGTTGTTTCCCTTTTATTCTTGAGTTGAGGGAAATGACCTCATCATCCATTGTAACCGTCTCAGCATTTTCCCAGAACTCATTCAGAGTTTCAGTGTGAATTGGTGGGTTTATTGTGAGAGCAGTAAAATATTGGGATTTTACGACAAGATCAATGATCTCATCGTATTGGGACCAGCCTTCTTGTTTTTCAAGGAAGGCCCTTTGATTGTGTCCCTGTTTTAGAACTAGAGCCATGTGGTTTGGGTTTTGATCAAACAGTGGATTTGCAGGTATAGGTTATTGAGAGAGTTTTTGAGAGAGAAGGAGGGATATTTTGAGTTTGAAAGGATAAGTGTGTAGAAAATGTATTTATTAGAAGTTTTAACCGCTTGAATCTTCTTTATTTAGAAGTTTTTAAAACCGCCTTTGGTTAAAAATCTTTTTATCAGAGGTTTTAAACTGATTAGGTCAAACCTCTGATGATGGGAAAAGTCAGATTTGCCCTTTTGACTTAAACTGCTGATGAAGGATTACTTCATCAGTAGTTCCCATTTTCTCTTCAGTAGTTTTAACAGCTGATGAGAAATGTTTTTATAAATACTTTATTCATAACTTCTGAAGGTTATTTTATCAGAAGTTACACACTTTTTCAGAAAATTATCCTCATACTGATGTTTGTTCATCAGTAGTTTCTCTCATACTGATTTTTGTTAATCAGTAGCTCTCTTTTTGTTTTTCAGAAGTTTTGTTTCAGACTTTTGTCTTTTGTAAGTGAAAACCAGAAAAAAAGAAGGAAAAGGTAAACAGGATGGAATCAAGGATGGAAAAAGGAAAATTTTTTTTGATGTTTTATGCATAACAGTAGTGATTGATGTAGAAGTTTGATGTAGAGTTGGGTAGAATCAAGTGTTAACTTGGATTCTAACTGATATGCATATATGTTAAAAAAAATAAAATTAAATAAAGTAAACACTTACAAATTTAGCATTCCAAGCATGGATACTAACTTCTGAAATGTTGATGTGTCAAGGGGCTTAGTGAAGATGTCAGCTATTTGATTAGCTGTTGCTACATACTTCACCTCAATCTTGCCTTTTTCATAGCAATCTCTTATGAAGTGGTACCTGATCTCAATATGTTTGGTTTTTGAGAACTGTACCGGATTTTGAATGATGCTAATGGCAGATTTGCTGTCTACAAACAAAGGTGTCTTGGTTTCTTTGATTCCATAATCAAGAAGTTGATATTGGAGCCATTGTATCTGTGATGTACAACTTGCAGCTGCAATGTATTCAGCTTCAGCAGTTGAAGTTGCAACAGATGTTTGCTTCTTTGATTGCCATGACACTAGACAGTTACCCAGGAATTGACAACCACCAGATGTTGACTTTCTTGTCATCTTACACCCTGCATAGTCACAATCTGAAAAAACTGATAACTTGGTATTGCTTGAGGCAGGATACCAAATTCCCAGTGTTGGTGTTCCTTTCAGATATCTGAAAATTCTTTTGACTGCTATAAGGTGTGATTCCCTTGGTGCTGATTGATATCTAGCACAGACACATGTTGAAAACATAATATCTGGTCTAGAAGCAGTTAAGTATAAAAGGGAACCTATCATGCATCTGTACATGGTTTGATCAACCTGTTTCCCTTGATCATCAGGTTCAACTTGTGTGATTGGTGTCATGGGAGTGGAACATGATTTACAGTCATTTAAAGAAAATTTGTTCAATAATTCTTTAACATATTTTGATTGATGTATAAAAGTTCCATTTGTTTGTTGTTTGATCTGCAGTCCTAGAAAGTACTGCAGTTCTCCCATGGTACTCATCTCAAATTTTGATTGCATGAGTTTCTTAAAATCATCACACAGTTTTGTGTTTGTTGAACCAAAAATGATATCATCAACATAAATTTGAACAAGTAAGACATGATTTCCAACATGTTTAATGAAAAGTGTTTTATCAATGGCATCTCTTGTAAAGTTATTTTTGAGTAAAAAGGTGGAGAGTGTATCATACCAGGCTCTTGGAGCCTGTTTGAGCCCATAAAGAGCTTTTTCCAGTCTGTACACCCACTCAGGATGAGAAGGATCCTCAAACCCAGGTGGCTGACAGACATATACCTCCTCTTTGATTTTTCCATACAAAAATGCACTTTTCACATCCATTTGATAAACTTTAATTTTGTTGGAAATGGCATAGGCCAGAAATAACCTGATGGCCTCAAGCCTTGCAACTGGAGCAAAGGTTTCATCATAGTCAATTCCCTCTTCTTGAGAGTACCCTTGAACTACCAGTCTCTCCTTGTTCTTGATTATCATACCAGCTTCATCTTGTTTGTTCCTGAAAACCCATCTTGTACCAATTGGTTGCTTGTTTTGAGGTAAGGGATAGATTTCCCAGACCTGTTGCTTGTTGAACTGAAGCAGTTCATCTTGCATAGCTTGCACCCAAATATTGTCTTTGAGGGCTTCCTGGTACTTCTTTGGTTCCAACTGTGAAATAAAGGCTGAAAATAGGCAAAAGTTGGAGAGCTGGTTTCTGGTAAGAACACCTGAAGCTATATCACCCATGATTTGATCAAGTGGATGATCTCTGTGTTCAATCAGTTGTTGTAAACCACTGACAGGTGTAGGTGGCTCTTGTTCTTCAAACAAACTACTGAGGTCTATAATATCTGGTTCAGCAGTTTTAGCTTCTTCAGTAGTTGCAGGTGCTGAAGCAGATGTTTGAGTTTGGCCTTCAGTATTTGTTTGATCAGAAGTTTGAGAAACTTCTGATGGTGTTGTAGTTGACTTAATGACTGTTTGAGGAGTCCATGGTGTTGGATCCTCATCTTCAAACCTTTGATCACCATAATAAGTAGGTTTGGAAGAAGTAACAGTCTTTTCAGGTCCAAAGTGAAAGTTGTCAAGGTCAAAGAGTTCAGCAGGATGTGCTGGAATAAGAGTGTGTTTTGACTCATTGAACTTGACATTCAATGTTTCTTCTACTATCCTGGTGTGAGAATTAAAAACCTTGTAGGCTTTTCTAGTTGAAGAGTAACCAAGAAAGTAACCTGAGTCAACTTTGGCAGCAAACTTTGAAATATATTCCTTGATGTTCAAGATGAAACATTGACACCCAAAAGCCCTGAAAAAGGAGATAAGGGGCTTCATGCCATGAAGAACTTCATAGGCAGTCTTGGAATGTCTCTTGACCACAAGAACTCTATTCTGAACATAACATGATGTGTTAACTGCTTCTGCCCAAAAGTACAATGGCAGTCCAGAATCAGCTAACATTGTTCTTGCTCCTTCTATCAATGTTCTGTTCTTCCTTTCTACTACACCATTTTGTTCAGGAGTTCTGGGAACACTGTATTGTCTAATAATCCCTTTAGACAAACAGAATTCATCCAGAGTTTTGTTCTTGAACTCTGTCCCATTGTCACTTCTAATGGTTTTGACAGATAGAGAATATTGTTTCTCTACTTGTAGAATGAAGAACTTGATGATTTCAGCAGCCTCATCCTTGGAAAATAAGAAGAATACCCATGTGAATCTTGAGTAGTCATCAATGATGACTAAGCAGTACTTCTTTTTACCAAGGCTCATAATCTTGACAGGTCCAAATAAGTCCATATGGAGTAGTTGAAGACATGCAGTTGTTTTTGATTCTTCAATAGACTTATAGGAGGACTTATGCTGTTTTCCCTTTAAACAGGATACACAGTGTTCTTGACACTGGTATACTTTCAAAGGTAGACCTCTGACCAAGCCCATTTTTGTGACTTTATTTATGGTTTTAAAGTTCACATGGCCAAGTCTCCTGTGCCAGAGATCTGTTTCTGAAGTTGATGCCCTTGAGAAGAAACAGGCAGTGTTGTTCAATACTTTGTCTTTCTCAATGTCCACTGCATAGACATTGCCACATCTTTTGGCAATCAGCAAAGTATGATCTTCTATAATCTTCTCTATCAACTTCTGGCCTTCTGGTGAGATGATCTTGCATGCTGTCTTTGTGAAAAAGGAAGAATATCCTTTATCACACATTTGTGACACACTCAGCAAGTTGTATTCAAGGTTTTCCACCAGATTGACCTTGTCAAACTGTATTTTGCCAGAGGAGACATTGCCATGTCCTAGCACATATCCCTTAGCATTGTTCCCAAAGGATACAGATCCTTCTCTTTGGCTGATAAAGTTGTTTATCAGGTATCTGCATCCAGTCATGTGCATAGAGCCTCCACTATCAACATACCATATGCTGTTTAAGCCCCTGGAAACTCTCTGCACATAAAAGCAAATTAGTTAGATTTAGGAACCCAAGCCTGTTTGGCTTTGGGTTTGCTCTTGAGAACAGTTACAGTTTGTTCTTGACCAGGTTGAGAAATCCATGTCATTTTGGCAATGGATTTTTCATTAAGAACCATGGTGGTATCCTTTTTAGGACCACCATCAACCTTGGTCATCAGTAGTTCTACCATGTTCATTAGATTTTGAATCTCAGCAGTTTGTGAAACTGCTGATGATTCTGGTCTAACTACTGACAAGGAATTTTGAGAAAAAGATTTTGGTTGAGATTTTATCTTTTTCTGAGAAAAGGTGTTTTCAGGTTGTTGTTTCTTGGGTTTAAAGATTCTTTCATAATCATTTCTGATTTGATTTCCCACAACCTGTTGTTTAAATTTTTGATTGAACTGAATTCCTTTTCTGTATCTACAAAATTCAGTTTTGTGGTTGAACAGGCCACAAATTTCACATTCTTTTGCCTTTTGTTTTTGATCTAAAGGTAAATTTCTGACATTTGTGAAGAGATTTTGCTCATCAGTAGTTTTCAGGGTCTCAACTCCTGATGTAGATGAAACTACTGATGGCTTGTTGTCAGATTTTGTTAATACTTCTGAAGTACTTTCTTTAAAAATGCCAGGATTTTCTGTTTAGAAAGTTTTCATGGAATGATGTGCATTCTTTCCCTTCAGAAGTTTCATTTGAAACAATTCTTCTCCCATCTTCAGTAGTTTTGAGAGAAAAATCTGTTGGTGTTTCAACATGATGGTATCCTATGCCAAACTTAACATTTGAAGCACTTTGTTTGTTTAGCAATAATTGATACCCCTTACAAGATTCCACCCATTTTTCACAAGTGATCCTGGTGTCAGCAAGCTCTTGTCTGACATCTCCCAGGTCATTTAGCATGATTTTGATTTGTGCTTGGGTTTCAATAGCAGAGTCAGTTAATTTAGAAACTTCTTTTGTTTTAGCACACAGTTTTCTTTCTAAATCACATTTTATCTGTGTGTATTTTCTTTCTAAATCATTGGCTTTGCCTTGTAAGTGCAGATTTGTCTCTCTTATGAGAGCAAAAGTTTCTTTGCAAGAATTTGAGCAAAGTTTTGTCAAAGATTCTTTTGATACCTGTGACAATGCAGATTTTGAAGTACAGCCTTCAAATGCCATTAAGGCAAAGTTCTTTCTGCCATTTTCTGGTTCTCCCCAGTTGATGTCAAACACTTTGTTGTCTGCATCAGGATTGCACTCTGTGGTGTCAAAAGGGAGACTGCTCCAGTCAACATACCCTGAGGTAAAGAGACTTTGTTGAGAGGGTTGTTGAGGCTGTGGAGGAAGTTGAGCAGCTGGAAAGGGAGGGATTGATTGTTGGCTCTGCATCTGTTGAGCAGGCACTTGAACATATTGTACTTGTGGCATATATTGCTGTTGAGGAGCTTGTGCTTGTACAAAATGAGCACTCCCTTGAGTTCCATTATTCCTATTATAATTGGGGTTATAGTTATTTCCAGATTGTGATTGGTTAAAGCTAGAGCTTCTACACTCTCTAGCAAAGTGTCCCAACTTTTGACACTTGTGACATCTCAGTTTAGATTTGTCAAAACCAATTTTTGTATTACTGGTCAATCCTGGAAATTTCCTTCCTGACCTTTTATAAAACTTGTTAGTTTTAATGCTTAGCATGGCCAGTTGGTGTAATATGTCCATTTCTTCTAAGTCATCACTGCTAAAATTTTTCAAATCATCCATGATAAAACATAGATTATCAGCAGTTTGACTTTGGTCATTATTGTCATAACCTGGGAAAGATCTTTCTGATGAGATCCCAGTGGTTATGTCAATATTGTCATAAGATCCATAGGAACAAGTTGGTGAATCTTGTCCCAAAAGTGATGTACTACCTGGTAGGTAGTCATCAGCAGTTTTACCAGATGTTTGTAATTTCTTCTTTTGATCAATTTCTCTTTCAAAAGTAAGTAATCTCCCATGGAGTTTTGTAAGAGTGAGGGAGCTAAAATCTGGTGAGGATCTTAAAACAATGGAGTATGTTTCCCATTTGTCAGGTAAAGACCTTAAAAATCTATGTAGCATAGACACTGTTGTATAGGTCTGACCATTTAACTTTAGCTCAGATATTAATGAGGAGAATCTTTCAAATTGTTGAGTCAAAGTTTCCCCATTAATATAAGCAAATGTATCATATTGTTGAGCTAAAATCTCTCTGGTGTTGGCAATCACCTCTTCAGTTCTTCCAAACTGTTCTTTAAGACAGTCCCAAAGTTCTTTGGCACTTTCACAATGTAAAAGGCCAGAGTATATCTCATTTGGGAGAGCCATTGCCAACATAGAGAATGCTTTTGCATCTAGCTCAAGTTTTAGGAAATCATCATCTGTATATTCTTTAGGGTCCTTAGGGACCTTAACATTAGTTTCAAGATTAACATTTACTGGTTTGTGAGGACCATATATCATAGATCTCCAACAACCTGTGTTGGTTTGTGACAAGGTATGTGCCATTCTCTTTTGCCATATGTTGTACTCATTTCTCACAAGCATGGCAGGTTTAGTGGCAGAACCAGTATTATGTGGATCCATTTTAAAGAGTATAGATTTGTCAGATGACTCTTTTAAGTGATGGATATTGATAAAAAGTGAACTTTTGATCTTTTTATTGAATATCAATAAGAGCTTTGTGTCTGATTCTCAATTTGTTAGATTGATATGTGATCAGATAAACCAAAGCTCTGATACCAATTGTTGGATCAGTTTGCTCTTTTTGCTAAGTAAGAACTTGCTATCTTGACACTTAAGTGTTTAGCAAGTCCATGTAAATCAGATTATAAGCACAGCGGAATGTTATAAGTTAAAGCAACACTTTTTACACTAAGGCAGAGTTATTACTCCCCCTTGATGTTTGAAACTAATAAATGACAAAGTATTTATTATGAATCTAAGCTGTAAATGAGAATTAGATACTTAGACAGATTCACAATAAATACAGAAATGGAATAGAACAGTGATAGTGTTTGAAGGATTTTTCTATTAAAATCAATGTCTAAAATAGAAGGTTGAAGCCTCCTATTTATAGACGTTTACATGCATGTATCTTGCCCAAAAAGCAAGTACAGAGACAACAGTAACAAGTTGCATAAGTTGCAACATTGAAAGAAACAAATACAGCTAAAAGTAATAATAAACAATAAACTACTGATGCAAAAGGCGGTGAGAAATATCTGATGCTAAGTGCTGATGAAGGACAAACTACTGAAGAGTAGTTTTGTCTTCAGTACTTCTGAAGTGAACTTGTCTGGTTTGGACTTCAGAACTTCTGATGAAGTTTCTTCTTCAGCACTTCTCATATCTTCTAATCAGCAGTTTCTTGTCTTCTCTTCAGTACTTCTATACTTAGCCAAAATGACAGAAGTGAATTAGACTAAGGTTTACAAAAGTGGTTTCACCAATCCTCTTTGTCCTAACACGTGCCCTATTCACAGATATTAGCGTGAATTTTGCCCTTCAAGTAGTAGGTCTTAGCTAATTGGTGCACCGGGAGAGGGAGAGCGAGTGTGAGCATGATGTAGTGGCGTTGAGACGTGCACGGGCAGTGTTTTTTAAAAAGGAAGAAGAGCTTCAAGCTGCCCAATCCGCAGTACGTGGAGAAATTGAGCAATATTGCCTCCATGCCCGTGCTACGGAAGAAGAAGTACGCAAGCTAAAGGCTGAACACTCCCAGGCCTCCAAACATTGGATAGAATCTTGCCGACGCACCAACCTTGAGATGGAGTGGTGTCTGGGGCAGATTCTACGTTGGAGGATCAACAAAAGTTGTTGGCAGATAAGGATTCGCAACTTGCGCATGCGTTCTCTCAGCTGAATATTCTGATCAAGAGCTACTGCAAGGTGCATCCCGAGTTTCTGAGCTAGAAAGAGAATTAGGTTCATTGGCCAAGGAGAAAGAGAGCAGGTTGGAGGAGAAAGCTTTCATGGAGTCCTCGCGTGCAAACTTGGAGGAAGAACTTAAATGTTCTAATTTGTCCTTGAAGGAAGTTTCTCCCACATCCGACCCTGCACGAGAGAATATCAAGCGGATGATGCGACCTGAACTCGAAGGGGTAAGCCATTTTGTTTCTGCTCCTCCATTTAACCTTATTACGCACTTTATTTATTGACCTCTTTCTGATTTTCCTTGTACATTTTTAAGCGAGAGTTTCCACCATTGCTTAGCCGGAACAAGGTGGAAGAAGGCCCCTACCATGGCGAGACATATGAAGAAGTGATGAAGCAGGCAATGGTGGAGTTTAGATAGGACGAAGCCACCAAGAAATCAGTGGAAGGTGACCCAGCTGCGGGGTCATTGAGTGTGAGTGAGGGAGAAGACTCTTATATTGATGTAGTCGATTTCTTGTAGATCTGCCTTGTAATTTCCTCTTTACTTGTAATCTTTAACTCTTTTAATGAAGGGAAGCTACATTTTTGTTGTGAAGATTGTTCGTAATTTTTGTTAATATCTTGCATGCATGTCATGATGATTTTGTCCTTTGCTGATGTCATCATCACCTGACGTTAGCCGTGTTAGGCAAATTCTGACATAACTGTCCCTTTGAAATGACCGCCAGACGACGCGTGTCAGCCTACTTGACAAGTCCCTAGTCAGAAGTGACTAATGTGCCTCCTTTCCATTAATGGCTAATTAATTACCATCCTTTTTTTTTACTATAAATATGGTGGATTAGTGAAGTTTTCACTAATCCATTAGCTTGCAAAATTTTTAGTATGGCCAATCATAAGTGGAAACCAACCATCCTTGAGCGAGCAGAAACATTTGTTGCCCAAGGGTTTATCGAACTAGTTTCCCAAAAGCCCCGTGTTGGCATGCTTATTGATGCTCTTGATCGGCTGGCTTCGTATTGCAGTGAAGTATGTTGTTCGGAAGGTTTTGATCAACATGTTGTTGTTACCTCGAATGCTTTACTAAAGCTTGGCCTGGAAAACACGCTGAAGATCTGTCTGTTGGTCCTTCCCGTCCCAAGATTCCCAGCCTTGTTCTCCGTTTAGTGAATGGGAGTGGGAGCGTGTTTCCAATCCATAGTTAGAATATTTTGTGAAGTATGTTTTGCATCATCACAGAAATATTAGAATGTAACCCGCGGCTAATGAATTATGCTTACATTTAGATGCGATGTAGATTATAATGAATGACTTATAATATGACCAGTTGAATGCTCTTTGTTTACTTGTGTGTTTTTGTAATGTTTGTGAATGTACTTAGTTGACCCTGGAGGGTTAAACACTATTGGTCTTTATGAAATGCATAATTGAGTAAGGAGATAAAAACAGCACGCTTATATTAAAGTAAACAAAACATAGGAATTCAAGGTGTTTATTACAAGATATGAAATAACTACATGTAGCATATACGTAAGTGGGCCGCATTCCAAATGCGTGGAATAGGCAGAAATCAATTCGTTCTAGTGCGTATGCTCCCTTTCGGAGGACCTCTTGAATTTATATGGTCCTTCCCAAGTTGGTGCTAACTTGACCGACTCTTCAACATTTGATGCTTCGTTGCTACGAAAGACATACTCGCTAATATTAAACTTGCATAACTTTTCAATCGCATTATAATTTGCTTCATTGATGACTGCGAGCTCACGTCTTTCATCTAGCAGGTCAAGGTTAAAACGTAGCTCCTGATCATTATCTTGGGAATTTGCCATGAGCACTCTAGGTGGTGGGTACCTGATCTCAGCAGGGATAACCGCTTTGGAACCAAAGGTTAAGACTAAAAGGTGTTTCCCCTTTGCTTGTCTTAGTTAGCGTGTGATGATCCCATAGAACACGTGGGACCTAATCAACCCAACCGGTACATTTCTTGCCTAACCAAGCCTTGATTCCCTCTACTATGCTTATGTCTGCTCGTTCGACCTGCTCATTCCCTTGCGGGTGTGCCACATAAGTAAAGATTTGGGTTACGTTCATAGTGGCGAGCCATTCTTGTAAGTGCTTTTCTACGAACTGAGTGCCATTGTCACTTATAATTTGCATCGGAAGCCCAAACCTTTTAATGCTCCACACGTCTATTGTGGCCATTGTCTTGGCCTCCAACCAACTTAGTGAAGTAGTCGATAGGGACATCTAAGTATTTGACATTTCTCGGAGCAATTGGGAATAGACTCACCAAGTCGATGGCCCAGTTTTGAAAAGGGCCGACCGCTGTGACTGGTAGGAAGTTGTTCTTCAAACACAACGTTCATTAATTTTGCCACCACCATTCGTGGCCCCGCATTCAATCCACAGATTCCTTCGTGAATGTCTCGTATTAGATTTATTTCTTTGGCTGTATCCACCCAACGAAGCAGTGAGCCAAGGTATGAGCACCGGTACAAGATGTTGTCAATTACCTGATAACGGAGTGACTTGTTTTTTTATCTTGCGAGCATCAGCCAGATTGTCAGGAAAGACTGCCGCAGTTAGGTATGCCTTGATTGGTGTCATCCATGAGTTATTCCTTTGTTTGAACGATGTTATCTTTTCGTTGTGGAACTGATGGATGAAGACAGTAGAAGCCATTTTGCTAAGTGCATCTACTGTCTTGTTTTGGATTCGCTTGATGTGACTGACCTTGCAATGATCAAAGCTTTTAATTAAGTCCTTAGCCTTCTGTAAATACAGGATCATTGCTGTCACTCGCGCTTCATATGAACCATCGATGTGAGTGGCTACCAACATTGAGTCCACGTGCTCTTCTAGATGCTTAGCGCCCATTTTCTTTTCTATGCGAAGCCCCGCCAAGAGAGCTTCGTATCCTGCTTAATTGTTTGTTGTTTGCAAATCCAGGAAGATTACATAATTGAATTCCTTTCCATATGGAGTAATCAGGAGCAAACCCGCGCCAGCGCCGTCATCGTTGCACGCTCCATCAGTGAAGAAAGCTCAAGTTTGCAAATCATCCTTTGCTATGGTGGATTCCATTTTGGCCTTGCATTCATCAATTTTATCAATCGGAGCCTCTATAGCAAAATCCACCAAGATTTTCCCTTGAAAGATGGTCTTGTTTTGTAGGTGATGGAATGCTCACCCAGCTCTATCCCCCACTTAGCTAATCTTCCTAACAATTTCTGTTTGCGCAACACGTTTTCGATTCTATAATCCGTTAGGACATTGATGGGATGACCCTATAAATACCTGCATGGCCGTTTTGATGCATAAACAAGGGCCAGCACTAGTTTCTCCATTGTGGAGTATCTAGTTTCTGCATTGACGAGTGTTCGGCTAACAAAATAGAGAGGTATTTGAATTCCTTTGTGGTCGACCATGAGTACTGCGCCAACCGCTCTTTCTGACGCGGACAGATAAAGAGTAATTGGTTCTTTGGGCAACGGTGTGGTTAAAGTTGGTAGATTCATCAGGCATTCCTTCATTTCTTTGAATGCCTTTTCTGCTTCAGGTGTCCTATAGAAATTGGATTTCTTCAAAATAATTCTTTAAAGTATCAATGAAAGGAAATGACTTTGATTCATAATTCGCTAAGAAGCGATTAAGGGCGACTAGGCGACCCATCAAAGTTTGGACTTCCTTGACTGATGATGGTGATGGCGTGCGCTCTATGCCTTGTACCTTTTCTAGGTTAGCGCGAAAACCATCATTTGTTACAATAACGTATAGGAACTTACCGTCTTCCATTCCAAAGAACACTTACTAGGATTAAGCTTTATCATGACGTTTCGTAGCTACTCCAAGGTCTTCTGAATGTCAATTAACATTTGATCCTCTTTCCTGCTTTTGATGACTAAGTCATCCACATACACTTCCAAATTAATGCTAATTTGGTTGACCAAAGTTGTATCCCTGAGGTGCTGGTAAGTGGCACCCACGTTCTTCAAACCAAACGAGATCTTAATATAGCAAAATGTGCCCATATCAGTGCGGAATGCCATTTTGTCTTCATCTTCTTTAGCCATGTGAATTTGATGATTCACCTTTTACGCATCAAAGAAGCATTTAAATCTGAATGGTGCCAAAGAATCTACCTTCAGGTCTATCTCTGGAAGAGGATATAAATCCTTTGGGCATGCTTTATTAAGTTTTTTTTTATAATCGACGCACATACGCCAGTTTCCATTAAACTTTCCGACCATGACTAGGTTTGCCACCCAGGTTTGATATCGGATTTTACGCAAAATAATAGCATTCAGCAGCTCCACTACTTTCTCGTTCATGGCTCTCGTATTCTATGGACCCATGTAGTGCTTTCTCTGAACAATTGGCTCAACAGACTTGTATACATTGAGTCTGTGCTCTGCTATGTGTGGTGGAACGCCAACCATATCAGTCGGCTAAAAAGCGAAAACATCCATGTTATTGATTAATAATTGCTTCAGATGAGTGCGGATGGTGTCAGAGATTATAAGGCCAAGAGTTATTGTCTACTCTGGAGATTTAAGGTTAAGAACACATTTTTTTGGTTCTTTGCGGGCAGTCTTATTCGGAATCTTGAGGGGTTTCTGCGCTTCAGAAGTATGAAAGTCCTTGTTTCCGCGTATGAAGGTCGTTCCTGTGCATGTAGGAAAGCCCACCATCTAATGGGTGTTGATGTGTTGGAATTAAATCTGGCCAACCTCTCTCACCCGATGAGCACGTCATGCAAGGAGGAGACTAGTAAGACCATGAAGTCAAAAGCCTATGTTTTTTAGTGTTTTCTGAATCATAGAGTGACAGGGAATGTAAGTATCCCAAGAGAGCTGATCATCTCATGAATGAAACCTGAAATAGGCTCTAGCACCATAACTAGACAAGCTTTATCTTCATCGTCTAATTGATTGAAGCATTGCTCGTACATAATATTAGTAGTACTGCCATTATCGAGAAACATGTACCGAGTTTGGTAATCCCCGATGATGCCTGTAATGATCAATGGAGTCATTGATGATGCACCACCCCATACTTTAGGCATGATTACATCAGCCTTCTTCCAAGCGTCGTCACTTGCTACTGCGAACGGTCGCTTGTTTTTAGCATTGTGGCCAACCATGTTACAACTATGGTATGGGGTATGATGAAAGTGATGAGTGTTAAGATTACTAATGTGTTGTTGAGAGCCATCCCCTGCACCTGTATCTTTCCGCGGTCCCCACTTGATATTCATTACCAAGTGAGTAAGTTGTCCAGACATCAAGGTATTTTTGATATCCATCTTCAAGCTGTAACATTTATCTGTGACATGACCATAATCTTCATAATACTCACAGTACTTTGTTCTGCAAACATTCTTCCTCTTATGACTTAAATTTGTCGGCTTTCTTTAATTGTATTTTCTCCGTCTTCAAGACTTGAGAAGGTGTCTTTGTGAGCGATGTCCAGTCATGATTCTTTTTGTTGGGTCTGCTGACCTAGAGAAGAACAGATGATTGTAAAGCCAAAATATACTACTCAGTTGATCCTATGAAATAAACAGCATTTACAAGATACTTCTCCTAAAAGATTGTTGACCCTAACATCTGCTGTACTCAACAACTACTAGAGAACAACTGCTGACTAAAGGTCTGATGAAGAACAACTGCTGACTAAAGTGCTGAAGACTAAAGGTCTGTTGGAGCCACCAGCACTTAGGCTCCAACAGATGATACAAGACCATCAGAGTTTTCCTCAACAGCAGTTTACCTTACAGTATTTAACAGATGTTTTATGTTGTTATTCTGTTAGAGGTCACTCTCTTAGGTAACGTCAGCCGAGATCATCAGTGGTTTAGATTTGTCTATAAATAGAAAAGTGCTTGTACTGTTCTATTCCTCACTCAAAACATTCTCTCAGACAAACAATCACAGAGTGATCAGGCTGAGGGGGAGTACTTGTAATATTGTAATCTTTCAATTAATGAAAGCATTCGATTAAAAACAATTATTCTCTTGTTTTGATTTATAGTTTATCATTCCACTGCACTTTCCATTTATATTCACTTCGTTCATCACTTCTTTTATATAAACTAATCAAAACAATCAAACTCAGATCCTAACAATTGGTATCAGAGCTTGGTCAATTAAATTCAATCTAACCAATCAATTTAATATAAACAGATCATGTAACACCCCAACCGATGGCGGAAACATCGGGAGGTCACGTATTGATGATTGTTCAGTGTCACACCCTCAAATTTCCATTGCGGGGTTTATACTGCGAGGCGCATGACAAACCAGGATCCCATAGCCATAAGTCACAGGAACGAACACTAAATGCCCAAACCATTTAGTTCGTTTTCAAAAACCAAGTTTAGTTAAGCTGCTGAAGCGTAAACCAAATTTAAACCTTTTTTTTAAAAACTATGCGCAAAACAATGCGCCCAAATTAAAACCATACGAAAGCATAATATATAATTTATGTGTATGCCCGAGAGCCTAAATGCAGTGAAGTGTACAGTGCTTTCTAATCCTGGCACCGGAAGCTAACTACCTGCAAAAGCATGTAAATCGTGTGTCAACATAAAGCTGGTGAGTTCACAAAGTAAAGTAATTTAGTATGCAAAAGCGCTGGTTTCCAAAACCACGTAAGTAAGTAAGTTATGTTGGTGCCCCGCACCGTGTAACCACTAGTTCATCGCATGTCAAGGGTAGCTAACCCATTCATGATAACTAACCGAATATACCGAACTGCTATGTACTTGTAGCCACATAAGTGTGCCGCATGCCTGACATCATTGTCTATCCACAATGATAAAGTTTCGTTAAGTTATAGTTCACCCCCGCGCTCCCCGAGCCGGTGTGAGGTTTGTAAGACCTAATAGCGCTATCAACTAATAACCCGCTTGCCAACCCTGGCAACTCATTCGGTACGTGAGGACTTACATATGATAGAAATGGTTTAGTTTATCAAGGAAACAATTGCGAACTAGCAAAGTAACCGACCCTCATAAGGATCCATGGCATCCCAACCCGGGATGTGTAAGTAGTCCTAATCCGGACTAGAAAATGTTAAGTAAAGTGTCTCATACCTGAGACGCATGCTTTTGAGAAAAAGAGTAGTGAAACTCACCTTAGGTCGCAAGTGAAAATCCAAATTCCACGAATAGTAACGTGCTACCGACTTCCTATTACAAATGTCACTAGGTGAGTATACGTGCGTAACCAACACACCATGTAACTCGTTTATCTAAGACTTTTAAAAGTTCAAAACCGTGTAGTGACACCTAATGACTCTACATGCTCAAGTATGTCCTACGTATCCCGTTGGTGATTATAGTGATTATTATCAGTTTAATACATCAAATACATCTCATACAAGTTTTCACACAAGTACATGTCAATTACATACCACATAGAACTCTAAATAGTCACCTAAAGACCCCGTACACAATCTGCGTTTTTAGGACAGATTGTGCGCAGTGAAAAACAATTTATTTAAAATACTTAACGAATGAATTAGAGTCCCAAATTTTTACTGAATTTTATTTGGGATTCACTTGACAATACATATTTTTGTTTTGTCTTAATTCCAAACACAAAAATTATGAAAATTCGTACAACACAGCTATGTCCAGAAAATTTCCTCAACAGGTCAGTTTAGTAGAAAATTCCCAAAAATTGTGTATTCATCCAAACGGGATGAATCCACTTGAAAAAGCTCTATTTTTCCAATATTGACCTACTGTAAAAATTTCATAACTTAATTCCTTGTAAATCTCAAGTTATGACCATTTAAATTTAACCAAATTTACAAATCCGAAAATCTGATATGACCCCTAATCAAATAAAATTCCAAAAACGATTCAAACGATGTCCAAATCTGATGGTTTTGCCCATTATGAAAAGCTAAGACCTTGTACATTACAATCATGCAAAGAAATCATCAAAACAATCAATATACCAACCCATTACAGCCCCTACAAAACGTTCAAACGAATCTGCCAGAATCTTAAACTTGCATCCCAAGTAATCTACAAACCCTAATTTTCCATGAACATCCCTAATACATGTATAACACATACAATACTAATTAAACACCATATTAACATAGCAAAACACATATATTATCATGTGAAAACCCTAATCATGGCTACTAACAACAATCATCATCATCAATTCATCAAGAACATTCAAGAACTCCTATACATACATTCATTCGATTTTATATATTTTATTTTTAGAGTTTTTAAAGTTTTTCAAGTATTATAATTCATCAAAAATCATAAAGATTTATACCTTGCAATGCTAAAACTCCCTAGAGCCTTGAGATTAAACCCGAACTAGCTTGATTAGGTGCAAGATTGATTGATTGCTTGGAAGCTAAGAGAGAAGGGGGTGGGGGTTTCGCACGGCACAAACAAGAAGAAGAAGTAGGGTTTTATCTTTTTCTTGCTTCCTAATTATAAGAGGGCTTTGCTTGTTCCCCAAGCAATTGGTATTAGGGCCCTTCTAGTCCATTAACTTGACCTGTTAACCATGTTCTAGCCCAATACCGGACCCAATATTATTAACCATTCTAAATTGTATAAAAACCATTGTTTTTATTATTACATAGCATATTACTCATGTTGTGCACGTAATTTGCATAATCTACGCATTACCTTTCAGTTAGGCGATCATTCACAAAAACATGTAATTCACATAAGCACATACTTCATGTTCACCATAATTCAATTGTATATATTATTGCTATGTATGTCACATAATTCACCAACGTTTGGGATATAGGACTCATGTGTGTGTTTAACAAGGATTTTCCTACTTATAACATATGTTAGCATCTTCTAACACATGCTAACTTACTTAACTAACCCTAGTTAAGTATCTAGCCATGTATGAACATGTATGTTTACTAGAGTTCAGTAAAAGTATTTAACCTGAAAATGCGGGGTGTCACATCATCCCCAAGTTGAAAAGAATTTCGTCCCGAAATTCAGCAAGTAAACAATAAAGCCAGCTATAAAATGTGTGCTTGGTTCCCGGATGTCACATCATCCCCAAGTTGAAAGGAATTTCGCCCCGAAATTCACTTTGAAAGAGCTGCTTTATGTCCCGCGTTTGATCTATGTACGATTTCAGGTTCAGTAAAGAGGTGTGGGTATTTGAGCCGCATCTGATCTCTGCGCTCCCACGTGTATTCCGGTCCTAGACGGGAATTCCACCGTACCTTAACAATAGGTATAGTGCTTTGTCTGAGTTTCTTGACGCCCTGCTCAAGAATCTCCACTGGTTCTTCCACGAACCGTAGCTGATCGTCCACCTGGATCTCCTCCAGTGGCACTACCAGTGTCGTATCTGATAAGCATTTCTTCAAGTTTGAGACGTGGAATACATTATGTACTCCACTGAGTTCATCCGGTAGATTTAGCTGGTAAGCTACTGGACCAATCCTTTTAACGATCTCGAAAGGTCCGACGTATCTGGGATTTAACTTCCCTCGTTTCCCAAAGCGTATCACTCCTTTCCACGGTGACACCTTTAACAAAACCTTGTCCCCAACCTGGAACTCCAAAGGTTTTCGACGTTTGTCAGCATAACTTTTCTGTCGGTCCCGAGCAGCAGCCATCCGGTTTCTAATTTGCACTATCTTCTCAGAAGTTTCGTGCACGAGTTCGGGACCTGTTAGTTGGCTATCCCCAACCTCAGTCCAACAGGTAGGAGACCTACACTTGCGCCCGTAAAGTGCCTCGAAAGGCGCACACTGTATCGAAGTGTGGTAACTGTTGTTGTAAGAGAATTCGATTAAGGGCAAGTGCTTATCCCAGTTATTACCAAAGTCCACTACACATGCTCGTAGCAGATCCTCTAATGTTTGGATGGTACATTCACTTTGTCCATCCGTCTGTGGGTGATAGGCTGTGCTCATATCAAGACGAGTTCCTAAAGCATCTTGGAGAGTAGTCCAGAAACGAGAAGTGAATCGCCCATCGCGATCAGATATAATGGAAGTAGGCACCCCATGCCTAGAGACTATCTCCTTGATGTATAGGTTCGCCAGCTTTTCTAACGAATCCGTTTCTTTTATTGCCAGGAAGTGGGCCGATTTGGTTAAACGGTCCACGATAACCCAAATCATGTTATGGCCCGTTGGCGTTCTAGGAAGCTTTGTAATGAAGTCCATGGAAATTCCATCCCATTTCCACACTGGAATCTCTGGTTGTTGGAGTAGGCCTGAAGGTTTTTGGTATTCAATCTTAACCTTCGCACAAGTCAAGCACTTACTAACATAAGTGGCTATCTCGGCTTTCATGTTTGGCCACCAGTACAGAGTCTTAAGATCTTGATATATCTTGTCCGAACCAGGATGTACCGAATAGCGAGAGGTATGTACTTCATCGAGCACCAGTTGTCTGAGATCCCCAAATCGTGGTATCCAGACTCGATTCATGAAGTACTGCAGACCGTCTGTTCTCAGTTCTAAGTGCTTATCTGCACCATGTAGGGTCTCAAGCCCGATGTTTTCTTCCTTCAATGCCTCACCCTGGGCTTCACGTATCTTATCAGGAAGGTTAGAGTGAATGGTGAGTTGTAAGGCTCGCACTCTTTTGGGTTTCGTTTCCTTTCGACTGAGGGCATCAGCTACTATGTTAGCTTTCCCTGGATGATACTTGATGGCACAGTCATAATCGTTCAAAAGTTCAACCCAGCGACGTTGTCGTATGTTCAGCACCTTCTGATCAAATATATGCTGGAGACTCTTGTGATCAGTGAAAATTGTGCACTTCGTTCCGTAGAAGTAGTGTCTCCAGATTTTGAGAGCGAAAACCATCGCTCCCAGTTCCAAATCATGAGTAGGGTAATTCTTCTCATGGACCTTCAGTTGCCGCGATGCATATGCACTTACCTTATCACGTTGCATCAGTACGCACCCTAAGCCTTGGATAGACGCATCACAATATACTACAAAGTCCTCTGTACCCTCAGGCAATGATAATATCGGTGCACTGCAAAGTTTGGACTTTAGTAGCTGAAAGGCGGATTCTTGGGCATCTCCCCACGTATACGTAATACCTTTCTGCGTTAGGGCGGTGAGAGGTTGAGCGATCTTAGAAAATCCCTCTATAAATCTGCGATAGTATCCCGCGAGACCAAGAAATTGGCGCACTTCAGTAGGGGTCCTAGGAGCCTCCCACTTTTTGATGGCGTCAATCTTGGCTGGGTCCACATGTATTCCTGCCTCGTTGACCACGTGCCCAAGGAATTGGACTTCTCGAATCCAGAAGTCACATTTAGAAAACTTTGCGTATAGCTGCTCATTCCTCAGCAGTTCCAAGATTAGCCACAGGTGCTGCTCATGCTCTTCCCTGCTCTTGGAATAAATTAATATGTCATCTATGAATACTATGACGAATTTATCCATGTAAGGCTTGCACACACGGTTCATTAGATCCATGAACACCGCCGGTGCGTTAGTCAGCCCGAATGGCATAACCAAAAACTCATAATGTCCATAATGAGTCCGAAACGCCGTTTTCGCCACATCCTCTTCTCGGACTCTCAATTGATGGTACCCTGACCTCAAGTCAATCTTAGAGTAGAAGCTCGACCCTTGTAGTTGGTCAAACAAGTCATCGTTACGAGGCAGAGGATAACGGTTCTTAATCATCACCTTGTTCAACTCCCGATAATCTATGCACATGCGAAAGCTCCCATCTTTCTTCTTAACAAACAGGACTGGAGCTCCCCATGGCGAAGAACTAGGTCTAATGAAACCCCTATCCAATAGCTCTTGGAGTTGGGTAGATAGTTCTTGAAGTTCACCTGGTGCTAAACGGTATGGTGCGCATGCAACTGGCGCTGCTCCAGGTCAAGGTCAATCTGGAACTTCACTTGACGAACGGGTGGAAGTCCAGGTAATTCCTCTGGGAAGACATCTGGGAAATCTCGGACCACTGGGATGTCCTCAATCTTGATTTCAGTTTCAGCTCGAGTACCTGATATGTTAGCCAAAATGGCCGGACAGCCCTTACAAATACACTTCTGGGCCTTCAGATAGGAGATGATGCCTACCATGGCACCACCACGATCACCCTGTATAGATAAAAGTTCTCCACTTGGGAGGGGGAATACGAGCAATCTTCTCCTGACAGAGAATGTTAGCGTGTTGCTTGGACAACCAGTCCATGCCAACCACGAGATCGAAGCTACCTACGGTGATAGGTAAGAGGTTGATGGCAAACACTTGCCCGTTCAACTCGAGCTTACAGTCACGATGTATATGGGTTACCTCGAAAGGCTTCCCATCAGCCAGTTCAATAGAGTATGGAGTATCTCGAAGAGTAGGAACCATCCCTAATTTTTTTTTTTTTTGATGAAACAAAACTTTAGTCCGCACCAGTATCATATAAGATAGAAGCAAGAGTGTCGTTCAAGGAGCACGTACCTATCACGACATTGTTATCAGTCCTAGCTTTCCCCAGGCCAATCACAAATGCTCCTCCCCGAGCCCCGTTGTTGTTGCTACCGTTACGGTTGTTGTTGTTGCAGGACTTATACTTCACACTATCCCACGTTCTCTTGCTATCACCAACAGTAGAAAATGAAACACCATGCTTCAGAAAAGTACCATGATCGGCAGTCTCATCTGTGAGTTTGCGAGTCAAGTGAAAGATTTGTAGGTGAGCTGCAGTGGCCAAGCCACGAATCTGAGGGGCCCACCCTTTCGGTATTTGTAAGGTAGGTTAAATAGATTTGAGCCTATAGTGGCTATCTCCTGTAGCTTGGTAGTGTAGGCGTCGATCTCAGACCCATCCGTCCTTATATAACAAAATTTCTAGATTTCACCACAGGGTGTTACGTTCTCCTTCCAGGTATTTGTAACTCATCGAGTGTGCATGTAGCGTCAATTACTCCATCCTGCCTGGGACAAATACACATGGCAAAGACTTATACTATCGAAGCAATCAGACGGTCTCCTTCAGTTCCGTTGGAGTTATCGAGGTTTACAACCAATAAAAGGCTTGAAAATACGATGTGTGTTCAAGGTATAAGAAAGTTCAAATGTGGAAGTCAGGGGAAAAGAACGATTTAGCAAAATAGATCTTTACTAGCTTGGAAAGATGCGAGGGCCTCAACCACCCTATCATTGATCATAAAAACTCAATCTTATCTAAGTTTACAAGGGAAAAAGAAAAGAAAAATATAGGTAAGAAAAGGTAAGAGCCAATCCTCTCCACGCTCCGACTAGATAGTAGAGTCTTCATCTTCACTTCCATATGGTCATCCTGCTCAGTTTCCCCTTCTTCCTCCTCTTTCTTAATGTCAATGTTATGTGGTTCTCATCACGTACAAACTCCTTCTCTAGTCCTATGTGAACCAGTTTAGTGGTAAGCTATACCACTCGTTCCTCCAATCGTGGCTATCAGCCATTAGTAGGTTTCACCTTCCCTTGTGATGTTGCACTACATCGCAGGCTTTACGTAACTCCCCAAGTGTGTGTGTAACAAGTCCCGATCTAATGTGTTCCCATGAATCTACCATATACTTATGAGTAACAGGGATATGCAGTCATACGTCCGCCCGCTCATACTAGGCGTAAGGTACTAAAGTAGGAAATAAGTTCTATACGCGTAACCTAGTCCCGTCTGAGTTTCGAATGGGAGTAAGAAAGATCAAGTAACAAGGAACGGAATCTAATTGTCTCCTTGCTCAGTGAAATAGGATAAGTCTCAGTATTCGAATTCCTTCATAGTTGATTTAATGGTACCACGTCATGCGCATCGTGCAGTTTCCTGTGTACGTGCGCCACAATGCGCAAAACAATGCGCAAAACAATGCGCCCAAATTTAAACCTTTTTTTAAAAACTATGCGCAAAACAATGCGCCCAAATTAAAACCATACGAAAGCATAATATATAATTTATGTGTATGCCCGAGAGCCTAAATGCAGTGAAGTGTACAGTGCTTTCTAATCCTGGCACCGGAAGCTAACTACCTGCAAAAGCATGTAAATTGTGTGTCAACATAAAGCTGGTGAGTTCACAAAGTAAAGTAATTTAGTATGCAAAAGCGCTGGTTTCCAAAACCACGTAAGTAAGTAAGTTATGTTGGTGCCCCGCACCGTGTAACCACTAGTTCATCGCATGTCAAGGGTAGCTAACCCATTCATGATAACTAACCGAATATACCGAACTTCTATGTACTTGTAGCCACATAAGTGTGCCGCATGCCTGACATCATTGTCTATCCACAATGATAAAGTTTCGTTAAGTTATAGTTCACCCCCGCGCTCCCCGAGCCGGTGTGAGGTTTGTAAGACCTAATAGCGCTATCAACTAATAACTCGCTTGCCAACCCTGGCAACTCATTCGGTACGTGAGGACTTACATATGATAGAAATGGTTTAGTTTATCAAGGACACAATTGCGAACTAGCAAAGTAACCGACCCTCATAAGGATCCATGGCATCCCAACCCGGGATGTGTAAGTAGTCCTAATCCGGACTAGAAAATGTTAAGTAAAGTGTCTCATACCTGAGACGCATGCTTTTGAGAAAAAGAGTAGTGAAACTCACCTTAGGTCGCAAGTGAAAATCCAAATTCCACGAATAGTAACGTGCTACCGACTCCCTATTACAAATGTCACTAGGTGAGTCTACGTGCGTAACCAACACACCATGTAACTCGTTTATCCAAGACTTTTAAAAGTTCAAAACCGTGTAGTGACACCTAATGACTCTACATGCTCAAGTATGTCCTACGTATCCCGTTGGTGATTATAGTGATTATTATCAGTTTAATACATCAAATACATCTCATACAAGTTTTCACACAAGTACATGTCAATTACATACCACATAGAACTCTAAATAGTCACCTAAAGACCCCGTACACAATCTGCGTTTTTAGGACAGATTGTGCGCTGTGAAAAAAAAATTATTTAAAATACTTAACGAATAAATTAGAGTCCCAAAGTTTTACTGAATTTTATTTGGGATTCACTTGACAATACCTATTTTTGTTTTGTCTTAATTCCAAACACAAAAATTATGAAAATTCGTACAATACAGCTATGCCCAGAAAATTTCCTCAACAGGTCAGTTTAGTAGAAAAATTCTCAAAAATGTTTTATTCATCCAAACGGGATGAATCCACTTGGAAAAGCTCTATTTTTCCAATATTGACCTACTGTAAAAATTTCATAACTTAATTCCTTGTAAATCTCAAGTTATGACCATTTAAAGTTAACCCAATTTACAAATCCGAAAATCTGATATGACCCCTAATCAAATAAAATTCCAAAAACGACTCAAACGATGTCCAAATCTGATGGTTTTGCCCATTATGAAAATCTAAGACCTTGTACATTACAATCATGCAAAGAAATCATCAAAACAATCAATATACCAACCCATTACAGCCCCTACAAAACGTTCAAACGAATCTGCCAGAATCTTAAACTTGCATCCCAAGTAATCTACAAACCCTAATTTTCCATGAACATCCCTAATACATGTATAACACATACAATACTAATTAAACACCATATTAACATAGCAAAACACATATATTATCATGTGAAAACCCTAATCATGGCTACTAACAACAATCATCATCATCAATTCATCAAGAACATTCAAGAACTCCTATACATACATTCATTCGATTTTATATATTTTATTTTTAGAGTTTTTAAAGTTTTTCAAGTATTATAATTCATCAAAAATCATAAAGATTTATTCCTTGCAATGCTAAAACTCCCTAGAGCCTTGAGATTAAACCCGAACTAGCTTGATTAGGTGCAAGATTGATTGATTGCTTGGAAGCTAAGGAGAAGGGGGGTGGGGGTTTCGCACGGCACAAACAAGAAGAAGAAGTAGGGTTTTATCTTTTTCTTGCTTCCTAATTATAAGAGGGCTTTGCTTGTTCCCCAAGCAATTGGTATTAGGGCCCTTCTAGTCCATTAACTTGACCCGTTAACCATGTTCTAGCCCAATACCGGACCCAATATTATTAACCATTCTAAATTGTATAAAAACCATTGTTTTTATTATTACATAGCATATTACTCATGTTGTGCACGTAATTTGCATAATCTACGCATTACCTTTCAGTTAGGCGATCATTCACAAAAACATGTAATTCACATAAGCACATACTTCATGTTCACCATAATTCAATTGTATATATTATTGCTATGTATGTCACATAATTCACCAACGTTTGGGATATAGGACTCATGTGTGTGTTTAACAAGGATTTTCCTACTTATAACATATGTTAGCATCTTCTAACACATGTTAACTTACTTAACTAACCCTAGTTAAGTATCTAGCCATGTATGAACATGTAAGTTTACTAGAGTTCAGTAAAAGTATTTAACCTGAAAATGCGGGGTGTCACATTCAGTAGCTCATGGTAAATAATAAATTTTAATAAATGATTTAAATAATTTACATACAATTGTTCTAAGAATTTTGTACATCAAAATGAAAAAAAAAAAAAAAATACTAGCTACGCATCTTCAAGCAATAACTCTAATCTTCAAGCAAGCTATAACCTGAAACATGTTAAGTTTGAAAATATTTTGGGTCAACAAAAAGTTGGTGAGAATTACATAGGTTTTGATAATTGAATAAAGCTTGTACAATTCAAGTGTCATGGCAAGTCTAGTCCATATGTGAAAACATACTAGAAGTAAATCGAGTGCATAATCAACCCTTGTGACTGTTGTATTGTGGTACATCCCATACGCTCATGGTTCGCTCGATTATGTTATGCGATAACAATCACCCACGCTACCTTTGTAGGAGGCACGTATCCGGGTGGGATTGTCAGTCCAATAGATCTATCATTGTATACCGTCGGCTGATCAATGTTAATGATTATGCTAGAATTGTGCTTACCCTAGTCATGTTTAAGACATAATGCAACATAGAAAAACATATAGACACTTTGATGATTGAATTGCATATAGAATGTTGTAACATGTTTCACCCCAAAAATGGTGATAAATAGAAAAGGGGCTATGTAAAACTCACCTTAGCAAAATGTTATGTCTCGTGAAAATAGAGTATGTGTTGCCCCAAAGTTGCTAATTACAAGAGCTTATAATCAAAGCTTCAATTGTAGAAGTAATAGACTATAGAAGAAAGGTATGAGGGAATGTTTAATCGGATTGAAACAATCGATTTAGAGGTGTAGAGTATAATGGGTCATAGGTGGGTTTTTATACTAGTTTTGGATTCAATTAGCCATTAAAATTGGTCAACACCATAAAGTAAGGTTTTATTATGAATTGACTATTTGACTCCAAGAATTATGTTGTCAAGACTTTGACTCTTGACTCAAGGCTTTATTTTGAAATGAATTTATATCTTCCTTGTTTGAGATTATAAATGTAATTGGAAAAATGATTAGCTTTAAATAAGAAATTAAAAAAAAATCATTAGTTTGAATTAGAAAATAGAAACACCGTCTTATAAAATGACGATTTTATAAATAGAATTAGGATATGACATATGTCATGATTGAAGATTTTTTTTTTAGTACAATGATAAAAGTAACTTAGAAAAATAGAGTGCACGAATAAAGATAAGAATACTTAGAAATAAATTAGACTTTATATCATGGATTGGGAAATAATTTAATGCAAAATAAATGGGAAAATTCGTGAGGTTACAGTCTCCCCTACTTTTAGAAACTTCGTCCCGAAGTTATAAAAAAAACACATGGTTAACAGTGATTGGGTAGAAATTAGGGCAACTGTGGTTTGGAAAATTTGTGTTAAGACATGACATGAATTTATAGGTAACAGAATAAACTATTTCGAATAATTTGGTAAGAGGTTTGATAGGTGTGGGTTTTAAGGGTTGGATTAGGTTCGTCTAAAATAGCAAGGAGAATAAGAATCTAGCAAAATACTAAACTTATGTTTTAGGAATCTTATAAGAAATGCATGAATTGATTGGCTATATGAAAACCAAATGAACTACTAAAACCTTATTAGAATTTCACACTACCTTAACGTACCTATAAATTCATGATTACGTTCCGGACCGCAATCACCAATTTACCTTACATTAGGGTTTTGTGTCCTTCTATGAATCTAAACACACATGTAAGTAATGCAAAATAACCTTGTGATTGAATCGTTTACAAGGTATCCAAAAATGAGTCCAACTGTTGAGTAGGAAAAAGACTTCTAACAGTCAGTGAGTAAGAACCTCTACCGATTGTTGAGCAGGTGCGATAGCCTCTACCAGTCGTTGAGCAGGTTGTAGGGCCTCTACCGACTGTTGAGCAGGCATGATGACCTTTACCAATCGTTGAGTAGGTTATTTGGTACTCTACTAACTATTGAGCAAGTACTTCATCCTCTATCAGTTGTTTGATTAAGTGCACCAATTATTACACACATGAATTGCAAATTGATAATATGTACATGTAAGAAATCAAGTATCAAGTATATCATACGAGTTGTAATAGAGTTGCCCTAGACAAGGTTAATGACTCTAGGTGTGTCTATAGCAAATAGTTTATATTCAATGAATTCTAGTTTCAAATGTTCAAATATGGTAGATAGTCGAATCCTCATGTATAACTAAGGATTATGTTTGATGCAACACACAATCAAGTTTCAATAGTTTGGTTTTCATGGGTAACTAGCTCATGTGTGAGAAGGTGAAGGATATGAATTTAGTTCTTAAGAGGATGATGAAAAATCTTGAAGCAGAATCAAGGTTGTGAGAGATAGTGAATGTGAAGATAGTTTATAAAGAGTTTATTTTATAGTAAGGAGATTATGTAGCAGTGTAAAATTTGGGGTTTGGATTAAAGGTTATAATCAAGTGTATAAGAAAACATGATTGTGGTATATGCCAAATATTGTAAAAATTTGAACAAGTTGAAAATGAGTGAGTGTCGATGGAGAATTTAGAGACTAGATATTATTCCTATGGAAAAAAAAAATCTTATTTTCAAAATTGGTTTTATACATAAAGCAAAAGTTGTTAAATAGTACAAGCTAAGTGGGCTTTGATTAAAATATTCCCGTTAGTTGGAGATTTCAAACATGACATTAGGTTTTGAAGATCAAGGTTCTATTAGTGATTTTTAATAGTTTAAAGCATTATATAGAAAATTGTTTGTTACGTCAATAATTAAACAATTGAATTTAAGTTCAAGGACATCTTTTGACAAAAATATGTACTTTGTAAAGTTTCTAGGTAATGAAAATACAACAAGATTTATAAATCTTTAGTTTGTGCTATGGTATGAGGTTATAGTTTTTAAAAAATAAGTAACATGTGGAGAAAGGAAATAATATGATTTGGGTAGGGTGTTGAATATTTAAAAAGTGGCTAAGATGGTAAGGTGAAGTGTGATTGTGAAATCCATAGATGGTTATGAAATGAGATTGATTTAAGCTGTAAAATTTTGAGATTTTAGAGCTTAGTTTAAGGAAAGTGAGTGTAATCATTTATTCATTAATTAAAACGAATAAACGAAAACGTTGACTTATCAAAACTTCTAGATTCTAATAACATAGTGAAGACATGCTTTAGCCTATAAGTGAACACTCATCCCGAGAATTCCCAGGTAGGCATCCAGGTCCCTCGTCTGATTGGGATTTATGCGCAATGCCAGTCCTAGACAGAAAACTCAGAATACAGGCGTTCACCCTTCTAGATTGCACGTGTTCGTTATTAAAATTCTAGAACTTCGACGAGATCTCAAGGTGGTTCAGGCTAAACCTGAGGATTTGTCCTACTAGTCTAAGAGTAGATCTTGTGATGGAGAGCACTCTTCTTGTAGGGACTAAAGTAAGGATAAGAAGTAGGATAGAGAATAGAAACAAGTAAGGTTGCAAGTAAAAGGAGCAAGTACTAGTTAAAATCCTATGGTTATAGACTAGATTATTTTTCTAATAACCTAATTCCCTATAACCATGGCTCTGATACCAATCTGTAACACCCCAACTGATGGCGGAAACATCGGGATGTCACGTATTGATGATTGTTCAGTAGCTCATGGTAAATAATAAATTTTAATAAATGATTTAAATAATTTACATACAATTGTTCTAAGAATTTTGTACATCAAAATGAAAAAAAAAAAATACTAGCTACGCATCTTCAAGCAATAACTCTAATCTTCAAGCAAGCTATAACCTGAAACATGTTAAGTTTGAAAATATTTTGGGTCAACAAAAAGTTGGTGAGAATTACATAGGTTTTTATAATTGAATAAAGCTTGTACAATTCAAGTGTCATGGCAAGTCTAGTCCATATGTGAAAACATACTAGAAGTAAATCGAGTGCATAATCAACCCTTGTGACTGTTGTATTGTGGTACATCCCATACGCTCATGGTTTGCTCGATTATGTTATGCGATAACAATCACCCACGCTACCTTTGTAGGAGGCACGTATCCGGGTGGGATTGTCAGTCCAATAGATCTATCATTGTATACCGCCAGCTGATCAATGTTAATGATTATGCTAGAATTGTGCTTACCCTAGTCATGTTTAAGACATAATGCAACATAGAAAAACATATAGACACTTTGATGATTGAATTGCATATAGAATGTTGTAACATGTTTCTCCCCAAAAATGGTGATAAATAGAAAAGGGGCTATGTAAAACTCACCTTAGCAAAATGTTATGTCTCGTGAAAATAGAGTATGTGTTGCCCCAAAGTTGCCAATTACAAGAGCTTATAATCAAATCTTCAATTGTAGAAGTAATAGACTATAGAAGAAAGGTATGAGGGAAAGTTTAATCGGATTGAAACAATCGATTTAGAGGTGCAAAGTATAATGGGTCATAGGTGGGTTTTTATACTAGTTTTGGATTCAATTAGCCATTAAAATTGGTCGACATCATAAAGTAAGGTTTTATGATGAATTGACTATTTGACTAAGACTTTGACTAGGACTAAGACTTTGACTATGACTAAGACTTTGGCTCCAAGAATTATGTTGTCAAGACTTTGACTCTTGACTCAAGGCTTTATTTTGAAATGAATTTATATCTTCCTTGTTTGAGATTATAAATGTAATTGGAAAAATGATTAGCTTTAAATAAGAAATTAAAAAAAATCATTAGTTTGAATTAGAAAATAAAAACACCGTCTTATAAAATGACGATTTTATAAATAGAATTAGGATAGGACATATGTCATGATTGAAGATTTTTTTTTTTTAGTACAATGATAAAAGAAACTTAGAAAAATAGAGTGCACGAATAAAGATAAGAATACTTAGAAATAAATTAGACTTTATATCATGGATTGGGAAATAATTTAATGCAAAATAAATGGGAAAATTCGTGAGGTTACAGATCAGCTCACAATTATTGATATCGTTTGTCTGTCGGATTGAAAACAGAGTAATAGTTTATTTTCAATTCAACAGTTTGTAAACAGACTTTGTTTTTGAAAAATCAGAGAATGGCTTCAATCAATCACGATCCACACAACACTGGCACGAACAACAAGCCACCGATGCTTGTCCGATCTGAATACAATATCTAGCAACGTCGGATGAGCCATGTTCTAGCTCAACAGAACACTGGATGTTGGAAGTCGGTTATCTTCGCACCACATGTTCCGATGGTGCCGAGTACCGAATATCCCAAGGTTCAGGAGCCTAAGAAACTTGAAAACTACTCCAACCAGGATTTCCAAAAGATTGAGTTAGATGCCAAGGCCTTCAGTATTGTGGCCATGGCTCTACCAAATGATATCTATGATGGGCTGTTACAATGTAACAGTGCAAATGAGTTGTGGGATGCACTGAAAGAACAATTTGGTGAGACGGAAGAGGTTATTGAAAACAACCGTGAAATACTTAACCAACAATATGAAACATTCAGTCATGTTAAGGGAGAGTCTTTAACTCAACAATTTGAGAGGTTTAACTGTCTCATTAGTGAAATAAAACTGGTTGGTCTAACTTACCCTCATTCAACCTTGAACCATAGGTTTTTAAGATCACTACCAGATAAATGGGACACTATTGCTATAGTTATGAGAAACTCAATTGGATTCAAGGACCCATCACTGACCCAGCTTCATGGTAAGCTCTTGACCAATCAGATAGAGCTTAACCAGAAAAAGAAGCTCTAGGACTCTGGAAAAGTGTCTGATGACTATGTATTTGGTAATACAACACTTCTGGGTCATGATGAGGTGCCTGGTAATAGTAAGGATCAGAGTTATGATCATTTCATTGACATAACTTCAGGTTTTAACTCAGGTTTTAACTCTGATTCTTATTCACCAAACTATGCTTTTTACAGCAAATGATTTGGAAGAAATGGACATTATGCACCAATTGGCCCTTCTCGGTGTAAGAACTAACAATTTTTACAAGAAAACTGGGAGAAGGTTTCCAAGGTTAACTGGCAGGTCAAAAGTGGGGTTGAATAAAGCTTCAAGTAAGAACTAGCTACGCATCTTCAAGTATTAACTCTAATCTTCGAGCAAGCTATAACCTGAAACATGTTAAATTTGAAAATATTTTGGGTCAACAAAAGTTGGTGAGAATTACATAGGTTTTGATAATTGAATAAAGCTTGTACAATTCAAGTGTCATGGCAAGTCTAGTCCATATGTGAAAACATACTAGAAGTAATCGAGTGCATAATCAACCCTTGTGACTGTTGTATTGTGGTACATCCCATACACTCATGGTTCACTCGTTTATGTTATGCGATAACAATCACCCACGCTACCTTTGTAGGAGGCACGTATCTGAGTGGGATTGTCAGTCCAATAGATCTATCATTGTATACCGTCGGCTGATCAATGTTAATGGTTATGCTAGAATTGTGCTTACCCTAGTCATGTTCAAGACATAATGCAACATAGAAAAACACATAGACACTTTGATGATTGAATTGCATAAAGAATGTTGTAACATGTTTCACCCAAAAAACGGTGATAAATAGAAAAGGGGCTATGTAAAACTCATCTTAGCAAAATGTTATATCTCTTGAAAAATAGAATAGTGTGTTGTCCAACAATGCCAAGTATTACCCTATAATTAAGGTAATAAATATGTCTAAGTCTATCTAGTCGATATATATATTCTAGGGCTTCGAATTGGGGATAAGTGCTCGTTTGATTAATAAATAAAATGTTTGAATAATAAGAGAAATTTGATAATTAAATAAACAAAAGTCTGTTTGTAAATTTTAAATTAAAGATGGTCACAGTAATAAAATTAAAGTATGAAAATAATTTTTATAAAATTATTTTCTTTAAAATAGAATATTAAATCTATTTATTTCAAATTGTCAAAATTTAACTTTAATATTTAAAAATGCTAAAGTTAAAGAATTATTAGATTAAAAATTATATTTCTGTTCCAAATAATCAGAAATAATTTATATAAAATTTTGGTGCAAAAATATTAAAAATTGAATTTATTATGATTTATTTATGATTAAAACTAAAAAAAATGATTAAAAATATTAAATAAATGATTTTTCAGAAATAAAAATCATTTCAGAAAAGTTTATTGTTATAAAAACTCAGAATAATTTTTGTGGAAATTTATAAAATTGGTTTGATATTTTTATAGAATTTTATAAATAAAATAGAATAAACTTGGATTATTTATTATATATATTAAATAAATAAATTTTTGATATATATATATAAGTTTGTTTGTTTTTTTTTAAAGAAAAAGAAAAGGTTTGGGGTTACTGAGGGTCGAACCCGCGTAGGCCAGTTCAGAGACACCAGGCACAACCACTTGGTCTAGACCAGTGGTTGTGTTTGGTTTCTGTTCGTTTAAAATTTATAACTATATTCAAAATCATGTTCTTCCCCAATTCAATCGTTCGAGCCCTAGTTTTTGCAATTGAACAAATCACACAACAATAACCCAATTAACCTTAGGGTTATTGTTGTGTGTATGCCGAAGATCAAATCCCACATAAAAAATGTTACTTACAAAGATGAATTAAACACGAACGATCAGTCAAGCTCAAAGTCAAACTCACGATCAAAAACTCAATAACAGTGGAATGATTAAGAAATTGGAGGTTGAGAAAGATTGTTCGGCGAGTTGTGATTGTCCAGTGATGCTCAATTTATAGTGTGGTGGTCTGGATCATCGAATTGGTATGGTTTGACTTCGAATTGAATGGTTGACGCGTCCACGAGTAAAAATGGTATGAATTGAATGATAATTGAACGTGTTTTGACTCGTAATGGACCGGTAATCACGATCACATGTCAATCCAGGATCAATTACGCGTTTAAATTGGTTATTTAAGGAAGATTGCTATCACAGTTGACTTTCCAAGTCAACTGTGAAGGACCAAAGTCATGTTAAATTAATTATGAGCTGGGAATAAAACAAGAAGCTTGTGTAGATCAGATGGTTATGTGTGTGTGTGTATATGAATCGGCTTGGGGCGCGGGTTCGAGTCCCGGCCCAAGCAATATATTTTTTGTCATTTAATCTATATATATATATATATATATTATGTATAATTATTATTGTATAAGGATTCCAAAAATGCCACAATAATAATTAAATGCTGTTAGGTTATATTGAGACCACAATTACCATATTAGAGACTTTTGATAGCCTATTGTATAGTTTGATAGTTGAAGGACTTAGTATGTAATTAACACATGTTTTTGTACACAAACCCTAGACTGCGCACTTAACTAGACGGGCCCTGCGCACTTGTGTTAAGTGCGCAGGCCCAGAAGCTTTCCTATATATAGAATGTGTGTGCACAGCTCTAGGGTTAGGGTTTTGGGATAATCTTTGTAGCACACGTGAATAGGTGCGTATTTGTCAGTGTATTCCAAGGTGTTCATCATCAAATCAGTAATGGAATCATCATGTTATTCATTGTGTGTGTCGGTTTTATTCATATTCATCTAGTATCTTTATATTTCTGGATTAATCACTTAAAACACCTAACAAATAGGTGTTTCTAAGTGATAACAATCTATTGCATATCACAAGATCTAGCATTCGGGACTTACAATTTGGTATCAGAGCCTCTGTGCTCTAGATTGTATCTACTTTAAGATACCAAAACCCTCATCTTGTTACTTTTTATTATCTAGATTATTTTCTTTATAAACTTTCAAATTTAGGTGTTTTCTTATATTTTGGCTTCAAATTTCGTGAAAATTGTGTTTCTAAAAGTTTATAGTATGTTATTTTTGGTAGAAAATGTTTTGGAAAGGATTCAGCTGAGTTTTGTGTTTTTCACAGCCTGTTTTGCGCACTTATTTCATACATTTTGCGCACTTAGCTCATAAGTTGAGCACTTGTTTCTTAGTTTTGAGTACTTAGCTCATATATTGCATACTTGTGATTGTGAGTACTTAAATCTCTGGTTTTAGTACGCAGTATAGCTTATGCGTACTTGTTGCATTCCATTGTCTTGAGCACTTATCTAGGGTTTCTGCGCACTTAAAACATAAATTTTGGATTTGTGCGCACTTATTGAAAGGTGTAGTCTTGAGTACTTGGCTAGGGTTTCTGCGAACTTAAATCTTAAACGAGAGTTTAAGTGTCTGCACACTTATTTTAGTACGCAGACTGATCATTAAACACTGAGCACTTATCATGCCCAAGTGTTAACTGATCTGCGCACTTATCAAGAAACACAGCCACACGTATACTTCCGAGCTGCGCACTTAACAAAAGACTACAATTTGACAAGGCTGTTTACATTCTTACAGGTTGCTGCATACTTATCTAGACTGTGTAAACTTAGCTGCGCACTTATCTGTGCACTTGCTATGAACTTAAGGACTTGGACATTTTCTGGACTGTTAACTAAAATCTGATTAACTAAACCCTTAAAATTCATCTAAATTATGGCCGGTAACGATAACCATTCAACTGTAAATACTATCACTCAACAAGAACTTGAAACCGGAACCACAACTAGAGTTCCTAAGTTAAAAGGCGTTGAGGACTATGGAACTTGGAAGAACAAAATGAGGTCATTCTTCTATGTTACTGACTTCACCCAATGGAACTCTATCCAGTTGGGCCCACACATTCCAATGAGAAACACTGCCACAGGATAAGAGTTTAACCCTGATCCAACCACTTACACTAACGTTGATAAACAATTACTCCACAGAGATCATAAGGCTTATGGTGCTCTTACCATGGCCTTATCAAACGATGCGTATAACATGTTTGAGGAGTATGGAACTGCGCATGATCTATGGTTTCCCTTAAATGACTATTATGAAGGAAATGAAGAGATGCGCCAGTACAAGCAAGACATGGTGCAGAAGGAATATGACATGTTCGGTAGTATTCGTGGAGAAAGCTTGAGCTCACACATCGAGAGGTTCTTGAGTATGTTGACTAAGATTAAGAAGGCGGGAATTCCTGTGAACAACAGAAATTCAATCAAGAAGCTGCTAGACTCACTGCCAACAGAATGGAGCATCCAGTGTATGTTGATCAGGAAAGAATATCGAGACGCCCAGTCTACCTTGGCTGATCTTATCAACACCCTGAAGTCGTTTGAGATGGATATCACAAAGAGAGAGATGAACCAGACCAATCCGAAGGCAGTACCCATCACTACAATGAAAAATTTGGCATTAATGACTCCAGTGGGTAGCATGGGTTCAAGCTCATCTCATGTGTATAATGATGGAATGAGTAGTAGTAGCTCCAGTTCAGGAAAGACCGTTCCATACTCCGACCCAGTGGCAAGAACTCTCAACCCTCAACAAACAAAGCTTGCTAATGAACATGTTGAACTCTTCAATGCCTTCATGACCAGCTTTGAAGCATTGAAGACAGGTGACCTGAAGAATGATATGATGAGTCCGGAAGATATGTATCAAGTGGATCCAGATGATATGGAGGAGATGGATTTAAAATGGCAAATGGCCATGATTACTCTAAGAGTGAAGAGGTTTCAGGATAGAACAGGTCGAAGGGTTGGACTGAGAAAGGGTGGCTTTGATAAGTCAAAAATCAGGTGCTACAATTGCAAAACTCTTGGACACTTCAAGTATGAATGTCCAACTTTGAATCAAGCTGAAGTTAAACCGGCAAAGAGAATGGTGGCAATCACGGATGGAGGGGAAGCCAATCAGCAGAAGGCACTGGTGGTTCAAGATTTTGACTGGGGAGAGGAAGTTGTTGTGGCTGAGACTGAAGTGAACAAGGCACTGATGGCAAAGATCCGCACTAAATCAACACTTGGTGTGAGTTCTTTGGAAGGGTCATCAGCGGAGATGCCAAAAGGAGAAAGGATGGAGAATGCTGGTCTAAAAGGTGTGTTGAGTGAGGACAAGGGAAAGGAGGTTGCTGCCGAGGAAGCTTTAGTTGCTGAGAAGACTTCCACAAGCAAGGCTGATCAACAATCGCAGAGCATGCAGAAGAAGGTTGAAGAGAGAGACCTGGTAAGTATTCCGCTTGAAATAAAATCAAAGTTGTGCTCACCAAGGTGTGTTACAGCTGTTGCTTACTGTTTGTCCCACAATAGGAGACTTTTAAGAGAAATGGATGACATCAAAAAAATCTACACTGAAATGAAAGAAAATGAGTTAGCATATCAGCGAAAGTTAAATGCAACAATAGCTGAAATGCACACTCTAAAAGAATTTGTTCTCAGAAAAGATTTTTTAATAAATGACTTAACTGAAAAACTATAAATATCTAGAAATGAAACAAATCATCTCCAAATTGTTGTGGACAAATGGAATGTAAGCAAGCATGCTCATACAGATATCCTTGATTGTTCAAGAAAATCATTCGTCAAAGATGGAATTGGGTATAAGGATAAAAAGGGAATTGTAAAATCTGTATTTTTACCCTTGAGCAAAAGTGAATATATACCCATTCCAAAACCACATAAAAAAATGATCTTTTTGAGAAAGAATTTGTCAAATCTGAGTCAAACTCTAATATAAGTAAAAGCAGTGCAGATATGACCCAACAGGATCAGGTGGACGATGATGAAAGTTGTGGTGGACAAACAATGGGGTTAGGTCACCCAGGTGCCAATTACTCTACAGTGAATTCTTTGGAAGGGTCATCAGCGGAGATGCCAAAAGGAGAAAGGATGGAGAATGCTGGTCTAAAAGGTGTGTTGAGTGAGGACAAGGGAAAGGAGGTTGCTGCCGAGGAAGCTTTAGTTGCTGAGAAGACTTCCACAAGCAAGGCTGATCAACAATCGCAGAGCATGCAGAAGAAGGTTGAAGAGAGAGACCTGGTAAGTATTCCGCTTGAAATAAAATCAAAGTTGTGCTCACCAAGGTGTGTTACAGCTGTTGCTTACTGTTTGTCCCACAATAGGAGACTTTTAAGAGAAATGGATGACATCAAAAAAATCTACACTGAAATGAAAGAAAATGAGTTAGCATATCAGCGAAAGTTAAATGCAACAATAGCTGAAATGCACACTCTAAAAGAATTTGTTCTCAGAAAAGATTTTTTAATAAATGACTTAACTGAAAAACTATAAATATCTAGAAATGAAACAAATCATCTCCAAATTGTTGTGGACAAATGGAATGTAAGCAAGCATGCTCATACAGATATCCTTGATTGTTCAAGAAAATCATTCGTCAAAGATGGAATTGGGTATAAGGATAAAAAGGGAATTGTAAAATCTGTATTTTTACCCTTGAGCAAAAGTGAATATATACCCATTCCAAAACCACATAAAAAAAATGATCTTTTTGAGAAAGAATTTGTCAAATCTGAGTCAAACTCTAATATAAGTAAAAGCAGTGCAGATATGACCCAACAGGATCAGGTGGACGATGATGAAAGTTGTGGTGGACAAACAATGGGGTTAGGTCACCCAGGTGCCAATTACTCTACAGTGAATTGGTTCATCTGGAGTCATGACAAGTCTAAAACTTCTTTGAATTCGGATGAATGTAATAATTTAACTAAACTGGATGATTGTAATAGTTTATCTAGGATAGATAACTGTAATAGTTTATCTAGGCTGGATGACTGTACTACATTAACTTCTAAACTTAATTTCAAGGGTGTTGTGGACCCTAATGATAGGATGAATCCTATCAAACGCTCAGATATTTGTGTTGAAAATGTTATGCCAGTTTGTGTTGATCTTAATGATGCATTCTCTGATAATGAAAATGTATATAGACCATCTCCGTTTGTTCCAGAACTAAAAAGAAACAGGTTCGGGAAATTTCTTACTGAAGAAATTCCAGAGTTTACACCATCATCAACAGATATGTCATGTTCTGAAGAATCACAAAGTGAAACAGATAACACAACTTCTGAAGAATCACAGAGTGATACAGAAAGTGACATCAGCGAGCCAGAATGCAACACAAATGAGAAATCAAGCAACAACAACAGTGATGAACCACGTTCAAGAGACAGCTCCAACTCAAGCGAATACAAGAGAAGAACATCACAACCATCATCATCCAGATCTTCTTCAAAGATCAAGCCTAAACACTCTAAATGCTTTAGATGTGGAAATGAGGGACATGTGGTCAAAAATTGTCATTTGAAACCTAAACCACAAAGTGATGCAAAGACTCAAAAATCTTTTTCCGATCAAATTAAAAATCTTCAAGAAACTATAAAAAGTTTTGTTAAGGTCACAAAAACTTGGAAAAGACAAGAGTCAGTTTTGGGTGAAAATCACGACAGATTTAAACTAAAACAGACCTGGATTCCAAAAGTTACTTAAAATATGGTCTGAGTCGTGATTGTACATAGTGTCTCGTATATTCATCTGTATATTTCTCTTGTTTTATGTGTTTTTCAGAATAAACTACAGAAATGGTTGATTGCCCTAATGAGATATCTATGGCATGTTGATAGCGGGGCATCAAGGCACATGACGGGGCTAAAAGAACTCCTCAAAAACTATCGGTTCATTGATGGAGAGTTTGTTGCTTTCGCCGGCAACGAGAAGGGCGGAAAGATAGTTGGGATAGGAGACGTGATTTCTGATGCACTGACTTTAGAAGATGTGAACTATGTTCCAGAATTGTGCTACAATATGCTGAGTGTATCACAAGTCTGCGACAAAGGAATCTCAGTGTTATTTAATGACATGGAGTGCATCTTTCTAAAGCCAGGATTCATACCTCCTACCAACATGATTATGCTCAATGCTCCTATACAGAATAACACTTATGTGATAAACATGAGAGATGCAAAGTCTGAATGTCAAATGACATGCTTACTTTCTAAAGCATCCGAGTCAGAGTCACTGTTATGGCATAGGCGATTAGGACATGTTAACTTTAAAAACATTAACAAACTTTCAAGATTAAATCTTGTCAGAGGTCTTCCTTCCAAGGAATTCCTTTTTTCTGAAAAATGTTTAGCGTGTGCCAAAGGAAAACAACACAAGAAATCGCATAAGTCCAAGACAGTGAACTCTATCGACTCGCCTCTTCAATTATTGCATATGGATCTTTTTGGCCCTATTAGTGTTAAAAGTCTAGCTAAAAAGTCTTTTTGTTTGATGATAACAGATGATTTTTCTCGATTTACATGGGTGTACTTAGAATACAAAAGTGAAGCTGCTGAGATTTTGATGCTGTTTGTTCCTCTCATTGAGAACATAATAAAGACAAAAGCTAGATCAATCAGAAGTGATCACAGAACTGAATTCAAAAATCAAAGTTTCGTGACTTTCTACAACAACAGAGGAATTCATCTTCAGTACAGTGCTACGAGAACTCCTCAACAGAATGCTGTTGCTGAAAGGAAAAATCGTACACTTATTGAAGCGGCCAGAACCATGCTTATCGACTCCAAATTGTCGATCATCTTCTGGGCTGAAGCTGTGAATACCGCCTGTTATGTTCTTAACAGAGTCTTAATTGTAAAGACGCGCGGGAAAACAGGTTATGAATTGCTTTTTAAAAGAAAACCTCTGATAGACTACTTCAGGCCGTTTGGATGCTCATGTACGCTGCTTAACAACTACGAGAACATAATGAAGTTTGATGCAGTTGGAGATGAGTGCTTCTTTGTTGGATACTCTTCAAGTCAAAAGGCTTATAGAGTGTACAACAAACGAACCAAAATGGTTCTCGAGTCTTTCTATGTTGATTGGCAGGAATCCAACTCTACAAACACAGGAGCCGGTCCTGACTGGTTCTTTGACGTGGATGTTATTTTCAACAATTTCAGCATCATTGACGAACAATCATCTGAAAATCAAGCAGCTGATCCTTCTCCTCTTGAAGATACTCTTTACTCTTCCGAGGACGATGCTGCACCTTTCACCACCCGATTTTCTCCACTCGTAGCTGATCCAATTGTTCCTCTTCAGTCCACAAATGGTGAGAAAGAAAGTGAAAAAGCTCTGAAGAGTGACGTGCACAACAATCAAGAGCTGAGAAAGAAAGTGAAAAAGCTCAAGCACAAGAACCGGAACATGGAGAAAATCATCAAAGATCAAAGATACCTGATCAAGTTTCAGAATCAGGTTCAAATGCAAATGTTTGATATGTTCCAAGAGTTCAAGAAGCAGCAAACTGGTGCTCCCAGCACTACATTTGATGAGACTTTTGATTTTGGGAAGTTTTTGGAGGAAGAGAAAGAGAAAGAAAGAGCTGCTGAGGAAAGTGAGGTTGATGAGATAAGTGAAGATGAGATGCCCGAGAGATTTGTGGAGATGGGAATGGATGAAGAAGTTGTCTATGAGACGTCAGATGGGCACAAGTTGGATCCTGAAAGATCAACTTGGTTTCCTAGAAGGCCCATCACCATTCCAGCCCTACATCAAAATATCCACCATACCAGGTCAGCTCACCAGGAAAAGATTATCTCCTGGAAATATGATGAAGAGAAAAGATTGTTCGCTGTGAAGAGAAGAGGGGGAGTGATACAATATTTCAAGGGTCAAAAAGAACTAAAGTCTCTCCCCCGATGGGATATCAGGGAGCTCAGCAGGGCCCCATTTATCAATCACTCCCTCGACACCCAGGCGTCCATGGTCGAATGGTTTATCAAGAAAGAATGTGACACTGATTTCCAAATCCTGAAGCCGCGGAAACCAAGAAGGAGGATCTCCAAGAAAAGAATTGATCCAGCAACCGGACGTGGCATGATAACTTATGTGATTGACCCTCCTCAGGTCTTCGCACGAGTTCCTATTAGATCTGAGCTTCCAGTGATGCTGAGGGACTTTAAAAAGTGGTTTTACGACAGCAACACTGGTGAAGCAGTCATTAAATTGCAAGATGATTCGGAGGCTTTCAGGATTTTGGATCCAGTAGACGTGTTTGCACTTAATCTGTCAGATCTGAATATGCTGTTTGCAAATCAGATTAATGTGGGTGCCGGGAACATGTTGGTTGAAGAAGCGGTGCTATTTAGAAGGGCTGTGGATCGGGCTATGAAGCTGAAAAGAGAGCTGCTTGAGATAGTCGACAGGATCAATGCAACAGATAAAGAAAAGGTTGACAGGGAGAAAGCTGCTCAAGCTACTGCTGCTGCTGCTGCTGCAGAAGTTACTCAACCTGAAGTCGAGACTACTTCAGAGGTACAAACAGAAGATCCTACAACAGTAGCCGATCCTGAAAGAACTGCAACAGAATCAACTCAAGCTCCTCAAGCAGTTGAAGAAGATCCAGTCGCACTGTACATGCAAGACCCCCCAGAACAGGTTGAGGGGGAGCAAAGCGAGGTTGAGATAGATTGAAGAACTGGTAGCTGTGGTCTAGGGGGAGTATTTTTGGGTTATATTGAGACCATAGTTACCAGATTAGAGACTTTTGATAGCCTATTGTATAGTTTGATAGTTGAAGGACTTAGTATGTAATTAACACATGTTTTAGTACACAAACCCTAGACTGCGCACTTAACTAGACGGGCCCTGCGCACTTGTCTTAAGTGCGCAGGCCCAGAAGCTTTCCTATATATAGAATGTGTGTGCATAGCTCTAGGGTTAGGGTTTTGGGATAATCTTTGTAGCACACGTGAATAGGTGCATATTTGTCAGTGTATTCCAAGGTGTTCATCATCAAATCAGTAATGGAATCATCATGTTATTCATTGTGTGTGTCGGTTTTATTCATGTTCATCTAGTATCTTTGTCTATCTGGATTAATCACTTAAAACACCTAACAAATAGGTGTTTCTAAGTGATAACAATCTATTGCATATCACAAGATCTAGCATTCGGGACTTACAAATGCGAACAATAATCCTGAAACTTGACGTTTTTATTTATGATAAAATGTAACGTACAAGTATAAATGCGTAATGTTACAAAACAACAGCTGTTTGCATCAGACCTTTGGCAACAACTGTATACCACCAGATGTTTGGCCATCAGATGTTTGCCACGTCTTTGGCCACATTAGCGGTTTCACCAGAGCCTATAAAAACCCTGTTTTACCACAACAGTCGTTACACTGTCTCATTGTATTCAAAATACTGAAACCGCCCTCTTCATCCTCAAACCCTTACTCCAATTCCACTCACTCTCACACTCGGAATCCATTATAATGGATCTTCAAGCAAAAGCCACCCACAATTATCTCCCATATCTGGTAAAAACAGATGAAAACGTTCCATTCCATTCCACCATCGACATCATCTTAAACTCTAAATACTTGAAAATCCTAACTGCTGATGCTCCTATTCATCTCGATACCCTTCAAGAATTTTGGTTGAATGCTTAGTTTCTTCCTCAAGACAAAAAGCCTACATCCATTATCTCAAAAATTGGAGAGACAAGTATTGCCATTACCCCTGAACTGATATCCACAACCTTCTCACTCAATGATCTGTCAGGTAAAAACTCGTTCCGTAAGGCAGAGCTTCACACAGAGTTTCAGGAAAGAGGTTATGATGCACAAATGACTGGGTCAACAATTTTCAAAAAGTTTTTCCCACCAGTCATGAAATTTTTCTTTCATACCCTTATTCTCTATGTCTCTACTAAGTCCACTAACTTCAATGAAATCCAATTGAGGATTCAGTACTTGGGTTATGCTATGTTGTCAGACTCTGACTTCAATTTATGCCAGGGACTGTTTATGGACTTAATATCAAATGTGAAAGCCATAAAGTCTGGGTCTAATAATACTTTTCTGATTTACCCAAGAATTTTGAGTGTAATCCTTTAAAAGATTTTACCAAAAAAAGAATTTAAAAAGGGTGAGTCTGTTCAAATGAAGAGTCTAACTGATGAAACTTTCACAAGAATGCTAGGTTCAACTACCCAAGAAAAAGTGTCAAAAGTGTCAAAAGTTTCAAAAACACAAACAAAGAGGACCAAGACAACAACTGTTGTCCAAACCTCTGTTGTTGAGCCCACTGCTCCTGGTGATCATGGAACTACATCCAGTGTTGTGAAACCCACACCAGCTACCTCCAAAAGAAAACGTCCATCCACAAAAACCACCACTAAACCCAAAAGGGGGCTTCTGGAAGATGAGGTACCAGAGGAAAACCTTGTTCCAACACAAAAGCAACAAGAAACCACTATTGTTACTTCCTCACAACAGATGGATATATCTCAACCTGAACAAACTCCTCATGAATCCTCACAAAAGGATCATGTTGTAAGCTAAAGGGAAACACATCATGATACATATGAGTCACCTGGCTATATGTTCACAAGCCCCTCTCCCAGGGCTAATTCTCTTTTCACTCCTCCACCTTCACCAAAACATGTCCCTCAAACCATGCAACCTCTGTTTGAGGCTATTGATAAAACTCAAGAAAATCCCAGTTCCTCTCCTTCACCCATCAATGAGAGTATACCTCCACAAGTGACTGGGACTGAGGAAAATCAATTAGCCATCCCACAAGCAGAAGAAGAGGTTACACTCCTAGAGTTCAATGAAACTCTAGGTGAGTTTTCAAGTGAAGCAACCACTACTGATGTAGAGACAATTGTCTCCCAACAGGACAGTGGTTACATAGTTAAGATTTCCATGAAGGCAACAACTGATGAGGCCACTATAGTGTCCCCAAAATCAGTTGGAAGTCCCCAGAACCAAGAAAAAAGGGCATCTAGTTCTCATCATTTGGACTCACCTCCTAGGACTGAACCAGTTACAACTACCACTGGTAGGAATCCAGATGATCCTATTAACTTAGGTGATGGGTTAAAATACCAAGAATTGACGGCCAGAGTACAGTTCATTGAAACCTCCGTTGCTAATATCAAATCAGATATCAAGACAATATTGAGATCATATGGATGCTAGGTACAAAGATACTCAAGCTGACATTAAAGCCATCAAAGATCATTTGCTGAAGACCACTGGCTCTACCCCTACCACAATTCTCATAGATAAAGATGATGATGACTTCACTGCTGATGATGCCAAAAAGGGGGAGAGTTGCAGAGATAGATTGCCAAAGCTAGATCCCTTTGGATGTCCACCCTCACAAAAGGGAAAATCAATGTCTGCCAACAAACCTGGGTCTACCCACGCAGCACCACCACAACAACAACAACCAACTGTTCAAACCTCTGTTGCTACTCAAACTGCCAAAACCAGCAAAGCAAAGGAAGTTGATACCTCTGCTAATGAAAAAGCTGAAAAGGCTGTTGAGGAAAAGCAAAAGAGGGCTGTCACCTTGGAAGTTAAAGCAGAGTTTTTGGTACAATTGAAAAAGGAACAACAGCAGGAAGTGGAAGATGTGGGTTCCTCTAAAAGGAAGAAAATGCCTGCCAATCATGTCAGACAACCACCATCCAAACTTGCTGCTAAGACCACTGCCACCAAAACCACTAATACCACCACAACATCTGAACCTGTCACTACAACTACCAAACCAACTACTGAACCTACTACCACAACCACCAACACACCACATACAACCACTCCACCACCTAAATCCCAAACATCTGCTGGTTCTACAAAAGTGCCAACAGATGTTAACACAACCACTGCTTCAACACCACCATCACCAAAAATCTTGTACAGAAGGAAGAGAAAATCTACCTTTGTTGTACAGGATGAAAACATTCACACATCACCACCTACTACTTCAACAACACAAACTACACCCATATCTGCCATTCCACTTTCATCATTCTCACCACACACCTCACAATTTACATCCGATAGACCACCACCAACCATTACACCATTGGCTATTCAATATCCCCTTGAACTTGATCTACTTTAGGGGGAAATGAAATCCTTCTAGAATACTGAACAACCATCTGAAAGATCTTTCCCATCTCTTCAAAATTTTCCTGTTCCCCTAAACATAGACACAAATCTTAAATACAAGGCTGAACAGGCATACGCTATCATCAATGAGAAATGCAACGGGAAAGATGACAGGAGTGTTCACGACATCCATTCAACAGAGCTTAGCAAATTGAGAAGGATTCAAGATTTTGCTAAGACCTTGAGCAACTCCATGTCTACCATGCCTCTCAGCAGTGACATGGAAAGGGAGGTTAGGGAATCACTTCTTGAATAGATCTTTCCAACCATGCCTTACTAAAGCAAACAGGAAACAGTTTGCATGCTGGACCACTCATGCTCTCAGAGAAGAACTAATAAGAATTGAGGACATGACTGTAGGATCAGTATTGCTCTTTTATGAGTGATAGCACAGCGGAATGATTATGATTTTAAAGCTACACTTATCAACAGGAGTTATTACTCCCCCTGGATGTTTGAGAAACTAATAACTGATAAGTATTTATTGAGAATCTAAGTATTGAATGAGAATGAAACACTTAGACAGATTCTCAATAAATATGAAATGGAAATAACAATAATATGTGTTGAAGGATTTCTGTATTAAAATCAATGTCTAAAACAGAGGGACGAACCCTTCTATTTATAGACTTTACAAATGCATGAACCTTGCCAAAAAGCAAGTTCAGAGACAAGTTGCAACAAGTTGCAACCTTGGAACTTGTACATAAAGTAAAAGTAATACTAAAGTAATAAACTACTGATATAGAAAGGCGGTGGAAAAGATCTTCACATAAGTACTGATGAATGACAAACTACTGATGAGTAGTTTGTCTTCAGTAGTTCTTCAGTAGAAATGTCTGGTTTGGACTTCAGAACTTCTGATGACTTTTCTTCTTCAGTACTTGTGGAATCTCTTCTTCAGCAGTTTGATCTTCCTTCTTCAGCAGTTCTATATTTAGAATATTTTGACAGAAGTGAATTAGACTAAGGTTTGCAAAAGTGGTTTCACCAATCCTCTTTGTCCTAACAATCTCCCCCTGGATTGATGAAGCCAAAACCTTTCTAATTCCTTATTGTTTTCTTCTGTCATTCATGATTTTCCATATTCCTTTGAACATGGAATTCATTAGCTGGTTCAGCTGTTCATCAGTGAGATATCCTTTTTGTGGTTCTAGATGTTGGATTGTAAGCAGGTCTTGAGTTGATAGCTTCTTCAGATCATTCATCGACTTATAGGCTCTGCTTGTCTGATCTCTTCTTGTCACGTACTGAGTTGTTATCAGTAAAGGACCATCTGATGATTGGTACTTTAGACTTGTCAAAGTCTAAAGTGTAGGGAACCATAGTGGTACCCTGGGATTCTCCTGAGTGTTGGATGTTTTCAACTTCAGTGACTCTCAGGTGGGATTCACCTCCTTATTCTTGTTGCATCACATTAGGTATTTGAAAAGTTGGCAAATGATTCTCAGTAACTACCTTAGTGTGCAGTTTGTCTTTGATGGTTTTGCTGGATTTGATAAGCAAAGGTGGAAGGATCCCTGAATTGTGTGATCAGAGGTTTTTCTTCAATGTCAAAGTCAGAATGGACTACAATACTTCCTTCTAGTAGTACCATTTTGAAATCAGTCTTCACATTCTCCTCTGATTTCTTCTTTTGAGTAGCTGGTCTTCTTTGAACGCCAGAAGTTCTAACTACTGAAGTTGATACTTCAGCAGTTTCAAACTTCTCTGGATTTGCAGCCCTTGCAGCCTTGTATTTTCTATAAGTTTCCATTAATCTTTCTTCCTTCCATTTGGACACAGAGGCTTTTGAACCATAACCATTAGCTACTAGTTCTTCTATCATCTGGGCTCTCTTGGCTTTTGTATCTTTACTTGTTGCAAGTTTGTCTGCAATAAGTTGAGCTCTTCTTGTCAGCTCTTCCATGGAGAGTCTCTTCAATGTATGGGCTTTGATCTTGCTGTTCTTAGTAATATAAGACATCAGTTGATGTCTTTTGTCTTCCTCAGCAATTCTGTCTAGGCTAGCCTGCCTTTGAAGTTAAGCTTCATAAGCCTGTAGCTTTTCATCCAGGCTTAAGTCTAAGTCATCCCTTTCTTCCAGAAGTTTCCAAATCTGATCTTCCTTGGCTTTCTTCTGAACTGCCACTAAACTCTTCTCAAGAAGCTCTGCTGATTGAGAGATTGGAGAAGGGTTTAGTACAGTCATAGTGGTAAATGTTGTAATAGGCCTAGGAGGAATAGGAGTTGGTTGAGTAGGTTCAGTTGATCTGGAAGGCTCTGGTTCAGCAGTTTGAGTTTTGGAAGTGTTAACATCTGATGGGTTGACAACTACTGAAGGTTTGTCAACTACTGAAGGATTGTCTTCAGTACTTTCTGAGTCTTCATCAGAACTTTGTCCATCAGAGGTTTCTTCATTGTGCCCTTGGGATTCATCAGACTTCTCACCATCTTCTATTTCTTGAATAGAGACACCAAATTGTTGGGCCAGTTTTTCTTTTCAGGCTTGGTTTCTTTGTTCTCTTTCTAGGACTCCGTAGGTTCCTTAGTCTTCTCCCCCTTTTTGGCTTCAACAGGTTTTGATGTTGAAGGTTGGGAGAAATGACCTGTAAGATTAGCAATCTGTTTGCTGTTGAAGTCAATCTTGTTGGACAGATCGTTCATCTTGGTCGGTATCACTCCAAATTGGTTCTTATGGATAGCTCCAAGTTAGCTGTGTATGTTTGGAAGTGATTTTTGATGAGGGTGTTCATCATGTGGTATAAGGGACCATCTGGGCTGCATAGCTGGTTCATGTCTATGCTGGAGTGCCCAGGGAATTGGGTAGGCATTTGTAGTGAGGGGTGTGTTTTTGGTTGATCTTCTTGTTGTACAGAAGATGCCACTATAGGGGAATCAAGGATTAAGTGGACTTTAACCTGATCTGGTGTGACTAGCTTCTTGAGCATAGATACACAGGTGCAGGACCTTCACTTGTAGCCGTCAATTCAGTAGTTTGGTGTTTTGAAACATCATCCAAGTCAATGGAATCAACTGAATCCCTGATTACATCCTCAATGAGGACTGTATCAGTTACATCATGAGCTGAGCCCAACTCAGTTGTCTCATGTACCTCTTTTTCTTGGTTCAGAGGATTTCCTACCTCAGGTATTAAGCCTTCATCAGTAGTTTGGGCAAAGGGTTCAGCAGTTTCAAAAGAAGCATCAATAGGAATGGTTTTCTTAAGTCTTTTTCTTTTGAAAAGAATTGTGATTGGTGATCTTGGTGGGGTTTGAGATGGATGAGACTGAGAGGATGTTTCAGTCACATCTTTATGAAGTGCAGATTGTACAATAGGTTGTTCAGGCATCTCAACCTCCTGAACAACTTTTCTTTTTGGTTTGGTGGGTTATTGTTTTTGTTGTTTGGGTTTCTTGGCCTTTGGAGGTGTAGGTTTGGAAGATGAGGGTTCCATGGGGACTGGTTCTTGTTCCCCTTGGTCATCTTCTGGCCAGGCAGCCGATTTGTTGTGCCTAGAGTATGCTTGTGAGGTTAAGGGGTTCAAAATTTCAGTTTTACCCACAAAGCACCTCATCATCCAATTCTTTTATTATGCATTGCATAATGAACCTTGGGTATAACAAAAACTTCTTTTTAGTGTTATTATGATCCCCTGTATTTTGTTTCATTCACTATGGAATGAAAAATTGGTTGAAAGGTTGAGGGCATCTGGTCATAAGACCCTGTTTTAGGACTCAAGCACATAATGATATAATGAAACAAAAGTTTGTATTTTGGTTCAAAATACTTTTTAAAGATTGTAGCTTGTGAGAGAGTACCTTGATAACCACATTCAGTCATGGTTAGGTGGATTGCAGAGTTTTCAAACTTTTCAGGGGCATTCACATCATTCAACCCCAGTCTGTTTGCAAGAGTGGCCGGTGTGATGGCCATTTGTCTCCCTTTGATTTTTGAGTTGAGAGAGATAACTGTCACACCCTCAAAATCCACTTGCGGAGTTTTACCGCGAGGCGCATGACAAACCAGGATCCAAGTCAACGATCACAATAAACAAATCTAAATGAACATATGCAATTTCAAAAACATAGTTTAAAATCCCCAAATACAGCGGAAGCTTATTCTCAGAACATAATCCAAAATTAAACCAAATTATTCAATGTTCAAAAACCATGCAATCCTAACTAGACGCCGTGCAGACGCGTGCGCCCTAGTTCAGTTGTGCTACCTTAGCGACCTGAGAAAACATGTAAGAGTTACGTCAGCACAAAAATGCTGGTGAGTTCACAGGTTTGTAATTAAAGTACCAAGTTCAACCTGCCCATGCTATATCAATTTGCAAACCAAAGTATGCTAGCTAGGCGTATGTGTTGTTACTACTATGATTGGAAAAGCATTACTAACTCGCAAACCAGATGTTGTGAGCGAATAGTAAACCTGTTCCTGTTTGAGACAATATGCACTCGCCCGGCCCTCCAAGCCGACGAGCGGGGTTGGTCACTCCCAATAGATCTATTCACATTTCCCCGTTGTGCTAACCCGCACATTCATGGTTTCCCCCGGGACTTCCAAGATCATATAGTAAACCATAGAAACCCATAGTATGACAGTTGTTACCAAAACATAAGTTTAACACATGTTTTCTCCCCCAAAAAGTGAAACCAGTTAAAAGAGGGGCCGTAAACTCACCTTAACGTGCCAGCAAAGAATCCGAACAGCAAGTAATATATGCTACCGACACCCTAATAACAGTGTCATTAAGTGAGTATAGGCGTAATATCATTACACCATATAACTCGTTTGTCCAATGCGTTTTAAATGTTCAAAAGCGTGTAAGTGACACCTAGTGATTCTACATGCATAAGTAAATCCTACGGACCCGTTGGTGAATACGTTGGTTACAATTAGTTTCTACATTCCGTATGTGTCTCAGACAAGTGTACTTCAGTTACATGTCAATTCCATACCACCTAAGACCTCAATTAATCACATAAGCACATAATACACAATCTGTGTTTTCAGGACAGATTGTGCGCCATCAAAACGAATTTATTTAAAATAGCAAATCAGTGAGTTAACCTCCCAAATTTTTACTGAATTTTCTTTGGGATTCACTTAACAATACCTATTTTTGTTTTGTCTTAAATCCAAACACAAAAATAATTAAAATTCGTCTAATACATCTATGTTCAGAAAACCTTCCTAACAGGACAGTTTGGTAGATAAATTCCCAAAAATTGTGTATTCATCCAAACGGGATGAATCCACTTGGACAACTCATATTACTCCAATATTAACCTTCTGTAAAAATTTCACAACCCAACTCTTTTTAAAACTTGATTTATGATGTTTCAAAGTTGACTCAGTTTGATACCCGAAATTCTGACCTGACCTACTTTAAATGAAAATTCCAAAAACATATCAAACGACATCCAAATCAGATGATTTTGCCCATTCTAAAAAGCTAAGACTATGTACAATCTATTCATGCAAAGAATCGATCAAACCAATTGTTTTCAAGCCACGAAACAGACCCTACAAGTCGACATTCAGAATCTGTCCAGATTCTAATCATGCAATATTATCAATTATATCAAACCCTAGTTGCATATTATCAATCAACAACACCTAATAATCATCATACAACATTAGTAAGAACCACATCTGATCAAAACCCTAATTATACTTCACAAACATCATTATTCACAAACCCTAGAAATCTAAAACATCAAGAACATGCATAATCATGCAAAACATATAACATTCATTATATAACAATGTGCTTGACCCTTTTAATCTTCGTAATCATCATGTTTTAACTTTTATAAAATACTTTCAGACCTGGACAAACAAGGTTTTGATGTTTTAAAACAATTTAAAGAAGATTAAAACATAAGGGAATGAAGGTTATACCACAAACACTCCAAAACAACCAACCGAACGCTCTCCAAGCTTCCCGATTGATGTTCTTGAGCTTTAGCAGGTGGTTTAGGGTTAATAATTCGTGTGGGGCAGAAAGAGGGCGATTAGGGTTGAGTTTAGGGGTTGCATGGGGGTTAAGGATGCTTAAACAAGAGTTTAAGGCGGTTTAAACCCGTCAGACATGAGCGAGCGGCCGCTCGGGCCCTGTGAGCGGCCGCTCACAGGCCCGAGGCCCTCGTTCGTGTCTCGTTTCATCACCCGACGCGTTATCCTTGGACGTTTTCGTTATTTCGGACCGTAACAAGTGCAACCCCATGCGTTAAGACCCTAATCAACCTCATACTCCACTTTTAGTGATTTTTATTAACGTATTCGGTTTAGGTTGACATAATCACGTATGGTTTTCACATAAGTTCATCAACTATCACAGAGACACATAAGTTCGTTATTCACCAACGTCCGAGGTTCACTAATCATGTAATCACATATTAACTCACAACAATGCACGTATGTCCCATCTAGCTATCTAGCTAACCCTAGTTAAGTATAATATACGCGTGACTCGCTAAGGTAGACTTTCATCTAGACAGCGTTGTTAACCAGAATTTGCCGGGTGTCACATCATCCCCACGTTAAAAGAATTTTCGTCCCGAAAATTGCACAAGTACCAAAAGGAATAACAAAAGCAACAGACAAAAGATAGAAACCAAGAGAGAGGTTTACCCGAGTTGTCACATCATCCCCACGTTAAAAAGGAATCTCGCCCCGAGATTCATTCAGCTGCAGTGGTAACATATCTCGATTCGAACGCTTCCTTAGGAAAGAGATGAGGATACTTAGACTTCATCTGATCCTCCCGTTCCCAAGTGTACTCTGGTCCCCGGTTCGAGTTCCAGCGAACCTTAACAATGCGAATCTTGCTATGACGTAGGCTACGAATCTTGTAATCAAGAATCTCAACAGGTTCCTCCACAATCCGAAGACGATCATCAACCTTGATCTCTTCCAGTGGAACAATAAGAGACTCGTCAGCCAGACACTTCTTTAAGTTGGATACATGGAAGACGTTATGTAGGTTGCCGAGCTCCGTCGGTAAATCAAGACGATATGCCACCGGTCCAATCCGTTCCAGGATTGTAAATGGGCCGACATACCGAGGGTTGAGTTTGCCACGCTTCCCAAAGCGTATAACGCCCTTCCACGGTGAAAATTTCAGAAGTACTTTGTCATCAACATGGAATTCCAATGGCTTGCGACGGTGATCGGCATAACTCTTTTGCCGGTCTCGTGCTGCTGCCAACTGGTTACGAATCTGTACGATTTTTTCCGAAGTTTCGTACACTAGCTCAGGCCCAGTGAGTTGACTCTCACCCACCTCAGCCCAACAAAGAGGAGACCGGCATTTCCACCCGTACAGTGCCTCGAACGGAGCTGCCTTGATGCTCGTGTGGTAACTGTTGTTGTAAGAGAATTCTACTAACGGTAGGTGAGCTTCCCAACCTTTGCCAAAATCGATCGCACATGCTCGCAGCATGTCTTCTAAGGTTTGAATCGTGCGTTCACTCTGACCGTCAGTCTGTGGGTGATACGCTGTACTCATGTCTAGCTGGGTACCCAAAGCCTTGTGCAAAGATTTCCAGAAGTGAGAAGTAAAGTGGGAGTCACGATCCGAAATAATAGAAACCGGCACCCCGTGCTTAGAAACAACTTCCTTCAGATAAAGACGAGCCAAACGATCCATGGTGTCGGTCTCCTTAACAGCGAGAAAATGGGCTGATTTCGTCAACCGATCAACAATCACCCATATCTTATCATTCCCGCTCGGTGACTTAGGTAGTTGCGTGACAAAATCCATTGTAATCCTTTCCCATTTCCACTCCGGAATTTCAGGTTGTTGCAAGAGTCCCGACGGTTTCTGGTATTCCACCTTGACCTTAGCACAGGTCAAGCATTTGCTCACGTATGAGGCTATATCCGACCTCATGTTTGGCCACCAGTAAAGCACCTTCAGATCTTGGTACATCTTGTCCGAACCAGGATGAATAGAATACCGGGACTTGTGAGCCTCATCTAAAACAAGCTCCCGAAGTCCCCCAAATAAAGGAACCCATATGCGTTCTGCGAAGTAGTGCAGGCCATCCGGCCTTCGCTCGAGGTGCTTGTCGGCACCGTGCATAGTCTCAGCTTTAAGGTTTTCCTCCTTCAAAGCTTCTAACTGAGCAGAACGGAGTTGGTCAGGTAGAGAGGAATGAATGGTGAGCTGCAACGCCCGAACGCGACAAGGATTAATTGATTCCTTCCTGCTCAAGGCGTCTGCTACTACATTCGCCTTGCCAGGATGGTACTTAATGGCGCAATCATAGTCATTCAGGAGTTCAACCCATCGACGCTGTCGTATGTTCAGATGTTGTTGGTCGAAAATATGTTGAAGACTCTTGTGATCGGTGTAGATGGTGCATTTGGTACCGTACAAGTAATGTCTCCAAATTTTCAACGCGAAAACCACTGCACCCAACTCGAAGTCATGGGTGGTGTAGTTCCTCTCGTGCACCTTGAGTTGACGAGAAGCATACGCAATCACTTTCTCGCGTTGCATCAACACGCAACCGAGACCATGAATAGAAGCATCACAGTAAACAACGAAATCATCAGGGCCTTCAGGCAAGGACAAAATAGGAGCAGAACAAAGTTTAGACTTCAGTTCTTGAAATGCCGACTCTTGTGGTTCACCCCAGGCGAATTTTCTATCCTTCTGAGTAAGAGTGGTGAGGGGTTGAGCGATTTTCGAGAACCCCTTTATGAAACGACGATAATAGCCCGCAAGGCCTAGGAATTGCCGCACCCCAGTTGGCGTCTTTGGTGCTTCCCAGTCCTTGATCGCTTCGATCTTAGCTGGATCGACATGAATTCCTAGTTCATTAACCACATGTCCTAGGAACTGAACTTCGCGTAACCAAAAGTTCCAAAACCAAACGCAGGTGTTCCTCGTGTTCGGTCTTGTTCTTGGAGTAAATCAGGATGTCATCAATAAACACGATGACGAGCTTGTCAAGATATGGTTTGCAAACGCGGTTCATCAAATCCATGAAAACCGCCGGTGCGTTTGTGAGACCGAAAGGCATGACCAAGAACTCAAAATGGCCATAACGTGTACGAAAGGCAGTCTTTGCAACGTCAGCTTCCCTTACGCGCAACTGGTGATAACCGGACCTCAAATCAATCTTAGAGTAGTAGCTAGAACCGTGGAGTTGGTCGAATAGATCATCAATACGTGGAAGAGGATAACGGTTCTTGATGGTCACTTTGTTTAATTCTCTGTAATCCACACACAATCGAAAACTTCCATCCTTCTTCTTAACGAACAGAATCGGGGCTCCCCAAGGGGAAGAACTTGGTCTAATGAAACCCTTGTCCAAGAGTTCCTGTAACTGTCTGGACAATTCCTGCATCTCGGGAGGTGCAAGACGGTAGGGGGCCCGAGCAATAGGAGCAGCTCCCGGTACAAGATCAATACTGAACTCAACCTGACAATGGGGAGGAAGACCAGATAAATCATCGGGAAATACATCAGGAAACTCGCTTACAATAGGAATATCGTCGATCTTCTTCTCATCGGTAGAGGAAACAGATAAAAGTGCAAAAACGGCCGAATAACCCTTTCGAAGATACTTAAGGGCTTTCATGCTGGAGATGAGATTTAGCGGAGCACCGCCCTTGATACCGTACACAGAAAGGAATTCTCCATCAGGGAGGGGAATCCGAACAATCTTGTCGTAACAAACGATCTCAGCGCGATACAAAGACAACCAATCCATGCCTACAACAACGTCAAAACTACCCAAAGGTACCGGCATAAGGTCGATGGGGAACGACAAACCCGACAACTCTAGTTGACACTCCCGAAGGATACAAGTAGCTTCAATCTTTTTACCGTCAGCCAACTCAATTACATACTTAGCCTCTAATGGTACGGGTACTACATCTAGCAGTCGACTAACTTCCATAGATATAAAACTTTTATCGGCACCGGAATCAAATAAAACACTAACAGAGCGATTATTGAGAAGGAATGTACCGGTAACTGTGTCAGGATCCTGTCTAGCCTCTGCGGCTCCAATGACGAAGGCACGTGCATTCCTGCCACCGCCCCCGTTGTTCCCGTTACCGTTTCTATCCCTCACATCCCCGCCCTGCTTCAGTTTCGGGCACTCCTTCTTGTAATGCCTAGTCTCCCCACAGTTGTAACAACCCTGTTTTCCCGTAGTTCCTTGAGCAGTAGGAGCCGGGGTAGTACTTGGGGCCTGGGTCGATGGAAGTGTCGCCCGACAATCTTTAGCAAAATGCCCCAGTCGCAGACAACGATGGCAACGATTACGGTCACAGTCCCCCTGATGATGACGCCCACATTTGTTGCACTTAGGTAATCTCCCCGCATAACCACCCGGTTTGGTACCAGAAGAAGAAGAACCCCCGCTATCGAACCTCTTACCCTGTTGTGCTGATGCTGGCACAGATCCTTTCCCCTCATTATCCCATTTACGCTTGTTATTCTCCGGGGCCTTGACAGTCGAACCTTTAGCAGGCAAAATACCCTCATTCACCTTCAAGTTTGTCATCCTGTGAGCCGATCGGACCACCTCTGAGTATGTAGGAAGATTCCCCGCAGCCACCAGCCCTGCGATCTCTGGTACTAACCCTGAGATATAGTGTTCAATCCTCCTGTATTCTGGCACATGCAGATCAGGACACAGCACTGCCAACTCATTTCGCCTTACTGTATACTTTTCAATCTCTGACCCGGTCATCTTGAGGTTCCACACCTCATGCTCTAACTTCTGAATTTCTTCCCTTGGACAGTACTCTCGCTTCAGTAGTTGAACGAAATTTTCCCAAGGCATAGCATAAGCCTCCCCTATACCCATATTCTGGGTTATATTGTTCCACCAGGTCAAAGCAACATCCTGGAATAACGCAGCAGCATACTTGACTCGATCCTCTGGTAGACAGTTGCACATCAGAAACACTGACTCCACCTTTTCCAGCCACCTGAGCAAGCTCACCGCACCCTCAGTGCCAGAGAATTCCTGGGGCTTACAGTCCCGAAACATCTTGTAGGTAACCACTAGCGTTCACAAGATCAAAGCTAGATCCAACCCAGGACTATCCATTCAAACCCAGAGCTCACTAGGGCTTTCATGCATTTCGGTTTATGATTTTGTGTGCACCCAAAATGATAAACCGCTCTACATGGTCCTCCAAGTGTTCTCCTAGTTCAAAGTTCAAATCACCGAACATAGACTCTTAGCTATACACCGTAATGCTACGGTAGTTTATGGCAAGTGTTTCGATTGGAGTATGAAAGGGAGATGTCCGAGCCTTGGACAAATCTCAAGAGTACACGATTTACCCCAATATACCACACTGCCTAGAAAGCAAGTAACCCGACCTAAGATAGAACGGATGATGTAACATAGGAAGGTCAGATAATTTAGAGACACTCCGACAAGGCCATACGTAATCCACCATAATGTTTAGTACTATGTGATCGTCTAGTGTGTGCGACTCGGCTATAGACTAGACTCTACATGCAGTCCTAGTTCACTATAACCATTGGCTCTGATACCAATCTGTCACACCCTCAAAATCCACTTGCGGAGTTTTACCGCGAGGCGCATGACAAACCAGGATCCAAGTCAACGATCACAATAAACAAATCTAAATGAACATATGCAATTTCAAAAACATAGTTTAAAATCCCCAAATACAGCGGAAGCTTATTCTCAGAACATAATCCAAAAGTAAACCAAATTATTCAATGTTCGAAAACCATGCAATCCTAACTAGACGTCGTGCAGACGCGTGCGCCCTAGTTCAGTTGTGCTACCTTAGCGACCTGAGAAAACATGTAAGAGTTACGTCAGCACAAAAATGCTGGTGAGTTCACAGGTTTGTAATCAAAGTACCAAGTTCAACCTGTCCATACTATATCAATTTGCAAACCAAAGTACGCTAGCTAGGCGTATGTGTTGTTACTACTATGATTGGAAAACCATTACTAACTCGCAAACCAGATGTTGTGCCCGAATAGTAAACCTGTTCCTGTTTGAGACAATATGCACTCGCCCGGCCCTCCAAGCCGACGAGCAGGGTTGGTCACTCCCAATAGATCTATTCACATTTCCCCGTTGTGCTAACTCGCACATTCATGGTTTCCCCCGGGAGTTCCAAGATCGTATAGTAAACCATAGAAACCCATAGTATGACAGTTGTTACCAAAACATAAGTTTAACACATGTTTTCTCCCAAAAAGTGAAACCAGTTAAAAGAGGGGCCGTAAACTCACCTTAACGTGCCAGCAAAGAATCCGAACAGCAAGTAATATATGCTACCGACACCCAAATAACAGTGTCATTAAGTGAGTATAGGCGTAATATCATTACACCATGTAACTCGTTTGTCCAAGGCGTTTTAAATGTTCAAAAGCGTGTAAGTGACACCTAGTGATTCTACATGCATAAGTAAATCCTACGGACCCGTTGGTGAATACGTTGGTTACAATTAGTTTCTACATTCCGTATGTGTCTCAGACAAGTGTACTTCAGTTACATGTCAATTCCATACCACCTAAGACCTCAATTAATCACATAAGCACATAATACACAATCTGTGTTTTCAGGACAGATTGTGCGCCATAAAAACGAATTTATTTAAAATAGCAAATCAGTGAGTTAACCTCCCAAATTTTTACTGAATTTTCTTTGGGATTCACTTAACAATACCTATTTTTGTTTTGTCTTAAGTCCAAACACAAAAATAATTAAAATTCGTCTAATACATCTATGTTCAGAAAACCTTCCTAACAGGTCAGTTTGGTAGATAAATTCCCAAAAATTGTGTATTCATCCAAACTTGATGAATCCACTTGGAAAACTAATATTACTCCAATATTAACCTTCTGTAAAAATTTCACAACCCAACACTTTATAAAACTTGATTTATGATGTTTCAAAGTTGACTCAGTTTGATACCCGAAATTCTGACCTGACCTACTTTAAATGAAAATTCCAAAAACATATCAAACGACATCCAAATCAGATGATTTTGCCCATTCTAAAAAGCTAAGACTATGTACAATCTATTCATGCAAAGAATCGATCAAACCAATTGTTTTCAAGCCACGAAACAGACCCTACAAGTCGACATTCAGAATCTGTCCAGATTCTAATCATGCAATATTATCAATTATATCAAACCCTAGTTGCATATTATCAATCAATAACACCTAATAATCATCATACAACATTAGTAAGAACCACATCTGATCAAAACCCTAATTATACTTCACAAACATCATTATTCACAAACCCTAGAAGTCTAAAACATCAAGAACATGCATAATCATGCAAAACATATAACATTCATTATATAACAATGTGCTTGACCCTTTTAATCTTCGTAATCATCATCTTTTAACTTTTATAAAATACTTTCAGACCTGGACAAACAAGGTTTTGATGTTTTAAAACAATTTAAAGAAGATTAAAACATAAGGGAATGAAGGTTATACACAAACACTCCAAAACAACCAACCGAACGCTCTCCAAGCTTCCCGATTGATGTTCTTGAGCTTTAGCAGGTGGTTTAGGGTTAATAATTCGTGTGGGGCAGAAAGGGGGCGATTAGGGTTGAGTTTAGGGGTTGCATGGGGGTTAAGGATGCTTACATAAGAGTTTAAGGCGGTTTAAACCCGTCAGACATGAAAGAGCGGCCGCTCGGGCCCTGTGAGCGGCCGCTCACAGGCCCGAGGCCCTCGTTCGTGTCTCGTTTCATCACCCGACGCGTTATCCTTTGACGTTTTTGTTATTTCGGACCGTAACAAGTGCAACCCCATGCGTTAAGACCCTAATCAACCTCATACTCCACTTTTAGTGATTTTTATTAACGTATTCGGTTTAGGTTCACATAATCACGTATGGTTTTCACATAAGTTCATCAACTATCACAGAGACACATAAGTTCGTTATTCACCAACGTCCGAGGTTCACATATTAACTCACAACAATGCACGTATGTCCCATCTAGCTATCTAGCTAACCCTAGTTAAGTATAATATACGCGTGACTCGCTAAGGTAGACTTTCATCTAGACAGCGTTGTTAACCAGAATTTGCCGGGTGTCACAATAACCTCATCATCCACTATCACTGTCTCAGCGTTAGCCCAGAACTCATTGAGCGTTTCAGGATGTATTGGTGGGTCTATTGTGAGAGCGGTGAGATATTGGGATTTGACGACGAGTTCAATGATCTCATCGTATTGGGACCAGCCTTCTTGTTTTTCTAAGTAGGCTCTAAGATTGTGTCCCTGTTTAAACAGAAGTTAATCACTTCTCAGATTGTGTCCCTATACTTTATTCATAACTTCTGATGGTTTGTTTTATCAGAAGTTAATCACTTCTCAGAAAATATCCCTATACTGATGTTTTGTTCATCAGTAGTTTCTCTCTTGTTTGTTTTTCAGAAGTTTTCAATTTTGAAAACAGATGTAAGTGAAAAATGAAAAATATGTGCAGAAAAGTAAAGAGAAACACTTACAAATTTAGCATCCCAAGCATGGATACTAACTTCTGAAATGTTGATGTGTCAAGGGGTTTAGTGAATATGTCAGCTATTTGATTAGCTGTTGCTACATGTTTCACTTCAATCTTGCCTTTTTCATAGCAATCTCTTATGAAATGATACCTGATTTCAATATGTTTGGTTTTTGAAAACTGAACAGGATTTTGAATGATGCTAATGGTAGATTTGCTGTCTACAAGCAATGGTGTCTTGGTCTCTTTGATTCCATAATCAAGAAGTTGATATTGGAGCCATTGTATCTGTGATGTACAACTTGCAGCTGCAATGTATTCAGCTTCAGCGGTTGAAGTTGCAACAAATGTTTATTTCTTTGATTGCCAGGACACTAGACAGTTTCCTAAGAATTGACAACCACCAGATGTTTATTTTCTTGACATTTTACACCCTGCATAGTCACTATCTGAAAAAGCTAATAACTTGGTATTGCTTGAAGTAGGATACCAAATTCCAAGTGTTGGAGTTCCTTTCAGATATCTGAAGATTCTTTTGACTGCAATGAGGTGTGATTCCCTAGGAGCTGAGTGATATCTAGCACAAACACATGTTGAAAACATAGTATCTGGTCAAGAAACAGTTAGATATAAAAGGGAACCTATCATACATCTATACATGGTTTGATCAACCTGTTTTCCTTGATCATCTGGTTCAACTTGTGTGGTTGGTGTCATGGGAGAGGAACATGATTTACAGTCTTGTAAAGAAAATTTGTTTAATAATTCTTTAACATATTTTGATTGATGTATAAAAGTTCCATTTGTTTGTTGTTTAATCTGCAGTCCCAGAAAGTACTGCAGTTCTCCCATTGTACTAATCTCAAATTTTGATTGCATGAGTTTCTTAAATTCATAACACAGTTTTGTGTTTGTTGAACCAAAAATGATATCATCAACATATATTTGAACAAGTAAGACATGATTTCCAACATGTTTTATAAAAAGAGTTTTATCAATGGCACCACTTGTGAAGTTATTTTTGAGTAAAAAGGTTGAAAGTGTGTCATACCAGACACTTGGAGCCTGGTTGATCCCATAAAGAGCTATGTCTAGTTTGTACACCCACTCAGGATGAGAAGGATCCTCAAACCCAGGTGGCCGACAAACATACGCTTCCTCTTTTATCTTTCCATACAAAAATGCACTCTTAACATCCATTTGATAAACTTTTATTTTGTTGGAAATGGCATAGGCCAGAAATAACCTCATGGCTTCAAGCCTTGCAACTGGAGCAAAGGTTTCATCATAGTCAGTCCCCTCTTCTTGAGAGTAACCTTGTACTACCAGTCTTGCCTTGTTCTTTATTATCATAGCAGCTTCATCCTGTTTGTTCCTGAAAACCCATCTTGTGCCAATTGGTTGCTTGTTTGGAGGTAAGGGACAGATTTCCCAAACCTGTTGCTTGTTGAATTGAAGCAATTCATCTTGCATTGCTTGCACCCAATTGTTGTCTTTGAGGGCTTCCTGGTACTTCTTTGGTTCCAACTGTGAAATAAATGTTGAGAATAGACAAAAGTTGGAAAGCTGGTTTCTTGTAAGAACACCTGATGCAATATCACCCATGATTTGATCAAGTGGATGATCCTTGTGCTCGATCAGTTGTTATAAACCACTGACAGGTGTTGGTGGCTCATGTTCTTCAAACAAACTACTGAGGTCTATTATATCTGGTTCAGCAGTTTCAATGTCTTCAGTAGTTGCAGGTGCTAAAGCAGATGTTTGAGTTTGTTCCTCAGTATTTGTTGAATCAGAAGTTTGTGAAACTTCTGATGGTTTTGAAGTTGAGTTAATGACTGTTTGAGGGGTCCATGGTGTGGGATCCTCATCATCAAAACTTTGATCACCATAATAAGTAGGTTTTGATGAAGTAACAGTCTTTTCAGGTCCAAAATGAAAATTGTCAAGGTCAAAAAGTTCAGCAGGATGTGCTGGAATGAGAGTGTGTTTTGACTCATTGAACTTGACATTCAGTGTTTCTTCTACTATCCTGGTTTTTGAATTAAAAACCTTTAGGCTTTTCTAGTTGAAGAATAACCAAGAAAGTAACCTGAATCAACTTTGGCAGCAAACTTTGAAATAGATTCCTTAATGTTCAAGATGAAACATTGACACCCAAAAGCCCGGAAAAAGGAGATAAGGGGCTTCATGCCATGAAGAACTTCATAGGCAGTCTTGGATTGTCTCTTGACAACAAGGACTCTATTTTGAACATAACATGATGTGTTAACTGCTTCTGCCCAAAAGTATAATGGTAGGCCAGAATCAGCTAACATTTTTCTTGCTCCTTCAATTAAAGTTCTGTCCATCCTTTCTACTACACCATTTTGTTCAGAAGTTCTGGGAACACTGAATTGTCTAATAATCCCTTTAGATAAACAGAATTCATCCAGAGTTTTGTTCCTGAACTCTGTCCCATTATCACTTCTAATGGTTTTGACAGGTAGAGAATATTGCTTCTCTACATATAGAATGAAGAACTTAATGATTTCAGCAGCCCCATCCTTGGAAAATAAGAAGAATACCCATGTAAATCTTAAGTAGTCATCAATGATGACCAAGCAGTACTTCTTCTTTCCAAGGCTCATAATCTTTACAGGCCCAAATAAGTCCATATGGAGTAGTTGAAGACATGTAGTTGTTTTTTATTCTTCAATAGACTTATAGGAGGACTTATGTTGTTTTCCCTTTAAACAGGATACACAGTGTTCTTGACACTGGTATACTTTTAAGGTTAGACCTCTGACCAAGCCCATTTTTGTGACTTTGTTTATGGTTTTAAAGTTCACATGGCGAAGTCTCCTGTGCCAGAGATCAGTTTCTGAAGTTGATGCCTTTGAGAAGAAACAGGTAGTGTTGTTAAGTACTTTGTCTTTTTCAATGTCCACTACATAGACATTGCCACATCTTTTGGCTATCAACAACGTGTAATCTTCAATGATCTTCTCTATCAACTTCTGGCCTTCTGGTGATATGATCTTGCATGCTGTCTTTGTGAAAAAGGAAGAATATCCTTTATCACACATTTGTGACACACTCAGCAAGTTGTACTCAAGGTTTTCAACCAGATTGACCTTGTCAAACTGTATTTTGCCAGAGGAGACATTGCCATGTCCTAGTTCAAAGTTCAAATCACCGAACATAGACTCTTAGCTATACACCGTAATGCTACGGTAGTTTATGGCAAGTGTTTCGATTGGAGTATGAAAGGGAGATGTCCGAGCCTTGGACAAATCTCAAGAGTACACGATTTACCCCAATATACCACACTGCCTAGAGAGCAAGTAACCCGACCTAAGATAGAACGGATGATGTAACATAGGAAGGTCAGATGATTTAGAGACACTCCGACAAGGCCATACGTAATCCACCATAATGTTTAGTACTATGTGATCGTCTAGTGTGTGCGACTCGGCTATAGACTAGACTCTACATGCAGTCCTAGTTCACTATAACCATTGGCTTTGATACCAATCTGTCACACCCTAAAAATCCACTTGCGGAGTTTTACCGCGAGGCGCATGACAAACCAGGATCCAAGTCAACGATCACAATAAACAAATCTAAAGGAACATATGCAATTTCAAAAACATAGTTTAAAATCCCCAAATACAGCGGAAGCTTATTCTCAGAACATAATCCAAAAGTAAACCAAATTATTCAATGTTCGAAAACCATGCAATCCTAACTAGACGTCGTGCAGACGCGTGCGCCCTAGTTCAGTTGTGCTACCTTAGCGACCTGAGAAAACATGTAAGAGTTACGTCAGCACAAAAATGCTGGTGAGTTCACAGGTTTGTAATTAAAGTACCAAGTTCAACCTGTCCATACTATATCAATTTGCAAACCAAAGTACGCTAGCTAGGCGTATGTGTTGTTACTACTATGATTGGAAAACCATTACTAACTCGCAAACCAGATGTTGTGCCCGAATAGTAAACCTGTTCCTGTTTGAGACAATATGCACTCGCCCGGCCCTCCAAGCCGACGAGCGGGGTTGGTCACTCCCAATAGATCTATTCACATTTCCCCATTGTTCTAACTCGCACATTCATGGTTTCCCCCGGGACTTCCAAGATCGTATAGTAAACCATAGAAACCCATAGTATGACAGTTGTTACCAAAACATAAGTTTAACACATGTTTTCTCCCCCAAAAAGTGAAACCAGTTAAAAGAGGGGCCGTAAACTCACCTTAACGTGCCAGCAAAGAATCCGAACAGCAAGTAATATATGCTACCGACACCCAAATAACAGTGTCATTAAGTGAGTATAGGCGTAATATCATTACACCATATAACTCGTTTGTCCAAGGCGTTTTAAATGTTCAAAAGCGTGTAAGTGACACCTAGTGATTCTACATGCATAAGTAAATCCTACGGACCCGTTGGTGAATACGTTGGTTACAATTAGTTTCTAAATTCCGTATGTGTCTCAGACAAGTGTACTTCAGTTACATGTCAATTCCATACCACCTAAGACCTCAATTAATCACATAAGCACATAATACACAATCTGTGTTTTCAGGACAGATTGTGCGCCATCAAAACGAATTTATTTAAAATAGCAAATCAGTGAGTTAACCTCCCAAATTTTTACTGAATTTTCTTTGGGATTCACTTAACAATATCTATTTTTGTTTTGTCTTATATCCAAACACAAAAATAATTAAAATTCGTCTAATACATCTATGTTCAGAAAATTGTGTATTCATCCAAACGGGATGAATCCACTTGGACAACTAATATTACTCCAATATTAACCTTCTGTAAAATTTCACAACCCAACTCTTTATAAAACTTGATTTATGATGTTTCAAAGTTGACTCAGTTTGATACCCGAAATTCTGACCTGACCTACTTTAAATGAAAATTCCAAAAACATATCAAACGACATCCAAATCAGATGATTTTGCCCATTCTAAAATGTTAAGACTATGTACAATCTATTCATGCAAAGAATCGATCAAATCAATTGTTTTCAAGCCACGAAACAGACCCTACAAGTCGACATTCAGAATCTGTCCAGATTCTAATCATGCAATATTATCAATTATATCAAACCCTAGTTGCATATTATCAATCAATAACACCTAATATTCATCAGAAAACATTAGTAAGAACCACATCTGATCAAAACCCTAATTATACTTCACAAACATCATTATTCACAAACCCTAGAAGTCTAAAACATCAAGAACATGCATAATCATGCAAAACATATAACATTCATTATATAACAATGTGCTTGACCCTTTTAATCTTCGTAATCATCATGTTTTAACTTTTATAAAATACTTTCAGACCTGGACAAACAAGGTTTTGATGTTTTAAAACAATTTAAAGAAGATTAAAATATAAGGGAATGAAGGTTATACACAAACACTCCAAAACAACCAACCGAACGCTCTCCAAGCTTCCCGATTGATGTTCTTGAGCTTTAGCAGGTGGTTTAGGGTTAATAATTCGTGTGGGGCAGAAAGGGGGCGATTAGGGTTGAGTTTAGGGGTTGCATGGGGGTTAAGGATGCTTAAATAAGAGTTTAAGGCGGTTTAAACCCGTCAGACATGAGCGAGCGGCCGCTCGAGCCCTGTGAGCGGCCGCTCACAGGCCCGAGGCCCTCGTTCGTGTCTCGTTTCATCACCCGACGCGTTATCCTTTGACGTTTTCGTTATTTCGGACCGTAACAAGTGCAACCCCATGCGTTAAGACCCTAATCAACCTCATACTCCACTTTTAGTGATTTTTATTAACGTATTCGGTTTAGGTTCACATAATCGCGTATGGTTTTCACATAAGTTCATCAACTATCACAGAGACACATAAGTTCGTTATTCACCAACGTCCGAGGTTCACTAATCATGTAATCACATATTAACTCACAACAATGCACGTATGTCCCATCTAGCTATCTAGCTAACCCTAGTTAAGTATAATATACGCGTGACTCGCTAAGGTAGACTTTCATCTAGACAGCGTTGTTAACCAGAATTTGCCGGGTGTCACAATAACCTCATCATCCACTATCACTGTCTCAGCGTTAGCCCAGAACTCATTGAGCGTTTCAGGATGTATTGGTGGGTCTATTGTGAGAGCGGTGAGATATTGGGATTTGACGACGAGATCAATGATCTCATCGTATTGGGACCAGCCTTCTTGTTTTTCTAAGTAGGCTCTAAGATTGTGTCCCTGTTTAATCAGAAGTTAATCACTTCTCAGATTGTGTCCCTATACTTTATTCATAACTTCTGATGGTTTGTTTTATCAGAAGTTAATCACTTCTCAGAAAATATCCCTATACTGATGTTTTGTTCATCAGTAGTTTCTCTCTTGTTTGTTTTTCAGAAGTTTTCAATTTTGAAAACAGATGTAAGTGAAAAATGAAAAATATGTGCAGAAAAGTAAAGAGAAACACTTACAAATTTAGCATCCCAAGCATGGATACTAACTTCTGAAATGTTGATGTGTCAAGGGGTTTAGTGAATATGTCAGCTATTTGATTAGCTGTTGCTACATGTTTCACTTCAATCTTGCCTTTTTCATAGCAATCTCTTATGAAATGATACCTGATTTCAATATGTTTGGTTTTTGAAAACTGATCAGGATTTTGAATGATGCTAATGGTAGATTTGCTGTCTACAAGCAATGGTGTCTTGGTCTCTTTGATTCCATAATCAAGAAGTTGATATTGGAGCCATTGTATCTGTGATGTACAACTTGCAGCTGCAATGTATTCAGCTTCAGCAGTTGAAGTTGCAACAAATGTTTATTTCTTTGATTGCCAGGACACTTCACAGTTTCCTAAGAATTGACAACCACCAGATGTTTATTTTCTTGACATTTTACACCCTGCATAGTCACTATCTGAAAAAGCTAATAACTTCGTATTGCTTGAAGTAGGATACCAAATTCCAAGAGTTGGAGTTCCTTTCAGATATCTGAAGATTCTTTTGACTGCAATGAGGTGTGATTCCCTAGGAGCTGATTGATATCTAGCACAGACACATGTTGAAAACATAGTATCTGGTCTAGAAACAGTTAGATATAAAAGGGAACCTATCATACCTCTATACATGGTTTGATCAACCTGTTTTCCTTGATCATCTGGTTCAACTTGTGTGGTTGGTGTCATGGGAGAGGAACATGATTTACAGTCTTGTAAAGAAAATTTGTTTGATAATTCTTTAACATATTTTGATTGATGTATAAAAGTTCCATTTGTTTGTTGTTTAATCTGCAGTCCCAGAAAGTACTGCAGTTCTCCCATTGTACTCATCTCAAATTTTGATTGCATGAGTTTCTTAAATTCATAACACAGTTTTGTGTTTGTTGAACCAAAAATGATATCATCAACATATATTTGAACAAGTAAGACATGATTTCCAACATGTTTTATAAAAAGAGTTTTATCAATGGCACCACTTGTGAAGTTATTTTTGAGTAAAAAGGTTGAAAGTGTGTCATACCAGACACTTGGAGCCTGTTTGATCCCATAAAGAGCTATGTCTAGTTTGTACACCCACTCAGGATGAGAAGGATCCTCAAACCCAGGTGGCTGACAAACATACGCTTCCTCTTTTATCTTTCCATACAAAAATGCACTCTTAACATCCATTTGATAAACTTTTATTTTGCTGGAAATGGCATAGGCCAGAAATAACCTCATGGCTTCAAGCCTTGCAACTGGAGCAAAGGTTTCATCATAGTCAGTCCCCTCTTCTAGAGAGTAACCTTGTACTACCAGTCTTGCCTTGTTCTTTATTATCATAGCAACTTCATCTTGTTTGTTCCTGAAAACCCATCTTGTGCCAATTGGTTGCTTGTTTGGAGGTAAGGGACAGATTTCCCAAACCTGTTGCTTGTTGAATTGAAGCAATTCATCTTGCATTGCTTGCACCCAATTGTTGTCTTTGAGGGCTTCCTGGTACTTCTTTGGTTCCAACTGTGAAATAAATGTTGAGAATAGACAAAAGTTGGAAAGCTGGTTTCTTGTAAGAACACCTAATGCAATATCACCCATGATTTGATCAAGTGGATGATCCTTGTGTTCGATCAGTTGTTGTAAACCACTGACAGGTGTTGGTGGCTCATGTTCTTCAAACAAACTACTGAGGTCTATTATATCTGGTTCAGCAGTTTCAATGTCTTCAGTAGTTGCAGGTGCTAACGCAGATGTTTGAGTTTGTTCCTCAGTATTTGTTGAATCAGAAGTTTGTGAAACTTCTGATGGTTTTGAAGTTGAGTTAATGACTGTTTGAGGGGTCCATGGTGTGGGATCCTCATCATCAAAACTTTGATCACCATAATAAGTAGGTTTTGATGAAGTAACAGTCTTTTCAGGTCCAAAATGAAAATTGTCAAGGTCAAAAAGTTCAACAGGATGTGCTGGAATGAGAGTGTGTTTTGACTCATTGAACTTGACATTCAGTGTTTCTTCTACTATCCTGGTTTTTGAATTAAAAACCTTTAGGCTTTTCTAGTTGAAGAATAACCAAGAAAGTAACCTGAATCAACTTTGGCAGCAAACTTTGAAATAGATTCCTTAATGTTCTAGATGAAACATTGACACCCAAAAGCCCTGAAAAAGGAGATAAGGGGCTTCATGCCATGAAGAACTTCATAGGCAGTCTTGGATTGTCTCTTGACAACAAGGACTCTATTTTGAACATAACATGATGTGTTAACTGCTTCTGCCCAAAAGTATAATGGTAGGCCAGAATCAGCTAACATTTTTCTTGCTCCTTCAATTAAAGTTCTGTCCATCCTTTCTACTACACCATTTTGTTCAGAAGTTCTGGGAACACTGAATTGTCTAATAATCCCTTTAGACAAACAGAATTCATCCAGAGTTTTGTTCCTGAACTCTGTCCCATTATCACTTCTAATGGTTTTGACAGGTAGAGAATATTGCTTCTCTACTTATAGAATGAAGAACTTGATGATTTCAGCAGCCCCATCCTTGGAAAATAAGAAGAATACCCATGTAAATCTTAAGTAGTCATCAATGATGACCAAGCAGTACTTCTTCTTTCCAAGGCTCATGATCTTTACAGGCCCAAATAAGTCCATATGGAGTAGTTGAAGACATGTAGTTGTTTTTTATTCTTCAATAGACTTATAGGAGGACTTATGTTGTTTTCCCTTTAAACAGGATACACAGTGTTCTTGACACTGGTATACTTTTAAGGGTAGACCTCTGACCAAGCCCATTTTAGTGACTTTGTTTATGGTTTTAAAGTTCACATGGCCAAGTCTCCTGTGCCAGAGATCAGTTTCTGAAGTTGATGCCTTTGAGAAGAAACAGGTAGTGTTGTTAAGTACTTTGTCTTTTTCAATGTCCACTACAAAGACATTGCCACATCTTTTGGCTATCAACAAAGTGTAATCTTCAATGATCTTCTCTATCAACTTCTGGCCTTCTGGTGATATGATCTTGCATGCTGTCTTTGTGAAAAAGGAAGAATATCCTTTATCACACATTTGTGACACACTCAGCAAGTTGTACTCAAGGTTTTCAACCAGATTGACCTTGTCAAACTGTATTTTGCCAGAGGAGACATTGCCATGTCCTAGCACATATCCCTTAGCATTGTTCCCAAAGGATACAGATCCTTCTCTTTGACTGATAAATTTGTTTATCAGGTATCTGCATCCTGTCAAGTGCATTGAGTCTCCACTGTCTATATACCAAATGCTATTTAAGCATCTGAAAACTCTCTGCAGAAGATAGCAGATTAGTTAGATTTAGGAACCCAAGCCAGTTTGGTTTTAGGTTTGCTCTTGAGAACATTTACAGATTGTTCTTGACCAAGTTGAGAAATCCATGTCTTTTTGGCGATGGATGTTTCTTTAAGAGCAATGGTGGTATCTTTTTGAGGATCACCATCAACTTTGGTCATCAGTAGTTGTACCATGTTTATGAGATCTTTAATCTCAGCAGTTTGTGAAACTGCTGATGATTCAGGTCTAACTACTGAAAGATAATTTTGAGAAAAAGATCTTTGTTGAGATTTTGTCTTTTTCTGAGAAAATGTGTTTGCTGGTCGTTGTTTGTTGGGAGAAAAAGTTTTTACAAAATTATTTTTGATTTGTTTTCCCACAACCAGTTGTTGGTTTTTCTTTTTGTACTGAATACCTTTTCTGTATCTGCAAAATTCTGTCTTGTGGTTGAACAGAACACAGATTTCACATTCTTTTGTCTTTTCTTTCAAAGACAAGTTTCTGACTGTATTGATTGGTTTTAGGTCATCAGTAGTTTTCAGGTTCTCAACTCTTGATGTAGTTGAAACTACTGATGGCTTAAAGTCAGAATTAATCAATACTTCTGAAGAACTTTCTTTGTGAGTTTTTAGAAAGTTCTCATGGAAAGATGTGCATTCTTTCTCTTCAGAAGTTTCACCTGAAACAATTTTTCTCCCATCTTCAGTAGTTTTGGGGGGGAAAATCTGTTAGTGTTTTAGTGTGATTGTACCCTATGCCAAACCTAACATTTGAAGCACTTTGTTTGTTTAGCAATAGTTGGTACCCCTTACAAGATTCAACCCATTCACATGTGACCTTGGTGTAAGCAAGCTCTTGTCTGACATTTCCTAGGTCATTTATCATGATTTTAATTTGTGCTTGGGTTTCAATAGCAGTGTTAGTTAATTTGGAAACTTCTTTTGTTTTTGCAGAAAGTTTTCTTTCTAAATCACATTTCATCTGAGTGAATTTTCTCTCAGAGTCATTTGCTTTCCCTTGTAAGTGCACATTAGTCTCTCTTATGAGAGCAAAAGATTCTTTGCAAGAAGTTGAACAAAGATTTGTCAAAGATACTTTAGATACCTGTGACAAGGCAGATTTTGAGGTGCATCCCTCAAATGCCATTAAGGCAAAGTTCTTCCTGCCATTGTCAGGCTCTCCCCAGTTGATGTCAAACACCTTGTTGTCTGCATCAGGATTACACTCTGTGGTGTCAAAAGGAAGACTGCTCTAGTCAACATACCCTGAAGTAAATAAACTTTGTTGAGAGGGTTGCTGAGGCTGTGGAGGTTGTTGAGCAGCTGGAAAGGGAGGGATTGATTGTTGGCTCTGCATCTGTTGAGCAGGCATCTGTACATATTGTACTTGTGGCACATATTGGTGTTGTGGAGCTTGTGCCTGTACAAAATGTGCACTCCCTTGTGTTCCATTATTCCTGTTATAATTGGGGTTAAAATTGTTTCCAGACTGAGATTGGTTAAAACCAGAGCTTCTACACTCTCTAGCAAAGTGTCCCAACTTTTGACACTTGTGACATCTAAGTTTAGATTTGTCAAAACCAATTTTTGTTGAACTGTTGAGTCCTGGAAACTTCCTTCCTGACCTTTTGTAAAATTTATTTGTTTTTAAACTTAACATGGCCAGTTGGTGCAAAATATCCATTTCTTCTAAGTCATCACTGCTGAAATTCTTTAAATCATCCATGATAAAACACATGTTATCAGCAGTTTGACCAAAATCATTATTGTCATAACCTGGGAATGATCATTCAGATGAGATCCCAGCAGTTATGTCAATATGGTCAAAAGATCCAAAACTATTTGAACAAGTTGGTGAGTCTTGTCCCAATAGTGCTGTACTACCTGGTAGATAGTCATCAGCAGTTTTGCCAGAACTTTGTAATCTCCCATGAAGTTTTGTAAGAGTGAGGGAGCTAAAGTCTGGTGAAGATCTTAAGACTATAGAGTATGTTTCCCATTTTTCAGGTAAAGACCTTAAAAATCTATGAAGCATAGATACAGTTGTGTAGGTCTGACCATTTAATTTTAGCTCAGATATTAATGAGGAGAATCTTTCAAATTGTTGTGTTAAAGTTTCCCCATTAATGTGAGCAAAAGTTTCATATTGTTGAGCCAGGATTTCTCTGGTGTTGGCAATCACCTCTTCAGTTCCTCCAAACTGTTCTTTGAGGCATTTCCAAAGCTCTTTGGCCCTATCACAATGTAATAGGCCAGAGTAGATTTCATTTGGGAGTGCCATTGCCAACATAGAGAAAGCTTTAGCATCAAGCTCAAGTTTTAGGAAATCATCATCTGTATAGTCTTTTGGGTCTTTTGGAATCTGTTCTTTAGTTTCAGGATTAATATTTACTGGTTTATGAGGACCATATATCACAGATTTCCAGCAACCTGTGTTGGTCTGTGATAAGGTATGTGCCATTCTCCTTTGCCAGATGTTATATTCATTTCTTACTAGCATAGCAGGTTTATTGGCAGAACCAGTATTATGAGGATCCATTTTAAAGAGTATTGATTTGTCAAATATCTCTTAAAGTGATGGATGTTGATAAAAGTGAGCTTATAATCCTTTATTGAATATCAATAAGAGCCTGTGTCTGATTCTCAATGTGTTAGATTGATATGTGATCAGATAAACCAGTGCTCTGATACCAATTGTAGGATCAGTATTGCTCTTTTATGAGTGATAGCACAGCGGAATGATTATGAGTTTAAAGCTACACTTATCAACAGGAGTTATTACTCTCCCTAGATGTTTGAGAAACTTATAACTGATAAGTATTTATTGAGAATCTAAGTATTGAATGAGAATGAAACACTTAGACAGATTCTCAATAAATATGAAATGGAAATAACAATAATATGTGTTGAAGGATTTCTGTATTAAAATCAATGTCTAAAACAGAGGGATGAACCCTTCTATTTATAGACTTTACAAATACATGAACCTTGCCAAAAAGCAAGTTCAGAGACAAGTTGCAACAAGTTGCAACCTTGGAACTTGTACATAAAGTAAAAGTAATACTAAAGTAATAAACTACTGATACAGAAAGGCGGTGGAAAAGATCTTCACATAAGTACTGATGAATGACAAACTACTGATGATTAGTTTGTCTTCAGTAGTTCTTCAGTAGAAATGTCTGGTTTGGACTTCAGAACTTCTGATGACTTTTCTTCTTCAGTACTTGTGGAATCTCTTCTTCAGCAGTTTGATCTTCCTTCTTCAGCAGTTCTATAATTAGAATATGTTGACAGAAGTGAATTTGACTAAGGTTTGCAAAAGTGGTTTCACCAATCCTCTTTGATCTTCCTCATGGAAAAGATCTTCACATAAGTACTGATAAATGACAAACTACCGATGAGTAGTTTGTCTTCAGTAGAAATGTCTGGTTTGGACTTCAGAACTTCTGATGACTTTTCTTCTTCAGTACTTGTGGAATCTCTTCTTCAGCAGTTTGATCTTCCTTCTTCAGCAGTTTTATACTTAGAATTATTTGACAGAAGTGAATTAGACTAAGGTTTGCAAAAGTGGTTTGTGTGTGTTTGAATAGAACAGTGTTTTTGCAGGTTTAGGGTTTGAGAGCTTTTTGAGATAGAAAGAGGGAATTTTTGCTTTTTGAATGGATAAGTGTTGGAAAAGGTATTTATCAGAAGTTTTAAACCGCCTAGGTCAAAACTTCTTTATCAGAAGTTTTAAACCGCCTAGGTCAAACTTCTGATGTGGAAAAAGTCTGATTTGCCCTTTTTGACTAAACTGCTGATGAAGAATTATTTTCATCAGTAGTTCCCACTTTCTCTTCAGTAGTTTTGAACAACTGATGAGAATGCTTTATAAATACTTTATTCATAACTTCTAAAGGTTTGTTTTATCAGAAGTTAATCACTTTTCATAAAATATCCCTATACTGATGTTTTGTTCATCAGTAGTTTCTCTCTTGTTTGTTTTTCAGAAGTTTTCAATTTTGAAAACAGATGTAAGTGAAAAATGAAAAATATGTGCAGAAAAGTAAAGAGAAACACTTACAAATTTAGCATCCCAAGCATGGATACTAACTTCTGAAATGTTGATGTGTCAAGGGGTTTAGTGAATATGTCAGCTATTTGATTTGTTGTTGCTACATGTTTCACTTCAATCTTGCCTTTTTCATAGCAATCTCTTATGAAATGATACCTGATTTCAATATGTTTGGTTTTTGAAAACTGAACAGGATTTTGAATGATGCTAATGGCAGATTTGCTGTCTACAAGCAATGGTGTCTTGGTCTCTTTAATTCCATAATCAAGAAGTTGACATTGGAGCCATTGTATATGTGATGTACAACTTGCAGCTGCAATGTATTCAGCTTCAGCAGTTGAAGTTGCAACAGATGTTTGTTTCTTTGATTGCCAGGACACTAGACAGTTTCCTAAGAATTGACAACCACCAGATGTTGATTTTCTTGGCATTTTACACCCTGCATAGTCACTATCTGAAAAAGCTAATAACTTGGTATTGCTTGAAGGAGGATACCAAATTCCAAGTGTTGGATTTCCTTTCAGATATCTGAAGATTCTTTTGACTGCAATGAGGTGTGATTCCCTAGGAGCTGATTGATATCTAGCACAGACACATGTTGAAAACATAATATCTGGTCTAGAAGCAGTTAGATATAGAAGGGAACCTATCATACATCTATACATGGTTTGATCAACCTGTTTTCCTTGATCATCTGGTTCAACTTGTGTGGTTGGTGACATGGGAGTGGAACATGATTTACAGTCTTGTAAAGAATTTTTTTTAATAATTCTTTAACATATTTTGATTGATGTATAAAAGTTCCATTTGTTTGTTGTTTAATCTACAGTCCCAGAAAGTACTGCAGTTCTCCCATTGTACTCATCTCAAATTTTGATTGCATGAGTTTCTTAAATTCATCACACAGTTTTGTGTTTGTTGAACCAAAAATGATATCATCAACATATATTTGAACAAGTAAGACATGATTTCCAACATGTTTTATAAAAAGAGTTTTATCAATGGCACCTCTTGTGAAGTTATTTTTGAGTAAAAAGGTTGAAAGTGTGTCATACCAGGCTCTTGGAGCCTGTTTGAGCCCATAAAGAGCTTTGTGTAGTTTGTACACCCACTCAGGATGAGAAGGATCCTCAAACCCAGGTGGCTTTAGTTCTTAAACAGGGACACAATCTTAGAGCCTACTTAGAAAAACAAGAAGGCTGGTGTAACATCGCAAAATGTTTTCCAAATCCTAGTACGTAAAAGTCCCAACCTTATCATTAATCCTAATATGCCTAAATTTTTATTTTTCAACCACCCAACTTACATATATATATATATTGGTATATAATAATAATAATAATAACCATAATAAAAAAAGAAAATCTGGATTGTTTTTCTCAAAACCAAATGGCTAGCCCAATCTATCAGCTAGCCCATCTAGTCAAGCCCACTAAACCCGGCCCATTGGCCTCTCCCCTCCTCCTTTTCTTTTTTTTTTTTAAAAAGAAGTGTTCCAGCCGGGTATCGAACCCGAGCAGCAAGCGGCCCACGCACAACACACACACATCAAACCATCTAGGCTACATCTCACACTTGATTATATCCTAACTTTAATTATATATAAGCCCACCCAACGAGTTAAACACCCTCTTCTTTCCTTGTCTGTTCGACGAGCAGCAGCAAGATAATATGATTTTTTTTCCAGCTAATTTACTTAAATTAGGGATAATTAAACAAATTGATTGTTGTTGACTGGATTGCCTTTTTATTTCGCGTCCATTACACACGTCAATCAACAATTATTACGTCCAATTTGTAGCCAAATCACGACATTTTACTCATTTAAGTCAAACTTACCAATTCAAGCATCCAAGCATCATCACTATAAATTGAACACCCCTAACCCATCACTACTCGCCGACAATCCTCTTACAACCTCCCATTTCTGTTAATGATCGTTCAGTCGAAGAAATTTTGATCGTGTTTGACTTCGGCTTTGACCGATCAATTCTCATACGTAACGTGTTTGGTGATATTTGGCATTATTTGGGCAACACACTATTCAATTTTCAAGAAGTATAACATTTTGCTAAGGTGAGTTTACATAGCCCCTTTACTCTATTTTCATTATTTTCGGGGTGAAACATGTTTAAAACATTTTATACTATCATTTACTCATATTTACTTGTGATTCAATTAGAACATCATTCTATCATTTGACAGTAACAAAAAGACACAGTACAATCATTAACAATGATCAAGCCGCCTGTTTAGATTATAGCGCTATAGGTCTGACAAACCCATCCCCCCGCATAAATTCAGGGATGATCGATAACAGTAACAACATTTAACTAACTTGCGAGTTAGTCACCAGTCGACACAAGGTTTGGTTGTACAAAGACGCATTGTTACATGTCGGTATCATACTCTATCATCATACAACTGTGAATGTTGTACAAACTATTGTTATCAAGTATTTACAAAAACCTATGTATTCTCACCAACTTTTGTTGACCCAAAATATTTTCAACTTAACATGTTTCAGGTTCTACTTGCTTGAAGATTTGAGTTAATGCTTGAAGATGTGTGCATAGTATTATTCATTTTGATGTACGAATTCTTGTAGAACAATTGTATGTAATTTATTTAAATCATTTAATGAGATTTATTATTCACCATGAGCTACTGAACAATCATCATTACGTGACATCCCGATGCTTCCGCCATCGGTTGGGGTGTTACAGATTGGTATCAGAGCCATGGTTTTAGGGAATTAGGTTATTAGAAAAATAATCTAGTCTATAACCATAGGATTATAACCAGTATTTGCTTCTTTTACTTGCTATTCTCTATCTCCCTCCTACTTCTTATCCCTATTTTCATCCTTACAAGAAGGTTGCTCTCCACCACTGGATCTACTCTTAGACTAATAAGACAAAATCCTCAGATTTAACCTGAACCACCTTGAGATCTCGTCGAAGTTCTAGATTTTAATAACGAACACGTGCAATCTGGAAGGGTGAACGCCTGTATTCTGAGTCTTCTGTTTAAGCTGGCATTGCGCATATATCCCAATCAGACGAGGGACCCGGATGCCTACCTGGGAATTCTCGGGATGAGTGTTCACTTATAGGCTAAAGCATGTCTTCATATGTTATTAGAATCTAGAATCTTTGATAAGTCAACGTTTTCGTTTATTCGTTTTAATTAATGAATAAATGATTACATTCCTTATATTACCTCATTCATTTCATTGTGTCTCTTACAGATCATGCCTCCACGTCGCAGCACTAGCAATAAAAATGGTGGTAATCATGAGGAAGGAAATAGCAACACTAACCACAACAACAACAACAATAACAACAACAACAATGGTGTTAATGCCCAACTGGCTGCGATCATTTCCCAACAAATGGCACAGCAGATCGCGACTCTGGTTCCTAACTTACTGGCTCAAGTCATTCAGATGAACGGCAACGGAAACGGCAATGGAAACCACAATGGGGACGGGAATGGAAACGGGAATGGTCTCCCAACCTGTACCCTTAAGCACTTTAATTCTTGTAATCCCCCAAAGTTTAGTGGTGAAGAAGGAGCTACAGGACTCCTACAATGGTTTGAGGGTATTGAGAATACCTTCATTAACAGTGAGTGTCCCGATAACTTTAAGGTCCGTTATGCTATGAGTGTTCTTCACAAACGAGCACTCACTTGGTGGAATGAGGAAAAGCGCACCCAAGGAGCTGAAGTTGCACTTACTATGACATGGGACCAAGTCAAGGAGATTATGAAGGAAGAGTTTTGTCCTCGCAACGAAGTTAAGAAACTAGAAGATGAGTTCCACACCCTTGCTCAAGATAGTGGGGAAAACCTTGCCTACAATACCCGCTTTCACGAGCTTAGCTTATTGTTACCCCACAAAGTCACTCCCCTGCCGGTAGCCATCGAGAAGTACATCGGTGGTCTGCCCATGCAAATCCAGGACACGGTGTGGGGAAGGAATCCTGCCACCTTGGAGGAAGCCAAACGTTTAGCAGCTACCTTAACTGATAATCACGTAAAGAACGGGACCTTAGTTCGGAAAGGCAATAAAACAAGTATTGTAGCTGCGGTAACTACTGAGAATCAGAAACGTAAGGCCAGGGATCCTGATGTCAACCTCACTACACAAACTTCTAATAAGAAACCCTATATAGGAAACTATCCACAGTGTAACACATGTAACCGACATCATCCCACTGCTTCAGCATGCCGCCTGTGCCCAAATTGTGGAAAGTATGGCCATCTGGTCAAAACGTGTCGTGAGACCCCAAACCCTAATGCCAACCAACCCACCAACCCTGCTTAGGCTACTAATCCTAATCGATACAACTATGGTCAGTGCTATGAATGTGGAGACCAAAATCATTTCCGTAACCGATGCCCTAAATTAAACAGAGATCAAGACCCTCCAGCTACTTAACAACATGTCCCACCATTCGGACGTTGTTTGCTTTTATTCTATGTATTGACGTTATTTGATTAAAGTAATAAATTCTATTATTGAGATTTTTGTCTAAGAGTTGCTTACATAATATAATCATAATACTTGAATGCATGATCTATACAACTACAACTCGTATACTGTGCTTGTTATACTTGTAAACTTGCTTGCATAAACATGTTATCAATTTGCAATCTATGTGTCATCATGCCTTTTCAACAGTCGGGAGAGGCCCTACAACCTGCTCCACGACTGGCGGAGGCTATCGAACCTACTCAACGATTGGCAGAGGTCATTATGCCTTTTCAACAGTCGGTAGAGGCCCTACAACCTACTCCACGACTGGTGGAGGCTATCGGACCTGCTCAACAATCGGTGGAGTCATAGAAGGACGCAAAACTTTAATGTAAGGTAAATTGGTGATTGCGGTCCGGAACGTAATCATGAATTTACAGGTACGTTAAGGTAGTGTGAAATTCTATCAAGGTTATAAACGCTAGTTGTCTGGTAGTTCATCAACCCACACTAAACACGAGATAGTCTATTCTATTCATGTCATGCTATAACCCAAATTACAACTATTTTTATTTTCAACCCTGTGTTTTTAATAAACTTCGGGACGAAGTTTTCAAAAGTAGGGGAGACTGTAACATCGCAAATTTTTTTCCAAATCCTAGTACGTAAAAGTCCCTACCTTATCATTAATCCTAATATGCCTAAATTTTTATTTTTCAACCACCCAACTTACATATATATATAATGGTATATAATAATAATAATAATAATAATAACAATAATAAAAAAATAAAATCTGGATTGTTTTAGTCAAAACCCAATGGCTAGCCCAATCTATCAGCTAGCCCATCCAGTCAAGCCCACTAAACCCGGCCCATTGGCCTCTCCCTTCCTCCTTTTCTGTTTTTTTTTTTAAAAAAGAAGTGTTCCAGCCGAGTATCGAACCCGAGCAGCAAGTGGCCCACGCACAACACACACACATCAAACCATCTAGGCTACATCTCACACTTGATTATATCCTAACTTTAATTATATATAAGCCCACCCAACGAGTTAAACACCCTCTTCTTTCCTTGTCTGTTCGACGAGCAGCAGCAAGATAATATGATTTTTTTTCCAGCTAATTTACTTAAATTAGGGATAATTAAACAAATTGATTGCTGTTGACTGGATTGCATTATTATTTCGCGTCCATTACACACGTCAATCAACAATTATTACGTCCAATTTTGTCACACCACGACAATGTCGGAAACACGTGGCGCGACGGTTCAAAGCATAAAGTCAAGGTTATTGCTAAACACAAGTAATTTAAGAAAATGGGTCATTTATTATGACGTCAAATCTTGTTCAAATATTACATAAAAGTAAATTGTTTTTAAGACAACATAGAGGTTTCTCAAATATATCCCAAAGCCTTGGGAAATAAAGGTGAAACCCCGCAAAACGTTTGACGCCGCATTGGAGGATTCCACGACCCAGCTTGCCCGGTTCTCCTTCATCTAATTACCTGAAAGATATGTTTAAAAGTTTCGTCAACATAAATATATTGGTGAGTTCACAGGTTTTTAGTTTCCAAAACTTGAGTACTTGGGAAATACCATGTTATGACAATATATAGGAGTTGCAAATTCCTATAATTCTACTTGAGACTATAATCAAACCAAGACGTATATAATAAATATGCCCCGCTCCAAGTCGTTACTCGGTTTCCCACGACTTAAGTTCAGAATATATGCACCCCAGGCATAACCTAATGCATAATCGACGCTATCGATTAGGGGTGGGCCTTGTCAGGCACCAATAGTACTATTCAATATTCCTCCGGTTTCATTTCCCTGAATAAATGATTATAGAGGCGAGGACTCAACCCCGAGTGGCGGTCACACCTCAAGTAACAAATCCGTCAAACATTTTCCCTAACATATCTTTCCCCCGAAAAACGTAAAAATAGTTTAAAATGGGGCCGTGAAACTCACCTGAAATACTGTCTGGCTTACTAGGCGGATAGCAAAGAGGGTCTCGCACCTACAAACGTCCTAGACGTATAAGTCACTATTCCTATAGTGCATGTGCCTTGGCAAGTTGTACACCCAACTCCCGACCACAAGTTATTCCAAATCCCGTTTAATTAAGCGCGTATCGTAGGTTTCGTTGGCGTTAGATTACCCTTTGCGTTACAAGTTATATATTACTCTTGTTAATATTTCCTTAACTTGTACCTTATTATCATCGACTCGACTTCACTTAACATATAATTATTTTCCCATTTAAATAATTATACTTAAGATCGCATCGCTCGATATAATATATATTTCAACCCTCGACCCGACTCACTTTGCCACACATTTGTTTTCCCATTTAAACAAATATGCTAAGGTCTTGTCGTTCGATTGTATATTCTTAACACCCGATTCAACTCACCATACCGTATATTTATTTTCCCATTCAAATAAATATACTAGGTTCTTGTTGGTACGGCATACACATATATATATCCTTGTCTACTCGTCTCGTTTTCCTTCCCACATATCTACTTTCCCATTAAGTAGATATACTAGAATTTTGCCGAGACGAGCGTACATATATATAAATGTGTAATTTTTCTTGTTAAGTATATACGTTTGTTTAACGTCTTATTTGTTTATGTCATGTTTTTCTCCCACGAATAATTCCTTCAACACTTAGGAAAGTGTTCATTAGTTTTCACCCATGATGTATATATATTTTACTTCTTAAAAATATATATTTTCTTATCTTGCCGCAATGGCATTTTTCTCATGTTTTGTCCGTGTACGGTTCGTTAACGCGTCTTAGTTCGACATCTTAACTCGAATAGTTAATTTTTCCAAGTTTTTCCCAACATGTGTTTTATAGAAATATTATCCATATTTCTTCCCCTTTACACATATTACTTGGAAGGTTTAAAATACTTATGTATTTTTAACCCAACTTGTTAACTTAACTACAAAAATGTTTCCAATACTTTTATATTCCCATTTATATAAAAGTATTCATTTTTGTACAAGTTTCTCAAGTTTGTTTAATATTTTTATAAAATCTCTATTTTATAAAAATCCTTATGTTAATACAATCCATATTTTTATAACTTTCCAAAATATACTTTTATACCAAAATACCCAAGTATAACTACTAGTATTTACCAAAATCATCCTTAGAAGTTTATTACTTACACTTTTGACACCAAACTTTCCATCCTTGCATTTTTGGACTAATAGTTTCTAAAATATCCATTTTAGTCCTCTAACTTTCAAAGTTACAATATTAGTCCCTTAACTTTCAAATGTTGCATTTTTCCACTCTAACTTCCAAAGTTAACATTTTTCACTCAAAATAGTAGACTTTGAAGATTCAACTTTTTATTGGTAAGTTATTTTTGTATCAAAACACTTTTATTAGTCTTATATTCCATATATAAGACTACATGTATGTGTGTTTTATGTATTTGCCCATTTTAACAAAATATCATTCTTCTAAGTAAGTTAACTTTAATTTTTCATCTTCTTTAACCATGAACTTCTAACATGTTCCACCATATATTATAACTTAGATGATCATAATAAGATGATTAAAGTTACTTTTTAACATATTCAAGTTCATTCCACAAATCTTAACCAAATCATCATCCTACTTAGTTTAAGTGTAAACTATATATATTTTCAAGATCATTACTTTATCATCATCAAATCCATGATTTATTTACATATCTTTAATCATCAACTTTACACAAGTAATCTTTTCTTGCAAATCTTGCGATGCCGTGTATGTATGTATAGATGTGGGAGGTTTCTTGCAAATCTTGCTAAGTCTTGTAATCTATCATAATCTTTATATATGATCTTCTTGTATGCATGTGTATACTTAGGCCATGATGGCTAGCTCTTGGTCTTGGATTTTAGTGGCCAAGGGCCGAAAATTATACAAGGGAGGGACAAAAGTTTGCATGCTTTGTACTTCCATGTTTCTTACATCTTTTGTCTCATGTAATGCATGCTTAGTTCTAGATTACTAGGGTATTATTATTAAAACACAAGCAAGGAAGTTACAAGGCCATTTAGGCCGGCCCCTTTGTGGGTCTAGGTGGGGTCCACAACTTCAAATATTTACCCAATATTTGTTATGTTTAATCCCCCGTCGTCCGGGTGTCGTTCGGGTATTTTTCGGGTTTTAATCATGCGTTATTCGGACATTAAAAATACCTTTAATAACCCTTAAATATAGTCTAATTAAGCGTTGATTGGTTATTTAGGCCTTCGCAGGGTGAAATTATGAGTTATACGCGTATCGGGTGCGGTACGCGCATTTTATTCGTTGCCGGGAGATTTGTACAAGACGTTTTCACTTATGGTTTTGGAGTTCCAAAACTCATTATATTTTGTGAAAATACCCTTTATTTTATATCCTGGGTGTCCGGGATCCTTTTTGTTTATTTAATTATTACCGGGTAATTGCCAACGTCCATACCGGATAGCTTATTCGCACATGATCCAATCATGTTTTACCATTAAACGTATGCATTCCTATGCACTATTTGGAAATTGCTATCTCCTTAAGGCCTTGATAATTAAATCACACATAATTGCATTTAATTACGTTAATCATATATTAATTAATTTGTACGGAATTACCTTATTTTTGCCGGTTGTTACATTCTCCCCCCGTTAAGAGAATTCCGTCCCGGAATTCACTTCGAGTTCTCCGGTACAGGTGTCTTCTCGAATAGGGCGGGGTATTTTTGCTTCATCCGGTCCAGCCTTTCCCACGTGAACTCCGGTCCACGCTTGGCATTCCAGCGCATTTTGACCAATCTGATCTTGCTGCGCCTAAGTTTTTGGACCTTCCAATCAGTTACCTCGATTGGTTCTTCAACAAAATGTAACTTGTCGTCAATCTGAATTTCGTCTGCTGGAATGATGAGAGTTTCGTCGGATAGGCACTTTTTCAAATTTGACACGTGAAACGTGTCGTGTATTCCACTAAGCTCATGAGGCAACTTGAGCTTGTATGCCACTGTGCCTACCCTGGACAAGACTTCGAATGGTCCGATATATCGTGGGTTCAGCTTTTCGCGCTTCCCAAAGCGCGCGACACCTTTCCAAGGTGACACTTTCAGTAGGACCCTGTCTCCGACTTGAAACTCTAAAGGCTTTCGCCTCGTATCAGCATAGCTTTTCTGGCGGTCCCGGGCCGCTTTGAGGCGTTCCTTTATCAAAAAGACCTTGTCCGTGGTCTCTTGAACAATTTCGGGCCCGGTGAGTTGTTTTTCTCCAACTTCCGCCCAACATAATGGCCATCGACACTTGCGTCCATATAGAGCTTCAAACGGTGCGGCTTGAATGCTCGTATGATAACTGTTGTTGTAAGAAAATTCTACCAATGGCAAGTGCGTATCCCAGTTACCTCCGAAATCAATCGCGCATGCCCGTAACATATCTTCCAAGGTCTGGATGGTTCGTTCACTTTGACCATCCGTTTGGGGGTGATATGCGGTACTCATGTCGAGGCGAGTACCGAGGGCTTCATTTAAACTTTCCCAAAATCTGGAAGTGAAACGACTATCTCGATCGGAGATGATAGAAACAGGTACACCGTGTTTAGACACAACTTCCTTAATATACAAACGGGTCAGTTTTTCCAACTTGTCCGTTTCGCGAATCGGGAGGAAGTGTGCAGATTTTGTCAATCGATCAACGATTACCCAGATCGTGTCGTGGCCGCTTGTTGTCTTAGGTAACTTGGTAATGAAATCCATGGTAATTCGTTCCCATTTCCATTCCGGTATTTCCGGTTGCTGGAGCAGACTGGAAGGTCTCTGGTGCTCAGCCTTGACCTTTGCGCAAGTCAAACATCGCGCAACATAGGCTGCTATATCTCTTTTGAAATTCGGCCACCAATAAAGTTCCTTCAAATCGTGGAACATCTTGTCTGCACCCGGGTGAACCGAATATCTAGAACTGTGAGCTTCGGCCAACACTAGCTCACGCAATCCTCCGTACACTGGAACCCAAATTCTATTCATGAAATACAGTGCCTGGTCTGCCTTTGGTTCCAGTGAATCAACCATCTTTCGCAACCTTTCGCCTTTGACATTCTCGGGTTTAAGGGCGTTAACTTGAGCTTCACGAATTCGTTCAGTCAGATTCGTGTGGATAGTCAGACCCAAAGCTCGGACACGCAATGGTTTAACCCGCTCCTTGCGACTCAAGGCGTCGGCTACGACGTTCGCCTTACCGGGATGGTACTTTATCTCACAATCGTAATCGTTTAATAATTCGACCCATCGCCGTTGTCGCATGTTTAAATCCTTCTGATCAAAGATGTGTTGCAAACTCTTATGATCAGTGAAAATAGTGCACTTGGTTCCGTACAAATAGTGCCTCCATATCTTGAGAGCGAATACCACTGCACATAATTCCAAATCGTGTGTAGTGTAGTTCTTCTCATGGATTTTCAGTTGCCTGGAAGCGTATGCTATTACTTTTTCTCGCTGCATCAATACGCAACCCAAACCTTGATGTGAGGCATCACAGTAAACCACAAAGTCTTCCGTACCATCTGGAAGTGATAGTATCGGAGCGCCACATAACTTTTCTTTTAACAATTGGAATGCTGCCTCTTGCTTTTCCGTCCACTCAAATTTCTTATCCTTTTGAGTTAACATGGTTAAAGCTTGCGCTATCTTTGAAAAGTTCTCGATGAACCTTCTGTAATAACCCGCGAGGCCAAGAAATTGTCGTACTTCGGTAGGAGTTCGAGGGGCTTCCCAATTTTTAATTGCCTCGATCTTGGCGGGGTCGACGTGTATGCCCTTCTCGTTTACCACGTGGCCTAGAAAGTGAACTTCCCGAATCCAAAAGTCACACTTTGAGAATTTAGCGTAGAGCTTCTCTTTGCGTAATACTTCAAGAATTAATCGAAGGTGATTCTCGTGGTCTTCTTTGGTGCGTGAATATATCAAAATATCGTCAATGAAGACTATGACGAATTTATCCAGGTATGGCTTACACACGCGGTTCATTAGGTCCATGAAAACCGCTGGTGCGTTGGTTAAGCCGAACGGCATTACCAAAAATTCATAGTGCCCATACCGGGTTCTGAAGGCCGTTTTTGGTACATCTTCTTCTTGTATACGCAACTGGTGATAGCCTGACCTCAGATCGATTTTGGAGTAATAGCTAGATCCTTGGAGCTGATCAAATAAATCGTCGATCCTGGGGAGAGGATAGCGATTCTTGATGGTTAGCTTGTTCAGCTCTCGATAGTCGATGCACATGCGAAATGTGCCATCCTTCTTCTTTACGAATAAGACGGGAGCTCCCCAAGGTGAGAAACTCGGTCTTATAAAACCTTTGTCCAATAATTCTTGTAGCTGGCTGGACAGTTCCTGCATCTCTGATGGAGCTAGGCGGTATGGCGATCGTGCCACAGGAGCTGCTCCAGGAACGAGGTCGATGCGGAACTCGACTTGTCGAGGTGGCGGCAACCCCGGCAAATCTTCTGGGAATACATCCGGAAAATCTCTAGCTACTGGAATGTCTTCCAACTTTCGCTCATCGGCTTTCTTGTCCACTACGTGTGCCAAGAATGCGACAAGCCCTTTTCTTAGACACTTACGAACCTTCATGCTTGAAATAATTCTTAGCGGCGTCCCGTGTCTTTCCCCTTGAATTGAGAGAGTTTCACCGCTTGCGAGGGGGACTTGAATGACTTTATCGTTGCAAATCACGATGGCATGGTGCGCGGACAACCAGTCCATGACGACAACTATGTCAAAACTTCCCAACACAACTGGCAAAAGATCAATCCCGAACTCGTGCCCACAGAGTTCTAACTTACAATCTTTCGCTACTTCTCTCGTTTCAATAGTTTTACCATTAGCCAGTTCTATAGAGTAGGGTGTATCTAGTTTGCTAGTTTTTAATCCAAGTAGTCTTTTAAACTCAATGGATACGAAGCTAAAGTCAGCACCGGTATCAAATAATACAGAGGCATAATGACCATTAAGAGGAAACGTACCAGTGACCACGTTGGGGTCTTGTCGTGCATCACCGGCTCCAATCACAAATGCCCGCCCGCGGGCCTGGTTGTTGATCTTGGGGCAATCCTTTTTCCAATGATCCAGTGACCCGCATGCAAAGCATGGTCTAGCCCCTCCATTCTTCGGTGCTCCGGACCGACAATCTTCAGTCTTGTGCCCTGTGCGGTGGCACTTTCCACAGGTTAACCCATTATTTCTTCCCTGATTACCTTGTTTGTTACCATTACCACGTCCCGTGGCAACATATCCTTTCCCCTTCTTGTTTGAGCTACCCGACGCTCTGTCCCTTTTCCCTTCATCCCGTTTCCTTTTCCCAAATCTTGGCTTGTTCCCCTGGTCGTTCGACACAACTGCTGAGTTCGTTCCCTGACTCTTGGCTTCTACACTGCTGGCCTCAGAAATCTTTAGTCCCGAAACTTGTCGGATCAGTGTACCCATGCGTATAGCATCTTCGGTGAGGCTTAGCGCAAGATCAATGGCTGCGCGCATGGTCGTAGGTTTAGAAGCAGTGACCATGCTGCGTATTTGCGGTGCTAAGCCGAACAAATAACGCTCAATATTGTTGCTTTCAGGGGTGACCAACCGTGGCACTAGTCTGGCGAGATCGTGGAATCGAGACGTGTAACCAGTCACGTCCGCTCCCATCATAGTGAGGTTCCAGAATTCAGTTTCCAGTTTCTGTACCTCGCTTGCCGGACGGTACTCGGCAATCATGAGTTCTTTCAGTTCTGTCCATGATAGGGAGTAAGCAGTGTCATCACCCAATGACTGTACTTGTCCATTCCACCACGTGAGTGCTTGATCCAAGAACAAGTTGGTGGAGTACATAACCGACTGACGTGGGGTACACCCACTGATTCGGATGACTGCCTCGGTCTTTTCAAACCACTTGACCAGACCGACAGATCCTTCGGTGCCGTTGAAGTTGATCGGCTTGCAGTCTAGGAAGGCTTTGAAGGTGCAGCCACGCTCTCGCGAGGCCGTTTCTGCATTAATAAAGTTGTATGTTATTATGGGATAGGAGTTTTAGGACATTCTCCCATCGCTTTATCAATTATTTTTAAACCTTCTTACCATTGGGGGAGGTTTCTCGTTGGTCACTCCCAGTCAAGTCACGTGATCGTTCGGAGCGAGCAGCTTCGTGCTCCGCGATTGCGCGGGCTATGCGTTCCGAAATCATGGTCTCAAGCTCGGCTGGTGTTGCGGGCAGTCCGTCTGCACCGCTGTTGCTTCTGGTGGCTGGTGCCATTTTCTTCAATAATAATTATCAAAGGTTAATTTGGCAAACATTTATACAATATAAGGCATAAATAACAAACCAGAATATGAACACAATAATCAACACCATGTCATCACACAGCATACCAACACATCATACAGAATAAATAGTAATCAACACAACATCACCACACAAACACACAAATCACAATATATGGAGTAAGCAATAATAATCGTAGACAACAACATATTTCACCATCATAATAATAAGATTTTTCATTAATTTCAATAGTACTGGTACAATGCTTGTTCATAATAACAAAATGGAGAATACATCTCTGATACAATACATTGTTTTTGAAATAAATAAAACATCATATCATGTGCCGTCGTACCCGTACGGCTAGGCAAAATGCAGACGAGTGTCATAACCCGTGCTATACTACCATACTGCTGCTACTATGTACATAAGCTGGTGATTCTTCCGTGCGTCCCTGATGCATCCCTACTGTGGCGGTGGTGGCGGATACTGGTACTGTGGTGCATGCATACTGATCGTCATGCTGATCGTCATGATACGCTCATATAAGAACTGCCGATGCGCAAAATGCGCATCCCCTGTAATACCACACTGAGCGTCCATGCTCAGTAACTCTTCCGCATAGTGCGCCAAAGCATCTCGTGCATCAATCATCCGCGTCCACATCAGACGGGTCTGCTGCTCTACCTGTGTCACGGTGCGCTGCACCGTGTCAGCGAGAGTCTGGAAGTCTCGCTCTAAGGAGATGGCAGTGGACCATGCTGGTCCCGATAGGGGTGTCATCCTAGGTGGCTGGGATGGTCCGGGTATATCTGGGTGAACTGATGGGAATGGCCCAAAGGGGGCTGGTATCGGTATGTGTGGAAGCAACGGGGTAAAACCCTGTGGTCTGGGGGTAAAGTGAGGCGCATCATGTAAGGGTCCCCTGCACCTAGAGGATACGGTGCAGGTGTCATGCTGGGAAGGGTGGGGATTGGTAATGTCATGGCTACTGTGGGTGGTGGTACAGGCTCGGCCAATGGGGCTACAAGAGGCTCTGAAACAGTGGCCCACTCTGGAGTGGATACCACGACAGTGGGGGTGGGAGGGCTCGCGGTGGCGTATGCCATCACGCCCGCCCGGTGCAGCTCCGAGCTGCGGGCAGAGCTCCCCTCTAGGATGTGTCCAGTAGGAACTGGCCCATCCTGATGTACGGGCTCGGGTACGGTGGGTAGAGTGGCTGGTGCAGTAGTGGTATGCTCGATAATCGGAGCGACGTGCTCCTCCTGGGCTACTGGTGGGATCGGCACAGCAATGTGCTCCACCGATGCGGTCGACTCATCGTCGGAGTCATCCGAGATCCACCCGTTGTGTCCTCGGGGAACGGGCACGAGCATCATGCCCGGGGGTACGGGGATAAGTGAGGTAGGTAAGGGCTCACGATCGATCGGTGCGTGTCGATCATAGGGAGACTCAACGGTCTCTGACTGCGCGGGGACAGGCCTCGATGGACCTGCACAGCCCTCTGGGAAGTCTCTGATGGCCTGGAGGGGCGGTACTGGCAGTGGCGCTGCCTGGAACGGCACTATAGGCAAGTCTGCCTGTGGTGCCTCGACCATAGGTAGGTCGACCACGTCGCCCTCAGCGGGGGCCCACGCTGGGTCCTCGCTCGGGTCAGTCTCGTCCGAGCTATCTCCTCCTGCGCCCTCCACGGCGGCGTCAATCTCCATCTCGCATCCTCCGGATCGAGTACCACAAGCTCGATCGGCTCTGGTGGTGGCGCTGGGATAATCTGAATACTGCTATCGTAACTGGGCGCTATGCTACCAGCGTCCGACATCCTGGCAAAAGAACCGTACATGTATATATATGAATTAATTTTAGATTAGATAGTTAAGGCGTACATTATCAGTATCCTTCCTAACCTCTAATACTACGTTAATGCATAACGATACCCATGGCTGGCTTGGTCGGAATCTCCTCATGCCCAATGCTTCTTGAAAAATTACTTTATTTGCATTTAGCAACTATGTATATTTTTTGAAAACTTTATCTTTTTGAACCAAATCCGGTTATAGTCTAGTTTTTATAGAAAATACTCTAGTTCGCTATAACCTTGGCTCTGATACCACCTTCTGTCACACCACGACAATGGCGGAAACACGTGGCGCGACGGTTCAAAGCATAAAGTCAAGGTTATTGCTAAACACAAGTAATTTAAGAAAATGGGTCATTTATTATGACGTCAAATCTTGTTCAAATATTACATAAAAGTAAATTGTTTTTAAGACAACATAGAGGTTTCTCAAATATATCCCAAAGCCTTGGGAAATAAAGGTGAAACCCCGCAAAACGTTTGACGCCGCATTGGAGGATTCCACGACCCAGCTTGCCCGGTTCTCCTTCATCTAATTACCTGAAAGATATGTTTAAAAGTTTCGTCAACATAAATATATTGGTGAGTTCACAGGTTTTTAGTTTCCAAAACTTGAGTACTTGGGAAATACCATGTTATGACAATATATAGGAGTTGCAAATTCCTATAATTCTACTTGAGACTATAATCAAACCAAGACGTATATAATAAATATGCCCCGCTCCAAGTCGTTACTCGGTTTCCCACGACTTAAGTTCAGAATATATGCACCCCAGGCATAACCTAATGCATAATCGACGCTATCGATTAGGGGTGGGCCTTGTCAGGCACCAATAGTACTATTCAATATTCCTCCGGTTTCATTTCCCTAAATAAATGATTATAGAGGCGAGGACTCAACCCCGAGTGGCGGTCACACCTCAAGTAACAAATCCGTCAAACATTTTCCCTAACATATCTTTCCCCCGAAAAACGTAAAAATAGTTTAAAATGGGGCCGTGAAACTCACCTGAAATACTGTCTGGCTTACTAGGCGGATAGCAAAGAGGGTCTCGCACCTACAAACGTCCTAGACGTATAAGTCACTATTCCTATAGTGCATGTGCCTTGGCAAGTTGTACACCCAACTCCCGACCACAAGTTATTCCAAATCCCGTTTAATTAAGCGCGTATCCTAGGTTTCGTTGGCGTTAGATTACCCTTTGCGTTACAAGTTATATATTACTCTTGTTAATATTTCCTTAACTTGTACCTTATTATCATCGACTCGACTTCACTTAACATATAATTATTTTCCCATTTAAATAATTATACTTAAGATCGCATCGCTCGATATAATATATATTTCAACCCTCGACCCGACTCACTTTGCCACACATTTGTTTTCCCATTTAAACAAATATGCTAAGGTCTTGTCGTTCGATTGTATATTCTTAACACCCGATTCAACTCACCATACCGTATATTTATTTCCCCATTCAAATAAATATACTAGGTTCTTGTTGGTACGGCATACACATATATATATATCCTTGTCTACTCGTCTCGTTTTCCTTCCCACATATCTACTTTCCCATTAAGTAGATATACTAGAATTTTGCCGAGACGAGCGTACATATATATAAATGTGTAATTTTTCTTGTTAAGTATATACGTTTGTTTAACGTCTTATTTGTTTATGTCATGTTTTTCTCCCACGAATAATTCCTTCAACACTTAGGAAAGTGTTCATTAGTTTTCACCCATGATGTATATATATTTTACTTCTTAAAAATATATATTTTCTTATCTTGCCGCAATGGCATTTTTCTCATGTTTTGTCCGTGTACGGTTCGTTAACGCGTCTTAGTTCGACATCTTAACTCGAATAGTTAATTTTTCCAAGTTTTTCCCAACATGTGTTTTATAGAAATATTATCCATATTTCTTCCCCTTTACACATATTACTTGGAAGGTTTAAAATACTTATGTATTTTTAACCCAACTTGTTAACTTAACTACAAAAATGTTTCCAATACTTTTATATTCCCATTTATATAAAAGTATTCATTTTTGTACAAGTTTCTCAAGTTTGTTTAATATTTTTATAAAATCTCTATTTTATAAAAATCCTTATGTTAATACAATCCATATTTTTATAACTTTCAAAAATATACTTTTATACCAAAATACCCAAGTATAACTACTAGTATTTACCAAAATCATCCTTAGAAGTTTATTACTTACACTTTTGACACCAAACTTTCCATCCTTGCATTTTTGGACTAATAGTTTCTAAAATATCCATTTTAGTCCTCTAACTTTCAAAGTTACAATATTAGTCCCTTAACTTTCAAATGTTGCATTTTTCCACTCTAACTTCCAAAGTTAACATTTTTCACTCAAAATAGTAGACTTTGAAGATTCAACTTTTTATTGGTAAGTTATTTTTGTATCAAAACACTTTTATTAGTCTTATATTCCATAAATAAGACTACTTGTATGTGTGTTTTATGTATTTGCCCATTTTAACAAAATATCATTCTTCTAAGTAAGTTAACTTTAATTTTTCATCTTCTTTAACCATGAACTTCTAACATGTTCCACCATATATTATAACTTAGATGATCATAATAAGATGATTAAAGTTACTTTTTAACATATTCAAGTTCATTCCACAAATCTTAAACAATCATCATCCTACTTAGTTTAAGTGTAAACTATATATATTTTCAAGATCATTACTTTATCATCATCAAATCCATGATTTATTTACATATCTTTAATCATCAACTTTACACAAGTAAAGCCTATTAAAGATTATGTTCAAACCACCTTTTAAACCCTTCATGTACAACTTGCTTCTAAGAACACATACATGAATAATAATAATAAAAAACAAGGTTAAGAAGCTTACTACTAGCACAAGGCTAGGGAAGACAAAACCTTGGATTTTGAGAGGGGTTTAGTGTGTTCTTCCTTAATGGTTAAGCTCCAAGCTTGAAACACACAATAGGGGTTTGGATGATGGATTGTTTTGAGTGATTTGGAGGTGTAAAAACTTGAAAGAATGATGTGTGTGGGAGAGGGGAAACTTACGGCCAAATGGAGAAAGAAGAAGAAGAGTTTTGCTTTGATATCCAAATCTCTAACACATGTTATTTATAGTGTTATCTCATGTAATCATTCCAAAGATTCAAGTAATCTTATGGAGGATTGAGTTGTGTACTTGGGATTTTTGGAAAGATATGATATGTATGTGTGTGTATGATGCCGTGTATGTATGTATAGATGTGGGAGGTTTCTTGCAAATCTTGCTAAGTCTTGTAATCTATCATAATCTTTATATATGATCTTCTTGTATGCATGTGTATACTTAGGCCATGATGGCTAGCTCTTGGTCTTGGATTTTAGTGGCCAAGGGCCGAAAATTATACAAGGGAGGGACAAAAGTTTGCATGCTTTGTACTTCCATGTTTCTTACATCATTTGTCTCATGTAATGCATGCTTAGTTCTAGATTACTAGGGTATTATTATTAAAACACAAGCAAGGAAGTTACAAGGCCATTTAGGCCGGCCCCTTTGTGGGTCTAGGTGGGGTCCACAACTTCAAATATTTACCCAATATTTGTTATGTTTAATCCCCCGTCGTCCGGGTGTCGTTCGGGTATTTTTCGGGTTTTAATCACGCGTTATTCGGACATTTAAAATACCTTTAATAACCCTTAAATATAGTCTAATTTAAGCATTGATTGGTTATTTAGGCCTTCGCCGGGTGAAATTATGAGTTATACGCGTATCGGGTGCGGTACGCGCATTTTATTCGTTGCCGGGAGATTTGTACAAGACGTTTTCACTTATGGTTTTGGAGTTCCAAAACTCATTATATTTTGTGAAAATACCCTTTATTTTATATCCTGGGTGTCCGGGATCCTTTTCGTTTATTTAATTATTACCGAGTAATTGCCAACGTCCATACCGGATAGCTTATTCGCACATGATCCAATCATGTTTTACCATTAAACGTATGCATTCCTATGCACTATTTGGAAATTGCTATCTCCTTAAGGCCTTGATAATTAAATCACACATAATTGCATTTAATTACGTTAATCATATATTAATTAATTTGTACGGAATTACCTTATTTTTGCCGGTTGTTACAAATTTGTAGCCAAATCACGACATTTTACTCGTTTAAGTCAAACTTACCAATTCAAGCATCCAAGCAACTTCACTATAAATTGAACACCCCTAACCCATCACTACTCGCCGACAATCCTCTTACAACCTCCCATTTCTGTTAATAATCGTTCAATAGAAGAAATTTTGATCGTGTTTGACTTCGGTTTTGACCCATCAATTCTCATACGTAACGTGTTTGGTGATATTTGGCATTATTTGGGCAACACGCTATTCAATTTTCAAGAAGTATAACATTTTGCTAAGGTGAGTTTACATAGCCCCTTTACTCTATTTTCACTATTTTCGGGGTGAAACATGTTTAAAACATTTTATACTATCATTTACTCATATTTACTTGTGATTCAATTACAACATCATTCTATCATTTGACTGTAACAAAAAGACACAGTACAATCATTAACATTGATCAAGCCGCCTGTTTAGATTATAGCGCTATAGGTCTGACAAACCCATCCCCCCGCATAAATTCAGGGATGATCGATAACAGTAACAACATTTAACTAACTTGCAAGTTAGGTATCAGTCGACACAAGGTTTGGTTGTACAAAGACGCATTGTTACATGTCGGTATCATACTCTATCATCATACAACTGTGAATGTTGTACAAACTATTGTTATCAAGTATTTACAAAAACCTATGTATTCTCACCAACTTTTGTTGACCCAAAATATTTTCAACTTAACATGTTTCAGGTTCTACTTGCTTGAAGATTTGAGTTAATGCTTGAAGATGTGTGCATAGTATTATTCATTTTGATGTACGAATTCTTGTAGAACAATTGTATGTAATTTATTTAAATCATTTAATGAGATTTATTATTCACCATGAGCTACTGAACAATCATCATTACGTGACATCCCGATGTTTCCGCCATCGGTTAGGGTGTTACAGCTGGTCCCAATACAATGAGATCATTGATCTCGTAGTCAAATCCCAATATCTCACCGCTCTCACAATAGACCCACCAATACATCCTGAAACTCTCAATGAGTTCTGGGCTAACGCTGAGACAGTGATAGTGGACGATGAGGTTATCTCTCTCAACTCAAAAATCAAAGGGAGACAAATGGCCATCACACCGGCCACACTTGCAAACAGACTGGGGTTGAATGATGTGAATGCCCCTGAAAAGTTTGAAAACTCTGCAATCCATCTAACCATGACTGAATGTGGTTATCAAGGTACTCTCTCACAAGCTACAATCTTTAAAAAGTATTTTGAACCAAAATACAAACTTTTGTTTCATTATATCATTATGTGATTGAGTCCTAAAACACGGTCTTATGACCAGATGCCCTCAACCTTTCAACCAATTTTTCATTCCATAATGAATGAAACAAAATACAGGGCATCAAAACTTTTCTTTAATGGTAGGCCAGAATCAGCTAACATTGTTCTTGCTCTATCAAAATATTCTAAGTATAGAACTGCTGAAGAAGGAAGATCAAACTGCTGAAGAAGAGATTCCACAAGTACTGAAGAAGAAAAGTCATCAGAAGTTCTGAAGTCCAAACCAGACATTTCTACTGAAGAACTACTGAAGACAAACTACTCATCAGTAGTTTGTCATTCATCAGTACTTATGTGAAGATCTTTTCCACCGCCTTTCTGTATCAGTAGTTTATTACTTTAGTATTACTTTTACTTTATGTACAAGTTCCAAGGTTGCAACTTGTTGCAACTTGTCTCTGAACTTGCTTTTTGGCAAGGTTCATGTATTTGTAAAGTCTATAAATAGAAGGGTTCATCCCTCTGTTTTAGACGTTGATTTAAATACAGAAATCCTTCAACACATATTATTGTTATTTCCATTTCATATTTATTGAGAATCTGTCTAAGTGTTTCATTCTCATTCAATACTTAGATTCTCAATAAATACTTATCAGTTATTAGTTTCTCAAACATCCAGGGGGAGTAATAACTCCTGTTGATAAGTGTAGCTTTAAACTCATAATCATTCCGCTGTGCTATCACTCATAAAAGAGCAATACTGATCCTACAATTGGTATCAGAGCACTGGTTTATCTGATCACATATCAATCTAACACATTGAGAATCAGACACAGGCTCTTATTGATATTCAATAAAGGATTATAAGCTCACTTTTATCAACACCATCACTTTAAGAGATATTTGACAAATCAATACTCTTTAAAATGGATCCTCATAATACTGGTTCTGCCAATAAACCTGCTATGCTAGTAAGAAATGAATATAACATCTGGCAAAGGAGAATGGCACATACCTTATCACAGACCAACACAGGTTGCTGGAAATCTGTGATATATGGTCCTCATAAACCAGTAAATATTAATCTTGAAACTAAAGAAGAGATTCCAAAAGACCCAAAAGACTATACAGATGATGATTTCCTAAAACTTGAGCTTGATGCGAAAGCTTTCTCTATGTTGGCAATGGCACTCCCAAATGAAATCTACGCTGGCCTATTACATTGTGATAGTGCCAAAGAGCTTTGGAAATGCCTCAAAGAACAGTTTGGAGGAACTGAAGAGGTGATTGCCAACACCAGAGAAATCCTGGCTCAACAATATGAAACTTTTGCTCACATTAACGGGGAAACTTTAACACAACAATTTGAAAGATTCTCCTCATTAATATCTGAGCTAAAATTAAATGGTCAGACCTACACAACTGTATCTATGCTTCATAGATTTTTAAGGTCTTTACTTGAAAAATGGGAAACATACTCTATAGTCTTAAGATCTTCACCAGACTTTAGCTCCCTCACTCTTACAAAACTTCATGGGAGATTACAAAGTTCTGGCAAAACTGCTGAAGACTATCTACCAGGTAGTACCACACTATTGGGACAAGACTCACCAACTTGTTCAAATAGTTTTGGATCTTTTGACCATATTGACATAACTGCTGGGATCTCATCTGAAAGATCATTCCCAGGTTATGACAATAATGATTTTTGTCAAACTGCTGATAACATGTGTTTTATCATGGATGATTTAAAGAATTTTAGCAGTGATGACTTAGAAGAAATGGATATTTTGCACCAACTGGCCATGTTAAGTTTAAAAACAAATAAATTTTACAAAAGGTCAGGAAGGAAGTTTCCAGGACTCAACAGTTCAACAAAAATTGGTTTTGACAAATCTAAACTTAGATGTCACAAGTGTCAAAAGTTGGGACACTTTGCTAGAGAGTGCAGAAGCTCTGGCTTTAACCAATCTCAGTCTGGAAACAATTTTAACCCCAATTATGACAGGAATAATGGAACACAAGGGAGTGCACATTTTGTACAGGCACAAGCTCAACAACACCAATATGTGCCACAAGTACAATATGTACAAATGCCTGCTCAACAGATGCAGAGCCAACAATCAATCCCTCCCTTTCCAGCTGCTCAACAACCTCCACAGCCTCAGCAACCCTCTTAACAAAGTTTATTTACTTCAGGGTATGTTGACTGGAGTGTAATCCTGAGGCAGACAACATGGTGTTTGACATCAACTAGGGAGAGCCTGACAATGGCAGGAAGAACTTTGCCTTAATGGCATTTGAGGGATGCACCTCAAAATCTGCCATGTCACAGAGAGTTTCCAGAGGCTTAAATAGCATTTGGTATGTAGACAGTGGAGGCTCAATGCACATGACAGGATGCAGATACCTGATAAACAATTTTATCTATCAAAGAGAAGGATCTGTATCCTTTGGGAACAATGCTAAGGGATATGTGCTAGGACATGGCAATGTCTCCTCTGGCAAAATACAGTTTGACAAGGTCAATCTGGTTGAAAACCTTGAGTACAACTTGCTGAGTGTGTCACAAATATGTGATAAAGGATATTCTTCCTTTTTCACAAAGACAGCATGCAAGATCATATCACTACAAGGCCAGAAGTTGATAGAGAAGATCATTAAAGATCACACTTTGTTGATAGCCAAAAGATGTGGCAATGTCTATGCAGTGGACATTGAAAAAGACAAAGTACTGAATAACACTGCCTGTTTCTTCTCAAAGGCATCAACTTCAGAAACTGATCTCTGGCACAGGAGACTTGGCCATGTAAACTTTAAAACCATAAATAAATTCACAAAAATGGGCTTGGTCAGAGGTCTACCCTTAAAAGTATACCAGTGTCAAGAACACTGTGTATCCTGTTTAAAGGGAAAACAACATAAGTCCTCCTATAAGTCTATTGAAGAATCAAAAACAACTGCATGTCTTCAACTACTCCATATGGACTTATTTGGGCCTGTAAAGATCATGAGCCTTGGAAAGAAGAAATACTGCTTGGTCATCATTGATGACTACTCAAGATTTACATGGGTATTCATCTTATTTTCCAAGGATGAGGCTGCTGAAATCATCAAGTTCTTCATTCTACAAGTAGAGAAGCAATATTCTCTACCTGTCAAAACCATTAGAAGTGATAATGGGACAGAGTTCAAGAACAAAACTTTGGATGAATTCTGTTTGTCTAAAGGGATTATTAGACAATTCAGTGTTCCCAGAACTCCTAAACAAAATGGTGTAGTAGAAAGGAAGAACAGAACTTTAATTGAAGGAGCAAGAACAATGTTAGCTGATTCTGGCCTACCATTATACTTTTGGGCAGAAGCAGTTAACACATCATGTTATGTTCAAAATAGTGTCCTTGTTGTCAAGAGACAGTCCAAGACTGCCTATGAAGTTCTTCATGGCATGAAGCCCCTTATCTCCTTTTTCAGGGCTTTTGGGTGTCAATGTTTCATCTTGAACATTAAGGAATCTATTTCAAAGTTTGCTGCCAAAGTTGATTCAGGTTAGTTTATTGGTTATTCTTCAACTAGAAAAGCCTACAAGGTTTTTAATTCAAAAACCAGGATAGTAGAAGAAACACTGAATGTCAAGTTCAATGAGTCAAAACACACTCTCATTCCAGCACATCCTGCTGAACTTTTTTACCTTGACAATTTTCATTTTGGACCTGAAAAGACTGTTACTTCATCAAAACCTACTTATTATGGTGATCAAAGGTTTGATGATGAGGATCCCACACCATGGACCCCTCATCAAAACCTACTCATTAAGTCAACTTCAAAACCATCAGAAGTTTCACAAACTTCTGATTCAACAAATACTGAGGAACAAACTCAAACATCTGCTTCAGCACCTGCAACTACTGAAGACATTGAAACTGCTGAACCAGATATGATAGACCTCAGTAGTTTGTTTGAAGAACATGAGCCACCGACACCTGTCAGTGGTTTACAACAACTGATCGAACACAAGGATCATCCACTTGATCAAATCATGGGTGATATTGCATCAGGTGTTCTTACAAGAAACCAGCTTTCCAACTTTTGTCTATTCTCAGCATTTATTTCACAATTGGAACCAAAGAAGTACCAGGAAGCCCTCAAGGACAACAATTGGGTTCAAGCAATGCAAGATGAATTGCTTCAATTCAACAAGCAACAGGCTTGGGAAATCTGTCCCTTACCTCCAAACAAGCAACCAATTGGCACAAGATGGGTTTTCAGGAACAAACAAGATGAATCTGGTATGATAATAAAGAACAAGGCAAGACTGGTAGTACAAGGTTACTCTCAAGACGAGGGGATTGACTATGATTAAACCTTTGCTCCAGTTGCAAGGCTTGAAGCCATCAGGTTATTTCTGGCCTATGCCATTTGTTGGATCAGTTTGCTCTTTTTGCTAAGTAAGAACTTGCTATCTTGACACTTAAGTGTTTAGCAAGCCCTTGTATATCAGATTATAAGCACAGCGGAATGTATAAGTTAAAGCAACACTTTTTATACTAAGGAAGAGTTATTACTCCCCTTGATGATTGAAACTAATAAATGACAAGTATTTATTATGAATCTAAGCAGTAAATGAGAATTAGATACTTAGACAGATTCACAATAAATACTGAAATGGAATAGAACAGTGAGAGTGTTTGAAGGATTTTTCTATTAAAATCAATGTCAAAAATAGAAGGTTGAAGCCTCCTATTTATAGACGTTTACATACATGTATCTTGCCCAAAAAGCAAGTACAGAAACATCAGAAACAAGTTGCACAAGTTGCAACATTGAAACTAACAAATACAGCTAAAAGTAATAATAAACAATAAAACTACTGATGCAAAAGGCGGTGGAAAATATCTGATGCTAAGTGCTGATGAATGACAAACTACTGATGAGTAGTTTGTCTTCAGTACTTCTGAAGTGAACTTGTCTGGTTTGGACTTCAGAACTTCTGATGAAGTTTCTTCTTCAGCACTTCTCTTATCTTCTCTTCAGCAGTTCTTTGTTTTCTTTTCAGTACTTCTATACTTAGCCAAAATGACAGAAGTGAATTAGACTAAGGTTTCCAAAAGTGGTTTCACCAATCCTCTTTGTCCTAACAATCTCCCCCTGGATTGATGAAGCCAAAACCTTACTAATTCCTTATGTTTTTCTTCTGTCTTGAACAATCTTCCATATCTCTTTGTACATGGTGTTCTTGAGCTGGTTTAACTGACCATCAGATAGAGATCCTCTCTGTGGTTCCAGATGTTGAATTGTGAGCAGGTCTTGTGTTGACAGTTTCTTCAGATCACTGATCTTCTTGTAAGCCCTGCTTGAGAGGTCTCTTCTTGTCAACAATACTGAGTTGTTATCAGTAAGTGACCATCTGATGATAGGTATCTTTGACTTGTTAAAGTCAGAAGAATAGGGAACCAGACTTGTCCCTTGGGTTGATGGTCCTGAGTGTTGGATGCTTTCAGTTTCAGTTAACCTCAGGTGGGAGTCTCTTCCTTGTTGTTGTTGCATATCAGGCATCTGAACAGTTGGGAGATGGTGTTCAGTCACTACTCTGGTATGCATCTTTTCTTTGATGGTCTTTTGTATTTGGTAGGCAAAAGTGGAAGGATCCCTGAATTGTGTTAACAGAGGTTTCTCCTCAATGTCAAAATCTGAATGGACTATTGAACTTCCTTCAAGTAGTACCATTTTGAAGTCAGTTTTGACATTGTCCTCTGCCTTCTTTCTCTGAGTAGCAGGTCTTCTTGTTGATACACCCTAAGTTCTAACTACTGATCTTGAAGGATCAGCAGTTTGAAACTTCTCTGGATTTGCAGCCTTGGCAGCCAAGTATTTTCTGTAAGTATCCATTAGTCTTTCTTCTTTCCATCTGGATACTGAGGCTTTTGAACCATAGCCCTCTGCTACTAACTCTTCTATTATCTGGGCTCTCTTGGCCTTTCCTTCTTTGCTTGTGGCCAGTTTGTCTGCAAGCAGTTGTGCCCTTCTTGTCAGCTCTTGCATAGAGAGTCCTTTGAGTGTATAGGCTTTAGTCTTGCTGTTCTTGGTAATGTAATTTATCTTGTTCAGCAATCTCATCAAGGCTAGCCTGCCTTTGTAGTTCAGCTTCATAAGCCTGAAGTTTTTCTTCATGGCTTAAATCTAGATCATCCCTTTATTCCAGAGTTTTCCAAATCATATCTTCTCTGGCCTTCTTGTTGGCTGCAACTAAGCTCTTCTCTAATAATTCAGCTGATTGAGAGATAGGAGAAGGGTTTAGTACAGTCATTGTTGTGACAGTTGTAGGCCTGATGGGATCAGATGTTGGTTGAATGGGAGCAGTGGTTTTGGAAGGGTCAGCAGTTTGAGGTTTGGAAGTGTTAACCTCTGATGGGTTGACAACTGCTGATGGTTTTTCAACTACTGAAGGATTGTCTTCAGTACTTTCTGATTCTTCATCAGAACTTTTGCCATCAGAAGTTTCTTCATTGTGCCTTAGGGATTCTTCAGATGTTTGGGTCTCATCTTCTTTTTCTGTGGCTTCAATCTCTTCCACTGAGACACCAAACTGTTTGGCCAGTTTTTCTTTCCTGGCTTGATCTTTTTGATCTCTTTCAAGGATGGCCACTCTTGCCCTTATCCTGGCTTGGAATGACTCCTTAGGTTCCCTGATTTTCTCCCCCTTTTTGGATTCATCAAGTTTAACTTTTGAAGTTGAGGGTTGGGAGAATTGTCCTTGAAGATGAGCAATCTGTTTGCTGTTGAAGTCTATCTTGTTGGAAAGATCATTCATCTTTGACTTGATCACTCCAAATTGATTCTTGATAGACAGCTCCAAGTTAGCTGTGTATGTTTGGAAGTGATTTCTGATGAGAGTGTTCATCATGTGGTACAGGGGACCCTCTGGGCTGCATAGCTGGTTCAGGTCTATGCTTGTTTGCCCAGGGAATTGGGTAGGCATTTGTTGTGAAGGGGGTGTTTTTGGGAGATCCTCATGTTGTACAGAGGATGCCACTCTAGGAATTTTAAGGATTGAGTGGGCTTTAACCTGTGCAGGGGTGACTGGCTTCTTGAGCCTGGATACCCCTGAAACAGGACCTTCATAAAGTGCCGTCAATTCAGTAGTTTGTGTTTGTGAAACATCATCCAAATTAATGGAATCATCTGAATCCCTTATGTTGCCCTCAATGAGGACTGTCTCAGTTAAATCATGAGCTGAGCCCAACTCAGTTCTCTCATGAACCTCTTGTTCTTGGTTCTGAGGATTTCCTACTTCAGGTGTAACATTGCAATTATTAGGAACCTAAAATGTCAATAATCCAAAATTGAACGACCCAAAATCTCAAAACCTTATACACTAATACATATAGACTTCTTAAATAATATTATATCTACTTCTAGATCGTATTAAATTTAATCTTTTGTAATTAAGTTAGACATAATTTTTTTTTTACTCAAGAAATTAATGACTTTGAATCATTCACGTATGATTGTATTTAAGTGTCCTAATTATAATTAAAATTATAATTTATAATAAATTCAAAATAAGAATAGTTACAAAATAGAAATAAATGATATACATTCAAATTTATAACGTTTCCATCTAAAAAAAAAAATTGCAACTAAAATAAAGGGTGAGATTTAAAAATAATTGCCATATGTAACTTTGACTCATTTGAAGAAACGGAAATTAATCAGCGGAGACGACAAATAGTTGGAGTTTTATAGAAGTTAATTGTATTGACTAAAATAAGTAAATCACCACCCTTGGCTCCTTTCCATTTTTCCGATCGGTTATAGCGCGGTATTCCTTCTCTAATGGCATCAGCCATGTAAATCATGGGATATCCTATCTATTTCCATCAATGGATTAATCATCAACCTTATTTAAGCCATTTGGTACCTCTCAAGCCCTCAAAAAAAAAAAAAAAAAAATGAAAGCCTACATTTCTCGTTTATCCCCTTGTTCCGATAAAGCAATCGCCCGACCCATCTCCTGAAGGGAACTGCGACGAGATTGTACATGATGACTCGACGATGTTCACCATATTCGAGTCGAGCTCGTTTGAATCTCGTATCCAGTCTGCTCGGTCTCTGTTTTGAGCCGCAACGACCACCATTATATAAACCTTCCCATATACTATCCGACTTGCTTGCAAGTTACTCCAGAAAACTCATTACCATATAAATCGAAACCGAACCCATAGCCCAACCCGCTTAGTTCCATCCCCCTCGTTTCGTTCTATGTGTCGACTAACCGAGGTGATACCACTGGCCGCTCGTGAATCCAGACGACATTACATCTTCAGATTTAAGATAAGTTCTAAATTTTCTTATTAGTATACGGTCTTAAAATACTTGATTCCTTTTAAATAATCTTAGGGTTGCGCTTAAAGTAACCTACCTGCTAATGTGCACCTACAGCCGAAGAAGACGGTTGTCTCTTTTGGATTTTCTTTTTCTTAGTTTTTGTGTTGTATGGATTTAGTTGGTCAACCAATTTATTAATAACTACTCACTGCATATTGAACAAAAATAACAATTGTATGACTTACGAAATGTGCAAGTTTTCAAAAATTATCTCATTTCAACTAATTTATTAAATTCATATATGGTTAAGCCTTATTTATTAAAATTTTAGAACAAAACTAAGTTTTCACTATACACATATGGATTTAATTATTATAGACTTATAATCTATATGCTCCATAAACAAAAAAAGATCAATTTTCAATTAACTATTTTTTTTTTACAACCGGAATCAATCTAGAAAATTTAAAAGAGACACCGAACTCTGAAAACGCGTAAGCTGTCTCAAAAACAATTCAATTCATGACATTAATCTTACATGAATTTAATTTTTAGGGTGTCATAAATTCAGAGTGCCGAGATTCATGCATAATTCATTAATTCTCTATGATTTTCTTGCAAGCTTATCATTAGAATCAAGGTGAGTTTTACATAGCCCCTTTTATTTATCACCATTTTTGGGGTGAAACATGTTATAACATTATCATTGCAATTCAATCATCAATGTGTCTATGTGTTTTCTATGTTGCATTATGTCTTGAGCATGATTAGAGTAAGCACCATTCTAGCATAATCATTAACTCCGTACAAGCCAACGGTATACATTGATAGATCTATTGGACTGACAATCCCACCCGGATACGTGCCTCCTACAAAGGTTGCGTGGGTGTTTGTTATCGCATAACATATTCAATTGGACCATGAGCGTATGGTATGTATCATATTATAACAGTCATCAGGGTTGATTATGCACTCGATTTATTTCTAGTATGTTCTCACATATGGACTAGATTGACATGACACATGAATTGCACAACATTTTTTTATTCAATTATCAAAACCTATGTAATTCTCACCAACTTTTGTTGACCCAAAATATTTTCAAACTTAACATGTTTCAGGTTATAGCTTGCTTGAAGATTAGAGTTAATGCTTGAAGATGTATATTTAGGTTTAGCATTTTTTCATTGGATGTACAAATTCTTTTTAGAACTATTGTATGTAATTCAATTAATTAATTATTGAAATTTATTATTTACCATGAGCTACTGAACAATCATCAATACGTGACATCCCGATGTTTCCGCCATCGGTTGGGGTGTTACAGATTGGTATCAGAGCCTTGGTTATAGGGAATTAGGTTATTAGAAAAATAATCTAGTCTATAACCTTAGGACTTTAACCAGTACTTGCTTCAGTTGCTTGTAGCTCTACCTTATCCTTATCTCTATCCCTATCATCCTCCTTATTCTTACCCTAGCTTGGTCTTGCCTATACTCTCTTACACTTGTTGCAAAATTTAATGTACTCCTAGTTTAATAGGGCAAATTCACTGGGCTTAGATCCGATCTGTCTTGATAAGACAACATTTTCGTATATACGTGGATAAACGAATACAATCTTTGTGTTTCATTTCCATTTATACCCCCTCACTCTCATTTAAATTCTAAGATTCGAATCTCAAAATTTTTGCAATTCAGATCTATTTTCTTCCTTATATAATCCCCTCGTTGGCCTGAATTTCATGAATCATTTGCGGATCTCACAACCATAGTTCATTTTACAAACTGGTAGTATTACCCGCTTGTTTAATTACTTTCAACATCTAACCCAAATCGTATATTTCTCATTACAACATATTACATATTTTACTTCTTAAATCATATTACCTTCGGACCAAATTTTGTTTTAAACCTCCCCTACATTTTTTTAAAGACACCCTCAACCATAAAATTTCATTATATTCAAGATTTTTAAAATCCTTTTTCAAACTATAATCTCATAACCTGTTTATAGGAAATACTTTAGCACCAACATTAAAGAGTACTAAATTTCGTCAAATATTCATTGCCTAGGAATTTCACAAACTAAAGCAAATAAATATTTTTGTCAAAAAGCCTTTCATTCCACAAACTCATTTTCTAAATTTCAAATGTTGGTGTAACAATTTACTGGTGTAACAAATGATCTTTTTATACAAAACACTTCTTTTTATATTAGGAATCACTTCTTTTTATGGAATAATCAAAGTCAATTATACAAAACACCTCAACAAATTCTTGATTTCTTTTTAAATCCGACATCGTGCTTAAAACCTATGACTCATCGAAATATTTTGATCTAAATCAATTTAATTGTACTATTTAATGACTTTTGCCTTATATACAAAACCAATTTTGAAAATAAAATCTTTCCATCCACAGGGACAAAATTTACTCTACAATTTTTTTTTCCATTGACACCTACTTATTTTAAACTTGTTTGAATTATTACAAATTTTTGGCAAATACCACGATCATGTGTTCTCTATACGCTTGATTTTAACCCTTGATTCAAATCCCACAATTCACGCTGCCACATAATCTCCTTACTATAAAATAAACTCCTTATCAACTATTTTCACATTCACTATCTCTCACAACTTTAAATCTGCTTCAAGATTTTTCACCATCCCCTCAAGAATTAGACTCATATCTTTCACCTTCTCAAACATGAACTAGTTACCCATGATAACAAAACTATTCAAACTTGATTGTGTGTTGCATCAAACTTAATCCTTAGTTATACATGAGGATTCGATTATCAACCATATTTGAACATTTGATACTAGAACTATTTGCTATAGACACACCTAGAGTCATTAACTTTGTCTAGGGCAACTCTATTACAACTCGCATGCTATACTTGATACTTGATTGCTTACATGTACATATTACCAACTTGCAACTTATGTGTTAAACCAAAAACAACTGTTACACTTAATCAAACAACTGGTAGAGGATGAAGTACTTGCTCAACAGTTAGTAGAGTACCTAATAACCTGCTCAACGATTGGTAGAGGTCATCATGCCTGCTCAACAGTCGGTAGAGGTTCTAATAACCTGCTCAACGACTGGTAGAGGCTATCGCACCTGCTCAACAACCGGTAGAGGTTCATACTCACTGACTGGTAGAGGTCTTTTTCCTGCTCAACAGTTGGACTCATTTTTGGATACATCATACATATAATTTGATACAAAGATTTATTAGACTCGTTGATACAAATATTCAATCACAAGGTTATTTTGCATCACTTACATGTGTGTTTAGAGTCATAGAATGACACAAAACCGTAATGTAAGGTAAATTGGTGATTGCGGTCCGGAACGTAATCATGAATTTACAGGTACGTTAAGGTGGTGTGAAATTCTATCAAGGTTTTTCGGTAGCTAATCAATTATAAACGCTAGTTACCTAGTAATTCATTTAGTTTTTCCATAGTCAATCAACTCATACATTTCTTTTAGGATTCCTAAAACATAAAGTTTAGTATTTTGCTAGATTCTTATTCTCCTTGCTATTTCAGAAGAACCTAATCCAATCCTTAAAACTCACACATTTGAAACCTCTTATCCGAGTTATTTGAAACAGATTATTCTATTACCTCTAAATTCATGTCGTTGCCCTAATTCCTACCCAATCACTCTCAACCCTGTGTTTTTAATAACTTCGGGACGAAGTTCCCAAAAGTAGGGGAGACTGTAACATTGCAATTATTAGGAACCTAAAATGTCAATAATCCAAAATTGAACGACCCAAAATCTCAAAACCTTATACACTAATACATATAGACTTCTTAAATAATATTATATCTACTTCTAGATCGTATTAAATTTATTCTTTTGTAATTAAGTTAGACATAATTTTTTTTTACTCAAGAAATTAATGACTTTGAATCATTCACGTATGATTGTATTTAAGTGTCCTAATTATAATTAAAATTATAATTTATAATAAATTCAAAATAAGAATAGTTACAAAATAGAAATAAATGATATACATTCAAATTTATAACGTTTCCATCTAAAAAAAAAAATTGCAACTAAAATAAAGGGTGAGATTTAAAAATAATTGCCATATGTAACTTTGACTCATTTGAAGAAACGGAAATTAATCAGCGGAGACGACAAATAGTTGGAGTTTTATAGAAGTTAATTGTATTGACTAAAATAAGTAAATCACCACCCTTGGCTCCTTTCCATTTTTCCGATCGGTTATAGCGCGGTATTCCTTCTCTAATGGCATCAGCCATGTAAATCATGGGATATCCTATCTATTTCCATCAATGGATTAATCATCAACCTTATTTAAGCCATTTGGTACCTCTCAAGCCCTCAAAAAAAAAAAAAAAAAAATGAAAGCCTACATTTCTCGTTTATCCCCTTGTTCCGATAAAGCAATCGCCCGACCCATCTCCTGAAGGGAACTGCGACGAGATTGTACATGATGACTCGACGATGTTCACCATATTCGAGTCGAGCTCGTTTGAATCTCGTATCCAGTCTGCTCGGTCTCTGTTTTGAGCCGCAACGACCACCATTATATAAACCTTCCCATATACTATCCGACTTGCTTGCAAGTTACTCCAGAAAACTCATTACCATATAAATCGAAACCGAACCCATAGCCCAACCCGCTTAGTTCCATCCCCCTCGTTTCGTTCTATGTGTCGACTAACCGAGGTGATACCACTGGCCGCTCGTGAATCCAGACGACATTACATCTTCAGATTTAAGATAAGTTCTAAATTTTCTTATTAGTATACGGTCTTAAAATACTTGATTCCTTTTAAATAATCTTAGGGTTGCGCTTAAAGTAACCTACCTGCTAATGTGCACCTACAGCCGAAGAAGACGGTTGTCTCTTTTGGATTTTCTTTTTCTTAGTTTTTGTGTTGTATGGATTTAGTTGGTCAACCAATTTATTAATAACTACTCACTGCATATTGAACAAAAATAACAATTGTATGACTTACGAAATGTGCAAGTTTTCAAAAATTATCTCATTTCAACTAATTTATTAAATTCATATATGGTTAAGCCTTATTTATTAAAATTTTAGAACAAAACTAAGTTTTCACTATACACATATGGATTTAATTATTATAGACTTATAATCTATATGCTCCATAAACAAAAAAAGATCAATTTTCAATTAACTATTTTCTTTTTACAACCGGAATCAATCTAGAAAATTTAAAAGAGACACCGAACTCTGAAAACGCGTAAGCTGTCTCAAAAACAATTCAATTCATGACATTAATCTTACATGAATTTAATTTTTAGGGTGTCATAAATTCAGAGTGCCGAGATTCATGCATAATTCATTAATTCTCTATGATTTTCTTGCAAGCTTATCATTAGAATCAAGGTGAGTTTTACATAGCCCCTTTTATTTATCACCATTTTTGGGGTGAAACATGTTATAACATTATCATTGCAATTCAATCATCAATGTGTCTATGTGTTTTCTATGTTGCATTATGTCTTGAGCATGATTAGAGTAAGCACCATTCTAGCATAATCATTAACTCCGTACAAGCCAACGGTATACATTGATAGATCTATTGGACTGACAATCCCACCCGGATACGTGCCTCCTACAAAGGTTGCGTGGGTGTTTGTTATCGCATAACATATTCAATTGGACCATGAGCGTATGGTATGTATCATATTATAACAGTCATCAGGGTTGATTATGCACTCGATTTATTTCTAGTATGTTCTCACATATGGACTAGATTGACATGACACATGAATTGCACAACATTTTTTTATTCAATTATCAAAACCTATGTAATTCTCACCAACTTTTGTTGACCCAAAATATTTTCAAACTTAACATGTTTCAGGTTATAGCTTGCTTGAAGATTAGAGTTAATGCTTGAAGATGTATATTTAGGTTTAGCATTTTTTCATTGGATGTACAAATTCTTTTTAGAACTATTGTATGTAATTCAATTAATTAATTATTGAAATTTATTATTTACCATGAGCTACTGAACAATCATCAATACGTGACATCCCGATGTTTCCGCCATCGGTTGGGGTGTTACATCAGGCATTAAGCCTTCATCAGTAGTTGCCACATCTGAGGTCTTAGCTATGTTACTTCTATCCTCAGATCCACCACTGGGTGGTAACTGAGTAGTAGCAGCCTCAGATGCCCCAAGAGTCTCTAAAATTGGGCTTAAAGACTCTGGTCCACCCTCATCTCTTGGGATAGGGCTAGAGATGTCCACATCCATGTCTGATGTTGTGGTTATGTCCCCTGTTTGTTGTGGTTGTAGGGGACTGACATAATCAGATGGGACCTTCTCTTTTAGCCTAGAGAGAAGTTTGGCAATTTCTATTGCCTGTTGTTCAGAAATTTGAGGGGTTGGTTCAGTAGGTTGGGCAATATGTGAAATTTGTTGTTCAGCAGTTTCAAAAGAAGAGTGTGTTTCAATAGTTTTTCTAAGTCTTTTTCTTTTGAATAAAATGGTTATGGGTGCTCTTGGTGGGGTTTGAGATGGATGAGACTGAGAGGGTGTTTCAGTCTCACCTATTTGAAGAGCAGACTGCTCATGAGCATGTTCAGGCATCTCAACCTCCTGAACAGCTTTTCTTTTGGGTTGGTGGGTTTTTGTCTTTGTTGGCTTGGGCTTTTTGGCTTTTGGTGGTGTGAGTTTGGAAGATGTGGGCTTCAGGGGGACTTGTTGTTGTTCTCCCTGATCATCTTCTGGCCAGGCAGCCGGTTTGTTATGCCTTGAGTATGCTTGTGATGTTAAAGGATTTAAAGTTGAAATTTTTCCCACAAGCACCTCATTACCCAGTTCCCCTATTATGCATTGCATAACAAAAACTTTTTCTTGGTATTATTGTGATGTAACACCAACTCATTGAAAAATAGTTTTGATGCCCTGAATTTAGTTTCATTCACAATAGAATGAAATATTGGTTGAAAAGTGGAGGGCATCTGGTCATAAGACCCTGTTTTTGGACTCAAACACATAATAATATAATGAAACAAAAGCTTGTATTTTGGTTCAAAATATTTTTTGAAGATAGTAGCATGGGAGAGAGTACCTTGATAACCACACTCTGTCATGGTTAGGTGAATATCAGAATTAGCAACATGGTCAGGGGCAGTTACATCATCCAGACCCAGTCTTGTTGCCAGTGTGGCCGGTGTGATGGTCAGTGGTTTCCCTTTTATTCTTGAGTTGAGGGAAATGACTTCATCATCCGCCGTCACCATCTCAGCATTTGCCCAGAACTCATTCAGAGTTTCAGTGTGAATTGGTGGGTTTATTGTGAGAGCAGTAAAATATTGGGATTTTACGACAAGATCAATGATCTCATCGTATTGGGACCAGCCTTCTTGTTTTTCAAGAAAGGCCCTTTGATTGTGTCCCTGCTTTAGAACTAGAGCCATGTGGTTTGGGTTTTGATCGAACAGTTGATTTGCAGGTTTTAGGTTATTGAAAGAGTTTTTGAGAGAGAAGGAGGGATATTTTAGAGTTTGAAAGGATAAGTGTGGAGAAAAGGTATTTATCAGAAGTTTTAACCGCTTGAATCTTCTTTATTAGAAGTTTTTAAACCGCCTTTGGTTAAAAATCTTTTTATCAGAGGTTTTAAACTGATTAGGTCAAACCTCTGATGATGGGAAAAGTCAGATTTGCCCTTTTGACTAAACTGCTGATGAAGGATTACTTCATCAGTAGTTCCCATTTCCTCTTCAGTAGTTTTAACAGCTGATGAGAAATGTTTTTATAAATACTTTTATTCATAACTTCTGAAGGTTATTTTATCAGAAGTTACACACTTTTCAGAAATTAACCCCATATTGATGTTTTGTTCATCAGTAGTTTCTCTCTTTTCAGAAGTTTTGTTTCAGACTTTTTGTCTGTTTTTGTAAGTGAAAAATGAAAATTTGCAAAATAATAAAATAAACACTTACAAATTTAGCATCCCAAGCATGGATACTAACTTCTGAAATGTTGATGTGTCAAGGGGTTTTGTGAAGATGTCAGCTATTTGATTAGCTGTTGCTACATGCTTCACCTCAATCTTGCCCTTTTCATAGCAATCTCTTATAAAATGGTACCTGATCTCAATATGTTTTGTTTTTGAGAACTGTACTTGATTTTGAATGATGCTAGTGGCAGATTTGCTGTCTACAAACAAAGGTGTCTTGGTCTCTTTGATTCCATAATCAAGAAGTTGATATTGGAGCCATTGTATCTGTGATGTACAACTTGCAGCTGCAATGTATTCACCTTCAGCAGTTGAAGTTGCAACAGATGTTTGCTTCTTTGATTGCCATGACACTAGACAGTTACCCAGGAATTGACAACCACCAGATGTTGACTTTCTTGTCATCTTACACCCTGCATAGTCACTATCTGAAAAAGCTGATAACTTGGTATTGCTTGAAGCAGGATACCAAATTCCAAGTGTTGGAGTTCCTTTCAGATATCTGAAAATTCTTTTGACTGCTATAAGGTGTGATTCCCTTGGTGCTGATTGATATCTAGCACAGACACATGTTGAAAACATAATATCTGGTCTAGAAGCAGTTAAGTATAAAAGGGAACCTATCATGCATCTGTACATGGTTTGATCAACCTGTTTTCCTTGATCATCAGGTTCAACTTGTGTGATTGGTGTCATGGGAGTGGAAAATGATTTACAGTCTTTTAAAGAAAATTTGTTCAATAATTCTTTAACATATTTTGATTGATGTATAAAAGTTCCATTTGTTTGTTGCTTGATCTGCGGTCCTAGAAAGTACTGCAGTTCTCCCATGGTACTCATCTCAAATTTTGATTGCATGAGTTTCTTAAAATCATCACACAGTTTTGTGTTTGTTGAACCAAAAATGATATCATCAACATAAATTTGAACAAGTAAGACATGATTTCCAACATGTTTAATGAAAAGAGTTTTATCAATGGCACCTCTTGTAAAGTTATTTTTGAGTAAAAAGGTGGAGAGTGTATCATACCAGGCTCTTGGAGCCTGTTTGAGGCCATAAAGAGCTTTGTCCAGTCTGTACACCCACTCAGGATGAGAAGGATCCTCAAACCCAGGTGGCTGACATACATACACCTCCTCTTTTATTTTTCCATACAAAAATGCACTTTTCACATCCATTTGATAAACTTTAATTTTGTTGGAAATGGCATAGGCCAGAAATAACCTGGTGGCCTCAAGCCTTGCAACTGGAGAAAAGGTTTCATCATAGTCAATTCCCTCTTCTTGAGAGTACCCTTGAACTACCAGTCTTGCCTTGTTCTTGATTATCATACCAGCTTCATCTTGTTTGTTCCTGAAAACCCATCTTGTGCCAATTGGTTGCTTGTTTGGAGGTAAGGGACAGATTTCCCAGACCTGTTGCTTGTTGAACTGAAGCAGTTCATCTTGAATAGCTTGCACCCAATTATTATCTTTGAGGGCTTCCTGGTACTTCTTTGGTTCCAACTGTGAGATAAAGGCTGAAAATAGGCAAAAGTTGGAGAGCTGGTTTCTGGTGAGAACACCTGAAGCTATATCACCCATGACTTGATCAAGTGGATGATCTCTGTGTTCAATCAGTTGTTGTAAACCACTGACAGGTGTAGGTGGCTCATGTTCTTCAAACAAACTACTGAGGTCTATAATATCTGGTTCAGCAGCTTTAGTTTCTTCAGTAGTTGCAGGTGCTGAAGCAGATGTTTGAGTTTGGTCTTCAGTATTTGTTTGATCAGAAGTTTGTGAAACTTCTGATGGTGTTGAAGTTGACTTAATGACTGTTTGAGGAGTCCATGGTGTAGGATCCTCATCTTCAAACCTTTGATCACCATAATAAGTAGGTTTGGAAGGAGTAACAGTCTTTTCAGGTCCAAAGTGGAAGTTGTCAAGGTCAAAGAGTTCAGCAGGATGTGCTGGAATAAGAGTGTGTTTTGACTCATTGAACTTGACATTCAATGTTTCTTCTACTATCCTGGTGTGAGAATTAAAAACCTTGTAGGCTTTTCTAGTTGAAGAGTAACCAAGAAAGTAACCTGAGTCAACTTTGGCAGCAAACTTTGAAATAGATTCCTTGATGTTCAAGATGAAACATTGACACCCAAAAGCCCTGAAAAAGGAGATAAGGGGCTTCATGCCATGAAGAACTTCATAGGCAGTCTTGGAATGTCTCTTGACCACAAGAACTCTATTCTGAACATAACATGATGTGTTAACTGCTTCTGCCCAAAAGTACAAGGGCAGTCCAGAATCAGCTAACATTGTTCTTGCTCCTTCTATTAATGTTCTGTTCTTCCTTTCTACTACACCATTTTGTTCAGGAGTTCTGGGAACACTGTACTGTCTAATAATCCCTTTAGACAAACAGAATTCATCCAGAGTTTTGTTCCTGAACTCTGTCCCATTATCACTTCTAATGGTTTTGACAGATAGAGAATATTGTTTCTCTACTTATAGAATGAAGAACTTGATGATTTCAGCAGCCTCATCCTTGGAGAATAAGAAGAATACCCATGTGAATCTTGAGTAGTCATCAATGATGACTAAGCAGTACTTCTTCTTACCAAGGCTCATAATCTTGACAGGTCCAAATAAGTCCATATGGAGTAGTTGAAGACATGCAGTTGTTTTTGATTCTTCAATAGACTTATAGGAGGACTTATGCTGTTTTCCCTTTAAACAGGATACACAGTGTTCTTGACACTGGTATACTTTCAAAGGTAGACCTCTGACCAAGCCCATTTTTGTGACTTTATTTATGGTTTTAAAGTTCACATGGCCAAGTCTCCTGTGCCAGAGATCTGTTTCTGAAGTTGATGCCCTTGAGAAGAAACAGGCAGTGTTGTTCAATAGTTTGTCTTTCTCAATGTCCACTGCATAGAGATTGCTACATCTTTTGGCAATCAGCAAAGTATGATCTTCAATGATCTTCTCTATCAATTTCTGGCCTTCTGGTGAGATGATCTTGCATGCTGTCTTTGTGAAAAAGGAAGAATATCCTTTATCACACATTTGTGACACACTCAGCAAGTTGTATTCAAGGTTTTCTCCAGATTGACCTTGTCAAACTGTATTTTGCCAGAGGAGACATTGCCATGTCCTAGCACATATCCCTTAGCATTGTTCCCAAATGATACAGATCCTTCTCTTTGGCTGATAAAGTTGTTTATCAGGTATCTGCATCCAGTCATGTGCATAGAGCCTCCACTATCAACATACCATATGCTGTTTAAGCCCCTGGAAACTCTCTGCACAAAATAGCAAATTAGTTAGATCTAGGAACCCAAGCCTGTTTGGCTTTGGGTTTGCTCTTGAGAACAGTTACAGTTTGTTCTTGACCAGGTTGAGAAATCCATGTCTTTTTGGCAATGGATTTTTCATTAAGAACCATGGTGGTATCATTTTCAGGACCACCATCAACCTTGGTCATCAGTAGTTGTACCATGTTCATTAGATTTTGTATCTCAGCAGTTTGTGAAACTGCTGATGATTTAGGTCTAACTACTGACAAAGAATTTTGAGAAAAAGATTTTGGTTGAGATTTTATCTTTTTCTAAGAAAAGGTGTTTTCAGGTTGTTGTTTCTTGGGTTTAAAGATTCTTTCATAATCATTTCTGATTTGATTTCCCACAACCTGTTGTTTAATTTTTTGATTGAACTGAATTCCTTTTCTGTATCTACAAAATTCAGTTTTGTGGTTGAACAAACCACAAATTTCACACTCTTTTGCCTTTTGTTTTTGATCTAAAGGCAAATTTCTGACATTAGTGTAAAGATTTTGCTCATCAGTATTTTTCAGGATCTCAACTCCTGATGTAGATGAAACTACTGATGGCTTGTTGTCAGATTTTGTTAATACTTCTGAAGTACTTTCTTTGAAAATGCCAGGATTTCTGTTTAGAAAGTTTTCATGGAAAGATGTGCAGTCTTTCCCTTCAGAAGTTTCATTTGAAACAATTCTTCTCCCATCTTAAGTAGTTTTGGGAGAGAAATCTGTTGGTGTTTCAACATGATGGTATCCTATGCCAAACTTAATATTTGAAGCACTTTGTTTGTTTAGCAATAATTGATACCCCTTACAAGATTCCACCCATATTTCACTTGTGATCCTGGTGTCAGCAAGCTCTTGTCTGACATCTCCCAGGTCATTTAGCATGATTTTAATTTGTGCTTGGGTTTCAATAGCTGAGTCAGTTAATTTAGAAACTTCTTTTGTTTTAGCACACAGTTTTCTTTCTAAATCACATTTTATCTGTGTGTATTTTCTTTCTAAATCATTGGCTTTACCTTGTAAGTGCACATTTGTCTCTCTTATGAGAGCAAAAGTTTCTTTGCAAGAATTTGAGCAAAGTTTTGTCAAAGATTCTTTTGATACCTGTGACAATGCAGATTTTGAAGTACAGCCTTCAAATGCCATTAAGGCAAAGTTCTTTCTGCCATTGTCTGGTTCTCCCCAGTTGATGTCAAACACCTTGTTGTCTGCATCAGGATTACACTCTGTGGTGTCAAAAGGGAGACTGCTCCAGTCAACATACCCTGAGGTAAAAAGACTTTGTTGAGAGGGTTGTTGAGGCTGTGGAGGATGTTGAGCAGCTGGAAAGGGAGGGATTGATTGTTGGCTCTGCATCTGTTGAGCAGGCACTTGAACATATTGTACTTGTGGCATGTATTGCTGTTGAGGAGCTTGTGCCTGTACAAAATGAGCACTCCCTTGAGTTCCATTATTCCTATTATAATTGGGGTTATAGTTATTTCCAGATTGTGATTGGTTAAAGCTAGAGCTTCTACACTCTCTAGCAAAGTGTCCCAACTTCTGACACTTGTGACATCTCAATTTAGATTTGTCAAAACCAATTTTTGTATTACTGGTCAATCCTGGAAATTTCCTTCCTGACCTTTTATAAAACTTGTTAGTTTTAATGCTTAGCATGGCCAGTTGGTGTAAAATGTCCATTTCTTCTAAGTCATCACTGCTAAAGTTTTTCAAATCATCCATGATAAAACATAGATTATCAGCAGTTTGACTTTGGTCATTATTGTCATAACCTGGGAAAGATCTTTCTGATGAGATCCCAGTTGTTATGTCAATATTGTCATAAGATCCATAAGAACAAGTTGGTGAATCTTGTCCCAAAAGTGTTGTACTACCTGGTAGGTAGTCATCAGCAGTTTTACCAGATGATTGTAATTTCTTCTTTTGATCAATTTCTCTCTCAAAAGTAAGTAATCTCCCATGGAGTTTTGTAAGAGTGAGGGAGCTAAAATCTGGTGAGTATCTTAAAACAATGGAGTATGTTTCCCATTTGTCTGGTAAAGACCTTAAAAATCTATGTAGCATAGACACTGTTGTATAGGTCTGACCATTTAACTTTATCTCAGATATTAATGAGGAGAATCTTTCAAATTGTTGAGTTAAAGTTTCCCCATTAATATGAGCAAATGTCTCATATTGTTGAGCTAAAATCTCTCTGGTGTTGGCAATCACCTCTTCAGTTCCTCCAAACTGTTCTTTAAGACAATCCCAGAGTTCTTTGGCACTTTCACAATGTAAAAGGCCAGAGTATATCTCATTTGGGAGAGCCATTGCCAACATAGAGAATGCTTTTGCATCTAGCTCAAGTTTTAGGAAATCATCATCTGTATATTCTTTAGGGTCCTTAGGGACCTTAACATTAGTTTCAAGATTGACATTTACTGGTTTGTGAGGACCATATATCACAGATCTCCAACAACCTGTGTTGGTTTGTGACAAGGTATGTGCCATTCTCTTTTGCCATATGTTGTATTCATTTCTTACAAGCATGGCAGGTTTAGTGGCAGAACCAGTATTATGTGGATCCATTTTAAAGAGTATAGATTTGTCAGATGACTCTTTTAAGTGATGGATGTTGGTAAAAAGTGAACTTTTGATCTTTTTATTGAGTATCAATAAGAGCTTTGTGTCTGATTCTCAATTTGTTAGATTGATATGTGATCAGATAAAGCAATGCTCTGATACCAATTGTTGGATCAGTTTGCTCTTTTTGCTAAGTAAGAACTTGCTATCTTGACACTTAAGTGTTTAGCAAGCCCTTGTATATCAGATTATAAGCACAGCGGAATGTATAAGTTAAAGCAAAACTTTTTATACTAAGGAAGAGTTATTACTCCCCCTTGATGATTGAAACTAATAAATGACAAGTATTTATTATGAATCTAAGCAGTAAATGAGAATTAGATACTTAGACAGATTCACAATAAATACTGAAATGGAATAGAACAGTGAGAGTGTTTGAAGGATTTTTTCTATTAAAATCAATGTCAAAAATAGAAGGTTGAAGCCTCCTATTTATAGACGTTTACATACATGTATCTTGCCCAAAAAGCAAGTACAGAAACATCAGAAACAAGTTGCACAAGTTGCAACATTGAAACTAACAAATACAGCTAAAAGTAATAATAAACAATAAAACTACTGATGCAAAAGGCGGTGGAAAATATCTGATGCTAAGTGCTGATGAATGACAAACTACTGATGAGTAGTTTGTCTTCAGTACTTCTGAAGTGAACTTGTCTGGCTTGGACTTCAGAACTTCTGATGAAGTTTCTTCTTCAGCACTTCTCTTATCTTCTCTTCAGCAGTTCTTTGTTTTCTTTTCAGTACTTCTATACTTAGCCAAAATGACAGAAGTGAATTAGACTAAGGTTTCCAAAAGTGGTTTCACCAATCCTCTTTGTCCTAACACCATTTCCAACAAAATAAAAGTTTATCAAATGGATGTTAAGAGTGCATTTTTGTATGGAAAGAGAAAAGAGGAAGTGTATGTTTGTCAGCCACCTGGGTTTGAGGATCCTTCTCATCCTGAGTGGGTGTACAAACTAGACAAAGCTCTTTATGGGCTCAAACAGGCTCCAAGAACCTGGTATGACACACTTTCAACCTTTTTACTCAAAAATAACTTCACAAGAGGTGCCATTGATAAAACTCTTTTTTATAAAACATGTTGGAAATCATGTCTTACTTGTTCAAATATATGTTCATGATATCATTTTTGTTTCAACAAACACAAAACTGTGTGATGAATTTAAGAAACTCATGCAATCAAAATTTGAGATGAGTACAATGGGAGAACTGCAGTACTTTCTAGGACTGCAGATTAAACAACAAACAAATGGAACTTTTATACATCAATCAAAATATGTTAAAGAATTATTAAACAAATTTTCTTTACAAGACTGTAAATCATGTTCCACTCCCATGACACCAACCACACAAGTTGAACCAGATGATCAAGGAAAACAGGTTGATCAAACCATGTACAGATGTATGATAGGTTCCCTTTTATATCTAACTGCTTCTAGACCAGATATTATGTTTTCAACATGTGTCTGTGCTAGATATCAATCAGCTCCTAGGGAATCACACCTCATTGCAGTCAAAAGAATCTTCAGATATCTGAAAGGAACTCCAACACTTGGAATTTGGTATCCTGCTTCAAGCAATACCAACTTATCAGCTTTTTTAGATAGTGACTATGCAGGGTGTAAAATGTCAAGAAAGTCAACATCTGGTGGTTGTCAATTCTTAGGAAACTGTCTAGTGTCCTGGCAATCAAAGAAACAAACATCTGTTGCAACTTCAACTGCTGAAGCTGAATACATTGCAGCTGCAAGTTGTACATCACAGATACAATGGCTCCAATATCAACTTCTTGATTATGGAATCAAAGAGACCAAGACACCATTGCTTGTAGACAACAAATCTGCCATTAGCATCATTCAAAATCCTGTTCAGTTTTCAAAAACCAAACATATTGAAATCTGGTATCATTTCATAAGAGATTTCTATGAAAAAGGCAAGATTGAAGTGTAACATGTAGCAACAGCTAATCAAATAGCTGACATATTCACTAAACCCCTTGACACATCAACATTTCAGAAGTTAGTATCCATGCTTGGGATGCTAAATTTGTAAGTGTTTCTCTTTACTTTTCTGCACATATTTTTTATTTTTCACTTACATCTGTTTTCAAAATTGAAAACTTCTGAAAAACAAACAAAAGAGAAACTACTGATGAACAAAACATCAGTATAGGGATATTTTCTGAAAAGTGATTAACTTCTGATAAAATAAACCTTCAGAAGTTATGAATAAAGTATTTATAATGCATTCTCATCAGTTGTTCAAAACAACTGAAGAGAAAGTGGGAACTACTGAAGAAAATAATTCTTCATCAGCAGTTTAGTCAAAAAGGGCAAATCAGACTTTTCCCACATCAGAAGATTGACCTAGGCGGTTTAAAACTTCTGATAAAGAAGTTCTAACCTAGGCGGTTTAAAACTTCTGATAAATACCTTTTCCAACACTTATCCATTCAAAAAGCAAAAATTCCCTCCTTCTTTCTCAAAAAGCTCTCAAACCCTAAACCTGCAAAAACACTGTTCGATTCAAATACACACAAACCACATGGCTTTAGTTCTTAAACAGGGACACAATCTTAGAGCCTACTTAGAAAAACAAGAAGGCTGGTCCCAATACGATGAGATCATTGATCTCGTCGTCAAATCCCAATATCTCTCCGCTCTCACAATAGACCCATCAATACATCCTGAAACTCTCAATGAGTTCTGGGCTAACGCTGAGGCAGTGATTGTGGACGATAAGGTTATCTCTCTCAACTCAAAAATCAAAGGGAGACAAATGGGCATCACACCGGCCACACTTGCAAACAGACTGGGGTTGAATGATGTGAATGCCCCTGATAAGTTTGAAAACTCTGCAATCCACCTAACTATGTGTAACACCCCAACCGATGGCGGAAACATCGGGATGTCACGTATTGATGATTGTTCAGTAGCTCATGGTGAATAATAAATTTCATTAAATAATTTAAGTAAGTTACATACAATTGTTCTAAGAATTTGTACATCAAATTGAAACCTTCAAGCAAGTAGAACCTGAAACATGTTAAGTTGAAAATATTTTGGGTCAACAAAAGTTGGTGAGAATTACATAGGTTTTGATAATCGAATAAAATTGTTGTGCAATTCATGTGTCATGGCAATCTAGTCCATATGTGAAAACATACTAGAAGTAAATCGAGTGCATAATCAACCATTGTGACTGTTGTATTGTGGTACATCCCATACGCTCATGGTTCACTCGTTTATATTGCAGTAACAAACACCCACGCAACCTTTGTAGGAGGCATGTATCCGGGTGGGATTGTCAGTCCAATAGATCTATCAATGTATACCGTCGGCTGATGAATGTTTATGCTAGAATTGTGCTTACCCTAGTCATGTTAAAGACATAATGCAACATAGAAATACACATAGACACATTGATGATTGAATTGCATAAATAATGTTGTAACATGTTTCACCCCAAAAATGATGATAAATAGAAAATGGGCTATGTAAAACTCACCTTAGCAAAATGTTATGTCTCGTAAAAAAAATAGAATAATGTGTTGTGAATGTATGCGAGGTGAATCCCAAAGACTCAACAACGTAGCTAGTCCAAATTGAAGAAAACGAAAAAGAAAGAATATCAAGCTTCCAATTCGCCAATTACAAGAGCTTATAATCAAAGCTTCAATTGTAGAAGTAATAGACTATAGAAGAAAGGTATGAGGGAAAGTTTAATCGGATTGAAACAATCGATTTAGAGGTGCAAAGTATAATGGGTCATAGGTGGGTTTTTATACTAGTTTTGGAGTCAATTAGCCATTAAAATTGGTCAACACCATAAAGTAAGGTTTTATGATGAATTAACTATTTGACTAAGACTTTCACTAGGACTTTGACTATTTGACTCAAGGCTATATTTAAAAAAAAAAATCTTGTATGTGAAAAAAAAAAGAATTTAGAATCATATTATTATTATTATTATTTATATACATTTATGTATGTATATAAGTTGTGAGTTAGGATAAATAAAGACTTAGGCACATTTGTATAATATTAATGATAAAGGTGTAATAAAATATATATATATATATATATATATATATATATATAAGGGCTTTTTATGTATTAAAATTTTGGGGAAAATTTTGCAATGTTACACTATGACTGAATGTGGTTATCAAGGTACTCTCTCACAAGCTACAATCTTTAAGAAGTATTTTGAACCAAAATACAAACTTTTGTTTCATTATATCATTATGTGCTTGAGTCCTAAAACAGGGTCTTATGACCAGATGCCCTCAACCTTTCAACCAATTTTTCATTCCATAGTGAATGAAACAAAATACAGGGCATCAAAACTTTTCTTTAATGAGTTGGTGTTGCATCATAATAACACTAAAAAGACGTTTTTGTTATACCCAAGGTTCATTATGCAATGCATAATAAAAGAACTGTGTGATGTGGTGCTTGTGGGTAAAACTAAAATTTTGAACCCCTTAACCTCACAAGCATACTCTTGGCACAACAAACCGGCTGCCTGGCCAGAAGATGACCAAGGGGAACAAGAACCAGTCCCCATGGAACCCTCATCTTCCAAACCTACACCTCCAAAGGCCAAGAAACCTAGACAACAAAAACAAAAACCCACCAAACAAAAAGAAAAGCTGTTCAGGAGGTTGAGATGCCTGAACAACCTATTGTGCAATCTGCACTTCATAAAGATGTGACTGAAACATCCTCTCAGTCTCATCCATCTCAAACCCCACCAAGAACACCAATCACAATTCTTTTCAAAAGAAAAAGACTTAAGAAAACTATTCCTATTGATGCTTCTTTTGAAACTGCTGAACCCTTTGCCCAAACAACTGAACCAGCACCCCAACTTTCTGAACCTGATTTTGAAATAGTCAAACTTCTCTCTGGGCTAAAAGAGAAAGTCCCATCTACACATGTCAGTAACCAACAACCACATCAAACAGGGGACATAGCCTCAGAATTTGACATGGATGTGGACACTCAACGCCCTTACCAAAGAGATGAGGATGAACCAGAGTCTCTAAGCCCAAACTTAGAAACTCTTGGTACTTTTGTGGCTGCTACTACTCATTTACCACCCAGTGGTGGATCTAAGGAAAGAAGCAACATAGCTAAGACCTCAACTGTGGCAACTACTGATGAAGGCTTAATGCTTGAGGTAGGAAATCCTCTGAACCAAGAAAAAGAGGTACATGAGACAACTAAGTTGGGCTCAGCTCCTGATGTAACTGATACAGTCCTCATTGAGGATGTAATCAGGGATTCAGATGATTCCATTGACTTGGATGATGTTTCAAAACACCAAACTACTGAATTGACGGCTACAAGTCAAGGTCCTGCACCTGGTGTATCTATGCTCAAGAAGCTAGTCACACCAGATCAGGTTAAAGTCCACTTAATCCCTGATTCCCCTATAGTGGCATCTTCTGTACAACAAGAAGATCAACCAAAAACACACCCCTCACTACAAATGCCTACCCAATTCCATGGGCACTCCAGCATAGACATAAACCAGCTATGCAGCCCAGATGGTCCCTTATACCACATGATGAACACCCTCATCAAAAATCACTTCCAAACATACACAACTAACTTGGAGCTGACAATAAAGAACCAATTTGGAGTGATACAGACCAAGATGAACGATTTGTCCAACAAGATTGACTTCAACAGCAAACAGATTGCTAATCTTACAGGTCATTTCTCCTAACCTTCAACATCAAAACCTGATGAAGCCAAAAAGGGGGAGAAGACTAAGGAACACATGGAGTCACTTGAAGCCAGGAAAAAGGCAAGAGTGGCTATCCTAGAAAGAGAACAAAGAAACCAAGCCAAAAAAGAAAAACTGGCCGAACAATTTGGTGTCTCTATTCAAGAAATAGAAGATGCTGAAAAGTCTGATGAATCCCAAGGGCACAATGAAGAAACCTCTGATGGACAAAGTTCTGATGAAGACTAAGAAAGTACTGAAGACAATCCTTCAGTAGTTGTCAACCCATCAGATGTTAACACTTCCAAAACTCAAACTGCTGAACAAGAGCCTTCCAGATCAACTGAACCTACTCAACCAACTCCTGTTCCTCCTAGGCCTATTACAACAGTTACCACTATGACTGTACTAAACCCTTCTCCAATCTCTCAATCAGCAGAACTTCTTGAGAAGAGTTTAGTGGCAGTTCAGAAGAAAGCCAAGGAAGATCAGATTTGGAAACTTCTGGAAGAAAGGGATGACTTAGACTTAAGCCTGGATGAAAAGCTACAGGCTTATGAAGCTGAACTTCAAAGGCAGGCTAGCCTAGACAGAATTGCTGAGGAAGACAAAAGACATCAACTGATGTCTTATATTACTAAGAACCGCAAGATCAAAGCCCATACATTGAAGAGACTCTCCATGGAAGAGCTGACAAGAAGAGCTCAACTTATTGCAGACAAACTTGCAACAAGTAAAGATACAAAAGCCAAGAGAGCCCAGATGATAGAAGAACTAGTAGCTAATGGTTATGGTTCAAAAGCCTCTGTGTCCAAATGGAAGGAAGAAAGATTAATGGACACTTACAGAAAATACAAGGCTGCAAGGGCTGCAAATCCAGAGAAGTTTGAAACTGCTGAAGTATCAACTTCAGTAGTTAGAACTTCTGGTGTTCAAAGAAGACCAGCTACTCAAAAGAAGAAATCAGAGGAGAATGTGAAGACTGATTTCAGAATGGTACTACTAGAAGGAAGTACAGTAGTCCATTCTGACTTTGACATTGAAGAAAAACCTCTGATCACACAATTCAGGGATCTTTCCACCTTTGCCTATCAAATCCAGAAAACCATCAAAGACAAACTGCACACTAAGGTAGTCACTGAGCATCATTTGCCAACTTTTCGAATACCTAATGTGATGCAACAAGAACAAGAAGGTGAATCCCACCTGAGAGTCACTGAAGTTGAAAACATCCAACACTTACGAGAATCCCAGGGTACCACTATGGTTCCCTACACTTTAGACTTTGACAAGTCTAAAGTACCAATCATCAGATGGTCCTTTACTGATAACAACTCAAGTAGTTTGTCATTCATCAGTACTTATGTGAAGATCTTTTCCACCGCCTTTCTGTATCAGTAGTTTATTACTTTAGTATTACTTTTACTTTATGTACAAGTTCCAAGGTTGCAACTTGTTGCAACTTGTCTCTGAACTTGCTTTTTGGCAAGATTCATGTATTTGTAAAGTCTATAAAAAGAAGGGTTTATCCCTCTGTTTTAGACATTGATTTTAATACAGAAATCCTTCAACACATATTATTGTTATTTCCATTTCATATTTATTGAGAATCTATCTAAGTGTTTCATTCTCATTCAATACTTAGATTCTCAATAAATACTTATCAGTTATTAGTTTCTCAAACATCCAGGGGAGTAATAACTCCTGTTGATAAGTGTAGCTTTAAACTCATAATAATTCCGCTGTGCTATCACTCATAAAAGAGCAATACTGATCCTACAGAATTCCTTCAACACATATTATTGTTATTTCCATTTCATATTTATTGAGAATCTGTCTAAGTGTTTCATTCTCATTCAATACTTAGATTCTCAATAAATACTTATCAGTTATTAGTTTCTCAAACATCCAGTGGGAGTAATAACTCCTGTTGATAAGTGTAGCTTTAAACTCATAATCATTCCGCTGTGCTATCACTCATAAAAGAGCAATACCAATCCTACAATAGGATTATGAGTTTAAAGCTACACTTATCAACAGGAGTTATTACTCCCCCTGTCAAAATACTCTAAGTATAGAATTGCTGAAGAAGGAAGATCAAACTGCTGAAGAAGAGATTCCACAAGTACTAAAGAAGAAAAGTCATCAGAAGTTCTGAAGTCCAAACCAGACATTTCTACTGAAGAACTACTGAAGACAAACTACTCATCAGTAGTTTGTCATTCATCAGTACTTATGTGAAGATCTTTTCCATAAGGAAGATCAAAGAGGATTGGTGAAACCACTTTTGCAAACCTTAGTCAAATTCACTTCTGTCAACATATTCTAAGTATAGAACTGCTGAAGAAGGAGGATCAAACTGCTGAAGAAGAGATTCCACAAGTACTGAAGAAGAAAAGTCATCAGATGTTCTGAAGTCCAAAGCAGACATTTCTACTGAAGAACTACTGAAGACAAACTACTCATCAGTAGTTTGTCATTCATCAGTACTTATGTGAAGATCTTTTTCCATAAGGAAGATCAAAGAGGATTGGTGAAACCACTTTTGCAAACCTTAGTCAAATTCACTTCTGTCAACATATTCTAAGTATAGAACTGCTGAAGAAGGAAGATCAAACTGCTGAAGAAGAGATTCCACAAGTACTGAAGAAGAAAAGTCATCAGAAGTTCTGAAGTCCAAACCAGACATTTCTACTGAAGAACTACTGAAGACAAACTACTCATCAGTAGTTTGTCATTCATCAGTACTTATGTGAAGATCTTTTCCACCGCCTTTCTGTATCAGTAGTTTATTACTTTAGTATTACTTTTACTTTATGTACAAGTTCCAAGGTTGCAACTTGTTGCAACTTGTCTCTGAACTTGCTTTTTGGCAAGGTTCATGTATTTGTAAAGTCTATAAATAGAAGGGTTCATCCCTCTATTTTAGACATTGATTTTAATACAGAAATCCTTCAACACATATTATTGTTATTTCCATTTCATATTTATTGAGAATCTGTCTAAGTGTTTCATTCTCATTCAATACTTAGATTCTCAATAAATACTTATCAATTATTAGTTTCTCAAACATCCAGGGGGAGTAATAACAACTGGTTGTGGGAAAACAAATCAAAAATAATTTTGTAAAAACTTTTTCTCCCAAGAAACAACGACCAGCAAACACCTTTTCTCAGAAAAAGACAAAATCTCAACAAAGATCTTTTTCTCAAAATTCTCTTTCAGTAGTTAGACCTGAATCATCAGCAGTTTCACAAACTGCTGAGATTAAAGATCTCATAAACATGGTACAACTACTGATGACCAAACTTGATGGTGGTCCTCAAAAAGATATCACCATTGCTCTTAAAGAAACATCCATCGCCAAAAAGACATGGATTTCTCAACTTGGTCAAGAACAAACTGTAATTGTTCTCAAGAGCAAACCCAAAGCCGAACTGGCTTGGGTTCCTAAATCTAATTAATCTGCTATCTTGTGCAGAGAGTTTCCAGAGGCTTAAATAGCATTTGGTATGTAGACAGTGGAGGCTCAATGCACATGACAGGATGCAGATACCTAATAAACAATTTTATTTGTCAAAGAGAAGGATCTGTATCCTTTGGGAACAATGCTAAGGGATATGTGCTAGGACATGGCAATGTCTCCTCTGGCAAAATACAGTTTGACAAGGTCAATCTGGTTGAAAACCTTGAGTACAACTTGCTGAGTGTGTCACAAATATGTGATAAAGGATATTCTTCCTTTTTCACAAAGACAGCATGCAAGATCATATCACCAGAAGGCCAAAAGTTGATAAAGAAGATCATTGAAGATCACACTTTGTTGATAGCCAAAAGATGTGGCAATGTCTATGCAGTGGACATTGAAAAAGATAAAGTACTGAAAAACACTGCCTGTTTCTTCTCAAAGGCATCAACTTCAGAAACTGATCTCTGGCACAGGAGACTTGGCCATGTGAACTTTAAAACCATAAATAAAGTCACAAAAATGGGCTTGGTCAGAGGTCTACCCTTAAAAGTATACCAGTGTCAAGAACACTGTGTATCCTGTTTAAAGGGAAAACAGCATAAGTCCTCCTATAAGTCTATTGAAGAATCAAAAACAACTGCATGTCTTCAACTACTCCATATGGACTTATTTGGGCCTGTAAAGATCATGAGCCTTGGAAAGAAGAAGTACTGCTTGGTCATCATTGATGACTACTCAAGATTTACATGGGTATTCTTCTTATTTTCCAAGGATGAGGCTGCTGAAATTATCAAGTTCTTCATTCTACAAGTAGAGAATCAATATTCTCTACCTGTCAAAACCATTAGAAGTGATAATGGGACAGAGTTCAGGAACAAAACTCTGGATGAATTCTGTTTGTCTAAAGGGATTATTAGACAATTCAGTGTTCCGAGAACTCCTGAACAAAATGGTGTAGTAGAAAGGAAGAACAGAACTTTAATTGAAGGAGCAAGAACAATGTTAGCTGATTCTGACCTACCATTATACTTTTGGGCAGAAGCAGTTAAAACATCATGTTATGTTCAAAATAGAGTCCTTGTTGTCAAGAGACATTCCAAAACTGCCTATGAAGTTCTTCATGGCATGAAGCCCCTTATCTCCTTTTTCAGGGATTTTGGGTGTTAATGTTTCATCTTGAACATTAAGGAATCTATTTCAAAGTTTGCTGCCAAAGTTGATTCAGGTTACTTTCTTGGTTATTCTTCAACTAGAAAAGCCTACAAGGTTTTTAATTCAAAAACCAGGATAGTAGAAGAAACACTAAATGTCAAGTTCAATGAGTCAAAACACACTCTCATTCCAGCACATCCTGCTGAACTTTTTGACCTTGACAATTTTCATTTTGGACCTGAAAAGACTGTTACTTCATCTAAACCTACTTATTATGGTGATCAAAGGTTTGATGCTGAGGATCCCACACCATGGACCCCTCAAACAGTCATTAAGTCAACTTCAAAACCATCAGAAGTTTCACAAACTTCTGATTCAACAAATACAGAGGAACAAACTCAAACATCTGCTTTAGCACCTGCAACTACTGAAGACATTGAAACTGCTGAACCAGATATAATAGACCTTAGTAGTTTGTTTGAAGAACATGAGCCACCAACACCTGTCAGTGGTTTACAACAACTGATCGAACACAAGGATCATCCACTTGATCAAATCATGGGTGATATTGCATCAGGTGTTCTTACAAGAAACCAGCTTTCCAACTTTTGTCTATTCTCAGCATTTATTTCACAGTTGGAACCAAAGAAGTACCAGGAAGCCCTCAAAGACAAAAATTGGGTGCAAGCAATGCAAGATGAATTGCTTCAATTCAACATGCAACAGGCTTGGGAAATCTGTCCCTTACCTCCAAACAAGCAACCAATTGGCACAAGATGGGTTTTCAGGAACAAACAAGATGAAGCTGGTATGATAATAAAGAACAAGGCAAGACTGGTAGTACAAGGTTACTCTCAAGAAGAGGGGATTGACTATGATGAAACCTTTGCTCCAGTTGCAAGGCTTGAAGCCATCAGGTTATTTCTAGCCTATGCCATTTCCAACAAAATAAAAGTTTATCAAATGGATGTTAAGAGTGCATTTTTGTATGGAAAGATAAAAGAGGAAGTGTATTTTGTCAGCCACCTGGGTTTGAGGATCCTTCTCATCCTGAGTGGGTGTACAAACTAGACAAAGCTCTTTATGGGCTCAAACAGGCTCCAAGAGCCTGGTATGACACACTTTCAACCTTTTTACTCAAAAATAACTTCACAAGAGGTGCCATTGATAAAACTCTTTTTATAAAACATGTTTGAAATCATGTCTTACTTGTTCAAATATATGTTGATGATATTATTTTTGGTTCAACAAACACAAAACTGTGTGATGAATTTAAGAAACTCATGCAATCAAAATTTGAGATGAGTACAATGGGAGAACTGCAGTACTTTCTGGGACTGCAGATTAAACAACAAACAAATGGAACTTTTATACATCAATCAAAATATGTTAAAGAATTATTAAACACATTTTCTTTACAAGACTGTAAATCATGTTCCACTCCCATGACACCAACCACACAAACAGAAATCTTCGCAAGATTGAATTGAAACATGTAGCAACAGCTAATCAAATAGCTGACATATTCACTAAACCCCTTGACACATGAACATTTCAGAAGTTAGTTTCCATGCTTGGGATGCTAAATTTGTAAGTGTTTCGCTTTACTTTTCTGCACATTTTTCATTTTTCACTTACATCTGTTTTCAAAATTGAAAACTTCTGAAAAACAAACAAGAGAGAAACTACTGATGAACAAAACATCAGTATAGGGATATTTTCTGAAAAGTGATTAACTTCTGATAAAACAAACCGTCAGAAGTTATGAATAAAGTATTTATAAAGCATTCTCATTAGTTGTTCAAAACTACTGAAGAGAAAGTGGGAACTACTGATGAAAATAATTCTTCATCAGCAGTTTAGTCAAAAAGGGTAAATCAGACTTTTCCCACATCAGAAGTTTGACCTAGGCGGTTTAAAACTTCTGATAAAGAAGTTCTGACCTAGGCGGTTTAAAACTTCGGATAAATACCTTTTCCAACACTTATCCATTCAAAAAGCAAAAATTCCCTCCTTCTCTCTCAAAAAGCTCTCAAACCCTGAACCTGCAAAAACACTATTCGATTCAAACACACACACACCACATGGCTTTAGTTCTTAAACAGGGACACAATCTTAGAGCCTACTTAGAAAAACAAGAAGGTTGGTCCCAATACGATGAGATCATTGATCTCCTCGTCAAATCCCAATATCTCACCGCTCTCACAATAGACCCACCAATACATCCTGAAACTCTCAATGAGTTCTGGGCTAACGCTGAGACAGTGATAGTGGACGATGAGATTATCTCTCTCAACTCAAAAATCAAAGGGAGACAAATGGCCATCACAACAGCCACACTTGCAAACAGACTGGGGTTGAATGATGTGAATGCCCCTGAAAAGTTTGAAAACTCTGCAATCCACCTAACCATGACTGAATGTGGTTATCAAGGTACTCTCTCACAAGCTACAATCTTTAAAAAGTATTTTGAACCAAAATACAAACTTTTGTTTCATTATATCATTATGTGCTTGAGTCCTAAAACAGGGTCTTATGACTAGATGCCCTCAACCTTTCAACCAATTTTTCATTCCATAGTGAATGAAACAAAATACAAGGCATCAAAACTTTTCTTTAATAAGTTGGTGTTGCATCATAATAACACTAAAAAGAAGTTTTTGTTATACCCAAAATTCAGCTTGTGAGAGAGTACCTTGATAACCACATTCAGTCATGGTTAGGTGGATTGCAGAGTTTTCAAACTTTTCAGGGGCATTCACATCATTCAACCCCAGTCTGTTTGCAAGTGTAGCCGGTGTGATGGCCATTTGTCTCCCTTTTGATTTTTGAGTTGAGAGAGATAACCTCATCATCCACTATCACTGTCTCAGCGTTAGCCCAGAACTCATTGAGAGTTTCAGGATGTATTGGTGGGTCTATTGTGAGAGCGGTGAGATATTGGGATTTAACGACGAGATCAATGATCTCATCGTATTGGGACCAGCCTTCTTGTTTTTCGAAGTAGGCTCTGAGATTGTGTCACTGTTTAAGAACTAAAGCCATGTGGTTTGTGTGTGTTTGAATCGAACAGTGTTTTTGCAGGTTCAGGGTTTGAGAGCTTTTTGAGAGAGAAGGAGGGAATTTTTGCTTTTTGAATGGATAAGTGTTGGAAAAGGTATTTATCAGAAGTTTTAAACCGCCTAGGTCAGAACTTCTTTATCAGAAGTTTTAAACCGCCTAGGTCAAACTTCTGATGTGGGAAAAGTCTGATTTGCCCTTTTTGACTAAACTGCTGATGAAGAATTATTTTCATCAGTAGTTCCCACTTTCTCTTCAGTAGTTTTAAACAACTGATGAGAATGCTTTATAAATACTTTTATTCATAACTTCTGAAGGTTTGTTTTATCAGAAGCTAATCACTTTTCAGAAAATATTCTTATAATGATGTTTTGTTCAACAGTAGTTTCTCTCTTGTTTGTTTTTCAAAAGTTTTCAATTTTGAAAACAGATGTAAGTTAAAAATGAAAAATATGTGCAGAAAAGTAAAGAGAAACACTTACAAATTTAGCATCCCAAGCATGGATACTAACTTCTGAAATGTTGATGTGTCAAGGGGTATAGTGAATATGTCAGCTATTTGATTAGCTGTTGCTACATGTTTCACTTCAATCTTGCCTTTTTCATAGCAATCTCTTATGAAATGATACCTGATTTCAATATGTTTGGTTTTTGAAAACTGAACAGGATTTTGAATGATGCTAATGGCAGATTTACTGTCTACAAGCAATGGTGTCTTGGTCTCTTTGATTCCATAATCAAGAAGTTGATATTGGAGCCATTATATCTGTGATGTACAACTTGCAGCTGCAATGTATTCAGCTTCAGCAGTTGAAGTTGCAACAGATGTTTGTTTCTTTGATTGCCAGGACACTAGACAGTTTCCTAATAATTGACAACCACCAGATGTTGATTTTCTTGACATTTTACACCCTGCATAGTCACTGTCTGAAAAAGCTGATAAGTTGGTATTGCTTGAAGCAGGATACCAAATTCCAAGTGTTGGAGTTCCTTTCAGATATCTGAAGATTCTTTTGACTACAATGAGGTGTGATTCCCTAGGAGCTGATTGATATCTAGCACAGACACATGTTGAAAACATAATACCTGGTCTAGAAGCAGTTAGATATAAAAGGGAACCTATCATACATCTATACATGGTTTGATCAACCTGTTTTCCTTGATCATCTGGTTCAACTTGTGTGGTTGGTGTCATGGGAGTGGAACATGATTTACAGTCTTGTAAAGAAAATTTGTTTAATAATTCTTTAACATATTTTGATTGATGTATAAAAGTTCCATTTGTTTGTTGTTTAATCTGCAGTCCCAGAAAGTACTGCAGTTCTCCCATTGTACTCATCTCAAATTTTGATTGCATGAGTTTCTTAAATTCATCAAATAGTTTTGTGTTTGTTGAATCAAAAATGATATCATCAACATATATTTGAACAAGTAAGACATGATTTCCAACATGTTTTATAAAAAGAGTTTTATCAATGGCATCTCTTGTGAAGTTATTTTTGAGTAAAAAGGTTGAAAGTGTGTCATACCAGGCTCTTGGAGCCTGTTTGAGCCCATAAAGAGGTTTGTCTAGTTTGTACACCCACTCAGGATGAGAAGGATCCTCAAACCCAGGTGGCTGACAAACATACAATTCCTCTTTTATCTTTCCACACAAAAATGCACTCTTAACATCCATTTGATAAACTTTTATTTTGTTGGAAATGGCATAGGCCAGAAATAACCTGATGGCTTCAAGCCTTGCAACTGGAGCAAAGGTTTCATCATAGTCAATCTCCTCTTCTTGAGAGTAACCTTGTACTACTAGTCTTGCCTTGTTTTTTATTATCATACCAGCTTCATCTTGTTTGTTCCTGAAAACCCATCTTGTGCCAATTGGTTGCTTGTTTGGAGGTAAGGGACAGATTTCCCAAACCTGTTGCTTGTTGAATTGAAGCAATTCATCTTGCGTTGCTTGCACCCAATTGTTGTCTTTGAGGGCTTCCTGGTACTTCTTTGGTTCCAACTGTGAAATAAATGCTGAGAATAGACAAAAGTTGGAAAGCTGGTTTCTTGTAAGAACACCTGATGCAATATCACCCATGATTTGATCAAGTGGATGATCCTTGTGTTCGATCAGTTGTTGTAAACCACTGACAGGTGTTGGTGGCTCATGTTCTTCAAACAAACTACTAAGGTCTATTATATCTGGTTCAGCAGTTTCAATGTCTTCGGTAGTTGCAGGTGCTGAAGCAGATGTTTGAGTTTGTTCCTCAGTATTTGTTGAATCAGAAGTTTGTGAAACTTCTGATGGTTTTGAAGTTGACTTAATGACTGTTTAAGGGGTCCATGGTGTGGGATCCTCATCATCAAACCTTTGATCACCATAATAAGTAGGTTTTGATGAAGTAACAGTCTTTTCAAGTCCAAAATGAAAATTGTCAAGGTCAAAAAGTTCATCAGGATGTGCGGGAATGAGAGTGTGTTTTGACTCATTGAACTTGACATTCAGTGTTTCTTCTACTATCCTGGTTTTTGAATTAAAAACCTTGTAGGCTTTTCTAGTTGAAGAATAACCAAGAAAGTAACCTGAATCAACTTTGGCAGCAAACTTTGAAATAGATTCCTTAATGTTCAAGATGAAACATTGACACCCAAAAGCCCTGAAAAAGGAGATAAGGGGCTTCATGCCATGAAGAACTTCATAGGCAGTCTTGGAATGTCTCTTGACAACAAGGACTCTATTTTGAACATAACATGATGTGTTAACTGCTTCTGCCCAAAAGTATAATGGTAGGCCAGAATCAGCTAACATTGTTCTTGCTCCTTCAATTAAAGTTCTGTTCTTCCTTTCTACTACACCATTTTGTTCAGGAGTTCTGGGAACACTGAATTGTCTAATAATCCCTTTAGACAAACAGAATTCATCTAGAGTCTTGTTCCTGAACTCTGTCCCATTATCACTTCTAATGGTTTTGACAGGTAGAGAATATTGCTTCTCTACTTGTAGAATGAAGAACTTGATAATTTCAGCAGCCTCATCCTTGGAAAATAAGAAGAATACCCATGTAAATCTTGAGTAGTCATCAATGATGACCAAGCAGTACTTCTTCTTTCCAAGGCTCATGATCTTTACAGGCCCAAATAAGTCCATACGGAGTAGTTGAAGACATGCAGTTGTTTTTGATCCTTCAATAGACTTATAGGAGGACTTATGCTGTTTTCCCTTTAAACAGGATACACAGTGTTCTTGACACTGGTATACTTTTAAGGGTAGACCTCTGACCAAGCCCATTTTTGTGACTTTATTTATGGTTTTAAAGTTCACATGGCCAAGTCTCCTGTGCCAGAGATCAGTTTCTGAAGTTGATGCCTTTGAGAAGAAACAGGTAGTGTTGTTCAGTACTTTGTCTTTTTCAATGTCCACTGCATAGACATTGCCACATCTTTTGGCTATCAACAAAATGTGATCTTCAATGATCTTCTCTATCAACTTCTAGCCTTCTGGTGATATGATCTTGCATGCTGTCTTTGTGAAAAATGGAAGAATATCCTTTATCACACATTTGTGACACACTCAGCAAGTTGTACTCAAGGTTTTCAACCAGATTGACCTTGTCAAACTGTATTTTGCCAGAGGAGACATTGCCATGTCCTAGCACATATCCCTTAGCATTGTTCCCAAAGGATACAAATCCTTCTCTTTGACTGATAAAATTGTTTATCAGGTATCTGCATCCTGTCATGTGCATTGAGCCTCCACTGTCTACATACCAAATGCTATTTAAGCCTCTGGAAACTCTCTACACAAGATAGCAGATTAGTTAGATTTAGGAACCCAAGCCAGTTTAGCTTTGGGTTTGCTCTTGAGAACATTTACAGTTTGTTCTTGACCAAGTTGAGAAATCCATGTCTTTTTGGCGATGGATGTTTCTTTAAGAGCAATGGTGGTATCTTTTTGAGGACCACCATCAACTTTGGTCATCAGTAGCTGTACCATGTTTATGAGATCTTTAATCTCAGTAGTTTGTGAAACTGCTGATGATTTAGGTCTAACTACTGAAAGAGAATTTTGAGAAAAAGATCTTTGTTGAGATTTTGTCTTTTTCTGAGAAAAGCTGTTTGCTGGTCGTTGTTTCTTGGGAGAAAAAGTTTTTACAAAATTATTTTGATTTGTTTTCCCACAACCAGTTGTTGGTTTTTCTTGTTGTACTGAATACCTTTTCTGTATCTGCAAAATTCTGTCTTGTGGTTGAACAGACCACAGATTTCACATTCTTTTGTCTTTTCTTTCAAAGACAAGTTTCTGACTGTATTGATTGGTTTTAGGTCATCAGTAGTTTTTAGGTTCTCAACTCCTGATGTAGTTGAAACTACTGATGGCTTAAAGTCAGAATTAATCAGTACTTCTGAAGAACTTTCTTTGTGAGTTTTTAGAAAGTTCTCATGGAAAGATGTGCATTCTTTCTCTTCAGAAGTTTCATCTGAAACAATTTTTCTCCCATCTTCAGTAGTTTTGGGGGAAAAATCTCTTGGTGTTTCAGTGTGATTGTACCCTATGCCAAACCTAACATTTGAAGCACTTTGTTTGTTTAGCAATAGTTGGTACCCCTTACAAGATTCAACCCATTTTTCACATGTGACCTTGGTGTCAGCAAGCTCTTGTCTGACATTTCCTAGGTCATTTATCATGATTTTAATTTGTGCTTGGGTTTCAATAGCAGTGTTAGTTAATTTAGAAACTTCTTTTGTTTTTGTAGAAAGTTTTCTTTCTAAATCACATTTCATCTGAGTGAATTTTCTCTCAGAGTCATTTGCTTTCCCTTGTAAGTGTACATCAGTCTCTCTTATGAGAGCAAAAGATTCTTTGTAAGAAGTTGAACAAAGTTTTGTCAAAGATTCTTTAGATACCTGTGACAAGGAAGATTTTGAGGTGCATCGCTCAAATGCCATTAAGGCAAAGTTCTTCCTGCCATTGTCAGGCTCTCCCCAGTTGATGTCAAACACCTTGTTGTCTGCATCAGGATTACACTCTGTGGTGTCAAAAGGAAGACTGCTCCAGTCAACATACCCTAAAGTAAATAAACTTTGTTGAGAGGGTTGCTGAGGCTATCACTCATAAAGAGCAATACTGATCCTACACTTATCAACAGGAATAAAAGTAATACTAAAGTAATAAACTAAGGTCTCTGCCCCAGATTTCAGTAAAGGCAGAGATCCAGCCAGAGCCTTAAAATTTAGAAGAATGAGACAAGAGATTGTGGCTGCAGACTATGGGGAGATGAAGTCTGTTGCAAGATGGTCAGAGCTGAGGCTGGTTGAAACTTACAAGAAATTAGAAGAAAACAAGAAGAAAGACCCTACCTTGCCCAGAAAACATGTCTACCCTGATGAACCCTTGATGAAGAGACCTCAATAGGCTTTTACATTAGACAGCCTAGTTGTTGGGTCTGCTGACCTGGAGAAGAACAGATGATTGAAAAGCCAAAATATACTAACAGTTGATCCACACAAATAAACAGTCCTTACAACATACTCTTCCCAACAGACTGCTGACCCTAACAACTGTTCCATCCAAACAACTGCTATGAAAACTGCTGATACAAAGGACTGCTAGATAACAACTGATAGAGAACAACTGCTGACCAAAGGTCTGATGAAGAACAACTGCTGATCAAGTACTAAAGACTAAAGGTCTGTTGCAGTCAACAGCACTTGGACTCCAACAGATGTTGCAGACCATCAGAGTTTTCCCTCAATAGTAGTTTGTATAGGGCAGATGTTTTAGGTTGTTATTCTGTTAGAGGTCACTATCTTAGGTGACGTCAGCACAGGTCACCAGTGGTTTAGATTTCTCTATAAATAGAACAGTGCTTGTACTGTTCTATTGCATCACACACAAACATTCTCTCAGACAAACAATCACTGTGTGATCAGGTTGAGGGGGAGTACTTGTATTGATTGTAATCTTTCAATTAATGAAAGCTTTCGATTAAGAAAACATTTATTCCTATTGTTTTGATTATTGTTTATCATTCCGCTGCACTTTCATATATACTTACGTCATTCAATTCTCATCTTCTTCTAAATATATAAAAACAATCAAACTCAGATCCTAACAATTGGTATCAGAGCTTGGTCAATTAAATTCGATCTAATCAATCAATTTAATATAAACAGATCAACTCACAATTATTGATATCGTTTGTTTGTCGGATTGAAAACAGAGTAATAGTTTATTTTCGATTCAACCGTTTATAAACAGATTTTGTTTTTGAAAAATCAGAGAATAGCTTCAATCAATCACGATCCACATAACACTGGCACGAACAACAAGCCACCGATGCTTGTCAGATCTGAATACAATATCTGGCAACGTCGGATGAGCCATGTTCTAGCTCAACAGAACACTGGGTGTTGGAAGTCGGTTATCTTTGCTTGTAAACATTATTAAAACGTGTAATTCAAGTTGTTTATGAATGAGAAAAACCTTTGAAAGATGATTTCTGTGTTTTGATTGTTTGATTATCATTTGACGATCCTAAGCGCTTACAGGTTTTAACTCTGATTCTTATTCACCAAACTATGCTTTCACAGCAAGTGGTGGTGATATCCAGGCATCTGATAACATATCCTTTGAGTATGATGACCTAAAATACTTTGACCCTGATGATTTGGAAGAAATGGACATTATGCACCAATTGGCCCTTCTCAGTGTAAGAACTAACAATTTTTACAAGAAAACTGGGAGAAGGTTTCCAGGGTTAACTGGCAGATCAAAGGTTGGGTTGGATAAATCAAAAATAAAGTGTTATAAATTTCATCGACTTGGTCATTTTGCTAGGGAATGTAGGAGTCAACATGGTACACCTATAATCACCTATCCAAATCAAAGACCTCAGACCAACACTGATCAAAATTCCTATAATACCCCTGGACCAAATGTGCAAAACACTGCTCATTTTGCACAGTCCTCAAACACTGTTCCTGTCCAGTATGTCCAAACCACTGTTCCTCAGATCCACTATGTGCAAACACCTGTTGCTCAGGCACCTGTGCAAATGACTGCTGCTCCATCCTCTGCTCCTGCAGAGACCAGTGAACAGAGCTTCTTCACACAAGGCTTTGTTGATTGGAGTAGTCTACCAGATGAGTTAACAGATGAAAATTTTGCACTAGTTGCCAAAGCTGAAAATGAACCTGAAAATTTTTGTTTCATGGCTATGGTAGAAGAAGTTGAATCTGAGGAGGTGGTGACTGAATCTAAAGTTGTGACTGATGATGTTGTTGATGAAGTAGTTGCAGGTAAAAAACCTGAAGAGGAGGTTGTGAATCTCTCAGATCCCTGGGGTGCATCTGATGATTGTGAGTGCAAGTGTGATTGTTCATTGATGGCTGCTGCTAAGGTATCTCCTCAAATTCTTAAGGATTTATGTTCTGACAGATGTGTGATAGCATTTGCTAACATCAAAGAGGTGAATGAAAACCTTAGAAAGAAAATTTTAGATGATGAAGTTAAATTTGAGAAACTTTCAATTGAATTAAAAACAAGTTTAACTGAAAAAGAATCTGAAATAAGCAACTTAAAACATGAAGCAACCATAACCAAAGACCAGCTCCAAACAATGATAACAAAATATCAGAGTTGTAAAAGTGAGCTTGAGTCCACCCAAGTTGAATGTCAGAAATGGGTGGAATCTTGTTGAGGTTTTGAAATGCTACTCAACAAACAAACCAAAAGTCATGTGAAGTTTGGTTTTGGTTTTGAAACCACTGCTCCAGCTTTTGAAAACACTGTCAAAAGGGATCAAAAGTCTGTTGAGATAGTACCAACAAATTTGAAGGGTCAAGAGATTAAAATCACTGAACCTAATGGTAAGAAAATTGTTCTAGAAAAACCAGAAGGTTCCTCATCATTCACTGAACTTGAAAATTATGAATTCAAACCTACTTGGTCTGATGAGTGTGGTACTCTTGAGAATTTTAAACCTGTTGATTTTAAAACTCCTGAAGGAAAGACAGCACCTCAGGAAAAGATCATTCCCTTGAAAAACCTTCCAGCAGATGCTCAAACATCTGCTGAAAAGAAGGTTGAAAAAGGGAAGAAGAAAGAAAAGACTGTCACTTGTTATGTGATTTTTGTGAAAAGAAGAATCATGTCACTAAAAACTGTTTTCTTCTAAAAGCATATGATATTAACAAAGGAACAAGTGTATGTGATTCCAAAGCCACATGTTCAATATGTGGGAAAAAGAATCACAAACCAAAGAGTGTTTGTATCTCAAAAATTTTGATGTAAAAATACAAGAGTACAAAGCTAAAACTCTTGCAAGTCAGGTGGTGAGTACTTCAAAAGGAAAGCCCAAACAGACCTTCACTCCTGTCCAAACATCTGTTACTAAAAGTCTTGAAACATCTGCTCCTAGGGATGTCCAAGTAACAAATGCTCCACCCACAAGCAAGTACCCAAGAGGATATGGACAACCACCATGTCATAATCTGTCACATGTTTATGAGGAGCCAAAAAGACCTTCTAAACCAAGAGTGAACAGAAATCCCTATGGGTATTATCATCTGTCTAGAAGTGATCAAACAATTGTTGCCCCAAGTGTTGACATTCAAGCACTTACAAATGGTCAGCAACAGTTGTTGAACTTTATTCAAAAATTAGTTCAAACCACTGATCATCTTCCAAAGCTTGAGTCTGAAAAGTCTGAGGACCCATCCAAAGCCAACCTGGCTTTGGACACTCACCAAAACTAATCCATTAATGTTGTGCAGGGAGCTTCTGCTTGTTTAGATAGTCTTTGGTATGTAGATAGTGGAGGCTCTAGGCACATGACATGATGTAGAGCCCTTCTTCTGGACTTCTTAGCTCATGGTGGGGGTGATATATCCTTTGGTATTGATTCAAAAGGTAAGGTGTTGGGTTCAGGGACTGTACAAGCTGGGAAACTCAAGTTTGAAAATGTCAATCTTATTGATAATCTCAAGTTTAATCTCCTGAGTGTTTCACAAATGAGTGACAAAGGTTATGGCTCATTCTTCACAAAGAAAACTTGTAAGATTATTGGGCCAGAAGTGGTGAAAAAGATTGATACCATCATTGCTGAGAGCAAAGCACAACTTGTTGCTCATAGAAGTGGCAATGTGTATGTTCTTGATATGTTAAAAGACAATCCTATGGCAATTGTCTGTTTGTTTTCTGCTGCCTCCACAAAGGAGACAGAATTGTGGCATAGGAGACTGGGTCATACCAATCTTCAAACTATCAACACACTCTCCAAAAAAAGTCTTGTCAAAGGCTTACCATCAAAATAATTCAAATGTGATGAGCATGTGTTTCCTGTTTAAAAGGAAAACAACATAAAAGCTCTTACAAATCCATATGAGTCCAATACAAGTCAATGTCTACAATTGTTGCATATGGACTTGTTTGGCCCTTTTAAAATCATGAGCCTAAGAAGAAAAAGATTTTGTCTTATCATAGTTGATGATTTTTCTAGGTTTACATGGACTTACTTTTTACATTCTAAGGATGAGACTGCAGGTATTTTGAAGGACTTTGTCACCAAAGTTGAAAAACAATATGACTTACCAGTAAAAGTCTTCAGAAGTGACAATGGAACAGAGTTTAAAAATAAGGAGTTGGATGACTTCTGTGTGTCAAAAGGGATTGTGAGGCAGTACAGCATCCCAAGAACACCAGAGCAAAATGGGGTGGTTGAGAGGAAAAATAGAACTCTTATAGAAGCTGCAAGAACCATGCTAGCAGACTCTGGTTTGCCACTGTCCTTCTGGGCAGAAGCTGTAAACACTGCTTGCTATGTTCAAAACAGAGTTTTGATCAACCCAAGACATCAAAAAACTGCTTATGAAATTTTGTTCAAAATCAAACCATTAATTTCATTTTTCAAAATCTTTGGCTGCCCATGTTTCATCTTAAATCTCAAAGATTCCATTTCAAAATTTGTAGCCAAAGTAGATTGTGGTTATTTTCAGGGATATTCTTTTACTGCCAAGTCTTATAAAGTGTTTAACACAAAGACCAAGACAATAGAAGAAACTCTGAATGTAAAGTTCAATGAACTTTCATCCCTAAAAATCCCAGCAAATCCTGGTGAATTGTTTGATTTAGATAAATTCAAATTTGAAGATGTCACTATTAAAACTAACAATGCAGGTAGTCCACAGTCTCCACAACAAGATTACAGAACAGATGTTGTGATCCCCAGTCACTATAAAATCTATTCTGCATCAGAGGAAGCAGCTGTTCAAAACAACTGTCAAAACTCTGTCACAGCTGAGTCAACCACTGTTGGCCAGTCTTACCCTCAAACCACTGCTTCACCTCTCACAACCACTGTACAATCATCTGTTTACAAAAGTCAAACATCTGTTGACAAAAGTCAGTCCAGTTTTACACCACTTGGACCCATTCCCCCACTTTCATTTCAAACATCTGATGTCACTACAGAAGTGCAAACAGATGTTACAACAACAGAGTCACCAAACCTCTGTCCTTCACCTCAAAATGCCATCATACCATGTCAGGGAGATCTAATCTAGCTAAGAGCTCATCCACCAGACCAGATCATTGGCAACATCAGAGAGTGTGTGCTAACAAGAAGTCAATCCTCCAATATCTGTCTTTTTGCAGGGTTCCTATCTCGCACACAACCTGTCAAGTACCAAGAGGCACTAAAAGACAACAGTTTGGTAAAAGCTATGCAAGAAGAGCTCCTTCAATTCAAAAGACAACAAGTATGGGAACTTGTACCACTACCTAAGGATGTTTGTCCAATAGGTACAAAGTGGGTCTTCAAAAACAAAACTGATGAAAGGGGTATTATTGTCAAGAATAAAGCCAGGCTTGTGGTTCAAGGCTTCAGACAAGAAGAAGGCATAGACTATGATGAAACCTTTGCTCCTGTAGCAAGATTAGAAGCCATTCGACTCTTTCTAGCCTTTGCTTTCAACCACAACATCAAGGTGTATCAGATGGATATCAAATGTGCCTTCCTATATGGCAAAATTCAGGAGGAAGTCTATGTATGTCAACCACCTGGTTTTGAAGACATTCCATCCTGATCATGTCTACAAGCTTAATAAAGCTTTGTATGGACTCAAGCAAGCACCAAGGGCCTGGTATGAAACTCTTTCCACTTTTCTCTTATCCATTGGTTTCACAAGAGGTAAAATTGATAAAACCTTATTTTTGAAATGGAGAGGGAAAGACTTAATGATTGTTCAAATATATGTGGATGACATCATTTTTGGATCCACATGTAACAAAATGTGTGAAGAGTTTAGGAAACTCATGACAGCAGAGTTTGAAATGAGTGCTATGGGTTAACTTCAGTGTTTCCTTGGTCTCCAAGTGAAACAACTGTAAAATGGCACATTCATTCACCAAAATAAATATGTAAAGAATTTGTTAACTAGATTTGAGATGAATGAGTGTAAGCCATGTAGTACACCCATGAGTACAGTCAAGCTACACACTATTGATGACAAGGATGAACTGGTTGACCAAACACATTACAGATGCATGATTGGGTCTTTATTGTACTTAACTGCATCTAGGCCAGACATTATGTTTGCCACTTGTGTCTGTGCAAGATTCCAGGCTTCACCAAGAAAGTCAAACCTTATTGCTGTGAAAAGGATATTCAGATACCTAAAAGGTGCTCCCACACTTGGTATTTGGTATCCTGCTAATGGAAACATTGAGCTTTCAGGTTATTCAGATAGTGATTTTGCTGGCTGTCACTGTTGATGCATTTGCGACTAAGGATTGGATATGATATTATTAACATATGTTAATGGGTAGCCGAAGGTATTTTTGGATGGGCGAATGAAGATAATGTGGGCGAAGGTGAAGATAAACGGGCGAAGGTAGATGCTGACTGGACGAAGGTAGATTGGGCATGGACAGAAGACCACATTCGACCACTCTTAGTGGGCGAATGTGGAAAATCTCACATTCGACCTGTAGAAAGGGGCGAATGTGCAGATGCTATATATAGGTTTTGAGTTTTTGATTATGTAAGAGAGTTATCATTTGTGTCCAGGTTCAGTGCAGGTTTAGGAGTGTTTTTGTGAAAGTGTCTTTGTGATTCTAGATTAACATAAACGTTGTAAATGCTTATTGATTGAAAGTTAATCTATGAAAATGATATTGAAAATGATCTTGATTGTGTCGTGATTAGCATCTTATCAATTTGTTCAGATCTAGGGTTTCCGCACCTAGATTTGTGACTTGTATGATCAAATAATCCTGTTTTAGATAAAATCCAACGCTCACAGTCACACCACAAGAAAGTCTACATCAGGAGGGTACCAGTTTCTTGGGAAAGCCTTAGTCTCTTGGCAAAGAAAAAAGCAAGTAGCTGTTTCCACCTCAACAGCTGAGGCTGAATACATTGCTGCCGCAAGCTGTACAGCCCAACTCATGTGGCTTCAAAATCAATTGCTGGATTTTGGGATAACTGCATTACAGACTCCACTCATGTTGGATAGTCAAGCTGCTGAAAATATCATCAAAAATCCAGTCTCTCACTCCACTACCAAACACATTGACATCAGACATCATTTTGTCAGAGATAGCTATGAAAAAGGTTTGATTTCTCTGCACCATGTTCCAACAGAGGATCAGTTGGCAGATGTGTTGACAAAAGCTTTAGACACATCTACCTTTACAAATCTGATTTCTAGAATTGGTATGCTAAAAATGGATTAAACAACACAAATGTTTTTAATAAAAGCATTAAAATGTTTCAGAAAATCAAAATTCATCCTTAAAAATAGCTTTTGGTTGAAAACTCTGTTAAAGATAAAACAACCACTGTTTCATCCATTTTATCCACTGTTAGGTTGAAAAATCTATTTCAAACCTCTGATCAGATAAAACAACTGTTTATTATCCATATCTATATATATATATTTACAGATATCTATCATAAAAAAAAATAAAAAAATAAACACTTAATCGCAGGATCATGCAAGCCATCATACTAATCGTTGATTAACTTCCCAAATCTTAAACAATCAGGCTTGTTTCAATCTTTAAACTATAAATTGATCTTTCCCTATCATTCTCCAACCTTTACTCGATACAAACCCAAAAAAATAAACACTTAATCGCATCTAGAAAGCTCTATAATCGGCTCCTAAATCTCAGCTTATCTTCTTCTATTCAATCCAAATTCGAACTTTTAAGGCTAATATTTTAGTGTCGTTTTGTTTTTTGATCCTTCCTTTATAAAAGCCCTACGATGTCATGTTTGATTATTATCAGATTAAAGGTGTGCATATTCTAGGGTTAGGGTTCGATATTGGGAAACAAAATAATATATATATTATTAAAAGAACAAACATCTCAACACAAAAGCTTATGGTGAAGTGGTTGTGAGTGTGTGCTGTTAACTATGGAACCCGGGTTCGAGTCCTATGAACCCACGGGTTCCGTGTGTTTTATTTTGAAAAACCTTATATTTTTTTATGTATTCTTTATATACATATATATATACACACACACATAGAAAACTTAGAATATTCCTAAAAAAAATCATTTTTCTTCAAAATATGTCAAAATTTAGGTATAGTATCTTGATAACATAAACAAAATTATACTTTTATTTTCTGAAAAAATATTTTATTTTCATATTGTATATTGATTTAAATTGTTTTAATCATATTTAAGTGATTAAAAATTCACTTAAATGATTGTAATATCAAAAAAAAAATTAGAATTATTATTGTGAATCAGAAACATAATCCAAATTTATTGGACATAAAATATTTAGATTTTATAGATTTTTCTATTTTTAATCATTTAAATACATTTTATATTCAGTAAATTAATTTTAAATGCAAATACAATGAGAAAAAAATATGGAAAATTTATTTTTATAATTTTTATCAGAATATATTTAATTTATACAAAAATATCATTTTTGAACTATATATTGTATTTTAGTTATATTTATTCTTATTTAAATACAATAAATCATTTATTAATTCATAATACTTAAAATTTGTTTTATAAATTTAATGTTTTATAAAATAGAAATATATTTTTTTCTTATGTCATAATCATCAATATTTAACTCGTTTGTGTAAGTTTTATTTATTTGTTCAATTATTTCTATTTATTGTACTTATTACAATTATAGTTTAAAGCAATTAATTTAGTTTTTTATCCTAATTATTTGGAACTACTTTTTAACTAAATATTCAATTGGTAATAGGTATACTACCTTATCATATTTATAGATTGTCATATTATTTTTTATATCCTAGTTTTATATTAATTCGATTTATCATAAAAACTATCATTCCCCAAATCAACTTAGCAAACCCTATTGCCTTAGAACTCTAGATACCTTAGACTTTTAAGACGTACCTTTTATTAGTATTCTTATACCTTATAGGTTGAATTTCTCAGAATTCCCATTCCTATAACACCCTAACCAATAGCTAAATCATCAAGGTGTCACGTAGTGACGAATTTTCAAAAGCTCATGGTACTAAATTGTAAATATTATTAAGTTCAAGATTCAAATATCAACAACGAAAATAGGAAATACATCAAGTCTCAAAACAATACATGAAATAAAGTTTGTTTTATTCAACAAAGTCTAAAGCCTATGTGGAATGATCAAGCGTTTCCTGAAACATGCACAAAATTCAACGTCAACGATAATGTTGGCGAGTAAACTAAGTTTTTTGCACATATAGTATAAGTTTGAAAGGTTTACAATTCAAGTGTCATGATTTATTCTAGGCAATATGGTGTTAGGCTCTGAGTTTTATTGTTTTGATTATGTTTAACTAAGAATGATAAGATTGATATGAATATAGATGGAAAGTGAAGTGGAATGATAAACAATTAATCAAAACATGAGAGTAATTGTTTTCTGATCGAATGCTTTCATTTATCTAAAAGATTACAATCATACAAGTACTCCCCCTCAGCCTGATCACACAGTGATTGTTTGTCTGAGAGAATGTTTGTGTGTGATACAATAGAACAGTACAAGCACTGTTCTATTTATAGACAAACCTAAACCACTGATAACCTAGGCTGACGTCACCTAAGACAGTGACCTCTAACAGAATAACAAACATAAAACATCTGCCTATTACAAACTACTGTTACATTGAAAACACTGAAAGTAAACAACTGTTGTAGGAATACTCTGATGGTCTTGTATCCTCTGCTGGAGCCTAAGTGTTGTTGGCTCCAGCAGTGCTTTAGTCTTCAGTACTTGGATCAGCAGTTGTTCTTCATCAGACCTTTGGTCAGTAGTTGTTCTTCATCAGTGTTTATTCAGCAGTCCTTTGTATCAGCAGTTGTCATAGCAGTTGTTTAGATAGAACAGTTGTTAGAGTCAGCAGTCTTTTGGGAGAAGTATGTTGTAAGGACTGTTTATTGTGTGGATCAACTGTTAGCATGTTTTGGCTTTTCAATCATCTGTTCTTCTCCAGGTCAGCAGACCGAACAATCTCCCCCTAGAACAGATGATGCCAAAACTCAGCTTTATTTACTGATCTTTATTCCTCATCAGACTTTCTCTGATTTGACCTTTGAATTGTAGTTCAAAGTCCAGAGCAAATAAGTCTTCTTCATCTCTTTCAAGTTCTAGATTTAGCAATGTTTGAAGATCTTCTGCACATAGGCTGTATGCATCATCCATGCTAATCTTCTGAACCCTTCCATCTGACCTGAGCAGAGTCAATTCATGGTTGTCTTTGTTGACTTTCCATTTTAGAATTTTTGAGTCAGTGGATTTGCTGAGATGAACTTTTATTTGGGATGAGTTAGGTGATGGAGGTCTTCCAATGAGTTCCCTGAGTTTCTCTGTTGTAGGATCAGAGAAAAAGTGTATCTGATTGAAGAGCCCTTCCTTGATAAATGTATCAGCAAACTTCTTCTGATCTTCTTCTGACATTTCCTTCTGTTTCTTGAACTGTCTTCTTGCAGAAGTTGATAGATCAGAAGTGTCAAGTAAGCTGTCCAAGGTAAAAGTCTGCTGGGGTCTCTTCATCAGTGGCTCATCAGTATAGACAGGTTTTCTACGTAGGCTGGGATCCTTCTTTCTGTTTTCTTCAAGACTCTTGTATGTCTCAACCAGCCTCAGCTCAGACCATCTAGAGACAGACCTCATTTCCCCATAGTTAGCAGCTACTATCTCTTGTCTCATTCTTTTAAACTTTAAGGCTCTGACTGGGTCTCTGCCTTTGCCAAAATTAGGAGTAGAGACTTTAGCCTTGGGATCTTTGGCCAATTCTTCTATTCTGAGAAGTTCTTCTCTTAGTGCATGTGTGGTCCAACCATTAAACTGCTTCTTGGTTGCTTTATATGGCTTGGTTGCCAAGATCTGTTCCAGAAGAGAATCCCTAACCTCCTTTTCCAAGTCAACACTAAGAGGCATGGAGGACATGGAGTTGCTCAGGGTCTTAGCAAAATCCTCAATCCTTTAGGGGAACAGGGAAATTTGGGAGAGATGGGAAGGATCTGTCAGATGGTTGTTCAGTATTGTAGAAGGATTGTAATTCCCCCTTGAGTAGATCAAGTTCAAGGGGATACTGAACAACCAATGGTGTAATGGTTGGTGGTGGTCTATGGGAACTGAATTTGGATGTGTGTAGTGAGAATGATGAAATTGGAATAGCTGTCATAGGAGTGGATTGTGCAGTTGATGTTGTGTTTGGTGATGTGTGTATGTTTTCATCATGTACAACAAAGGTTGATTTTCTCTTCCTTGTGTACAAGATTTTAGGGGATGGTGATTTGGTAGCAGTGGTTGGATTAACATCTGTTGGCCTTTTAGTAGGTCCAGCAGATGTTTGGGATTTGGTTGGTGATGTAGGTTTGGGTGTAGGTTTGGTGGTTGTATGTTCAGATGTGCTTGTAGGTTTAGGTGCAGTGGTTTGGGAAGCAGTGTTTTGGGTAGTTTCAGTGTTTTGGGTGGCAGTGGTTTCAGCAGTAGTGGTTTTGTCAACAGAGGTGTTTAGCTTGGATGGTGGTTTTCTGACATGTCTAGCAGGCCTTTTCATCCTTTTTGAGGATCCCAAATCTTCAATCTCCTGCTGTTGTTCTCTCTTGAGGTTCACCAGCAACTCTGCTTTAGCTTCCAAGGTGTCAGCCCTTTTTTGTTGGCCTGAGCAGCCTTTTCAGCTTCTATGTTTGCAGAGTTGTCTACTGCTTTGCTTTTGTCAGTGGTTTGTTGTGGTTCTGTTGGTGTTGCTTGTTGTTGTTGTTGTGGTGCTGTTGGTGTTGCTTGTTGTTGTTGTGGTGCTGTTTGACTAGCCTCTGGTTTGTTGGCAGACTTGGCTTTGCTCTTTGTAGAAGGTGGACAACCAAAGGGATCTAGCTTTGGTAGCCTATCTCTGCCACTCTCCCCCTTTTTGGCATCATCAGCCGTGAAGACATCATCATCTTCATCCCTGAGAATGGTGGTAGGGGCAGAGCCAGTGGTCTTCAGCAGGTGATCTTTGATGGCTTTAATATCTGCATGTGTATCTTTGTACCTTGCATCCACCATGTTTCTGATCTCAGCCATATATGTTTCATGTGTCTGATCAGCTAGTTTTCTGTGGGCTATGATGATGGGGGAAACGGATTTCCATAGCTCACTAGCTATATCAGCTGTAGATGGTTGACTTTTGGAAAGGTCTGCTATGGAACCCAGTATAAGCTTGACATCAGATTTGATGTCTGCTACAGAGGTTTCAATTGCATGAACTCTGTCCGTCAATTCTTGGTATTTTGACCCATCTCCTAAGTTAATAGGATCATCTGAGTCCCTACCAGTGGTAGTTCTACCTGATTCAGTCCTAATAGGTGAATCAGATGCCCCTTTTTCTTGGTACTGGGGACTTCCAACTGTTTTTGGGGACACTATATTGGCCTCATCATTTGTTGCCTTCAAGGGAGTCTTAGCAATGTAATCACTGTCCTGGTGTGAGACAATAGTCTCTACATCAGTAGTGACTGCTCCACTTGAAAACTCACCTAGAGTTGCATTGAACTCAGGTGGTGTAACCTCCTCTACTGTTTGTGGGATAGCAGATTGAATGTTCTCAGGACCAGTCACTTGTGGGGGTATGCTCTCAGTGATAGGTGGAAGAGAGGAACTGGGATCTTCCTGAGATTTCTCAATTGCCTCAAACAGAGGTTGCATGGTTTGTGGAACATGATGTGATGGTGAGGGTGGAGGAGTAACAAGAGAATTAGCCCTAGGAGAGGGGCTTGTGAACATTTGGCCAAGTGACTCAAATGTATCATGATGTGTTTCCCCTTGGCTTACAACATGATCCTTTTGGGAGGATTCATGAGGAGTTTGGTCAGGTGGAGGTATGTCCAACTGTTGTGAGGAAGTAACAACAGTGGTTTCAGGTTGCTTTGGTGGTGCAACAGAGTTTTCTTCTGGTACCTCATCATCCAGAAGTCTCATTTGTGGTTGAGTGGTGGTTTTTGTGGATGGATGTTTCTTTTTAGAAGTGGCTGGTGTGGGTTTCACAGCACTGGATGTAGTGCCATGATCACCAGGAGCAGTGGGCTCAACAACAGAGGTTTTAACAACAGTTGTTGTCTTTGTCCTCTTTGTTTGTGTTTTAGAAACTTTGGACACTTTTGACACTTTTTCTTGGGTGCTTCTACCCAGCATTCTAGTGAAAGTTTCATCAGTTAAGCTTTTCATTTGCATTGCCTCACCCTTTTTGAAAACCTTTTCTGGTAAGACCTTTTGTAGGATTACACTAAGAATTCTTGGGTAAATTAGAAAAGCATTGTTAGACCCAGACTTAATTGCTTTCACATTTGACACTAAGTCCATGAACAATCCCTGGGAAAGATTGAAATCAGAGTTTGACAACATGGCATAACCCAGATATTGCATCCTTAATGGGATTTCATTAAAGGATGTGGACTTAGCGGAGACACACAGAAGAAGGGTATGGAAGAAAAATTTCATGACTGGTGGGAAAAACTTTTTGAAAAGAGTTGATCCAGTCATCTGACCATCATACCCTCTTTCTTGAAACTCAGTGTGAAGCTCTGTTTTTGTGAAGGAGTCCTTACCTGCCAGGTCATTTAGTGAGAAGGTTGTGGATATGATTTCAGGGGTAATGACGATACTTGTTTCACCAATTTTGGAAATAATGGAAGTAGGCTTTTTGTAAGAGCTTTTATGTTGTTTCCCTTTTAAACAAGAAACACAATGCTCATCACATTTGAATTCTTTTGATGGTAAACCTCTGACAAGGCTTTGTTTGGAGAGTGTGTTGATAGTGTTAAGGTTGGTGTGACCCAATCTCCTATGCCACAATTCTGTCTCCTTTGTGGAGGTAGCAGAAAACAAACAGACATTTGCCATAGGATTGTCCTTTAACATATCAACACCATACACATTGCCACTTCTATGAGCAACAAGTTGTGCTTTGCTCTCAGCAATGATGGTATCAATCTTTTTCACCACTTCTGGCCCAATAATCTTGCAAGTTTTCTTTGTGAAGAATGAGCCATAACCTTTGTCACTCATTTGTGAAACACTCAGAAGATTAAACTTGAGATTATCAATAAGATTGACATTTTCAAACTTGAGTTTTCCAGCTTGTACAGTCCCTAAGCCCAACACCTTACCTTTTGAATCATTACCAAAGGATATATCACCCCCTCCATGAGCCAAGAAGTCCAGAAGAAAGGCTCTACATCCTGTCATGTGCCTGGAGCCTCCACTATCTACATACCAAAGACTATCTAAACAAGCAGAAGCTCCCTGCACATCAGTAATGGATTAGTTTTGGTGAGTGTCCAAAGCCAAGTTGGCTTTGGATGGGTCCTCAGACCTTTCAGACTCAAGCTTTGGAAGGTGATCAGTGGTTTGAACTAATTTTTGAATTAAGTTCAACAACTGCTGCTGACCATTTGCCAGTGCTTGAATGTCAACACTTGGGGCAATAGTTGTTTAATCACTTCCAGACAGATGATAATACCCATATGGATTTCTGTTCACTCTTGGTTTAGAGGGTCTTTTTGGCTCCTCATAAACATGTGGCAGACTATGACATGGTGGTTGTCCATAACCTCTTGGGTATTTGTTTGTGGGTGGAGTATCTGTTACTTGGACATCCCTAGAAGCAGATGTTTCAAGTCTTTTATTAACAGATGTTTGGACAGGGGTGAAAGTCTGTTTGGGCTTTCCTTTTGAAGTACTAACCACAGGATTTGCAAGAGTTTTAGCTTTGTATTCTTGTATTTTTACATCAAAATTTTTTAGATACAAGCACTCTTTGGTCTTGTGATTCTTTTTCCCATATATTGAACATGTGGCTTTGGAATCACATTCACTTGTTCCTTTGTTAATGTCATATGCTTTTAGAAGAAAACAGTTTTTAGTGATGCTCAAACATCTGCTGAAAGGTTTTTTAAGGGAATAACTTTTGCCTGAGGAATGATGAGGAACCTTCTGGTTTTTCAAGAACAATTTTCTGGTTTTTCAAGAACAATTTTCTTACCATTTGGTTCAGTGATTTTAATCTCTTGACCCTGCAGGTTTGTTGGAACTATCTCAACAGACTTTTGACTCTTTTTGTCAGTGTTTTCAAAAGCTGGAGCAGTGGTTTCAAAACCAAAACCAAACTTCACATGACTTTTGGTTTGTTTGTTGAGTAGCATCTCAAAACCTCTACATGATTCCACCCATTTCTCACATTCAACTTGGGTGGACTCAAGCTCACTTTTACAACTTTGATATTTTGCTATCATAGTTTGGAGCTGGTCTTTGGTTATGGTTGCTTCATGTTTTAAGCTGCTTATTTCAGACTCCTTTTCAGTTAAACTTGTTTTTAAATCTTTTGAAAGTTTCTCAAATTTAACTTCATCATCTAAAATTTTCTTTCTAAGGTTTTCATTCACCTCTTTGATGTTAGCAAATGCAATTACACATCTGTCAGAACACAACTCTTTAAGAATTTGAGGAGATACCTTAGCAGCAGCCATCAATGCACAATCACACTTGCACTCACAATCATCAGATGCACCCCAGGGATCTGAGAGATTCACAACCTCTTCTTCAGGTTTTTCACCTGTAACAACTTTATCAACAACATCATTAGTCACAACATCAGATTCAGTCACCACCTCCTCAGATTCAACCTCATCAACCATAGCCATGAAACAAAAGTTTTCTTGTTCATTTTCAGCTTTGGCAACTAATGCAAAATTTTCATCTGTTAACTCATCTGGTAGACTGCTCCAATCAACAAAGCCTTGTGTAAAGAAGCTCTGTTGACTGGTCTCTGCAGGAGCAGAGGATGAAGCAACAGTCGTTTGCACAGGTGCATGAGCAACAGGTGTTTGCACATAGTGGATCTGAGGAATAGTGGTTTGGACATACTGGACAGGAACAGTGTTTGAGGACTGTGCAAAATGAGCAGTGTTTTGCACATTTGGTCCAGGGGTATTATAGGAATTCTGATAAGTGTTGGTCTGTGGTCTTTGATTTGGATAGGTGATTATAGGTGTACCATGTTGACTCCTACATTCCCTAGCAAAATGACCAAGTCTATGACATTTGTAACACTTTATCTTTGATTTATCCAACCCAACCTTTGATCTGCCAGTTAACCCTGGAAACCTTCTCCCAGTTTTCTTGTAAAAATTGTTAGTTCTTACACTGAGAAGGGCCAATTGGTGCATAATGTCCATTTCTTCCAAATCATCAGGGTCAAAGTATTTCAGGTCATCATACTCAAAGGATATGTTATCAGATGCCTGGATACCACCACTTGCTGTGAAGGCATAGTTTGGTGAATAAGAATCAGAGTTAAAACCTGAGTTAAAACCTGAAGTTATGTTAATGAAATGATCATAACTCTGATCCTTAGTATTTCCAGGCACCTCATCATGACCCAAAAGTGCTGTATTCCCAAATACATAATCATCAGACACTTTTCCAGAGTCCTAGAGCTTCTTTTTCTGGTTAAGCTCTCTCTCATAGGTCAATAGCTTACCATGAAGTTGGGTCAGTGATAGGTCCTTAAATCCAATCGAGTTTCTCATCACAATAGCAATAGTGTCCCATTTGTGTGGTAATGATCTTAAAAACCTATGGTTCAGGGTTGAATGAGGGTATGTAAGACCAACCAGTTTTAGTTCACTAATTAAACAATTAAACCTCTCAAACTGTTGAGTTAATGACTCTCCTTTGACATGACTTAATGTTTCATATTGTTGGTTAAGTATTTCACGATTGTTTTCAATAACCTCCTCAGTCCCACCAAATTGTTCTTTCAGTGCATCCCACAACTCCTTTGCACTGTTACAGTGTAACATCCCAGCATATATATCATTGGGTAGAGCCATGGCCACAATACTGAAGGCCTTAGCATCTAACTCAGTTTTCTGAAAATCCTGATCGGAGTAGTTTTCAAGTTTCTTTGGCTCTTGAACCTTGGGATCTTCAGTACTCGGCACCGTCGGAACATGTGGTCCGAAGATAACCGACTTCCAACACCCAGTGTTCTGTTGAGCTAGAACATGGCTCATCCGACGTTGCCAGATATTGTATTCAGATCTGACAAGCATCGGTGGCTTGTTGTTCGTGCCAGTGTTATGTGGATCGTGATTGATTGAAGCCATTCTCTGATTTTTTTCAAAAAAACAAAGTCTGTTTAAAAACGGTTGAAACGAAATTAAACTATTACTCTGTTTTCAATCCAACAGACAAACGATATCAATAATTGTGAGCTGATCTGTTTATATTAAATTGATTTGTTAGATCGAATTTAATTGACCAAGCTCTGATACCAATTGTTAGGATCTGAGTTTGATTGTTTTGATTATGTTTAACTAAGAATGATAAGATTGATATGAATATAGATGGAAAGTGCAGCGGAATGATAAACTATTAATCAAAACATGAGAGTAATTGTTTTCTGATCGAATTCTTTCATTTATCTAAAAGATTACAATCATACAAGTACTCCCCATCAGCCTGATCACACAGTGATTGTTTGTCTGAGAGAATGTTTGTGTGTGATACAATAGAACAGTACAAGCACTGTTCTATTTATAGACAAACCTAAACCACTGATGACCTAGGCTGACGTCACCTAAGACAGTGACCTCTAACAGAATAACAAACATAAAACATCTGCCTATTACAAACTACTGTTACATTGAAAACACTGAAAGTAAACAACTGTTGTAGGAAAACTCTGATGGTCTTGTATCCTCTGCTGGAGCCTAAGTGCTGTTGGCTCCAGCAGTGCTTTAGTCTTCAGTACTTGGATCAGCAGTTGTTCTTCATCAGACCTTTGGTCAGCAGTTGTTCTTCATCAGTGTTTATTCAGCAGTCCTTTGTATCAGCAGTTGTCATAGCAGTTGTTTAGATAGAACAGTTGTTAGAGTCAGCAGTCTTTTGGGAGAAGTATGTTGTAAGGACTGTTTATTGTGTGGATCAACTGTTAGCATGTTTTGGCTTTTCAATCATCTGTTCTTCTCCAGGTCAGCAGACCCAACATATGGTAATCACGTAAGTACAAAATGTAGGGCAAAATCAAACCTTTATGATGATAAAGATTAAAGAATTAACGTTGAACTAGGACTTCCCACACATATAGGTACTTTCCACTAGGAGGGTTGTCAATCCAAACAATGTTGTTCATTATTAAAGTCGGCTAGCTAAGTTAATGATTTTTTAATGGTTGCAAGTACACTACGTTTATGTTTAATCACAAAACAAACGAATTCAAAGCATAACATGTATATGAATTGTATGTAAAAACGTTTATGACTATGTGCAAGTGTAAGTTTCATAGGTGTACACAATTCACCCCAGAAGTGTAAGATATAAAAAGGGATAAGTATACTCATTGTTTTGTTAAGCGCGATAAATCTAAATGAATGTCATCACAAGATAAAACTGGGAATTCGAAAGACCTCAACCTATACGTATACAAATATTAATAATGAAAAGGACTTAAAAGTCTAAGGTATCTAGAATCGAAGGCATTAGGGTTTGCTAGACTATGTAGGGAAATGAAGTTTTACGGTGATTCAAATTTCATAAAAAAATTGTATATATATATTAGAAATTCAAAAGGATGATCAGACCCGTGGGTAAAAGGATTCAAACCTGGATCCTTTCCAAACACATACACACACAAAACGACTCCTCTACAAGCATATTAGGTTACTATGTTTGAAAAATAATTATATTTATATAATAATCACAACTTCATCTTCTTCACTAAAACATAACCCTAACTCTAGATTCCTAAGACCTTCAATTCGTCAATAATGGCATCCGAATTCATAGGGGTTTTAAAGAGTGATGTATTAAAACATAAAAATTGTACTTAATTGTTAAACTCACAATTCTTTAAATGATCATAAACGAAGCTTCAAGAACCGAAATAAAAACCAAGAATGGAGAGGCTTTCTTGGATCATTTGCGAGGTTTTTAATTGGGTTTGAAATGATAAGAGGTGAAGAAAAATAATAGAAAAATCGTTTATATAGTGGTTGGTAAAAAAGCGAGCTTTAATGCGATTAACATTTTTAGGTCATTTGACTTCATAACCGATATTCATACTCAATTATTATGTTTTAAGACTAGCTTAAAACATTGGAATGGGTTGGAATATGAAGGAGACGTGCTTGGGAAAATTAAACGAAAACAAAAACATTAAAATTTGCCTTAAATAAACTTGCCAGATAGTCGTTTGATTCCAACCGTATACTTTTCGGAAAATTGAAAGCCGCTATTTTTTTTTTTCAAATTTGTAACTTTCAAAAAAAAATGTTTTACTTATTTAACTAATAAAGTTTTTAAACCTTATAACTTAAACCTTTTAATTTTTTTATAAATATAATATACTTTATGTTTTTATATGTTTCGATTTACAACTTTAATGTTTCTCAAGACTCTTGATAATTTTATTCGCGCTTCACATTTAAAAAGTATATAAAAATGTCATAAACTCAAAAATGATAAAATTCTCAAACATTAAAAGTACTACGTTTAAATCATAATTCGATACACGTATGATTAATATGAAGCACAACTAAACAAAGATGTAACGATTAACTTTAAAGTTTAAACGATCGAAATACGAGCACTGGAAATGTAAATACAATAAAGTGTAGAAAATAAGGAAATGTTCCAGTCTCCCATACTTTAGGAGATTTCGTCTCGAAATTACTTCCACTAGAGGATTCTATAAAAAGATATTGATACTTCGTCTTCATTTGGTCCTCACAACAACAACAACAATAACAACCACCACCAAGCCCAGTAAATCCCACAAATAGCAAAGCTATTAGTAGGGTCTACTCTTCTTCCCTTCCACAGTGAGACCTTCAACCACATGCCCAAACCATCTCAATCTCCCCTCTTTTATCTTATCCGAGATACTAGCTACCCCCAATCTATCCCTTAAAACCTCATTTCTTATTCTGTCTAACCGTGTGTGTCCGCACATCCACCTCAACATCCTCATCTCAGCTACCCCCATCTTCTGTGTTTGCATTTTCTTGATTGACCAACATTCAGAGCCATATAACATAGCCGGTCTAACAGTTACCCTATAAAACTTACCCTTTAAGTTATATGGAAACCTTCTATCGCACAAAACTCCAGTAGCAGCTCTCCACTTACACCATCCAACATGGATGCGGTGGGCTAAGTCACTATCTATCTCTCCATCCCTTTGTACAAATGATCCTAAATACTTAAACTTAGTTACATGCGGCACCACCTGTCCCTCAATGGTAATCTGAGTGTTCTCGTCATAGCCCACGCCACTAAAGTCACAGTACAAGTACTCTGTCTTGGATCGACTAATATTTAAACCTTTAGTTTCTAGCGCTACACGCCACTCCTCTAGCCTCGCATTCAAACCTTGTTTCCTCTCTGAGACTAACACAATATCATTTTCAAAAAGCAAGCACCACGGGACCGTCTCCTGGATCGACTTTGATAACTCCTCTAGGACAACCGCAAACAGAAAAGGGCTCAAGGCAGACCCTTGATGGAGTCCTACTTCTACAGGAAAAGATTCAGTATATCCTACAGGCGACCGAACACTAGTCTCAGTCCTAACATACATGTCCTAAATCAGTGTACGAGGCACGCTGTCATATGCCTTTTCAAGATCAATGAAGACCATATGTAGATCTCTCTTCTTCTCCCTATATTTTTCCACCAATCTCCTCACGTTCCCCTATAAATAATGGGCCACCATTAGACTCCCAACAAACATTGATGATAGAAATACAACTGCGCTTAAGAGTCTTGACTTCACGATCCATAATTTCCATAGGCTTCTCGGTTAAATCCATCGATTCGTCAACTTGAATGTCCTTATGTGGATTGTGGAGATTTTCATCAGCCAAGGATTTCTTAAGGTTTAGGACATGGAATGTTAGATGAATGCTGCCAAGCTTAAGGGGTAGTTCAATTTTGTATGCTACCTTTCTGACACGTTTAAGAATCTTAAAAGTACCAACAAATCGATGTGCAAGCTTTCCCTTTTTCCCAAATCGAAAAATTCCTTTCCATGGTGAAACCTTATCATGATGTACTAGATCACCGATTTGAAATTTCAAGAGCTTGCGTCGTTGATCAGCATAACTATTTTGTCTACTCTGAGCTACCTGCAAATTATCATCAATATGAAGAATCTTGTCTGTCGTCCCCTGTATTAATTCAAGACCATTAATCTGAGTTTCACCGACCTCGTTCCTGTTGGATATGTCCGATGTAAATAAAAGTCGAAGTCAATGTAACCCGATCTGATACGATCCGAAGAGTTACACGTTGGTACATGAATCAGACAAGTTCACGTGTAGGTGGTTTATTATTTGTGAAATAAAATATTTTAGACTTGAGGGACTTAATATTAATAAGATTAATATTAAGGCATATTATAGTAATAAACAAGGGGGCTTAGTGTAAGATTGTGTTTTATAAAAGGAGGGTTAAGGAGTAAACCCTAATCACACTTTTATAACAAACCACTAACCCTTGCCTCCCTTTTATAATTTGCGGCCATCAAAAGGAAGCCGCCGCCCCTTGCTGCCGCAAACCACAACCATACACTGCCTCTCTCTTGCAAAGTGTTGCTTTTGGTAGGCCAGTGCTCGGTTGTCAACTTCCTACTAGCGAGGATTCATTGTAACATGCGTGTTACAATTCTGGTGTAGTCGTCAAAGGTTGATTACTAAACCTCCTATGGTTGTTATTGTTATTTATTTGTTTATACGGGTTTAACTAAGATCCTGATTGGGAATATTTTATTAATTGGATTAATAAAATCAATTATTATTACACATATATATAATCGCATATATATATATATATCTCTATACTACTATATAAAGCATATTGGACATAATGGTCATTTGACCAAATGTCGTAAGTTTTAACACATACAAATTTTTATGCGTGATATACAATCTATTAAAGATGTTACTTTCAACACATACAAATTGGGTTAAATAGGCGGGACTCTGGCTGATCACATTTGAATTGAAAGCCTCAATTGCAAACCCTATTAGCTGCTCTCTGAACAAAAAAACCCACTCATCTTCCTACATTCTCTCTCTCACTCTCAAATTCATTCTACAAAAATTGGATAATTAGTGATTTAAAAATCCAAAATTTCTATTTCGCTATCAAATTTTGTGTAACCTAGAAGATCCAGCGATTATAGTCCAAAAATGGCTGATGTTCTTAGCCCTAACCCTACACCAAGATACTGGTGGTCACCTCCGCCATGGCCACCTTCGATGCCGGAACTGGTAGGTTCCATCCAGAGGTTTAGTTTTTACTATCTATCATTTTTATTCTGTTGTGAGATTTATATTTTCGTTTTTCACTTTTCCATCCACTTAAGAGTTTAATGTTGTTTAACACTTCATTCTAAGTAAGACTTAACACTTTTTTTATCTTTCAAATTGCAGTCTAGAAGCTGAAATTACAGGGTAAATTTCTTGATGTGAAACCTGATGGGAGCAAGAGGAAGAAGTGCAAGATTAGAAATTTGTGAAAACAATTTTTGAAGGTAATATAATGTTTTCGTACCTGTAACATATTACGTTTATCTTAAACGTTAATTAAAAATTGTTTGGAGATGTTTGTCGTGTTATTCGAATTAGGCCTTTTGTAGGTTGATGATTGCTCATATGTTGGATTATATTTTTTATGTTATTAGTTAACATTGATTCTTAACATATGAGTGGTTTCTATGTTGGTTAGTTTGCTAAACAATCGGATCTACATGGATGGTAAAATAGGGTTAGGGTGTAAGTTGTGGACAAAGTTATAATGAGATAAAACATGAAATATTATTCAAGTACAAGCATACTAAATATTTGAGGTTTTATTAAGAAGTATATGATTTGAGAAGCACAGAACTTTATATTGTTTGGTTATGAGGTGAAATAATGATAAAAGGATCTATTATAAGTTATAGAAAACAAAAAAAATTGTATTATTCATGGTTTAGAAAAACGGGTGAGGTGTACGCCTCGAGGTGCGCCTCAAGGCGATTATGTAAGAAAACGAGCATGAGGCGGCGCCTCAGGGTGTTATTTTGTACGTGCGCCTCATATAGCTGAGGTAGTAACAAAAATTGCGCCTCAGGGGTTTTTGATGTTTATTTTTATTGTGTTGGGCCTTTTGTGTCAATTTCAAGCATTCCATGTCTTTTTAGTGTGTTTTTTGATGTTTTTGATGAATATGAGGATGAAATTAGTTAGTATTTCATTTTTTTATAAGATATTTAATATTTATATTTATTTTTTGATTCCGCCTCGGGCTTACGCCTTGGTTCGCCTTGAGGCGTACGCCTCGTGAGGCAAAGGGAAAACGCCTTGAGGCACGATTTCGTACTTTTAAACCTTGGTATTATTAAATTATGATAATGGTTTCTAAGAAACTTTGCATGATGCAAAGAGAAAAGTGCATGTTCAGATACTAATTGTAATAAAAGGGTGTTTAATTTTTTTACATGATGAATTGATTGTTGATACAAGACTATTAAGTATAACTTTCTGGTACTTTGATTTGGTTTTGTATTTTTGTTCTAACAGCCATGTATAAGGCATCTCACACCCCTGGTCTACTTTTGAAAAGTGGCTTAAAAGAAGATTTGGTTGGTTTTTTCTCTCTTGAGCGGGATTTCTAACACCCCTGATCTACTTTTGAATTTCAAATAGGGTTTTTGAAATTTCATTTAAACACTTTCTTCCTCTCTTTCTAGCGTATTTAACACTCATTGTCTCATTTAAAGAAATTCTTTTATAAATTTGCAGGTTGGTTCCTATTCTTGTTCCTGATCTCATGCCCTCAATCGTTGAAATTTCTCATCCTCGCCGTCCCCAACAATGAGAGCTGAAGTCCGGTGCTGGCATAGCAGCGGAATGACCACACATCACCACGAGACTACTATAAATCATTTTGCACCGTCAAATTTCTCTGCCACGAGACTACTAAAATTTGTGCCTCCCTTAGTCCCTTCTTGACCAATTTGACCTTGGTGTAAGTTGTGAAAGCACCACACTCAACATCAACTCTTTTATCCAGAGGTATGTTACTTGGCTACGTCACATATTGGAAAACTTTAGTTGTTATTCATTAGAAATTTGTAAATAACTAAACATATATCAATGTTTCAATCAAGTCAGTTGTATATATGGTTAATGGGTCAAATGACTAAAATATTAGAACTTGATTATACTTAAGAGTACAGATGGGTCAGCCATTGAGAGTAAAGAAAGTGGGCTTATTTGGAATTATGAGTATGTTGATCTGGACTTTGGTTCATGTCAAGTGGTCGAATGGATCAAAAGCCAGACAAAAGGAACTTTTCTAGAGTTTCATAAAATGTTTTTTTTTATATTTATATATATTATTAAATTAATGCAAAGAAATCTGTTCTCTTTATCAAACTGACCACAAAAACAGTTTAACTATAATGGTCAACCAATGAATTACAATTGATATATTGTGGGCTTATGGACTAATGGTTCGCTACGAACATATCTTTAGGTTCTTTTCTTGTGTTCCAAATTTTTTATTTGTATGTGAAATATGAAGTTTTACATCCAAAACCAATAATATTTTGACCTTAAACACCAGATAGTCATAGTTGTATTAATTTTATCTATCATGTTTGCGGCGATAAACAAGTGGTTTAAGTAGATTTTTGCATTCCCAAATCAGCCCCGTTGGACAAGTGCTGATATCCAAGGTTATGCTAGAGTTGTTCCTCCACGTTGGAGCCATTTGCAGGTTGTTAAGATGTTAGTTGCTACAACTCGTAATGTACATTATAGAGAATACAAGAATGGCTTGGGTAATGGGTCAAAACGGATTTGGATTATAAATGTCATTTTTGTCCAGTTTTTAATAACTCATAAGTAAAACATTGTAAGTTTTGATTAAAAAAACAATATTACTATGATAATGATCTTTTATTTGAGTAAAATGATTTAGAGTTACGATTCATGGTGGGTTAGTATTATCGGAGACGAACACAAGTGTTTAGTTTAAAGTGTTGAAACATGTATTGCAGACGTGGCCTAAGTAACCTGTTTATCTAAGAAGGCGACCAAATGATCACAACCGAATCCAAACATTACAGATTTACTAAAACTTGTTTAGACCCAACTGTATCCCTTTTTTTTATCATCTTTGGAATTGCAGCACTTACAATTAAACCCATTAACCTTCTAGCTATATTTTTTTAATTTGACCCATCTATCTTGTTTGAGAAAGAAATTCAGGTCACACAGGTTACTTAATCTTTTGCCATTGTTAAAAATATGGTTGTTTATTATTTCAAATGAAAAAGATAAGTTGTTTACTTAGCATTTCTTTGTTGGCTAGATGTTAAGCTGTTGAGAGGAGGGTTATGCTGATACACATGGTAGACATGAAAGGTTACAGCTGCAACTGGACTCTACATGCTGAAGAGGTTTATGTTAAAGGATAAAGCAGGCTTATGTTTTTCATATGTTATTTTAGTTTAGCCCAAAATGTTTTTGGTGTTATGTTGGTTGTTTTCTAACTTTGAATTGAAGTTGAAGTATTGATTGTATGCTTATTAATGGGAATTGAAACTTGAAGGGACTTGCAAATTTACATGCCTTTTATAAAAAAAAACATGTCGTATGATGAAAATGTCATTAGAGTTTTGAAAAGACAAAAACAAACATTAAACGTTAACATTCTATGGGATAAATTTGTATAATTTTTAAAACGTTAAATGTCATCTAGCATATATTTGACCAAAATTATTATAAATGAAACCTATACAGCAGTTTCAATGAATAATCAGCCTTTATAAAATAATTGGGTATTACGATAGCCTTTACTTGCATTGTCTTAAATATAGTGTAAAAGAATTTTCATAAATAGTTTTTTTTGTCTTTTTTTAGTTTGAATGTGTAATAAGGACATGGAAAACAAAGCAGTAGGTGAAACAGAGCTCTCCTTAACAAGAGAGGGAAACAAATTAGGTGAAGGACAGTCAAATTCAACACTTTTTAAATAGCAGTTTAACCCTTTTGCCAAAATAGAGAATGGTCACATCAGGAGTTCTAGCATAGGATTTGTAATACAAATATTATATATTATTTTAAGGCTCCGTCTATTCCCACCCCCACCTTCTATTTCCACCCCCCTCAAAGCGCCTCGCTTAGGCCTAAGCGAGACGCTTTGAATTCAATCAGAGGAGGTCAGTACGAGGGGGCAGAAAAAGCTGATTTTTAATTCGAAGCGCCTCGCTTAGGCCTAAGTGAGGCTCTTCGGATCAAAATATTTTTTTTTTTTTGATCTTTTGAGTTAGTTTTTGTTTTTTTTAATATAATTATTATAAAAAATGTTATTTTGACAAACGTCTGGCTAACCTGAATTTCCTTTGGATCAAAATGTCAACTTTTTCCTGCCACCCTCGTATGGTTTGGCTAACCTGTCCAGTTATCAATCTCACTGTCCAACAACTGAATTTTACTTGCTTGCATGAAAAGTAATGATCTGAATTTTACTTGCTTGCATGAAAAGTAATGATCAGGAACATTCCAAATAACCGTCCAATTTCAGCTTTTGTTTAACTCATGATATATCCACCAAATCATTTCTTCAAGTTCATTTCACCAAAAAACGCATAACTGTAATGATCAGAAACATTCCAAATAACTGTTCAATTTCAGCTTTTGTTTAACTATTGTAGCAACTTCCATAGAGAAGTTATCAATCTCACTGAGATGATATCTTCTCTTTAGGTTTTGGAATTAATGAGACAACTTTTCAGTTGTTATCCGAGAGATAGCGGTCAACGATGAAGACAACCTGAAAACAACCGGATACCATGGATCAGAGAGATTCAAGCTAATTAAACTCATATCTCAAGCCGGTGGAAGTTATGTTGTAGCTCATATGTTATTATCTCTTCTCTTATTCTCTCTTTCTCAAGTTCTCGATGGATTATTTGCTCTCATATCATGCATCAGAGAGATTTAACCTAATTAAACTCATATCTCACTGTAATGATCAAGAATATTCCAAATAACTGTATAATTTAAGCTTTTGTTTAACTAGCAACAGTCCAAATAACTGTAATGATCGCTACGGTTAGTGGATACCATGGATCAGAGAGATTCAATCTAATCAAACTCCGGGCAACCCTTGTTTGATTATACTCGTGTACAACCTTTATCTCTTTATGTATGAATAGTGACCCTCTGACAATGATCAGCAACATTCCAAATAACTGTAATGATCGCTACTGTTGATTGGTATATAGAGAGCAAACCGACGATCATTCAAAATTTAAAGTTACCGCTAACCTCTGCGCCATCATCGTTGACAACTTTTCAGTTGTTATCCGAGAGATAGCGGTCAACGATGAAGACAACCTGAAAACAACCGGATACCATGGATCAGAGAGATTCAAGCTAATTAAACTCATATCTCAAGGTGGACTTAAGCACCTGAACGGGAAGTTGAAATTTTGAATGATGTTCGTTGACTGCACCGAACACACTACAATTATTCACTATTTTATACATACAACACAACTTCATCGTTGAACGTACTGTCTTCTTTGATCTTGATCTTCACACTTGCTTTTGACAAATCCATTGTTGTTTCCATAGACATTCAAGCAAACAAACAAACAAAAAGATGTTCGATCGGTCTTTGACAATCCCTTAACTAGTACTACCTGAATTCAAAAGGAGGCAAATCGTTTGAAATGGTGAATACATCTTCTTTGACAGAATTGGGATGATTTGCATGGAGGGTTATGTGCATCACGTATTTTCATTCTTTCCTTGATCTGCAAATATTTGAAAATTATCATTTCTTGACATGCTTGGTAACACCTTGATCTGCAATATTTGAAAATTATCATTTCTTGACATGCTTGGTAACACCTTGATCTGTAATATCTGAAAATTATCATTTCTCGAAAAGTAATTAAAAACACTTAAAAATGAATTAAAAACAATTGTTGCGAGTTAGGTTTAGTCAGAGGACCACGTACAATGATTCATCAAAGTTGTACAAAGCTGAATGTTTTTACTGGAAAACCAAAACGAGCAATTAACGAAGCGAAACAGAGAGTTATAATTTTCTTGGCTAGGAAACAACTTAAAAGAACCAAAAATGAATTAAAATTATTTTTTGGTGATTAACAGATAATTTTAAATAATTAAAAGAAAATCAAATTTTTTTAAAAAAAGGCCAAAGTACCTCGCTTTGGTCAAAGCGAGGCGCCTGTGGTCTAATCAAACCACTAAAGCACCTCGCTTTGGTCAAAGCGAGGCACTAAAGTGCCTCGCTTTGACCAAAGCGAGGTGCTTTGGCCTTTTTTTAAAAAAATTTGATTTTCTTTTAATTATTTAAAATTATCTGTTAATCACCAAAAAATAATTTTAATTCATTTTTGGTTCTTTTAAGTTGTTTCCAAGCCAAGAAAATTATATCTCTCAGTTTCGCTTCGTTAATTGATCGTTTTGGTTTTCCAGTAAAAACATCCAGCTTTGTACAACTTTGATGAATCATTGTACGTGGTCCTCCGACTAAACCTAACTCGTAACAATTGTTTTTAATTCATTTTTAAGTGTTTTTAATTACTTTTCGAGAAATGATAATTTTCAGATATTACAGATCAAGGTGTTACCAAGCATGTCAAGAAATGATAATTTTCAAATATTGCAGATCAAACATTTAAAGATATATTAACAAACATTTAAAAATCACTTTTCATGCAAAGCAGGTAAAAATTCAGTTGTTTTACTAATTTGATAGTCTTGATACTTTTAACAATCGGATTGTTTTTCGAGAGAAAGGAACTAAGTTGCAAATACGATAATAATCAAACTCATATCTCAAGCCGGTGTAATGGGCCTAATGGGCCTCTCTTTATTTCGCGGTACGATTTTTGTTTTTGGGCCTCTCTTTATTTCACGGTACGATTTGTGTTTTTGTTGCTTTATAAATAATAAGTTTTGTGTTTATCAAACCCGAACGTCTGAGCAATGATTTACTAAATCGTTTTACTAATTTCCGATTCTTGATACTTTCATAAATCGTTTTACTAATTTCCAATTCTTGATAATAATAAATTATTATAATAATAAAACAAAAGAACTAAATTACAAATATAATAAAAAATAATAATAATAATAATAATGTAATATAGTCATTGTTAATGCTCAAAAAAGTCAACCTTTGTTGACTCATAGGAGTCTTGAAGACGAAATGAATTTTACAAGATACTTGAAACAATGTATCGATATGGAGAATAAATATTTGACTATACGTGGTTGATGATGTCAAGTTTAAGTCGTTGATTAATTTGGAAATCGAAATCGCCTATCGTCACTCTGTATAGAGAAGAAAATCAACAACCGAATATTTAGTTCTCTCCGAACATCAGCTTCCAAAATACGACGTCGTTGTAGCTCATATGTTATTATCTCTTCTCTTATTCTCTGTTTCTCTAGTTCTCGATGGATTATTGCTCTCATATCGACTCTCACAATTATTCACAATTTTATACATACAACACACCTTCATCGTTGACCGTACTGTTCTTCTTGATCTTTTATGTATGAATAGTGACCCTCTGGAAAACCTACCTCTGTTTTGAATTTGTTGCTTCCATAGAGAAGTTATCAATCTCACTGTAATGATCAGGAACATTCCAAATAACTGTATAATTTCGTACAAGATTCCTATGCAAGCAAGTCAAATTCAGTTGTTAGACCAACTTGAAATATGAGTTTGATTAGCTTGAATCTCTTTGATCCATGGTATCCAGTCTTCAAGGTGGACTTAAGCACCTGAACGGGAAGTTGAAATTTTGAATGATGTTCGTCAACTGCACCGAACACACTACATTTATTCACTATTTTATACATACAACACACCTTCATCGTTGACCGTACTGTTTTTCTTGATCTTGATCTTCACACTTGCTTTTGACAAAGGTCTGGCTGACCTGAAGTTCCTTTGCAACCATGTAAAAAGGAACTAAGTTGCAGATATAAAAATCCATCACATCACGATTATACTCTTTATGTATGAATAGTGACCCTCTAAGTGTTGTATGCTCAAAGATTTAATTTAAAAATATTTTGTAAGGATTTATTTATAGATTAATGAAACAACTTTTCAGTTGTTATCCGAGAGATAGCGGTCAACGATGAAGACAGCCTGAAAGTGGATACCATGGATCAGAGAGATTCAAGCTAATTAAACTCATATCTCAAGCCGGTGCAAGTTATGTTGTAGCATCTTTGATCATCTTCTTGTAATTACTTGACAGATATCTCTCTGAGATGATAGCTTCTCTTCAGATTCTGAAAGTGGATACCATGGATCAGAGGGATTCAAGCTAATTAAACTCATAGGTAAGAACATTGTGGATGAGGATTGTTTATCTTCCCATTGATTTCAAGTATGTTGCCAAATAACTGTTCAATTTCAGCTTTTGTTTAACTATTTTAGCAACTTCCATAAAGAAGTTATCAATCTCACTTCTCACCGTCCATGTTTACCTTCAACGTCCAACGGTAATGAGTAACCTAGTAACCTCTACAATGATGTGATTTGTTTTTAAATAAGGAGGTATATGTACAATGAACTTTTTACGCTAAATAAAACCGATTAATGGCAGGTTTGCCAGAGGGTCACTATTCATACACACAACTTTTTGCTCTAGTGGTGTGCTCTACCTTTTTGACAAACACCTGGCTAACCTGTCCAGTTATCAATCTCATTGGCAATCATCCGCTGCATGCTTTTCGCAGCCTTCACTGAAAAGAACCCTAGTAGTGGTTTTCATCTCTTTACCTGTAAACTCATATCTCAAGTCGGTGCAAGTTAGGTTGAAGCTCATATGTTATTATCTCTTCTCTTATGCTCTCATATCATGGATCAGAGAGATTTAAGCAAATTAAACTCATATCTCAAGTTGGTCTAACAACTGAATTTGACTTGCTTGCATAGGAATCTTGTACAAGATCATTCTCACATGAATATCCTTTGATGAATGTATTAGGGGTTGGAAACTCTGAAGACCAATGACCCTCTAGCAAACCTTCGTTAAGGTCTTCAGAGTTTCCATGGGAAGGTAAACATATATAACATTCTTTTCTTCTTCCCTTACAAATCACTTTGCCATTAATACAAATCACATTATGCATGACATTACATTCTACATGTGTCATTTCATAACTTGCACCGGCTTGAGATATGAGTTTAATTAGCTTAAATCTCTCTGATCCATTGTATCCACTTTCAACTAAATCTTTCTCTGATCGCTACTGTTGATTGGTATATAGAGAGCAAACCGACGATCATTCAAAATTTAAAGTTATGGCTAACCTCTGCGCCATCATCGTTGACAGATATCTCTCTGAGATGATAGCTTCTCTTCAGATTCTGATTGCACCGGTGGAATTGGAATTGGAATTAATGAGACAACTTTTCAGTTGTTATCCGAGAGATAGCGGTCAACGATGAAGACAACCTGAAAGTGGATACCATGGATCAGAGAGATTCAAGCTAATTAAACTCATATCTCAAGCCAGTGCAAGTTATGTTGTAGCATCTTTGATCATCTTCTTTGTAATTACTTTTTATTGTTTCGGGTTCCCTTCCATCGTTGACAGATATCTCTCAGAGATGATAAAGGTAGATCATGGAAAGTTGAACTCAAGAAAACAAAGATGAAACCGATTAATGTTCTTTATATATGAATAGTGACCCTCTAGCAATATTTGTAATTACTTTCTATTGTTTAGCGCCGATCCGATTGTTAAAAGTATCAAGACTATGAAATTAGTAAAACAACTGAATTTTACTTGCTTGCATGAAAAGTTCAATTTCAGTTCAAACTTTTCAAACACCTACAAAATCTCAAGAGTCGAGGTCCTCTGAAAAAGACATCCTACAATGATTTGGACTTGCAATTTTTGGACTTGACAGATATCTCTCTGAGATGATAGCTTCTCTTCAGATTCTGAAAGTGGATACCATGGATCAGAGAGATTCAAATAACTGTTCAATTTCAGCTTTTGTTTAACTATTTTAGCAACTTCCATAGAGAAGTGATTTGTTTTAGATAAGGAGGTATATGTACAATGAACTTTTTACGCTAAATAAAACCGATTAATGTTATCTTTCATAGAATTTAAGTGTAAAACTGATAGTTAACTAACATAATGATGAAGAAGTTAAACCATCAAAGCCCTTTAAAATACCTTGATGATCAGATGTTCAACTACTTTGATCAAGATGACATACACCTAATTTACACATATCCTTTGATGATGTCAAGTTTAAGTCATTGACAATGTTGAGTGTTATTACTTTATTTAAGTCATTGATAATGTTGAGGGTTATTACTTTGTTTTTTAACTTTTTATAATTATTAAATTAAAAAAAAACAACTCAAAACATCAAAAAACTACCAAAATAAATTACCCCCTCCAAGCGCCTCGCTTAGGCCTAAGCGAGGCGCCTGGGAGCTGAAGTCGAGGAGGTCAGTACGAGGGTAAGACCTCCTCGAATTCAGCTCCCAGGCGCCTCGCTTAGGCCTAAGCGAGGCGCTTGGAGGGGGTTTAAATATCACCACCCTATTTTAAAACTGGTATATAAATCTTTTTGGTGGTGTGACAACATTTGATACTTAGGAGCACTACAATATAAAACTAATAAATTAATAAAACCTACATTTGTAGTACCTCGTGCTTCATTGCGGGCAACATTTGTTTAGTAATAATATGTGATGGTAAGGACACTTGGTAAGGTGAACTTTTGTTGTGCTTCAGTTTGGTTTGTTAAAATAACTAACCTATAATAATAACAACAATAATTATAATTATAATAATAATAACAATAATATTTTTAAAATTATTAGGCAATATTATACAATTTGGTTTTAGTTATAAGAAAACTGTTTAAATAGAGCCTCAATAATAATTCTCTTAGTCCCAATCACGCTTGGCTCAAGCTTAGAAAATAAAAAAAGGAATAAAAACACAAATAACAAAAGTAGAAGGGGTGAGACAAGTTTCAAACATGTGTAATTAGCTTTGTAGAAATGGAGCACATGTTGAGCCAATGATGTTATTTTGTTAATTCCTACACCCAAAACATATATATTTACAACAGAACTCAAAAAAAAAAAAAAAAAAAAAAAAAAAAAAAAAAAAAAAAAAAAAAAAGGTTAGTAGTGGATGCCAAGTGACATTTGTAAGGCTCCTGATATAAATAGACTACACCGATGGAATGAATAAAAGAAAACCCGACCAATTTATTTAAAACTTACACTTCTTCGTAAAAAGTTGAGATACTTTTATGGGTTTTCATATATGTATAATCAATTTATTTAAAACTTACACTTCTTCGTAATATTACAAAGTCATTTGCTTATTCGTGTTTATTATTATTGTCAATTGACATTTGTAAGGCTCCTGATATAAATAGACTACACCGATGGAATGAATAAAAGAAAACCCGACCAACGTACAATACAATATATCATGAGAGGATTGATAAACTAACAAAAACAAGTACCGTGTTGAGAATTTTTGCTACCGCCGCATCGCGCGGGTCCCCGACTAGTATATATATATATAAATGTAGAAATATTCGGTTTTTGTATTAATAATATAAACCACTTCCGTTAGGTATTTGATACCATGATTCCCAATAGTGGTATCAGAGCCACGGTTATGCGCGTATAGATGGTAAAAGTTATAACTTTTGATATATGTTTTATTTGTCAAAATTTATTTATTAATTTTGACAAAATATCTAAAGCTTTTAGTTGTTCATGTTTGTGATGTGAATCGAGCCCTAGGTGTTTAACCCTTGTCATGGTTGTGTTTGTGATTGGTTTTATTTTTTTTATTGATTTGTAATTTTATTACGGATATTGGATCCGGTGTAATAGATAGGGTTAGAATAGATTTGTTTTATTTGTATTTCAAAATTTATTTGTAATCCTACAAGTACAAGATCAAGACGAAGATAAAAAGGGGAACAGGTTCCATGAAGATAGAGATCTCTGGTCAAGTGGTAGTTATCAAAATAGTTTGGAAACCCTTTTTTAGACTAGTTTGTTTCGTTTCTGGCTAAAACGATATGGGAGACCTATTAGGGGCTCGATTCGTTTATTTTATTTTATGTTTTGTGGTTGTGTTTTATTTATTGTAAATAATTGAGATAACCCAAAATAAATAAAATTTATCACAATCATGGCAATGGTTTTATTAAAACAAGTTTTATGAAAACTAAAAAACATATTTAATAAAAGGAGTTTTATTAATATTAAAACAAGTTCATTCATGATAATACGACCAACATAGCTTAAATAGGGTATTTAAAACTATACCGTGTCGAGTGTTGAAAAGAGTTTCAATTATCACGAACAATATAAAATTGGATTTTATAAACTATTGTGTGACTCACATCATGCTAACGAGTCATTCAATATATTTATGGTAAATATTAAAATTAAATCCCAATTTTAAATTGATGTTTTTATGCCACCCTTAACGAGTTAACACTTCATTCTAAATCGAACCCAAATGTTAGTGTTGAACCCTGCATCTGGGCATTGATCGTGAGTAAAGGTAATCATCGCGTTTCCTAGGTAACATAGGCCGGTGTTACAGTTAACAGTAAAGGACCAAACATCGCTTGTTTATCAAGTGAGCATAGTTGGGATTAAACATACATTGCTCTTAGCGATAAACCCAAATGGAGAGTTGTGTAGTGGACACAATTAACAATCGTTGTTTACCTACCTAATCATAACAGTGGACAGTGCTAAGCCAGTTCATTGTGTATTGATGAATCGGGGTCTAATCCTAACTAATTTTGCTTTTTGGGTCATGAAATAATTAGGATATTTAAAACATAAAATACTAATAAATTAATTTTTTGAACTTTGTAGATGTCAAACGAAAACAGTTCCGCCTCCCAATTTTCTCTCAAGTCCATCTTAGAGAAGGACAAACAGAACCACTCCAACTTCATGGACCGGCACCGCAACTTAAAAATTGTTCTCAAGGCGGAGAAAAAATTATATGTTCTTGAAACACCAGTCCCTGATGAACCCGCCAATCAGAAAACTGATGTTTATAAAACTGGGCTAAGCATTTTGATGACTCTTTGAAAGACTCATGTCTGATGTTGGCATCCATGATCCCTGAACTTCAAAGGACCATGGAGGACATGGAAGCATACGGCATGAATCAGCATCTGGTGGAAGTGTTCCAACAAAATGCTCGTCATGAGAGGTTTGATGTGATGCGATCACTTATAACCACTCGTATGAAAGAGGGTACACCAGTTAGCACTCATGTGTTAAAGATGAAGGAATATGTTGATCATTTGGCTCATCTGGAATCCCCCTTGAGCGATGAGTTAGATGGGGATATCATCCTAAACTCATTGCCCAAGTCATATGACCAGTTCATTATGAACTATAATATAAATGGGACGGAGAAGACACTTGCAGAACTGAATCAGATGCTCAAAACTACTAAGGTAAACATACCTAGCAAAACTGCACCAGTGCTAATGATCAGGGAGGGTCAAATTAAGAAACCTAAAACCAAGAAGAAGGGTAATCAAGGCAAAGGGAAGGGAAAGGGCTAAGCTGTTGCCAACAAGAAACCTCTGAAAGATGCCAAATGTTTTCATTGTGATGAAACTGGGCACTGGAAGAGGAACTGTGCTAAGTATTTAGCTGAACTGAAGCAAGCCAAGGCTTCTGGAGGAGGGTCCTCAGGTATATATGTTATTAAAATCTTTTCTTTTTCTAGCAAGACATGGGTGTTTGACACAGGATGTGGTTTCCACATTTGTAATGTTTTGCAGGGACTAAGAAGGATTAGAAAGCTAAAACAGGGTGACTTGGAGGTCTATGTTGGCAATGGAGAAAGAGTTGCAGTGAAGGCGATAGGAGAATATGTTCTTTTACTTCCTTCTGGTTTAGAACTTGTTTTGAACAATGTTTATTACATTCCTAGTGTAACTAAAAATATTGTTACATTTTATCCTTTGCGTGGACAAGGTTTTGATTATCGTTTTAATGGTGAATTTATTTCTGCTTATTTTAACGATGTATTTTACTTTGATGCAAAACCCAACAATGGGATCTATGAGATATAAATCCAAAACAATAACATATTATGCAATATCTCCCGTAAACGTAATAAGTTGGACTTTAATGATACGTATATGTGGCATTGTAGACTTGTTCACATAAGTGAGAATCGTGTTAAACAACTCAAAACCGCAGGAATCCTAGATTCCAAGGGTTCGGAGTCGTTTGGAAAATGCGAATGATGCTTAAGTGGAAAGTTAACAAAAGCACCTTTTTCAAATGTTGGAGAAAGAGCTAACGATCTGTTAGGACTTGTACATACCAATGTATGTGGTCCATTCTGTCACACCCTCAAATTTCCACATGCGGGGTTTTACCGCGAGGCGCGTGACACACCAGGATCCAAGTCAACGGTCACAATAAACGACATCTATATGATAAGAAAACAACGTAAACTACCATTGAGTTTCAAAAACCGTTCTAACACAGCGGAAGCAAAATGCATTATTACAACTTAAAAGTAAAACTCAAAGTCTGAAATGTTTAACAAAACATGCATATGATCCCTAGACGCCGTGAGACTCCGTGCGCCTATACTCAATGCTGCTACCTTAGCGACCTGAGAAAACATGCCAAAAAGACGTCGACATATAATGCTTGTGAGTTCACAGGTTTTAAGTTCGTAAACGTTTTCATGTGTAAAGCAATTCCTCATAAAGTGCCAAGTGTGCAAAAGTTCCAAGTAAATAACAAACGTTCCCTTACTACTATGACTATGTTGCTAAAACCATTACTGACAAACGTTGCTCAAGTTGCTGCCCATGTGTCAAGTGTCAAGTGTCAAGTAGAGACAATATGCACCCGCCCGGCTCCCAGCCGTCAGGTGGGGTTCGTCACACCCGATAGATCTATCCACATTTCCCCCGTTGTGCCCCGCACATTCATGGTTTCAATAGGGACTTAGGTTTCGTCGTATAGTAAATAAGTGCCAAGCGTCAAGTGTCAAATGCCAAACATCAATGTTAATAAGTGTCAAGTGCCAATGTTTAAATATGCCAAGTGCCAAACGTGTCACGTTTCTTAAAAGAGTAACATTACCAAAAGGCGTCATGTTTCTAAATGCGTTGCGTTTCAAAAGTGTTGTGTTTCAAAAGCGTTGTGTTTCAAAAGCGTCGTGTTTCAAAAGCGTTGCGTTTCAAAAGCGTTATGTTTCCAAAAGTGGTAAGTTTCATAAGAGTTGCTTTTTCGAATCATAAACGTTGCATTGCTAAAACGTGTGGCATGCTTCTCCCCCGAGAGAAAAGAGTATAAAAGAGGGGCCGTGAAACTCACCTTAGAGTGCGTCTTCTGATAACTAGAATTCCAACACGTGTATGATAATCCCAACTAATGACAACCTATCAATGAGTTTACATAAGTGTGATGACTATTAACCCGAAGGCTAACTAGTCCCCGATTGTCCAGATCTTGACTACGTGTGTTAAAAAGTGTGTTTAAACGTTAACCGGACATCCCAGACCGACCCGACATCCCATTGGTGACCCATTACATCAATTAGTTATGCACATAAGTTTAACACATAAGTTTCAAGCATAAAACACTTAGTTTGCATCAAAAATCTCATTCCGGACATCAGATGGTCGAATGTGGTTTTTCCCATTTCCACGTTCGCCCGTTTGAGCCACGTTCGCCCGTTTTTCCCACATTTTGTTCCACGTTCGCCCGTTTTTCCCACGTTCGCCCGTTTTTTCCACGTTCGCCCCGTTTTTCCACGTTCGCCCGTTTTTCCACGTTCGCCCATTTTTCCCATTTTTTTGTTCCGCGTTCGCCCATTCGAACCAATTTTATTCCACGTTCGCCCGTTTTCATCAGCATTTTATAAAACGCACCAAAACGCATCTAAACGGTCCGAAAACATCACGAAACATTACCAATCACAGCAGTCAACTATCATTAACATATTCCTACATAACCCTACCAATTTTATCCCGAAATCCGTTCGTTTTACAAGTTACCCGAAATAGCAAATTATGGAGATGTCACATCAAACGCATGCAATCTTTACCCAATTAGGAAACATTATGAAATCAATCAATTATCAACTTAATATTCTCAGATTAGCATGAACAAGAAACCCCCAATCATATCCTTATCACTATCATCATGAACAAGCCCTAGATCTAACCCAAATCCCTAAAAGGAACATAACATCATCAATAATCAATTGTAACCTATCTCAATCATAAAACATCATCAATAATAGTCCTAGATCATTGTTATAACATCTATACAGCAATCAATCATCAAACAATACATAACATCACATAAAACACCATTAACACATGTTATTTTGTATGAAAACTCATTGTTTATGAATAGGTTTTGTTTAGAAAGATATTAGGAAGGTTTTTATTCATGAAAACATGTTTGACTCAGATCTGGACTCTTGGGGTTTAATGAAAACAAATTGAAATGCTTTAAAAATGATTTAGAATGAAGAACACACCTTTGATCTTTGTGTAGAAGATGTTTGTAGGTTAGATTATAGAAAACAAGGGCAAAAACTCCTTCCCCAATGTTTAAAGATGCTAGAGAGTGTTTAGAGACGTTTAGGGTTTGTGAAATGGTGAAAAATGACAAAGTGTGGTATTTATACTATGTTCACATTCGCCCTTTTTACCTGGGCGAATGTACTCTCCTTCGACCCTTTCACAGGGTCGAATGAGCCCTGTCCTGGTCGAAGGGAATTCTTTCAATTCTATATCTCAGGTTCGCCCATTTACAAAGGGTCGAACCAAACAAGTTTCCTCCTTCGACCACTCGAAGTGGTCGAACCAGGGTCCATGTTTGTCTAGTTTTCCAGTTTGTCGTGTTTAACGCATTCTAACGCACCCTAACATACGAGCATGCAACCTTAGTCTATGTTTAACATATTTAAGCACGGATGATTATCTACACATCATTTAAACACATCTAAGCATATAATCCACCATACGACAATAATCTACACATACACTTAATTTGTTTATGTAATTCACCAACAACGGGACCCGGTACTAGTGTATTCCCAAAATGACTCCCAATGATCCTACAGATCATTGAACCCTGGACATTACGGACTGTATTCCGACTCTACCGACCCCGCCAAGTATGTTTTAATAAACGTTTTTCGCTAAGGTAGACTTATGTGTTTATATAATGTTGACCCAAACATGCCGGGTGTCACCTCATCCCCCTGTTGAAAGAATTTTCGTCCCGAAAATTTCCCGAAGTCAAAGAGAACGAAGCGATAAAAAGAAAAATTTTCCCGGTCGTCACATCATCCCCCTGTTGAAAGGAATCTCGCCCCGAGATTCACTCTTCGACAGTAATGAGTGTCGACCTAACCCAAGTAACGTTTCCCAGAACACAAACAAAATGATAACCACGAACGAAAGATGATATCAACAGATATCCTATGCCGGGGAACCGCCCTCCCCCAAAGTGAATACAAAAGAATGAATCCTCCAAGATTTTCATGCATTTCGATTTATGATTTCGTGTGCACCCGAAATAACAAATTGCTCTACATGGTCCTCTAGGCGTGCTCCTAGCTAGAACTTCAAATCACCCGATACACACATTCCTAAAAGAAACAGTTATCGCATGAAGATCCCAAAGTGAACAGTCACTCAAGAGCGTACTATGACAAGTACTAGTGCATGATAGTGTTTGTGTAGGCAAGTATGTACATTAGAGCATAGAGGGCAGATATCCAAAACCCGGAAAGATCTCAAGAATGTGCCGAAGCCACCCCAATGTACACTACTGTCAAGTATAAGCGATAAGCCCATTCATCTTCAAACCCGAAGAAGAAGATAGAACCCAGGTAGGAATAACAAAAGATGGATAATGTGATACTGTGTGATGAGGACACTGACACCCCGACAAGGTTAGTATGTTTACCAAATGACACGACCCGTAACTATGTGTGACCGTCTAACGTGTGTGATACTCGGCTATAGACTAGACTCTACATGCAGTCCTAGTTCACTATAACCATTGTCTCTGATACCAATCTGTCACACCCTCAAATTTCCACATGCGGGGTTTTACCGCGAGGCGCGTGACACACCAGGATCCAAGTCAACGGTCACAATAAACGACATCTATATGATAAGAAAACAACGTAAACTACCATTGAGTTTCAAAAACCGTTCTAACACAGCGGAAGCAAAATGCATTATTACAACTTAAAAGTAAAACTCAAAGTCTGAAATGTTTAACAAAACATGCATATGATCCCTAGACGCCGTGAGACTCCGTGCGCCTATACTCAATGCTGCTACCTTAGCGACCTGAGAAAACATGCCAAAAAGATGTCAACATATAATGGTGGTGAGTTCACAGGTTTTAAGTTCGTAAACGTTTTCATGTGTAAAGCAATTCCTCATAAAGTGCCAAGTGTGCAAAAGTTCCAAGTAAATAACAAACGTTCCCTTACTACTACGACTATGTTGCTAAAACCATTACTGACAAACGTTGCTCAAGTTGCTTCCCATGTGTCAAGTGTCAAGTGTCAAGTAGAGACAATATGCACCCGCCCGGCTCCCAGCCGTCAGGTGGGGTTCGTCACACCCGATAGATCTATCCACATTTCCCCCGTTGTGCCCCGCACATTCATGGTTTCAATAGGGACTTAGGTTTCGTCGTATAGTAAATAAGTGCCAAGCGTCAAGTGTCAAATGCCAAACATCAATGTTTAAAAGTGTCAAGTGCCAATGTTTAAATATGCCAAGTGCCAAACGTGTCACGTTTCTTAAAAGAGTCACATTCCCAAAAGGCGTGATGTTTCTAAAAGCGTTGCGTTTCAAAAGTGTTGTGTTTCAAAAGCGTCGTGTTTCAAAAGCGTTGCGTTTCAAAAGCGTTATGTTTCCAAAAGTGGTAAGTTTCATAAGAGTTGCTTTTTCGAATCATAAACGTTGCATTGCTAAAACGTGTGGCATGCTTCTCCCCCGAGAGAAAAGAGTATAAAAGAGGGGCCGTGAAACTCACCTTAGAGTGCGTCTTCTGATAACTAGAATTCCAACACGTGTATGATAATCCCAACTAATGGCAACCTATCAATGAGTTTACATAAGTGTGATGACTATTAACCCGAAGGCTAACTAGTCCCCGATTGTCCAGATCTTGACTACGTGTGTTAAAAAGTGTGTTTAAACGTTAACCGGACATCCCAGACCGACCCGACATCCCGTTGGTGACCCATTACATCAATTAGTTATGCACATAAGTTTAACACATAAGTTTCAAGCATAAAACACTTAGTTTGCATCAAAAATCTCATTCCGGACATCAAATGGTCGAATGTGGTTTTTCCCATTTCCACGTTCGCCCGTTTGAGCCACGTTCGCCCGTTTGAGCCACGTTCGCCCGTTTTTCCCACGTTCGCCCGTTTTTCCCACGTTCGCCCGTTTTTCCACCTTCGCCCGTTTTTCCACGTTCGCCCGTTTTTCCCATTTTTTTTGTTCCACGTTCGCCCATTCGAACCAATTTTATTCCACGTTCGCCCGTTTTCATCAACATTTTATAAAACGCACCAAAACGCATCTAAACGGTCCGAAAACATCACGAAACATTACCAATCACAGCAGTCAACTATCATTAACATATTCCTACATAACCCTACCAATTTTATCCCGAAATCCGTTCGTTTTACAAGTTACCCGAAATAGCAAATTATGGAGATGTCACATCAAACGCATGCAATCTTTACCCAATTAGGAAACTTTATGAAATCAATCAATTATCAACTTAATATACTCAGATTAGTATGAACAAGAAACCCCCAATCATATCCTTATCACTATCATCATGAACAAGCCCTAGATCTAACCTAAAATCCGTAAAAGGAACATAACATCATCAATAATCAATTGTAACCTATCTCAATCATAAAACATCATCAATAACAGTCCTAGATCATTGTTATAACATCTATACAGCAATCAATCATCAAACAATACATAACATCACATAAAACACCATTAACACATGTTATTTTGTACGAAAACTCATTGTTTATGAATAGGTTTTGTTTCGAAAGATATTAGGAAGGTTTTTATTCATGAAAACATGTTTGAATCAGATCTGGACTCTTGGGGTTTAATGAAAACGAATTGAAATACTTTAAAAATGATTTAGAATGAAGAACACACCTTAGATCTTTGTGTAGAAGATGTTTGTAGGTTAGATTATAGAAAACAAGGGCAAAAACTCCTTCCCCAATGTTTAAAGATGCTAGAGAGTGTTTAGAGACGTTTAGGGTTTGTGAAATGGTGATAAATGACAAAGTGTGGTATTTATACTATGTTCACATTCGCCCCTTTTACCTGGGCGAATGTACTCTCCTTCGACCCTTTCACAGGGTCGAATGAGCCCTGTCCTGGTCGAAGGGAATTCTTTCAATTCTATATCTCAGGTTCGCCCATTTACAAAGGGTCGAACCAAACAAGTTTCCTCCATCGACCACTCGAAGTGGTCGAACCAGGGTCCATGTTTGTCTAGTTTTCCAGTTTGTCGTGTTTAACGCATTCTAACGCACCCTAACATACGAGCATGCAACCTTAGTCTATGTTTAACATATTTAAGCACGGATGATTATCTACACATCATTTAAACACATCTAAGCATATAATCCACCATACGACAATAATCTACACATACACTTAATTTGTTTATGTAATTCACCAACAACGAGACCCAGTACTAGTGTATTCCCAAAATGACTCCCAATGATCCTACAGATCATTGAACCCTGGACAATACGGACTGTGTTCCGACTCTACCGACCCCGCCATGTATGTTTTAATAAACGTTTTTCGCTAAGGTAGACTTATGTGTTTATATAATGTTGACCCAAACATGCCGGGTGTCACACATTCAGAACAATGTCAAGACAGGGTTATGTTTATCTTATGAAGCATAAACATGAAACTCTTGAAAAGTTCAAGGAGTAACAAAACGAAGTAGAAAATCAGCTAAATAGAACTATTAAAATGCTTCGATCAGATCGAGGCGGTGAATATCTTAGTCAGGAATTCATTGACCATCTAAAGGATTATGGAATAGTTTCACAACTCACTCCACCTGGAACACCGCAACATAATGGTGTGTCTGAGCGGAGAAATCGAACTCTATTAGATATGATTCGATCAATGATGTGTCGAACAAATTTTGCAAAATCCTTTTAGAGTTATGCTTTGGAAACTGCCGCAAGACTTGTGAATATAGCTCCAACGAAGAAGGTTGATAAAATGCCTTATGAGATATGGAATGGAAAGAAACCTCATGTATCCTACCTTAAAGTCTGGGGATGTAATGCTTATGTCACTCTAGAATCTTTGGATAAACTAGATCCTAGAGGCGAAAAAGTGGTTTTTGTCGGATACGCTAAGAAGATCGGTTACCTATTCTACCACCCCACTGAAAATAGGATTTTCACTAAACGCAGAGGCACTTTCTTAGAGGAAGAGCTTCTGGCGCGAGGGATTGGAGATAACCATGTGGATCTTGAAGAAATTCGAGAATCATAAGTGACTGAACCTATTGTTCAGACAGAACCAGAAGTAAGTAATCCAGTTGTTGAAGTTGAGGCTGAGAGGAATCAAGAAACAACAGAAACACCAAGTGTTCGAAGAAGTATTAGGGATCGTCGTGCACCTGTAAGGTATGATGATATCTTCATGATTGATGAAGCTGAGCCTGCTACTTACAAAGCTGCAATCTTGGATTCAGAATCTAAGAAATGGCAAGAAGCCATAAATGTAGAGATGCAATCCATGTATGATAACCAAGTCTAGGATTTGGTTGATCTTCCTACCGAATGTCTGACTGTTGGAAACAAATGGATCTTCAAGAAGAAGACTGACATGGATGGGAATGCGCAAACCTACAAAGCAAGGCTTGTGGCGAAAGGTTTTACTCATACTCAAGGAATTGATTATGAGGAAACTTTGTCGCCAGTAGCCATTCTTAAGTCTATTCTAATTCTACTTGCCATTACAGCATATTATGACTATGATATATGGCAAATGGATGTCAAAATCGCATTCCTTAATGGACTTACTGGAAGATGTCTATATGGTTCAACCTAAAGGTTTTGTCGATACAAAGAATCCTAATAAGGTGTGCAAGCTGAATAAATCCATCTATGGATTAAAGCAAGCATCTCGCAGCTGGAATCTCCGTTTTGATCAGAAAATCAAACAGTTTGATTTTATAAAGAACGAAGATGAACCGTGTGTTTACAAGAAATCTAGTGGGAGCTATATCACTTTTCTTATATTGTATGTAGATGACATACTAATCATTGGGAACAATATCCCTATGCTTAAAGATGTTAAGACCTAGTTGGGTAAATGTTTCACGATGAAAGATCTTGGTGAAGCCGCTTATATTCTAGGAATAAAGACTTATAGAGATAGATCAAAGTGGTTATTTGGTTTGAGTCAAAGTACATATATTGATAAGGTCATACGACACTTCTCAATGCAAGACTCAAAAAGGGGGCTCTTGCCCATGGCAGATGAAACCATTCTTAATAACAAGCAGTGTGCAAACACTGAAGAGGAAAATAAGAAAATGGAAGGAGTTCCATATGCTTCTGCGATTGGTTCCATCATGTATGCCATGTTTTGTACGAGACCTGATGTCTCGCATGCTCTTAGAATGAAGAGTAGATATCAACAGAATCCAGGAGAGAGTCACTGGCTACAGTGAAGAACATTCTTACGTACTTGAGAAGGACTAAGGACATGTTCTTAATATATGGAGGACTGGATGAGGAGCTGTCAGTTAAGTGTTATACTGATGCAAGCTTCCAAACTGATCGTGATGATTCAAGATCACAAACAGGATATGTTTTCATTCTGAATGGTGGGGCTGTTCCTTGGAAGAGCTCTAAGCAAAGTTTGGTTGCTCAATCCACCTGTGAATCAAAATACAATGCTGCATTGGATGCTGCAAAAGAGGCTGTCTGGATGAAGAAATTCATTACTGATCTCAATGCTGTGCCTAGCATAATGAAACCAATCGGGATACTATGTGACAACACTGGTGCCATTGCTCTTGCAAAGGAACCAAGGTCACATCAGACCAGAAGGCATATACTAAGGAAATTCCACTATATTAGAGAGATAGTAGAGTGTGGAGACATCGTGATAAGCAAAGTTCATATAGATCTAAATCTGGCTAACCCCTTCACTAAGCCTTTACCTCAAGCTAAACATGAGGAGCATGCTGGAAAGATAGGGCTTAGAGTTGCTAGACAGTGGGCATGATCTGTAATTAGTATTGGTGTTTTATTTTGAACTATGATAGTTATATTGAATGTTTATTTGATTTAATGAGTAAAATGCAAATTTAAATACTTATTAACCGTGTTCATTATTTGTATGTTTAAATCCTTGAATAAAAGTATTCTAAATGTCCGTAGTCGATCAAATTACATGGGAATGTATTTGAATGTAAGACTATTGTGAATTGAAATGATTGTATTCAAGAGATGAATAGCTCAAGGGTTTGAGAATCATAATTCAAATATATCATTAGAGAATGATATTGGATGTAACTCGCTTCAAAAAGATCTCCATGGATCTATGTCATAAGATGTTTTGATATTGATATGTTCAATCTGTTCTTTTTCTTAAAGCACATATTAAACTACATTGATCATGGACTATCTTTGATGTTATCTAACACTATCTTGAAACATGGATGGTAATCCGGGTAGCATTGGGAGAAATCCAAGATTAAGTGGGAGTTGTATAAATAATCTATTTATACTCAGTGAAATCATTAATCTAAACCCAATTTGTGATAGAACCCTAGGCTTGATTGTTGAACCCGATATGATCTCCATCTTTTTTATTATTGTTTTAAACGTAATATTTTCAATCAAAGTTTTTATTACTAATCAAGTGAATGACTTTTGAAATTTCAAATTAACTTTGAATCACTTTTTGGTTCATAACTTTTCGAATCAAATTCTTAAATGATGAACACTAGCAAGCTTCATAATTAACAAACATCTTCATAAAGTGACATTTCATAATCAACTAAAACCTTATTCACTAACCACAGACTCTTCATGGTTTGACACTTGTGTTACCACTAGCTACATAGTTTGAGGTAATTAGGATACTTTAACCGGACCGTGACACCCGATCAATTAAGAAATTGCAAACTATAAAGTCAATCGTTATAAATCTTACAAGTAGAAGTTCATCGTCTTTCTCTTTGGTAAACAATATACAATCAATGAGTCCACAGTTGAACCCATTTTCGATCAAGTATAGAGAGAATGTCTCATACAACACGCGTGGCGCCTAATGAAGCCTGTACAAAGCCTTGTTCAAGACATAGACCCTATCACGCTACACAAGATCTACAACCTGGGCGGTTGATCGAATACACTTCTTCGTTTACATTCGCATAAAGAAACGTGCCCTTGACGTCCATATGATACACTTTGAATTTCTTGTAAGAAGAAAAAGCTAGAAACATATGGATTGTTTCAAGCCTTGCAACTGGCGTGGAAACCAAAAGTGGATCATCCACTCAGGGGAGCCTTTTAATATGGAGAAAACATTAGCTCAACACTTCAAAGAGGGCTTGGTACTGATTGACTTTACAACTTCATTTCCTGAGATCTTTTTCAATGACGACTATGGTAGGTGTATCACTTATCCACAGCCAGAGTATGATCTTGATGAATGTGAAATTCATCCTTAGCCATTGCCAAGTGAAATTATAGCAAACATGTTTAATTTGTGGCCAGAAGAAGTACAAACTGAAATTCCTGAGAAGTCGGTAAAAGAAACTATTGAAGAGAGCAAATACAATGATGTGGAGGTTGAAGATATTACATCTGAAGAATATCTAGAGTACTATGTGACTAGAGGCTAGGTTGGTGGGTTAACATAAGAAGACATTTAGAAGTCTAAAGATCTTATTCACTATGTGTTTGAACCTATTCCTGAAGAAATCTTATTCAATGCTCATGAAAGTAAAGCTTTATTGACAAATGGTTCCCTGTATAAGGAATGTATCATCAACATAAAGGCATTGACCATCATATTAAAGATATTGACCAAGACGTTGTCCAAGACTTGACCAAGACTTTGCATAATCTTAGCTTAGTCAATTATAAATGTAATTATTTAATTAAGTGTATCCCTTAGTATTAGTCTTTTCCTTATTGTAAATCCTCTATAAGATTCTTGTAATTATCCCTAGATCAACACAATTTCAATACAAAAACCACTTTATTTATATGATATCAAGAGCCTAAAAGCTCCCTTGAGCCATCTTCGATACCAACCTACTCGACAAACACCTTCTGTCCGCATTCTGCCTTTTTTTTCGATTCACCATGGCCAAACAAATCACCCACATTAGCGCCACCACAACTCGAAACCAAGGGCCACCTCGAACTACCAATACCAACACTCGCCCGACTCACAACAATAACACCAATTGCTACTATTGTAGCATTCCCAGACACGACACTAAAGATTGTCGCAAACTTAGTCGCTTCCTACGAGAACACAATGTCTCGCCTAAAAATACCAACACCCCGGTGGTTAACTACACCACCCCTCACCTAACGGCTAGAACCCCATCTTGGATGTGGGACACCGGTGCGTCCAACAACACCACGAACATCAACCAACAATTTTCCATTCTTTCCGATTACGGAGGACCAGATAAGATTGTGCTAGGTGATGGAAAAACTATCCCTATAACTCATATTGCTCAAACAACTATTCCAACAAAATCCTGCCCACTTCTTTTAAATGACATTTTAATTGCTCCTAATCTTCGAAGTAATCTTATTTCAGTTGCCAATGTTTGTCATACTAATCATGTTTCCATTGAATTTTTTCCCTATCATATTTTTTGTCAAGGATCTACGCACGGGGGCACGCCTCATGCGGGGAGTAAACGACAATGATTTCTACTATGGACCAATCTCCTTGTCTCCTCAGGTCAACAACACCCAAACAAACTCTCTTCTCAAGTGGCACCAAATGCTTGGAAATCCATCGCTTCAAGTGTTCAAGTCTCTAATGTCACACCCTCAAATTTCCACTGCGGGGTTTTACCACGAGGCGCATGACAAACCAGGATTTAAGTCAACGGTCACAATAAACGACACTATATGAAGTACGTAAAATCCAAAGACATAGATTTCATAAGCGGAAGCTTTTAAAGAATTTAATCTCTACAAAACAGTGTTCCCAAGTATCCAAGACACTTATTACAAAACATGCTACTAATCCTAGACGCCAATGCAGACCCGTGCGCCTAGTCCAACCGATGCTACCTTAGCGACCTGAGAAAACATGCCAAAAGAGACGTCAACATATATAATGCTGGTGAGTTCACAGGTTTGTTCAATATGATACCAAAAGTTACCAAAGTGTTACTATGTCCATACTATATCAATGTTACCAAAGTACGCTAGCTAGGCGTATGTTTTATTACTACTACGATTGGAAAACCATTACTAGACTGTTACCAATGTTCGGCCCGAGTGTGTTCAGCAATGTTACCAATGTTACCAGTTCGAGAAAATATGCACCCGCCCGGCCCCACAAGCCGTCGAGTTGGATCTGTCAAACCCAATAGATCTATCCACATTTCCCCTGTTGTGCATCCCCGCACATTCATGGTTTTCCCCGGGACTTTCAAAGATCGTATAGCAATACAAAGTTAAAACCATAGTATGACATATGTTACCAAAATAGTTTAGCGCATGTTTCTTCCCCAAAAGTTAAAGTAGTAAAAGTGGGGCCTTGAACTCACCTTAGGTTGCGTTCTTCAGTAATATAAGAAAGCCAAGCCCTTGATAATCCCACTACCAGAGATCTATAAAAATGTTCACATAAGTGTTCCGACTAATAACCATAAGGTTATCTAGTCCCCGATTGTCCAGATCGTGACCAAGTACGTTTTAAAACGTGTTTAAGTGTTCAACCGACACACTTGACCGACCCGACATCCCGTTGGTGACCCATTACCCTAACTAATCAAGTACACAGAGATTACACACAAGGTTCAAGCATAAAACACTTAGTTTGTATCAAAAATCTCATTTTTGAATCCATAGGGTCAAACCAGGAAATCATTTTCCACCTTCGCCCCTTTTTAACCCACATTCGACCCTTTGGAAGCCACCTTCGACCTATTCGAAGTCACATTCGACCTTTTGAACTGATTCGATCAATACTGTCCAAGTTCGATCCTGGGATTCCACGTTCGACCACCCGATTGGTCGAAGGTGCCCAGGTTCGACCCGGGCATAATATTTTTCCCAAAAATGCTTCAAAAACATCCGAAACATCGCGAAACATCACCAAATAAAGCAGTCGAATATGATTAACATATCCTCACAAAACCCCATCAATTTTTCCCCAAAACCTGTTCATTTTAGCCCTTTCCCAAAATGTCAAAATTATGAAAATATCACATCATGCATGAAATCTTTACACAATTTGGAAACTTTTTGAAATCAATCCATAATCATCTTAATAGTTCCCAGTTTTTCATGTGTTTGAAAACCTCAAAAAGTTCTATTGATCATACAAGCATGCATCGAGCCCTAGCTTTATTAAAATCCCCAATTTAGGCATGATATTATTACTCATCTAATTGTGACCATAAACAATCCTAAATTAACATCAATATCAACCCTAGATCATGTTTCTAGCATTAATACAGCAGCACATCATCAAATAACACATAATATCACATAACACATAATTAACATATGTTTATTGATATGAAAACCTATGTTTAATGATAGGGTTTTGGTTCAGAAAGATGTTTAAAAGGTTTTTATTGATATGAAAACCTATGTTTAATGATAGGGTTAGATGAAAACGAATTAAAATGCTTTGAAAAGGTTTAAGATTAAGAACACACCTTGGATTCTTGATTAGATGTTTTGGTAGGTTAGATTATGAAAAACAAGAGCAAAAACTCTTTCCTTAGTGATTAAAATCGTTTGAGAGTGTTTAGAGATGGGTAGGGTTTGTGAAATGGTGAAAAATGACAAGGTTTGGTATTTATACTAGTCCACATTCGCCCATTTCACCTGGTCGAATGTACCCACATTTGCCCCTTTCTCAGGGTCGAATGTACCTTAACTGGTCGAATGAAGTTCTATTGTTTTCACATCCCAGGTTCGCCCCTTCATCAAGGGTCAAACCAAGATCATTTTCTAGGTTCGCCCTCACGCTATTGTCGAACCTGGACCTATATTTTCTAGTCTTTCCAGTTTGTCGTGTTTAACGCATTTTAACGCATTCTAACACATGAACATGCAGTCTTAATCTATGTTTAACATAAATAAGCATGGATGATCATCTACACATCGTTTAAACTAGTGTTTGCATATAATCCACCATATAAGAATCAATCCACATATAATACTTAATTTAGTTTACGTAATTTCACCAACAACGGGACCCGGTACTAGTGTATTCCCAAAACGAGTCCCAATGATCCTCTAGATCATTGAACCCTGGACAATCTTATCCTGACCCTACTCAACTAACCTAGTTAAGTCCGTTTATAAATGTTTCTTGCTAAGGTAGACTTAGGTGTTACTAAAATGTTTAAGCCAAACATGCCGGGTGTCACATCATCCCCACGTTGAAAGAATTTTCGTCTCGAAAATTGCACAAAGCGCAAAAAATAAAAGAGACGGAAAGAAGGAAACGAAAAGAAAATTTACCGGGTGTCACATCATCCCCACGTTGAAACGAATCTCGACCCGAGATTCATTCAGCTTCAGTAGTAACAGGTTCCTCCACAATGCGAAGACGATCATCAACCTTGATCTCTTCCAGTGGTACAATAAGAGATTCATCAGCCAAGCACTTCTTTAAGTTAGACACATGGAAGACGTTGTGAACACTACTGAGCTCCGCCGGTAAGTGAAGTCTGTATGCCACCGGTCTAATCCGTTCCAGGATTGCGAACGGTCCGACATATCGAGGGTTAAGCTTGCCACGCTTTCAAAAGCGTATGATGCCCTTCCATGGTGAAACTTTCAGAAGTACCATGTCCTCAACCTGGAACTCCAAAGGTTTGCGACGGCGATCGGCATAGCTCTTCTGACGATCCCGCGCAGCTGCCAAACGGTTACGAATTTGTACGATTTTCTCCGAAGTTTTGTACACCAGTTCCGGACCAGTGAGCTGAATCTCGCCTACCTCGGCCCAACAAAGAGGTGATCGACATTTCCGTCGGTATAGAGCTTCAACCAGAGCTGCCTTGATGCTAGAGTGATTGCTGTTGTTGTAGGAGAACTCCACCAACGGTTGGTGAATCTCCCAACTTTTTCCAAAATCGATGACACATGCCCGAAGCATGTCTTCCAAGGTTTGAATCGTCCGCTCACTCTGTCCATCAGTTTGAGGATTATAAGCCGTACTCATATCCAACTGAGTACCCAAAGCCTTGTGCATAGTCTTCCAGAAACGCGAAGCAAAACGAGAATCACGATCAGAGATAATAGAAACAGGCACCCCGTGCCGAGCAACCACCTCCTTAAGGTAGAATCGAGCTAACCACTCGAGTCCATCAGTTTCCTTAATAGGTATAAAATGTGCCGATTTTGTCAACTTGTCGACAATCACCCAGATCATATCACAACCACTTGGTGACTTTGGTAGCTTGGTGACAAAATCCATCGTGATTCGTTCCTACTTCCATTCTGGAACCTCTGGTTGTTGCAGGAGACCAGACGGGTTCTGATACTCCACCTTGACTTTAGCACAAGTCAAGCATTTGCTCATGTATGAAGCTATATCAGCCTTCATGTTTGGCCACCAATAAAGTATCTTCAAATCCTGATACATCTTATCAGAGCCAGGGTGAATAGAATACCAGGATTTGTAAGCTTCATCCAAGACAAGCTCACGTAATCCCCCGAACATGGGAACCCATACACGTCCCGCAAAATAGTGTAAGCCATCAGACCTGAGCTCAAGGTGCTTGTCAGCGTTGTGCATAGTTTCAGCTTTAAGGTTTTCCTCCTTCAAAGCTTCTAATTGTGCAGAACGGATTTGGTCAGGCAAAGAGGAATGAATGGTGAGCTGTGAAGCTGGAACACGACGAGGTTTCGCAGATTCCTTCCTACTCAAGGCGTTCGCCACAACGTTCGCCTTTCAGGATGATACTTAATAGCACAGTCATAATCGTTCAGGAGTTCAACCCAGCGATGCTGCCGCATGTTTAACACCTTCTGGTTGAAAATATGCTGGAGACTCTTGTGATCGGTGTATACTTCACATTTGATACCGTACAAGTAATGTCTCCAGATTTTCAACGCAAAAACCACCACACCCAATTCCAAGTCATGAGTAGTGTAGTTCTTCTCATGAACTTTGAGTTGACGAGAAGCATAGGAAATAACCTTCCCGCGTTGCATTAAAACACAACCGAGACCATGAATAGAGGCGTCGCAATACACAAAGAAATCATCCGTACCCTCAGGTAAAGACAGAATAGGTGCAGAAAAAAGTTTAAGCTTCAGCATCTGGAATGCTGATTCCTATGGTTCACCCCAGTCAAACTTTCGGTCTTTCTGGGTAAGAGTGGTGAGGGGTTGAGCGATCTTCAAAAATCCCTCAATGAAACTGTGACGACCGGGAATTTTTTTTTTATCGGTTCGTTCTCTTCGACTTCGGGAAATTTTTGGGACGAAATTTTTTTCAACTGGGGGATGATGTGACACGCGGCATATTCAGGGTAATACTTTTCATACTTTACATACATACGTTTCATACTCCACATACATACTTTTCATACTTTGCATACATACGAGTCTACCTCAACGAAAACATTAAAAACAACTACTTAATATCATACTTGACCGAGTCGGTTGAGTCGTGTCGATGATTCGGGAATCATCGGGGGTCGTTACAATGGTCCGAGAGATCATTGGGTGTCGGTCCATAACCATGTGTACAAGGATGCGCGATTTGTAGAATCGCCGGGCTTATTGCACACATGCAAGTCTTGAGCCCTGGGAATTGGTGATCGGGTAGGAACGTGTTAGTTATCGTGCATTACATAATTATAATCATAATGCAACTTGTCGGTATGTGAAAACGTGTTTATATATGTTAAAATAGGGTTTAACGCGACAAAAATCCGGATATATCTGCTATAGGCGATTAGGCCACTTGGGGAAGCCTAATCGCCAGTATAACTAGCGAATAGGAGGATATCATGGGCGAATATAGGGCTATTCGCTAGTAGTACTAGCGAATAGAGCCCTAATCGCCTGCAAGGTCCTCGTACTCGCCTGAACTGCAGGTGACGACTAAAAACGCCTATAAATACCACCCTTATGTTTCAAACCATCATTTGTGAAACCCTAATACATCCCAAAGCCACCCCACACCTTATCCAACCTCTGCAACACGTTTTTGAGCAAGAAATCACATTTCCAAGCCTTACACCCCATAATCTCACCATTTCAAGGTGTGTTCTTCATCCCAAACCTTTATAGTGATATTGTTTTGATCCCTAAAGGTCCAGACCTAATTTATAAACATTTGTGTCTTTGAAAACTCAATAAAATCGGTTTCAAAACAAACCCAAACATCTATACTTGTTATATGTGATGTATTAGTGCAAGATAGGATTTTTATCGTTTAAACATGATTCTTCTTGTGTTATTATTATATTTCTGATCTAAATAAGTTAATATGATGATAACCTAGGAGTTTGAAGGTTCATAGATGTGTAATATTGATATTAGGCGTTTTGACCCGTTTGAGTGATTATGGTGGATTGATGATGATATGTTGTGTTTTGTTGATTGTTTGAGGTTAGGGTTTACCCTAGGATGATGCTAGAACAGTAGGATAATGTCGGATAACGTCATTATGTGATGAAATCTGAGTATTTGCTATTTAGGGTAAGTTTTACATGTTGATGTGATGCTTACATGCAAGTTATGCTATTTTGGGAAACCGCATGCATTCGGGACGGCTAGGGTGATGATAAATTAGGGGGTTTTGCTTGAAATAGTTGGGTTAATGTTTTGGGTTGGGTATTGGGTGTTTACACATGTTTCAGATCTGATTTGGAGGGTTAAACGCGCAAAAAGGACGGAACAGATCAGAACTAGCGAATAGGAGTTCTAATCGCCGTTATTATAGGCGATTAGCTCCTAATCGCCTGAACTATAGGCGAGTAGGAGCTCTACTCGCCACCTTACTAGCGATTACAGCTCTATTCCCCACTTTACTAGTGATTACAACCCTATTCCCCATTTTACTAGTGATTACAATTCTATTCCCCATTTTACTAGTGATTACAATTCTATTCACTAGTTTGACTCTCCTAATCACCAGTTGACTTTTCCTTATCACTTGTTTGATTCCTAATGGCGTGTAATGCTGCCATATGTATATTTTAACATCCCGAAACATGAATTGACACCTAGAAACATGTTAGGAACCCCGTAACATGTCTAATGACTTAGTAACACGTGTTCGGACTTGTTTATGCGTTAATTGGGCGTTATGCTAGATAGGGTGAATGTTTGCGCATGCTAAGTGTTTAATTGCATAAGTTGCATGATATCTTGTATGTGGCTAACACGTGGGATGTCGGGTCACCAATGGGATGTCGGGTCTTGTCTAATGTGGTCGGTTAAACGTTTAAACATCATTTCATATGTACACGGTTATGGTTTGGACTGCTAGGGACTAATCAACCTACGGGTTGTTAGTCTAACACCTTATACGCTCGTCATGATAGGTCACCGGTATTTGGTGCCGTCTATTGAGCAGGTTTACTTATCTTAGTGTGAGGAGCAGCATCAGGTGAGTTTCACGGCCCCACTTTACGTTTTTACATTTCGGGGGAGACACATGCGTTATACATATTTCATAAATTATCATGTTATACTAGTGTTAATTCATTCGTGCTATACGATACGTAAAGTCCCAGGGAAACCATGAATATGCTGGATAGCATAACGGGGGAAATGTGGATAGATCTATTGGGACTGACAGACCCCACCCGTCGGCCGGGAGCTGGGCGGGTGCATATTGTCTCGGTCATAACGCTACGAGGGAATGGTAGTGCATAATCGTTTCGGGCAAAATCATATATCGTTGTCTGTAATGGTTTCTGGTCGTAGTAGTATTATTCATGCGTCTAGCTAACGCTATCATTTCTAACATAGTGATAACATGATGGCTTTTATTACTTAAACGTTTAACATAAAACCTGTGAACTCACCGGCATTATTTGCTGACGTTTTTAGCATGTTTGTCTCAGGTCGTTGAGGTAGCATCTTATCATAGGCGCACGGAGTCTCACGGCGTCTAGGATTCATATGCATCTTACTTAGCTTTTCAGACTTACGTACCTTTTGGATTGTAATAAAGTTTTACGCTTCCGCAACGATGGATTATTTATGAAAACTTGTTGGTTTGTTGGTGTCATTTTTACGTATCATATAGTGTCGTTTATTGTAACCGTTGACTTAGATCCTGGTTTGTCACGTGCCTCGCGGTAAAACCCCGCACGTGGAATTTGAGGGTGTGACAGAAACGACAATAGTAACCCGCAAGACCTAGGAATTGCCGCACCTCAAATGGCGTCTTTGGTGCTTCCCAGTCTTTAATATCTTCGATCTTAGCCGGATTGACATGAATTCCCAGTTCATTAACCACATGCCCTAGGAATTGAACTTCACGTAACCAGAAATCACACTTTGAGAACTTAGCATACAATTTCTCTCGTCTCAAAAGTTCCAAAACCAACCGTAAGTGTTCCTGATGATCCGTCTTGTTCTTAGAATAAACCAGAATATCGTCAATAAACACGATGACAAATTTATCAAGGTACGGCTTGCAAACGCGGTTCATTAAGTCCATGAACACCGCCGGTGCGTTAGTGAGACCAAAAGGCATGACCAAGAACTCAAAATGGCTATAACGAGTGCGAAAAGCAGTCTTCTGAATGTCGGATTCCTTAACGCGCAACTGGTGATAACCACACCGCAAATCAATCTTCGAACAGTAAGTAGAGCCCCGGGGCTGGTCAAAGAGATCATCAATGCGAGGGAGAGGGTAACAATTCTTGATGGTCACTTTGTTCAGCTCACGATAATCAATACACATGCGAAGACTTCCGTCCTTCTTCACAAAACAAATAGGAGCTCCCCACGGGGAAGAACTCGGTCGGATAAAACCCTTTTCCAAGAGTTCCTGTAACTGACTGGACAACTCTTGCATCTCGGGAGGTGCAAGACAATACGGAGCCCGTGCAATAGGAGCTGCACCCGGAGTAAGATCAATGCCAAACACAACCTGACGATGGGGAGGGAGACCAGGTAAATCATCAGGAAACATATCGGGAAATACACGAACCACCAGAATATCCTCGATCTTCTTCTCATCGTCAGTCGAAATAGAAACAAGTGCCAGAATGGCCGAATAACCCTTTCGAAGATACTTAAGGGCTTTCATGCTAGAAATGATACTCAGCGGAGCACCGCTCCTCTCGCCATTAACCGAAAGAGTCTCTCCATTAGGGAGAGGAATCCGAATAACCTTATCTAAACAAACGATCTCCGCGCGGTACAACGATAACCAATCCATGCCGAAAACGACATCAAAACTACCCAGGGTTACCGGCATAAGGTCAATGGGGAAAGACAAACCCGACAGTTCCAAGCGACATTCCCTAAGGGTGTGTGTCGCTTCGATTTTCTTACCATCAGCCAATTCTATTAAGTACTTAGCCTCTAAAGGTGTGGGGTACTACATCTAGCAATCGACTAATGTCCACAGATATGAAACTCTTATCGGCACCAGAATCAAACAAGACAGAAACATAGCGATCATTAAGAAGGAACGTACCGGTAACTGTGTCTGGATCCTGCCTAGCCTCTGTAGATCCAATGACGAAAGCACGCTCAGTCCTGCCGCCACCTCCGTTGTTCCCGTTACCATTCCCGCCCCTTCCATTATCGCCCTGCTTCAGCTTAGGACATTCACGCTTGAAGTGTCCCGTGTCACCATAGTTATAGCACCCCTGCTTTCCTGGAGTCCCCTGAGCCACATGAGCAGGAGCAGTAGCAGGAGTTTGGGTCGAGGAAAGTGACACCCTGCAATCCTTAGCAAGATGCCCAAACTGATGGCACCGATAACCACACTTGTTGCACTTGGGATGCTTTCCAACATACCCACCTGACTTCTGCCCCGAAGAAGACCCAGATGAATCAAACTTCTTCACCGGCTGAGATGGCGCTGGCACTGCACTCTTCCCCACGTTATCCCACTTCCTCTTGTTCCCCTCCGAAACCTTCGCAGTAGTACCCTTAGGAGGCAAAACACCTTCTTCCACCTTCAGATTAGTCATTCGATGAGCCGATCGAACAACTTCAGCAAGAGTGGGAAGATTCCCAGCGGCCACTAACCCAGCAATCTCCGGCACTATCCCAAAAACGTAGTGCTCAATCCTCCTATACTTGGGTGTGTGCAAATCCCAGCATGGAAGGTAGCCATGGCCATGTTCACTTGCTGCTGTAACAAGTCATTCAGTTCAGCTTGGGTCATGTTGATGTTACCACGACCACCACCGCCACCGCCGCCACCACGGCCGCCGCCACCACGACGTCCACCACCATGAGCACCAGACATGATCTTATAATCAAGAAATCGATGGATTCAGATTCACCTCTAGTGTCAACCACTAGAAATTACAAGAGTTAACCTAGGGACAAATCCAGGACTGTACATCTAAACTGAAAGTCCACCGAGATTTTCATGCATTTCAGTTTATGATTTCGTGTGCACCCGAAATGATAAACTGCTCTACATGGTCCTCCAAATGTACTCGTAGTTCAGACTCCGACCACCGAATATCGTCACCTAGTAACGTGTTACGATAGGTGCAAGTGTAAGGAAACATGTGTGTGCTAGAGTCAACAAGTCGGCTTCTTCCTCTTCAATCCCGAAGAAGAAAACAAGAGTAAGTAAGAACCCGAGCAAAAGTGGATGATGTAACACAGAAGTATGATGATAATGTAAAGACACCCCGACAAAGTTAGTACGTATCCCCACTAAGCGACTCAAAGTATGTGACCGTCTAGTGTGTGTGACTCGGCTATAGACCAGAGCCTACATGCAGTCCTAGTTCACAATAACAATTGGCTCTGATACCAATCTATCACACCCTCAAATTTCCACTGCGGGGTTTTACTACGAGGCGCATGACAAACCAGGATTTATGTCAACGGTCACAATAAACGACACTATATGAAGTACGTAAAATCCAAAGACATAGATTTCATAAGCGGAAGCTTTTAAAGAATTTAATCTCTACAAAACAGTGTTCCCAAGTATCCAAGACACTTATTACAAAACATGCTACTAATCCTAGACGCCAATGCAGACCCGTGCGCCTAGTCCAACCGATGCTACCTTAGCGACCTGAGAAAACATGCCAAAAGAGACGTCAACATATATAATGCTGGTGAGTTCACAGGTTACCAAAGTGTTACTATGTCCATACTATATCAATGTTACCAAAGTACGCTAGCTAGGCGTATGTTTTATTACTACCATGATTGGAAAACCATTACTAGACTGTTACCAATGTTACCAATTCGAGACAATATGCACCCGCCCCGCCCTGCAAGCCGTCGAGTGGGGTCTGTCAAACCCAATTGATCTATCCACATTTCCCCCGTTGTGCATCCCCGCACATTCATGGTTTTCCCCCGGGACTTTCAAAGATCGTATAGCAATACAAAGTTAAAACCATAGTTTGACATATGTTACCAAAATAGTTTAGCGCATGTTTTCTCCCCCAAAAGTTAAAGTAGTAAAAGTGGAGACGTTAACTCACCTTAGGTTGCGTTCTTCAGTAATATAAGAAAGCCAAGCCCTTGATAATCCCACTACCAGAGATCTATCAAAATATTAACATAAGTGTTCCGACTAATAACCATAAGGTTATCTAGTCCCCGATAGTCTAGATCGTGACCAAGTATGTTTTAAAACGTGTTTAAGTGTTCAACCGACACACTAGACCGACCCGACATCCCGTTGGTGACCCATTACCCTAACTAATCAAGTACACATAGATTACACACAAGGTTCAAGCATAAAACACTTAGTTTGTATCAAAAATCTCATATTTGAATCCATAGGGTCGAACCAGGAAATCATGTTCCACCTTCGCCCCTTTTTAACCCACATTCGACCCTTTGGAAATGGAAGGTCAACAAAGACACCCAAGAATTTACTCTGGTCAGATCAGATGGAGAAGCTCAAAGACTAAGCATGGATGATGGACATGGCCTGTGTGCAGATGACCTCCAAACACTGCTTTACCTTGAGCTTGAAAGAGATGTTGAAGACCTCTACTCATTGAAATTTGAGTTACAATTCAAAGGTCAAATTAGAGAAAGTCTGATGAGGAATAAAGATCAAGAATAAACCCTAGTTTTGGCATCATCTGTTCTAGGGGGAGATTGTTGGGTCTGCTGACCTGGAGAAGAACAGATGATTGGTAAGCCAAAATATACTACTCAGTTGATCCTATGAAATAAACAGCATTTACAAGATACTCCACCCAAAAGACTGTTGACCCTAACATCTGTTGTACTCAACAACTGTTGGAAACAACTACTGCTGCAAAGGACTGCTAGATAAACAACTGCTAGAGAACAACTGCTGACTAAACGTCTGATGAAGAACAACTGCTGACTAAAGTGCTGAAGACTAAAGGTCTATTGGAGCCAACAGCACTTAGGCTCCAACAGATGTTACAAGACCATCAGAGTTTTCCTCAAAAGCAGTTTACCTTACAGTGTTTTACAATGTAACAGTAGTTTGTATTTAACAGATGTTTTATGTTGTTATTCTGTTAGAGGTCACTGTCTTAGGTGACGTCAGCTGAGATCATCAGTGGTTTAGATTTGTCTATAAATAGAACAGTGCTTGTACTGTTCTATTCATCACTCGAAACATTCTCTCAGACAAACAATCACAGAGTGATCAGGCTGAGGGGGAGTACTTGTAATATTGTAATCTTTCAATTAATGAAAGCATTCGATTAAAAACAATTATTCTCTTGTTTTGATTTATAGTTTATCATTCTGCTACACTTTCCATTTATATTCACTTCGTTCATCACATCTTTTATATAAGCTAATCAATACAATCAAACTCAGATCCTAACACTTTTTCCATTGACCCTTCTGATCACGCGAGTGTGTTTCTCAAGTAATTGCGGGCATCTTGAGAAGAAAAGTATTTCCCCTCATCCACGGAGTCGGAGATTCTCATCCAAACAGATTGTTTGCCTTTATTCTTTTTACCGGATTTGATATTATTATTATTATTATTATTATTAATATTTTGGAAACCCCGTGCTTGGTGGAAAGATCGCTCTGAGTCCGAAAACATTTTGGCAGCTTTGATTAGTTCATCCCAAGTAGTTGGGATACGATCTTTTCCATTAAGACACTTCGTTAAGTCCTCACTGCGAACACCATGTATGAACCCAGCGCGAGTGTGTTTCTCTCTGTAACCCCTTTGTGACGCTTCTTTGTTGTAGCGGACAATGTAGCCCTCTACTATTTCGTTATTATGGCATACGCACAAAAGGATGCTTGCCTTTATCTTTCTTGTGTTTGCGCATATGAGAAAAATGATTAGAGAATTTCTTGATTAAATCATCGAAATCCTCTATACTGCCTGCTGGAAGATTATCATACCACACTCTGACCGCTCCCGTTAGTGTTTGACAAACAATTGGGACCAAACCTGGACCGGCCATAGTAGTACGCTCCCCGCACATTTAAATGCATGTAAGTGATCATTAGGATCATGCAAGCCATTATACTAACCGTTGATTAACTTCCCAAATCTTAAACAATCAGGCTTGTTACAATGTTTAAACTATAAATTGATCTTTCCCAATCATTCTCCAACCTTTACTCGATACAAACCCAAAAAAATAAACACTTAATCGCACCCAGAAAGCTCTATAATCGGCTCCTAAATCTCAGCTTATCTTCTTCTTTTCAATCCAAATTCGAACTTGTAAGGCTAATATTTTAGTGTCGTTTTGTTTTTTGATCCTTCCTTTATAAAAGCCCTACGATGTCATGTTTGATTATAATCAGATTAAAGGTGTGCATATTCTAGGGTTAGGGTTCGATATTGGGAAACAAAATAATATATATATTATTAAAAGAACAAACTTCTCAACACAAAAGCTTATGGTGAAGTTGGTGTGAGTGTGTGCTGTTAACTATGGAACCCGGGTTCGAGTCCTATGAACCCACGGGTTCCGTGTGTTTTATTTTGAAAAACCTTATATTTTTTTTTTATTTATTCCTTATATACATATATATACACACACACACATAGAAAACTTATAATATTCCTAAAAAAATCATTTTTATTCAAAATATGTCAAAATTATACTTTTATTTTCTGAAAAATATTTTATTTTCATATTTTTATTGAATTAAATTGTTTTAATCATATTTAAGTGATTAAAAATTCACTTAAACAATTGTAATATCAAAAAAAATTAGAATTATTATTGTGCATCAGAAACATAATCCTAATTTATTGGACATAAAATATTTGGATTTTATAGATTTTTCTATTTTTAATCCTTTAAATACATTTTATATTCAGTAAATTAGTTTTAAATGCAAATACAATAAGAAAAACTATGGAAAATTTATTTTTATCATTTTTTATCAGAATATATTTAATTTATACAAAAATATCATTTTTGAACTATTTATTGTATTTTAGTTATATTTATTCTTATTTTAATATAATAAATCATTTATTAATTCATAATACTTAAAATTTGTTTTAATAATTTAATGTGTTAAAAAATAGAAATATATTTTTTCTTATGTCATAATCATCAATATTTAACTCGTTTGTCTAACTTTTATTTATTTGTTCAATTATTTCTATTTATTGTACTTATTACAATTATAGTTTAAAGCAATTAATTTAATTTTTTATCCTAATTATTTGGAACTACTTTTTAACTAAATATTCAATTGGTAATAGGTATATTACCTGATCATATTTATAGAATTTGTCATATTATTTTTTATATCCTAGTTTTATATTAATTTGATTTATCGTAAAAACTATCATTCCCCAAATCAACTTAGCAAACCCTATTGCCTTAGAACTCTAGATACCTTAGAGTTTTAAGACGTACCTTTTATTAGTATTCTTATACCTTATAGGTTGAATTTCTCAGAATTTCCCATTCTTATAACACCCCAACCAATAGCTAAATCATCAAGGTGTCACGTAGTGACCACATGGAGGACATGGAAGCATACGACATGAATCAGCATCTGGTGGAAGTGTTCCAACAAAATTCTCGTCATGAGAGGTTTGATGTGATGCGATCACTTATAACCACTCTTATGCAAGAGGGTACACCAGTTAGCACTCATGTGTTAAAGATGAAGGCATATGTTGATCACTTGGCTCGTCTGGAATCCCCCATGAGCGATAACTTAGATGGGGATATCATCCTAAACTCATTGCCCAAGTCATATGACCAGTTCATTATGAACTATAATATAAATTGGACGGAGAAGACACTTGCAGAACTGAATCAGATCCTCAAAACTACTAAGGTAAACATACCTAGCAAAACTGCACCAGTGCTAATGATCAGGGAGGGTCAAATTAAGAAACCTAAAACCAAGAAGAAGGGTAATCAAGGCAAAGGGAAGGGAAAGGACTAAGTTGTTGCCAACAAGAAACCTCTGAAAGATGCCAAATGTTTTCATTGTGTTGAAACTGGGCACTGGAAGAGGAACTGTGCTAAGTATTTAGCTAAACTGAAGCAAGCCAAGGGTGTTTGACACAGGATGTGGTTTCCACATTTGTAATGTTTTGTAGGGACTAAGAAGGATTAGAAAGCTAAAACAAGGCGACTTGGAGGTCCATGTTGGCAATGGACAAAGAGTTGCAGTGAAGGCGATAGGAGAATATGTTCTTTTACTTCCTTTTGGTTTAGAACTTGTTTTGAACAATGTTTATTACATTCATAGCGTGACTAAAAATATTGTTACATTTTATGCTTTGCGTGGACAAGGTTTTGATTATCGTTTTAATGATGAATTTATTTCTGCTTATTTTAACGATGTATTTTACTTTGATGCAAAACCCAACAATGGGATCTATGAGATAGAAATCCAAAACAATAACATATTATGCAATATCTCCCATAAACGTAATAAGTTGGACTTTATTGATACGTATATGTGGCATTGTAGGCTTGTTCACATAAGTGAGAATCGTGTTAAACAACTCAAAACTGCAGGAATTCTAGATTCCAAGGGTTCAGAGTCGTTTGGAAAATGCGAATCATGCTTAAGTGGAAAGTTAACAAAAGCACCTTTTTCAAATGTTGGAGATAGAGCTAACGATCTGTTAGGACTTGTTCATACCAATGTATGTGGTCCATTCAGAACAATGTCAAGACAGGGTTATGTTTATCTTATGAAGCATAAACATGAAACTCTTGAAAAGTTCAAGGAGTAACAAAACGAAGTAGAAAATCAGCTAAATAAAAGTATTAAAATGCTTCGATCAGATCGAGGCGGTAAATATCTTAGTCAGGAATTCATTGACCATCTAAAGGATTGTGGAATAGTTTCACAACTCACTCCACCTGGAACACCGCAACATAATGGTGTGTCTGAGCGGAGAAATCGAACTCTATTAGATATGATTCGATCCCGTTGGTGACCCATTACCCTAACTAATCAAGTACAAATAGATTACACACAAGGTTTAAGTATAAAACACTTAGTTTGTTTCAAATTTCTCATTTTTGAATCCATAGGGTCGAACCAGGAAATCATGTTCCACCTTCGCCCCTTTTTAACCCACATTCGACCCTTTGGAAGCCACATTCGACCCATTCGAAGTCACATTCGACCTTTTGAACTGATTCGACCAATACTGTCCAGGTTCGATCCTGGGATTCCATTTTCGACCACCCGATTGGTCGAAGGTGCCTAGGTTCGAACCTGGCCGGATATTTTTCCCAAAAACGCTTCAAAAACATCCGAAACATCGCGAAACATCACCAAACAAAGCAGTCGAATATGATTAACATATCCTCACAAAACCCCACCAATTTTGCCCCAAAACCTGTTCATTTTAGCCCTTTCCCAAAATGGCAAAATTATGAAAACATCACATCATGCATGAAATCTTTACCCATTTTGGAAAACTTTTGAAATCAATCCATAATCATCTTAATAGTGCTTAGTTTGTCATGTGTTTGAAAACCTCAAAAAGTTCTATTGATCATACAAGCATGCATAGCACCCCAGGGGTTTGAGAGATTCACAACCTCTTCTTCAGATCTTTCAACTGAAACTGCCTAGATATCACCACCACTTGCTGTAAAAGCAAAGTTGGATTAAAAACTAAGTTAAAACCTGAAGTTATGTCAATGAAATGATCATAACTCTGATCCTTATTGTTACCAGACACCTCATCATGACCCAAAAGTGTTGTATTGCCAAATACATAGTCATTAGACACTTTTCCAGAGTCCTAAAGCCTCTTTTTCTGGTTAAGCTCTCTCTCATAGGTCAAGAGCTTACCATGAAGCTGGGTTAGTGATAGGTCCTTAAATCCAATTGAGTTTCTCATAACTATAGCAATAGTGTCCCATTTGTCTGGTAATTATCTTAAAAACCTATGGTTTAAAGTTGAATTACGATAAGTTAGACAAACCAGTATTAGTTCACTAATGAGACAGTTAAACCTCTCAAATGGTTGAGTTAATGACTCTCCCTTTACATGACTGAATGTTTCATATTGTTGGTTAAGTATTTCACGGTTGTTTTCAATAACCTCTTCCGTCCCACCAAATTGTTCTTTCAGTGCATCCCACAACTCATTTGCACTATTACAGTGTAACAGCCCAACATAGATATCATTGGGTAGAGCCATGGCCACAATACTGAAGGCCTTAGCATCTAACTCAATTTTCTGAAAATCCTGATCGGAGTAGTTTTCAAGTTTCTTAGGCTTTTGAACCTTGGGATCTTCGATACTCGGCACCATCGGAACATGTGGTCCGAAGATAACCGACTTCCAGCACCCAATGTTCTTTTCAGCCAGAACATGGCTCATCCAACGTTACCAGATATTGTGTTCAGATCTGACAAGCATCGGTGGCTTGGTGTTCGTGCCAGTGTTATGTGGATCGTGATTGATTGAAGCCATTCTCTGATTGTTTCTAAAACAAAGTATATTTATAAACGGTTGAATCGAAAATAAACTATTACTCTGTTTTCAATCCGACAAACAAACGATATAAATAATTGTGAGCTGATCTTTTATATTAAATTGATTGGTTAGATCGAATTTAATTGACCAAGCTCTTATACCAATTGTTTGGATCTGAGTTTGATTGTTTTGATTGTTTAAGTAAATGAATGATGACTGAAAAAAACTATAAATGGAAAGTGCAGCGGAATGATAAACTATAAATTAAAACAAGAGAATAATTGTTTTAAAATTGAAAGCTTTCATATATGATTGAATGATTACAAACGATTTACAATTACTCCCCCTCAGCGTGATCACTCGTGTAAGTTTGTCTAAGAGAATGTTTTAAGTGATAAATAGAACAGTACATGCACTGTTCTATTTATAGACAATCAAAACTACTGATGACCTAGGCTGACGGCACCTAAGATAGTGACCTCTAACAGAATAACAACATAAAACATCTGATGGCACAAATACTGTTACATCGGAAACCACTGATAAGTAAACAGCTGATAAGTAAACCTCGGATGGTCTTGAATCATCTGTTGGAGCCTAAGTGTTGTTGGCTCCAACAGACCTTTAGTCTTTAGTACTTTGATCAGCAGTTGTTCTTCATCAGACCTTTGATTAGCAGTTATTCTCTAGTAGTTGTTCTCTATCAGACCTTTGTAACAGTAGTTGTTCCAGCAGTTGTTAGGGTACAGCAGATGTTAGAGTCAACAGTCTTTTGGGAGAAGTAATGTGTAAATGCTGTTTTTATTAAGGATCAATATCAACCCTAGATCATGTTTCTGGCATTAATACAGCAGCACATCATCAAACAACACATAATATCACATAACACATGATTAACATATGTTTATCGATATGAAAACCTATGTTTAATGATAGGGTTTTGGTTTAGAAAGATGTTTAAAAGGTTTTTATTGATAAAAACATCCTTAGAACAGATCTGGACTTTTAGGGTTAGATGAAAACGAATTAAAATGCTTTGAAAAGGTTTAAGATTAAGAACACACCTTGGATTCTTGATTAGATGTTGTTGGTAGGTTAGATTATGAAAAATAAGAGCAAAAACTCCTTCCTTTGTGATTAAAATCGTTTGAGAGTCTTTAGAGATGAAGAACACATTCGCCCCTTTCACCTGGTCGAATGTACCCACATCCGCCCCTTTCTCAGGGTCGAATGTACCTTAACTGGTCGAATGAAATTCAATTGTTTTCACATCCCAAGTTCGCCCCTTCATCAAGAGTCGAACCAAGATCATTTTCCAGGTTCGCCCCCACGCTATGGTCGAACCTTGACCTATGTTTTCTAGTCTTTCCAGTTTGTCGTGTTTAACGCATTTTAACGCATTTTAACACATGAACATGCAGTCTTAATCTATGTTTAACATAAATAAGCATGGATGATCATCTACACATCGTTTAAACACGTGTTTGCATATAATCCACCATATAAGAATCAATCCACATATAATACTTAAGTTAGTTTACGCAATTTCACCAACAACGGGACCTGGTACTAGTGTATTCCCAAAACGAGTCCCAATGATCCTCTAGATCATTGAACCCTGGACAATCTTATCCTGACCCGACTCAACTAACCTAGTTAAGTCCGTTTATAAATGTTTCTTGCTAAGGTAGACTTAGGTGTTACTAAAATGTTTAAGCCAAACATGCCGGGTGTCACATCATCCCCACGTTGAAAGAATTTTCTTCCCGAAAATTGCACAAAGCCCAAAAAATGAAAGAGACGGAAAGAAGGAAATGAAAGGAAAATTTACCGGGTGTCACATCATCCCCACGTTGAAAGGAATCTGGACCCGAGATTCATTTAGCTTCAGCAGTAACATGCCTACATTCGAATGCACATTTCGGGAATAGATGAGGATGTTTAGCTTTCATCTGATCCTCCCGTTCCCATGTGAACTCCGGTCTACGATTCGAGTTCCAACGAACCTTGACGATGCGGATTTTACTCTGACGAAGGCTATGAATCTTGTTGTCGAGAATCTGGACAGGTTCCTCCACAATGCGAAGACGATCATCAACCTTGATCTCTTCCAGTGGTACAATAAGAGATTCATCAGCCAAACACTTCTTTAAGTTAGACACATGGAAGACGTTGTGAACACTACCGAGCTCCGCTGGTAAGTCAAGTCTGTATGCCACTGATCCAATCCGTTCCAGGATTGCGAACGGTCCGACATATCGAGGGTTAAGCTTGCCACGCTTTCCAAAGCGTATGACGCCCTTCCATGGTGAAACTTTTAGAAGTACCCTGTCCCCAACCTGGAACTCCAAATATTTGCGACGGCGATTGGCGTAGCTCTTCTGACGATCCCACGCAGCTGCCAAACGGTTACGAATTTGTACGATTTTCTCCGAAGTTTCGTACACCAGTTCCGGACCAGTGAGCTGACTCTCGCCCACCTCGGCCCAACAAAGAGGTGATCGACATTTCCGTCCGTAAAGAGCTTCGAACGGAGCTACCTTGATGCTAGAGTGATAGCTGTTGTTGTAGGAGAACTCCACCAACGGTAGGTGAATCTCCCAACTTTTGCCAAAATCGATGACACATGCCCAAAGCATGTCTTCCAAAGTTTGAATCGTCCGCTCACTCTATCCATAAGTTTGCGGATTATAAGCCGTACTCATATCCAACTGAGTACCCAAAGCCTTGTGCAGAGCCTTCCAGAAACACGAAGCAAAACGAGAATCACGATCAGAAATAATAGAAACAGGCACCCCGTGCCGAGCAACCACCTCCTTAAGGTAGAGTCGAGCTAACCGCTCGAGTACATCAGTTTCCTTAATAGGTATGAAATGTGTCGATTTTGTCAACCTGTCAACAATCACCCAGATCATATCACAACCACTTGGTGACTTTGGTAGCTTGGTGACAAAATCCATCGTGATTCGTTCCTACTTCCATTCTGGAACCTCTGGTTGTTGCAGGAGACCAGACGGCTTCTGATACTCCACCTTAACTTTAGCACAAGTCAAGCATTTGCTCATGTATGAAGCTATATCAGCCTTCATGTTTGGCCACCAATAAAGTATCTTCAAATCCTGATACATCTTATCGGAGCCAGGGTGAATATAATATTAATGACAATAACAACAAATTAGATGTTTTGGTTTCATCATCAGTGCTTCTTTATCAGTGGTTTTCTAATCAGAGATTCTCATCAGGAGTTAAGCCATAAGTAATTCATAATCATATACAACAATCATAGAACATACAAAAATAATCTAAGATGCAACAATATAATATTAATGACAATAACAATAAATCAGATGTTTTGGTTTCATCATCAGTGTTTCATTATCAGTAGTTTTCTAATTAGAGATTCTCATTAGGAGTTAAACCATCAATAATTCATAATCATATACAATAATCATAGAACATACATAACTAACTTAACATATAACAACATAATATTAATGACAATAACCAAAAAACAGAGGTTTTAGTTTCATCATCAATACTTCATCGTCAGTAGTTTTCTAATCAAAGGTTTCTCATGAGAAGTTAAACCATCAATAGTTCATAATCATATACAATAATCATAGAACATACATAACTAACCTAACATAAAACAACATAATATTAATGACAATAACAACAAAAACAGAGGTTTTGGTTTGATCATCAGTGCTTCATTATCAATAGTTTTCTAATCAGAGATTCTCATCAGGAGTTAAACCATCAAAAATTCATAATCATATACAATAATAATAGAACATACATAACTAATGTAACATATAACAACATAATATTAAAGAAAATAACCAAAAAAACGAGGTTTTGATTTCCTCATCAGTACTTCATTATCAGTAGTTTTCTAATCAAAGGATTCTCATGAGAAGTTAAACCATAAGTAGTTCATATTCATATACAATAATCCCAAATCATAGATAAATAATCTAAGATATAACAATATAATAAAAATAAAATAAATAATTTACAAAAAAAATAGAAATGAAAAAAAAAGGGATCTTAAAAAATAATGTTTGAAATTTAAAAAAAATATATATTAAAAAGAAATAATAAGAAAAACACAAAGAGTAATCAAACGAATACATTTAAACCAAAAGAGAACGCTTCTAAAGTTTAGAGAAGTAACATAAACCTAATAACAAACCGTAACAACAATATGTTCTTCATCAACCAAATAACACACATACAGTGATGTATCAGAAGAAAACATCGGCGATTAGTATAAAAAATAAAAAAAAATAACACATTACAAAAATAACAAAACAAACACATACCTTTCACCAAGAAGACACAACATGTGCTTGAGAATAACATAACAACAACGATGAGAAAAGAAAAAGAACATTCATAACAAAAACATAAATTAGAATTTGAAAAACAAAATAATAAACCAAGAAAATAACGAAAAAAATAATTTAAACAAAAACAAAACAAATGTCGGCAGAGATGATGAAAAACCAAGAGATCTTGAAGAATCTTGACGAAATCAGATAATCAACAAAGAAGAGGGAAGAGAAAAAGAAGAGGGAAAAAGAGAGAGAGAGAGAGAGAGAGAGAGAGAAAAGAGGGTTTTGAAAGAGTTAATAACTACTGATGAACCTCTTTGTGTTTATTGAAACAGATAGACAAACGGGTCGGGTATAACTCAAAGATCCAAATGAATGAGGAACTTACACGTTAGTATATTAAATGTAGTGTAGCCACGTACGGGAACGGTTCCCCAAATGGCATGAGGGCTCTTTAACCTTGTTCCTTTATTATATAAAAATACAATCATTTTGTATGTTAAGACACTATGACTTTGAAAATAAAACACACTTATATGAAAATACCCGATTTCACCAACATGAATCGTTATACTTGTTGTAAGTTAAAACCCATCTAATTTTTCCTACGGATCTAATTTTATTTTCGTATGAAATTAAAGGGTGGATCCATGATTCTAATGTGATATTAAATGTCATTTAATGGATTTCCATGTTTAAAGACACACAATTACGTTTATATCCCTAGTTAGTCAAATAAGTCAACTGAAATTAAAACAATTATTACAATTTTGACATTGATCAATCTTAACCATTCATTAAACAATCCAACGGCTCAAAACACTTCTTACCCTTCTCACAAAAAACACCCTTTGTATAGGATCCTCACCCTATATATATATATATATATATAGGTTTAGGATCCTATACAAAGTGTTTTTTTTTTGTAAGAAGTGTGAGAAGGATTAAAAATTGATACTTAGGCATCATTTTTTGAACTTAGCCGTGATGTTTTGGATTGTTTTGCCAATAAAAAAACCAAACATAACAATTAAAAACCGAAAACAATTTATTTTAGGCTTAAAACTTAAAACACCATGCTAAGAACATTAAGCAGTGTGTTTTAAGCTTTAAGTAGTGTGTTTTAGCTGTTTTTTAAATTTAATGACTATAATACATTGTATTGTGTTTTAGATTGTTGTGTTTGGTGTTTTTCAAGTTAAAACAACCTACAACATCATTCCTAAATCCAAAACATGATGTCTACATGTCAATTCTTAGTCCTTCTCACACTTCTCACAAAATATGTCAATTATCCTTACCCTATATATATATATATATATATATATATATATATATATATATATATATATATAGTGTAATCATTGGGAAACAAACCCATTTTTTTAGAAAATCCCAATAAACTCAATGGATGGAGAAGATTAAGCCACATCATCCATAGGAAAGTTGCATGATTTAAGTATTATAGACATTTTAATCAAGTAACCAAGGTTATTATATACAATTCAATATTATTTCTTTTATATTCCCTGACCCACTGACATATATTATATCCCTACTCAATTTTTTTAAAACCACACACACACACACACACACACACACACTCTCTCTCTCTCTCTCTCTCTCTCTCTCTCTCTCTCTCTCTCTCTCTCTTTCTCTCTTTGTCTCTCTCTCTCAAAAATCAAAAACTAGATATGCATCTTGACATCGACCACCACCACCATCATCAACATCGATGACCACCAACATGATCAACATCACCACTGCTGAAGTACAAAAAAAGAAGATGCAATCTCTTGTAGCCTTTCCCAATTCTTTTATACCATTGCATCTCTATAACACACTCATTCCCTTTGCACCTTCATACCCTCATCAATGGCTATCATAACAGAAGAACCAAACACATGAAACTTTTTACACAAACCCATAAATAGACCAACTCTAAACTCTTTCACCTTCTGGTTCTACTTCACCATCTCAGTCTCAATCATAACCTTAATATTCATCACAATATCCAATCTTTACACCCATCAATGCCCCAAAACATGGTTCCTTACACTACCCACAAACCTCAGACACCATTATTCTAATGGGATAACCATAAAGGTCCAACCCACTATTAGTAAAGATCCAATTGAGGTATTTTCTATTCAAGTTACCCAAAAGATTCTTAAAATAAAGTGCTTATTATGCATGGGTTAGGTTGTATTTCTTATCTGTTTAATAAAGTTGTAAACTTTTTTGGAAAAAATGGGGTTCATACTGTTGCCATTGATTTACTCGGTTTCGGGTTTCAGATAAGTTTGAATTGGTGACTAAGGATAAGGAAATTAAGGGTTTTGGAAATGTATGATGAGATTAAAGAAAGGGTATTTTTTGGGGGTTTGATCAGTTGGTTGGGCAAGGGTATGTGAATTATGATTATACGGAGAATGAGGTTCGCGTGTCGAAGGTGACGAGTTTGAAGGCGGTTGAGCTCAGTCCGGATGAGATGGGGAGGGTTTGGGGGCAGGTGATTGATGCTTTGGGTTTCGGGCAAGTTGATTTGGATTTATGTGTGTATTAAATCTGGTTTCTCTCTGTTTCAGCTATTGCATAAGTCAAAATTGGATTTAGATATTTGGTATGGAATTGTGTTTGCTGTTTATCATTAACTCTCTTGAATCTTCTATTTTTCTGAGTTTGTTTTGAATTCTACTTTAATCGACGTATTTAGTTTAGTTTTTTTTTTTAATGGAGATTGCATAAATTGGACCAGAACAATTGAAGATATGAAGATTTGTAAACATTTATTGTTATTATATTATTATTATTATTATTTTTAATTTTATTTAATTTATACATACATATATATATATATATATATATATATATATATATATATTACAATCAAGTTCTTTGGGTTTGTAATGTATCCATTTTGTTACTATTGGCTTAAATGTAGGTTGGTATGATATCACCAAGTAAATTGAGGATGAAGCTGATGGGTCATAGGAAAAAAGATGGAGGACAATTCAGCAAGAACATCTCCTGCTAACACATTTAACAACAGGCCTGTAACAAATGCAACAACACGCCTGTAGCATATGCTAAAACATTTCTAATATGTAAAATGATGAATTGATTTTCTTCGTAGGCGAACAGATTTTTGTGTTAAAGACAAAGCTGATTATGAAGAATGAAGATGCCGGCCAAGATCTGAAAACCTGCCTTAATTACCCCCTTTTCTCTTTCGCTCTGCCATCATCCCTTCTGCTGATTCCAAGCACAACATGTACGATTTTTGTTCTTAAACATAGTTTCTAGTCGTTTTCTGTTTTAACTGATCAAAATTTAATGAACATTTACTATTTATTTTTCCTATATTTCATTTAGTTTGATTAGTTTCAAGATTTTTAAATGTATCCTATGTTTAGTTTTCTAATTTTTTACATGAGTAAAATAATTATTACAATACACGGGCCGATGCGCGCGTGTGTGTATATGCATGCGTGCGCGTTTTATGTAAGCATTGACCCTCTGGTAGAAAGTTTCTAGTTCCACCACTGGATGGCGGCAGTTCATGTAAAATGTGGAAATATTGTCTGAATGCTTGAAGGTGTGGTATGATTACACACAGGTTTATAATTACCTACATAGTTTGTCTAATTTTTGTGTGCATAACGCATCAAAATTAGGCCATACAATATGTTAAGACATGGATAACGTATGTTAAGACGTGGATAACACATGCAACAACACGTCTGTAACGTATGCTAAACATTTTAGAATATGTAAATTGATGAATTGATTTTAATAGCTGTAGGTCTAGACTAAGCAAAAATATAGAGCACAAATAAACCTTTTCAATGATGAAAGATTGGGTGATATGTTTATTGCCATCTGTAAACATCATAAGTTTATTAATTCATGTAATTTATAATTAACATTTTATTGAACCTGTAACAACTTTTGTTTTAATTTAGTTTTTATTATGTTTTTATTAATAGGGATCTTAGGCAACAGACACTACAACAAAAATCGCTTTTAAGGATCTTTTGTGTGGGACGTTTGTAAAATAGGGTCCTAAAAACTATTTAATAGGACGAATAAACTTTTGGGGTCCTTTTATAATATACGCTACTAAATGTAAATTGTTGAAAGATAAAGGGGTTAAATGTATAGATTCCTAAAACTTCTTGATTAGACAAAATACAAGTTTTAGAGATTAAATGTAAATTGTTGAAAGATAAAGGATTAAATTTATAAATTCATAAAACTTCTTAAACCTAAAAGCTAAAACACGTGTATATATACAAACTACCAGCCGCTATGTCTTCTTCTAATCTACCAAAACCCTAAAATCACAGCTGTGTCTTCTGCTTCAGAAACCCTAGCTTTCTGCCTTTCTTCTTCTTCTACATGATATCTGCTCCTATTGTTTTGTTTTCTTTCGTGCGTGACCCTCTCCTCTACCCTATCATCACTGTCTACCATACCTTCTCCCTCACTAGCCTGCAACTCCGGTCAGACAACCCAGAAGTCTTGTTTCCGGCAACCTTCAACACCACCAAGAACATAAGCTGCTATTGTCTCCGACCAGTTCTACATGAAGCTCCGCCTCTGGTGGAGGTCGCTTTCGGCTAAAAGCGCCACCTCCGGGCGCTTCATTAGATTCAGAATTTAGATTTCAGTATAAGATAGAGAAAAATGAAATTAGGGTTACAGCGTAAGTGCAAGGAAGGAAGAAGATGGAACGTTAAAGGTATGGTATTATAAATGAAAAAGAAAAGTTATAGATGAAAAAATAAGTGACCTCGGGAACTGTCAAAAGTAAAAAAGATATCTGAATCCATTTAAATTTAAATCAATTTTGTAGTCCTTATCTTTTTAGCTGCATCTTTACAAAATCATTTTTAGGTTTTTTTATTTTTTACAATTACATTTTCACCCTTAATGGTTAAGTTTTATTTTTATATATATATACACACCCCTAAATCTGTATATATATATATATATATATATATATATATATATATATATATATATATATATATGTATAAAAATTCCAAACCGCCTAATTCCGCATAGTCCCGACTAGTCCTTAGGCTAGACCTCATCGTCTGCCTAGCGCCTGGCACCTTCTACAACATTGATTACTTGTTATTTCAAACATCTTTTTTTTTATTTCCATTGAGATAAATATATCTATATCTTTTTAATCCATACTTTGCTTCAGTAAAATTACAATAAAATAAATCAACAAGTATACATCGCATAAATACTATAAATAATGGATACTAAATCATCACTCTTAATTAGGTGCAATTAAGCCTAATTCTTTGATTCTTGTCACTCTTTCATCATCACAATCAACTCTTTGTTAGGTGCAAGCCTAATTCTTTGATTCTTGTCACTCTCTTTCAAGTTCATCATCACAATCAAGGTGAGTATACTTGACCCATTTACGCTTTAAACCTTGGGTTGCAACATATACCATTAGTAAACTCACACCACGCACGCAATCATCCTTATACAAACACTCAATGCATATACATGCTTAATTGTTATGTTATATGTGTTATTCATGCTATGTATTTATGCTTAATTTGTAGACTCATCCCAAAAATGATTGTAAGTTGGAGATTAAATAATGGGTACATTGGGCTATACTATAAAACGTCTGTTTTTTTTTTCATGTTAGTATTTTCTATAAAAATCTCAGCATGTTAGTGTAAAACTTTATTTATTTATTTATTTATTTTTGTGAAATGTTACTTGCACTATTGTGATTAGAGTTAGATAAATGTTTGTTGAAAACTAGAATCTAGGTCAGAGATGAAGTTTTCCTCAAAAGCATTCTAAACTCTACCAAGACTATAGCAAGAGGATGGGTAAAGAGCTTACGCCTAAATGAGCTAGTTGGTGGTACAGAGATTGGACCTGAATGATGTGAGGTAAATTTCAAGTACCAATAAAAATAGATGAAAAGTTAGTGAGACCATATGGGTTATATTCCACAATTCAAGATTGTTTAGGTGCATCTATTGCATGGTCTTGTCCTTTCATCTTCGTATGTATTTATTAAACTTGTGATACGAATAATTTTAATAATATGGAAGTTAATGCTTATACATGGATTATTTATTTGTTAAACATGTGATACGAATAATTTTAATAATCTGGAACTTAATTCTTATACATGGATGGTTTATTTGTAGGTTGTTTGTGAGGATTGAGGACGCATGACGATTCAGGATTCTATGTTGCTTGTTTCTTGCATTGCTTTTGATTTCTTTGTTAAGTGTTACAAGAATTTACGTTGGATAATGTTATAAATTATTTATATTTAGTGTTTTTGTTATGAATATGCGTATTTGAAACATAATAAAGTTTTATTTCTTTCATTAGGTGATGTTATATATACCAACTATTAGGATTTTGTATGTTGATGACCTTTTTATTGTATAATAAACACCATTATTTGGTTGTCCATAACTATATCGTAAAATTGGGTGTGGATGTTTAAAAAAGCGTCGTATCTTATGACTTGTTAGGACTTTGATATTTTGTCCTATTAAACTTGTTAGATCATTATAAAAGTTTCCGTATATGCTTTTATTAAGACCCTATATGGGTTATTCATAGACATATTATGCGACCATAAAATTTGCTTCTTATTCTTATTTGGGATATTAGGACCTTTTTCATGGTACTAAAGTATTTATAAACTTACATCATAAGGGTCATATAAATTAATTTTTAAGGACCTTTGTATGTGTATTAAAAGATTAAAAGTATGTAAGCATATGTTAGAACATTGTAAAAGTGTCCTAATATATTTTTATTATGAGTTTTTTTGGGTTGTTAATAAATATATTATGTGACCATAAAATTGGCTTCATAATCTTATTTTAGATATTTGGACGCTTTTCAAGTTTCGGGACTTATTACGACCCCTTTTCATGATACGCTTTTACCATTGGTCCTATTAAATAAAAGGTCCTATAAAATAGCATTTTAGGACACTTTTATGAGTACTAAAAACCCATTTTTCTTGTAGTGAGAGAGCCTAATACGAGATACCGGAGCCTTGGAGTCAAAGACTATGTGGAACTGGAAGTTCATGTTCTTCTGGTTTGGAGGCGATAGAATAGACACGATTCACCTACATGTTTATTTGTTGTTTTTAGGATTTTGTGTTGATGTGTTTCTTGAATCACAAACACGATTGTTTGTAGATGAACAACTTTCGATTGCTCCTACAACTTTTCTGTTTTTTACTTTCTAATAAGTTGTTGATTGTAATTATATCATTTTATTTTGTTATACACGTCTCATATGAGATCAGGTTTGTAACACGATTTTAACATATATAAGAAGACATTCTAACTGACATGTTTGGTAACTCTTGTTACGTATGCAACAATACTGGTATAATTAAACGAAAAATCTGTGTTAATAAATCTGGAGATGGGAGAAGGTGGAGAGAGAAGTATGAGAGAGAAAGTGGAGATAGATAATGTGATTGATAGAGAGAGAAGATGTGGAGAGAGAAAAGCCAATTACCCTTCTACCCTTCTTCATTCTCTCTCTTAGTTTATTGAGCATTCTTCTTAATATAATAATATAGGATGAATCTAGACCATTGATCACATTGGATCAATGGCTAGTATTGAGTTTTGGGGATTTCTCAAATTAATGTGGTTTTCTCTCTAGCCCTCCTATATATATATATATATATACATATATATACATATATATATATATACATATATATGTACATACATACATACATACACACACACACACATATATATATATAGGGGGAGGATTATTTGAGAATAATTTTAATTTGAGAAGAAAAAGAAAAATAACATTAAATACTTTAACTCATTTCACATTAATTATTCAATTAATTACTTTAAAATAATTTATCTTACACACATCAAAACTTGTCCTACACATATCAAAATTCATCCTACACACATCGAAATTGTCATAGTTTTATCCAACACATATCGAAATTGTCATTAGGTTTATCCTACACATGTAGAAATTCATCCTACACATACCGAAATTTATCCTTCACTATTAGTTATATTTGCTTTAAAGATATATTTAAAAATTAGGTATTATTTCATTTATTTAACTAGTTTATGGGAGTTACAAAAACCTAAGAATTTATTTAACGTTAAATATATATATATATATATATATATATATATATATATATATATATATATATATAAAAGCTAAGTATACACAAAAACCCATTTAGATAAAAAAAAACGCAAATAAACTCATACAATGGTCTACAATGCTCCACCTCACCCACTCCAACATAATATTTTTTATATGGCCAAGCGTGTATTAGTCCTTTTTATATTTCCCCCATTTGAAAATTTTGAATCTTTCTTTCATTCCTATATAAACAAGAACAATCTCTCTCTCTCTCTCTCTCTCTCTCTCTCTCTCTCTCTCTCTCTCTCTCTCTCTCTCTCTCTCTCTCTCATACACACACAAGCTCTGTAAAAGCATTCAGTCACCACCACAAGCTCTGGACATCCACCACCGACCACCGCTAACCCCCCTCGCTTCCACATCCTAAAATAGAGCTCCGTACAATATAAAAATAGAGTTCTGTATAATCTCATCACCTGCTTCCACCACAACCGAAAAATAAAGCTTTGTATAATCTCATCAGCTGCTACTACTCCTGTACCTCTAATGGTAGATTCAAGTACCCTTTTTGTGTCTATTTACTTAAATTCCACCGAGCTCTATTTTTAGGGTTTCAAAATTTTGCTTAATTTTGTGTTAATAATTTGGATAATTTGAGCAGGGGTTCTAAAAAAAGCCCATATCACAAAAGGCTGAGTTCTTGCTGTTTTGTTGTTATTATTATTATTTAAGAAACAAGAAAAAGAAACATGTTTTTATGAAAAAAAAAAAGAAAAAGAAACATGTTTTTATGAGGATTTTAGCCTTTTTTATGTGGATGTATTGTGGATTTTTTATTTTATTTTTAAAGTATTGTTGGCTGTTTTGGATGAAGAATAACGTGGAAGTTGACAAATTTGTTATTTATATGATTTGGGCCTAATTTGGACTCTATATATGTGTCTGAATTTAAATCTGAAAATATGTTATGTTGATTTGAAAAAGGTTTTGGAAACATATTTGTAGTGTAATCGATATATGGTTTTGTGTAGTACGTATGGTTACTTTGATTATTGTTTGATGATTGAAGAGTTTAGAGTCTAATCTGGGAACTCAAACTTGTGTTGTTTCATATGTAACACTGGTATCTTTTTCTGGTATGATCTTGTTTTTGTTTTTGTTTCTTTTTTAGTCTTTTTGTACATGTTTTTAGTTTTACTGATGTTGTGAATGTTTATAGTAATTATTTGGCAACACGGATGTTGTTTATAGTGTTTGTTATATGATTATGTTAGGGTTTTTAGCGGTTTTTATTTTTTTAGTGTTTACTTATAATAATATTATATTGTGAAGTACTTTAGTGGGAATTTTGCCAAATTAGGAGTTTAAATTCTGATAGTTGGTTGCTTGGGTAGGTTTGTTTTTTGTTGAACAAAAAGCATATGTTTTTTTTTTTGTTATAATATGTATATTCTGGGAACTCGAACTAGTGTTGTTTCATAAGTAACACTGGTATCTTTTTCTGTTAAATATTTTATAATCTATTTTTCACAAATAATATATGTTTACATGTTTTCACATGTTACAAAGATGGATTTTTTGTTTGTTTAGTTTGATGCGAAGGTTATTGTTTTATTTTGAGTTGTTTCATATGTTATTGTTGCATATGTTTGATAAGATATAAGTTAGGACCATGTTGGGTTGATTCCACTTGCATATATTTGATAAATTATAACATAGGACTTTGTTTGGTTGATTCTAGTTGCATATGTTAATGAAAACAAAAGTCATTTTTTCATAAAAATTTTTAACATGGACGGAATGAATGTCACCTCTATTTCATATGTTGCACCTGTTAGGACTAAGTTGGGTTGATTCCAGTTTGCATATGTTTGATAAGTTATAAGTTAGGATTAAGTTAAATTGATGCCAGTTGCATATGTTAATGGAAACAAAAGTCATTTTTGCATATGGATTTTCTTAACATGTATGGAATGAATGTTTCATGTGTTTCATATGTTACATTGGAACTAATTTTGCATATGTTACACATCTATGTGGTCTTTATGACCTTTCTCATATGGATTTTTTTTGATAATCTTGACAACTAGGCTATATGCTAAACGTTTCAATATTTAAATTGATGAATTTCTTTTCTTTTAAGATAAAGATATTTTGTTGCGCAAAGATGAAGATGATTATCAAGCATGAAGCATAGTTTAGATTTTTTTTAGAATCGTAGTTTTTTTAGCATGTTTAATTTGTAATGTTACCTCTGTTTCGTATGTTACTATTATTTGTCGTTTTTAGGAAACATTTTTTATGTACATTTGAATGTTTGATATGTAATGTTTCTTTTATTAATGTATATATTCTATGAGTTTTTTTAAACATATGCAACAATATGTCTGATACTTGTTACCAATTTTAACATATGCAAGAAGACATCACATATGAGACCAGAGTATGTACAATTTTACGTATGCAAATCTAGCTCTTTAATGTATACAACAAGATGTCTGACAGACTTGTGAGAAAAAAGATTGGAGGGAGAAAGTCAAAAAGTAGGAGAGAGAAGATTTGAGAGAAAAAGTCAAAAAGTATGAAAGAGGAAGGTGATAAGATGGAGAGAGAAAGGTGAAATGTATATTATCCCTTATACTATTTTTTGTCTTTTAGTTAGTACTTTATATAATAAAATAATATCCATTGAAAGAGGGCCACTGATCTTAGATATCACTCGCTAGGATAATGTTTATTAGAGTTTCTTCAAATTTTTGAGGTTTCCATGATATCCTTGTCATATATATATATATATATATATATATATATATATATATATATATATAGGATCGATTTCTTTTGCAAGAATTTGAATCACTCGTGTGAGCTAGATATGAAGGCGGAAACAAAGAATCACATGTAAAAATAAAATCGATAACACTTAAATGTATTTGAGCAAATGTGTAAAAGTTACAAATGAGTGAGAATAAGGCTCCTATTTATAGGTAGCCCCCATACGCCAAGAATGATCCAGGCGTACAGGCGTCATAAGCCTAAGAGGTTTAGGCGTATGAACTCCATACGCCTGACCTGTTACATGGATAAAAAATATATCATTAAATACATCTAAAATGCTATCGAAGCTAAATAAACATAACCAAATAATGTCTAAATCATATGTTAACCTAGGGACCCAAATGAAAGGGCATCTACAAGATGCATAGACTCCCCCTTGTACCTAGATTTCAAAATTTATGATCCGTAACCAATAATCGACAATGAGCAACCAGCAACCAAACATAACCAAATGATGTCTAGATCATATGATAAGCTAGGGACACAAACAAAAGTGCATCTACCAACGAATGATCAGCAACCAGCAAACTTCAAAAACTACAACCAACCACCAATTAGCAATCTTCAGAGTCTGAGCTTCTTCATCTTCGACTTGTCACAGCCCGAGTGACGGTGTTGATGAAGAAAAAATGAACCACCCTCTGAAACTTGATAGCTTGTTCAATGTCCATGGCGTCAAAGTGGATCTCATTAACATATAGAGTCTTGATATCATTCTCAGAACAGTTGAGCGTCCATATTGGTTCGAGAAATCTAATCTTTCTACACAACATACCTTCATTCTGTAACACAATCACTGCTTCATCAGTCTTGAAATTGTTGTACCAAAATAAAAATTTGTCAAAGAAGTTATGTTCCAACGGTTTCATAGAGATTTCCATCAAAATCTTCGGTGGCTCGATCTTCATATTCTAGATCGGCAACTTTGTTCTTGTATGAAGCTTCTTTGATGGAAAACTGGAAGGATATTGAGGTTTCAAGTGTTTCCAACCATAATAGCTCTGAAACTTCAATCGTTGTGCAAAGTAACTTTGGTGCGGTTTTCTGCATTGATTATCTTGCAGACGACAGATATATTGGATCTCCCAGAACGCTAAGCTTTTAATATCAACAATATGCCTCAAATATTGAATTCCTGTATCCCACTTCACAACAATACACTTTAGCTTAGAAATTGTAACACCCCGGTTTCAAGCCCAGAATTTTTTTCGCTCCTGGAGTATTATAACAGTACGTTTATACATGAAATCTAAAACCAAACCAATATATATAATTATTATTCGAGAATACACGTCACGAGATCGAAATGATACGCGTTACAAACACGAACCCGACGGGTGACCGCGCTTAGTCACCAAATGAAGACATGTGGACCCCTTTAGAGAGGAACACATGTCCCCACTCTTTTACATTTGTCAACTCACAAGCCCCTTTAATTCCTTTCCTTATCTTTATAAAAACCCACCCCCCATATGTTCCTTCTATCTGATCTAACACACCCGAAACCATCTGCACATCTATTTGATACACACGTATACACTACACAAAAATCCCTTCCCCATTTCTTGATTCCTTTTTTCCCAAGATTACCACACACACCATACATTCCGTATATTAGAGAGAGGAAGAGAAAGAGAATGAGATGCAGAAAGAGAGAGAGAGAGAGAGAGAGAGAGAGAGAGACCACAACAGAGAAGTGAGAGAGAGAGATCGGAAGGTGAAGGGACCGGCTTTGGTCCCCGACCGGCCGGTGCCATGCAATCGGGTGGTGGTTGATGTTTCTGATTAGTGATGGCGGCGGAGATATTAGGGTCCTGATTAGAACTCCATCTACCAAGGTATACACCTAAAAACCATTGTTTCTTTTGATACAAGTTTAGTTGATGATGTGGGTTAGAATATTAGTAAATTCTATGGGGTTAGTGGTGGTAGATGACAACAGAGGGTTATTATTGTTCATGGTGAACAAAGGTGGTTATGATGATGATGAATTATAAGGTTTGGAAGTTGGAAATTATGGATGTAAGGGAATAAGTGTTATTTGGGTTTAGATCAGGAACAGAGAGAACGAAGATGGGTTAACAGTCAAACCTTGGTCAACTTTGGGTCAACTGGACAACCAAGATGGTCGGGTCAACACGTTGGTCAATTACAGTCAACATGGTCTACCAAGTCAACTTCGGTCAACACGAATCGTAATCCGAATGTGAGGTATAACCAAACCGAAACTCAATTACAATAATTATAATCTTTATATTTTATAAACGCACTATGGGGATTTGACGAGCTTATAAGGACCAAATGCAACCTGGACATTTGAACTAGATATATATATTATTATCGTATATCACTTGCGGGACTCGGCAAGTTTAATAAACAAACTAAACATAAAAGTGTGTGTTTATACAAGTTAGTGTTGGTACTAAAAATGGACAATGAAACTTAAGACTCGGATCCGGTTGAGAGCCGACATATGAGATTTATTGTAAAAATGACAGGAGGCTTAGAATTAACAGACAACCATATGCGTATATCGATAGATTGATAAATGAGTAGGAGTAGATTTGACAAAAGAGTCGTAAACTTGATATTTGGAATCTTGAACATTTGAGACTTGAGGATTGGACATGGTTAGAACCAAAACATACTAAAATGTATAAACTATTATTGGACAGAATATTATCATGTAATAACTTAAACTTGGAGCACTTGAAATGTGGATATGGATACCCGACAACTTGAAGGATGGAACATGGAAAACTAAGATAAAACATAGGAGTATAACTTAGACAACTAAGTATATGTGGATATGCATATGAAGGTCAGATATATTCTAATATTGGTAATAGTATAAATCACACCATTTGTAAGTTGACGTTAGTAGTGTAAAAATAAATATAAAAACATCATACGCTCGAGCTCGTCCCCACGTGTATCCATTATAATTTAAGATCTGAACACTAATAATATGTTGCAACCATAGGGCCCGATGAGGAGAACACCGGTATTCGATACCAAGCACCGTGAGATTATAAACTATATTTATGCTATGTTGTCCAGGTGAGTTCCGTGTACCATTCCCCTTTTTCTGTTTTACTGTTTTGGGGTGAATGCATGCTTCCTTTTTATAAACTGTTGTGATGTGACAAGATACTAGCTGCCGGATAACACTGAAACTCATTAACTCATAGGTGAGCCGCTTAATATATGGGTAGTACTACTTGGGGAAACCCCCACGCACAGTGGACCCGGGACGTTGGGCCCGGGAAACCCTCCACTGAGGCCTGCAGACCATTGCGGCATATATTATGCCTTGTAGATCTATAATGGCTGTAGATAGATCTAGTGTTAGGGTTGAGGGGTCGCTTGTACATCACGTGTGTTGAACTTTATGATAAACAGTGTAAACTTGGAAACTGGCTTTTGAAATGATAAACTTGTTTTGGATCCACTTAGTGTTTAAACCTCTTTAAGACTGCTTAGTTAGGAAATATCTTGGAAATACATAAGACCGACAAGTGCAAAGAGCAAAATAAGTTAAAACTTGGGTACCTGAACACACCAGAATGCCGACGGGGACATTAGAACCAGTATTTGAACCATGTTTGATATTTGAAAAATGACTACCAAGGAGATTATTAGAATAATTTCATGAGGTAAATTGACGATTACATTTGACGTCATGTAATTGTGAATTTACAGGCACGAAAAAGTTCCAAGAAATCCGAAGAGTCGCCGAAATTGTAAATAGTAACCATGATAGCCCCAAACTTAAGTGAGGAAACGGACTACGGTAGAGTTGTAAACGAACATGCAATATGCTTATGTAGCCATGATGAAGGATTTGAACTAGACATACTTGGTACAGCTTGGTGTTTTATGATAACGGATCATGTTAGAGATAAAAAAAAAAGAAGGTGAAAAGGTTTACATGCCCATATTAAAGGTTTTGAACATTGAAGTAGTTGATACAATTTGGTGAATTTCGATAAGTATGTATATAAATATACACCAGCGACTATTGTAATGCTTAAACTTTTAACTTGTCTATATATCTTCACACCTATAATAATACTTATATACGTATATGAGGATTATTAGAGAATAATATTTTGTTCAACTAACTTTCCATGCCAAAGATATGAATTAATCGTGAAAATTAGGTACTACGCCAAAATTTGGCGCTGCAAAGAATCCAAACTACTAAAGTGGAGTTTGATCAACCTAATGTATGGATACCCGATAAGTATTATTTTTAACCAAGAAATTATTGTCTATTACATCATTGTATAATTCTTGTTCACGCATCCATAACCGTAAGATCATAGGTATGCATCTACCGATCGATTAAGCTCAAAAGTCGCAGGATTAGTCTTGATTATTAGATTCCCTTATACGGACTTGACCGGTTTAAAACAAAAAAAAAAAAATTGGAGTCTTAAAACCATTAATTACTGGATCCTTATATTCCGGGATTGATTTATATTGATCTTCGCACATTTAAATTGAAAATAGTATGACAGATTTGTGATCACGAAGCAAGTATTGGAGATGATTCCCAATTATTAAATAAGATGCTAATAAACCAGACCTGAGGATGAATGTACACTGTGAATATTATAGTTGGAAACTAGGGATCAAGATTGAACGCTATATGAGGTACTTGTAGGCTTAAATGTATGTTCCATTACTTTAATACCCTATGTCGTTTCTAGATTATTGTGAACGTTGGATTTAGTTTCATAACTTTTCCTTTGGAAGACAAGTTATTTGAATAAAACCTGTTAGAATTAAATAAGTAGGCCCTGTTAGAATTAAATAAGTAGGCCCTGACGGGGGAAGCGGATACATTCGTAAGAACGATAATAAGGAACATTTGACTAAAATAAGAAAATACAGTTGAAGTTTAGTAGGTAAAATCTTCATAAGACAACAATTAGACCATGTGAGTAGCTAATACCAAAGAAATGTTGTGCACCCTCAGTTTGTTTAAGAACAACATGTTGCGTTTAGACGTTTAACCTTTTGGTGTTCTTGACAACTTGTCGTCATATTCTACACTATGTACCATATAAAACATTGAAGGCTTAAGAAATTGAAAAAAAAAGGATCTCAACAGGGGGAAGCAGGTACATTCGTAAGGACGATTATGAGGAATGTTTGATAAAGAAACAAGAGAACCTAGTCTTAAATAGCGATCCAACCATTAAATCTAGGACATCAAGGAGGTGTTAGATCCGCCGTGATAGATTTAAGATCAATCTTTTTTGTTTTGATATCTTTCCCGTGCCTCTTGGAAGGTTGTCATCATGCCTTACACCACAAAAGTTTTAAGGCTTAAGAATTAGACAATATAACCGATGATAGACAGAATTAGACCCAGTATTAAAAGTTTGTAAGAATAACCTATATCGTTAAGAATCAAGTCTCGTATAAGACCCCATTTTAGTGATCAACTTACACTACGCGATTTTCTTAGGACTATAAAATTCTCTAAACACATAAGATTTCTTGATAAAGTATGTTTTCAAGAAAGTTTTCTATCAGGTTTTTGAGAAGATATTCAGTACGTTTACAAGGCATCATTGGTGTGGTGGGTTAGCTGCGGTACACCCTATATATAAACACCAGTGATGCATTGCAAACAAGACTAGAAGTCAAACCAAAAAAAAACAAACATGAATCTCTGAAATTTCAAGTACATTTTCGAGGTTATCAATGGTGTGGTGGGTTGCCTGTGGTACACCCTATATATAAACACCAATGGTGCATCGAAAATGGGACTGGGAATTAAACCAAGTACAAACCTTAGTCTGCTAATAGTTTAAACCATTCGTTTCAAACTTAACCTTTAACGTTGTGTTTGATTCCAACCTTTATCTGGTGATAAGAGTTGTGAGAATTCCTACCATCCAATAAATCCAGAAGGATCCAGATAAATTGTAACTATTGTGTTAGTACCCAGAACCTAATAGAGAGTAATATACATATAAACTTAGCATAGATAGATAAATATGCTATAACACGGGAAGTAAATACAACCACAATATGAGTAGTTACGTAAGAACTTTGAGAATTTAATACGAAGTTTAATATGGAACCACTATAATTATGACTTGAATTATGAAAGGGACGGGCACGTGGACCCGAAAACGGAATCTAAGCATGGAAAACATTGGATATACAACCAGAGATAGCCGGAAAATAATTCCGAGGACGGAATTCCATTAACGGGGGAGAATGTAACACCCCAGTTTCATGCCCGAAATTTTTTCGCTCCTAGAGTATTATAACAGTACGTTTATACATGAAATCTAAAACCAAACCAATATATATAATTATTATTCGAGAATACACGTCAATAGATCGAACTGATACGCGTTATGAACACGAACCTGACGGGTGACCGCGCTTAGTCACCAAATGAAGACATGTGGACCCCTTTAGAGAGGGACACATGTCCCCACTCTTTTACATTTGTCAACTCACGAGCCCCTTTAATTCCTTTCCTTATCTTTATAAAAACCCACCCCCATATGTTCCTTCTCTCTGATCTAACACAACCCAAACCATCTGCACATCTATTTGATACACACGTATACACTGCACAAAAATCCCTTCCCCATTTCTTGTTTCCTTTTTCCCCAAGATTACCACACACACCATACATTCCGTATATTAGAGAGAGGAAGAGAAAGAGAAGGAGACGCAGAGAGAGAGAGAGAGAGAGAGAGAGAGAGAGAGAGAGAGACCACAGCAGAGGAGTGAGAGAGAGAGATCGGAAGGTGAAGGGACCGGCTTTGGTCCCCGACTGGCCGGTGCGATGCAATCGGGTGGTGGTTGATGTTACTGATTAGTGATGGCGGCGGAGGTATTAGGGTCCTGATTAGAACTCCATCTACCAAGGTATACACCCAAAAACCATTGTTTCTTTTGATACAAGTTTAGTTGATGATGTGGGTTAGAATATTAGTAAATTCTATGGGGTTAGTGGTGGTAGATGACAACAGAGGGTTATTATTGTACATGGTGAACAAAGGTGGTTATGATGATGGTGAATTATAAGGTTTGGAAGTTGGAAATTATGGATGTAAGGGAATAAGTGTTATTTGGGTTTAGATCAGGAACAGAGAGAACGAAGATGGGTTAACAGTCATGTAACAATCATGATTTTGTCAAAAATTAAATCAAACTTTAGAAAGCTAGTGTGACCAAAATAAAATTTCAAAATTTTAAATTTCCATAAAGCGATTTTACTTCATCATACAGCCCAACCAATTCTTAGCGACACATGAATTTTCAAATTATTAGTGCATTTAATATTAATTGGAACTATTCTATTGAAACATGGAAAGAATGAAAAGAAAAATCCTTCATTTTCGTTGACTTGCTTAAAAAAAAAATAACTATAGCAAATGAATAATAATAATTAACCAATGTAAAACCATCCAATACTAGTGCACACCACCTATAAATAATCATAGTCTCAAACTTTCCTAATCTTTCACCAAATCAATCGCATTTAACCGACAAATGGATATTCAATATATATCACTTCGATTTACGCCGTATATCTTGCCGGATATTCCAAGCATCACAATAGCTCTTATGCGGACCTTTAATTCTATAAATGGTCGATTTTTTCCCTTGTTTCAAACACAACTCGCATCTTAAACGACACCCCTCTATCCCTTTGTTCAACACTCGTCGAGCCGTCGCTCCTGTTCGGAATTTTGGTGAATACCACAAACCTGAAACTCACCAAACAAAACCAACTTTCCCCTTGGCTCTTACTCTGTTTTGTTTTCCCGACGAAGAACCGACGCACAACACTCATCGACTCTGTCCTTCGCCCGTCTTGCCTCTCTATCGTTGGGTTGCTATCCCAGTAGCCGTCGTGAGTTCCCTCCAAGTTTGTTGGCGTCAAACAAGGTCCCATTCAAGGTAACTCTAATACCGATCTACTCGTCTCGTTATATAGATTAAAAGCCTAACGTGTTGATTATTAACTATAAACATTAAACGCAAATTTTGGGATTTGAAGATGAGGGCGGATACTATGGGTTATATGTGAAGAAGAAGGTAATTGAAACATTTTTTTTACATGATTGGTTTTGTTCACAAACGAAACCATAGGTCCATGTCACTTTGTTGAGTTGTTGGTTTCCAATTCACATTTCACGGTTATGGGTTTCAGTCGGATCCATAAAGATATATATTTTTTTTTGTGACTTCTTCCAAGTTCCATTTATATCCATGCTTACAAATTGAAATATGATTTCGATACTTGTTGGGTTCTTTTCTTTACAACCATTTTTTTTAAAATCATATATTCCAAAGATGAAATATTGGCCAATTATTTAGATTATCGTATGAAAACAAAAATTTGTATCTTTATGTGAGAATGCAAATTTAAATAACAATAATAATGAAGGATGTTAGTCATACAAACACTAGTTTATATTAAACTATTTATAATACAAACTTTAGAAACACGCAAATAGTTTGAGAAGACTAATCTTGAATAACCGTATCATAGGTTCATGCATAAAATTGCCAATTCCCATTGAATTCTTGCAAGACTTAACACTTTGCTAAGGTGAGTTTTACATAGCCCCTTTTATTTATCACCATTTTGGGGTGAAACATGTTATAACATCATTATTGCAATTCAATCATCAATGTGTCTATGTGTTTTCTATGTTGCATTATGTCTTGAGCATGATTAGAGTAAGCACCATTCTAGCATAATCATTAACTCCGTACCAGCCGACGGTATACATTGATAGATCTATTGGACTGACAATCCCACCCGGATACGTGCCTCCTACAAAGGTAGCGTGGGTGTTTGTTATCGTATAACATATTCAAGTGAACCATGAGCGTATGGGATGTATCATATTATAACAGTCACCAGGGTTGGTTATGCACTCGATTTATTTCTAGTATGTTCTCACATATGGACTAGATTGACATGACACATGAATTGCACAACATTTTTATTCAATTATCAAAAACCTATGTAATTCTCACCAACTTTTGTTGACCCAAAATATTTTCAAACTTAACATGTTTCAGGTTATGGCTTATTCGAAGATTAGAGTTAATGCTTGAAGATGCGTAGCTAGTATTTTTTTTTTTATTTTGATGTACAAATTTTTAGAACAATTGTATGTAATTCATTTAAATCATTTATTGAAATTTATTATTTACCATGAGCTACTGAACAATCATCAATACGTGACATCCCGATGTTTCCGCCATCGGTTGGGGTGTTACAAGTCAAACCTTGGTCAACTAGACAGTCAAGATGGTCGGGTCAACACGTTGGTCAATTACAGTCAACATGGTCAACCAAGTCAACTTCGGTCTACACGAATCGTAATCCGAATGTGAGGTATAACCAAACCGAAACTCAATTACAATAATTATAATCTTTATATTTTATAAACGCACTGTGGGGACTTGACGAGCTTATAAGGACCAAAAGCAACTTGGACATTTGAACTAGATATATATATTATTATCGTATATCACGTGCGGGACTCGGCAAGTTTAATAAACAAACTAAACATAAAAGTGTGTGTTTATACAAGTTAGTGTTGGTACTAAAAATGGACAATGAAACTTAAGACTCGGATCCGGTTGAGAGCCGACATATGAGATTTATTGTAAAAATGACAGGAGACTTAGAATGAACAAACAACCATATGCGTATATGGATAGATTGATAAACGAGTAGGAGTAGATTTGACATAAGAGTCGTAAACTTGATATTTGGAATCTTGAACATTTGAGACTTAAGGATTGGACATGGTTAGAACCAAAACATACTAAAATGTATAAACTATTATTTGACATAATATTATCATGTAATAACATAAACTTGGAGCACTTGAAATGTGGATATGGATACCCAACAACTTGAAGGATGGAACATGGAAAACTAAGATAAAACATAGGAGGATAACTTAGACAACTAAGTATATGTGGATATGCATATGAATTTCAGATATATTCTAATATTGGTAATAGTATAAATCACACCATTTGTAAGTTGACGTTAGTAGTGTAAAAATAAATATAAAAACATCATACGCTCGAGCTCGTCCCCACGTGTATCCATTATAATTTAAGATCCGAACACTAATAATATGTTGCAACCATAGGGCCCGATGAGGAGAACACCGGTATTCGATACCAAGCACCGTGAGATTATAAACTATACTTATGCTATGTTGTCCAGGTGAGTTCCGTGTATCATTCCCCTTTTTTCTGTTTTACTATTTTGTGGTGAATGCATGCTTCCTTTTTATAAACTGTTGTGATGTGACAAGATACTAGCTGCCGGATAACACTGACACTCATTAACTCACAGGTGCTTAATATATGGGTAGTACTACTTGGGGAAACCCCCACGCACAGTGGACCCGGGACGTTGGGCCCGGGAAACCCTCCACTGAGGCCTGCGGACCGTTGCGGCATATATTATGCCTTGTAGATCTATAATGGTTGTAGATAGATCTAATGTTAGGGTTGAGGGGTCGCTTGTACATCACGTGTGTTGAACTTTGTGATAAACTATGTAAACTTGGAAACTGGCTTTTGAAATGATAAACTTGTTTTGGATCCACTTACTACTTATACGGACTCATCAGCGTAATTGGTGACCCAAACTCTTTTAAGCATGTTTTTAGGTACTACGTTTGGATGATCGAGAAGAAGAGGTATATGCTTGCTTGTGTGGATTAGAGATTATCATGTTAGAAGGTTCGAGCTTTAAGTGTTGCGGTTTAGAGCATCTAGAGATATGTACGGATAGAGATCGGATCGACTAGTGGATTACACTCCTCAACTGCTTTGACGACCGCTGCGTCTCGTCCCTGCATTAGACTTTAGTTATATTTTTATATTGTATTTGTATTATTTTTGCGACCAAAGGTTGTATGAATATTAAATATTAGTTAACGTTGCTTCCGTTGTGCAAGTCTATTACCAAACTGTCGTAACGTCCAGCCCCCACCGGGTCGGGTTGTTACAGAAAACTTCATCTAGCAAATAACCCATCGCTTTGCATAATTGGTGTCTACTTTGTAAGACTTCTCTTGAGGCTCATAAGGATTCTTCACATACTTGTTTAAATCACGAAACCATTTGTCAAATAAACCTTTTCTTTCATGAGCCTTCGATAAGATATCTTCAGAAATAGGTTCAAACACAGATCATTGACTGAGTACTTCAGATTTATGTATATCTTCTTTTGTTAACCCACCAACCTTGGTTCCATTCACACAGTACTCTGGATATTCTTCAGATATGATATCTTCAACCTCCATATCATTGTATCTACTTTCTTTAGTCGTTGCTTGTACCTCCTTCTTAGGAATATTAGTTAACACTTCCTCTGGCCTTAGATTAAACATGTTTGCTATAATTTCACTTGGCAATGGCTCAGGAGGAATTTCCCAGTCTTTCAAGATCATACTCTAGCTATTGACAAGTTATAACATACTATAGTCTTCACTAAAAAAGATCTTAACAAATGAAGTTGTAGTCAATCAGAACAAAGCCTTATTTGATGTGTTGAGTTAATGTTACTCCATATTAATAGGCTCCCCATGATTTCCCACCTTCGGGTTCACTGCCTTGCTCATGAGATTGTTTTCTTCTTTTCTCTCTCCACAAAGATCCACCTACACTAGAATTACCTACGCCATCACCACCTTCACCCTCTTCATCATCATCATCATCATCTCCATCACCAACAATTAGAAGCTTGTATTTCTTTCTTATACAATCAACACGCCTCTTTGGCGCAAGATGATTCTCTGTTTGTTCCTGGGACTGGGTGAACAGAAAAATATCTTTTTCATTATCTTTCAGCATTAACATTGCTTCTCTAACTATAGCTTCCAATCTTTTGTTAGTAGCTCTAGTTTTGTTAAGTGTTTTCAAGAATTGATAGTCTCTTCTTCCACATTCGGCTATCTTTTGATGATTAACTATGTTCAATGCAGCTTGCATAAGTAACATTCTCACAAGATTGTTTATCTGTGCTTGGAACAACCATTCAGCTGGAATAGTCGACACTCGAGAGATTAATAACACGAATGGAACACTTACTTGAGGTAAAGGTTAAGAAATAACAGGAAGTCCAAGCTCACAAGTAAGTCTTTATAGTTCTTCATCAACTGATGTTGTAGCATGACTTGTTTCGACTGTAAAAGCAACAACTAAAACTGATTTAGTGAAGATTGCAGTTCTAGAAGTGGGTGTTGTGGTTCTTGCTGACGTAGTTGTGGTGGTGGTTGTTTTCAATGCCTTTGTTTTAGTTTCTTTTGTTTTCACTAGAGTCTTTGTTTTGGAGCCCAGAATCATGATGTGAAGATGGCTCTTCGTAGATTTCTTCTTTAATAAAGAATCAGGCTTTGACCTCTTCTTAGACAGAACAGAGCCTTCAAGTTCATCATATGCATATCTAGGTCTATCACAAAATCCGGATCATTTTGTTCATCTATGAGTTGTCGACGAGCAGCGCGTTCTTGTATGGCTTCATGTTCACGTTGTTGTCTTTGTTCTTCCATCGTCTTACTTTCCTTTAGTATAGACTTAGTACTAGCTTATGGATTTTCATCCTTTGTTTCTTCAGTATCATCCTCCTTCTTCTAGGATAGGTTCCATAACCTGTACATCCTATCGACTCACGAATTTAAAGGTTGATTCAATACCTTAATCGCGATCTTCTTTACTAGCACCTAAAAGCTGAAGTAGTAATAGGAACAGAGGATATTGGTTGACCTTGATCATCTTTGGGATCATTCTCTTCATCTTTCTTAGAATCACTATTAGGATGGATGTAGTGATCATCTTCATGTACTTGATAATTCTCATTGGCTATGTGACTGATCATTCTCTTGTTTAGAGGATCTTCATCTATGAAGCTTACAAATCTTCATCATACTTAAGGTAACATCATTCATGTGTTTCAACTTGATAATATCAACAGGTACCTTTGTTAGCTTTTGCAATAACAATTTCTTTCATGTGATAAAAGATCATCCCGAGAAATTTAGCGGCTTATTCAGGATCAAGGCCACCATTGCTAAAGATAACGTCTCTCTTGCAGTGTTAAAACTTTTCTTCCTTAAGCTAAGACTAGTAATTCACATGCATTATGTAGCGGTAATGAGGACAAAAGTTCGAATTCAATAACATATAATCTGTAACAGCTCCATCATTCTTTAGACGAATAAATAAATCTCTAACTAGATTGACTTAAAATTCTATTGGGTCTGTTGGATGATTATTAAAGTGCAATGCTTCATGTATGTTTTGTTCAGTCATAATCACTTCTTGATCCATAATCTTCACAATAATATATACTTAATCCCGGTTGCAATCTAGTTGACCTGTCATCTAGAATAACTTTTGATGACTCAAGTACACATCATACTAGGTGTACAGAAAAGAAAATCCTGGATCACATCAAAAGGTTAATGATATCTAAAAAATCCACTGCATTTGGGTTATTCGGGTCCAAATGAGCACAAATATTGTGTTTATCACCTACTACTAAATGCGCCATCAATAAAACATATACAACACATTAAAAACGTAGATTTATGCAAAAAAGATCAAAATTAGTTTGAAAAAAAACCAAAAAAAATGACAAGACTATCCTTTAGATGTATAGACTGATACACCTAGAAGAATCACATGGATCAAGCTCCATACACCTGACAAGTTCCAGGCATATGGGGTCATACGTTTGTCGGTCAAAAACGAGCCCTAGATTCTTCATTTGTCTGATTTTGTTGTTTTTAACCTCAACATGTTGAACACAACCCTACAATATATTTTACCAAAACAACATGTTTAGGTGGTTAATTTATGAGGATTAGAACCGATTTAATAAAGTTAACAAAATCTATAAAAACTCATTGTTTATCGGATGAAAACACTTGAAAATTATCACAATGTGTTAACCTTTATATTTGGGATCTAAAAAAACCAACGAAAATGTTTGGGAGCGGGTATTAGGAGTGGTTGATTAAAAGAAAAAAGAGTCAAACGTATAAAGGTATCGAGGACCACTATGCCATTTATACCTAAATCATACGCATGATAAGTTTCAGGCGTTTAGGTTCATACGCCTGGTAACTTTTAGGCGATTAAACCTCAGACCCTTTATCTTTCCATCCTTCTCATTCTAAATCCCAAACTTAATTTTTTATAACTTTTTAAAAACTTTACATAAGTACTCTTCATGTTTATAACTTCCCAAATTAAAACTTTAACGTTTTCCCAAATCCTTTAAATAAGTTTAATATACGTTTGGATATATATATATATATATATATATATATATATAAATGTATAAAAATCACAATAAAATTTAAAATGATAAGATTCGCTTAAACATCCAAACACAACATGTTTAAGTTACGATTCAATACATGTTTATGATTAATAATGAAGTAATGTAGGGTCAAAGAGGATTGACAAGCCAGTTTTAAACCTTAGTCTTATATCCTCTTCTACATTTTGAGAAACTGCTAAAGTGAAAGATATCCCAAAAGTTCTGAAGAGTAAAAGCATCAGAAGTTCTGAAGAAAAACCAGACAAATATCTGAAGAACAAACTACTGAAGGCAAACTCCTGAAGATCTTTTAAAGTATCAGCACTTGTATTAAACCGACCTTAAACACAGCAGTTTAGTATTATATTAGTTTTGTTAAAGTCTTTGTTCAAGTTTCGATAAACTGCAGCCTATTGTAGAAATATCTTTTACTTTAAGCTTTTGATTTACTTAGTCTGTATTTTATCTTTTCTATAAATAGAGCGATCACTTCCCCTATTACAGAAATAGTTCATTCACTCATCAATCTTAAGACTTGAACATTTTCCTTCATATTACTTTGTAGTTAACCTTTCATATACAGTTGAGAATCATTCTGCATTTACTGTTATATTCATTTACTATTGATTCTCATCTTTAACTTCCTAGTTCATTGATTTAGGGGGAGTCATAACTCCTGTTAAAAGTGATGCGTTAACTTGAACACTTTAATATTCCGCTGTGCAATTTACTTTGATATATTTATAACACACAAGTGTTCATAACTAAAGAACTGCCAAAAGTTGAGCCACTGATCAAACAATTGGTATCAGAACTCTAGTTTATCTAATCAAATATCAATCTAACAAATTGAGAATCAGACACAGGCTCTTATTGATATTCAATAAAGGATAAAAGTTCACTTTTGTTCATCCATCAATTTGAGAAAAACTTGACAAATCAAAATTCTCAAAAATAGATCCTCATAATACTGGATCTGCCACTAAACCTGCTATGCAGGTTAGAAATGAGTATAATATCTGAAATAAAAGGTTGGCACATACTCTGTCACATACCAACACCGGTTGTTGGAGATCTGTCATGTATGGACCTCATAAACCAGTAAATGTAATCTTGAAACTAAGGAAGACAATCCAAAAGACCCAAAAGAATATACTGATGAAGATTTCCTAAAACTTGAGCTTGATGCTAAGGCATTCTCTATGTTGGCAATGGCTCTCCCAAATGATATCTACTCTGTACTTTTACATTGTGAAAGTGTCAAAGAGCTTTGGGACTGCCTAAAGGAACAATTTGGAGGAACTCAAGAGGTGATTGCTAACACCAGAGAAATTCTTGCTCAACCATATGAAACATTTACTCATATTAATGAAGAAACTTTGACCCAACAATTTGAAAGATTTTCCTCATTAATATCTGAGTTAAAGTTAAACGGTCAGACCTATACAACAATATCTATGCTTCATAGATTTTTAAGGTCTTTACCAGAAAAATTGGAAACTTACTCAATAGTTCTTAGATCTCGATCAGATTTTAACTCCCTCACTCTTACAAAATTACATGGGAGATTGTTAACTTTTGAAAGAGAAATAAATCAAAAGAAAAAGTTACAAAATTCTGGCAAAACTGCTGATGACTATGTTCCAGGTAGTACAACACTTTTAGGACAAGACTCACCTTCTAGTCCAAATGATTTTGGATCTTTTGACCACATTGACATAACCACTGGGATCTCATCAGAAAAGTCATATCCAGGTTATGACAATGAAGAAGACAGTCAAACTAGTAATAACATGTGTTTTATAATGGATGATTTAAAAAATTTCAGTAGTGATGACTTAGAAGAAATGGACATACTACATCAACTGGCCATGTTAAGCATAAAAACAAATAAATTTTATAAAAGGTGAGGAATGAAATTTCCAGGACTGAACAGTTCTACAAAAGTTGGTTTTGACAAATCTAAACTTAGATGTCATAAGTGTCAAAAGTTGGGACACTTTGCTAGAGAGCGTAGAAGCTCTAGCTTTAACCAACCACAGTCTGGAAATCAGTTTAACTCCAGTTATAATAGGAATAATGGAACTCAAGGGAGTACTCATTTTGTACAGGCACAAGCTCCACAAATTCATTATGTGCCTCAAATACAATATGCTCAGATGCCTGCTCAACAACAAGACCAATAACAAACACGTCCTATTCTAGCTGCTCAACAACTCTCTCAACAAAGTCTTTTCATATCTGGGTATGTTGATTGGAGCAGTCTTCCTTTTGATACATCTGAATGCAGTCCAGATGTAGACAATAAAGTCTATGACATCAACTGGAGAGAACTTGATAATGGCAAAAAGAATTTTGCTTTAATGGCATTTGAGGGATGCACCTCCAAATCTGCCTTGTCTTAAGTATCAAAAGAATCTCTGTTAAAATTTTGTTCAACTTCGTGCAAAGAATCTTTTGCTCTCGTAAGAGAGACCAATGTGCATCTACATGGCAAAGCAAATGACTCTCAAAGAAAATATACTCAGATAAAATGTGATTTAGAAAGAAAACTTGCTGCAAAATCTAAAGCAATTTCTAAATTAACAAATAATGCCATAGAAACTCAAGCACAGATTAAAATCATGATAGAAGACCTAAGAAATGTCAGAAAAGAGCTTGCTGACACCAATGTTGATTGTGAAAAATGGGTTGAGTCATGTAGAGGTTACCAAATGCTGCTTAACAAACAAACTGCATCAAATGTTAAGTTTGGCATAGTGTACCACCATACTGAAACACCAACTGATTTTACTCCCAAAACTGCTGATGATGGGAGTAGAATAATTGTAAATCAAACTTCCAAAATGAAAGAATGCACATCCTTTCATCAGAACTTTCTCAAAATTGAAAAAGAAAGTCTTGCAGAAGTTTTATATACTGACTTTAAGTCACCAGTAGTTTCATCTACATTAGGAGTTGAGAACTTGAAAACTACTGATGACCTAACTCATATCTCTAAATCTGTCAGTAATTTGTCTTCCACATCTCATGATGAATTTAAAAAGAAGAAGAAGGCAATAGAATGTGAAATTCGTGGTCTGATTAACCACAAAACGGAATTTTGTAGATACAGAAAAGGAAATTAGTACAACAAGAAAATCTTACACCTGGTTGTGGGAAAACAAATCAAACAAGATTTTGAAAAAACTTTTTATCCCAATAAACAACAACAATGTAACACCTTTTCTCAGAAAAAGACTAAATATCAACAAAGGCCTTTTTCTCAAAATTCTTCTTCAATAGTTGGACCTAAATCATCAGCAGTCTCACATACTGTTGAGATTGAAAACCTTACACATTAGGTAAAACTATTGATGACCAAATTTGGTGGTGGTCCTCAAAAGGACTACACCATTGGATTAAATGACAAATCCATTGCCAAAAAGACATGGATTTCTAGAGATGGTCCAATACAAACTATTACTGTTATCAAGAGCAGACCCAAAGCCAAATTGGCTTGGGTTGCAAAATGAAACTAATTTGCTATATGGTGCAGAGGGTCTCCAGAGGTTTGAATAGCATTTGGTATGTTGATAGTGGAGGCTCAATGCACATGATAGGATGCTAATACCTGATAAGCAATTTTATCAGTCATAGAGAAGGATCTGTGTCCTTTGGGAACAATGCCGAGGGATATATGCTAGGACGTGGTAATGTATCCTCTGGTAAAATACAATTTGACAAGGTCAATCTGGTTGAAAACTTGGAATACAACTTGCTGAGTGTATCTCGAATGTGTGACAAGGGATATTCTTCCTTTTTCACCAAAACAGCATGCAAGATCATATAACCAGAAGGCCAAAGGTTGATAGAGAAGATCATTGAAGATCATACTTTGCTGATATTATCAAGTTCTGGACAACTTTTGGCCTTCTGTTGATATGATCTTGCATGTTGTTTTCGTGAAAAAGGAAGAATATCCCTTGTCACACATTTGAGATACACACAGCAAGTTGTATTCCAAGTTTTCAACCAGATTAACCTAGTCACACATTTGAGATGTGGCAAAGGAAGAATATCCCTTATCACACATTTGAGATGTGGCAATGTCTATGCAGTGGACATTGAAAAAGACAAAGTACTAAACAACACTGCTTATTTCTTCTCATGAGCATCAACTTTTGAAACTGATCTCTGGCATAGGAGACTTGGCCATGTGAACTTTAAAACCATAAATAAAGTCACAAAAATGGGCTTAGTCAGAGGTCTACATTTGAAGGAATACCAGTGTAAAGAACACTGTATTTCCTGCCTTAAAGGTAAACAACATAAGTCCTCCTATAAGTCTATTGAAGAATCAAAAACAACTACATGTCTTCAACTACTCCATATGGACTTATTTGGACCAGTCAAACTTATGAGCCATGGTAAGAAGAACTACTGCTTGGTCATCATTGATGACTACTCAAGATTTACTTGGATCTTCTTCTTATACTCCAAGGATGAGGCAGCTGATATTATCGACTTCTTCATTCTACAAGTAGAGAAACAATTCTCTCTCTTTGTCAAAGTCATCAGGAGTGACAATGGGACAGAGTTCAGGAACAAAACTCTGGATGAATTTTGTTTGTCTAAAGAAATTGTTAGACATTTCAGCATTTCCAGAACTCCTAAACAAAATGGTGTGGTAGAAAGAAAGAACAGAACATTAATTGAAGCAGCTAGAACCATGTTACTGATCCAGGCCTACCATTGTATTTTTGGGCTGAAGCAGTCAACACAGCTTGTTATGTTCAAAACAGAGTCCTTGTCAATAAAAGACATTCCAAAATTGCGAATTAAGTTCTTCATGGCATAAAGAGTCTTATCTCCTTTTTCAAGTCTTTTGGATGTCAATGTTTCATTCGAAACATCAAAGACTCTATTTCAAAGTTTGCTGCAAAAGTTGATTCAGGTTATTTTCTTGGTTATTCTTCCCATTGAAAAGCCTACAAGGTTTTTAATTCAAGAACCAAGATAGTAGAAGAAACACTGAATGTCAAGTTTAATGAGTCAAAACAAACTCTCATTCCAGCACATCCTGCTGAACTCTTTGACCTTGACAGTTTCCATTTCGGACCTGAAAAGACTGTTACATCATCTAAAACCACTTATTGTGGTGATCAAGGGTTTTATAATGATGGTCCTCCACCATGGACTCCAAATACAGTCATTAAATCAACTTCCAAACCATCAGAAGTTTTACAAACTTCTACTTCACCAACTACTGATGAACAAATCCAAACTACTGATTCAGCTCCACAGACTCCTGAACCACAACATACAGCTGAACCAGATATTAGCAACCTTAGTGGTTTGTTTGAAGAAGTTTAAGAACCATCACCAAGTAAAGGGCTACAACAACTGATTGAGCACAGAGATCATCCTTTGGATCAAATCATGGGTGATATTGCTTTAGGGGTACTTACAAGAAACCAGCTTTCCAACTTCTGGTTTTTCTCAGCATTTATTTCTTAGTTAGAACCAAAGAAATATCATGAAGCCCTCAAAGATAACAATTGGGTTCAAGCTATGCAAGAAGAATTGCTTCAATTAAAGAAGCAACAGGTTTGGAAAATCTGTCCCATACCTCCAAACAAGCTACCGATTGGTACAAGATGGGTCTTTAGAAACAAACAAGATGAAGCTGGTATGATTATCAAGAACGAGGCAAGACTGGTAGTACAAGGTTATTCACAAGAAGAAGGAATTGACTATGATGAAACCTTTTCTCCAGTTGCAAGGCTTGAAGCCATCAGGTTATTTTTGGCTTATGCAATTTCCAACCAAATTAAAGTTTTTCAAATGGATGTCAAGAGTGCATTTTTATATGGAAAAATAAAAGAGGAAGTGTATGTTTGTCAGCCACCTGGGTTTGAGGATCCTTCTCATCCCAATTGGGTGTACAAACTTGACAAAGCTCTTTATGGGCTAAAGCAAGATCCCAGAGCATGGTATGAAACACTTTCTATCTTTTTACTCAAAAATCACTTCACTAGAGGATCCATTGATAAAACACTTTATATAAAGCATTTTGGAAATCATGTTTTACTTGTTCAAATTTATGTTGATGACATCATTTTTGGTTCAACAAACACAAAACTGTGTGAAAATTTAAGAAACTCATGCAATCAAAATTTGAGATGAGTACAATGGGAGAACTGCAGTACTTTTTGGGACTGCAGATCAAGCAACAAACAAATAGAACTTTTATACATCACTCTAAATATGTTAAAGAATTACTAAATAAGTTTTCTTTACAAAAAGTAAATCATTTAACTACTTCTAGATCAGATATTATGTTCTCAACTTGTGTTTGTGCTAGATATCAATCTACACCAAGGGAATCACACCTATCTGTTGTCAAGAGAATTTTCAGATATCTAAAAGGAACTCCTATATTACGAATTTGGTATCATGCTTTAGGCAATACCAAGTTAACAGCTTTTTCAGATAGTAACTATACAGGGTGTAAAATGTCAAGAAAATCTACATCTGGTGGTTGTCAATTCTTAGAAAATTGTTTGGAGTCCTGGCAATCAAAGAAGCAAACATCTGTGGTAACTTCAACAGCTGAAGCTGAATACATTGCTGCTGCAAGTTGTACATCACAGATTCAATGGCTCCAATATCAGCTTCTTGATTATGGAATCAAAGAGACCAAGACTCCACTCTTAGTAGACAGTAAATCTTCCATTAGCATCATTCAAAACCCTGTTCAGTTTTCAAAGACAAAACATATAGAAATCAGGTAGCATTTCATCAGGGATTGCTATGAAAAAGGCAAGATTGAGGTGTAACATGTTACAACAGCTAATCAAATAGCAGATATATTCACCAAACCCCTTTACACATCAACATTTCAGAGGTTAGTTTCCATGTTTGGAATGCTAAAATTTGAGTAAAATCTGTAAGTATTTCTCATTCTTTTCCATACAAATTTTACTTTCACTTGCTTGTTTACTCACTCTGTGTCAAACGTCTGTTTATAAACAAAAAGAGAGAAAAACTACGAATGCAAAAAAAACATCTGTAAGGGAAAAATTTCTGAAAAGAAAAATCTGCTGATGATAAGAAAATCATCAAATATTGATTTTAGGGGTTATTTTTCTCAATAGTTCAAAACTACTGAAGAACAAAATAGGAAACTCCTGATGAATAAATATTCATCAGAGTTTTAGACAAAAAGGACAAAACAGTCTTTTCCTATTATTCTTAGAAGTTTGACCTAAATGGACTATTAAACTTCTTAAACCCCTCTTTTCATTATTATCGTTACAAAAACAAAAACTTCCCTCTCTCTCTCTCTCAAAACCTATCTGAATCCTTCAACTGTTCTATTAAAAACTATGGCTCTAGTTATTAAACAGGGACACAATCAAAGAGGCTACTTTTAAAAAGCTGAAGCCTGGTCCCAATACGATGAAATCATTGATTTGATCGTAAAATCTCAATATTACACGGTGTTCACCATTGACCCACCAATCCATACTGACACTCTAAATGAGTTTTGGGCAAACGCTGAGACCGTTACCAAAGATGGTAAAGTCCTTTCCTTGAAGACGCAGATCAAAGGGAAGGAAATGGAAATCACACCTGCTAGCCTGGGAGAAATATTAGGTCTTGATGATGCTGAAGCTCTTGATCAAATTCCCAGTGGAACAATTCAGTCTACCATCATTGAGTGTGGTTACCAAGGTACAACATCACATGCTACTATTTACAAGAAATATTTTGATGCAAAATATAAACTTTTGTTTCACTATATTATCATGTGCTTATGTCCAAAGACTGGATCTTCTGATCAGATGTCCTCAACCATGCAACCAATTTTTCATTCAATTATTAATCAAACTAAATATAGGGCATCTTCATTCTTTTTCAATGAGTTGGTGTTACATCACCAAAATGATAAAAAGAAAATTTTGTTGTATCCAAGTTCGTCATGCAATGTATTATCAAAGAACTTGGACAAGAGGCGCTTGTGGGCAAAACAACTCTTTTAAACCCTTTATCCTCACAAGCATACTCAAGGCATAACAAACCGGCAGTCCTGCCAGAGGATGACCAAGGGGAACATGTCACAGTCCCCAAGGAATGAACATCCTCAAAACTCGTTTCCAAAAAAGCCAAAAATACCCAAACAACAAAAATCCAAACCCACCAAGCCCCAAAGAAAAGCAATTCAGGAAGTTGAGATCCCTGAAGCTGCTAATGTGCAATCTGCACTTTCAAGAGATGTGACTGAAACTTCCTCTCAGTCTCATTCATCTTAAATACCCGAAAGAGCACCAATATCCATTTTGTTTAAAAGAAAGAAACTCAAAAAGACCATTACTACTGAACCTTCTTTCAAAACTCCTAAATGAACTGAACAAAACTCAACTACTGATCCCATAACTACTGACCCACAAATATCACCAGCAGTTCAGATAGCTAACATTCTCTCTAGGCTGAAACAACACAATCCATCTGAAAATGTCAATCCCCAATCACCACATAAAACAGGGGATGAAAACACAGAAATGGACATTGATGTGAATGTGTTCAGCCCTAACTAAAGAAATGAGGAGGGACCAAGGCCTCTAAGCCCAAACTTAGATTCCTTAGGTATATTTGAGGCTGCTACTACTCTTATACCATCCAGTGATGGATTTGAGGATAGTAGTACCATAGCTAAGACCTCAAATGTGGCAATTACTGATGAAGGCCTTGTGCCTGAAGTAGGAAAACCTCAGTACCAAGAAAAAGAGGTTCATGAGACAACTAGGTTGGGCCTAGCTCATGAGACAACTGATACTATTCTCATTGAGGACAATGTTAGTGATCCAGATGATTCCATTAATTTGGATGATGGATCAAAATCTCCACAAAATGAATTGACGGCTGACTGTGAAGGTCCTAATTCTAATGTATCTATACTCAAGGAGACATTCACAGAAGAAGAGGTTAAACACCACTTACACCCCAATTCCCCAAAAGTGGCATCCCCAGTTCACATTGAGGATCACCCAAAAACACACCCTCCACAATCACAAAAGCCTACCCAATTCTCTGGGTCATCCAGCATAGAACTAAACCAACTCTACAGCCCAGATGGTCCCCTATACCAAATGGTATATCAACTTATTTCTAGTCATCCCAGAGACTTTATGACTGCTGTGGAGTTAAAGAACAACACTCAAATTGTGATGATTAACAATGCTATTGACCATAAGCCTGGTGAATTGTCAAGAAAGATGGACGACAACATAAGACAATTAGCCCATCTATCTGGTGTAACACCTCCACCTCCATAGTTTCCAGAAGTGGATGATGCCAAAAAGGGGGAGATGTCAAAGGAACCCGAAACTGTGTCTCTTGAAGCTTTAAAAAGAGCTAGAGAAGCACAAAATCTCAAGGAATCTCAAAAATTAACAAGCATGACCAGACAAGAAAAAGCTTTGAATGAGAGAGAAGACTAGTATTGAAAACAAGAGAGAGACCTTAGAGAAAAGGCTGAAAAGTCCTCCCAAGACCAAAGTGAAGCTGCTGCTGAAAACAATACCAAAAGTACTGAAGACAATCCTTCAGTAGTTGATGCTGCTCAGATCAACACTTCAGTAGTTGACATTTCCTACACTAAACCAGAACAGCCTTCTAAAGCAACAGAAACAAACCAATCTAATATTCCAAAGCATGTTCCCATTTCTTCTATACCAGTTATAGAAGATCAAACTAAGGAAAAAGAACTGACAAAAGAAGATAAAAGCTGAAAGAAAGGCAAAGGAAGATAAGATATGGGCAAGCTTAGAAGCAAGGGATGACTTAAGTCTTGATGAAAAGTGCAAAATGTATGAACAAAAGTTGAGTGAGTTAAAAGAAAAAGAAAGACTTGCTGACCAGACTGTCCTTGCTGCAGAAGAAGATAAAAGACAATAGCTGATTACTTATATGAGCAAAAACAGCCAGACAAAAAAATTCTCACTCAAAGGACTTTCAACTGAAGAACTAACAAGACAGGCAGAGCTTACATCAGAAAGGCTGGCCAAAGATAAAGACAGAAAGTTGAAAAGAGTCTAAATCATTCAAGAATTGGTAGAGAACAAATATGGTTCAAAGACTCAAATAAGTAGGTGGAAACAAGATGTACTTTATGACAGACTTGCAAATCCGGAGAAATACAAACCCACACAGCCTACTACCAAAAAGCCAGGGGAAAACACAACAACTAACTTCAAAATGGTTTTGCTTGAGAAGAACACCATTGTTGAAGATGATTTCACTGTTATGAGAAACCTCTGTTGACACAATATAGGGAACCTGGAACATTTGCCTATTAACTACAACAAACCATCAAAGAACAAAATCTTACCAAGGTTGTCACTGAACATCACATGCCTATTTCAGAAGGTGATTTACCTGGTACTGTGCTAGTTGAAAAGAGGGGGAGATCCAATTTGATCAATGCTGAAAAAGAAAAACCTCCAACAGCAGACCTATATTCAAACCTTCAAATAGTACCATACAAAGAAGATTTCTTCAAATCTAAATCTCCAATTCTTAAATGGTGCTTCTCCCATAAGTCCAGTACCGTGATTCTAATAAGAAAAGACTTCTCAACAAAAGTCCTTCATGACTTGACTGAATTAGAAAAATTATCTGATGAAGATCTGATGACCATTCAGTATATGATACCAGAACAAGGACTACTTTTAGAATCAGTGGTCAGAGAACTCAGACATCAAACAGTCAAAGAAATCTGGAGAGTTCTTGACTTAAGGAAGATAGGATCGTATAAATAAAGATAGACAAAGGTTTTGGCTTCATCAATCCAGGGGAGGTTGTAGGGACAACGAGGATTGACAAAGCCAGTTTTAAACCTTAGTCTTATATCCTCTTCTACATTTTGAGAAACTGCTAAAGTGAAAGATATCCCAAAAGTTCTGAAGAGTAAAAGCATCAGAAGTTCTGAAGATAAACCAGACAAATATCTGAAGAACAACTACTGAAGGCAAACTCCTGAAGATCTTTTAAAGTATCAGCACTTGTATTAAACCGACCTTAAACACAGCAGTTTAGTATTATATTAGTTTTGTTAAAGTCTTTGTTCAAGTTTCGATAAACTGCAGCCTGTTGTAGAAATATCTTTTACTTTAAGCTTTTGATTTACTTAGTCTGTATTTTATCTTTTCTATAAATAGAGCGATCACTTCCCCTATTATAGAAATAGTTCATTCACTCATCAATCTTAAGACTTGAATATTTTCCTTCATATTACTTTGTAGTTAACCTTTCATATACAGTTGAGAATCATTCTGCATTTACTGTTATATTCATTTACTATTGATTCTCATCTTTAACTTCCTAGTTCATTGATTTAGGGGGAGTCATAACTCCTGTTAAAAGTGATGCGTTAACTTGAACACTTTAATATTCCGCTGTGCAATTTACTTTGATATATTTATAACACACAAGTGTTCATAACTAATGAACTGCCAAAAGTTGAGCCACTGATCTAACAAGTACAACTCAAACAAAGATGTCGCGATCAACACAATTCAAGTTTTTATTAAAATTCAAAACGATCAAAGTACAAGGGTTATAAATGGATTTTATTACTAAGTTGCCCAAGACATCAAATGGTCATGACACTATATGGGTGATTGTTGACTGTCTAATGAAATATGCTCATTTCTTGCCAATTCGTGAAGCCGATAAGATGGAAAAATAAGCCCGCTTATATATTAAAGAAGTGGTGCGAGACACGGAGTGCCATTATCCATAATATCAGATCATCAAATTCGTTTCACGTCAAGATTTTGGCAAACTTTGTATCATGCTTTGGGTACTCGATTAGATATAGGCATGACTTATCATTAGAGAATATGTTGCGAGCTTATGCAGTTGATTTTGGTGGTAACTAGGATTCACACTTGCCAATAGTGGTATTCTCGTACAACAACAGTTATCATTCAATAGTTATTGCTTCACCATTTGAAGCTCTATATGAGCATAAGTGTATATCTTCGTTGTGTTGGAGGTTGATGATAAGCAGTTAACTGGTAAGAGACGACTGAAAAGATCATTCAAATCAAAGATTGTTTGATAGCGGCTCAAGACCGAGAAAAAAGTTACACAGACATAAGGTGTAAGCCCTGGGAGTTTCACTCGGTAATAAGGTCCTGTTGGAAGTTTCACCCTGTAAGGGTGTGGCTATATTTGAGATGTGCTATGTTGGTCACCTTAAAATCCTGGGTTGGACACGTGTCAAATTTGAAAAAGTATATGGAAAGTTCATATAATCAAGGAACCGATAGAAGTGGACTAGAAAGTTCAGAAGCTTAGCCGAGGTAAAACCAAGTTGATGAAAGTGCATTGGAATAAAAAGCGTGGACCGTTGTGTTTGAAAAGAATCATGTGATAGATGGCTCAACCTGAATTTCTTGGACGAAATTCCTTAAACGAGGGGATAATGTGAGAAACGGAAAAATTAAGGTACATTTGTACGTAATAAATCTATGTAATTAACTGTTTTTAGTATAATATGTCAATTAAGGTTTGCATAGGTTTCTTTTTGTTTAACTAAACGAGCGTAGTTATCGCATAGGAATAAACTTGTTCGGAACGACCGTTAATAATGACCCGGTAATAATTAAATAACTAAAAGCGATCCTAGATGCCCGGGACATAAAATACATGGCGTTTTTATAAAATATAAAGTGTTTTGGATAGTCCTTTCAGACTGACCATCCGTCTGTGGGTTGTGTCTGAGGTTGTTGGCTCTAGTCTGATCTGTACAGTTTTTGTTGTTGAATGGATTCTGATTGGCTTGTTGTTTCTTGGGTCTATCACATTCACCAACAAAGTGTCCTTTCATACCATAGTTGTAGCACGTGACTTTGCTTTTATCAAACATGAACTTGGTGTTGTTGTTAATATCTCTTCTAGCAGTTCGATCCATGAATTCCTTTGCCCTTCTAACCACACTCGCTAAATAGCACTGGATATCTATTATTTCCATGCTAACCTTGTTGATTTGGGCATTTTATTCGTTTGTGAGATGTGAATTCCCATTCTATCCCTCAACCAGTCCAACGTACCTGCACCCGAAGTAAATCCCCCACCAAAATACGATGATGAATCCCCACTATACCAGATAAAGATGCCCCACCTTATCCCGATGAAGATGCCCCACCGTAGTTTGGTGTAGCTTATGTTGGAGCTGCAAGGTATACAAATGGATTAACATCATATTGAGGTGGATTCACACCGTACTGTGGAGGACATGGGGAATGTTGACCTAAAGGATTCATTGGAGGAGTGGTAATTGGAATCGGACAATAATAATTAAAAGCAACAAACTGGATCTCGATTTAGAACAAATACAGTCTATGGCTTGTATCCTGAAACACTATATCCGGAGGAGCTATCCCATAGTAGATGGTAAGATTTTGAGGAATGAAGGCTTTGTTTGCTTTTCTAATCTCCCTAATTTCTTTTTTCTCAAGATTGATCAAAAAGTCATTGATAGAGATATTCTTAAATCTATTGGTTACATTTTTAATATCCAACCATTGATGCTAGTGATTGGGCACAACATCAGCGAATCGCTCAACTAATTCGGTTGATGTGAGACTACTCCATACTGGTACATTTCTAACCTCAAATGGTAGCATCTAGTAGTCAGATTTCTCAGAGGCTCGTTTCCAATTGAAGTGAAGTTTTCAAACTCCTTACGAAGATGATTAGTTTTAATCTTGCGAGTTTTCTCATGTCCTTCATTGCGTACTACTAGAGCGCCCAAAAGCATCTGCAAAGTGGTACACTATGTAAACTTATTCAAGATGTCCTTTGGAAGTACTTTAGTAATAGCAACTATCGCCTTCTTCTCGGCATTAAACTTTCGTCTTTCAAGTTCACTCATGTCATCTAGAGAGACTGGAATGTTTTGAGTTTTCAACCATTGTCCTTACATACCGATTATAAATTGCAGCCCAGACTTCTCCATTTATTCCTTCAACATGTGTCTTGAATTTGTCTTTCCAAGATTGATAATCGGACATATGCTGAAGTTTCGATGCCCTGTTGGAACTCCCTGTTTCTAGATCACTTAACAACATCGTAGAGAGATGGTAGCTTTGTTAAGTTGCAGCAGCTTCAAGTGCCAAGGGATTGGAGTTCAAGATGAGTTGTTGCGAAGCATATTGTTTAGCAGCCAACGCCCACAAATTTGTTTCGGCAACATTAGCCTGTTATTGTTGCATCTCTTGTGTGTTGCGTTAAGCTGAATATGCCTAAGGATTAGTCGGTATGTTCAAAGGTACACTCATAGGTTGTTCATATGGTTGTTTCGGTTTATTTAGGTGTCTCGATGGATTAGACGTTTTAACAGTTCAATATACTTCCTAAACAGTCCGATAGTTAGTCAAAATTTCATTTTTTTTATTTAGTGCGATTGAGTATGTGACACACGATTGAGTTTCTGAGGACGATTGAGTTTCTTATGGGGCGAGTGAGTTTTAGAAGAGGACATTGAGTTTCAAAAGAGGCGATTGAGTCTAAAAGAGGTGATTTTGTTTTTTACACGATTGGGATACTCAGTCATGTAAGCAGTGACATGACTGGCAAAGCTACTCATGTCCCTGGAAGTTAGTCGCCTCTTGCGGGTCTTTTTGCTTGTTCTTCAGGAAAATCAACATTTTTGCACTAATCTCACTAAACATGATGTGTTTATGATCTGATGATTTTGGAGGTTGTAAAAACACTTTTGGCAAAAAAACCCTAATAAAAAACACACGTTTTTAACCACAAAATGACATTAAAATCTATGAAAAAAGTGAGTTTTTTTTACAAAACAAAGTTTCAAACTTTCTAAACCTGTTTTAATTTTAAAACACCAAGTTTTAATATGAAAACACTAAATTTTTAGGTTATTTGGTCATTAAAACACTCGTGATACGAGCCTCGACTCTGATACCACTTGTAGGACCGTCACGGATGATCCGGATATCATGGGTTTAGACTCAAAACTGGTGCGGAATCCTCAAGTAGAGGTGTAAACAACAAGAAACAACAAACACACACAAGGACGAGTTGTCGGATTTGGTTAAATGGTTATTCTTATTACGAAAACAGAGCTCGGGTACTTACTGATATACATTAAAATATACATGTTTTAGTCTCCGATTAAACTTCCAAATTGCAATTTTAAACTATAATTTCATAGATTTTGTACTTAACCTCGTACTATTGATTTTACGGGTCCTAAACGGCACTCCAAGGACAAAGTTGAAAGAAACGAGCGAAAACTTAATGAAACGGACACTTCCTGCACAACCCAAGTGCACGATCATGCAGATCCATGTGGCTCGATAGCACTGTCAGTGTACACGAGAGAGCAAGCCAGTGCAAAGAAATTCTCGATCAGCACCCCGTGCGGACCACCTACACGACCGTGCAGGTCCAATTTACTCGGAAGCACTCGCAATGCAACCAAAATGCAACTTGTTTCTTGGCATCTCTCGGCACTGCATGGTCGTGACACCCAAGTGCACGACCGTGCACCTTTATCTGGTCAAATCATCCACTTGACCCACTTTCCTGGCCTACGAGGTTCTGATGTCATGATCAAACTAAAATCCACAATCATGCAACTCATTTGCATAGCCGTGCAGATTCAAAAAGTCTATAAAACAGGGGATATCAGCTACTGATCAATTATTGGGTATTTCCTCTAATTTTGGGTGATTTCCAGGTGTGGGAAGCTACTGCAGTTGGTTAGAATCAAGCTTAGGGGTCAATTACAACCCATTATCATCATCATCAAATCCATCATAATCCTTGCATTCTTATGGGTTGATCTTTGTACTTTACTTAATTTTGAGCTGATTTTGAGGCATTGATATGATGTTATTTTAGTATTAGTAAACACTGCAGGTAAAAACACCAGTATTTGTTAGTTTAAATAATCGTTTGTAAGTTAATCATGTTTTATATGAACTTGGCATTTTTCATGTTTTAATCTTGATGATCATATTGCAAACATATTTCGTTGTTGTTGGAATCATGAGAATGTTTGTGTAGCATTGATGATTAGTGTTTTTGTTATTCGGATAAATGTTGTAAAACTGATCGGTTAATCGCTCATTAGTCAACTAGTTAACTTGTTAATGTGTTTACACCATGAAACTAGAAATGGGTGTTGGTTTAGTAAAAGTTAGGCAAATAATGATCATGAATGCATATCTGCACGTAAAAGGGTCTAATCGACTAAATGGTGTTGTTACAAATCTTTGACATGGTTGATAATTTTTGTTAGTTATTTTGGTTGAAATGGCGATCTTAGTAGATTTGTGTTCAAATTTATAAAATGGTATTGTTTGTTATATGCTCTACTTTATGCTTGTCTCGGTGGCTGTATTATGTATTCGGTATTAGTTGAGAATCCGGTAATAAACCGAATTCGTGGATCGATTAAGCGAAAACAACTCGGTTTCAGACGGGAGATTCGAGACGAGACAGAAATATACGATAACAAAGACATCACAGATTCGTATTAATTCAGAAACGGTTACAGACACTGTCATCAGTAGGATAAACATCTATCTCGAGGCCGGGGGAGGTCGGGCATGACCTCCCCCTTGAGAACATTCAAAGCATAAACTCAAATCTGCAAATGAAAACCAACACATGAGATTGCTATTTATAGTCCAAAACCATAAGTCACCTTCGCCCATTTAAGGAGGTTGAATGTGGAATTCTTCCACATTCGCACCATCTCAAACGGTCGAACCTAGACTTATGTTTTGGTCTATATTCACAAATGCATCAGATCCATAAAATGCCCTTATGGATCACCACAATCTCATGTAATACAATACAAGACTCAACCCTAGTCTATTCGACAGTGACGTCCACAGAAAGTGCATCAACAGTATTGCTTTCCATGATTAGTGAGGTTAGAAATCTCTTAACAGATGACTAACTTATCTTTAGAAGATTTACATGAGAGTATGTCAATAGCTTGCTAATGAACAATTTTAGATGGTTAACGTGTGTTTATCATGTTAAGTTTCCGGACAATTGTCATGTTAGGATTCCAAAAAGGATACTAATTGTCTTAAAATAGGAATGTTGATCACATGCCTTTGTTACATATGTTAGGTAGCTAACATGCTTAGGTTGTTAATTAACTTAGTTTAAATTTATTCCAACTATCTTCTACCGGTAAATCAAGGACAACGTTTTAGTACTATTGCGTCTGTCCACGTCCATGGATCGATATCTGGTTCTTATCTATACCTTACCACATATACGATATGTTACACTTGTCCTTTTGTGCGTGTTTTAATGTTAAGGTCTAAACCATTTTTATAAATATTAAAACTAATTGTGTGTAAAATTAATTGAAACTTATGTATTTATATATGCACACGTCATTTACAGACAAGAATCACACCATTAAACCTCTTATGTGACAACTAAATGATTAGGGCAATGACTGGTTCTATTTAGAGTGGATGGGGTGGTCATCACCTCATCACATTCATCACACTATCACATACAATCAGATTGTGCCACCTCATCATTCCATCACATTTCATCACTAAACCCATGTGGCGGTGTTCACATTCTATCACATTTTATCACTACACTTTTTTTAAATAAACTAAAAACATTACATTTTAAAAAAATATAAACATTAAATTAAATTAAATTAAATAAAAAATATTACATTAAATAAAATTAAAAAACATTACATTAAATTAAAAAAATAACACACTACTAGAAATAAAATAAAAACTAAAATATAACACTACAAATAAATTAAAAACTACTAAAAAATACAAACATTAGCAAAAACCTAGTAAAATTTTGGGCGTAACATTCGCTACGCTGAAACATGTTGAAAATCAACTCCGACCTCAGCCACATAGTCGATTTGAGCAAAGCCAACTTGCACATCTTCGGTTACGTTGGGGTTATTATTCACCACTTTAAAAAAAATTTTGAAGATTTGAAACTTCGATTGGAGGTCTACGTGCTTGTGAGAGATTGAATCACACGAACATTGTGTTCGATCCCCCGACAACTTGACTAAACTCGGCTAAAACTTTTTTCCTGTTCGGAGCATTGCTCCGGCCATGAACACGAACACGACCCCGACCGGTGCTAGTTGATGCGTCATTGTTGTGTACGGTGTCGTACGCGATCATTAACGCAATTTCCTCATCTTGCCTCCAAGTAACCATTGTGGAATGTGAATGATGAGGATGATGAGTTGAAATTGGTGATTTTTTTGTGTGTATAGAACAAGAATTGTGAGTATGTATATATAGGTAGGTAAAAAAAAATTTTAATTTTGGTCTAATTGACCGTTGCCAGCCAACGGTCCGCGATGTACATCACGAGTTTAATGAATCATAGCTGTGATTGATCGTGAGGGGCAGTGTTTCGCGGTATCACAGTTATCACGGGGTGGCCATCACGGACCAATCCGCCCGCCCTTATAGCTGATACTAGTCGTCGTAGGCCCTGGGGACGACTGAGTATGAGGGGGGCGACTAGGTTAGAAACCCAGTCGCCTGTTTTGCCACACGACTTGTTAAGCCGGTCGTATCTAACAACCTAGTCGGCTAGAATAATTACTAAACTACCCCTAATCATAAAAACTAGCATAAATACAATCAAAACAACGTACAAACACCTATACTAGTCTATGGACATTTATACAATGTGTACCAAGTCAACCTGCTAGAAAGAAAGACAAGAAAACAGACAAACCTTGGTTGATATAAGTCAACCTAGTCAACTAGATACACAAGGATGGTCAACAACAGTCAGTCAACCAAGTCACCTCTGGTCAACAAGAACGATGACCCGAACGTGAGATATAACCAAACCCGAACTATCAAAGTATTCTAGTTAATATTTATGTGTGAATCGCTTGTGGGACCTAACTAGGTTGATAAACGAACTAAGACTATCCGGAGTGGTGGGGGAAAGAGGGGGATGAAACGCCATGTGGCACTTGTGGGACACTGGGGGGGGGGGGGGGGGGGGGGGGGGAATAATTGTGGGGAGTGGAAGGGGGAGAAGGAAATAATATTATATTGTATTAAAAAAAACTGACCAATCAGAAGATGCCACGTGTCCCCACCAAGTGCCCTACGCCAGTGGCTTCCCCCCGCCCCCCCCCCCCCCCCCCCCCGCCAGCTACGGCAGCGGTGTTACCCCCCTCCCCCCCCCCCCCCACCCCAATAAACGAACTAAGACTATCCGGAGTGGATGAAACGCCATGTGGCACTTGTGGGACACTGGGGGGGGGGGGGGGGAATAATTGTGGGGAGTGGAAGGGGGAGAAGGAAATAATATTATATTGTATTAAAAAAAACTGACCAATCAGAAGATGCCACGTGTCCCCACGAAGTGCCCTACGCCAGTGGCTTCGCCCCCCCCCCCCCCGGAGTGGTGGGGGAAAGAGGGGGATGAAACGCCATGTGGCACTTGTGGGACACTGGGGGGGGGGGGAATAATTGTGAGGAGTGGAAGGGGGAGAAGAAAATAATATTATATTTTATTAAAAAAAACTGACCAATCAGAAGATGCCACGTGTCCCCACCAAATGCCCTACGCTAGTGGCTTCGCCCCCCCCCCCCCCCCCCCCCCACTCCGGACAGACTAAACATAAAAATATATATTACTAAGTTATTATTAATTACAAAGTTTGGATGTTGGCGACGTAAGACTCGGATATGGTAGAACCGACTTATTCTAAGTTATGATACCTTGCACTTGACACTTGGAGTTGAATAAAAATCTCCGTTGACGGTATTTCTTTCCTTGATCCGATACCATGTTAAATGATATTTCTTTCCTCATGGTTTTTACAGGATACGAACCGATATGTTTGGATGGTATTTTGCTACTTCATCTTTTTTTTTTTTTTTTACGTTTTACTTCGTAGTTTTGCTCCTTTTTATAGACCACATGTTTAATTTTTTGTTATGTTCTCACTTTGGTTCTCTTCTACACCTTTTAAAAAGTTTCAGCATCTAGGTTCTTACCATAAAGAACAAATGACAAACTTCTTCTATAATAAGTACTTTAGTTTCATCTCGATCAACCCCGCCATATCACACTATTTAATTTTTTATTCAATGCAAAAACTTAATGTTAATTTATAAAATACTTTTAATATCAAGATTGAGAAACAAATATTTGAAAATCTGTGTTAAAAATACATATCAACGTAAGCGAATGTACGGAAGAGCCTGCTATGCTGCTACTAGAAAACTAGGTCGTTTTCGAAAACAATATTCTTTGGAAATGCGTAGGAAATCCAGTTTAGTGACAATTTTAAAAAAAAAAAAAAAAAAAAAAAGAAGATTTTATTTGAACAAACGAATATTTTTACCTAATGAACAATTAATTTGTTTTTTTCAGTGCAAAAAAAAAATATTTTGACCTAATGAACAAACGAATAAAAAGATTCGTACCTCAAAACTTTTGCTTATGGATCACCATCAACTTTACATCAAATGGTTATCTCTGAACCTAGAATCACTATCTGTCACCAACCTAAAACATTCTCTATTCTCCACATATCATCCTCATAAAACCCTATATATATCCCCACAGTAACTCTCTCACACGTCATACAATTTAAATATAGTCTCTTTGATAGCTAATAAAATTTTAACATAAGTATATTGTCTCTTCGATCACATTTATATAATATGGACAGAGTGAACATAATGGTTTCTGAGAGGCCTGTGGTGATCTTCAGTAAGAGTTCCTGCATCATGTCCTATTCAATCAAGTCTCTCTTCACCAACTTTGGGGTTAACCCTACAATCTACGAGCTAGATGAGATCGTAGGAGGCGGAGAGATTGAGCAAGCATTGTCTGTGTGTGGTCATAGTACTTTTCCTATTGTCTTCATTGGTGGTGAGTTGGTTGGTGGAGCTAATGAGATTATGAGTCTTCATCTGAAGAGGGATCTGAAGCCAAGGCTCATCAGGGCTGGAGCATTATGGGTTTGATTCTGGTTATAGTTTCAAAAACTACCTATTGAAGAAGGTTTTGACTGCAAAAATTTAGAGAATAACACATATGATGATCGTCATCATATGAACTTATTATACATACATATACGAGTCTACTAATGGTAGGTTTTGGCCTTCCCCTCTTTTATGTACGTGACAATGTTGAGCAATAAATACATATTTATACTAGGAACAAATTAATTTATTATATGTAATATTATATGTAGGACCGATCGAACACTAAATATTCTTACTTTCTTTAAATATTAATCTACTCAATCTATTTAACACTAACTAAATACTATAAAATATTCATTTTGTCCATATTTAAATCTGACCCCCCACCCCCACCCCCACCCCCTCCCCTAAAATACCATCTTCGTTATGGATGAAAGTTTATGCATGCTTGGCTGAGAGTTGCATCAGCATGTATAGTGACCTAGTTGGAGGTCCGGTAACCAAAGACAAATTTTACTTCTGCCAATATGACTAATACTAGTTGCCATGAGTGGTTGGGTGTTACAAATGGTATGCGAGTGATGTTTATGTCGTTTGGAGTGGTGTATAAATATATTCGGAAAGATATTTTATCAAATATTTGAAAAGATATTTAATCGGAAACCAAGGAGATTTAATGCGAAAATCAAGAAACTAGCCATTCTGAGTTGTGATATAAGCCTATAGACATGCTAGTGACTAGTATCACATTAAGCCAAACACTATGTGACATTGGTTTTATATATCCTTTTAACTCGGGTATACATAACAATGATAATAAGATTCATGCCTCGTGTAATAAAGTTATATACATGAGTTAAACTGAGCATACGACATTACATCGTGTAGTGTCTAACTATATTTAAGATTAATTAACGACATGAGGATAATGACATCACATCCCATAAAATGATTAGTTCATCAGTATTAGGATGAATTTATAAATTTGCATTATTTCATCAGTTGTTTCAATTTCCATAAGAGCAAAATGATTATCAGAAAGATCCTCATAAAAGTTACTTTCATTAACATGAATTTGTGCGAAAAAGCTTTATTGTCGTTCAGGACTAGCAACAGTTGTTTGGTTTGGTGAAACAACTGATGTAGGTTTTGAATGTACTGGATTCGTGGTGTAGGGGATATTGAATTGGCATTCGACCAAGAGTTTAAACAAGATGAGCAGTTGCATGTTAGGACTTTGATTGTAATGGTGTTGCGTAGTTTTTGGTTGAGATATTTGATTTGGATAAGTGGTTAGAGGAATGTAGTTTTGATTTGGTAACATGGTTTGGCTCCTACAATCTCTAGAAAAATGACCCAACTTGTTACACGTGTAACATTTCATCTTAGACTTATTAGGCCTACTCTAACTCTGTTGTGTAAACTGGGGTATTTCCTACCAGTTTTCTTATAAAAGAAATATTTGTTCTTACACTCAACATGGTTATTTTATGCAAATTGTCCATTTATTCCATATATAATGGATCATGATGCTGTAAATCTTCCATAATGAAGAATATATTATCAAACATGGTATAAGGTTCTTCACAGACAATGAAAGCTTGGTTTGATGATTTAGAATGGAATCTAGTAGTTATGCTTGTTGGTCGATTTACAAAGGATTTATACAAATCGATAACAAAAATGATAATGAACGATGATAATTTATTGAATAGATCGTAAGATTACAAATATGTGTTTCGTATCTTTGGTTTCTGATAATGAAACTTGATAACTGTCAAATGACAAAGTTTCATTTATTTAATTATAAAACATATAGCGTTACGGAAGACAGGTGGTTCTTAGTCTTAAGTCAAAATACATTAACATTAAACATAAGTGACAGGCTTCTTTAGGTAGCATCCTATGATTTATTGCTCTCTCTTTATCCCGCCCAAAGTAACCTGTTAACCTGTAGATACAAAATTTTTACGGAATGAGCTGAAGGCCCAGTACGGAATATTAGGCTCAAATAGTAACGCAATAATTAACTGAAACTGATAATACAAATCCTGATCTGAAACGTAACAAGCATATAACTGAACTGGATCATGTAATACAGATGTACCCGTAAGCCAAACTGAATTCTATTAAGCGTGTTGATATACGGGTAGCTACTCCCGTCTATCAACACATGAAATGGCGCAGGTTGGCATACCCGCAACCATTTCCGGAACTGAAACTGAAACTGGACTAGGATCGAACCATACGCCTCCTAATTGCATTGTACCACACCTGTACTTAAGAGACGCTGTGAACTAATCTCTCTGTCACGGGTGGAGCACATGATGCCGATGCCACAACATCATGCCCGCGGGACACTCCACAGGAAGCGGTAGCTTAGGGTAACAGAGTACTGAAAATCTGAATCATATAATCTGATGCAAATAATAACAAATACTAATAATATCATATACTTTGGAACATACGATAATGAGAATTAAATGTATCGCATGATTTATATATATATATATATATATATAAGTCAATTTTATATTCAGAATAAGAAGAGAACGAACGGTCAAATGAATTGATGCTCAAAGACGGAGGAGTTTTAATATTTATATATATTATTAATAGGGTTTTTATCAACTGAACCAGATAACAAAGGAGAGGGGTAAGGATCCGTACCTTAATATTCCAAAGCGATGCTAACCGTTTCACGAATGTTTATGGTTATCTACATACGGGTTATATTAATCTATTAGAGAAATACTTAACTTTAAACGTGTTTGATTAATCTAGATCTATGACAACCCAATGTTTTCCAAATATATTTAATTAACTATCAAATGTGATTCCCTTTCTTATAAGAGTTTAGTAACATACTAATCCATCACTTTCCAAATTATACGTTCATAAAATTATTAGTAGTATATTAAATTAAATCATTGGTCTTATTATTATCAAAACCTACGTGACATACAAATAGTAATAATAATTTATTTATTTATTTTTTTTTATAACAAATCGTTTAAACTTCTTGTCATTAAATCTTTTATCACTTTTCATTAGACCTCATAACTATTTTGCTTATTATGAAGTTTTAATAATAATAATAATAATAATAATAATAATAATAATAGTAATAATAATAATAATAATTAATAGTAAAAATAATAGATGGTGGAATATATTTAACTAGTGACTTACATAATAGGTTCATTTGAAAATGAATAATAAAATCATGAAATAGTTTATCTTTTACAATTGAATATAAAGAACATGCAGGTTGTCATAGATATTATTCATATGTTTGACTTAGTGTGTGTGAATAAATAATATATCAGTAACTAAAGTGCACTCGTTAATGTTATTACCTTGGGTTTGAGATAACCAGTAATGCGAGATAATGAAAGACTGCGTCGAGTTCACCGGACAAGGATGGTAGGCGTAGTTGGTTTACGATCGGAGATGGTCGGACTTTGGTTTAAGGTGAGTCGGGTATCAGTATGGGTATGGAACGTTGAAGGTGGTGACGGGTCAGAGGTGATGATAAACGGTAGTAGGCTCGGCTCGAGTGGTGGCAGTGCTCGAAGAAAAAGGGTCGTGGTCGGATTGCCGGTCACGTGTGTTCTTTGTGTGGTTGACGTTTTGTTACCGAAGGTAGTTCTTGGTTTCGGATTTCGTGACAGAGGGCTAGAGGTGGTGATCGGGTGGTGGTTTTGGTCGGAACAGGGGTTGCGGGTTCGATTGCCGGTCACTGGAGCTGGAGAAGGTGACCGGAGATAGTTGTGTATGTTTCTCTATTTCTTACGACTCTCTCTCTCTATCTTACTTGAATGTATAGAATTTGATTGGTGTGCAGAAACATGTTCATTGGTGTAGTGATCTATTCTTATTCTTTCATATTTATACTAATATACATGCATGTATGAAATGATGAGATGATGAAGGTAATAGGTGGAGGATGTGCGTAAGTTTCAAGCTTTACAAGGTGAAGTGTCCAAAAATGTAATGATGATATAGATAGGTGGAAGTGTGTGTATGTCAAATGCACTGAACATTATCATCTGCATGTGCTATCCATTTCTCATCATAATTGAATTTCTAGAACATGTGTGTTGGCACTTTTTATGTGAAGTTTATGTGTGGTGTAGGACATTTTTGTTTTTCTACTATTTTTACATTATTATTGTTGTAAGTTTACTATAAGTTAATATTAGTACTTTGTTTAATTTTTATTGTTTATACATATATAACTTGAATACTAAATAAGATAATCTAGAATCGTAGTAACGTGGTTGTCACATTTTCTTTGACCCATTGAGTCAACTCATGTTTCGATTATATCTTTATTTATTTTAGTTTATATTTTGTCGGATATTACAACCATCACCCCCTTAAAAAAAATTCGTCTCGAAATTTGTAGGTGGTATTTAAACGGAAATTATATAACATATGTCATAACGAGATTCATACTTGCTTGGATCAAACTTCTTAATGTTCAAACATACTAAGGTATATATAATGAATTAATTCATTTATTTCTTACTACATATATAATTCTAATAAACTTTTGAATTATTAATATATTTGAATATAAACCTAATCTATAAAATAGGAATCACAAAAGCGCACATTTGTACCTGTAATTCGCAATTATGTTCATGACCATAATTGTTAATTACCTTACAACTGTACTCTACAGGTCCTCCTACCAATCAAGTTAATTACATATCTAATCATGCAGAAAGCTAACAGAGAGTCATATATAACAAGATGACAATTCGGATTAACATGTCCCACATATATATTTAACCATATCTATTGGTCAAAGAAAAAAAAACATAATCAGACATGTTTGTTAAAACAAAATTCATGGTTACCTGGACTAAGCGCTCTAAGACTCGAACAAACAAGGATATACTGAACGAATCGACTATTCAGTTTCCCATGTAGCTTCACATTCAGAGTGATTCTTCCAAAGGACTTTAACGAAAGGAATTACTTTCCTACGCATAACTCGTTCTTGCCTATCTAAAATAGCCTCTGGTTCTTCTTCATATGACAAGTCTTCGTGAATCGAAAGTGACGGATAACTAATGACATGAAGCGGATGATAATTATATCCTCTTAATAAGGATACATGAAAAACGTTATGAACATGCGAGAGCTGAGGTGGTAAGGCTAATCGATAAGACACTTCTCCAATTCTTTCAAGAATTTCAAATGGACCGATAAAACGAGGATTAAGCTTTCCCTTGATTCCAAATCTGCGAACGCCACGCCAAGGTGATACTTTTAAGAATACGTGGTCACCAACTTTGAATTCAAGTGTTCGTCTATGTTGATCAGCATAACTCTTTTGCCTACTCTGAGCTTCTTTTAATCGTTCGCGAGCTGTAGTGACTTTTTCATTTGTGATTTGAACTATCTCGGGTCCTTCAATAATTTTCTCGCCAACTTCCTCCCAATAAATAGGTGCTCGACATTTGCGACCGTATAATAACTCGAATAGAGCCATACCAATACTTGCTTGCCAACTATTGTTGTAAGCGAATTCAACAAGGCACAAGTATTCATCCCAATTACCACTCCAATCTAACGCACATGCTCGGAGCATATCTTCTAGCGTTTGGATGGTTCGTTCAGATTGTCCATCTGTCTGGGGATGAAAAGCAGTACTGAACTTTAGACGTGTACCCCATGCTTTTTGGAAGCCTTTCCAAAATCTTGATGTGAAACGTGGGTCTCTGTCTGAAACAATAGAAAATGGCGTGCCATGGAGTCGAATAATCTCTTGTAGGAATATTTCAGATAATTTACTAACTGGAAATCCTTGCTGAATTGGTAGAAAATGAGCTGATTTGGACAATCTATCAACTACAACCCAGATAACATCATTCTTCTTGAAAGTCTTAGGCAAACCAGTAACAAAATCCATTGTGATCTCATCCCATTTCCAAACAGGAATATCCAATGGTTGCAATAGTCCACTTGCCCTTTTATGCTCAATCTTCACTTGCTGGCAAATAAGATATTTGCTTACGTATCGAGCAACATCTTCCTTCATGCCATTCCACCAAAAGTTCTGTCGTAAGTCTCGATACATCTTTGTAGATCCATGGTGAATAGAAAATGGTGAGTTGTGAGCTTCGGATAATAATGACTCACGAAGGGCAGAGTCATTGGGTATACAAAGCCTTTTGCCACACCAAATCACTCCATGCTCGCCTATGCGGAATTCTGATTGCTTGCCGACCTCAAGGTTTTGCACAATCGCCCATAGTTCTCCATCTTGCTTTTGTGCATCCTTGATTCGTGAAATGAGGTCGGGTTCTATCTGCATTCTAGCCAGATATCCATCAGATTTTCCAACATGAATACCAATGTCCATCCTTTCAAGATCTTGAATAATTCGAAGGTGAATTTGAAGACCAGATATACTCCCAACATTCTTTCTACTCAATGCATCAGCTACAACATTGGCTTTTCCTGGATGGTATTGTATGTTTGCATCATAGTCCTTCAGAAGTTCTAACCATCTTCTTTGCCTCATATTTAGCTCCTTCTGAGTGAATATGTACTTGAGGCTCTTGTGGTCTGTAAAGATATCACAAGTCTCACCATACAAATAGTGTCTCCAGATCGTTAGTGCAAAGACAACTGCGGCTAACTCTAAATCATGTGTTGGGTAGTTAACTTCATAAGGCTTCAACTGGCGTGAGGCATAAGCGATAACTTTTCCATGTTGCATTAACACACATCCTAACCCTTTCTTTGAGGCATCACTGTAGACTTGATAACCTCCTGAACCAGAAGGAAGGGTGAGTATTGGAGCTGTTACGAGTCGTTTCTTTAATTCTTCAAAGCTCTTATCTTGTTCTTCATTCCATGAGTACTTCACTCCTTTCCTCAAGAGTTTTGTGAGAGGTAAAGCAATGATAGAAAATCCTTCCACAAATCTTCAATAGTACCCAGCAAGACCCAAGAAACTTCGTACTTCGGTAACAGAAGTGGGTCTAGGCCATTTAGTAACAGCTTCAACCTTTGATGGGTCTACCATGATTCCATCTGCCGATATCACGTGACCCAGAAATGCCACTTGGCTAAGCCAAAAGTCACATTTGGAAAATTTTGCATACAACTTCTTTTGTCGCAACGTTCCGAGTACAGCATGCAGATGTGTTTCATGATCTTCGCGATTTTTAGAATACACAAGGATGTCGTCAATAAAGACAATGACGAATTTATCTAGGAATTTGTGAAATATGCGATTCATCAAATCCATGAAGACTGCAGGCGCATTGGTTAGTCCAAAGGGCATAACCAAGAACTCGTAATGACCATAGCGAGTACGAAAAGCGGACTTAGGGACATCATCTTTCTTGATCTTTAACTGGTGATAACCAGATCTCAGGTCGATTTTAGAGAAAAATTCAGCACCCTGAAGTTGATCAAAGAGATCATCTATACGAGGCAGAGGATACCGATTTCGGATTGTGATCTTATTTAACTCTCGGTAGTCAATACATAAGCGCATACTACCGTCCTTCTTCTTTACAAATAGGACTGGTGCTCCCCAGGGTGAAACACTTGGTCTAATAAATCCAAGATTCAATAATTCTTGCAGTTGTTCCTTCAACTCTTTCAGTTCCAAAGGGGCCATACGATATGGTGCTTTAGAGACAGGCTCAGCTCCAGGAATTAAATCGATAGTAAACTCTATCTCACGATCAGGTGGTAATCCCGGTAATTCATCTGGAAATACATCGGGATATTCGCGGACAATAGGATGGCTATCAATATTATTAATACTAGCACAAGTATCCTTAACTGATGCTAAGAATCCCTCACAACCGTTTGACATTAACTTTTGAGCTTTCAACACGGAAATAATCTTAAAAGATTTATGAGGCAAAACCCCTTGATATACGAAATTGGGCGTTTGAAGATTACCAAAAATAACACGTCGAAAATGGCAGTCTATGGTTACATGATGCCTAGATAACCAATCCATCCCTAGGATAATATCAAAATCACACATATGTATCGGAAAAAGATCTGCCATAAACACAATGGATGCAATACGTATAGGACAATCTCTATAGACGTGAGTGATCAGGATAGAGTTTTCTAAAGGAGTGGAAATGGTCAAAGCATGATCTAACAGAATAGGTTGGACCGGAAGATACTTAGTAAACAAGTGAGATACTACCGAATGTGTCGCTCCGTATCAAATAATGCATAGACACTACGTTCACCGAGCTGAAGGGTTCCAGATACAGTACCTTGTGCATTAGCAGCATCAGTGGCAGTAAGTGTAAGCACTCTTCCCCTAGTGTTTGGTGGTGCAACATTCCCTCCAGTAATCCTCCTGGTTTCTGGCATTGTACACTCCTTGATCATGTGTCCAGTCTGGCCACATCGAAAGCATGCTCCTGAGGCCTTACGGCAAATGCCCTGATGTTTCTTGCCACAACTTTGGCATGGAGGGCTCACATTCTGATTCATCTGTTGAGCTCTATTAGGTCCTCCATTAGGCCGAGTCTGATTCTGGACAGGGGCTTGATTAAGGGGTCTCGGATTCGAAGGACGTATCTGATTTCCCTGGTTTCGATTTGCTTGGACCCTACGGTCTTGATGGTTTGCAGCAGTAGAAGACTGGCCTGAAGCTTGCTTCGGAAATCCGTCTCTGTCTCTCTTTTTGCTTTCGCCAGTTCGTGATAAAAATTCCTTTCTCTCGAACTTAAAGGTCTTAATTGCATCAGCTACTTGAGTAAGGTCCTGGAATTTCATAAACATGATTGACTTCCGGATCCTATCATTGACAGCCCACTTGCACTTTTCAGCTTGGACTACGTCAGAACCTGCCACTTCTCCCACAATACTGGCCAACCTTGTGAATCGAGAGATAAATTCAGAAGCAGGCTCATCGATCCTTTGTCGAATAACAGCATATTCCCTAATGTGAGCTTCTCTGTCAGCAGTCGAGAAATACTTATCATAAAAAATAGTACGAAAGTCAGCCCATGGAAGAGTAGTAGCGTAAGCATCTCCTCCTTTGACTTGCTTATATCCTTCCCACCAAGTCTGTGCGTCATCTTCTAACTTGTAAGTAGCCAACCTAACTTTGAAGTGATCTGCAACTTCAAGAACTCCAAAGATCTTTTCAATATGGGCTATCCAATTTCTTGCTTCTATTGGATTAGTTGCATGACTAAACGATCGTGGCTTTTGCTTTTGAAATTTCTCGATCCATACGTGTATGCCATTAGCATTATTGTTTGTAGCGTTTTCACCGGTTTGAGTACCAGAATTTGGATTGGTTTCTGGGGTACGAGTTTGCTGAATCACGGCCTCAACCGTTTGAGCAATAAGGTTTGGAAGCAAACCAGCAACAGCTTGATTGATAGCAGAAACAACATTTGGATCCACTGCGTTTTCGTTTGCAGTAGTGTTGTTGGGTATAGGATTAGCGCGAGTGGTCCTACGGGTTTGACGACGAGGAGGCATCTATAAAATATACAAGACAGTTGGAATCAAAATAGATAACATAACTAAAATCCTATCTTAAATCTACCCAAAACCTCACAGGCCTAATTACTATGTTTAAGTTTTCTACAGGAAAGAGCCTTCGCTCTGATACCATAGCTGTAACACCCCGGCCCGGAACGGGCTGACGTGTCACAATATCATATCAGAGACAAAAGACAAAGTTTCATTTATTTAATTATAAAACATATAGCGTTACGGAAGACAGGTGGTTCTTAGTCTTAAGTCAAAATACATTAACATTAAACATAAGTGACAGGCTTCTTTAGGTAGCATCCTATGATTTATTGCTCTCTCTTTATCCCGCCCAAAGTAACCTGTTAACCTGTAGATACAAAATTTTTACGGAATGAGCTGAAGGCCCAGTACGGAATATTAGGCTCAAATAGTAACGCAATAATTAACTGAAACTGATAATACAAATACTGATCTGAAACGTAACAAGCATATAACTGAACTGGATCATGTAATACAGATGTACCCGTAAGCCAAACTGAATTCTATTAAGCGTGTTGATATATGGGTAGCTACTCCCGTCTATCAACACATGAAATGGCGCAGGTTGGCATACCCGCAACCATTTTCGGAACTTAAACTGAAACTGAACTAGGATCGATCCATACGCCTCCTAATTGCATTGTACCACACCTGTACTTAAGAGACGCCGTGAACTAATCTCTCCGTCACGGGTGGAGCACATGATGCCGATGCCACAACATCATGCCCGCGGGACACTCCACGGGAAGCGGTAGCTTAGGGTAACAGAGTACTGAAAATCTGAATCATATAATCTGATGCAAATAATAACTAATACTAATAATATCATATACTTTGGAACATACGATAATGAGAATTAAATGTATCGCATGATTTATATATATATATATATAAGTCAATTTTATATTCAGAATAAGAAGAGAACGGACGGTCAAATGAATTGATGCTCAAAGACGGAGGAGTTTTAATATTTATATATATTATTAATAGGGTTTTTATCAACTGAACCAGATAACAAAGGAGAGGGGTAAGGATCCGTACCTTAATATTCCAAAGCGATGCTAACCGTTTCACGAATGTTTATGGTTATCTACATACGGGTTATATTTATCTATTAGAGAAATACTTAACTTTAAACGTGTTTGATTAATCTAGATCTATGACAACCCAATGTTTTCCAAATATATTTAATTAACTATCAAATGTGATTCCCTTTCTTATAAGAGTTTAGTAACATACTAATCCATCACTTTCCAAATTATACGTTCATAAAATTATTAGTAGTATATTAAATTAAATCATTGGTCTTATTATTATCAAAACCTACGTGACATACAAATAGTAATAATAATTTATTTATTTATTTTTTTATAACAAATCGTTTAAACTTCTTGTCATTAAATCTTTTATCACTTTTCATTAGACCTCATAACTATTTTGCTTATTATGAAGTTTTAATAATAATAATAATAATAATAGTAATAATAATAATAATAATTAATAGTAAAAATAATAGATGGTGGAATATATTTAACTAGTGACTTACATAATAGGTTCATTTGAAAATGAATAATAAAATCATGAAATAGTTTATCTTTTACAATTGAATATAAAGAACATGCAGGTTGTCATAGATATTATTCATATGTTTGACTTAGTGTGTGTGAATAAATAATATATCAGTAACTAAAGTGCACTCGTTAATATTATTACCTTGGGTTTGAGATAACCAGTAATGCGAGATAACGAAAGACTGCGTCGAAGGTGGTGACAGGTCAGAGGTGATGATAAACGGTAGTAGGCTCGGCTCGGGTGGTGGCAGTGCTCGAAGAAAAAGGGTCGTGGTCGGATTTCCGGTCACGTGTGTTCTTTGTGTGGTTGACGTTTTGTTACCGAAGGTAGTTCTTGGTTTCGGATTTCGTGACAGAGGGCTAGAGGTGGTGATCGGGTGGTGGTTTTGGTCGGAACAGGGGTTGCGGGTTCGATTGCCGGTCACTGGAGCTGGAGAAGGTGACCGGAGATAGTTGTGTATGTTTCTCTATTTCTTACGACTCTCTCTCTCTATCTTACTTGAATGTATAGAATTTGATTGGTGTGCAGAAACATGTTCATTGGTGTAGTGATCTATTCTTATTCTTTCATATTTATACTAATATACATGCATGTATGAAATGATGAGATGATGATGAAGGTAATAGGTGGAGGATGTGCGTAAGTTTCAAGCTTTACAAGGTGAAGTGTCCAAAAATGTAATGATGATATAGATAGGTGGAAGTGTGTGTATGTCAAATGCACTGAACATTATCATCTGCATGTGCTATCCATTTCTAATCATAATTGAATTTCTAGAACATGTGTGTTGGCACTTTTTATGTGAAGTTTATGTGTGGTGTAGGACATTTTTGTTTTTCTACTATTTTTACATTATTATTGTTGTAAGTTTACTATAAGTTAATATTAGTACTTTGTTTAATTATTATTGTTTATACATATATAACTTAAATACTAAATAAGATAATCTAGAATCGTAGTAACGTGGTTGTCACATTTTCTTTGACCCATTGAGTCAACTCATGTTTCGATTATATCTTTATTTATTTTAGTTTATATTTTGTTGGATATTACACCCTAACCGTCTCAAAACACTCTCAAACGATTTTAATCACTAAGGAAGGAGTTTTTGCTCTTCTTTTGCATAATCTAACCTATCTACAACATCTAAACAAGAATCCAAGGTGTGTTCTTGATCCTAAATCCTTTTTAAAGCATTTTAATTCGTTTTCATCTAACCCTAATTGTCTGGATCTGTTCTAAGGGTGTTTTCATGATTAAAAACCTTTTAAACATCTTTCTAAATCAAAACCTTATCATTTAAACATAGGTCTTCATGATGATAAACATATGTAAATTGTGTATTATGTGGTGTTATGTGTTGTTCAATGATTTGCTGTTGTATCTATGATAGAAACATGATATAGGGTTGTTATTGATGCTAGGTTATTGTTGTTTAGGGTTAAAATTGGATAGATGGTGATGTTATGGGTATTTTGGGGGGTTTTAACGAATCTAGAATTAATGCATGATATTTATGATCAATAGAACTAATAAGGAAAAATCGAACACTCGACAAACTGAGCATTTTATGTTGAATATGGATCGATTTCAAAAGTTTCCAAATTGGGTAAAGAACCCATGCATGATTGTGACGTTTTCATAATTCTTACCATTTTGGGAAAGGGCTGAAATGGACGTATTACTATGGGAAATCGGTGGGGTTTTGTAGGGATAAGTTATTCATTTGAGGGGCTTGCACTGTCGTGGTGGAATGCTACTACTCAGAACATGGGATTAGGGAAGGCTATTGCTATGCCTTGGGCGGAGTTCGTGCAACTGTTGAGGGGTGAGTACTGTTGGAACATGAAGTCTGGAGCTACAAGATGGTTGGGTCTGAGATTGAAGAGTACACTGTGAGGAGGAATGAGCTGGCGGTGTTGTGCCCTGATTTGCACACACCCGAGTATAGGAGGATCGAGCACTATGTGTCTGGACTAGTGCCGGAGATTGCTGGGTTGGTGGCTGCTGGGAACCTTCCCACTATTGCTGAAGTTGTCCGATCAGCTCATCGGATGACTAACCTGAAGGTGGCAGAAGGTGTTTTGCCTCCTAAGGGTGCTGCTGTGAAGGTTACTGTGGGGAACAAGAGGAAGTGGGATGGTGTGGGGAAGAGTGCTGTGCCAACGCCATCTCAGCCGGTGAAGAAGTTTGATGCATCTGGGTCTTCTTCTGGGCAGAAGTCGAGTGGGTATGTTGGGAAGCATCCCAAGTGCAACAAGTGTGGTTTTCATCATTCTAGGAGTTGTGATCAGGCTCATTGTCATCGGTGCCATCAGTTGGGGCATCATGCTAAGGATTGCAGGGTGGCACTTACCCAAATTCAGACTCTTGCTACTGTTCCTAGTCCTGCTGCTCAGGGGACTCCAGGAAAGCAGGGGTGCTATAACTGTGGTGATACGGGACACTTCAAGCGTGAATATCCTAAACTGAAGTAGGGCGATAATGGGAGGGGCGGAAATGGTAATGGGAACAACGGCGGCGGAGGCAGGACTGCACGTGCTTTCGTCATTGGATCTGCGGAGGCTAGGCAGGATCCAGACACAGTTACCGGTACGTTCCTTCTTAATGATCGCTATGTTTCTGTCTTGTTTGATTCTGGTGCCGATAAGAGTTTCGTATCTATGGACATTAGTCGATTGCTAGATATAGTACCCACACCTTTAGAGGCTAAGTACTTAATAGAATTGGCTGATGGTAAGAAAATCGAAGTGAGACACACCCTTAGGAAATGTCGCTTGGAACTGTCGGGTTTCTCTTTCCCCATTGACCTTATGCCGGTACCCCTGGGTAGTTTTGATGTCGTTGTCGGCATGGATTGGTTATCGTTGTATCGTGCGGAGATCGTTTGTTTCGATAAGATTATTCGGATCCCTCTCCCTGATGGAGAGACTCTTTCGGTTCATGGCGAGAAAAGCGGTGCTCCGCTTGAAAGCCCGTAAGTACCTTCGGAAGGGTTGTTCGGCCATTTTGGCACTTGTTAACGTTTCTACTGACAATGAGAAGAAGATCGAGGATATTCCGGTGGTTCGTGATTTTCCTGATGTGTTTCCTGATGACTTGCCTGGTCTTCCTCCCCATCGTCAGGTTAAGTTTGGTATTGATCTTACTCCGGGTGCAGTACCTATTGCCCGAGTTCCGTATCGTCTTGCACCTCCCGAGATGCAAGAGTAGTCCAGCCAGTTGCAGGAACTCTTGGAAAAGGGTTTCATCCGACCGAGTTCTTCCCCGTGGGGAGCTCCTATTTTGTTTGTGAAGAAGAAGGACGGAAGTCTTTGCATGTGTATTGATTATCGTGAGCTGAACAAAGTGACCATCAAGAATCGTTATCCTCTTCCTCGCATTGATGATCTCTTTGACTAGCTCCAGGGCTCCAGCTACTATTCGAAGATTGATTTGCGGTCCGTTTATCACCAGTTGCGCGTCAGGGAAGCTGACATTCAGAAGACTGCTTTTCGCACTCGTTATGGCCATTTTGAGTTCTTGGTCATGTCTTTTGGTCTCACTAATGCACCGGCGGTGTTCATGGACTTAATGAACTGTGTTTGAAAACCTTACCTTGATAAGTTCGTCATCGTGTTTATTGACGACATTCTGATTTATTCTAAGAACAAGGCGGATCATGAGGAACACCTACGGTTGGTCTTGGAACTTTTGAGACAGGAGCAGTTGTATGCTAAGTTCTCAAAGTGCGATTTTTGGTTACGTGAAGTTCAATTCCTAGGACATGTGGTTAATGAACTAGGAATTCATGTCGATCCGGCTAAGATCGAAGCTATTAAAGACTGGGAAGCACCAAAGACGCCATCTGAGGTGCGGCAATTCCTAGGTCTTGCGGGTTACTATCGTCGTTTCATTGAGGGATTTTCGAAGATCGCTCAACCCCTCACTACTCTTACCCAGAAGGACCGAAAGTTTGACTGGGATGAACCACAAGAATCGGCATTTCAGATGCTGAAGCTTAAACTTTGTTCTGCACCTATCTTATCTTTACCGGAGGGTACGGATGATTTCGTTGTATACTGTGACGCTTCTATTCGTGGTCTCGGTTGTGTGTTGATGCAACGCGGGAAGGTTATTGCTTATGCTTCTCGTTAACTCAAAGTTCATGAGAAGAATTACACTACTCATGACTTGGAACTGGGTGCGGTAGTCTTTGCGTTGAAAATCTGGAGACATTACTTGTACGGTACCAAGTGTGAACTATACACCAATCACAAGAGTCTTCAGCATATTTTCGACCAGAAGGTGTTGAACATGTGGCAGCGTCGCTGGGTTAAACTCCTGAACGATTATGACTGTGCTATCAAATACCATCCTGGCAAGGCGAACGTTGTGGCGGACGCCTTGAGCAGGAAGGAGTCTACGAATCCTCGCCGTGTTCGAGCCTTACAGCTCACCATTCATACGTCATTTCCTGACCGAATCCGTTCTGCACAGTTGGAAGACTTGAAGGAGGAAAACCTTAAGGCTGAGACCACGCACAGTGCTGAAAAGCATCTTGAACTCAGGACCGATGGCTTACACTATTTTGCGGGACGTGTTTGGGTCCCCTTGTTCGGGGGATTGCGCGAGTTTGTCTTGGACGAAGCTAACAAATCCCGGTATTCTATTCACCCTGGCTCCGATAAGATGTATCAGGATTTGAAGATACTTTATTGGTGGCTAAACATGAAAGCTGATTAAGCTTCTTATGTCAGCAAATGTTTGACTTGTGCTAAAGTCAAGGTGGAGTATCAGAGGCCGTCTGGTCTCCTGCAACAACCAGAGGTTCCGGAATGGAAGTGGGAGCGAATCACGATGGATTTTGTCACCAAGCTGCCAAGGTCACCTAGTGGTTATGATATGATCTGGGTGATTGTTGACCGGCTGACAAAATCGGCGCGTTTCATACCTATTAAGGAAACCGATGGACTCGAACGGTTGGCTCGACTTTACCATAAGGAGGTGATTGCTCGGCACGGGGTGCCTATCTCTATTATCTCTGATCGTGATTCTCGTTTTGCTTCGCGTTTCTGGAAGGCTCTGCACAAGGCTTTGGGTACTCAGTTGGATATGAGTATGGCTTATCATCCGCAAACTGGTGGACAGAGTGAGCGGACGATCCAAACCTTGGAAGACATGCTTCGGGCGTGTGTTATCGATTTTGGTAAGAGTTGGGAAATTCACCTACAGTTGGTGGAGTTTTCCTACAACAACAGCTATCACTCTAGCATCAAGGCAGCTCCGTTCGAGGCACTATACGGACGGAAATGTCGATCACCACTTTGTTGGGCCGAGGTGGGCGAGAGCCAGCTCACTGGTCCGGAACTTGTGTACGAAACTTCGGAGAAAATCGTACAGATTCGTCACCATTTGGCTGCTGCACGGGATCGTCAGAAGAGTTATGCCGATCGCCGTCGAAAACCTTTGGAGTTCCAGGTTGGGGACAGGGTACTTCTGAAAGTTTCACCATGGAAGGGCGTCATACGCTTTGGAAAGCGTGGCAAGCTTAACCCTCGATATGTCGGACCATTCGCAATCCTGGATCGGATTGGACCGGTGGCATACAGACTTGACTTACCAGCGGAGCTCGGTAGTGTTCACAACGTCTTCCATGTGTCTAACTTGAATAAGTGTTTGGCTGATGAATCTCTCATTGTACCACTGGAGGAGATCAAGGTTGATGATCGTCTTCGCATTGTGGAGGAACCCGTTGAGATTCTCGACTACAAGATTCATAGCCTTCGTCGGAGTAAAATCCGCATCGTCAAAGTCCATTGGAACTCGAATCGTGGACCGGAGTTCACATGGGAACGGGAGGATCAGATGAAAGCTAAACATCCTCATCTTTTTCCGAAGCGCGCGTTCGAATCGAGGCATGTTACAGCTGAAGCGGAATGAATCTCGGGTCGAGATTCCTTTCAACGTGGGGATGATGTGACATCCGGTAATTTTCTTTTCGTATTTGTTCTTTTCGTTTCTTTCACATTGGGGCTTTGTGCAATTTTCGGGACGAAAATTCTTTCAACGTGGGGATGATGTGACACCTGGCATATTTGGCTTAAACATTTTAGTAACATCTAAGTCTAACTTAGCGGGAAACGTTTATAAACGGACTTAATTGGGTTAGTTGAGTCGGGTCAAGTTAGGATTGTCCAGGGTTCAATGATATGGAGGATCATTGGGAGTCATTTTGGGAATACACTAGTACCGGGTCCCGTTGTTGGTGACATTACATGAACTAATTAAGTGTATGTGTAGATTGTGGGTCGTGTGGTGGATTATATACACAGATGTATTTAAATGATGTGTAAATGATTATCCGTGCTTAAATATGTTAAACATAAACTAAGGTTGCATGCTCATGTGTTAAGGTGTGTTAGAATGCGTTAAACACGACAAACTGGAAAACTGGACAAACATATGTTCTGGTTCGACCACTTCGAGTGGTCAAAGGTGGAAATATGTTTTGGTTCAACCCTTTGTAAACGGGCGAACCTGGGATGTGGAATTGAAAGAATTCCCTTCGACCAGGACAGGGCTCATTCGACCCTGTGAAAGGGTCGAAGGAGACTACCTTCGACCACTGATAGGGGGCGAAGGAGGATTAATATAAATACCAAACTTTGTCATTTTTCACCATTTCACAAACCCTAACCGTCTCAAAACACTCTCAAACGATTTTAATCACTACGGAAGGAGTTTTTGCTCTTCTTTTGCATAATCTAACCTAGCTACAACATCTAAACAAGAATCCAAGGTGTGTTCTTGATCCTAAATCCTTTTTAAAGCATTTTAATTCGTTTTCATCTAACCCTAATTGTCCGGATCTGTTCTAAGGGTGTTTTCATGATTAAAAACCTTTTAAACATCTTTCTAAATCAAAACCTTATCATTTAAACATAGGTCTTCATGATGATAAACATATGTAAATTTTGTATTATGTGGTGTTATGTGTTGTTCAATGATTTGCTGCTGTATCTATGATAGAAACATGATATAGGGTTGTTATTGATGCTAGGTTATTGTTGTTTAAGGTTAAAATTGGATAGATGGTGATGTTATGGGTATTTTGTGGGTTTTAACGAATCTAGACTTAATGCATGATATTTATGATCAATAGAACTAATAAGGAAAAATCGAACACTCGACAAACTGAGCATTTTAAGTTGAATATGGATCGATTTCAAAAGTTTCCAAATTGGGTAAAGAACCCATGCATGATTGTGACGTTTTCATAATTCTTACCATTTTGGGAAAGGGCTGAAATGGACGTATTACTAGGGGAAATTGGTGGGGTTTTGTAGGGATAAGTTATTCATACTTGACTGCTGTGTTTGATGATGTTTCGAGGTGTTTCGAATGTGTTTGAAGCGTTTTTAGAAAAATTTGTACAACAGGGGCGAACCTAGACTCCTTCCACCAATCGGGTGGGCGAAGGAGAAAATCCAGGGTCGAACGTGGAAAATGTTGGGCGAACCAGATCAAACGGTCGAACGTGGAAAAACGGGCGAAGGAGATTTTATCTGACTGGTTCGACCGTTCTGATGTAGAAATGATATTTTTGATACAAACTACGTATTTTATGCTTGAACCTTGTGTGTAATCTATGTGTACTTGATTAGTTAGGGTAATGGGTCACCAACGGGATGTCGGGTCGGTCTAGTGTGTCGGCTAAACATTTAAACACGCTTTAAAACATACTTGGTTACGATCTGGACAATCGGGGACTAGATAACCTTATGGTTATTAGTCGGAGCACTTATGTGAACATTTTGATAGATCTCCGGTAGAGGGATTATCAAGGGCTTAGCATTTTTACTTGTAACCGAAGAGCGCTATCTAAGGTCAGTTCACGGCCCCACTTTTACTACTTTAACTTTTGGGGGAGAAAACATGCGCTAAACTATTTTCGTAACATATGTCATACTATGGTTTTTAACTTTGTATTGCTATACGATCTTTGGAAGTCCCGGGGGAAACCATGAATGTGCGGGGATGCACAACGGGGGAAATGTGGATAGATCTATTGGGCGTGACCTGCCCCACTCGTCGGCTTGGAGGGCCGGGCGGGTGCATGTTGTCTCGAACTGGAACATTGGTATCATGCTGAACATTCGGGCTGCTTAAACATATGCTAAACATTGCTAAACGTGTCTAGTAATGGTTTCCAATCGTAGTAGTAATAAAACATACGCCTAGCTAGCGTACTTGGTAACATTGATATAGTATGGACATGGTAACGTTTTGGTAACATTTTGGTAACATATTGAACAAACCTGTGAACTCACCAGCATTATATGTTGACGTCTTTTTGGCATGTTTTTCTCAGGTCGCTAAGGTAGCAACAAATGGAACTAGGCGCACGGGTCTGCTTTGGCGTCTAGGTTTAGTTCATGTTTTGTAATAAACACTTGGTACATTTGGGTCTATGGTTTGTAACTTGTCTAATGCTTCCGCTACTGGTTTTGAGTTTATAAAAACCATGTCTTTTTGAATGTCATGTATCTTCATATAGAGTTGTTTATCGTGACCGTTGACTTGGATCCTGGTTTGTCATGCGCCTCGCGGTAAAACTCCGCAAGTGGAAATTTGAGGGGTGTGACAACTACCGTTCACACCCGCCGAGTTGGCTAGGGTAAATGCTCAACATGATGCAGCTCGGGCCGACTCAAGCGGAGGTTCTAGAGGTATCGGTCATCGCCGAAGCGAAACAAACCACGAGGCTGAGAAATCTAATCACAACTGTTCATACAAAACCTTCATGGCATGCAAACTATGGAACTTCCGTGGTAATGAAGGCGCTGTAGGAATTTTCCGGTGGGTAGAGGAAACCGAATCAGTCTTCGACATCAGTGGTTTACTCCGAGGATCAAATGGTAAAGTACTCCACTTGTACCTTTCAGGATGAAGCCCTCACATGGTGGAATCTGCAAGTACAAAACCTGTGCAGAGAAACGGCTTACAATCTTGCTTGGGCCGATCTCAAAATGATGCTCATGGACAAGTACTGCCCTCGAAGTGAACTGCAAATGCTGGAAACCGAGTTCTGGAACCTTGCTATGGTGGGTGCCAATGTGACTGCCTATACCACTCGTTTTCACAAGCTCTCTCGACTGGTCCTACACATGGTCACACCTGAGTACTAGAGAGTCGAGCGGTATATCTGGGGTCTGTCACCAAAGATCCGCAGGATGGTCACTGCATCGGCACCCTCCACCATCTAGGCTGCGGTTACCCTAGCTCAAAGTCTGACCGATGACGCAGTTCGCATGGGATTATTGAACCAGAAGGTAACGGTTACTAGTGAGAGTTCCTGGAACAAGCGCAAATGTTCTGACAACCAGAAGAGTAAGCACTCCTCTCACCGACCACAAGATGCGTTGTTTGAACGCTTTTGATCAGGTAGTCTTTATTCACTAATCAAGGTTATGAATCTCTTAAATTGTTTTGTTTGAGTGATATATTCCCCTTTGACATGAAAAAACGTTCATACTATTGAGCCAAAATCCCTTTATTTTTTATAACCATGGGGGTTCCACTGAATTACTCCTCGAGTGCATCCCACAACTCTTCCACAATCATGCAATGAAGCAATCCAACATAGATTTCATTTCGAAGAGAACCAGCGTCGTGAATGTTTTTGCATCCAATTCCGATTTGTGGAAATCCTACTTGGGACAGTCTTTATTTTTACCATCCTCAACCCCGGTGGCCACTGGGATGTAAGAACCATACATCTCTGAATGCCAACATTCGGTTTGTTTATTAGAAAAGAAATGAGTCATTCGTTTTTTTCAGATGGTGTACACATTACAAACAATCATTAGCAGCTTGGTTGAATAACTAGTGTTGTGAGGATCATGTCGATGTGACATGTTTGTAGGTTTTTCAACCAAATTTCAGAAAATAGAGCATAAGCAACAACGAATTATAGTATCAATTGTGAGCTTAAAACATTTTTCTAAATTGATTGTTAGATCCAATTTGGAGTTCTGGCTCTAATAGCAACTGTTGTGATCTAGCTCTCATGTGGTGGTTGTTAAGGTCGACAGAGTTCCGATGAGGTCCACAAGTGGTGTTAAGCGACCAAGACGAGCTCGGTAACCCTCATCTCTGTTTTAGATCTAAAATCTTTAATAATAGATTTGTTGTATCAAGGGTTTGAGGATGTAGTCGAATGGGTGGGGGTCAAGGGTAATGGTTGATGACGGTGGGTAGTCAGATGATGGTGGTATACAGTGGTTGTGGGTTGGTGCGGTCAGAGCAATAGAGACAGAGGAAGGCGATGGTGACGGTACCGATGGTCTTATGTGATGCATGATGGTTGATCTAGGTTCCAAAAGAAGTTCTTCTTTTCTTGATGTTCCTTAGATACTCAGGTACCTAATCAAATTTGTTTAATTTCTGACTTCTAATAGAAGGTTTATTTGCTGCACATAGTTCGTAGTTGAATTATTTTTAGCCGACCCTGCTTTACCTATTATAACATGTTCTAGTGACTCGCACTTTAAATATGTGTTTTGCAGCTAGGTTAGCCACTTGAAGGTATCTATCTGCAGCTACTATGTGTATAAATTCTTCCACTTTAGGTAATCCAGATCTATCAGGAATCGTCGGTCGCCACTCGGATTTTCCGACAACATCACCACATTTGAGTATTTCTTAGCCCTAATTTTTTGCCCTTTTATTTTTTACGTTCTTAGCTCAAAGTCAGACCGACGACGCGGTTCACATGGGATCATTGAACCAGAAGGTAACGGTTACTAGTGAGAGTTCCGGGAACAAGCGCAAACGTTCTGACAACTGGAAGAGTAAGCACTCCTCTCACCGACCACAAGATGGCGTGAAAGTTTTTGCTGCCACTGATGCGAAGGAGCCAAAACGCAAGTACAGCGGGCCCCATCCTCACTGTAGGAAATGCAATTACCATCATGTAGGTACCTGTGACAGCATCTTGTGCAAGAATTCTAACCGTCGAGGTCATTCCACCGCTAACTGCAAGGCCAAAACCTCAAACACTTCTCCTGCTAGAAATGAGTGTTTCGAATATGGTGCGACAGGACATTTCCAGAAGGACTGTCCCAAGGCTAAGGATCAAGTCCGCGGCAGAGCGTTCGTGTTAGGAGCCAATGTGGCACGAGATGATCCTAACGTAGTTACGGGTACGTTTCTCCTTAGAAATCATTTTGCATTGGTACTCTTTGACTTAGGCGCAGATTTTAGCTTTGTGACCACCAACTTTAAGAAATCCCTTGGATTAAAACCTAGTAAGTTGGAAACACGATTTACCATAGAACTAGCCAACGGTAAATTAATCTCGTCCGAGGAAGTTGTTAGGGATTGTATTCTGGTACTCGACAACCACAAAGTCCATATCAACTTACTTCCTATCCAACTAGGTAGTTTCAATATCGTCATTGGCATGGATTGGCTGTCCAAACATCGTGTAGAGATCGTCTGTCCCGAGAAGTTGGTACGAATCCCCTTTTCCAATGGTGAAACCTTAACGATTCGAGGAAGTCAAGGTTCTCCCACTTTTCGCATCATCTTCTGCATTAAAGCACAAAAGTGTTTAAGGAAAGGTTGTGTCGCGTTTCTGGAATACGTCGTTAAACAAAAAGCTAAAGATCGGAAGCTAGTGGACATCCCAGTAGTGCGGGATTTTCCCGAAGTCTTTCCAGAAGACTTGACAGAGCTTCCACCGCCACGACAAGTCGAGTTTCGCATCGATGTTGTCACGGTAGCTGCCCCAGTAACCCGCACTCCGTATCGACTAGAACCATCTAAGATGCAGGAACTGTCTAATCAACTTCAGGAGTTGCTAGACAAAGGTTTCATTCGCTCAAGTTTCTCTCCGTGGGGAGCACCTATCCTATTCGTGAAGAAGAAAGACGGGAGTTTCCGCATGTGCATTGACTACCGGGAGCTGAACAAACTGACGATCAAGAACAAGTATCCGTTGCCAAGAATCGATGATTTGTTCGACGAGTTGCAGGGCTCCAGTTACTACTCGAAGTTCGATCTGCGGTTAGGATCTCATCAGTTATGAATCCAGGAAGACGACATCCCGAAGACTGCATTTCGAACTCGGTATGGGCATTACGAATTCCTAGTAATGCCATTTGGATTAACGAATGCTCCTGCAGATTTCATGGACCTCATGAATTGTGTCTACAAGCCCTACTTGGACAAATTCGTCATTGTCTTTATCGACGACATCTTGATCTACTCACGAACTCGAGAAGAGCACAAGCAACATCTACGGTTGATTTTGGAGTTGCTCAAAAGCGAGAAGCTGTACGCCAATTTCTTGAAATGCGAGTGCTGAATTCGAGAAGTCCATTTCCTCCGTCACGTTGTGAACGAGAAGGGTATACAAGTTGATCCCGCAAAGATTAAAGCAATCAAGGATTGGGCCGTGCCCAAGACACCAACTGAGGTGCGACAATTTTTGGGATTAGCCGGTTATTACCGTCGATTCATCAAGAACTTCTCCAAGATTGCCCAACCACTGACTGACTTAACATAAAAGACAAGAAGTTCGATTGGGGTATCAAATAGGAGAATGCGTTCCAAGTATTGAAGAACTGTTTGTGCAGTGCTCCAATTCTTTCCCTTCCCAAGGGTACTCATGATTTCGTAGTTTATTGCGATGCTTTATATCAAGGTCTTGGATGCGTACTCATGCAAAGGAATAAGGTCATTGCCTATGCATCCCGACAACTCAAAATTCATGAGAAGAATTACACCACTCATGACCTAGAATTGGGTGCAGTGATCTTTGCTCTCAAGATTTGGAGGCACTACCTTTACGGTACCAAGTGCACCATATTCACTGACCATAAGAGCTTACAACACATCTTCAACCAGAAGGAACTAAACATGTGGCAACGCAGATGGGTTGAATTGTTGAACGATTACGATTGTGAGATTAAATACCATCCGGGAAAATCCAATGTTGTGGCTGACACATTAAGCCGAAAGGAACGAGTTAAGACCCTACGTGTGCGTGCACTAGGTCTGACCATCCATACAAATCTCATGACCCGTATCCGCGATGCTCAACAAGAAACTCTGAAAAGTCAAAATCTTAATAACGAGTCGCTATTTAAGATGGGTAGTCTATTGGAACCAAGATCTGACGACACAGTTTATTTCGCCAATCGGATTTTGGTGCCATGTTTTGGTGACTTACGTAATCTAATCTTGGAGAAGCTCACAATTATAGATACTCCATACATCCTGGTGCTGAAAAGATGTACAAAGACGTAAAGGAACTTTACCGGTGGCCTAACCTGAAGGGTGAAATCGCCGCATACGTCAGCCGATGCCTTACTTGTCCAAAGGTCAAAGCTGAGTATCAGAAACCCTCTGGTCTGCTCCAGCAACTAGACATTCCTGTTTGGAAATGGGAACAGATTTCCATGGACTTCATCACCAAGCTACCCAAAACGTCCAGTGGTCACGACACAATTTGGGTAATTGTCGACAGGTTGACTAAATCCGCGCATTTCTTGCCAATTAAGGAAACCGACAAGTTGGAGAAACTTGCCAATTTGTACATCAAGGAAATTGTAACTAGGCATGGCATGCCTGTTTCAATCATTTCCGACCGAGAGAGTCGATTTACGTCCCAATTCTGGGAAACGCTGATGGACGCGCTAGGCTCTTGCTTAGACATGAGCACAGCCTACCACGCACAATCCAAACATTGGAGGACATGCTCTAGGCATGTGTAATCAATTTCGTTGGAAACTGGGATCCACATTTACCATTGGTTGAATTCTCCTACAACAACAGTTACCACACCAGCATCAAGGCTGCCCCATTTATGGATGTAAGTGTAGATCTCCACTGTGTTGGGCGGAAGTTGGAGACAAATATTTGACTGGCCCGAGCTCATTCAAGAGACCACTGATAAGATCTTCCAGATACGTGATCACTTGAAGGCCGCTTGAATTCCAGGTTGGCGATAAAGTACTCTTAAAAGTCTCACCCTGGAAGGCTGTACCACGATTTGGCAAGTGTGGGAAACTTAACCCTCGATACATTGGTCCATTTGAGATACTTTCTAGGGTTGGTCCCGTGGCATACAAGCTCAAGCTACCAGAAGAGCTGAGTAGTGTTCACGACACTTTTCACATACTCAACCTAAAGAAGTGTTTATCCGACGAATCCTTGATCATTCCTCCCAAAGAGATTCACATCGAAGATCAGCTCCACTTCGTCGAGGAGCCAATCGAGGTGACTGATTGGAAGGTCCACAAATTGATAAGGAGCCGTATTAAACTTGTGAAAGTCAGATGGAACGCAAATCTTGGTACCGAATTTACATGGGAACGCGAAGACCAAATGAGACGCAAGTACCCAGCTCTTTTCCCTAAGACTACTAACACTAGTAGGAAAACTCGATTTCGTGGACGAAATTCCTAAAACAAGGGGAGAATGTGACAACAGTCAACGTGACAGGTCAATGTTCGTACATGTTTCATTTATTACGTCATTATATGTGCATATTTAGACTATTTGCATACACTATACCTGTAACATCACACAAATTTTCTTTATCTATATATATAGAACTCCCTCGTTTATTCATCAGATTCATGTTTACAGTATCTTTACCATCCATTTTGTTAATTTTTTTTTTTGTTTAAATAATGACGTATAATCAATATTAAATTGGATTGTATTAAATTCTGATTTAAAAACGTTAAAAAAAATGTTTGCCTGTGCCAGGATTCGAACCCGAGTCCCTGGCGGGCTAAACCTTAACCACACCACACAAACCACTACACCATTTGGTGTTTTGTGATGTTAATTAAAACCAATTAAACTTAAACCCTTTCAAGGTCCCTTAGTCAAAAAGTCAAACGTAGTCTCCTAGTCAAGTCAAGTCAAAGTGTTAATAAATATGGTCTCCTAGTCAAGTCAAAGTGTTAGTAAATATGGTCTTCTAGTCAAGTCAAAGTTGTTCCTAAATTCTAGCCTAGTCAAAGTAGTCCCTAATTACAACTCCAAATTATACACTATAAATACTATAGTCTACCATTCAACTCTTTATACCATTCAATAAAAAAAAACATTATTATCCCATCTCCCATATACTAAAGTTTTCATCCATCATTATCTCCTCTAGCTAGTTCCGAGTTTTCCAAGGCATTATTACTAAATGTTTGCATGCTCAATAAAACGCACGAACTCATTATGCACCTAAGGTGAGTTTACATAGCCCCTTTTTCTGTTTTACATTTTGAGGTGAAACATGTTTAAACATTTTATACACTATCATTTACTCATTCTTACATTGTTGAAACTTATGATTCAATTACACTATCATTTACTCATTCTATCATTTGACTGTAACAAAAAGACACAGTACAATCATTAACAATGATCAAGCCGCCTGTTTAGATTATAGCGCTATAGGTCTGACAAACCCATCCCCCCACATAAATTCAGGGATGATCGATAACAGTTACACTTTTTCTAACTTGCGAGTTAGGTCTCAATCGACACAAGGTTTGATTGTACAAAAGACGCATTGTTACATGTCGGACTCATACTCTTACATTATACAACTATGATTGTTGTACAAACTATTGTTATCTATTACATTCAAAAACCTATGTAATTCTCACCAACTTTTGTTGACCCAAAATATTTTCAAACTTAACATGTTTCAGGTTATAGCTTGCTCGAAGATTAGAGTTAATGCTTGAAGATGCGTAGCTAGTATTTTTTTTATCTTGATGTACAAATTCTTAGAACAATTGTATGTAATTTATTTAAATCATATATTGAAACTTATTATTTACCATGAGCTACTGAACAATCATCAATACGTGACATCCCGATGTTTCCGCCATCGGTTGGGGTGTTACAGATTGGTATCAGAGCCATGGTTATAGAGAATTAGGTTATTAGAAAAAAAAATAATATAGTCTATAACCATAGGATTTTAACCAGTACTTGTTCCTTTTACTTGCAACCTTAATTGTTTCTATTCTCTATCCTACTTCTTATCCTTACTTTAGTCCCTACAAGAAGAGTGCTCTCCATCATTGGATCTACTCTTAGACTAATAGGACAAATCCTCAGGTTTAGCCTGAACCACCTTGAAGATCTCGTCGAAGTTCTAGATTTTAATAACGAACACATACAAGCTAGAAGGGTGAATGCCTGTATTCTGAGTTTTCTGTCTAGGACTGGCATTGCGCATAAATCCCAATCAGACGAGGGACCCGGATGCCTACCTGGGAATTCTCGGGATGAGTGTTCACTTATAGGCTAAAGCATGTCTTCACTATGTTATTAGAATCTAGAAGTTTTGATAAGTCAACGTTTTCGTTTATTCGTTTTAATTAATGAATAAATGATTACACTCACTTTCCTTAAACTAAGCTCTAAAATCTCAAAATTTTACAGCTTAAATCAATCTCATTTCATAACCATCTATGGATTTCACAATCACACTTCACCTTACCATCTTAGCCACTTTTTAAATATTCAACACCCTACCCAAATCATATTATTTCATTTCTCCACATGTTACTTATTTTTAAAAACTATAACCTCATACCATAGCACAAACTAAAGATTTCTAAATCTTGTTGTATTTTCATTACCTAGAAACTTTACAAAGTACATATTTTTGTCAAAAGATGTCCTCAAACTTAAATTCAGTTGTTTAATTATTGATGTAACAAATGATTTTCTATATAATGCTTTAAACTATTAAAAATCACTTAATAGAACCTTGATCTTCAAAACCTAATGTCATGTTTGAAATCTCTAACTAACGGGAATATTTTAATCAAAGCCCACTTAGCTTGTACTATTTAACAACTTTTGCTTTATGTATAAAACCAATTTTGAAAACAAGATTTTTTTTTATCCATAGGAATAATATCTGGTCTCTAAATTCTCCATCGACACTCACTCATTTTCAACTTGATCAAATTTTTACAATATTTGGCATATACCACAATCATGTTTTCTTATACACTTGATTATAACCTTTGATCCAAACCCCAAAATTTACACTGCTACATAATCTCCTTACTATAAAATAAACTCTTTATCAACTATCTTCACATTCACTATCTCTCACAACCTTGATTCTGCTTCAAGATTTTTCATCATCCTCTCAAGAACTAAATTCATATCCTTCACCTTCTCACACATGAGCTAGTTACCCATGATAACCAAACTATTGAAACTTGATTGTGTGTTGCATCAAACATAATCCTTAGTTATACATGAGGATTCGACTATCTACCATATTTGAACATTTGAAACTAGAATTCATGGAATATAAACTATTTGCTATAGACACACCTAGAGTCATTAACCTTGTCTAGGGCAACTCTATTACAACTCGTATGCTATACTTGATACTTGATTGCTTACATGTACATATTATCATTTGCAATTCATGTGTGTAATAATTGGTACACTTAATCAAACAACTGATAGAGGATGAAGTACTTGCTCAACAGTTAGTAGAGTACCAAATAACCTACTCAACGATTGGTAGAGGTCATCATGCCTGCTCAACAGTCGGTAGAGGCCCTACAACCTGCTCAACGACTGGTAGAGGCTATCGCACCTGCTCAACAATCGGTAGAGGTTCTTACTCACTGACTGGTAGATGTCTTTTTCCTGCTCAACAGTTGGACTTATTTTTGGATACATTGTATACGATTCAATCACAAGGCTATGTGTGCTTAGAGTCATAGAAGGACACAAAACCCTAATGTAAGGTAAATTAGTGATTGCGGTCCGGAACGTAATTATGAATTTACAGGTACATTAAGGTAGTGTGAAATTCTATTAAGGTTTTGGGAGATACCCCGTATGTTTTCGAAGTATCAGAGGTGTGATGGGTTAGCTGCGGTACACCCTATATATAAACACTAATGATACATGGAAAGGGATACTGTAGGGTCAGACCAATAAAAAACCCTAGTTATTTGGTAGTCCATCTAGCATTTATGGTTATCTTATACATTCCTTAAACTCTTACCCTACTCTGAACCATAGTCACCCTAACTATCCTCAACACTATTCAAATGTTTCTTCTTAAAATAAACTTCGAGACGAAGTTCCAAAAAGTAGGGGAGACTGTAACATCACACAAATTTTCTTTATATATATATATAGAACTCCCTCGTTTATTCATCTGATTCATGTTTACAGTATCTTTACCATCCATTTTGTTAATTTTTTTTTTGTTTAAATAATGACGTATAATCAATATTAAATTGGATTGTATTAAATTCTGATTTTAAAACGTTAAAAAAAATGTTTGCCTGTGCCAGGATTCGAACCCGAGTCCCTGGTGGGCTAAACCTTAACCACACCACACAAACCACTACACCATTTGGTGTTTTGTGATGTTAATTACAACCAATTAAACTTAAACCCTTTCAAGGTCCCTTAGTCAAAAAGTCAAACGTAGTCTCCTAGTCAAGTCAAGTCAAAGTGTTAATAAATATGGTCTCCTAGTCAAGTCAAAGTGTTAGTAAATATGGTCTTCTAGTCAAGTCAAAGTTGTTCCTAAATTCTAGCCTAGTCAAAGTAGTCCCTAATTACAACTCCAAATTATACACTATAAATACTATAGCCTACCATTCAACTCTTTATACCATTCAATAAAAAAAAAACATTATTATCCCATCTCCCATATACTAAAGTTTTCATCCATCATTATCTCCTCTAGCTAGTTCCGAGTTTTCCAAGGCATTATTACTAAATGTTTGCACGCTCAATAAAACGCACGAACTCATTATGCACCTAAGGTGAGTTTACATAGCCCCTTTTTCTGTTTTACATTTTGGGGTGAAACATGTTTAAACATTTTATACACTATCATTTACTCATTCTTACATTGTTGAAACTTATGATTCAATTACACTATCATTTACTCATTCTATCATTTGACTGTAACAAAAAAGACACAGTACAATCATTAACAATGATCAAGCCGCCTGTTTAGATTATAGCGCTATAGGTCTGACAAACCAATCCCCCCGCATAAATTCATGGATGATCGATAATAGTTACACTTTTACTAACTTGCGAGTTAGGTCTCAGTCGACACAAGGTTTGATTGTACAAAAGACGCATTGTTACATGTCGGACTCATACTCTTACATTATACAACTATGATTGTTGTACAAACTATTGTTATCTATTACATTCAAAAACCTATGTAATTCTCACCAACTTTTGTTGACCCAAAATATTTTCAAACTTAACATGTTTCAGGTTATAGCTTGCTCGAAGATTAGAGTTAATGCTTGAAGATGCGTAGCTAGTATTTTTTTTATCTTGATGTACAAATTCTTAGAACAATTGTATGTAATTTATTTAAATCATATATTGAAACTTATTATTTACCATGAGCTACTGAACAATCATCAATACGTGACATCCCGATGTTTCCGCCATCGGTTGGGGTGTTATAATACCCCCCCCCCCCAGTCTAGTGAAGCAAAGAGTTAATCAAAGAACTAAACATGAAACACTTGTTTAGTCATTCAACACCCGGACATGCCATCAAACAAGCATTACAAGAGGTTGTTGCCCTCTAACACATGATAATGCACCTCTAACACACGTTTGTGAACACAAAGATCACCATGGGATATCACTTAACAAACCCATGACACATACAAAACAAAATACATGTTAATGTCGTCATCAAGAGGCATGGAACATAACTAACTCTTACCCTTGTGAAACCGGATGATATTCCTATATCCAAGGCATACTAGAGACTATCCAATGAACACGATGGACAATTACAACACTACTAACTTATGTTAAAGCCGATTTACTCACAAGACTTCACACATATGATAAGAATTGAATCATAACCGAGCTATCTATCATGAAACTTCACGAAGTCATGCTTGTAAGTGCACCCACTTACACGGCACACACATACACAACCATACACACATAAACACATCCATAACATGATATATCTTGGAAAAAGAAGACCCTACCCTTACACCTATCCTCGGCCGGTTATAGGATCCAAAAAGGAAGGTGCACAAGTTCCAATCTTTCACTAAAATAGCTAAGTCAACTCCTTACCACCCTATAACCAACCATAGTCCCTTCCTCATCCATATAACAAACAAAACTAACACTTTTCCCTTCCTAACTCTCCGCGGAAGACAAGGAGTCACATTACAAGTCCCTTTCCTACAATTCCTCATCTCTTTTTCTTCTTGATAAGGTCGGACGATGGTTCCCAAGGCAACAATAGTCCCTTTCATTCACAAAATGTTATACTAAACTAGGAAACTACCAAGGAAGCTCCATCATTTCATATAAGATACCATACCCTATAAAAACTCATAGGTGATCGACTATTAGAAACAAACACATGGGAAGACATGTGTTGATTCACCAAAGTAGAAACCATGCTAGAATGGAGGATACAAGTCAACCAACCTCTTTGGTAATTCGGCCAAGACTCCAAGAAACAACCATGTGTTGTCAAGATCACCCAATCATACTAAGACACCACTAAGCCTATACCCTTGATCCCTCACCCTATGCGAACACCCACCAAAGGAAGAGACAAAGATCTTACATGTCCTAGAGTTGTCACTACCCATCCTAACTCCTAGGAGACCTTTATGGCCGAACAAATGAGGATACAACACCTCGGCTAAAGGACGATTGATGGAGGCCATCTAGAAGCTCATGAGGTCAACCATTTCACTAAATTGGCAATCTAGACAAGGTATGACACCATGATAAAGTGAGTCAACCCCTCCCTAAATGTTGATGCCCAAAAATCGGCCCATGGTCAAGCATGCTTGTTATCACCTTATTTGTTTGTGTCTTACACATTCCTTACACCCTTTCATGTATAAAACAACTAAACACTTCAACATTCTAGGCAAACACACTTACCATATTTGTTCTTGTCCCCATGTGAATCGGCCTCTATAAAAGGAGAGGTTCTTGATCATCAAACTTGCACCAAACATAACTCTCTAACACCTTACAAGCTTTGGCACCCCTAGACCTCCTCCAAGCTTCGGCCGGCTCACACAAGGCTTGTCTTAGGAAGAGCTCAAGGCCTAAGGATCACTTGCACTCCCAAGCACTCAAGGTAAGTCCTAACCCACCCCTCTTCTTTGTTTCTTTCAGCCTACATTTATCACCCGAGTCTTCCCCTATAGTCCATGATCAACCCGACCCAAGCCACCTTTGGTCTTGTTTTAATCAGTTTAACACATCAATGTAGCAATATTATCACTAAACTATACCTTTGTTTTTCGTAATCAATCACAAGCATGTTTACATAAACAAAGCTTTATAGACATGGTTTAGTAGTAATTGTCAAGGTTCATCACCTCTTTATGTTAACAATCGGCTAGATGAATGCATCCATAACTCCAGCAAGATCTTAACATCAAAACACGACTTGAATTATCACACTATGAACCGTTTTTATTTAACAAAACTTATAGTTAGAACACTTGAAAACTAAAGTGTTTATTAAGGAAACTATAATCGGATTTCAACTAAACATACACTTTGGAACATTGAAAGGCTTTGGTCATGATCATCAAGCAAAGATCAATCGATTTCGAACCATTAAACGAGTAACTTTTGAAGCTTTGGTACATGTTAGCTACGGCTACCATGAGCTAACACATGTTAGAGTCAACCAAACACATGTTAACAAACTCTAGTGTGTTATGATGGTTAAAACATATATTTAAGCACTTGTTATCTCACAAGTTGATCACACATGATCCATTGGGAGCCACTTGGACCCGTGACAATGCAAGGGGCCCATTTTGGCTACAATCGGTGCTAATCTAGTGAATACGAACTTATCCAACACGAAACATTAAGAATCATAACATACCCAAAGTCCTGGCCCACACACACTTGGGTCTATAATTGCCGGGTGAACAATTTGTATGATAAACAACAACCGGATGACTTACCATGTCCATAATGATCATAGGGTATCATTTGTCAGGACGGTGACCATCTACTAGCTCACTGGACCACATACAACTCAAACATGTGAGTTTCTATGGGCCCATTTTACTATTTTACATTTTGGGGGAAATACATGCATCAATACTTGTGTCATTTTCAAGTGTGTGTACATTCTATCATGACTACCATGTGGAACATGAGATATTTTGGTTCATGAGATCACTAGCCCTCGTATAACGTTTATTGTAACAATTAGCTAGACATTTAGCAATGGAACACTTTAATAGATCTATTGGGTTGACACCCCCACTCTTGGTTTGTCGCTCTAACCGACCACATGCAAAATAGTGTTAGTATTCTACTATACATACATTATCTTTGGTGTACAATGCGCAAGGCACAACAGTCAAGAGGTTTGGTTACGGGACTCATGGTTCTCACAGTAATCATTTTCTTAGCTAGCTTATGATTGATCAAACACGAATTACACGTTCATCTTACAGTACATTCAAAACCCATAGACTCACCAACATTATTGTTGACAAAACTCGTTATGCATGTGTTTCAGGTAACTAATGGAGGGCCACCAAGGATTGAGCGAAGGGTTCGAGCATGCACCCCGTGGTATCACTTTGATGGTTGTTGTCGGTTAAACGATGTTATGTTTTCAGTTTCCATAAAACAATGTCTTTCATGTTAACACTATGGTTGGATATTCAATAACTCTATGACAATTACCATCACTTATGGTGGTACTATTTCAATAAATGTGTATTGCTTGAACCTTGTGCCTGAAAACCTTTCGGTCGTTGCATTCCTGTGTTTCCGCCTTGGCGGGGTGTGACATAAAGTAAATTACATCTATCATTAATTACTGTTCATCTACTTCCTTTATGTAAATACTTGTGCTACTAAAGTCATAAATTCTCGACGCATTGTAATTGAATTTGAAAAGACTAATATATTATTTAAATTAAATGTATAGTAGTAAATTCTTTATAACATTATATTTTTATTATTTTATTTTTTGTGCTTGAAAAAACAAATATTTTTTTACTCTATAAAAGGCGAATAATTCGTCTTTTCAGTTTGTAAGTTTATTCCTCTTTTTTATAGTGTTTAATAACAATAGTTTTAATTGTTTAATTAATGTAAAATAATAATTTTTAAATTTATGGTATCTTTCCATCTAGATCGTTCGTTTTGTACAGTGGTCATTAAAGAATTTTAGGGGTGGGTCGACTGCTTTGTAATTATGAATTTGAAAAGACTGATGTAATTTAAATTTATAATTATTTTGTTAAATATTGATTACAAGTTAAAAAGTCGAGGCCATCATCAGTAACTTCCAACTTTATATTTACTTCAAAACTAAGTATTAAATTTGAAAGGATTAATTACATATATCCCCCTATTTTCAACTATAATTACATATATACCCAACCCAAAATTTAAATTTCATATATCCCCCTACAAAACTTCATAAATTACATATATACTCATTCTATTAAAAATACATTTGAAAATAGCTATTGTAGCCAAATTCGTTTACTAAACTATATTCACGACAAGTCATACAACACATTCCTTGCATCCTACAACTTATATCCCATACGATCTTTCCAACTTAGTAAGTTATGAACACCAACAACAATTAACAAGCAAAATGTTTTCATGCATCCTACAGCTCGATTTCACCGAAATGAGTGTTCAAACACTCTTACATAATCATTACTAAGCCCTCATATCATTACATTCATCATAACATGTAATGATATGAGGTGCTTAATAATAGAATGGGTATATTTGATATTTTTAGTTTTTGGGAAGGGGAAATATGTAAAATAAAATTTTTACTTGGGTATATATGTAATTTATGAAGTTTGAGAAGGGGAAATATGTAAATAAAATTTTGACTTGGGTATATATGTAAATTATGAAATTTGGGGGGGGGGATATATGTAATTGACGCAATTTGAAAACTAACTTTACAAATAGTTGTTATATTTCAGCCTATAAAAGGGGATAAGTTCTCAATATTCATCTTCAGTATTCTCACTTTACATCTCTCCATTCAATATGCATTATGATATTACTTTTAAATTTGATTCTACAAATTTTTCGAAAGATTATTTCAATCAAAGGAAAATAGGTTATCAACAGTTTGTTGGTAAACAACTTCGAATTGATGTGTTCCAATGATTCTTCCAATCAAAGGAAAACATCAATTTATTATTACATATATACATCCAGTTCTTATTTTCAATTTGTTAAGAAGAAAAGGGGAATTGATGTTTTTCGATGATTCGTACAATCAAAGAAAAACATCAATCCATTATTAATATATATGTTGCACCGGTTCCTTATCATCAATTATCTTGGCCTCTTAATTTATTATCCTGGATCTTGTATTTTAAATTGCGAAATGTCTTGATGAATATTTGCATGAATCTTCTTGATCTTCAGACAAGCGTGAGAGTCATATATCCTTTTGGTGGTGACTAACAAAGAGATGATCCCTTTAGTCGTTAGGGCTTTTAGAACTAGATGACATTTCAATATATTCCAATGATGCTGGCAAGAAGTAACATTCTCTATGATTTTGTTGTTAGAAATATTTTTTTTATGTTTTCCTTGGATCTTTATGTAGTTTGTAAAGTCACATATTGTAATTCTATTGTCTTTAAAGTAGTGTTTTAAATACATTTGTATTTCTTTTATTATTATAAGTCTTGCATTTTGTATTTATATTTCTTAAATTAAATATTTAACTCAAATTATTGAATTATAATAATATGGTTTAATCGTATAACAACTGTTTTGATAGAGACTTTGTTAAAGAGAAGAAAAAAGATTTCATCAATTGTTAATTACAGATTAATTATTGAAATGTGTTTGATATTATTATTGCTTTAAAATGAACAGATGAGTGATCTTTATCAAACAAACATTATAAATTTAAATGTGTTATAGTTGTTAGTAGCAACTGTTTAAGCAAAAAACTGTTTGAACCAAACACTTGAATTTACATCTGTTGTAATAAACAACCTTTTAAATACACTATTTTAAAAATTCTGCTATATAGATGGCGGACTTTTAAAGACGTTACCAAATACGGTTTTTCTTTCAACTTTAGGTTGTCTTATGTCAACGGAATTTAATTGGTATTGTGAATGGAACAGAGCATAACAGTCGGTGTGTCGGTTGTTAATGCAACAATTGTTTGAAAGAAACTGTTGAATTAACAACTATTTGAATCAACAGTTTTTTACAACCAGGTGTTTTAAAAAACCTACTTAATTTATGTAATGAAAAGAGTTGTGAAACCAACAGACGTTGAATTACACACCATTGAGTAACAAACGATCTATTGCGTCAATATATTATTAACTAATGTTGTGAAATGAACAGACGTTACAAAATACAGTTTTTCTTTTAATAATAGATCGAGTGTTTTGGAGGGTTTGGTCTGTTGATGTGTCAGTGGTTACCGTACAGCGGATAAGGGTTGCCTCAGTATAATATTAACTGATGTTGTGAAATGAACAGACGATACAAAATACAGTTTTTCTTTTAACGATAGATAGAGTGTTTTGCAGGGTTTGGTATGCTGACGCGTCAGTGGTTAGCGTACAACGGATAAGGGTTGGCCTGGTCCTCCTGTGTGTTTCCACGCGGGATCTCACCTAGCATATATATATAATAAACGAAAACAGGTATGCCACATGGCACTAGGTGAGACTTCACATCTCTTGATTTCCTTTCAAAAGTCTGTTTCTCTTTCAGGTGCATGGCACATGCACCCCCCCCCCCCCCCCCACAATTTTTAAACATTAATAACTTTTAGATACGACATTTTAATAAAACTCACCAAATTAATAAGTGTTTTATTATCTTTCTAACGAGCATCATAATGTTATACAAAAATAAAAAATGATTTTTTAGTGGGTTTAGTTCATGCAAAAGAAAAATACAATGTGTTCAGGTATTCTTATGTCTAGGCAAGTAACTAATCATGTTAACATCCTATATATATATATATATATATATATATATATATATATATATATATATATAGGGGAGGGTTATCTTGAGAACGCTAAATATTGTGAGAACCGTGAGAACAAGTAAAAACAATAATCAAAATCAAATTTTTTTTAATACAAACCTCATTATAATCAAAATACAACATTAATAAATGAATTTTCTTTCCAAATACTTCATCTTTTCTTGCAAAAACACTTTCAAATTAACTTTTTACACATGTGTAAATGAAACAGTTTACACATGTATAAACAGTAAATTTACACATGTGTAAAAACAAATTATTTTCGTATACGTTTGAATTTTTACGCGTAAATTGTGTTTTTGAGATTGTATTTTAGTAATAAAGAGAAGTGTAAAAAGAAATTTTGAATTTGAATGGTTTTAGATGGCGTTCTCACGGTTCGCACGAAATATAGGTGTTCTCAAATTAACTTTCCCCTATATATATATATATGTTTTTGAACCTACTATTACATATAAAAACCCCGCTAACTACATATAAATTCACACATGTAGTCAGTTTGGTAAAAATCTAATTTTAATTGGTGTTGCTAGGAACATTGATTACAAAGGTTGCTAATCCGATTAGATATAGCATATGATTCTTAGACACCAGGTAAATCTCTACCTAATAATTGATAATGAATCACCCAACCATGCACTCCTCTTAAATCAATCATCATCATGACGTATCATTTGATACCAATTTGGTTGGGTTTTTTTCTAGGTTCACATCACAGCTTTAGAATGTCTTGAGGAAGTGACAAAGTTGTACAGAGACTTCACTTGAGCAAGATATGCACACATAGAATTAGAAGTAGGTTTTATGAGTTATCGAGTGTTGACCCATTAAAAACAAATTTCTTGAAAAAACGACCTATTACGGTATACATATTTTATCACTTCATATTAGATTTGTCTATCCCGGAAAGCATTCGGGGATAAAGTAGTATTCTTATATCTTGGAATCAATAAAGTGTTTACTATTTAGAGATCAGTGCTTCCATGCAACATATGATCTCTCACATTTGTACTCTGACAATCTAGAAAAAATCCCTTAATAGATCACAACTATCTCATGATCTATTTATTTAAGTAGATGTAGAAACTAAGACTCTAATCCTCACAAACTCTCTCAATCATACACATACAATAATCAACATAGAACAAAAATATATTGACAAAACCAGTGACCAAAAGTTTATTAGTTACCCAAACCAGAAAACTCCCAAACTAAACCCAAAGATCCAATAAATCACTAGATCTAAACAAATACATAGTCTGAGATGCATGCTGATGATTTATCAGCAGACAATGATGAAGAATAACAAGAAAATACAAGACAGCTTACAGAGATTGTTGGGCTGAGAACTAATTGGTTTTTAGTTATAATAGACTTGGGTCGTTGGGTTCTCGAAGGACTAAGGCCATGTTGGCCCATTCGAGAAACCATCCATGTATTTAAAGTTGTTTTATGCTTCATTTGAAGCTAGCGGTTTGGTTTTTATCAAAGAACTCTATTGTATCAGACGGTTCTCTGAATCCGTATGCAATAGAAAGCATTTTGTTCATATTATTCATCTTGTTTCTTGAATCACACAACGGTTTGATTCGGCCAATCCATTGTGTTACTTGATATCGTGTTATTTCGGGGCAACAATTGGTATCAGAGCCATTGAAGCTTTTCAAGGATCGGTATTGATATCAAGGGATTCAAGAGGGTAGCTTAAGTATCAAATTTGTTATTGGATTTCGACTTATAGGCAGATTTGGGTTCTTTTTCTTAATTCTCATTCTGAAATTTGTTGGATATATCTGATTCGTTTTACGATCTTGTTCATCGGATATTTATAATTGGTTTTGAAAGCTTTTGATTTTGTTTTCTGATTTAAAAATCAATTCAGATTTAAAAAGGGTTTTTCTTTTTTTCTTGTTTTTGTTTGAATATATGAAAAGTTTCGAGTTTAATTCAAATTTGAAAAGATTCCGATTTGATCACGAAGAACAATTCAAAAACATGAAGAACAAGTGTTTTGATCTTGTTTTCGATAAAATAGAAGTGTTTTGAGTTATTTCGGAATTGATTGCTTATTTTTAGTATCTAGTTGTTGATTCAAAATGATTTAATAAAATCTTTAATTGTTTGGAAAAAATATCTTCAACAATTGCAATATTGGTTCTCGGGTTTGAAAGGACAAAAGGAAAATCAAAGACGGAATTAATTGAAGCAACTTGTCACACGCCTCATGGGTTTACGGAAACACATATAGTTCACGGAATTTACCAAAAAAAAAAGTTAAGCAACCAAGCACCTAGGTCAAAAAGTCAAACTTAGTTGTCGGATTTTATTGAAACAAGCAAGCAGACATGTCTCAAAAATCAAAGGTCTTTGGTGATTTTGTCAAGCAAGCAAGCTAGCTCGTCATTTAATTTAAGCTACGAGGGAGACAGATCAATTATTTTAAGTTGGTTCACGATAAGAAGATCTCGCATTCACTTTTCAAGTTCTTGGTTTTCAAGATCAGTTCTCAGGTTCACATATAGTTCTCAGATTCTGAAGCGTTCTCGAGTTTTATTAGTTTTCGGGTTCAAGACAGTTCTCGGATTGATACAAGTGTTCACGGAATTTGAGTTCTCAAAAAGTAGTTGGATCTCGGGTTTCTTGTTATTGGAGTTATTGTTTTTCTCGGGTTCCACAGAATCTTATAAATTTAAAGTGTTCTCGGGTTTCAAGACTTGTTCTCGGATTTACAAGTGGTTCTCGGGTTTTTGTTTCAGTCCACGGATTTAGCTTGGTCCCAGGAGATTTATTTCTATTTTTGGAATTTTGTTGGGATTTCACACAGTTCTTGGACTGCTTACTTTTTCTCGGATTTTTATTGATTCTCGATTGGAAGTTTATTCTCAGTGGTCCTTGGTTCTTGTTTTCCCTTTTGGTTCTCAAACTTGAAGATAGTTCTCAATTTTTATCCTAGTCATGAATGCACTAAGCACTCGGGTTCCCATGTTAATGTTTGGGGAGTCTTTTGTTGAATGGAAATTCAGGTTCATTCAGCATGTTAAAGAAAAAGATGACAAATTTTGGAGAGCTATTTGTAGAGATCCTACTCCAATTACATATGTTATAAATGAAGAGAAGGGTACTACATTACTTAAACGTGAATCTAAATACACAGAGGAAGATTGGGACGAATTCAAGCTTGATGAAAAGGCTCTCAACACACTGACTATCGGTTTAGTACCAGAGATGTAAGATTAAAGAGTATTGACAAAGCCAGATTTGATCCCTAGTCTTAATCATATTCTGCATATTTTGTTGAATGTAAAATCTACTAAAGAAGAAGAAAAAAAAGACAAGTTTTGAAGAAGCTTATACAAAGTGTTGAAGATGAACCAGACAAAAATCTGAAGAACAACTTCTGAAGAATTACTCATTAGAAGTTTGTACTCATCAGAAGTTCTAATTGAAGCTTCCCACCGCCCTTTAACTTCAGTAGTTTTAGTATTATATTAGTATTTGCTACTTTACTGTAACACCCCGACATAAGGTGATATGTAGGGATGTTAATGCCTTTATGAGATGAGGTAGGGTAGAATGTTGTCCTTTGATGGTTTGTTGCTTGCCTCATTATAATATTTATGTCTTCATTCTTTGAAGTACATGTGGATGATGATCCTTGAAATTCTATTTTCAATACATGGAAGGTAGAACCCTAGTGTGACCGTGTTGGGAAACGTTTAGAACATTGTAGTGGCATAGACAACCGATCGCACTTGATCAACGTTGTTGGTGGTCTATTGTTACTTATCTGTTCTGAGTGGTAGCCTAAGATGATCATATGAATGTTCTGTCTTGTGTAGAAGTAAGTGGATTGGAATAGCAGTAGAAGGCTATTCGTCTCTACCTGTAGTTAATATATTCTTATCAGGTTATCCTTAAAACATCACACTTGGTGGTTCCTTATCCAAGAGGATTCGAGGACGAATCCTATTATAAGGTGGGTAGACTTGTAACACCCCGAAAATTCGTGGAACCAATATGTTGACTAAAGCAACTAGCAAGGTTTCATAAAGTGGGTTTGTTAATGAGTTCGACGCCTAGATCTTGGTTTAAAGGATTAGAGGGACCCATTTTGTCAATGTTTTAAGATGAAATAGTAACCTTGGGATCAAAGTATTTACTAGTGATATTATAAGGGGCCTTTGTGTAAAGTATGGAGTTTAAAACAAAACAAAGGCCAAACCCTAGGGGACACCATCTTCGTATTTTTTTTCTTTTCTGCAAACAATTGGCCGCAACAAGTAATGAAGGAAGAACCCCATTCGAGCGATCCTTCTAGTAAACACAGGTTATATTGCAGCAGTAAACAATTGCTCTCAGGTAGAGTTCATTGGAGGTGCATGGTTCACGGATGTCTCACACCGTTGCTCCAAGATCGTGCAAGGTATAACCCGTTACGTAGTTGTCATTCGAGAAGGGCTTGTAGGGTCAGTTCGGAGTCGTTTGTCTGCGCAGATTTTAAGGAGGACCATCTCCTTCATGATGGTCACCTTATAACCCGTGTTTTGAATCTGTATCTGGTCAGTTGTGGTTGGCGGATATTAAGATTCATTAAATGAAGCAGGTTGTTAGTGATATACATGGAATGATGAGGTTATCCATCTTGTGGTTGTGCATGGGAAGCCATTTGGGTTTGGCTTCTAGTCACGGTTGGTGTATTAAGGAGGTGTGGGATAGGGTCTGCTGGGGTACATGATGTTGATGTTAGAGCCTCTTTATTCCATATTTGGATCGATTTTATGAACGTTTTGTGAGGCTCGGATGAAGAGTGCTGCGAAAACAATCCTTCCGGCGAAGAATCAGAAACTGAGAGCCAACTGTTGTGGTCACTGTCAGAGGCGAAGGCGCTGGATGGCGGAGGGAAGTGAACTAGATGAAAGAACATTGTCTTGCGGTCGCGAGGGTATATTATTTGAAGAAAACAGAGTTAGGGTGATAAGGTTTTGAGCTGCGCAAAGACAGACGCGCAGAACTGCACTAGCTGACGCACAGAAGTACGTGCTGGCTGACGTGGCAGTGTCAGCAGTCGACGCGAACAATTTCCAGATGTCGGGCTTGTTGAGACGATTTCATGGATATGTGGATCACGCGAAACGATTATCGTATGATCAAGTTATGAGAAAAACAAGATTTTCTTGTGCATTTTGTTACAAGTGTTCAAAGTGTTCAAAGTAGTATAGATGCGCCAAGGATGGCATGTAAGCAAAGGTATCATCCCGTATACCTTTTATTTGTTGTTAGACACTACTACGGGATATCGGAATATTGACCGTGGCGACTTTTGTACAATCGAGATTGGAATACGAGTTGGACAGCTTAAGCTAAGCTTGCACTCATTAATCTAGATTAAATGGATAGGTGATTCAGATATCTATGGATTGACAGGCATAATTTGTGTGACGACATGTTTTGGTTTGAGGACGCAGTTCGAGACGCTTAGCTTGCGGATTTGGAAGCTTTGCAACCAGTGAGTTCTTGTGCCCACTCTTTTAGTTATTATTTTCTAAATATTTTGGGCTGACGTGCATGCTAAACCATTATTTTTATGAAGTCACAAAATATTTTTATCAAGTTATAAATATTTTTGTGTACGATCGAAATACATATTAGCTCATACATATTTTTTTTTTGGTATAAAACGTAAGTGGGCGGAATGCGTCTAATGCGTTATTATATGGTTTGAGTTATATGTGTCATTAGAAGTGGGATAGGCCTGCTCTGATTTATGGTATAGTTTTTGCTATGGTTGTCACATAGTTTATGCCTAATGTGTTATTTTATGGCTTGAGTTATATGTGTTATTAGAAGTGGGATAGGCCTACTCTAATTTATGGTATAGTGTCTGTCATGGTTCACATAGTTTATGGCTTATGTGGGATACGCCTCCTCTAATCTATGGTATTGGTTTTGTGTCATAGTTGTTACTTAGTTTATGTTATACTTGTTATTAAGTATAATAGGCTATGTGTGATGGCTACCTGATATGTCGAACTAAGCTATGACGGAAATGGGATATGCCTGCTCTAATCTCTGGTCTTGGTTTTGAGTCAGGGTTGTTACATAGTTTATATTATGTGTTTATTTTTTTTATAAGCTGAGCTATGACAGAAAGGGGATATGCCTACTTTGAATCTCTAGCTTTGGTTTGGTTTAGATAGACTTGATTGTATTATGTGTTGATAAGCGGATTGCGCTTATTAAATTTGGTAATTGCGGTTTTGAGATAAATAGGCGGATTTCGCCTATCCGAGACTTTGATATTTGTTTGCTTGGGGAAAAACAAATTAGCGGTTTGCGCTTATTGTTAACTCTGAGGTTGAGGTATTTTGTTAATTCTTATTTTGACAAAATACTTGTTTATATAAATTTATAAAACTTGAACTCACTCAGCGTAGCTGACTTTTGCATACACGTTAGATTGATTTCAGGTTAATAGAGAGATGGATGGATGACTGCTTGGCGATGCGAGAAGCTACCTGGCAATTGAAGGCATTTCTAGTGGAAGGCAACTTTTGTTTACACATGATAAAATTTAAATTTGATTTCTAATTGGATATGTATTTGTCATGTGTTTTGTAGAATTTTATTCTAAATGATTTTCCGCTGCGTATACATACTCTTTTAAAAGAAAATTTTACTCATGTTTGTGCATATTTAAGAATTTTAACCCAACTGTTTGACACCGGTTTTGCCGATCTTACAAGTTGGTATTAGAGCAATAGTTTAAGAGATCTGGGCATCCTTGATGCTTAGACTTAAACTAGGAATGGGACCGAAACTAGAAATGCCACTACGGGTAGCTGCACGCCAAGAGGTAGTCCTTAAATTTTGGAGTATGCCTATAAATTTTCCTTTAAATGCTTAATGACATGAGGTGATATGTATGGATGTTAATGCCTTTATGAGATGAAGTAGGGTAGAATGTTGTCCTTTGATGGTTTGTTGCTTGCCTCATTATAATATTTATGTCTTCATTCTTTGAAGTACATGTGGATGATGATCCTTGAAATTCTATTTTCAATACATGGAAGGTAGAACCCTAGTGTGACCGTGTTAGGAAACGTTTAGAACATTGTAGTGGCATAGACAACCGATCGCACTTGATCAACGTTGTTGGTGGTCTATTGTTACTTATCTGTTCTGAGTGGTAGCCTAAGATGATCATATGAATGTTCTATCTTGTGTAGAAGTAAGTGGATTGGAATAGCAGTAGAAGACTATTCATCTATACCTGTAGTTAATATATTCTTATCAGGTTATCCTTAAAACATCACACTTGGTGGTTCCTTATCCAAGAGGATTCGAGGACGAATCCTATTATACGGTGGGTATACTTGTAACACCCCGAAAATTCGTGGAACCAATATGTTGACTAAAGCAACTAGCAAGGTTTCATAAAGTTGGTTTGTTAATGAGTTCGATGCCTAGATCTTGGTTTAAAGGATTAGAGGGATCCATTTTGTCAATGTTTTAAGATGAAATGGTAACCTTGGGATCAAAGTATTTACTAGTGATATTATAAGGGGCCTTTGTGTAAAGTATGGAGTTTAAAACAAAACAAAGGCCAAACCCTAGGGGACACCATCTTCGTATTTTTATCTTTTCTGCAAACAATTGGCCGCAACAAGTAATGAAGGAAGAACCCCATTCGAGCGATCCTTCTAGTAAACACAGGTTATATTGCAGCAGTAAACAATTGCTCGCAGGTAGAGTTCATTGGAGGTGCATGGTTCACGGATGTCTCACACTGTTGCTCCAAGATCGTGCAAGGTATAACCCGTTACGTAGTTGTCATTCGAGAAGGGCATGTAGGGTCAGTTCGGAGTTGTTTGTCTGCGCAGATTTTAAGGAGGACCATCTCCTTCATGATGGTCACCTTATAACCTGTGTTTTGAATCTGTATCTGGTCAGTTGTGGTTGGCGGATATTAAGATTCATTAAATGAAGCAGGTTGTTAGTGATATACATGGAATGATGAGGTTATCCATCTTGTGGTTGTGCATGGGAAGCCATTTGGGTTTGGCTTGTAGTCACGGTTGGTGTATTAAGGAGGTGTGGGATAGGGTCTGCTGGGGTACATGATGTTGATGTTAGAGCCTCTTTATTCCAGATTTGGATCGATTTTATGAACGTTTTGTGAGGCTCGAAAGAAGAGTGCTGCGAAAACAATCCTTCCGGCGAAGAATCAGAAACTGAGAGCCAACTGTTGTGGTCTCTGTCAGAGGCGAAGGCGCTGGATGGCGGAGGGAAGTGAACTAGATGAAAGAACATTGTGTTGCGGTCGCGAGGGTATATTATTTGAAGAAAACCGAGTTAGGGTGATAAGGTTTTGAGCTGCCAAAGACAGACGCGCAGAACTGGACTAGCTGACGCACAGAAGTGCGTGCTGGCTGACGTGGCAGTGTCAGCGGTCGACGCGAACAATTTCCAGATTTCGGGCTTGTTGAGACGATTTCATGGATATGTGGATCACGCGAAACGATTATCGTATGATCAAGTTATGAGAAAAACAAGATTTTCTTGCGCATTTTGTTACAAGTGTTCAAAGTAGTATAGATGCGCCAAGGATGGCATGTAAGCAAAGGTATCATCCCGTATACCTTTTATTTGTTGTTAGACACTACTACGGGATATCGGAATATTGACCGTGGCGACTTTTGTACAATCGAGATTGGAATACGAGTTGGACAGTTTAAGCTAAGCTTGCACTCGTTAATCTAGATTAAATGGATAGGTGATTCAGATATCTATGGATTGACAGGCATAATTTGGGTGACGACATGTTTTGGTTTGAGGACGCAGTTCGAGACGCTTAGCTTGCGGATTTGGAAGCTTTGCAACCAGTGAGTTCTTGTGCCCACTCTTTTAATTATTATTTTCTAAATATTGTGGGTTGACGTGCATGCTAAACCATTATTTTTATGAAGTCACAAAATATTTTTATCAAGTTATAAATATTTTTGTGTACGATCGAAATACATATTAGCTCATACATATTTTTTTTTGAAATAAAACGTAAGTGGACGGAAATCGTCTAATGCGTTATTATATGGTATTGGTTTTGTGTCATAGTTGTTACTTAGTTTATGTTATACTTGTTATTAAATATAATAGGCTATGTGTGATGGCTACCTGATATGTCGAACTAAGCTATGACGGAAATGGGATATGCTTGCTTTGATCGCTGGTCTTGGTTTTGAGTCAGGTTTGTTACATAGTTTATATTATGTGTTTATTCTTTTTATAAGCTGAGCTATGACAGAAAGGGGATATGCCTACTTTGAATCTCTAGCTTTGGTTTGGCTTAGATAGACTTGATTGTATTATGTGTTGATAAGCGGATTGCGCTTATTAAATTTGGTAATTGAGGTCTTGAGATAAATAGGCGGATTTCGCCTATCCGAGACTTTGATATTTGTTTGCTTGGGGAAAAACAAATTAGCGGTTTGCGCTTATTGTTAACTCTGAGGTTGGGGTATTTTGTTTATTCTTATTTTGACAAAATACTTGTTTATATAAATTTATAAAACTTGAACTAACTCAGCGTAGCTGACTTTTGCATACACATTAGATTGATTTCAGGTTAATAGAGAGATGGATGGATGACTGCTTGGCGATGCGAGAAGCTACCTGGCAATTGCAGGCATTTCTAGTGGAAGGCAACTTTTGTTTACACATGATAAATTTTAAATTTGATTTCTAATTGGATAAGTATTTGTCATGTGTTTTGTAGAATTTTATTCTAAATGATTTTCCGCTACGTATACATACTCTTTGAAAAGAAAATTTTACTCATGTTTGTGCATATTTAAGAATTTTAACCCAACTGTTTGACACCGGTTTTGCGGGTCTTACAAGTTGGTATCAGAGCAATAGTTTAAGAGATCTGGGCATCCTTGATGCTTAGACTTAAACTAGGAATGGGACCGAAACTAGAAATGCCACTACGGGTAGCTGCACGCCAAGAGGTAATCCTTTAATTTTGGAGTATGCCTATATATTTTCCTTTAAATGCTTAATGACATGAGGTGATATGTAGGGATGTTAATGCCTTTATGAGATGAGGTAGGGTAGAATGTTGTCCTTTGATGGTTTGTTGCTTGCCTCATTATAATATTTATGTCTTCATTCTTTGAAGTACATGTGGATGATGATCCTTGAAATTCTATTTTCAATACATGGAAGGTAGAACCCTAGTGTGACCGTGTTGGGAAACGTTTAGAACATTGTAGTGGCATAGACAACCGAGCGCACTTGATCAACGTTGTTGGTGGTCTATTGTTACTTATCTGTTCTGAGTGGTAGCCTAAGATGATCATATGAATGTTCTGTCTTGTGTAGAAGTAAGTGGATTGGAATAGCAGTAGAAGACTATTCGTCTCTACCAGTAGTTAATATATTCTTATCAGGTTATCCTTAAAACATCACACTTGGTGGTTCCTTATCCAAGAGGATTCGAGGACGAATCCTATTATAAGGTGGGTAGACTTGTAACACCCCGAAAATTCGTGGAACCAATATGTTGACTAAAGCAACTAGCAAGGTTTCATAAATGGGTTTGTTAATGAGTTCGACGCCTAGATCTTGGTTTAAAGGATTAGAGGGACCCATTTTGTCAATGTTTTAAGATGAAATGGTAACCTTGGGATCAAAGTATTTACTAGTGATATTATAAGGGGCCTTTGTGTAAAGTATGGAGTTTAAAACAAAACAAAGGCCAAACCCTAGGGAACACCATCTTCGTATTTTTTTCTTTTCTGCAAACAATTGGCCGCAACAAGTAATGAAGGAAGAACCCCATTCGAGCGATCCTTCTAGTAAACACAGGTTATATTGCAGCAGTAAACATTTGCTCGCAGGTAGAGTTCATTGGAGGTGCATGGTTCACGGATGTCTCACACCGTTGCTCCAAGATCGTGCAAGGTATAACCCGTTACGTAGTTGTCATTCGAGAAGGGCTTGTAGGGTCAGTTCGGAGTCGTTTGTCTGCGCAGATTTTAAGGAGGACCATCTCCTTCATGATGGTCACCTTATAACCCGTGTTTTGAATCTGTATCTGGTCAGTTGTGGTTGGCGGATATTAAGATTCATTAAATGAAGCAGGTTGTTAGTGATATACATGGAATGATGAGGTTATCCATCTTGTGGTTGTGCATGGGAAGCCATTTGGGTTTGGCTTGTAGTCACGGTTGGTGTATTAAGGAGGTGTGGGATAGGGTCTGCTGGGGTACATGATGTTGATGTTAGAGCCTCTTTATTCCAGATTTGGATCGATTTTATGAACGTTTTGTGAGGCTCGGATGAAGAGTGCTGCGAAAACAATGCTTCCGGCAAAGAATCAGAAACTGAGAGCCAACTGTTGTGGTCACTGTCAGAGGCGAAGGCGCTGGATGGCGGAGGGAAGTGAACTAGATGAAAGAACATTGTCTTGCGGTCGCGAGGGTATATTATTTGAAGAAAATGGAGTTAGGGTGATAAGGTTTTGAGCTGCGCAAAGACAGACGCGCAGAACTGGACTAGCTGACGCACAGAAATGCGTGCTGGCTGACGTGGCAGTGTCAGCGGTCGACGCGAACAATTTCCAGATGTCGGGCTTGTTGAGACGATTTCATGGATATGTGGATCACGCGAAACGATTATCGTATGATCAAGTTATGAGAAAAACAAGATTTTCTGGCGCATTTTGTAACAAGTGTTCACAGTAGTATAGATGCGCCAAGGATAGCATGTAAGCAAAGGTATCATCCCGTATACCTTTAATTTGTTGTTAGACACTACTACGGGATATCGGAATATTGACCGTGGCAACTTTTGTACAATCGAGATTGGAATACGAGTTGGACAGGTTAAGCTAAGCTTGCACTCGTTAATCTAGATTAAATGGATAGGTGATTCAGATATCTACGGATTGACAGGCATAATTTGTGTGACGACATGTTTTGGTTTGAGGACGCAGTTCGAGACGCTTAGCTTGCGGATTTGGAAGCTTTGCAACCAGTGAGTTCTTGTGCCCACTCTTTTAATTATTATTTTCTAAATATTGTGGGTTGACGTGCATGCTAAACCATTATTTTTATGAAGTCACAAAATATTTTTATCAAGTTATAAATATTTTTGTGTACGATCGAAATACATATTAGCTCATACATATTTTTTTTTGGTATAAAACGTAAGTGGACGGAATGCGTCTAATGCGTTATTATATGGTTTGAGTTATATGTGTCATTAGAAGTGGGATAGGCCTGCTCTGATTTATGGTATAGTTTTTGCTATGGTTGTCACATAGTTTATGCCTAATGTGTTATTTTATGGATTGAGTTTTATGTGTTATTAGATGTGGGATAGGCCTACTCTGATTTATGGTATAGTGTCTGTCATGGTTCACATAGTTTATGGCTTATGTGGGATACACCTGCTCTAATCTATGGTATTGGTTTTGTGTCATAGTTGTTACTTAGTTTATGTTATACTTGTTATTAAGTATAATAGGCTATGTGTGATGGCTACCTGATATGTCGAACTAAGCTATGACGGAAATGGGATATGCTTGCTTTGATCGCTGGTCTTGGTTTTGAGTCAGGGTTGTTACATAGTTTATATTATGTGTTTATTTTTTTTATAAGCTGAGCTATGACAGAAAGGGGATATGCCTACTTTGAATCTCTAGCTTTGGTTTGGCTTAGATAGACTTGATTGTATTATGTGTTGATAAGCGGATTGCGCTTATTAAATTTGGTAATTGAGGTCTTGAGATAAATAGGCGGATTTCGCCTATCCGAGACTTTGATATTTGTTTGCTTGGGGAAAAACAAATTAGCGGTTTGCGCTTATTGTTAACTCTGAGGTTGAGGTATTTTGTTTATTCTTATTTTGACAAAATACTTGTTTATACAAATTTATAAAACTTGAACTAATTCAGTGTAGCTGACTTTTGCATACACATTAGATTGATTTCAGGTAAATAGAGAGATGGATTGATGACTGCTTGGCGATGCGAGAAGCTACCTGGCAATTGAAGGCATTTCTAGTGGAAGGCAACTTTTGTTTACACATGATAAATTTTAAATATGATTTCTAATTGGATAAGTATTTGTCATGTGTTTTGTAGAATTTTATTCTAAATGATTTTCCGCTGCGTATACATACTCTTTGAAAAGAAAATTTTACTCATGTTTGTGCATATTTAAGAATTTTAACCCAACTGTTTGACACCGGTTTTGCGGGTCTTACAAGTTGGTATCAGAGCAATAGTTTAAGAGATCTGGGCATCCTTGATGCTTAGACATAAACTAGGAATGGGACCGAAACTAGAAATGCCACTACGGGTAGCTGCACGCCAAGAGGTAATCCTTTAATTTTGGAGTATGCCTATATATTTTCCTTTAAATGCTTAATGACATGAGGTGATATGTAGGGAAGTTAATGCCTTTATGAGATGAGGTAGGGTAGAATGTTGTCCTTTGATGGTTTCTTGCTTGCCTCATTATAATATTTATGTCTTCATTCTTTGAAGTACATGTGGATGATGATCCTTGAAATTATATTTTCAATACATGGAAGGTAGAACCCTAGTGTGACCATGTTGGGAAACGTTTAGAACATTGTAGTGGCATAGACAACCGAGCGCACTTGATCAACGTTGTTGGTGGTCTATTGTTACTTATCTGTTCTGAGTGGTAGCCTAAGATGATCATATGAATGTTCTGTCTTGTGTAGAAGTAAGTGGATTGGAATAGCAGAAGAAGACTATTCGTCTCTACCTGTAGTTAATATATTCTTATCAGGTTATCCTTAAAACATCACACTTGGTAGCTCCTTATCCAAGAGGATTCGAGGACGAATCCTATTATAAGGTGGGTAGACTTGTAACACCCCGAAAATTCGTGGAACCAATATGTTGACTAAAGCAACTAGCAAGGTTTCATAAAGTGGGTTTGTTAATGAGTTCGACGCCTAGATCTTGGTTTAAAGGATTAGAGGGACCCATTTTGTCAATGTTTTAAGATGAAATGGTAACCTTGGGATCAAAGTATTTACTAGTGATATTATAAGGGGCCTTTGTGTAAAGTATGGAGTTTAAAACAAAACAAAGGCCAAACCCTAGGGGACACCATCTTCGTATTTTTTTCTTTTCTGCAAACAATTGGCCGCAACAAGTAATGAAGGAAGAACCCCATTCGAGCGATCCTTCTAGTAAACACAAGTTATATTGCAGCAGTAAACAATTTCTCGCAGGTAGAGTTCATTGGAGGTGCATGGTTCACGGATGTCTCACACCGTTGCTCCAAGATCGTGAAAGGTATAACCCGTTACGTAGTTGTCATTCGAGAAGGGCTTGTAGGGTCAGTTCGGAGTCGTTTGTCTGCGCAGATTTTAAGGAGGACCATCTCCTTCATGATGGTCACCTTATAACCCGTGTTTTGAATATGTATCTGGTCAGTTGTGGTTGGCGGATATTAAGATTCATTAAATGAAGCAGGTTGTTAGTGATATAAATGGAATGATGAGGTTATCCATCTTGTGGTTGTGCATGGGAAGCCATTTGGGTTTGGCTTGTAGTCACGGTTGGTGTATTAAGGAGGTGTGGGATAGGGTCTGCTCGGGTACATGATGTTGATGATTTGGATCGATTTTATGAACGTTTTGTGAGGCTCGGATGAAGAGTGCTGCGAAAACAATGCTTCCGGCAAAGAATCAGAAACTGAGAGCCAACTGTTGTGGTCACTGTAACATCGCAAAAATTTTTCAAATCCTAATACACATATTATATTTTTTTTATTATTATGTGCCTAAGTTTTTCTTCCTACGACACAACTTATATATATACATATATATATATATATAGGTTTCTAATAATAATAATAATAATAATAATAATAATAATTATAATAATAATACATTACGTTAAAAAAAATATATATGAATGAAAGAACAAAACAAATAACTATGGCCTAGTCTTTTCCTTTGTTCCTTTTAAAAAATTCGGAGGCCAAGACATATGACCAGCCCACATAACCCGGCCCATCAGACTCACCCCCCTTCCCTTCTTGTTTAATAAAAAAAAACCTTGCAGCGAACCGGAATCGAACCCGAGCCACCCTCCACACAAACACACACCACCACCACTGGTCCATGTTGACATATGTGATCAGATCTAGGATCAATATGTATTTAACACCTTCCAAATTGCGACATGTCCGTTCCTGCTACTCTGCTACTCTGCGCGCTGCTGTGCAAATCAAAAAGGAAACCCCAAATCTCGCTGTTAATTGATAATAATCAAGGAAACAATTGACTTGTTGAACTCGCCACGTCCATTACACGTGATTATCATTATTGACTCTCAATTCCCAATCAATTCACGCGTAGACATTAACTAACAGGTCAAAACTTGCCATTTCGAACACCAAGCCCTTTCACTATAAATTGGACGTTTCCGAACCTTCACAACTTGCCACTAATCCTTCCTACATCTCCAATTTCTACTTATAAGCTTCTGTTCTTGTTTAGCGATCGTGTGTTAGATTTTTTTGGTTGACTGATCAATCGAGCTCGAAACGTAATTGTAAGTGTGATTATTGTGGTGGGTTTTGTTAATCGGAACCTACACAACATTAACCCCATGATTAATTGGGTTAATGTTGTGTAATTCGATCGATTGTAAAATCTACGGCTCGTAATGATGAAATTGGGGAAGAACATGCAATCGCGTTTTATTATAAATATTTAACGTACAGAATCCAAACACAACCACAGGTCTAGACCAAGTGGTTGTGCTTGGTGCTTGCTATACAGTCCACGCGGGTTCGAGTCCCGGCTTGGACACTTTTCTTTTTTTTTTTGTTGTTGTTTTATATTTCTATCAAAAACAATGATATATATATATATATATTATACTTTATAAATTCATTTTAAATTATCAAAACTCTTTTAAAAATTTTACAAAAATTATCTTATATTAATCTGATGAAAAAGTTCAAGTTACAATTTTTAGTTTTCAAAAATTTATTTATTTAATATATATAATAAATAAATCAAGTTTATTCTATTTTATTTATAAAAATCTATAAAAATATCAAAACGATCTTATTAATTTCCACAAAAATTATCCTGAGTTTTTATAACATTAAGCTTTTCAGAAATGATTTTTATTTCTGAAAAATCATTTATTTAATATTTTTAATCAATTTTTGTTAGTTTTAATCATAATTAAATCATAATAAATCCAATTTTTAATATTTTTGCACCAAAATTTTATACAAATTATTTCTGAATATTTAGAACAGAAATATGAATTTTAAACTAATAATTCTTTAACTTTTGTATTTTTAAATATTAAAGTTAAATTTTGACAAATTCTTATAAATAGAATTAATATTCTATTTTAAAGAAAATAATTTTATAAAAATTATTTTTTTATACTTTAAACACATTATTGTGACCATCTTAAATTGAAATTCTTATAAAAGATTTTTGGTCATTTATTTACTAATATTCTCTCATTTATCAAACAATTTTCATATTAATCAAACAAGCATTTATCCCCAATTCGAAGCCCTAGAAACTTATACATTTGTAGACTTGATAGACTTAGACATATTTATTACCTTATTATAGGCTGATACTTGACATACTTGGGCAACACACTATTCTATTTATCAACAAATACAACATTTTGCTAAGGTGAGTTTACATAGCCCATTTTCTCTATTTTCACTATTTTTGGGGTGAAACATGTTTAAACATTTTATACTATCATTTACTCATACTTACTTGTGATTCAATTACATCATCATTCTATCATTTGACTGTAACAAAAAGACACAGTACAATCATTAACAATGATCAAGCCGCCTGTTTAGATTATAGCGCTATAGGTCTGACAAACCCATCCCCCGCATAAATTCAGGGATGATCGATAACAGTAACAACATTTAACTAACTTGCGAGTTAGTCAACAGTCGACACAAGGTTTGGTTGTACAAGGACGCATTGTTACATGTCTGTATCATACTCTATCATCATACAACTTTGAATGTTGTACAAACTATTGTTATCAATTATCTTCATAAACCTATGTATCCTCACCAACTTTTGTTGACCCAAAATATTTTCAACTTAACATGTTTCAGGTTCTATTTGCTTGAAGATTTGAGTTATTGCTTGAAGATGTGTACATAGTATTATTCATTTTGATGTACGAATTTTTGTAGAACAAATGTATGTAACTTATTTAAATCATTTAATGAAATTTATTATTCACCATGAGCTACTGAACAATCATCACTACGTGACATCCCGATGTTTCCGCCATCGGTTGGGGTGTTACAGATTGGTATCAGAGCCATGGTTATAGGGAATTAGGTTATTAGAAAAATAATCTAGTCTATAACCATAGGATTTAACCAGTACTTGCTTCTTTTACTTGCTATTCTCTATCTCCCTCCTACTTCTTATCCCTACATTAATCCCTACGAGAAGGTTGCTCTCCATCACTGGATCTATTCTTAGACTAATAAGACAAAATCCTCAGGTTTAACCTGAACCCCCTTGAGATCTCGTCGAAGTTCTAGATTTTAATAACGAACACGTGCAATCTGGAAGGGTGAACGCCTGTATTCTGAGTCTTCTGTCTAGGCTGGCATTGCGCATATATCCCAATCAGACGAGGGACCCGGATGCCTACCTGGGAATTCTCGGGATGAGTGTTCACTTATAGGCTAAAGCATGTCTTCATATGTTATTAGAATTTAGAATCTTTGATAAGTCAACGTTTTCGTTTATTCAATGAATAAATGATTACACTCCTTATATAATCTCATTCATTTCATTGTGTCTCTTACAGATCATGCCTCCGCGTCGCAGTGCCCGTCTTAATAGTGGTGACAATCATGATGAAGGGAGTAGCAATCACAACCACAACCACGATACTAACCACAACAACAACAACAACAACAACAACAACAACAACAACAACAATGGTGTCGATGCTCAACTGGCTGCAATCATTTCTCAACAAATGGCGCAGCAAATTGCAACTCTGGTTCCCAACTTACTAGCTCAAGTCATCCAGTTGAACGACAACGGGAACGGCAACGGCAACGGGAATGGAAATGGAAACCACAACGGGAATGGGAATGGTCTTCCAGCCTGTACCCTTAAACACTTCAACTCTTGTAATCCCCCAAAGTTTAGTGGTGAAGAAGGAGCTACAGGACTCCTACAATGGTTTGAGGGTATTGAGAATACCTTCATCAACAGTGAATGCCCCGACAACTTTAAGGTCCGTTATGCCATGAGTGTTCTTCACAAGCGAGCACTCACTTGGTGGAATGAAGAAAAACACACTCGCGGAGCTGAAGCTGCACTAGCCTTAACTTGGGATCAGGCTAAAGACATTATGAAGGCAGAGCGTTTGGCTGCCACCCTAACAGATAACCATGTGAAGGCAGGAACCCTGACTCGTAAAGGGGAAAAGAAAAAGGATACTCCCCAACCTACCGTTGATATCAAAACCGAGGCCTCAACCAACGGGAAGTGTAAGGTCAGGAATTTTGCAATAGACACCACTGCCCCACCCAACAAGAAACAATATAACGGGAAGCTACCTAAGTGTGACACCTGCCAGTATCACCATCCAACTCAAGTACCCTGCCGACAGTGCACCAATTGTCAAAGGTATGGGCATCTTGCAGATGCTTGCCGAATCCCTGCTACAAACGCTCTTGATGCTCCAAATAACCCCGCTTGAGACCCTCCAGCTACTTAAACCCCACCATTTAAATAATGTCTACTTTCTCTTTAATTCCATGTATTGCCACTTTTAATTCAAATAATAAAATTCAAGTATTATCATAACATCTGTGTGCATGCTTGTTTGAATGTGAACTGATTGCTATATCTATAATCATACTTGCTTACTTGTACATCCATTAGTTGAGTACCAAACAACCTACTTAACGATTGGTAGAGGTCATCATGTCTATCCAACAGTCGGGAGAGGCCCTACCACCTGCTCAACGACTGGTGGAGACTATCAGACCTGCTCAACAATCGGAAAGTCATAAAAGGACGCAAAACCCTAATGTAAGGTAAATTGGTAATTACGGTCCGGAACGTAATCATGAATTTACAGGTACATCAAGGTAGTGTGAAATTTTATCAAGGTTTCCGGTAGTTGACCAATTGTAACCCTGGTTTTCTCTTAACTTCGGGACGAAGTTCCTAAAAGTAGGGGAGACTGTAACATCGCAAAAATTTTTCAAATCCTAATACACATATTATATTTTTTTTATTATTATGTGCCTAAGTTTTTCTTCCTACCACACAACTTATATATATATACATATATATAGGTTTCTAATAATAATAATAATAATAATAATAATAATAATAATAATAATAATAATAATAATAATAATAATAATAATAATAATAATAATAATAATAATAATAATAATAATAATAATAATTATAATAATAATACATTACGTTAAAAAAAATATATATATGAATGAAAGAACAAAACAAATAACTATGGCCTAGCCTTTTCCTTTGTTCCTTTTAAAAAATTCGGAGGCCCAGACATATGACCAGCCCACATAACCCGGCCCATCAGACTCACCCCCCTTCCCTTCTTGTTTAATAAAAAAAAAACCTTGCAGCGAACCGGAATCGAACCCGGGCCACCCTCCACACAAACACACACCACCACCACTGGTCCATGTTGACATATGTGATCAGATCTAGGATCAATATGTATTTAACACCTTCCAAATTGCGACCTGTCCCTTCCTGCTACTCTGCTACTCTGCGCGCTGCTATGCAAATCAAAAAGGAAACCCCAAATCTCGCTGTTAATTGATAATAATCAAGGAAACAATTGACTTGTTGAACTCGCCACGTCCATTACACGTGATTATCATTATTGACTCTCAATTCCCAATCAATTCACGCGTAGACATTAACTAACAGGTCAAAACTTGCCATTTCGAACACCAAGCCCTTTCACTATAAATTGGACGTTTCCGAACCTTCACAACTCGCCACTAATCCTTCCTACATCTCCAATTTCTACTTATAAGCTTCTGTTCTTGTTTAGCGATCGTGTGTTTGATTTTTTTGGGTGACTGATCAATCGAGCTCGAAACGTAATTGTAAGTGTGATTATTGTGGTGGGTTTTGTTAATCGGAACCTACACAACATTAACCCCATGATTAATTGGGTTAATGTTGTGTAATTCGATCGATTGTAAAATCTAGGGCTCGTAATGATGAAATTGGGGAAGAACATGCAATCGCGTTTTATTATAAATATTTAACGTACAGAATCCAAACACAACCACAGGTCTAGACCAAGTGGTTGTGCTTGGTGCTTGCTATACAGTCCACGCGGGTTCGAGTCCCGGCTTGGACACTTTTCTTTTTTTTTTTTTGTTGTTTTATATTTCTATCAAAAACAATGATATATATATATATATATATATATATATATATATATATTATACTTTATAAATTCGTTTTAAATTATCAAAACTCTTTTAAAAATTCTACAAAAATTATCTTATATTAATCTGATGAAAAAGTTCAAGTTACAATTTTTAGTTTTCAAAAATTTATTTATTTAATATATATAATAAATAAATCAAGTTTATTCTATTTTATTTATAAAAATCTATAAAAATATCAAAACGATCTTATTTATTTCCACAAAAATTATCCTGAGTTTTTATAACATTAAGCTTTTCAGAAATGATTTTTATTTCTGAAAAATCATTTATTTAATATTTTTAATCAATTTTTGTTAGTTTTAATCATAATTAAATCATAATAAATCCAATTTTTAATATTTTTGCACCAAAATTTTATACAAATTATTTCTGAATATTTAGAACAGAAATATGAATTTTAAACTAATAATTCTTTAACTTTTGTATTTTTAAATATTAAAGTTAAATTTTGACAAATTCTTATAAATAGAATTAATATTCTATTTTAAAGAAAATAATTTTATAAAAATTATTTTTTTATACTTTAAACACATTATTGTGACCATCTTAAATTGAAATTCTTATAAAAGATTTTTGGTCATTTATTTACTAATATTCTCTCATTTATCAAACAATTTTCATATTAATCAAACAAGCATTTATCCCCAATTCGAAGCCCTAGAAGCTTATACATTTGTAGACTTGATAGACTTAGACATATTTATTACCTTATTATAGGGTGATACTTGACATATTTGGGCAACACACTATTCTATTTATCAACAAATACAACATTTTGCTAAGGTGAGTTTACATAGCCCATTTTCTCTATTTTCACTATTTTTGGGGTGAAACATGTTTAAACATTTTATACTATCATTTACTCATACTTACTTGTGATTCAATTACATCATCATTCTATCATTTGACTGTAACAAAAAGACACAGTACAATCATTAACAATGATCAAGCCGCCTGTTTAGATTATAGCGCTATAGGTCTGACAAACTGTTGGATCAGTATGCTCTTTTGTTTAAGTAAGAACTTGCTATCTTTGACACTTAAGTGTTCAGCAAGCCCTTGTATATCAGATTATAAGCACAACGGAATGTATAAGTTAAAGCAACACTTTTTATACTTAAGAGGAGTTATTACTCCCCCTTGATGATTGAAACTAGTAATGACAAGTATTTATTATGAATCTAAGCAGTAAATGAGAATTAGATACTTAGACAGATTCACAATAAATAATGAAATGGAATAGAACAGTGAAAGTGTTTGAAGGATTTTTCTATTAAAATCAATGTCTAAAATAGAAGGTTGAAGCCTCCTATTTATAGACGTTTACATACATGTATCTTGCCCAAAAAACAAGTACAGAAACATCGAAAACAAGTTGCACAAGTTGCAACATTGAAACTAACAAATACAGCTAAAAGTAATAATAAACAATAAACTACTGATACAAAAGGCGGTGGAAAATATCTGATGCTAAGTGCTCATGAATGACAAACTACTGATGAGTAGTTTGTCTTCAGTACTTCTGAAGTGAACTTGTCTGGTTTGGACTTCAGACCTTCTGATGAAGTTTCTTCTTCAGCACTTCTCATATCTTCTCTTCAGCAGTTTCTTGTCTTCTCTTCAGTACTTCTATACTTAGCCAAAATGACAGAAGTGAATTAGACTAAGGTTTCCAAAAGTGGTTTCACCAATCCTCTTTGTCCTAACAATCTCCCCCTGGATTGATGAAGCCAAAACCTTACTAATTCCTTATGATTTTCTTCTGTCTTGAACAATCTTCCATATCTCTTTGTACATGGTGTTCTTGAGCTGGTTTAACTGTCCATCAGATAGAGATCCTCTCTGTGGTTCCAGATGTTGAATTGTGAGCAGGTCTTGTGTTGACAGTTTCTTTAGATCACTGATCTTCTTGTAAGCCCTGCTTGAAAGGTCTCTTCTTGTCAACAATACTGAGTTGTTATCAGTAAGTGACCATCTGATGATAGGTACCTTTGACTTGTTAAAGTCAGAGGAATAGGGAACCAGACTTGTCCCTTGGGTTGATGATCCTGAGTGTTGGATGCTTTCTGTTTCAGTTAACCTTAGGTGGGAGTCTCTTCCTTGTTGTTGTTGTTGCATATCAGGCATCTGAATAGTTGGGAGATGGTGTTCAGTCACTACCTTGGTATGCATCTTGTCTATGATAGTCTTCTGGATTTGGTAGGCAAAAGTGGAAGGATCCCTGAATTGTGTTAACAGAGGTTTCTCCTCAATGTCAAAATCTGAATGGACTATTGAACTTCCTTCAAGTAGTACCATTTTGAAATCAGTTTTGACATTGTCCTCTGCTTTCTTTCTTTGAGTAGCAGGCCTTCTTGTTGATATACCAGAAGTTCTAACTACTGATCTTGAAGGATCAGCAGTTTGAAACTTCTCTGGATTTGCAGCCTTGGCAGCCTTGTATTTTCTATAAGTATCCATCAGTCTTTCTTCTTTCCATCTGGATACTGAGGCTTTTGAACCATAGCCCTCTGCTACTAATTCATCTATCATTTGGGCTCTCTTGGCCTTTCCTTCTTTGCTTGTGGCCAGTTTGTCTGCAATGATTTGTGCTCTTCTTGTTAGCTCTTGCATAGAGAGTCCCTTGAGTGTGTAGGCTTTAGTCTTGCTGTTCTTTGTGATGTAAGACATCAGTTGTTGTCTTTTGTCTTGTTCAGCAATCTCATCAAGGCTAGCCTGCCTTTGTAGTTCAGCTTCATAGGCCTGAAGTTTTTCTTCATGGCTTAGGTCTAGATCATCCCTTTCTTCCAGAGTTTTCCAGATCAGATCTTCTCTGGCCTTCTTGTTGGCTGCAACTAAGATCTTCTCTAGTAATTCAGCTAATTGAGAGATAGGAGAAGGGTTTAGTACAGTCATTGTTGTAACTGTTGTAGTAGGCCTGATAGGATCAGATGTTGGTTGAATGGGAGCAGTTGTTCTGGAAGGGTCAGCAGTTTGAGGTTTGGAAGTGTTAACCTCTGATGGGTTGACAACTGCTGATGGTTTGTCAACTACTGAAGGATTGTCTTCAGTACTTTCTGATTCTTCATCAGAACTTTTGCCATCAGAAGTTTCTTCATTATGCCTTAGGGATTCTTCAGAGTTTTGGGTCTCATCTTCTTTTTCTGTGGCTTCAATTTCTTCTACTGAGACACCAAACTGTTTGGCCAGTTTTTCTTTTCTGGCTAGATCCTTCTGATCTCTTTCAAGGATGGCCACTCTTGCCCTTATCCTGGCTTGGAATGACTCCTTAGGTTCCCTAATTTTCTCCCCCTTTTTGGATTCATCAAGTTTAAGTTTAGAGGTTGAGGGTTGGGAGAATTGACCTTGAAGATGAGCAATCTGTTTGCTGTTGAATTCTATCTTGTTGGACAGATCATTCATCTTTGTCTTGATCACTCCAAATTGATTTTTGATAGACAGCTCCAAGTTAGCTGTGTATTTTTGGAAGTGATTCTTGATGAGAGTGTTCATCATGTGGTACAGGGGACCCTCTGGGCTGCATAGCTGGTTCAAGTCTATGCTTGTTTGCCCAGGGAATTGGGTAGGCATTTGTTGTGAAGGGTGTGTTTTTGGGAGATCCTCATGTTGTACAGAGGATGCCACTCTAGGGGTTTTAGGGATTGAGTGGACTTTAACCTGTGCAGGGGTGACTGGCTTCTTGAGCTTGGATACCCCTGAAACAGGACCTTCATAAAGTGCCATCAATTCAGTAGTTTTGGTTTTTGAAACATCATCCAAATTAATGGAATCATCTGAATTCCTGATGTTGTCCTCATTGAGGACTGTCTCAGTTAAATCATGAGCTGAGCCCAACTCAGTTCTCTCATGAACCTCTTGTTCTTGGTTATGAGGATTTCCTACTTCAGGCATTAAGCCTTCATCAGTAGTTGCCACATCTGAGGTCTTAGCTATTTTACTTCTATCCTCAGATCCACCACTGGGTGGTAACTGAGTAGTAGCAGCCTCAGATGCCCCAAGAGTCTCTAAAATTGGGCTTAAAGACTCTGGTCCACCCTCATCTCTTGGGTTAGGGCTAGTGATGTCCACATCCATGTCTGATGTTGTGGTTATGTCCCCTGTTTGTTGTGGTTGTAGGGGACTGACATAATCAGATGGGACTTTCTCTTTTAGCCTAGAGAGAAGTTTGGCAATCTCTATTGCCTCTGGTTCAGAAATTTGAGGGGTTGGTTCAGTAGTTTGGGCAATAGGTGAAATAGGTTGGTCAGCAGTTTCAAAAGAAGAGTGAGTTTCAATAGTTTTTCTAAGTCTTTTTCTTTTGAATAAGATAGTTATTGGTGCTCTTGGTGGGGTTTGAGATGGATGAGACTGAGAGGGTGTTTCAGTCTCACCTATTTGAAGAGCAGACTGCTCATGAGCATGTTCAGGCATCTCAACCTCCTGAACAGCTTTTCTTTTGGGTTGGTGGGTTTTTGTCTTTGTTGGCTTGGGCTGTTTGGCTTTTGGTGGGGTGAGTTTGGAAGATGTGGGCTTCAGGGGGACTTGTTGTTGTTCTCCCTGATCATCTTCTGGCCAGGTAGCCGGTTTGTTATGCCTAGAGTATGCTTGTGAGGTTAATGGATTTAAAGTTGAAACTTTTCCCACAAGCACCTCATTACCCAGTTCCCCTATTATGCATTGCATAATGAACCTTGGGTATAACAAAAACTTTTTCTTGGTATTATTGTGATGTAACACCAACTCATTGAAAAATAATTTGATGCCCTGAATTTGGTTTCATTCACAATGGAATGAAATATTGGTTGAAAAGTAGAGGGCATCTGGTCATAAGACCCTGTTTTTGGACTCAAACACATAATAATATAATGAAACAAAAGCTTGTATTTTGGTTCAAAATATTTTTTGAAGATTGTAGCATGGGAGAGAGTACCTTGATAACCACACTCTGTCATGGTTAAGTGAATATCAGAATTAGCAACTTGATCAGGGGCAGTTACATCATCCAGGCCCAGTCTTGTTGCCAGTGTGGCCGGTGTGATGGTCAGTGGTTTCCCTTTTATTCTTGAGTTGAGGGAAATGATTTCATCATCAGCCGTCACCGTCTCAGCATTTGCCCAGAACTCATTTCGAGTTTCAGTATGAATTGGTGGGTTTATTGTGAGAGCAGTAAAATATTGGGATTTTACGATAAGATCAATGATCTCATCGTATTGGGACCAGCCTTCTTGGTTTTCAAGAAAGGCCCTTTGATTGTGTCCCTGTTTTAGAACGAGAGCCAGGTGGTTTTTGTTTTGGTTGATCGAACAGTTGATTTGCAGGTTTAGGTTATTGAGAGAGTTTTTGAGAGAGAAAGAGGGATATTTTGAATTTGAAAGGATAAGTGTTGAAAAAAGGTATTTATTAGAAGTTTTAACCGCTTGAATCTTCTTTATTAGAAGTTTTTAAACCGCCTCGGTTAAAAATCTTTTTATCAGAAGTTTTAAACCGACTAGGTCAAACCTCTGATGATGGGAAAAGTCAGATTTGCCCTTTTGACTAAACTGCTGATGAAGGATTACTTCATCAGTAGTTCCCATTTCCTCTTCAGTAGTTTTAAAAGCTGATGAGAAATGTTTTATAAACACTTTTATTCATAACTTCTGAAGGTTATTTTATCAGAAGTTATACACTTTTCAGAAATTTTCCCCATACTGATGTTTTGTTCATCAGTAGTTTCTCTCTTTTCAGAAGTTTTTTTCAGACTTTTTGTCCTTTTTGTAAGTGAAAAATGAAAAATATGTGCAGAAAAATAAACACTTACAAATTTAGCATCCCAACATGGATACTAACTTCTGAAATGTTGATGTGTCAAGGGGTTTTGTGAAGATGTCAGCTATTTGATTAGCTGTTGCTACATGCTTCACCTCAATCTTGCCTTTTTCATAGCAATCTCTTATGAAATGGTACCTGATTTCAATATGTTTGGTTTTTGAGAACTGTACCGGATTTTGAATGATGCTAATGGCAGATTTGCTGTCTACAAACAAAGGTGTCTTGGTTTCTTTGATTCCATAATCAAGAAGTTGATATTGGAGCCATTGTATCTGTGATGTACAACTTGCAGCTGCAATGTATTCAGCTTCAGCAGTTGAAGTTGCAACAGATGTTTGCTTCTTTGATTGCCATGACACTAGACAGTTACCCAGGAATTGATAACCACCAGATTGTGCTTCTTTGAAAAGAAAATTTTACTCATGTTTGTGCATATTTAAGAATTTTAACCCAACTGTTTGACACCGGTTTTGCGGGTCTTACAAGTTGGTATCAGAGCAATAGTTTAAGAGATCTTGGCATCCTTGATGCTTCGACTTAAACTGGGAATGGGACCGAAACTAGAAATGCCACTACGGGTAGCTGCACGCCAAGAGGTAATCCTTTAATTTTGGAGTATGCCTATATATTTTCCTTTAAATGCTTAATGGCATGAGGTGATATGTAGGGATGTTAATGCCTTTATGAGATGAGGTAGGGTAGAATGTTGTCCTTTGATGGTTTGTTGCTTGCCTCATTATAATATTTATGTCTTTATTCTTTGAAGTACATGTGGATGATGATCCTTGAAATTCTATTTTCAATACATGGAAGGTAGAACCCTAGTGTGACCGTGTTGGGAAATGTTTAGAACATTGTAGTGGCATAGACAACCGAGCGCACTTGATCAACGTTGTTGGTGGTCTATTGTTACTTATCTGTTCTGAGTGGTAGCCTAAGATGATCATATGAATGTTCTGTCTTGTGTAGAAGTAAGTGGATTGGAATAGCAGTAGAAGACTATTCGTCTCTACCTGTAGTTAATATATTCTTATCAGGTTATCCTTAAAACATCACACTTGGTGGTTCCTTATCCAAGAGGATTCGAGGACGAATCCTATTATAAGGTGGGTAGAGTTGTAACACCCCGAAAATTCGTGGAACCAATATGTTGACTAAAGCAACTAGCAAGGTTTCATAAAGTGGGTTTGTTAATGAGTTCGACGCCTAGATCTTGGTTTAAAGGATTAGAGGGACCCATTTTTTCAATGTTTTAAGATGAAATGGTAACCTTGGGATCAAAGTATTTACTAGTGATATTATAAGGGGCCTTTGTGTAAAGTATGGAGTTTAAAACAAAACAAAGGCCAAACCCTAGGGGACACCATCTTCGTATTTTTTTCTTTTCTGCAAACAATTGGCCGCAACAAGTAATGAAGGAAGAACCCCATTCGAGCGATCCTTCTAGTAAACACAGGTTATATTGCAGCAGTAAACAATTGCTCGCAGGTAGAGTTCATTGGAGGTGCATGGTTCACGGATGTCTCACACCGTTGCTCCAAGATCGTGCAAGGTATAACCCGTTACGTAGTTGTCATTCGAGAAGGGCTTGTAGGGTCAGTTCGGAGTCGTTTGTCTGCGCAGATTTTAAGGAGGACCATCTCCTTCATGATGGTCACCTTATAACCCGTGTTTTGAATCTGTATCTGGTCAGTTGTGGTTGGCGGATATTAAGATTCATTAAATGAAGCAGGTTTTTAGTGATATACATGGAATGATGAGGTTATCCATCTTGTGGTTGTGCATGGGAAGCCATTTGGGTTTGGCTTGTAGTCACGATTGGTGTATTAAGGAGGTGTGGGATAGGGTCTGCTCGGGTACATGATGTTGATGTCAGAGCCTCTTTATTCCAGATTTGGATCGATTTTATGAACGTTTTGTGAGGATCGGATGAAGAGTGCTGCGAAAACAATCCTTCCGGCAAAGAATCAGAAACTGAGAGCCAACTGTTGTGGTCACTGTCAGAGGCGAAAGCGCTGGATGGCGGAGGGAAGTGAACTAGATGAGAGAACATTGTCTTGCGGTCGCGAGGGTATATTATTTGAAGAAAACGGAGTTAGGGTGATAATGTTTTGAGCTGCGCAAAGACAGACGCGCAGAACTGGACTAGTTGACGCAAAGAAGTGCGTGCTGGCTGACTTGGCAGTGTCAGCGGTCGACGCGAACAATTTCCAGATTTCGGGCTTGTTGAGACGATTTCATGGATATGTGGATCACGCGAAACGATTATCGTATGATCAAGTTATGAGAAAAACAAGATTTTCTTGCGCATTTTGTTACAAGTGTTCAAAGTAGTATAGATGCGCCAAGGATGGCATGTAAGCAAAGGTATCATCCCGTATACCTTTTATTTGTTGTTAGACACTACTACGGGATATCGGAATATTGACCGTGGCGACTTTTGTACAATCGAGATTGGAATACGAGTTGGACAGTTTAAGCTAAGCTTGCACTCGTTAATCTAGATTAAATGGATAGGTGATTCAGATATCTATGGATTGACAGGCATAATTTGTGTGACGACATGTTTTGGTTTGAGGACGCAGTTCGAGACGCTTAGCTTGCGGATTTGGAAGCTTTGCAACCAGTGAGTTCTTGTGCCCACTCTTTTAGTTATTATTTTATAAATATTTTGGGCTGACGTGCATGCTAAACCATTATTTTTATGAAGTCACAAAATATTTTTATCAAATTATAATTATTTTTGTATACGATCGAAATACATATTAGCTCATACATATTTTTTTTGGTACAAAACGTAAGTGGACGGAATGCGTCTAATGCGTTATTATATGGTTTGAGTTATATGTGTCAATAGAAGAGGGAGAGGCCTGCTCTGATTTATGGTATAGTTTTTGCTATGGTTGTCACATAGTTTATGCATAATGTGTTATTTTATGGCTTGAGTTATATGTGTTATTAGAAGTGGGATAGGCCTACTCTGATTTATGGTATAGTGTCTGTCATGGTTCACATAGTTTATGGCTTATGTGGGATACGCCTGCTCTAATCTATGGTATTGGTTTTGTGTCATAGTTGTTACTTAGTTTATGTTATACTTGTTATTAAGTATAATAGGCTATGTGTGATGGCTACCTGATATGTCAAACTAAGCTATGACGGAAATGGGATATGCCTGCTTTGATCGCTGGTCTTGGTTTTGAGTCAGGGTTGTTACATAGTTTATATTATGTGTTTATTTTTTTTTATAAGTTGAGCTATGACAGAAAGGGGATATGCCTACTTTGAATCTCTAGCTTTGGTTTGGCTTAGATAGACTTGATTGTATTATGTGTTGATAAGCGGATTGCGCTTATTAAATTTGGTAATTGAGGTCTTGAGATAAATAGGCGGATTTCGCCTATCCGAGACTTTGATATTTGTTTGCTTGGGGAAAAACAAATTAGCGGTTTGCGCTTATTGTTAACTCTGAGGTTGAGGTATTTTGTTTATTCTTATTTTGACAAAATACTTGTTTATATAAATTTATAAAACTTGAACTAACCCAGCTTAGCTGACTTTTGCATACACATTAGATTGATTTCAGGTTAATAGAGAGATGGATGGATGACTGCTTGGCGATGCGAGAAGCTATCTGGCAATTGAAGGCCTTTCTAGTGGAAGGCAACTTTTGTTTACACATGATAAATTTTAAATTTTACTTCTAATTGGATAAGTATTTGTCATGTTTTGTAGAATTTTATTCTAAATGATTTTCCGCTACGTATACATACTCTTTTAAAAGAAAATTTTACTCATGTTTGTGCATATTTAAGAATTTTAACCCAACTGTTTGACACTGGTTTTGCGGGTCTTACAAGTTAGTATCAGAGCAATAGTTTAAGAGATCTTGGCATCCTTGATGCTTAGACTTAAAATGGGAATGGGACCGAAACTAGAAATGCCACTACGGGTAGCTGCACGCCAAGAGGTAATCCTTTAATTTTGGAGTATGCCTATATATATTTCCTTTAAATGCTTAATGACATGAGGTGATATGTAGGGATGTTAATGCCTTTATGAGATGAGGTAGGGTAGAATGTTGTCCTTTGATGGTTTGTTGCTTGCCTCATTATAATATTTATGTCTTCATTCTTTGAAGTACGTGTGGATGATGATCCTTAAAATTCTATTTTCAATACATGGAAGGTAGAACCCTAGTGTGTCCGTGTTGGGAAACGTTTAGAACATTGTAGTGGCATAGACAACCGAGCGCACTTGATCAACGTTGTTGGTGGTCTATTGTTACTTATCTGTTCTGAGTGGTAGCCTAAGATGATCATATGAATGTTCTGTCTTGTGTAGAAGTAAGTGGATTGGAATAGCAGTAGAAGACTATTCGTCTCTACCTGTAGTTAATATATTCTTATCAGGTTATCCTTAAAACATCACACATGGTGGTTCCTTATCCAAGAGGATTCGAGGACGAATCCTATTATAAGGTGGGTAGACTTGTAACACCCCGAAAATTCGTGGAACCAATATGTTGACTAAAGCAACTAGCAAGGTTTCATAAAGTGGGTTTGTTAATGAGTTCGACGCCTAGATCTTGGTTTAAAGGATTAGAGGGACCCATTTTGTCAATGTTTTAAGATGAAATGGTAACCTTGGGATCAAAGTATTTACTAGTGATATTATAAGGGGCCTTTGTGTAAAGTATGGAGTTTAAAACAAAACAAAGGCCAAACCCTAGGGGACACCATCTTCGTATTTTTTTCTTTTCTGCAAACAATTGGCCGCAACAAGTAATGAAGGAAGAACCCCATTCGAGCGATCCTTCTAGTAAACACAGGTTATATTGCAGCAGTAAACAATTGCTCGCAGGTAGAGTTCATTGGAGGTGCATGGTTCACGGATGTCTCACACCGTTGCTCCAAGATCGTGCAAGGTATAACCCGTTACGTAGTTGTCATTCGAGAAGGGCTTGTAGGGTCAGTTCGGAGTCGTTTGTCTGCGCAAATTTTAAGGAGGACCATCTCCTTCATGATGGTCACCTTATAACCCGTGTTTTGAATCTGTATCTGGTCAGTTGTGGTTGGCGGATATTAAGATTCATTAAATGAAGCAGGTTGTTAGTGATATACATGGAATGATGAGGTTATCCATCTTGTGGTTGTGCATGGGAAGCCATTTGGGTTTGGCTTGTAGTCACGGTTGGTGTATTAAGGAGGTGTCGGATAGGGTCTGCTGGGGTACATGATGTTGATGTTAGAGCCTCTTTATTCCAGATTTGGATCGATTTTATGAACGTTTTGTGAGGCTCGGATGAAGAGTGCTGCGAAAACAATCCTTCCGGCAAAGAATCAGAAACTGAGAGCCAACTGTTGTGGTCACTGTCAGAGGCGAAGGCGCTGGATGGCGGAGGGAAGTGAACTAGATGAAAGAACATTGTCTTGCGGTCGCGAGGGTATATTATTTGAAGAAAACGGAGTTAGGGTGATAAGGTTTTGAGCTGCGCAAAGACAGACGCGCAGAACTGGACTAGCTGACGCACAGAAGTGCGTGCTTGCTGACGTGGCAGTGTCAGCGGTCGACGCGAACAATTTCCAGATTTCGGGCTTGTTGAGACGATTTCATGGATATGTGGATCACGCGAAACGATTATCGTATGATCAAGTTATGAGAAAAACAAGATTTTCTTGCGCATTTTGTTACAAGTGTTCAAAGTAGTATAGATGCGCCAAGGATGGCATGTAAGCAAAGGTATCATCCCGTATACCTTTTATTTGTTGTTAGACACTACTACGGGATATCGGAATATTGACCGTGGCGACTTTTGTACAATCGAGATTGGAATACGAGTTGGACAGTTTAAGCTAAGCTTGCACTCGTTAATCTAGATTAAATGGATAGGTGATTCAGATATCTATGGATTGACAGGCATAATTTGTGTGACGACATGTTTTGGTTTGAGGACGCAGTTCGAGACGCTTAGCTTGCGGATTTGGAAGCTTTGCAACCAGTGAGTTCTTGTGCCCACTCTTTTAGTTATTATTTTATAAATATTTTGGGCTGACGTGCATGCTAAACCATTATTTTTATGAAGTCACAAAATATTTTTATCAAATTATAATTATTTTTGTGTACGATTGAAATACATATTAGCTCATACATATTTTTTTTGGTACAAAACGTAAGTGGACGGAATGCGTCTAATGCGTTATTATATGGTTTGAGTTATATGTGTCAATAGAAGAGGGATAGGCCTGCTCTGATTTATGGTATAGTTTTTGCTATGGTTGTCACATAGTTTATGCATAATGTGTTATTTTATGGCTTGAGTTATATGTGTTATTAAAAGTGGGATAGGCCTACTCTGATTTATGGTATAGTGTCTGTCTTGGTTCACATAGTTTATGGCTTATGTGGGATACGCCTGCTCTAATCTATGGTATTGGTTTTGTGTCATAGTTGTTACTTAGTTTATGTTATACTTGTTAATAAGTATAATAGGCTATGTGTGATGGCTACCTGATATGTCAAACTAAGCTATGACAGAAATGGGATATGCCTGCTTTGATCGCTGGTCTTGGTTTTGAGTCAGGGTTGTTACATAGTTTATATTATGTGTTTATTTTTTTTATAAGCTGAGCTATGACAGAAAGGGGATATGCCTACTTTGAATCTCTAGCTTTGGTTTGGCTTAGATAGACTTGATTGTATTATGTGTTGATAAGCGGATTGCGCTTATTAAATTTGGTAATTGAGGTCTTGAGATAAATAGGCGGATTTCGCCTATCCGAGACTTTGATATTTGTTTGCTTGGGGAAAAACAAATTAGCGGTTTGCGCTTATTGTTAACTCTAAGGTTGAGGTATTTTGTTTATTCTTATTTTGACAAAATACTTGTTTATATAAATTTATAAAACTTGAACTAACCCAGCTTAGCTGACTTTTGCATGCACATTAGATTGATTTCAGGTTAATAGAGAGATGGATGGATGACTGCTTGGCGATGCGAGAAGCTATCTTGCAATTGAAGGCCTTTCTAGTGGAAGGCAACTTTTGTTTACACATGATAAATTTTAAATTTGACTTCTAATTGGATAAGTATTTGTCATGTTTTGTAGAATTTTATTCTAAATGATTTTCCGCTGCGTATACATACTCTTTTAAAAGAAAATTTTACTCATGTTTGTGCATATTTAAGAATTTTAACCCAACTGTTTGACACCGGTTTTGCGGGTCTTACAAGTTGGTATCAGAGCAATAGTTTAAGAGATCTTGGCATCCTTGATGCTTAGACTTAAACTGGGAATGGGACCGAAACTAGAAATGCCACTACGGGTAGCTGCACGCCAAGAGGTAATCCTTTAATTTTGGAGTATGCCTATATATTTTCCTTTAAATGCTTAATGGCATGAGGTGATATGTAGGGATGTTAATGCCTTTATGAGATGAGGTAGGGTAGAATGTTGTCCTTTGATGGTTTGTTTCTTGCCTCATTATAATATTTATGTCTTCATTCTTTGAAGTACGTGTGGATGATGATCCTTAAAATTCTATTTTCAATACATGGAAGGTAGAACCCTAGTGTGACCGTGTTGGGAAACGTTTAGAACATTGTAGTGGCATAGACAACCGAGCGCACTTGATCAACGTTGTTGGTGGTCTATTGTTACTTATCTGTTCTGAGTGGTAGCCTAAGATGATCATATGAATGTTCTGTCTTGTGTAGAAGTAAGTGGATTGGAATAGCAGTAGAAGACTATTCGTCTCTACCTGTAGTTAATATATTCTTATCAGGTTATCCTTAAAACATCACACATGGTGGTTCCTTATCCAAGAGGATTCGAGGACGAATCCTATTATAAGGTGGGTTGTGACACCCGGCATATTCAGGTCAATACTTTTATACTTTACATACATGCGTTTCATACTTTACATGCATACGAGTCTATCTCAACGAAAACATTTTAAACAAGTACTTAATATCATACTTAGCTGGGGTCAAGTAAGTCGTACTGATGATTCGGGAATCATCGGGAGTCGTTACAATGGTTCGAGAGACCATTGGGTGTCGGTCCATAACCACGTGTACAAGAATCGGTGATTCGTGGAATCGCCGGGTTTAACGCACCCACGTAAGTCTCGAGTCCCGGGAATTGGTGAGCGGGCGGGAACGTGTTATTTATCATGCATTATATGTTTACAATCATTATGTGGCTTGTCGGTATGTGAATATGTGTTAACATATGTTAAAACGGGGTTTAACGCGCAAAACACACGAACACAGAGGTTACAGGCGATTAGGCTTGTGTGGGATAGCCTAATCGCCAATAAAGGGGCGATTGGGGGGATATTATAGGCGAGTAGGGGCTAATCACATGACTGTTCATGCGATTAGGCCCCAATCACATGAAATTACATGCGATTAGGCTCCCTAATCGCGTGTAAAGCTGCATAATCGCGTGTTACGTGCTGGACGACTAGAAACGCCTATAAATACCACCCTTGACCTCCAAAACATCATTTGTGCAACCCTAGCCGTCCCATAACATAACCCAACACACAAACACCCTCTGGAACTCGTTTTTGCATCAAAACCACCATTTTCAAGCTTATTCCATAATCACCTCTTGAATACAAGGTGTGTTCTTCGAACCCAAACCTTTAAATGATTATGTTTTACTCCCTAAACGTACAGACCTGACTTATAAATGTTTTTATCTTTGAAAATCCATTTAAAACCGTTTTTAAACAAACCCACACCTTTACATGTGTTATATGTGTTATATGTGATTAAAGGTAGAATTTTTAGGATTGAATCATGGTTGTTTTTGTGTTATTATGAGGTTTATGGCTGTTACAAGTTAGTATGATGATGTCCTAGGAGTTTGAATGGTTTTGGTTGTGTATTGTTGATATTTGATATTTTGACCCATTTGAAGGATTTTGAATGATTAAGGATGATATGAGGCATGTTGTTGATTGAATGATGTTAGGGTTTGCTCTAGGATGATGCTAGAACAGTAGGATGCTATCGGACAACGTGGTTATGCGATTTAATCTGAATAATTGCTATTTAGGGCAAGTTCTTGCATGTTGATGTGATGTTTACATGCTAAGTTGCTATTTTGGGAAAACGCTCGCATTCGGAACTGTTAGAACGATGAAGACTTAGGGGTTTTGCTTGAAATATGTTTGTTAATATGTTAGGATAATTATTGGATGTTTTTACATGTTTCGGATCTGATTTGGAGTGTTCGGCGCGCGAAAAACCATATCAGCTGTGCTATAGGCGATTGGGGATCCTAATCGCCTATACTATAGGCGATTAGGGGCCTAATCGCCTGAATGGGAAGCCTAATCGTGTATATATAGGCGATTGGGGTCATAATTGCCTTCATTTCATGCAATTGTGATCCTAATCACTAGTTAAGCCCTGAATTGCATACCTTATGACCATAATCGCCTATAATGCATGGGAATAGCCCTAATCGCCTATCCTAAGGGGCGATTAGCCCTTGTAATTGCCTGTTGACCATCCCTAATCACATGTTGACTTTCCTAAATGCTAGTTTGATTCCTAATCGCGTGTAATGCTGCTGTATGTATATTTTAACATCCCGGAACATGATTTGACGCCTAGGAACATGATAGGAACCCCGGGATACACCCAATGACTTAGTGATACGTGTTCGGACCTGTTACACGTTAATTGGACATTATGCTAGACTAGGTGAACTGTTGCGCGTGTTGAGTGTTTAATTGCATATGTGGCATGATGTCTTGTATTTATCTAACACATGAGATGTCGGGTCACCAATGGGATGTCGGGCCTTGTCTGGTACGGTCGGTTAAACGTTAAAACATCATTTCATATGTACACGGTTATGGTCTGGACTACTAGGGACTAATCAACCTACGGGTTGTTAGTCTAACACCTTATACGCTCGTCATGATAGGTCACCGGTATTAGGGGCCGTCTATTGAGCAGGTTTACTCGTCGTAGTGCGAAGAGCAGCATCAGGTGAGTTTCACGGCCCCGCCTTACGCTTTACATTTTGGGGGAGACACATGCTTATACTTATTACATAAATTATCATGTTATGCTAGTGGTTGATTCATTTACATACTATACGATACGTAAAGTCCCGGGGAAACCATGAATATGCTGGATAGCATAACGGGGGAAATGTGGATAGATCTATTGGGATTGACAGACCCCACCCGTCGGCTGGGAGCCGGGCGGGTGCATATTGTCTCGGTCGTACGCTAAATCATTTCGGGCAAAAATCATATTTCGTTGTCTGTAATGGTTTCCGGTCGTGGTAGTATAACTCATGCGTCTAGCTAACGCTAATATTTCTGACATAGTGATAACATGATGGCTTTTATTACTTTAAACGTTTAATATAAAACCTGTGAACTCACCGACATTATTTGCTGACGTTTTTAGCATGTTTGTCTCAGGTCGTTGAGGTAGCAGCTTATCATAGGCGCACGGAGTCACACGGCGTCTAGGATTCATATGCATTGTCATATCTTTTTCAGACTTACGTACTTTTACATTTTGGGTTGTATTAAAAGTTACGCTTCCGCAGCGAATGGATTTATGAAAACTTGATGGTTGTTTATTTCATTTTACGTATCATATAGTGTCGTTTATTGTGACCGTTGACTTAGATCCTGGTTTGTCATGCGCCTCACGGTAAAACCCCGCACGTGGAATTTGAGGGTGTGACAGATTGGTATCAGAGCCAATGGTTATAGTGAACTAGGACTGCATGTTGAGTCAAGTCAATAGCCGAGTCGCACACACTAGATGGTCACATTCATATAAGTCATGTCATACGGGAATTGCCGGGGTGTTCGTATTACATTCGTTATTATCATTTATGCTTACATCACCTATCTATTACTCTTATTTCCTATCTTGTTCTTCAACTTTGTACTGGAAACGAGGATCCTTACTACCCTTGCACGGCGGTGGCGTACGTTGGAGTGGCTTCGGCATCCTGCGGAGATTTGTCCAAGATTCGGACATCTTCCATTTCTATACTCCAACGGACACACTTGCTTGCACACATTATCACACACTTGTACTTGCTGTTTTATATCTTGAACATGGGTGCCGGGTGGTTTGAAGGTCAGGCTAGGAGCACGCCTCGGGGACCATGTAGAGCGACTTATCATTTCTGGTGCACACGAAATAATAAGTTGAGATGCATGGAAATCCTGGTGGACTCTGTGTTTGATCTAATGACTATGATGGGATCCAATTCTTTGATTTACTTTATTATTTACGGTTTCTTCATGATTCTTTGTTATCTGTTCTGAAATCTGATGTCTTGTCTTTGATCTTGACAGAAGATGGCAGGACGTCGTGGTGGTCGCGTTGGTGGTCGTGTTGGTGGCCGGAATGGCGGTGGACGTAATGGGGGTCGTGGCAACATCAGCATGACCCAGGCGGAGCTGAATAATCTGATCCAGGAGCACGTGGCAGCTGCTATTGCTGCGCAGCAGGCCGCCCACCAGAGCCATGGTGGTAATTTAATTACTCCTACCCTCATTCCTTATCTTTTGTCGTGTGATGATCGTTTTCTGACCATGTTGTTTTTCTTCTGGTAACAGGGGATGCTTTTCCTCCTCCACCACCTCCACCTCCTCCAGTCCACTGTACTTATAAGATGTTCCAGGACTGCAAGCCCCATAACTTCAGTGGGACTGAGGGGGCTGTGGGACTACTCCGTTGGTTGGAGAAGGTTGAGTCTGCTTTCTCCATGTGCAACTGCCCTGAGGAGTTTCGTGTGAAGTATGCTTCGGGGACGTTTGAGGGACGCGCCTTGACTTGGTGGAATTCGACTGTGCAGACTATTGGTTTACTAGAGGCCCATGCGTTGCCATGGACCGAGTTTGTGTTTCGTTTGAAGATGGAGTACTGTCCCAGGGATGAGATCAAGAGTTTGGAGCACGAGCTGTGGAATCATCAGATGGTGGGATCTGAGATAGAGGAGTATACCACTCGCTACCATGAGCTGGCACTTTTGTGCCCGGATTCTGTGACGCCTGAATATAAGGCTATTGAGTTCTACATCAGTGGGTTGGTGCCTGAGATTCGCGGGTTGGTGACCGCTAATGATGCTACTACACTTCGGGATACCATTCGATTGGCTCACAGGTTGACTAAACAGAAGGTTCAGGAGGGTCTTTTGCCTCCTAAGGGTACTGTGGTGAAGACCTCTGACAGCAACAAGAGGAAATGGGATAACACGGTTAAGGGTACGGCGCAGCCTCAGCAACAGCAGCAGCATAAGAAGTTTGAGACTACGGGTTCGTCTTCTGGGCAAAAGCAGGGTGGTTATACTGGTAGGCTGCCTAGGTGTGATCGTTGTGGGTATCATCATGTGGGAAATTGTAGCTTTTGTACCCGTTGCAAGAAGAACGGGCATCAGGCCCAGACATGTAGGGTGAATCTTCAGACTCAGCAACAGGTGGTTGCCCCTACTACTACTACTACCACTGCTGCACCTAGGGGTAACCAGGGATGTTTTAACTGTGGGGAGACAGGGCACTTTAAGAAGGACTGCCCCAAACTGAAGCAAGGGAATGCTGGGAGGAATGACAGGGGCAACGGGGGTGGCGGCAGGAACGCGCGCGCCTTCGTCATTGGGTCGGGCGAGGCCCGTCAGGATCCGGATACTGTTACTGGTACGTTTCTTCTTTGTGATCGTTATGCCTCCGTTTTATTTGATTCGGGTGCCGACAAGAGTTTTATATCTGTTGAGTTTAGCCGACTGTTAGACATTGTACCGACTCCCTTAGAGGTCAAGTATATTATAGAATTGGTTGATGGTAAGAATATTGAGGCAACTCATATTCTTAAAGGATGCTAGTTGGAACTATCGGGGTTATCTTTTCCTATCGACCTCATGCCGGTATCATTGGGTAGTTTCGACGTTGTAGTAGGTATGGATTGGTTGTCCTTATATCGCGCGGAGATCGTTTGCTTCGATAAAATCATTCGCCTCCCTCTCCCGGATGGAGAGATTCTTTTGGTTCATGGCGAGAAAAGTGGAGTTCCCTTGAGCATCATTTCATGTATGAAGGCGTATAAGTATTTACGTAAGGGGTATTCCGCAATCTTAGCTCTTGTTTCGGTTTCATCTAACGATGAGAAGAAGATCGAGGACATTCCTGTCGTTCGTGATTTTCCCGACGTATTTCCCGATGATTTGCCTGGTCTTCCACCTCACCGTCAGGTTGAATTTAGCATTGATCTTGCGCCCGGCGCGGCGCCTATTGCCCGAGCTCCTTACCGCCTTGCACCTCCCGAGATGCAAGAATTATCTAACCAACTGCAGGAGTTGTTAGAAAAAGGGTTCATTAGACCTAGTTCATCCCCGTGGGGAGCTCCTATCTTATTTGTCAAAAAGAAAGATGGGAGCCTTCGTATGTGTATTGATTACCGGGAACTGAACAAGGTAACTATCAAGAATCGTTACCCGCTTCCTCGAATTGATGATTTATTCGATCAGCTCCAAGGCTCCAGTTTTTATTCCAAGATAGATCTGAGGTCTGGGTATCATCAACTGCGGGTACAAGAAGCTGACATTCCAAAGACCGCCTTTCGTACACGTTATGGCCACTTCGAGTTTTTGGTCATGCCCTTCGGTCTTACGAATGCACCTGCCGTTTTCATGGACTTGATGAACCGCGTTTGCAAGCCCTATCTCGATAAATTCGTTATCGTGTTTATCGATGACATCTTGGTTTATTCTAAGAACGAGACGGAACATGAAGAACACTTACGATTGGTTTTGGAACTTTTGAGACGGGAGCAGTTGTACGCTAAGTTCTCAAAGTGTGATTTCTGGTTACGTGAAGTACAATTCCTAGGGCATGTGGTTAATGAACTAGGAATTCATGTCGATCCGGCAAAGATTGAAGCTATTAAGGAATGGGAAGCACCAAAGACGCCATCTGAGGTGCGGCAATTCCTAGGCCTTGCGGGTTACTATCGTCGTTTCATTGAGGGATTTTCGAAGATCGCTCAACCCCTCACCACTCTTACCCAGAAAGACCGAAAGTTTGACTGGGGAGAACCGCAGGAATCAGCGTTTCAGATGCTGAAACTTAAACTTTGCTCTGCGCCCATCTTATCCTTACCTGAGGGCACAGATGATTTTGTTGTGTACTGTGACGCTTCCATTCGTGGTCTCGGTTGTGTATTAATGCAACGCAGGAAGGTTATTGCCTACGCCTCTCGCCAACTTAAGGTCCATGAAAAGAACTACACCACTCATGATTTAGAGTTGGGTGCAGTGATCTTTGCGTTGAAGATCTGGAGACATTACTTGTACGGTACCAAGTGCGAAGTATACACCGATCACAAGAGTCTCCAGCATATCTTCGACCACAAAGTATTAAACATGCGGCAGCGACGTTGGGTTGAACTCCTGAACGACTATGACTGTGCCATCAAGTACCATCCTGGTAAGGCGAACGTTGTGGCAGACGCCTTGAGCAGGAAGGAGCCTGTGAAACCTCGTCGTGTTCGAGCCTTACAGCTCACTATTCATTCTTCGTTGCCTGACCAAATTCGTTCGGCTCAATTGGAAGCTTTGAAGGAGGAAAACCTTAAAGCTGAAACCATGCACGGTGCTGATAAACACCTCGAGCTTGGGTCTGATGGCCTGCATTACTTTGCCGAGCGCGTTTGGGTTCCTTTATTTGGGGGTTTGCGGGGGCTTGTCTTGGACGAAGCTCACAAATCCCGGTATTCTATTCATCCGGGTTCCGATAAGATGTATCAGGACCTAAAGATACTCTATTGGTGGCCCAACATGAAGGCTGACATAGCTTCGTATGTCAGCAAATGTCTGACCTGTGCGAAGGTCAAGGTGGAGTACCAGAAGCCGTCTGGACTTCTACAGCAACCTGAAATTCCTGAATGGAAATGGGAACGGATTACCATGGATTTTGTGACCAAACTTCCGAAGTCGCCCAGTGGTTGTGACATGATCTGGGTGATTGTCGACCGGTTGACAAAGTCCGCACATTTCCTCGCTATTAAGGAAACCGACAGTCTGGAGCGGTTGTCTCGTATCTATATTAAGGAAGTGGTTTCCAAGCACGGGGTGCCCGTCTCTATCATCTCCGACCGTGACCCTCGTTTCGCTTCCCGTTTCTGGAAACAATTACATAAAGCGTTGGGTACTCAACTGGACATGAGCACCGCATATCATCCGCAAACTGACGGTCAGAGCGAGCGGACGATTCAGACGCTTGAAGACATGCTTCGAGCATGCGTCATCGATTTCGGTAAGAGTTGGGAGGTTCACCTACCGTTGGTGGAGTTCTCTTACAACAATAGTTACCACTCCAGCATTAAGGCGGCACCGTTCGAGGCTCTGTATGGACGGAAGTGTCGGTCCCCTCTTTGCTGGGCCGAGGTGGGCGAAAGCCAACTCACTGGTCCAGAAATGGTGTACGAAACTTCCGAAAAGATCGTACAAATTCGTAATCGTATGGCGGCAGCTCGTGATCGTCAGAAGAGCTACGCTGATCGTCGTCGCAAACCTTTGGAGTTCCAGGTTGGCGACAAGGTTTTATTGAAGGTATCTCCATGGAAGGGCGTTATACGCTTTGGAAAGCGCGGCAAACTTAACCCTCGTTATGTCGGACCGTTCCCAATCTTGGAACGTATTGGGCCGGTGGCGTACAGACTTGACTTACCAGCCGAGCTTAGTGGCGTGCATAACGTCTTCCATGTCTCGAATCTTAAGAAGTGTTTGGCAGACGAATCTCTCGTAGTTCCTCTCGAAGAAATCAGGGTTGATGATCGTTTACGTATTGTGGAGGAACCAGTTGAAATCTTAGATTATAAGATTCGTAGCCTTCGTCGGAGTAAAATCCGTATCGTAAAGGTTCGTTGGAATTCTAATCGTGGACCGGAGTTCACGTGGGAACGAGAAGATCAGATGAAGGCTAAGTACCCTCATCTATTTCCTAAGCGTGCGTTTGAATCGAACTATGTGGCCTCCAAAGATAAATGAATCTCGGGTCGAGATTCCTTTCAACTGGGGGATGATGTAACAACGGGAAAATTTTTCTTTTCTTTCTTCCTTTCGTCGCTTCATCTCCGGACTTCATTTAATTTTCGGGACGAAAATTCTTTCAACTGGGGGATGATGTGACACCCGGCATATTCAGGTCAATACTTTTATACTTTACATACATGCGTTTCATACTTTACATGCATGCGAGTCTATCTCAACGAAAACATTTTAAACAACTACTTAATATCATACTTAGCTGGGGTCAAGTAAGTCGTACTGATGATTCGGGAATCATCGGGAGTCGTTACAATGGTTCGAGAGACCATTGGGTGTCGGTCCATAACCACGTGTACAAGAATCGGTGATTCGTGGAATCGCCGGGTTTAACGCACCAACGTAAGTCTCGAGTCCCGGGAATTGGTGAGCGGGCGGGAACGTGTTATTTATCATGCATTATATGTTTACAATCATTATGTGGCTTGTCGGTATGTGAATATGTGTTAACATATGTTAAAACGGGGTTTAACGCGCAAAACACACGAACACAGAGGTTACAGGCGATTAGGCTTGTGTGGGATAGCCTAATCGCCAATAAAGGGGCGATTGGGGGGATATTATAGGCGAGTAGGGGCTAATCACATGACTGTTCATGCGATTAGGCCCCAATCACATGAAATTACATGCGATTAGGCTCCCTAATCGCGTGTAAAGCTGCATAATCGCGTGTTACGTGCTGGACGACTAGAAACGCCTATAAATACCACCCTTGACCTCCAAAACATCATTTGTGCAACCCTAGCCGTCCCATAACATAACCCAACACACAAACACCCTCTGGAACTCGTTTTTGCATCAAAACCACCATTTTCAAGCTTATTCCATCATCACCTCTTGAATACAAGGTGTGTTCTTCGAACCCAAACCTTTAAATGATTATGTTTTACTCCCTAAGCGTCCAGACCTGACTTATAAATGTTTTTATCTTTGAAAATCCATTTAAAACCGTTTTTAAACAAACCCACACCTTTACATGTGTTATATGTGTTATATGTGATTAAAGGTAGAATTTTTAGGATTGAATCATGGTTGTTTTTGTGTTATTATGAGGTTTATGGCTGTTACAAGTTAGTATGATGATGTCCTAGGAGTTTGAATGGTTTTGGTTGTGTATTGTTGATATTTGATATTTTGACCCATTTGAAGGATTTTGAATGATTAAGGATGATATGAGGTATGTTGTTGATTGAATGATGTTAGGGTTTGCTCTAGGATGATGCTAGAACAGTAGGATGCTATCGGACAACGTGGTTATGCGATTTAATCTGAATAATTGCTATTTAGGGCAAGTTCTTGCATGTTGATGTGATGTTTACATGCTAAGTTGCTATTTTGGGAAAACGCTCGCATTCAGAACTGTTAGAACGATGAAGACTTAGGGGTTTTGCTTGAAATATGTTTGTTAATATGTTAGGATGATTATTGGATGTTTTTACATGTTTCGGATCTGATTTGGAGTGTTCGGCGCGCGAAAAACCATATCAGCTGTGCTATAGGCGATTGGGGATCCTAATCGCCTATACTATAGGCGATTAGGAGCCTAATCGCCTGAATGGGAAGCCTAATCGTGTATATATAGGCGATTGGGGTCATAATTGCCTTCATTTCATGCAATTGTGATCCTAATCACTAGTTAAGCCCTGAATTGCATACCTTATGACCATAATCGCCTATAATGCATGGGAATAGCCCTAATCGCCTATCCTAAGGGGCGATTAGCCCTTGTAATTGCCTGTTGACCATCCCTAATCACATGTTGACTTTCCTAAATGCTAGTTTGATTCCTAATCGCGTGTAATGCTGCTGTATGTATATTTTAAGATCCCGGAACATGATTTGACGCCTAGGAACATGATAGGAACCCCGGGATACACCCAATGACTTAGTGATACGTGTTCGGACCTGTTACACGTTAATTGGACATTATGCTAGACTAGGTGAACTGTTGCGCGTGTTGAGTGTTTAATTGCATATGTGGCATGATGTCTTGTATTTATCTAACACATGAGATGTCGGGTCACCAATGGGATGTCGGGCCTTGTCTGGTACGGTCGGTTAAACGTTAAAACATCATTTCATATGTACACGGTTATGGTCTGGACTACTAGGGACTAATCAACCTACGGGTTGTTAGTCTAACACCTTATACGCTCGTCATGATAGGTCACCGGTATTAGGGGCCGTCTATTGAGCAGGTTTACTCGTCGTAGTGCGAAGAGCAGCATCAGGTGAGTTTCACGGCCCCGCCTTACGCTTTACATTTTGGGGGAGACACATGCTTATACTTATTACATAAATTATCATGTTATGCTAGTGGTTGATTCATTTACATACTATACGATACGTAAAGTCCCGGGGAAACCATGAATATGCTGGATAGCATAACGGGGGAAATGTGGATAGATCTATTGGGATTGACAGACCCCACCCGTCGGCTGGGAGCCGGGCGGGTGCATATTGTCTCGGTCGTACGCTAAATAATTTCGGGCAAAAATCATATTTCGTTGTCTGTAATGGTTTCCGGTCGTGGTAGTATAACTCATGCGTCTAGCTAACGCTAATATTTCTGACATAGTGATAACATGATGGCTTTTATTACTTTAAACGTTTAATATAAAACCTGTGAACTCACCGGCATTATTTGCTGACGTTTTTAGCATGTTTGTCTCAGGTCGTTGAGGTAGCAGCTTATCATAGGCGCACGGAGTCACACGGCGTCTAGGATTCATATGCATAGTCATATCTTTTTCAGACTTACGTACTTTTACATTTTGGGTTGTATTAAAAGTTACGCTTCCGCAGCGAATGGATTTATGAAAACTTGATGGTTGTTTATTTCATTTTACGTATCATATAGTGTCGTTTATTGTGACCGTTGACTTAGATCCTGGTTTGTCATGCGCCTCGCGGTAAAACCCCGCACGTGGAATTTGAGGGTGTGACATGGGTAGACTTGTAACACCCCGAAAATTCGTGGAACCAATATGTTGACTAAAGCAACTAGCAAGGTTTCATAAAGTGGGTTTGTTAATGAGTTCGACGCCTAGATCTTGGTTTAAAGGATTAGAGGGACCCATTTTGTCAATGTTTTAAGATGAAATGGTAACCTTGGGATCAAAGTATTTACTAGTGATATTATAAGGGGCCTTTGTGTAAAGTATGGAGTTAAAAACAAAACAAAGGCCAAACCCTAGGGGACACCATCTTCGTATTTTTTTCTTTTCTGCAAACAATTGGCCGCAACAAGTAATGAAGGAAGAACCCCATTCGAGCGATCCTTCTAGTAAAGACAGGTTATATTGCAGCAGTAAACAATTGCTCGCAGGTAGAGTTCATTGGAGGTGCATGGTTCACGGATGTCTCACACCGTTGCTCCAAGATCGTGCAAGGTATAACCCGTTAAGTAGTTGTCATTCGAGAAGGGCTTGTAGGGTCAGTTCGGAGTCGTTTGTCTGCGCAGATTTTAAGGAGGACCATCTCCTTCATGATGGTCACCTTATAACCCGTGTTTTGAATCTGTATCTGGTCAGTTGTGGTTGGCGGATATTAAGATTCATTAAATGAAGCAGGTTGTTAGTGATATACATGGAATGATGAGGTTATCCATCTTGTGGTTGTGCATGGGAAGCCATTTGGGTTTGGCTTGTAGTCACGGTTGGTGTATTAAGGAGGTGTCGGATAGGGTCTGCTGGGGTACATGATGTTGATGTTAGAGCCTCGGATCGATTTTATGAACGTTTTGTGAGGCTCGGATGAAGAGTGCTGCGAAAACAATCCTTCCGGCAAAGAATCAGAAACTGAGAGCCAACTGTTGTGGTCACTGTCAGAGGCGAAGGCGCTGGATGGCGGAGGGAAGTGAACTAGATGAAAGAACATTGTCTTGCGGTCGCGAGGGTATATTATTTGAAGAAAACGGAGTTAGGGTGATAAGGTTTTGAGCTGCGCAAAGACAGACGCGCAGAACTGGACTAGCTGACGCACAGAAGTGCGTGCTGGCTGACGTGGCAGTGTCAGCGGTCGACGCGAACAATTTCCAGATGTCGGGCTTGTTGAGACGATTTCATGGATATGTGGATCATGCGAAACGATTATTGTATGATCAAGTGTTCAAAGTAGTATAGATGCGCCAAGGATGGCATGTAAGCAAAGGTATCATCCCGTATACCTTTTATTTGTTGTTAGACACTACTACGGGATATCGGAATATTGACCGTGGCGACTTTTGTTCAATCGAGATTGGAATGCGAGTAGGACAGTTTAAGCTAAGCTTGCACTCGTTAATCTAGATTAAATGGATAGGTGATTCAGATATCTATGGATTGACAGGCATAATTTGTGTGATGACATGTTTTGGTTTGAGAACGCAGTTCGAGACGCTTAGCTTGCGGATTTGGAAGCTTTGCAACCAGTGAGTTCTTGTGCCCACTCTTTTAGTTATTATTTTCTAAATATTATGGGCTGACGTGCATGCTAAACCATTATTTTTATGAAGTCACAAAATTTTTTATCAAGTTATACATATTTTTGTGTACGATCGAAATACATATTAGCTCATGCATATTTTTTTTTGTATAAAACGTAAGTGGGCGGAATGCGTCTAATGCGTTATTATATGGTTTGAGTTATATGTGTCATTAGAAGTGGGATAGGCCTACTCTGATTTATGGTATAGTTTTTGCTATGGTTGTCACATAGTTTATGCCTAATGTGTTATTTTATGGCTTGAGTTATATGTGTTATTAGAAGTGGGATAGGCCTACTATGATTTATGGTATAGTGTCTGTCATGGTTCACATAGTTTATGGCTTATGTGGGATACGCCTGCTCTAATCTATGGTATTGGTTTTGTGTCATAGTTGTTACTTAGTTTATGTTATACTTGTTATTAAGTATAATTGGCTATGTGTGATGGCTACCTGATATGTCGAACGAAGCTATGACGGAAATGGGATATGCCTGCTCTGATCTCTGGTCTTGGTTTTGAGTCAGGGTTGTTACATAGTTTATATTATGTGTTTATTTTTTTTATAAGCTGAGCTATGACAGAAAGGGTATATGCCTACTTTGAATCTCTAGCTTTGGTTTGGCTTAGATAGACTTGATTGTATTATGTGTTGATAAGCGGATTGCGCTTATTAAATTTGGTAATTGAGGTCTTGAGATAAATAGGCGGATTTCGCCTATCCGAGACTTTGATATTTGTTTGCTTGGGGAAAAACAAATTAGCGGTTTGCGCTTAGTGTTAACTCTGAGGTTGAGGTATTTTGTTTATTCTTATGTTGACTAAATACTTGTTTATATAAATTTATAAAACTTGAACTCACTCAGCGTAGCTGACTTTTGCATACACGTTAGATTGATTTCCGGTTAATAGAGAGATGGATGGATGACTGCTTGGCGATGCGAGAAGCTACATGGCAATTGAAGGCATTTCTAGTGGAAGGCAACTTTTGTTTACACATGATAAATTTTAAATTTGATTTCTAATTGGATAAGTATTTGTCATGTGTTTTGTAGAATTTTATTCTAAATGATTTTCCGCTGCGTATACATACTCTTTTAAAAGAAAATTTTACTCATGTTTGTGCATATTTAAGAATTTTAACCCAACTGTTTGACACCGGTTTTGCGGGTCTTACATTTACGTGCAAGTTCCAATACTATAGCCTGTTGTAGTATTATTATAATATTTCTAATACTTCCCTTTTACGTATTATCTGTCTATAAATAGATGGGTTCATCCCTTCTATTTTAGACAGCTTTTGTAGTAACATTTCTAATATATTGAGAATTCTTTGAAAGCAACTTATTAGTGTTTTATTCATTAACTGCTTAGATTCTCATTGACTGCTTTAGTTCTATATTCAAGGGGGAGTAATAACTCCTGTTAAAAGTGATACTTTAACTTAGAACACTTATACATTCCGATGTGCAATTTATTTTGATATATCTTAAGTGTTCATAGAAGAATCTGTGATAAACAGTTTAGAAGCAAACTTTTGATTCAAAAATTGGTATCAAAGCTCTGGTTCATCTAATTACATATCAATCTAACAAATTGAGGATCAGACACACGCTCTTATTGATATTCAATCTAGGATAAAATTTCACTTTATAAAAACATCCATCATTTTAAGAAGCCATTGATCAATCAAATTTCTTGAAAATGGATCCTAATAATACTGGATCTATAAACAAGCCTCTCATGCTAGTTAGAAATGTATATAACATCTGGCAGAGAAGGATGGCACATACTTTGTCACAGCAAAATACTGGCTGTTAGAGGTTTGTCATGTATGGACCCTATAAACCAGCAACAACAAATCTAGAAACTAAAGTAGAGAAGGCACAAGAACCAAAAGACTATACTGATGAAGATTTCCTAAAACTTAAGCTAGATGCTAAGGCTTTTTCAATGTTTGCAATGGCTCTCCCAAATGAAATATATGTTGGGCTCTTACATTGTGAGAGTGCCAAAGAGCTATGGGATTGCCTCAAATAATAGTTTGGAGGAACTGATGAGGTGATTGCCAACACAAAAGAAATTATGGCTCAACAATATGAATCATTTACTCATGTTAATGGAGAAACTTTGACACAACAATTTAAAAGATTTTCTTCATTAATATCTGAGTTAAAATTAAATGGCCAGACCTATACAAACTCATCTATGTTACATAGATTTTTAAGGTGTTTACCTAAAAAATGGGAAACTACCTCTATGGTCCTCATATCGGGACCAGATTTTGACTCCCTTTCACTCACAAAATTACATGGGAGATTACTAACTTTTGAGAGAGAAATCAATCAAAAGAAAATGTTGCAAAACTCTGGTAAAACTACTGATGTCTATATTCCAGGTAGTACATCACTTTTGGGGCAAGACTCACCAACTTGTTCAAATGATTTTGGATCTTCTGATCACATTGACATAGCTGCTGGGATCTCATCAGAAAGATCATATCCAACTTATGAAAATGAAAAAAAATAGTCAAACAACTGATAACATTTGTTTCATTCTTGATGATTTAAAAAATTTCAGTAGTGATGACTTGGAAGAAATGGACATACTGCACCAACTGGCCATGTTAAGTATAAAAACAAACAAATTTTACAAAAGGTCATGTAGGAAATTTTCTGGACTGAACAATCAAACAAAAGTTAGTTTTGAAAAATCTAAATTGAGATGTCACAAGGGTCAGAAGTTGGGACACTTTGCTAGAGAGTGTAGAAGCTCTAGCTATAACCAACCACAGTCAAGAAATCAAGCTAACTCTAGTTACAATAGGAATTTAGTAACACAAGGAAGTGCTCATTTTGTACAGGCACGAGCTCCACAAATTCAATATGCGCCACAAATACAATATGTACAGATGCCTGCTCGACACCAGGGCCAACAACAAATGCCTTCCATTCATGCTGCTCAACCTCCACAACCTCAACAACCCACTCAATAAAGTCTTTTCACTTCTGGGTATGTTGACTGGAGCAGTCTTCCCTATGACACATCTGAATGCAGTCCAGATGCAGACATTAAAGTCTTTGACATCAACTGGGGAGAACCTGATAATGGCAGAAAGAACTTTGCGTTAATGGCTTTTGAGAGATGCTCCTCTAATTTTGCCTTATCTCAGGTATCACAAGAATCTCTTTTAAAGCTATATTCAAAATCTTGCAAAGAAGCCTTTGCTTTAATTAGAGAAACAAATGTGCATCTACAAGGCAAAGCCAATGACGCTGAAAGAAAATTGACCCAAATAAAATGTGATTTAGAAAGAAAACTTGCTTCAAAGGCAAAAAAAAAATCTAAATTGACAAATAATGCTATTGAAACCCAAGAACAAATTAAAATCATGATAGGAAACCTAGGAAATGTCAGAAAGGAGCTTGCTGACACCAAGGTTGATTGTGAAAATTGGGTTATGTCATGTAGATGTTACCAAATGCTGCTTAACAAACTACATCAAATGTTAAGTATGGCATAGGGTATAACCACACTGAATTTTCAACTGATTTTTCTCACAAAACTACTGATGATGGGAGTAAAATAGTTCAAGATCAAACTTCTGATTTGAAAGAATGCACATCTTTTCATCAGAACTTGCTTAAAAGTGAAAAAGAAAGTTTTGTAGAAGTTAAAACAACTGACATTAAGCCATCAGTAATTTCATCTACATCAGGAGTTGAGACCTTGAAAATTGCTAATGACCTAATTTAAAATACTGAAATTGTCAGTACTTTGCCTTCCAAAACTCCTGAAAATTTAAAACTTAAAGGAAATGAAAAAAATCATGTGAAGTATGTGGTCTATTTAACCACATAACAGAATTTTGTCGATATAGAAATGGAAATCAGTACAATAAGAAGATTTTACAACTGGTTGTGGGAAAACGAATCAAACAAGATTTTGAAAACACTTTCTATCCTAGTAAACAACAACCAAGTAACACCTTTTCTCAGAAAAAGACTAAATCTCAACAACAGCCTTTTTCTCAAAATTCTTCTTCAGAAGTTAGACCTAAACCATCAGCAGTTTCACAAGCTGCTCAGGTTAAAGACTTAATGAATATGGTCAAACTTCTAATGACCAAAGTTGAAGGTGGACCTCAACAGGACTCCACCATTGATCTCAAAAGCGTGTCAATGACTAAAATGACATGGATTTCTAAAATTGGTCCACAACAAACTGTTACTCTTCCAATTCTTAAGACTAAACCCAAAGCCAAAATGGCTTTGATTCCTAAAATTGACTAATCTACTCTTTATGTAAAAGGTCTCCAGAGGTCTAAACAGCATTTGGTACAATTATAGTGGAGGCTCTATGCACATGACATGATGTAGGTACCTGATCAACAATTTCATAAGTCAAAGAGAAGGATCTGTGTCCTTTTGGAACAATGCCAAGGGATATGTGCTAGGATATGGCAATGTATCCTCTGGTAAAGTGTAGTTTGATAAGGTTAATCTGGTTGAAAACTTGGAGTACAACTTGCTGAGTGTCTCTCAAATGTGTGATAAAGGATATTCTTCCTTTTTCACCAAAACTACTTGCAATATTATCTCACCAGAAGTCCAAAAGTTCATAGAGAAGATAATTGAAGATCATACTTTGTTAGTTGCCAAAAGATGTGGCAATGTCTATGCAGTGAACATTGAAAATGACAAAGTATTGAACAACACTGCTTGTTTCTTCTCAAAGGCATCAACTTTTGAAACAAACCTTTGGCATAGGAGACTTGGCCATGCGAACTTTAAAACCATAAATAAAATCACTAAAATGGGCTTGGTCAGAGGTCTACCCTTGAATGAATACCAGTGTAAAGAACAATATTTTTCCTGTCTTAAGGGAAAGTAGCATAAGTCCTCTTATAAGTCTATTGAAGAATAAAAAACAACTGCATGTCTTCAACTACTCCATATGGACTTATTTGGGCTAGTTAAAATCATGAGCCTTGGTAAGAAGAAATATTGCTTAGTCATCATTGATGACTACTCAAGATTTACATGGGTCTTATTCTTATTTTCCAAGGATGAGGTAGTTGATATTATTAAATTCTTTATTCTACAAGTAGAGAAACAAGATTCTCTCTCTGTCAAAGTCATAAGAAGTGAGAATGGGGTAGAGTTCAAGAACAAAACTCTGGATTAATTCTGCCTGTCTAAAGGGATTGTTAGACAGTTCAGCATTCCCAGAACTCCTAAGCAAAATGGTGTGGTAGAAAGGATGAATAGGACACTGATTGAAGCAGCTAGAACAATGTTAGCTGATTTAGACCTACCTCTATATTTTTAGGCTGAAGTAGTCAACACTACTTGTTATGTTCAAAATAGAGTCCTTATCAACCAAAGACATTCCAAAATTGCTTATGAAGTTCTTCATAGCATCAAGCCTTTAATCTCCTTTTCAGGGCTTTTGGATGTCAACGTTTTATTCTAAACATTAAGGACTCCATTTCAAAATTTGCTGCTAAAGTTGATTCAGGTTACCTTCTTGGTTATTCTTCCACAAGAAAAGCCTACAAGGTTTTCAATTCAAGAACCAAAATAGTTGAAGAAACACTAAATGTTAAGTTCAATGAGTCAAAACATTCAATCATTCCTGCACATCCTGCTGAACTCTTTGATCTTTACAATTTTAATTTCGGACTTCAAAAGACTGCCATCAGTTCATCTAAACCCACTTATTATGGTGATCAAGGGTTTGATTATGGTCCTCTATCATGGAATCCAAATGTAGTCAAATCAACTCCCAAACCATCAGAAATTTCTAAAACTTCTGATTCAACAAACCAAACAACTACTGATGTACAACCCCAAACATCTAATTCAGTTCCAAAAACTGTTGAAACTGTATAAACAGCTGAATCAGACATCATTGACCTTAGTGACTTGTTTGAAGAAGTTCAAGAGCCCACTCCCATAACACAAGAACAATTGATTGAACACAAAGATCATCCATTGGACCAAATCATGGGTGATATTGCTATAGGGGTAGTTACAAGAAACTAGCTCTCCAACTTCTGCTTTTTCTCAGCATTCATTTCTCAGTTGGAACTAAAGAAGTACCAGGAAGCCCTTAAAGACAACAGTTGGGTTGAAGCTATGCAGGATGAGTTGTTCCAATTCAAGAAGCAATAGGTCTGGGAAATTTGTCCTTTACCTCCTAACAAACTACCAATTGGCATAAGATGGGTTTTCAGGAATAAACAAGATGAGACTAATTTAATCATCAAGAACAAGGCAAGACTAGTGGTTTAAGGTTTCTCTCAAGAAGAAGGAATTGATTATGATGAAACCTTTGCTCCAGTTACAAAGCTTGAAGACATCATATTATTCTTGGCTTATGCTATTTCCAACAAAATTAAAGTTTTTTTCAAATGGATGTAAGAAGTGCATTTTTATATGGAAAAATTAAAGAGGAAGTGTATGTTTGTCAGCCACCTGGGTTTGAGGATCCTGCTCATCCTAATTGGGTGTACAAACTTCACAAGGCTCTATATGGGCTAAAACAAGCTCCCAGAGCTTTGTATTACACACTTTTAACATTTTTACTCAAAAACCACTTCACAAGAGGCTCCATTGATAAAACTCTTTTCATAAAACATATTGGAAATCACACCCTTCTTGTTTAAATTTATGTTGATGATATCATTTTTTGTTCAACCAATAAAAAACTGTGTGAAGAATTTAAGAAACTCATGCAATCTAAATTTGAGATGAGTAGCATGGAAGAGTTGTAGTACTTTCTAGGACTGCAGATCAAACAACAAGCAAATGGAACTCTCATACATCAATCTAAATATGTTAAAGAATTATTGAAAAATTTTTCTTTACAAGACTCTAAATCATGTTCCACTCCCATGAGTCCAACCACACAAGTTGAACTAGATGATCAAGGAAAACAGGTTGACCAAACCATGTATAGATGTATGATAGGTTCCCTTCTTTATTTAACTGCTTCTAGGCCAGATATTATGTTTTCAACATGTGTTTGTTCTAGATAACAATCAGCTCCTAGGGAATCACACCTTATAGCAGTCAAAAGAATTTTCGAATATCTAAAAGGAACTCCTAATCTAGGAATTTGGTATCCTGCTATCAGCAGTACCAGATTGATAGCCTTTTCAGATAGTGACTATGCAAGGTGTAAAATGTCAAGAAAATCAACATATGGTGGATGTCAATTTATTAGAAACTGTCTGGTGTCATGGCAATCAAAGAAGCAAACATTTGTGGCAACATCAACTGCTGAAGCAGGGTGTATTGCAGCTGCAAGCTGTACTTCACAGATACAATGGCTTCAAAATCAATTGCTTGATTATGGAATCAAAGAGACAAAGAAACCATTGCTTCTAGACAGTAGCCATTAGCATCATTCAATACCCTGCTCAATTTTCAAAGACAAAACATATTGAAATTAGGTATCATTTCATTAGGGATTACTATGAAAAAGGCAAGATTGAGGTAACATATGTGTCAACAACAAATCAAATTGCTGATATTTTCCCAAAACCCCTTGACACAACAACCATTCAGAGGTTGGTATCCATGCTTGGGATGCTAAATTCGGAGTAATTTTTGTAAGTGTTTTCATTTTTCTACACATATTTCACTTTCACTTATTATTATTGCTCAACTGTCATAAACCTTTGATGACCATAGAGGGAGAAAGTACTGATGTACAAAACATCAGTATAGGAATATTTTCTAAAAAGAGAAACTACTGATGATAATAAAATCATCAGAAGTTTAATTAGGTGTTTTCAAACAAAATCTCATCAGTTGTTAAAAACTACTAAAGAGTAAATGGGAAACTATTGATGAACAATTTGTTCAACGGAAGTTTTGACCAAAAGGGCAAATCAGTCTTTTCCCATTTCAGAAGTTTGACCTAGGGCGGTTATAAACTTTTGAAAACCACTTTTTTTATACTTATCGTTTCAAAAACAAAAATTCCCTCTCTCAATATCTATGAAACCTGCAACTGTTCCATCAAAACCATCCATGGCTCTCGTTCTTAAGCAGGGACACAATCAGAAGGGCTACTTCACGAAGGACAAAGCCTGGTCCCAATATGACGAAATCATTGATTTACTCGTCAAATCCCAATATTACACGGCGTTCACTATTGACCCTCCTATTCATACTGAAACTCTCAATGAGTTCTGGGCAAACGCGGTGGCAGTAACTATCAATGATAAAGTCATTTCCCTGAAGACGACGATCAAAGGGAAGACTATAGCACTTACTCCTGAAACTCTGGGGATAAGATTAGGTCTAAATGATGCTCAAGACCCAGATCATATTCCAAGTGGAACCATTCAATTAACAATGACAGAGTGTGGTTACCAAGGTACTCTTTTACATGCAACTGTGTACAAAAGATTTTTTGATGCAAAATATAAACTTTTGTTCCATTATATTATCATGTGTTTAAGTCCTAAAACTGGATCATATGATCATATGCCCTCTACTTTACAACCAATTTTCCATTCCATAATGAATGAAACTTCTTACATGGCATCTTCATATTTCTTTAATGAGTTGGTGCTACACCATTAAAATGATAAAAAAGAAGTTTTTGCTATACCCAAGATTCCTAATGCACTGTATTATTAAGGAACATGGTGAAGAGGTACTTGTGGGTGAAACAACAAAGTTAAACCCTTTAACCTCACAAGTATTCTCAAAGCTTAATAAACCGGCCTCCTTACCTGAAGCTGACCAAGGGGAACAAGAAACAGTCCCCAAGGAACCCACATCTTCCAAACCTATTTCCCAAAAAGCCAAAAAGCCCAAGAAAAAATTCAAGCCCACCAACCCAGAAACAAAAGTATTTCAGGAGGTTGAGATGCCTGAATCTGGAGATGTGCAATCTGCACTTCTTAACGATGTAACTGAAACATCCTCTCAGTTACATTCATGTCCACCTTCACGCAAAAGAGCTAAGCCTATATCCATTCAGTTTTCTGGAAAGAAACTACAAAAGTATAAAACTGTTGACCCTCTTTCTGAAACTACTGAAACCATTCCATCTAATGAACCTAAAACAGTTGAACCAAAACTTTCACACACAACAGTAGAGATAACTCAATTTTTCTCTGGGCTGAAAGAGAACATCCCATATGATAATTTCATTCCCCAATCACCACCTAAAACTGGGGAACAAGCTACTGAACTTGACATGGATGTGGATGTTATCAGCCTTATCCCAAGAGATGAGGTGGAACCAAGGCATCTAAGCCCAAACTTAGATACTTTAGGTATATTTGAATCTGCCACTCCTCTTATACCACCCAGTAGTGGATCTGAAGACAGTGGTAACATACCTAAGACCTAACTTGTGGCAACTGCTGATGAAGGCCTTGAGCCTGAGGTAGGACATCCCAGAACCAAGACAAAGGGGTAAATGAGACTACTAGGTTAGGCCTAGCTCATGGTATAACTGATGAAGTCATCATTGATGATGTAGTAAGGGATTCAGTTGATTCCATTGATTTGGATGATGATTCAAACATTCCACAAAAAGAATTGACGACTGAATGTGAAGGTCCTGAATCTAATGTCTCTACACTCAAAGAGTCAGTCACAAAAGATCACGTTAAAGACCACTTGAACCCTAATTCGCCAAAAGTGGCATCCCTAGTTTTCACTGAGGATCACCCAAAAACTCACCCTCCACACTCCAAAAGCCTAGCCAATTCTCTGGGTCATCAAACATAGAACTGAACCAACTATGCACTCCAGAAGGTCCCTTATACCAAATGATACACCAGCTCATATCTTCACATCTCCAAACTTTCACAACTGCTATGGAGTTGAAAAACAAGACTCAACTGGAGATGATCAACAACGTTATAGATCTGAAGATGAGAGAGTTGTCTAGAAGAGTTGAAGACAACAGGAGACAATTAGAACATTTGTCTGGTGTTGCACCTCCTGCTCCTTGGTTTCCAGAACTGGATGAAGCCAAAAAGAGGGAGATGACAACAAAAAGCAAGGAACCTGGAAAGCTAAATCATAGAGCCTCCAAAAAGGCTAGAGAACCACAACAACTCAAGGATGCCAAGAAAAAAATAGTCAAAACCAGACAAGAAATTGCCTTAAAAGAAAGACATGATTGGCAAGAGAAACAAGAAAGGCTCCTTAGAGAAAAAGTTTTGAAAGCTTCCCAAGGCATAGAAGAAACTGCTGAAGACAAAACCAAAAGTGCTGAAGACAATCCTTCAGTAGTTGATACTCAGATCAACACTTCAGTAGTTTTAACTTCCTATACTATAACTGAACAGCCTTCGAAAGCAACTGGACCAATTCCAATTGAAATTCCATGACCCATTCCTACAACTGCAACTGTTTTGAACCCTTCCCCAATATCATTCTTATCTGAAGAAATGGAGAAGAGCTTATTAGCATCCAAGAAGAAGGTTAAGGAAGATGAAATTTGGAACAACTTAGAAGCAATGGAAGGCATAAGCTTCAATGACAAACTACAAGCTTATAAAAATAAATTAAGAGAGTTAGAAGAAGAAGAAGAAGAAGAAGAAGAAGAAGAAGAAGAAGAAGAAGAAGAAGAAGAAGAAGAAGAAGAAGAAGAAGAAGAAGAAAGGGTTGCTGAGGAGCAACTCCTGATTGTTGAAGAAGATAAGAGACATCAGTTGATGAATTATGTCAGCAAACACAACAAGACAAAGAAACACTCTTTTAGGGGACTCTCAACAAAAGAACTAGTACATGGGGCACAAATTGTATCTGGCAAACTTACCACTGAAAAAGATAGAAAGATGAAGAGAGCCCGGATCATACAAGAGTTGGTAGATAATGAATATGGCTCAAAGGCACAACTGTCAAAATGGAAAGAAACTGATCTTCTGGACACTTACAAGAAGTTCAATGCCTTACAAAAGACAAATTCAGAAAAGTTTAAAACATCAGAAGTTTCACAAACTTCTGATGTTCAAACTTCTGGTGTTCATACAAAGAAACCACCAACAAGGCCTGCTGCCAAGAAGAAGCCAGAGGAACAGATCAAGACTGATTTCAAAATGATCTTACTTGAAGGAAATCAGATTGTTGATCATGACATTAAATGGGAAGAAAAGCCTCTGCTTACACAACATAGGGATCCTGCAACTTATGCCTATCAATTGACTCAGACCATAACAGACAAGACACAAACCACGGAAATAGTGAACACTACATTCCAATTCCTAGTGATACACCTGGTGTTGTACAAGTTGAACAAAGAAGGAGATCCAACCTGATAGTTACTAAACTAGAAGAGCCACAAAAATCAGGTAAAAACCAAGAAAAGGGCATAGTCCCTTACACACTAGACTTTGATAAGTCTAAGGCAAAAATAGTGAAATGGTCCTTCACTCATGCCTCAAACTCAGTGGTGATCACAAGAGGAGATCGTTCTTACAAGATCTTCAAAAGCATAGATGAACTGAAGAATCTTGCAATTGAAGACTTTCTCACAATTCAACATCTTGTACTAGAACAAGGACCACTCCTCACTGAACAACAAGCTCACCAACTCAAGATCTCCATGGTTAAAGAAATATGCAGAATACTTGATTGCAAAAAGAAAGACAATAAATATCAGATAAGGTTTTCGCTTCATCAATCCAGGGGGAGATTGTAAGGTCAAAGGGGATTGACAAAGCCAGTGTTGATCCTTAGTCTTAATCACATTCTGCATATTTTGTTAAGTGTAGAATCTACTGAAGAAGAAGAAGACAAGTACTGAAGATGCTTATACATAGTGCTAAAGACAAAGTTCTAAAGATGAACCAGACAAACATCTGAAGAACAACTTCTGAAGAATTACTCATCAGAAGTTTATACTCATCAGCAGTTCTGATAGAAGCTTCCCACCGCCCTTAAAATTCAGTAGTTTTAGTATTATATTAGTATTTGCTACTTTATGTACAAGTTCCAATACTACAGCTTGTTGTATTATTATTATAATATTTATAATGCTTCCCTTGTACGTATTATCCATCTATAAATAGATGGGTTTATCCCTTCTATTTTAGACAGCTTTTGCAGTAACATTTCGAATATATTGAGAATCCTTTGAAAGCAACCTATTATTGTTTTATTCATTAACTGCTTTAGTTCTACATTCAAGGGGGAGTAATAACTCATGTTAAAAGTGATACTTTAACTTAGAACACTTATGCATTCCGCTGTGCAATTTACTTTGATATATCTTAACACAAGTGTTCATAGAAGAATCCGTGATAAACAGTTTAGAAGCAAACTTCTGATCCAACAAGAGATCATCTCAAAATACAGAGAGACGAAATCTGCCAAGGCATTGTAGGATTATCTGATTGAATTTTATGAAGGCAATGATGACATGAAGCAGACACGAAGGGACATGTTTTGGCAAAAGTTCAATCATGTTGCATTCTTGGTGAAACCCTTGCAAATCAAATTGCGAGATTCGTGTATCTAGTAACTGAAATGAAGACTGCAAACATAACTTTGAACAATTCTGAGGTAAATAAGAAGTTGTTAAATTCTCTTCCAAAGAATTGGGATACGAATTTTTCCCTGATCAAGAAGACCGAGGATCTTGCTTATTTGCCTCCATCAGGACTTGTGACACCCGGCACGTTTGGGTCAACATTTTATAAACACATAAGTCTACCTTAGCGAAAAACGTTTATTAAACATACTTGATGGGGTCAGTAGAGTCGGAACACAGTCCGTATTGTCCAGGGTTTAATGATTCGGGAGATCATTGGGTTAGTCACACACACACACACACGATACAAGTCCCGTTGTTGGTGAATTACATAAACAAATTGAGTGTATGTGTAGATTATTGTCGTATGGTGGATTATATGCTTAGATGTGTTTAAATGATGTGTAGATAATCATCCGTGCTTAAATATGTTAAACATAGACTAAGGTTGCATGCTCGTATGTTAGGGTGCGTTAGAATGCGTTAAACACGACAAACTGGAAAACTAGACAAACATGGACTCTGGTTCGACCACTTCGAGTGGTCGAAGGAGGAAACTTGTTTGGTTCGACCCTTTTTAAATGGGCGAACCTGGGATATGGAATTGAAAGAATTTCATTCGACCAAGACAGGGCTCATTCGACCCTGTGAAAGGGTCGAAGGAGAGCACATTCGCCCAGGTAGAAGGGGCGAATGTGGACATAGTATAAATACCACACTTTGTCATTTTTCACCATTTCACAAACCCTAACCGTCTCAAAACACTCTCTAGCAACTTTAAACATTGGGGAAGGAGTTTTTGCTCTTGTTTTCTATAATCTAACCTACAAACATCTTCTACACAAAGATCTAAGGTGTGTTCTTCATTCTAAATCATTTTTAAAGCATTTCAATTCGTTTTTATTAAACCCCAAGAGTCCAGATCTGATACAAACATGTTTTCATGTATAAAATCCTTCCTAATGTCTTTATAAACAAAACCTATTCATAAACAATGAGTTTTCATACAAATTAACATGTGTTAATGGTGTTTTAGGTGATGTTATGTATTGTTTGATGATTGATTTCTGTATAGATGTTATAACAATGATCTAGGACTGTTATTGATGATGTTTTATGATTGAGATAGGTTACAATTGATTATTGATGATGTTATGTTCATTTTGGGGATTTTGGGTTAGATTTAGGGCTTGTTCATGATGATAGTGATGAGGATGGGATTGGGGGTTTATTGTTCATGATAATCTGAGCATATTAAGTTAATTATAGATTGATTTCATAAAGTTTCCTAATTGGGTAACGATTGCATTCATGATGATGTGACATCTCCATAATTTACTATTTTGGGAAACTTGTAAAACGACTAGATTTTGGTATAAAATCGGTAGGGTTTTATAAGGATAAGTTATCCATGCTTGACTGCTGTGTTTGATGATGTTTCGAGTCGTTTTGAATGTGTTTGAAGCGTTTTTAGGAAAATTTGCACAACAGGGGCGAACCTGGTCTCCTTCGACCGATCGAAGGTGCGAAGGAGGGACTCTAGGGTCGAACCTGGTTACTAAATGGTCGAACGTATTACAAATGGGCGAAGGAGGGAGAAAAGGGGCGAAGGTAGCCACATTCGACCATTTAAAGCCTCCTTCGACCGCTTAAAACTACATTCGACCCTACGATTACTAAAATGAGATTTTCGACGCAAACTAAGTGTTTTATGCTTGAAACTTATGTGTTAAACTTATGTGCATGCCTAATTGATGTAATGGGTCACCAACGGGATGTCGGGTCGGTCTGGGATGTCCAGTTAACGTTTAAACACACTTTTAAAACACGTAGTCAAGATCTGGACAATCGGGGACTAGTTAGCCTTCGGGTTAATGGTCATCACACTTATGTAAACTCATTGATAGGTTGTCACTAGTTGGGGTATCATACACGTGTTGGATTTCTAATTATCAGAAGACGCGCTCTAAGGTGAGTTTCACGGCCCCTCTTTTATACTCTTTTCTCTCGGGGGAGAAGCATGCCACACGTTTTAGCAAAGCAACGTTTATGATTTGAAACGCAACTTTTATGAAACTTACCACGTTTGGAAACATAACGCTTTTGAAACACGACGCTTTGAAACACGACACTTTTGAAACGCAACGCTTTTAGAAACATGGCGCCCTTTTGGAATGTGACTCTTTTAAGAAACATGACACGTTAGGCACCTGGAATATTTAAACATTGGCACTTGACACTTTTAAACATTGATGTTTGGCTTTTGACACTTGACGCTTGGCACTTACTTACTATACGACGAAACCGAAGTCCCTATTGAAACCATGAATGTGCGGGGCACAACGGGGGAAATGTGGATAGATCTATCGGGTGTGACGAACCCCACTTGACGGCTGGGAGCCGGGCGGGTGCATATTGTCTCTACTTGACACTTGACACTTGACACATGGGCAGCAACTTGAGCAACGTTTGTCAGTAATGGTTTTAGCAACATAGTCGTAGTAGTAAGGGAACGTTTGATATTTACTTGGAACTTTTACACACTTGGCACTTTATGAGGAAATGCTTTACACATGAAAACGTTTACGAACTTAAAACCTGTGAACTCACCAGCATTATATGTTGACGTCTTTTTGGCATGTTTTCTCAGGTCGCTAAGGTAGCAGCGTTGAGTGTAGGCGCACGGAGTCTCACGGCGTCTAGGGATCATATGCATGATTTGTTAAACATTTCATACTTTGAGTTTTACTTTTAAGTTGTAATAATATATTTTGCTTCCGCTGTGTTAGAACGGTTTTGAAACTCAATGGTAGTGTACGTTGTTTTCTTATCATATAGATGTCGTTTATTGTGACCGTTGACTTGGATCCTAGTGTGTCACGCGCCTCGGGGTAAAACCCCGCACGTGGAAATTTGAGGGTGTGACAGGACTCATCTACGTCATCAAAGCTTGTGATTTGGATGACAAGCAAAAGGCACAAAATCATAATGATGCTGCTCAGACACGTTGCACACTTGCTACAGTTTCCACACCTTCTACGGCTGTTTTAGTAGTAGTTTATTATCAGTGCTCGTAAGATATATCAAACATGATTCACATGAGGTATTTTTCTGATCTATGCTCTAATGCTTGTGCTAAAAAGGCTAAATATTATGTATGATATAATTCTTGTCTTAATAACCAAACTTCAGCTTACAAATTTAGAGTAGAAGCCTTAGAAAAGGATGTCGTTCAATAAAATAATGATTTAAGCAATAAAACTTATCTTGCTATGCATGAGAAGAAAGTTATTGATGAACTTAGTGCTGAGCTAGATTCTTTAAAATCAAAATTTGAAAATGCCGTTATCCATTTTAGAAAAATTTGATTGTTCTAGTGAGCGTGTTGAGAAAATGATAAGTTCAAAACTCAAGTTTAGGGAAAACAAAGGAGCCGGTATAGGTCTTGTAGAAATTGCACCTTCTTACAATCACAACTACACCGGATTGCCTCTTACAGGCAAGGAAATAGAAAATTAGGGAAATATGGTGTATGGATAGAGCATAGAGATAGAGCGAATTAAGTCTATGCCAATTAAGATCTCTACACAAGAAACAATCTAAGTATGTTGCTCCACTTAGTGATATCCCTATTGCTATGTTTGTTAAATCAGAAAGCAATGAAATGAACAACTGTGTTAAATCTGAAAATAACAACTCTGAAAAAGCTGATTGTGACATCCGTCACTTTTCTTATTTAATTTAACATTTCTATGTACGTGGAATCTTCAATAAATACGACGTTGCATTTTATCATTTTTCGGACGTTCAAAAATATTCTATGACACATTCGGGTTCACATAATCATACTATAAGCTTATAACGACACGAAAGTAGACGAAAAATTGTCTAAAAATAAAAGGCTTGGGCCGGGATTCGAACCCGAGCCCATAGCCGGTTCACTACACACAACACACAAACCAACTGAGCTACACAAACCTATCTGTTCTAAACCCACGTGAAATAATTATATGGCATGTCTGAAATTCGAACAATTTGACTAAAAAGTCAACTGCATCAATCGATCTCCATAAACAATCATCCATACGCGTTAATTGATCCAGTTATGGAATGGTGTTGATTTCTTTGACTGAGTCGCACCATTTACACGCATAATTACAGTCCAAACTTTCCAAATTGAAGCCATTTACGCGTATCATCATAAAGGTGGGTCAAGATTTCTATAATTACAAACCCGGGTGTAATAGTATAAATTGAGGCCTCCCATCCAAGCTCAATGCGCCGAAGAACAAACCCCTATACTCTATTCACCTTTAAACATCTTCAAACCTGCGAATTCGTGCCTGTTGACTTTATTCGTTGACCCGATCGTTCATAGCTTCAAACACGTCGTAAGTTCATTCTTTTTGTTGGGTTTTACTCATCGGCACACTATGATCAATAGCCCCAAAGATTCATGGGCTATTGATCCCTAATTGTTGTGATTGAAAGATTAGGGCTCGGTTTGGTCGAATTGGGGAAGAACACGAATTGTAAACAACATATAACATTTTTTTTGAAACAGAAACTCAACAACCAACTGACCCAGATCAGTTGGTTTACACACGTGGAGGTGGGATCAGAACCAGCCTTTGGCCAAGGTTCGATTCCCACGAGCAGCTTTTATTTTTCTTCATTTAAACCATTTATCCATTAACACAATTAACCTATATAATTATTATAAATCCAAAATAATTCGTTCTCAGGGTGTGGCTCAGTTGGTGGCCACGCTTGTGATAAAACCCGAACCGGCCTGAGGCCCGGGTTCGACTCCCATAACCAACAACCATTTTTTTCCTTTTACATATATATATTTAACATGTCAAATCTTTTAAAATAGTTTTTAAATACTAGAAGTGGTTTTTAAATTCTATAAAAATTACCGTATGACCTCCTAATGATAAAGTTCATCATACAATTTTTAGTTTTTCAAAAATAATTTATTTAATATTTATTATTAATAATACAAATTTATTCATTTATAATTATAAAATTCAATAAAAATATATAAACGATTTCATAAGATTTAACAAAAATTATTCTAAACTTGTATAGTAATAAACATTTCAGAAATAATTTTTATTTCAGAAAAACCGTTCATTTTATATTTTTAATTAATTTTTGTTAGTTTAAATCATAAATAAATCATAATAAATTCATTTTTCAATATTTTTGCACCAAATATTTTATATAAATTATTTCTATTTATTTAGAACTGAAATACAATTTTTAATTCAAAAATTCTTTAATTTTAATATTTTTAAATATTAAAGTTATATTTTGACAATTTGAAATAAATAGATTAAATATTCTATTTTCAAGAAAATAATTTTATAAAAATTATTTTCATACTTAGAACTTTATACTGTGACCATCTTTAACTTAAAATTTACAAAAAGACCTTTGTTTGTTTATTTATTAAATTTCTTATATTTAATAAACAGTTTGATATTTAATCAAATAAATACTTATTCCCAATTCGAAACCCTAGAAATACATGTATCCTAGAATTATTTCCCTTATACGTTATCAAATTCTTTAGGTTAATCCTTTAGGGTAATCTCAATTCAAATTACGTTGTCCAGTTGAATTTCAAGCTATTACATGAACAGTGAGTACTTCCTATCCCCTTTTTGCTTTTATTCATTTTTGGGGTGTTACATGTACACTATTACAAATGTCAAATACAAGTTTACATTTTCACAATACAATTCTAGTACTATGTGCATTGCTTACAACGTGCTTTATGCTTAGACAATACATGTGGAATACATTTGTACTTAGTGAAATCATTAACATGGTACAAGCCGACCTTAACATTGGATAGCGCTATTTGGATTGACAACCCGCCTAGGTTGATTCTCCCCCTTTTTCATCGGAGAATCCGTGGTCATTGTTAAGTTTTTATCCATTTATTGGATAAGTACACCGCCGTTCATTTAGTACATTATACAGTCACAGGATTGATTTCGCTCATTTGTATGATACATAGTTTACATATTTGCACTGTAGCTTGCACTTGAATTGTATATCTTTTCAACTTATTATATATATCAAAAATTAGGAATGCTCACCAACATTTCATATGTTGACCAAACCTATTGTTGTACATGTTTCAAGTGCAGTTTGATCTAGTGCTTTAGCATGGGACTTTTAGTGCTTTATTTTAATCAGTTATTTCAATATTCATGTTTCATTTAGACTTTGTATTTTCCATTTCCATGTAAAACAATTTGGCTTATTCAATAATATTTACATTTTAGTACCATGTGCTTTTGAACAATCGTCACTACGTGACACCTCGATAATTCCGCCATCGGTTGGGGTGTTACATTGATGTTTGTCTGAAAACATCATAGTTGTCTGCTAATGCAATCCTATAAATTCCATATGTGAAAAAGACTGTTTCTAAGTTATCTCTAAATGGCACCACTGATAAATATATGCCACCAAAACTTGTTGTGCAAAGTGAAAACTGTTTTCAGAAAAATGGAAAACGTATTTGTGCTAACTCTTGTAAAAAGGTTCATGACGTTAAATAGAAAGATCATAAACAATCTACATCACAAGGACAATCTTGTTCACACGGGTGTTCAAGATCTTCTAATCAGAGCAGAAAGTTTGAACAATCTGCAAACAAATCATCCAACAGATCTTATTATTCACATTCTTCACTTGGATTGAACAGACTGGGATCTACTCCTTATGCAAAGAAGCAGACGTCCTAAAATTGTGAATCCCTTGTCATATTGCAAGAAACTGCACACATCGTCCTTATGTGCCTTACTATAGACAACATCAGAAGGTTACACCAAAGGATAACTATTATACTAAGTCGATGAAGGTTTCCCAACCTAAGACAAAGAAAAATGTGAATCTAAAGGTTAAACCATCTGATGGGGACTTGATTGCTGCTAAGAACAAACGAAAGGTTGTTCAAGAACAAAAACAAATTTCTATATCTAAACAACCTGAAAAGCCTACTGTTGCTACTCCAAATGTAACCAAATCGTTTGTTAAGCCTAAACAACATTGGAAACCAAAAGCAGCAGCAATTCCAAATTTAAAAGACATGTGTTTGAAAGAAGTGTCTTACATTGATGCTTATGGACTGTCCACGACCGCTATGGCTTGGGTATCGATGTCTAATTAATCTCCTTATTCATTCCGGGACGACCAAGGAGGATTATCGATAACCACTGGTGTGTTGATAGGGTTTGTTCGGAGTAGTTGATCGGTGACATATCAATGTTACATTATGTTAAATCTTTTAACACAGGGTATGTTTCCTTTGATGGAGATAAGGGAGGTATGGTCAGCATGGCACGTATATTTAAATTCGATGCACAATTCTTGAAAATGATTTATTGGTTGTTACTTTGAGAATAGTTATAGAAAAGAACAAAAAGATTTCTTCTTTTTAGGTAAATTTTATACATAAATTTTTATTCTATCGTTATTTATGAACAAAATTTAGTGGGAGAAGGGAGATAATCAAGGAAAATACAAAAATGGTGTTTTATTTGATTTATGTACAAAATATAGGGGGGTATGAGAGAAAATAAGAAAAATACAAAGAGATGTGAAAAAGGAAAACTACAAAAGGAGTTTTTGTTGTATCACTTGTGAAAAGGGCTGACACACGTAAGACCAATATTGAAACGGGTTCGGCTCTAGGGTAATGTGTTAGTAGCCTTGGTCTTGACGACTAGAAAATTTACTAATCTTAAGACATACTTAAAGATAACGTATGGCCTCAGTAGGAAATGTCACTTGGAATTGGTACATTTTTTATTTGAATGCTTGTGTGACGTCCCGATACACACTGTGTTCTAGGTCTAAAAATTCGTTCTGAAAATCTCGTGTATCTCCTTTGTTTTGTGTAAGCAAAGACCTATGGATGCTAGGCAATGTCAGCTTCTGCTGCATCCAGATATATGCTGACCTAGCTGTATATTGCCGTGCTGTAGATCAAAAACACCAAAAGAGTCCAATGAGCCCAAAAACATGTAGATCAAGCACACCAAAAGAGGCCAATGAGGCTTAAAAGATCCCAATGAGCACATCAAAAGATTCCCTCTAGAGCCCAAAATACCAAAACCTGTATCATTTGAGAAATCAAATTGATTTATTATACCATTCTATCTCTAAATGATCTATTCTTTTCTCTTCTCAACCAAGTCCCAGCAAGGTTTCTGAATTCTAGAACAGACACCGTGAAATTATGTGGAAGAGAAACTGCTTGCATGATCGTGTGTAGCGCATACAATTCGAGAATTTGATTGTGACTTGCTTGAGTGTCCATAATTATTACACCAAAACATGATAAATTAATCACGGGCTGTTAAATAAGGATGTCCTAGGCAATAAGTTTAAGTGGATAAACATATTGGCAATTGCCCGGACCGACTGGTGTAGATCCGTGTTGATAAGTTTCCATGAGTCTAAACCACAATGATATTATCCCCTGAGAAAAACAAAGTTTGGTTATGTTTTATATTTTATTTTTTATCCTTTATTTTTGTTTTTTTTATTTTTCATTTAAGTTTAATTTTATTTTGGTTTTGTTTTATAAAAATCAACAATTCTTCAAGATTTGATAGACCATCCACGGTGAAAGAAATCCAAATTTTTAAAAAAATTCGTATGAATGTACTTGGAAGTACTAGGTGTTAATAATAATGGATCCTCTGTTATATTTAAATGTTTGCTTAAAAAGTTCTGGGAATGTGCAGAATTTTATTTGAATCAAGAAACAGGGGTTGATGAAGAATGAGATTCCCAATTGCTAACAAGCATGAAGCACCGTGATTAGAAGATGTACCGGAGTTAGAAGAGCTTGATATGATTTTGTCCTTTGACTATGAAAGTACACAAGAAGAAGCACATGTGTCCTACTTGAAACTAAAAGATTGAAAAAGCAAAAGAGATTTGAAAATCCTTCCCTCACACCTTCTGTTAGCAAATGATCAAACGGATGCTGATGATGATCCATGTGTGGATTTTACTCCCAAAGAAGAAGAAAAGGCTTGAGTTTGAGAGTTCAAAACGAAGTACTTTGACACATCAACAACAATACCAACACCACAACAACAATCTTGCGGAAGATCACAATACTACGTTCAAGTTATGCAAAACATTTGATAGCATCAATCTAGGGGGAGATTTTTGGGTCAATATTAGTGAGACTGACGCTATCAAATACAGATTGGTGATCATTACTCGTTTCAGAATATTCAATACAGAGACCACTTCAGTTCTCGATTACTTTTAGGTGTTTGGGCCGAGAACCAATTGATTTTTGGTTATAATAAACTTGGGTTGTGGGTTCTTGAAGGACTATGGCCATGTTGGCCCATTCAAGAAACCATCCATGTATTTAAAGTTGGTATATGCTTCATTTGTAGCTAGCGGTTTGCTTTTTATCAAAGAACTATATTGTATCAGACGGTTCTCTGAATCCTTATGCAATAGAAAGCTTTTCGTTCATATTATTCATCTTGTATCTTGAATCACACAATGTTTTGCTTTTTATCAAAGAACTATATTGTATCAGACGCCCCCATAATTCAAATGTTAAACAACTTTTCGTACCCAGTTTACCACACAAATGATTTTGTTGATCAACACTTAAGCCTTTTATTAAAATATCAGCAGTCTGATCATTTGAAGTTTCCTTCTTAGTTTGAATTACCCCACTAGATATGTTTTTTCCCTTATGAAATGAAGATCAATTTCAAAATGTTTAGTTTTTTTCATGAATAACAAGATTAGTTGCTATAGCTCTAGGAGCTTCACTATCACTATACAAGGTAATTGGTAAAGAAACTTTAACATTCAACTCATTCAACAAGTTTTTTAACCATATGACCTTACAAGAAGCAGAACACAATGCCTGGTATTCAGCTTCAGCTGAAGACCTTGACACTGTGCTTTGCTTCTTACTTTTCACGAAACTATAGAATTTCCAAGAAATATACAGTATCCAGTCACAGACTTTCTAGTTACCAAACAATTTGCCCAATCAGCATTAATAAAACCACACAGATATACAAGGTAGCTTTGTTCTATGGGTGTATTAATTGGTTTACATCCCAAATAACCAAACTCATTCAAAAGTTCTAAACATTTTGCCCAATCAGTAGTTTACCTATTAACTTCTAAAATCCTAAAACATTTTCTAATAAGGTATTAGTTTTTGACACTTTACTACATACAAGGTAGCTTTGTTATATGGGTGTATTAATTGGTTTACATCTGTAACACCCCAACCGATGGCGGAATCATCGAGGTGCCACGTAGTGACGATTGTTCAAAAGCACATGGTACTAAAATGTAAATATTATTGAATAAACCAGAATTGTCTTACATGGAAATGGAAAATACATTGTCTAAATGAAATGTAAATATTGAAATAACTGAATTAAAATAAAGCACTAAATGTCTCTTGCTAAAGCATTAGATCAAACTGCACCTGAAACATGTACAAAAATAGGTTTGGTCAACATAAGAAATGTTGGTGAGCATTCCTAGTTTTGATATATATACTAAGTTAAAAAGATATACAATTCAAGTGCATGCTACAGTGCAAAATATGTAAACTATGTATCATACAAATGAGCGAAATCAACCCTGTGACTGTATAATGTACTGTATGAACGGTGGTGTACTCATCCAATAAATGGGTGATAACTTAACAATGGCCACGGATTCTCCGATGAAAAAGGGGGAGAATCAATCTAGGCGGGTTGTCAATCCAAATAGCGCTATCCAATGTTAAGGTCGGCTTGTACCATGTTAATGATTTCACTAAGTACAAATGTAATCCACATGTATTGTCTAAGCATAAAGCACGTTGTAAACAATGCACATAGTACTAGAAATGTATTGTAAAAGAGAAAATTGCTCGAATAGTCCCTGTGGTTTGTCCAAATTTCACCTATAGTCCCTAAGTTTTCAAAATTACAGGCTTAGTCCCGAAACAGTGAATTTTTTGCACTCGGATAGTCCCTGGAGCTAACTGAGGTTAAATAATCCAGTTAAGTGGGTGTAAAATTACTAAACTACCCTTGTTATTAAAAATATAAAAAAAAATCAATGTGGAGCCACCCACTTCATAATAACCACCCTCCCAACCCTTTTCTTCCGTGGGAACACAAACACACACACACACACACTATACGCATATATATATATATATATATATATATATATATATATAGAGAGAGAGAGAGGCACGAAGGGAAGCAGAGAGAGAGAGAGAGAAAGGAGCCGGAGACTCCTGCCACCCGCCAGGGCGGAGCTCTGGCCATCGCTCCGGTGAATCAACCCCAAACCTCCACTCCTTTCTTCCCTAATTAACCAACACATACACCAGACAAGCAGATAGAGAGAGAAGACTATCTAGAGAGAGAGAAACGACACAAAGAGAAAGAGAGACCCGATTATCTTGAGAGAAATATCAGAGGAGAGAGAGAGAGAGAGACCGAAGGAGAAGATGAAGAGAGCTGGTGTCTCGGTGGAGAAGAAGATGACGACAGCGGATCTGGTGGTGGTTGGAAGAGGTGCGGCGGCGGTAGCTGGGGTTTAGGGTTCGAATTATTGCTGAATGTTTCCATAAGGAGGTGGTGGGAGGCAATAGTGGTTGTTGATTGTGGTAGGGTGGGAGGTGGATATTGGTCGGGGTGTAGCTGTACGGATGGTGGTGGCGGTGGTGATGGAACTGATTCTGCAGATGATGAAGATACAACATTTGAAGAGGGTTAATAATGGTGATGCTTCATTGGTGTTGGTTTGATTTAAGGAAATGTTTGTGTTGTTATATTTATAGATTTTTCTTTCTGTGTTTGATGGAATGAAGATGGTCGGAGAGTGTAAAATATCGGAAATTGACGTGGGTGTAAGACGATAGTTGTGGTGTGGCAGAGAAAGGGTGGTGATGATGGTTTGGGGAGGTTGTGATTGTTTGTGGAGGTGGTGGGTGGGGAGGATGATGTGGGTGGTTGGTGGATGTCGGTGGTGGTGGAGGGTGGAGATGGGTGGTGGTGGTTTGTGGAGGTGATGAGGTGAAGAAGATGAAGTGGGGAAGATGAAGTGTGGGACCCACATTAAAAATTATTATTTTTTATTAAAGTAAGGGTAGTTTTGTAATTTCACACCCACTTAACTGGATTATTTAACCTCAGTTAGCTCCAGGGACTATCCGAGTGCAAAAAATTCACTGTTTCGGGACTAAGCCTGTAATTTTGAAAACTTAGGGACTATAGGTGAAATTTGGGCAAACCACAGGGACTATTCGAGCAATTTTCTCATTGTAAAAAATGTAAACTTGTATTTGAAATTGTAATAGTGTACATGTAACACCCCAAAAATGTATAAAAGCAAAAAGGGGTAGGAATACTCACTGTCTACGTAATAGATTGAAATTGAACTGGACAACGAAATATGCGTTGGAAATATTCGAAAGAATCAACCTAAAGAATTTGATAATGTGTAAGGAATAACTCTAGGATACATGAAATTCTAGGGTTTCGAATTGGGGATAAACGTTTATTTGATTAATAAACAAATTGTTTATTAAAATATAAGAAATTTAATAAATAAATAAATAAAAGTCTTTTTGTAAAATTTTAAGTTAAATATAGTCACAACATAAGATTTTGATTATGAAAATAATTTTTATAAAATTATTTTCTTGAAAATAGAATATTTACTTTAATTATTTCAAATTGTCAAAATATGACATTAATATCTAAAAATATTAAAATTAAAGAATTTCTGAATTAAAAATTGTATTTCAGTTCTAGATAGTTAGAAATAATTTATAAGAAATTTTGGTGCAAAAATATTGAAAAATGAATTTATTATGATTTATTTATGATTAAAACTAACAAAAATTAATTAAAAAATATAAAATAAACGCTGTTTCTGAAATAAAAATATTTTCTGGAATGTTTAAGAATATACAAGTTTAGGATAATTTTTGTGAGATTTAATAAAATCGTTTAGATATCTTTGTAGAATTTAATAAATATAAATGAATAAACTTGTATTATTAATAATATATCTTAAATAAATTATTTTTGAAAAACTAAAAATTGGGTAATGAACTTTATAATTTGAAGATCATATGATAATTTTTGTAGAATTTATAAAACACTTTTAGTATTTAAAACTGATTTTAAAATATTAAATATGTTAAGTATATATATAAAATGGCAAAAAAAATATGTTGGTTATGGGAATCGAACCCGGGCCTCTGGCCGGTTCGGGTTTTATCACAAGCGTGGCCACCAACTGAGCCACACCCTGAGAACGAAATATATTGGATTGGAATTGTATATATAGGTTAAATGTATTAATGATTAAATGAAGGAAAAATAAAAGTGTGTGTGAGGGATTCGAACCTTGGCCACTGGCCGGTTCGTTCCCTTAGACTCAGCGTGTAAACCAACTGAGCTACCTCAGTTGGTTGTGTTTTTCTCTTTTCAAAATAATTATATACACTAACAGATTCAAGTGTTCTTCCCCAATTCTTAACATTTCGTGCCTTAATTATCAAATCATCATAATTTGTGATCATTAGCCCCTAAATCTTTGGGGCTAATGATCACAGTGTGCCGAAGGTTATAACCCACGAAAAAGAGACTTACAAAAAGCTTGTAATCGGGTCTGCGAGTTCGAACAAGAAGACGCAAAGAAAACGATTAAAATGCTTCAATAACAAGTTGTTTACAGAAATTGGAGATGGATAAGAGATTTTCGGCGATTAAGGATGGTGTAGGGAGGTTCAATTTATAGTGGAAGGCTCGGATTGTAGTTTAGGCCAGTTATTAATTCGGTTTGAAGATGACGCGGCATTGGATCATAATTGGAAGGTTTTGGACTGAATTCATATGTGTAATTGATGCGAATTGGTCAAGCAAATCAATTCCATTCCTTTTCTGGATCAATTAGCGCGTTTTGTAGCTTGATTGATGATGATCCACGCGACAGTTGACTTTTTATAGTCAACTGTTCAGTTTTAAGAATGGTATATAATTATAAAGGTAGTTCTCTAAACAGATATCATGGTGTAGCCTAGTGGTTTGTAAATGTGTTGAATTGGCTTGGGATGCGGGTTCGAACCCCGTCCCAAGCATTTATTTTTTGGCATTTAATCGACGCGTTTGGAGTTGTTCTAGCCTTATAGTATGAATATATGTACCCGAATATGTAATAGAATAATTTTTAAACATTCGAAAATGATGAAAATGTAACGCTTCATTAATTGCGGTTTAACGTACATCGAAATAAATAACAAAAATACAGAGAAATGACGGATGTCACAGCATCCCCTACTTTTAGAAATTTCGTCCCGAAATTACTTCAAGTGGTAGTCTCTGGAAAAAGATGAGGATACTTTGACATCATTTGATCCTCACGCTCCCAAGTAAACTCTGGGCCTCGCTTGGATTCCCAACGAACTTTGACAATCGGGATTCGGCTTCGCTTAAGTGTCTTGACATCTCGATCCATAATCTCCACAGGTTTCTCTATGAAGCGCATCGATTCGTCAATCTGGATATCCTCTAAAGGAACATGGAGGTTATCTTCAGCCAAACACTTCTTAAGATTAGAAATATGAAACGTTGGATGGACATTATTGAGCTCTGGTGGTAAATCGAGCTTGTAAGCCACCTTCCCAACTCGCTCAAGGATCTTAAAAGGGCCTACAAACCGTGGTGCAAGTTTTCCTTTCTTTCCAAACCGGAATACACCCTTCCAAGGTGAAACCTTGAGAAGTACCATGTCTCCGACTTGAAATTCTAGAGGCTTGCGCGTTTGATCAGCATAGCTCTTCTGTCTGCTTCGAGCAACTTGTAAGTTCTCACGAATGCGAAAAATTTTGTCTGTCGTTTCTTGTATCAGTTCGGGACCGGTGATTTGTGTTTCACCAACCTCGCTCCAACACATAGGGGAACGACATTTGCGACCATAAAGTGCCTCGAATGGTGCCATGTTAATACTGGAATGATAGCTGTTATTATACGAAAACTCAACCAAGGGTAAGTGCGTGTCCCAATTACCACCAAAGTCGATGATGCATGCTCGAAGCATATCCTCCAATGTTTGGATGGTTCGTTCAGTTTGACCATCCGTCTGTGGGTGATAAGCCGTGCTAAGATTCAGTTGTGTACCAAGTGCGGGCTGAAATGTCTGCCAGAAGCGAGAAGTAAACCAGCTATCACGATCGGAAATAATGTCTAGAGGAATACCATGACGGCTGACAATCTCACTGATGTAGATCTTAGCCAGTTTCTCAGCTGTGTAGGTCTCACGAATGGGTAGGAAGTGAGCAGATTTGGTCAAACGATCGACAATAACCCAGATACTGTCATGTCCACGAGTGGTGCGTGGAAGTTTCGTGATGAAGTCCATAGCAATGTTTTCCCACTTCCACACTGGGATTTCTGGTTGCACAAGCAAACCAGATGGACGTTGGTGCTCAGCTTTGACCTTGGAACAAGTAAGGCATTTAGTCACATAAAGAGCTATGTCCTTCTTCATGCCGGGCCACGAATACAAAGTACGCAGATCCTGATACATCTTATCTGCACCAGGGTGAACGGAGTAACGAGACTTATGGGACTCGTCCATGAGGAAGGTACGCAGGTTGTCACGATCAGGGATCCAAAGACGGTTCATGAAATAAAGTAAACCATTTTTGGTTTCCAACTGATTTTCGGCTCCACACGACATTTCTTCGTACATGTTGCCCTCAATAACAGAGACATGTTGGGCTTCAATGATGCGGAGTTTGATATCAGACTGGACCTGAGCACAATAAAGCTGGGCATGACCTTTACGACTAAGAGCATCGGCCACAACATTCGCCTTGCCAGGATGGTAGCGAATCTCGCAGTCGTAGTCGTTTAACAACTCGACCCATCGTCGTTGTCGTATATTCAGATCTTTCTGGTTGAAAATGTGTTACAGACTCTTGTGATCAGTGAAGATTACACATTTTGTACCATATAAATAGTGCCGCCAAATCTTAAGTGCGAAGACGACTGCTCCGAGTTCAAGATCATGGGTAGTGTAATTTTTCTCATGGTTTTTCAGTTGTCGTGATGCATACGCTATAACCTTGCCTCGTTGCATGAGAACGCAACCAAGACCTTGGTTGGAGGCATCACAATAAACCACGAAATCCTCATTGCCGTCAGGTAAAGTGAGGATTGGAGCATCACACAGTTTCTGCTTCAAAGTCTGGAATGCTTCTTCCTGACTGGGTCCCCATACATATGGTTTATCCTTATGGGTCAAGGAAGTGAGAGGTAAGGCAATCTCGGAGAAGTTGAGAATAAATCGACGATAATAACCCACTAAGCCAAGAAAAGAGCGAATTTCCGTGGGAGACTTGGGTGTAATCCAATTCTTAACAGCCTCAATCTTAGCTGGATCCACGTGTATACCCTTATCACTGATAATGTGCCCCAAAAATTGAACTTCCTTAAGCCAGAATTCACACTTGCAGAATTTGGCATACAGTTGTTCATTCTTCAAAAGACTCAACATTTGTCTAAGGTGTTGCTCGTGGGCTAATTTGGTTTTAGAGTAAATGAGAATGTCATCGATGAAAACGATTACGAACTTATCCAAGAAGGGTTTGCACACGCGATTCATGAGATCCATGAAGACAGCGGGTGCATTCGTTAGTCCAAAAGGCATAACCATGAACTCGTAATGCCCATAGCGTGTACGGAAAGCTGTCTTTGGAATATCGTCTTCATGGACTCGTAGTTGATGATATCCCGAACGAAGATCGATCTTTGAGAAGCAAGTCGAACCTTGAAGTTGATCAAAGAGGTCATCAATGCGGGGTAAAGGGTACCGGTTTTTAATGGTGAGTTTATTCAGCTCCCGATAATCAATACACATACGGAAAGATCCATCCTTCTTCTTTACAAATAAGACTGGAGCTCCCCAAGGTGATGAACTGGGACGAATGAAACCCTTGTCTGCCAACTCTTGAAGTTGACTCGCAAGTTCTTGCATCTCGAAAGGTGCAAGGCGGTATGGAGATTTTGCAACAGGCGTAGCACCAGGTACAAGGTCAATACGAAATTCAACAGGACGCACCGGTGGTAGTTCAGGTAAGTCATCAGGAAAAACTTCTGGAAACTCACGAACAACAGGAACATCTTGAATACTCTTGTCTTTACCCTTCTTTCCCACAATATGGGCCAAGAAAGCTACGTATTTCTTGCGTAGATATTTCTGTGCTTGAGTGCAGGACATGAGTTTAAGACCACTGGATGGTTTCTCACCATAAACCCGTAAATAGTCACCCGATGCGAGAGGAAACCGAATGAATTTCTCAAAGCAGACAACTTCGGCATGATTTTTAGAAAGCCAATCCATACCCACGATAACATCAAAGCTTCCCATTTTTATGGGTATAAGATCAATGGTGAAGTCATGTTCGTTAAGGTTAAGAGTACAACCCTGGATGATAGAATCGATTGAGATGGGTTTACCATCCGCGACCTCGACAGTGAAAGGCGCTCCTAATCTAGAGCGAGTGTGAGATAATAAAGGTTCGAATGCTAATGACACAAAGCTTTTATCCGCACCAGTATCAAATAAAATTGAAGCATAACGACCATCAAGTAAAAACGTACCATTCACCACATCATTTGCTTCCTGGGCTTCTGCTGCATTAATGTTGAAAGCCCTACCACGAGCCACTGGATTTGCTGCACGGTTTGCTGGAACAAGTGCTGGACATTGGTTTCTAAGGTGGTTTGGATCACCACAATTGAAGCAAGCTCGACCATATGCTATAGGTTGTGGGTTTTGGCGAGCTGGTTGAGGGTTGGCTGGTTGAGGGTTAACAGGTTGAGCATTGATTGGTTGAGGTCGAAACACTGATCGACATGTGGCAGCTACATGACCGTACCTACCACAGGTGGTACAGTGGCGACAAGGAAAATTTGCGGGGTGATGGTACTGACAGGTGGCACACTTGGGTAAGTTTCCACTATAAACCTTCTTAACAGGAGGAGCCTGAGCCATTGGAGCCTGGGCTATTGGAGCCTGAGTTACTGGGGCCACAACAGCATAGTTTCTACCCCTGGACTTCCGCTTCCTAGTGTTGGAACCGGTATTGTCTACAGCAACTCTTGATGATTCAGTAGCAGGGGTGGGGGTCTTCTCAGCTGGTTTCTTGGTTCCTTTCCTAACCAAATTTCCCTTTTTGACGTGCTTGTCAGTTAAGGAGGCTACAAGCTGAATGGCTTCTTCCACCGTAGTGGGTCTACTTCCAGTGACTACATCTTGAATTAGGTCAGGCAATCCCTCAATATATTTCTTGATTGCTCGAGAGACCGGGGTAACCATGTGTGGAACCAAAATACTGAGCTCATGATATCGAGTGTTGTACGCAAGATTTTCACCACTGTCTTGTTTCAACCCATGGAACTCTTCCTCTAGTTTCCTCATTTCGTTCCTAGGGCAGAACTTGGCGATCATAAGTTCCTTGACCTCAGCCCAAGACAAGGATAGAGCAACATCAGCGCCCCGATTACGCTTTTCACCATTCCACCAGGTCAATGCCCCCTTTTGAAGGACACTGGTAGCATAGCGAACGCGGAGGTTATCAGGACACTCGCTGTTCACGAAGGTACTTTCCATACTTTCAAACCATTGGAGGAGGCCAGTAGCACCCTCCTCCCCAGTAAAGTGTTTCAAACCTTCGTGGGGTTGCATGAGTTGAAGTGTTTGAATGTGCACCAGAATTGAGTTGCACCCTCTGTGTTGGTACTGTTGTTGTTTTGGGTTAACTCCCTAACAAGATTTGGAATCACTGCAGCAATTTGCTCAGCAACTAGAGAAGCAAGGCGACGATCAGAACGTTGTCCAGAAGCACGAACAGTGCGTTGGCTAGCATCACGGAGCATACGGCGAGCAGACATCTACAAGGCAGTCAATGTAAAATCATGAGATTAATAAATGTAAGTGTATAACAGCATAAGGATTATGAATTCAAGATATTGTATGTGAAATAGAAGTATATCATTTGAAATATTTGCATAACATGCTTGGATTGCCCTTGTCTAGCTATAAAGCCTGTTGGATCAGTTTGCTCTTTTTGCTAAGTAAGAACTTGCTATCTTGACACTTAAGTGTTTAGCAAGTCCTTGTAAATCAGATTATAAGCACAGCGGAATGTTATAAGTTAAAGCAACACTTTTTACACTAAGGCAGAGTTATAACTCCCCCTTTATGTTTGAAACTAATAAATGACAAAGTATTTATTATGAATCTAAGCTGTAAATGAGAATTAGATACTTAGAAAGATTCACAATAAATACAGAAATGGAATAGAACAATGAGAGTGTTTGAAGGATTTTTCTGTTAAAATCAATGTCTAAAATAGAAGGTTGAAGCCTCCTATTTATAGACGTTTTACATGCATGTATCTTGCTCAAAAAGCAAGTACAGAAACAACAGAAACAAGTTGCACAAGTTGCAACATTGAAAGAAACAAATACAGCTAAAAGTAATAATAAACAACAAACTACTGATGCAAAAAGGCGGTGGGAAATATCTATTGCTAAGTGCTGATGAAGGACAACTACTGAAGAGTAGTTTTGTCTTCAGTACTTCTGAAGTGAACTTGTCTGGTTTGGACTTCAGAACTTCTGCTTCTTCAGCACTTCTCATATCTTCTAATCAGCAGTTTCTTGTCTTCTCTTCAGTACTTCTATACTTAGCCAAAATGACAGAAGTGAATTAGACTAAGGTTTACAAAAGTGGTTTCACCAATCCTCTTTGTCCTAACAATCTCCCCCTGGATTGATGAAGCCAAAACCTTACTAATTCCTTATGTGTTTCTTCTGCCTTGAACAATCTTCCATATCTCTTTGTACATGGTGTTCTTGAGCTGGTTTAACTGACCATCAGATAGAGATCCTCTCTGTGGTTCTAGATGTTGAATTGTGAGCAGGTCTTGTGTTGACAATTTCTTCAGATCACTGATCTTCTTGTAAGCCCTGCTTGAGAGGTCTCTTCTTGTCAACAGTACTGAGTTGTTATCAGTAAGTGACCATCTGATGATAGGGATCTTTGACTTGTTAAAGTCAGAAGAATAGGGAACCAGACTTGTCCCTTAGGTTGATGGTCCTGAGTGCTGGATGTCTTCAGTTTCAGATAGCCTCAGGTGGGATTCTCTTCCTTGTTGTTGTTGCATATCAGGCATCTGAACAGTTGGGAGATGGTGTTCAGTCACTACTCTGGTATGCAGCTTTTCTTTGATGGTCTTTTGTATTTGATAAGCAAAAGTGGAAGGATCCCTGAATTGTGTTAACAGAGGTTTCTCCTCAATGTCAAAATATGAATGGACTATTGAACTTCCTTCAAGTAGTACCATTTTAAAATCAGTTTTGACATTGTCCTCTGCCTTCTTCTTCTGAGTAGCAGTTCTTCTAGATGCACCAGAAGTTCTAACTACTGATCTTGAAGGATCAGCAGTTTGAAACTTCTCAGGATTTGCAGCCTTGGCAGCCAAGTATTTTCTATAAGTATCCATCAGTCTTTCTTCTTTCCATCTGGATACTGAGGCTTTTGAACCATATCCTTCTGCTACTAACTCTTCTATTATCTGGGCTCTCTTGGCCTTTCCATCTTTGCTTGTGGCCACTTTGTCTGCAAGCAGTTGTGCTCTTCTTATCAGCTCTTGCATAGAGAGTCCTTTGAGTGTAAAGGCTTTAGTCTTGCTGTTCTTGGTAATATAAGACACCAGTTGTTGTCTTTTATCTTGTTCAGCAATCTCATCAAGGCTAGCCTGCCTTTGTAGTTCAGCTGCATAAGCCTGAAGTTTTTCTTCATGGCTTAAATCCAAATCATCCCTTTCTTCCAGAGATTTCCAAATCTGATCTTCTCTGGCCTTCTTGTTGGCTGCAATTAAGCTCTTCTCTAATAGTTCAGCTGATTGAGAGATAGGAGAAGGGTTTAATACAGTCATTGTAGTAACAGTTGTAGGCCTGATGGGATCAGATGTTGGTTGAATGGGAGCAGTGGTTCTGGAAGGTTCAGTTGTTTGAGGTTTGGAAGTGTTAACTTCTGATGTGCTGACAACTGCTGATGGTTTGTCAGCTACTGAAGGATTGTCTTCAGTACTTTCTGATTCTTCATCAGAAGTTTTGTCATCAGAAGTTTCTTCATTTTGCCTTAGGGATTCTTCAGATGTTGGGGTCTCATCTTCTTTCTCTGCTGCTTCAATTTCTTCAATTGAGACACCAAACTGTTTGGCCAATTTTTCTTTCCTGGCCTGATCTTTTTGATCTCTTTCAAGGAGTGCCACTCTTGCCCTTATCCTGGCTTGGAATGACTCCTTAGGTTCCCTGATCTTCTCCCCCTTTTTGGATTCATCAATTTTAACCCTTGAAGCAGAGGGTTGGGAGAATTGTCCTTGAAGATGAGCAATCTGTTTGCTGTTGAAGTCTATTTTGTTGGACAGATCGTTCATCTTGGTCTTGATCACTCCAAATGGGTTCTTGATGGACAGCTCCAAGTCAGCTGTATATGTTTGGAAGTGATTTCTGATGAGTGTATTCATCATGTGGTACAGGGGACCCTCTGGGCTGCATAGCTGGTTCAGGTCTATGCTTGTTTGCCCAGGGAATTAGGTAGGCATTTGTTGTGAAAGGGGTGTTTTTGGGAGATCCTCATGTTGTACAGAGGATGCCACTCTAGGGGTTTTAGGGATTGAGTGGGCTTTAACCTGTGCAGAGGTGACTGGCTTCTTGAGCCTGGATACCCCTGAAACAGGACCTTCAGAAAGTGCCGTCAATTCAGTAGTTTGAGTGTGTGAAACATCATCCAAACTAATGGAATCATCTGAATCCCTGATGTTGCCCTCAATGAGGACTGTCTCAGTTAAATCATGAGCTGAGCCCAACTCAGTTCTCTCATGAACCTCTTTTTCTTGGTACTGAGGATTTCCTACTTCAGGCATCAAGCCTTCATCAGTAGTTGCCACATCTAAGGTCTTAGCTATGTTACTTCTATCCTCAGATCCACCACTGGGTGGTAACTGAGTAGTAGCAGCCTCAGATGCCCCAAGAGTCTCTAAAATTGGGCTTAAAGACTCTGGTCCACCCTCATCTCTTGGGATAGGGCTAGAGATGTCCACATCCATGTCTGATGTAGTAGTTATGTCCCCTGTTTGTTGTGGTTGTTGGGGACTGACATGATCAGATGGGACATTCTCTTTTAGCCCAGAGAGAAGTTTGGCAATCTCTATTGCCTCTTGTTCAGAAATTTGTGGGGTTGGTTCAGTAGTTTGGGCAATAGGTGGTGAAAGTTGTTGTTCAGCAGTTTCAAAAGAAGAGTGTGTTTCATATGTTTTTCTATGTCTTTTTCTTTTGAATAAAATGGTTATGGGTGCTCTTGGTGGGGTTTGAGATGGATGAGACTGGGAGGGTGTTTCAGTCTCATCTATTTGAAGAGCAGAATGCTCATGAGCATGTTCAGGCATCTCAATCTCCTGAACAGCTTTTCTTTTGGGTTGGTGGGGTGCAGTTTTTGTTGGCTTGGGCTTTTTGGCTTTTGGTGGTGTGAGTTTGGAAGATGTGGGCTTCAGGGGGACTTGTTGTTGTTCTCCCTGATCATCTTCTAGCCAGGCAGCCGGTTTGTTATGCCTTGAGTATGCTTGTGATGTTAAAGGATTTAAAGTTGAAATTTTTCCCACAAGCACCTCATTACCCAGTTCCCCTATTATGCATTGCATAATGAACCTTGGGTATAACAAAAACTTTTTCTTGGTATTATTGTGATGTAACACCAACTCATTGAAAAATAGTTTTGATGCCCTGAATTTAGTTTCATTCACAATGGAATGAAATATTGGTTGAAAAGTGGAGGGCATCTGGTCATACGACCCTGTTTTTGGACTCAAACACATAATAATATAATGAAACAAAAGCTTGTATTTTGGTTCAAAATATTTTTTGAATATTGTAGCATGGGAGAGAGTACCTTGATAACCACACTCAGTCATGGTTAGATGAATATCAGTGTTAGCAACATGGTCAGGGGCAGTTACATCATCCAGACCCAGTCTTGTTGCTAGTGTGGCCGGTGTGATGGTCAGTTGTTTCCCTTTTATTCTAGAGTTGAGGGAAATGACCTCATCACCCATTGTAACCGTCTCAGCATTTGCCTAGAACTCATTCAGAGTTTCAGTGTGAATTGGTGGGTTTATTGTGAGAGCAGTAAAATATTGGGATTTGACGACAAGATCAATGATCTCATCGTATTGGGACCAGCCTTCTTGTTTTTCAAGAAAGGCCCTTTGATTGTGTCCCTGTTTTAGAACTAGAGCCATGTGGTTTGGGTTTTTGATCGAACAGTGGATTTGCAGGTATAGGTTATTGAGAGAGTTTTGAGAGAGAAGGAGGGATATTTTGAGTTTGAAAGGATAAGTGTGTAGAAAAGGTATTTATTAGAAGTTTAACCGCTTGAATCTTCTTTATTAGAAGTTTTAAAACCGTCTTTGGTTAAAAATCTCTTTATCAGAGGTTTTAAACTAATTAGGTCAAACCTCTGATGATGGGAAAAGTCAGATTTGCCCTTTTGACTTAAACTGCTGATGAAGGATTACTTCATCAGTAGTTCCCATTTTCTCTTCAGTAGTTTTTAACATCTGATGAGAAATGTTTTTATAAATACTTTATTCATAACTTCTGAAGGTTATTTTATCAGAAGTTACACACTTTTTAAGAAAATTATCCCCATACTGATGATTTTTGTTCATCAGTAGTTTCTCTCAAACTGATTTTTGTTTAATCAGTAGTTTTGTTTTTTTTTCAGAAGTTTTGTTTCAGACTTTTGTCTTTTGTAAGTGAAAATCAGAAAAAAAGAAGGAAAAGGTTAACTTGGATTCCACCAAGGTAAACAGGATGGAATCAAGGATGGAAAAAGGAAAAAGAAAATTTTGATGTTTTATGCATATCAGTAGTGATTGATGTAGAAGTTTGATGTAGAGTTAGGTAGAATCAAGTGTTAACTTGGATTCTAACTGATATGCATACAAGTTAAAAAAAAATAAAAATAAAGTAAACACTTACAAATTTAGCATTCCAAGCATGGATACTAACTTCTGAAATGTTGATGTGTCAAGGGGCTTAGTGAAGATGTCAGCTATTTGATTAGCTGTTGCTACATGCTTCACCTCAATCTTGCCTTTTTCATAGCAATATCTTATGAAATGGTACCTGATCTCAATATGTTTGGTTTTTGAGAACTATACCGGATTTTGAATGATGCTAATGGCAGATTTGCTGTCTACAAACAAAGGTGTCTTGGTCTCTTTGATTCCATAATCAAGAAGTTGATATTGGAGCCATTGTATCTGTGATGTACAACTTGCAGCTGCAATGTATTCAGCTTCAGCAGTTGAAGTTGCAACAGATGTTTGCTTCTTTGATTGCCATGACACTAGACAGTTACCCAGGAATTGACAACCACCAGATGTTGACTTTCTTGTCATCTTACACCCTGCATAGTCACTATCTGAAAAAGCTGATAACTTGGTATTGCTTGAAGCAGGATACCAAATTCCCAGTGTTGGAGTTCCTTTCAGATATCTGAAAATTCTCTTGACTGCTATAAGGTGTGATTCCCTTGGTGCTGATTGATATCTAGCACAGACACATGTTGAAAACATAATATCTGGTCTAGAAGCAGTTAAGTATAAAAGGGAACCTATCATGCATCTGTACATGGTTTGATCAACCTGTTTTCCTTGATCATCAGGTTCAACTTGTGTGATTGGTGTCATGGGAGTGGAACATGATTTACAGTCATTTAAAGAAAATTTGTTCAATAATTCTTTAACATATTTTGATTGATGTATAAAAGTTCCATTTGTTTGTTGTTTGATCTGCAGTCCTAGAAAGTACTGCAGTTCTCCCATGGTACTCATCTCAAATTTTGATTGCATGAGTTTCTTAAAATCATCACACAGTTTTGTGTTTGTTGAACCAAAAATGATATCATCAACATAAATTTGAACAAGTAAGACATGATTTCCAACATGTTTAATGAAAAGTGTTTTATCAATGGCACCTCTTGTAAAGTTATTTTTGAGTAAAAAGGTGGAGAGTGTATCATACCAGGCTCTTGGAGCCTGTTTGAGCCCATAAAGAGCTTTGTCCAATCTGTACACCCACTCAGGATGAGAAGGATCCTCAAACCCAGGTGGCTGACAGACATACACCTCCTCTTTGATTTTTCCATACAAAAATGCACTTTTCACATCCATTTGATAAACTTTAATTTTGTTGGAAATGGCATAGGCCAGAAATAACCTGATGGCCTCAAGCCTTGCAACTGGAGCAAAGGTTTCATCATAGTCAATTCCCTCTTCTTGAGAGTACCCTTGAACTACCAGTCTTGCCTTGTTCTTGATTATCATACCAGCTTCATCTTGTTTGTTCCTGAAAACCCATCTTGTACCAATTGGTTGCTTGTTTTGAGGTAAAGGACAGATTTCCCAGACCTGTTGCTTGTTGAACTGAAGCAGTTCATCTTGCATAGCTTGCACCCAATTATTGTCTTTGAGGGCTTCCTGGTACTTCTTTGGTTCCAACTGTGAAATAAAGGCTGAGAATAGGCAAAAGTTGGAGAGCTGGTTTCTGGTAAGAACACCTGAAGCTATATCACCCATGATTTGATCAAGTGGATGATCTCTGTGTTCAATCAGTTGTTGTAAACCACTGACAGGTGTAGGTGGCTCTTGTTCTTCAAACAAACTACTGAGGTCTATAATATCTGGTTCAGCAGTTTCAGCTTCTTCAGTAGTTGCAGGTGCTGAAGCAGATGTTTGAGTTTGGCCTTCAGTATTTGTTTGATCAGAAGTTTGAAAAACTTCTGATGGTGTTGTAGTTGACTTAATGACTGTTTGAGGAGTCCATGGTGTAGGATCCTCATCTTCAAACCTTTGATTACCATAATAAGTAGGTTTGGAAGAAGTAACAGTCTTTTCAGGTCCAAAGTGAAAGTTGTCAAGGTCAAAGAGTTCAGCAGGATGTGCTGGAATAAGAGTGTGTTTTGACTCATTGAACTTGACATTCAATGTTTCTTCTACTATCCTGGTGTGAGAATTAAAAACCTTGTAGGCTTTTCTAGTTGAAGAGTAACCAAGAAAGTAACCTGAGTCAACTTTGGCAGCAAACTTTGAAATAGATTCCTTGATGTTCAAGATGAAACATTGACACCCAAAAGCCCTGAAAAAGGAGATAAGGGGCTTCATGCCATGAAGAATTTCATAGGCAGTCTTGGAATGTCTCTTGACCACAAGAACTCTATTCTGAACATAACATGATGTGTTAACTGCTTCTGCCCAAAAGTACAATGGCAGTCCAGAATCAGCTAACATTGTTCTTGCTCCTTCTATCAATGTTCTGTTCTTCCTTTCTACTACACCATTTTGTTCAGGAGTTCTGGGAACACTGTATTGTCTAATAATCCCTTTAGACAAACAGAATTCATCCAGAGTTTTGTTCCTGAACTCTGTCCCATTGTCACTTCTAATGGTTTTGACAGATAGAGAATATTGTTTCTCTACTTGTAGAATGAAGAACTTGATGATTTCAGCAGCCTCATCCTTGGAAAATTAGAAGAATACCCAAGTGAATCTTGAGTAGTCATCAATGATGACTAAGCAGTACTTCTTTTTACCAAGGCTCATAATCTTGACAGGTCCAAATAAGTCCATATGGAGTAGTTGAAGACATGCAGTAGTTTTTGATTCTTCAATAGACTTATAGGAGGACTTATGCTGTTTTCCCTTTAAACAGGATACACAGTGTTCTTGACACTGGTATACTTTCAAAGGTAGACCTCTGACCAAGCCCATTTTTGTGACTTTATTTATGGTTTTAAAGTTCACATGGCCAAGTCTCCTGTGCCAGAGATCTGTTTCTGAAGTTGATGCCCTTGAGAAGAAACAGGCAGTGTTGTTCAATACTTTGTCTTTCTCAATGTCCACTGCATAGACATTGCCACATCTTTTGGCAATCAGCAAAGTATGATCTTCTATAATCTTCTCTATCAACTTCTGGCCTTCTGGTGAGATGATCTTGCAAGCTGTCTTTGTGAAAAAGGAAGAATATCCTTTATCACACATTTGTGACACGCTCAGCAAGTTGTATTCAAGGTTTTCCACCAGATTGACCTTGTCAAACTGTATTTTGCCAGAGGAGACATTGCCATGTCCTAGCACATATCCCTTAGCATTGTTCCCAAAGGATACAGATCCTTCTCTTTGGCTGATAAAGTTGTTTATCAGGTATCTGCATCCAGTCATGTGCATAGAGCCTCCACTATCAACATACCATATGCTGTTCAAGCCCCTGGAAACTCTCTGCACATAAAAGCAAATTAGTCAGATTTGGGAACCCAAGCCTGTTTGGCTTTGGGTTTGCTCTTGAGAACAGTTATAGTTTGTTCTTGACCAGGTTGAGAAATCCATGTCTTTTTGGCGATGGATTTTTCATTAAGAACCATGGTGGTATCCTTTTTAGGACCACCATCAACCTTGGTCATCAGTAGTTCTACCATGTTCTTTAGATTTTGAATCTCAGCAGTTTGTGAAACTGCTGATGATTCTGGTCTAACTACTGACAAGGAATTTTGAGAAAAAGATTTTGGTTGAGATTTTATCTTTTTCTGAGAAAAGGTGTTTTCAGGTTGTTGTTTCTTGGGTTTAAAGACTCTTTCATAATCATTTCTGATTTGATTTCCCACAACCTGTTGTTTAAATTTTTGATTGAACTGAATTCCTTTTCTGTATCTACAAAATTCAGTTTTGTGGTTGAACAGGCCACAAATTTCACATTCTTTTGCCTTTTGTTTTTGATCTAAAGGCAAATTTCTGACATTTGTGAAAAGATTTTGCTCATCAGTAGTTTTCAGGGTCTCAACTCCTGATGTAGATGAAACTACTGATGGCTTGTTGTCAGATTTTGTAAATACTTCTGAAGTACTTTCTTTAAAAATGCCAGGATTTCTGTTTAGAAAGTTTTCATGGAAAGATGTGCATTCTTTCCCTTCAGAAGCTTCATTTGAAACAATTCTTCTCCCATCTTCAGTAGTTTTGGGAGAAAAATCTGTTGGTGTTTCAACATGATGGTATCCTATGCCAAACTTAACATTTGAAGCACTTTGTTTGTTTAGCAATAACTGATACCCCCTACAAGATTCCACCCATTTTTCAGAAGTGATCCTGGTGTCAGCAAGCTCTTGTCTGACATCTCCCAGGTCATTTAGCATCATTTTGATTTGTGCTTGGGTTTCAATAGCAGAGTCAGTTAATTTAGAAACTTCTTTTGTTTTAGCACACAGTTTTCTTTCTAAATCATATTTTATCTGTGTGTATTTTCTTTCTAAATCATTGGCTTTGCCTTGTAGGTGCAGGTTTGTCTCTCTTATGAGAGCAAAAGTTTCTTTGCAAGAGTTTGAGCAAAGTTTTGTCAAAGATTCTTTTGATACCTGAGACAATGCAGATTTTGAAGTACAGCCTTCAAATGCCATTAAGGCAAAGTTCTTTCTGCCATTGTCTGGTTCTCCCCAGTTGATGTCAAACACTTTGTTGTCTGCATCAGGATTGCACTCTGTGGTGTCATAAGGGAGACTGCTCCAGTCAACATACCCTGAGGTAAAGAGACTTTGTTGAGGGGGTTGTTGAGGCTGTGGAGGAAGTTGAGCAGCTGGAAAGGGAGGGATTGATTGTTGGCTCTGCATCTGTTGAGCAGGCACTTGAACATATTGTACTTGAGGCATATATTGCTGTTGAGGAGCTTGTGCCTGTACAAAATGAGCACTCCCTTGAGTTCCATTGTTCCTATTATAATTGGGGTTATAGTTATTTCCAGATTGTGATTGGTTAAAGCTAGAGCTTCTACACTCTCTAGCAAAGTGTCCCAACTTCTGACACTTGTGACATCTCAGTTTAGATTTGTCAAAACCAATTTTTGTATTACTGGTCAATCCTGGAAATTTCCTTCCTGACCTTTTATAAAACTTGTTAGTTTTAATGCTTAGCATGGCCAGTTGGTGTAATATGTCCATTTCTTCTAAGTCATCACTGCTAAAATTTTTCAAATCATCCATGATAAAACATAGATTAACAGCAGTTTGACTTTGGTCATCATTGTCATAACCTGGGAAAGATCTTTCTGATGAGATCCCAGTGGTTATGTCAATATTGTCATAAGATCCATAGGAACAAGTTGGTGAATCTTGTCCCAAAAGTGCTGTACTACCTGGTAGGTAGTCATCAGCAGTTTTACCAGAAGTTTGTAATTTCTTCTTTTGATCAATTTCTCTCTCAAAAGTAAGTAATCTCCCATGGAGTTTTGTAAGAGTGAGGGAGCTAAAATCCGGTGAGGATCTTAAGACAATGGAGTAAGTTTCCCATTTGTCAGGTAAAGACCTTAAAAATCTATGTTACATAGATACTGTTGTATAGGTCTGACCATTTAACTTTAGCTCAAAGATTAATGAGGAGAATCTTTCAAATTGTTGAGTCAAAGTTTCCCCATTAATATAAGCAAATGTTTCATATTGTTGAGCTAAAATTTCTCTGGTGTTGGCAATCACCTCTTCAGCTCCTCCAAACTGTTCTTTAAGACAGTCCCAAAGTTCATTGGCACTTTCACAATGTAAAAGGCCAGAGTATATTTCATTTGGGAGAGCCATTGCCAACATAGAGAATGCTTTTGCATCTAGCTCAAGTTTTAGGAAATCCTCATCTGTATAGTCTTTGGGTTCCTTTGGAATCCCTTCTTTAGTTTCAAGATTTATATTTACTGGTTTGTGAGGACCATATATCACAGATCTCCAACAACCTGTGTTGGTTTGTGACAAGGTATGTGCCATTCTCTTTTGCCATATATTGTACTCATTTCTCACAAGCATGGCAGGTTTAGTGGCAGAACCAGTATTATGTGGATCCATTTTTAAAGAGTATAGATTTGTCAGATGACTCTTTTAAGTGATGGATATTGATAAAAAGTGAACTTTTGATCTTTTTATTGGATATCAATAAGAGCTTTGTGTCTGATTCTCAATTTGTTAGATTGATATGTGATCAGATAAACCAACGCTCTGATACCAATTGTTGGACCAGTTTGCTCTTTTTGCTAAGTAAGAACTTGCTATCTTGACACTTAAGTGTTTAGCAAGTCCTTGTAAATCAGATTATAAGCACAGCGGAATGTTATAAGTTAAAGCAACACTTTTTACACTAAGGCAGAGTTATAACTCCCCCTTTATGTTTGAAACTAATAAATGACAAAGTATTTATTATGAATCTAAGCTGTAAATGAGAATTAGATACTTAGAAAGATTCACAATAAATACAGAAATGGAATAGAACAATGAGAGTGTTTGAAGGATTTTTCTGTTAAAATCAATGTCTAAAATAGAAGGTTGAAGCCTCCTATTTATAGACGTTTTACATGCATGTATCTTGCTCAAAAAGCAAGTACAGAAACAACAGAAACAAGTTGCACAAGTTGCAACATTGAAAGAAACAAATACAGCTAAAAGTAATAATAAACAACAAACTACTGATGCAAAAAGGCGGTGGGAAATATCTATTGCTAAGTGCTGATGAAGGACAACTACTGAAGAGTAGTTTTGTCTTCAGTACTTCTGAAGTTAACTTGTCTGGTTTGGACTTCGGAACTTCTGCTTCTTCAGCACTTCTCATATCTTCTAATCAGCAGTTTCTTGTCTTCTCTTCAGTACTTCTATACTTAGCCAAAATGACAGAAGTGAATTAGACTAAGGTTTACAAAAGTGGTTTCACCAATCCTCTTTGTCCTAACAAAGCCCAACAAGAACGTTGACTTTTCAAAGAAATTGAGCCCAATGGTGATCAAAGAAGACATGCTTTAGCCTATAAGTGGACACTCACTCCAGGAATCCCCAGGTAAGCATAACAGGTCCGCAAATGGATTTATGCGCTATGCTTGCCTATGCCAGAAAACCCAGTGTACAGGCATCCACCCTTCCAGATTGCACGTGTCCTTTTTCACACTCATTAAAGTCCAACAACTTTGAAGGAGCAAAAATAAGAGTAGGCATTATGCCTAAGAGTGTCTTCATGAAAGGTACTGCTCCCGCTCCATGATGATGTAGTCTTTCCACTCCTTGTAGGACACCATCTCTATACACCATGATGAAAGATGAGGAGAAATGGAGAAGAAGGGGAAAGATTGAGGGAGGAAGTGGAGGGTAATGAGGGGAATGATAAATTAGGAAATGTTGTACCTGAAAGTTGAAATTTGATTATAGTCTAGGCTAAAAGGCATTCTAATAACCTAATTCCCTATAACCATGTCTCTGATACCAATCTGTAACACCCCAACCGATGGCGGAATCATCGAGGTGCCACGTAGTGACGATTGTTCAAAAGCACATGGTACTAAAATGTAAATATTATTGAATAAACCAGAATTGTCTTACATGGAAATGGAAAATACATTGTCTAAATGAAATGTAAATATTGAAATAACTGAATTAAAATAAAGCACTAAATGTCTCTTGCTAAAGCATTAGATCAAACTGCACCTGAAACATGTACAAAAATAGGTTTGGTCAACATAAGAAATGTTGGTGAGCATTCCTAGTTTTGATATATATAGTAAGTTAAAAAGATATACAATTCAAGTGCATGCTACAGTGCAAATATGTAAACTATGTATCATACAAATGAGCTTAATCAACCCTGTGACTGTATAATGTACTGTATGAACGGTGGTGTACTCATCCAATAAATGGGTGATAACTTAACAATGGCCACGGATTCTCTGATGAAAAAGGGGGAGAATCAATCTTGGCGGGTTGTCAATCCAAATAGCGCTATCCAATGTTATGGTCGGCTTGTACCATGTTAATGATTTCACTAAGTACAAATGTAATCCACATGTATTGTCTAAGCATAAAGCACGTTGTAAGCAATGCACATAGTACTAGAATTGTATTGTAAAAAATGTAAACTTGTATTTGAAATTGTAATAGTGTACATGTAACACCCCAAAAATGTATAAAAGCAAAAAGGGGTAGGAATACTCACTGTCTACGTAATAGCTTGAAATTGAACTGGACAACGAAATATGCGTTGGAAATATTCCAAAGAATCAACCTAAAGAATTTGATAATGTGTAAGGAATAACTCTAGGATACATGAAATTCTAGGGTTTCGAATTGGGGATAAACGTTTATTTGATTAATAAACAAATTGTTTATTAAAATATAAGAAATTTAATAAATAAATAAATAAAAGTATTTTTGTAAAATTTTAAGTTAAATATAGTCACAACATAAGATTTTGATTATGAAAATAATTTTTATAAAATTATTTTCTTGAAAATAGAATATTTACTTTAATTATTTCAAATTGTCAAAATATGACTTTAATATCTAAAAATATTAAAATTAAAGAATTTCTGAATTAAAAATTGTATTTCAGTTCTAGATAGTTAGAAATAATTTATATAAAATTTTGGTGCAAAAATATTGAAAAATGAATTTATTATGATTTATTTATGATTAAAACTAACAAAAATTAATTAAAAAATATAAAATAAACGGTTTTTCGGAAATAAAAATATTTTCTGGAATGTTTAAGAATATACAAGTTTAGGATAATTTTTGTGAGATTTAATAAAATCATTTAGATATCTTTATAGAATTTAATAAATATAAATGAATAAACTTGTATTATTAATAATATATCTTAAATAAATTATTTTTGAAAAACTAAAAATTGGGTAATGAACATTATCATTTGAAGATCATATGATAATTTTTGTAGAATTTATAAAGCACTTTTAGTATTTAAAACTGATTTTAAAAGATTAAATATGTTAAGTATATATATAAAATGGCAAAAAAAATATGTTGGTTATGGGAATCGAACCCGGGCCTCTGGCCGGTTCGGGTTTTATCACAAGCGTGGCCACCAACTGAGCCACACCCTGAGAACAAAATATATTGGATTGGAATTGTATATATAGGTTAAATGTATTAATGATTAAATGAAGGAAAAATAAAAGTGTGTGTGAGGGATTCGAACCTTGGCCACTGGCCGGTTCGTTCCCTTAGACTCAGCGTGTAAACCAACTGAGCTACCTCAGTTGTTTGTGTTTTTCTCTTTTCAAAATAATTATATACACTAACAGATTCAAGTGTTCTTCCCCAATTCTTAACATTCCGTGCCCTAATTATCAAATCATCATAATTGATGATCATTAGCCCCTAAATCTTTGGGGCTAATGATCACAGTGTGCCGAAGGTTATAACCCACGAAAAAGAGACTTACAAAAAGCTTGTAATCAGGTCTGCGAGTTCGAACAAGAAGACGCAAAGAAAACGATTAAAATGCTTCAATAACAAGTTGTTTACAGAAATTGGAGATGGATAAGAGATTTTCGGCGATTAAGGATGGTGTTGGGAGGTTCAATTTATAGTGGAAGGCTCGGATTGTAGTTTAGGCCAGTTATTAATTCGGTTTGAAGATGACGCGGCATTGGATCATAATTGGAAGGTTTTGGACTGAATTCATATGTGTAATTGATGCGAATTGGTCAAGCAAATCAATTCCATTCCTTTTCTGGATCAATTAGCGCCTTTTGTAGCTTGATTGATGATGATCCACGCAACAGTTGACTTTTTTATAGTCAACTGTTCAGTTTTAAGAATGGTATATAATTATAAAGGTAGTTCTCTAAACAGATATCATGGTGTAGCCTAGTGGTTTGTAAATGTGTTGAATTGGCTTGGGATGCGGGTTCGAACCCCGTCCCAAGCATTTATTTTTTGGCATTTAATCGACGCGTTTGGAGTTGTTCTAGCCTTATAGTATGAATATATGTACCCGAATATGTAATAGAATAATTTTTAAACATTCAAAAATGATGAAAATGTAACGCTTCATTAATTGCGGTTTAACGTACATCGAAATAAATAACAAAAATACAGAGAAATGACGGATGTCACAACATCCCATGTAACCAAACTCGTTCAATAGTTCTAAAGAATATTTTCTTTGAGTCAAAGAAATACTTTTTTTCTGAGTACAAGACTTCTATACCCAAAAAATACTTTAGTTCACCAAGTTCCTTAATCTGGAAATTTGAACGTAAAAGACTTTTAACTTTGTTGATTTCGTTTTCATTATTTCCAGTTATAAAAATATCATCAACATACACTAACAAAGCACCAAACACAATGTTCACGGACTTAACAAATAAAGAATGACCACAAATACTTTGTACAAACCCAATACTTAACAAAAACATTTGTCAATTTCTCATTCCACTTCCTAGGGGGCTTGTTTAAGCCCATGCAATGACTTAAATAACTTACACACTTTTGTTTCACCTTTAGGATAATATCCTTCCGGAAGAGTCATATATACATCTTCAGAAATTAACCCAGACAAGAAAGCATTATGTATGTCAAGTTGAAACAAAGACCATTTATTCTTTACAGTAATACTAAGAATACACCTAACTGTAACCATTTTTACAACAGGGGAGAAGGTGTCTCCAAAATCAAGACCTTCTCTTTGGTTGTACCCTTTGGCAACTAACCTAGCTTTATACCTTTCAATCTCACCATTAACTTTGTATTTTATTTTAAAAACCCATTTACAACCAATGGGTTTTTCTATCCTTGGGTAAATCACTCAAAGCCCAAGTATTATTTCTATACAAGGCTTCCATCTCCTTATTCATAGCTTCTACTCACTTGGGATCTTTTGAAGCTTCTAAATAAGAAGTTGGTTCAACAATCCTATTCAAACTAGACAGAAAACACAAGTTTTTAGAAGAGAACTGAGAGTAGTTAACAACTTTCTCAACATTATATTTGACCTTTCCTTCTATGACAAAATTATCCATTTATTTTTGGCAAAATAGAATTCTTATGAGATCTCCTAATAGTTTTATCTATTCTACTTCCCTCGGGAGTAGAGGTCTTATCACTTGAACCCTCAACACTAGAAGGGTCAGCCCCATCTACAACCTATAGATGGGAAAGTCACTTTCCCCTTAACCAGGTGAGTGTTCATGAGAACCACTAGTTCCCCCTTCATCATCGGGAATATTGGAATTATTATTATTATAGTTATTCAAAAGACTTTTAGTGCTTGTATTTTCATAAATATCAAAAAAAATTATGTGATCTACATTTTAATAGACAATTTTATTAGAATTAAACTTGAAAGAAAAAATGTTTTCATAAAACTTAACAACTCTAAAATTCAAACTCTCTTTTATCTAAACTCCATAATTTATAACCCTTTTAAAAAGGAGAATAACCAACGAAGACACACTTATTAGTTTATACTACACATTTTATCACTTTCATTTAAAACAGTTTTAAAACACAAGCACCCAAAGTTTCTTAAATGGCTTACAATTGGTGGAAACCCATAAATTTTCTCATAGGGACTCTTACCACCTAGGACAGAAGAAGGAAGCCTGTTAATTAAGTAGGCGGCAGTTAGAACACACTCAGACCAAAAATTCAAAGGCACACTAATTTGAAATAATAAAGCTCTTGCTATGTTAAGAAGATGTCTATGCTTTATATACACAACACCATTTTGTTGTGGACTGTAAGCACAGGGAGTTTGATGAACAATACCTTTTGAGTTACAAAAACTAGACATTTGTTTATTAACAAAATTGGTACCATTGTCACTTCTAAATGTTTTAGCAGTTTTCTTGAACTGATTTCTTAATAATTCAAAAAAACGATATATAAAATATTTTCAGAAACTTCTCCCTTTCCTTTCAACAAGTAACACCAAGACGATCTAAAATAGTCATCCACAATAGTTAATAAGTACTTATACCCTTTTTTGGTTGTGATCCTATAAGGACCCCCAACATCTAAGTGGACTAACTCTCCTAATTCTTTTGTTTTGTGTTCCTTAAGTGGAAAGGGAACTCTGACCTATTTAACATTGTGACAGACTTCACAAGGACTGTTATCATTAATTTTAACATTCAAACTTCCTTTTAAAATAGCAACAACCTCATTTGAGGGATGTCCTAATCTACTGTGCCATAGATTAGACTCATTTACACTGCTAAAACACATATTCACATTAATCACATTGTCTCTGTAAGTGCATTATTCATGTATGTCCCCAGTTAGTGATCCAGTACTGAATGTCGAGGAAATTGTTAGGTCGAATGAAAAGTAGAAGGCTTCATTCGAACCCAGAAAGGGTCGAATGAACCCGTTCGACCTCTGCATGGGTCGAATCTGTAACACCCCAACCGATGGCGGAAACATCGGGGTGCCACGTATTGATGATTGTTTTCAGTAGCACATGGTATAATATAAATTTTAAATAATTTATTCAAACATAATAACCAAAATGTGAAATAATGTCTAAGAATTCAAATACATAACATCCAAATAATAACTTCAAAAACTTCAAATAAACTTCAAGATATATCCTCATGCTAACTCAAACCTCAGCTTCATTGTTACCTGAAACATGTTAATTTTGAAAGTATTTTGGGTCAACATAAGTTGGTGAGAATTACATAGGTTTTTGATGATAAATGAATAAAATGTTATGCAATTCATGTGTCATGTTAATCTAGTCCATATGTGAGAAACATATTAGAAATAAATCGAGTGCATAATCAACCCTGCTGACTGTTATAAAATGATACATACCATACACTTATGGTCCCAATGAATAATGTTATGCGATAACAAACACCCACGTAACCTTTGTAGGAGGCACGTATCCGGGTGGGATTGTCAGTCCAATAGATCTATCAATGTATACCGTCGGCTGATCAATGTTAATGATTATGCTAGAATGTGCTTACTCTAATCATGTTCAAGACAATATACAACATAGAAAACACATAAACACATTGATGATTGAATTGCAATAAAAAGTGTTATAACATGTTTCACCCCAAAAAGTGGTGATAAAAGGGGCTATGTAAACTCACCTTAGCAAATGTTAACTTGTTGAAAAAGATATGATAATTGTGTTGCCCAAAGTGATGCCAAATATTACCCTATAATGAGGTAATATATAATAAGTCTAAGTCTATGTAACTAATATGTGTATTCTAGGGTTTCGATTTGGGGATAATCAAATAATGTTAATTAAATAAAGAAAATTGAATAATTAATGAAAAATAATCTTTTTACAAAATTTGAATTTTGAGTGTGCACATTAAAGTGTTTGAAGTAATAAAATAATTTTTATAAAATTATTTTATTTAAAATAGATTTTTAAATCTATTTATTTAAGAATAGACAATTATTAACTTTAATATTCAAAAATACTAAAATTAAAGAAATTTTATTTTAAAAATCATAATTCTGTTCTAAATGGTTAAAAATAATTTGTGTAAAATTTTGGTGTAAAAATGATGAAAATTGAATTTATTATGAATTAAATATGATTAAATCTTACAAAAATTGATTAAAAATAATAAATAAATGATTTTACTGAATTAAAAATTATTTCAGTAAAGTTTAACTTTATAAAAAGTTAGGATAATTTTTGGAGAATTTAAATAAATTGTTTTGATATAATAATGGATTTTTATAATTATAATAGTATAAAAATGATTTAATTATTATAAATATTAAATAAAGGAATTTCTGAAAAATAAAAGTTGTAATTAAATCTTTTATATCAGATTAACAAATAATAATTTTTATAGAGTTTATAAAACAGTTTAGGTATTTTAAAAAGAATTTAAAAGATTAAAGGATTAATATATATATATATGTAAATAAATGTTTGTTTAATAAAAAGAAAAGAAAAGAAAAGAAGGCACAAAACCGGTCAGAGCCGGACTCGAACCCGGGTGACCACGATACAAGACCAGAGTCACAACCACCTGGCCTAGGCCGGTGGTTGTGTTATCTCTTGATTAAGATTAAATAAATACAATATGCTATTCCTGATTTATCCCCAATTCGTAACGAAGAACCCTAGATTATTCAATTGATTGATTCAGGCAACAATAGCCCGATTAATGTTAGGGCTATTGTTGCTTGAATACCGATGAACTAAACCCACTAAAACAATTGAACTCACAGTGTGATAATGATGATGATGATCGGGTCAACTGGAAAAGTCAAACCACGAACAGATAGATCAAATCAGAGAGATTTAGAGAGATGTGAAGATTGAGAGAGAGGTATGAGCGAGTTTTCAAGGTCCAGGAAGCCTCTATTTATACTAATTGATTAGGGTTAGGGTTAATTGGTTCGTTGACTTTCCATATGATAATACGCGGCCAATTAAGAAGATTAGGGCAACCATTGCCGTGTAATAGCTGTTCAATCATGTTATAATGGGCCGGTTATTGCACGAGCATGCCAAAAATATATCAATTACGTGTTATTACTAAGGATTGGGCAACAAGAAATCCCACAGTTGACTTTCTTAGTCAACTGTGAGGATTTTAAAAGCGCGTATATAATTATTGTTTGTCCGGGTTTAAAACAAGAAGCTGGCTAGCCCAGATGGTTTGTGCACTAGTGTTGGTTGGACCGGTCCTTGGCGCGGGTTCGAACCCCGGCCAAGGCAAACATTTTTTTGATTTTTATTTTAATACCACACACACATATATAATTATATATATATCATTAGGGTTCCATATAAGCGACAAAAAAAATAATAAATGCGAGGATAAATATGAAACTTGACGTTTTTATTAATTGTCATGCGTAACGTACAAGAATTAAATGCGTAATGTTACAGTCTCCCCTACTTTTAGGAACTTCGTCCCGAAGTTGGAGTTGGAGAGTCTGGTGGAAAAAGATGCGGATACTTTGACTTCATCTGGTCTTTACGCTCCCAAGTGAACTCTGGGCCTCGTTTAGATTCCCAACGAACCTTAACGATCGGAATACGACTGCGCTTGAGTTTCTTGACTCCAGTGTCAACAATCTCAACGGGTTTCTCGATAATGTGCATGCTTTCATCGATTTGCACATCCTCAAGAGGAACATGAAGGTTCTCATCTGCTAAGCATTTCTTGAGATTCGAAACATGGAAGGTCGGATGAACATTGCTTAGCTCGGGTGGAAGCTCAAGTCTGTAAGCCACTTTCCCAACTCTGTCAAGAATTTTGAAGGGGCCTACGTATCGAGGAGCTAGTTTTCCCTTTCTACCGAAACGAATAACTCCTTTCCAAGGGGATACCTTAAGTAGCACAAGGTCCCCAACTTGAAATTCCAATGGTTTACGACGTTTATCAGCATAACTCTTTTGGCGACTTCGAGCCTTGAGAAGATTATCCTGAATAAGCTGGATTTTGTCTGTGGTTTCCTGGATTAGTTCGGGTCCAGTAATACGAGCTTCACCAACCTCGGTCCAACAGACAGGAGAACGACATTTCCGACCATAGAGTGCCTCAAAAGGAGCCATGTTAATGCTGGCGTGATAACTGTTGTTGTATGAAAACTCAACCAAAGGAAGATGAGAATCCCATGCGCCACCAAAATCGATGACACATGCCCTGAGCATGTCCTCAAGTGTCTGGATGGTTCGTTCAGTCTGACCATCCGTTTGAGGGTGATAAGCAGTGCTCAGGTTCAACTTAGTACCCAAAGCTTTTTGTAGAGATTCCCAAAAGTGAGAGGTGAAACGACCGTCGCGATCAGAAATAATGTCCAAAGGTATACCGTGTCGACATACGATTTCACTTACGTACATCCTTGCCAACCTTTCCACAGAATACTTCTCACGAATAGGCAGAAAGTGAGCTGACTTGGTCAAACGATCGACAATTACCCAAATACTGTCAAAACCTTTGGGTGTGCGAGGGAGTTTGGTGATGAAATCCATAGCTATGCTCTCCCATTTCCAGACAGGAATCTCTGGTTGTTCAAGCATACCAGATGGTCGTTGATGTTCAGCCTTAACCTTGGAACAAGTGAGGCATTTTGCGACGAATAGAGCAATGTCTTTCTTCATACCAGGCCACCAATAAGAATAACGAAGATCTTGATACATCTTGTCAGCTCCAGGATGAATAGAATAACGAGACTTATGAGCCTCGTTCATGAGAAAAGTACGAAGATCATCACGGTCGGGAATCCACAGTCGATTAAGAAAATAAAGGAGACCATCGGGTTTGGTTTCAAGTTGAGTCTCAGCACCACAAGACATTTCATCGTACATGTTACCTTGGGTGACTGAGGTGTGTTGAGCCTGGAGAATGCGATCTTGGAGATCAGTACGAACTCTCGCACATTGGAGTTTGACACGCTCTTTACGACTAAGTGCGTCAGCCACAACATTCGCTTTGCCAGGATGGTAGCGAATTTCGCAATCATAGTCGTTAAGTAATTCAACCCAACGTCGTTGCCTCATGTTAAGATTCTTCTGGTCGAAGACATGTTGGAGACTTTTGTGGTCCGTGAATACCACACATTTGGTCCCATACAGATAATGTCTCCAAATCTTGAGTGCAAAGACAACAGCGCCCAATTCCAGATCATGGGTGGTATAATTTTTCTCGTGAATCTTGAGTTGTCGAGACGCATAAGCAATAACCTTTCCTCGTTGCATGAGAACACAACCGAGTCCTTGGTTCGATGCATCACAGTAGACTACGAAATCATCATTACCATCAGGTAGAGATAAGACAGGAGCTTCACAGAGTTTCAGCTTAAGAGTTTCAAACGCTTCCTCTTGCTTAGGTCCCCACTCATAGGGTTTACCCTTGTGAGTCAAGGTAGTGAGAGGAACAGCGATCTTGGAGAAATTGGCGATGAATCGACGATAATAACCAGCCAACCCAAGAAAAGAACGGACTTCTGTGGGAGTGGTAGGAACACTCCAATTCTTCACAGCTTCGATTTTCGCAGGATCAACATGAATCCCGTTCATATCAATGACGTGTCCCAAAAATTGAACTTCCTTAAGCCAAAATTCACATTTGGAGAACTTGGCGTACAGTTGTTCTTTCTTTAGGAGACTCAAGATAGAGTGAAGATGTTGCTCGTGATCGGATTTTGACTTAGAGTAAATCAAAATATCATCGATGAAAACGATCACGAATTTGTCGAGATAGGGTCTACAAACCCGATTCATCAGATCCATAAATACCGCGGGAGCATTGGTCAAACCGAAAGGCATAACCATGAATTCATAGTGACCGTAGCGAGTGCGAAACGCTGTCTTGGGAATATCTTCATCGTGGACTCTAAGCTGATGATAGCCAGAACGGAGATCAATTTTCGAGAAGTGGGTTGCTCCTTGAAGTTGATCGAAGAGATCGTCAATCCTAGGAAGTGGATAACGATTCTTGATGGTGAGTTTGTTGAGTTCACGGTAGTCAATACACATCCGAAGAGAACCATCCTTCTTTTTAACGAATAAGACAGGGGCTCCCCATGGAGAAGAACTAGGGCGAATGAACCCTTTATCAGAAAGTTCCTGTAGTTGACTAGCAAGTTCTTGCATCTCAGAGGGTGCAAGACGATAAGGAGCTTTAGCAATAGGATTAGCACCAGGAACAAGATCAATACGAAACTCCACTTGTCGAGCAGGAGGCAAACCAGGTAAATCCTCTGGAAAGACTTCAGGATAGTCACGAATAATAGGAATGTCTTGGATACTCTTGCCTTTGTCCTTCTTCTCTATCACGTTAGCTAAGAAGGCTGTATACCCCTTTCGTAAGTACTTTTGGGCAGTAGTACAAGACATAAGCTTAAGCTCACCACAGGGTTTCTCACCATAGATCTTCAAAATCTCACCAGATTCGAGAGGAATGCGTATGACTTTCTCGAAGCACAGAATTTCGGCACGATGAGTTGACAACCAGTCCATGCCTACTATAACATCAAAACTACCAAGATGCATGGGAATAAGATCGATAGGGAAGGTATGATCATCGAGATTCAGCAAGCAGTTACGAATAATAGATCCGATCGAAATAGACTTCCCGTTAGCTACCTCTACCACAAAAGGGACTTCTAGATTAGTGTGGGGTAAGTTAAGTAAAGGTTCAAACTTCAGTGACACGAATGATTTATCAGCTCCTGAATCAAATAATATGGATGCATAGTGATTATTAATGAGAAACGTACCATTCACCACTTCATTGTTGTCACGGGCCTGATTAGCGTTGAGATTGTAGGCGCGACCTCGAGCACCTTGGTTCTGATTGCGGTTCTGGTTTTGGTTTTGGTTCTGGTTCTGATTTTGGTTTTGGTTACGGTTACGGTTAGGGCAGTTGTTGATGTAGTGATTAGGGTTACCACACTCGTAGCATTGACCACGAGGAGGCCTGTTGTTTTGTTGGTTTTGGTTGGGAGCTGGGTTGTTGTTGTCTTGGGCAGCAGGAGATCGACAGACGTTCACCAGGTGACCATACCTTTGACACTTAGTACAGAATCGACATGGCACCTGTGTGGGATGGTGATACTTGCAAGTGTTGCACAAAGGGTGAGGTCCGGTGTATGGTTTCTTGGCTGGGTTTTGGGCAGCAGGTGGAGTAGCAGCAACCATATAGTTTCTAGCCTTGCGCTTCTTGTTGCTTGAGGTCTCAGGCTTGACTTCAATAGCAGGCTGTGGAGTATCTTTGGCAACAGTCTTCTTAGAGCCCTTGCGAACCAGAGTACCATTCTTCACATGATTATCAGTAAGAGTGGCCGCTAGACGTTTGGCCTCTTCCAGAGTTGCAGGATTTCTACCCCAAACAGTGTCCTGGATTTGCATGGGCAGACCACCGATGTACTTCTCGATGGCTATCGGCAGAGGAGTAACCTTGTGTGGCAACAATAAGCTAAGCTCATGAAAGCGGGTGTTGTAGGCAAGATTTTCCCCACTATCTTGAGCCAAGGTGTGAAACTCATCCTCAAGCTTTTTGACTTCATTGCGAGGACAGAACTCCTCCTTCATGATCTCTTTGACCTGGTCCCAAGTCATAGCAAGAGCAACTTCGGCCCCACGAGTACGCTTTTCTTCATTCCACCATGTGAGTGCTCGTTTATGGAGAACACTCATGGCGTAACGAACCTTGAAATTATTGGGGCATTCACTGTTGATGAAGGTATTTTCAATACCCTCAAACCATTGGAGAAGTCCAGTAGCTCCTTCTTCACCGCTAAACTTTGGAGGGTTACAAGAGTTGAAGTGCTTGAGGGTGCAAGCTTGGGGTCCATTGCCATTGCCATTGCCATTGCCATTCCCGTTCCCGTTGTTGTGACCATTCCCATTCAATTGGATGACCTGAGCAAGCAAGTTGGGAACCAGAGTTGCGATTTGCTGCGCCATTTGTTGAGAAATGATCGCAGCCAGTTGAGCATCGACCCCATTGTTGTTGTGGTTAGGAGCTTGGTCATGGTTGTGGTTATGGTTATCACTACCTTCTGCGGGGTTCTCACCATTGCTGTTGCGAGTGCTGCGACGAGGAGGCATGATCTGTAATAGACACAATGAAATGAATGAGAGTTCATATAAGGAATGTAATCATTTATTCATTAATTAAAACGAATAAACGAAAACGTTGACTTATCAAAGATTCTAAATTCTAATAACATATGAAGACATGCTTTAGCCTATAAGTGAACACTCATCCCGAGAATTCCCAGGTAGGCATCCGGGTCCCTCGTCTGATTGGGATATATGCGCAATGCCAGCCTAGACAGAAGACTCAGAATACAGGCGTTCACCCTTCCAGATTGCACGTGTTCGTTATTAAAATCTAGAACTTCGACGAGATCTCAAGGGGGTTCAGGTTAAACCTGAGGATTTTGTCCTATAAATCTAATGGTGGATCAGGATTGCAGCCGACAATTAAGAGTAGTCATATGTAGGTTTAAGGCATAGGATAAGGATAGGATTAGGGAAGCAACTAGGGTTACAAGTAGGAGAAGCAAGTACTGTTTTAGTCCCTAAGGTTATAGTCTAGATTATTTCTAATAACCTAATTCCCTATAACCAAGGCTCTGATACCAATCTGTAACACCCCAACCGATGGCGGAAACATCGGGGTGCCACGTATTGATGATTGTTTTCAGTAGCACATGGTATAATATAAATTTTAAATAATTTATTCAAACATAATAACCAAAATGTGAAATAATGTCTAAGAATTCAAATACATAACATCCAAATAATAACTTCAAAAACTTCAAATAAACTTCAAGATATATCCTCATGCTAACTCAAACCTCAGCTTCATTGTTACCTGAAACATGTTAATTTTGAAAGTATTTTGGGTCAACATAAGTTGGTGAGAATTACATAGGTTTTTGATGATAAATGAATAAAATGTTATGCAATTCATGTGTCATGTTAATCTAGTCCATATGTGAGAAACATATTAGAAATAAATCGAGTGCATAATCAACCCTGCTGACTGTTATAAAATGATACATACCATACACTTATGGTCCCAATGAATAATGTTATGCGATAACAAACACCCACGTAACCTTTGTAGGAGGCACGTATCCGGGTGGGATTGTCAGTCCAATAGATCTATCAATGTATACCGTCGGCTGATCAATGTTAATGATTATGCTAGAATGTGCTTACTCTAATCATGTTCAAGACAATATACAACATAGAAAACACATAAACACATTGATGATTGAATTGCAATAAAAAGTGTTATAACATGTTTCACCCCAAAAAGTGGTGATAAAAGGGGCTATGTAAACTCACCTTAGCAAATGTTAACTTGTTGAAAAAGATATGATAATTGTGTTGCCCAAAGTGATGCCAAATATTACCCTATAATGAGGTAATATATAATAAGTCTAAGTCTATGTAACTAATATGTGTATTCTAGGGTTTCGATTTGGGGATAATCAAATAATGTTAATTAAATAAAGAAAATTGAATAATTAATGAAAAATAATCTTTTTACAAAATTTGAATTTTGAGTGTGCACATTAAAGTGTTTGAAGTAATAAAATAATTTTTATAAAATTATTTTATTTAAAATAGATTTTTAAATCTATTTATTTAAGAATAGACAATTATTAACTTTAATATTCAAAAATACTAAAATTAAAGAAATTTTATTTTAAAAATCATAATTCTGTTCTAAATGGTTAAAAATAATTTGTGTAAAATTTTGGTGTAAAAATGATGAAAATTGAATTTATTATGAATTAAATATGATTAAATCTTACAAAAATTGATTAAAAATAATAAATAAATGATTTTACTGAATTAAAAATTATTTCAGTAAAGTTTAACTTTATAAAAAGTTAGGATAATTTTTGGAGAATTTAAATAAATTGTTTTGATATAATAATGGATTTTTATAATTATAATAGTATAAAAATGATTTAATTATTATAAATATTAAATAAAGGAATTTCTGAAAAATAAAAGTTGTAATTAAATCTTTTATATCAGATTAACAAATAATAATTTTTATAGAGTTTATAAAACAGTTTAGGTATTTTAAAAAGAATTTAAAAGATTAAAGGATTAATATATATATATATGTAAATAAATGTTTGTTTAATAAAAAGAAAAGAAAAGAAAAGAAGGCACAAAACCGGTCAGAGCCGGACTCGAACCCGGGTGACCACGATACAAGACCAGAGTCACAACCACCTGGCCTAGGCCGGTGGTTGTGTTATCTCTTGATTAAGATTAAATAAATACAATATGCTATTCCTGATTTATCCCCAATTCGTAACGAAGAACCCTAGATTATTCAATTGATTGATTCAGGCAACAATAGCCCGATTAATGTTAGGGCTATTGTTGCTTGAATACCGATGAACTAAACCCACTAAAACAATTGAACTCACAGTGTGATAATGATGATGATGATCGGGTCAACTGGAAAAGTCAAACCACGAACAGATAGATCAAATCAGAGAGATTTAGAGAGATGTGAAGATTGAGAGAGAGGTATGAGCGAGTTTTCAAGGTCCAGGAAGCCTCTATTTATACTAATTGATTAGGGTTAGGGTTAATTGGTTCGTTGACTTTCCATATGATAATACGCGGCCAATTAAGAAGATTAGGGCAACCATTGCCGTGTAATAGCTGTTCAATCATGTTATAATGGGCCGGTTATTGCACGAGCATGCCAAAAATATATCAATTACGTGTTATTACTAAGGATTGGGCAACAAGAAATCCCACAGTTGACTTTCTTAGTCAACTGTGAGGATTTTAAAAGCGCGTATATAATTATTGTTTGTCCGGGTTTAAAACAAGAAGCTGGCTAGCCCAGATGGTTTGTGCACTAGTGTTGGTTGGACCGGTCCTTGGCGCGGGTTCGAACCCCGGCCAAGGCAAACATTTTTTTGATTTTTATTTTAATACCACACACACATATATAATTATATATATATCATTAGGGTTCCATATAAGCGACAAAAAAAATAATAAATGCGAGGATAAATATGAAACTTGACGTTTTTATTAATTGTCATGCGTAACGTACAAGAATTAAATGCGTAATGTTACAGAATGGGAATGCCTATATAAGGGGAAAATTTAGTTATTTTATAGGAGTTGATTATTTGAGCTTTTCCCCAGTTTGTGAGATTCTCTGTATTATGTCTAGGTTTTGATCTGTAATGGTTTTCATAAAAACATGGTTTTTGATTAAATTGGAGTTGAATTTAATGTTGTTTTCAAAAATTCTTTCACAAAAGTTTGTCTAAAATCAATTCCGAACAAAACCTATCCAATTTCATTACATTTGGTGAAAATTTTTCCAAAACAGATCTAATTCGTATGTTTTTGAGGTTGAAGATGATGAATAGGCTTGAAAAGGTCGAATGAGAACATCGAGAGGTCGAAACAAATTATTTTAGGTCAAACCAAGTGTGTTTTTAGGTCAAATCAGAATTGTCAGTGTGTGTTGTTGTTCATTCGACCAGTTCTTGTTCATTCGACCTAACGTGAGGTGGAACGAAGATCATATTCAGGTCGAATCAAGGTCTTTAACAACTGTTACACATTCAAACTTGTACACGAGATCGAACCAACTGTTTCAAGTTCATTCGACCCTTCGATAGTGTTGAATAGGTCGAACCAATTTCCAGATTTTCTGATTTGCACTATATTTTTCAAATTTTAAGGAGTAAAAAGTTTCGAGTTTTTGAAAATTTTTGAAATAATCATGGACAACATTTAGGTATTTCCAATGACACCGAGACCTACAATTCAACAATCTGTTACATGACATATTGTTGATTATTGTGGAAACATAATAGCTCCAGCTGTGCAACCAACTGAGGTAAATTCAAAAAGTGAATGTGCTAAATGTTCTGAATGTGTCAAATTGAAAAATGAAGTGATGAAAGTTCTTGAGGACAAACAGAACTTAGCAAATGAACTTGAAAGATATAAGATTGAAAATAAAATTTTTGGAAATAATGAAAAACATTTTATGAATCAAATTGAATCTTTTAAGAAATAGATTTTAAAACTTAGCGAAACTATTTCAAAAAATAATATCACAACAGAGATAGATGTCACAACACCTTGTGTTGTTGATCCTGATTTTGAGGTGAAATTAGTGTTTGAAAAGAAAACTGAAATTGTGGTAGCAACTTCAGAACCTGAATGTGAAGAAAAACCCATATTCAAGTTTCCTGAAGGAGTTGAAGGATCCTATATATTGGTAGGACAGGACAAATTGATTTTCAACAAAGATTTTCCAATTGATAATATTGAACAATCTTTACTTAAATGTATCTTTGTCGATAACAATGATTTGATAAATCAATTTAGAAATCAATTTGGTCATCTTCATTTTGAACTCAGTCCTAATCAACATGAGAATGAAGAGGATCAGCATGGGAACAAAAAAGAAAAATCCTAGGGAAAAAGTACCAAAACCAAACAAATCGAAAGGCAATGATCAGATGAAAAATTCTTATCATGAGAATTCAAGAAGTTTTTCATCTAGATCAAATGACTTTTATGATTATCCAAGTCACTCTCGATTTGATGGTTATTGGGGAAACAATTCACCACAGTATTCTTATGAATATGTTGAATGGAGAAGTTGTTTTGAATGTGGTGAAGTTGGACATATTGCTGCTCATTGTCCTTATTGGTCTTGGGATGAAGGGTATCCATGTTATTTTGAATAGCATAGGTCATGTTTTAACTGCGGAGAGTGTGGGCATTTGGTTGTTACATGTCCGTATGTTAAACAGAAAAGGACAGAAGTGAATGTTGCGAATCATTCAGGCAATGTCATAAAGCCTGTATCCCCGAACCAATTCAAGAGACAAAAAGGGAAACAGTATGTTATGTATGACCATCGCAACAAAATTTCCTTGAATAAAAATGGAGCTTTTGATAGGGTTGCTAAGGTAAGAGGGAGTTCTAGGGCTAAGCCTAAGAATAACTCTAAGCCTGGGTCTTCATAAGTTAAGTCTAAGAAGATTCCAAACAAAGTTCAGAAGCAGGTTTCAAACAAGAAACCTGAAAAGTTAAAAATCAAAACAAAATCAAAGAAAAATAAATCTAAAATAAAACCTAAATTTGTTTGGAAACCCAAATCATTTTCCCAATCCACAGCAGCTTTTACTTCAAATCAATCCATTGAAAAACCAATTGATTTTTCAAAAGGAGAATGGATTGATGTTCCAAGGATCGATGACCTTGGACGACCAATCATTGTGAAGGGATGGGTTCCTCTCTCCTACTAATTATTTAACAAGTGTGCAGGTTGTTCTAGATAGACCTATTAGCTATCTTTTGACAGTTGATAGTAGAGCATCTGTATACAAAAGCGGGCTTGATTTTCCTCATACATTGTGTTTTTGTTAAATATGGAGGAGATTAAGTTTGTGCTATTTATTGGAAAGGTGAAGGTCAAGGAAATTATCTTGAAAGGGAAAACATGAGTTCAACAGAGAGGAGAGTGTTTGTCGTATGTTTCCTACCTGTGAAGCCGAACAACGTTGTAATCTCATGCAATTGCTCTTAGGTTTTGGAGTTTCACAACAGATGCGGCATTATGGTTTATTCTAAACTCTTTTATCTTTGTTGATGGCTTTATTAATTGAAAGAGCAAAGTAAATCAAGTAATCTGAGTGGGAAAATGGTTTTTGAAACTCAATGAGTAACCCGCATCGGATATCATTTTATTTTGTTTTTCTTCAAAAGTTTAAAAATCCAAAAATTTGCTTATTTTTAGATTTATAGGGGAGAAAATTTCAGAAAAATCAAAATAAAAATTAGAAAATCCAAAATGATTTTCCTGGTGAAAAATAGGAGATGACAGTACATCAGTGGACTGTCGGACTACTCTGAAAACAAAATGTATGAATAAACATTGAGTTGCCACTACAATTATATATTGGTAGGCTTGAAATCAAAGATTAAAGTTCAGCATGGTGATATAAACCTAAAAACATTAACTGATAATCATATTGACAACATCTCGTTGGCATATCGTCTTAGTACCGAAATTTCATTTGATAGATTGCCAAAATCAGAGGTTTCGGGTCGTTATATTGTTAGTTATCTGGGGATAGCCTAACTGATCTTTTGTCGTATTAATTTACAGACCTAGATCAGTCAGGGTATCTTAACAAAAGATCTTTAATGACAAATCCTTAAGTTACCAAATGAGGAACTTAATATGTGTGATGATAATCAAAGATTATCTAATGCATCGTATCAATACTATGATGGAAATCATGTATGATATTAGTCCTCACCCTGTTTAAGTGCATAAGTCGCTTTGAAGCATTAATTTGCTGACTTGTCACCACCGTGCCTCGTACCTTGTAACTAACGGATAACTTCAATATAATCACACGTTACGATGAAGCTTTGCATAATTCTAATATTACCATAATGTATCTGAAGTGCTGAACAATGAATGATGTTTTTGGGTTTAAGTGGACAAACATACTGGTAATAGTTGTAGGATGCTCAATGACAAAAACAGAAAATTAGTCAAATAGAGTTTTGCCTGACTATTCCAATACTAATATGATCCTCTTACCGGAAAATCGCAAAAATATGTTTAGTTTACTTTTATGCAAATCTATTTGAAAATTCAAAAAGATTTTTGGTGTGTTTTAGCATAAACATTGAAAAATTCAAAACGTTTTGTTTTGATTTTATTTTCAATAACCGTTGTTGGGATACTAAATGAGAAGGCTCAGATGCTCGAGAGTTGTAAAAAGAAAATCAAATTGTAAATTTTCAAGTTTCTGGTGTGTATTGAAAATGTTTAATAGTTCAGGGGGAGAACTATTGAGGGTCAAATTGGATGTAAAGATTACTTCCAAGATTTTTGTCGTGTCTAACGCCGGTTATAGTTTGTGCTGTTTTTAGTAAATTTTTCTGCATAATCAAACACAATAGATGCACTGCTGAAGATTCATTGACAAAGCGTGTAACTGAACAAGATCCAAACCTGAACAACTAAATCACCAGAACAACAGAAACTAGTCAGAAGTTGTAAAAGATGTGATAAGTGAGATCAAGGAAGTGAAGAATTCAAAATTGTTTTCAGTTTTCATCTCTGGACCAACAAATGACAATGCCAAGATTTCTTGAGTCTGTCTAAGATTTCGAAACTTACCGCAGAGATAGACAAGAACCTCGACACAAACGTGCAAGAAAATGGAAAGTTTTCAAGTCGTTCAAGATGATGAATGCAAGATTTGAAGAATTGATAACTTTCTGATTTGGTACATCACTAGCTAGGTCCAAGTGGACATTGTATGTGCATTATTCATGTGTGTCCCCAGCTAGTGATCCGGTACTGAATGTCAAGGAAATTGTTAGGTCGAATGAATAGTAGAAGGCATCATTCGAACCCTGAAAGGGTCGAATGAACCCATTCGAGCTCTGCATGGGTCGAATGGGAATGCCTATATAAGGGGAAAAGTTAGTTATTTTATAGGATTCCACACCCTACGGTTGGTATTCGTGAGATCACGTTTCGTGTTTGCGATCCTAAAACGAATTCTCAGTCTCCTACAAAATACAATCTATCATGCTTTTAACATTACCACGACCGCCACCGCACCACCGCCGCTACGGCCACCAGCACGACCCCCTCTATGGCCACCACAGACGCTAGAAAGGATCTGACAAACAAGAGCAAGAGATTCAGATTCACCACTAGTGTAAACCACGAGAATCACAAGAATTAAGTCTAGGTCCAATCCAGGACTATCCATCCAAACACAGAGTCTACTAGGATTCTCATGCATTACAGTTTATGATTTCGTGTGCACCCGAAATGATAAACCGACCTACATGGACCTCCAAGTGTCTCCTAGTTTGAAGCTCAAGTCACCGAATACTATCACCTAGAAGGGTGCTATTCCAAGCACAAGTGCAAGATAAGATGTGTAAGCGATTGTGTCTATTGGAGCATAGAGGGGAGATGTCCGAATCCTGGACAGATCTCCAGAGTATGCCAAAACCACAACAATATACAACACTGTTGTGCAAGGATTCAACAAGCCAGCCCCTTCATCTTTAAATCCCGAAGAAGAAGATAAGATAGAGGATAAGTAAAACCCAAGAAAGAATAGATGATGTAACACATAAGTATGATGATGATGATATAGAGACACCCCGACAAAGTTAGTACGTTTCCCACTAAAACGACTCATAACATGTGACCGTCTAGTGTGTGTGACTCGGCTATAGACCAGACTCTACATCCAGTCCTAGTTCACTATAACTATTGACTCTGATACCAATCAGTCACACCCTCAAATTCCACATGCGGGGTTTTACCACAAGGTGCGTGACATACCAAGATCCAAGTCAATGGTCACCACAAACAATAACTATATGAAAGATACGTAGACCCAAAACATAAATCTTTAATAACTCAAAAACAGTAGCGGAAGCTTAATCAAGTTTACATTCCCAAATGACAACGTTGTCTCAAATGATTTATTCAAAACATGCACTAAAAGCCCTAGACGCTATGCAAGACCCGTGCGCCTAATCCGTGTGATACTACCTTAGTGACCTGAGAACAACATGCCAAAAAGATGTCAAAATATAATGCTGGTGTGTTCACAGGTTTTCATAAAATGTTACGAAGTCGTTACCAAAGTGTACCAAGTTCGATCCTGTCAATACTATGCCAGGATAGTGTCCGCTAGCTAGGCGTAAGTTTTGCTACTGCTATGATTGGAAAACCATTACTGGACACATTTAGTAAGTTTAGGATATGTTTAAGCCGTCCAAATAATGAATACAAGTGTAGCATATGTCAAGACAACATGCACCCGTCCAACCTCCAGTCGACGAGTGTAGCATGTTTTCTCCCCCAAAAGTAAAGCTAGTAAAATGGGGCTGTGAAACTCACCTTAAGTTGTGTCTTCCAAGTTAAAGAGTTAACAACAAGTCCTGATAGTTCCTATTACCGGGAATCTATCACAAAAGTTCGTATAAGTGTTTTGACTAATAACCCTAAGGTTATCTAGTCCCCGATTGTCCAGATCGTGACCAAGTATGTTTGAAAACGTGTTTGACAGTTAAACCGACACACCAGACTGACCCGACTTCCTGTTGGTAACCCATTACATAAACTAATCAAGTACACATAGATTACACATAAGGTTCAAGCATTAAACACTTAGTTCGAATACAGAATCGCACATACGAAGTTGTAAGGTCGAATCAGCATGTAATGGAAGTTGGTTCGACACCAAGAAGCCTTGGTTTGACCCTCATAAAGTTCATTCGACCTATACACAAACTTATTCAACCTAACACACGTTCATTCGACCCTAACACATGTTAATTCAACCCTAACACGTGTTAATTCGACCTAAATCATGTTCGTTCGACCAAACTGAAGTTCGTTCGCCCTGTTTCAATGTTGGTTCAACCCCAGAGGTTCTTCATTCGACTCCACGTGGATCGAATGGGTTTCTGGTTCGACCCCATCAGCTGCAAACATCCCAAAAAGCACCAAAACGATCTAAACAGTCCGAAAACATCACGAAACATCACGAATCACAGCAATTAAACGTGAATAACATATCCCTACAAAACCCTACTAATTTTACTCCAAAATCAGTCCGTTTTATTACTTACCCAAAATGGCAAAATTATGGAAATTTCACATCAATGCATGTAAAGTTTACCCAATTTGGAAACTTGTTGAAATCCCTTTTTAATTAGCTCAAAATGCTCAGATTAGTGTGTATATGAAAACCCCTAATCGTTTTATTAACATTAACATCATGAATCAAACCCTAGATTTAACAAAAATCCCCCAAATGGGCAAAACATCATCATCCAACAATTTGTAACCTAAGAGAATCAAAACCCATCATCAATAAGGTGGTGTTTGTTTTTCTCCCAGAAGCACTTCTGACCTCTTTTTCTGCGCCGCGCAGACGCGGGCAGACGTTTGGGGCGGGCAGACTGTTTGTTTTTCGGAAGACATTTCACTCCAAAAGCTCTTCCTGACCTCTTCTTGGTGCAGACTTGGACCAAAGTCTTCTAAGGTCTTCAAAGGTCTTCTCCTCTTCTCTTCTCCTCACCCACCACCACCCACTACTACCACCACCACCACCGTCACCCACCCACCACCACCACCTAGCATCGTCCACCAGTTCACCACCACCACCGTCCATCACCACCACGGTCCACCACCACCACCCACCATCGTCCACCACCACCACCCACCACCGTCCACCACCACCCACCACCATTCACCACCACCACCACCGTCCATCACCACCACCGTCCACCCACCACCACTACCACCACCCACCACCATCCACCACCACCCACCACCCACTACCACCACCACCACCACCACCACCACCACCGTCCACCACCGTGACCCACCCACCACCACCGTTCACCACCACCATCGTCCATCACCACCACGGTCCACCACCACCACCACCGTCCACCACCATTACCACCACCCACCACGGTCCACCACCACTACCACCACCACCCACCGCGGTCCACCACCACCTACCACCGTCCACCCACCACCACTACCACCACCCACCACCGTCCACCCCCACCACCACCCACCACCACCACAGTCCACCACCACCCACCACCACCACCGTCTACCACCAAACTGCTGTAAAAACTCAGTTTATTTAAAGTTAAGTTTATTTCAGCAGCCTGCAGATGTTAACAAACAAACAGTCTTCTTCTTGCAGACTGCAGACATTTGGTCCACCTCTTCTCCTGCAGAAAAAACAAACAACACCTAACTGTCCTAGATCCTTTCTATAACATCTATACAACATTTAATCATCACACAACACATAACACAACATAAAACACCATTAACACATGTTAATTTGTATGAAAACTCAGGTTTAATGATAGGGTTTTGTTTAGAAAGGTGTTAGAAAGGTTTTTAATCATGAAAACCATCTTAGAACAGATCTGGACCTTTGAGGTTTAATAAAAACGAATCAAAAATTCTCAAAGAGGGTTTTAGATCAAGAACCCACCTTAGATCTTCTCTTGTTTATGATATGGATGATGTTTGTAGATTAGATTATGAAAAACAAGGTAAAAAACTCCTTCCTCCGTGTTTAAGGTCGAGACAGAGTGTTTAGAGGCGACTAGGGTTTGTGAAATGATGAAAAATTGCAAAGTTCGGTATTTATAATAACTATTGGTTCGACCCTTGCATGAGTCGAATGGGGTGTTATTAAGGTTGAATGGGGTTTCTCAATGGGTTATCATATTGGTTCGACCCCACTTATGGTCGAACCAATTCCAGTCTTTTCCAGATTTTCCAATTTTGTCGTTTAAACGCGTTTTAACACATCCTAACACATGAACACGCAATCCTAACATATGTTAAGCATATAGAATCATGTATAATCATGTTTACACCGTTAAAACACGTATTTGCACATTATATATCATATATGGACCAATCTATGTATAACACTTAATTCAATTCATGTAATTCACCAACAACGAGACTCAAGACTAGTGTGTACACAAAATAACCCCCAATGATCCTCCAGATCATTGAACCCTAGACAATACGTAACGTAACCCGACTCAACTGACCCAGTTAAGTACGTTAATAAATGTTTTTTCGCTAAGGTAGACTTATATGTTTGTAAAATGTTAAGCTGAGCATGCCAGGTGTCACGTGTGTTCTTCGGTTTTTCTGTGGTTTGTAGAACAAACTTGATAACCATAAGAATGATGAACACAATACATATATATATACCTAAAACTAAGGCAGTAACCGCCACAACTACATTAACCGGCGGGACTATTTGTTAACCATTGATACTATAATAATACATATATACATAATGATTTACGTTAATAATACATAACTATCTAGCTTATATATATCCAATAAATACTAAAGGAGTATTACGAATCCGTATTGTATTTTGGGGTGACTATCTTGTGTATCCACGTTTTTTTAAAAACAAATATTTGTTTCACTAATTCGTCTTTGGCGGGATTCAAGCACTTAACTTCAAGAAGAGTAACACCTTAACTCCAATGATCTATCCACATTTCTGACTCTAAATCACCCTTATGTTTTGTATTAATGTTATAAACTAATGGTGACTTTTTCATTTAATATTCATTTTATAATGGCAATACCATTGCAGTGCAGTGGTAAAGTCATTGGTGGCGATGATAGAAGACATGAGTATCTCATGTTTGATTCTTGAGACAAACGGGTTTTACTGGTAATTCATTGTCGTGCCTACGGACGGGTGGGTTACCGGTCTTTCCCTGGAATAGGTGTTAGAAGTCTCGGGTACTCTCGGAGTACCTGATTTGAAAGGATGTTCCGAGAATGCTTGGGTTTAATTTCATTGGCCATTAAAAAAATAGTCATATGATAATAGTAAAATGAGTTTTTCCATCTCAATAACTCATTATTTCTATAATCATTAGGGGCAAGGAGCCCTTCACTAGTTTTTTTTACTATTATCATATGACTAGTAAAATGAGTTTTTCCATCTCATTAACTCATTAATTTTTTAACCGTTGCAACCTAACGGCTACCTTTTTTTACCCTTGTAAAACCCCATAATTTCTAATACCAAAATCATATTTTGATCATATCGTAAAAATGGTCCCGTGAAATGTAAATGAGGAGATCGCGTTAGTGAGGGCGTATATGGAAGTCAAACACACAAATCATCCTCCCAGTTTACGGAGAGATTCGTTTTGGCGCAACGTATCGGTGGAATTCAATCGAATAAACGACGCAAATGACCGCAACAAGGATTCGCTCGTTAGTAAGTGGTATGATCTATTCGCCAAGTGTAACCGATGGAACAGCCTCTTTAAAGCCACGATTGCGCGGAACCATAATCTTCAATATGACATGGTAATCCCTCACTTTCAGGTGTCGAGCAAGACATTTCTTCATCCGAATGAATTACGTATTCGGCCCCGGGATTAGTTTCATAACCTAATTCGTCCGGGGGGTTTGCACCGTAACCGATGGGTTTTGCACTATAGGAGGATTGACTCGCTCCAGCTCTCTTACAAGGTCTCCAACCCGTATTGCTCCTAGTTGTAGTAGATTCATTGTGTAATCATGTGCGTAAATCAATTCTTTCGTGGATAAATCGTCAAGAAGTTGTTGCTCGTAATATTCAAATGTTGGGGGAGGCTGTGGAGTCGGTGGGTATGTAGTTGGTTGATGTGTTGTCGGTGGGTGTGTAGTTGGTGGGTGTGTTGTTGGTGGGTGTGTAGTCGGTTGGTGTGTAGTTGGTTGATGTGTTGCGCGGGATGATCGTCGTCGACGATACGTATTTGGAAACATATTGCCACCACCCATATTCAAACATGTAGTTGTATAAAATTGTATGTGTAGATATGGTGTTTATATATGTTAAAATTATAAACGGTCAAACAAAATAAAACGTTGGTAAATAATTAGTTGGTAAAAAAATATGATTGTTTTATTGTTTACCAGCCTGTTAAATAAAACCAGAAATTGGTTTACGGGTCTCCTACCAGCACCGGTGTGACACCCCAGGAAAATCCCACATCGGCCGTGGCCAGGAGAGATCCTTGGTTCATAAGTAATGTCTTGCCTCTTAAATCACCAACGCGTTTTGGGGCTTAATGTTAGTGGATGAGAGGAGAACTCCACAGTTAAGCGTGCTCAGGTGGGAGAAATTTTAGGATGGGTGACCTCCTGGGAAGTCTCCACTGGGTAACCCAAAAACAAATCCGTGAGCTCTGGATGGGCGACCCATCGGGGCAAAGCGGACAATATTGGTGGTGAGAGGGGCAGGGTGTTACAACCGGTGACAACGATGTTATCATGCTGATAGTGAGATACCCGTGACCAATTCTGGTGATGATTTTCATTGATGATAAATTTCTCGCACTAATTTGATAACGTGGTGAGGTAATTGTTAATAGATCTATTTTAGAAACTATGTTATTATTTTACAAAATAATTTATATATAGGATGTTTAACATATTATACAATCTTTAAGTCTTAAAATATTGACGGATCAATTAATTAATTCACCTGGCCCGAACTCATTTAACTACCATCCAGTTCCTACATTTCGCCATTAACGAGCTATATATGTAGTCTAGCTGTTTAAAGAAATACGATCATAATACGTATTAGTTGCCAACCTATGTGCCAAATCATATTAATCACATGGGTTATGATGAAAAGTCATAACTTTACATTAAAGTTTCTAATTCATCCACGAGCTCAAATCATTGCTTGCATAAACCTGCCATACACATAGTTTGTATAGCTTATTTGTATTGTTTCTAAAAAATAAAAATTGGATGAAATATATATATATATATATATATATATATATATATATATATATATATATATATATCATATGTGTTGGAAATAAATCAGATATAACGGCTTGATAGAAATTTAGTTTATTAGGTTACATGTCTCATCGGAAGCATTCTATCTACCCTCAGGAATTGATATAAGGTTTCTTCATATCTCACCCTTACCATAGTCTATACCTCTGCTATTTGTGGAATTTACTAAGTACCTTTGTTATTGTTTTTATAGTGAATAACATAACAATCTTAAAGGGGTATTAATTATTTTTAAATTTCAAGGGAAATGAATGTAGAAACGTGTTTTTTAGTCATGTAGTCAACTAACTTGCTTGGCATGAGTTGTTTTATTATTATCTAACAAAGGCTTAATGTAGCCTTACGACATCAAGTTGTGTGGTAAATATGTTTTCTACGTGGTTAAGGGCACTAGTCATATGGTGGACGTTGATGTATATTTATAGGTTGTTTAAGCCATTCTGAAAAATCTATCATGCACGTTGTTTTATCCTTTCTAGTGACAAGTAATAACTTGCTTAGCAACTTTAGGGATGGAATCATGTTCGTTTACATTAGGTGTTAAACTTTGTGTACCGAAGTAGGAGGTGAGAAGGTGAGTTAGTGGGAATCTCTAACGTGGCTATAATGTGGTGATGGGATACGCCATGTGGTGTTTCTCCACTCTAAAAAGTCTTATGATTGTTTGGGCCTTATCATATTAAGGTTAACATGTTTGTGGCATGTCTTTCTGATGTATAAGTTACTCTTTTTTAAGATAAAAAAAACATATTTTATATTTTTCTAGTTACTGTTTTATTTTATTACTCCCTCCGTCTCAATTTAAATGTCCTACTTCAAAAAACACACATTTTAAGAAATATTTTGTTTGTATGTGGTAAAATGATAATAATATCCTTAAAATTGGTGATTGTGTTTTGTCTTTTATGGCAAAACTAGAAATTACATTTCTATTTTTGGAAAGAGACATTTAATTTGGGACAAACAAAAAAGGAAAGTAGGATATTTAAATTGGGACAGAGGAAGTATTATTATTATTAAGCGAAAACAAAAACTTAATTAGGAGATTGCATTCGCTGGTAGTTACAACCACCCATCCATATTCGAGTTACATATATTATTCATACTATGTTGGAATCCTATGTCTTACACGATTTGAATAAACGTAATACTATATACTTAATAACAAAAATTTAAGCGTTTAAAAAACTAATTTATCGCAAGGGTTGTATAAACTCATGCATTACACATATTGAATAAAATAAAATGTAATCTTTTAAATATGCATCGTAGTGATATTTCTTTAAAATGAACTTTGAAGTGACACTTGTAAATAACGTTAAGTTAATTTTTAAAACATTTTTTCAACTAGGTATATATTTTTTTTCATGATGTAATTGATAGATGCTAATTCAATGAAAAGAGTAATTGAGAATCGTGATAATCATTCGAGACCATCATTTTTCATAGATTATTTTTTAGCTTAAACGCATTATTATAAAAGCTTTTTTGTTTCTTTTTTTTTTTACTTTATACATATGTGTATAATATCAATTTTAATTAATATATATATGTATAATGTCAAACATATATGTATAATGTTTAGATTTCAAATTCAAACATGTATACACATGTTACATTTCAAATTCAAACATGTATACACATGTCTGTCCATTAGATAAACATATTCTTACCCATAATCTTTCTTTCTCATTTGCATATATGTGTACATTATCAAAACATTTATGTTTATATATAGGAATTGGTTCAAATGAGAACTTTTTCTCAAATTGAGAACTGAGAAACCATTCTGGACCATAAATTTATCTAAGGCAAAAAGTTTTTTTTTTTTTTTTTTTTTTTTTTTTTGCTTTAATCGCTGAATTATATGAAGAAAAAAAATTTATTTTTTTTTTGTATTTTTTTTCAATATACACATGTGTATAATTACATTATACACATATGTATAAAGCAATATACACATATGTATAAATGAAATATACACATATGTATAGCTGAAAAAAAATCAAAAAAAAAAAATCGTTGCATGAAAATGTGCGATTAATGCAATATATATATATACTATATTAATATGCATATAGCAAGGACAAGATTGGTCATTTGACAAAAACTCTTAAATTTGACTCTTGATGCACAATGTACAAGTTTCTAATGCATATTACCTCAAAACCCAAAATACTCAAAATTCTTGCTTAACCCGCGCTTTTCAAATTTCAAATAGCTCTCAAAAGTCAAAACAAAACAAACAACCACTCACCAAACAAAAAACCTAAAACATGCCGTCTCTCTTTCTTTGGGAACCCTCAACATTGCCAACTCTACAACCACTGCCTTCCTCAACCTTCTTCTCAATCTCCTTCCTTCCCCCTCTCTCTTTATTTACGATATAGATCTAGGATTCCACCACCATCTCCCTGGCTTCTCACTCAATCCAGACACCAACCCATGGGTAGGATTATCGCTGAGATGGAGCTGCAGGTTGACTTCCCAACACAAACTTCATTATCGTTCCTTCTAATATTATACCGGTGCCGTTTTTTAACCAAATCTGTCGTTTTTGTTTGTGATTTGAGTATTTGATGTTTATACGCTATTAAATTCTGTATGTTATGAGTTTTTTTAAAACAGTTTTGCTACTTTTTTTTTGGATGTATACATGTCGGATTTGTGGAAATGCAAAACCATAAGTCAAGATAATAAAGAAGATACCACCCTACATTTCTAATGTTAGATCTGGAAATCAACTGACTTCGATATAATGGCCAGATTGATTGAACCGATACAAAGTTTTTGTTTGGTGGCAGCTATATTTTTTTATTTCCTTCTGCATGTTGTTGCTGCAATTAGTTTCCAAATAATCTTGGCTGATACTCGATTTGTTGAGGTTCCACTTGCTACTGTTAGTTCTGTATACCAAACATAAGGTCTTGTGTTATTGCATTTGTTAAACTTACTTTTGTAGATACATATGATAGCAAGACATAATATATGTATATGTGATTTTAATGTCTTGACTATAATAAGTAACAACCAGTCTTGCAAACGAACATGCATAGATAGCAACCTGCTAGACTAACAGGTTTAGAAACTTATAAGGCATTGGCCAGCTCACATATTTCTAGAAATGAGGACATGACTATCAGAGTGTTGGTGTATGCTCTATATTTTGGGTCAAACAGGTAACAAGCAGGCCATTGGCCAGATCACATATCGTTAGATGATTTAATATTTCTTTTAATTTAATAAATCATGCCTCTATTTTTATGGCTTGCTTTTGTTATTATGGTGGTTCTAAGACTTTCATGAAAATGGTAGGTATAGGTATGCATTGCATCTGCTTAGACTAATTCTGAGGATTTGAGTGCTTTTTGCTAAAGGTAATGAAGTTTGAATATGTTCATTTATATTATATATGCTTAGATTTCTGTCTTCCAAGTTAATATCGTCAGAGTAAATTTCGGGTTTGTTTTGTGTTTTGTGGTGATTTTGGACCTCAATAGTGTGTTATTGAAGATCAATTTTGTTTCATTGCATAGATATTTACACACAACATGTGGAAGTGAGTTTTCCGCATCGGGATGGGTAATACTCTCATTACTCTGCGTTTCTTGTTTAGTTTATGTAATGTTGTTACTTGCTTTGATATAATATCATTATTCAGATGTTGTAATTGAATTATGAGGTTGTTGTTACCCGCAACTTGGCAGCCGAAGGTGCACTCCGGGCGCAAAGGGTGAGCCTTGGCCTGGTTAAACATGTCATTTTAGGAGTTTTATACATGTTGCAGGTTGGTTAATGTCTGGGTATAGGCTTTTTTAATGTTTAGAGTTTAGACTTGTTCAGACTAGAGTTTGCAAAATTTGGTCGAAGCACCTTTGACTACGCGAGGTGCTTTTGCTGCACTGAGTTGCGCTTCGGCAAGCAAACCTTTGTTATTCATGTGTTTGTTTATTGATGTGTGTAACTACATGATAATATTATGTTAAACTGTTATATGTAAAATGATAATATTATGTTAAACTGTTATATGTAACCGAGATCTGTAAGGGGGACGGGGCGCTACCAGAATTGGTCACGGGTACCACACTATCAGCACGGTAACACCGTTGCCACCCATGCTGGTAGTGGTCCCGTGAACCAAATTCGGGTTCCAGTTACCGTGCTGGTTCACGAATGTGGCACAAACTTTCACACAATTTTATTATTTTTTTTATTCCTTTACTCCAATAATTAAACAAAAAAATAAAAATAAAACGATACGCAGCAAAAACCAACGTCACACGGACCCGGATTTTTCGAGCTGCATTCGTGTCCGCGGATGCGGGCGTCGCGTTACTTGAAGAATTTTTCCCGAACCACAACCCATTTTTTGCAACCCCCCCCTGTGCGCACGGGTAGGTGCCAGATTATAATGTAACACAAAGAATTTAATCACTTCCATTTGGTTTCACTTTATAAACTCTTTCATTTTCCATCTCCCCACCAATGTGGGACAAACCAAACCAAACTCACATTCACTTATAAACTCCTTCATTTCTAAGCTTGTAGTCTTCTGCTCTTTTTTTCTTTTCTTTTTTTACTAACTCTTGAGAGACTTTTAGTCTCTTTATCTTTATTTTTATTATTATTATTATTATTATTATTATTATTATTATAAAACGAATTTGTTTCCTTTGTTTTATTATTATTATTATTATTATTATTATTATTATTATTATTATTATGTGTGAAAATAATGGATAATTGGGTAAAGAATCAGTGGAGTGCTGCCTCCAAAAAAGTGTTTCAGTGAAGTGATGTGGTTATTGATTTCTGTTTTTGAGTTTGGGAAACCTAATTGTTGTTTTTGGTTTGGGAAACCTACACTTTTACTTACCTTACTTTGTGAACTCACCAACTTTATGTTAACACACAATAGCATGCTTTTGCGGGTCTCTAGGTTCGGAGCACGATAGGACATGCATCATTGTGTCATGGGTTATGAACATTTTTGACCTTATTCTTTTCTTTACATTCAATGGTTTTATTTTGGGCGCGTTGTCTTGCGCATGAACTTAAACGATTATGTTTAATTGACGCTTCCGCGACCTATCTAAACTTTTTGGTTAAACACTAAACTTGATTTTTGAAAACGAACTAAATGGTTTGGGCATTTAGAGTCGTTCATATGACTTATCGCTATGGGATCCTGGTATGTCACGCGTCTCGCGGTATAAACCCCGCAGTAGAAATTTGAGGGTGTGACATATCAACAATTAAATAAATTGTATCCATAATTACATAATATTAAGTATTTAAATATATATTATTTTAATATAATTATTTAATATGAGAGAGATATACACAACAACATGAGTTGAGAAGACTTGGAATGATAATTAGTATCTCTAAGAGCATTCACATTTGATCCATCAAATCTCATCCATCAAATTACACTAAAAAAAAAAAAAAAAATACTATTTCACCTCTAAATTTTCTATCTCCTAATTAAGATAATAATACAGTATATTTTTATGGGTGAAGAGTGATTCTACCAAATATTTTCTCTCTCCTCCACTCACAACCACTTACACCCACCCCATATAATATGAAGGAAACACTCGAATACATTTGGTGGACCAAATGTGAATGCTCTAAGTTAGGGTGTTCATAAACTATTGAAACTCATAAAACCATTTAAATTGTAGCATGTCAGCAGAATCCAACTATTCGGTTTAAATTTTGGTTTTTGCGGTTTGCCAACTTATCTATCTATCTATCTTCTATCTATATAATAAATCAAAGCAATAAATCTTACATGGCACTCAATGAGGCCAACCTTCTCATTGAGTGTGACATGTGGCATGCCTAGGTGACACTAAGTGCTTTTAGAAAAAAAAAATTATTTAAAAACAAAATTAGATTTTTCTCTCTCGTGTTTCTTCCCATAATTTTAAAACATTAGTATCTTTTATATACGAGATTTTTTAAAGAAAAAAATTAAACCAAATTAACGAGCGTTCTATTATCTTTCCAACGAGTACGATAGTGCTATATAAAAAATGGAGAAAAAACGACTATTTTTTGTTTGAATTATTAGGTGTTAGCATTATAAATATATTAATACCTATGCTAATTGAACAGTAACTGCATTAATTACGCCTGGCCCACCTTATACGTTTTGTGTTTAAACAATTGTTTTTGTTTTCTAACAGGTTTAAGGTGTTGGTCTCGTAGTTGCCTGCTGTATTTCTTGATTAGTTGCCCGGGTTCGAGTCCTTGGGTGTCCGTTTTTTATGCTAATTAATTTCAGTGAACTTAATTAACTATTTTAGCCACGTGTTTTGGTTGATGACGTGTCTTGACAGGTGTTAAACTCGGTTTGCATGTTTAGTTAGTGGTATTATATTATCATTATAGAGTTTTTAGTGTGTTTTTTTAATTTTTTTGTTTCTCTCGACCGAAGGTGCTTTTCTTTGCATTTTTGGTCTGTTTCAGTAACAGGTGAAGGTAATCTCTGGTTTACATGCTTCTGCTAATGTTGTTTGATTCATGTTATGTTTTTTTAGATGCTTAAAGAAGATGCATTTCATTTCATTGTTGTTAAAGTGTTTGTAATGTTAGAGTGTTTTACATTTTTTCTGTGCATGTTGCATGTCCGTGTGTTATTTGATTTGTATAACGTGTTTAAAGTGTGTAAAAAACCTGCATTTTTGTTAAACTGTTATCAAGTGTCTTATTATGTGTGGCTAAGCATGCGACCGTATGAGCAGCGGTTGTTTTGTAGAGGATGTTTTTTTGGGTATTATGTTATCCTGTCGTATGTTACTTTGTTTGTATAATGTAGGTTCTTTTATAGTGTCTTCGTTGTCGTTGGATGGGAGGTGTGATGGTAAAGAGAGTGATGATGAGGCGTTAGTGGCGTCTGGTGCTGTTGGATCGTCGTGTGGGAGACGGAGTAGTAAAGAGAGTGTAGACGCGTGTGTGGCGCCTGGTAATATTACTGATGGTTCGTCGTATATGTCGACAGCTGATGATGTTGGTGTTGGTTCTTCATCCGGTGCACGTACAAAGCGACGGCGAATTGGCAGTGCAGATGTTGTTTTGCAGGAAACGTGTCCATCCAGTGGCCAGACTTCTTATAGAGCTTCAATGTTGTGATCTAGGTCCTGTCGTACTTTGTCTGCCTCTGATTTTTTGCAATCGCCTGATTATGTCGATATGGGTCCCTGTAGAGAGGTTTGTGAGTATTGTGGTGCTTTGTTTTGGCTTGAGGAGCGACTAACATCAGTTCCCAAAAGTTGTCCTCCAAAATTTAATAGATGCTACAAGGCTGGAAGGGTGCAAATTGAATACCCATCAGAGCCACCACTTTTGATGAAACAGTTGTTTGCGTATCCAAACTTCGTGATGAATATATGGGCTTACAATTCGATGTTTTCCATGACCACTTTTGGTGCCAAAGTTGACGAGTCAGTTAACCATGGTGTGGGGCCTTGTGTCTTTAAAGTTGCGAGTCTAATTTCACATTGGTTAGGATCTTTGTGTCCGGCTCCTGGTGACAGGCCCAGGTTTTTTCAAATGTATATATTTGACCCGTTGAATGAGGTTGAAAACAGGCTTCGTTTCTTCGCTGGTGCTGATAAAAATTGTTTGTGCCCGGATGTTGTAGCGGCCTTTGCCTGCATGTTACAGCAGGAGAATGAATGTGCGAAGATTTTTAAGTCTGCAAGTGAATTTTGTGCTCAGCCGGAAATACCGGAGTTCGCGATAAAGCTTTATAGCCATGCTACTAATCGTCGCTATGATAAACCTTCATCAAGTACTATTGGTGCAATCATATGTGATGCAAATCTAGCTGTTGAATCTTTCGATATTATTATTAGAAGTAAAGATAATACACCGCATCGGGTCAGTAATCTGCACGCGTCATACATGCCTCTTCAATATCCATTGTTGTTCCCACGTGGTGAACATTGCTGGTCACCGGAGCTGCTGTTAGTTAAGGCTGCGACCACAGTGGCTGATGATGTAGCAAATGAAGAGTCTAATATAGTACCTGCTGATGATCATAGTCTGAGCCTGCTAACATATTACAGCTATCAGTTTCATGATCGCCAAAATGTGTATACGCATTTATTAAGGGCGTCAAGGTTATTTCAACAGTACGTGGTTAATGCGTATGTCTGTATTGAACAATGTCATCTTCAGTACATACGTTCACATCAGAATGATTTTTGTTGTGAGATTTTGGATGGTGTGCACGATGCGATTTCAAAAGGTGATGTAAAAGGTTGTGATATGGGCAAACGAATCTTTTTGCCTTCTTCATTTACAAGTGGGCCTAGATATATGTATAAACATTATCAGGATGCGCTTGCATTGTGTCGTGTTTATGGAAATCCACAGTACTTTATAACTTTCACATGCAACGTTCGTTGGCCGGAAATCGCAAGAGAAATTGTGTGTGCTGGTGTTTCAAGCACACAAGACAGACCAGACATTATTGCAAGACTTTTCCAGCTGAAGGTTTGATCACTTATTAAATACCTTAGGGATACAAAACCTTTCGGAAATGTGATAGCAGGTATCAACATTTCCTGCTTATAAATCACTCTTTGCTATATATACAAGTCCCTACCTTAATTTGACCATAATGTGTTGTCACGGATCTTTACATCATTGAGTTCCAAAAATGAGGTCTTCCTCATTGTCATACATTGATACGGGTGTCCAGCGCGCACACTATACGTACTCCTGAACAGGTTGATCAATATATGTCTGCTGAGCTACTAGATCCAATATCTCAGCCATTGCTTCATAGAATAGTTACTGATTTCATGCTTCATGGCCCGTGTGGGTTGGCTAGACTATATTCACCTTGCATGAAAGATGGCGTTTGTTCAAAGAAGTTCCCAAATCCGTATGAAGCAGCCACACGCTTTGATAGTGCTGGCTATGTACATTATACGAGGTGTTCATCTGCGTATTCATACATTAAAAATAGTGTTCCTCTTGACAATGGCTATGTGGTTCCTTACAATGCAGCATTGTTGCATCGCTTAGATGCCCATATAAATGTTGAGTATTGCGGCTGGTCAATGATGATTAAGTATCTGTTCAAGTATATATCAATGGGTGCTGATAGAATTCGATATTCATTAACACGTGTTGATGATGCATCGGAAAATGCAACTGAAAAAGACGCGGTGATAGTTGATGAAATCAGCAACTATGTGGATGCTCGGTTTATATGTCCTCAAGAAGCTGTTTGGAGAATATTTACTTTTCCAATACATCATCGACGCCCAGCAGTTCAAATACTAGCAGTTCATCTGGAGGGTAAAACAAAATATGACGTTTAGGTAGTCTGCGCAACTGTCAGATGTGGCTAATTGTCCGAATGTGGGAAAAAGAAAATTGATAGAATGGTTTGTTAGTAATCAAAAGGAGGCGTCTAAAGAGGACATTGCAGATATGGTTGGGTTGGACCTGCGTTATGTTGATTACCTTTCAAATTTTAGATGGGATACTAATCGTAAAAAGTGGATGCGTAGGCTATCTAAACAGACACCTCCAGTTGGTAGACTATCATATGTACACCCAACAACCGGCGAGTTGTTTTATCTAAGGTTGCTACTGACTTATCAAAGAGGATGTCTGTCTTATGCAGGTGTTCGAACATTAGATGGCGTTGTCATGCCAACTTTCAGGGAGGCGTGTGAGAAACTTGGTCTAACGGGTGATGATAAAGAATGGAACACTGCTATTAGTGAGGCTGCCAAATGGGGTTCTGCCAAGGAACTTAGAGCTTTGTTTGTATACCTTCTTCTGTATTGCGACATTTCAAATCCTCTCAAACTGTGGGAACAAAACTGGAAATGTATGTCAGATCATATCAATTACAATGTACGCCAAACATCAGTTGACAGCTCGAGTGTGCGCAATGATAGTGACCTGAAACATTTTGTTTTGCATGAAATTGAAACGATATTAAACTCAAACACAACACCTTTATCTTTGGTAGATTTCGGACTGCCGCTTCCTGATTTATCTGTTGTATCTGTTTTGCAAAACAGTTTGCTTTTAGAAGAAAAAAATTATGACAGACAGGCATTAAGAGATGAACATGTATCACTTCATTCAAGACTGCACCCTCAACAAATGACAATATATGATGTTGTTATGAATTCTATAGAAACGTCTACCCAGATCATGTTTTTTGTTTATGGTCATGGCGGTACAGGCAAGACGTATCTTTGGAGAGCATTAATTGCTGCCTTGCGATCAGTTGGTCAGGTTGTCCTGGCCGTTGCAGCATCAGGTATAGCCTCGCTTTTACTATCTACGGGACGGACACAGCATTCACGGTTTAAGATACCGATAGAGTCGACCGAAGAATCAGTTTGTTATATTAAAAAAAAAAAACTAATCTTTACAATCTGCTACTAGAAACAAGTCTTATAATTTGGGATGAATCGCCAATGAACGATCGACGTGGCTTTGAGTCACTTGATAAAAGATTGCAGGATCTCACAGACAATGTTTGGCAGCCTTTTGGTGGGAAGTCTATTTTGTTTGGGGGTGATTTTAGGCAAACTTTACCGGTTAAACCGAAATGTTCAAAGGCTAGAATTCTTGGATCATGCTTGACACAATCTTACCTTTGGAAATATCTGACCATATTTAAACTGACTGAGAATTTGCGCCTGACGGCTGCTGCTAAAATATCTGACCATGGCTTTTGAGAATTGGTGATGGTGATGAAGGATTACCGGTCGATCCATTAGAAAAAGATACTAAGCGAATTGTGATTCCAGCCCAATTTTTACTACAATGGAATGGAAACAAACTTGATGAGCTAATTCATTTCATCTATGATGATGACATCTTGAAAAATCCAACGCCAATAGCAATCGTTGAACGAGCGATTAGTTGTCCCAAAAATGAAACAGCAGATGAGATTAACAAGATGGTGCAATCAATATCACCAGGTGTATGCTTTTCATACTTGAGTACTGATTCCATGGTTCCACATTCAAAAAATGTGCAAGACGTTGAGGCTATGTACCCTGTGGAGTACTTAAACGTCCTTAATTTCAGTGGCATACCACCTCATTGTTTATAGATAAAAAAAGCAGTCAAGTCATTTTGATGCGCAACCTTGATCCAAAAAATGGTCTGTCTAACGAAACTAGATTGTTAGTGTCGCAGTTGATGCCACGTGTTGTTGAGGCTAAAATAATTACAGGAACCTGCATTGGTCATAGAGTGTACATTCCGCGGATTAACTTCGTGCAATGACTATTAACAAGAGTCAAGGTCAATCATTAAAAAAAGTTGGCGTCTATTTGCCTGAACCAATATTTAGTCACGACCAGCTTTATGTTGCTCTGTCCGGAGCAACCTCCCCAGATTCTTTAAAAATACTCACAAAAGATGACAACGGCGGCTACAAGAACACCACTTTAAATATTGTTTACAAAGACATGCTAAATCAAATTAATGTTAACCAGGTTTTCAATATTCCATACCAAAGTTTTAACTGCTTTTCTTCCTAGAATATGTTTGATGCCTTATGTTACTTTTACCAATTTTCTTTACTGATCAATCTGTACGTATAGTTTTGATGATTGAGTTAGGATTGAGTAGTTATGCGTTTTGAGGATTGAGTAATTATGTTGCTGTTTTCGCTAATGATGAATGTGTTTACATTGCTAATTTTCATGTTGTTTTTAATGATCGAGTGGTTGTTTTAGGGTGTTAGATAGTAGTTTTACTTGTAGGTTATGTAAGGCCCAGCTGTGTGATAATTTAGACACTTTGTTTGTTCTGTGTTTGTTTATAAGAACCAACTAATTGGCAAGTCATGTATGATTATGAAAAAATGTAACCAAATTTGTTTGAATTTGTTGTCTACTTTCAGGAAGTAACTAATAGACAACAGAGGCATATTCACGCTTAGGGCGAAAGGCAAAACACCACCTTTGGACGTTTGTGTGATACGAGAGTGGGTTCCTGACAACAGGGAGAATGAATATCATTTTTTACTGGTGGATAGTCAAGTATTTAATAGGGCATTGTCATCAATAATGTTAATATCAACTGTTCCTAAAGTAAACAAAACACCATTATAGGGAGGTGCAATTCAGGCAATGGTAAAAGGTGACGAAAGAGACGTTGTTAAGTCAAAACTGAAACTTGGGTCATGCTATAACCTTGATGGTTATGTTTGTGTGGAAGCCGACGAGTACACGAGCGACGTGTCACATCCAGCAATGTTATGTGTTGGCAAAGCATCTGTTTTCTCTCCTATTCTAGACAACCAAGATATTCAGAAAGAATACTACGAATTTGCTATGCTAAAACGTTTAGACATTTAGCTAAAAAACCAGAGGCGTTGTTGGTAAGAATCAATTTTGTAAATCCTTAATATCATCATTTTCTTCTGAATACATGCTAACATTCATTTTTTGACTTTAATTCACAGACTACATAGGCATTCTACAAGGCACTCAACATGGAACAACAAAAGATAACAAGCCATATATAATCATGACCCTAACAGATTGCAGGTTTGTATATCCTTTCAACTCATTTTAATTGGCCTAAGCACATATTATGTACACACACAGTATTCAATTTAAAAAACAAAAAATTATGATGCTATGGCCAAAATATTCTCAACAACAAGCAAATAACAGTGGCGTTATGGAGTCACATCATTAATTCACCGATTAGATTCAACAAAAAATCAGATTGAATCAGCCCAAGGCCCGGTTATACTTGGATTTTCTGCTATAAGAGTACAGGATTACATAGGTAAACTTCTACTTTTGTTTACTCTCACATAATGACATGAAAAAGTATTTTTTAAACAAAAATTACAACTGCTTTGACACAGGCACATTACAATTGAAATGTGCAAACGGTACAAATGTCTATTTAAATCCAACAGTTATTGAAACTAGACAGTTGCAAGAACTGTATGCATTGGGAATTCCAACCGCTCCTGCAACAGCAACAATCGCCATGCAAACCACTGCACTTTCAAACGTCTTGCAGCTAGAAAAAAAAAAGAAACGCAGGTAAGTATGCCATCAGCTGTAAAATCAATCAAAACCAAACTATTGTTCTGATCTCATTATCATAACAGGGCAAAACCTTTGTGATCAATGGCCATATAAGTGAAGTTCATGCATACAAAGAATGGCATTATAAAGCTTGCCCAACATGTCATCAGTCTGTATATGAGAAAAAAACAAGCTGGTATTGTACACGTGACCGGAATCTTGAAAACGCTAGCAACATGTAAGTACATTATCTTCATGTTCACATGCCCATAAAACAGCCTAACATCTACTTTTGCAGGTACCGAGTCCCCGCCACAATTACAGATGGTACAGGAAGCATTGAGGCAACACTTTTTGACAAAGTCGCAAACCAGCTGTTAAACAAGACATGTGATCAGGTATTAACAATGAGTAATCCATTTGACGCCTTTCAGATGATTGAAAATGAAGAGACACAATTTCATATACATATTAAAAAAGATAGCGAAATGCGCTGCACTGTTAACAAAGCCTACGTAGTAGGGAAACATGGTGGCGAAAGTTCATCTGCTACACCAGCATCCTTAACACCAACAACCTCTACCACCCCACAACCATCAACTCCAGCACAAAGACCCCGTAGCACATCTTCTGCCAAAAGATCACTTATAGATGATACCGCCATTGTTACCAAAACAAAGAAGCACAAGCTGTAGTAACTGCTAATTATAAAACAGTCTCTCTTTTGTTAATATGTAGGTAAATACGTCGTTAATATGTTGGTGAACGAACGTATGCTTCTGCCAGTGCTACTATGCACAACTTTTCACATAACAAATATCCTAAACTTATCATAATATATGTGTGTTTGTGATCTGTATGTCAGTCGATTGGAATTATGCGGATCGATACGTCATTACTTATGGCGAATTTATAGGTGCCTTGGCGGCACTAAGCTACTGTTTTGATAAATTTGTTTACATTAGTTTTAAAATTATGGTTTGTTGTGTGAAGCTTTCATACAAGGTGATTATTGTTGATCGAATAAAGTTGGTGGGAATAATGGGTAAACACAATTAAATTATAACGTGCACAACGCGCGCCTTAGAAACCCGCTGCCACTGCCGCTCTCTTTTCGATTTCTGTAATGGAGATTGTGGTTTTTTAGTAGACTTGGGGAGCTTCCGTATTGGAAATAAGATGCTCCAACAACCATGAAAAGTGCAACAGATAAGTCTTAATCTTTGTGTTATTATTATTATTTGCATAACAAATTGCTTTTAAGTTTTAGTTTTTTTTTTTTTTTTTACAAAATGTTAAGATGTTGAATGTCAATTTGTACGTTTAAGTTTTTTTGACCATAACTATGCAAACCCTTTTATATTTGATGTGAATATAGGAATTTCTGATCCCCAGTTTTACAAACCCCGCCACCGCAACGCGGGGGATACATCCTAGTTGGATTTATAAATTGTTTTTGGTTAGGTATTAATATTAGAGTTATACATTGTTTTAGATTAGATGTTAACATTAGAATTATACAATGTTTAAGGTTAGACGTTAACATTGGAGTTACATTGTTAATTGTTTTAGGTTAGCTGCTACCCGAAGCTTTCCTGCATGTAATTGTAAAGCGCATCAGTCTATTTTATATGTAAAATTGATGTGTCATATTAGATTTCTCAACCTCGTGACGCTCCCGGTGTATAATCTAGTGTACATAAATTTAATAGTTATAATCATGAACCAACTTTTTAATTTAAATATTTCAACACAAACTAATCATTAAAAATAAAAAAAATTCATATAGTTTAACTGCCCAAACAAAACCATAGGTTAAACCGCCAAAATGAGAAACTAATCCGTTTGTTTTGCCACTTCAAAACCATACTTAAAGATCAACAAAATAGTGTCATCAAAACTAGAAAAAATTAAGTGTAGAGTACATAGGATAATTTTCGTGCTCTTATAAAATTTTGAAACTAGTTTCTAAGATTGAGAAATTGCGTAAATAAGTTTGTAATTTATAACACATTTAGTCCAAGCTTTTGCAATTTCTAACACAAGTAGTCGTCATATGTCATTTAGTTTCAGGGACTAAAGGCCTTACAAATTCTAAAAGTTTGATCGAAAAGTGTTACAAATTGCAAAAGTTTGGACTATCTCTGTAATTTGTTATACATAAAGACTATTTAAGTGGGGATAAGGGAACCACCGGCGTCAGTCTTCCAGCTTGCTCCTTCTGGAAGATCGTCTGAAGTGACGCCTGACACTAGGGGGAATAGTGCAGCAAGTGGGGATAAGGGGGGCCGCACCTTCCCTGATGGCACGCAGACGTGGCGGGCCAGGCATGAAACACGTCGGGCTGTGATTTCTCCACGGGAGACCATCGCTAAGTTGGGCACAAGGTCTCGTTCGGGTGGATTGCACTCCACGTGTGGCTATGTATGTCTTGGGCTCCGTGGAGATTGAGACTCGATGGAGGAGGCTCCGCAGAGGTATGTTGTTTTTACATGCTTAGGCATTTCAAATGGTTTGTTCTTCAGAGAGATCTTGTGAGAATGACGTTGTGGGGTAAGGTCCGTATCCGCGCAAGGAATTAGGATCCTACCCCTTCAAGTCCCCCTAGTCCAATGCATCTCCTGATCTTGCGAAAAGGTTGAGTGGGGTGCTGGACTATAACTATTGAGAGGTAGGTGAAAGCTCATCCACATTTGTTATTTAGAATCTAAAAACCAACTCTGGATTTATATTGAGCGCGTCCGCGGAGATCCGACATTTCATATGTTTGCTTATTGTCAAATGTATGCTAAAAAGTGCTCGTTGCAGCTTTTTAACATATATCAAGATAAAAGCAACCCATTCTTTCCATGGTGTCTAGAAACCAGCATGGTTGATTAAGATCTATGTGGATGACGTCCTTGTTGTGTGTAAGACTATCGTTGATTGATGATGTGGCAGGCGTGATCCTGAGGAGGAATCATGCGGAGAACGTCTTTTCACTTTTACGTCAGTCAATCGCCGAGTGATAATGTGTCAGGCATGAACCTATGAAGGAATCATGTGGAGAATGTCTTTTTGTGTTTACGTTAATCGATCACCAATTGGTGACGTGGCAGACGTGAACCTTAGGAGGAATCACGCGGAGAACGTCTTTTTGCTTTTACATTAGTCGATTGCCGAGTGATGACGTACGTGGCAAGCGTGACCCTGTGGAGGAATCATGAGGAGACTTCTTTTCACTTTTACGTCAGTCGATCGCCGATTGATGACGTTGCAGGCGTGACCCTGTGGAGGAATCATGCGAAGAACACCTTTTTGTGTTTATGTCAATTAATTGCCGAGTTGTGACGTGGCAAGCGTGATTGCTGAGGTGTAACCCTGCTTGCGACGTGTCTCCACTTTTTAGTGTAGTTAATGCGCAGTCTTTGTAGTTAATGTGGATATGATTGGGATTAATGGTGTCGGGAATTTGAAATGGTTTGTAATTAATTTGGGAGGAACTCGAGGAGGCGTGTTGAGGAAGCAGAGGAGTTTGTTAGACGTGTGAGACGGCAGAGGGATGTCTCCCATGATGGCAGTCACGTCAGGCGCATGGGCAGGCCACCTTTTCGTCTGGTGTCAGGCGTGTAAGGACCGCGTGAGCGAGTGGGTCTGACACTCATGAAAACGTGGGACACTTATCGTCATCTTGAGCGTCCAGATAATGAACCGTCTGTTTGTGGTTCCAACTGTTACCCATCGCATTTAATGTGATGGGTATAAATATTTGTTTCCCTCCTCTCTCTCCTTAATTTCTCGAATTTTTCCAACTTTTTTCCCAAATCCTCTGTACAACTTCGGTGAAACCTTCAAGTTTTCCAATCAACATTCAAAGTTTCCGGCGAGTTTTTCCAAATCTTCTTTTTGCATTTTTCTTTCCTTGTTTATTTGTTTTCTTCAATATGTCATAGGGTTCTCCTAGTAGTTCCCAGACCCCAGTGGAGAACCCAAAGACTACGCTAGAGTTCGAGTTGCTGGACGGTAATGCAACGGCCTTGACTCCTCTGTCGGGAAAGATAGCCCTTTATGAGGCCCACTTCTCCAAGTGTGATTTTTGCCTTCCGGCGACTAGGTTCCAAATTGATATCCTTATCCGCAGGGAGGGGTGGCGAAGGTGGTGAAAACACCTGTCTAAACCTACTCCGAGGGCAATAAACTATTCCGCCCTCACTGGAGTCTGCGAGACAATTCTCGCTTTGCCAAACCTCTCCTTGCGGAGGAATTTGTTGAGTCAGTCATCCCTCTAATGGAGATGGAGTACCAAGACGGGTTGGACTGGCTGGATCTCGTGTTCGAGCTGTGCGTAAATGCCGCCGTCATAATTACGATTGTGAACTCACTAAAACGAAGCGAACTAAAGGTTCAGCGTAGCATTGTTGAAGTTAGAGAGGCCGAGGCTTTGATAGCGAGGCGAGAAGAACAGATGTGCGAAGTTGTGGAAAACTACGCTCCGAAATTGAAAGGTACCACGGTCGGGCTTATGAGGTGGAGGATATGGTGAAGAGATTGGAGGCAGAGCACGCGATGGCCCACAAGAGGTGGACTAACTCTTGTAAAGCCACCAACGCTGTGATGATGAAGATAAGGGAGCAAATTAACATCTTGCAAAATGAAAGCTCCCAGCTTTGTGCCGCCGCCAAGGACCAATCCAAGGCTCTGGAGGAGAGAGACTCCAAGGTTGCAGATGTGAGGTCAGAGCTCTAAAATAAAGACAATGAAATGATAGCCATGACCTCGCACGTCTTACACTTGGAGACTGAGAAGGCCGCATGGGGGAAGGAAAAGGAGGGGTTGGAGGCGGAGAGGGTGTAGATGCAATTGTGCGACTAGTGCTTCGGATTGAACAATAAATATGTTTTTGTGATTTGTCGTTGGTGCGAAGGAGTTTTTGTAGGTGCGAAGGAAGCTTGATGATTGGTCGAAGGAAGATCAGAAGGTGCGAAGGAGGAAGCTTTGTACGAATGTGAATATAGTTTATTGTATAGCTTGGTTCGACCAGACAGTTTGGGCGAACCTGCACATTCGCATGAACAAAATGGGTGAATGTGCAGTCTATAAATAGACAAGCTTGATTTTTGAATGTAACTTTTTGTCATATTATTCCCTCCACTTTCTGATATTCTCTCTAGAAGCTTATTTAGCTCTTTTCACGTTCTTACCCTGTTTGTATCATCTTTAAACGTGTAATCGAGTTCATAATTAATGAAAAGCTTTTGAAAATGATGATTTACTTGTTTTGATCTGTTTGACTATTATTTTGTGATTGTTTTAGGGCTTCCGCACCTAAAACTAACTTGTTTGATCATTCTTTGTTGTTATACGATCCATTCACGCACATACAAAGTGGTATCAGAGCCATTCTGGATCAAACAACCACAAATTAATAGTTTCTCGGTTGATTTGGACCCAATTTTGATCAAAAAGTTTCTGTTTTCATTGAACAAACTGAATTGATAAGATTTTGATTGATTACAACTTGATTTCAAGGTTAAATTGGATAATTCTCTTCATTAAAGTTGTTCCAATTCAATTCCGATTCAAAACCTGATTTAGATCATCAAAATCCATCAACATTTGATAAACATGATCAAAATTAACGGATTTTCAAAGAATAACCGTTTTTGAATTATCAGGGGTCGAACGTAGAGAGAGTGGTCGAAAGTGGAATTCCATTTGGTCGAAAGAGGGATTTTGTGGTCGAAGGAGGTGTTTTAGTGGTCGAACGTAGACTTTCATTGCTTATTTTGTTCATTCGCCCATTGGTGTCACCTTCGATTGATCGAACGGTCGAAGGAGAAGGAAAACGGTCGAACGAGAGAAGAAAGCGATCGAAAGATATTTTGTGATTTCAGTCCACATTCGTATCAATCAAAACGGTCGAAGGAGAAGATTATTTCTCCTTCGCACGTTCGATAGTACGAAAGAGTGTCCTGTTTTAAAACATTTCTAATCTTTTCGTGTTTAAACGTTTACAGGTTAAGATGTGGAACTTCCCAACAACGCCAAGACCTACTCAAGCACCACAACAGCAGACAACACAAGATCCATGATCAGTTGCAGCCCAGAAGACTAGTCCACCATCCCAGCCAATTAATTACATGGCTATGACTAGTTCGGCTTCTCAACAAGTTGTGCAACCATTACAACAACCAATTGACAACTATTGGGGAGTAGCAGCAGCTGCGGTTCATTCGCAGACGACCAATGCCATATCCACACTTATTCATGATCTATCCTCAGGAAGCGGCAATCGTCCACCAAAGCTCATGGACATGAAGGAGTACAACACTTGGAAGACAAAGTTCAAGATTCATGTTGAGGGACAAGGACTTGAGGGAGCCGAGGCATGGCAGATGATAGTAAAGGGTTATGTTGCTCCTATTCTGGAGAATACTGGAGAACCGATACCTTTGGAGAATTTGGCGGATGATGAGAAAAAGAGGTTTGCGATTGAGAAGAAGGCATTTTCTCAGTTATCCCAGGCGATCAACACTGATTTGCTGCATCAGTTTGGATTGTGTACAACATCCAAACAATTGTGGGATATGCTGAGAAACCGACATGATGGTAATGAGAAGACAAGGAAGCTGAGAATGGAAGAGCTTCGGAAAGATTTTGAGAACTTTAGCTACATGGGCAATGAGACTCTAAAAGAGTTGGTTCCACGGTATTGCCATTTGCTCACAGAACTTTCGAGTTATGAGATCAGCATACCGATGTCAGAATTGGTGGATAAATTTGCTGATGCTTTACCACCATACTGGAACCAACACATTGAAGTGTTGAAGGAAAAGGATGCATACCAGTATTGGACTATCAACGAGTTCATTCAAAAGCTGGAAAACAAAGAAATGGAGGAGAAGAGGAAAGCCAAGAGAGCGCAGATTCCACAAAATCCAGATCTGTATGTGAGTGGTACATCTAACTCTCTTTCTGCTTCAAGCACTACTTCAAATGTTGCTCCTCACATTGCATGTGTATCCAATGTTGTTGAACCCACAAAAGCACCTATCAACTATCTTGCTCAAACTTCGTCATACACACCATCATACACACCACAATCTTATCAAACACCAAACTTTATTCCACCTTTTTCACCATTACAACAAGCTGCCTGTTACACAGCAAGTCAACCTCAACAACAACAACAATATACTCCTCACATGAATCAGATGCAGATTACTCAAGCACAATCAAATCAAAGTCCGATTGTGTTAGAGACCTCGAATCTTAACAACGTGACTGTTGAAATTGCTCAACAGCATGTTTCTTTAGTATCTGCTATGGTTGCATCATACAACGGTTTGGTTGCGAGTCAGATTGGAAATAACAATCTCACCAATGAGGACTACGCACAAATCGATAAAGAGGAGATGGAGCTTATGGACATTCAGTGGGCTTTTGCAAGCATAATGAGGAGAGCCACTGACTTTATTCAAAAGACTGGAAGAACTGACCTTTCAACTTCTCCGAACACCACATACGGCTTCAACAAAGCCAAAGTTACATGCTTCCATTGTGGTGAGAAGGGACATTTTAAAAGAGAGTGTACACAGCCTGCACAGCAAGGTAATCGAAACCCGTTCAATTCAACCTATCAAAATAGACAAAACCAAAACCAAAATCAAGTTTCATACAACAGTCCCAACATCTCAAGCTTTCAACCCCAAAACAATTACCAGAACCGTCAACAAAATACCAACTCTAGACAACCCACAACTCAAAACCAACCTCAACAGAATCCAAACCGAACCATTGTTCCTATCTCTACACCTAACACTCAAAACCAAAATCAAACTGACAATCAAAACCAAGCACTTGTGATTCAAAAGGATGAAGGTTTTGATTGGACGGGTATGCAATTGGGAGTGGAGGAGATTACTGCTGGAAACGTGGCTTGTGTGGTACAGAAGATGAGTCTGGATGAGAATGAGGAGATTGAAGAGGAGGTTGTGATTGAGAAAGTGTCGGAGTTGAAAATAGAGGAAGTGAATGAGGATGTGATTGCTGAGAGTAAAGACAAGAAATCTGGTATGATTCTTGATTCTGTCACGGATGTTGGAGAGCATTATGATTCAACTTATTCGGATATGGAGAGTGATTCTGATTCGGAAGCTAGTGTGAATTCACTAGATGATGACATTGATCAATTGCTAGCTGAAGCTGATTTCCGTATGACCCGCAACTCATGCATGGTGGATGATGCGTGCACCAAGATTGACTACTCCAAATTCTTCGCAGGGAAGGAAGCTCACTTCGCTTTGATGGCAATGACAGAACCTCCTAAACCGGTAAGTTCTGAATCTCAATCTAAAGTGTGTGTTAAATGTGCTGATTTTGAAAAACTGACATAAGAAAATAAGCTTCTCAAGGTACAACTTGAGAGTGCCAAAATAAACTGTCAGATTTATCAAAAAGATTTAAAAGATTTCAACAAAGTTCTTGATGGTTATAAAAAGGATGTGTCTGAACTTAAAAAGACTTTGTCAATAAAACAACTTGCCATTAATAACTATATTAATGAAATGGAAAACACCAAGTTAGAAATGGCAACCATCAAGTGCTTTGCTGAAAAAGTGAACAAGAAGTTAGAAAGTTATAAGCACATTGCATATGTAGTTGACCATATCATAGAAGAACCCTCCCAGTCGAATAGTGCAAACTATAAGGCGGTCCCATCTCCGGTGTTGTTTGAAAACCATAATTTACATGCAATACCACCGGAGACTTTAGTCAATTCTGACTCCACATCAGAAAACGAGCCCAACACTTCCAGTGTCGGAGACCCGTATTCTGATGTGAGACCTGTTTTGGGAAACAATGAGGGTGTGGTCGCTGCTGATGATTCTGATGAAGAAGATGAGCAATCTGAGACGGTTGAAGATGAAAGTGATATCCCTGATGAAAATCATATAATCACTATTGAGCCAGTCTCACCATCTCAGATCGTTCATCCCATGGCAAATGCTCATCGTAAGAATGTTGTTAAGAAAACTGAAAAGTCTGTTGGTAAAAGTGTTGAAAAGAAAGAGGTAAAGAAAATTGAGAAAAATGTGATTAAATCGGTTGAAAAGAAAACTGAAACTAAATCTGAGAAAAATGTGGTTAAACCGATTGAAAAGAAAAATGAGATTAAATCTGAGAAACCTAATGAAATGAGCAACGAATCGTGCGACAAACCTGTCAAAGTTTTCTATCGGATGCAAGGCTCCGATAAGATTTTGTCTGATGATGAATATCCGATTAAATTTGTCAATTATTCCAAAACCGAAAAGATCTGGCAGGAAAGTACGATTTGGTTTCCAAAATTTGAACGAACCAATGACATTCCTCCAGAAATTTTAGAGAAAATTTATTCGGATAAAGATGCCAAGGTCAATGTCACACAATTTGTTCTGCCAGTTGATAAAGCAAATAGTTTCATTGAACCGACTTACTCGAAGGAACCAGCTCCTGAGAGTTTAAGGAAACAATGCATGGTTGATCGATATCCCATTGCTAGTTTTTCCAAGTCGCCGATCAAAGAAAACTATGAAGAATACCGTGCGTGTTATAAGTGCGGGGAACGGGGACATTTACTTGCCGCCTGCCCGTACGTACGACACAAGAGGCACGAGGTGGAGATGAGGCAACATCATGATTATCCGGTTGACAACTATGGTTATCCACAAAGATGGTATTTCCCTCAGCAAGCACCTTATTATAATCAAAACAATTTCTACAACAAGAGGGAAAACCGTCCGATGACTTATGATAAGCGCAACCGGATAGCCACTGATAAACCAGTAAAGAAACCTGTGATGAACTCAACTGCTGATAACAAAAAGGTTGCTCCTAAACCAAATGTAAAACCAGCAGTTGGACCTGTCTCTGTTAAATCAGAGAAGGTAACCAAGAAGGTTGCATTTAAAGACGAAGTAAAGAAACCGGCTGAGACCTCAAAATCTCAGATCCGGATCTTGAAAAGGTCTGAACAATCTTGGTCATCTAAGGAGTCTGAAGGTGCCTCAACTTCACAGAATGTGAAAATTGAGAAAAAGAAAGTTGAGTGTGAAAAGAATGGGGTTGAGAGAAACCAAGATGTTTGTGAATCAAAAGAATATTTGAAACAACCTGTTCAAAGACCCAAGACCAAACAGGCTTGGGTCCCCCGAAAGATCTAACTGCTTTACTTGATATGTGCAGGGAGCTCCAGCTGGCCCTGTTAGCAGCCTATGGATTGTTGACAGTGGAGCTTCTGGTCACATGACAGGGGACCTCACGCTACTCTTTGATATCAAAAACATAAACGGAGGTTATGTAGCATTTGCTGGAAATAAAGGAGGCTACATTACGATGGAGGGTAGTGTAAGCAATGGGGTTGTGACATTTGAGCGGATATCATACGTGAAACAGATAGATTACAATCTGCTCAATGTTAGTCAAATCTGTGATAAGCAATTTTCTGTGTATTTTGACGACAAATCTTGCTATATCTTGAAACCGGGGTTTGAACTTCCAAAAGAGTGGGTGATGCTAAAGGCACCGAGAGTTAACAATTTGTATATTCTCGATATGTCCAAAGCAATGACCACCCATGGCCAAGTCACGTGTTTCCTCTCTAAGGCTACAGAAAAAGAATCTATTATGTGGCACAGGAGAATGGGACACATTCATTTGAGAAAGATGAACCAGTTAGTGAAGAATGAACTTGTCACGGGAGTTAATGTGAAACATTTCCATTTGAATGACAAGTGTGTTAGTTGCAAAAAGGGAAAGCAGCACAAACAGGCCCATAGACCAAAGAAAGTCAATTCCGTTGAACTACCGCTTGAGCGTTTGCACATGGATTTATTCGGTCCAGTCAGACGTAAAAGTCATGCCGGGGAGTTGTATTGTCTTGTGGTGACTGATGATTATTCAAGATTTTCATGGGTCATGTGCTTGCATCAGAAAAGCGACACTTTTGACAACCTGAAGGTTCTGTTTACACGTCTGGAGAATATATATGGTCTGAAGATCAAACGAATCCGGAGTGATAATGGGACGGAGTTAAAAAATGCTCAGATGGAGGATCTTTGTGCAAATAAGGGAATTCATCATGAATATAGCGCTCCGTATACACCCCAGCAGAACGGTGTCGCAGAAAGAAAGAATAGGACTCTAATCGAGACAGCGAGAACTATGCTTGCGGATTCAAATCTTCCAGTCATGTTCTGGAACGAAGCTATTTACGCAGCATGTTATACTCTAAACCGTGTTTTAACAGTGAAGAAGTTTGGCAAAACTTCTTATGAGCTGTTGAACCGACGCAAGCCGAATCTGGAATATCTAGAACCATTTGGTGCCACGTGTACAATGCTTAATCCTTCGGAGAAGTTCGCACCAAAGGCTGAAGAAGATTATTTTGTTGGATATGCAACCCCACTAAAACGGGTATTCAACAAAAGAACTAGAAAAGTCGAGGAGTGGGCTAATGTCGAAGTACAAAGATACACACAAAATGTACAGGGAGGAGGACCAGATTGGATGTTTGATTACAAAGACTTCTTTGAATCATTCAATCTAGATAGCATGGTTGAAGAAGCTGTACTTCGCTTATATTACGAGGTCGAAAACGCCGTAACTTCACCGTTAGTGCGTCCGATCACTGTAAATCCCCAAGCAGCTTCTAATGATACCACTACTCCTGTGATGGAAGAAGAGGTGTTCCAAGAAGCTTCTACAACGCTTAATTCATCAGATTCAGAAGATGAAGACGATAATGCTACAAGTGAAGCTATTCTGGACAATGCTACAGTGACACCACCAGTGAACCCAACTACTACTAATGCTTCAACATCGAATGTGGGTAATGATCTGGTTTCTACAGAGAATTTGACGACTCAAACGGGAGTACAAGTACCTGATTATCCGGAATCTCGGATACATCGGATACACCCGCTTGAACAGGTTATTGGTGATCCTGGTAGCAGCGTAATGACAAGAGGGCAGTTGAGAAATGCTCAAGCACCAGAAAATATTGGCAATCTTCCTTTATATGCCAAAATACAGAAATCTGGTTTTCAAAATGACTGGTCTTTCGCTTGTTATGTTTCGCAGGTCGAACCGCGGACGTACAAGGAAGCTCTTTTGGATGATGCCTGGGTGGAAGCAATGCAAGAAGAGTTGTTACAATTTCAGAAACTTGGTGTATGGACACTGACAGATTTGCCCCTAGGAAGAAAGAAAATTGGAACCAAATGGGTGTTTAAGTGTAAGAAGGATGATAGAGGAGTCATTGTGAGAAACAAAGCTCGTTTGGTCGTTCAAGGTTTTCATCAGGTTGAGGGAATCGACTATAATGAAATCTATGCACCGGTTGCACGCTTGGAAGCTATCCGAATGTTCCTAGCGTTTCCATCATGGAAGAAATTCAAGGTGTATCAGATGGATGTAAAGAGCGCATTTCTTTACGGTGTGGTCAAAGAGGAAGTTTACATAGGTCAACCGCCAGGCTTTGAGGACCCTATTCACCGGGATAAGGTTTATGTCTTAAACAAAGCTCTCTACGGGTTGCACCAGGCTCCGAGGCAATGGTATGAGGAGCTGAGCACGTATCTTCTCTCGAAAGGATTCAAACGCGGACTGGTAGACTGCACACTGTTCACGAAACGAGCTGGAGATGATTTGCTTCTTGTGCAAATTTATGTTGATGATATTATTTTCGGGTCTACTAACGAACTTCTGTGCCGGGAATTTGAAAAAGTTATGCAGGAAAAGTTCGAAATGAGCGCAATGGGAGAAATGCAGTTTTTCCTAGGCTTGCAGGTGGAGCAAAGACCAACGGGGATCTTTATTCACCAGACGGAATACGTTTCTGAAGTCTTGAGCCGATTCCAGATGGATGATTCGAAGCCGATGGATACCCTGATACAACCTAATCACGGGATTGGAGTTGACCTTAAGGGGGAGTTGACTGATCCATTTACATACAGAGCAATCGTCGGATCTCTGATGTATCTCACCGCGTCTAGACCTGATATAATGTTTGCAACATGTCTTTGTGCACGATATCAATCGAAGCCGAAACAGAGTCATCTTGCAGCTGTCAAGCGTATCCTTAGATATCTGAAGGGTTGTCCATCGAAAGGACTTTGGTACCCTCATGATGATAATTTTGACCTAATCGCTTTTAGTGATGCAGATTGGGGCGGCTGTGACAAAGACAGCAAATCCACAACGGCTAGATGTCAGTTTATGGGGAGCAGGCTTGTGACCTGGCAATGCAAGAAACAAACCGCAGTTGCACTATCCACATGTGAAGCAGAATACGTTTCAGCATCGAGCTGCTGCTCACAGGTTCTTTGGATCCAACAACAGATGGTGGATTACGGTTTGCAATTTCTTAAAACCCCTATTTACTGTGATAATGAGGCCGCAATCGCATTAACAAAAGACTTAGTAAATCACTCAAAGGCTAAACACATCCGGATTAAATATCATTTTATTCGTGATTGTTATGCTAAAGAGTTGATCGATATGGTCAAAATCCACACTGATTACCAACGCGCAGATCTTTTTACCAAAGCTTTTGACAAATCCAGATTCGATTTTCTTTTAAAAGCTAACGGTATTAAAGAAAAACAGGACTGATCACCACCTTAGTCTATCACTATTTCGTTTTAATTTTTACTGTTTTTCAGAAAAATTTCGAAAATCCAAAAACATTGAAAAATTTCAAAATCCATAAAAATTAGAAAATTTCATTGCTGACTGCTATATCTTCTTCCGTTAGATTAATGCCGTCAGATTTCTGTGAACAAACGATATCTGGACAGTCACATATTTGAAATGCTCCAGCTTATCCTTGGGAATAGTAAATTCGAAATCTATAAAAATCAGAAAAATCAAAAATGATTTCCTGGAGAATAAAGGGAAATGATAGTACATCAGTGGGGATCTGACACATTCTAAGTAATGTACTGCTATATAGGGCGTGTGTCTGAGTCTGTGCGATGTGCTGATAGACTTCGTAGACCTATTACTGCGTGCCTGATACATACATATCAAATGAATTGTTGTGTGGATGAACTCCTCATGGGCATATGGTCTTAGTACCGTAATTTCGTTTAATAGGGTATTTCTACAAAACTCGGAGGTTTAGGGTCGTTATGTTATTAGTTGTCTGGGGATAGCCTCTCTGATCTTCTGCTGTAAGTCATTACGGACCTAGATCAGACATGGTGTCTTTATAAAAGAGCTTTATGCCAAATCCTAAAGTTACCGAATTGAGGAACTTTCCATGTTATATGATGATCAAAGATTATCTATTACATCGTATTAATTACTGATGCAAATCATGATTAATATCAGTCCTCAACCTGGTATAGTGCATATGTTACTTTGCTGCATTAATTTGTTGACCTGTATACCTCTGTGCATTATACCTTGTACAATTACAGACGACGAAAGCATAATCACGCTTTACAATGAGTCTTTGTATATTTACTTCTTGATACGGGAGTATGTCGTGTGCGTGGGAACCACAGACAATTACGTTTATACTATAAATATCAGTATCAGTTTAAAGCACTGCACAAAAGTCTGCATGTGAGTTTATGTGGATCACAATATCAGCAGTTGCCAGATCACACATTGTCTTTAATGATAATAAGTCAAAAAGATCAACGGTGTGATCAGATTTCTCAATAACTGATATGATCCCTTTACCGGAAATCCCAAAAACATTTACTGTTTTTCATTTACATTTCTGCATTTTATTTTCTCGTCAAAAATCACAAAACTCAAAAAGATTTTAGGTGTGTTTTAGCATAAACTTTAGAAAATCCAAAAAGATTTTTCATTTCCATCTTATTTTTGATAACTGATGGTGGTTGATGTCGATTTTCTAAACCTTGTTACACCATTTGAGCTTTGTAACATTTTAAATTTTTAAATATGAATGTTGGATGCTTCAAAGTTGGAAAATAATTGGACCGGGACTCGTTTTTGAGATTTGGAAAATTTATTAAAAAATCCCATTTCTCATTCGTCCATTCGGTTGGTCGAATGTGGGATTTTTCATGTTCCTTCGTATGTTTTAAACGGGCGAAGGAGAGTGTTCTTGAACTTATGTTTTTTTCGAACCCTTTTGGCTCATTCGAACCTTTCACTAGGGTCGAAGGAGACAAAAGCTTCTCTTTCGTACGAATAAAATGGGCGAAGGAGGATGCCTATATATACCATCCTGTCTCATTCGAACCCATTCAAAAAATTTTCAGAAATTTCATCTTAACCTCACCTTGTTGCTTTGCCATTTTGAATCATATCATTGTGTTCGTCTCTAAACACTGATCATTTTCCACTATCTTATACAGGTTAATATCCAGGATTGATGGACTTAATCCCTGTTTTTCTGATTCGAGCCCTAACTATTAAAACTGTTAAAAATCACTTTCATTGTTATTATTGTTGATTAGGTTTCATTGTATGTGTGTTTTAGGGGGAGAATTACCATAAACCATGGATTCAAAACCAACAGTTTGATCAATTGATCATCTGTTGTGTTTAGAACCCTAGTTTTAATTGAAAACACAATTACAATGAATAATTGATGAATCTGTTAGTATAGAATGGTTAATCGGCATTGTTAGGTGCAATACCAATCAAAAGAACATGATTAGAAACCTTAAATTTCAAAATTGAAAATTTAAAATAAGAACAGTCACCTTCGACCCTTTCGAATGGGCGAAGGAGATAATCAACTGTTCGAAAGAAGAAAGTTTGGGCCAATGAAACTTTTTATCAAAATCCATACATTCGTACCATCAAAATTTCTCATTCGTACCTTGTTGTTTCTCATTCGTACCCCCGTTTGGGCGAATGAGAAGGTTAATTACCAAAATTTTCAAAGTTTGAATTTTTGTCGATCTTTAACATGTGTTTTGGTTTTGTTTTGCAGATTTAACGATGTCCGAGCAGGAGAAGACGACGGAACAAGCTGGATCATCCTCACAACCTGCCAAGACAGTTCCTGAAGAGCCTTTAGCCTTCGAGAATGCGCATAACTGCTGTGCGTATATCGGAGAGGTTAAAAAGCACACGGAGTTTATAGGAATCATAGAATTCTTGAAGAGATGCAGGGTGATAGATGCTATTGCTACACCGACGATTATCTACAGAGATATGATGCAAGAATTCTGGTCGGGAGCGAAGCTTAATTTCTGGAAATGCGAGTCATGCTTGACTAGCAAGATCCAAGGGCAGAGAGTTATTGTTTGTGAGGAGGGTCTAAGAGAAGCGTTGAACTTAGAAGATGAGCCGACATATCCTAAGGAGTTTAGCTTTATGGATCAGCGAAAGTGCTTTCTAAGAATGAAATACAATGGACCAATCACTGACGGTTCATTGCACAAGGGAAAACTGTGTCCCCAATTCAAATATCTAGCACATGTTTTGATACATGTCTTCGGATCTGCAGCAGGAGGATATGATTTAATGCGCAAAAGTATCAGCTCTATGATGGTTGCCTTGGTGTTGAACAAACCGTTCAATGTTTCAGGCATGCTGATGCAACATTTGCTAGAGCCTGTGAACGGCACGAGGAATCTGAAGTTTCTATTATATCCTCGTTTCCTCCAGATGGTGTTTGACAACAAGTATAAGGAATTGAAAAGAGATCCTAAGCACATAGTTGTTCAGGAACATATGTCGCTTAATACACTTGCTAGGATGAAGGCGTATAAGGGATTGTCAGTCAATGAACGTCCACCAGTAAGGCGTTTATTTGGACATCTAGCAAGAGTTGATTATACAGATCTAGGTGAAGGGCTTGTGAGACATGCGAACATTGATTCTGATCCTGATAACCCATTACATCCTGTTGATCCTGATGCGTAGCGCAAAAGACAGGTTATGAATGTCGGTGCAAAGAGTGGAAAGATTAAGAAGAAAGAGATAAGGTTAGAGGTTGCGACTGAACCGGAGAAGAAGAAAAGCACACCAAGACGTAACAAAACAATGGCAAAGAAGGGATTACACATTGTGGACGAAGCGTCGGTTGATTCTGAAGAGACGCAGGAAGATGAACAGTGGGATTCAGATGCTGAGACGGTAAAGACCGCCACGCTCAAGGCCACTGAGGCTGGTGTGTCTGCTAGTCTGAATGTTGAAGATCAAGGGAATAAGAGTCCAATCCCAGTTGATGAAGATGAAGTGATTTTGAACTTGGATGAAGTTTTTACTGGTTCTCCTGTACAAGCTAATAAGTCAAAGAAGAAGAAACCGGAGAAACCAAGTATAAAGAGAAAGAAGGAGATTGAATCGCTTATAGCTGGTAAGAAACTTCCACCAGCTTCTAGTTCTAAGTCACCGGTTACTGCACCAGCACAAAAGAAGCAAAAGACTGCGACTACATCGAGCACACAACAGAGTGAAGATCTACCTATTGATCAGTTTAACGAAGCATTGTATAATTTGTTCAAGAAGATTAGGAAAGGCAAACTGCCTGATGTTGTTGAATCACCTATGAAGAAGAAAGTTTCGGTGGACAGTGATATTATGAGTGCTGTGAATCAAAGATTGTCTGAGATGATGAGTATAATCAACAAACAGCAAACTGAGATTGAGCAATTGAAAACAAATGATCAAAAGATGTTGGAAGTCGTAGTCACATCACATGATGATAATGAAGTTTTGAAGAAAACTATCAAGAGGTTGAAAAGAGAGAATAAGAAGTTGCTGAAGCACGAGCAACGAAACACCAGAAGAATTATTGTCTTGAAGGAGGAGAATAAACAGCTGAAGAAGAGTAACAAGAATATGGATAATTTAATCAAAGACTTGTACTCTCGAGCTCCTCAACTTCAAGCTGGTGAAGAAGATAAGGAAAGAGAAGAAGAACAGGTCGATTTTGAACCATCTGACGAAGAAGAAGATGAAGAACTTGATGAAGATGCAGGTAATGATACTAAAAAGAAGAAGAAGAAAGATGATGGAGATGATGGAGGTTCAGATGGTGGATCGAGTGATGGAAACAGCTCTGCTTTTGATAGTAGTAGTGATGATGATGATGATAACGCTGACAAGTTTACATATGAAAAGCGTGATTCAACTAAGGGTGGAGAGTCGAGCTCTAAGACTCCAGGAGAGAATGTGGATGACGATATCTTCTGGAATGAGAAATTGCAGTCGTTATCTGAAGACGACAAGAACATGTATCGCCAGATGCTTACAGATCGAGTCTGGACGATTGACATGACAAGCCGATTTCTAGAGATATTCGACTCGAGCAATAAACTATTTGAGTTGGAGTTTGATGACCCTGATCTTGAAGATGGAGAGGTTTCTGCAGCGATTTCAAAAGAGATACTTGAGGGTTTAGCTAAACAGGTGGGAAAGACTTTGGAAGAGTTGCTTGCAGATAATTTCATTCCAAAGATACCTGAGAAGGAAGCCGGGAATCATTTAGATGACCGTGATGTTCCTGCTTTTGAGGATGTTGAAATGGAAGACATAACGAGTGAGGAATATCCACAATATTTCAAGAATAATCAAGATTGTGGATTTCCTGGATTCTCAGATGAATTGCTAAACCAAGCCGAGAAACTGGCGATAGAGAAGAGCAAAGCATTTGAAGATGAAATTTTCAAAGGGCATGATAAACCACGGTTCGAGCAATCGGAGAGTTTGAAGGAAATCTTGAGGAAATTGAAAGAAAAAGAAAACAATCGTCCGAAAGCTGAAATTCAAGGAAGCTTTTACAAACTTCATAGTGGTATTTTCAAAGGTCGTGCATTGGCCTGGAAGTTTGTTAAAGAATTGAGATGCATAGCAGTGAAGTGGGAGAAGGGGATCTTATATTTCGATAAGTTTCATCATTTTAAGACTCTTCCCTATTGGGCAATTCGTGATATTTGCCGTCACCGTTTAACGGGAGCGTCAAATAGTCAGATTACCTACTTTGCTGAGAAGATGACGAGAGAAAGCCGAACCAAGTGGGTTTTGTTTGAACCACAATATCCAAAACGAATTGTTCATAAAAAGGATATTGGTCAGATTACAGGTATGCCCAAGGTGACGTTAAAGTACAAACCACCGCGAGTGTTGAAAAAGATTCCTTTGTTGCCAATCCCACAACACTTCGCTAAAGATTTCATTTGGTGGTATTATGATTGGAAGATAGCAGAGGCTGTGATTGTATTGAAAGACGGAGAGAAGAACTACAAGAAAATACACATTTTTGATCCCATGTGGTTAATCAATTGTTCACATGAGGATATAATAATGTTGTTTTACAATCCGATCTATTCTGATGTGAAGGATGCTGAGCAAGCAGGAAAGTACCAACGTGTGGTATTTCTGTGCTTTGCATATGACATTAATGCTGGTTGTGACTATGGCGAGAAGCTCAGAAAGTTTGTTGAAAAGCAAAAGGTGCCTGAATTGAAAAAGACGAAGCCAAAGCAATTTCAGGAACCGGTTTTGACTAAAGATCAGAAGATTCAGCGACATATCAAACTGATGAATATTAGAATGGATGAACAACGTAGACAGCAATCCAAGCAATAGTTGAGGGGGAGTTTGTAGATGCAATTGTGCGACTAGTGCTTCATATTGAACAATAAATATGTTTTTGTGATTTGTCGTTGGTGCGAAGGAGTTTTTGTAGGTGCGAAGGAAGCTTGATGATTGGTCGAAGGAAGATTAGAAGGTGCGAAGGAGGAAGCTTTGTACGAATGTGAATATAGTTTATTGTATAGCTTGGTTCGACCAGACAGTTTGGGCGAACCTGCACATTCGCATGAACAAAATGGACGAATGTGCAGTCTATTAATAGACAAGCTTGATTTTTGAATGTAACTTTTTGTCATATTATTCCCTCCACTTTCTGATATTCTCTCTAGAAGCTTATTTAGCTCTTTTCACGTTCTTACCCTGTTTGTATCATCTTTAAACGTGTAATCGAGTTCATAATTAATGAAAAGCTTTTGAAAATGATGATTTACTTGTTTTGATCTGTTTGACTATTATTTTGTGATTGTTTTAGGGATTCCGCACCTAAAACTAACTTGTTTGATCATTCTTTGTTGTTATACGATCCATTCACGCACATACAGAGGGCCTCTCTGGAGGAGGCCCAGACTGTGGAGACATTGGAGGCAGAAAACACCAAAGCTTTACTTGATGAAACCTTCAGTGTGCAGGAGAAGGCCCAGGAGGCTATGCGCTGGGTACTGACCCAAGGTATTTCTGGGATAAGTTCATTTTAACACTTATTCTCCTTCTCTTAGTTAGATTAAAAAATTTCTTTTGATCTTCTGTTTCAAATCTTCAAGCGGTTCTGGAATGAGCCAAAGCTCGGGGACCAGGTTGCCGCTATCACTGTTGTTGCCCGTGCTGCTGGTTATGCGGACGAGTTTGTGTTAGGACAAAGAGGATTGGTGAAACCACTTTTGGAAAACTTAGTCTAATTCACTTCTGTCATTTTGGCTAAGTATAGAAGTACTGAAGAGAAGACAAGAAACTGCTGAAGAGAAGATATGAGAAGTGCTGAAGAAGAAACTTCATCAGAAGTTCTGAAGTCCAAACCAGACAAGTTCACTTCAGAAGTACTGAAGACAAACTACTCATCAGTAGTTTGTCATTCATCAGCACTTAGCATCAGATATTTTCCACCGCCTTTTGTATCAGTAGTTTATTGTTTATTATTACTTTTAGCTGTATTTGTTAGTTTCAATGTTGCAACTTGTGCAACTTGTTTCTGATGTTTCTGTACTTGCTTTATTGGCAAGATACATGTATGTAAACGTCTATAAATAGGAGGCTTCAACCTTCTATTTTAGACATTGATTTTTAATAGAAAAATCCTTCAAACACTTTCACTGTTCTATTCCATTTCAGTATTTATTGTGAATCTGTCTAAGTATCTAATTCTCATTTACTGCTTAGATTCATAATAAATACTTGTCATTATTAGTTTCAATCATCTAGGGGGAGTAATAACTCCTCTTAAGTATAAAAAGTGTTGCTTTAACTTACACATTCCGCTGTGCTTATAATCTGATATACAAGAGCTTGCTAAACACTTAAGTGTCAAAGATAGCAAGTTCTTACTTAAACAAAAGAGCAAACTGATCCAACAATTGGTATCAGAGCATTGGTTTATCTGATCACATATCAATCTAACAAATTGAGAATCAGACACAAAGCTCTTATTGATACTCAATAAAAGATCAAAAGTTCACTTTTTATCAACATCCATCACTTAAAAGAGTCATCTGACAAATCAATACTCTTTAAAATGGATCCACATAATACTGGTTCTGCTACTAAACCGGCCATGCTTGTAAGAAATGAATACAACATATGGCAAAAGAGAATGGCACATACCTTGTCACAAACCAACACAGGTTGTTGGAGATCTGTGATATATGGTCCTCACAAACCAGTAAACATAAATCTTGAAACTAAAGTTGAGGTTCCTAAAGAACCAAAAGACTATACAGATGATGATTTCCTAAAACTTGAGCTAGATGCAAAAGCATTCTCTATGTTGGCAATGGCTCTCCCAAATGAGATATACTCTGGCCTTTTACATTGTGAAAGTGCCAAAGAACTCTGGGATTGTCTTAAAGAACAGTTTGGAGGAACTGAAGAGGTGATTGCCAACACCAGAGAAATCTTAGCTCAACAATATGAGACATTTGCTCACATTAATGGGGAAACTTTAACTCAACAATTTGAAAGATTCTCCTCATTAATATCTGAGCTAAAGTTAAATGGTCAGACCTATACAACAGTATCTATGCTACATAGATTTTTAAGGTCTTTACCAGACAAATGGGAAACATACTCCATTGTTTTAAGATCCTCACCAGATTTCAGCTCCCTCACTCTTACAAAACTCCATGGGAGATTACTTACTTTTGAGAGAGAAATTGATCAAAAGAAGAAATTACAATCATCTGGTAAAACTGCTGATGACTACCTACCAGGTAGTACAGCACTTTTGGGACAAGACTCACCAACTTGTTCCTATGGATCTTATGACAACATTGACATAACAACTGGGATCTCATCAGAAAGATCTTTCCCAGGTTATGACAATGATGACCAAAGTCAAACTGCTGATAATCTATGTTTTATCATGGATGATTTGAAAAACTTTAGCAGTGATGACTTAGAAGAAATGGACATTTTACACCAACTGGCCATGCTAAGCATTAAAACTAACAAGTTTTATAAAAGGTCAGGAAGGAAATTTCCAGGATTGACCAGTAATACAAAAATTGGTTTTGACAAATCTAAACTAAGATGTCACAAGTGTCAGAAGTTGGGACACTTTGCTAGAGAGTGTAGAAACTCTAGCTTTAACCAATCACAATCTGGAAATAACTTTAACCCCAATTATAATAGGAATAATGGAACTCAAGGGAGTGCTCATTTTGTACAGGCACAAGCTCCTCAACAGCAATACATGCCACAAGTACAATATGTTCAAATGCCTGCTCAACAGATGCAGAGCCAATCAATCCCTCCCTTTCCAGCTGCTCAACATCCTCCACAGCCTCAACAACCCTCTCAACAAAGTCTTTTCACCTCAGGGTATGTTGACTGGAGCAGTCTCCCTTTTGACACCACAGAGTGCAATCCTGATGCAGACAACAAGGTGTTTGACATCAACTGGGGAGAACCAGACAATGGCAGAAAGAACTTTGCCTTAATGGCATTTGAAGGCTGTACTTCAAAATCTGCATTGTCACAGGTATCAAAAGAATCTTTGACAAAACTTTGCTCAAACTCTTGCAAAGAAACTTTTGCTCTCATAAGAGAGACAAATGTGCACTTACAAGGAAAAGCCAATGATTTAGAAAGAAAATACACTCAGATGAAGTGTGATTTAGAGAGAAAACTTACTGCTAAAACAAAAGAAGCCTCTAAATTAACTAACTCAGCTATTGAAACCCAAGCACAAATTAAAATGATGATAGAAGATCTTGGGAATGTCAGAAAAGAGCTTGCTGACACCAAGATCAGTTGTGAAAAATGGGTGGATTCTTGTAAGGGGTACCAGCTATTGCTAAACAAACAGAGTGCTTCAAATGTTAAGTTTGGCATAGGGTACCATCATGTTGAAACACCAACAGATTTCTCTCCCAAAACTACTGAAGATGGGAGAAAAATTGTTTCAAATGAAACTTCTGAAGGGAAAGACTGCACATCTTTCCATGAAAACTTTCTAAATAGAAATCCTGGTATTTTCAAAGAAAGTACTTCAGAAGTATTAACAAAGTCTGACAACAAGCCATCAGTAGTTTCATCTACATCAGGATTTGAGACCCTGAAAACTACTGATGAGCAAAATCTTTACACTAATGTCAGAAATTTGCCTTTAGATCAAAAACAAAAGGCAAAAGAGTGTGAAATTTGTGGTCTGTTCAACCACAAAACATAGTTTTGTAGATACAGAAAAGGAATTAAGTTCAATCATAAAATTAAACAACAGGTTGTGGGAAATCAAATCAGAAATGATTATGAAAGAACCTTTAAACCCAAGAAACAACAACCTGAAAACACCTTTTCTCAGAAAAAGATAAAATCTCAACTAAAATCTTTTTCTCAAAACTCTTTATCAGTAGTTAGACCTGATTCATCAGCAGTTTCACAAACTGCTGAGATTCAAAAACTAATGAACTTGGTACAACTACTGATGACCAAGGTTGATGGTGGTCCTGAAAAGGATACCACCATGGTTCTTAATGAAAAATCCATTGCCAAAAAGACATGGATTTCTCAACCTGGTCAAGAACAAACTGTAACTGTTCTCAAGAGCAAACCCAAAGCCAAACAGGCTTGGGTTCCTAAATCTAACTAATTTGCTATTGTGTGCAGAGAGTTTCCAGGGGCTTAAACAGCATATGGTATGTTGATAGTGGAGGCTCTATGCACATGACTGGATGCAGATACCTGATAAACAATTTTATCAGCCAAAGAGAAGGATCTGTATCCTTTGGGAACCATGCTAAGGGATATGTGCTAGGACATGGCAATGTCTCCTCTGGCAAAATACAGTTTGACAAGGTCAATCTGGTGGAAAACCTTGAATACAACTTGCTGAGTGTGTCACAAATGTGTGATAAAGGATATTCTTCCTTTTTCACAAAGACAGCATGCAAGATCATCTCACCAGAAGGCCACAAGTTGATAGAGAAGATCATTGAAGATTATACTTTGCTGATTGCCAAAAGATGTGGCAATGTCTATGCAGTGGACATTGAGAAAGACAAAGTATTGAACAACACTGCCTGTTTCTTCTCAAGGGCATCAACTTCAGAAACAGATCTCTGGCACAGGAGACTTGGCCCTGTGAACTTTAAAACCATAAACAAAGTCACAAAAATGGGCTTGGTCAGAGGTCTACCTTTGAAAGTGTACCAGTGTCAAGAACACTGTGTATCCTGTTTAAAGGGAAAACAACATAAGTCCTCCTATAAGTCTATTGAAGAATCAAAAACAACTGCATGTCTTCAACTACTCCATATGGATTTATTTGGACCTGTCAAAATTATGAGCCTTGGTAAGAAGAAGTACTGCTTAGTCATCATTGATGACTACTCAAGATTCACATGGGTATTCTTCTTATTCTCCAAGGATGAGGCTGCTGAAATCATCAAGTTCTTCATTCTACAAGTGGAGAAACAATATTCTCTACCTGTCAAAACCATTAGAAGTGATAATGGGACAGAGTTCAGGAACAAAACTCTGGATGAATTCTGTTTGTCTAAAGGGATTATTAGACAATACAGTGTTCCCATAACTCCTGAACAAAATGGTGTAGTAGAAAGGAAGAACAGAACCTTAATAGTAGGAGCAAGAACAATGTTAGCTGATTCTGGACTGCCCTTGTACTTTTGGGCAGAAGCAGTTAACACATCATGTTATGTTCAGAATAGAGTTCTAGTGGTCAAGAGACATTCCAAGACTGCCTATGAAGTTCTTCATGGCATGAAGCCCCTTATCTCCTTTTTCAGGGCTTTTGCGTGTCAATGTTTCATCTTGAACATCAAGGAATCTATTTCAAAGTTTGCTGCCAAAGTTGACTCAGGTTACTTTCTTGGTTACTCCTCAACTAGAAAAGCCTACAAGGTTTTTAATTCTCACACCAGGATAGTAGAAGAAACATTGAATGTCAAGTTCAATGAGTCAAAACACACTCTTATTCCAGCACATCCTGCTGAACTTTTTGACCTTGACAACTTCCATTTTGGACCTGAGAAGGCTGTTACTTCATCTAAACCTACTTATTATGGTGACAAAAGGTTTGATGATGAGGATCCCACACCATGGACTCCTCAAACAGTTATCAAGTCAACTTCAAAATCATCAGAAGTTCCCCAAACTTCTGATCAAACAAGTACTGAGGAACAAACTCAAACTTCTGGTTCAGTAGATCCAACTACTGAAGATCAGGAAACATCTGAACCAGATATCATAGACCTCAGTAGTTTGTTTGAAGAACATGAGCCACCTACACCTGTCAGTGGTTTACAACAACTGATTGAACACAGAGATCATCCACTTGATCAAATCATGGGTGATATAGCTTCAGGTGTTCTTACCAGAAACCAGCTCTCCAACTTTTGCCTATTTTCAGCCTTTATCTCACAGTTGGAACCAAAGAAGTACCAGGAAGCCCTCAAAGACAAAAATTGGGTGCAAGCTATGCAAGATGAACTGCTTCAGTTCAACAAGCAACAGGTCTAGGAAATCTGTCCCTTACCTCCAAACAAGCAACCAATTGGCACAAGATGGGTTTTCAAGAACAAACAAGATGAAGCTGGTATGATAATCAAGAACAAGGCAAGACTGGTAGTTCAAGGGTACTCTCAAGAAGAGGGAATTGACTATGATGAAACCTTTGCTCCAGTTGCAAGGCTTGAGGCCATCAGGTTATTTCTGGCCTATGCCATTTCCAACAAAATTAAAGTTTATCAAATGGATGTAAAGAGTGCATTTTTGTATGGAAAAATAAAAGAGGAGGTGTTGGGTCTGCTGACCTGGAGAAGAACAGATGATTAGAAAGCCAAAACATGCTATCAGTTTGATCCTTGAATAAACAGTCTTTACAACTTACTTCTCCCAAAAGACTGCTGACCCTAACTACTGTTCTATCCAAACAACTGCTCAACAACTGCTGATACAAAGAACAGCTGAATAAACAACTGATGAAGAACAACTGCTGACCAAAGGTCTGATGAAGAGCAACTGCTGATACAAATACTGAAGACCAAAGCACTGCTGGAACCAACAGCACTTAGGCTCCAGCAGTGGATACAAGACCATCAGAGTTTATCTACAACAGCTGTTTAATATCAGTGCTTTCAATGTAACAGTAGTTTGTAATAGGCAGATGTTTATGTTTGTTATTCTGTTAGAGGTCACTGTCTTAAGTGACGTCAGCCTAGGTCATCAGTGCTTTGAGTCTGTCTATAAATAGAACAGTGCTTGTACTGTTCTATTGCATCACACACACAAACATTCTCTCAGAAAAACACTGTGTGATCAGGCTGAGGGGGAGTAATTGTACGATTGTAATCTTTTAGATAAATGAAAGCTTTCGATCTAAAAACATTTACTCTCTTGTTTTGATTAACAGTTTATTATTCCGCTGCACTTACATTCTATTTTCATTTCATTATTTCCATATTTAGTTAAACAATCAAAACAAACAAACTCAGATCCTAACAATTGGTATCAGAGCTTGGTCAATTAAATTAGATCTAACAAATCAATTTAATAATCAGCTCACAATTATTGATATCGTTTGTCTGTTAGATTGAAAACAGAGTAATAGTTTAATTTCGTTTCAACCGTTTTTAAACAGACTTTGTTTTTTGAAAAATCAGAGAATGGCTTCTATCAATCACGATCCACATAACACTGGCACGAACAACAAGCCACTGATGCTTGTCAGATCTGAATACAATATCTGGCAACGTCGGATGAGCCATGTTCTAGCTCAACAAAACACTGGGTGTTGGAAGTCGGTTATCTTCGGACCACATGTTCCGACTGTGCCGAGTACTGAAGATCCCAATGTGTTTGAGCCAAAGAAACATGAAAACTACTCCGACCAGGATTTTCAGAAAATTGAGCTAGATGCTAAGGCCTTCAATATTGTGGCCATGGCTCTACCCAATGATATATATGCTGGGTTGTTACACTGTAACAGTGCAAAGGAGTTGTGGGATGCACTGAAAGAACAGTTTGGTGGGACTGAGGAGGTTATTGAAAACAATCGTGAAATACTTAACCAACAATATGAAACATTCAGTCATGTCAAAGGAGAGTCATTAACTCAACAGTTTGAGAGATTTAATTGCTTAATTAGTGAACTAAAATTGGTTGGTCTTACTTACCCTCATTCAACCTTGAACCATAGGTTTTTAAGATCATTACCAGACAAATGGGACACTATTGCTATTGTGATGAGAAACTCAATAGGATTTAAAGACCTATCACTGACCCAGCTTCATGGTAAGCTCTTGACCTATGAGAGAGAGCTTAACCAGAAAAAGAAGCTCTAGGACTCTGGAAAAGTGTCTGATGATTATGTATTTGGGAATACAGCACTTTTGGGTCATGATGAGGTGCCTGGAAACACAAAGGATCAGAGTTATGATCATTTCATTGACATAACTTCAGGTTTTAACTCAGGTTTTAACTCTGATTCTTATTCACCAAACTATGCTTTCACAGCAAGTGGTGGTGATATCCAGGCATCTGACAATATATCCTTTGAGTATGATGACCTGAAATACTTTGACCCTGATGATTTGGAAGAAATGGACATTATGCACCAATTGGCCCTTCTCAGTGTAAGAACTAATAATTTTTACAAGAAAACTGGGAGAAGGTTTCTAGGGTTGACTGGCAGATCTAAGGTTGGGTTGGATAAATCAAAGATAAAGTGTTACAAATGTCATAGACTTGGTCATTTTGCTAGGGAATGTAGGGGTCAACATGGTGCACCTATAATAACCTATCCAAATCAAAGACCACAGACCAACACTTATCAGAATTCCTATAATGCCCCTGGACCAAATGTGCAAAACACTGCTCATTTTGCACAGTCCTCAAACACTGTTCCTGTCCAGTATGTCCAAACCACTGTTCCTCAGATCCACTATGTGCAAACACCTGTTGCTCAAGCACCTGTGCAAACGACTGTTGCTCCATCCTCTGCTCCTGCAGAGACCAGTCAACAAAGCTTCTTTACATAAGGCTTTGTTGATTGGAGCAGTCTACCTGATGAGCTAACAGATGAGAATTTTGCACTAGTTGCCAAAGCTGAAAATGAACCAGAAAATTTCTGTTTCATGGCCATGGTGGATGAGATTGAATCTGAGGAGGTGGTAACTGAATCTGATGTTGTGACTGATGATGTTGTTAGTGAAGTTGTTACAGGTGAAAAACCTGAAGAAGAGGTTGTGAATCTCACAGATCCCTGGGGTGCATCTGATGACTGTGAGTGCAAGTGTGATTGTGCATTGATGGCTGCTGCTAAGGTATCTCCTCAAATTCTTAAAGAGTTGTGTTCTGACAAATGTGTAATAGCATTTGCTAACATCAAAGAGGTGAATGAAAACCTTAGAAAGAAAATTTTGGATGATGAGGTTAAATTTGAAAAACTCACAAAAGATTTGAAAACAAGTTTAACTGCAAAAGAGTCTGAAATTAGCAGCTTAAAACATGAAGCAACCATAACCAAAGACCAGCTCCAAACTATGATAGCAAAATATCAAAGTTGCAAAAGTGAGCTAGATTCCACCCAAGTTGAATGTGAGAAATGGGTGGAATCATGTAGAGGTTTTGAAATGTTACTCAACAAACAAACTAAAAGTCATGTGAAGTTTGGCTTTGGTTTTGAAACCACTGCACCAGCTTTTGAATACACTGACAAAAAGAGTCAAAAGTCTGTTGAGGTAATACCAACAAACCTGCAGGGTCAAGAGATTAAAATCACTGAACCAAATGGTAAGAAAATTGTTCTTGAAAAACCAGAAGGTTCCTCATCTTTTACTGAACTTGAAAAGTATGAATTTAAACCTACTTGGTCTGATGAGTGTGATACTCTTGAGAATTTCAAACCTGTGGATTTTAAAACACCTGAGGGAAAGACAGCTCCTCAGGCAAAGGTCATTCCATTAGCTAAAGTCATTCCCCTGAAAAATCTTCCAGCAGATGCTCAAACATCTGCTGAAAAGAAGGCTGAAAAGGGGAAGAAGAAAGAAAAGACTGTCAACTTTTTCTGTGATTTCTGTGAAAAGAAGAATCATGTCACCAAAAACTGTTTTCTTCTAAAAGCATATGACATTAACAAAGGAACAAGTGAATGTGATACCAAAGCCACATGCTCAATATGTGGGAAAAAGAATCACAAGACCAAAGAGTGCTTGTATCTCAAAAATTTTGATGTTAAAATACAAGAATACAAAGCTAAAACTCTTGCAAACCCTGTGGTTAGTACTTCAAAAGGAAAGCCCAAACAGACCTTCACCCCTGTCCAAACATCTGTTACAAAAAGGCTTGAAACATCTGCTTCTAGAGATGTCCAAGTAACAGATGCTCCACCCACAAGCAAATACCCAAGAGGTTATGGTCAACCTCCATGTCACAGTCTGCCACATGTTTATGAGGAGCCAAAAAGACCCTCTAAACCAAGAGTGAACAGAAATCCATATGGGTATTATCATCTGTCAGGAAGTGATCAAACAACTGTTGCCCCAAGTGTTGACATCCAAGCACTGGCAAATGGTCAGCAGCAGTTGTTGACCTTAATTCAGAAATTGGTCCAAACCACTGATCACCTTCCAAAGCTTGAGTCTGAAAGGTCTGAAGACCCATCCAAAGCCAACTTGGCTTTGGACACTCACCAAAACTAATCATTTACTGATGTGCAGGGAGCTTCTGCTTGTTTAGATAGTCTTTGGTATGTAGATAGTGGAGGCTCCAGGCACATGACAGGATGTAGAGCCCTTCTTCTGGACTTCTTGGCTCATGGAGGGGGTGATATATCCTTTGGTAATGATTCAAAAGGTAAGGTGTTGGGTTCAGGGACTGTACAGGCTGGAAAACTCAAGTTTGAAAATGTCAATCTTATTGATAATCTCAAGTTTAATCTTCTGAGTGTTTCACAAATGAGTGACAAAGGTTATGGCTCATTTTTCACAAAGAAAACTTGTAAGATTATTGGGCCAGAAGTGGTGAAAAAGATTGATACCATTATTGCTGAGAGCAAAGCACAACTTGTTGCTCATAGAAGTGGCAATGTGTATGTTGTTGATATGCTAAAGGACAATCCTATGGAAAACTCAACTTGTTGCTTACCATCAAAAGAATTTAAATGTGATGAGCATTGTGTTTCTTGCTTAAAAGGGAAACAACATAAAAGCTCTTACAAATCCATTGATGATCCAAAACTAGTCAGTGTCTACAACTGTTGCACATGGACTTGTTTGGCCCTGTTAAAATCATGAGTCTAAGAAGAAAGAGATTTTGTCTTGTCATAGTTGATGATTTTTCTTGGTTTACATGGACTTACTTTTTACATTCTAAGGATGAGACTGCAGGTATATTGAAGGACTTTGTCACCAAAGTTGAAAAGCAATATGACTTGCCAGTAAAAGTCTTCAGGAGTGACAATGGAACAGAGTTTAAAAATAAGGAGTTGGATGACTTCTGTGTGTCAAAAGGGATTGTGAGGCAGTTCAGCATCCCAAGAACACCAGAACAAAATGGGGTGGTTGAGAGGAAAAATAAAACTCTTATAGAAGCTACAAGAACCATGCTAGCAGATTCTGGCTTGCCACTGTCCTTTTGGGCATAAGCTGTAAACACTGCTTGCTATGTTCAAAACAGAGTTTTGATCAACCCCAGACATCAAAAAACTGCTTATGAAATTTTGTTCAAAATCAAACCATTAATCTCATTTTTCAAAATCTTTGGCTGCCCATGTTTCATTTTAAATCTCAAAGATTCCATTTCAAAATTTGCAGCCAAAGTAGACTGTGGTTATTTTCAGGGATATTCTTCTACTGCTAAGGCCTACAAAGTGTTTAACACAAGGACTAAGACAATAGAAGAAACTCTGAATGTAAAGTTCAATGAACTTTCATCTCTAAAAATCCCTGCAAACCCTGCTGAACTATTTGATTTGGATAAATTCAAATTTGAAGATATCACTGTTAAAGCTAACAATGTAGGTATTCCACAGTCTCCACAACAAGATTACAGAACAGATGTTGTGATCCCCAGTCACTACAAAGTCTATTCTGCCTCAGAGGAAGCAGCTGTTCAAAACAATTTTCAAAACTCTGCCACAGCTGTGTCAACCACTGTTGGCCAGTCTTATCCTCAAACCACTGCTTCACCCCTCACAACCACTGACCTATCATCTGTTGACAAAAGTCAATCATCTGTTGACAAAAGTCAATCAAGTTTCACACCACTTGGACCCATTCCTCCATTACCATTCCAAACATCTGATGGCACTACAGAAGTACCAACAGATGTTACACCAACAGAGTCACCAAACCTCTGTCCATCACCTCAAAATGCCATTGTTCCATATCAAGGAGATCTTATTTACTTAAGAGCTCATCCACCAGACCAGATCATTGGCAACATCAGAGAGGGTGTGCTCACAAGAAGCCAATCCTCAAATATCTGTCTTTTTGCAGGTTTCTTATCCCTCACACAACCTGTCAAGTACCAAGAGGCACTAAAAGACAACAGTTGGGTAGAAGCCATGCAGGAAGAACTCCTTCAATTCAAAAGACAACAAGTATGGGAGCTTGTACCACTTCCTAAGGATGTTTTTCCTATAGGAACAAAGTGGGTCTTAAAAAACAAGACTGATGAAAGGGGTATGGTTGTCAAAAATAAAGCCAGGCTTGTGGTTCAAGGCTTCAGACAAGAAGAAGGAATAGATTATGATGAGACTTTTGCTCCTGTAGCAAGACTAGAAGCCATCAGACTCTTTTTAGCCTTTGCTGTCAACAACAACATAAAGGTGTATCAGATGGACATCAAATGTGCTTTCCTTTATGGCAAAATTCAGGAGGAGGTCGATGTATGTCAGCCACCTGGTTTTGAAGACACATTCCATCCTGACTATGTCTACAAGCTCAACAAAGCTTTGTATGGACTTAAACAAGCACCAAGGGCCTGGTATGAAACTCTCTCCACATTTCTCTTATCCATTGGCTTCACAAGAGGTAAAATTGACAAAACTTTATTTCTTAAATGGAAAGGGAAACACTTAATGATTGTTCAAATATATGTGGATGACATCATTTTTGGATCCACATGTAACCAAATGTGTGAAGAGTTCAGAAAACTCATGACAGCAGAGTTTGAGATGAGTGCCATGGGTGAGCTTCAGTGTTTCCTTGGTCTTCAAGTGAAACAACTGCAAAATGGCACATTCATTCACCAAAACAAATATGTAAAGAACTTATTAACCAGATTTGAGATGAATGATTGTAAGCCATGTAGCACACCCATGAGTACAGTCAAGCTGCTCACTATTGATGACAAGGATGAACTGGTTGATCAAACACATTATAGATGTATGATTGGGTCTTTATTGTACCTAACTGCATCTAGGCCAGACATTATGTTTGCTACCTGTGTCTGTGCCAGATCCCAGGCTTCACCCAGAAAGTCAAACCTTATTGCTGTGAAAAGGATATTCAGATACCTCAAAGGTGCTCCCACACTTGGTATCTGGTATCCTGCTAATGGAAACACTGAGCTTTCAGGTTATTCAGATAGTGACTTTGCTGGCTGTCACACCACAAGAAAATCCACTTCAGGAGGGTGCCAATTTCTAGGGAATGCCTTAGTTTCATGGCAAAGCAAAAAGCAGGCAGCTGTTTCAACTTCAACAGCTGAAGCTGAATACATTACTGCTGCAAGCTGTACAGCCCAACTCATGTGGCTTCAAAATCAACTACTGGATTTTGGGATAACTGCACTTAGGACTCCACTCATGTTGGACAGCCAAGCTGCTGAAAATATCATCAAGAATCCAGTCTCTCATTCCACTACCAAACACATTGACATAAGACATCATTTTGTCAGAGACAGCTATGAAAAAGGTTTGATTTCCTTACACCATGTTCCAACAGAGGATCAGTTGGCAGATGTGTTAACAAAAGCTTTAGACACATCTACCTTTACAAACCTGATTTCCAGAATTGGCATGTTAAACATGGATTAAACAAATAAATTTTCAATAAATCTTAATAAAATGTTTCAGCAAATCAAATTTTTAAATAGCTATTTGGTTGAAAAATCTGTTTATAACATCTGATCAGATAAAACAACCACTGTTTCATTCATATCCACTGTTGGTTGAAAAGTCTGTTTCAAAACATCTGATCAGATAAAACAACTGTTAGTTGAAAAATCTGTTTCAGAACATCTGTTCAGATAAAACAACTGTCTCCTTATATATATATACTATATCTGAAAAAAAAAACAGCTGTTTGTATCAGTTGTTTGCCAAAAACAGCTGTTCTCCACCAGATGTTTCATCCATCAGATGATTGCCACGTCTGCTCATATAAGCAGAGGTTTGGCCACATCAGCGGTTTCATTGAGCCTATAAAAACCCTGTTTTACCACAACAGACGTTACACTGTCTCATTGTACTCAAAATACTGAAAACCGCCTTCTTCATTCTCAAACCCTCCATCAATATTCAATCATCTTCACCTTCGAAATCCATTACAATGGATCTTCAAGCCAAAGCTACACACAATTGTCTCCCCTATCTGATTAAAACAGATGACAACACTTCATTTCATTCCACCATCGACATTTTCGTTAACTCCAAATACTTACCCATCCTAACCGCTAATGCCCCCATTTATCTTGATACACTCCAAGAATTTTGGTTGAATGCTGAGTTTCTACTACAAGACAAAAAGCCTACTTCCATTATTTCCAAAATTGGAGAAACCAGTATCGTCATTACCCCTGAAACTATATCCACAACCTTCACACTGAATGACCTGGCAGGTAAGGATTCCTTTACTAAAACAGAGCTTCACACTGAGTTCCAAGAAAGAGGGTATGATGGTCAGATGACTGGATCAACTCTTTTCAAAAAGTTTTTCCCTCCAGTCATGAAATTTTTCTTCCATACTCTTCTTCTTTGTGTCTCTGCTAAGTCCACATCCTTTAATGAAATCCCATTAAGGATGCAATATCTGGGTTATGCCATGTTGTCAAACTCTGACTTCAATCTTTCCCAGGGATTGTTCATGGACTTGGTATCAAATGTGAAAGCAGTCAAGTCTGGGTCAAACAATGCTTTTCTTATTTACCCAAGAATTCTTAGTGTAATCTTACAAAAAGTCTTACCAGAAAAAGTTTTCAAAAAGGGTGAGGCTATGCAAATGAAAAGCTTAACTGATGAAACTTTCACAAGAATGCTGGGTGGAAGCACCCAAGAAAAGGTGTCTAAAGTGTCAAAAGTTTCTAAAACACAAACAAAGAGGACAAAGGCAACAACTGTTGTCAAAACCTCTGTTGTTGAGCCCACTGCTCCTGGTGATCATGGCACTACATCCAGTGCTGTGAAACCCACACCAGCCACTTCCAAAAAGAAACATCCATCCACAAAAACCACCACTCAACCACAAATGAGGCTTCTGGATGTTGAGGTACCAGAAGAAACCTCTGTTGTACAACAAAAGCAACCTGAAACCACTGTTGTTACTTCCTCACAACAGTTGGACATACCTCCACCTGACCAAACTCCTCATGAATCCTCTCAAAAGGATCATGTTGTAAGCCAAGGGGACACACATCATGATACATTTGAGTCACTTGACCAAATGTTCACAAGCCCCTCTCCCAGGGCTAATTCTCTTGTTACTCCTCCACTCTCACCATCACATCATGTCCCACAAACAATGCAACCTCTGTTTGAAGCAATTGAAAAATCTCAGGAAGATCCCAGTTCCTCTCTTCCACCTGTCACTGAGAGTATACTCCAACAAGTGACTGGTCCTGAGAATATACAATCTGCTATCCCACAAACAGAAGAGGAGGTTACACCACCTGAGTTCAATGAAACTCTAGGTGAGTTTTCAAGTGGAGCAGCCACTACTGATGTAGAGACCACTGTCTCACATCAGGACAGTGATTACATAGCTAAGACTCCCTTGAAGGCAACAACTGTTGAAGCCACTATAGTGTCTCCAAAAACAGTTGGAAGTCCCCAGTACCAAGAAAAAGGGGCATCTGATTCACCCATTAGGACTGAATCAGGTAGAACTACCACTGGTAGGGACTCAGATGATCCTATTAACTTAGGAGATGGGTCAAAATACCAAGAATTGACGGACAGAGTTTCTGTCATTGAAACCTCTGTAGCTGACATCAAATCTGATGTCAAGCTTATACTGAGCTCAATCGCAGACCTTTCCAAGAGTCAACCATCAACAGCTGATATAGCCAGTGAGTTATGGAAATCAGTTTCCCCCATCATCATAGCTCACAGAAAACTGGCTGATCAAACTCATGAGACTTACATGGCTGAGATCAGGAATATGGTAGATGCAAGGTACAAAGATACCCATGCAGATATTAAAGCCATCAAGGACCACCTGCTGAAGACTACTGGCTCTGCCCCTACCACCATCCTCAGGGATGAAAATGATGATGCTTTCACGGCTGATGATGCCAAAAAGGGGGAGAGTGGCAGAGATAGGCTACCAAAGCTGGATCCCTTTGGCTGTCCTCCTTCTCAAAAAGGCCAAGCCAAGTCTGCCAACAAACCAGAGTCTACCAAATCAGCTCCACAACAACAACAACAAGCAACACCAACAGCACCACCACAACAAACCACTAAGAAGAATAAAGCAGTAGATGATTCTGCAAATATAGAAGCTGAAAAGGCTGCTCAAGAAAAACAGAAAAGAGCTGACACCTTGGAAGTTAAAGCAGAATCATTAATTGAACTCAAGAAGAAACAACAGTTGGAAACTGAAGATGTGGGATCCTCTAAAAGGATGAAAAGACCTGCTAAGCATGTTAGAAAACCACCATCTAAGTTGAACACCTCTGTTGATAAAACCACTGCTACTGAAACCACTGCCACCCAAAACACTGAAACCACCCAAAACACTGCTACCCAAACCACTGCACCCAAACCAACAAACATACCCAAACCAACAAACACACCTGAACATACAACCATCAAACATACATCACCAGCTAAATCCCAAACATCTGTTGGACCTACTAAAAGGCCAACAGATGTTAATCCAACCACTACCACCAAATCACCATCACCTAAAATCATGTACACAAGGAAGAGAAAATCAACCTTTGTTGTACATGATGAAAACATACACACATCACCAAACACCATCTCAACAGCACAATCCACTCCTCCCATCACAGCTATTCCAATCACATCACTCTCACCACACACATCCAAGTTCAGATCCCATAGACCACCACCAACCATTACACCATTGGTTGTTCAGTATCCCCTTGAACTTGATCTACTCAAGGGGGAATTACAATCCTTCTACAATACTGAACAGCCATCAGAAAGATCCTTCCCATCTCTCCCAAACTTCCCTGTTCCCCTCAACATTGATACTTATCTAAAATACAAAGGTGAACAGGTGGATGCCATCATCAGGGAGAAATGCAAAGGGAAGGATGACAGGACTGCTCAGGGCATCCATTCAGCAGAGCTTAGCAAACTCAGAAGGATTGAAGACTTTGCTAAGACCCTGAGCAATTCCATGTCCTCCATGCCTCTTAGTGTAGACTTGGAAAAGGAGGTAAGGGAATCTCTTCTTGAACAGATTATGGCAACCAAGCCTTACAAAGCAAACAAAAAGCAATTCAATGGTTGGACTACACATGCTTTGAGAGAAGAACTGCTCAGAATTGAAGAAATGGCCAAAGACCCCAAGGCTAAAGTCTCTACTCCTAACTTTGGCAAAGGCAGAGACCCAGTCAGAGCCTTGAAGTTCAAAAGGATGAGGCAAGAGATTGTAGCTGCCAACTATGGGGAGATGAGGTCAGTTTCCAGATGGTCTGAGTTAAGGTTGGTTGAAACTTACAAAAGTCTGGAAGAAAATAGGAAGAAGGATCCCAGCCTGCCAAGGAAACCAATTTACACTGATGAACCAATGATGAAGAGACCCCAACAGACCTTTACCTTGGACAGCTTACTTGACACCTCTGACCTAACAACTGCTGCAAGAAGACAGTACAAGAAACAGAAGGAAATGTCAGAGGAAGATCAAAGAAAGTTTGCTGATACATTCATCAAGGAAGGGCTCTTCAATCAAGTCCATTTCTTCTCTGATCCTACAACAGAGAAGCTAAGAGAACTCATTGGAAGACCACCTTCACCCAACTCATCAAGAATAAAACTTCAGCTCAGCAAATCCACTGACTCAAAAATTCTAAAGTGGAAAGTCAACAAAGACAACCACAAATTGACATTGCTCAGGTCAGATGGAAGGGTTCAGAAGATCAGCATGGATGATGCTTACAGCCTATGTGCAGAAGATCACCAAACATTGCTAAATCTGGACCTAGAAAGAGATGAAGAAGACTTATTTGCTCTGAACTTTGAATTACAATTCAAAGGTCAAATCAGAGAAAGTCTGATGAGGAATAAAGATCAATAAATAAGGCTGAGTTTTGGCATCATCTGTTCTAGGGGGAGATTGTTGGGTCTGCTGACCTGGAGAAGAACAGATGATTAGAAAGCCAAAACATGCTATCAGTTTGATCCTTGAATAAACAGTCTTTACAACTTACTTCTCCCAAAAGACTGCTGACCCTAACTACTGTTCTATCCAAACAACTGCTCAACAACTGCTGATACAAAGAACTGCTGAATAAACAACTGATGAAGAACAACTGCTGACCAAAGGTCTGATGAAGAGCAACTGCTGATACAAGTACTGAAGACCAAAGCACTGCTGGAACCAACAGCACTTAGGCTCCAGCAGTGGATACAAGACCATTAGAGTTTATCTACAACAGCTGTTTAATATCAGTGCTTTCAATGTAACAGTAGTTTGTAATAGGCAGATGTTTATGTTTGTTATTCTGTTAGAGGTCACTGTCTTAGGTGACGTCAGCCTAGGTCATCAGTGCTTTGAGTCTGTCTATAAATAGAACAGTGCTTGTACTGTTCTATTGCATCACACACACAAACATTCTCTCAGACAAACACTGTGAGATCAGGCTGAGGGGGAGTAATTGTACGATTGTAATCTTTTAGATAAATGAAAGCTTTCGATCTGAAAACATTTACTCTCTTGTTTTGATTAACAGTTTATTATTCCGCTGCACTTACATTCTATTTTCATTTCATTATTTCCATATTTAGTTAAACAATCAAAACAAACAAACTCAGATCCTAACAGGAGGTGTATGTCTGTCAGCCACCTGGGTTTGAGGATCCTTCTCATCCTGAGTGGGTGTACAGACTGGACAAAGCTCTTTATGGGCTCAAACAGGCTCCAAGAGCCTGGTATGATACACTCTCCACCTTTTTACTCAAAAATAACTTTACAAGAGGTGCCATTGATAAAACTCTTTTCATTAAACATGTTGGAAATCATGTCCTACTTGTTCAAATTTATGTTGATGATATCATTTTTGGTTCAACAAACACAAAACTGTGTGATGATTTTAAGAAACTCATGCAATCAAAATTTGAGATGAGTACCATGGGAGAACTGCAGTACTTTCTGGGACTGCAGATCAAGCAACAAACAAATGGAACTTTTATACATCAATCAAAATATGTTAAAGAATTATTAAACAAATTTTCTTTAAAAGACTGTAAATCATGTTCCACTCCCATGACACCAATCACACAAGTTGAACCTGATGATCAAGGAAAACAGGTTGATCAAACCATGTACAGATGCATGATAGGTTCCCTTTTATATCTAACTGCTTCTAGACCAGATATTATGTTTTCAACATGTGTCTGTGCTAGATATCAATCAGCACCAAGGGAATCACACCTTATAGCAGTCAAAAGAATTTTCAAATATCTGAAAGGAACTCCAACACTTGGAATTTGGTATCCTGCTTCAAGCAATACCAAGTTATCAGCTTTTTCAGATAGTGACTATGCAGGGTGAAGATGACAAGAAAGTCAACATCTGGTGGTTGTCAATTCTTGGGTAACTATCTAGTGTCATGGCAATCAAAGAAGCAAACATCTGTTGCAACTTCAACTGCTGAAGCTGAATACATTGGAGCTGCAAGTTGTACATCACAGATACAATGGCTCCAATATCAACTTCTTGATTATGGAATCAAAGAAACCAAGACACCTTTGTTTGTAGACAGCAAATCTGCCATTAGCATCATTCAAAATCCGGTACAGTTCTCAAAAACCAAACATATTGAGATCAGGTACCATTTCATAAGAGATTGCTATGAAAAAGGCAAGATTGAGGTGAAGCATGTAGCAACAGCTAATCAAATAGCTGACATCTTCACAAAACCCCTTGACACATCAACATTTCAGAAGTTAGTATCCATGCTTGGGATGCTAAATTTGTAAGTGTTTATTTTTCTGCACATATTTTTCATTTTTCACTTACAAAAAGACAAAAAGTCTGAAACAAAACTTCTGAAAAGAGAGAAACTACTGATGAACAAAACATCAGTATGGGGATAATTTCTGAAAAGTGTATAACTTCTGATAAAATAACCTTCAGAAGTTATGAATAAAAGTATTTATAAAACATTTCTCATCAGCTTTTAAAACTACTGAAGAGGAAATGGGAACTACTGATGAAGATAATCCTTCATCAGCAGTTTAGTCAAAAAGGGCAAATCTGACTTTTCCCATCATCAGAGGTTTTGACCTAGTCGGTTTAAAACTTCTGATAAAAAGATTTTTAACCGAGGCGGTTTAAAAACTTCTAATAAAGAAGATTCAAGCGGTTAAAACTTCTGATAAATATCTTTTTTCAACACTTATCCTTTCAAACTCAAAAATTTCCCTCTTTCTCTCTCAAAAACTCTCTCAATAACCTAAACCTGCAAATCAACTGTTCGATCAACCAAAACAAAAACCACATGGCTCTCGTTCTAAAACAGGGACACAATCAAAGGGCCTTTCTTGAAAAACAAGAAGGCTGGTCCCAATACGATGAGATCATTGATCTTGTCGTAAAATCCCAATATTTTACTGCTCTCACAATAAACCTACCAATTCATACCGAAACTCTAAATGAGTTCTGGGCAAATGCTGAGACGGTGACGGCTGATGATGAAATCATTTCCCTCAACTCAAGAATACAAGGGAAACCACTGACCATCACACCGGCCACACTGGCAACAAGACTGGGCCTGGATGATGTAACTGCCCCTGATCAAGTTGCTAATTCTGATATTCACTTAACCATGACAGAGTGTGGTTATCAAGGTACTCTCTCCCATGCTACAATCTTCAAAAAATATTTTGAACCAAAATACAAGCTTTTGTTTCATTATATTATTATGTGTTTGAGTCCAAAAACAGGGTCTTATGACCAGATGCCCTCTACTTTTCAACCAATATTTCATTCCATTGTGAATGAAACCAAATTCAGGGCATCAAAATTATTTTTCAATGAGTTGGTGTTACATCACAATAATACTAAGAAAAAGTTTTTGTTGTACCCAAGGTTCATTATGCAATGCATAATAGGGGAACTGGGTAATGAGGTGCTTGTGGGAAAAGTTTCAACTTTAAATCCATTAACCTCACAAGCATACTCTAGGCATAACAAACCGGCTGCCTGGCCAGAAGATGATCAGGGAGAACAACAACAAGTCCCCCTGAAGCCCACATCTTCCAAACTCACCCCACCAAAAGCCAAACAGCCCAAGCCAACAAAGACAAAAACCCACCAACCCAAAAGAAAAGATGTTCAGGAGGTTGAGATGCCTGAACATGCTCATGAGCAGTCTGCTCTTCAAATAGGTGAGACTGAAACACCCTCTCAGTCTCATCCATCTCAAACCCCACCAAGAGCACCCATAACTATCTTATTCAAAAGAAAAAGACTTAGAAAAACTATTGAAACTCACTCTTCTTTTGAAACTGCTGACCAACCAATTTCACCTATTGCCCAAACTACTGAACCAACCCTTCAAATTTCTGAACCAGAGGCAATAGAAATTGCCAAACTTCTCTCTGGGCTAAAAGAGAAAGTCCCATCTGATTATGTCAGTCCCCTACAACCACAACAAACAGGGGACATAACCACAACATCAGACATGGATGTGGACATCACTAGCCCTAACCCAAGAGATGAGGGTGGACCAGAGTCTTTAAGCCCAATTTTAGAGACTCTTGGGGCATCTGAGGCTGCTACTACTCAGTTACCACCCAGTGGTGGATCTAAGGATAGAAGTAAAATAGCTAAGACCTCAGATGTGGCAACTACTGATGAAGGCTTAATGCCTGAAGTAGGAAATCCTCAGAACCAAGAACAAGAGGTTCATGAGACAACTGAGTTGGGCTCAGCTCATGATTTAACTGAGACAGTCCTCAATGAGGACAACATCAGGGATTCAGATGATTCCATTAATTTGGATGATGTTTCAAAAACTAAAACTACTGCACAGGTTAAAGTCCACTCAATCCCTAAAACCCCTAGAGTGGCATCCTCTGTACAACATGAGGATCTCCCAAAAACACACCCTTCACAACAAATGCCTACCCAATTCACTGGGCAAACAAGCATAGGCTTGAACCAGCTATGCAGCCCAGAGGGTCCCATGTACCACATGATGAACACTCTCATCAAGAATCACTTCCAAACATACACAGCTAACTTGGAGCTGTCTATCAAAAATCAATTTAGAGTGATCAAGACAAAGATGAATGATCTGTCCAACAAGATAGAATTCAACAGCAAACAGATTGCTCATCTTCAAGGTCAATTCTCCCAACCCTCAACCTCTAAACTTAAACTTGATGAATCCAAAAAGGGGGAGAAAATCAGGGAACCTAAGGAGTCATTCCAAGCCAGGATAAGGGCAAGAGTGGCCATCCTTGAAAGAGATCAGAAGGATCAAGCCAGAAAAGAAAAACTGGCCAAACAGTTTGGTGTCTCAGTGGAAGAAATTGAAGCCACAGAAAAAGAAGATGAGACCCAAACCTCTGAAGAATCCCTAAGGCATAATAAAGAAACTTCTGATGGTCAAAGTACTGATGACTCAGAAGATACTGAAGACAATCCTTCAGTAGTTGACAAACCATCAGCAGTTGTCAACCCATCAGAGGTTAACACTTCCAAACCTCAAACTACTGAACCTTCCAGATCCACTGAACAAATCAAACCAACTTCTGCTCCTCCAAGGCCTACAACAACCACTACCATGACTGTCCTAACCCCTGCTCCAATCTCTCAATCAACTGAACTTCTTGAGCAGAGGTTAAAGGCAATTCAACAAAAAGCCAAGGAAGACCAGATTTGGAAAAGTCTGGAACAAAGGGATGATTTAGAGTTTGAAGAGAAGCATTAGGCTTATCAAGCTGAACTGGAGAGACAGGCTGAAATTGACTATGTTGCTGAAGAAGACAAAAGACAACAACTGATGTCTTACATCACCAAGAACAGCAAGACTAAAGCCTACACACTCAAGGGACTCTCTGTGCAAGAGCTGACAAGAAGGGCACAACTGCTTGCAGACAAACTGGCCACAAGTAAAGAAGGAAAGGCCAAGAGAGCCCAGATGATAGATGAATTAGTAGCAGAGGGCTATGGTTCAAAAGCCTCAGTATCCAGATGGAAAGAAGAAAGACTGATGGATACTTATAGGAAATACAAGGCTGCCAAGGCTGCAAATCCAGAGAAGTTTCAAACTGCTGATCCTTCAAGATCAGTAGTTAGAACTTCTGGTATATCAACAAGAAGGCCTGCTACTCAAAGAAAGAAAGCAGAGGACAATGTCAAAACTGATTTCAAAATAGTACTACTTGAAGGAAGTTCAATAGTCCATTCAGATTTTGACATTGAGGAGAAACCTCTGTTAACACAATTCAGGGATCCTTCCACTTTTGCCTACCAAATCCAAAAGACTATCAAAGACAAGATGCATACCAAGGTAGTGACTGAACACCATCTCCCAACTATTCAGATGCCTGATATGCAACAACAACAACAAGGAAGAGACTCCCACCTGAGGTTAACTGAAACAGAAAGCATCCAACACTCAGGATCATCAACCCAAGGGACAAGTCTGGTTCCCTATTCCTCTGACTTTAACAAGTCAAAGGTACCTATCATCATATGGTCACTTACTGATAACAACTCAGTATTGTTGACAAGAAGAGACCTTTCAAGCAGGGCTTACAAAAAGATCAGTGATCTAAAGAAACTGTCAACACAAGACCTGCTCACAATTCAACATCTGGAACCACAGAGAGGATCTCTATCTGATGGACAGTCAAACCAGCTCAAGAACACCATGTACAAAGAGATATGGAAGATTGTTCAAGACAAAAGAAAATCATAAGGAATTAGTAAGGTTTTAGCTTCATCAATCCAGGGGGAGATTGTAAGGACAAAGAGGATTGGTGAAACCACTTTTGGAAACCTTAGTCTAATTCACTTCTGTCATTTTGGCTAAGTATAGAAGTACTGAAGAGAAGACAAGAAACTGCTGAAGAGAAGATATGAGAAGTGCTGAAGAAGAAACTTCATCAGAAGTTCTGAAGTCCAAACCAGACAAGTTCACTTCAGAAGTACTGAAGACAAACTACTCATCAGTAGTTTGTCATTCATCAGCACTTAGCATCAGATATTTTCCACCGCCTTTTGTATCAGTAGTTTATTGTTTATTATTACTTTTAGCTGTATTTGTTAGTTTCAATGTTGCAACTTGTGCAACTTGTTTCTGATGTTTCTGTACTTGCTTTATTGGCAAGATACATGTATGTAAACGTCTATAAATAGGAGGCTTCAACCTTCTATTTTAGACATTGATTTTTAATAGAAAAATCCTTCAAACACTTTCACTGTTCTATTCCATTTCAGTATTTATTGTGAATCTGTCTAAGTATCTAATTCTCATTTACTGCTTAGATTCATAATAAATACTTGTCATTATTAGTTTCAATCATCTAGGGGGAGTAATAACTCCTCTTAAGTATAAAAAGTGTTGCTTTAACTTACACATTCCGCTGTGCTTATAATCTGATATACAAGAGCTTGCTAAACACTTAAGTGTCAAAGATAGCAAGTTCTTACTTAAACAAAAGAGCAAACTGATCCAACAGTTTGACCCTGGCTTCCATCATGTGATGACTCAAAAGAACATTGACGAAGTGGAGCATTATGGGAAGCCTCTTCAGAATGAGTATGAAGCCGAACTTGCTAAGTTCAAGCAAATTGAATTTCCCATTCTGAAAACGGTGGAAGAGTGCAACCTTTACGCAAACCCGGCAGCCACCCTCTGTTTCTTCAAAGAAGAATCTGACCGCATTGGTGCGGAGGTGGAAAAGAAGGCACAGTAGGAAGAGGCACAACGCTTGGAGGCGGAGCGCCTGGCGGCGGTGGAGTGGGGTCATCAAGCACCCATCATGACGATGATGAACAACTTGAAGATTTTGATGGGTCTGATTAGATAGCACCCCTTTGTATATATTTTTGAATTTCTATCTAAATATGAAAGCCTTAGCGCCACTTTTGAATGGAATGAATATTTCTTCTTATCTTTGTTTTGTGCGCACCTTTCTTCCTTATATGTTGAACTTGTTGGAATGTTGTCTTTAAATTAGACTTTTGTAATGAGTATGTAGTCCGGCACTGGGCGCTTAGAATCTCCGCGCATTGAAGAGTACAACGCTAAGTAGTGAACACAATAGATAGATAGAAAAATAATTTCATTGAAAATCAAAAGAGATGGGCGTGGGTATGCCTTACTTATAGAAAGAAATTTAAATAAAAAAGTCCGAAGTTATGCAGCGTTCCAAGATCGTGGAATAGGTATTCCATCTAGCTATTTAAGCGCATTGGCAGCCTTTCCCAAGAGCTCTGGAATCTTGTATGGTCCTTCCCAGTTAGGAGCCAACTTTCAACGCTTTTCGGCATTAGAGGCTTCTTTGCTGCAGAAGACATAGTCACCAACATTAAATTTGGCACAACTTGACAAGTTGATTGTAGTAGCGCTCTAGCTGTTTCTTGTACTTGGCTTCTTTGATTGCGGCATGTTCACGCCGTTCTTCTAGCAAGTCGAGGTTTAAGCGGAGCTATACATCGTTTGTTCCTTTGTCCGCCATGAGGACCCTTGCAGAAGAGCATCCAATTTCGGCGGGTATAACGGCTTCAGAAATGTATGTGATGCTGAACGGAGTTTCACCGTTGCTCGTTGATGCATGGTTGAAAAGCCTCAAGTTCTAATGCTTAAGTATGAGTTTTTGTTGTGCATTTGAGTTCTAAATGACCTATGATTTATGTTCACACGACTTGATATGTTTAAAGTGAATTTTGGGAGTTAAATGAGGCATTGGATTGAAGCTAGGAGGAACCGGGTGCAATAAACGAGCAACCAGGAGCAAAGAACGAAGAATGGATGTGTTTTTGAGAATGCATATGGAATGGAAATGAAGATATTTGTGAACTGAATAAGGAAGATGTGGCCATGAAAACGAAGGAAACGGAGTTTAAACGAAAAAGTTATGAAAAAAACAAGAAAACCGAAACTTAGCCGTTAGGATTGGCGTCGGTGATGCCAAAACTGGCGTTGCCGACGCCACTCGCGTCAGAAAACACTCAAAAATGGCGTTTTTCAGCAAAAAATGGCGTAGGGAGACTCAAGGTGGCGTTTTCCAATCAACTTAACAATATTCACCAATAAACAACTCTTCGTGGTTCGACACCCTTATTGCCACTACTACATAGCTAGAGGTAATTAGGGCTTATAAATCATATTTTTGACCGGACCGTGAGATCCGATCAAATTTTAGCGCCGTTACCGGGGAGTTAATGTGCTTGGTGTTTTGTGATTGTAGTTGATTTTTGTGATGAAATGTTTAATTCTTGTCTTTGCTACTTCTTTCTTTTCGTTGTTATGCGTGGTGTGTTAAGTGTGCAGGCGACAGATATTGCATGCATGCCACCTATGTAAAATCTGAAGATTGGGAAATTAGCAAGACTTGATCATCATCATCACCATGAATTGGGTAGGTGATGATAATACTTGTCCTTGTTGTCGGAACCCATATCATTTGTGGCGAAATTGTCCAGTGGCCCGTAAGATAATGGAAGCATGTAAAGAATGACAAGATTGTATTATTTTTTGGCTAGAAAAACCTGAAGGTTCACATTTATCTTCTTCACATCATCAGCAACACTATTCAAACTCCCAAGGCTATTATCAGTTAAATAACAGGTATCAAGGGAGTTCAGTTAGCTAGAGGACACAACAATATCAAAACTGCCAAAGGGGTAACCAAATCAGCTACCAAAGAAATAGCTACAATCAAGGTGGTGGCCAATGGTACAACAACTGAGACAACAATTATCAACGTTGTTACAATCAAGGTGGGTCCCTAAACAATCAAAGTGGTGGAAATGACTTTTTGGGGTCAGAGTTGGGTGCAGTAAAGAACATGGTCAAAGAATTCAACAGTGACATTAAGGAAATCAAATGAGTGAATGAGATGAGGGATAAATCTCATGAGGCTTTGAAAAAGAAAGTAGAGCAACTTATTGAGGATATGGCCAAGCTTAAACGTGAGTGTGATGAGTTGGCTAATAGTATTGTGGTTTATGCTGATATAGACGAAGGTATTGCAAGTCTTTCTGAATGGTTAAACCTACCTGAAGCCATAGCATCTCATGAAGATCTGGCAACTAACTGCAACCTCACCCACATGCTAGATGAGTTCTTCACTCGCAGTTATGGTACCACTTCAGCTAGTCTCATCTTTGGGGGCCCTTATATCACTCGCATTGCCACATCATTGGTGTTTCTTACCCCAAAGGCAGTGACAGGACTAACGACCTTTGACCGAGTCCGCCCCCATGGTATTGAATCAATGAAGAACACTGAGGTTGTAGATCAGGAGACATTAAAGCTGGTGGACAACAAGAAAGAGCTGTGGAATGAGAAGGCAGCTTTTGAGGCAGCATATAGTGAGAGGGAGCCAAACGAGACTGATTGGGCAGAGTCTTCTACGGCAGCTGCAGTTAGGATACCAGAATCATCGGTAGCTGCAGCCCAACGACAGAGCTCCAGACGCCATAGCTCCCGACCCTAGGCAGGACCACCACTAGTCACCAGGGTCGACCGTCAGCAGTATAGAGGTATGTTTCGCCCCTATATGGATAGACTCGACACCCTCACTGCTAAGTTCCGGTCATTCTGGGAGGATTTTTCTTGGCACATGGCCTCCTGCACAGGCTCTACCTCCAGGTCCCGCTCCAGCCACCGCTCCCGCCGTAGCCGCTTAGTGTGATTTTATCTCTCTACATGTTTTTTATTATGATTGATGGTTTATTGACATGATGCACTATTTTTCTTTTCTTTTTATTTTTCTTTTGTTTGTGGTTGTGGGATGATTGTATGTTGATACATTTTCATGCTCGGTGCATGCCTGGACACGTTCCACCCCGCTGATGCTCCAGCACCAGTATCTATCCTATGACAGTAGCTTTATTTTATTTATCGTTGTTACTTTTATTTTCTTTTCTAGTTATTTTAGGACATGTCGGGGACAGCTTGATATTTTGCAGCCGCTATTTCGATGTCTCTGTTTGGAGTATGCAGGTTTCACTCACACGCGAGAGGATTCGTCGTTATCAGGGGAGTATTAGTTTTCTTTCCTTTTTCTCCAGTTCTGCGCTTAAAATTTATACCAAAATTTTAAGTGTGGGTGGACCATTGTTTCCACTTATTTTAATTTATCTTGTGGGTTATTTGTTATTGACCATACGTTGTCTGTTACCCTCTTAGCAGCTTGATACCCGTAGCGTCCTTCATGGTCATTTTGGCGGATTTGTATAGTCTATTAGGCTCGTCCGAGTTATTCCTATTAGGCATTCATGCCGAACATTTCACATCAAAGGACAGTTGAAATTAGATGAATTTAATTAATACCCGATATATCCACTTAAAATAAAATAAAATAAAATAAAGTAGAAAAATAGGTTGCATGGCAAGTAGAAAAACACCCCGAAAGTTATGCTTAAAACTGACACCTCATCCTACCCGATTTTTCGTGTGAGGTTTTTCAGCCTTTTTCAAGCACCACGCTTATATTATATATATCATATATTGCTCGTTTCATCTGGCTTGAGAGATGTCCGACCTTAGTCTGACTCAGTTAGAACTTGTGTGTTTATGCATTTTCTTGTTTTAAAACCAATAACTAGATTGAAATGATAGAGGAAATTAGGTTTCACCCTAAAAATAAATCCTTTTCCTTAGAAAACCCTTTGAGCCTTAGCCTTTTATTTCTTTTACCCAATAAATGAGTCCCGATCATGCATCACCACAGCAGCTTCGAGAATTTGTCATCACCAACGGCGCGACACCGTAAGTTTCAAGAAAAAAGGCGACACCGTTGACAAAGGAGGGAACAACACAAGACGGGGCCAAGAGGGAGATATTCTAAAAAAAAGTAGTAGTTAGAGAGCCCAAAATAAATTGAGAGCCCACTAAATAGAGAGAGACCCACCGAAAAGAGAGCCCAAATTTAAAAGTTCTTCAAAGATAAAAATTTGGTCTTTGACCGGTGAGACCTCAAAGAACTAGAACTCTGCTCTCTCTCTCCTGCTCTCTGCTCTCTGCTCTCTCTCTCTCTCTCTCTCTCTCTCTCTCCCTCTCTCTTTCTCTCTCTCTCTCTGCATTCTCTCTGTGATCTCTCATCTCTCTCTTGCTTCCCCACTCTCTTTCTTAAGATGCATCTGCTGGACGAACACTTGCTTCGATGTTTCCACTTTGCTGAGCCACGTCCGCCCCGTGATATGTTACAAATTATTTTTGAGAAGACGGCAGACGAAAGAAAGTTGTGGAGGAAGATGGAACATAATCCACCCATTTATGGACAGTTAAAAAGCGCTGCAAAAAGAAGGGCCAAAAGATACGATAAATGCATAAAATGTGGTCACTGGTCTTATGAAGGCAAATGTAGCAACAACTCGACCTATTCGCAGTTCGAGTACACTATGCTGATTCATGAATGTGCTATCTGATACCGGGCTGAGCGAAAAGTCAGAAAAAGTAGTAACATCGACTACACTGTGAGGGACGAGATAGCCATGATGAAGAACCTCGGAATTAACACCCGACTCCTCTTAGAGATCGCCGCTGAAAATGTCGCACAACGTCGTAGTCGCCCTTTTCCAGGCCTTGCTGCTTCATCATCTCAGCCATGACGCGTCCTTGTGATTCGATGACTCATCCCCTTTTATTTTTAGTTAAAAAAAGGTTGTTTTATCTTTTGCACCCCTACATTACAACCCGAATAAAAGTCCTCTTGATTTTTCTTAGCTATTCGGTTTAGAGACAGGACTTGATATGCATACAAGCCTATGACCTTAGCCGACTTTGGTATGGCCTTGAGTGTTCACCCCCAAAACTCACCAAAAATGATAAACCCGAGTGTTGAGTGAACATTGTGAGCAGGTATAGGTTCGAGCATAATCGTACGGGTTAAGTAGATTGAGGGTTTACAGTCTGTTTTAAGTGCACTTGTGTTTGATTGCTTGAGGACAAGCAATAGTCTAAGTGTGGGGTATTACGATAACTCACAAAATTAAAATATAAAACATGCATAAACAGTCTCATAATAGGAAACAATTAGGGTTATATTATTAATATTTGATACTTATTTGTATTTATCAGGAAAATGGAGCCCCGAGACGGAAACGGAGGATTTCTGGGTGAAAACGAGCAAAAACTAGATATTCCTAAAGATACGAGACTTCCAGCCAGTTCACTGTATGTTTGAAGACAATCCTGGGACTTAAACAACACTGAAATCAGTCCGGGAGTGACCAAGCACACCCACGCATACTTGCACGAAGGCCCCGAACGCGAGAGGACAACGCAACAAACTTGGAGAGCAAGAAAACAGAAGCAGCAGCACGAGCACGCACGTGCCCAAGTATGGGCACGGCCGTGCCAAAGACAAAAGGACAGACAACTTCTGATTCGTAGCAACAGAACGTACGTGTGACAGCGTGCACGCCTCTGACAGCCCTTGGCACGACCGTGCTACCCCAGGAGCTCTATAAATAGCAAGATAACCCTCACCATTTGATCATCCCTTTTCACCTTGACTTGAGCACTTCTTGGGTCGACTTCCAGGAGTCTTTCAGAGATCTTGGGGTCCCTTGGGAGGCCTTAGGGCCCTCCTAACACACCCACCAAGGTTAGGCCTCGTCCTACCTTGGATAATTCAGTCAAGCATAGGATCGTAGAGTAGTTATGCAATAAAACATCGAGGGTCGTCAGGTTCATGAGAGTTACATATCACTTGAAGATGGAGGGCTTGTCTATGAGCAGCCATGATTCATGTGTTGATCATTTCTATGGTTGTATCTTTCCATTATTCACCAACCCGCTTCGATTTGTAGACTTTTATTATTATTAGTAGTAGTTTATTTTTAGTTACTTGCTGTGTTATCTTCATCTAATCTTTGTTTGTTTATCTTTGTGGCAGGTTTGAATGATGATTGATTTAATAACTTAAAATACTTTAACTTAATTAATAAACTAGAGGTATAATCAACTTCTGGTGGCCCCGAGCTTGATCCAAGGCGAGGAAACTGGTAGTGAGACAAATCCTTCGGGCTTCTGATATCCGAATCGGATTCTAAGCAATGGCTTCTGAAGTGGACCAGATCTGAGTGACACATTTTCTCGTACTTACCAGATGATTGAATGATCTTCTTGATAAAGGATGGTTTCCCTACGGGCGCACCAGTGATCTTTGTATTGCACGCCTTTAGGATTATGTGCCACCTTTACTAAGGATTTCATTCAGTTCGGGAGGTTATGGGTTGGGTAATTAAGTCATCATTCATTTAAACACTTTATATTTAATTGATCACTAAATAATAAAGCGTCACTTAAAAGATAAATAAGTTAAAGATTCTATTTCTAGTTCTCGTTAGTACAACGCCGCTAGCCAATGGGGGTACGAGTCGCCTGAGACAACCGTAAGAGAGAACCTTCGGTCTTTATGACCGTTAACCTATTTAGGGGATACGAGGTTGTTGGGATTGACCCTAAGGAGAGACCCTTTGGTATGGAACACGAGAGCTAAGGGAGGTGTACGGTGTTCCAGGTCGGAAGTGAAGCCTCCAATTCAAGAAGACGATAAGTTCAAGGACCAGAGACTTGACCGAGGTTTGAGGAGCCCGCTATATGCGAGGACCTGGCGGAGTACCTTCATGCGGACGCGCATCGGGAGGTTTGCATTCTACTTAGTAGTGGCCCCGCTTCTCTGTAAAAGAGTCAACACTTCAAGACCACTCTCGTCTTCCGCACATTTAATTATTTTTAACTATTAATCTTAATAATAAATTTAACTACTTATACAGAGGGCCCCGAGATGTGCATATCTATCTATTATACTATTTTATCTTTTATTTTACAAAACCAAAACCTTTTTCAAAACTATTTTCTTTTAAGGAACCCCTCCGTTTTATTTTCTTTTTAAAACCCAATCAGTTAATTGATGAAAGGTTGAGTAGGGGAAAGTGAGAACTCTGGAATACGATACTCAATACTTACCCTAGAGGCTATACTATGCACGTCGGGTTCTCTGCCTATGTGTTGGTTTTAGTTTCTAAAGTAACTATTGTTTACTTTATAAATTTAAAACTTGGTAAACCGGTTTAGTAAAAATCAGTCATTTACCCCAAAACCAAGGTTTCGGAATTAAAACATCAAGTTTTTGGCACCGGGGAAATGACATCTTTTTCATTTTCTAAAACCGAACGCATCAATGGGTATCCTTGACAATCTCTTCTTCAGAATTCCAAACTTCTTCATCTTCAGTTTCTTCCGAATCTTCATCAATAAGCAATGTCCTTGCCTTTGCTATTCCCTTTTCTTTCTTCTTGCTTTTAGTTTCAATGACCTTCTCTTTTCATTTCCCTTTAGATTTAGCACCTTTGTTAATCACCTGGCGTTTTGCTATTTCTCCATTCTTGACATGACCTAAAGGCGAATCTGAATCAGAATCACTATTCGGATGCCTTACTGCATCTTTACCCGGATCTTGGTATGCCACAGTACTAAGATGTCCAAATAATCTTCTATTTTGTGGCTTTTCATCATCTTCTTTTCCTTTATAGTTTCTCATCCTGTTCAAGGTTGTCATTTTTATATGATCCTGGTTTACAATATGCAATGGATCTCTTCTCAACAATGGATACTTTTTGTCAAATATCATATGTAAGAATCTCAGATACATAAGAAATTTATCCATCTTGAGTCCTTCACATACTTCTTTCATATGGCTAAATAGCATCCCTGAAACATTAAACTGTTTGTTCAGGATCAACGCCATGGCAAGTCAACTGAGTGTGTCTCTTAATACATCAAATCCACCTCATATAGATCCAAATACATGTAAAATGACATGTAATAGGTATTTGAGTGGTGGTGAGACATTCGCCTTGTTCAGTTGGCACTCAATGATTGGCGTAAAATATTTCATCCTCAAGAAATAAGCTCTCTGAACCGCCCATGATAACTTTATCAGATCAGTCTCTTTGTCAGTCACATGTAGCACTCTTCTGAAATCCTCTTCGCCAACAAGAATATATGTTCCCTGAATCTTGTTGTGCATAATAGATCTTCCTTCCGGAAAGTAAGAGTTGCATTCGTCCATAACTCCACTTGGTGGTCTTTGTAGATAGGATGTGTCTGTGCAATAGCATGTACAATCCTTAATATTTTGAGAAATTCCACCATCCCTCTAAATTAGGCATATTTGTCATCTACTTCTCCAATGCACACACATCAATTGTGCTTTGGTTCGAATTTAAGCTCTTTTGGTTCTTGTTGTTCAACCATTTCATCTACAAACACAAAAACACAAAACTTGTTATTTTGGATTCAAAAATTAAAATTTCGTTTTGTTTATCAGTTGGTTCAATCCATCGGTGGTTCGAACCTGTTTTAGTGTTGGATCAGTAATGCTCTTGATGTATTTCTTGCTAGTGAACACTTATGTGTTTAGCAAGTTCAATCAGATTTGCACAGCGGAATGAGTAAGTAAAGTTACACTATCAACAGGAGTTATTACTCCCCCTGGATGTTTGAAAACTAAAGACAAGTTTAATGAGAATCTAAGTATTGAATGTGAATGATAATAAATACTCAAACAGATTCTCAATAACTGAAATGGAAATAACAATAATAATCTTTGAAGGATTTCAGTTTCAATTAAAATCAATGTCTAAAACAAAGGGATGAACCCATCTATTTATAGACTTTACAAATACATGAACCTTGCCAAAAAGAAAGTCTGAAACAAGTTGCAACAAGTTGCATTCTTGGAACTTGCACAAAAAGATAAAGTAATACTAAACAAATAAACTACTGAAACATAAGGCGGTGGAAAGATTCTGGTACAATTGCTGATGAATGACAAACTACTGATGAGTAGTTTGTCTTCAGTAGTTCTTTAGTGAACTTGTGTGGTTAGACTTCAGAACTTCTGATACTTCTTCTTCAGTACTTGTTGCATCCTTCTTCAGTACTTTAGTCTTCTTTCTTCAGTAGTTCTATACTTAGAATATTTGCAGAAGTATGAATTAGACTAAGGTTTACAAAAGTGGTTTCCTCAATCCTTTTTGTCCTAACAATCTCCCCCTGGATTGATGAAGCCAAAACCTTTTCTAATTCCTTATTGTTTTCTTCTGTCATTCACAATCTTCCATATCTCCTTGAACATGGAATTCTTTAGTTGATTTAGCTGTTCATCAGTGAGAGATCCCCTTTGGGGTTCCAAATGTTGAATTGTAAGCAAGTCTTGAGATGATAGATTCTTCAGTTCATTCATGGACTTGTAGGCCTTGCTTGTAAGATCTCTTCTTGTCACCAATACTGAGTTGTCATCAGTAAAGGACCATCTGATGATCAGCACTTTAGATTTGTCAAAATCCGAAGTATAGGGAACCATGCTAGATCCCTGGGATGTTCCTGAGTGTTGGATGTTTTCTATTTCTGTGACTCTCAGGTGGGGTTCACTTCTTTCTTCTGTTGGCGCCACATTAGGTAATTTAAAAGTAGGTAAATGATGTTCAGTAACTACCTTGTGTGCAGCGCCAAAAACTTGATGTGCTATGTATGGTCTAAAAATATAAACAACCTAACCTAGACACCTAGTAATATAAAACAGACTCAACTAAACTAGACCACACGACAGGCAAGTGTACCTATCAATGCAGTACAGACTAAGTAAGTCCGAGTATCGAACCCACAGGACACAACTAGAAAACAAAACTAGACTCGACTAAGACTTAACAAATTTGGTTTATAAAAGATTTTTGGTTTTTGTTTTTTTTAATAATTAAATAAAATAAATAAAACAATCAAATAAATAAGATAAACTGACAGCAAGGATAATTGGGGAAAATATCAGGATAGGAAGGCAACTACCTAGGTCAAGAATCGTACATGAAAACTCGCAACTCTCGGTAATGGAAAACTGAATGGCTACCAGATTCTAAAGATAATTTAAGAAACCCTAAGACGTGCTAGATCTCCTCCCGGTCTCACCAACACACGCCAAAGAATCCTAAAGAATAAAACACTGGCTATCTAGCTCGGATCACCTCCCGGTGTCACCTCACTAAGAATGCTAAGGTACTCTAATGACTCGATCACCTCCCGGTCTCTCTAATCACATTACACCCTAAGATGTAAAGAGGTAATTTAATTGGGTTAACTATGACTTGGAATTGCAAAAAACTAAAGAAACTAGGATAGGATCACCTCCCGATCTCACCTAAAACCTAACACCTAAAGCTCTAGACAACCCAACATTCCATCACCTCCCGGTCTCAAGAATGGAAGAATACTTAAGTCCTTTAAATTCTCTAATCAAGTTCCTATGGCTTTCGGTACCAAAACCATAAACTAAGCTACGAGCACAAAGCAAGCAACCCTAATAAACATCCAAACATGAAAGACATTCACTAAGACGTTTATGGAACTATCAAAAATAATAAATTAGACTTAAGTACGCACACACATAATTATAAACACCAATCAAATCGTTACCAAACCATTAACCATTCAAAAATAATCCATAAACCGAAAGTTATAAAATTAACATGCATTCATCATATAACCTAGGTAGTGGTTCAAGATTTAGCTACTCATAGTCATGGAAAGCGATAAAAACATAGGTTCAAAATAAAAATTAATCATGGTCTCAATATTCATGAACACAAAGTAAATAAATATGAAAACTAAAATTTATTATAGTCGAACCCGTAGCTCTAGTCTTGAACCCGTGCTTCCCTGGCCTTCAATTAACCTCTATCCTCTTTCTCTAAAGCTGTTGTGCTACGGTTGACTTCTTCTTCTCGATTGCGGCTGATATATTTGTTTCGATATAATAATATGTTCCAGTAAATGTGCCGCCTAATAATTGGATTGTTATGACTTTAGACTTGGGCCAAATCCATGTGAGTTAATATTTTAATTTTTAATTTTTATTATTATTATTATTATTATTATTATTATTATTATTATTATTATTATTATTATTATTATCTATAACTTCACAATTTTTAACGTTAGTAACTTTTATGTATGACAGTTTTTTGAAAAAAAAATTTACACCAAATTAACGATTATTTTATTATCTTTAAAACAAGTACCATATTGCTATACAAAAAACGAAAAAAAATGTTTTTTTAGTGAGTTTTTGTTCAGCATTTACCAACTGAATTGGCTACATCAAAACCTTCAATACTTAAATATACTTACGTATGAAACATTGCGAATGCTGGCCAACTTATAGTCAAGCATACAAACACTCATAGTTGTGTCAAGTATTTAAGTTGAGCATTATGTACGTTAACTAAGTGAAAGTAATCTAAACTAATTAATAGTTAATTGTTTCTACGACATCGATGCCTTCACTATCACTCTGTTCCAGAGTTTCATTAAATGATGGAAGAGAAAGGATCTCCCTCCTCTTCCTTTCCCTCCTCTTCCTTTCAAATTGGAAAGATTGAAAATCACCCTAAAAACCTCTCTATTATCTCTCTCATTCCCTTTCTTTCCCTCCTACAAAAAACTCTGGAACACATTTTTCCCCATTTCCTTCCCAATCTTTTCTCTTCCATCCTTTAATAAAACTCTGGAACAGAGTGTATATGTTAGTTGAAATACAGTCAACTTATTCAACAGTTCAAAAGTATAAACAATGCTTTGCAAATCCAATTATGTGACGAGGATTTCTCTAAAAGATTGGCTTGCCAATGAGAGCCTAAGTAAAACTTTTGCTGAAAGGTAAAATACAGGGAGGAACAGCACTACCCTTGCCAACCCTAACACCCACCAATTTTACATTGTGAGAAGAGAGATGTGATGAGTTTTTTAATAGTTGCAGCTTACATAAGTGATTCTTTAGATGATTACTGATTAGGTTTTAGATTGGGGAATATGAGTTATTACTGATTAAAATACTATGGACATGCAATGATTGGGAGATTTTGTGGTTAGTTAACTTGAGCCATTTGCAATAGGTTATCACGTAAAATTAGATTTTTCAACCCCGGAACCCTCCCGGAGTAATCATCTAGTTATCTATATATTAATTTTTGTTTTACTCACTGGTACACGTGTTTCTCTGTTTTGGTTTTTTTTTTTACTCTTATTTCCACCTATTTTTCATAGTAGCTTCAAGAAAGATAGCATCAGATACGAAAACGCCATCACTGTCGTGCCGGAGCACTGGACGCCGGAAGTCGCCCCTCATATATCTACTATCCTTTATGCTACAGAAAGCGGACTGGTGGGTGAGGTATGTTTCGATAGCTTAGGTTTCGTATTCCGGTTGCATCGATAGCGGTTTTAGGACTGAAACCAGAGATCAAGGGAGAAGGTGGAAGAAATCAGTGTTGACAGCGGGTTGCGATGGTGGTGGAGTCGCCGCGGAAGGCCACCGGAAATGTCGTCTCTTTGTTTCTTCAGGCCAATGTATTTGTGTCTAGCACGAACTAGGTTTGAAGGATAGACATAGCCTGCTAGAACAAAGTGGGAGAGAAGTAGTTGGAGTTGAAGCCGACGAAGGAGCATTTGCATTCGATGATTCAGACGAGTTTCAGATTGAAAAATCTTTACTTTAAAAAGCTCATGAATGGTATACTAGAAACTTTGTATACAGCTGTGTATCAAAGAGTTAGCTTGGGAAATGGAATTTCATTTTGAAATTAATATAGGATAAATTAAGTTAAACACTTAAACCTCATAATATTTGGTCGCACATTACAAGTTAATGTCTTTTAAAACTTCATATATAAAAGTTAGATTTTAAACTTATTACTTCCACATATATAAGTTCATTTCTTATCGTTTGCAGCAGCCAGCAAGTAGGCACCGCCATAACGTGTCGTTATTAAAGCTGATTGTCAAGAGAATGCAAATAATCTATTGATGTTTAAGAATTTAACAAATTGTCATGCAAACACATTTCTTTTTCCTGACAAGTCAACTCAACAATGGGTTTTTCTTAGACTATTGGGGGAGGGGGTGAAGCGCCATGTGGTACTTGTGTGACCCATGTAGGAAAGGGGTGGAATTGTGAGAAGTGGAAAGGGGAAGAAATATTATTATTATTAATGATGTGTATGAGAATTAAAAAAAAAAAACAAACAAACAACCAATCACAACTCACCTAGCATGCCCCTACGCCCATCAAATTCTTCCAACCCCTGATCTAGATCAGGTGGTTGTGTCTGATGTTTGTTAACGTGGTCACGCGGGTTCGAGTCCCCTCTCAAACCGTTTTTGTTCTTTTCATTTATATTGAATATAATCAGTTTCTTATTATATATAATTATAATAATCAGAGATTAAACGTTCTCAGGGTCTAGACCAGTTGGTCTGCGCTTGTGATTTAAAACACATGAACCGGCCAAGGGCCCGGGTTCGAACCACGGCATCAACAACATTTTTTTTTATTAAACATATATATATATATATATATATATATATATATATATTCCTTTATATTTTAAAAAAATCATTTTTAAATACTAAAACTCTTTTAAAAATTCTACAAAAATTATATTATGTTAATCTAGTGAAAAAGTTTAACATACAATTTTTAGTTTTCAAAAATTTATTTATTTAATATTTATAATAAATAATTCAAGTTTATTCCATTTTATTTATAAAATTCTATAAAAATATCAAAACAATTTTATAAATTTCCAGAAAAATTATTCTGAGTTTTTATGATAATAAACGTTTCTGAAATGATTTTTATTTCTGAAAAATCATTTATTTGATATTTTTAATCAATTTTTGTTAGTTTTAATCATAAATAAATCATAATAAATTCATTTTTTAATATTTTTGCACCAATTTTTGGAACATAAATACAATTTTTAAAGTAATAATTCTGTAAATTTAATATTTTTAAATATTAAAGTTATATTTTGACAATTTGAAATAAATAGAATTAATATTCTATTTTTATGAAAATAATTTTATAATAATTATTTTCATACTTTAAACTTATTATTGTGACCATCTTAAAATTTAAAATTTACAAAAAGACTTTTGTTTATTTATTTATCAAATTTCTCTCAATTATCAAACATTTTAATTATTAATCAAACGACCACTTATCCCCAAATTCGAAGCCCTAGAATATATATTAGACTAGATAGACTTAGACATATTTATTACCTTAACTATAGGGTAATACTTGGCGTTGTTGGGCAACACTATTCTATTTTTCAAGAGATATAACATTTTGCTAAGGTGAGTTTTACATAGCCCCTTTTCTATTTATCACAATTTTTGGGGTGAAACATGTTACAACATTCTATATGCAATTCAATCATCAAAGTGTCTATGTGTTTTTCTATGTTGCATTATGTCTTGAACATGACTAGGGTAAGCACAATTCTAGCATAATCATTAACATTGATCAGCCGACGGTATACAATTATAGATCTATTGGACTGACAATCCCACCCGGATACGTGCCTCCTACAAAGGTAGCGTGGGTGATTTTTATCGCATAACATATTCGAGTGAACTATGAGCGTATGGGATGTACCACATTATAACAGTCACAAGGGTTGATTATGCACTCGATTTACTTCTAGTATGTTTTCAAATATGGACTAGACTTGCCATGACACTTGAATTGTACAAGTTTTATTCAATTATCAAAACCTATGTAATTCTCACCAACTTTTGTTGACCCAAAATATTTTCAAACTTAACATGTTTCAGGTTATAACATGCTCGAAGATTAGAGTTAATGCTTGAAGATGCGTAGCTTGTATTTTTCATTTTGATGTACAAATTCTTAGAACAATTGTATGTAATTTATTTAAATCATTTATTGAAACTTATTATTTACCATGAGCTACTGAACAATCATCAATACGTGACATCCCGATGTTTCCGCCATTGGTTGGGGTGTTACAGATTGGTATCAGAGCCATGGTTATAGGGAATTAGGTTATTAGAAAAATAATCTAGTCTATAACCATAGGATTTAACCAGTACTTGCTTCTTTTACTTGCTATTCTCTATCTCCCTCCTACTTCTTATCCCTACAAGAAGATTGCTCTCCATCACAAGATCTACTCTTAGACTAGTAGGACAAAATCCTCAGGTTTAGCCTAAATCACCTTGAGATCTCGTCGAAGTTCTAGATTTTAATAACGAACACGTGCAATCTGGAAGGGTGAACGCCTGTATTCTGAGTCTTATGTCTAGGCTGGCATTGCGCATATATCCCAATCAGACGAGGGACCCGGATGCCTACCTGGGAATTCTCAGGATGAGTGTTTACTTATAGGCTAAAGCATGTCTTCATATGTTATTAGAATCTAGAATATTTGATAAGTCAACGTTTTCGTTTATTCGTTTTAATTAATGAATAAATGATTACATTCCTTAAATACACTCATTCATTTCATTGTGTCTCTTACAGATCATGCCTCCACGTCGCAGCACTCGCCTTAATAGTGGTGACAATCAAGATGAAGTGAATAGCAACAACCACGACGCTAACCACAACAACAACAATGGTGTTGATGCCCAACTGGCTGCGATCATTTCTCAACAAATGGCGCAGCAAATCGCGACTCTGGTTCCTAACTTACTGGCTCAAGTCATCCAGATGAACGGAAACGGCAATGGGAACGGTCATGGAAACGGGAACGGTAATGGAAACCACAACGGAAACGGGAATGGTCTCCCAGCTTGCACTCTTAAGCACTTTAATTCCTGTAATCCCCCTGAGTTCAGTGGAGAAGAAGGAGCTACGGGACTTCTACAATGGTTCGAGGGCATTGAGAATACTTTCATTAACAGTGAGTGTCCCGATAACTTAAAGGTCCGTTATGCCATGAGTGTTCTTCACAAACGAGCTCTAACTTGGTGGAATGAGGAAAAGCGCACCCGGGGAGCTGAAGCTGCACTAGCCTTAACTTGGGATCAAGCTAAAGACATTATGAAGGCAGAGTTCTGCCCTCGTAATGAAATCAAGAAGCTGGAAGATGATTTTCATGGTCTTGCCCAAGATAGTGGAGAAAACCTTGCCTACAACACTCGTTTTCACGAACTTAGCCTACTGCTACCACACAAGGTCACCCCCTTGCCTATTGCGATAAAAAAATACATTGGTGGCTTACCGATGCAGATTCAAGACACGGTGTGGGGAAGCAAAGCGTTTGGCGGCCACCCTAACAAATAACCATGTGAAGGCAGGAACCCTTACTCGAAAAGGGGAAAAGAAAACTCTTGCGAAGGATACTCCCCAACCTGCCGTTGAAGTCAAAACTGAGGCCTCAACCAATGGAAGGCGCAAGGTCAGGAATTTTGCAATAGACGCCACTGTCCCACCCAACAAGAAACAATACAACGGGAACCAACCTAAGTGCGACACTTGCCAGTATCACCACCCAACCCAAGTGCCCTGCCGTCAGTGTACCAATTGTCAAAGGTATGGGCATCTTGCGGATGCTTGTCGAATTCCTGCTACAAACGCCCTTGCTGCTCCAAATAACCCCGCTAGGGACCCTCCAGCTACTTAACAGCAAGCCCCGCCATTTGAATGATGTCTGCTTTTTAATTCTATGTATTGATTCAAGTAATAAATTCTAGTATTATCATAACACCTGGATGCATGCTTGTTTGAATGTGAACTAATTGCTATATCTATATTTAAATCATACTCATTATACATGCTTACTTGTACAACACTTAGTTGACTACCAAACAACCTACTCAACGATTGGTAGAGGTCATCATGTCTTTCCAACAGTTGGGAGAGGCCCTACAACCTGCTCAACGATTGGTGGAGGCTATCGAACCTGCTCAACAATCGGTAGAGTCATAGAAGGACACAAAACCCTAATGTAAGGTAAATTGGTGATTGCGGTCCGGAACGTAATCATGAATTTACAGGTACGTTAAGGTAGTGTGAAATTTTATCAAGGTTTTTGGTAGTTGACCAATTGTAAACCTGGTAGTTCATTTAGTTCTTCTATAGACCATCAACTCATTTCTTTTAGGACTCCTAAACTTAATGCTTTGCTAGATTCTTACTCTCCTTGCGATGTCAGGCGAACCTAATTCAACACTTAAAGCTCACACCTACCCGACCTCCCGAAACCACTATCCTATTACCAATAAAAGAACTTCCAAATCACAGTTGCTCCAAATTCTACCCAATCACCCCCAACCTTGTGTTTTCTTTTAACTTCGGGACGAAGTTCCTAAAAGTAGGGGAGATTGTAACTTTACGCATTAACACTTGTACGTTACCATTATTTTGAATAAAAACGTCAAGTTCCATTATTAATATTCGTATTTAATTATTATTGTGGCGTTTTTGAAACCCTAACACTATATTATTTATATATAATATACATATATATATATATATATATTAATTACAAAAAAATAATATGCTGGGGCCGGGACTCGAACCCGAGCCCTCAGCCGGGTCACAACCTCAAGCAACCTCACCATCTGGTCTATACATATACTTGGTATAACTCCCAACTCATAATTATTATATCACGTGTTAGATTCATCACAGTTGACTTGGAAAGTCAACTGTGACAACAACTTACCAAAAATCAAACCAATCACACGCGTATTGATTCTGTTTTGGTAAGATTATGTGATTTCCGGTCCATTACGAGTCAAATACACGTACAATTACCATTAATTCGCACCAATTTTAACATAATTACGCGTCACCATTCAAGACACGGTCAAACATTCCAATTCTACGATCCAGACCTCATCACTATAAATTGGACATCACACAACCTTCCCAACTCGCCGAATACTCTCTTCCAACCCCCAATTTCTTACTTGAATCTGCTTTTCTTGAGTTTTTGGTTCGTGTTTGACTTTCGGAGTTGACTGATCAGTTCATATTCAAAACGTTTTTGTAAGTATCATTTTTTTCGTGGGTTTTATCCTTCAGCAACCACACAACAATAACCCTATGATTAATTGGGTTATTGTTGTGTGAATCATCCAATTGTATAAACTAGGGCTCGAAATCGTGTAATTTGGGGAAGAACACTTGTCAGTAAATGGTGATATAATTAAAAAGAACTGAAATCAAACACAACCCCTGATCTAGATCAGGTGGTTGTGTCTGATGTTTGTCAACATGGTCACGCGGGTTCGAGTCCCCTCTCAAACCGTTTTTGTTCTTTTCATTTATATTGAATATAATCAGTTTCTTATTATATATAATTATAATAATCAGAGATTAAACGTTCTCAGGGTCCAGACCAGTTGGTCTGGGCTTGTGATTTAAAACACACGAACCGGCCAAGGGCCCGGGTTCGAACCACGACATCAACAACATTTTTTTTTATTAAACATATATATATATTCCTTTATATTTTAAAAAAAAAATCATTTTTAAATACTAAAAATTCTACAAAAATTATATTATGTTAATCTAGTGAAAAAGTTTAACATACAATTTTTAGTTTTCAAAAATATATTTATTTAATATTTATAATAAATAATTCAAGTTTATTCCATTTTATTTATAAAATTCTATAAAAATATCAAAACAATTTTATAAATTTCCACAAAAAATATTCTGAGTTTTTATGACAATAAACGTTTCTGAAATGATTTTTATTTCTGAAAAATCATTTATTTGATATTTTTAATCAATTTTTGTTAGTTTTAATCATAAATAAATCATAATAAATTCATTTTTCAATATTTTTACACCAAAATTTTATATAAATTATTTCTTATTATTTGGAACATAAATACAATTTTTTAAGTAATAATTCTGTAAATTTAATATTTTTAAATATTAAAGTTATATTTTGACAATTTGAAATAAATAGAATTAATATTCTATTTTTATGAAAATAATTTTATAATAATTATTTTCATACTTTAAACTTATTATTGTGACCATCTTAAAATTTAAAATTTACAAAAAGACTTTTGTTTATTTATTTATCAAATTTCTCTCAATTATCAAACATTTTAATTATTAATCAAACGACCACTTATCCCCAAATTCGAAGCCCTAGAATATATATTAGACTAGATAGACTTAGACATATTTATTACCTTAACTATAGGGTAATACTTGGCGTTGTTGGGCAACACTATTCTATTTTTCAAGAGATATAACATTTTGCTAAGGTGAGTTTTACATAGCCCCTTTTCTATTTATCACCATTTTTGGGGTGAAACATGTTACAACATTCTATATGCAATTCAATCATCAAAGTGTCTATGTGTTTTTCTATGTTGCATTATGTCTTGAACATGACTAGGGTAAGCACAATTCTAGCATAATCATTAACATTGATCAGCCGACGGTATACAATGATAGATCTATTGGACTGACAATCCCACCCGGATACGTGCCTCCTACAAAGGTAGCGTGGGTGATTGTTATCGCATAACATATTCGAGTGAACCATGAGCGTATGGGATGTACCACATTATAACAGTCACAAGGGTTGATTATGTTGGTGCATTTGTGACCGTCGCTATGCAACTTATGTGGGCTTAGTATAATAGAACTAGCATAGGGGCGATTGTGGTAGCCCAGGCGACATGCCTGAGGCCCAGCCCAAGTTTTAGTTAATTAGTTAGCCTATATATATATATTTGTGTAAGGTTTAGGGTTTCTAAGAGAGAGTTGCAACAGTCTCTAGGAGAAGACTACTGTGTGTGGTCTAGTCCAGGTTGGCCTGAGGTTGAGCTCACCTCAGGCCGGCATCCCATTCAACAACGTATGTAGGTGTGTATGTATGAAGAATCTGTGCCGACTTGTTTATCATATATGAAAGTAAGATTCTTCGTTCTACACAAATATTATTTATTGTTTTTTATATATTCGGTTTGACGTCTTGTGGAGATAATCAGGAGCGATTGGTGATGTAGTGTCGGTCCTACACGTATTAACAGTGGTATCAGAGCATGGTTACGAATCGGAAGGTCTAACCGCCTCTCGATTCACGATTGCTCTTGATTTTGGGTTTTATTTCCGCTAAAACTCATAGAAGACGTGATACCGGGTAGTATTTGTGGTTCACAGCAGGTTAGTTTGTATTAAAAAAAAAGTTTATTGATAAAAAAAATGATTCTGCTTCGAAAAAAAAAATGGTTTGATCGAAATTCATGGGGATTAAATATGTTTTGGTCCCTTCTTGCTAAGATGAATATGAAAGTTGTTGATTGATCCGAGAAAAAAAAAGGTTTTTGGGATCGTTTGGATGCTGCTGGTCGTATGGGTTGATTAGTTATGGTTAAATATTTATATTATTCATGATGTTGAATGTTCATATGTTCATGAGGATTACAAATATTATGGGTATTCAAGATGGATTGTTACTGTTTCGAGGTTTGATCCATACGGAGAATTGTTTTTCGTGTGGGTCTTGATATGGATTTGATTGGATCCGCATGGATTAAGGTTACAAAAGAGGAAAGTGGTTCAAGACTTTTAAAAACGATAATATCCTTTCCTATTTTTTGGCCTTTGTTAGTTGGAAGGGTATTAATGTTTTAAATGAGGTGGATCATGTAGATTATTATGGAATTCAAAAAAGCTTTGACTTTTAATTAATTCTGAATGTAGTCATGTATTGGATTGGATTCATGGAAAATGGAAAAAGGCGTGGATGTTTATTTATGGTGGGCCCCAATTAATTACAATCTTCTTATTAAGGTGGCCTATTTGTCCAGATTGATAAAAAGTTGGGCCGAGTGTAGTTAATGTGCGATTGTTTTTACTCTGGACCGTGATACGAAAGCTGGTGGCGAATGGGGGAAACCAAAAATATACACGTCAATGCGGTAATATTTTGCAGAGAAAAAGGGGGAGATAATTATTTCTTTGGCAAAATTATTAGAGCATTGTTCTCTGAAAAATTAGATGTGCGAGATTTTGCTGAAATATTTTTGCAATGAAGCTGGATGTTCGTTACTAATTAGTTGAAGATTGAACCTTATCATATGCCGGTTACTTGGGTCCTTTATTAATCAGGCGTAAATTCTTCATAGGAGGAAAGATGCAGATTATGGTGGATATAAAAGTAATTTGGATAGACTTATATTGAAGGGGAGATTGGATGTGAAAGGTTTCGGGTATTCGGTGGATTTGTGAAGATATCAGACAGAGTCAGACACCGTTGATTGAGAGACGAAGATCAAGTCTTATCAGAGAGGAACTGAAATCATCAGTCAAGGGGGAGTTTGTTAGTGCATGTTTTGTGACTGATGATTATCAGTATTTGTCAGAGTTGATAGCAACGGTCAAGGGGGAGTTTGTTGGTGCATTTGTGACCGTCGCTATGCAACTTATGTGGGCTTAGTATAATAGAACTAGCATAGGGGCGATTGTGGTAGCCCAGGCGACATGCCTGAGGCCCAGCCCAAGTTTTAGTTAATTAGTTAGCCTATATATATATATATTTGTGTAAGGTTTAGGGTTTCTAAGAGAGAGTTGCAACAGTCTCTAGGAGAAGACTACTGTGTGTGGTCTAGTCCAGGTTGGCCTGAGGTTGAGCTCACCTCAGGCCGGCATCCCATTCAACAACGTATGTAGGTGTGTATGTATGAAGAATCTGTGCCGACTTGTTTATCATATATGAAAGTAAGATTCTTCGTTCTACACAAATATTATTTATTGTTTTTTATATATTCGGTTTGACGTCTTGTGGAGATAATCAGGAGCGATTGGTGATGTAGTGTCGGTCCTACACGTTCTAACAAAAACAACACATGAGATTGCTATTTATAGTCCCACACCTAAAGCCACTTTCGCCCTTTGAAGGAGGTCGAAGCTGCAGATTCTGCAGGTTCGTCCCTTGCAAATGGTCGAACCAAGACTTTAGTTTTGGTCTATATTTACAAATTCATCAGATCCATAAAATGCCCTTATGGATTACCACAATCTCATGTAACACAATACACGACTCAACCGTAGTCTATTCGACAGTGACGTCCACATAATAGTGCATCAACAGAGCAGTTGAGAATGAATGACAAGAAGATGATGGATATAGTTGTCTCTTCATAGGAAAATCAAGAAGATTTGCAAGCTTAAGATTAAACAACTTCAAGCTGAGAATCATAAGTTGTTATCACATGAGCAGAGAAATACGAGAAGGTATATTAACTTGAGGCTTGAGAACAAAAAGCTGAAAGAAACGAACAAGAGCATGATTAATCTGATTAAAGATCTATACTCAAAAGCTCCACAACTAAAAGCTGGAGAGGAGGATAAAGATCCTGAAGAAGAAGAGGTAGATTTTGAACCATCTGATGAAGAAGAAGAAGATGATGAATTGGAAGAGGATGCCGGTGATGCTCCTAAGAAGAAAGATGATGGTTCAGGTGATGAATCAAATGATGATAATAGCTCTGCTTCTAGTGATGATGATGACGATGATGATGATACTGACAAGTACAAGTGTGAAAAGAGGGGATCAGGTTAAAACACAGGAGAATCTAGTTCGAAAGCTCCTGGTGGCACTACTGACGATGATAATATTTTCTGGAACGAGAAATTAAGAGCCTTATCTGAAGAGGATAAGAAACTATATCGCTAGATGTTGACTGCCAGAGTCTGGACGATCGAGATGACTGGTAGGTTTCCAGAAATATTTGAGTCAAATGATATGCGTTTTGAGCTTGAATATAATGATCCTGATCTGGAAGACGGAGAAGTTTCTGCAGCCGTGTCAAAAGAAATACTAGAAGGACTGGCAAAACAGGTTGGTAAATCTCTTGAGGAGTTGATGAGTGAAAAACAGATACCGAATATACCTGAGAAAGAAGCAGGTAATCACTCTGATGATAGAGATGTCCCAATGTTTGAAGAGGTAGAGATGGAGGATATTACGAGTGAGGAATATCCAGAATACTTCAAGAAAAATAAAGATTCTGGATTTCCTGATTTCTCTGATGAATTGTTGAGCCAGGCTGAGAAACTTGCTCGTGAGAAGAGTAAGAAGTTTGTTGAAGAAGTGTTTCCAGATTCTCAAAAAGCCAAATACTGAACAATCTGATGCTTTGAAAGAATTATTGAGGAAACTTAAAGAAAAAGAAGCTAACCATCCAAAGACTGAAGTTCAAGGTAGTTTCTACAAATTCCATAATGAACTATTCAAAGGCAAAGCTCTCGGATGGAAGTACTTGAGACAACTGAAGTGTGTCGCTGTGAAATGGGAGAAAGGAATTCTGTACTTTAACAGATTCCATGACATTAAGACACTACCATACTAGGTTGTTCGCGATATCTATAGACATGAAATGTCAGGTGCTTCAGTAAACAACCATCTCGTTGGTTACTTTGCAGATCGCATGGCGAGGGAGAGCAGAACGAAGTAGAATGTGTTTACCCCACAGTATCCTAAGAGGATAGTTCATAAAAAGGAGTTAGATGAGATAACGGGGTTGCCCAAGGTGACTTTGAAGTATAAACCACCAAAAGTGTTGAAGCATATTCCTTTGATGTCGATTCCACAACACTTTTCAAAGGATTTTTTGTGGTGGTACTATGACTGGAAGACAATAGAGGCTATTATTGTTCTGAAGGATGGTAAGAAGTATATTAAGAAGATTCATATCTTTGACCCGATGTGGTTAATCAACTGCTTGCACGAGGATATCATCATGCTATACTATAATCCGATTTACTGTGAAGAGAAAGACAGTGAACAAGCATCCAAATATCAACTTGTTGTATTTCTATGTTTTGCGTGGGATGTCAACGCGGGTTGTGATTTTGACAAGAAGCTGGGGAAGTTTGTTAAGATTCAGAATGTTGAAAAGAAGAAACCGAAACAAACTCATGAACCAGTGATGACGAAAGAACAAAAGGCGTTATTGCGTATCAAATTGATGAACAAAACTATGGATGCAGAGCGTAGGCTGAAGCAATTCAAGCAATAGTCGAGGGGGAGTTTGTAGATACACGAAAGTGCTACTAGTGCTGTTGAATTGCGAATTTCAAGTTGTATAGCTGTTATCGGTTGGTCGAAGGTGGAAGATAAACAGTCGAAGGTAGAAGCAGATGGTCGAAGGTGAATCTGGGAGGTCGAATGAAGAATTGTATATATATGTGTCCAAGTTCGCCCTATATGAACGGTCGAACCTGCACATTCAACCAAGCTATTTGGGCGAATGTGTAGGTCTATATAAGGCAAACTTAATTTCGAATGTTTAACTTTTGGTCATTTGTTTTCCCTCCCAGTGTGTGTTTCTCCCTAGGGTTTTTATTGAATCTGAAATCAAGTTATATCATTATAAACAATCTTTTGAAGTGTAATTGATTATGTTATTGAATGAAATGAAAGTGTTTATGATGATTTCTGTGTTTTGCTAGTTTTATTATCATTTTGTGATCAATTCAGGGATTCCGCACCTGAATTGAACTTGTTTGATCATAATCTTTGTTGATTAGCCGATCCTATACACATACAACTCCTACACTTGGAATTTGGTATCCTGCTTCTAGCAATACCATGTTATCAGCTTTTTCAGATAGTGACTATGCAGGGTGCAAAATGTCAAGAAAATCAACATCTAGTGGTTGTCAATTCTTGGGAAACTGCTGAAGCGGAATACATTGCAGCTGCAAGTTGTACATAACAGATACAATGGCTCCAATATCAACTTCTTAACTATGGAATCAAAGAGACCAAGACACCATTGCTTGTAGACAGCAAATCTGCCATTAGCATCATTCAAAATCCTGTTCAGTTCTCAAAAACTAAACATATTGAAATCAGGTATCATTTCATCAGGGATTGCTATGAAAAAGGCAAGATTGAAGTGAAGCATGTGACAACAGCTAATCAGATAGCTGACATATTCACAAAACCCCTTGACGCATCAACATTTCAGAAGTTAGTATCCATGCTTGGGATGCTAAATTTGTAAGTGTTCTTTTACTTTTCCTGCGCATATTTTATTTTTCACTTACATCTGTTTTTAGTCCAAAACTTCTGAAAAACAAAAAGACAGAAACTACTGATAAACAAAAACATCAGTATGGGAATATTTTCTGAAAAAAAATGAGTAACTTCTGATAAAATAATCTTCAGAAGTTATGAATAAAGTGTTTATAAACATTCTCATCAGTTGTTAACAAACTACTGAAGAGAAAATGGAAACTACTGATGATGATTGTTCTTCATCAGCAGTTTTGTCATTAAGGGCAAATCAGACATTTCCCACTTCAGAAGTTTGACCTAGGGCGGTTACAAACTTCTGATAAACACTTTTTCCAACACTTATCCTTTCAAAAAGCAAAATTCCCTCCTTCTCTCTCAAAAACGCTCTCAAACCCTTAACCTGCAAAAATACTGTTCGATCCACACACACACACACACAAACCACATGGCTCTAATACTGAAACAGGGACACAATCAAAGAGGCTACTTTGAGAAACATGAAGCCTGGTCCCAATACTTCACTGCCCTCACCATTGATCCTCCAATCCACACTGAAACTCTAAATGAGATCTGGGCGAATGCGGAGATGGTGACAGTGAATGATCAAGTGATCTCCCTCAACTCAACCATCCAAGGGAGAAGAATGGCAATCACACCAGCAACTTTGGGGATTAGACTGGGTCTAGATGATGTGGGTGCCCCAGATCAATTTCCAAACTCTAAAATTCATCTGACCATGACAGAGTGTGGTTACCAAGTTACTCTCTCACATGCTACTATTTTTAAGAAATATTTTGAACCTAAGTACAAACTTTTGTTTCACTACAAAATAATGTGTTTGAGTCCAAAAACTGGATCTTATGATCAGATGCCCTCTACTTTTCAACCTATTTTTCATTCCATTGTGAATGAAACAAAATTTAGGGCATCAACACTTTTCTTTAATGAGTTGGTGTTACATCATCTCAATTCTAAAAAGAAGTATTTGTTGAATCCAAGGTTTATTATGCAATGCATAATTAAAGAACTTGGAGAAGAGGTTCTTGTGGGTAAAACAACAGTTTTAAACCCATTAACCTCACAAGCATACTCTAGGCACAATAATCTGGCTGCCTGGCCAGAAGATGACCAAGGGGAACACACAACAGTCCCCATGGAATGTAACACCCCAACCGATGGCGGAAACATCAGGATGTCATGTATTGATGATTGTTCAGTAGCTCATGGTAAATAATAAGTTTCAATAAGTGATTTAAATAAATTACATACAATTGTTCTAAGAATTTGGCATCAAAATGAAAAATACAAGCTACGCATCTTCAAGCATTAACTCTAATCTTCGAGCATGTTATAACCTGAAACATGTTAAGTTTGAAAATATTTTGGGTCAACAAAAGTTGGTGAGAATTACATAGGTTTTGATAATTGAATAAAACTTGTACAATTCAAGTGTCATGGCAAGTCTAGTCCATATGTGAAAACATACTAGAAGTAAATCGAGTGCATAATCTGTTGGTGCATTTCTGTGTGACAACAGCTTACTAGATAGAATAGCTAGTGGATAGTATTATTGTAACATACTTGACGGAGTTATAAGTCAAGTATGATAGTCTTTTGTTTGAATCCTAGCTAACATAGTTGATGAACGAAGATAGTTTAGGAAAAGATACATTTGAGTATCTTCTCCTGAAGGAGAAGATAGAAAAAGGAATCTTTTCCATATTCTCCTGAAGGAGAAGATAGTCATCTTCTCCTCAAGGAGAAGATGGACAAAGGGAATCTTTGGTGGGCTTCTTCGTTCAAGCCCATGCACTATATATAGGTGCATGGGGTGTAGGCTAGGAGTGTGAGTTTTAGAGAGTTTTGGAGAAATTGTTGTGTAGAGAGTTGTCAGTGTGTCTGCAACGTTGTCTTGGATTGATTGTAATTCGTTTATAATCAATAGAAGACGGTTTAAAGTATTCATCTTGTTCTACGTTTGATTCATTGTTTGCATAAACATCTATCAAGGGATTCCGCACCTTGATAGATCTGATCCAGCTTGTAATCGATCCATTCAAAGGACCTACAATTGATCTGATCCAGCAAATTGCTTCAGGAACGTTAATATTTGGTGAAAATATTTTTTTTTCTTTTCGAAAGTTTTCGAGCGATTTTACGGACCGGAACGTTAATATTGAACAATCCGAGGGTTTTTATTTAGGAAAGTTAGACTTAGATTTTGACTCAGGTATACCAAAATCTATTTGAAACTTTCGGCTGCGTACTTTAAAAGAATTAAAATGGACATTAGACTTGCAATTAAAACTGCTCCCAAACTGGTAAAAATTGAGGATTTTGAGGACTGGCGAACCAAATTCGAATCATTCATCAAATGTGAGGATGAAAGAATGTGGGACTGTATCATCTATGGGTATTTCAAACCGGCCTATGAAGGAATTGACGGCATCAATCGAGTACCAACGTACAGCGAAATGCAAGAGTCTGATAAACAAATGTATGATGCTGAGGGCAAAGCTTTTGCAACTTTGTACAAATCTCTACCAGATAAGCTTCAACATGATTTTACGTTTAAGAGGCAAGACAGTTCAAAAGCGTTGTGGGACACTGTGAAAAGATATCTCACAGTAAATGGTTACATTCATCCGAGCCCTTCGGGACAGAGCTCAAGTAGTCATTCTTCGAAAAGCAGTGAGAGCCCAAAGGTGTTAGTGCCAGATCAACAAGATAAATCATGTGAGGGAACAAGTGCTCAAGCTTTAATGACAGACATGGATGTGGATAAGAAAGAGGAAGCAATGGAAGCTGTTGATGCTAAGGAGGTAAATGATGCGAGTGAAGTTAAGACTGACATCATTGATCTAGAGGACACAGAAGGGATGTCTACCAAGGAGTTCATTGCATACATGTCTGAACTCGATTCTGTCGACAATAAGGTACACATTTCTCTCTCCTCTGTTGTTAATGCATGTAAAAAATGTGTAGATTATGCAGAGAGAATTACCTTATTAGTTGCTGAAAATGATAAAGTGGCTAAACATAACACTGAGTTAGTTGTGCTGCTAAATCAGGAAAAAGAGTTTAATCTGAGCAACAGGATTAGAGAGGGTGATCTTAAGACAAAGCTAAAAGCTGTAGAAAAGGACCGTAAGGCGTTAGACCTTGTAGTTAAGGATAAGATTGCTTATCTGGATCTAGCTTATCTAGCTATAGCTGACAAACAAAAGGTCATTGCTGAGAAAAACAAGGAGATAGATGAGCAAAAGGTTAAGATAGCAGAACTTAACAGACAGGTTGAACAGTGTCGCAGTACCAAGTACCTACATAACATCATCATAGATTCACAAAAGGATAGGAATAAGTCAGCAGGGTTAGGATACAATGATGTTCCTCCTCCCTTTAATGGGAACTACTCATTCTTGCCTTCTAAGGAAGAGTTTATTGATGCGGTAAATGGTAAACCACCTTTTGTCGAAACTGAGGATATCGACTTGCCTAAGAGTCCTAGTTCTGCAGAAAAGGAATCTGTTGGATCTAACAGCAGTAAAGAAAAGATGAATGAGTTTGTAGAAGTCAAGAAGAGTGAAATTAGGAAATCAAATCAGAAAACAACTGTTAAGAAGTTGTATAAACTTAAGGGTAATGACAAGATATTTTCTGATAGTGAAATCCCAATGTCGTCTATAGCTCAGGGACAAATAGAAACTGTTTTTACCGAAGTAGTTTCCAATGTGGTTCATGACTCTAGACCCTCTTCTTCACAGTCTACTCCTCAATCTAAGCTTAAGAAAAGATCCTGCTTTAATTGTCATATTAGAGGGCATGTTGCTAGTTGTTGCCCGTTTAAGATAATTGAAAAATCTGGTGAGAGGAAGTTGAATAAGAAGTCTGGTCAAACGCAACTACAGGGAGTTGCAAAGGATGGGAATCGGGTTGATATGGGTACACAAGAAGTACCATGTTCTAATAATCAATCTAAATCTAATTCCCAGACTTCATGTTCGGGACAGTTTGATAGACCAAGAGATCAGTTGCCAAGATACAATAATTACTATGGTCAATCAAATAGGTACCAACATCAAAATCGATACCAGAATGATGGTTATCGAAATTTTCACAAAAGAAATTATCAAAAACAATATGTAAACTCTCGAAGAGATGATTATAGGAGTTTCCATAACTCAAATAATCAACCAAGAATTTTCAGAAATTCAGGGTATGATAATCGGAAACAATACTTTTCAAGTAATCACTATCAAAATCTTTCCAATTATCAGTCTCAAAAATCAAAAAGCAACAGATCCAAGTCACCTGAAATGTGTAATGGACACTTAAATGAGTTTACTTATGTTAATGAACGAGGTCAAACCAAGACCACTAAGGTCTGGGTTCCTCGTACTAACTGATTTGTTGAGTGAGTGCAGGACGACTGTGGAGGACTGTTGATTTGTTCGACAGTGGTTGTTCCTGTAAATTATCTGAGGTGAATTATAGGTTACCAATGGTAACGAATGGTTTACTTCGATGAAGATATTAATTTTGCTTTGTAAAGTTACACATATTATTCTTCTTTTCACATTGAAAACCTTTTGTCGGTTTAAGGGGGAGACTATTTGTTTTTAAATTTCCGTTTTTTTTCAGAAAAACAAAAATTTAGGGGGAGAAATTTCCCTAAGCCAAAAAGATTTAGATGTGTGCGTGTGTTTAGGGGGAGTTATATAATTTAATTTGAAAAATACAAAAACAATTGAAAAATTCAGAAATGAGAAGTTATGGTGTGAAAGAGAAGAAATGATAGTACATCAGCAGTTGGATTGTCACGCTTAAAAATAAACTTAAAATGCGCTTAAATGTGATAACAGCTCCATCATATGATGTATCGGTAGGCAAGAGACATGAATAGATCGGCTTACCAAGTGATATAAATATAAAGGACTGTGTACCAAGTGGGTAACATATCATTGGCGTATGATTTCATAATCTTAAATCTCACGTTGATAGATAGCCAAAATCTGAGGTTTTGGGTCTTTAAATTGTTGAAACATCCGGGGATAACCTGGCTGCCCTTCTGCTGCATCCAGAAATATGCTGACCTAGGCACAGCCAGGATATCTTAAAAGAGCAAAAAAAGAAAAAGGAAATGCCAATACCCATATGTGCTGAAAGGCTAACTCAAAAATGCCTCAAGCTAAAATTCGTACCAAAATATAATGGTACTTGTCCAAACCCTGGTTAAGTTCACATTGGTCACTTTGCTGCATCTAGATATATGCTGACCTGTACACCGATGTGACTTGTACCTTGTAAATAATACGGATGGCAACAATATACTCACCCGTTACAAAGAAGCTTTGTGCATACCTTGATAGTGGGGATATGTCATGTTGTGGGACACACTGGTATAACGGTATAAAATACATTTAATAATATCACAAGGTGAAAGCTTTGAAACTTTCGTGTAGCTTGTTTATGAGGATAAACAATATCGGTAATCATCTTGGATTGTTTTTCACAAAATTAAATTAAGAAAATTTACTGAAAGGGTGACACAGTTTAACAAAGCTGGTATGATCTTCTTGCACATGATTCTCACAAAAAGATGCATTTGTAAATATCTTTAGTTTGTGTTATTTTATTTAAAATCAAACTACCAAAAATATTTTTCTTTTTAAGGTCTTCCAATTTTAAACTGATAAATTGTGTTTTTGCATATGCATTTTGCATATTGGGATAAATTATTGGTTTATCTTTAATGTGAAATTGGCTAATGTGTCTTTTGAGGTATTGTTTGTAATAGTGCACAGATTGATGCTGATGTCAAAGTGAAGTGCATAAATCAAGATGCATAGATTGATGGTGTTATCAAAGTGAAGTGCAGAAGTGAAGATTTCATGCTGAGATCCTCCATCTCCAAATACATTAATGCTCACTCATACAAGTCAGAGTTGAAAAGATGAATGATTTGCTCACCAGCTGAAGAATATGAAGATCATGATGATCAGATGACTCAAGTGGTTAAGAAATTCAAAGATTGGATTCGTCAGCTTAGGGGGAGTCTGTTAGTACATTGAAGCTGAAGCAATCCAAAGACTAAGAGTCATCCAATTGCATAAAGACGAAGACATCTAGAAGCTATTGTCAAGGGGGAGTTTGTTGGTGCATTTCTGTGTGACAACAGCTTACTAGATAGAATAGCTAGTGGATAGTATTATTGTAACATACTTGACGGAGTTATAAGTCAAGTATGATAGTCTTTTGTTTGAATCCTAGCTAACATAGTTGATGAACGAAGATAGTTTAGGAAAAGATACATTTGAGTATCTTCTCCTGAAGGAGAAGATAGAAAAAGGAATCTTTTCCATATTCTCCTGAAGGAGAAGATAGTCATCTTCTCCTCAAGGAGAAGATGGACAAAGGGAATCTTTGGTGGGCTTCTTCGTTCAAGCCCATGCACTATATATAGGTGCATGGGGTGTAGGCTAGGAGTGTGAGTTTTAGAGAGTTTTGGAGAAATTGTTGTGTAGAGAGTTGTCAGTGTGTCTGCAACGTTGTCTTGGATTGATTGTAATTCGTTTATAATCAATAGAAGACGGTTTAAAGTATTCATCTTGTTCTACGTTTGATTCATTGTTTGCATAAACATCTATCAAGGGATTCCGCACCTTGATAGATCTGATCCAGCTTGTAATCGATCCATTCAAAGGACCTACAGTTTTTTATTTGTAGATTTGAGTTTGTGCTTTGAATGCTCTCAAGGGGGAGGTCATGCCCGACCTCCCCCGGCCCCGAGATAGATTTTTATCCTACTGATGACAGTGTCTGTAACCGTCTCTGAATTAATACGAATCTGTGATGACATTGTTATCGTATGTTTTTGTCTCGTCTCGAATCTCCCTTCTGAAACCGAGTTGTTTTCATTTATTCGATCCATGAATTCGATTTTTAACCGGATTCTCAACTGGTATCAGAGCTATGGTACCGATTTGAACGATCTAACAGTCATTTGAATCAATTACAGCTCGTTTTCATGATTTTAGACGTTAAAATTCAGTTCTTGATTGAAAGGTTGAAACCTTAGAAACCCTAGATTCTTAATTGAACCCAAAATCATGTGATTTTTCCATGTTATTGGGAATTCGAGGGTTAGGTTTTCATTTCCGCACCTTTCTGTACAAGTTTCATCATCAAATTCGAAGTTTTAGAGTGATTATGGACTGATTTGCAGAAAATATTAAAGAAGAACACGTTTTTCTGCAAGTGGTCGAATGTGCAGAAGATTTGACCTTACGAGTGATCGAATGTGAGTTGTAAACGGTCGAATGTAGGATTTTTAGGTCAAATCTGCTAATCTGTGTTGATAACAGGGGTCGAACCTGGAAGTTTTCCACATTCGACCTCACGACAGGTCGAACGTGGAATCTAAGAGGTCGAATGTGAAATTTTAGTTTTAGTCATGTTTAAATGAACTTCATTCGACCCAATCATGGTACATTCGACCATACACAGGGGTCGAATGTAGTTTTATTTTCACTTTCGCCCCTTCGACATAGAGAATGAAAAATTGGTATTTTAAGGGGTAAAAAAATTTCGATGAAACGTTTTATTGTGGGGTAGTCATGAGAATCAACAGTATGATAATCAGATTCAAATGACTATTATGGGCCAGAAAATAGACAGATTTTATTCCGCAAGATGAAGAACAGTCAAACTAGTTCCAGTGTGATTGAAGGGACTTGTTCAAACAAAGTTGTTATGTACAAGCATAACAAGACTGAGATCTCAATGTTCCGAAAGTAATGAGGGATCACAGTAGGAGTCATGTGGCATGTAGATTCAACGAAAGTTTCAAGGTTACAGTCCTGAAGAATTTCAAGAGCTGTTGGTGGTTATTGTTGGCCCTATAGAAAACTTCAGTTTCTGAAGCATTTCAAGTCCACAATTGTACCGGTAGTTCCTACTGAAAACTCTGCTTGTTGCTGATTAATAATTTTCATCATATCTGCAAGCTTCTGGTTTACTGCATTCATCACATCACTATCTACTGCAACCTTTGATGTTGAAGCTTCAGCAACTGGAGTCTTTTGTTTCTTTAGCTTTTGCAAGACTCTGTCTAAAGCAGCATTGAAATCATCTGTTGGCAGTACAGTTTCCTCAGCAGCAGATGATGTTTTCTGTTTCTTTGCCACTGGGGACGTCATGGGAGACTTAGAGCTAGATGCTGCAGGAACTTTCTTCCCAGCAATTAGATTCTCAATGTCTTTAGCTCTTTTCTGCATCGGCTTTACAATTTTCTCAGCCTTTTCTTTCTTCTTGTATGTCGGCTTTTTCTGTTTCTCTCCCATCTTTGGCGATCCTCCAAAATCTTCAGATCCCAATCCCAAACCTTCATCAATATCATCTAAAGCAATCGGACTTTTCATCCTTTGTTCTTCTACAGACTTGTTTAGACTTTCAGACTCACCAGCCACAGTGGCCTTGGGTGTGGTGCTCTTAACAGTCTCATTGTCTGAATCCCATCTTTCTTCAACCTGAGTTTCTTCAAAATCAATTGATTCTTCATCCACTAAGTGAGTGCCTTTCTTCGTAACACTCTTCTGTCTACGAGATTTCTTCTTTGGTGGTTTAACAACATCATCCTCCTTTTCTTTCCCTTTCCCTTTATCACTCTTCGCACCAACATTCACCACTTGCCTTTTCCTTTTTGCCTCAGGATCAACAGGGCATAAAGGATTGTCTTCATCAGATTCACTGTTATCATGCCTGACTTTATCAGTACCTGGATCTACATATCCTGGATTGATCAGATGACCAAATAGGTTCTTCAATGGTGGTCTCTCATTCATTGGTATGCCTTTTTAACCCTACATTCTCACTAGAGTATTCAAATTAATGTGATCCTAAACAACTATCTGAGTAGGATCTCTTCTCAAATTCTTGTGTTTTTCATCAAATATCATCTGCAGGAATCTTAGAAATAACAGAAACTTCTTGTTCTTCAATCCTCTGAGTGGTTCCAGCATGTGTTAAAGTATCATTCCAGATACATTGAAAGGCTTATTCAAGATTAGGGCAACCATCAAAGAGCTAATACTCTTTCTCATTACGTCATAACCTCCACTTACTGATCCAAAAACATGTAACATAACGTGAGCAAGATACTTGAACTGCGGACATATCTTTCCTTTGTGTAATGAACCATCAGTAATCGGTCCATGGTATTTCATTCTAAGGAAACATTTTCTCTGTTCAAACCAAGAAAGAACTCTTGGATCTGTCTTCTTATCCTGCAGCTTCAGTTCCTCTCTGATGTCATCTTCAGAAACAATCACTAACTCCCCCTGAATCGTACTTACGACAGCAGTTTCATTATTCCAATAATCCATTATGGCATTCTTCCAGAATTCTTGATGATGATCTTTGTATATGATGGCGGGAGTAGCAAGGGCAACGATCACACGGCTTCTCTTTAAAAAATCAACAATACCGGTGAATTGGGTATGTTTCTTCAGATCTCCCATAAATGCACAGCAATTGTGTGCTGCTTCAAATGGTAACTCTTCAACTTGTTCTTTTTCAGCTGCCTTTCCTGAAGATCCTGCAGAAACATCAGTACTATGTGGTTCAGACATAGTTAAACTGCAAAACAAATCAAGAAAACACGTTAAAAACGGACAAAATAACCAAAACTTGAAATTTTTGATTTTGAAATTCTACATTTGACCACTCGAAGGTACGAATGTGAAAAATGAGGTTCGAATATGGAATTAAAGGTTCGAATGTGAAATTAGTGTATAAAAATGTACATTCGACCATTTAATTCCACTTTCGACTGTTTGAACATCTACATTCGACCAAAAGTCCACTTTCGACCGTTTAAAATTGGGCGAATGAGATCGTTCATCTTCTCAAATTGCAGATTTTGATTTAGATAGATTTAACATGCCATTTTGATTTGAACATCATCTAATATGACCGATAAACATTTCCCAATCATCAATTTTGATTATTACTCAGTGTTTATGTGTTTTCACTTAAAATCTAGGGTTCAAAGTTATTAAACAATCAATTGACTGATCTGAGTTGTTTAAACCCTTGATTTTGGATTATTCTCCCCCTAAAACACTTAAACACTAAATCCTTAACATCAATTTTAACAATTATTGGTAAGAAATCACAATTTGATTCCAGTTAGGGTTCGGTCAAAGAATCAGTGATTGTGACTTTGTTTGTGGATGGATACCTGCAAATGATATGTTGAAATGATCAGCAAAACACGTAGATTACAATGATCAGATTTTTAAATCACGAGCAACAAGATCCCTTAATCTCAGAAATTTAAAAAATGTTGAATATGGGGTCAAATGAGCAGATCAGGCATATATAGGCTCCACATTCGACCAAACGACTAGGGCGAATGTGAAAATTTGTCTACCTTCGACCCTATTTAAAGGTTCGAATGTAGACAAATGGTTCGAATGTGAAAATATCATAAGAACACTCACATTCGACCATTTGAAAGGTTTGAATGAGCAGGAAAAATTCCATATTCGACCTAACGAAGGGGCGAATGAAAATTGGAATTTTTGAAGTTTTTACCAAATCTCAAAATCGAGTCCTGTTCAATATTTTTCTCAACTTTTAAGCATCCGACAATCATTATTTCTTATTTTAAAGATGACAAAACTCAAATGGTCCATCAAGCTTTAGAAAATCAACATCAACCACCATCAGTTATGAAAAATAAGATAGAAATGTAAAATCTTTTGGATTTTCTAAACTTTTTGTTAAAACACACCTAAAATCTTTTTGAGTTTTGTATTTTTGACGAGAAATGTAAAATGCATAAATGTAAAGAGAAAGCAGTAAATGTTTTGTGATTTCCGGTAAGAGGATCATATCAGTTATTGAGAAATCTGATCACACCGTTGATCTTTTGATTTATTAGCATTAAAGACAATGTGTGATCTGGCAACTGCTGATATTGTGATCCACATAAGCTCACATGCATACTGTTATGCAGTGCTTTAGACTGATACGGTTATTTATAGTATAAACTCAAATGTCTGTGGTTCCCACGCACACGACGTACTCCCGTATCAAGAAGTAAATGCACAAATACTCATTGTAACGCGTGATTATGCCTTTGTCATCTGTAATTTTATAAGGTATGAGGCACAGAGGTATGTAGGTCAGCAAATTAATGCTACAAAGTAACTTGTGCACTCTACCAGGTTGAGGGCTGATATCAATCATGATTTGCATCAATGATTGGATACGATGCATTAGATAATCTTTGATTATCTTCATACATTGAAAGTTCCTCAATTCGGTAACTTTAGGATTTGGCTTTACAGATCTTTTATAAAGACACCCTTTCTGATCTAGGTCCATAATGACTTACAGCAGAAGATCAGAGAGGCTATCCCCAGATAAATAATAACATAACGACCCGAAACCTCCGAATTTTGTACAAATACCCTATCAAACTAAATTACGGTACTAAGACCATATGCCCATGAGGAGTTCATCCACGCAACAATTCGTTTGATATGTATGTATCAGGCACGCAGTAATATGTCTACGAAGCCTATCAACACATCACACAGAGTCAAACACACACCTTATATTGCATTACACTTCTTTAGCATGTGTTAGATCCCCACTGATGTACTATCATTTCCTCTTTTTCTCCTGGAAATCATTTTACATTTTTATAATTTTTATGGGTTTTTGAATTTTTCAATGTTTTTGGTTTTTCTGAAAATAAAGTCTTCCTGAAAATGTAAAACATATTTTTGGATTTTTGTATTTTTCTGAAAAACAATAAAAACTAAATCTAAAAAGCGATAAACTGAGGTGGTGATCAGTCTTGTTTTTCTTTTATACCGTTAGCTTTTAAAAGATATTCAAATTTTGATTTATCAAAAGCTTTGGTAAAAAGATCTGCACGTTGATAGTCAGTGTGGATTTTGACCATATCGATCAACTCTTTTGCATAACAATCACGAATGAAATGATATTTGATCCGGATATGTTTAGCTTCCGAGTGATTTACTAAATCTTTTGTCAATGCAATTGCGGCCTTATTATCACAGTAAATAGGGGTTTTAAGAAATTGCAAACCGTAGTCCACCATTTGTAGTTGTATCCAGAGGACTTGTGAGTAGCAGCTTGATGCTGAGACGTATTCTGCTTCACAGGTGGATAAGGCGACTGCAGTTTGTTTCTTGCATTGCCAGGTCACGAGCCTGCTCCCCATAAACTAGCATCCAGCCGTTGTGGATTTGCTGTCTTTTTCACAGCCTCCCCAATCTGCATCACTAAAAGCGATTAGGTCAAAATTATCATCATTAGGGTACCAAAGTCCTCTCGACGGACAACCCTTCAGATATCTAAGGATACGTTTGACAGCTGCGAGATGACTTTGTTTCGGCTTCGATTGATAACGTGCACAAAGACATGTAGCAAACATTATATCTGGTCTGGAAGCGGTGAGGTACATCAGAGATCCGATGATTGCTCTGTATGTTAAAGGATCAGTTAGCTCCCCCTTAGCGTCAAAACCAATCCCGTGATTAGGTTGTATCGGGGGTATCCATCGGCTTTGAATCATCCATCTGGAATCGGCTCAAGACTTCAGAAACATATTTGGTCTGGTGAATAAAGATCCCCGTTGGTCTTTGATCCACCTACAAGCCTAGGAAAAACTGCATCTCTCCCATCGCACTCATTTCGAACTTTTCCTGCATGACACGTTCAAATTCTCTGCACAAAAGTTCATTAGTAGAACCAAAAATAATGTCATCAACATAAATTTGTACAAGAAGCAAGTCATCCCCTGTTCGTTTTGTGAACAGTGTGCAATCTACCAAACCTCGTTTAAATCCTTTGGATAGAAGATACGTGCTCAGTTCTTCATACCATTGTCTTGGAGCCTGGTGCAACCCATAGAGAGCTTTGTTTAGAACGTAGACCTTATCCCGGTGAATAGGATCCTCAAAGCCTGGTGGTTGACCTACGTAAACTTCTTCCTTTACCACACCATAAAGAAACGCGCTTTTAACGTCCATTTGATACACCTTGAATTTCTTATAAGATGCAAACTCCAGAAACATACGGATAGCTTCTAAGCGTGCAACCGGTGCATAAACTCATTATAATCGATTCCTTCCACTTGATGAAAGCTTTGTACGACCAATCGAGCTTTGTTCCTAACAATCACTCCTCTGTCATCCTTCTTGCATATAAACACCCATTTAGTTCCGATCTTTTTCCGTCCTGGAGGTAAATCTGTCAGTTTCCATACTCTAAGTTTCTGGAATTGTAATAACTCCTCTTGCATAGCCTCTACCCAAGCGTCATCCAAAAGAGCATCCTTGTATGTCCGCGGCTCGACCTGCGAAACATAACAAGCAAACGACCAATCATTTTGAAAACCTAATTTTTGAATTTTGGCATATAAAGCAAGAGCGCCAAGGTTTTCTTGTGAGTTAGCATTCCTCAGTTGTCCTATCGTCGTGACACTGCTACCACGATCACCAATAACTTGCTCGAGAGGGTGAATCTGATGTATCCGAGATTCCGGATAATCAGGTACTTGCACTCCCGTTTGAGTAGTTAAATTCTCTGTCAAATCCAGATCATTACCCAAGTTGGATGATGAAGCACCATTTGGATTCGGGTTCACTGGAGGTGTCTCTGTAGCAACATCTTGAACAGCTTCACTTGTAACATCACCGTCATCTTCAGATTCTGATGAATTAAGAGATGTGGAAGCTTCCTGAAATACCTCTTCTTCAGCTACAGGAGCATTGGTATCATTAGAAGCTGTTTGGGGGTTTACGGTGATCGGACGCACCAACGGTGATGTCACTGCGTTTTCACACTCGTAATATAATCGTAATACAGCCTCTTCAACCAAGCTATCTAGATTGAATGATACAAAGAAATCCTTGCAATCAAACATCCAGTCTGGACCGCTACCCTGTACATTCTGAGTATACCGCTGAACTTCAACTTTAGCCCACTCCTCGACCTGATGAGTTCGTTTGTTGAATACCCGTTTGAGCGGGGTTGCATACCCAACAAAGAATCCTTCTTCAGCCTTTGGTGCGAACTTCTCAGATGGATTAAGCATTGTAGACGGGGCTCCAAACGGTTCTAGATACTCTAAGTTCGGCTTTCGTCGATTCAACAGTTCATAAGAAGTTTTTCCAAACTTCTTCACCGTTAGAACATGATTGAGAGTATAACAAGCTGCGTAAATTGCTTCGTTCCAGAACATTACTGGAAGATTGGAATCCGCAAGCATTGTTCTTGCCGCTTCAATTAGAAACCTGTTTTTGCGTTTTGCGACACCGTTCTGTTGAGGGGTATACGGAGCACTGTATTCATGATGAATTCCTTTGTCTTCACAAAGAGCATCCATCTGTGCGTTCTTGAACTCCATCCCATTATCACTCCTAATTCTCTTGATCTTACGACCATATATATTTTCCAATCGAGTGAACAGAACTTTCAGGTTATTAAAGGTGTCGCTCTTATGATGCAAGCACATTACCCATGAGAATCTGGAATAGTCATCTGTAACCACGAGACAGTACAATTCACCAGCATGACTTTTACGCTTGACTTGTCCGAACAGGTCCATGTGCAAACGCTCAAGTGGTAGGTCGACTGAATTGACTTTCTTTGGTTTATGGGATTGCTTGTGCTGCTTACCTTTCTTACAACTCACACACTTGTCGTTCAAATGAAAATGTTTGACATTCACGCCTTTGACAAGTTTATTCTTCACCAAATGATTCATCTTTCTAAGGTGAATGTGTCCCATCCTCCTATGCCACATGATTGATTCTTTTTCAGTAGCCTTGGAGAGGAAACACGTGACTTGGCCTTGTGTTGTCATAGCTTTTGACATGTCGAGAATGTACAGATTGTTCACTCTCGGTGCTTTTAGCAAAACCCACTCTTTTGGTAGAACGAATCCTGGCTTGAGTATGTAGCAAGATTTGTCATCAAAGAATACCGAAAACTACTTATCACATATCTGACTGACACTGAGCAGATTATAATCAATTTGCTTCACGTACGAAATCTTCTCAAAACTCACTATCCCATTACTTACACTACCCTCCATAGTAATGTATCCTCCTTTATTTCCGGCAAACGCTACGTATCCTCCATTGATATTTCTGATGTCAAACAGTAGCGATAGATCCCCTGTCATGTGACCAGAAGCTCCACTGTCAACAATCCAAAGACTGCTCACAGGGCCAGCTGAAGCTCCCTGCACATATCAAGTAAAAAGATTAGATTTTTCGGGGGACCCAAGCCTGCTTGGTCTTGGGTCTTTGAACATTGAGTCTTAAAGATTCTTTCTCACAAACAGATTGATTTGAATTGATCTTTTCCTGATCAATTAAATCTTTTTCAGTTTCAGCTTTCACGTTCTCTTGTGAAGATGAAGCACCTTGAGAACCCTTTGGTGACCAATACTGTTCCGAACGTTTCAAGATCCGGATTTGAGATTTTGGGGTCTCAAACTGTTTCTTTACTTCGTCCTTAAAGGAAACTTTCTTGGTTACCTTCTCTGATTTAACAGAGACAGGTCTAACTGTTGTTTGACGGCAGGTTTAACAGGTACCTTTTGGTTTCTTAAGCGGTTTTTTATGGCTATCCGGTTACGACGGTAATATGTCATATGACGATTTTCCCTCTTTTGAAAATATTTGCTTTGGTTATAAAACGGTGCTGGTTGAGGAACAAATCGTCTTTGTGGATAACAATGATTATCGACTGGACTCTGATATGTTTGCTTCACTTCAACCTCGTGCCTTTTATGCCTAACATACGGGCAGTGAGCAAGTAAATGCCCTCTCTCCCCGCACTTAAAACACGCACGGTATTCCTCAAAGTTGTTCTTGGCGTTCGACTTAGCATATGTAGTGATAGGATATTGATCATCCACACACCTTCTTCTAAGACTCTCAGGAGCTGGGTCCTTGGAGTAAGTCGGCTCAAGAAAACTATTAGCCTTCTCTTTTGGCTTGATAAACTCTATGACATGAACCTTTGGTTCTTTTGGAATATCCAAATAAATTTTCTTCTAAGACTCTCATGCTTTGGGAACCAAATGGTACTCTCCTGCCAAATTTTCTCAATCTTGGAGTAGTTAGCAAATTTGATTGGATATTCCTCGTCAGACATTATCTTATCGGATCCTATCATTCGATAGAAAATTTTGACGGGTTTGTCACATTGATCCCTTTTCTCAACAGGCTTAACTGATTGATTCGCTCTATGAGCGTTAGCCATGGGATGCACAATCTGAGATGGTGACACGGGTTCATTTGTAATTATGTGATTTTCAACAGGAATATCACACACCTTCTCAGATTTGTCATCCTCAGAGTCGGAATCATCAGTTACAGCAATCACACCTTCATTATTTAGTCCCAAAATTGGTCTAACATTAGAATTTGGATCTCCCACACTAGAGGTGTTAGACTCATCATCCGATGTCGAGTCAGATTTAACTGAGCTCTCTGGTGTTATTGAATGCAAAGTATGGTTTTCAAATAACACAGGGGATGGGACTGCTTTGTAGTTTGCATTACTTGACTGTGAAGGCTCCTCAATGATGTGGTCAACAACATATGCAATATGTTTATAGCTTTCAAGCTTCTTGTTGACCTTTTCTGCAAAGCACTTGATGGTAGCCATTTCAAGTTTTGTATTTTCCAATTCATTGATATAGTTGTTAATGGCTAATTGTTTCAAAGATAAAGTCTTTTTAAGTTCTGAAATGTCTTTCTTGTAACCATCAAGCACTTTATTAAATTCTCGTGCTTCTTTCTGATACGATTGACAGTTGATCTTAGCACTCTCAAGCTGAACCCTGAGTTGCTTATTATCCTCTGTCAATCTATCGCATGCACCACAATACCTCTCACTATTCATATCTAGATTAGATTCAGAACTTACCTGCTTTGGATGCTCAGTCGTCGCCATCAATGCAAAGTGTGCTTCCTTTCCTGCAAAGAATTTAGAATAGTCGATTCTTGTAAAAGCATCATCCACTATGCACGATTTGCGTGTCATTAGAAAATCAGCTTCGGCAAGAAGTTGATCAATATCATCATCTAGTGAATTAACACTAGTTTCAGAATCAGAATTGCTCTCCGTATCAGAATAAACTGAATCACACTGTTCTGGAATCTCAGTAACAGAGTCAAGGATCAATCCCGACTTCTTCTCAACACAATCATCACTTTCTTCACTCAACTCTTCAATCTTTACCTCAGACATCTTCTCAGTCATCAAATCTTCTTAAACAGACACCGGCTCATCCAAATCCATCTTCTAGGCAACACACGCCACGTTACCAGTAGTAATCTCCTCAACACCAAGTTGCATACCAGTCCAATCAAAACCCTCATCTTTCTGAATCACCAAAGCTTGGTTCTTGTTATCTGGTTAGGTTTGGCTATTTGGTGTAGAGATAGGAATTATAGTTCTGGTTGGATTGTGTGGTGTTGGATTTTGGTTCTGGTTTTGTGTAGTGGTTTGTCTAACAGTATTGTTTGGTGAGTTGTTTTGGCGGTTTTGGTAGTTGTTTTGTTGTTGAAAATTGGAGTTGTTTTGACTTTGGTATGATACCTGATTTTGACGGTTCTGGTAGTTGGTGTTGAAAGGATTCATGTTCCCCTGTTGTGCTGGCTGTGTGCATTCTCTTTTGAAGTGACCTTTCCCACCACAGTTAAAACATGTCACTTTGGCTTTGTTGAAGCCATATGTGGTGTTTAGAGAAGTAGAAAAATCAGTTCTGCCCATCTTCTCGATGAACTCAATCGCTCTCCTCATAACACTAGCAAACGTCCACTGGATGTCAATGAGCTCCATCTCTTCTTTGTCAATTTGCGCATAGTCCTCACTGGTTAGATTGTTGTGACCAATTTGACTAGCGACTAAACCGTTATAAGAAGCGACCATAGCTGAAACCAATGCTACATGTTGCTGTGCAACTTCAACAGTAACATTGTTCAAGTTCGAAGTCTCCAACACAATTGGGTTCTGATTAGGTTGACTTTGGTTCATTTGAGTTTGATTCATTTGAGGAATATAGGATTGTTGTTGAGGTTGGTTTAGACTTGCAGAATAACAAGCAGCTTGTTGCATCGGTGAAAATGGTGGGATGTAAGTAGTAGTAGGGTATGATGGTCGGGTATAAGATGAAGTTTGAGCAAGGTAATTTATGGGGATTTTGGGTGGTTCAACAATACTTGATACACAAGCAATGTGTGGTGCAACGGTAGTACTTGAACTTGAACTAGCTAGAGATGAAGATGTACCACCATGGTATAATTCTGGGTTCTGAGGAACTTGTGCTCTTTTCGCATTCCTCTTTTCTTCCATCTCTTTGTTTTCAAGCTTCTGGATAAACTCATTAATGGTCCAATAAGGTGGCAATGCATCAGCGAACTTGTCCACCAGCTCAGACATCGGTATGTTAATCTCATAACTTGAAAGTTCAGTCAATAAGTGACAGTACCTCGGAATCAACTCCTTCAGCGTCTCATTTCCCATATAGTTGAAGTTTTCAAACTCTTTTCTTAACTCCTCCATTCTCAGCTTCCTCATCTTTTCATTCCCATCATGACGATTCCTTAACATGTCCCACAATTGTTTAGAAGTGGTGCACGACCCAAACTGATGTAAGAGATCAGTGTTACAGTTGGGAAAACGCCTTCTTTTCCACCGCAAACTTCTTTTTCTCGTCCTCAGCAAGACTCTCTAACGGAATCGGTTCACCTGTGTTCTCCAAAACCTGAGCAACATAACCCTTAGCAATCATTTGCCATGCTTTCGTTCCTTCTAATCCCATTCCCTCTAGATGAATCTTAAACTTGGTCTTCCATGTGTTGTAGTCTACCATTTCCATCAACTTTGGTGGACGGCTCCCACTACCCGAAGATAAGTCATGAATAAGTGTCGAAATCGCATTGGTAGTCTGAGAGTGTACTGCCGCTGCTGCAACTCCCCAGTAATCAGCCATAGGTTGTGGTTGTGGTTGTGCAACTTGTTGGGACATAGAACTAGTCATCGTCATATAGTTAATCGGTTGGGATGGTTGACGAGTCTTCTGAGCAGCTACCGACCAAGGATCCATAGTTTTCTGCTGTTGTGGTGTTGTATTAGTTCGTGGTGTTGTAGGAAAATTCCACATATCGCTCTGAAAATGATAAAACACAAAACGATTAGAAAATTTTCACAACAGTTTCTACGTTCGACCCTTTTGAAGAATCGTGTGGTCGAATGTAAAAATTAATCCAGGTTCGACCGTTTGATAAGGTTCGAATGTAGAAAATAACAAACTCAGTTCACTTTCGACCGATTTATCCCACGTTCGACCACCCGATTGGTCGAATGTACCACTTAAGGTCGAATGAACAACAACACACTAAAACTTTCTAGGTTCGACCAAATAACACTCCACGTTCGACCGAAAATACCCTGGTTCAACCTAAAAACTCCACTCTCGACCAAATCTCCCTAGGTTCGACCCTTTCATTTTGAAAAACGGTTATACTTTGAAAATCAGATATTTTGATCAAAAATTTTCAAATGTTGATGAAATTTGATGATCTTATGCAGGTTTTGCTTCGGATTAGATTTGTAACAAGTTTAACAAAGAGAATTTTGAATTTTATCAATGAAAACAAGTTCAAATCAATCAATTTAACACCAAATTCAAATGTTCAATGAAAAACAGAAAGTTTTGATCAAAATTGGGTCCAAATCAGCTGTAATATTATCAATTTGTGGTTGTTTGATCCTTTTTGCTCTGATACTACTTTGTATGTGTAAAGGATCGGCTAATCAACAAAGATTATGATCAAACAAGTTCAATTCAGGTGCGGAATCCCTGAATTGATCACAAAATGATAATAAATCTAGCAAAACACAGAAATCATCATAAACACTTTCATCTCATACACTTCAAAAGATTGTTTATAATCATATAACTTGATTACAGACTCAATAAAAACCCTAGGGAGAAACACACACTGGGAGGGAAAACAAATGACCAAAAGTTAAACATTCAAAATTAAGTTTGCCTTATATAGACCTGCACATTCGCCCAAATAGATTGGTCGAATGTGGTTCGACCGTTCATATAGGGCGAACTTGGACACATATATATACAATTCTTCATTTGACCTCCCAGATTCACCTTCGACCATCTGCTTCTACCTTCGACCGTTTATCTTCCACCTTCGACCAACCGATAACAGCTATACAACTTGAAATTCGCAATTCAACAGCACTAGTCGCACTTTCGAGTATCTACAGGAGTTGCTTTCAGATATCTGAAGATTCTTTTGACTGCAATTAGGTGTGATTCCCTAGGAGCTGATTGATATCTAGCACAGACACATGTTGAAAACATAATATCTGGTCTAAAAGCAGTTAGATACAAAAGGGAACCTATCATACATCTATACATGGTTTGATCAACCTGTTTTCCTTGATCATCTGGTTCAACTTGTGTGGTAGGTGTCATGGGAGTGGAACATGATTTACAGTCTTGTAAAGAAAATTTATTCAATAATTCTTTAACATATTTAGATTGATGTATAAAAGTTCCATTAGTTTGTTGTTTAATCTGCAGTCCTAAAAAGTACTGCAGTTCTCCCATTGTACTCATCTCAAATTTTGATTGCATGAGTTTCTTTTGTTGGAAATGGCATAGGCCAGAAATAACCTGATGGCCTCAAGCCTTGCAACTGGAGCAAAGGTTTCATCATAATCAATCCCCTCTTCTTGAGAGTAACCTTGTACCACCAGTCTTGCCTTGTTCTTAATGATCATACCAGGCTCATCTTGTTTGTTCCTAAAAACCCATCTTGTGCCAATTGGTAGCTTGTTTGATGGTAAGGGACAGATTTCCCAACCTGTTGCTTCTTGAATTGAAGCAATTCATCTTGCATAGCTTCCACCCAATTGTTGTCTTTGCGGGCTTCTTGATATTTCTTAGGTTCCAACTGAGAAATGAATGCTGAGAAGAAGCAAAAGTTGGAAAGCTGGTTTTTTATGAGAACACCTGATGCAATACCACCCATGATTTGTTCCAAAGGATGATCTTTGTGTTCAATCAGTTGTTGTAAGCCACTGACAGGTGTAGGTGGCTCTTGTACTTCATCAAACAAGCCACTGACGTTTATAATGTCTGGTTCAGCTGTTTGAACATCTTCAGTAGTTGTAGGAGCTGAAGCAGATGTTTGAGTTTGTACATCAGCAGTTGTTGAATCAGAAGTTTGTAAAACTTCTGAAGGCTTGAAAGTTGACTTAATGACTTTTTGAGGAGTCCATGGTGCTGGATCCTCATCATCAAACCTCTGATCACCATAATAAGTAGGTTTAGATGAAGTGACAGTCTTTTCATGTCCAAAGTGGAAGCTGTCAAGGTCAAAGAGTTCAGCAGGATGTGCTGGAATAAGAGTGTGTTTTAACTCATTGAACTTGACATTCAGTGTTTCGTCTACTATCTTGGTTCTTGAATTAAAAACCTTGTAGGCTTTTCTAGTGGAAGAATAACCAAGAAAGTAACATGAATGAACTTTAGAAGCAAACTTTGAAATAGTCTTTAATGTTTAGAATGAAACATTCACATCCAAAAGCCCTGAAGAAGGAGATAAGGGGCTTTATGCCATGAAGAACTTCATAGGCAGTCTTGGAGTGTCTCTTGCTGACAAGGACTCTATTTTGAACATAACATGTGTTGATGCACTTTCTGTGGACGTTACTGTCGAATAGACTAGGGTTGAGTCTTAGTAGTGTGTTACATGAGATTGTGGTGATCCATAAGGGCATTTTATGGATCTGACGCATTTGTAATATATAGGACAAAATACTGAACCAGGTTCGACCTAATCATACTGGGCGAATGTGGAAGTTTTCCACATTCGACCATATCAACTGGGCGAATGTGGAAATACTCCACATTCGACCAGTCTAAACGGGCGAATGTGGAAATACTCCACATTCGACCATCATAAAAGGGCGAACGTGGAACTGGTGTTTTGGACTATAAATAGCAATCTCATGTGTTATTGTTCATTTGGTGATTTGAGTTTGTATTTTGAATGCTCTCAAGGGGGAGGTCATGCCCGACCTCCCCCGGCCACGAGATAGACGTTTATCCTACTGATGACAGTGTCTGTAACCGTTTCTGTAGTAATACGAATCTGTGATGACGTGGTTATCGTGTATTTCTGTCTCGTCTCGAATTCCCCGTCTGAAACCGAGTTGTTTATGCGTATTCGATCCACGAGTTCGGTCCGTAACCGGATTCTCAATTGGTATCAGAGCCGTGGTACCGATTTGAACGATCTAACAGTCGTTTGAATCAATCACAGCTCGTTTTTACTGTTTTCAGACGTTAAATTCAGATTAAAATTGAAAGGTTGAAACCCTAGAAACCCTAGATTCTTAATTGAACCCGAAATCATGTGATTTCTCCATGTTTTTGTGAATTCGAGGGTTAGGTTTTCATTTCCGCACCTTTCTGAACAAGTTTCATCATCAAATTCAAAGGATTAGAGTGATTGTGGACTGATTTGAAGAAAATATTGATCAAGAACACGTTCAGTTCTGCACATTCGCCCCTTTCATTAAGTCACACCGGGCGAACGTGGAATTCCACTGGGCGAATGTGGAATTCTACTGGGCGAATGTAGCATGTTTTGGGGCGAACCTGGAATTTTGTTATGTGGATTTTCACTTTCGGGTGTCAATTTCACCTTCGGTTCATCGGGCGGGCGAAGGTGAATAGAAAGTGGACGAATGTGAGTGTAAATGGGCGAAAGTGAAAAGGGTCAAGTGTTATTTTACATTCTGGTTACTATTCTACCTTCGGGTCAACAAAAACGGGCGAATGTAGAAGTACCAGGGGCGAATGTAGAATTTAAGGCCTAAAAAATTTCGGTAAGGCAATTTTTGAAGATTTTCGGAAGAATGGTGATGAGGTTTACCCAAATTTGTTGAAGAATTGATGATGATGAAACAGTTTTATTGTGGGGTAGTCATGAGAATCAACAGTATGATAATCAGATTCAAATGACTATTATGGGCCAGAAAATAGACAGATTTTATTCCGCATGAAGAGAACAGTCAACCCAGTTCCTGTATGTTTAAAGGAACTTGTTCTGAAGAATTGTTATGAAGAAGGAAATCAAGTTTGAGATTTCAATGTTCTGAAAGTAATGAGGTATCCTAGTAGGAGTCATGTGGCACGTAGGTTCAACGAAAGTTTCAAGAGCACAGTCCTGAAGGTTTCAAGAGCTATTGGTAGATATTGTTGGCCCTGCCGAAAACTTCAGTTTCTGAAGCATTTCAAGTCCTCAATTAGTACTGGTAGTTCCTGATGAAAGCTTTTGATTGCTTGTTCCACTCGTCTACGGCTTGTATTCTGTCGAACAGATGAAGTTACTCAAGAACATGATTGATTTATCATACGGGATCTCAGAGAAACTTGGTGAAGCATCAGTCAAGGGGGAGATTGTTGATGTAACAATGTGTCTGATACTTCAACAGTTATTGACTGAAGATGCTAGGAATTTTCAAAGAGGAGAATGTGTTGATGTGCAAGAGATTTGTGGATTCGCCAGCAACGTCCAAGGGGGAGATTGTTGATGCACTTTCTGTGGACGTTACTGTCGAATAGACTAGGGTTGAGTCTTAGTAGTGTGTTACATGAGATTGTGGTGATCCATAAGGGCATTTTATGGATCTGACGCATTTGTAATATATAGGACAAAATACTGAACCAGGTTCGACCTAATCATACTGGGCGAATGTGGAAGTTTTCCACATTCGACCATATCAACTGGGCGAATGTGGAAATACTCCACATTCGACCAGTCTAAACGGGCGAATGTGGAAATACTCCACATTCGACCATCATAAAAGGGCGAACGTGGAACTGGTGTTTTGGACTATAAATAGCAATCTCATGTGTTATTGTTCATTTGGTGATTTGAGTTTGTATTTTGAATGCTCTCAAGGGGGAGGTCATGCCCGACCTCCCCCGGCCACGAGATAGACGTTTATCCTACTGATGACAGTGTCTGTAACCGTTTCTGTAGTAATACGAATCTGTGATGACGTGGTTATCGTGTATTTCTGTCTCGTCTCGAATTCCCCGTCTGAAACCGAGTTGTTTATGCGTATTCGATCCACGAGTTCGGTCCGTAACCGGATTCTCATTGAGAATCCGGTTACGGACCGAACTCGTGGATCGAATACGCATAAACAACTCGGTTTCAGACGGGGAATTCGAGACGAGACAGAAATACACGATAACCACGTCATCACAGATTCGTATTACTACAGAAACGGTTACAGACACTGTCATCTGTAGGATAAACGTCTATCTCGTGGCCGGGGGAGGTCGGGCATGACCTCCCCCTTGAGAGCATTCAAAATACAAACTCAAATCACCAAATGAACAATAACACATGAGATTGCTATTTATAGTCCAAAACACCAGTTCCACATTCGACCAGTTCCCACTTTCGTCCATCAGAACCGGTCGAAGGTGGACTCCTATATAACTACCAGTCACCTTCGTTTCTTCATTCTGCAATTTTTTCAAAATTTATCTCATAACCAGACCTTGTTGATCTTATTCTCTGTGCTTGTGCTTTTGATTCCGTATCTATTTCTGATCATTTTAAGCCTAATTGTGCAGGTATTGGACAGGTTTTCAACCCTTAATCGTGGGGTTTTATACACGGCCTAGGGTTTTCAATCTAGAAATTTTTGATGTTTCTTGATCAATGATTTTGTTTGCCGATCAATATACATAGGTTTTAGGGGGAGAGTATGGAAGGAATTAGGATTATTACATGTTTAGATAACAGATTTGATCGTTTGAACTTAATGAACCCTAATTCAAATAGAAAACCAATGTAAATTGATGTTTTGATAACATTGGTTATAAACAAGTGTTAGTCGGCACTGATAGTACCCATTTGAATCAAAATTACGGATTAAAATCAACAATGGCAACTTTTTAAATTTTGGGGGTAAAACAGAGTCCACCTTCGGTTCTTAAACCGGGCGAAGGTGATAATTTTTGGACGAATGTACACATAAATGGACGAAGGTGACTTTTTATCAAAATCATATTCCCATTCGTCCATACAATTTCACATTCGACCACAAAATTCCACATTCGGCCAATTAAAAAGGGGCGAATGTGCAGATGTGTTTTGACCAAAATTTTTATTTTTGTCGTTTTTGTGTTTTGACGCGTTTTATTGATTTTTGTGTGCAGATGGCTGAACAAACAGAGAATATTGACGCTCCAGCAGTGAATGTTGAGACTCCAGCAGAGATAGCTGTTCAAGATCCAGTTTCCGCAGCTGAAACATCTATACCGAGCAGTTGGTCTTTCGAAAGATCGCACAACTGTTGCGCGTATTTAGGAGACGTGGAGAAGAACACAGAGTTCACTGGCATTATTGATTTCCTGAAAAGGAGCAGGATTGTACACGCTCTAGCCACACCAACCATCATCTACAAAGACATAATAGAAGATTTCTACCAGAACGCTAAGTACGACTACTGGAATAATCAAACCATTATCAAGAGCAAGATTCAGGAGATTGACATGTTCTTGACTGAAGCCGACATCCGGGAAGCTTTACAGATTAAGTTCGAGGATAGAGAAGATCCCAGGGAATTGTCGTGGACTGAACAGAAGGCGTGCTTCTTAAGGATAAAATACAAAGGTCCTATCACTGACGGATCGATGTATAAGGGGAAGCTGGGAGTGCAGTACAAGTACTTTGCACATGTTCTGATCCATGTCTTTGGATGTGTTAGTGGTGGTTATGACGTGATGAGGAAGAGTCTAAGCTCATTAATGGTTGCGTTGACACTCAACAAACCATTTAATGTTTCGGGGATGATACTTGACCATATGTTGGAGATGCTGAAGGGTATAAAGTTCAAGAAGTTTATGCTGTATCCAAGGTTTCTAATGATGATTTTTGACAACAAGTATCCAATGCTGAAGAAGGATCCGACAATGATTTTAGGTCAGGATCACATGAATATTAGAACCTTGATGAGGATGAAAGGTTATAAGGGTGTAGCTGACAATGAGAAACCACCCAATAGGAGATTGTTTGGGGCTTTGGCTCGTCCGGATTACACTGATCCAGGCAAGAACAAAGCTAGACATGATGATAGTGACTCAGATAACGACGATCCCTTAGTGTATGCTGATTCAAGCACTAAGCGGAAGCGTCAAGTAGTCAATCCTGGAGCCAAAGGGAAGGGCAAAGGAAAGGCTATTGATCAGGGAAGCACAAAGCAACAGGCTGCAAGAAAGAAATCGACTGCAAAGAAAGGTTCAGGTTTGGTGGATGAAGAGTCTGTGGATTCGGAGGAGACTGAGGTTGATGAACAATGGGATTCTGATGACGAGAACGTTAGGACCACCAAACGTAAGGCCACTATGGTTGGTGAGTCTGAATTATTGAACCAGTCGATAGAAGAGTCTGAGAGGAGAAGGAAATCAGTAGAAGATGAAGGTTTGGGAGTTGATTTAGCTGAACTGAGTGTTGGTGACACTGTAGTTGTGAATTTGCCTAAGAAGTCAAAGAAACAAAAGACGATGGCAAAGAAATCAAGTGTGAAAGAACTGAGAGAGAAGGAATTAGCTCAGTTGTTGAAGGGTAAGAGATTGCCTGATGCTGGAACACCTTCCAAGTTATCTTCGCCAGTTGCTAAGAAGCAGAAGAAAGGAAAGGAGGCAGAGACTTTACCAATCGATCAGTTTAATCTCGATATGGATAAAGTGCTCGAGATGTTTACAAAGCCTCAGAAGGAGAAAGCTGTTGAAGTTGAGCCCTCCAGATCAAAGTCAAAGAAAATGACTGTTGATGATGATGTGATGAAACAGGTCAATAAGAAGATGGAGGATATGATGAAAATGCTGATTGCTCAACAAGCTGAAATCACTAAGTTCAAGCAAAATGAGGAGAAGATGCTCCAAATTGTAGTTGCTTCGAAATCGAATCAAGATGAGATAAATGAAAAGATTCAGTTGTTAGAAGCTAAGAATGAAAAGCTTGAGAGGAGATGTGATAGAAACAAGAACAAGATCAAACTGATTAAGGCCGACAACAAAGAATTGAAGAAGGAAAACAAACGGCTTTGTGGTTTGATTGAAGATTTGTATAGCAGAGCACCCCAATTGAAAGAGGGTGAGGAAGATGAAGAAGATGATGAACAGAAAATTGATTATGAGGATTCTGAATCAGAGAAAGATGATGATGAAGAAGAGGATGATGATGGTTCGGATAAAAGTGATGATGATGATAACAACAATGATGATGATGATGATAATAATGATGATGATGATGGTGCTGAGGGTACAGGAAAGAAGGATGATGAGCTTAGCAGTGGAAGTGATCAAGAAGGAGGAGATGACACTTCGAAGTTTAGTTATGAGAAGAGAAAATCACAGAAGAAGAAAGATACTGGAGAATCTAGTTCCAAGAAGAAAGGTGAGAATGTAGATGAAAGTATCTTTTGGAACGAAAAGGTGAGATCTCTTTCTGATGATGCTAAGCTGATATACAAAAACATGTTGAAGAAAAGGGAGTGGACTATTGAGTTCACTGGATGCTTCGCTGAAATATTCCAGACTGATGATCTGAGATACGAGCTGGAATATGAAGATCCAGATCTTGAAGAAGGGGAACTACCTGCGTCTGTGGCGAAAGAAATTTTAGATGGTCTCGCACAGAGGGTAGGTAAGACGTTTGAGGAGTTCATGATTGATGAATCGATTCCTGATATTCCTGAAAAGGATATGGGAAATCATTCTGATGATGTGCAAACTCCAGAAAACAATGAGGTTGAGATTGAAGATATCACTCATGAGGAATTTCCCCAGTATTTTAGAAAAGAAGATGAGAATAAAGTATTTCCTGACTTCACAGAGATACCAAACAAGTCAGCGAAACAAAAAGCGAAGAGAAGAAGTGAAGAGTTTGTTGAGAAGGTGTTTGGTGATGAAAAGAAAAATTCTTCCAACCAGTCTGATGAGTTGAAGAATTATCTGAAGAAGTTGAAGGAGATGGATGAGAACCGACCTAAACCTGAAGCTCAAGGTAACTTCTACCGTTTTCATAATGCCAAGTTCAAAGGCAGAGCTCTCGGGTGGACGTATCTTGGCAGACTGAAGTGTATAGCAGCGAAATGGGAAACCGGAATTCTGTACTTTAACAGATTCTGTGATTTGCTTACTCTACCGTACTGGGCGGTGAGAGATTTATGCAGGTTTCCTATGTCAGGTGCCGAGGTAAACGGATCGCATGTCGGTTGGTGCGCAGACAAGTTGGTTTGGGAAAGTCGTACTCGATGGAAGAGATTTCAGCCTCAATATCCCAGAAGAAAACAGCATAGGGATATTGATCCTCAAACCAACATGAAGCGTGTGACTTTGATCTATAAAGCACCAAATGTGATGAGAAAGATACCATTGATGCCAATGCCACAGCATTTCAGTGCTGATTTCATATTCTGGTATTACGATTGGAGGAAGGCAGAAGCAGTGATTGTATTGAGGGATGGTAAGGACAAATACAAGCATGTACATGTATTTGATCCTATGTGGCTGATAAACTGCACCTTTGAAGACATCATCATGTTGTTTTATAATCCGATCTATTATGAACCGAACGACTTTGCTCAGGCGAGGAAGTACACTCAAGTTGTGGGAGTTTGTTTTGCGTATGACATAAACGCTGGAAGCAACTTGGAGGGTAAACTTGGCAAGAATGTGAAGATCACCAATGTTTCAAAGCCTGTGAAGAAAACATTCGAGCCGCCTATGACTGATGAGCAGAAGAAGCAGCTTAGAATCAAGCTGATGAACAGGACGATGGATTACCAAAGAAAACTATCCAATCAATAGTCGAGGGGGAGTTTGTTGATGCATTTGCGACTAAGGATTGGATATGATATTACTAACATATGTTAAGGGGTAGCCGAAGGTGTATGGATAGGGGCGAATGTAGTAAATATGGGCGAAGGTGAATCAAGACTGGGCGAAGGTGGAACCTGAATGGACGAATGAAGTTTTGACATGGACTGAAGACCACATTCGACCACTGTAAGTGGGCGAATGTGGAAATTCTCACATTCGACCTACAGAAAGGGGCGAATGTGCAGACAGTATATATAGGTTTTGAGTTTTTGATTATGTAAGAGAGTTATCATTTGTGTCCAGGTTCTGTGCAGGTTCAGTAGTGTTTTGAGAAAGTGTATTTGTGTTTCTAGATTAACATAAACGTTGTAATTGCTTGTTAATTGAAAGTTAATCTATGAAAATGAAGTTGAAAATGATCTTGATTGTGTCGTGATTAGCATCTTATCAATTTGTTCAGATCTAGGGATTCCGCACCTAGATTTGTGACTTGTATGATCATAATATCCTGTTTTAGATAAAATCCAACGCTCACAAAGTGGTATATTGTTGATGCACTTTCTGTGGACGTTACTGTCGAATAGACTAGGGTTGAGTCTTAGTAGTGTGTTACATGAGATTGTGGTGATCCATAAGGGCATTTTATGGATCTGACGCATTTGTAATATATAGGACAAAATACTGAACCAGGTTCGACCTAATCATACTGGGCGAATGTGGAAGTTTTCCACATTCGACCATATCAACTGGGCGAATGTGGAAATACTCCACATTCGACCAGTCTAAACGGGCGAATGTGGAAATACTCCACATTCGACCATCATAAAAGGGCGAACGTGGAACTGGTGTTTTGGACTATAAATAGCAATCTCATGTGTTATTGTTCATTTGGTGATTTGAGTTTGTATTTTGAATGCTCTCAAGGGGGAGGTCATGCCCGACCTCCCCCGGCCACGAGATAGACGTTTATCCTACTGATGACAGTGTCTGTAACCGTTTCTGTAGTAATACGAATCTGTGATGACGTGGTTATCGTGTATTTCTGTCTCGTCTCGAATTCCCCGTCTGAAACCGAGTTGTTTATGCGTATTCGATCCACGAGTTCGGTCCGTAACCGGATTCTCAACATGCAGTGTTAACTGCTTCAGCCCAGAAATACAATGGTAGGCCTGAGTCAGCTAACATAGTTCTTGCTGCTTCGATTAATGTCTTGTTCTTCCTTTCTACCACACCATTTTGTTCAAGAGTTCTGGGAACACTAAATTGTCTAATAATCCCTTCAGACAAACAGAATTCATCCAGAGTTTTGTTCCTAAACTCTGTCCCATTATCACTTCTAATGGCTTTGACAGATAGAGAATATTGTTTCTCTACTTGTAGAATGAAGAACTTGATGATTTCAGCTGCCTCATCCTTAGAGAATAAGAAGAACACCCATGTGAATCTTGAATAGTCATCAATGATAACCAAGCAGTACTTCTTTTTACCAAGGCTCATGATTTTTACTGGCCCAAATAAGTCCATATGGAGTAGTTGAAGACATGCAGTTGTTTTTTATTCTTCAATAGACTTATAGGGGGACTTATGCTGCTTTCCCTTCAAACAAGATACACAGTGTTCTTGACACTGGTATACTTTCAAGGGTAAACCTCTGACCAAGCCCATTTTGTGACTTTATTTATGGTTTTAAAGTTCACATTGCCAAGTCTCCTGTGCCAGAGATCAGTCTCTGAAGTTGATGCCTTTGAGAAGAAACAGGCAGTGTTGTTCAGTACTTTGTCCTTTTCAATGTCCATTGCATAGACATTGCCACATCTTTTGGCTATCAACAAAGTATGATCTCCAATGATCTTCTCTATCAACTTCTGGCCTTCTGGTGATATGATCTTGCATGCTGTCTTTGTGAAAAAGGAAGAATATCCTTTATCACACATTTGTGACACACTCAGCAAGTTGTACTCAAGGTTTTCAACCAGATTGACCTTGTCAAACTGTATTTTGCCAGAAGAGACATTGCCATGTCCCAGCACATATCCCTTGGCATTGTTCCCAAAGGATACAGATCCTTCTCTTTGACTGATAAAGTTATTTATCAGGTATCTGCATCCTGTCATATGCATTGAGCCTCCACTGTCCACATACCAAATGCTATTTAATCCTCTGGATACCCTCTGCACAAAGTAGCAAATTAGTTAGATTTAGGAACCCAAGCCAGTTTGGCTTTGGGTTTGCTCTTGAGAACATTAACAGTTTGTTCTTGACCAGGTTGAGGAATCCATGTCTTTTTGGCAATGGATTTTTCATTAAGAGCAATGGTGGTATCCTTTTGAGGACCATCATCAACCTTGGTCATCAGTAGTTGTACCATATACATGAGATCTTTAATCTTAGCAGTTTGTGAAACTGCTGATGATGTAGGTCTAACTACTGAAAGGGAATTTTGAGAAAAAGATTTTTGTTGAGATTTAATCTTTTTCTGAGAAAAGGTGTTTGCTGGTTGTTGTTTCTTAGGAGAAAAAGTTTCTTCAAAATCATTTTTGATTTGTTTTCCCACAACCAGTTGTGAAATTTTCTTATTGTACTGAATTCCTTTTCTATATCTGCAAAATTCTGTCTTGTGGTTAAACAGACCACAGATTTCACATTCTTTTGCCTTTTTTTCATTTGAAGGCAAATTTTTGACTGTTTTGATTTGTTTTAGGTCATCAGTAGTTTTCAGGTTCTCAACTCCTGATGTAGATGAAACTACTAATGGCTTAAAGTCAAATTTCATCAGTACTTCTGAAGAACTTTCTTTGTGAGTTTTTAGAAAGTTTTCATGAGAAGATGTGCATTCTTTCTCTTCAGAAGTTTCACCTGAAACAATTTTTCTCCCATCTTCAGTAGTTTTGGGGGAAAATCTGTTGGTGTTTCAGTGTGATTGTACCCTATGCCAAACCTAACATTTGAAGCACTTTGTTTGTTAAGCAGCAGTTGGTACCCTTTACAAGATTCTACCCATTTTTCACAAGTAACCTTGGTGTCAGCAAGCTCTTTTCTAACATTTTCTAGGTCATCTATCATGATTTTAAGTTGTGCTTGGGTTTCAATAGCATTGTTAGTTAATTTAGAATTTTCTTTTGCCTTTGCAGCAAGTTTTCTTTCTAAATCACATTTCATCTGAGTGAATTTTCTCTCAGAGTCATTTGCTTTGCCTTGTAAGTGCACATTAGTCTCTCTTATGAGAGCAAAAGATTCTTTACATGAAGTTGAACAAAGTTTTGTTAAAGATTCTTTTGATACATGAGACAGGGCAGATTTTGAGGTGCAGCCCTCAAATACCATTAAGGCAAAAATCTTTCTGCCATTGTCAGGTTCTCCCCAGTTGATGTCAAAAATTTTGTTGCCTGCATCAGGATTACACTCAATAGTGTCAAAAGGAAGACTGCTCCAGTCAACATACCTTGAGGTGAACAAGCTTTGTTGTGAGGGTTGCTGAGTCTGTGGAGGTTGTTGAGCAGCTGGAATGGGAGGGATTGCTTGTTGGCTCTGCATCTGTTGAGCAGACATCTGTACATATTGTACTTGTGGCACATATTGGATTTGTGGAGCTTGTGCATGTACAAAATGTGCACTCCCCTGTGTTCCATTATTCCTATTATAACTAGGGTTAAACTGATTTCCAGACTGAGATTGGTTGTAGCTAGAGCTTCTACACTCTCTAGCAAAGTGTCGCAACTTCTGACACTTGTGACATCTAAGTTTAGACTTGTCAAAACCAATTTTTGTAGAACTGTTTAGTTCTGGAAATTTCCTTCCTGACCTTTTATAAAACTTGTTTGTTTTAATACTTAACATGGCCAGTTGGTGTAAGATGTCCATTTCTTCTAAGTCATCATTGCTGAAATTTTTTAAATCATCCATGATAAAGCACATGTTATCAGCAGTTTGACTATATTCATCATTATCATAACCTGGGAATGATCTTTCTGATGAGATCCCAACAGTTATGTCAATGTGGTCAAAAGATCCAAAACTATTTAAACAAGTAGGTGAATCTTGTCCCAATAATGCTGTACTACCTGGTAGATAGTCATCAGCAGTTTTACCAGAACTTTGCAGTTTCTTCTTTTGATCGATTTCTCTTTCAAAAGTTAGCAATCTCCCATGCAATTTTGTAAGAGTGAGGGAGCTAAAGTCTGGTGAGGATCTGAGGACAATAGAGTATGTTTCCCATTTTTCAGGTAAAGACCTTAAAAATCTATGAAGTATAGATACAGTTGTGTAGGTCTGGCCATTTAATTTTAGCTCAGATATTAATGAGGAGAATCTTTCAAATTGTTGAGTTAAAGTTTCCCCATTTATATGAGCAAAAGTTTCATATTGTTGAGCCAAGATTTCTCTGTTGTTGGCAATCACCTCTTCAGTTCCTCCAAACTGTTCTTTTAGGCAGTCCCAAAGCTCTTTGGCACTATCACAATGTAATAGTCCAGAGTAGATTTCATTTGGGAGTGCCATTGCCAACATAGAGAAAGCTTTAGCATTAAGATCAAGTTTTAGGAAATCATCATCTGTATAGTCCTTTGGGTCTTTTGGTATTTCTACTTTAGTTTCAAGATTAATATTTACTGGTTTGTGAGGACCATATATCACAGATTTCCAGCAACCAGTGTTGGTCTGTGATAATGTATGTGCCATTCTTCTTTGCCATATATTGTATTCATTTCTAACTAGCATAGCAGGTTTATTAGCAGAACCAGTATTATGTGGATCCATTTTAAAGAGTATTGATTTGTCAAATATCTCTTAAAGTGATGGATGTTGATAAAAGTGAACTTTTAATCCTTTATTGAATATCAATAAGAGCCTGTGTCTGATTCTCAATGTGTTAGATTGATATGTGATCAGATAAACCTGAGCTCTGATACCAACTGTTGGATTAGTAATGCTCTTGATGTATTGCTTGCTAGTGAACACTTATGTGTTTAGCAAGTTCAATCAGATTTGCACAGCGGAATGAGTAAGTAAACTTACACTATCAACAGGAGTTATTACTCCCCCTGGATGTTTGAAAACTAAAGACAAGTTTAATGAGAATCTAAGTATTGAATGTGAATGATAATAAATACTCAAACAGATTCTCAATAACTGAAATGGAAATAACAATAATAAGCTTTGAAGGATTTCAGATTCAATTAAAATCAATGTCTAAAACAGAGGGATGAACCCATCTGTTTATAGACTTTAAAAATACATGAACCTTGCCAAAAAGCAAGTCTGAAACAAGTTGCAACAAGTTGCATTCTTGGAACTTGCACAAAAAGATAAAGTAATACTAAACAAATAAACTACTGAAACATAAGGCGGTGGAAAGATTCTGGTACAAGTGCTGATGAATGACAAACTATTGATGAGTAGTTTGTCTTCAGTATTTCTTCAGTGAACTTGTCTGGTTAGACTTCAGAACTTCTGATACTTCTTCTTCAGTACTTGTTGAATCCTTCTTCAGTACTTTAGTCTTCTTTCTTCAGTAGTTCTATACTTAGAATATTTGCAAAAGTATGCATTAGACTAAGGTTTACAAAAGTGGTTTCCTCAATCTTTTTTGTCCTAACATTTAGTAGGCTCAAATGAGTCAAAAAGTAACACATTCGACCCTTTTGAAACTTCATTCGACCTTATAAAGGGTCGAATGAAACTGTTTTTACATTCAAAATTTTAATTCCTAATTTGGATTGTTTTAACCTTTGATTTTGATTGGAAAATGTTCTAAAAACATCGACTAAGCCAAACAATGATCAATTTTATCAATTAAACACTAATCGATGGTTTTCTAATAAAAACTAGGGTTTCAAAATCGATTATGTTGGTTTGTTATGATTAAACCTAATTTTTGTTTTACTCTCCCCCTAAAACCATTTAATATAGTTAATCAAACAACAGAACACATTATTAATCCGTTAAAGATGTTCAATCATTGATCTAGGGTTTCGTATGATCAATCCCCGTTTCTGAATTCGTTTGTGGTCCAATACCTGTGAAAATAAAGATATAAGCTCTTGAGAATGTCAGGAACACAATTATAGGATCAAAAATCAAAGTGCAAAACAGTCCCTTAGAGAGAATTAGCCTTAGTCAACAAAAAACATAAAGGTTTGAATGAGGGTGTTTGGTTTATATAGGGATCCCGGTTCGACCTCTTAAGAGTTCAAATGAAGTGAACAAATCTTGGTTCGACCCTTGTTAAAGGGCGAATAAAAAATAATGGGTTCGAATGTATATTTTAATAATCCCAACCTCATTCAACCTTATGAAAAGGCACGAATCAAAGCATAAAATACTCATTCGACCTACCGAAAGGCCGAATGAACATTTTGGAAAATGAATTTTAACCAATTTGTTCAATTTGATCCACGTTTTGGCATTTTCAATCATTCAAGCATTCAATATTTCAAAATATCTAATTTCAATGATACAAAGCTCATATTGGCTCGTCAAACATCAGACAGTGATCACCATTCAACATCGGTTATCGAAAATAACGCGGAAATGTAAAATCTTTTGGTTTTTCTGAAATTTATGTTAAAACACGCCAAAAATCTTTTTGAATTTTGTATATATGAATAAAATCAAAAAGAAGCAATAAACCTTTTGTGATTTTCCAGTAAGAGGGTCATATCAGTTTATGAGAGATCATTTCACAGAATTGTTCTGTTACATTCGAACTTTACTGACTGTGTGACTTGGCAATTGCTGATAATTTTATCTACATAAGCTTACATGTAGACCATTATGCAGTGCGTTAAAAGATACGCTTAAGGTGTATTAATAACTAACTTACCTGTGGTTCCCACACACACGACATACTCCCGTATCAACGAATTTTGCACAAAGATTCATTGTAACGCGTGATTTTGCTGTTGTTATCCAGGTTAAGGCAACTCAATGCTACAGAGTAACTTGTGCACTATACCAGGTTAAGGCCTTATATTAATCATGATTTTCATCATAGATATGATACGATGCATTAGATGATCTTTGATCATTGTCACACATATCAAGTTCCTCATTCGGTAACTTTAGGTTTTGGCATTAAAGCTCTTTCAATAAGATACCCTCACTGAATCTAGGTTCGTAAATCAATACGACAAAAGATCAGTCAGGCCATCCCCAGATAACAATCAACATAACAACCCGAAACCTCTGATTTTGGGCAAACCCTATCAAACGAAATTACGGTACTAAGACCATATGCCCATGAGGTGTTCAGCCACATAGCAAGTAGTTCGTTATGTTTGTATCATTAAGGCACGCAATAATAAGTCTACAAAGCCTATCAGCACATCACGCAAAGTCAACACATATCAAGCATTTGACTTTACAATTCTTTAGCATGAGAAAGATCCTCACTGGTGTACTATCATTTCCACTTTTTCTCCAAGAAAAATCATTTTGAGATTTTCTGATTTTTATAGGTTTTTCAAATTTTTCTATGTTTCTGGTTTTTCTGAAAGAAATGCTCCCCCTGAAATTTAAAACATATTTTTGGATTATTAATTTTTGAAAGCATAAAAACAAAAGAAATTTGATAAACCGGTGAGGAGTTTAATCCTTCTTTTCCTTTATACCGTTGTCTTTTAATAAAAATTCAAATCTTGATTTGTCAAAAGCTTTGGTAAAAAGATCTGCTCTTTGGTAATCAGTGTGGATTTTCACCATATCGATCAAACCTTTAGCATAGCAATCACGAATAAAGTGATACCATATTTGGATATGCTTAGCCTTAGAATGATGAACAGTGTCTTTTGTGAGTGCAATGTGTGATACCCCGCAAATTCAGGTTCTCACCTTAACGCATGGGGTTGCACTTGTTACGGTCCGAAATAACAAAAACGTCAAAGGATAACGCGTCGGGTGACGAAACGAGACACGAACGAGGGCCTCGGGCCTGTGAGCGGCCGCTCACAGGGCCCGAGCGGCCGCTCGCTCGTGTCTGACGGGTTTAAACCGCCTTAAACTCCTATTTAAGCATCCTTAACCCCCATGCAACCCCTAAACTCAACCCTAATCGCCCTCTTACTGCCCCCACACGAAATATTAACCCTAAAGCTCCTGCTAAGGCTCAAGATCATCAATTGGGAAGCTCCAAAGGCGCACGGTTGATCGAATCGAAGAGCCAAGGGTATAATCTTTGATTCCTTACGCTTCTATCTTGTGTTTTTGTTATAAAAATCATGTAACAAAGTTTGTCCAGGTCTGAAAGTTTTTAATAATCATTAAAACATGAAGTTTTTGAAGATTAAACGGATCAAACATAATAATAAACGATTAGTAACATCATAGGATACTTGTTGCGCAAGTTATTGATGTTTTGGTCTTTAAAGTTGTGATCTTTGCATGTTTAGTAGTAGAATCTGATCATAATAAGTATTAAGGATGTTTGGTAATGATGATTGATGTTTGTTGATTGTTTTTATGCACACGGTAGTCGATTAAAGTATGATTTAGGCGAAACTAAAATCTGGACAGAATGATTAGACGAACTTGTAGGGGCTGTAACACGGCCTTAACATAATTATTTTGGTATTTTCTTGGCATGGTTGAGTCACACTTGGTCTTAGCTTTTCATAATGGGTAAAATCAAGTGTTTTGGACGTCGGTTGAGTCGTTTTTGGAATTTTCATTGAAAATAGGTCAGGTCAGAATTTCGGGTATCAAACTGAGTCAACTTTGAAACATCATAACTCAAGTTTTATAAAGAGTTGAGTTGTGAAATTTTTACAGAAGGTTAATATTGGAGTAATATGAGTTTTCCAAGTCGATTCATCCCGTTTGGATGAATACACAATTTTTGGGAATTTATCTACCAAACTGACCTGTTAGGAAGGTTTTCTGAACATAGCTGAATTAGACGAATTTTAATTATTTTGTGTTTGGATTTAAGACAAAATAAAAATAGGTATTGTTGAGTAAATCCCAAAGAAAATTCAGTAAAAAATTGGGAGGATAACTCACTGATTTACTATTTTAAATAAATTCGTTTTGATGGCGCACAATCTGTCCTGAAAACACAGATTGTGTATTATGTGCTTATGTGATTAATTGAGGTCTTAAATGGTTTGGAATTGACATGTAACTGAAGTACACTTGTTTGAGACACATACGGAATGTAGAAACTAATTGTAACCAATACATTCACCAACGAGTCCGTAGGGTTTACTATTGCATGTAGAGTCACTAGGCGTCACATACACACTTTTGAACGTTTAAAACGCCTTGGACAAACGAGTTATATGGTGTAATGATATTACGCCTATACTCACATAGTGACACTGTTATTAGGGTGTCGGTAGCATATTTTACTTGCGGTTCGGATTTCTTTTTCTTGCACGTTAAGGTGAGTTTCACTACTCTTTTTCTCAAAAGCATGCGTCTCGGATTAGAGACAACTTTGGTAAACGTTTTCTAGTCCATTTGGGACTACTCAGGTATGACTCCTTGTGTGGGTCTGGTTTTGACTCCTTGTGTGGGTCGGTTTTACGATTCCTTGTGTGGATCGGGTTTTCGGTCAGTTTAAAACTTATTGGTCCTTTGTAATCTAAACACTCTATCATTGAAAGTCCTTGCATATTATTGGGTTAATCGCTGGAGGCGAATGGGGTATTAGTTGATAGCGCTATTAGGTTGATGCAGCAACCTCATGTCTGAGGTGCTTGAGGCACGGGCATGAACTTCTGACCACAATTTCCGACTGGTGTTGATAGACGCCAGTCATTGAGGCAAATAACTATTTTTCTGAAGGTTTCCCAATAATCTTGTTTAGTTACATTGAGTGGGCTAGCTACCCCTGACACACTTAAACTGACAACTCTTTATCTTTTTGGTCTGGAGGACCTACGTTATTACTTTACTTACGTAGTTTTTGGAAAACCAGCGCATTTGCATATTAATTTACTTTACTTTGTGAACTCACCAACTTTATGTTGACACACGATAGCATGATTTTGCAGGTAACTAGGAACGGAGCACAGTTAGGTCATACATCATTTTGTGGGTCTCAAACATTTAAACTATTTTGCACAGTTACTATTTATTTGGTTTTGGGCGCGGTGTTTTGCGCAGACTTTATTTACTATTTTTCATTTGCTTCCGCTATACTATTCTTGGTTTGGTTAAAACTTTAAAACTTGGTTTTTACAATAACGAACTAAATGTTGGGCATTTATGTGACTTATGGCTATGGGGTCCTGGTTTGTCATGCGCCTCGCGGTATAAACCCCGCAGTGGAAATTTGAGGGTGTGACAGATTGGTATCAGAGCCATTGGTTATAGTGAACTAGGATTTGCATCTAGACTATAATCATCATAGCATAAGTATTAGTACACTCACTATTCGCAGCACACTACTAGCTATTTCTTGGATACGTATGCTGATCTAACGTATTGCAGGAAAAACATGACTACCCCCGCTCATCGTAATTACTCTTCTTATCACCCTCTTGGAAGTTCGCAAAACACGTCTTTGAACCCGTACGAACAACCAGCTCAGACAGGGAACCCGGAGGAGAATACAAATCGCTGGGTGTGGTTCGCAAATATGTTACATTCGTGGGTTGTAGGGTACGGAGTGCCAGATCAGGTCCCTCCCATTATTGACTCATTGGAGAGGTCTCTGGCAGGGATGGTTAGGCATGTACACACAGAGCTAGAGAATGCCTATAACGCAGTGAGGCAATTTCAGTCTTGGAGGCAGAATGCCGATGGATCTATTAAGCGTATGGAAAGAGAGATTGACCACTTGTTTGGTGAATTGGAAAAGACTAATAGTAAATTGGAGAAGGTTAGTAGTAAATTGGAAAGGGTTGAAAGGGAAGCTGCAGAAGATAGACACGAGAGATCGCTTGCTATTCAGGAGACAGCACTGTTAAGGGAGGAGTTGACCCTGGTCAGTAACAAGCTTGAGGAAGCTCTAGCTCAGAATGGTGCAGAACCAGAGGAGGATCCGGAAGAGGATCCCGAGGAAGAGTGTAACACCCCAACCGATGGCGGAAACATCGGGATGTCACGTAGTGATGATTGTTCAGTAGCTCATGGTGAATAATAAATTTCATTAGATGTTTTAAATAAATTACATACAATTGTTCTAAGAATTTGTACATCAAACTGAATCAAACTATGCAAACATCTTCAAGCATCAATTCAAATCTTCGAGCAACTAGAACCTGAAACATGTTAAGTTGAAAATATTTTGGGTCAACAAAAGTTGGTGAGAATTACATAGGTTTTGATAATTGAATAAAATTGTTGTGCAATTCATGTGTCATGGCAATCTAGTCCATATGCGAAAACATACTAGAAGTAAATCGAGTGCATAATCAACCTTGTTGACTGTTGTAATTGTGGTACATCCCATACGCTCATGGTTCACTCGTTTATATTGCAGTAACAAACACCCACGTAACCTTTGTAGGAGGCACGTATCCGGGTGGGATTGTCAGTCCAATAGATCTATCAATGTATACCGTTTGGTTGATGAATGTTTATGCTAGAATTGTGCTTACCCTAGTCATGTTCAAGACATAATGCAACATAGAAATACACAAAGACACATTGATGATTGAATTGCATAAATATTGTTGTAACATGTTTCACCCCAAAAATGGTGATAAATAGAAAAGGGGCTATGTAAAACTCACCTTAGCAAAATGTTATATCTGTTGAAAAATTGAAATATGGTGTTGCCCAAATGTATCAAGTATCACCCTATAATAAGGTAATAAATATGTCTAAGTCTATCAAGTCTACAAATCTATAAGTTTCTAGGGCTTCGAATTGGGGATAATTGCTTGTTTAAAAATATTCGCCAATTGAGAGAAATTTAGTAAATAAATAACCAAAAATCTTTTTATGAATTTTAAGCCCAATATGGTCACAAGAGTATGTTTAAAGTAAAAAAAATAATTTTTATAAAATTATTTTCTTTAAAATAGAATATTAATTCCATTATAACAATTTGTCAAAATTTAACTTTAATATTTAAAAATACAAAAGTTAAAGAATTATTAGTTTAAAATTCATATTTCTGTTCTAAATATTCAGAAATAATTTGTATAAAATTTTGGTGCAAAAATACCAAAAATTGGATTTATTATGATTTAATTATGATTAAAACTAACAAAAATTGATTAAAAATATTAAATAAATGATTTTTCAGAAATAAAAATCATTTCTGAAAAGCTTAATGTTATAAAAACTCAGGAAAATTTTTGTGGAAATTAATAAGATCGTTTTGATATTTTTATAGATTTTTATAAATAAAATAGAATAAACTTTATTTATTTATTATATATATTAAATAAATAAATTTTTGAAAACTAAAAATTGTAAGTTGAACTTTTACATCAGATTAATACAAGATAATTTTTGTAGAATTTTTAAAAATGTTTTAGTATTTTTAAATGAATTTATAAGGTATATATATATATATATATATATATATATATATATATATATATAAAGTTGATAAAAAAAGAACAAAAAGGGGTGTGGCAGCCGGGTTTCGAACCCGCGTCTGCTGGGTAACAAAGCAACAACACAACCACTTGGTCTAGACCTGTGGTTGTGTTTAGATTCAGTTTGTTTAAAATTTATATTTTAACTATTCTTGATGTTCTTCCCCAAATAATACAATTCGAGCCCTAGCTTTTACAATCAAACAATCTATCAAGCAATAACCCGATTCATCATGGGGTTATTGCTTGTTGATAGCCGATGAACAAAACCCACAGAAAACATTTCACTTACAAAGTTGTTACGAGCTCGATTGGTCGGTCAAGGATAAAGTCAACAGCGATCGTAATAATAATACACAGATTGAATTGAAGAAAATTGGGGGTTGAGAAGAGTGTAAGAGCGAGTTGTGATTGTTCTGGAACGATCAATTTATAGTGTAATTGTTTGGATGCTCGATTTGGGAATGTTGACTATGGCTTGAATGTGGAACGCGTGTATTGATTAATTGGTATAAATTGATGATCAATAAACGCGTAGCCGAGTCATAACAAGCCGGTAATCACGTAAACTTACCATGTTTGCATAATTAATTGCTAAATCAAAGGTTTGTTAAAAAAAATGATTATATTCTGCTCCTGCTGCTGTTTCGCGAACAAGGGAAGAGGAAAAAGGAGAAGTGAATGTGGGGTTATATATAAATTAAGTTGGTTTTAAACCAACTAAAGTGTATAGCTCAGGTGGTGGTTACGTGTGTGTGTGTGGAAGGTGGTCCGGGTTCGAATCCGAGCAGGGACAAAAAAAAAAATTTTTTTTAAACAGCCAAAGAGGGAGTTGGGCTTGGCTGTTGGTTTGGGCCGGCTCCTTGGGCTCAGCAGGCCCAACTCCGAATTTAAAAGGGAAAGGGTGGTTTGGGCTTCAGTTTTTGGGCTCCAACTTATAATTAATGGATAGTTTTGATTTGGTAAGGAAATTTACAAGCCCACCATCTAAACATATTATCATTATTATTATTATTATTATTATTATTATTATTATTATTATTATTATTATTATTATAACTTTTATATATATAAATATAAATATATGTATGAATAATTATCATTGTATTGGGGTTCAAATATCACCAAAAATAATAATAATAAGGCTTGTCGTTTTAATCTGTAACGTACATGTATTTAAATGCGAAATGTTACAGTCTCCCTTACTTTTAGGAACTTCGTCCCGAAGTTAAAGGAAGACACTAGGTTTACAATTAGTCGGCTACCGAAAACCTTGATAAAAATTTCACACTACCTTAATGTACCTGTAAATTCATGATTACGTTCCGGACCGTAATTACCAATTTACGTTACATTAGGGTTTTGCGTCCTTTTATGACTTTACCGATTGTTGAGCAGGTCTGATAGTCCCCACCAGTCGTTGAGGAGGTGGTAGGGCCTCTCCCGACTGTTGGAAAGACATGATGACCTCTACCAATCGTTAAGTAGATTGTTTAGTAGTCAACTATTTGTTGTACAAGTAAGCAAGTATAGATATAGCAATCAGTTCACATTACAACAAGCATGCACACAGATGTTATGATAATACTTGAATTTATTATTTGATTCAAAAGTGGCAATACATAGAATTTAAATAGGTGGACATTATTCAAATAGTGGGGCTTGTTGTTAAGTAGCTAGAGGGTTTCAAGCGGGGTTATTTGGAGCATCAAGAGCGTTTGTAGCAGGGATTCGACAAGCATCTGCAAGATGCCCATATCTTTGACAATTGGTGCACTGTCGGCAGGGGACTTGAGTTGGGTGGTGATACTGGCAGGTGTCACACTTAGGTAGCTTCCCGTTGTATTGTTTCTTGTTGGGTGGGGCAGTGGTATCCATTGCAAAATTTCTGACCTTGCTCTTCCCATTGGTTGAGGCCTCGGTTTTGATTTCAACGGCAGGTTGGGGAGTATCCTTTTTCTTTTCCCCTTTACGAATCAGAGTTCCTGCCTTCACATGGTTATCTGTTAGGGTGGCAGCCAAACGCTTTGCTTCCTCCAAAGTAGCAGGGTTCCTTCCCCACACCGTGTCTTGAATCTGCATCGGTAAGCCACCAATGTATTTTTCGATCGCAATGGGCAAAGGGGTGACTTTGTGGGGTAGCAGTAAGCTAAGTTCGTGAAAACGAGTGTTGTAAGCGAGGTTTTCCCCACTGTCTTGAGCAAGATCATGAAATTCATCTTCCAGCTTCTTAATTTCATTACGAGGACAGAACTCTGCCTTCATAATGTCTTTAGCTTGATCCCAGGTTAAGGCTAGTGCAGCTTCGGCTCCGCGAGTGCGTTTTTCTTCATTCCACCAAGTGAGTGCTCGCTTATGAAGAACACTCATGGCATAACGGACTTTAAAGTTGTCGGGGCATTCACTGTTAATGAAGGTATTTTCAATACCCTCAAACCATTGTAGGAGTCCTGAAGCTCCTTCTTCTCCACTGAATTTTGGGGGATTGCAAGAATTAAAGTGCTTAAGGGTACAGGCTGGAAGTCCATTCCCGTTGTGGTGTCCATTTCCATTTCCATTCCCGTTGCCGTTCCCATTGCCGTTCAACTGGATAACTTGAGCTAGTAAGTTGGGAACCAGAGTTGCGATTTGCTGCGCCATTTGTTGAGAAATGATTGCAGCCAGTTGGGCATCGACACCATTGTTGTTGTTGTTGTGGTTAGTATTGTGGTTGTGGTTGTGATTGCTACTTCCTTCATCATGATTTTCACCACTGTTAAGACGAGCACTGCGACGTGGAGGCATGATCTGTAAGAGACACAGTGAAATGAATGAGATTATATAAGGAGTGTAATCATTTATTCATTAAAACGAATAAACGAAAACGTTGACTTATCAAAGATTCTAAATTCTAATAACATATGAAGACATGCTTTAGCCTATAAGTGAACACTCATCCCGAGAATTCCCAGGTAGGCATCCGGGTCCCTCGTCTGATTGGGATATATGCGCAATGCCAGCCTAGACAGAAGACTCAGAATACAGGCGTTCACCCTTCCAGATTGCACGTGTTCGTTATTAAAATCTAGAACTTCGACGAGATCTCAAGGTGGTTCAGGTTAAACCTGAGGATTTTGCCTTATTAGTCTAAGAGTGAATCCAGTGATGGAGAGCAACCTTCTTGTAGGGGTGAAAGTAGAGATATGAAGTAGGAGGGAGATAGAGAATAGCAAGTAAAAGAAGCAAGTACTGGTTAAATCCTATGGTTATAGACTAGATTATTTTTCTAATAACCTAATTCCCTATAACCATGGCTCTGATACCAATCTGTAACACCCCAACCAATGGCGGAAACATCGGGATGTCACGTAGTGATGATTGTTCAGTAGCTCATGGTGAATAATAAATTTCATTAGATGTTTTAAATAAATTACATACAATTGTTCTAAGAATTTGTATATCAAACTGAATCAAACTATGCAAACATCTTCAAGCATCAATTCAAATCTTCGAGCAACTAGAACCTGAAACATGTTAAGTTGAAAATATTTTGGGTCAACAAAAGTTGGTGAGAATTACATAGGTTTTGATAATTGAATAAAATTGTTGTGCAATTCATGTGTCATGGCAATCTAGTCCATATGCGAAAACATACTAGAAGTAAATCGAGTGCATAATCAACCTTGTTGACTGTTGTAATTGTGGTACATCCCATACGCTCATGGTTCACTCGTTTATATTGCAGTAACAAACACCCACGTAACCTTTGTAGGAGGCACGTATCCGGGTGGGATTGTCAGTCCAATAGATCTATCAATGTATACCGTTTGGTTGATGAATGTTTATGCTAGAATTGTGCTTACCCTAGTCATGTTCAAGACATAATGCAACATAGAAATACACAAAGACACATTGATGATTGAATTGCATAAATATTGTTGTAACATGTTTCACCCCAAAAATGGTGATAAATAGAAAAGGGGCTATGTAAAACTCACCTTAGCAAAATGTTATATCTGTTGAAAAATTGAAATATGGTGTTGCCCAAATGTATCAAGTATCACCCTATAATAAGGTAATAAATATGTCTAAGTCTATCAAGTCTACAAATCTATAAGTTTCTAGGGCTTCGAATTGGGGATAATTGCTTGTTTAAAAATATTCGCCAATTGAGAGAAATTTAGTAAATAAATAACCAAAAATCTTTTTATGAATTTTAAGCCCAATATGGTCACAAGAGTATGTTTAAAGTAAAAAAAATAATTTTTATAAAATTATTTTCTTTAAAATAGAATATTAATTCCATTATAACAATTTGTCAAAATTTAACTTTAATATTTAAAAATACAAAAGTTAAAGAATTATTAGTTTAAAATTCATATTTCTGTTCTAAATATTCAGAAATAATTTGTATAAAATTTTGGTGCAAAAATACCAAAAATTGGATTTATTATGATTTAATTATGATTAAAACTAACAAAAATTGATTAAAAATATTAAATAAATGATTTTTCAGAAATAAAAATCATTTCTGAAAAGCTTAATGTTATAAAAACTCAGGATAATTTTTGTGGAAATTAATAAGATCGTTTTGATATTTTTATAGATTTTTATAAAGAAAATAGAATAAACTTGATTTATTTATTATATATATTAAATAAATAAATTTTTGAAAACTAAAAATTGTAAGTTGAACTTTTACATCAGATTAATACAAGATAATTTTTGTAGAATTTTTAAAAATGTTTTAGTATTTTTAAATGAATTTATAAGGTATATATATATATACATATATATATATAAAGTTGATAAAAAAAGAACAAAAAGGGGTGTGGCAGCCGGGTTTCGAACCCGCGTCTGCTGGGTAACAAAGCAACAACACAACCACTTGGTCTAGACCTGTGGTTGTGTTTAGATTCAGTTTGTTTAAAATTTATATTTTAACTATTCTTGATGTTCTTCCCCAAATAATACAATTCGAGCCCTAGCTTTTACAATCAAACAATCTATCAAGCAATAACCCGATTCATCATGGGGTTATTGCTTGTTGATAGCCGATGAACAAAACCCACAGAAAACATTTCACTTACAAAGTTGTTACGAGCTCGATTGGTCGGTCAAGGATAAAGTCAACAGCGATCGTAATAATAATACACAGATTGAATTGAAGAAAATTGGGGGTTGAGAAGAGTGTAAGAGCGAGTTGTGATTGTTCTGGAACGATCAATTTATAGTGTAATTGTTTGGATGCTCGATTTGGCAATGTTGACTATGGCTTGAATGTGGAACACGTGTATTGATTAATTGGTATGAATTGATGATCAATAAACGCGTAGCCGAGTCATAACAAGCCGGTAATCACGTAAACTTACCATGTTTGCATAATTAATTGCTAAATCAAAGGTTTGTTAAAAAAAATGATTATATTCTGCTCCTGCTGCTGTTTCGCGAACAAGGGAAGAGGAAAAAGGAGAAGTGAATGTGGGGTTATATATAAATTAAGTTGGTTTTAAACCAACTAAAGTGTATAGCTCAGGTGGTGGTTACGTGTGTGTGTGTGTGGAAGGTGGTCCGGGTTCGAATCCGAGCAGGGAAAAAAAATTTTTTTTTTTTTTAAACAGCCAAAGAGGGAGTTGGGCTTGGCTGTTGGTTTGGGCCGGCTCCTTGGGCTCAGCAGGCCCAACTCCGAATTTAAAAGGGAAAGGGTGGTTTGGGCTTCAGTTTTTGGGCTCCAACTTATAATTAATGGATAGTTTTGATTTGGTAAGGAAATTTACAAGCCCACCATCTAAACATATTATCATTATTATTATTATTATTATTATTATTATTATTATTATTATTATTATTATTATTATTATTATTATTATTATAACTTTTATATATATAAATATAAATATATGTATGAATAATTATCATTGTATTGGGGTTCAAATATCACCAAAAATAATAATAATAAGGCTTGTCGTTTTAATCTGTAACGTACATGTATTTAAATGCGAAATGTTACAAAGAGCCTGCAGTTGGGGGATTTGATGACCTCAAGGCAGCATTGGATGCGGCGCTCGAGGAAGAGTTTGAGCCTGAGGAGGAGGAGCCATTGTAGATAGAAATTGAGGATGAGAGCGAGGATGAGGGCTCATGCATCTCCATGGATCACGATGACGACTGATTCCTTATATATTTTTTTTTAGTATTCATATATTAGTATTATGACTTTTGTTCATTCCTAACGTTGTGAGACTTAAGGATTCTTTGTTTTGTGGTTGGATTCTTATTTACTACTATCACTTAAAAATTCTTTATTCTATTCTCGCGCATGTTATTTATATTCTAGTTTACTTGTACTGTGTGAACGATTGTATGTGGGACATATTATTGTTTTCTCATGAGTATAGTGTAAATGTAGAATTACTATGGCGGGAAGAGGACACGGGAGAGGCAACATCAACATGACTCAAGCGGAGTTGAATGCCCTTATCAATGACAGGATAGTAGAGGCTATCGCAACTTTTCAAGCTGGTAACTTTACCTTGCTCTAAACTTTCCTCTATGCTCCAACGTTACGCTCTTGTACTCATTCGTGATTCCTTCGCTTTTACACTCAGGTCAACCTGGACATCACCCTCCAGCCTGCACCTACAAGTCCTTCATGGACTGCAAGCCTCATAACTTTGGTGGATCTGAAGGGGCTGTCGGACTACTGCGGTGGTTCGAGAAACTGGAATCTTGCTTTGCAATGTGTAACTGTCCACCAGCTGACAGGGTGAAGTATGCCACTGCTACTCTCGAGAACTTGGCATTAACCTGGTGGAACTCTCAAGTGTAGATGCTAGGTGTGGAAGTGGCTAACGCAACACCTTGGGCAGATTTTAAGGAACTGATGAAGGAGGAATACTGTCCTCGAGATGAAATCCAGAAGCTAGAAACTGAGTATCTCAATCTAAAGATGGTGGAATCGGAGATTGAGAAGTACACCACCAGATCACATGAACTGGCGGCTATGTGCCCAAATTACTCCAACCCGCCCTACAAGAGGATTGAGCTGTATATCAAGGGCTTGGTGCCCCAGATTAAGAGCATGGTCACTGCTGCTAACCTCAATACCATCCAGCAGGTTATTAGGATGGCTCACCAACTGACTGATCAGAAGGTGGAAGAGGGAGTGTTACCTCCTCGTGGTACTTCATCTTCTGGTACCAATGAAAACAAGAGGAAGTGGGAGAATGCATCTGGCAAACCTCCAGGGAATGGCGGTCAGCAGCAGCAACAGAATAAGAGACATGATAGCCATGGCAGTAGCAACAATCGCAACAACAACCAGGGAGGTTATGAGGGGACTTTACCTAAGTGCAACAGGTGTGGTAGGCATCACACTGGAGCGTGTAGCAACAATAAGTGTGAACGATGCGGCAAGATGGGTCATAAGCAGAAGGACTGCAGGGTGTTTATCCTGGGAAATCCGCCAGCTGAACAGCAGGGGCAACAGCAGGGTGGTGGTAAAGGTTGTTACCAATGTGGGAGTGAAAATCATTTCAAGAGGAACTGCCCACAACTGAATGGTAACGGTAATGGTAATAGCAACAACAGGGGTAACACCAACAACGGTGGTGGTAACAGGGCAGGAAACAACAACACCACAAATGCTGGGAACAACAACAACGGGAACAACAACGGGGCTCGTGGTAGAGCATTCGTGATTGGCTCTGGAGAGGCTAGAACCGATAACAACGTCGTGACGAGTACGTGTTCCTTGAACGACACTCTTGCTTCTATTTTATATGATACTGGTGCGGACTATAGTTTTGTTTCATCAAAACTTAGTAAACAATTAGGGATGGTTCCTACTCTTCTAGATACCCCATACTCAATTGAACTGGCTGATGGGAAGCCTGTCGAGGTAACCCATATACATCGTGACTGTAAGCTCGAGTTGAACGGGCAATTGTTTGCCATCAACCTCTTACCTATCACCCTAGGTAGCTTTGATCTCGTGGTTGGCATGGACTGGTTGTCCAAGCAACGCGCGGAAATTCTCTGTCAGGAGAAAATTGTTCGCATTCCCCTCCCAAGTGGAGAACTCTTATCCATACAGGGTGATCGAGGTGGTGCCATGGTGGGCATCATCTCCTATCTGAAGGCCAGAAGTGTATTCGCAAGGGCTGTCCGGCCATTTTGGCTAACATATCTGATACTCGAGCTGAAACGAAAACTAGAATTGAGGACATCCCAGTGGTCTGAGATTTCCAAGATGTCTTTCCAGAGGAATTACCTGGACTCCCACCCGTTTGTCAAGTGGAGTTCCAGATTGACCTTGCACCTGGAGCAGCACCAGTTGCACACGCACCGTACCGTTTAGCACCAGGGGAGCTTCAAGAACTATCTACCCAACTCCAAGAGCTATTGGATAGGGGTTTCATTAGACCCAGTTCTTCGCCATGGGGAGCTCCAGTTCTGTTTGTTAAGAAGAAAGATGGGAGCTTTCGTATGTGCATAGATTATCGGGAGTTGAACAAGGTAACGATTAAGAACCGATATCCTTTGCCTCGTATTGATGATTTGTTCGACCAACTGCAAGGGTCGAGCTTCTACTCTAAGATTGATTTGATGTCGGGGTACCATCAGCTGAGAGTCCGAGAAGAGGATGTGGCGAAAACGGCGTTTCGAACCCGTTATGGACATTATGAGTTTTTGGTTATGCCATTTGGGCTAACTAATGCACCTGCAGTGTTCATGGATCTAATGAACCGTGTGTGCAAGCCTTACTTGGACAAATTCGTCATAGTGTTCATAGATGACATATTGATCTATTCCAATAGCAGGGAGGAGCACGAGCAGCACCTGCGGTTAATCTTGGAACCACTAAGGAATGAGCAGCTGTATGCAAAGTTTTCTAAATGTGATTTTTGGATTCGAGAGGTCCAATTCCTTGGGCATGTGGTCAACGAGGCAGGAATACATGTTGACCCAGCCAAGATTGACGCAATCAAAAAGTGGGAGGCTCCTAGGACCCCTACTGAAGTGCGCCAATTTCTTGGTCTCGCGGGATACTATCGTAGATTTATCGAGGGATTTTCTAAGATCGCTCAACCTCTCACCGCCCTAACATAGAAAGGAATTACTTATAAGTGGGGAGATGCCCAAGAATCTGCCTTTCAGCTACTAAAGTCCAAACTTTGCAGTGCACCGATACTATCGTTGCCTGAGGGTACAGAGGACTTTGTAGTATACTGTGATGCGTCTATCCAAGGCTTAGGGTGCGTACTGATGCAACGTGATAAGGTAATTGCATATGCATCGCGGCAACTAAAGGTCTATGAGAAGAATTACCCCACTCATGATTTGGAACTGGGAGCGGTGGTTTTTGCTCTCAAAATCTGGAGACACCACCTCTATGGAACGAAGTGCACAATTTTCACTGATCACAAGAGCCTTCAGCATATATTTGATCAGAAGGTGCTGAACATACGACAACGTCGCTGGGTTGAACTTTTGAACGATTATGACTGTGCCATCAAGTATCATCCAGGGAAGGCTAATGTAGTAGCTGATGCCCTCAGTCGAAAGGAAACAAAACCCAGAAGGGTGCGAGCTTTACAACTCACCATCCATTCTCATCTTCCAGATAAGATACGTGAAGCCCAGGGTGAGGCCTTGAAGGAAGAAAACATCGGGCTTGAGACCCTACATGGTGCTGATAAGCACTTGGAACTAAAAACGGATGGCCTACAGTACTTCATGGATCGAGTCTGGATACCACGATTTGGGGATCTCAGACAACTGGTGCTTGACAAAGCACATACCTCTCGCTATTCGGTGCATCCTGGTTCGGACAAGATGTACCAAGATCTCAAGACTCTTTACTGGTGGCCAAACATGAAAGCTGAGATAGCCACTTATGTTAGTAAGTGCTTGACTTATGCGAAGGTTAAGATTGAATATCAAAAACCTTCAGGCCTACTCCAACAGCCAGAAATTCCAATGTGGAAATGGGATGGGATTTCCATGGATTTTATTACAAAGCTTCCTAGAACGCCAACGGGCCATAACATGATTTGGGTTATCGTGGACCGTTTAACCAAATCGGCCCACTTCCTGGCAATAAAGGAAACGGATTCATTGGAGAAACTGGCAAACCTTTACATCAAGGAGATAGTCTCTAGGCATGGGGTGCCTACTTCCATTATATTGATCGCGATGGGCGATTCACTTCTCGTTTCTGGACTACTCTCCAAGATGCTTTAGGAACTCGTCTTGATATGAGCACATCCTATCACCCGCAGACGGATGGACAGAGCGAACGTACCATTCAAACATTAGAGGATCTGCTACGAGCGTGCGTGGTGGACTTTGGCAATAATTGGGATAAGCACTTGCCCTTGATCGAATTCTCTTACAACAAAAGTTACCACACTTCGATACAGTGTGCGCCTTTTGAGGCACTTTACGGGCGCAAGTGTAGGTCTCCCATCTGTTGGACTGAGGTTGGGGATAGCCAACTAACAGGTCCCGAACTCGTGCACGAAACTTCTGAGAAGATAGTGCAAATTAGAAACCGGATGGCTGCTGCTCGGGATCGACAGAAAAGTTATGCTGATAAACGTAGAAAACCCTTGGAGTTCCAGGTTGGGGACAAGGTTTTGTTAAAGGTGTTACCTTGGAAAGGAGTGATACGCTTTGGGAAACGTGGGAAGTTGAACCCACGATACGTTGGACCTTTCGAGATTGTTAAAAGGATTGGTCCGGTAGCTTACCAGTTAAATCTACCAGATGAACTCAGTGGAGTGCACAATGTGTTCCACGTCTCGAACTTGAAGAAATGCTTATCGGATACGACACTGGTAGTGCCACTGGAGGAGATCCAAGTGGACGATCAACTACGGTTCGTAGAAGAACCAGTGGAGATTCTTGAGCAGGGCGTCAAGAAACTCAGGCAAAGCACTAAACCTATTGTTAAGGTACGGTGGAATTCCCGTCTAGGACCGGAATACACGTGGGAGCGCAGAGATCAGATGCGACTCAAATACCCACACCTCTTTACTGAACCTGAACCTGTACATAGATCAAATGCCGAACATAAAGCAGCTCGCTCGAAGTGAATTTCGGGGCGAAATTCCTTTCAACTTGGGGATGATGTGACATCCGGGAACCAAGTGTACACTTTTCTAGCTCGCTTTACTGTTTACTTGCTGAATTTCGGGATGAAATTCTTTTCAACTTGGGGATGATGTGATACCCCGCAAATTCAGGTTCTCACTTTAACTAAACTCTAGTTACGTTCCTTGCATTATACTTAACTAGGGTTAACTAGATTGGATATAGGTGCATTGTTGTGAGTTAATATCGGGTACATGATTAGTGGACCTCGGACGTTGGTGAATAACGAACTTATGTGTCTCTGTGATATTTGATGAACTTATGTGAAAACCATACGTGATTATGTGAACCTAAACCGAATACGTTAATAAAAATCACTAAAAGTGGAGTATGAGGTTGATTAGGGTCTTAACGCATGGGGTTGCACTTGTTACGGTCCGAAATAACGAAAACGTCAAAGGATAACGCGTCGGGTGACGAAACGAGACACGAACGAGGGCCTCGGGCCTGTGAGAGGCCGCTCACAGGGCCCGAGCGGCCGCTCGCTCGTGTCTGACGGGTTTAAACCGCCTTAAACTCCTATTTAAGCATCCTTAACCCCCATGCAACCCCTAAACTCAACCCTAATCGCCCCCTTACTGCCCCACACGAAATATTAACTCTAAAGCTCCTGCTAAGGCTCAAGATCATCAATTGGGAAGCTCCAAAGGCGCACGGTTGATTGAATCGAAGAGCCAAGGGTATAATCTTTGATTCCTTACGCTTCTATCTTGTGTTTTTGTTATAAAAATCATGTAACAAAGTTTGTCCAGGTCTGAAAGTTTTTAATAATCATTAAAACATGAAGTTTTTGAAGATTAAACGGATCAAACATAATAATAAACGATTAGTAACATCATAGGATACTTGTTGCGCAAGTTATTGATGTTTTGGTCTTTAAAGTTGTGATCTTTGCATGTTTAGTAGTAGAATCTGATCATAATAAGTATTAAGGATGTTTGGTAATGATGATTGATGTTTGTTGATTGTTTTTATGCACACGGTAGTCGATTAAAGTATGATTTAGGCGAAACTAAAATCTGGACAGAATGATTAGACGAACTTGTAGGGGCTGTAACCCGGCCTTAACATAATGATTTTGGTATTTTCTTCGCATGGTTGAGTCACACTTGGTCTTATCTTTTCATAATGGGTAAAATCAAGTGTTTTGGACGTCGGTTGAGTCGTTTTTGGAATTTTCATTGAAAATAGGTCAGGTCAGAATTTCGGGTATCAAACTGAGTCAACTTTGAAACATCATAACTCAAGTTTTATAAAGAGTTGAGTTGTGAAATTTTTACAGAAGGTTAATATTGGAGTAATATGAGTTTTCCAAGTGGATTCATCCCGTTTGGATGAATACACAATTTTTGGGAATTTATCTACCAAACTGACCTATTAGGAAGGTTTTCTGAACATAGCTGAATTAGACGAATTTTAATTATTTTTGTGTTTGGATTTAAGACAAAAAAAAATAGGTATTGTTGAGTAAATCCCAAAGAAAATTCAGTAAAAATTTGGGAGGATAATTCACTGATTTACTATTTTAAATAAATTCGTTTTGATGGCGCACAATCTGTCCTGAAAACACAGATTGTGTATTATGTGCTTATGTGATTAATTGAGGTCTTAAATGGTATGGAATTGACATGTAACTGAAGTACACTTGTTTGAGACACATACAGAATATAGAAACTAATTGTAACCAATACATTCACCAACGAGTCCGTAGGGTTTACTATTGCATGTAGAGTCACTAGGCGTCACATACACACTTTTGAACGTTTAAAACGCCTTGGACAAACGAGTTATATGGTGTAATGATATTACGCCTATACTCACATAGTGACACTGTTATTAGGGTGTCGGTAGCATATTTTACTTGCGGTTCGGATTTCTTTTGCTTGCACGTTAAGGTGAGTTTCACTACTCTTTTTCTCAAAAGCATGCGTCTCGGATTAGAGACAACTTTGGTAAACGTTTTCTAGTCCATTTGGGACTACTCAGGTATGACTCCTTGTGTGGGTCTGGTTTTGACTCCTTGTGTGGGTCGGTTTTACGATTCCTTGTGTGGATCGGGTTTTCGGTCAGTTTAAAACTTATTGGTCCTTTGTAATCTAAACACTCTATCATTGAAAGTCCTTCCATATTATTGGGTTAATCGCTGGAGGCGAACGGGGTATTAGTTGATAGCGCTATTAGGTTGATGCAGCAACCTCATGTCTGAGGTGCTTGAGGCACGGGCATGAACTTCTGACCACAATTTCCGACTGGTGTTGATGGACGCCAGTCATTGAGTCAAATAACTATTTTTCTGAAGGTTTCCCAATAATCTTGTTTAGTTACATTGAGTGGGCTAGCTACCCCTGACACACTTAAACTGACAACTCTTTATCTTTTTGGTATGGAGGACCTACGTTATTACTTTACTTACGTGGTTTTTGGAAAACTAGCGAATTTGCATATTAATTTACTTTACTTTGTGAACTCACCAACTTTATGTTGACACACGATAGCATGCTTTTGCAGGTAACTAGGAACGGAACACAGTTAGGTCATGCATCATTTTGTGGGTCTCAAACATTTAAACTATTTTGCACAGTTACTATTTATTTGGTTTTGGGCGCGGTGTTTTGCGCAGACTTTATTTACTATTTTTCATTCGCTTCCGCTATACTATTCTTGGTTTGGTTAAAACTTTAAAACTTGGTTTTTACAATAACGAACTAAATGGTTGGGCATTTAGAGTCGTTCATGTGACTTATGGCTATGGGGTCCTGGTTTGTCATGCGCCTCGCGGTATAAACCCCGCAGTGGAAATTTGAGGGTGTGACACAATGGCTGCTTCATTATCACAATTAAGAAATTGCAAACCATAGTCGCGCATCTGTTGTTGAATCCAAAGCACTTGTGAACAGCAACTCGAGGCTGACACATATTCGACTTCACATGTAGATAATGCAATTGACGCCTACTTCTTGCATTGCCAGATCACAAGTCTGCTCCCCAAAAATTGACATCCAGCCGTTGTGAATTTGGCGTCAATATCACAGGCTCCATAATCTGCATCACTAAAAGCAATGAGGTCAAAAATATCATCATTTGGATACCATAACCCGCATGATGGTGAACCCTTCAGATAACGTAGGATTCGTTTAACTGTAGTGAGGTGACTCTGTTTTGGCTTTAACTGATGACGAGCACAAAGACATATTGCAAACATTATATCCGGGCGGTAAGCGGTCAAATACATCAAAGATCCAATGATGGCTCGATACGTGTAGGGGTCGGTAAGCTCCCCCTTAGCATCAACTCCAATCCCGTGATTGGGTTGTATGGGAGTGTCAATTGGTTTCGAATCCTCCATTTGGAATCGACTCAATACTTCAAATACGTATTTCATCTGGTGAATGAAGATCCCCGAAGGCAATTGATCCACTTGCAATCCAAGAAAGAACTGCATTTATCCCATAGAGCTCATCTCAAATTTCTCATGCATGACCTTTTCAAATTCCCTGCACAAAAGTTCATTAGTAGAACCAAATATAATATCATCAACATATATATGTACCACAAGCAAATCACCCTCTGTTCGTTTTATGAACATGGTACAATCAACTAGTCCTCTTTTGAAACCTCTGAATAGTAAGTATGTGCTGAGCTCTTCGTACCACTGTCTCGGGGCTTAGTGAAAACCATGCAATGCTTTGTTTAGTTTATAAACCTTATCCCGGTGGATAGGATCCTCAAAACCCGGTGGTTGCCCAACATAAACTTCTTCCTTTACCACACCATAGATAAAAGAACTTTTAACGTCCATCTAATACACCTTAAATTTCACATAAGATGTGTACGCAAGAAACATTCGGATTGCTTCTACAAGTGCTACCGGTGCATAGACTTCGTTATAGTCAATTCCTTCGGTCTGACGAAAACCATGTACGACCAATCGAGCTTTGTGTCTTTCATCGATCATCTTTCTTGCACTTCAAAACCCATTTGGTACCAATTTTCTTCCTGTCTGTGGTAGATCAGTCAACGTCCAGACTCCTAATTTCTGAAATTATTGTAATTCCTGCTGCATCGCATCCACCCATGATTCGTTGTTCATTGCTTCCTTGTACGTCCGTGGTTCAACCTGCAAAACATAACAAGCAAACGACCAATCATTTTGAACACCTAATTTTTGAATTTTAGTATACAGGGCAACGGCTCCAATATTCACATTCGATAATGCACGCCGCAACTGTCCACGTGTCATTACACTGCTGCCAGGATCACCAATAACTTGTTCTAACGGATGAACCTTGTGAATCCGAGATTCCGGATGATCAGGAATAGGAATCACCGTTTGAACATTCAAGTTCCCTGCTGTATCCAGATCATTACCCATATTCGATGTTGAAGGAATATCTGGATTTAGGTTCACTGGAGGTGACACTGTAGTGTTATCCAAGACTCCTTCACTCGTAGCTTCTTCATCGTCTTCCGAATCAGAAGAATCAAGCGTTGTAAAAGCCACTTGAAAAACTTCTTCTTCAGATACAGGAGCATTGGTATCATTAGAAGCTGCTGCTGGAGGAGTCACGGTGATCGGACGCACTAACGGTGAATTAATTGCGTTCTCACACTCGTAATAAAGTCATAAAACAGGCTTTTCAACCAAGCTTTCTAGATTGAATGACTCAAATAACTCTTTGTAGTCAAACATCCAATCGGGTCCATTACCGGGAGCATTCTGAGTGTAATGCTGAACATCCACGTTAGCCCACTCTTCAACTTGCCGAGTTCTTTTGTTAAACACGCGTTTAAGTGGTGTCGCGTATCCAACAAAATAACCCTCTTCTGCTTTCGCTCCAAATTTCTCTTGGATTTAACATTGTACACGGAGCCCCGAATGGTTCTAGAAACTCTAAGTTCGGCTTGCGTCTGTTGAGCAGCTCATAAGAAGTCTTTCCAAACTTCTTCACTGTCAACACACGATTCAAGGTATAACATACTACATGAATAGCTTCGTTCCAGAAAATAACCGGAAGATTTGAATCTACAACATAGTTCTAGCCGCTTCAATTAGAGTCCTGATTTTCCTTTCTGCAACACCATTCTGTTTTGGAGTATATGGTGCACTGTACTCGTGATGAATTCCCTTTTCTTTGCACAATGCATCCATCATGGAATTCTTAAACTCCGTCCCATTACCACTTCTGATTCTTTTAATCTTTAAACCATAACAAAATCTTCAAATTGTCGAAAGTTTCACTCTTGTGTTGCATGCACATCACCCATGAAAATCCAGAATAGTCATCGGTAACCACAAGACAATATAAATCTCCGTTGATACTCTTACGCTTCACGCGTCCAAAAAGGTCCATGTGTAGACGCTCAAGTGGAATACTAACAGAGTTAACTTTCTTGGGTTTGTAGGAATGTTTGTGATGTTTTCCTTTCTTGCAACTCACACATTTGTCATTCAAGTGGAAATGTTTAACGTTCACTCCTTCAACTAGTCCATTTTCACCAAATTTTTCATCTTTCTTATGTGAATATGCCCCATCCGTCTATGCCACATAATCTATTCTTTCTCAGCAGCCTTTGACAGAAAACATGTAACTTGGCACTGTGTAGTGGTAGCTTTACTCATGTCGAGAATGTACAAGTTATTCACTCTCGAAGCTTTTAGCATGATCCACTCTTTTGGTATCTCAAAACCAGGCTTCATGACGTAGCAAGATTTATCATCAAAGTGCACAGAAAACTTCTTATCAGAAATTTGAGAAACACTCGGCAAATTGTAATCTATCAGCTTCACATAAGATATCTTTTCAAAAACTTATGATCCTGTTAATCACACTCCCTTCCATCGTAATATAACCACCCTTATTTCCAGCAAACGCAACATATCCTCCATTAATGTTCTTGATGTCAAACAGGAGTGACATATATCCAGTCTTGTGCCCGGAAGCTCCACTGTCAACACTCTAGAGACTGCTAACAGGTCCAGCTGGAACTCCCTGCACCAATCAACAAGTGATTAGTTTTTAAGGGGGACCCAAGCCTTTGTGGTCTTGGGTCTTTGAGTGTCAATAATTCGAGTATTCAAAGATTCTTTCTTTTCACAAACATTTTCATTCTTTTTATCATTCAAAATTTCTTTTCTCTTCTCAATTGGTTTCTCTAAAACTTTAGTTTTAGGAACCTATTTCACTAAATCCTTAGAAGTTAAGCTTGAAGCACCCGAAGAGCCCTTTGGTGACCAAGACTGTTCCGAAAGTTTCAAGATTCTAATTTAAGGTTGTTTAACCTCCTCAGGTTTCTTAGAACTGTTCTTTGGTGGAACTTTCTTGGTTACCTTGTCTGATTTAACAAACGAATGTCCAGTAGAAGAGTTTGTAGCTGGTTTTGGGTAAACCTTTTGCGTCTCATTCACTATGTTCACCATTGGTTTCTTCAACTTTTTCTCCATAGCAATCCGATTGTTTACTCTTTGGTAAAATTTTTGTTGATTGTAAAAATTTGTCTGAGGATAAGATTTCCTCTGAGGAAAACCAGCATTCGGATTCCTATGGTGTTGACTATTTTCAACCTCTTGCCTTTTGTGTCTTACGTATGGGCAGTGAGCAAGTAAATGCCCTCTCTCCCCACACTTAAAACAGGCTCTGTACTCCTCAAAAGGTTTTACTTCATGAAACTTAGTGAATGAATTGACCGGATATTGGTCATCAATGCATTTCTATCTTAAACTCTCAGGAGTGGGCTCCAATGAGTAAGATGGTTCAACAAATCCATTCACCTTGTTTACGGATTTGACAAACTGAGTTACATGAACTTTATCCTTTTTCGCTTCATGTCCATACAGTTTGCGAATCAACTCTGGAGGAAAGTCATTAGTCCTCTCTGATTTGGGAAACCAGGTGGTACTTTCCTACCATATTTTGGCAATTTTGGAATAGTTCACAAACTGTATCGGGTACTCAGAGTCGGCAAATTTCTTATCGAATCCTTCGATCCAATAAAATATTTTTACCCGTTTATCATCTGATTCATTCTTATCATCCTTCTTATCTGATGTTGATGGTTTTGTTTCAACCTTAGGAGGAAGTTGAACCTTTGGTGCTAGATCGCACTCAATGTGATTTTCCAGAGGAATGTCATCATTATTTTTGGGTTCGACTTCCTCAGAATCAGAATCGTCATCAGATTCAACAACTACATTCTCATCATTCAGTCTAAGAATAGTTCTAACATTAGAATTCGGATCACCTACACTAAGGTGTTCGATTCGCTTTCCGATGCTGAGTCCGACTTTTCTGAGCTCTCCGGTGTCACGACATCATAGTTGTGATTGCCAAATAACACAGGAGCTGGAACAGATTTATAAATTGGACCTTTTGATGTGCCCTCTTTGCTTGGCTCTTCTACAATTTGATCTAAGACATAGGCCACATTGAGATAGCTCTCAAGTTTCTTGTTAACCTTTTCTGAAAAACATTTTATCTTTGCCAATTCCAATTTGGTTTCTTCAATTTCATTTATATAATTGTTAATGGCAATTTGTTTGTTTGAAATTGTTTTGGTTAACTCAGACACATCTTTCTTATATCTTTCGAATGTTTTGTTTAGCAATTTTTCACTCTTTCGATATGACTCAATAGCAGTTTTAGCACTATCAAGGTGATACCTCAAATTCTTGTTTTCACTCTCAAGCCTATCACACTTTCCAAGCAATGTAACACAATCATTACACTTAGGAAGAGTGTTAGAACTTACCAAATTCGTTGAGTCAGTCATGGCCATAAGAGAAAAGTGAGCTTCCTTAACCAAGAAAAATTTGGAGTAGTCCAGTTTTGTGAAAGCGTCATCCACCATGAACGATTTCTTCGTCATCAGAAAATTGGCTTCTGCAAGAAGTTGCTCAACATCGTCATCAAGTGAGTTAACACTTGCTTCCGAATCAGATTCGCTCCCTGTGTCCGAATAAATAGTCTCTTGATCTTTAGAAACATCACCAACAGAATCAATTCAGATATGGTTTCTCCAACAATCGGTTCCTCAAACTTCTTAGGAACAACTTCTTCAACAAACTCTTCAATCACCACTTTCTCAGTAACTTCCTTTTCAACAATCACTGACTCCTCATTCACCACCTCTTGTGCAAAACATGCAACGTTTCCTCCAGTAACCTCTTCAACATCAAGTTGCATATCATTCCAATTAAAACCTCATCTTGTTGGATAACCAAAGCTTGATTCTCATTTTACTTTTGAGTGTTTGGTGCAATAACTGGAACAATAGTTCTATCACGGTTTGGTGTGGATTGAGTTTGATTAGGTGTGGATGTTTGCCTTTGAGTGGTATTTTGGGAGGTATTTTGTCGGTTTTGGTAATTTGTTTGGTTCTGAATAGTTGTTGTTTTGGTTTTGGAAGGTGACTTGGTTTTGGTTTTGGCGATTTTGGTAATTTGAGTTGAAAGGGTTGCGGTTTCCTTGTTGTTTTGGTTGGGTACACTCTCTCGCAAAATGACCTTTGGTTCCACAATTGAAGCAAGTCACTTTAGCTTTGTTAAACCTATATGTTGTGTTCGGTGAAGTCGCAAGATCAGTTCTTCCAGTTTTCTCAATGAACTCAGTCGCCCTTCTCATAACACTAGCAAACGCCCATCGATTATAGATCAACTCCATTTCTTCTTTGTTGATTTGGGCATAATCCTCATTCGCCAAATTGTTGTTCCCAATTTTACTTGCAACAAGTCCATTGTATGAAGCAACCATAGCCGAGACCAAGGCAATGTGTTGTTGGGCTACTTTGACAGTCACATTGTTCATGTTAGAACTTCTAACATGATTGGACTTGAGCTTGATGAAGCTTGATTCACAACCAGTGTAGCTTGTTGTTGTGTCATATTCACCGGTGAGGTTCCATAGTAACTTGAGGCTTCCATTAGAGGTTGAGTTGGTGTATAAGATGGTCCAGATGATACACCATAGTAACTAGCTGCACTGTTTGGTTCAACACTTGATACAAATGCAGTTTGTGGAGCAACACTCACACCTCCACTTGGAATAGCCGAAGAAGATGAGCTCACATAGTAAAGCTCTGGATTATGTGGGATTTGTTATCTCTTCGCTTTCCTTCTTTCTTTCATTTCCTTATTCTCCAACTTCTGAATAAATTCATTGATGGTCCAATATGGAAAAGAATCTTTCTTTCTCAAAACCTCAACATGATGACTCCAATAGGGAGGCAACGCATCAGCAAACTTCTCAACGACCTCATTCATGGGATAAATGATCTCATAATTCGACAATTCAGATAACAAATGGAAAAATGTTGGAGTAAGATCTTTCAATGTGACACCCCGCATTTTCATGTTCCTACTTTAACTGAACTCTAGTTAACTTGCGTGTGCATACGTGACTAAAAACTTGACAAGGGTTAGTTAGGAAGGTCTTCTTATATGTTATAGGGTAATAACATATGTTATGTGATAATAACATATGTCACATTATAATAAGTAAATTTATCATCACAATGCACACACGAGTCCTGTATCCTGAACGTTGGTGAATTGTCCGGCAAACATAATAATAAGCACAATTGAATTATGATGAACGTAGTGTTACATGTTTATGTGGAGTACATGCTTATGTGAATTATCGCTTGACTGAAAATTAATACGTAAACCATGCAAATTACGTGCACCTTATGATTGATATGTTATGAGATAATAAAAACAATAGTTTTATGCAATTTAGGGTGATTAATATGATCGGGCCCGGTATTGGACTAGAACACGACTAACGGGTCCGGTTAATGGACTAAAAGGGGCCCTAATACCCAATTGCTTGGGCAACAAGCCAAGCCCTCTTATAATTAGGAGACAAAAAAAATAAAACCCTAACCCTTCTTCCTTGTTGCGCCGTGAACCCACCCCCATCCCCTTTCCTTTGATTTTCAATAAACATCAATCCTATTCATTCCTTCAAGCTAGTTTGGGTGCAATCTCTAGGCTTTAAGGGGTCTTGCATTGAAAGGTATAATCTTTACATATTTTATGATGGTTATTAATGATTAAAAAGTTTAAAAATCATAAGGCATGCATACATATAAATCACATAACACATGTTAGTGGGAGTTCTTGAATGTTCATTGTGATTTGATGATGATGATTGTGGTTAGTAATCATAATTAGGGTTTTTGTATGATAATATAGATGTTTAATCAGAATAATATGAGTTATGCATGTATTAGAGATTTTTATGCATGATTAGGGTTTGTGAATAACTTGGGGAGCAAGTTTCAGGTTTTGGCAGATTCATTAGGGTGTTTTGTAGGGGCTGTATCTTGATGTTAAATTGGTTGTTTTGATCGATTCTTTGCATGAATGGATTGTACATGGTCTTAGCTTTTTAGAATGGGAAAAATCATCTGATTTGGATGTCGTTTGATATATTTTTGGAATTTTATTTGATTAAAGGTCATATCAGAATTTCGGAGTTATAAATTGGGTCAAATTTAAACGGGTATAACTCAAGTTTTACAAACAATTAAGTTATGAAATTTGGACAGGAGGTCAATATTGGAAAAACTTGGCTTTTCCAAGTGGATTAACCTGGTTTGGGTGAAAACACAATTTTTGGGAATTTTTCTACTAAACTGACCTGTTGTGGAAATTTTCTGGACATAGCTGTGTTGTACGAATTTTAATAATTTTTGTGTTTGGTCTTGAGAAAAAACAAAAATATTGGTTATTAAATAAATCCCAAAGAATATTCAGTAAAAATTTGGGAGTTTAATTCATTGATTAAGTATTTTAATGGTGCACAATCTGTCCTAAAAACGCAGATTGTGTATTATGTGTTTATGTGACTATTTGGAGTCTTATATGATATGTATTTGACATGAACTTATATGAATACTTATAGGAAATGTGTATAAAGTATAAAACTTATAATAATCATTATGATCACCAACGGGATACGTAGGACTTACTTGTGCATGTAGAGTCACTAGGCGTCACTACACGATTGGAACTTTAGAAGTTTTGGACAATCAAGTTGCATGATGTGTTGGTATGCACGTATACTCACCTAGTGACACTTGTAATAGGGAGTCGGTAGCTCGTTACTGTTTGAGGGATTTGGATCATTCATGTGCAACCTAAGGTGAGTTTCACTACTTTTTCTCAAAAGCATGCGTCTCGGGTTTGAGACAACTTTGGTAAACGTTTTGTAGTCCAGGTTGGGACTACTCAGGTTTTGACTCCTTGTGTGGGTCGGGTTTACGATTCCTTGTGTGGATCGGGTTTTTGATCAGTTTAAAACTTATTGGTCCTTTGTGAACTAAACACTCTATCATTTGGAAAGTCCTTGCATATTATTGGGTTAATCGCTGGAGGCGAGCGGGGTATTAGTTGATAGCGCTATTAGGTTATGCAGCAACCTCATGCCTGAGGTGCTTGAGGCACGGGCATGAACTTCTGACCACATTTGAGAACTGGTGTTGATAGAAACCAGTTATTGAGGCAAATTATTATGTTACTGAAGGTGTCCCAATAATTCTGTTTAGTTGCAATGAGTGGGTTAGCTACCCCTGACACGCTTGAACTGATGACACTTGAATATTTTGGTCTGGAGGACCTTTGTTTTAGTTGGTTACGTGATTTTGGAAACCTGCGCAGTTACATACTCATTTACTTTACTTAGTGAACTCACCAACATTGTTTGTTGACCCACGATTTACATGCTTTTGCAGGTAGTTAGCTTCCGGTGCCAGGATTAGAAAGCACTGCACACTTCACTGCATTTGGGGTCTTGGGCATACACCTAAATTACATATTATGCTTTTACATTTTCTTTCATATGGTTTTAATTTGGGCACGTTGTTTTGCGCATGGTTTTTAAAAGGATTAAATTTGGTTTACGCTTCCGCAGCTTAACTAAACTTGGTTTTTGAAAACGAACTAAATGGTTTGGGCATTTAGAGTTCGTTCATATGACTTATGGCTATGGGATCCTGGTATGTCATGCGCCTCGCGGTATAAACCCCGTAGTGGAAATATGAGGGTGTGACAGATTGGTATCAGAGCCATTGGTTACAGTGAACTAGGACTGCATGTTGAGTCTAGTCTATAATCATCATAGCATAAGTACACTCACAACTTAAGTGCACAACTAGCTTTTAGCTACATATATCTACAACATATGATTTTGGGAGATATGTTATCTTCTAGTTCTAGACCTAATTCTGAACACGTCAATGGTGGGAACCCAGGGTTACACCAGGTGGCGCATTACTGGGAGTAGTATCCTAACAAACCTCATGGATGAGGAAACAACAATAGTACAAGGGAGGGAGCCCTTGCTAGCGTTGTGGCGCACGTACACAGGAAGTTGTACGATGCGCATGACGTGGTACCAATAAATCAAATCAACTGTGAAGAAATCCAGATACTGAAACTTATCCTTTTTCACTGAGCAAGGAGACAAGTAGTTTTTGTTCCTTGTTACTTGATCTTTCTTACTTACATTCGAAACTCAGACGGGACTAGGTTACACATATAGAACTTATTTCATACTTTAGTACCTTACGCCTAGTATGAGTGGGCGGACGTATGACTGCATATCCCTGTTACTCATAAGTATATGGTAGATTCATGGAAACACATTAGATTGGGGCTTGATACACACACTCTTGGGGAGTTACGTAAGGCCTGCGATGCAGTGCAACATCTCAAAGGAAGACGAAACCTACCAGTGACTGACAGTCACGATTGGAGGAACGAATGGTGCTGTTGACCATTGCGTTGGCTTACACAGGACCGGATAAGGAGACTGTACGTGATGAGAACCATATAACACTGACATCGCAAAAGAGGAAGGTTAAGGGATGGAAGGGGAACCTGAGCAGGACGAGCACATGGAAAGTGAGGATGAAGGCTCTACTATCTAGACAGAGCATTGCGACGATTGGCTCTTACCTTTTCTTACCTATCTTTTCTTTCATTTCCCTTTGCTAACTTAGATAAGACTGAGTTCTTATGATCAACGATAGGGTGGTTGAGGCCCTCGCATCTTTCCAAGCTAGTAAAGATCTATTTTGCTAAATCATTCTTCTCCCCTGACTTCCACATTTGAACTTTCTTATACCTTGCCACAACAACAACCTGCCATCATATTTTCGAGCCTTTTATTGGTCGTAAACCTCGATAACTCCAACAGAACTTAAGGAGACCGTCTGATTGCTTTGATAGTATAAGTATTTGCCACGTGCTTTTGCCCCAGGCAGGATGGGGTAATGCATGCTACATGCACACTCAATGAGTTACAGATACTTGGATGGAGAACGTAACACCCTGTGGTGAAACTTAGAAATTTGTTATATAAAGACGGTTGGGTCTGAGATCGACGCCTACACTACCAAGCTACAGGAGTTAGATACTTTGTGCTCGAATCTAATTAACCAACTTTACCAGTGGATTGAATTTCGTACCAAAAGGGCGGGTCCCTCAGATTCGTGGCTTGGCCACTGCAGCTCACCTACCCATAATCTAACAAATCTTTCAACTGGCTCGCAAACTCACTGATGAGGCTGTTGAGCATGGTACTTTTCCGAAGCATGGTGCTTCATCTTCTACTTTTGGTGATAGCAAGAGAACGTGGGATAGTGTGAGGTATAAGTTTTTCAACAACAACTACCACAACAGTAACAACAACAATGGGGCTCGTGGAAGAGCATTTGTGATTGGCGCTGGGGAAGCTAGGACTGATAACAATGTCGTGACGGGTGTGTGCTCCTTGAACGACACTCTTGCTTTTAATTTATATGATACTGGTGCGGACTATAGTTTTGTGTCATCGAAATTTAACAAACAACTAAGGATGGTTCCTACTCTTCTCTTTACGGGAAGCCTGTTGAGGTAACCCATATTTATCGTGAATGTAAGCTCGAGCTAGATGGGCAATTGTTTGACATCGACCTTCTACCTATCACCCTAGGAAGTTTTGATCTCGTGGTTGGCATGGACTGGTTGTCCAAGCAACACGCAGAAATTCTCTGTCAGGAGAAGATTGTTCGTGTCCCCTTCCCAAGTGGAGAACTTTTATGTATATAGGGTGATTGTGGTGGTGCCATAGTGGGCATCATTTCCTTTTTGAAAGCCCAGAAGTGTGTTCGTAAGGGTTGTCCAGCCATTTTGGCTAACATATCTGACACTCGAGCTGAAACTGAAACTAAGATTGAGGACATCCCAGTAGTCTAAGATTTCCCAGATGTTTTCAAAGAGGAACTACCTGGATTTCCAAATCGATCTTGCGCCTGGAGCAGCTCCAGTTGCACACGCCCCAAGCGAACTTCAAGAACTGTCTACCCGAGAGCCCGAGAGAAGGATGTGGCGAAGACAGCCTTTCGAACTCGTTATGAACATTATGAGTTTTTGGTGATGCCATTTGGGCTAACCAATGCACCAGCTGTGTTCATTGATCTAATAAACCGCATGTGCAAGCCTTATTTGGACAAATTCGTCATAGTGTTCATAGATGACATACTGATTTATTCCAAGAGAAGGGAAGAGCATGAGCAACATCTGCAGCTGATCTTGGAACTCTTGAGAAATGAGCAGTTGTATGCAAAATTCTCTAAATGTGACTTTTGGATTCGAGAAGTCCAATTTCTTGGACATGTCTTTAATGAGGCAGGAATACATGTTGATCCCGCCAAGATTAATGCTATTAAAAAGTAGGAGGCTCCTAAGACTCCGACAGAGGTGCGCCAGTTTCTTGGTCTTGCGGGATACTATCGCAGTTTCATCAGGGATTCTCTAAGATCGCTCAACCCCTCACTGCTCTAGCACAGAAGGGTATTACCTACAAGTGGAGAGATGCCCAAGAATCTGCTTTCCAATTATTAAAGTCGAAACCTTGCAGTGCACCTATACTATCACTACCTGAGGGTACAAAGGACTTCGTGGTGTACTGTGATGCGTCTATCCAAGGGGTAGGGTGTGTGCTGATGCAGCGTGATAACATGATCGCGTATGCCTCACGTCAATTAAAGGTTCATGAGAAGAATTACACCACCCATGACTTGGAACTAGGAGCAATGGTTTTTGCTCTAAAGATCTGGAGGCATTATCCCTATGGGACGAAGTGTACGATATTCACTGACCACAAGAGCCTCCAACTCATATTCGATCAAAAGGAGCTGAGCATGCGACAACGTCGATGGGTCAAGCTTCTGAATGGGTATGACTGTGCAATCAAGTATCATCCAGGGAAAGCTAACGTAGTAGCTGATGCCCTCAGTCATAAGGAAACGAAACCCAAACGAGTGCGAGCTTTACAACTCACCATTCATTCTAATCTTCTTGATAAAATACGTGAAGCCCAGGTTGAGGCTTTGAAAAAAGAAAATATCGGGCTTGAAACTTTACATGGTGCGGATAAGCACTTGTAACTGAAGACAGATGGTCTTCAATACTTTATGAATCGAGTCTGGATACCACGCTTTGGGGATCTCAAACAACTGGTGCTCGATGAAGCTCACACATCTCAATATTCGGTACATCCTGGTTCGGACAAGATGTACCAAGATCTTAAAACTCTTTACTGGTGGCCAAACATGAAAGCTGAAATAGCCACTTATGTTAGTAAGTGCTTGACTTGCGCGAGGGTTAAGATTGAATATCAGAAACCTTCAGGCCTACTCCAGCAATCAGAAATCCCTATGTTGAAATGGGACGGTATTTCTATGGATTTTATTACAAAGCTTCCTAGAACGCCAACGGGCCATAACATGATTTGGGTTATCGTGGATCGTTTAACCAAATCAGCACACATTTTGGCAATAAAGGAAACGGACTCGCTGGAGAAACTAGCAAATCTCTACGTCAAGGAGGTAGTCTCTAGGCATGGGGTGCCTACTTCTATTATATTGATCGCGATGCGCGATTCACTTCTCATTTTTGGACTACTCTCCAACACGCTTTGGGAACTCGCTTAGATATGAGCACAGCCTATCACCCACAGACGGATGGACAGAGTGAATGATGTGTTGCAAAACACATCTAATTTCCTATGTATTTTGTATAATATTTGGTCAAGTTTGTATTCGTTTCGTGTCAGTTTTATTATTTACTTATTTATTTTACTATTATATAGGTGTTCGTGGAAAATGAGCTCAAAACGAATGATTTCTAATCGGGACACGAATACTTAAGAGCAGGTGTTCATGGACGTTGAAGCGTAAACGAGGAATTTTGGTCGAGCCAAGAACACCCGAGATGCGAGTTTGGAGTATTCTACTACTACTAATAGCTAATAATAATAATAATAATAATAATAATAATAATAATAAAGAAAAAAAATAGGAAACATGAATCTTGAAGTCACACGAGCCCTAGGCCCAAGAAGAAAAAGTCAACAGAAGTATTAGGGCATCAAATATGAAGATTGAACGGCATTATTTTTTGTTTTGAAAGGACAGCGGCACATTATCATCACAGCGAATACATGTGGGAGCCGCCACAAACACATTATTTTGGAGGAGACACTCAACAGCTGCAAGAGAGGTTTATTATGGAGAGGAAGGCGTGGTTCAAGTATTGAAGGCTCGAGTTTAATTACTGCAAGTTATAGGTTTTATATTTATTTACTTTGTGTCTATAAATATTGGTACCATGACTTTGCTATATTTTGAACCTATGTTTTTATCTTGTTCCATTATTATTATGTTTGGCTAAAACATTAGTGGCCACCTAGGTGTGACATGACGACTTTTTGATTTTGGTTTATGTTTCGGTTTTGGATTGTATAGTTGGGTTTATGTTTTAGTAAGAAACTTGTTTATGATTCTATGATGTGTGTGCGTACTTTTTACTAATTTATGATCTTTTGATGTTCCACGAGTGTCTTAGTGAATGTCTTTCATGTTTGGATGCTTGTTAGAGTTACTTGCTTTGTGCTTGTAAGTTACTTTATGGTTTTAGGCCTAAATTCCATAGGAACATTAATTGGGAGTTTAGAGGTAATTAGTATTCTTCCTACTCTTGAGACCGAGAGGTGATAGGTAGTCAGGTTTGTCTTTGGTGCTAGAGGTTTAGGCTAGAAACGCTGAGAGATCAGGTTTTCCTAGGTTCTCTAGTATTATTTGCTTATCTGTGTCATAGATTGACTTTACAGGTTACTCCTTGCACTTTAGGGTGTATTGTGAGTGGAGAGTGAGAAATCTAAACCAGTCTAGCGAGTACTTTAGCATAGTTAGTGAGACCGAGAGGTGATCTAACCAATCAGTGAGATTAGTAGCCTTTAGGATTCCTTTTCGGTCAGTCTTGGTAAATGATCCAGGAGCCACTAGGATACTAGAGGTGAATATTATAAGATCCTGATTGCCAACATAGTTTCCAAAGCCGGGGCAGTTCCAATTTCATTAGTAGGATTCGATACCTAGGTGGTTGCCTTTCCCATCTCTGATTTCCCTCCTTATTAATCCTCCACTATCTGTTAGTTTGAGTTTATATTTAATTTATTTACTTTAGTAATTAATTAATATAAAAAAATCACAAAAATCCAATTTGCTAGGCTAGGAGTCGATAGAGGTCTAGTACCGAGAGTCGCCACATTGTGTCCACGGATCGATATTCCGGACTTACTTGCTCTGCTACACTGCGACCGGTGCACTTGCCGTTAGTGTGTGGTTTAGCGGGTTTATCCATTTTTAAAACTTGACCCGAATTTAGTTAATACACATTTTCACACATCAGTGAACGTACCATCCAAACATTGGAGGATCTGCTACGAGCGTGCGTGGTGGATTTTGGCAACAGTTGGGATAAGCACTTGCCCTTGATTGAATTCTCTTATAACAACAGCTACCACACTTCGATACAGTGTGCGCCTTTTGAGGCACTTTATGGATGCAAGTGTAGGTCTCCCATCTGCTGGACTGAAGTTGGGGATAGCCATCTAACAGGTCCCGGACTTGTGCACAAAACTTCTGAGGAGATTTTGCAAATCAGAAATCGGATGGCTGCTGCTCGTGATCGACAGAAAAATTACGCGGGTGATACGCTTTGGAAAACGGGGAAAGTTGAACCCGTGATACGTTGGACCATTCGAGATTGCCAAAAAGATTAGTCCAGTAACTTACAGGTTGAACCTGCCTAATGAACTTAATGGGGTACATGATGTACACCACGTATTGAATATAAAGAAATGCTTATCGGATACAACATTGGTGGTGCCACTGGAAGAGATCCAGGTGGACGATCAGCTACGGTTCATGGAAGAACCGGTGGAGATTCTTGATCGGGGCGTCAAGAAACTCAGAAAAAACACTATACCTATTATTAAGGTACAATGGAATTCCCGTCTAGGACCGGAATACACGTGGGAACATATGGATCAAATGCGGCTAAAATACCCACATCTCTTTACTGAACCTGAAACTATGCATAAACCAAACACTAAACGTAAAGCAGCTCTCTCAAAGTGAATTTCGGGGCGAAATTCCTTTCAACTTGGGGATGATGTGACATCTGGGAACCAAGCACACATTTTTTTTCTAGCTGGCTTTACTGTTTACTTGCTGAATTTCGGAACGAAATTCTTTTCAACTTGGGTATGATGTGACACCCCGCATTTTCATGTTCCTACTTTAACTGAACTCTAGTTAACTTGCGTGTGCATACGTGACTAAAAACTTGACTAGGGTTAGTTAGGAAGGTCTTCTTATATGTTATAGGGTAATAACATATGTTATGTGATAATAACATATGTCACATTATAATAAGTAAAGCTATCATCACAATGCACACACGAGTCCTGTATCCTGAACGTTGGTGAATTGTCCGGCAAACATAATAATAAGCACAATTGAATTATGATGAACGTAGTGTTACATGTTTGTGTGGAGTACATGCTTATGTGAATTATCGCTTGACTGAAAATTAATACGTAAACCATGCAAATTACGTGCACCTTATGATTGATATGTTATGAGATAATAAAAACAATAGTTTTATGCAATTTAGGGTGATTAATATGATCGGGCCCGGTATTAGACTAGAACACGACTAACGGCTCCGGTTAATGGACTAAAAGGGGCCCTAATACCCAATTGCTTGGGCAACAAGCCAAGCCCTCTTATAATTAGGAGACAAAAAAAAATAAAACCCTAACCCTTCTTCCTTGTTGCGCCGTGAACCCACCCCCATCCCCTTTCCTTTGATTTTCAACAAACATCAATCCTATTCATTCCTTCAAGCTAGTTTGGGTGCAATCTCTAGGCTTTAAGGGGTCTTGCATTGAAAGGTATAATCTTTACATATTTTATGATGGTTATTAATGATTAAAAGTTTAAAAATCATAAGGCATGCATACATATAAATCGCATAACACATGTTAGTGGGAGTTCTTGAATGTTCATTGGGATTTGATGATGATGATTGTGGTTAGTAATCATAATTAGGGTTTTTGTATGATAATATAGATGTTTAATCAGAATAATATGAGTTATGCATCTATTAGAGATTTTTATGAATGATTAGGGTTTGTGAATAACTTGGGGAGCAAGTTTCAGTTTCTGGCAGATTCATTAGGGTGTTTTGTAGGGGCTGTATCTTGATGTTAAATTGGTTGTTTTGATCGATTCTTTGCATGAATGGATTGTACATGATCTTAGCTATTTAGAATGGGCAAAATCATCTGATTTGGATGTCGTTTGATATATTTTTGGAATTTTATTTGATTAAAGGTCATATCAGAATTTCGGAGTTATAAATTGGGTCAACTTTAAATGGGTATAACTCAAGTTTTTCAAACAATTAAGTTATGAAATTTGGAAAGGAGGTCAATATTGGAAAAACTTGGCTTTTCCAAGTGGATTCACCACGTTTGGGTGAATACACAATTTTTGGGAATTTTTCTACTAAATTGGCCTGTTGTGGAAATTTTCTGGACATAGCTGTGTTGTACGAATTTTAATAATATTTGTATTTGGTCTTGAGACAAAAAAAATATGGGTTATTAAATAAATCCCAAAGAATATTCAGCAAAAATTTGGGAGTTTAATTCATTGATTAAGTATATTAAATAAATTAGTTTTCGTGGCGCACAATCTGTCCTAAAAACGCAGATTGTGTATTATGTGTTTATGTGACTATTTGGAGTCTTATAAGATATGTATTTGACATGAACTTATATGAATACTTATAGGAGATGTGTATAAGGTATAAAACTGATAATAATCATTATAATCACCAACGGGATACGTAGGACTTACTTTTGCATGTAGAGTCACTAGGCGTCACTAGACGATTGGAACTTTAGAAATTTTGGACAATCAAGTTGCATGATGTGTTGGTATGCACGTATACTCACCTAGTGACACTTGTAATAGGGAGTCGGTAGCTCGTTACTGTTTGAGGGATTTGGATCATTCACGTGCAACCTAAGGTGAGTTTCACTACTTTTTCTCAAAAGCATGCGTCTCGGGTTTGAGACAACTTTGGTAAACGTTTTCTAGTCCAGGTTGGGACTACTCAGGTTTTGACTCCTTGTGTGGGTCGGGTTTTGACTCCTTGTGTGGGTCAGGTTTACGATTCCTTGTGTGGATCGGGTTTTTGATCAGTTTAAAACTTATTGGTCCTTTGTGAACTAAACACTCTATCATTTGGAAAGTCCTTGCATATTATTGGGTTAATCGCTAGAGGCGAGCGGGGTATTAGTTGATAGCACTATTAGGTTGTGCAGCAACCTCATGCCTGAGGTGCTTGAGGCACGGGCATGAACTTCTGACCACATTTGAGAACTGGTGTTGATAGACACCAGTTATTGAGGCAAATTATTATGTTACTGAAGGTGTCCCAATAATTCTGTTTAGTTGCAATGAGTGGGTTAGCTACCCCTGACACGCTTAAACTGATGACACTTGAATATTTTGGTCTGGAGGACCTACGTTATAGTTGGTTACGTGGTTTTGGAAACCAGCGCAGTTACATACTCATTTACTTTACTTAGTGAACTCACCAACATTGTTTGTTGACCCACGATTTACATGCTTTTGCAGGTAGTTAGCTTCCGGTGCCAGGATTAGAAAGCACTGCACACTTCACTGCATTTGGGGTCTTGGGCATACACCTAAATTACATATTATGCTTTTACATTTTCTTTCATATGGTTTTAATTTGGGCGCGTTGTTTTGCGCATGGTTTTTAAAAGGATTAAATTTGGTTTACGCTTCCGCAGCTTAACTAAACTTGGTTTTTGAAAACGAACTAAATGGTTTGGGCATTTAGAGTTCGTTCATATGACTTATGGCTATGGGATCCTGGTATGTCATGCGCCTCGCTGTATAAACCCCGTAGTGGAAATTTGAGGGTGTGACATTCAATGTCTCATTTCCCACGAAGCTAAAGTTTTCAAACTCTTTCTTTAGCTCTTCAACTCTAATTCTTCTTGTTTTCTCATTTGTATCATGTCTACTCTTCAATGCTTCCCAAAGTTGCTTAGCAGTGGAACATGGTCCAAATTGGTGTAACAAATCAGTTGTCAAAGCCTGAGACAACTGTTATTATACTTTCTTCTCAGCAGCATACTTCTTTTTCTCATCATCTTTCAGATCATCAAGTGCTATTGGTGTGTTCGAATTTTTTATCATTGGTGGCGCATAACCCTTTCTCGATCATTTGCCACGCTTCCCCACCATCCAAACCTTCAAGATGGATTCTAAACCTCTTTTGCCACGAATGATATTCAATCATGTCCAACATCTTTCGTGGTCTATTCCCATTCCCGGTAGACAAATCATTCACCAAAGTTGTGATGGCATTTGTTGTCTCACTCTGTACTACTGCAGCTGCTGCTACTCCGCAATAATCTGGAATTTGTTGTGGAGGAGGTCTCACAGCGGGTGGAATTGGTCCCGACAGACCCTAGTAATTCGGAATTTGTTGTGGTTGTGTATTCCCCCGTTTAGTTGCCACAGCCCATGGGTTCATCGGTGTTTGTTGTGGTTGAGTCATAAGAGGTCTAGTGTTCATCGGTAATCCCCAAATGTTGTCCATAATGTGTACAGTCTCAACACTTAGAAAAATTTTGAAATCTGTCAAAGAAACTATTCCTTCGACCGTTCGGGAGGTCGAATGAACAAAAGTTGATTGATTCGACCCAAGATAACACCTCGAATGTATATGTAACTAGTTGATTCGACCTCTAAGAAACTCGTTCAACCTAACATGCACCCGAATGAAGAACAGAAACACTAGAATGAATGAAACACGAATAGGTTCGACCTCGAATGAACAAAGAATGACCTGATTCAACCTAAAACACTTTGATTCGACCTCAGAATCAACCTCGTTCGACCTGGCCCATTCTGGAAACTCAATTTTCATCAAAAATCGATGATTTTGAACTGATTTTCACAAAAGTTGTTGAATTTCAATGCAAATTGTTAGGTTTTGGATCGGATTGAATGTAGATCAAGTTTTGTGAAAGAATTTTTTATTTTATCCGTAAAAACTAGTCTGAATCAATTAAAACCCATTGTTTTTTAAAGTTCATGCAAAACGGCAAAAATTTTGATGATTTTGATGAAAAATCTGAACAATTTGTATCAATTTACAGCCGTGCAATTGAGCAATGGCTATGATACCACTTTGTAGGATCATTTAATCATAAAAACACACAAAGATCACACGAGTATAAGTAATTCAGGTGCGGAAACCCTAAATCACAAGCAAAATGATACTAATCGTAATCAAAACACGTAAAGATCCATTTTCAAGTTGTTTTTCATTAATATTAGCTTGATAATCGTTACAATATCGAATATTAAGAAAAACACATGTTTCCAGAACTTTCCTAAAACACACACTACAAACAATAACCGTCCAAAACTATATATAAACTTCCTAGTTTGACCTTGCACAGGGTCGAATGGTTCATTCGACCCACTAATAGTGCAAACCAACAATAATAAACAACTTCAAATCTTCATTCGACCTTCAAAGTCTTCCTTCGACCCCACGACAACACGAACAAACTTCTAAATTACCAAAATCTTCAAATCTTCGACATTATTCATGTAATCCGAAAGCTACAGCCACAATATGCACTTATAGATTCAATGTATCCCCAAAACCCAGGATAAAGTAGTAGTCCCAAACCCGGACTAAAAGTTAAGTAATTTCAAACCAGGAATTAAGTTGTCTCCAAAACTCGAGATAAATGCTTTCGAGAAAAGAGTAGTGAAACTCACCTTAGGTTGTGTTTGCTAAAATCCAATCCACAAGTAATAGAGACTCGCTACCAACTCCCTACGATACGTGTCACTACGTGATCTCATGTGCATACACAACACACAACAAGACCTGTTTGTCCAAGGCATCCAATAATGTGAAAAGATTTAAGTGACACCTAATGTAACTACATGCAACAAGTGACCCTACGAACCTGTTCGTGAATAACATGTTTACACATCATCATATATTTCACATATGATCCATACAAGTCTACACATAAGTTCAAGTAACACACATGTCAATCAAACCATCCAATAACCCCAAATACCTTATTTCCATAATATGCATTTTCGGGGCATATTATGATCCCTCAAGATTAATTTTTGAAAAATACTTATCCAATATATTAAACTCTAAAATTTTACTGAACATGCCTACATGTTCAGTACACATGAAACTATTTTTATTTCATGACAAAACTATGTTTTAAAATTATGAAAAATCATTTATCACAGCTAGGTTCTAAAACCAAATCTGTTGCGACAGTTTACGAGACAAATTCTTAAAAATATTAGATTGATCTAAATGAGATGAATCCAATTGTAAAAGGTGTAAAACCCATGTATCTAGCTACTGTCCAAAATTTGTGGTCTAACTCTTTGTAAATATCAAGTTATGACCTTTTAAAGCCGACCCAAATTCCAGGTCCGAAAATCATATTTGAGCTTTGATTTTATAAATTCACAAAAACACATCAAACGACATCCAAATCACGCAAACTTGCAAATTCTGAAAATCTAAGATCATAAAAATATGATAGAACTAAGTGACAATCAAAACAAATAATTTAAAGTCACGTTACAAGTCTTACAAGTTACCACATTGAATCTGTCTAAATTTTAATCTTGCAAAAACTCAATATTTGTGAACCCTAGATCCATATTATCGCCTAACAATCATCATGATCATCTAATACCATACATTCACAACTTAGATCAGATCTAATCATGCAAGATTTATCATATACCTTATCTTCTATAAACCCTAGATCAACAATAATCATCAACATGCAAGTTACACCACAACAACACACAAAACATGTTATTTATTATGTTTAGCCTATATAAAGCTCATGTTTTAATTATAAAAGATTCACATCAGATCTGGACAAACTTGTTTTGTTGTTTTAATACATGATAAACAAGATTAAAAACATATTAGAATCAAAGTTATACCTCAAGCACTTCGAATAAGCAAACCGAACACCTTCAAGCTTCCCGAATGGTGTTCTAGAGCCAAAGTAGGTGTATGAATTTTATTATTTTCGTATAGGTTGTTTTTGGACGAATTAGGGTTGTGGTTATGAGAAAAGTTTGTTAAAAACATGTTTAAATAGGTGATTAACCGACTTGGGCTCGTCGGCCTCGTGGACCGCGGACGGATATGCCTATACTCCGTGCTCCACTGCGCGTTCTAAATCCAGAAATAATATTTTATTCCTTCACGGACCGTAGGGAAGTTGCCTTTCCCTCCGCGCTCTGTGGGGGAGGTTTGTGTAGGAAATTTTATTTTCTTTTTCACTTTTGAGGTTTCAGGTCCCGGTCCATCCCATCCCGGTTACCGACCAATAACGTTAAATCATGTAGATTCACATAGTCACATAATAGCACATAATTTCAGACATATCAAACACAATAATTGTATTTCATCATTTCACCAACGTTCGGGGTTCAAGACCTGTGTATGTAGTCCAGTAATTCTCTGAATTACCATTCCATGCAGTTATTAATCTATAACCGTGTAACGTGTGACTCACCTAACTAACCCTAGTTAAGTAGAATTCTATAAATGTATGTACGAGTTAACTAGAGTTTAGTTAAAGTGTTAACCTGAAAATGTGGTTTATCAAATTATCCCTAAGTTGAAATGCGTGTAAAGTTACTGGATGTCACATTCAGAGACGTCTCAGTGCCGCCTAGACATCTTTGGGACTACTAGAGATGTTTGAGCAATCAGGCATCTCCGGTGAGGTTTCCCTCCCTGCCATCGTCATCACCTGCGTGGTTTCCCGGTCAGGTCTATTTTTTTTTGCAAAGATGTCATGGTTGAGCAACCAAGCGTCTGCGGTGATGTTTCCGATGTGAGGTTTCCCTTACGAAAATACTCCCGTGACCCATCCCATTTATCGTTCATCGCCATCATCTCTGGAGAAGTGGTGTTCGAGACGGTGGTGGTTATGAGTGTGTCTTCTGTGTCTCCGGCGAGCGATTTCTTTTCTCTCACAAAAATATTCCCGTGACGTCTTCCGTTTACCGGTGGTGGTTGTGACCTTGTCCTTACATTGGTCATACCAAGGCCCAATGATATTATATATATATATATATATATATGTGTGTGTGTGTGTTTATACAGTATTTATTTATTTATGATAAATGTTGGTGATGTTGCAAAAAAGGTTGCATTGAAAAGAGAGGTGTCTCTACTCATAAATGTTGGTGACTGTGAACACTATTGTTATTAAATAAATAAATGGACAAAAGTCGCGCAGTTGTCGGTTCATCATTGAAGCAAGCATCTTGAGAGTAGGGATGACAATGGGTTGGGTTTAGGACGGGTTTAAGTAATCCCAACCCCATACCCGATTAGGTATGCTTGTCCCAAACCCATCTCAAAACCCGTCGGGTTTGTGTCGGGTAATTCCCCATCGGGTATCGGGTATACCCGTGGGTTTTGGGTAAACTCATTAATTTTTAAAACTTACCCATTGGGTATATCCGACCAAAAACTCATCGAGTACCCATTGTGTAATTACTAACCAAATACATTTAACATTATAAAATATATATGTAAATTATTACAATGTATTAATATAAAATACTTAAATCATATAAAAAACACTCAAAGACATAGATAACAAATAGTATACACTAATTTTTTTGTAATTTTTAGCACAAGATAGCAATTCGATATATTATGCATACATATTTAAAAAGATATATAAGAAATTATATTAGGTATCTAATCGGGTAAACAGATATACTTTATCGGATAATCGGGTATGTCATCACATCCCAAACCTGCAAAAAAAAAAAATTAATCTCATACCCGAACCCATACCCAATTACCCAACCCTAAACCCGTCTCAAATATATTAGGTTTTGAATTTACCCGTCAGGTTTGATTACCATTCCACGTTTAAGAGGAATCTCTCCCAAAAAAAAAAATAGAAGTGACGAATTTTCATAAAAAGGGTTGGTCAAAAGTATTCTCGTGATTTTTTTTTTAAACTAAGGGGTGTTTGGGTGTAATTTTTTTCTTTAAAAAATCCCGTATATAAAAGATATAAACGTTTAAAAATTATGGGAAGAAACATGAGAGAGAAAATTTTAAATTTATTTTTAAATTCTTTTTTCCTAAAATAACTCAATTTTATTTTAGTAATTGAGAATTTAGGGTTTTTTGTTTATCTTTTTTTAATTAAAAAAGGAAATATTTCAAAAACACTAAAATATTTCAATTATGATGCCACGTGGCACTCTCAAAGAGAAGTTGAGGCATCCATTGCACGCCACGTCAGCAAATACGTTTTCTTTTATATATATATATAGATAGATAGATATAGATATAGATTATGTCTTTCCTTTATAAAACCTCTACACATCAATCTTCATAAGCTACAATTCTACAACACAAAACATCATCATGACCACCTTCGATCTTCCACAGGAGGTGCTTCAACTGCTACCTTCTGATCCATTCGAGCAGCTCGATTTCGCTCGTAAAATAACCTCCATTGCCCTCTTCACTCGAATCTCTGCTCTTGAATCCGAATCCTCTGCCCTCCGTCACCAGCTTAACGACAAGGACCTCGTTTTAGACGACCTCAACGCTCAGATTGAGTCACTTAATATTAAATTATCAGATGTTGTTGATCAACTTTCCCGCGCTGATCAAGACAAGGTTAGTTTGGTTTTACACAATTACTCTTATTTGTTGTTGTTTTTAGAATTAATTACACGTCGATTATCCATTGTCATGTTTATTTATCGGAAGTTATATCATTGGTACCACAGTTTCAACTTTTGGACTTTTGAGCCTTTTTTTTTTTCAAATCCAAATTTTTTGGATAAAACCGAGAAAATTTACGCTGCTTAGCCAAAAATCAGTACAGTAGGAAGCTTCGCGCCACTGCCGGATTTCGAACTTAGATTTATGTAAAATCTAGGGATTGGCTGACTCAATACATATTAATTTTTTTTGTAAAATTTAGGTTTGGAGGGTCTTAGGTTTAAGTGGCATTGACGAGAGAATTAAAGAAATTCGTCTTTCAAAAAAATAAAAATAAGGGTTAGAACATTTGTGAAATACCAATGGGGTAATAGTTCAATAAATAAGTATGAAAATGACAAAAACTGGTGATTCGCATGTACTATATCTATGTGATTAATTCTTGTGTTTTTTGATGAATATTTGTATGTATGATTTTGTTGTTAGGAAGTGTTGTTGAAGGAGAATGCGTCGCTTGAGGAGCAAGTTAACAAGCTCAATCGTGATGTTGCTAAGGTATTTGGAAAGTTTATGTGTGTTTTTTTATTTGTTAAATTTAGGTATTGGACGCCGTGTTTGCGTAGTTCTAGTTAGGTCTAATTTGGCTTGCTGGATTGTTAATCTTGTCTTCCTGATTTGTATATGATAATCGAGGCCAGATACTGCTGTTAGGTTTAACGGTTGATGTTAATTGTTAGCAAATTAGTAATGTGTATGGATTTGATACATAAAATCTAAACATGTTAATGCATAATTGCATATACAATCTGTTCATTCTGTTGATCAAACTCATTTCTTCTTAATTAGTGCTTCAGTTGCTTCAAACTTCTTAATTTTGGATTAGAAGACCAGAAGCAGTTTGTGTTATCCGATTTTCCCACTTTAATCGTTCGCTGGATCTAATATGCAGTTAGAGAGCTTCAGGAAAACGCTCATGATGTCACTTCAAGATGAAGAAGGAAGTTCCGTAAGTAACTAACTTCTTTTATGAATTCAGGGAGATTAAACACTGCTTTTATGGTTTAAGAAACTTTATTTAAACTTTGACAATATGAGATTACAAGTAGATTCGCTACTTATATGTCTAATTGTGTCGTTCAAATTCTTTATGGTATTGCAGGCTAGGAACCCTGCCGTTGCTGCACCAGTTGTGCCAAATCATACAACCTTATCTTCTCAGTCAAATGCTGGAGGTAATTCAATTTTCGCTTCAATCCGCATATTTAGTTTCCCTATATAACAAGATTTTTTTTTTACAAGAAAACGATGAAACTGCGCCACTGCCACCTTCAAGTGAGTCACCAGTCACGACTCAGTCATCAGATGTACAAAGCTCCTCTCATGATGAGCCAGTGACAGATGGTAATTACATAGATTATTCCATTTCATTAATCTCTAATGATACTACTTTCTCCAGTTAGATTGATAAAATCTATTAATCAGCCTCAAGAACTCGTGTTTCACCATCAGGTCTGTTAGCATCAAAAGCAAGCACACCTCGGCTAACACCACCTGGATCCCCACCCAGCGTATCAGCATCTGGATCGCCAAAAAGAACATCGAAGACAGTTTCTCCAAGAAGGCACTCTATTGCTTTTACAACCACAAGAAACATGTCTGATGACAGATCTGCTTTTTCATCAGCAACCTCAAGCCCATATGGGTCCATGTCAGGTGTGAATACTATTAGATAACACATAATAGACCTTTAATTATGCTAGCACTATGCAGTACCTTTTGACGTAAACATAGTTCAGAACATTCAAAGAAAACATTTTTTACAGATGTCGCTAACGTTTACTTTGTAATTGTTTTAGGGCGGACCCGAGTGGACGGTAAAGAATTCTTCAGACAAGTGAGGTAGCATGCTTCCATTGCAATTCTAATGATGAAAATAACCTTACATAAGTGGGTTCCTTATAAAGTTTAATTTATTAATGTTGCATACAATGTGAATCAACTTTTTAACTATTATATTTGAAACATGTAACTAAAGTGTTCCCATTTGCATCTCTTAACTTTTAATCATTTATCCAACTTACTCCTTTCATTCCATATAATTGCAACATTGTTTTTTAGCTTTTGTCGCGATTTCATGCTAAATTACCATTTTGCCCCCTCGTTCTTATTGGTGTTATCAACTTATCAGGGGAAGATTATCATATGAGCAGTTTAGTGCATTTTTGGCAAATGTCAAGGAATTAAACTCCCACAAGCAAACCAAGGAGGTATGTGTTTATACATATCTTGCAGTTGCACTCAACCACTTTAAGTCGGCCCCAAATCGTTTATTTTTTTTTCTTCGTTTTATGATCTTGTAGGATACTTTACGGATTGCAGATGAAATATTTGGACCAGAGAACAAGGACCTTTACGTAATTTTTGAGGGATTAATTACTCGTAATGTCCACTAAAAGGACTATAAGTTGTTTTTGTTCCCGATTTGTAACTTATATGAAGATAGTAATGAAGTTACTAAGACATGGCAAGATTGCCTGTTCTGAAACTTGAAAATGGAGTTGACGACTGCGTATACATTGTTACCAATACTGCTATCGCGATACTACTTTTGTTATATGGCTGTCCTATTATGTCCAACCATTAAACATGTCATCGGACATGGAATTAACATATTAATTGTGAAATATCAGCATACTTGAAGCTATCAAAGAGGAATGTGTAAATACATATTACATAGTAACAAAATGCAGACTATTTTAATGTAAAAAAAGGTTTTAACCTTTGTAGGGATTAGAATAACTGTTGCCACTTTTCATCATCCTCAAATCTCAGGTTTCTCAATGGCCAGTTTCCTTTTCTGGTTTTAGTACACTATTTTCTTTACCGATTATGTTGATGTAACACAAATAAACTACCGCAGGTTCGAAGAATGTGATTTCCGTAATGGTAATGGTACCGCGAGTTACAATTTAGGCTGAAATGGCTTTATATTTAGATAATATTGGTTGTAAACTTTGTAGTCGTGTTCTTAAACTTTATAACTACTTATTTGCGCGTTGCAAATTGATAGAAGCCAATTAGAGGAGGCTAATCTCCCAAGATAGATAACTCTTAGAGAGGGTCAAGCTCCAAGAATATTAGAGAAGAGAGACATATTTCTTAATTCATTTTCATTAATTAACTTAGACTAAAAACTCAAGGCCTTTATATAGAGGCTTACAAGCATCAAACAAACAGAAAGTAAATGCATGAACTGTTAAGCAAATTAATAGGATTGCATGGGAACGTGGATTTTGTCACACCCTCAAATTCCACATGCGAGGTTTTACCGCGAGGCGCGTGACACACCAGGATCCAAGTCAACGGTCACAATAAACAACTATATGTAAGAAGTTACGTAGAACAAACCATGCAATAGCCAAAAACCGTGATTCAAAATACAGCGGAAGCAAGATCAAGTTTACAAAACCAAACAGAGATAAGACATAAGTTTAAAAGTTTCAACATCCAACATGATCCTAGATGCAAGTGCGACTCCGTGCGCCTAATCCGATTGTTGCTACCTTAGCGACCTGAGAAAACATGCTAAAAACGTCAGCACATAATGCCGGTGAGTTCACAAGTGTTAAGAAAAATGTTTCATGAGTTTTGAAAACGCCATCTTGTTACTACTATGATATAAAGACGCTAGCTAGGCGTGCGAACCTTACTATGATGATACGTCGCACGAACCACCCAACAAACTACCGCAGCCACGGCTAACGAACTACCGCATCCACGGCTAACGGACTACCGCATCCACGGCTAACGGACTGCCATGTTAATGGCTAACGAACTGCCGTATACCCGGCTAAACGAACTATCACATTGTTGGCCACATGACCTAGGGCTCAACGAATCTCATAGTAACGAAAGATAACCCTAGTATAACATGATAAGTAAAATAAGAACACGTAGCATGTTTCTCCCCTGAAAATGTAAACACAGAAAGAGGGGCCGTGAAACTCACCTTAATTTCCATGCTAAGCTGGCAAACAAAGCCTGAAACCTCGACCGACTTCCTCGTGCCCGAATCAAACGCGCGTAACCGGAAAACACCTCGAACTACGTGTTGACCGAATCGATCCCAACGTGACTGCTCGATGACCGAACCAAATCGTTTGACCAGGTTGACCCGAGTTGACTCAGTTTGACCACGCCCGAACAAGAACCCAAAAGCTGACCCGAGCCCAAACCCACCAACAAAACCACAATTGAAATCTAACCCGAGTCCTTAGAACCAAACCAAGGGCCCGAGACCACGACCGGCATTCCTGAACCGAGCCTGTAGTCGAACCCAATATGACTCGAACTCAACAACCCGTGAACCGCCTGAGACCCATCACCGCCGCCTGCTGAACCAAGACATAGCCTGAAACAGCTTGACCTGCATCTGAAACCTGAACCGGACCCTTCTGACCCCCAAAAACAACCATCGGTCGTCGCTCAACAAACCCGCACACTAGACCACAAACAGATCGGACTCCACCATACCCAAACCCATGACCCTAAACACCACAAACCACCTATTAACACCACCTAACCATCTTACACCAGCGCCGCCTTCCATAGTCATGTCCAACGTCTTTTTCGTCAAGACTACCACAACCTGTCATAGTCCAAACCCAACACACCCTTCCATCGGACCAGAATCAGCTTCAATCGACCATCACCATCTGTTATGGGGCCAAATACCACCACGTCTCCTCCACCAAGTCTGGTGGAGGTCGGCCGCTGCTGAATGAGGAACGAAGGAGGGAGAGACGAGACCGGGAGGAGAGGAGAGGAGAGAGAGGTTATGTGAGAGAGGAGAAGGAGGGAGGTTAGAGAGTGTGTGTATGGTTTAGAGAGAGAGATGCAGATTTTAAAGAGAGAGACTAGGGTTTGTGTGTAGGAGAAGAATGAGAATAAGATGAATTTATAGTTAGGGTTATTAGGAAGGTGCACGCCACGTAACGAACCCGTTTAAATGAAATACGACTCGGTTTTATTTTACTGTTTATAAAATAATAAATAAAGCATGTCGGAAATGTTCGATTTTAAAAACGTAACAAAACCGTGAAATTTTAAATATGATGTTTATTATCCCGTGCGTGCATTCGAAACACGCGTTTAAAACACGTTATAAGATTTGACCACGGTTTCTTTTGTTAAAACGATTTGTCAACCTTCGAAACTTAATAATTAACAATATTTATAATAAAAAGTTATCTAAAATCACATCGGTATTAATCGGAAGTTGCCGGTTGTCACATTCTCCCCATATTACAGAAATTTTGTCCTCAAAATTTGGGGTAGGATACCTTCGAAGAACCAATGGGAGTACAACAAAAGAGTCGACGTACTTATCGATACAATGGTACGAGATAAAGTTTCAGAATCAACTAAATGCAAAGTGTAGACAATAGCTTTTGTCAACAAATACTATTGCACCTCAAACGAAGAAACTAATGCACCAACGTTTTCATTACACGCCGCAAGGGGTGTTTGGATTTAAGGCAGAATCCAAACATACAACTGTTGACACGTGTACAAAATACGTGTCTAGATTCTGTGAAAGAATAATGAATCAACAAAAATTAGATTCCTTTTACGATTGAATGTTGAAGGCCACTAACACAAAATAATAGGGATGCAAATCGTACTCAAAAGATATAACTAGGTTCTAAAACAGGAACCTTAGAAGCTCGAGGAACAAGATCATCAAGATCTTAAACTGGTTTAAGAAAGGCAAAGTCACAAATGACACGAACAGGGAAGGATCGGCAATCGCGTCCGTCGCAACAACTCAGCTTCAACAATAACGAGTGTCAAACTAAGCACACAAGAACCCCGATCCATAAGAACCTCGGTCCACAACGTGAACCGTAATGAATCCAGACAATACAATAGATGACTCAAACACGCATGCAACTGAGCACCCAATACCCAAAGCAACGCTCCCCAAAAACACGAAAAGATACAAGGATCACAACTAAAGGTAATAAGAACAAGTACCCCAAGCCAAGGAACTGATTCCTCAAGGTGAATACAAGATAATTGCTATAGACTGTCACATAATCAACCCAGCCTGACCGGGGATATGCTGAAGACCCTTGTGATCGGTATAAACGAAGCACTAGGTACCGTCCAAGCAGTGTCTCCATATTACGGACGTCACGCTGGCGAATCAAGACAAACGATGACCTCCTCACATAGAATTAACACACCCCAGACCCGAACTAGATGCAACACGACACATGATAACCAAGGACTTACCCTTCCAAGGCGTAGGCATAAAATGCAGTAACAGATAAAGCTTAACAGATATGAAGCTCTTAACAGTACGAGAATCAAAATAAAAGCGAAGCATAGCGACAATTAAGAAGACATACCGGTAACAATATTAGGATCCTCCTAGTTCGCCCGTAGTGTAACCCTCTAGGAATCACAAGAAGTTGATCTAGGTCCAATTCGGGTCCATCCGTCCAAACACAAAGTCCAGTAGGATTTTCATGTATTCCATTTTATGATTTCGTGTGCACCCGACATGATAAACTGCTCTACATGATCCTCCAAATGCACTTCAAGCTTGAAGTTCAAGTCACCGAATACTAGATTCAAAATTAAGTAGATGATGTGGCATAAAAGATGTGACACCGACACCCCGACAAATTCAATATGTTACCAATATGTTAAGACTCAAACATATGTGACCGTCTAGTGTGTGTGTGAGACTCGCCTATAGACTAGACTCTACATGCATTCCTAGTTCACTATAACCATTGGCTCTGATACCAATCTGTCACACCCTCAAAATCCACATGCGGGGTTTTACCACGAGGCGCGTGACACACCAGGATCCAAGTCAACGGTCATAATAAACGACAACTATATGTAAAAAGTTACGTAGAACAAACCATGCAATAGCCAAAAACCGTGATTCAAAATACAGCGGAAGCAAGATCAAGTTTACAAAACCAAGCAGAGATAAGGCATAAGTTTAAAAGTTTCGACATCCAACATGATCCTAGATGCAAGTGCGACTCCGTGCGCCAAATCCGATTGTTGCTACCTTAGCGACTTGAGAAAACATGCTAAAAACGTCAGCACATAATGCTGGTGAGTTCATAGGTTTTAAGAAAAATGTTTCATGAGTTTTGAAAACGCCATCATGTTACTACTATGATATAAAGACGCGTTTAAAACACGTTATAAGATTCGACCACGGTTTCTTTTGTTAAAATGATCTGTTAACCTTCGAAACTTAATAATTAACAATATTTATAATAAAAAAGTTATCTAAAATCACATCGGTATTAATCGAAAGTTGCCGGTTGTCACAGATGTTGACTAGAAACTACCAAACTATAGGTGAACGTGGGTGGTTAATGGATTGGCACGTATCAATTCCCGCGCTCCTCAAAATGTTCTTGTCCTCAAGAACGGAACATCGTCGCCACGGAGGTTGCCATTCGAGTCTCCTAGCGGCATTCGGTGCGGTCGCAACTACACACCATGGTGGTCGCCATTCCTGTCTACCTGTTGCCTTCGGTTCCTCGGCGTTTGAGAGCATGACTTGGGGGTCGTGGCTGTTATTGTTGGCTGCATTTTTTGGTAGGTGCAGAGTTGGTTTTGGGTAGTGGTAATTGGGGCCGTGGCTGTTTTCTATTAGTGACTATTTTGGGTGCTATTTTTGGAGCAGGTTTGGGTGACGTGTGTGGTGTGGACGAGGTGGTCGAAGAGGGTCGTTTGGGTTTGGTTTTGTAGGTTGTTTGTTGGTGCCGAATCGTGCGTTTTTTGGATGCGGATGAGGATATTTGATGTAAGAATGGTTTCGGGGCAAATGGTTTGGGCGGCGGTCTAGGAAGTGGTAGTCGAGGCAGCAGTGAAGGCGGCGGAGGTAGACCTAGGCGAGCGTTATACCCAACGAGGCGTTTTTGGTTTGTCTCGATAGTATCCCACAATTCGTCAAGCAACAACATGATTTTTGAGGTCATGATCGAGGTGAATTCGGGAATGAAAGCACCAAATGATAGAAGCCAATTAGAGGAGGCTAATCTCCCAATATAGATAACCCTTAGAAAGGGTCAAGCTCCACGAATATTAGAGGAGAGAGACATATTTCTTAATTCATTTTCATTGGTTAACTTAAACTAAAAACTCAAGGCCTTTATATAGAGGCTTACAAGCATCAAACAAACAGAAAGTAAATGCATGAACTGTTAAGCAAATTAATAGGATTGCATGGGAACGTGGATGTTGACTAGAAACTACCAAACTATAGGTGAACGTGGGTGGTTAATGGATTGGCACGTATCACAAATCAATCCTGATCTTGAGATGGCATTAAAGCCTCAAGCACAACCAGTGTGTGTGTGACTAATAGGGTATCACAAATTGTGAATTATACGTAAATCGGAAATGGATGGAACTTTTTTTATTTGAGTTAATTTTAGTTTTGTATTACAAGATAATTATGTTTATATTGAAAGTGCATCATTTATGATTTATAGAAGGGAACATTGACTCGATTCCGATCGAATAACATTGGAATCTGTGTTAATGGTTTCATTACCGGTAATGATAAAAGTAGAATAGGTATTATTAAATAGAAATATAAATAAAAATGTAATGATTTTTAGTGTATTTATAGAGATAAAGATGATTGTAAATGCTATCAATTAAGATAGTGCAAATTCCTTTTCTCCTAAAAAAGGTTGTCCTCTCCTTTCTCACAGATTATGCATGGCTACAACCTAGTTGCGGTCTCTCTCCTAGTCATGTTTAGCTCGAGCTCGGTCGGTTATTAATCTGTGAATCATTTAGTTTTTCAAACATATAGTACTAGGTTAGAACCCGCGTGTTACACGGGTAGCTCTAAGAAAATAGATAAATAAAAAAGTTTCATACAAATTTAATGATTTTACATAGATATTTAAAGAACAAAAAATTATACAAATACAAAAAATCATTAAAAGAGAAGATACAATATTAAATCGGAAAAGAACTCAACATATTCATGTCAGTTGAGACTATCCTATATGCTGAAGTCATGATGTTCAAAGTTATTCAAAAGTTAGCAACACATATATAAGGGAACAAATGACATTATCACTAAAAGTAATCAAAAGAAAATGATCACGAAGCCAATTCATAGTAACAATTATAAGTCTATTCGAACAAATAATATCTTACCATCTTTGAATTTAGCTTATAGATTTGTACTTTATAGTGTGTTTTGACCCATTATATAACTTGAGTGACCCGAATCAAAGCAATTTAGCTAAAGACACTTACCAACAGTTTTTAATTTTTTATGTAAAATCATATTCCAATAACACCAGGTATATGCAACAGTTTTATATATGCTTCATCGTTTAAAATAGAGCAACCAAAATCAATTTCAATTAACAATTGTAGACAACACATTTTAATCTGCACGGTGATTCATGATTGTTTTGATAACATTCAATTAATTCATGTTTCATTTGAATCATAAAAGAATGAAAATAAAAACAATTAATTAAACATTAGCAATTGTGTTTTATAGCTTTTAATTAGTTAAGGCGGCAGTAAGAAGGTAATGATATTTCAAATTGATTTCAAACTGAATTGAAGCTTAATAAGCTTGACTCTTCTATAAAATGATGTCCTGATTATTAGATTTCATAGCAAGAATACTAAAAACATAAAACTTTTAAACCCTAATCATAAATTAGGGATAAACATGTGAGGAACGTGTGTGAATAGTTAGCAAACAAAGAAATTTAGAAATAAAGATCATGACAGAACCTTAAACAACAGCATTAAGATAAACACTAATCTTATCATGAACACAAACGTCAAAAGAAATAACTCACCTTGTTGGCGCCACCAGTCAGAAAAGGCATAACAAAACCCTAATTGAACAAAAACATCAAAGAGGATGTATACAGAGACGACATAAGAATGCAAAATTAAAGTCCTTAAATTGTTGGTGCACACAAAGAATCCAAAACTAATATCAAGATGAACTCACCGGAATGACGACATTAAGGATGACCGTTAGTGTCTTTGGAAACTCAAATTCAATCACATGAGAAAAGGTGAAGAAGGAAGTAGCATATGCAGAAACGATAATATCTGTGTGTGAGGATCTTTTTGTTATGGTTCGTGAGAAAAACATGGAAAGAAAGTAGCATACAAAGCAAGTGGAAAATGGGCGGGAAAAGAAAATTAGATGGCTTGAGAATATGCCATGTGTCCCACAATAGGTTTCATTTATATATTACTAGGTTATGTACCCGTGTGATACACGGGTTGAACAATTTAAATTATATATATTATATATAAATTTAAAATATAATTAAGAAAAATTAGATTACATATTTTATTTAAAATAAAAAAAGTTGCCTTTACAACTGAAAAAATATTAAATATTCATCAGCCCCTAAATCATTTATTGTAAAAAAACATTTTTATTCACATAAAACTTTTTTCAAACATTCCAAAATATATCTTCCATATCGTGGCTATTACCTTGTAAGACTGCAGGTACAACAAAACAAAAAAATCAAAAAGTAATAAAGGTAAATCTATTTAGGCTAGGATATAAAAAAAATGAAATTAATTTAAAAGTATTTCCTCATCCGTTAAACCATCCCAATCGAGTATTGTTCATTTTGGAATTTGACATCAAGTTTATTCCAAAGCCAAAGTATTTCTAACCTTGAGTGTATAATCATTTTTTTTTCTAACATCAAGGTCCTTAAACATAATGACATTTATTGATTCAATTTTACTGTATTATAAAAAAATGTGTGAATTAATAGCATGGAAATAAAGATTGAAACGAATTAGTAATGAAAAGACTGTTTAGATATTGCATTTCTCTATTGAAGTAACTTGAAAAAACAAAGTCAATGAAGATTTCAAACAATGATTTTTCATATATAAAATGTATTTTATATATGAAGGTATTATAATATGAAAATAACCAAACATATTTAGTTTTGTATTAAATCAAATATTTAATTAATGTGAATTGATTTGTTTTATTTTGTTAATTCATAATATTGTAAGAAATATAGTTTTAAACTTAGAGTGAAAGACCACATATTAAAAACATGTTTTTAAGGTACACGATTTAAATTTAATAACACATAAATACGTTATCTTAAAAAAAATAATTTTTAATAAAGATTACTTTTGTTAGTTCATAAACATTTTCAAATTATGTCTAATAATTTATTTCTAATTTTGAATTATAATATAATTATATTAATTGATTTACAAAAAACATAGAATATATATATTAAACTGAATTCCAGTAATTATACTAATAATTATAGTTGTAACAAATAAAAACTGAATAAGTAATAATTATTAAATAAAGAAAAAAAACTAAAATAAATGTATTGTTTAAAATAATAAAATGGGAGGCTCTGTGATGGAGTTCTATGTAATCCATGTGCTGTCTTTTATTATTATAGATAGAAATAGATTAATATTGATTGATTTATTTTATTTATTTGTTTTGAACAACATGAAAGTCTCACAAAAAAGCTTGACTAATTGCATTTTGTATTCTTAATTTGTTTATTTGACTTTTGAATTTTAAGTATTAAAATTAATATGTATTTGTTGAGCAAAGTTTAACATCTAAAACAATGACCAAAAAAAAAACTTAATAATCATTTGTCAAATATTGTAACAAACTTAATTTTAAACTTAGAATAACAGATAAAATATTGTAAAAAGAATCATGTGTTTTCTTTTATTAATGATTTCAGTTACAACTATGATTATTAATATAATTAATAAAATTCAATTTAATAAATTTATAATATGCTTTTGCAAATTAATTATTATATTTAAATTTGAATTTATTGTATTAAATAATAAAATGAAGAGAATTCATGAGAGAGTGCCATGTGTCCATCATGTGTTTTCTTTAATTAATATATATATAAGATCAAATATTGTAAAAAGAAACATGTGTTTTCTTTTATTAATGATTTCAGTTACAACTATGATTATTGATATAATTAATAAAATTTAGTTTAATAAAGTTATAATATGCTTTTGCAAATCAATTATTATAATTAAATTTAATTTATCGTATTAAATTAAATAAGAAAATGAGAGAATTTATGAGGGAGTGTCATGTGTTCCTCATGTGTTTTCTTTTATTATATAGTGTAGATAGTAGATTTTACATATTAGAAATCATTCATTTTCAAACATAATAATAAAATATAATATTTTACATATTAGAAAACATTTTTATTGATGTAATAATACTCAACGTGAAGTATAGTACATATATTAATAATAACTAGTGTGTTTCAACGCGCGCGTTGCGCGCCTTACAATGTTGTCGTATCTAAAACACTAAGAAACTATTATCAACAAAGTAACTATCAATTTTCATACCATAATTTAAAAACGACATCTCATACAAACATGGATATATTTGTACTTATTACTTAATAACATGCTGTGAATAGGAAAAAAAAAAGGAGTCGCCTCTTGCCCTTCCCATGTAAGCCATGTTATTATTTATTATAAAATCATATATAGTTATTACTAAAAAAGTGTTTGTACCTTTAAAAATAAAAAAAATAAAAAAAAAACTTGCCATTACGTTGTTTTAAACGTGGGACCTCAAACCATACAAATGCACAAAAAACCACTCCACCACCAAGCCATTTGTTAACTTATTATGTAATAAATAAGTGTTTGTAAAAAAAAATCTCATGTTTCGAACCTAAGACCTCAAACCACACAAATGCACCACAAACCATTTCACTCCCAAGCCATTTTGTGACTTATTATGGAATCATATCTATTTATTAATAAATAAGTGTTTGTAAAAAATTAAAAAAAAAAAACCAAAAATCCCATGTTTCGAACCGGGGACTTCAATCCACACAAATGCACCACAAACCACTCTACCACCAAACCTTTTTGTGACTTATTATGGAATCATATCTATTTATTAATAAATAAATAAGTGTTAGTAAAAAAGAAAAAGGAAAAGACAAATATAATTAATGCAAATATTGTTCAATATCTTGGGCCTGCCCGCGTGTTGCGGCGGGTGCATCTGTTTGCCCCCTCATGCATCGTGTTTGTTGTGTGCGACATATTTCTATTATTTTAGGGCACCCGCGAGATGCGGCGGAGTTAATGATTTGCATAGATACTCTCGTTTTATGTTAGTTTGACAAGCGTCGTAACAAATATATTGGACCAAACAAATTAGTAATCAATATAGTTAAAACTACCAAATCGACTGATAAGAACTTGTCTGCTTTTGGATATGTAAACAATTAGTGGATTCGTGAGATCAGAAACTTAAATTCTATTCCTAGAAGCTTATAGCAGCAGAGAAAACAAAAAACCATCGAGGAAGATGAACACGTTGCTCATGAAGTATCTCTACCATATTTTCTTGTATAAACATCAAGCCAACATATATCGCCCGCTTTAATGAGTTGAAACGTGTCATGGGTTGGGTGTGTTGGCAAACTTCAAGCCTACATATTTATTTGTGTGCAGAAGTGTCACATCATACAATCCTGCAATCACATAAATTTAAAAAGAAGATATAAATACATAATATATGATGTAATTTATTTACTATAATCTTTGAAAGATATATAACTTATGTATGTTAAGAGTCACCACATTATTTATATACCAAATACATGACAACTATTTATAGGACTATAACATTGATACAAACATAAAAAATTATATCATAATAACAAGCATTTTGTTATCTTTAATTTGAGTATAGTATTGTTATTTTTTTTATTTTAAAAATCTTTATGTGCTTCCTGATTAACAATATCTAGGAGTGAACAATAACTAAATCGTTCACCGAAGCCAAACCAAAAAATTGATAAAAATGAACCAAAATCTATTGAAAACTGAAAATATCCGATTTAACTTAAAATTGGTTATCGTTTTCTTTTTGTACCCTTAGTTAACCCAAATTAGTTAAATTGAAATAGACCCATTAATATATTCATAACAGTATGCCCGTACGACGCGGTAGGAAACATAAACACTTCTAATGGTTCATGGCTGGGTTAGGTTTAGTTCGGTTATAAGCCTCAACCGAAATAAAAATCGACATTATCGGCTTATCAATCTTGTTAACCAACCGGTTAATTGGTTTAGTTAATTTTGGTTAATAACCAAAACCAAACTTTGGTTATTTTGCTTAGAAGTAAATGAAATGAAGGTATAAATACACGTAATGGATGTATAAAGGATATAAATGTATGAATGGTTCAGTTTTGGTTTGTTAATTTTGGTTAACTTAGGGTACAAAAAAACCGATATTAGGTTAACTCGGTTTTGGTTAATTTTATGTTCGGTGTTGTATGTTTTTGTTTGATTTCGGTTGAGTTTCAATTATTGTTCACCTCTAGATATTGTTAATCACGTAAAAAATCAAAATTTTAATTAAAAGTATATAGCAAATTATACTCTAATATGGTTTGAAGCCGAGTAGATAGGTTTATCAATTGTAGTGGCGGCATAAATTGAGGGGTTTTTGAAATTTTTTGCTTTTATACCTAGACATGTCAACGAACCGAATGTTCATTTAATTTTAACTGAACACGAACACATAATCAAACACATTTTTGTGTCCATGTTCGTTCATTAAGAAACTTGTCATGTTCTTGTTCGTTTATGTTCGTTCGTTTAAACCTAAACGAACAGTTCACCAACGAACATAAACGGATGTTCATGAACATAATAAATGTGAATGATTTTGTATTACTGAAAAAACCCAATTACTAATTGGTTGTATATTTATACAAGTAGCTAAAGCCCAATTTATGTTTGTATTTATGTAAATATAAATACGTATGTAATTAATAAACTTAAACAGAAATAAATAAACGGACGTTCATGAACATAAATGAACAAACTCAACGTTTGTTCATGTTCGTTCATTTAACTAAACTAACAAATTTTTTTGTTCGTGATTGTTCGTTTATTAAATAAACGACATAAACGAACTTCCCGCCGAACAAGTTCACGAACAGCTCATGAGCATTCGGTTCGTTTACATGCATATTTTTTACCTCTATTTCATGTATTTATACACCCATTTCATGTATTTCTAGGCAAAAAAATTTAGCCAAAATTTGTTTTTGTTATTCACCAAAATTAACTAAACCGATAATCTAACAATACTAACCGAACCAATGAACCAATTGCTTAATAAGCTTGATTAATTGATGACTTTTGATTTTAGTTTAGGTTGAGGCTAATAATCAAACTAACCAAACCATACACACCCTTAAAAATGTTTGTGTTCTCTGCTACATCGCACGGGCACTCTACTTTTTTTTTGAACGGCCAACAAATCAATCCCGATCACTCACAAAGTACCCACAGAACAAATGAGTACTTTGAAAATAACCCGGGTCCACCAATAATTTCACACCAGTTCTCAGGAAAAACCGCCACCCAAAAGCCCACTGTGATCAAGGTTTTCAGAACCGGACCGGACGTCGAACCGGACCCCCGGGCGGTTCACCGGTTCGACCGGTCCGACCGGTCCAACGAACCGGGTCAAACATGTATCGAAACCCAAAAAAATAATAAAAATAATAAAAAAAGAACGGTTCGACCCCTTATTTTCCGGTCCGACCGGCCGGTTCAGCGGTTCACAAGCGGTTCAGTTGCACAGCGGTCCAAACACCCGAACCGGACCGGTCCAGGCCCCGGACACCGGTCCGACCGGCCGGTCCGGTCCGGTTTTCAAAACAGTGACTGCGATAAAACCTGGTCCACTGGAAGCATTTTGCTGCCAGGACTCCAACTCCCTACCATAACACTGTGTTCCCAAGTTGCATTAAAGGATGAAAGAGAAAGGATCTCTTTCCTCTTCCTTTCTCTCCAAATCCTTCTAAATTGGAAAGATTGAAAATCACACTAAAATCCTGTTTATTATCTCTTCTATTTCTTCCCTTTCCCTCATACAAAAAACTCTGGAACACAATTTTTTCCCCACTTCCTTCCCAATCCTTTCTTCTTCATCCTTTAATGAAACTCTAGAACAAAGTGTAAAGGCACTCCACTGGTATTAATAATTCATCATCCTCCAATCTTCTTGCATTGTTGACATTTTAATTATTATTATATCCTCGATTGCAACTCTCCGTTAGCCCTAACGACGACAACTCCACAACCATGGACCACCACACCACCACCGATTCCTAGATTCCTTCATGCCGATTAGCTGTTAAGCTGTTCCTTTCATTCCCTAACCATTCTTTTCTACGCTACCCAACCACCACCAACCACCACTAACCACCCTCACCAACCACCCCCCAATTTAGCTCTGCAATCCCCCAATTATTATTATTATTAACAATCCAATGAATAATACTCCTCCAACATCTCCACCACCACCACCACCACCACCTCCTTTCAACATGGACTCAATCGATGACTCATACACTTCCATTTGGGACTGGTCTCAGTTCCTCGATTTTAATCTCGACGATCAATCCGCGATTATTATTCCATCATCTCCACACCTCAATCCAACCGATACTCCTCCCTATGATCCACTGGTCGAACCGGTAACATTTCCGGTTAATTCAACTTCTAATGATAATAATAATATTAATGATAATAGTATTAATAATAATAATAATAATAATAATAATGTTAGGGTTAGGAAACGGGATCCTAGAATGGCGTGCCCTAACTTTTTGGCTGGGAGGGTACCGTGTGCGTGTCCGGAGCTTGATGCACAGCTGGCGGCTGAGGAGGAAGAGGCTGCTGGTGGTCCCGGTAAGAAGAAGACGCGGACGGCATCGGCTTTGTCTTCTGGGAGAAAGTCAACGGCTTCTAGATGTCAGGTGGATGGGTGTGAGACGGATATTAGTGAGTTGAAAGGGTATCATAAGTGCCATCGGGTTTGTTTACGCTGTGCTTATGCGGCTAGTGTGGTGATTGGTGGGGAGAGTAAGAGGTATTGCCAGCAGTGTGGCAAGTAAGTTGTTATGCTCTCCATTGTTTTTAATCGGTTTACGTATGCATATATATATAAATTCTGCATGATATTAAAGTTGTTGATATCCCACCGCCATAACCTATATCTCAAATATCCGCCTTTGACCAATGTTTGATTTTAGACTGCTATAACTGCATAGCTGCTAAACAAACACGATGAATGGGAAATAAGTTTACTAAAATATTTTAATGTTTAGTAATATATCTTACAGCAACACTAAGATCAAATGACTAAACATGAATAATTTTTGAGAAAAAAGAGACAGTTTGTGAAGTCCCTCAATTTACGTTAAAAGAAGGGGTAGTTAGGTAATCGTATTTTACCTTCAGAGTTTATATGGCCGGTTTTGTTGCACTGGTATCAAACTGATTATTGAAAACTGAATATTCACTTCTAGACAATCAGGTAATCTGAAGTGGCATTTGCTTGCAAATATATAAAACCGGTTACTGGGACTTCAACTTTTTAAGCTGAACAACACTGAGGCAAATGTATTTAATAGGTTTTTTTTTTTTTTTTTTTTTTTTTTTTTAAACACTAAATTATTTTTTTATTTATTTCATACCAAGACAAAACGAGTTACATTTTAGATGATGGGTAAGCGGGCAACAAGCTGCGCCGCTATGCCCTTTTGAATCGCAAAGCCTATCCTGCTAAACACAAACCCTTGGTTCTTAGGGCTCTGCGAGTCACTGTGGACCACCTTCTGCACTCGTTTCAGAAACCGTACTGCTTCAGGGGCTAGAGATCCAAATGTGTCAAAAGCAAACGGCAGGAACACATGTTGATTCTCTAGGCAGGCTGCTTCGTGCTTAGCGACCTTCTTAGCTTCTGCCCTCAAAACTGTCTGTCCCGGTGCAAAGCCGCTGTCTCGCAAACCTACCAAGGGGGAAACCCCTGTCAAGTCAACACAAGCATGTTTGCCCCCAGCCCATCCAAACACAAGCACATTCGCAGGACGCAAGGTAGATCTCCCCTCCCGTGGATCAGTCAGAAAATTGACCGGTGCTTCTTTCTTGGCTGAGACCCCCGCCCTTCGGAGCATGTCCCATAAAACATCCCTGACCAAATCATGGCGGTACTTAAACCCCGGCAATTCCTTGCAGTGGAGCGCATGCTCGCCAAATTTATCAAGACATGCTTTTTTGCAAATGGGGCATAGTTCATCCAAGGGGAATAGAGGTATCATGAGCCGGTATTTGAGAATAGCCCTATATTCGATCGCCGACATCCGCTGCCCAAGCCCTTCAATGGGCACAACAGTCAGAAAATCTTGAGCATGAGCCTCTTGAAGGCATGCAAAAACTGCCTTTTGTCGCGGAGTCATATCAAATTGTCCCTCCATCGTCTGCACGTGTTTACTATAAAGAGCACTCGCCAAGGTTTGTTGAGGTTTCTTGGGGGCGGTCTCCTTATCGGTAGAACCGCCTAGATCAATTTTTGGAAGAACTGTTTCGATATTACTAAGTGCGAGGGTGTAGTCAGAATCCACCCCTATCACACCAGCACTCCGCAGGATGTGGTCCTGCAATCCCCACGACTGAGCCCTCGAAGCTACAAAGGCGTATGTTGACACATCCCCTGCCGTGAAAATCCCTAAGCCTCCATGCCGCATAGGCAAGGATGCTAGCCTCCACTGGAGGTCCCCAAAATGTGCCCCTCCACAGACAACAATGCTTTCAACCGCCTCCCGAAGGCCTGCATCAAAAATGGACACCGCCTCTTTGACATGCTCTGGCTGGCATGTCCGGAGCCCGAACATGTGACATGGATGCAAAAAAGTCACTTTAGGAAAATTAGACAACTCTCTAGAGCTGAGCAATATGGTAACCCCTCCCCCTCCATAATTTTTAAGAGAATAAAAATGCAAATCCTTGGTTACGTTTCATAAACACAAAGGACCGGTGACAGTTTCCTTCACTTTTTTATAAACTGAAATCAGAAATGAGAGAAGCTGGAGACATATTATTGCATAAGAAATTGGACCACATATATGAAAATAATTTATCTATTATGTTACAAACACTAAAGATTAGTTCTAATTTGTTGCAAGTGTAAGAAACTATATATTAAAATGTATGCTAACAAAGGGAGGATCTTGTAGGTTTCATGTGCTGTCAGATTTTGATGAAGGTAAACGTAGTTGTAGAAGAAAATTAGAACGACATAATAACAGGCGTAGAAGAAAATCCACAGACTCCAAGGCGTCTGGACTTCATTTAACAGCAGATTATGATGATGAAGCTGGAAAAGGTGACAACAGCTGTTATATTTCTTTTCTTTTTGTTTTTAAGATGGCTTTCCTTCTCATTTTCTACCAACTGAAAGGATATATACATTAAATGAAATTAAAGTTGGAACTATTAATTAAATGCCAGAGGACATTAATATTCATTTTTAAAGTGTTTGGATTTGTGGCTCAGTAGAAGTCTTAACTCTTGGTAGTCAGTTTTAGTTTTTGGATGAATATATGTTAAAATAATGAAAAAAAACTATATTCTAGCCATTCACATTATCTTTGTCTGACTTCCTCTGTAATTTTTATTTTCACTAAAGATATGACTCATTTATTTGGTTTTAGTTTTATCGTAAACTTTATTAACTAAATATTGCAATTTAAAGTTCAAACTACAATTTCACAATTATACTCAAGTACTTTAGAGAAACAGTGTATATGAGGTTATCCATTTGGGTGTATAACATCAGCTATAGAAGTCTTACATTGTGCTTGAACAACATTATTATGAAATTTTGAAGATTGAAACTAAAAATACGAACGATAAGTAGACCAAAAAGTGTATCAAATATGAAGCAAAATATGCAAAACAATAGGTATTACGTGCGTTTTAGTTGTGTATTACATTTGCTTCATAATATTAAGGACATTTGGTGATGATACACTCGAATAGCATGCGACTTAATTTAGTATTTATGGGAAAGGTAAACACGCGTCTGTTAAGTCACAGAGCTCATCGCTGGACGAGGGATTTGTCTATTTTCATGGTTTTATCTAACACAATAGTCAAAGGCGCACAAGGCGCTTGCGTAGGCGCAGTCATACCACTCCGGCCAGATTCTCGCCAAACGTAGTTTCAGACTGTCTAAAGTTGGAGCAGTCATCTGCTAGTCTGCTACTGAGTTTTTTTGCGTGATGCTCCCTGTTTTCACATCGAAACAGTGGATGCTTTCTTCTCTCCAAACAATGTGTTGCGTGCATGTGTGTGCGTGTGTGAAGCAGTAATAATATTTTTAGGGTATATGATATTATTTATATGAATATTATTTATATGTGTATATATTTTTTTTATTGTTCTTACATGCACCTTTCTTGTCTTGGGCTAGTGCTTTTCTTCTTGCACGTAGGCGAGAGACGAGGCCTTTTCGTGCCTTTGACTATCATGTTCAATAAACACATTATGATTCTGATTATTTAGTGGTCGGTAATGAAGTTTTAGATAATTCATTTATGTTAAATGTCTAATACAAGCTGCAACAAATAGTTTATTTAGGAGTAAACTTAAATCACATAGTTGTCTCTAGTTTCATACCAACTACAGCAAAATTCTGTTTCTAATTGAAAATACAATTGCATATTTATCCCTTCTCTTAACCTAATTCAGGATATTGTTACTCTCATTTCACAAAACTTCTTTCCTTAATTCATTAAAAAAATGTAGTTTTTTGCCATTTCATTCATTGATTTTTTATAATTACTACTTCCAACAAAAAAAAAAGCACATCGTAACACGATTTTCCAGAGTCTGTTTATACAACTGTTTATTTATTTATTATTATTCAATATTTTTAAAACACACATCCTAACACCTTACTTTGATGCGTTTTCTTAGAAAACGTGTAGGATTTTACTTTTTCGCTTTTATGGTGTAGGTGGGAAATCCACTAGTAGTGAAACTGCTGCAGGTGAGAAATCATCCTTAGCAGGTGGAGAAAATAATTCCATTATCGCCCAAAACGTTCAGAGTGATAGCATGCCATCTTTAGCTGCATCTGGTGAAACTCAGACCGATGAAGAGAAAGAAAAAACTACTCATTCTCCATCTTATTGTGACGATAAGACTGATTTCTCATCTATGGTACGTTATATTATTCCAATATAGTCTAATTTCAAAATATAAAATGATTTTGGGAGGTTTATTCATTAAAAATATACTTTGTACAAGTTTTGGCTTGTTTAACTTGGTTTCTTTGAGCAATATTTTTTCCTAAGTAAATGGATTGAAATTATCACCTACGTTCGTTGTTTATACCTTTTGTTAATATATTTTTTTCCCAGACGCATACCATGTGTATTGATGATTAATTTTACTGTAGTGCACAACTGGTCGGATCTCATTTAAGCTTTATGATTGGAATCCAGCAGAGTTCCCTCGTAGACTTCGCCACCAAGTACTTTAACAATTACAATTTACTAGCATTTTAAAGATTTTAAACACTTGTATTCTTCATGTGATGTGTGATATAAATATATGCTTTTACAGATATTTCAATGGTTGGCCAGCATGCCTGTGGAGCTGGAAGGATATATTCGTCCTGGATGCACAATCTTGACTATTTTTATTGCAATGCCAAGGTTTATGTGGTTGAAGGTGACTCTCTTTATTTTATTATAATGTATCTCTATATATCTGTTCAATATTCAACTTTTATGTATGTACTCATGTACTGTAAGCTTCATCTGCATTATCTAATCCACGGTAAATTCTTGAACAGCTGGATGAAGATCCAGTTTTATGTATACACGACCTCCTTGCAGCACCAAGAAGCTTGCTATCTGGACGGGACACATTTTTTGTTAATCTAAACGACAACATCTATAGTGTCATGAAAGGTTCATTGAATTTAATTTTTATACATTACACTATTTCATCCATTATGTAAAGTGAATATAATTATCTGAATGTGTTCCAATGGGGGGAACCCTCAGTATATATCATAGTTATCAAAAGCGCTCGCTTGCGCCTAGGCGTTTTTTTTTCCAGTGAGGCACACCAAAAACGCCTCGTGCAGTCAAAGGCGCTCTCCAGCCACTTTCCGGCCAGATTCTGACAAGCTTCTGAAAATCCGGCCACATTTCGGTTTGGATTCACACAAACAAGGCCTTTGCTTTTTTTGAAACCAAGGACATGGTTGATTTTTTTTTCTTTTATGGAATTTTGAGTTGCAATAGGAAAAGAGAAGAAAGAACGAGAGTCTAGCTGTGAAAGACGATGAATAGAAAGATAGTGTGTTGAAACAGTAAAGAAAGAAAGAGTGTTGGAGTCTTTAAGTAGGAGTGGATGGTACTAGTGAGTTAAGTAGCTAAGATAGAGTGTTGTGGTAGTAAAGGAGTTCCTTTTTCTGACTTTTCCTCCTTTTTTAGGTTTTATCATTTTCCTGATTTTTTTGTTAGGGTTTTTCTTTTTTTCTGTTTGGTTTTCTGTTTTTGTTTTTTAGATGTTAAAAACTGCAAAATCCAATCCAATTTATCGTATATAAAGGTTTTTTTTTTTATGTAAATAAAGGAAAAGCGAATTCAAAGAAGCAAAGGGATGTACATTTATGTTTCTAACCGTCTAAACAACTTAAATTAGTCTGAGTCATTCAGGTTTTGCAATTACATTTGAATATTAACTAGTTTAGAACTTTTGGTACTATGTAGATGATACTAAATATTATATAATAGTATTTGTTTATATTATTTGAAGAATAGTATTATTTTTCTAATACGTAATATAGTTTATTATTTTTTTTATTTAAGTGTGCTTTTTTTCCTCAGGCCCTCGCTTTTTTTTGCGCTTTGCGCCTAGGCCTTAGGCGAGGCCTATGCGCCTTGAGTGTGCCTAATGCCTTTGATAACTATGGTATATATATGAAAGAACTTTAGGGAAGTCTATATCAGGCCTATGGGGCCATAAACGAATACAATGTAGACTAATACACTAGTACTATTTATATGTATACAATTAACACATCAAAGTTCATTGACCAAATATAAATTTCTTTCATGACCACCAATTTTAAATATTTAATTGATCACCAACAAAAGAGGGTTCATAAGATAATAGCTCTATATAGTTTCTATTCTTCACACGGATTATATATGACTGCAAACTCGTGCGGTGTGGGATGCAGGTGGGAAGTCTGTGATAAAGATTAAGGCGGTGGGAACATCCCCTAGGCTTCATTATGTTCAACCTATGTGTTTTGAAGCAGGCAAACCCATAGAGTTTCTGGCATGTGGAAGTAATTTGCTTCAGCCTAGACTTAGGTATTGTTTCTGAACTTTTTTAATTGAAACACAATTGCAGTGAGTTATGTATATCCAATACAATGGTGGTGCATAAATCACCTCCCATTATCAATACATTTTACTGAACTTCCCATAAGCCTTTGAAACTAATAGCATAGAAGCCTTTGAAACTAATAGCATAGCCATCAAATCCTGTATTGGTTTATTTGCTAGTAATGTTTGAAATATTATACCCCATTCTCTACTGTCTGTAATTCAAATGAAATGATAGTTATATATAACAAATGCAGGTTTTTAGTGTCCTTTGCTGGTAAGTATATGGCAAATAATGTGCGTGTTTCACCATTGTGCAACACCTCTTCAACAAACTTGGATCATCAGCTTCTGAACATATGTGTCCCTCATTCTGAAATGGATGTTTTTGGCCCCGGCTTTATTGAGGTTTGTCTCAGATTTTATTGTTATCTATTTAGTATATGCAATAAGATATTGAAAGGTCAAGTCTTGCTACTTGTTGATTAATAAATTACGGGTAGCAAATTGGATATGTTGGGTAACAGGTTCCGGACAAATATGGTAACAGACCGGAGTTCCTTTTGTTCAACCAAATTTTAACTCTTTTTTAATCAATCTGTAATGGCATACAACCTCATATATCGTGTTATTCCAAGGTCAAATTAGTATTATTGTAGTATAATAATCACTTCAGTTATTTATGTTTTTTTCTTCATTAATGGAGAAAAAGTGTTTTGATGGCGAATCCAGTGTGGGCTGGCCCCTTTCAACCCGTTATAAGCCATTACCGAACCCCTTTTTTTTGCAGGTCGAAAATGAATCAGGCCTGTCCAATTTTATTCCAATTCTCATTGCGGACAAAGAAGTATGTTCCGAGATTAAAGTAATGCAGAGGAAATATTATTCAACTTTCGGTTCAGAAGACTCGGAATCTAGTTCTTGTGAGGTTGCTGTTAATAAGTTCTCAGAAGTGCTTGTGGATATGGCATGGTTACTCAAACCGCCAATCATAGAAGATATGGAGCATGCCACCATGTCATCACAGCTCCAAAGATTCAACTTTTTACTTAATTTTCTAATTGAATACGAGTCCACCACAGTTTTGAAGAGAGTATTAGAATCGGTGAAGAATAGAATCACAGAAAATGGTGATATTGTTGAAACTGATAGAACATTGCTTCAGGGGACCGTGAATCATGCTACTGAAGTCCTGAATCAGCGATTGGAGAAAACAGCGGACCTGGGGTTGCTAAATGATGATGATGAAAGCTGTGGAGATCAGGTGCGTCCCTTCATCTCAACCGTTAATCAGGTACCAAAACTCTTTTTTATATTATTAGCACCCAGAAAGTTCTCATGAAGATGATTGATGATATTTAATTCTTCTAATATTAATGAGAAAAAGGGGTGTTTGGATTTGTGTTTTGGAACAATTACTTTTAATATTTCAGTTTTAAGGTTGTTAATGGTTGGATACGAGTTCCTAACATGACCTGGAACTGGAGCACACACTGAATCTAACCTGTTTAATAAACGGTTTGTGTTTAGGTTTGATTTGTTTAATTAAACGGGTCGTGTCTACCCATCAGCCTGTTTAATTAAAAAGGTTGACCCGCCAACCTGTGTAGTAAGTTTACAACTTGTTTAATTTAGGGGTCATGTTTGGTTTACACAACTTTAAGTTGATGTATCTGGCACGAATAAATATGTTTGTTGTGTTTGGGTTTCAACTATTCATCCATACAAGATTGACTACTTCTGCCTAGTAGTAGTCGAGTAGTTAGACACCAGAAATGCACAACTCCTTTAAATGTGACTAACTCATGTTTAAAAACTCACAGGTTCCTTCTCCAGAGCACGAAAGTGAAAAGGTTGGACTCTTGAATGCCGACTGTGTTATGAACGTGAGACACTACAAGGAACGACCAGAGAAACCCCCAAACCGCATGTTTAACTATAAAACCAACAGATTTTTTACGCTCCGCCTTCTCATTCTTGCAGTAGCTTCTGTTGCTGTATGTTTTGGTATATGTGCAGTTGTTTTCCACCCTCACAAGGCTGCTGCAATTGCCATAACTATTCACAGGTGTCTATTTGATGACAAATAGTCTTTCATTATTAGAGCTTTGACTCGTACAAGGGTAAGTTTGTAAATTGGGTGTTTAGATTAACCATAGAATCCGAGATAATGGAAAATTTGGCTTGTATGTTATTGTTAAAATTTTGTTGTTGCTGGTTTCAAATGATCACACCGACACTTTTCAAGTGAAATGTATACGGCTGCAATTCGTAGTGTGGAACAGATGTGGCGAAATGGGCGGGTAACTAGTAAATTTATGCAACTGTTAATAGATGAAAAAACTAAAAAAAGATGGACGGTGTTCAACTGTTAACATTTTTTTAAATAGTGTTTCTTGAATATAATTATACAACTTTGATCACCTGATAGGGACTGGAGTGGCCTACATTCTTTTGTCATTTTATATTTTACTAGTAAGGAACCCGCGCGATGCGGCGGGAGCGACACTTTACATTACGATACTTATTTTACATTCGTATATTTTTTGTTGTAGTATCATTACGGTGGTGGATATACGTCATAGACGTTACACATGTCTAGTAAAAAAAAAATTTAACATTGAAATTATAAAGTAATTCAAGAAACATTTGATGAAATAATGAAGTAACATGCAAATAAGGAAAAAATAAGTCATAATAAACATAAAAGTCGAAAACTAAAAACTTATAAGTGTAAACTACTTGAATCATGAGATCAATTTAGTCATACGTTTTCCAAATTTGCTTGGTCTCATTTATATTGTCAGCCCACCATTCGTCATAAAAATTGATCCTTGAAATTTCTTATATTTCATGTTTGATTATTACATCTTTTGGAGGTTGAGTTTCCTCCATCTTCTCTTCATGTCGGCCCACCATTCGCATCAAGAGCGATCCCTGAAATTTCTTATAATTCTTCATGAAGCTTTGATGTTCGTAGTAATCATTTTTTTTTCAAATAGTAAAAATGGACCACATTTTCTAACTTGGAATGTACATTTTTAACTACAAAAGTCATTGCATACCATTTTAAATTTTGATGTGCCAAACTCCAAAGTATTGCCAAGCCTGCGACGTATTAAACTTGTTTCATCTAACTATGAACCCTGACAACAAATGCTGGTTTTATAAAAATTATTGATTTAACCACGATTGCATTTTCTTATGAAACAAAAAAAATATTATAAAAGAAACCAAAATATGTGAAATGTAGCAAGCCGTTTTAAAAACTTGGGTATGACGTTTGAATTTCCAATCAAGAAGGCATTTGGTTCTAGGCGGACCTGGGTCTTTTTTTGCCATCATATCTACCTGATTCTTCTTCAGAAGAAGCATCATTTGATTTGGTAAATGAGTTTCAAAGATCACAATAAGGATGAACCACCCATTTAATATTATTGTTCTCTCTTATTAGACCCACATTTCTTGTGAGGGGTACTTTAGATTCTTAATTCTGGTTGATTCCATTAATGAGCAGCCTGTTTTGGGCTTGTACAAAGCTTTAATGTCTCTACTACCTGCCCATCTACTGACCCATTCCCAATTCCTGAAAACATATGCCATTCCATCAAAATCACCAAAGATTAAACGCCTGTTAAATCAAACAACAATAATCATAAACAAACCCAAAGATTCAATTATAGAGAGGAAAAAGGGTCTTGTTTTAATGGGGTCAAAGAGTCAAACCAAAAGACATTCAGTGCAAATATAATATAATGTGTGTCATATATGATTACATAAATTGTATCGGTTCAATGCTTATCTAGTTAATTGGATAAAATGATATAAAAGGTTTTACCCACTATGGGCTTCTCAACCTGTTCCTCTAGTTCGCTTTTTAGCCAGAGCTATATGCTTGATATGTTTGACCCATTAGAGACGATAAACCAAATTAAACCATGCATAAGTACTCTACATGAGCCGTAATTGCAACCTCTTATACAACCATGTACTCGAAAAAATGAAAGTGTAAATATACGTTCCCATTACAATTTGAAGACCCATTGCAGCAGGCCCTCCTTTTTAGGTTGATTCCTATAAGCATAAAGGCTAGGACCTCCCACTGTAATAAAATAATTTTGAGAAATCATTAATTTGAAAATGGACAATAGTAGAAACGCTAATTACATGTGGAGTTTGATCATGTTAAAGATACACAAATATATATTAACATTTAGAGTCTCTTAACAAACCTGGATAATAGAAAATCGACGTTTCATTATTATTTTTTAACAAAACCGTAATAACCAGAGCATGCAGTCTTCAGTTAATATATGTATCATATTTAAGAAAATGCCTAAATCACAATAACACACCCCATCAGCAAAAAGGTTTTATACAAGAATGTGAGGCGCAAACAGCAATTACCTTTATATTGCTCAGCATCTTTACAGTTGCAGCACTAAATTAGAGCTGCATAAATAAAAACTACAAATCAAATATAAATAAATGATCTAACACTCTAAACTACATAACCAATAACATAATGGTAATCAAACATGAAGGCGAAGGTGTTGCCTGTACATAAGTAGAGAACAAAATAAGTTCTTCTCCTACGGCTTCTGATATCTAGCCTGCGAACCAATTTTTTTATTAAAATGTCAAACTGTGACCATAACTTGTCTGCAACATGTTGCGTTTTTCTTCACCATTTTCAACATAAAAACAAGCAACACTTTCAAAACTTAATTAACTAAAGAATTGTTTCGGGTTCTTTTCATATCGTAGGTTACATAAAAGGTTCGGGACTGACCATTGACTAACCATTTAAAATAGATTGATTGAGCACTAACCAGAAACAATAGTTATCCTCTCATGGATACTCTTTCAACTGGTCTGTCGAGTGTCGTGCCTTCAAGACCACCACCACCTTCGCCTTTTGGCTTCATCGGACCAGCACCAATATCGCCACCATTAAACCAGCTAACAAAACAACATACTGATCATAATTAACTAAACAATTATTTTGGTTTCTTTTTCAAGCTCGAGCTCGAGTCGACTTGGGCTCGGCTAGTTTGTTGTTTATTTATTAATCCATATTAATTATAAAAGGACGAAATTGTATATATAGTGGTTAAGTCTAGAAGTATATAAATCATAATGTCAAAAAAAAAAAAAAAAAAAAAAAAAAAAAGAAGACCAAAGTATCTCTCATTAAGACATAAATAAAAAGAAAATTGATGCAAAGAACTAAAAATACATACGAAATGTAAATTGTAGTCTGCATGAGTAAGGAATGGATAGCTTATAAACCAAAACACCCTATCTGTGAGTCGAAAGAAAAACAAATATTAATATGAGTAATATTTCATCATAGAATTAATTATAACAAAGTTTTAAATTACAATAAACATATATTAATATCTGTAATAATTCATCATAAAACCAAATATAAACATAAGATAAAGGGACCTAAAACATATCCAAAACTGACGCCTAATTTCATCATAAAACCAAATACGAGTTGATTCGATTTGGGAATGAAATGGTGGACCTATGTCGAGGGTGCCTATGGGTTCCGCAATGGCTAATCAAACACGAGAGAACTATTGCAAGTAATCAAAATTTCATAAATCGTTGAATCCCAATCTTACCTCAATGTAGTATACAGAATCAATCCACGGTGGGGGTGAATCAAAGCAACTCATCCCTGACTTGCAACTCGACGTTGGAGATGGATCTGATGGCGATGACGATGGCTAAGGAGAATGTGAAAAGGAAGGTTTGAAGGGGCTGGATGTGGTAGTGGATCGTGTTTATAATGAGTGGTTGAGGAGCTATTAACCAAGTAACCTAGAATCACGTAAAAGCTCGAGAATAAACAGGAAATTAAAAACTACAACAAAAACAACAACAACCTTACCCAGTAAATCCCACAATTTAGCACAGCTAAGAGTAGGGTCTGGGGAGGGTGGGATGTAGGCAAACCTTACCCCTATCCTTGCGGATAGAGAGGCTGCTTCCAGAGAGACCCCCGGCTCGACAAACAGAAAACTACCAGTAAACAACACTAAAAACTAATGGAGAGATACTGAATTTATATAAACATTGAAAGTGTCATGTATTATAAACAAAGGTATATATGCCATAAGAACAATATAACACATATAGTAACATAGAAAGTGTCATGTATTAAAGCAAGGTATATATGAAACAGTCCCTAAGACTCCTTAGCCTCAATTCTACGTCTCCACGAACTCCTATCTTGGACCATGTCCTCAGAGAGGTGCAACTCTATCAAATCCTGTTCAATACGCTTATCCCATGTCAACTTGGGTCTACCTCTACTCCTCCTACCGTCAACAGTCAGCTCCTCCACCACTCTGACTGTCGCTGACATCTGCCTCCTCCTCACATGCCCAAACCATCTCAATCTCCACTCCTTTATCTTCTCTGAAATCTTAGCCAAACCTAGCCTTCCCCTAACAATGTCATTTCTTATTCGGTCTAGTCTTGTGTACCCACACATCCACCTAAGCATCCTCATTTCTGCTACATCCATCTTGCGAGCTTGAGTCTTCTTGATGGCCCAACACTCCGACCCATACAGCATAGCCGGTCTGACTGCAACTCTATAGAATTTACCCTTTAGTTTAGTTGGGAACCTCCTGTCGCACAAAACCCCAGAGGCTGCTTTCCATCTACACCAGCCGGCCTGGATACGGTGGGTTACATCTCTATCTATTTCTCCATCATTTTGAACAAAAGATCCTAGATATTTGAAAGTCGTTGTCTTCGGGACCGCTTGACCATCGATGGTGATTTGCGTGTCACTAACGTCATCTGCACCACTGAAACCACAGTAGAGGTACTCTGTCTTCGAGCGACTAATCCTTAACCCCTTGCTCTCTAACGATGCTCTCCACTCTTCTACCCTCGCATTCAGACTTTCTTTGGTCTCCGCCACTAACACAATATCATCAGCAAAAAGCATACACCACGGAACTGCCTCCTGAATCGATTTGGACAGCTCATCCAATACCATCGCAAAGAGGAATGGGCTCAAAGCAGACCCTTGATGGAGTCCAATCTCCACAGGAAAGGAATCAGTATCCCCTACAGGAGCCCGAACGCAGGTGACAGACCTTTCATACATATCCTTAATTATATCTATATACTTCCCCGGCACCCCCTTACCTTCCAAAGTATCCCAAAGTATCTTACGTGGGACACTGTCGTATGCCTTTTCTAAGTCAATGAACACCATATGCAAGTCCCGTCTTTTCTCCCTATACTTCTCCATTAGTCTCCTTAGAATGTGGATTGCTTCAATAGTTGACCGCCCTGGCATGAAGCCAAATTGGTTTAGCGAAATATGAGTTTCTTTTCTAATCCTAGTCTCAATTATTCTTTCCCATAATTTCATAGTGTGGCTCAGCAACTTAATTCCTCTATAGCTTCCACAACATTGGGCGTCTCCTTTGTTCTTATATATAGGCACCACGACACTACTCCTCCATTGATCTGGCATATATCCAGACTTGAATATACTATTGAAGAAGTTAGTTAACCATTGGACTCCTTCCTCTCCTAAACACTTCCACGCTTCAATTGGGATGTTGTCTGGGCCAACTGCCTTACCCCTTCCCATCTTCCTAAGTGCTAAGCTTACCTCACTAAGAGTTATACGCCGACAGTAGCAGTTTTCCCGGTGGCGCTCTTGAGTAATGCTGCTACTGTTTTCTTGTTGGTACGTCCTCCCACTGTTGAAGAGCTCATGGAAATAGGTTTGCCATCTCAACTTAATCTCCTGATCCTTCACTAAAACTTGCCCATCCCCTCCCTTTATAAATTTCACGGCTCCTAGATCTTGTCTCCTACGGGCTCTGGCCTTTGCAATCTTGAACATATCGTGCTCCCCCTCCTTTGTTTCCAAGCGTTCATACATCCGCCTATAAGCTGTGTCCTTAGCCTCTGCCACTGCTCTTTTCGCCTCCCTCTTGGCGTTTTTGTATATCTCCCTCAATCTGTCACGCTCCTCCTCATCTGTGCACCTCCGCAGATCTCTAAAACTTGCTTGCTTGTCCCTTATTTTGTTTTGAACGTCTTCACTCCACCACCATGCCTCCTTATGTCCACTACCCTTACCTGTTGAGATCCCAAGGGTCTCCTTCGCCACATGAGTAATGTTGGCCGCCATATCCTCCCACATTCTATTTGGGTCTGCATCCATTGGAGACGCTATCATCGAAAAGACCCTTTCTTTGAACACTGGGATCTTGTCCCCCTTCAAACTTCTCCAACGGATAGCAGGTCTCATCTTCCTTTCCCCGCCAGTCGGCTTTTCACTCATGGCAATATCGGCTAGTAATAGACGATGTTGAGTCACTGCTGTCTCCCCTGGTATGGCCTTGCAGTCCCTCCACCGTAGGCGGTCAACTCTCCTCATCAGGAGAAAGTCAATTTGTGTCTGTCGTCCCCCGCTGCTAAAAGTGATTAGCTGAGAATCTCTCTTCTGGAAGAAGGAGTTTATAATACCTAAGTCATGGGCCACTGCAAAATCTAGAAGGTCCCTACCGGGGTCATTCCTATCGCCAAAACCAAAACCCCCATGGACTGCTTGATAACCATCACTATCCTTACCGATATGGCCATTAAAATCACCCCCTATACAAATTTTTTCCCCATTAGGTATAGACCTTACTGCTACATCAAGACAGTCCCAGAAAACCCTCCTCTCATGGTCTCCTAGCCCTAGTTGTGGTGCATATGCGCAAACCACTGAGACTACCTCATCGCCTACTACTAGCTTCAATACCATAATCCTATCATTGTATCTTACCACCTCCACCACATTCTTATGCAATTCCTTATCCACTAGAAAACCCACTCCATTCCTGGATCCATTTGACCCCGAATACAACAATTTGAACCCGTTGCACTCGGTCCCGCTATTTCCCTTCCACTTAGTCTCTTGCAAGCAAGCTAATTGAATCCTACGCTTTTTAAGTACATCTATTACCTCCAACAACCTACCATTTAGAGTTCCTACATTCCAAGAAGCTAATCTAAGACAGCCCCCCCTCAGTCTCCCTTTACCCGCACCCCTCGCACCCCTCGTCCCCGAACACGGTCTCAAGGAATGAGCATGCCTCCTACCTTCTATGGTTGTGGCTAATCACACAAGCACACAAACGCACAAGTAGTATATATAGATATATACCCACTCTCACACACACAATAAGCCAAATGAGACACACAGTATATAAAACTATGTTTGTTAACTAGTTTTGTTTAGGATCGAGTGCACCTGGGTTATGGGTGAAAAACTGTCGCCGGCCACAGTTGTGAAATGCCTTCTCTTGGACGGAGCTGACGGTGGAGAGGAGTCGGGGGTGTGGCTGGTGCGCCTTGCTGGACAGAAGTCGTCTGGGCCTTTGCTGGATGTGAACGCTGCAGCGAAAAATATTAACCGACTGGGTCTGGACCTTGCTGGATCTGTTGGATGTTAAGAGGAACTCGCCGGATATGTATGACGGGGTCGGCAGCAGACGGGACCTGCAATTCCGGTAAGGACTTACCGGAAAAGTATCGTTTCCGGCAGAAAGTACTAGAACGTTGGGACTTGTACGGAAGCAAAAGGGGGAACGTTGGGGGAATTAATAAGATAATATAGATTATTATTATTTTTTTCTATGCTTTCCCTTTAAAATGTTTTTTGACTTTACAAAGTCAAACTAAACAGAAATCAAACGTGATACAAATATGAAATTTTAAATCAGATTGATATATTTCTCTATGTATCTAATCAGCCCTAATTAAGGGTCCGAAAACAAACCAACCAGATAATTTCTCAAATCAATACCAAAAAAGACAAGATCTATATGGATATAGAACAGATCGGGGAAATTGGCTATAAGATATGTGATAATAGAACAAATCTGATGTCAATCAACGTTTTTTCTAGCCTCAAAATCTGTGTTTTTTTTTTTTCAGATATTTTCACAAAACAATAGAGAAAAGACTAGATCTGTATGAGTATAGCACAGATCTGAGAAATTGATTATGATATAACAGATCTGGGTCAAAAACGTAAAAGAAATGATCTGATGTCAAGACTCTAAAAGAAATGATCTGATTAAAAATTTTAAATAAAAGAAGATACAGAAAAACTAGATAAAATAAAAGATGGTTTGGTGAATCTGTGATAGGAGACCGATTGAGATGATTAATAATGACTCACGATATGATTATTGGATAAATTTCATGTATTGTGTATAATTACCTTTGATTATGATAAATTAGGAAATTAAAAACTGATTGTTGAAAAAAGAAGCGGGAAAAATTTTGAGTTTTTTGTATGGTATTAGTAACTTGTGGCAAACTTTGGAATTTTCAAACGCAATAATCACTTGTAAACTAAGGCATTATCTATTTGTACATTTTATTCACACTTTGATATTGACTAAAACAAACATCAAAACGTCGACAAAAATGAAGAGGTTGTCATGGTATTTTTGAATGCTTTTAAAACATAATTAGTATTCTGAAAGTTATTCGTTTTCTAGTGATTATCCTCATGGTTCTATCAGATTTGGTAATAGGGATATCAGGATTTGCTTACTGTGTAAAACATTATACTTTCATTTTGTGATTAAGCAATGCAATGATCATTTGTACATAAGGCATTTATTTCTTGTACATTTCAATCCACATGTCAATATTAAACAAGACAAACATCGAAACGTAGACAAAAATGAGCATGTCGTCATGGTATTTTTCGAATGTTTTTAAAACATAATAGTTTAAAAGTTATGATACAATTAAATAAAAGAATTTCTATATTGTAGGGAAGGGGAAAAAAGTGTAACTGCTAACTAAAAAAGAGGGAATTAAAGTGTAACTAAAATAAGGTATTAAAATGTAAAAGTATTGGAATGACTATTTTACCCACATTTTAAGGTTGTAAATGTAGTTTAGGTTCTTAACTTTTGGGTATCTTAAACTACCCCTCCCTCATGCATTATAATATAGTATAGATATGTTGAATGATTCTTTTTTTTTTAATTGAACAGGTCAAATAGCCTTTTTTTTTTTTTTTTTTATTGATCATGTCTGATGAGTAAAATTTTTATTTTAGTTATCACTGGATTTTTAGAGCTTTAACGGGATGTCTCGCCGGAAACCTATTCCGGTAGAAGTTTTGTCAAGATTAACCAAGTTTTTTGTATCTAATCTCCCGGAGCGATGCAGCGGAGCCGACTTAGCCAAAGAAGTAAGGAATTTTGGTACGATTTTCGACATCTACATAGCAAGAAAGAGAGACAAGGAAGGTAGAAGATTCGGGTTTGTTTCATTGTTCGATGTTAAAGATTCAAAACAGACGGAGAGAGTGCTATCATCCATTCGGTTGGGGGAATTCAAATTAAAAGTCAACGTGGCGAGGTTTGTGCTAGAAGAGGGGGAGGTGGATAACCGGAGAAAGTTTATTCCTAAGCAGGATCATATCCCTAAGAGTTCTACAAAATTCGTTCATCAAGTGCAAGATCAGAAGAAGGGATTTACGTCTAGAAACTTATCGTTTAAGGAGGCTTTCACTGGGGTTCCTGCGGAAAAAACTATTGACATAGATGATGATATTTGTGCTTTCAAGAATTTACATGGGAAGTCGGTGTTAATCAAGGTTGCTTCTTTGGACGTGTTAAGAAACTTAAAGAGCATCCTTAAGGAAATGGGTTTACGTGAGGGTATCGTCACATGCATGGGAGGACTAATTGTTTTATTGACGTTTTTAACCGGCGAGCATGCTGCTATGGCTAGAGATGAACTGCTGGGTCGTCCGGAGCAATTCCTTTCGGCGACTATCTGGGATGGACAAGAAACGGTATTCGAACGTATTGCTTGGTTAAAAGTCATTGGGGTTCCTCTGTCTATCTTAGATGAACAAGTCCTTCGCAACATTGGGAGTTACTTTGGGTCAGCCGTCAAACTTCCGGATCTCGAGAGCCTTGACACTGATTCCTCTTTTCAATATGTGGGGGTATTAGTTGATCATGGCAAACGGATTCAAGATACGATTTACCTGAAATGGCGTGGGAAAACAATTAAGGTGTGGATTGAGGAAGAAGAAAAGGAATGGTTAGCGGATTTTATTGAAGAAAGAGTTGAGCAGAAGAGACAACCTTCGATGGAAGTTCCGACTCCGGTGAACATTCCGGTCAACTCTCCGTTGAATACCGATATGGAAACAGAGGAGGTTAAGGTAAATTTTAATGCTGACATTAATGGTCAATCAAATAGTTCTAATTTGGATGAGAGATTAGCGGACCCAGTTATGGAAGGTCAATATGTCAGCATTAATGAGGGTATTGGAGGGGACCATCAGTCTATTGGCAAAAATAACAAACGTAAAAAGGCCAAAAGAAGAATTAAGATAGTGGGCCTTCCCTCTGGTGGATTTTATTCAAGCAGCAACGAAAGACCCCACAAAGAGCCCAAGCCTTCAGACGACCCATTTAACTTGGACCCAATTATACTGGGCCTGGATAAAAATGTGGTGAAATCAAGAGGTGTGGACCTGGATCCGGTTGAGGTGTCCAATTCTTTTGAGGCTTTAATCCAGCAGCAAGATGAGGAGAATGTTAAACTTGTGCAACCATTGTCAAAGTCCCATACTCCTTTACAGCAGCAGAACAAGCCGGCGAACAGTATGAATTTAAATGAAAAAGAGCTTACGGCCACGGTAGAGTTTGGAGTCAAAATGGGAGTTGATTTACACGGTTTCGAACACTTGGTCTCTGAAACGATTGAAGAAGGAGGTTTACAAAGAGGTTTGTCATGAATTTTCTTTCGTTAAATGTTAGGGGACTCGGGGCGGTTGGTAAACATTCTTGGGTTAAAGGTTTGGTGTCGAAAAATAAAGTTGATTTTCTGGGGTTACAAGAGACTATGGTCGCTGATTGTAATGGGTTTGATCTAAATGCGGTTTGGGGTTCAGGGGTGTTTGAGGCTGAAGTCATGGAAGCTAGGGGAAAATCGGGTGGTTTGGCTTGTGTTTGGAACCCCAGGCGTTTTAAGATGGTTAGTGTAGTGAAAGAACATAACTTTATTGTCGTCTCTGGCTGTTTAGTGGAGGACGATTCGTTATTGAACATTGTTAACGTGTACGCGCCGCAAAAGGTTGAAAAAAAAAGGGAGCTTTGGGACCGGTTGGCTGCTCTGAAACAGGGCAGGATGGGTATGTGGTTGTTTATGGGAGACTTCAACTCTGTCCGTTGGGCGGAAGAACGAAAAAACTCAAAATTTAATCCCAGGGCGGCTTCCGAATTTAATTGTTTTATTGATGATGCTTGTCTCCAAGAATATTTCTTGCAGGGTCATCGCTTCACATACTTGGCTGCTATCGGGAATGATATAAAGATGAGTAAGATTGACCGGATTTTGGTTTGCCAGGATTTTTTTAACAGGTGGAGTGGGGCTTGTTTGAGGGCCTTACCTAGAGAGCTCTCGGATCATAGCCCTTTATTATTGACACTAAATGAATCCAACTATGGGGCCAAACCATTTCGATGGTTCGACTCTTGGTTGGAAAGGGAAGGGTGTGAAGAAGTTGTTAAAGAGGCATTCCAAAGAGTTAGTGGGGAAGATGCCGCGGCTATTTCACTACATAAGAAGCTCCTGGCAGCAAAGAATGCTCTGAAATCGTGGTGGAAGATTAAGTCATTGAAAGAAAGTGAGGTGATAGAAGCGCTAAAGAAGGATATTTCTCAGCTAGAAAAGATTATGGAAGATAGAGAGCTCGAGGAGGAGGAAAGATGGGTTTGGGAGGAAAGCAAAAAAGATGTGGACAGAATTTTGTTGCTTCAAAATAGAGACTTGAAACAAAAGTCGCGGGTCAAGTGGGCTTCGCTGGGTGACGATAATTCGGCCTACTTCCATCGATGTATAAATGGGAGGAAAGCGGCAAATGCTATTCCGGGAGTTTTGGTTAATGGGATGTGGATTTCGCAGCCCAACCTTGTTAAAAGAGAAGTCCTCCGGTTCTATAGAGATTTGTTTCGTGAAAAGGAAGGTAGAAGACCGTTATTTAGATGTGAGGAGTTGAAGCAAGTTTCCTTGGAAAATAGAAATCTATTGGTTGCGCCTTTTTCCAAAGAAGAAATAAAGGAAGCGGTGTTCGGTTGCGGGTCGGATAAAGCCCCTGGCCCCGATGGTTTTAATTTCCGCTTTATCAAGCATTTTTGGGAATGTCTAGAAGACGACTTCGTGAAGCTGTTTGAAGAATTCTATGACACGGGTTTTATTCCGAAAAACACTAGTTTGTCCTTCATAACACTTGTTGCAAAAACTAAAACTCCTACAGGTTTAAAAGATTACCGACCGATAAATCTTGTGGGGGTTATTAGTAAAACGATTTCAAAGGTTATAGCGGGTAGGATAAAAAAGGTGATGGATGATATTATCTCTGACTCGCAATCAGCATTTATTAAAGACAGGTTCATTTTGGACGGGCCGCTTATTCTCAACGAACTTATTGGATGGGCTAAAAAAGGGGGTCTAAAGGCTTTTCTATTCAAGATCGACTTCGAGAAAGCCTACGATAACGTGAGTTGGGATTTCCTTATTTCGGTCATGGCTCAAATGGGGTTTCCGGATAAATGGTGTCTTTGGACAAGAGGTATTTTGCAATCGGCTCGGTCTGTGGTTCTCGTTAATGGGTCGCCTACGTTCGAGTTTGATTGTCAAAAGGGGCTTAGGCAAGGAGATCCGTTATCTCCTTTTCTATTTCTTATCGTCATGGAAGTTTTGGCTTGTATGTTATCGAGAGCTTGCCGATTGGGTGACATTGAAGGCATTTCGGTGTCCAATAATGGGCCCACCATTTCTCACATGTTATACGCAGATGATGCGCTAATTATGGGGACGTGGTCTAGTAATAACATAGTGGTGTTGAAGAGGCTGCTTCGGATTTTCCGGGTCTGTTCAGGCATGAAAATTAATGTTCATAAGTCGAGCTTATTTGGGTTGGGGGTTCACGAAGCGGAGGTTGATAGATTGGCTGAGGTTATGGGATGTAGAGTTGGTAAGATTCCCTTTATATACCTTGGTGTTAAAGTAGGCGCGAACATGAACCGGGTCTCTCATTGGGATCCGATTATTGAAACTATCCAAAATAGATTGCAATCTTGGAAGGCGAAAGTTCTTTCAATCGGAGGTCGCATAACGTTAATCAAATCAGTTCTGTCAAGTTTACCGGTGTATTACCTTTCTTTGTTCAAGGCGCCTAGCTCGGTTATTGAAAAGATCGAAAAATTGATGCGAAAGTTTCTTTGGATGGGCGGTAAAGAAGGCAAGGGTATTTATTGGGTCGCTTGGGAGACTGTTACCAAACCGAAAAAGTTTGGTGGCTTGGGAATCTCCAAGATATCCGATGTGAACCATTCGTTACTTGTAAAATGGGCTTGGAGGTTTAAGACGGATCAAAGTGGGTTGTGGAAAAAGATTATCTTGAGCATACATGGGGGCCGAAGCAAGTGGAGCTTTTTACCGATTAAAAGAAATCTTCCAGGTGTTTGGAAGTCGCTCGTGAATGAGTTGGGCAAAATCCGTTTTGGTGATAGAAGTATCGATAAGCTTTTCTCTTGCAAGATTGGGGATGGAAAAAATGTTCTTTTCTGGAAAGATGTATGGTTTGGTACTAGCGCTTTATCAGATAGATGGCCTGTTTTATTTTCGTTGGACAGGAACAAGACATGCCTGGTGAGCGATAGGCTGCAGCAGCATGGAGAGCGAGTTGTTACTGCAGATAATTGGGATCTGGGTGCGCATTCAGTCGAAGGAATTTCGGAGCTGCAAGATGTGGATTACATGCTGTCCAGTGTTCGGCTCACGCGTGATAGGGATAAATGGTTCTGGAATCAAGATGCGGTTTTCTCGGTGGCTGCAGTCAAGTTTGCGCTAACCCGGAATCATGATGTGCAGCCCAACCACAAGATGAAATGGGTTTCATGGGTACCGATCAAAGTTAATGTTTTGGCTTGGCGAATAGAAAAGGAAAGAATCCCTACATGCTTGGAATTAGTTAAAAGGAGAGTTTCTTTGGTGTCGTCTTCCTGTCCGTTATGTGGGGCGGAACCTGAATCGGTCTCGCATCTATTTGTTTCTTGTAGTTTCTCTTTTAATGTTTGGTGCAAAGTTTGGAGGTGGTGCAACATTACCCCTGCTAGCTTTGTGTCAATCGCTGATATGTTCGATTGGCAGGATTGCGTTCCAAATCATAACAAGGGTAGGAAGATTGTTCGTGGTATCATTATGATTTCTTGTTGGGCCATTTGGAAAGAGCGAAACAAGGTAGTTTTTCAGAAGTCGTCGCCAAAGGTAGTGGAGGTTGTAGCGCTAGTTAAGTCTATGTCTTTTCTTTGGTTGAAATATAGATCGAATAGATACAGGATTGACTGGGACGATTGGATCAAATCCCCATTGTATATGTTGTAATTGGTTTTGGCTTTGGGCGGTCCTCGCTTTGAGGACTTGTCCGGTGTGTTGAATGAAGTTTTATTTCCAAAAAAAAAAAAAATGTCTGATGAGTAAAATTTTTATTAAACATGTCAAATTAGTAATTTTGTATCACTTATTAGTTTACACATTTGTTTATTGAATTAGAATTGACGCATCCAACATGTTAAGGATATGATTTGAAAGGATATGATTTGTTCTTGATTAAATGCAACTTTGACTGGTAATTTTATGGCACCTTATTAGTTCACACATGTGTTAATTGAATTGGGATTGCGTATCTAACGTGTTAAAGAAGATGAGTTGTACATGATAAAGTACAACTTTGATCTAATAATATAGTGGTATGAGTCTTCATATGATGTTATCAACGCTGCATAGCACATGTGGAGTTCTTGATTTATATGATCATGAACGTAACAACATCAACGACACTAACACCAAAACAACACCAACAACATCAACAACAATAACAACAACCGTAACAGCAACAACAACAGCAACAACAACGATTGTTGTATATTGTGTTTTTTTTTTGTTTTAATACGATGTTTTTTTTGTACTATGCGTTGTTTTATATCTATCCATTGTGTTTTTCTGTACTGCTCATTGAGTTTTTATGTCAATCGTGGTTTTTTTATGCAAATTTGTGGTTTTTACTGTATTGTGCATTTACGTGTGTTAGAGTGTATAAAATTATTAATATATTTAGCCGGTTTTTACACTAGTTCAAGTCTTAAATTCATAAACACGATAAGATACTATCAATCTTTACTCTACGTTAGGGCAAGTACATGAATCGTTTGTTTAATATAAGTGATGGTAAGATACCAAAATCGTCCAAGAATACTTGAGGCTTTTAGTATTGAGTCTTCGTCAACGTCTAATCAATCCAAAATGGGAAGATTAATTTTGTGACTTATAAAATAAAAAGATAGAGGTTTAATCAATGATGAGAAAATGGGTTTTTGGATACTTGTTACCTCTTGATGCTTCGTTAACTAACATGGATCATAAAAGCTCGGTTTTTAGGTGATAATTTCTATTCTATTAATGCCACACAGTTGTGGATATAGTTGGCAAACGGGTCGGGTCGAGATGGGTCGCGGGTTAAAACGGGTCCGGGTCAAAACGGGTCAATTCAAAAAAGGGTTGTATCGGTTTGCGTCGGAACGAGTTCCGGTCAAAATGGGTTTCAGGTCGGTCCGGGTCAAAACGGGTTTTCGGTCGGGTCAGGCCAGGTTGGGTTTTAAAAAGGCTCAGTTTTTAGTATTTACATGTAAAAGAGAAAAAAACACTCAAATTTATACTCGACCATATTGACATGAATCACAAAGGAAACTCCCCTCAAAGTTGAGCCAAACCATAATGATATGCTGAATCAATAGGGAAACTATATATCGTTGTGGTTTAGTATTAAGTAAGAAAATAATATAAGGGATTTGTCTCACCCTGCTTGTTAACATAATCAGTAGGGAAACTATTTAAACGTCGAGTTTTAGTAATAACAATATATTAGTTTTTAAGCCCTAATAAATCAAGTCTTTTGGTACATTGATCTTTTCTCCACACCAAGGCAAGAGCTTTCAAATCCAAAGTCCCATACCAAAACCTCTAACTCCCTTTCGAGGCATCAACATGTTCGACCCCACATAGACATAGAAAACATGAATGTTCCATGCCAGTGGCGGATCTTGAACCAAACACCTGGTAGGGTTGGACTCAATCTGGGCGGGCCAGACTCAATACATATATAAATTTTCGGAAAATTTAAGAGCTTCCAAATCCAAAGTCCCATACCAAAACCTCTAACTCCCTTTCGAGGCATCAACATGTTTGACTCCACATAGACATAGAAAACATGAATGTTCCACGCCAGTGGTGGATCTTGAACCAAACACCTGGTAGGTGTAACACCCCAACCGATGGCGGAAACATCGGGATGTCACGTAGTGATGATTGTTCAATAGCTCATGGTACTAAATGAAAGTTGAATAATATTAAACAATTTACAATTTGTCTTACAAGTAATGATTACAAAAGTTGATTAGTATAAACTAGATCCAAAGCTCCTACGTGTTCCAAGACTTGTACAACTTCCAATAGCAAACAAAACCTGAAACATGTTAAGTTGGAAAGATGGGGGGGGGGGGGGTCAACTATAAATAGTTGGTGAGAATACATAGGTTTTGCATATAGTTGAAAACAATATGTTGTATAGCAATCATTGTTGAAGTATAATAATGAGTAATGATAGAATATGAGTCCGACATGTAACAATGCGTCTTTTGTACAATCAAACCTTGTGTCGACTGAGACCTACCTCGCAAGTTAGTAAAAGTGTAACTGTTATCGATCATCCCTGAATTTATGCGGGGGGATGGGTTTGTCAGACCTATAGCGCTATAATCTAAACAGGCGGCTTGATCAATGTTAATGATTGTACTGTGTCTTTTTGTTACAGCCCAATGATAGAATGAGTAAATGATAGTGTAATTGAATCACAAGTTTCTAACAATGTAAAAATGAGTAAATGATAGTGTATAAAATGTTTAAACATGTTTCACCCCAAAATGTAAAACAGAAAAAGGGGCTATGTAAACTCACCTTAGGTGCATAATGAGTTCGTGCGTTTTATTGAGAGTGCAAACACTTAGTAATAATGCCTTGGAAAACTCGAAACTAGCTAGAGAAGATAATGACGGATGAAAACTTTAGTATATGGGAGATGGGATAATAATGTTTTTTTTTTTGAATGGTGTAAAGAGTTGAATAGTAGGCTAGTGTATCTATAGTGTAAAATTTGGAGTTGTAATTAGGGACTACTTTGACTAGGCTAGAATTTAGGAACAACTTTGACTTGACTAGAAAACCATATTTACTAACACTTTGACTTGACTAGGAGACCATATTTACTAACACTTTGACTTGACTTGACTAGGAGACTACGTTTGACTTTTCAAGTTTGACTAAGGGACCTTGAAAGGGTTTAAGTTTAATTGGTTTTAATTAGCATCACAAAACACCAAATGGTGTAGTGGTTTGTCTGGTGTTGTTAAGGTTTAGCCCGCCAGGGACTCGGGTTCGAATCCTGGCACAAGCAAACATTTTTTTAGCGTTTTTAAATCATAATTTAATACAATCCAATTTAATATTGATTATACGTCATTATTTAAACAAAAAAATTAACAAAATGGATGGTAAAGATACTGTAAACATGAATCGGATGAATAAATGAGGGAGTTCTCTCTCTCTATATATAAAGAAAATTTGTGTGATGTTACAGTCTCCCCTACTTTTAGGAACTTCGTCCCGAAGTTATTAAAAACACAGGGTTGAGGGTGATTGGAGCAACCGTGGTTTGGAAAATTTGGGGTTAAGGCACGACATGAATTTTGTAGGTAATAGAAATAAATTGTTTCGAATAATTTGGATAAGAGGATTGATGTGTGTGAGTTTTAAGGGTTGGATTAGGTTCGTCTGAAGTAGCAAGGAGCGTAAGAATCTAGCAAAATACTAAACTTAAGTTTTAGGAATCTTAAAAGTAATGCATGAGTTGATTGACTATAGAAAGACTAAATGAACTAACAAAACCTTATTAGAACTTCACACCACCTTAACGTACCTGTAAATTCATGATTACGTTCCAGACCGCAATCACCAATTTACCTTACATTAGGGTTTTGTGTCCTTCTATGACTCTAAACACAAATGTATGTAATGCAAAATAACCTTGTGATTGAATCGTATACAATGTATCCAAAAATAAGTCCAACTGTTGAGCAGGAAAAAGACCTCTACCAGTCAGTGAGTAAGAACCTCTACCGATTGTTGAGCAGGTGCGATAGCCTCTACCAGTCGTTGAGCAGGTTGTAGGGCCTCTACCGACTGTTGAGCAGGCATGATGACCTCTACCAATCGTTGAGTAGGTTATTTGGTACTCTACTAACTGTTAAACAAGTACTTCATCCCCTATCAGTTGTTTGATTAAGTGTACCAATTATTACACACATAAATTGCAAATTGATAATATGTACATGTAAGCAATCAAGTATCAAGTATAGCATACGAGTTGTAATAGATTTGACCTAGACAAGGTTAATGACCCTAGGTGTGTCTATAGCAAATAGTCTATATTCCATGAATTCTAGTTTCAAATGTTCAAATATGGTAGATAGTCGAATCCTCATGTATAATTAAGGATTATGTTTGATGCAACACACAATCAAGTTTCAATAGTTTGGTTATCATGGGTAACTAGCTCATGTGTGAGAAGGTGAAGGATATGAATTTAGTTCTTGAGAGGATGATGAAAAATCTTGAAGCAGAATCAAGGTTGTGAGAGATAGTGAATGTGAAGATAGTTGATAAAGAGTTTATTTTATAGTAAGGAGATTATGTAGCAGTGTAAATTTTGGGGTTTGGATCAAAGGTTATAATCAAGTGTATAAGAAAACATGATTGTGGTATATGCCAAATATTGTAAAAATTTGAACAAGTTGAAAATGAGTGTGTGTCGATGGAGAATCTAGAGACTAGATATTATTCCTATGGATAAAAAAAATTTATTTTCAAAATTGGTTTTGTACATAAAGCAAAAGTTGTTAAATAGTACAAGCTAAGTATGCTTTGATTAAAATATTCCCGTTAGTTGGAGATTTCAAACATGACATTAGGTTTTGAAGATCAAGGTTGTATTAGTGATTTTTAATAGTTTAAAGCATTATATAGAAAATCGTTTGTTACGTCAATAAATAAACAATTGAATTTAAGTTCGAGGACATCTTTTGACAAAAAAATATGTACTTTGTAAAGTTACTAGGTAATGAAAATACAACAAGATTTAGAAATCTTTAGTTTGTGCTAAGGTATGAGGTTATAGTTTTTAAAAATAAGTAACATGTGGAGAAATGAAATAATATGATTTGGGTAGGGTGTTGAATATTTAAAAAGTGGCTAAGATGGTAATGTGAAGTGTGATTGTGAAATCCATAGATGGTTATGAAATGAGATTGATTTAAGCTGTAAAATTTTGAGATTTTAGAGCTTAGTTTAAGGAAAGTGAGTGTAATCATTTATTCATTAATTAAAACGAATAAACGAAAAAGTTGACTTATCAAAACTTCTAGATTCTAATAACATAATGAAGACATGCTTTAGCCTATAAGTGAACACTCATCCCGAGAATTCCCAGGTAGGCATCCGGGTCCCTCGTCTGATCGGGATTTATGCGCAATGCCAGTCCTAGACAGAAAACTCATAATACAGGCGTTCACCCTCCCAGATTGCACGTGTTCGTTATTAAAATCTAGAACTTCGACGAGATCTTCAAGGTGGTTCAGGCTAAACCTGAGGGTTTGTCCTATTAGTCTAAGAGTAGATCTTGTGATGGAGAGCACTCTTCTTGTAGGGACCAAAGTAAGGATAAGAAGTAGGATAGAGAATATAAACAAGTAAGGTTGCAAGTAAAAGGAGCAAGTACTGATTAAAATCCTATGGTTATAGACTAGATTTTTTTTTCTAATAACCTAATTCCCTATAACCATGGCTCTGATACCAATCTGTAACACCCCAACCGATGGCGGAAACATCGGGATGTCACGTAGTGATGATTGTTCAATAGCTCATGGTACTAAATGAAAGTTGATAATATTAAACAATTTACAATTTGTCTTACAAGTAATGATTACAAAAGTTGATTAATATAAACTAGATCCAAAGCTCCTACGTGTTCCAAGACTTGTACAACTTCCAATAGCAAACAAAACCTGAAACATGTTAAGTTGGAAAGATGGGGGGGGGGGGTCAACTATAAATAGTTGGTGAGAATACATAGGTTTTGCATATAGTTGAAAACAATATGTTGTATAGCAATCATTGTTGAAGTATAATAATGAGTAATGATAGAATATGAGTCCGACATGTAACAATGCGTCTTTTGTACAATCAAACCTTGTGTCTACTAAGACCTAACTCGCAAGTTAGTAAAAGTGTAACTGTTATCGATCATCCCTGAATTTATGCGGGGGGATGGGTTTGTCAGACCTATAGCGCTATAATCTAAACAGGCGGCTTGATCAATGTTAATGATTGTACTGTGTCTTTTTGTTACAGCCCAATGATAGAATGAGTAAATGATAGTGTAATTGAATCACAAGTTTCTAACAATGTAAAAATGAGTAAATGATAGTGTATAAAATGTTTAAACATGTTTCACCCCAAAATGTAAAACAGAAAAAGGGGCTATGTAAACTCACCTTAGGTGCATAATGAGTTCGTACGTTTTATTGAGCGTGCAAACACTTAGTAATAATGCCTTGGAAAACTCGAAACTAGCTAGAGGAGATAATGACGGATGAAAACTTTAGTATATGGGAGATGGGATAATAATGTTTTTTTTTGAATGGTGTAAAGAGTTGAATGGTAGGCTAGTGTATTTATAGTGTAAAATTTGGAGTTGTAATTAGGGACTACTTTGACTAGGCTAGAATTTAGGAACAACTTTGACTTGACTAGAAAACCATATTTACTAACACTTTGACTTGACTTGACTAGGAGACTACGTTTGACTTTTCAGGTTTGACTAAGAGACCTTGAAAGGGTTTAAGTTTAATTGGTTTTAATTAGCATCACAAAACACCAAATGGTGTAGTGGTTTGTCTGGTCTGGTTAAGGTTTAGCCCGCCAGGGACTCGGGTTCGAATCCTGGCACAGGCAAACATTTTTTTTAACGTTTTTAAATCATAATTTAATACAATCCAATTTAATATTGATTATACGTCATTATTTAAACAAAAAAATTAACAAAATGGATGGTAAAGATACTGTAAACATGAATCTGATGAATAAACGAGGGAGTTCTCTATATATATATAAAGAAAATTTGTGTGATGTTACAGTAGGGCTGGACTCAATCTGGCAGGCTGGACTCAATACATATACAAATTTTCGGAAATTTTCGGTAAAATTTACACTACGAAACAAAAAAACTGGGCGGGCCGAGGCCCGGTCTCCACTCCAGTAAGAACCGCCCATGTTCCACGCTAGTGGCAACATAAGATTAATAGTTAGTTTTAAAGGGTTTTAGATGAAACATTAATGCCTCGCGTGAGCGACAACACCGATTGTTCACTCCCTTTTCAATATGAAACGTCTTACTTAAAGTCATTAACATACAAACACACATACCTCTTGTTGATCCATAACTCGTTTTAGTTAACTCCCCATCAAGGGGTTAATCTCCCCCAAATACCCACAAGAACCTTAACTAAGAATGGCCATTAAGATAAGTTTCTCCAAACTTGAAAACATTATATTACTCATCATAAGATTATTGAATATTTATGTAGTTCTTACAAATATTTCAAGACTACTGATGTTCTATCATTTACACATGTTTTTGCATGTGTATTTATCCTCGTTTTTGCACATATATCATGTTTTTATCCTTAAAAAACATAGCTAAATCATTCATAAATTGTGACACCTGGCAAATTCGGGTTAACAACGTTGTCTAGATGAAAGTCTACCTTAGCGAGTCACGTGTATATTGTACTTAACTGGGTTAGTTAAGTCGGGTTATGTTTCGGGAACTATTAGTTAGGCTAGAAGATCATTGGATGTTGGTCTAGAGGTTCATTAGATGTCGGTCCTTAACCAAGTGTACAAACGGTGACGATTTGTAGGATCGTCAGGGCATACGGAACGTACGAGTCTCGAGTCCCGGGAATTGGTGAACGAGTGTAAATATGTGTATTTACTTGTGTTATGTGTTTACAATCATTATGTGACTTGTCGGTACATGAATATGCATTAACATATGTTAAAACGGGGTTTAACGCGCAAAACACACAAAAGGAACCCCTACAGGCGATTAGGAAGCCTAATCGCCCATAGGGGAGGCGAGTAGGGCACATTAGACGCGAGTAGGAGGCTACTCGTGTGTACATAGGGGCGATTAGGCCCAATCTCATGCGATTAGCAGCCCTAATCGCATGTAGCTGCTGCATACTCGCCTATAACGTGCTGGACGACTAGAAACGCCTATAAATACAACACTTAACCTCCTAAACTCCCTAATATCAACCCTAGTCGTCCCATAACCGCCCCAAACACTTAAACAACCTCTGGAAGGCGATTTTGATCAAAAACACAAGGTTTCAAGGTCTAACCATCATCCTTTTACAATTCCAAGGTTTGATTCTCATCCATAATACTTTGTAAACGTTTTTAATCAATCCCTGATGGTCCAGACCTGTTCATAAACGAAAAAGTTTTCTGAAAATCGTCAATAAGAGTTATTAATCGGATTATAACTAATAAACATGCGTCATGGGTATGTATGATTAGAAAGATAGGATTTTTATGAATCTTGATGATGTTTTGATGTGTTATCACGCTAGGTCAGAATTAATATTGTTAGTATGATGATAGAAATCTCAGTAATTGGATAATAGGGTTATGATTACATGCGTTAATTGAATGTTGCATGCTATGTGTATGTGTTTGGATTGCTTTGGTTGCATGCAGGACTGATTTTACGAGGATGAACGAAGGGTTTTGGGTTAAACATGTTTAGGATAGTGTTTGGGATGATATTGGGTAGTTACACACGCTCTGGATCTGATTTGGAGCGTTAAACGCGCGAAAAACCGGAACAGCAAGGTTACAGGCGAGTAGCCTTGCTAATCGCGTGTATTAGGGGCGAGTAGCCCCCCACTCGCGTGTAATAAGGGCGAGTAGGCCCACTCGCCTGGCTACAGGGGCGAGTAGCCCAATCGCATGGCCTCAAGGGCGAGTAGCCCTAATCGCCTGACTTAAGGGGCGATTAGCCCTAGTCGCGTGACATTTCATGCGATTAGCCTCCCTAATCGCGTGTACTGCTGCTGTAAGTGTAAATTAGCATTCCGAGACCCGATTTGACATGTAGTAACATGCTAGGAACCTCGTAACATGTCTAATAACTTGGTAACATATATTTGGATGTATTTCGGTGATACGTGAACTATGTGCTATAACTTGTTGAACGTTAACGTGTGTTAAGTGTACTTGCGTTATTGTATGTTTTGGAACGTAAACATAACACGGGGAGTCTCGGGTCACCAATGGGATGTCGAGTCTTGTACTTTGGGTCAGTTAAACAGTCACGGTATTTTCAAACGAACTTGGTTATGGTCTGGACATCTAGGGACTAATTAACCTGCGGGTTATTAGTCTAAGTACTTGTAACTGTCGTATGTTAGGTCGCCACTGTACGGGACTAACATAGCAGCTGAGTTTACTCGGGATTAGGAGTAAAGCAACTTAAGGTGAGTTTACGGCCCCTCTTTTAAACTGGTTTCATACTTTCGGGGGAGAAAACATGTGTTAAAACTATTATTTGGTAACTACTGTCATACTATGGGTTTCTATTGTGTACTACACGATCTTTGGAAGTCCCGGGGGGAACCATGAATGTGCGGGTTTGCACAACGGGGAAATGTGAATAGCGCTATTGGGAGTGACCAACCCCGCTCGTCGACTTGGAGGGTCGGCGGGTGCATATTGTCTCAAACAGGAACAACAGGAACAACAGGAACATACATCGGGCATACTTTTGGTATTCGAGTTAGTAATGGTTTTCCAATCGTGGTAGTAACAAAACGTACGCCTAGCTAGCGTATACTGGTTTTCTATTTGTTATAGTATGGACAGGTGTACTTGGTACTTGAACTGCAAACCTGTAAACTCACCAGCATTTTTGTGCTGACGTAAACTTTTACATGTTTTCTCAGGTCGCTAAGGTAGCACAATGGAACTAGGGCGCACGCATCTGCACGGCGTCTAGATAGAGTTGCATGATTTCATAAACATTGAACTTTGGTTATTTATGTTGAACTTTATTTTGAATAAGCTTCCGCTGTAAACGGGATTTTAAAACTATGTTTTGGTATTGCATTAATTACATTTAGACTTGTTTATTGTGATCGTTGGTTTGGATCCTGGTTTGTCATGCGCCTCGCGGTAAAACTCCGCAAGTGGATTTTGAGGGTGTGACAGATTGGTATCAGAGCCAATGGTTATAGTGAACTAGGACTGCATGTAGAGTCTAGTCTATAGCCGAGTCGCACACACTAGACGATCACATGGTACTAAACGTTATAGTGGTTTACGTATGGTCTTGTCGGGGTGTCTCTAAATCGTTGGTCTTTCTACGTTACATCATCCGTTCTATCTTAGGTTGGGTTACTTATTATCTAGGCGGTGTAGCCTATTGGAGTAACTCGTGTGCTCTTGAGATTGTCCAAGGCTCGGACATCTCCCTTTCGCACTCCAATAGAAACACTTGTCATGAACTACCGTAGTATTACGGTGTGTAGCTAAGAGTCTATGTTCGGTGATTTGAACTTTGAACTAGGAGAACACTTGGAGGACCATGTAGAGCGTTTTATCATTTTGGGTGCACACAAAATCATAAAACGAAATGCATGGAAGCACTAGTGAGCTCTGGGTTTGAGGGGATAGTCCTGGATTGGATCTAGCTTTAATCTTGTGAACATTAGTGGTTATCTTTAACTGCGAAACTAAAATTTCTCGTTCTTTCTGCCAGAATCATGTCTGGAGTGCGTGGAGGACGAGGAGGTGGTCGCAATGGTGGACGCGGTGGTGGTCGCGGTGGTGCTGGTGGTCGTGGTGGAGGAATTAATCTATCACAGGCTGATCTGAATAACTTGCTCCAGGCTGCCTTTCAGTTAGGGCACAACGGTGGTGGTAAGTTGTTTTATCTGTTTTCTTTGCCTCATTGGTGAACTTTGTGTGCGTTATTCGTGGTTTCTCATACGTTTCATTTCAGGTGGTCCTGTTGACCCACCCCCACCCATGTGCACCTATAAGATGTTCCGGGACTGCAAGCCCCAGGAATTCTCTGGCACCGAGGGTGCGGTTAGCTTGCTTAGGTGGTTGGAGAAAGTGGAGTCGGTATTTCTGATGTGTAACTGTCTCCCAGAAGATCGGGTGAAGTATTCTGCTGCGTTGTTTCAGGACGTGGCATTGACTTGGTGGAATGGTATCACCCAGAACATGGGGATTGGGGAGGCATATGCTATGCCATGGGAGAACTTTGTGCAGTTGCTGAAACGGGAGTAATGCCCGAGGGAAGAGGTACAGAAGCTGGAGCATGAGGTGTGGAACCTCAAGATGACTGGATCGGAAATCGAGAAGTATACTGTGAGACGGAATGAGTTGGCCGTGCTGTGTCCCGATCTACACGTGCCAGAATATCGTAAGATTGAACATTATGTCTCAGGGTTAGTGCCGGAAATTGCAGGGTTAGTGGCTGCTGGGAATCATCCTACTTATGCGGAGGTAGTTCGATCGGCACATAGGATGACTAACTTAAAGGTGAATGAGGGGATTTTGCCTGCGAAAGGGTCGACTGCTAAGGCTCCAGAGAACAACAAGCGCAAGTGGGAGAATGACGGAAAAGGATCTGGGTCTACACAGCAGGGAAAAAAGTTTGATAATGGGGGTTCATCGTCTTCGGGTAATAAGCAGGGTGGTTATGCGGGAAAACTGCCCAAATGCAACAAGTGTGGACGCCATCACCAAGGGAACTGCGACAGTAACCGTTGTCACCGCTGCCAGCGAACAGGCCACTATGCTAAGGATTGTCGGGTTACACTTCCATCGACTCAGGCTCCGACTAACAGTTCAGCTCCGACTACTCAGGGGACTACAGGGAAACAGGGATGCTACAACTGTGGTGACACTGGGCATTACAAGAAGGATTGCCCAAAACTGAAACAGGGTGGAAACAACGGGAATGGTAACAACGGGGGCGGCGGCAGAAATGCACGTGCCTTCGTCATTGGAGCTGCTGAGGCTAGGCAGGACCCTGATACAGTCACCGGTACGTTTCTTCTCAATAATCATTCTGTTAGCGTGTTATTTGATTCTGGTGCCGACAAGAGTTTTGTATCCATGGATGTTAGTCGACTGCTAGATGTAGTACCTGTACCGTTAGAGACCAAGTATATTATTGAGTTAGCTGACGGTAAAACGATTGAAGCTACTAGTGTTCTTCGGGAGTGTCAGTTAGAGTTGTCGGGTTTATCGTTTCCCATCGACCTTATGACGGTACCATTGGGTAGTTTTGACGTTGTGGTAGGAATGGATTGGTTATCTTTGTATCGCGCGGAGATCGTCTGTTACGATAAGGTTATTCGGATTCCTCTCCCTGATGGAGAATTTCTTTCTGTATACGGTATCAAGGGTGGTGTTTCGCTAAACATCATCTCTAGCATGAAAGCCCTTAAGTGTCTTCGAAAGGGTTATCCAGCCGTTTTGGCGCTCTTATCTGTTTCCACTAGTGATGAGAAGAAGATTGACGACATTCCGGTGGTACGCGAGTTTTCTGATGTTTTTCCCGATGATTTATCTGGTCTTCCTCCTCATCGTCAAGTCGAGTTCGGTATTGATCTTGTACCAGGGGCTGCTCCTATTGCTCGGGCCCCCTATCGTCTTGCACCTCCCGAGATGCAGGAGTTGTCTAGTCAGTTACAGGAACTTTTGGACAAGGGTTTCATCCGGCCAAGTTCTTCCCCTTGGGGAGCCCCAATTTTATTTGTCAAGAAGAAGGATGGGAGTTTCCGATTGTGTGTAGACTACAGAGAGCTGAACAAGTTGACCATCAAGAACCGTTATCCTCTTCCACGTATCGATGATCTATTCGACCAGCTCCAGGGTTCTAGTTATTATTCCAAGATCGATTTGAGGTCCGGTTATCACCAGCTGCGCGTCAGGGAGGCTGACGTTGCAAAGACTGCTTTTCGAACACGTTGTGGCCATTTCGAATTCTTGGTCATGCCTTTCGGTCTCACGAACGCACCGGCGGTTTTCATGGACTTGATGAACCGCGTCTGTAAACCGTATCTGGACAAGTTTGTCATTGTGTTTATTGATGACATTCTGATCTACTCCAAGAACGAGACCGAACACGGGGAACATCTGCGGTTAGTTTTGGAACTCTTGCGACGGGAACAACTTTACGCCAAGTTCTCAAAGTGTGACTTTTGGTTACGCGAAGTTCAATTCCTAGGACATGTGGTTAATGAACTAGGAATTCATGTCGATCCCGCTAATATCGAAGCGATCAAGGACTGGGGAGCACCTAAGACGCCAACTGAGGTGCGGCAATTCCTAGGCCTAGCGGGCTATTATCGTCGTTTCATTCAGGGGTTCTCGAAGATTGCTCAACCCCTCACCACTCTCACTCAGAAGGATAAGAAGTTCGACTGGGGTGAATCACAAGAGTCCGCGTTTGAGGAACTAAAGTCTAAACTGTGTTCTGCTCCTATTCTGTCTTTACCTGAGGGTCCTGATGATTTTGTCGTTTACTGTGATGCTTCCATTCATGGACTCGGTTGCGTGTTGATGCAACGCGAGAAAGTGATTGCGTATGCTTCTCGTCAACTCAAAGTGCACGAGAAGAACTACACAACTCATGACTTGGAGTTGGGTGCCGTGGTATTCGCGTTGAAAATTTGGAGACATTACTTGTACGGTACCAAATGCACCATCTACACCGATCACAAGAGTCTCCAACACATTTTCGACCAACAACACTTGAACATACGGCAGCGTCGCTGGATCGAACTTTTGAACGATTATGATTGTGCTATTAAGTACCATCCTGGCAAGGCGAATGTTGTAGCAGACGCCTTGAGCAGGAAGGAATCTTCTAAACCTCGTCGCGTTCGGGCGTTGCAACTCACTATCCATTCGTCGTTGCCTGATCAACTCCGTTCTGCCCAATTGGAAGCTTTGAAGGAGGAAAACCTTAAAGCTGAAACCATGCACGGTGCCGACAAACACCTAGAGCGAAGACCGGATGGCCTGCACTATTTCGCAGAACGCATATGGGTTCCTTTATTCGGGGGACTACGGGAGCTTGTTCTTGATGAGGCTCATAAGTCCCGGTATTCTATTCATCCTGGTTCGGATAAGATGTACCAAGATCTGAAGGTGCTTTACTGGTGGCCAAACATGAGGTCGGACATAGCCTCATACGTGAGCAAATGCTTGACTTGTGCTAAGGTCAAGGTGGAATACCAGAAACCGTCGGGTCTCCTGCAACAACCTGAAATTCCGGAATGGAAATGGGAACGGATTACTATGGATTTTGTCACACAACTTCCTAAGTCACCAAGCGGGAACGACAAGATATGGGTGATTGTCGATCGGTTAACGAAATCAGCCCATTTTCTTGCTATTAAGGAGACCGACACTATGGATCGTTTGGCTCGTCTTTACTTGAAAGAAGTTGTTTCTAAGCACGGGGTACCTGTTTCTATTATCTCGGATCGTGACTCCCATTTTACTTCTCACTTCTGGAAGTCTTTGCACAAGGCTTTGGGTACCCAACTAGACATGAGTACGGCTTACCATCCACAGACTGACGGTCAGAGTGAGCGTACGATTCAAACTTTAGAAGACATGCTGCGGGCGTGTGTGATCGATTTTGGCAAGGGTTGGGAAGCTCATCTGCCGTTGGTAGAATTCTCGTACAACAACAGTTATCACACGAGCATCAAGGATGCTCCGTTCGAGGCACTGTACGGACGGAAATGCCGCTCTCCTCTTTGTTGGGCTGAGGTGGGTGAGAGTCAACTCACTGGGCCTGAACTAGTGTACGAAACTTCGGAAAAGATCGTACAGATTCGAAATCGGTTGGCGGCGGCACGGGACCGGCAAAAGAGTTATGCTGATCAGCGTCGCAAACCACTGGAGTTCCAAGTCAATGACAAGGTACTTCTAAAAGTCTCACCGTGGAAGGGCGTCATACGCTTTGGAAAGCGTGGCAAACTCAATCCGCGATATGTCGGCCCATTTACGATCCTGGAACGGATTGGGCCGGTGGCATATCGACTTGATCTACCGACGGAGCTCGGTAACGTACATAACGTCTTTCACGTGTCAAACTTGAAGAAGTGTCTGGCTGACGAGTCTCTCATCGTTCCACTAGAAGAGATCAAGGTTGATGATCGTCTTCGGATTGTGGAAGAACCTGTGGAGATCCTCGATTACAAGATTCGTAGCCTACGTCACAGCAAGATTCGTATCGTTAAGGTTCGGTGGAACTCGAACCGGGGACCGGAATATACATGGGAACGGGAGGATCAGATGAAGTCTAAGTATCCTCATCTCTTTCCTAAGGAAGCGTTCGAGTCGAGACATGTCTCTTCGGCAGCTGAATGAATCTCGGGTCGAGATTCCTTTTAACGTGGGGATGATGTGACAACTCGGGTAAATCTCTCTCTTTTGGTTTCTACCTTTTGCTTGTTTCCTTCGTTACTTCTTTTGTTCTTTCTGTACTTGTACAAATTTTCGGGACGAAAATTCTTTTAACGTGGGGATGATGTGACACCTGGCAAATTCGGGTTAACAACGTTGTCTAGATGAAAGTCTACCTTAGCGAGTCACGTGTATATTGTACTTAACTGGGTTAGTTAAGTCGGGTTATGTTTCGGGAACTATTAGTTAGGCTAGAAGATCATTGGATGTTGGTCTAGAGGTTCATTAGATGTCGGTCCTTAACCAAGTGTACAAACGGTGACGATTTGTAGGATCGTCAGGGCATACCGAACGTACGAGTCTCGAGTCCCGGGAATTGGTGAACGAGTGTAAATATGTGTATTTACTTGTGTTATGTGTTTACAATCATTATGTGACTTGTCGGTACATGAATATGCATTAACATATGTTAAAACGGGGTTTAACGCGCAAAACACACAAAAGGAACCCCTACAGGCGATTAGGAAGCCTAATCGCCCATAGGGGAGGCGAGTAGGGCACATTAGACGCGAGTAGGAGGCTACTCGTGTGTACATAGGGGCGATTAGGCCCAATCTCATGCGATTAGCAGCCCTAATCGCATGTAGCTGCTGCATACTCGCCTATAACGTGCTGGACGACTAGAAACGCCTATAAATACAACACTTAACCTCCTAAACTCCCTAATATCAACCCTAGTCGTCCCATAACCGCCCCAAACACTTAAACAACCTCTGGAAGGCGATTTTGATCAAAAACACAAGGTTTCAAGGTCTAACCATCATCCTTTTACAATTCCAAGGTTTGATTCTCATCCATAATACTTTGTAAACGTTTTTAATCAATCCCTGATGGTCCAGACCTGTTCATAAACGAAAAAGTTTTCTGAAAATCGTCAATAAGAGTTATTAATCGGATTATAACTAATAAACATGCGTCATGGGTATGTATGATTAGAAAGATAGGATTTTTATGAATCTTGATGATGTTTTGATGTGTTATCACGCTAGGTCAGAATTAATATTGTTAGTATGATGATAGAAATCTCAGTAATTGGATAATAGGGTTATGATTACATGCGTTAATTGAATGTTGCATGCTATGTGTATGTGTTTGGATTGCTTTGGTTGCATGCAGGACTGATTTTACGAGGATGAACGAAGGGTTTTGGGTTAAACATGTTTAGGATAGTGTTTGGGATGATATTGGGTAGTTACACACGCTCTGGATCTGATTTGGAGCGTTAAACGCGCGAAAAACCGGAACAGCAAGGTTACAGGCGAGTAGCCTTGCTAATCGCGTGTATTAGGGGCGAGTAGCCCCCCACTCGCGTGTAATAAGGGCGAGTAGGCCCACTCGCCTGGCTACAGGGGCGAGTAGCCCAATCGCATGGCCTCAAGGGCGAGTAGCCCTAATCGCCTGACTTAAGGGGCGATTAGCCCTAGTCGCGTGACATTTCATGCGATTAGCCTCCCTAATCGCGTGTACTGCTGCTGTAAGTGTAAATTAGCATTCCGAGACCCGATTTGACATGTAGTAACATGCTAGGAACCTCGTAACATGTCTAATAACTTGGTAACATATATTTGGATGTATTTCGGTGATACGTGAACTATGTGCTATAACTTGTTGAACGTTAACGTGTGTTAAGTGTACTTGCGTTATTGTATGTTTTGGAACGTAAACATAACACGGGGAGTCTCGGGTCACCAATGGGATGTCGAGTCTTGTACTTTGGGTCAGTTAAACAGTCACGGTATTTTCAAACGAACTTGGTTATGGTCTGGACATCTAGGGACTAATTAACCTGCGGGTTATTAGTCTAAGTACTTGTAACTGTCGTATGTTAGGTCGCCACTGTACGGGACTAACATAGCAGCTGAGTTTACTCGGGATTAGGAGTAAAGCAACTTAAGGTGAGTTTACGGCCCCTCTTTTAAACTGGTTTCATACTTTCGGGGGAGAAAACATGTGTTAAAACTATTATTTGGTAACTACTGTCATACTATGGGTTTCTATTGTGTACTACACGATCTTTGGAAGTCCCGGGGGGAACCATGAATGTGCGGGTTTGCACAACGGGGAAATGTGAATAGCGCTATTGGGAGTGACCAACCCCGCTCGTCGACTTGGAGGGTCGGCGGGTGCATATTGTCTCAAACAGGAACAACAGGAACAACAGGAACATACATCGGGCATACTTTTGGTATTCGAGTTAGTAATGGTTTTCCAATCGTGGTAGTAACAAAACGTACGCCTAGCTAGCGTATACTGGTTTTCTATTTGTTATAGTATGGACAGGTGTACTTGGTACTTGAACTGCAAACCTGTAAACTCACCAGCATTTTTGTGCTGACGTAAACTTTTACATGTTTTCTCAGGTCGCTAAGGTAGCACAATGGAACTAGGGCGCACGCGTCTGCACGGCGTCTAGATAGAGTTGCATGATTTCATAAACATTGAACTTTGGTTATTTATGTTGAACTTTATTTTGAATAAGCTTCCGCTGTAAACGGGATTTTAAAACTATGTTTTGGTAATTACATTTAGACTTGTTTATTGTGATCGTTGGTTTGGATCCTGGTTTGTCATGCGCCTCGCGGTAAAACTCCGCAAGTGGATTTTGAGGGTGTGCATGCTTTTGAAAAGCAACAAGCAAAAAGGAGCGAAAACTGGCACAAAAGAAAGGAAAACCAAAGACTTTGTAAACTGCAGCAAATGTTGCACAGTCGTGTGTTGGCCGTGCTCTTGCCCTATTCAATAAGTCAATAGTTCCAAGTCAATCAGAGTGAAGAATGTCAACATGCACGGGCGTGCACCCTTATGCATGGTGGTGCACCTCTCCAAAACGTGCACCAGAAGGTTCCTGCTGACCAAGACCGACAATTTGTTATGCCACGTGTGACACGCACGGGCATGCACCCCCAACAAGATCTGTCAGAAAGGACTCCCAGTATCAATGGACAGTACCTGACTGTAGTGCATGGGCGTGCACCCCCTTATGCACGGGAGTGCATGGGCTGGCAGCAGCCTATAAAAGGAGGCCTTCACTCTTCATTTTGGCATCTCATTCCACTCGATTCTCCCCCACTTCTCTGCTTTTTTAGGGTCTTGCAAGTGACCTTTTGAGCTTGGGATCACTCCATAAACACTTTGAGCAAGTGATCCTAGAGAAAAACCACCTTCATTCACCCAAAAAATCTCCAAATCCTCAATTAAACCTCACCATAATTTCACATAAAATCATCCTTTGTGAGCCTATTGTAATGCCATTATTTGGCTAGGATTTTAGAGTGTTGCTAGGGTAAAGACTATTTTGGTATGAATTTATATAGTTTATCTTTAGTTCAAGTGAAGTTTTGTGTTATTGGTAATTATTTCCACTCATTCTTTGTTTGATGAACTAACTAATTAATCAACTTAGTATTTAATCTTATGGGTTTTCTTGGTAGGAAGTGGAGGGACTTATGAGTGCACCCGTGGCGTGTAAATACTCGCGCACTTGTAAGCTAACCATTAACTCTACGTGTAACGATTAGCCCATTTGTGTTGTGGAAACACTCACACTTTGTAGTTGATCCTCAACTATCAAACTTCACTTAGGGCCAGTACGATCTATATACTTAGCCTTTATGTTAAGCCAAGACTTAGTTTTGCGACTTAGTTACATGGTCTATGTGTTAGCTTTGGCGCGAACCAAAGATTGGTGAATCCGTGTTAGAAGTAAATGGTCTTTATGTACTTCTATTATTATATTATCACACAATTAATAATAGATCAATCACTTTTTGGTAAATCAATTATTTTAATAAAATGATGAACGTACTCAGAAGGAGAAGATGCCTTTGCCATGTCAAGTGGTAGTTTGGCAATCGCTACAAATTTTGGTAAGTTATTCACAAAAGAAAAGAGTAGTTAGATGACAACATTGCAACATTGGCGAGTGTGTTTTTAGGTTGGGTATACACAATCTTGGGTGATACATCCTTCACAGTTGAGAAGTAAGCTTACCGGGAAGGGAGACCCTCACAATAACAATTAATAACACAAATCGTTTTTACATTACCGCGTGAATGATTTGAGGACACATCACTTAACAGTCTGCCAAGGAGCAATCAGTTTGGACTTCGCGCCCGGGCGCAAAATCGGACGCAGAAAACGGTCCCAGGTACTGTCCAGAATATACACCTCACCCGCTTGGAGGTCACGAAACTGCCACCCCAAATCATCACTATCTAGCAACACATAGTACAAACTCTCAACTCGTTGATCGAACATATATCAACGGGGTAGCTGGTCAACTTCACATACCAAGGCATCCCCTCGTAAGGGACGGGCTTCACCTCATCCAACTTCTAATCGACACGCCTCCTTGCCATCTTCAACGGCACCATGCCCGCCGCTACCCAGAAAAACATGGGCTTCCAATCACGAAAACTCTTTACGCCCACCGGTGACTGCGGCCTAGGTCATGGCGCGGGCGGAAAGAGAACCAACTCTCCGCAACGGTCATAACAAAAAAATACGTTGAACATGTTAATGTGGGGCTCAATTCCCTGCGCCCTGCAACAAAACTCAAAAAACATAAGACACGATATTCCACCAGGGTGCAACTAGTTCAGATGGATCTTGAAGAACTCGAAAGCGGAGGCCAAGAAAGAAATATGAGGAAGAAGTCATGAATGTAAAATAATTTCGGAAAAGGAAAGTTTGAAAATCTGATGAAGGAAGATGAATCGAAAGAACAAGAAAACCCCTTGTGAAAGTCGAGAGGGTTTTTGAAAAAAATCAAACGGTAAAGTGAAAACTATGGAAGAATGGTGGCCTTATATAGGTTGAGTAATAAATGTCATGGATAACTGTGTCTCACACGTCACCCATCCTGCCAATCAGAAGACGCCATGTAAGAGAGAGAACTGCACAGACGGCGAAGCTACAGGTTGGCCCACCTGCAACCTCTGAAAAAGTAACTAACAATTGACGTTTTGCCTCTCCACACTACCGCTTCCACTGTGCACAGCAGGCGTAAGTATGCAACACTAATGACGACACGCCAGCACCAGCGCCAGCCACAAAGTCACACACAGGGTGCGGACAGACAAAACCTTTAAAAATAGACACCCCATTATGCGCCCGGGGCAGACAAGGCTGCACAACAACACGAGCAAAATAGCAAGACCCAAAAAACACACTAACATAAGGAATCGCCAAATATGCTAAGAACAACATCTCGCATGCAACACATACAGCACAATGGATTGGGGGGACTTGATGAGATGTACCAGCACGTGCGCACGAACCCACATCTCCAGACACCTCACCAGACTAGTCAAAGGAAGCTTCTAGAAGCATGCGCACGATTCCTAGTACACACTGGCTATGACCCGACAAGAAAAGGGATGTGCAACCAATCAGAGGCCACCATTCCCTGCTCCACGATCTTTTGACAGGTACGAGGGACATAGAGGACAATAAGGACGATATAGAAGGATAGTGATAAACCCTCCAACGGTTGTCAACCGTGTGGGGCCCGCGCGAAACAACTGTCATTCCCAAATGAGCCAATCACAGGACACTTCCTAGGGGGAGAAGGGACATTCAATTTATTCACGAAAAATACTTAGAGAATTCTATGTAAGCTAGGAAAGAAAGATTATAGCCGAAACATTTGTATTCATCTGTAAACGAGTCCCGTGTAATCGTCCGACCACTTATCAATAAAATATCTCTTTATATTGCTAGTCTATATAGGTGTTTAACCGGTATTTAAGTTAGGCTCACTAATTGGCCAAATGTCATTGTCATGGGTACTAAATTTGAATTTGTTTTAGAAGGAAAATATTGAAAATGAAATATATTGAAAGCTACGGAGGAAGTAAGTTAAACGTTATAAACAGAGAAATATTTTGATAAAAGAAAGAATGAGTAATTAGACATAAAGTTATGTTCTTAAGAAGTAAAATATTTAATTATTTGATAAATGATTTAAAAGATAAGATTTCATTCCCTATAAATATTGCTTTGTATTTTTATATGTCTTTGTTTAATGTCATGTTGGTCTTCACAAAAGAGAACGAGATGTTCACATAACCAAGGAGTTGGAAAGGGTATTGAAATTTGCATGATGTTACAACATATTTTATTTTTTAAGTATAGATTTATCTCTCTATATTTGTAGGTGTTTTGTGTAAACAAAATAATATCAACACAAACAAAGAATCTCGTGAAAATAGTTGTTATTAGTTATGTACGTATATATGATTGAAAAACATAATAAATATTGATACCTCAAAGGTTGGTTGGTTCAATAACCATAGTGTTGAGGGTGTTGGTGTAGGAACCGTTCGTGCAAAATAAATAAATAATCCTTATTATTTTTACAATACAATAAGCAAAGGAAATAAAATACTATTACAACTGAAAAGAAAAGAAAAGAAAATACAAGAAGATGATGAGAAAACAGAATTATTGTGGCTGAGGATCGTGTTTGACACGGGACCCTTAAAACAAATTCCGAGCCTACCGGAGACTCGTTTTGTTTCCCAGGATACAACAGCCGAAGCAGTATGTACTGTCGGAGTAAGCACTAAACCCGACTTGTACCTTGATCTTTAGAAGAACAGAGTAGAAAATTGCTAGAGAGATTTTAGAGAGGAGAAGTGACTTTCGGTGTGTCTTCTGCAGTGCCAAGGCCTTGGCTTTTATAGGAGCCAAAGGCTGTTACAAGTCAAAAGAATTAAATGCAGAAAATTAAATGTCATTAAACGTCTTCAATGGCATTTAATGTTGCTTTAATTATTAGTCAAAACTGTTGACTTGTCAGTTACACTGCAGCTCTGAACAGTTGGGAGTTCGCGTGTGCGTCAGATGCACACTCGTGCCTGACCCGCCACGCAGGCACGAGTTACGCGCGCGCGCGCCACGAAATCGTGCACCACGTAATCCCGTTCTACGTCACGAGTCCGCCACCCGCGTGCAATGCAGGACAAGACGCCACTTGTCTCTGACTTCCAGTGCCACGCGCAGTGCTGCGTCAGCGGACCATCTCGTTCTCCGCATTTACGTCAGCGGAAGTCCCCGTTCTCCGCGTCCGCCTATCTTGCTGAACCACCTGTGCACCATCAAAAATACTAAGGCGGCTCTCAAGCGGCGACGCGAGTGTGCGAAGTGCAAAGTGCGCCATCAAAGCGCCACATTGCGCCTCATCGCCCACACCACGCGCGCGTGTGCGAGTGCAAGTTAAGGGTGCTTCGCACCCTTCGCGACTTCCATAGTGTGTGATTCTATGGAACACTTAGGATGGGAGGTCCTTCCTTATAAACAAGTCCAAGACTCATCTCCCTTCCAATGTGGGACAAGTTCTCCTTGTCACTTTCCATTTCACATTCCCAACTAGTTGTTTCACTCCTCCACTTTTGAGCATCGATATCTCATTCATCTTAGCTCCGTTTTGGACGCGGTTTGGTTCGTTGCGGAGCTCTTACAACATAGAATATAAACCCACAAAGAAATATATAAATAAACCCCAGTTTCAAATATATATTTTTGTCCAAAACTTAGAAAAAATCATTTTCCCAAAATTGTGAAAATAACATTTTCACCTATTTTTCCAACAGTTGGACATCGATATCTTCTTAGTCTGTTTGAGTTCATGTTTAGAGTGTACAATTAGAATGATATTAGGTGATCTTAAGATATCACGATTTTAGGATAAAGAGGTAGGGACGGATTTGTTGTGTTATATTTGCATTAGTCATTAACCACTCTAGTAATCTATAATCTATATCTATAATAACTTATAATAAAAGAATTGAATATTGATGAGGTGGCATTCAATGGAGGCCTAAGAAAGCCATTTTGATGACATGACATTCGAGGAGGCATTCTCCTCATTGAGTGTGACATGTGTCATGGCATGTGGTAAATTAAAAATAAATAAATAATAATATAAAACCTAATCTACTAAATTTAAATTGAGTTATTTTAGGAAAAAAGAATTTAAAAACAAATTTAAATTTTTCTCTCTTATTTTTCTCCCATAATTTTTAAACGTTAATATCTTTTATATACGATATTTTTTAAAGAAAAAAGTTACACCAAATTAACGAACGTTTTATTATCTTTCCAACGAGTACCATAGTTCTATATAAAAAAACGGAGAAAAAAACAACTATTTTTTGTGAAGTTTCGTTCATACAGAAAAAAAAACACAAAGTGTTCAGGTTATTCATTAATAATGTTTTTTTTTAAACCAGGTTCTTATATACGATGTTGAAATTCAGCTCAATCGCCTTGCTTTCATTGGAATTTTACTCTTTTAAAGATGCATAGGTATACTTCATCAAGAGAAGCTAAGAGAAAGAATCGCGCAACACTGCAACACATGGTGTCACCTTATAGCAAAGTTATTTTTTTATTTATTTAATTACAAGGGTAATAATTATTACTATTAGTATTAGTATTATTAGAATTGTTATATTTTTCAACCCCGAGACGCTCTCAGGGTAAAAGCTAGTCTCTTATATATACACCTAAAGAGAAAGCCTATATTTATCCGCTAAAGTTAATTATATATGTCCATCAAATAATACCAATTAAATAATAAGATCATTTACCATTTAATAAATAAATGATTACAATCTACATTTAATAGAATATCTATTAATATATATATATATATATATATATTATCTATTAATATATATAAAAGAATTGAACATTACTGACGTGGCATGCAATGGTGCCTTCAACCTTTCTATGAAACTGCCACGTGGCATCATAAATGAAAGATTTTAGTGTTTTTGAATTATTTCCTTTTTTAATTAAAAAAAAGATAAACATAAAACCCTAAATTTATCTCTCTATCTCTTAATTCTCAATTGCTAAAATTAAATTGAGTTATTTTAGGAAAAAAAAATTTAAAAACAAATTTAAATTTTTCTCTCTTATGTTTCTCCCATAATTTTTAAACGTTAATATCTTTTATATTCGAGATTTTTTAAATAAAAAATTACACAAAATTAACGAGCGTTTTATTATCTTTCCAACGAGTACCATAGTGCCATATAAAAAACGGAGAAAAAACGACTATTTTTTGTGGGGTTATGTTCATACAGAAAAAAAATACAAAGTGTTCAGGTTATTCATTAATCATGTTTTTTTCTTTTAAACCAGGTTCTTATCTACGATGTTGAAATTCAGCCCAATCATCATGCTACCATTGGAATTTTACTCTTCTAAAGATGGATACGTATACTTCATCAAGAGAAGCTAGGAGAAAGAATCGCGCAACACTGCAACACATGGTGTCACCTTATAACAAGGTTTTTTTATTTATTTAATTAGAAGAGTAATAATTATTACTATTAGTATTAGTATTATTAGAATGGTTATATTTTTCAACCCCTATCATGAATTCTACATCTATATAAGTCAAAGTCAAACTGTAACATATTTTAAATTATGTAAAGATGATTATATGTTGCATGTTATCTTTTTAATACTGTATTATGTTTAATATGGTTTATTCTTTTTATTTTTTTAACTAAATGTTTTTTAACTAAGATTGATTATGTTTAAGTTATTTACTTTTTTCGTGATTTGAGTTTTCTTCTTTTATGATCTTTTATTAAATCATATTAAATTTTTCAACCCCGGAACCTTCCCGGGGTAATCAGCTAGTTATATATAAAAGAATTGAACATTGCTGACGTGGCGTGCAATGGTGCTTTCAACCTCTTCATGAAACTGCCACGTGGCATCATAATTGAAAGATTTTAGTGTTTTTGAATTATTTCTATTTTTAATTAAATTGAGATATTTTAGGAAAAAAGAATTTAAAAATAAATTTAAAATTTTCTCTCTCATATTTCCTCCCATAATTTTTAAACGTTTATATCTTTTATATACGGGATTTTTTAAAGAAAAAAATTATACCAAATTAACGAGCGTTTTATTATCTTTCCAATGAGTACCATAGTGCTATATGAAAAATGGAGAAAAAATCGATTATTTTTTGTGGGGTTTCGTTCATACAGAAAAAAAACACACAAAGTGTTCATGTTATTCATTAATCATGTTTTTTCTTTTAAACCAGATTTTTATCTACGATGTTGAAAATCAGCCCAATCGCCATGTTATCATTGGAATTTTACTAGGTATACTTCATCAAGAGAAGCTAGGAGAAAGAATCGCGCAACACTGCAAGACATGGTGTCAGCTTATAACAATGTTATTTTTTTATTTATTTAATTACAAGAGTAATAAATATTACTATTAGTATTAGTATTATTAGAATGGTTATATTTTTCAACCCCGGGACGCCCCCAGGAAAAATTGATAGTTGCTGCGTGGCGTTCAATGGTGGCCTCAACCATCTCTTGATTATGCCACGTAGCATAATGAGATGCAATGGTTGTAACTTAAGTGTTTGTTTAGTTGATTAGGTTAGGAATTATAAGAGCCATTAGAATGTGAGAAATTAGAGAGATGTTATGAGTTTTTGAATAGTTGCAGCTTACATAAATGATTCTTTAGATGATTACTGATTAGGTTTTAGGTTAGGGAATATGAGTTATTACTGATTAGAATACTATGAACATACAATGATTGAGAGATTTTGTGGTTAGTTAACTTGAGCCATTTGCAATAGCTTATCACGTAAAATTAGATTTTTCAACCCTGGGACCCTCCCGGGGTAATCAGCTAGTATATATATAAAAGAATTGAACATTGTTGACGTGGCGTACAATGGTGTCTTCATCCTCTTCATGAAACTGCCACGTGGCATCATAATTTAAAAGATTTTAATATTTTTTGAATTATTTCCTTTTTTAATTAAAAAAAAGATACACATAAAACCCTAAATTTATCTCTCTATCTCTCAATTCTCAATTACTAAAATTAAATTGAGTTATTTTAGGAAAAAAGAATTTAAAAACAAATTAAAATTTTTCTCTCTTATGTTCCTCCCATAATTTTTAAACGTTAATATCTTTTATATTCGAGATTTTTTAAATAAAAAAATTACACCAAATTAACGAGCGTTTTATTATCTTTCCAACGAGTACCATAGTGCTTTATAAAAAACGGAGAAAAAAACGACTATTTTTTGTGGGGTTATGTTCATACAGAAAAAAAAACACAAAGTGTTCAGGTTATTCATTAATTATGTTTTTTCTTTTAAATCAGGTTCTTATCTACGATATTGAAATTCAGCCCAATCGGCATGCTATCATTGGAATTTTACTCTTCTAAAGATGAATAGGTATACTTCATCAAGAGAAGTTAGTAGAACGAATCACGCAACACTGCAACACATGGTGTCACTTTATTACAAGAGTAATAATTATTACTATTAGTATTAATATTATTAGAAGTGTTATATTTTTCAACCCCCATCATGAATTCTACATCTATATAAGTCAAAGTCAAATTGTAACATATTTTAAATTACGTGAAGATGACTATATGTTGAAGGTTATTCTTTTAATACTGTATTATGTTTAATATGGTTTATGCTTTTTATTTTTTTTTTAACTTTTTAAATAAATGTTTTTTAACTAAGATTGATTATGTTTAAGTTATTTACGCTTTTTGTGATTTGAGTTTTCTTCTTTTATCATTTTTTTATCATTTTTTATTAAATCATATTAAATTTTTCAACCCCGGGACCTTCCCGGGGTAATCAGCTAGTAATATAATATATATATTCTTACAATAGTTACTTCCTCTATAGAGCATCTTAATCTGAAATACTTGTTTTTAACGGCTAATTTTCTCCCTCATTTTTACACCCTTTTCACCCCCCTTCCCTTTTAAATACATCATTTTTTGCCTCTTATGAGGCTTGAACTCCCAACCTCTTATTTGAAACCCTATTACCTTTATCACCACATTACAAGAGACAAAACTCTTGATCTAAAATGAAATACTGATATTAATTATTACATATTTTATTTAAACATAAGAAAGATAACTTAATTGCCTGTCATTCTACGTGTTACTATTTCGGTGGATTAATAATACGAATAACATAGATTTTGCTTAACCCCGCAACATAAAGCCAGGGCTGGCCTTAGGGATGTGCGAGCCACACCTTCTTAATTGGTGTTTCCTCACCGATCTAGGGCCGTTTTTTCTTAGGGCGTATATTTTGATATTTTTTATTAGTATTGACTGCCAATTTCGTTACTGAAGGTTTTGGTTCAGTTTACAGCTTCAGTCCATTTTTTTTTTTTTTTTTTTTTGCAATGGAACTCGTAAGGTTTGGATTTTCTTGCATCTTAGTAGCAGACTACCAAATTAATATCTTCATCGTTCCAACGCGTCATTGTTTGAGTTTGAAGTGTCTGTGTGTGTGTTAACCGTGGGTTTAGAGTGAAAATTCCCCACGGTGGTGTGTGTATATATAAGCATTTTTTTGAATGGTTTTACTTACAAAAAATTAAATTTTTGACCGTTTGGGTAGCTACGGTTTTGAAGGCAAAATTAAAGGTACCAACCGTCCCCCTGCCTTGCACTGCCACCGTTGCCCTGCAACAACTATAGAATTTAATTTTTTTTTTACCGTTTCTAACCGTGTGAAAAAAAAATTAATCTTTGAATGAAAAAATAAATAAACGAATCAGTGAAGTGCTGCTTTTAAAAAAACTCTTTTAATAAAGTGAATCAATAAAGTGATGTACTAGTGTAGGATTGGTAGAAATTAGTGAAGTTAAAAAAAAATATCACTAGAGTGCCCATTTCACTCTAAGAGCTAAAACAAACAACCCCTTAATAGTGACTGATTAGGATCATTAAGAGACTACCAAACAATCCCTTTTAACTCTTTGTCACTTTATTACTATTTCTATTGTTTTATTATTTAGACCATGTGTGGTAGGGGTGAAATTTGGAGCCTATCACTTGGGTATTTTTTGACGAGTGGCATGTGGGTTCCACTAGGGACTTGAAATCAAAAGGGGGTGTAATAGTTCCAAGCCCCTTCCAATCATTACCTAATTATTATTTATTTATTTTTTTTTGAATTTAAAACAAATAATATTTCATTAAACAAATATAAAAAATTACAATCACATAAAAAAAGCCACGAAAATACTAAAAAAAATACGACAAACATTCTAAAAAAATGAATAATCTCAAGATTGTATTTAGCACAAATTTGTTGCGTACGCAATTCGAATAATATTAACGCGTCTCCTATCAGTCCTTCAGACGACTTCGACAAAAACTCGATGTCCTTCTCCATTTGATGCGCCTCTTGGATCTCGACGAAATTCTTGTTTTCGGCGGCTCTTTGTTGCATAGTTTCCAACCGCCTAGCTCCAAGGTCTCGTATATCTTGAAAACGTCGATTCATCTCTTGGAAGTCTTATTTCAACTCGCTACCCATCGAAGATGACTCCGCCCACCCACCCTTTTGCGTGCTTCTTCTACCGGGCAGTCGAGCCAACTCCTTTTTCTTATGCTTGAACCTCCTCATTTAAATCCACGTTCCAAGCATCGGAAGTGGGCGTCACAGGATCAATCGAAGAAGCGGTTTTGGAACGTTTGGCTCTGAACCTAGTCGACATCGTGCCTGGTACGTTAGCCCATTTAGGGCTTCCTTTTAGAAGCTCCCAACACCTCATGTACGCGAACGTCCCACGTTCTACGTTGTACTCCTCCAACGTTTTCTTCAAAATATCCGCATCGCTGCAACCGCTACCCCAATTATCGTTGATACGTTAGAAAACTTATTGAAACACATGGCATCTCCCGTTTATGTTGGTCCATTTTCCCGAAATCGAGTCAGCTTCCGATATTCTCCTCTACCCATCGCCTTAAAAAATGTGTCTTGAATCCTTTGCCAAAATAGAGGAGAAGTTTGATAGTTGGCTACAAAAATTAAAACACATATGTTAGTATGCTTTTTAAAAATAATAATATAACAAATATATTATTATTAGGGATGGCAATCAAACCTGAACCCGATGGGTAAACCCAAAACCTGATACATTTGGGACGGCTTTGGGGTCAGGTAATTGGGTATGGGTATGGGTATGGGTCCGGGTATGGGATTAGTTTTTATTTTTTCACGGGTTTAGGACGGGTTTGGGATTTGATGATATACCCGTTTACCCGACCCGATTACCCGATAAAGTATACCCATTTACCTGATTAGATACCCAATATAATTTCTTGTATATCTTTTTAAACTAGTAGTTTACCCCGGTGCGCTGCGCTGACGTTAAACCACAAGGCTATATATGGCTTTGAAACTTTTACAAGTATATTTTTGCTAAAACGTCAAAACAAAACGTCTGCAAAGAAGCTATAAATACGACACTAAACAAAGACGTGAAAAAGTTAACATGATGTAAACAAAATTTTCTTTGCGGTTGTTATGACGTATGAACCAGAAAGATGTCGGCATATGTTTTATATTGATCGAGACAAAAAACATATAGCGATTTATCATAAATATATCACAACATGAAAACATAAAGCTATTTAATAGTATTAATCAGAACACCCATAAAAGTGTTTGTTTCTCTACCTCTTCTTATTTTCACTTCTCAAAACTCAAACCCTTTTTCTCACACACTTATACAAACAGTCACGCTCTCCCAAAAATTACCCATAAACGTGTAAAACCCACTCTTTCTCATGAGGTTCACCATCAATGGTAAAGGTATTGCCCAATTGGCGTTTATCGGACATTAAGCACGCTATCTACATGGCCATAGATTAGCGACATGCAACGATAGATCGAGTTCCAGGCGAAGTTTTTATGGCGAGTACATCCTCAAACTCATGCTTCTCCTACAAATATCATCTTGACGTCTGCAACATACATTGAGTCGATATCTATGGTGAACCGTCGTAGGCTTCATGTCTCTTCTACCTAGCCCTCCACGTGTTCCAAAACCGTGGCCAAGAAGCCACCGGAAATGTGACCGCCATCCCTATTGTATTGATTTGACCAGGGGCAAAACTGTAATTCAAAGTAGGGGCTATTTTGTGTCACACCCCAACCGATGACGGAATACATCGAGGTGCGACTTGTGATAGATTGTTCAAAGACTTCATGATACTAGAATTTGTGACAAATAATTTAAAGGTTTCATTTCATAATACTAAAAACAAGAAGTACAAATTGTTCAAAAAGAAATACAACATTCATGATTTCATAGTTTAAAGCGGTGCGTTTCTAAGTCCAATCCTAACGAATTTCTTGAATCATCACATCAAATATTTCCTGGAACATGTATAAAATATCCGTCAACACATAAAGCATTGGTGAGCATACTAGTTTTGACCTACGTATATAGTATAAGAAAGTTTTACTCAAATCATCATGTTATAGTCTTGCGCATACAAAACCATACAAAAGGCATCAACACTCGAATACACAATTGAGAAAACTTAACATGACCCATAAAGGCGGCGGCGTGTCACTCCTATAGCGCTATACATGTAAGGTGGGTTGTATGCTAATAGACATTTGTATGTAAGAATTAGATTCTAGCATGGCATAGCATATAAGCATTAGATTGAGCATATGAGTATAAGAGTATGAAAAAGTTTAAGGTTTTGTATAGATACATGTTGAGCCCCAAAGAGTTAAAGAATAAAAGGGGACAAGTATGAACTCACCTTAGGGTGCTTTATTTAGTTCCCAAAAACGGGTCTTGAGGATGGAGAACTTTAGCTCCGATTAACTAGAGTTGGAAAGGAAAAGAGTTTTAGATTCACGAGTACAAGGAAGTCATGCATTGCCTTTAAGGCGAACCAAAACACAAACCACCATAAAGGTGATTCGGATGGTCATGAGAGTCAAGTAGTGCCTTTAAGGCTAACCAAAACACAAACCACCATAGAGGTGATTCGGATGGTCAAGAGAGTCAAGTATTGGTAAGGTAGGGATGTATCCACAAACCTTCTAAGTTAATATATTAATAGAGTTTTAAAAGTATATATTTTAGTATTTACATAATATAACTAGGAGATTAAAGTAGTGTACGGTGACTTAGTTTGGAAGAGCCTTGGCTTTCCTTTGTCAACCATTAACCATGATACAAGTCCATCCAATATTAAGTTATTGGTGAACTTGGTTGGTATCACTACAACTAACCTTCTAGTGTATAAATACAATAGAAGATAAATCACATTTGAGGCCTCCATATGGTGTCCTACTCAGGTTTATTTGCCTAAGCAACTTGGAGTAAGGTCCTAGAGGTTTCCCAAGGTGTTAAAAGAAAAGAAGAAGTGAGAAAAGTGGAAGAAAAATGGAGTTTAAGGCTTTTGAACTTACTGTTTTGAAACAGAAAGTTTGCCTTATTTTCTTGAAGATTAGAGAGGATTTGAGAGTGATTTGAGATGGAAAAAGGGTTAGGAAGTGAAGGAGAGGGGGTATATATAGTTGGGGTAGGGTGGTTGGGTCATTATGGGAGTTATGAGGTGGTTGGGAGTGAGTTAGGTGGGAGTTGCATTAAAAAAACGAGTTGAGACAAGTTGATGTTAGAAGAGGGTCGTCATTCTACGCGACGGGAAACCAGCATTCTGGTCGCATGACACGACGGGGGGTTTAGACCCAAAAATGTTTTTTTTTGGTTGGGCTTGGCCCAACAGGCTTGATTTTGGACGTGTTTTTGGTTAAAACTTATGGTTTAAGCCCATTTTGACATGTTTTTGAATTGGGCTTGATTCCTAACTTGTACGGGTTTGTTTATGCGTCGGTTTAGTGTTAGAATTCGGGTTTTAGGCGTAAAAATGCAACATGATTGTATTAAATTGAATATGCATAATTGATTATGAATAAGTGTATTTGATTAAAAGGTTTTCCATGGATCATAAGCTCGAATTTACAAGGTGATAAAATGGAGAAATATAAGAGTACATGGACTAGAATTGAAAATGCAAAAGTACGAATGTTAGATAAAATTTGCAAGTTTAACCAACTAAAGCATTTTTGGTGATTGGTGAAAGAAAAAAGGGTATGTATAGGTAGGTTTAAATATGGGGTTAATGTAACAAATTTCGGGTAGATAAGTAAATATATGGTATAACATATATGAAGTAGCAAAAATTTGGGAAGATAAGTAAATATACTGTATAACATATAAGAAGTAGTAGAAATTTTTGCTTGTAAAAAAAACGTCACTAGGTGATTGGGTGGGATAGTAAATATGTGAGCATAATGAGTGACTAGATACGGGAGTGACCAGTATTTAGTATTTACATAATATAGGTAGAAATTTTTGGTAAGATAGGGATGTATCCACAAACCTTCCAAGTTAATAGATTAATAGAGTTTTAAAAGTATATATTTTAGTATTTACATAATATAACTAGGAGATTAAAGTAGTGTATGGTGACTTAGTTTGGAAGAACCTTTGTTTTCCTTTGTCAACCATTAACCATGACACAAGTCCATCCAATATTAAGTTATTGGTGAACTTGGTTGGTATCACTACAACTAACCTTCTAGTGTATAAAAACAATAGAAGATAAACCACCTTTGAGGCCTCCATATGGTGTCCTACTCATGTTTATTTGCCTAAGCAACTTGGAGTAAGGTCCTAGAGGTTTACCCAAGGGGTTTAGAAGAAAAGAAGAAGAGAGAAAAATGAAAGAAAAATAGAGTTTAAGGCTTTGGAACTTACTGTTTTGAAGCAGAAAGTTTGCCTTATTTTCTTGAAAACTTGAGAGGATTTAGGAGTGATTTGGGATGGAAAAAGGGTTAGGAAGTGAAGGAGAGGGGGGTGTATATAGTTGGGGTAGGGTGGTTGGGTCATTATGGGAGTTATGAGGTGGTTGAGAGTGAGTTAGGTGAGAGTTGCATTAAAAAAACGAGTTGAGAAAAGTTGCTGTTAGAAGAGGGCCGTCGTGCTACGCGACGAGAAACCAGCATTCTGGTCGCGTGACACGACGGGGGGTTTAGGCCCAAAAATGTTTTTTTTTGTTGGGATTGGCCCAACAGACTTGGTTTTGGACGTGTTGTTGGGTTAAAACTTATGGTTTAAGCCCATTTTGACATGTTTTTGAATTGGGCTTGATTCCTAAGTTGTACGGGTTCGTTTATGCTTCGATTTAGTGTTAGAATTCGGGTTTTAGGCGTAAAAATGCAACATGATTTATTAAATTGAATATGCATAATTGATTATGAATAAGTGTAATTGACTAAAAGGTTTTCCATGGATCATAAGCTCGAGATTACAAGGTCATAAAATGGAGAAATACAAGAGTACATGGACTAGAATTGAAAATGCAAATGTACAAATGTTACATTTTGTACGCCGTTAGTATCGTTAACGTTAAGTCACTGTTCCTTGTTATTTTTCTAATTAATACATATATAAGAATATGTATCCATAATATATATAATTTTGCATTTAGATTGCCATCTTGTACTAAAAGTTACCAAAAATTAGTGTATAATATTTGTTATCTATGTCTTTGAGTGTTTTAATATGATTGAAGTATTTTATATTTATACATTGTAATCATTTAGATATGTATTTAATGATGCTAAATGTAATTGGTTAGTAATTACCCAATAGACACCCGACAGGTTTTTGGTCAGATATTCCTAATGGGTAAGTTTTTAAAATTAATGGGTTTACTCAAAACCCGTGGGTATACCCGATACCCGATGGGTAATTACCCGGCACAACCCCAACGGGTTTTAGGACGGCGTTGAGACAAGCATACCTAATCGGGTATGGGGTTGGGATTACCTTAACCTCTTCCGAACCCATTGCCATCCCTAACTATTATACTTAAAAAAAACACTTACCAACTTCGGGATCCTCCGAAATGATTAGCCACGCTCGTGTGAGCGCTTACTCCTCGTCTTTGGTCCATTGTTGATACGACTTTCTTCTACGTGGGGGCGCGTGTCCCTTTTTTTATGCGAGCGTCTTTTGGGTTGAGAACTCTCGGGTGGGCGCTTAGGTTGCCTCTCCGGCACATGCTCGAGGTCGGGTTCTTCTCGAGACCCCGACATACCCCATACGCTAATATTCATATTAGCGTATCCCATTGGACTTTGAAAATATTGTTGGGACATGTTTAGTAGTTGTGAAAACCCCATTGTGTTCGTGTCGAAATCTTGAAGGTTAAAGGTTGGTTGCGGTTGGGTGGTGTTTAGGCGATACGCCTTTGGGTTTCCTGGGCGAGATGGAACACCGAAAGGGGGGTAGAATGGATTCACAATAATATTTTTTGAGAAAGTATAGGAATCAAAGTATCCTTATCGTAAAAAGTGTAAGAAGCAACCAAATCCTGCCACCTATCAACTATGGTTAAGTTAAGTTAACATAAATCTGGTTGATTAAAGGGGTAAATTAGTCCATATATTAATTTTTCTTCAATCGGAGATTTGAATTTACGTTTCAATTAATACGAATCTTCAATTTATGAGAATAATGATATCCGGGATTCAATTCATGATCGTTAATTTATTTTAGATTGATTATCCAATCAACTGATGATTCAATCAAACCCATTGTTATTTTCGATTACAAGGATGCTCTGTTTTTGATCGATCAAAGTTTTTTTATACGGTGTTGATTTTTGAATTACTTAGACTGATTATCATATCGTTTTTTTTTTACTTTTTAGATCTTTGATTATACGATTGTTAATTAAAATCAAGGATTGTGGATGAATTTTATAGACAAAAAGATGTACAGGTTCATAGGTAGGGTTAATATATGATGAAGATGATGATAATAACGTGCATTTATAGGTTTAAATAATTATTAAACGTGTGTTTATGTAATTGGTTATGTATTTTTTTTTCTTATTGTTTTTAACAAGTGCGTTTAAATATAATATAAGTGCATTTAAATGAAACATCTGATTGAAACATATGAAAGCATATTTGGTGCGTCTGTATTATTGTACACGTGCGTTTGCTGATAAATTATTGGTAACCAACAAAAACAGTAATTCTCGTGATTAATTTTTTGTCACCTTTTGTTATTATTGTGTTCTTTATATATTGACATATATAGAATCAATGTTACACCATACAATTCAATCACAACTTATCCTTTTCTTTTTTATTTTTTGCCAGTAATGGTTTCATCTTCATCATCAAAATCTCAAATGATCAAAAGGATTAAAGAGCAAATTACAAAAGATTATGCTGTTAAGGGTCGTCTGGACGATAATCTAAGCAGGATAAATGATGGCATGAGTAAGAGAGACGAGATTTCGAAGCTTCTTATGCGTATGCCTGACTTAAGTCTTCATGAACTTGCAGTTATGTTCATGATTGATGCAAAAAAAGGCGACGTTAATCTTGTCGAGCAACTTACAAAATGCATAGCCCTTTTGAGGTGTTCTATTGAATTTAAAATTCAATTCCTAAAATCTATGTAATCTCCATGGGGAACTGATTATGTACTTTTGTTTCTGTAGTTGTTATTATGTAACACCCCAACCGATGGCGGAATCATCGAGGTGTCACGTAGTGACGATTGTTCAAAAGCACATGGTACTAATATGTAAATATATTATTGAATAATTTAAATTGTCTTACATAGATGAAATGACAAAAATACAAAAGTCTGAACGAAACATGAAAATTGAAATAACTTATTAAAAGCAAGCACTAAAATCCAATGCTATGGAACTAAGATCAAACTGCACCTGAAACATGTACAAAATAGGTTTTGTCAACATAAGAAATGTTGGTGAGCACTCCTAGTTTTAATACATATAGTAAGTTGGAAAATGTTATACAATTCAAGTGCAAGCTACAGTGCAAATATGTAAACCATGTATCAAACAAATGAGCGAAATCAACCCTGTGACTGTATAATGTACTGTATGAACTGTAGTGTACTCAACCAATAAATGGATGATAACTTAACACTGGCCACGGATTCTCCGATGAAAAAGGGGGAGAATCAACCTAGGCGGGTTGTCAATCCAAATAGCGCTATCCAATGTTAAGGTCGGCTTGTACCATGTTAATGATTTCACTAAGTACAAATGTAATCCACATGTAATGTCTAAGCATAAAGCACGTTGTAAGCAATGCACATAGTACTAGAATTGTATTGTAAAAATGTAAACTTGTATTTGAAATTGTAATAGTGTACATGTAACACCCCAAAAATGTATAAAAGCAAAAAGGGGTAGGAATACTCACTTTCGCCAAATGACTAGATGACTAAGCGAGCGTGAAAATGCGAGAAATCCAAAGGTTCAACAACGAAACTAGTCCAATTTGAAGAAAAGAAACCGAATAGGAAAAAATATCAAGCTTTTAATTCGCCAATTACAAGAGCTTATAATCAAAGCTTCAAATGTAGAAGTAATATACTCTAGAAGAAAGGTATGAGGGAGAGTTTAATCGAATTGAAACAATTGATTAGAGGTGCAAAGTGTAATGGGTCATAGGTGGGTTTTTATACTAGTTTTGGATTTAATTAGGCTTTAAAATTGGTCAACACAATAAATTAAAGTTTTAAAATGAGTTGACTATTTGACTAGGACTTTGACTAGGAATTTGACTATGACTTTGATTAGGACTTTGATTAGGACTTTGACTAGGACTTTGACTGGGACTTTGACTAGGACTTTGACTGGGACTTTGACTGAGACTTTGACTGGGACTTTAACTGAGACTGTCTTAGCGGACCGCGATGGCTAAAAAAATAAATTTTCTAATTTAATCTATTTTAAGTTCTGGAACATACATGCTCGGGTGTAGATGTGAGTATAAAATGTGCATATTTTTACTTATAAAAATTATAAGTTTTATTAAATTGTGAATTTTGGTCCTATTAAAATACGAGGGTTAAAAATGAAAATTTTGAAATAGTTGAGGAACCAATTATGCACATTTATGAAAAGTGAAGGGTGCAGGTTGTCACAGTCTCCCCTACTTTAGAAAATTTCGTCCCGAAATTACTTTCAAGTGAAGGTTTCCATGAAACAAAAGACATTTGTAAAAAGGCAAGTAGATTTTAAGAAATGCATTAGCCATGATTTGACAAAGTTTGAAGTAGTTGTTTAATACCCAAAATAAGAGTTTGAAAATCCTTAAAGTTTGACCCAAAGTTAGAGAATTAAGAGTTTATAGTGAGCAAGGTTTGGGAAAAGTATGTAACTGGTTAGGGCAGGGCAGTGTTATAGTAGCTTCCCTTACTTTAGAGAACTTTCTGACCGAACTTTATTTAGGACGTGCAACAGGATTTCGACTAACAGAAAGTGTAAGAGTATACAAAGTTTATGTTTTCTGTGTGGATGGTCTAGAGAAAGACTCTAGGAAGTCGAATTGAAGCTCGTGTAAGAACATTCTTATCGAAAATGCTAGCTATTTGTAAACGATCTAATAAAGAGATAGTAATGGGTAGGTTCTTGGTCAGACTACTAGTCCGCTCCCGCAGTATCGCTCGTGCTTATATATAGGGTGTACCGCAACTAACCCACCACACTACTGATACTTTGGACTCGTACTGATTGTCTACCAATAGCCTAAGTAGAATCACACACCACCCCCATGTACCTGTAAATCCATGATTGCGTTCCGGGCCGTAATCATCGATTTACCTTACACTAGGGTGCTATGCTTTTCCATAACACTAACATAAGTAATACAAGAAACAATGCATGCAACCAAAATGTGTTAAGTAGTAGATACTGCTCAAGTATAAGATGCGGTTAGAGGTTCTTCCCCTTTCAGGTTCACCTTTTAACCGTAATGAGATTAATGTGTAAGTATAAGACATGATTAGGGGTTCTTCACCTTTCGGGTTCACCCTTAACCAGTAAATTTTTGTTCACATCATTGGGCTCTAAACAACCATATTGATAAACTCTGAGGATTACACCGTTCCCCTTGGGTTAGAGGAATACTCTGAACCGAGTCGTACATGGGAACTGGCTTAGATCTCATACGAGCTATCAATTAGTATGTTCGTTGGTCATGATGATGAACAAAATAATGTAAAGTATAACAGGATTTTGCTCACAACAAAAAAAAATATGCATACCAAATATGCGTTCATGTAAGTATATAAGTATAGCATAAAATTTCGATTGAAAGAATAGCATAACGTAAATCGAGTAAATCGCACAATTTGCACAAAATGAAAGTAAACGAGTTAAATTAATGCTCAAAAGTAGTGTTGTAAGAATAACTACTAATAACTAGTGCGAGAATAGTTGCGAATAACGCGTGAAAATAACTACCAACAAAAGAATAATACAAAAATAATAAGATAATGTACGAACGTAACTATAAATAGAATGGTGTAAAAAAAATAATGAAATTTACTGTAAATGAAAGTGCGCAGAACAGACGTATAGTCTACTGGTATGAGGATAACTTTTTGGAAACCGAAGAATGTTTTAAGTTCAAAACAGGTTCACTTGAAAAGATTTCGTAGGTACACATTTTCATGTGTTTACGAGAAGTCGAGTTTGAAAAGTGTTATAAGGTATATTATTATTAGTTGCAAATTTCTCCCGAAAACATATATTGGATACGTTATATGAAAACATGAAGATTTACATTTGATTTGTAAAATATGCAATGCAAGTTTATAAAATGCAAGATGAAACCATTTCATGAAGTGTGTGTAAATCTAATGTGTTTCGAAAGACCAAGATTTAAAATGATGTGAAGGTTGTGAATGATCCCAGATGCCTTGACGAATTTTGGTAAATAAAATTTTCTGTACTTAAACATTTCTTTAACTTGTGGGTTGAAAAGTCGGAAATTTTTAATTGTTATGAAATGTTGAGAAAATTGAAGTGTTACCCGTTAAGACTGGGTAAACTTGAAACCTTTTAAATTTTCAAACTTTTACGAAATTTATACATTGAAAGATCATTTATTTGCTGGATCGCTAAGGCATCTCTTTGGGCTCATAGCGGGCTATTTGTTTCAAGGCACAAGGTGTATGAAAAGTGTGTTCTAATTTGGCGAATAGGCTTTGTGAAAAGACTTATAGAATAAGTTGTCAAATTAATCGTTTTAGAGAGTAGTGTACTAGTGTGTATCATGTAGGTAGGCATTTATGTATGAGTTTAGTCTGACTAAGAAGTTTTAACTAATGATAATTGGCTATGGCTTAGGAGACTGGGTGCAGCAATATTAGTATTAGGTATATGAGGATATACTATGACTTCGATCAAGTAAGTTTGTAAACATGAAGGTATAAAACAGGTTGAAATAATAAGTTTGGAAAAAACCATGTTCATTTTTAACTGTATGATGACGCAACATTCCTAAAATCAGGATGTGATCAAAGTTAAACACAGAGTTTAAAACTTAAGTCGTGGGTAAAAATGTTTTAACGCAAAACGAGTAATACCTTATAGTGTAAAAATCATGAGCATAAGTGAAATAGTGTAAGCTTTAATGCGATAATATATCGAACAAAAGTTTTAGTAATGATGATAATGGATTCAAAAGCGAATGATTAATGAATAATGGCATATGAAACATCAAGTGATTAAATGAAATCTTCAAATGATAAACAACCATAAATATCAATGATATAAAACATTAGAATTGTTTCCATAGGAAACTTTGACCAACTCAAGTATTTGAAATTTCCTAGTGACTTGTGGGGGCGTACTTTAGCCTATAAGTGAATGTTCATCCCAAGAGTTCCCAGGTAGGTATACGGGTCCCTCGTCTGATTGGGATTTATACGAAATACCAGGCCTAGACAGAGAACTCAGGATGCAGGCGCTCACCCTTCCAGATTGCACGTGCCCCATCACTAGTCAATTCCAAAAGTTTAGCGAGATTAAAAACGAGATGCAAAAATAGATCCTTGAGATTTGGATTTCACTCCTAACTCAAAGATGTATTTCAAAATTGAAAACGATTGTGGAATGAAACCAATCACTAAGGTAAGGATATCACTCCCAGCTTAGTGGTTAAGTTCCTTTTTGAAAGAAATACTCTTTGAGGTGTGGATGTCACTCCTATCTCAAATATATATTCCTAAGATAAATAACATATAGATGAGTGAAACTAATCACCAAGGTATGGCTACCACTCCTAACTTGATGATACCGTTTCGTTTGTGAAATATGAGTCTCTTCTTCGCCAAGCAAAATATCGAAAGAATAACGAGAAATAATCATAACGAAAATATCTTGAAAGAAAATATAAGAAATAAGAGAAATATAAACGAGAGGACTCGTGAAAGTAAGCTTAGTTATAGACTAGGCTAAAAGGCATTCTAATAACCTAATTCCCTATAACCATGGCTCTGATACCAATCTGTAACACCCCAACCGATGGCGGAATCATCGAGGTGTCACGTAGTGACGATTGTTCAAAAGCACATGGTACTAATATGTAAATATATTATTGAATAATTTAAATTGTCTTACATAGATGAAATGACAAAAATACAAAAGTCTGAACGAAACATGAAAATTGAAATAACTTATTAAAAGCAAGCACTAAAATCCAATGCTATGGAACTAAGATCAAACTGCACCTGAAACATGTACAAAATAGGTTTTGTCAACATAAGAAATGTTGGTGAGCACTCCTAGTTTTAATACATATAGTAAGTTGGAAAATGTTATACAATTCAAGTGCAAGCTACAGTGCAAATATGTAAACCATGTATCAAACAAATGAGCGAAATCAACCCTGTGACTGTATAATGTACTGTATGAACTGTAGTGTACTCAACCAATAAATGGATGATAACTTAACACTGGCCACGGATTCTCCGATGAAAAAGGGGGAGAATCAACCTAGGCGGGTTGTCAATCCAAATAGCGCTATCCAATGTTAAGGTCGGCTTGTACCATGTTAATGATTTCACTAAGTACAAATGTAATCCACATGTAATGTCTAAGCATAAAGCACGTTGTAAGCAATGCACATAGTACTAGAATTGTATTGTAAAAATGTAAACTTGTATTTGAAATTGTAATAGTGTACATGTAACACCCCAAAAATGTATAAAAGCAAAAAGGGGTAGGAATACTCACTTTCGCCAAATGACTAGATGACTAAGCGAGCGTGAAAATGCGAGAAATCCAAAGGTTCAACAACGAAACTAGTCCAATTTGAAGAAAAGAAACCGAATAGGAAAAAATATCAAGCTTTTAATTCGCCAATTACAAGAGCTTATAATCAAAGCTTCAAATGTAGAAGTAATATACTCTAGAAGAAAGGTATGAGGGAGAGTTTAATCGAATTGAAACAATTGATTAGAGGTGCAAAGTGTAATGGGTCATAGGTGGGTTTTTATACTAGTTTTGGATTCAATTAGGCTTTAAAATTGGTCAACACAATAAATTAAAGTTTTAAAATGAGTTGACTATTTGACTAGGACTTTGACTAGGACTTTGACTAGGAATTTGACTATGACTTTGATTAGGACTTTGATTAGGACTTTGACTAGGACTTTGACTGGGACTTTGACTAGGACTTTGACTGGGACTTTGACTGAGACTTTGACTGGGACTTTAACTGAGACTGTCTTAGCGGACCGCGATGGCTAAAAAAATAAATTTTCTAATTTAATCTATTTTAAGTTCTGGAACATACATGCTCGGGTGTAGATGTGAGTATAAAATGTGCATATTTTTACTTATAAAAATTATAAGTTTTATTAAATTGTGAATTTTGGTCCTATTAAAATACGAGGGTTAAAAATGAAAATTTTGAAATAGTTGAGGAACCAATTATGCACATTTATGAAAAGTGAAGGGTGCAGGTTGTCACATATTATCTGTTTTATGACGTGTTTCTGTAGTGTACAGTGCGTTTGAAATAATAAAATACAACTACAAGTGCGTTTAAGTAAAATCACAATAATCTTTTTTATTTTATAAAGTGCGTCTAAAATGTAAACTCATTGTAAATGAGTGCGTCTAAACTAAAAGATTTAAAACTAAGTTAGTAAGCTGTTCAAAAACCATTAAAACGATGATAAAATCCCATGACAATGTTTATATTGCAACCACCCTCTTCTCTAATTTTGCTTTGGCATTCTCCAACATTTTTGTCTTTGCTTTGATTGGCCTTTTTGAGAATTTGTTTGCCTTTTTCAACTATATTATCCCTGAGTATGTTGTACGGGGAGAGTACAATCTTTGCTACGTACTTGAAACGTAACGCATTCAACTAAGTCCTTTGATAGTCTGATTCACCTGCCAAGCCACAGTTCCAAAATTTATGCCCTTTGAAGGTTTCGAGGTGTCTCATAGCGAATATGCCACAATCTTCATGGTTTTTTGCAGTCCTCCATGGCATTTCTCGTCTTATAATCGGATTTATTTGAAGTTTCTTAATCGCCGGGGTTATCGGACATGTTGCCTTCCAGCAAAGGTACAAAGTGTGTCTCTACAAACATTTTTTTTACAAAAACATTAGGTTATGATACAAATATTTTCATGTTTTTTTTCGTTAAATATGCTGTTACATAAGTACATACCAATATTTCCGGCACGCCGTTATATCGCGCTTGTTGGTCATCCCCCTCTTTAGAATTATCAAGCAACTCTGCTTGCCCATTCTTCACATCAAAAGTTCAGACATAGAAATGTTTGTTTATCAACACTGGCACAAGAATCATGTCGAACTCATCTAATGATTTTGCATCGAACTTTCGAAAGATATCTTCATCATGTTCTATTTCACTCCCCGATGGGGATTCAGATTGCTAGTAAAAACCCTAAGCCTATCATTCCAACAAACATTCTGTTTATAGTAGTCTGGAGGCTGTATTGTCATTGTCAATAAATCAAAAAAAAAAAAACAGTCAAAGATTGAAGGGTGCGTTTTAAATACTGTATAAGTGCGTTTAAAATACAATTTTTAAAAGGGTGCGTTTGAATGTGTATACGAGGTGCGTTTAAATAACTTGTGTCCCAGTTAAGAAAATTCCATTTTTTTCTCAAATGCGTTTAAATTTATAAAGGTGCATTTAAGTTTAAAGATTTCATACCATCATGGTGGAACTCAGAAACAGCCTGTGTAGAGACCCTTCTTTCTTTTTCTCCTTTTCTTCATAATTTAGAATATTGGTCCATGTATCCAGTGAATTTGTACAAAGCCATAACCCAGGATGGAAACTTTCAAAAATCACCTTTGGGGTCTCGGTTCCAGCTTCATCCCAAACACATATTTTCCTGAATTAAAATAATTTAAAAAAAAACAGTAAACATTTAATTATATTTTACAAACAAAAAGAAAAAAGACAGTTACATTTTTTGTCTAATTGGTGCAAACATGTATTCTGTTAGCCTCAATTCCTCTTCTGTTAGGTTCTCAACAAGGCACACTGTTTTCCCGGTGTATGGTGATCTTAATACCCATGAAGGGTTTTTGTCCCTAACTAGCTTTCCATCATCTGCCACTGCTTTTCCTTTGTCTTTTCCTTTTGCTTTCCCTGCTTATTTTTCTGGTGTTTTTTTTTCTTGTCAGCATGCTTTTTTTTTGGTGTTGCATGCACATCTTGAACTGCATGCACACCTGTTTCAATTGTTTGCAACATGTTTATTTGTGTGTCAGTTATTTCTCCTGCTTCTAAAGTGACACCACCATCTTCCACTGTTTTTCTCTGTCTTTATCTACTTCTTTTCCAGGTTCTGAATTTGATGTTTCATTCACATCTCTGACCACATACACACCTGGTTCAACTGTTTGCAGCTTGTTAATTGTTGTATCAGTTATTTCTTCCTCGTGATTTTGAGTTTCGAGGTTCGCATCAACAGCCTGACCATCTTTTTCCACCTCATTTGTTTTTGATGTTTCGTTACCTTCAACATCGTTTCCTGGTTCTTTACCTTGGTCATCATTCATATCCTCATTCGTATCCGAAGTTTCATTACCTTCAACATTTTTTCCTAGTTCTTCACCTTGGTCATCATTCCCCTCCTCATTCCCCACTTCTTGTGGTATCACATTCTCCACTTCCTCATTCTCAACATGTGGTATCACATTCTCCACTTCCTATTCCTCAACATGTTGTTCAACTTCAAGTCTCACCACATTTTCATCTATGTCCATCAAATCCTGTTCAACATCAAATTCAACTCAACCTTTCGATTGTTTGTTATTAACCTCATCCCACTTTGAATACCTCTCCATAATTTCAGGCACCCAGTTATACTTCTTTCTTGCTTGCTCTACCATTTCTTTCATCTCCCTTTGTATTTCTTGATACTTCTTTATGTTCTTATCCATTATTTTAACCCAAACCTAAGGCAACATAAGAGAAACACACAATTAAATCTTAGGTGCGTCTAAATTATCATAAGTGTGTTTAAATATTGAAAGGTGCGTTTAAACTATATATTGGTACGTCTGAATCATTATTAGTATAACATAATATGTGCTTTTTAAATTTATATACACATGCGTCTAAATCACTATAAAGTGCGTCTGAATCATTAAATTTCACTGTGCTTTTAAATTTAAAGTTTTTACCTTCTTGGCCTTCATTGTTGCTTCATATTCTTCATTTCTAACACCCTGATTATAACTCAGATCTGGTTGAGTGTTGCAATATTCAAACATTTGTTGAGTTTGAGTACTCATTTCATAATCCCTCCAATCTGCATTCTCGTAGTCATGATTGTCATCATCATTATCAACTTGGATCCGTCTTGGTGGAGTCAGTCCCATATTCAGACTGTAATCATCACCATCCAAAGTTGTTTTATCAACACCCTCTTGTCATTGCATTCCTATCAACACATTCACAACTTCTTTTGCATTTTGATCCTTGGGTATCGAGCCACTTTCTTCGTCCTCTTTAGCATCTTCATTCTCTTCTTCATCATCTCCCACATCCTCTTCTTCATCATCCTTATCGTCATCACCCAGATCATCTACATCATCTTCTTCCAAATCAGTCAATGCCCCGTTGTTATAAAGATGACTTTCCATCGCTGCAAGCGAACTAGAGGTTATGTATGAAACTGCAGGTGTGCTAATTTGTATTTCAGATGGATGTCTTTTGTTGTATTCATGTGTGTAGATAACGGGCATGTTATAAAACATCATATATATGTTAGAAAACATGAATGCGTCTAAAATAACCATGGGTGCGTCCATATATATATATTCAATAAAATATAAGTGCGTTTAAAAGTAATCATAAGTGCGTTTAAAGTCTTACACTCAACATTTCAATTGGACCATTATACTGGTCTTCTTTCCATCCTGCTTTTGTTCTCCTCGGACATTTGACCAGGTAAGAGCACCAATCCATATTAGGAATTTCAGCCTCATCATCCACCCCATGTAAAAAGCTTTGATTTTTTGTTGTTGACTTTGTGATCTCCCCGAAAACAGTGTTCCATAACACAAGAAAATTCAGTTTAAACAGCCGCCCGCCCCTCGGTTTCTCCCTAATAATCGGTGTTACCATTGCAACGCTAACTTTCTTTTTATAATTGACTCTTGAACGCATCTATTGTAGAGTCAGAACCCTTCCTTGCCCTATTTTTCTCTAGCACTGGTTTCTTTTCCATTGGTATGCCTAAAGCTTCGTGTACCAACGATGGTGTGATCTTGATTTTCTAATTCCCCGCGTTTAGTTGATTTCTTCCCTCGTCATAATTCACTAACAGCCAGTAACCCAAACCTGTTGATATTGTATCAATCCTAATGTCCAACGCATATCCAAATCCCATTTTTCTAACTTCTTCCCTTTGCTCATCTATGTACTCTTGGATGCTTTCAATAAACTCAGAAGGAGAGCATCGTAGTTTTAGCCTCTTATCTCTGTATTCCACAAACTCCCTTTCCTTTATCTTCTTCACCTTCTTTGGTTCATCCACTTTTACCTTTTTGTTCGGCCTCTCGAAATCGTCATCTGATGATTCTGAATTATGCTCAACATTTTGTTTTTTCAACTTTTGATTCATCTTTTCAACATTAGAATATCACTTTTTAGCAGCTTCCTTGTTTACTTTTCAACCCATTTTTTTTTTAATAATAATCAGGTTTTTTATTGGCTGCTCGAAATCATCATCTTCTTCGTCAACTAACATAGTTTTTCTTGGTTCTGTATTAATAAGAAAATATAGTCGACATTTAAACGCACATTACAACACATTTTCAGACGCACTCTATGTATCATCAAACAAAAATACAGACGCACTCATGACTAAGTTGGGAAGCACTTATGTATTATCAAACAAAAAACTCAGACGCACTCATGAATAAGTTGAGACACACTTATGTATCATTTAAACTGATCCACATTTGAACACACTTAAAAATAGATTTACACAATAACAACAAGAATAACAAACGCACTTTATAATAAACAAAACCACAATACACAGTATAATAAAAAAAATTAACCTAAAATGCGTTTTGAAATTAAATAAAGTGCGTTTTGTTGTTTAATCAAGTATGATCATATTGTTCATACCTTTACTCTGTTTTGATGAAGGTTTGTCATGCTTGTGTTTTGTTCTTCTTTCCCTTTCGTTGTCTGTGTTCATTTTTTGCAAATTTTGTTTTCAAATGTGTTTGTAGTTATCATAATAATAATAATAATAATAATAATAATAATAATAATAATAATAATAATAATAATAATAATAATAATAAGAGAATCAATCGAGAAGCAATTTTGAAAATGTAAATCATAAAACGCACCTGATTTTTGTTTGGAAGCCATGCTCTGTTTATGTAATTCTTCTTTTTGTCGATCGTCTTTTTCACTGTGTGTGTGTGTTTTTGATTTTTTTTTTGTTGAACATAAACCCTAATTGAATAAGGTATTGTGCTTTTGTTTCTCAATTTTTGCTAACCGTCGTTTTGATTTTGTGAATTGGCAGTTCAAATAAAAAAAAATTTAAACGCGTTAAATTTTTGTTTGACTAATTTACCCTTAAGTTTGATTTAAACGTGTTTAGTTAGATGATCTGTTCAGTTTTTGATATAATGGTCCAGATTACTTCTTACATTTTGTATGTTAAGGTAGCTTTCTACAATATCTCTTCTCATATTTTTTTAAAGATATGAGAGAATTTATATAAAAAGTGGAAGAAAGTATACAATGTTGTGTATAAAAAATGAGTGAGAAGGGTTTAAATAGGTGTTAAATTTGAATTAAAAAAATGTTTTTTTTTTCAAACGGCTATTTTAATCAAACGGTAATATTACTGTTGCAAGCCCCACGTATAACAATGAGATTGGTTGAAGAATGGAGAGCATGGCGTGAAATATTTCACGCTTAGACGTTTAGCGCCATTTTCGCGCCCTTGGGGGCATGGGCGTAGCTTTTAAGGGGCGGGGAGGGGCGGCCGACCCCCCTGAATTTTCGCTCAGAAGTTCCGATTATATAGTATTCGTATAGAAAGTTTTTGGTGTATACGGTTTCGACCCTTCGAAATTGGTTTTCAACCTTCCGAAACTAGTAATTTCCGACCCCCGATAACTTCTGACCCCTGAAGTCGTGAGTCAAGCTTCACCACTGCTTGGGGGTGTTGTGAGAAGCGTCACGCCTTTTTACCCACCACTATAGTCGATCTTATCATGGTACGGTAAGAATTTCACAAAGAGTGGGAAATGGAGTTAGATTTGGTGGCAAAACCACCCCACCAATAGGATTAGGCGGGCGTGGACTTTGACTGTCTCCACCAAATTTCAAGCAGAATGAGCAGCCGGTATTTGAGCTTTCTTTCTTACTTCTTTTCATTGCTTTGCGTCTTTATCCCACCTTTAATTAATTAATCACTTTCTTTCTTTCTTTCTTTCCAGATAATATTATTAATATTATTATTCCCCTTTAATCGCCTGCCTGCCTACACCCATCGTCCTCAATTCCTCCAATTCCTCTGTAAGCTATCTTTATTTATTTATTTATTTATTTATTATGTTTTGATTCAAACACTTGTTGGCTTTTGTTGATTGGATGCTTTTGTTTTTGCTATTTACTTGTTTCGGTTTTTATTTTTTTAATAATTCAGGGGTTTTGCTGATTAATTTTTTTTTTTTAATCTTTTTTGGTGATTGATCGCTGAATAATTTGTTTTATCTTGTTTCAAGTACTGATTATATGATATGTTAATGGTCAGCTGTTTGATTTTTGCTGCTCTCTCTCTCTGCATATATGTTTATTGATTTCATGTTAATTAATGGACCTCAAAAATTTTTATTATTATTTTTATAGAGGGTGTCTGTAACCTGTTTTTTTTTTGAAAATTTGTTTATTTGAATTTTGTTTATGAAAATTTTGGTGATTTCTTGTTTCAGTTTAGGAAGATGTTATGTTCTTCATGCACTCTTATTATTGCATATTTTAAAAGCCAAATTGGATTTTAATAATTTAAACTTTGACCCGTTGGCCAATAATATTTCATATTGATGAGACTCTTAAAGTTCACTTCCGTTGCCAAGGGCAATCCCACTCCCATAATTTTGATAGACTTAAACATCATTTTCCACTTGATTTTGCTCACAAATAAGGTGCGCTTCCTCATTTCGCTCATAATCATCCCTCTGAGGGAAATCGAGTGTAAGTCTATGATGATTATGAAAGTGGTATTGCCCTTGACAACGGATGTTTAAGTTTGGAGTTTCTTTGGTTAAATTGCCTGTATCGGTTATTATTGGCTAATGAGCCGTATTTTGCATTTTTGTTTCATTTTTGGATCGATTTTTAATCAAACCACCCTTGAACTTAAAACATATATTATGCTTTTATTTGTGACAGATAATACAGGCAGCGGGCCATTAGTATGGATATCTATTCTGGAAAGAGATCTGTTGGCTGGAATGCTGCCCCGAAAATGAAATCAAGTTCTGCTGCACGAAAGGTTGCTAGTTCTCGAGATGAAGAAGTTGTTCAATTCTGCAATAGAATTGGATGCAGTGGCAGACTTAACCATGTACATCATCCTCAAAAAGTCACTAAGGTGAAAGAAAACGATATTAATCGTGCCAAACTTAAGTCAAAAGCTCGAGATGGTCAAACCGAGTCGAACAGAGGTGTGTTGAATCTTAAGCCAAATAGTACGGACGTTGAAGTGGAGTCATCGTCTAACACAAGGGTAAGGAAAGTTTATGGTCAAAGACCTTGTCTTGCAAACCAAGATGGTCAAAGTGGGTCGATTGACCGTGGAAGGAGGAATCATATAGTCAAAAAGAGGTCAAACGAAGGAGAAACAAGCTCATCTGTTAGAGCAAGAGGTGGTGGTTCTTCAGTAAGGACTCGAAGGCCTGCTAATGCTCGTGGGAATGATCCCTCTCCAATGCAATCTACTCGTGTGGTTACCGATAATGTGGACTCTATTGCAAATGTAAAGCTCTTTATTATATCTACATGCGTTCTAGTTAGGTGGGTTGACCCAAAACACTTTCGTGTCCCAAAACTTACTTTTTGCTAATCATAAGTGTCATATGTGATTAATAAATATGTATTATTCTATAATAACACACCATTTTTAGGATAACAGTATTGGAGGGTTTATGCATAAAACAAAAATACAATTTTTGAATCTTTCGTCGTTTGACAAATTTGACCATTTTCCTTTCAAGAATTTTTTTTAGAGAGAAAACCTACCCCGGTTGTCATTGATAAGTAGATGGGTTGAATTGCCACACTCTTAGACTGGTAACCTTTTTTCTTTACTTCTGATTGATCAGTAATTTTTTTTTCGTGTTATGTCGTGAAGGTATTACTTGCACTTGAGAGGATTGATCAAGAAGAAGGGTTGTCATTTGAGGTAATTTTCTTTAAAAAGAATAAAAGCATTTTTCATGTTCTTATTGAATTTATAAAATGGTAATATATAGTTATAATAATAATCTTAGTTATTTTAAAGAAAATAATATATTTGGTTTTGTTCATGTTAACTAAGTCTACCAATTTAAATGAGTCAAAATTGACTATTTTACCCATAAACGACTTAAATTTGCCAACATGAATCGTTAACTTGTATTTCTCTATCTGCAGCAATTTCTTGGAAATTCATTTCTTAGTGGTTTCAATTTCTATGATCAGTATAGGGGCATGAGACTCGACATTGATAACATGTCTTATGAGGTTGGTTTTTTTGTCTTCGATAGTCAATATTTGACTTTTAGTGTTAAATACTTGACTTCTAGTGCGAAATATTTGACCTTTGTTTACAGGAACTATTAGCTCTAGAGGATAAAATTGGCGCAGTGAGCACTGCATTATCCGAAGAGGATTTATCAAAATGCCTTAGCATCAGTGCATACAAACCAGGGCATATAAGGGAATGTAGAATGAGCGGCAAATGGTGTTTGGATGACACAAAATGCAGTATTTGCCAGGTAATTTAAAAAGGTGTTTGGATACGCGTTATAAAACAGATTAACTAATCACAGTAAGTTATGTTCACTGTCATTACCTGATTATTGAAATATTCAGCTTTCAGATATAGTTATTCTGATTCGGGTACTGGTTATGGTTATCTGAAGTTAAACAATCAGGTTGAGAAATATTGTTAAATTTAATATCGATATATCTTAACAATACATAAGGATTTCCGTTTGGCCGTAATCAAAGTTTAAAATAACGGAAACGAGCCTCGAGGTGAACCGAGGCGCAATCAAAAATAAATATAAAAATTATGTATCTTATAAAAAAATAAAATAATTGACCTAGAAAAGTCTAAATCATCAGAAACACACATCAAAAATTAAATAATTGACCTAAAAGGTCTAAAAAAAAACCACACACACACATCAAAAACACCCTAAACCACCCGAGGCGCACAACCCTTAGAGGCGTATGTACAATTTGAACCCCATGAGGCGCGCCTCAGACTCGATTTTTTAGCGTTTTCCCTTCAGGCGCACAGCTCACCCGTTTTTTTAACCATGGCCGTTATAATCAATTAATCATATACCCTTATATGTATATTTATCGAAGGAACAGATGGTTATTCTTTAGATGAAAGCTATATAAGCTAATTTCATGTCTTTTCAGGAAGAATTTACACCAGGAGATGAGATAGGAAGCATGAGATGTGATCACGGTTACCATGCTGCATGCATTTACCAGTGGCTGCGGTTAAAGAATTGGTGTCCCATTTGCAAGGCATCGGCTCAACCATAAGACTCCTCACAAATACATGTATAATACGGGTGCACGCTCTATATCTCCTGTACAAAAATCGTCCTTTTCTTTTAATTGTACATACAAATTTGGTTTGAATAGACTAATAAATTCATACTGGGCTTTCAACTATAATCATGGATTTGTGTTTTATTTATGAATCTTTTATTGTTACAGTTACATATTTGCATCACCATCAGCTAACCACAATGCCCTAGTTGAAATACCTATACAAGTTTTTAGATGCATATGCAATTATTAACACAGAAACAAGAACAATCAATGGTTTTCTTGTATTGTTCATCAGAGTTGACCCGTCTTCTCTGTATCTTGTCGGTTGAGGTCGCTTGGTCAACTCCATCTGCGGAAGTCCGATTCCTCTCGGTGCCACGTTTTGCACTGGTTGTTGAGGTTCTGCAAGTGGTGGTCTTGTTGGTTTGGTTTGGGCTCGTTCTTGATGTTTAGGAGTCACGAAATCAGGTATTTCAATGGTTTTTGCCTGTAAAAGAATGATGAATAGTGATTAAAGCATATTCATCGTATTGAAAGCTACGTATAGTCAACGCGTAGAGTTGGGAAATAACTCACCAACTTCTTGAATTGTAAGTTATACAAGATATCGATGTATCGCTGCTTCGCTTGCTTATTTTCTTTGTTTAGTTGCCTCCAGAAACCATACATCGAGCCCATGTTCAATGCTTTGTTAGCATACATCTTCCATGTGTAGCTGAAAAAAACGAAAACTTATCAGCCCGCTTCGAAGATAAATCTGGACCAAACCAGAATCGGACAGGTACTGAACCATTTAGATTGATCTAGTTCTAGCTATTAATTCCGTTCTTTGTACTTTTGGTTTTGGGTCCGGTTTTGTCTAGATATACACCCCTAGCTTTAGCTACAACTTACCACTCGTAAATACGTTGAAGTCCAGCTTGCGACATCCGGTCCCAATACTTGGCATCGACTTTGCATTTCGTGAAGAAATCAGCAATCTTGTTGCTTGATTCATCTCCGTTATTGGGATTAATATGAAAACCTGAAACCCCGTCAACTACGATCTCTGCAGGCCCTCCTTGGTTAGTCGCAAAAGTCGGGAGACCACAGTTCATGGCTTCAATAACCGTCAGCCCGAAAGCTTCATATAACGCAGGCTGCACAAAGGCTCCCTTTGTGTCGGCAATACAGCGATACAATTCTCCGTTGCGGGTCCTGTCGTTTTGAGCTGCAATCCATCTCATCTGGCCCTTGAGTTTGTATTTCTCGATTAGTTGATGCATTTTCTTGATTTCCGCCATCTCTTCTCGGTCTTTAGATTTTGATGGATCGAAGAACCCTGCGACAACAACCAAGTTTACAAGACTTCTGAGTCGTTTGTTCTTCCCGTACCACTCAGTCAATCCTGTTATGTTCTTCACCGTATCCAGCCTTGCCATTGAGAATATAATCGGCTTGGTCACGTCCGCCAGATATCCCCTATTCAACAAACAATAGTACGTTAAATGGGTCAAACGGGTTACCTAATCCGCCTATACCAAAAAAGTAACATGTTTCAATCCAACCTGTTTGACCCACCCATCTTGCTACCTCTAAGAATAACTTACATATGCTCGTCATTGTCTTGTTCGTTGAAAAGTACTTCTTTGATCGCCGGATGAAAAGACGTTAACCGTTTCTCCATCTCTGTGTAAGGAAAATAAACGGATTGTTCCGCACCAGGTGAAGCGATGTTAAACTTTGGATCGAACACATTGATGCCCGACACGACTCTACATAGTCCAGGCATACTAAACGCCGCATGGGTCTCATACTGTCCGGGCCTTTGCTTACTATATTCCAACAAAAACAAGCACAAATCTATCAGATTTGTTTAACTTTTAACAATCTAACCTTGGGTTTTAAACATCTAACCTCCCCACAATTTCTTGATAAGTGCTCGTGATTACGAAATCTGCAGCATTCATCGAGATCAAATCCGCAGTGAATTGACATGAAAAATGATACTTCTTTTCAAACTTTTTCCAGTTAATGTCTGAATCTTCATACTTGGTCTTCTCCAACGCGTGTGCAATTGTTCCCTGCGGTTAGTATAACCCAAAACCGTGACTCGAAGAACTTAATAACGCGTATAGGATATTTGAAGTTCAATGTTTTATAAAAAACCTGCGTTACTCCAAACTTTTTGGCCATAAGAGATGCCACAATGTTTCCATCTGTGTAGTTCCCAAGTATAAGATCTGGTTTACACTCCATTACCTCTAGGATTTTAGCTGCAGCATCCTAAAGAACATATCAACATATCAGAGTTTGACCCGAATTACTCGACCCGCCTATATTCCCACTTTTATAAAAACAAAGTTCCGAACACGGGGCTTGCCTGTGAGAATTTTTCGAGATACGGGTATATGTCAAACCGTGAAACCCATTGAGGGACAATGCCTTTCGAGGTTCTGAAAGGAACACGAAGGATGTGTGAGTGCATAGTGTTCAGGATTGGTTCCATCTCCTCGTTACACTTTGTTCCTTGGGCATCGGGAATCAGTCGACTCACCTGCAGATTTATAGTCGTTAAGCTTATATCGAAACTCAAAAGATCATGAATCAAGCTGACAGGTTGCGGGGGTTGGCGGGTATTAATCAAGTTGTAAACGTGTTAATATTGTTTGTAGGTCGTACACACATGTTAAGGTTGACATGCTAATTAAATGAGTTAAACATGTCAACTCAAACACGGCCTATTGAATTAAAAGGTCAACCTAAACACGACTCAGTGCTTTAAATGAGTCAGATATGCCAACCCAAAACTGATTGTTATTATGTCGTGTTGGAAATTGCCACCTCTAATGAAAACATACCACAAGAATCCGAGGCTTTGCATTCAGTCCTTGCTGCTTGATTCTTAACAAAATCTCTTCCTCAAGTGCTTTCACTTGATCAAGAATGTAAACAACCTGCGCCGCAATCAGATAAATGTTATAAATCATGTCAGTTTCGACGTTAGCGAACGCTGCATGTGATCAAAGTTAGTCACCTGGCCTCCAGTATCCGGTAATCCAAGAACATCAGATTGTCCAAAGTAGCCATGAATAGAAAGGATGACAATATTGAATATGACAGGAAGCCTGCTAAAGAACAATTCCATGTTAACAGGATCAGGCGCTTGAAGAATCTCCGAAAGCATTTTCATCGTCTCCTTCACTCTTTCCGCGGTATCTCCCCATCCTTTCTCAAATCCCCATTCTTTAAGCCTATAATTTGAAAAAAACATTTGCTATCAGTAGTCAAGTTCATGATGATGTAGAGAAAAGATTCGGGTTATCGATTACTTGGGCTCTAAGGCACTATATTGTTCGTCTTTCGGGTGTGCAGATAAGTAAACATCAGCAACAATCAATGCTTTCTGTAGCTTTGAAACTGTATCTAATGTCTCATTGATCATAAGCTTCTGCAAAAGAAAAACAAAACATGTCCATATACATCAAAGATGTCGGCTGAAACAGGCTGGTTGGGTAATACTTTTGCGTAAAATGTTTAGGTTTATTTATAATTATAATAATTTAGGGTCATATATGATTGATTATAAATGATTTAAAAGGTCTAAGATAACACTTTCAAACCGACCCGTTTGAACCTTCTATTTATCCATGTTAAAGATAAAACATGACTTGAATTAATTGGGTATTTATCATGATTTTTACCTCTCCATGATAATTTAGAGCTAGCAAGTGGTCAAGCAACGGCTTTGCGCTGTCTAGATCACCGCCGATTCTTGAAGTCATGAACTTTGAAATGTAGCCGAGTCCATTGCCGATAGATGAAGGGAGAATAAGGCGCGGTGTGCCAAAATCAAATGCTCCGAAATCGATTTCAAGGGCATTTTCGTCCTTTGCCCTGCTCATGTAACTTTTTTTTAGTGTGTAAACAATATTGTAGTTCACTTGGTACACATATAGGATCATTAAAAAGAACAAAATAAATTGAACATTTTCTAAGTCACCACCAACGTGACACCATATTGAAAATAGTGTCAAAAATTAGAAGGACACGATTTATTTAACCTGATTTGTGTTCTTTAACATCCTATACATTTAACATGTACATGGCATGTTTATCGTGTCATATGAAAGACCAAGTTATATTTCGGTCATTGCCCAAATATGTTTCATTTTAATGCCAACTTTTTAACAGTATGCTAGTAATACGACACCGTACCATTCTTGATCATAGATGGATTCTTTAAACTTCAAATATTGTGAAGGTGTAAGCGATTGAACAGTGACGTCATCAGCATTGACCTTGACGTACGCCCATTGACCTGGATTCAACCTCAACCCTAAAACAACATATGGTGGAATTACGACCGCCTCCTGCATTTTTTACAATAAAGTCACTTACATTTTTTTAACTACATATAAACCACTTAAAAGTTTCGTATTTTTTTGGAACGGGCGTCAGAACATTAAGCCCCGAACTCGAGACCAATGGTTTGTGAGACGCTACTAATATCACGTCCCGCCTCGAATTCAAGGCCCTCCACTTAACACCTATTGTACTAATTATCTAGGAAAACTACACAAGACATGCCACCCCGGAGAGTCAAACTCATGACCTTGTGATGTTTAACTTTTGTGTGAATGTTATATCTTTTTAACTAAATTACTTAAATAAAACAGATATAAAACCTGGTTACTTGAATGTTTTTTTTTCTTCGATTGAGTTAAATGGAACATTTGTAAAACTAGGTAATTAATGTTGTGTTTTTAACCTTTTTTTCTTCAATATAGCTTCTTCAAGTTAAATTTGGAAAATTACAAAACTTTTATTTTGTAGAAAAATATCTTAAAATGCTAAATATTGATTTATTTATACTTTTAAAAGGTTTCAAATTTCAGAAAAAAGTTAGGTACTGCAAAAGTATAAAAAGATATAAAGCTAGTTATTCACTAAAATAGTAACCAAGATTAGTACATTTTTCATTTAAACACTTTTAATTCTTTTTTTTTTTTTTTTTAACATTTATAAAGTACATTCACAACTAGCTTTGAGTTGATTTTTAGCTAGAAACATAATAAACGTTTTTGGCTAAATAATAATAATAAAAATAAATTAACTTTATAAAATAAAATGATTAAAACAATATAATGTTCGTCTTAACTATAACTATAATTGCTTAATATATTTTTTTAAATATTATTAAAGTAAATAATAATAACAATAACCTGTGTGGAACTTAGGATTTGTCCGAGGGAGCCCTCCAAAATCTTTGTTCTTTCAATCTTGTCATCAATGTTTTTTTCGATAATGTTTATCAATTCTTGAGGCTTCGCCATTCTTTTACCACGTGATGTAAAACTTTTAAAGGAAAAAAAATGGGAATAAATAAAAGAACATAAAAATGAACTTTGAAAGTTTATAACTTTTATTACACATTTTGACATACCGCTCAAAGCATCTCCTGGCATGGTACCGGTTTTGCTTCAATGCATCGACCAAACTCGTGGCTATTCCGAAGTCCATGAAATACTTAACGAAATGAAATACTTATTGGTTTTAATATATGTTACCGTAACCTAACTCAACCCGTTTTTATATAGAAAATGGTAATAAAGAAAAGATGACAACGACTATTGTCCAAAATCTGGTTTTATAGGGAATTTGTAATATAAAACTTTGATGGCAAGACTAGAGATGGTTTGTGAGGGGAGAAAGAACATTCTTTGGTCAAGTATGTGGGCCAAAAAAACATTTCACTTGGACTAAGGAAAAGAATATGTGATTTTGTCCTAAATCATATCTTGATGCTTCATCTTGAAAATCATTGGTAGGAAGAAAAGTATTATTTTAAATTTTAGTTTGGAAAATATATATAAAACATAGTATTTTATTATATTCATAGGTAACAAAATATAACATTTCTCACCATAATACTAGATTTTTGTTTTCAAACGTATACATCAATATTCATGGACTCAAATCCTCAATTTTATGGGAAGTACACCACTTTACATACTTTAATACTGCTAAACTACAAACCATTTACTAAAACTAAATAAGATAACATATTCGTTTTGAATCATACCCGGAACTATGAATTTTAAATTGAACACGGATGTAACATCCTAACTGATAGCGGAATCACCGAGGTGTCACATAGTAACGATTTTTCAAAAGCTCGAGGTATTAAAATGTAAATATATATTAAATCAAGATTGTAACCTCACGAAATTTCCCCCAATTTTTATTTATTTATTAATAGAGAAAGTATAGGGTACAAAGTATCCTTAACATAAAAAGTGTAGGAAGACACTAGAACTTGCCACCTATCAATTTAATCTAACCACAGTTAAACCACGATTAAACCTGTTTTCTTCTTCCCTGATCTAAACTTTCAGAACATAAACCTAACCTATCCTCCTTTGAAGCAAATGTTTATTCTAAGTCTCTAACTTCATCGATCACTTGTAGCAATGGTAGCATCAGCGTTATTATCACCAACATTTTCAATTTCTGTTTCGTCACTCTGTTTTTCATCTGGTTTAGAATCATAATCCATAGAAACTTGCTAGAGTATTTCCCGGTAAGCAACTCCAAGATCTTTCAACACATCAGCATTAGAAGTTCCAAGACTAGAGAGGCATCTTGCTACCTTTGTTCTTCTAGAATCTTCTATCTGTGTAAGTTGCATGCCTCTAAGAGATGCAAGTAGCTCATTTGTCACTTTCAAATGCTCTTTCAAGATGCAGCAATAATGTGACAACCTGCACCCTTCACTTTTCATAAATGTTCATAATTGGTTCCTCAACTATTTCAAAATTTTCATTTTTAACCCCCGTATTTTAATAGGACCAAAATTCACAATTTAATAAAACTTATAATTTTTATAAGTAAAAGTATGCACATTTTAGACTCACATCTACACCCGAGCACGTATGTTTCAGACCTTGATACTCAAAGCCCTTAATTTTCGGTCCTAAAACAACTTAGATACAGAAGGAAACAAGTCTATAACTTAAAATTGATTAAATTAGAAAAAAATATTTTTTAGCCCTCGTGGTCCGCTAAGACAGTCAAACAGTCAAAGTTCCAGTCAAAGTCCTAGTCAAAGTCTTAGTCAAAGTCCTAGTCAAATAGTCAATTCATGTTAAAACCTTACTTTATTGTGTTGACCAATTTTAAAGCCTAATTGAATCCAAAACTAGTATAAAAACCCACCTATTACCCATTACACTTTGCACCTCTAAATCGATTGTTTCAATTCGATTAAACTCTCCCTCATACCTTTCTTCTAGAGTATATTACTTCTACATTTGAAGCTTTGATTATAAGCTCTTGATTGGCGAATTGGAAGCTTGATATTTTTCCTATTCGGTTTCTTTTCTTCTAAATTGGACTAGTTTCGTTGTTGAATCTTTGGATTGCTCGCATTTTCACGCTCGCTTAGTCATCTAGTCATTTGGCGAAAGTGAGTATTTCCTATCTCCTTTTTACTTTTATTCATTTTTGGGGTGTTACATGTACACTTATACAAATTACAAATACAAGTTCACATTTTTACAATACAATTCTAGTACTATGTGCATTTGCTTACAAACGTGCTTTATGCTTAGACATTACATGTAGAATACATTTGTACTTAGTGAAATTATTAACATTGTACAAGCCGACCTTAACATTGGATAGCGCTATTGGATTGACAACCCGCCTAGGTTGATTCTCCCCCTTTTTCATCGGAGAATCCATGGTCATTGTTAAGTTTTTATCCATTTATTGGATAAGTACATCGCCGTTCATTTAGTACATTATACAGTCACAGGGTTGATTTCGCTCATTTGTATGATACATAGTTTACATAATTGCACTGTAGCTTTGCACTTGAATTGTATAACATTTTCCAACTTACTATATGAATTAAATCTAGGAATGCTCACCAACATTTCATATGTTGATCAAAACTTATTTTGTACATGTTTCAGGTGCAGTTTGATCTTAGTACTATAGCATTGGATTTTAGTGCTTGCTTTTAATAAGTTATTTCAAATTTCATGTTTCGTTCATACTTTTGTATTTTTCCCATTTCATCTATGTAAGACAATTTAAATTATTCAATAATATATTTACATTTTAGTACCATGTGCTTTTGAACAATTGTCACTACGTGACACCTCGATGATTCCGCCATCGGTTGGGGTGTTACAGATTGGTATCAGAGCCATAGTTATAGGGAATTAGGTTATTAGAATGCCTTTTAGCCTAGTCTATAACCAAGCTTACATTCACGAGTCCTCTCGTGTTTATTTCTCTTTATCCTATTATTTCTTTTAAGATATTTTCGCTATGATTCTTTCTCGTTTTTCTTTCGGTGTGTTGTTTAAAGAAGAAGATACTCGTATTTCTTAAACGAAACGATATTACCAAGTTAGGAGTGACATCCATACCTTGGTGATTAGTTTCACTCCTCTATATGTTATTTATCTTAGGAATATATCTTTGAGATAGGAGTGATATCCACACCTCAAAGAGTATTTCTTTCAAAAAAGGAACTTAACCACTAAGCTGGGAGTGATATCCTTAACTTAGTGATTGGTTTCTTTTCACAATCGTTTTCAATTTTGAAATACATCTTTGAGTTAGGAGTGAAATCCAAATCTCAAGGATCTATTTTTGCATCTCGTTTTTAATCTCGCTAAAGTTTTGGAATTCACTAGTGATGGGGCACGTGCAATCTGGAAGGGTGAGCGCCTGTATCCTGAGTTTTCTGTCTAATCCTGGTAATTCGTATAAATCCCAATCAGACGAGGGACCCGTATACCTACCTGGGAACTCTTGGGATGAGCATTCACTTATAGGCTAAAGTACGCCCCCACAAGTCACTAGGAAATTTCAAATACTTGAGTTAGTCAAAGTTTCCTATGGAAATAATTCAAATGTTTTGTATCATTGATATTTATGTTTGTTTATCATTTGAAGACTCAATTTAATCACTTGTTGTTTCATATGCTATTATTCATTGATCATTCGCTTTTGAATCCCTTATCATCATTACTAAAACTTTTGTTCGATATATTATCGCATTAAAGCTTACACTATTTCATTTATGCTCATGATTCTTACACTATAAGGTATTACTCGTTTTGCGTTAAAACATTGTTACCCACGACTTAAGTTTTAAACTCTGTGTTTAACTTTGATCACATCCTGATTTTAGGAATGTTGCGTCATCATACAGTTAAAAATGAACATGGTTTTTCCAAACTTATTATTTCAACCTGTTTTATACCTCCATGTTTACAAACTTACTTGATCGAAGTCACAGTATATCCTCATATACCTAATACTAATATTGTTACACCCAGTCTCCTAAGCCATAGCCAACTACCATTAGTTAGAACTTCTTAGTCAGACTAAACTCATACATAAATGCCTACCTACACGATACGCACTAGTACACTACTCTCTAAAATGATTAATTTGACAACTTTTTCTATAAGTCTTTTCACAAAACCTATTCGCCAAATTGGAACACACTTTTCATACACCTTGTGCCTTGAAACAAATAATCCGCTATGAGCCCAAAGAGATGCCTTAACGATCCTGCAAATAAATGATCTTTCAATGTATAAATTTCGTAAAAGTTTGAAAATTTAAAAGGTTTCAAGTTTACCCAGTCTTAACGGGTAACACTTCGATTTTCTCAACATTTCATAACAATTAAAAATTTCCGACTTTTCAACCCACAAGTTAAAGAAATTTTTAAATACAGAAAATTTTATTTTCCAAAATTCATCAAGGCATCTGGGATCATTCACAACCTTCATGCCATTTTAAATCTTGGTCTTTCGAAACACATTAGATTTACACACACTTCATGAAATGGTTTCATCTTGCATTTTATAAACTTGCATTGCATATTTTACAAATCAAATGTAAATCTGCATGTTTTCATATAACGTATCCAATATATGTTTTCGGGAGGAATTTGCAACTAATAATATACCTTATAACACTTTTCAAACTCGACTTCTCATAAACACATGAAAATGTGTACTTACGAAATCCTTTCAAGTGAACCTGTTTTGAACTTAAAACATTCTTCGGTTTTCAAAAAGTTATCCTCATACTAGTAGACTATACGTCTGTTCTGCGCACTTTCATTTACAGTAAATTTCATTATTTTTTTACACCATTCTATTTATAGTTACGTTCGTACATTATCTTATTATTTTTGTATTATTCTTTTGTTGGTAGTTATTTTCACGCGTTATTCGCAACTATTCTCGCACTAGTTATTAGTAGTTATTCTTACAACACTAGTTTTGAGCATTAATTTAACTCGTTTACTTTCATTTTGTGCAAATTGTGCGATTTACTCGATTTACGTTATGTTATTCTTTCAATCGAAATTTTATGCCATATACTTACATGAACGCATATTTGGTATGCATATTTTTTTTTGTTGTGAGCAAAACCCTGTTATACTTTACATTATTTTGTTCATCATCATGACCAATGAACATACTAATTGATAGCTCGTATGAGATCTAAGCCAGTTCCATGTACGACTCGGTTTAGAGTATTCCTCTAACCCAAGGGGAACGGTGTAATCCTCAGAGTTTATCAATATGGTTGTTTAGAGACCAATGATGTGAACAGAAATTTACCGGTTAAGGGTGAACCCGAAAGGTGAAGAACCCCTAATTATGTCTTATACTTACACATTAATCTCATTACGGTTAAAAGGTGAATCTGAAAGGGGAAGAACTTCTAACCGCATCTTATACTTGAGCAGTATCTACTACTTAACACATTTTGGTTGCACTCATTATTTCTTGTATTACTTATGTTAGTGTTATGGAAAAGCATATCACCCTAGTGTAAGGTAAATCGATGATTACGGTCCGGAACGCAATCATGGATTTACAGGTACATGGGGGTGGTGTGTGATTCTACTTAGGCTATTGGTAGACAATCAGTACGAGTCCAAAGTATCAGTAGTGTGGTGGGTTAGCTGCGGTACACCCTATATATAAGCACGAGCGATACTGCGGGAGCGGACTAGGAGTCTGGCCAAGAACCTACCCATTACTATCTCTTTATTAGATCGTTGACTAATAGCTAGCATTTTCCATAAGAATGTTCTTACACGAGCTTCAATTCGACTTCCGAGAGTCTTTCTCTGGACCATCCACACAGAAAACACAAACTTTGTATACTCTTACACTCTCTGTTAGTCGAAATCCTGTTGCACGTCCTTAATAAAGTTCGATCAGAAACTTCTCTAAAGTAAGGGAAGCTACTATAACACTACCCTGCCCTAACCAGTTACATACTTTTCCCAAACCTTGCTCATTATAAACTCTTAATTCTCTAACCTTGGGTCAAACTTTAAGGATTTTCAAACTCTTATTTTGGGTATTAAACAACTACTTCAAACTTTGTCAAATCATGGCTGATGCATTTCTTAAAATCTACTTGCATTTTTACAAATGTCTTTTGTTTCATGGAAACCTTCACTTGAAAGTAATTTCGGGACGAAATTTTCTAAAGTAGGGGAGACTGTGACAACCTGCACCCTTCACTTTTCATAAAGGTTCATAATTGGTTCCTCAACTATTTCAAAATTTTCATTTTTAACCCCCGTATTTTAATAGGACCAAAATTCACAATTTAATAAAACTTATAATTTTTATAAGTAAAAGTATGCACGTTTTAGACTCACATCTACACCCGAGCACGTATGTTTCAGACCTTGATACTCAAAGCCCTTAATTTTCGGTCCTAAAACAACTTAGATACAGAAGGAAACAAGTCTATAACTTAAAATTGATTAAATTAGAAAAAAATATTTTTTTTAGCCCTCGTGGTCCGCTAAGACAGTCAAACAGTCAAAGTTCTAGTCAAAGTCCTAGTCAAAGTCTTAGTCAAAGTCCTAGTCAAATAGTCAATTCATGTTAAAACCTTACTTTATTGTGTTGACCAATTATAAAGCCTAATTGAATCCAAAACTAGTATAAAAACCCACCTATTACCCATTACACTTTGCACCTCTAAATCGATTGTTTCAATTCGATTAAACTCTCCCTCATACCTTTCTTCTAGAGTATATTACTTCTACATTTGAAGCTTTGATTATAAGCTCTTGATTGGCGAATTGGAAGCTTGATATTTTTCCTATTCGGTTTCTTTTCTTCTAAATTGGACTAGTTTCGTTGTTGAATCTTTGGATTGCTCGCATTTTCACGCTCGCTTAGTCATCTAGTCATTTGGCGAAAGTGAGTATTTCCTATCTCCTTTTTACTTTTATTCATTTTTGGGGTGTTACATGTACACTTATACAAATTACAAATACAAGTTCACATTTTTACAATACAATTCTAGTACTATGTGCATTTGCTTACAAACGTGCTTTATGCTTAGACATTACATGTAGAATACATTTGTACTTAGTGAAATTATTAACATTGTACAAGCCGACCTTAACATTGGATAGCGCTATTGGATTGACAACCCGCCTAGGTTGATTCTCCCCCTTTTTCATCGGAGAATCCATGGTCATTGTTAAGTTTTTATCCATTTATTGGATAAGTACATCGCCGTTCATTTAGTACATTATACAGTCACAGGGTTGATTTCGCTCATTTGTATGATACATAGTTTACATAATTGCACTGTAGCTTTGCACTTGAATTGTATAACATTTTCCAACTTACTATATGAATTAAATCTAGGAATGCTCACCAACATTTCATATGTTGATCAAAACTTATTTTGTACATGTTTCAGGTGCAGTTTGATCTTAGTACTATAGCATTGGATTTTAGTGCTTGCTTTTAATAAGTTATTTCAAATTTCATGTTTCGTTCATACTTTTGTATTTTTCCCATTTCATCTATGTAAGACAATTTAAATTATTCAATAATATATTTACATTTTAGTACCATGTGCTTTTGAACAATTGTCACTACGTGACACCTCGATGATTCCGCCATCGGTTGGGGTGTTACAAATAAGTTGAAGAGGGAAGTGGTTAGGGCATGTGCGTTTAAAATTTGTAAAAGGTGCGTTTAAAATTTTTTAATGAGTGCGTCTGATGTGTTGCAAAACACATCTAATTTCCTTTGTAGTTTGTAGTAATTTTCGAGTGCTTTTATTAGTATTTTATTAGTTTTAGGCTTGTACCTGTCTATTTTATTTATTTTAGCGTTTAATTAGATTTTTTATTAGTCTTGCGTCAGTTTTATTATTTATTTATTTATTTTATTATTTTGAAGGTGTTTGGAGAGAATGAGCTCAAAACGAATGAATTTTAATCGAGACACCGACACTTGGGAGCAGTGTTCATGGACATTGGAGCGTAGACGAGAAACTTTGGTCGAACCAAGAACACCCGAGTCTAGAGCACCAAGTATAATACTATACTATCTATAATAATAATAATAATAATACTAATAAATATAATAGCAAAAGTCAAATGACTTTCTAGGCCATATCCATACCCATACGTGAATTGTAAAAAAAAGGAAGCCCATTTGTCAACCCTATATTGACATTATATTGGAGTGCAAAAGGAAGGGCCGCGAAAAATCAATCCATCGAGCAGCAGAGCATTGAGACGTGAATTAGAGAGCCAAAGAAATATTATTTTTGAAGGGGTTGAAGGACAGGGAGGCTTGGTACAAGATTAAAGGCTCGGGTTTGATCACTAAACGTTATAGTTTTTATATTTATTTACTCCGTGTTCATAAATATTTAGACCATGAGTTTGTGTTATTTTGAACCTATGTTTTTCGCTTTTTCCATGACCATGATTGGCTAACTTTTTAGTGCTACCTAGGTATTGATGACGGGTGACAATTGACTAATAATTTTCGGGTTGGATTTATATAATGTTTTGGTAAAGGTTTTCTAATAAGGTTTCTTTTGTGTATGCGTGCTTAATATCTAAATATTAATTTTTGTTTCGCTTAATTCTAGTTTAATAGATTTTGTATCTTTTAATCTAGGATTTTGTCAGTATCTTAGACTTAGTGTTTTTGATATATTTTGAGGTTGCTAGACGTAGTAAACCCTAGAAACAATTTAAATAATTATTTGGTAATTTAGCATTCTACCACCTTTGAGACCGAGAGGAAATTAGGTGTCAGTGTGTCTAGCTTGGTAGGTATTCGGGACCGTGGTCTGCACGAGAGTGAGTCACCCCTAGCGTGCCTATTTCGTTAGCACCCTGTGTTAGAAACCTGTTAGAATAACTATCCCTTGCATCCCTTACACATCCCGGATGTATTGTTTCTGAGGGGGCCGAGAGGACATTCAGATTTAGGATACCTTAGCATAGTTTGGAGAGACCGAGAGGTGATCCGAACCCGAGACCGGTGAGTTTACACACTTCCCTAGATTCAGTATTGCGACATGTTGGAGAATGATTCGCGTTCCAGTGTTGGTCTAGTTTAGTGTATCTTAAGATCCCGGTAGCCAAAACCCATTTATCCAATCCCGAGAGCTATACGTCAGTCACCTTGATTCTTACCTAGGTAGCCATTTTCTCATTATTTGATCTCTTCCAGTTCTACTTGTCGTTTGCTTTGTTTGCATTTTATTTAATTTAATTTTATATTTTTTTTAGTGGTTAATTAAATCAACGTCACTTTAATTTATTAGACTAGGACTCGACGAAAGCTTAGTACCGAGAGCCGCTATTACAGTGTCCACGGTTCGATACTCGGACTTATTTACTTTACTACTGTCGACCGGTACACTTGCCGGTAGTGTGTGGTTTAGTGGGTATTTCCCATTTAAAACTTGTTTTGAAATTAATTGGACTTAAATTATATATTTATCACACATTTCACGCATCAGCGTCCAAACTTTTCAATGAGTGCTTTTGTAACATCCGGCCCCTCTCACCACCAATATTGTCCGCTTTGCCCCGATGGGTTGCCCATCCAGAGCTCACGGATTTGTTTTTGGTCACCCCGGTGGAGACTTCCCAGGAGGTCACCCATCCTGATACTACTCCTACCTGAGCACGCTTAACTGTGGAGTTCTCCTCTCATCCACTAGCATTAAGCCCAAAACGCGTTGGTGATTTGAGAGGCTTTGGATTACTTATGAACCAAGGATCTCTCCTGGCCACGGCCGATGTGGGATTTGCCTAGGGTGTCATACAAAGGTCCATGTTAATATCCCAGAAATCAGTAGTGTTACAATCACCCCCCTTAGGGACTCATCGTCCTCGATGAGGTTTGCCCCACCATCCCGAACGGCACAGGAGTGGCTCTGATACCATTTTAAGTAAGTAAAAAAGTAAGTTGGATTGATAATACAATAACTAACCTCAGATCTTTGAATCGATTGCGACCTCGCCTCGTCAATGCTCGTCATTTCCTCTTTCATTTCTCCACCCCTACAAAATCAACCAAAACAAACCAAAGTAGATTCCATTCCACCAAAACATGCATTACACGAAAACAATGCAATATGTACAACCTAAATGCATAAAAACTCTAAAACTAGCTACTAAAAAGATGATAAGGGTGGACCATAATAAATGGCATTTCTTCTGTCTCCTCAATAGACAATGGGTGTGAAACACTTCCTGCTAACCATGCCATTTCAATAGGTGGAAATGGGGTGGCGGCGGTGTACCCTTACGGGTACCGTACCCGCTAACCACTCCACCCATTCCGGCTGACCAACCTAACACACATTAGCACGAAAAAAATATATACAAATGGTATCAGAGCCACTCCTGTGCCGTTCGGGATGGTGGGGCAAACCTCATCGAGGACGATGAGTCCCTAAGGGGGGGGGGGTGATTATAACTGTACTGATTTATGAGAAGATTAATATGGACCTTTGTATGACACCCTAGGCAAATCCCACATCGGCCGTGGCCAGGAGAGATCCTTGGTTCATAAGTAATCCAAAGCCTCTTAAATCACCAACGCGTTTTGGGCTTAATGCTAGTGGATGAGAGGAGAACTCCACAGTTAAGCGTGCTCAGGTGGGAGTAGTATCAAGATGGGTGACCTCCTGGGAAGTCTCCACCGGGGCGACCAAAAACAAATCCGTGAGCTCTGGATGGGCAACCCATCGGGGCAAAGCGGACAATATTGGTGGTGAGAGGGGCCGGATGTTACAACTTCCAAACTTTTTAATGAGTTCGTCCAAATTTTCAATGAGTGCTTCAAATTTTCAATGAGTGCTTCCAAACTTTTGAATGAGTGCTTTTAAATTTTCAATGAGTGCTTCCAAACTTTTTAATGAGTGCTTCTAAATTTTCAATGAGTGCTTCCAAACTTTTTAATGAGTGCATCCAAATTTTCAATGAGTGCTTCCAAATTTTCAATGTGTGCTTCCAAACTTTTTAATGAGTGCTTCAAAACTTTTTTAATGAGTGTTTCTAAATTTTCAATGAGTGCTTCCAAACTTTTTAATGAATGCTTCTAAATTTTCAATGAGTGCTTCCAAACCTTTTAATGAGTGCGTTTAAATTTTGTACAATGAGTGCGTTTAAATTTTGTTAGTGCGTTTAAAAGGCTCTGTTTTCACCAACTTCATCTTCTTCGTCTGCAACTTTTTTTAACCTAATTTTTATGTTTAATCATACTTATTGAAACAAAATCGAAAGTATTTGACAACTATTACTAGAGTTTATTCATAATTGTATGCTTTTTCGTATGATTAAATCGTCCCGGTGTAAATCTCTATTTTTCTAATTTTTTCGTTTTCGTTCATTTGTAATCGAATGTTTTTTGTTATTTTGATTGTGTAATCATTCAGATTGGTTTAATCAATTTCAATTGTTGAAATTTTTTGTTTTCGATTGATTTTGTTGTTACGATTTGAAAAAAATTAGACGGGTTTTTCATAATTTACCATTGGTTAGTTTGACCCAAGTATGATTAGGGGTTTTAATCTACATCCAACCATCTTGTTAATCTAATGGCTGAGATTGCTTCTTACGCTTTTTACGTTAAGAAGCTTTGTACGTTATCTCTTCCCTTATTAATAAAGTTCCATTTTATTTGTTTTTGTCCCACCCTCATTCATTATTATACTTATGTTTTAAATTCTGTTACAAATCCTAATAAATACAAGATTCCTAATACACCATATAATTTTAATTATCTATTTTAAATAATAATAATTTTAATAATAAGAAACAAATATTTTTTTTTCTAGATTTCAAGTCTTATAAACTTTATAAGCTTTATAACATTAATAACCAAAATATCAAAGCCAAACCTATAACCAAACCAAGCGTATAAGGAACCTAAGCCATACACCCACAAAATCAAAACCCACCATCCTTTACAACCCAGCCGGCCCAAACCACACCCTAAGCCCGATAACCAGGCCCAACCATACAAAACAAACCCCTGACCTGTTTGGATTTGACCTGACCCGCGACCCAATCAAGCAACTGACACAATTACACCTTGTTTCCAACGCGTTTTCCACATAAAACATAGCATATTCTTCGAAATCATATCACGCGTCTGTTTGAAATGTCAATTAAGCATTTATTTCATGATTTATGGGTTAATTGAACGATTTTGACCAAATTTAAAAACTTTCCAAAAATCCAGATTTGATTCCCTTTAAATTAAGAATTTTAAGGCAATTAAACAAAATCACATACTCATAACCTGCCGAAAATTCTAACCCCCACAATAATCCTCATTCTCATGCTTTATTCTAGTAGGATTTGGAGCTTTTTTTGTCAATGTTGCTCATCGCAGATTCGTGCATCAAACCAGTATGTTATCTCAAATGTTTAAGCGTATAGTTTCAACTTTGTGGATCAGGAATATAAAGTTATTTCTAGAAAAAAGTAAAAATTTATTTATTTTAACTATTTATTTTAAACAATAAATTATTTTATTACGAACAAATATAAAAATAATTTTGCAAAAATTATTTTTATGAAATATCAATTAATAACAACCCTTCCTAACAATACTCCTACAAATATTCATATTATCTTTCTACGTTAAAATATTATAAATCGTATTAATATCAAACAACAATTATTTTGAAATTACAATTTATTTTCAAACAAATCTCCATTCCCCAATTTAGAAACCTCTGAATGACTTAGATCTAGACAATATAGACTCAAGTATGTCCCAAACTAAATTGTCCATTATTGAATAGGATAATACATTGGGATGTTGCCTACTTTTGTTTGCAACATCTTAAGCTTATTCAAGACTAGCAAACAAGGTGAGTTTACATAGTCTTATTTTATATTTTTACGCTTTTTGGGGTGAAACATGTTTACATTTACATATGATAACATACATGTCTTTGTGTGATTTCTATGTTACATTATGTCATGAACAATATTTAGTTAGACACAATTAGACACGCATAATCATTAAGACTGCGTAAGTTGATGATACACAGTGATAGATCTATTGGACTGACAATCCCACCCGGATATGAGGACCATTGGTATGGGGAAACGTGGGTGATTGCTATCGATAAACGCAAATTCAAACACGAACACAAAAAGGTGAACCATATGCGTATGGGATGGGCCATATTAAACTTGTCACAAGGTTTGATGATGCAAACATTATTGCCTAGTATTTGTTTGCACATATGAACTAGAATTGCCATGACACTAGAATTGTACAAATTTTATAGTCATGAAACACTACACAAGCTTATGTATTTCTCACCCACTTAGAGTTGACCCAAAATATTTTCTAACTTAACATGTTTCAAGTTATATTGTCACACCCTCAAATTTCCACATGCGGGGTTTTACCGCAAGGCGCGTGACACACCAGGAATCAAGTCAACGGTCACAATAAATGACAACTAAATGTAAGAAAATACGTAAGACATTCCATGCAACAACCAAAACATTATGCTGTGAGCCATAAACCAGCAGCGGAAGCATTTCTTGTTTACAACCAAAAGACATATTAAAGTTTACAAAACATTGTTTAAGATGCAACAAGACTTCTAGACGCCGTGCGCCTAGTCCATTAACCGCTACCTTAGCGACCTGAGAAAATATGCCAAAAACGTCAACATATAATGCTGGTGAGTTCACAGGTTTTTCTTTTTCGATAAACGTTTCATTAATCCTTTAAAAACTGTCACCGTTACTGTTACTGTTATTGTTACTGTTCATACTATGCTTGTTTGTACGCTAGCTAGGCGTCAAGTGTGTTACTCATACGAGCGAAACCATTGCTGACTGTGTGATACCCTTGTTTACAGACTACCTCATCTTCGGTTAGCCTAGTGTGATTGAGACAATATGCACCCGCCCGGCCTCCATCCGTCGAGTGGAGTTTGTCAGGCCCAATAGCGCTATCCACATTTCCCCGCTACATCCCTGTATTAGTGGTTTCTAAGGGACTTAGATGAACCGTATAGTAATAAAGTGTGAGCCATAGTATAACATGAAAACGTATGTTTATAATGTACAACATGTAAATGTGTGATCAAAATGTATAAGCATGTTTCTCCCCCCGAAAACAAAACTAGTAAAGTGTGGGGCCGTGAACTCACCTTAGATTGCGTTACTTGAAAACAGTTAAATCAGTATGCTATGATAGCCCCAAATAGCGGCGACCTATTGTAAGATGTATATAAGTACCCAGACTAATAACCCGCAGGTTAACTAGTCCCCGAATGTCCAGACCATAACCATAAACATTTGAAAACACCTTTGACTGTTAAACCGACCGTACCAGACAAGACCCGACATCCCATTGGTGACCCGAAGTCCCACGTGTTAGCCAAATACAAGATATCATGCAACATATGCAATTAAACACTTAGCATTCACAAAAATTCACTAAGTCTAGCATAATGCTCAATTAACGCATAAACGAGTCCGAACACGTGTTACTAAGTTATTGGACGTATCCCGGGGTTCCTATCATGTTCCTAGGTGTCAAATCATGTTTCGGGATGTCAAAATACGCTTACAACAGCAGTACACGTGATTAGGAAACTAACATGCAATTAGGAAAAGTCAACTAGTGATTAGAGGGAGTCAACAGGCGAGTAGAAGGCTAATCGCCTGATACATCAGGCAATTAGGTGGCTAATCACCCCTGCAGCAGGCAATTGCAGCTCCCAATCGCCTGTTGCAGGTTCATGACGTGTTTTCGCGCGTTAAACCCTCCAAATCAGATCCGAAACATGTAAAATCGCCCAATATCAAACCTAAACTATTAACCAACCCATTTCAAGCAAAACCCCCAATTTATCTCTGCTCTAACGGCCTCGGTGCGATTATTTCCAAAAATGGCAAAGTACTAAGTTTCATTAACTATGAAATCTTTCCTTAAATGGCAATAATCAGATTTCACAACCTACGACCATGCAAATCATTATCCCTATGTTATAACACCCTTCTAATGTGAATCCTAACAACAAACAATCATTGAATCATATCATAACATCCTAATTCTTCAAGAATCACCCAAATGGGTCAAAATGCATACTTTCATCAAAACACCATAAAAATAGCTCAAATCCTTAGATAATCATCCTAATAACTCCTACACATCAGAAGTACATCAATTACATGGAAACATTCATGTTCTAACCACTAAAAATCATCATATGCATAAATACTTCACATATTGCAAGTATAATGGTTTAGACTTGTTTTAGAAACTCATTTCAAAGGTTTTTAAAGACACAAACATAGTAAAACAAGGTCTGGACCTTTGGGAACCAAAAACATAACATTACAAAGGTTTGGGATGAAGAACACACCTTGGATTTTATCAAAGAAAGGTGTGTAAGCTTGGAAATGGTGAGTTTTGAAGTTAAACAAGTTCCAGAGGTGTTTTGAGGTGTGTGGGAGGCTTAGGATCTGTTAGGGTTGCACAAATGGTGTTTGGGGAGTCAAGGGTTGTATTTATAGGTGTTTTTACTCGTGCAACACTCATCAGGCGATTACAAGAACATATCAGGCGATTAGAAGCCTAATCGCCTGTACTACTGGCGATTAGAGCTCTAATCGCCCATAATCTCTTCCTAATCGCCTATTTGTCTGGCGATTAGGCTAATCACCCCTTATTTACATGCAATTACGTGTAATCACCTATAATGTCATGCAATTACGCGTAATCACCTATAATGTCATGCAATTACGCGTAATCACCTATAATGTCTTGCAATTACGCGTAATCACCTATAATGTCTTGCAATTACACGTAATCACCTATAATGTCATGCAATTACGCCTAATCACCTATAATGTCATGCAATTACGCGTAATCACTATTTTAACACATATAAACACGTATTCACATACCGACAAGTCACATATTGATTACAAACATATAATGCACGATAACTAACACGTTTACGTCCGTTCACCAATTCCCGGGACTCGAGACTTGCGTGTGTGCGTTAAACCCGACGATTCCACGAATCACCAATCCTTGTACACATGGTTATGGACCGACTCTCGATGATCCCGCGGATCATTGTAACGGCTCCCGATGATTCCCAGAATCATTGTAACGACTCGACTGACCCAGTTAAGTACGTAATATGCATGACTCGCTAAGGTAGACTTACTAGTTTAATGAAAGTTATTAACCAGAGTTTGCCGGGTGTCACATATATTGTTGCTTGAGACTAGAGTTCATGATTGGAGATTTATATTTTGGTGTTTCTAATTTGATGTACAAATTTCTTTTAGAACAATTGTATGTAATTCATCTAATGAAATTTAATTGATTATTGAAACTTATTAATTACCATGAGCTACTAAATAATCGTCACTACTTGACGCCTCGATGTTTCCACCATCGATTGGGGTGTTACAAAGATTAAGTGTCAAACATCACATTCTAAAACATTACATCAAGTCTCAAGAAACAAAGCATAAGTTTTATTGGTATTGTCTAAGACCATGCCTATGTGATAAACATCAAGCGTTCCCTGAAACATGTATAAAATACAATGTCAACAATAATGCTTCTGAATACACTTAGTTTGTGTACATATAGTATAAATATAAAAATGTTTTACAATTTAAGTGTTATAGTTCATTCAAAGCAATATGGTAAACATGTAAGCACACAAAGCGGGTCAAAATCAAACCTTATTGATGACAAAATAAAAAATTAACAATGACCTAGGACTTATGATAGGCCTATGACTCCAAATTCAAATAAAGTAGACGTCAATGTGGAAGCCCGGGTGCAAGGATCCAACCCAGGGGAAAGTTTGACCCAAGCTTCATGGGTTACGTTGGTCCAAGTCAACACTTAACTACCATGCAACAATTTCAGCCACTATCACGTTTCCCATTACTGCACTCCTTTTACTTTCTTATTTATTTTCTTTTATTTTATTTAGAAATGTTTCCTGATTTTAGAGGTATTGGCTAGTCAGTTATTTGATTTCCTTTTTGTATGGAAAGACCCGATGCAAGTTTCATTCAGTTATTAGTTAAAAACTTTCTCTATGAGAAAAACAAACTAATTTCCATTACTATTCCTATTTGGCAATTAGGGAGGTGTTCTTTGGAGTCTAAACATGTTATAGGTGGTGTTGTCTGTATCCTACATTCTGTTTGGAAGGCCCGACGATAGAGCTAGTGGTGAATTGTATGTATCTCATTTCGATCATTGTTAACTGTTGTAGTTGAATTTCCAATTATCAAGCCTTTGTACATCATCTTGGATACTCGTAGTACTGCTGAATTGAAGAAAGTAATCGAAAGTTTAGAAGCTAGAAAAGGTGGAGATGGCTTAACAAGTGAAACTTATGCAAGGACAAATTAAAGAGTTTTATGTGAATCGCAAGAACGACCTATCAGATTGGGATGAAAGTGATGAAGATGAATATTCGATTTGAGGATCGGGAAGCAATAGTAAAACAGGTTCTGGTTCCCTTTATTCGAATGACATTAAGATTGAAATTCCCGAGTACGATGGCAGGATAGATCCCAATGAATTTGTGGAATGGATTAGAACTGTTGAGCGTGTTTTTTACTACCGCTAGATAACATAAGTGAACAAAGTAAAGGTGATGGCATTGAAATTAAGAAAGAATGCATCTACATGGTGGGTGAATGTTTGTACCAAACGGGAATGGTTAGGCAAAGGGAAGGTGAGAGATTGGGTTAAGATGAAGCGATTGATGAAAGAAATTTTTTACCGTCGTATTATATCCAAGACAGCTTTTCGCAACTCCACAATTTCAAACAGTCTGTCCGATCCGCTGAAGAATACACCCAAGAATTTGAATATCTCGTCATGAAATGTGACTTACAAGAAGACAAGCCACAAACCTTAGTTTGATATTTGGGAGGACTGGATACTTATATTTCTAATGTGGTAGAACTTTATCCTTATGCTACGTTGGAGGAATTATCCATGCTAGCCCATAAAATTGATTTACAACAAAAAATCAAACGTAAGACCACTTTTACTTGACCAAACATTAGACCTGTACCCACCAACAAACCCATCACCCCACAAAAGCCCAACTATCCTAATGAACACTCCACCACCCAGCCTAAATAACCCAGAAGATGTTTCCGTTGCCATGGATTGGGACACGTCGCTTCGGAATGCCCAAACAAGAAAATGGTAACTTTGGCAGACTTTGAAGCGTTTGATGACATCATTACCCCGTCCGACAACACTGACACCATTCCTCAATCTGATGTCATTGAGGAAGATGTTCTTGGACTTGATGAAGGGGGGATACTAGTGGTTCGACGTGCATTGAGTAGTAAAATCCGATCCGAAGAAAACCAACAACGAGAAGCAATTTTCCACACTCGATGTACTATTGTTAATAAGGTTTGTACGTTGATCATTGATGGAGGGAGCTGTACTAATGTGGCCTCACAAACCTTGATTTTGAAGCTGAAGTTGACACCCGAACCACACCCGAAACCTTACGTCATTCAATGGCTTAACTCAGGTAAAGGACTTCAAGTTTCAAGTCGAATATTGTTGTTTATAAGTATTGGCAAAAAGTATGAGGACGCGATATGGTGTGATGTAATTCCTATGGATGCTTTTCATGTGCTGTTGGGTCGACCTTGGTTAGTTGACAAACAGGTCATGCACGATAGGTATTTAGACACTTATTCTTTTAATAAAAACCAACGAAAAATCACACTCACACCCATGACACCTATGAGCCCACCTAAGAAACAATTGTCACTAACTACTCTATTGAAAGCGGACCAGTTTGAATTTGCCAAAAGCCAAGAACTAATCTTATTCAGTCTAGATGAAGATATTGACCAACCCCATTGTGAACTCCACCCATTACTTTCACCTTTACTCCAAGCCTACTTTAAAGTTTTCCCTGTTGAAATACCACATGGTTTAGCCCCACTCCAATCAATCCAACATAAGATTGATCTGTTCTCCAGTTCTACACTACCTAACAAACCCGCATATCGGTCAAACCGTCAAGATACAACGGAAATTCAAAAACAAGTGGATGCTCTTTTGTCTAAAGGTCTCATTCGGGAGTCTCTTAGTCTCCGTGCTGTTCCTAATTTACTAGTACCAAAGAAGAATGGAGAATGGCGGATGTGTTGTGACAGTCGAGCTATTAATAAGATCACCATTAAATATCGATTCCCGATCCCATGATTGAATGATATGATCAATGAATTATATGGGTCCCAAATATTTTCCAAAGTTGATCTACATGGTGGGTACCGTAAAATCCGGATTTTTGAAGGCGATGAATGGAAAACGACATTCAGAACTAAAGACAACTTGTATGAATGGCTCGTCATGCCTTTTGGTTTATCAAACGCGCCAAGCACTTTTATGCGACTGACGAATCATGTACTTAAACCTTTTTTGGGAAAATTTATTGTTTGTGTATTTTGATGATATTTTGGTCTATAGCAAGAATGAACAAGAGCATCATGATCATCTATAATAGCTGTTTGAAGTTTTGGCTCATGAACAGTTGTTTGTTAATCAAGAAAAATGTGATTTTTTCCCTCCACAAGTCACCTTTTTGGGATATTTGATTTCTGGAGATGGGATTCGAGTAGACGACAAAAAAAGTACAAGCGATACAAGATTGGCCTACTCCAACGACAATACAGTAGATTCGAAGCTTTCATGGCTTGGCTTCATTCTATCACCGTTTTGTTCGGCATTTCAGCACCCTAGTGGCCCCGATGACAGAATTAACTAAACTAAAGTATTTTGAATGGAATGAACAGGCCCACTTTGCTTTTGAAGAGTTAAAACACCAATTGTCTCCGGCCCCGGTCCTTACTTTACCATGTTTCGATGAGGTTTTTAAGGTCGAATGTGACACCTCAGATGTGGGAATCGATGCTGTACTTACTCAATGTGTTCGTCCATTAGCAAACTCTAGTGAAAAGTTAAACGATGCTAAGCATCGGTATTCTACGCATGATAAGGAAGTTTATGCAATTATTTGGGCACTCGAGCATTGGCAACACTATCTAATCTCGAAAGAGTTCATTTTAGATTCCGATGACGAAGCTCTAAAGTACATTCAAGGCCAACACAAATTACAACCGTGACATGCTAAGTGGGTTGAGTTTTTGCAAATTTTTACGTTCACCATCAAGCATAAATCTGGAAAGTTGAATAAAGGTGCCGACGCGTTGTCTCGCAAATTTTTACTTCTTCAAAATCAATGCCCCAAGGTTGTTGGTCTTGATGCCATTAAAGATGGTTATTCTACTGATTTGGAGTTTGGAGAGTTGTTCACTCGTTGTCAGACTCGAGCAGTAGGCAACTTCCAAGTGGTAAATGGTTTTCTTTTCAAAGGTACCAAGCTTTGTATACCCAAGGTCAGTCTAAGGGAAACCTTTATTAAAGAGGTTCATGAAGGTGGGTTGGCGGGGCATTTTGGAATTGACAAAACAACCATGATGCTCACACAAAACTTTTTCTTGTCAAAATTAGCTCGTGATGTTGAGCATCTGATTCGGCGATGTGCCACTTGCCACCGGGCTAAAAGTCGTTCCTCACCACATGGGTTATACATGCCTCTTCCTGTTCCAGATGCACCTAGGGAGGAGGTAATTTTATATTTTATGACCGGGTTGCCCCGTACCCGAAACAACAAGGATGCGATTCTGTCACACCCTCAAATTTCCAATACGGGGTTTTGCAGCGAGGCGCGTGACATACCAGGATCTAGTTAACGATCGAATGAACGACCTCTATATGCTTTCAAAATCATACGTGAATAAACTAGACAGTTCAAGTTTTAAAGGTTTAGCAGAAGCAACATATAAAACATCTCGCAATACAGTCACGAGTTTACCAAAACCAATATAACAATTGAAATGTTTGAAAACCAGCAGATGGTGTTTGTATGTGTGACACCAGTCAACGATCCAGGTCAACACCCATACACATTTTACGTATTATTGTCATTACATGTGCATAATTAGACATTTTGCACACACTATACCCCCAGGCTGGTAAAATATGAGTTGATGAGGAAACTCGATATATTATCCATTTATGTATACAACACCCAGACTATACAACACAATTGGCGTTAAATAGTCAAGCCAATCACACGCTCAACAGAGATCAACCGGATACCCGATTACCACACTTGTACAAAACAACAATACACGTGACAATATTCAAAGTGGAAAGTTACATAAACCACCCGAATTCGAATAATCACAAAGTGTTTTATGAGGTTACCACCCACAAACACATGGTAACTCCCCACTAACACATGCATATAGATTAAAAATATTATCATGTGTTAACATCTAATAACATGTGTTCACGACTAATGGAAATCAATACATGTTAATATCGTCATCAAACCACATATATACAAATACACAATCACTCGACTATCTACCTAATATAACCAACTCGTATGTTCAATGATATATATATATATATATATATATTCGATTACCAAGGCCCATGAACAAATACACTTGATAAGTGGAATGATCTATGTCTAGATGTTAGGATCTAAGTTTGATTGTTTTGATTGTTTAAGTAATAAGAACAATGAAAGAAGTGAATTATAAATGGAAAGTGTAGCGGAATGATAAACTATTAATCAAAACAAGAGAATAAATGTTTTTCAATCAAATGCTTTCATAATATCAAATGATTACAAACAATTGTACAAGTACTCCCCCCAGCCTGATCACTCTGTGATTGTTTGTCTTAGAGAATGTTTTGAGTGACGAATAGAACAGTACAAGCACTGTTCTATTTATAGACAAATCTAAACCTCTGATGACCTAGGCTGACATCACCTAAGACAGTGACCTCTAACAGAATAACAAACATAAAACATCTGTTGATACAAATTACTGTTACATTGGAAAACTCTTAAATGCAAACAGCTGATAGGAAAACTCTGATGGTCTTGAATCATCTGTTGGAGCCTAAGTGCTGTTGGCTCCAACAGACCATTAGTCTTCAGTACTTTGATTCAGCAGTTGTTCTTCATCAGACCTTTGGTCAGCAGTTGTTCTCTAGCAATTGTTATCTATCAGACCTTTGTAGCAGCAGTTGTCATAGCAGTTGTTAGGGTACAACAGATGTTAGGGTCATCAGTCTTTTGGGAGAAGTAACTTGTAAATGCTGTTATTGCTAAAGATCAATTGAGTAGTATATTTAGCCTTGTACTCTTGTATTTTGACATCAAAATTTTTGAGATACAGGCACTCTTTCGTTTTGTGATTCTTCTTACCACATATTGAGCATGTGGTCTTAGAATCTCACACACTTGTTCCTTTGTTGATATCACATGCTTTTAGAAGAAAACAGTTTTTAGTAACATGATTCTTCTTTTCACAGAAATCACAAAACAAGTGGACAGACTTTTCTTTCTTTTTCCCATTTTCAGTCTTCTTTTCAACAGATGTTTGATCATCTGTTGGAAGATCTATCAAGGGAATGACCTTCGCCTGTGATGCTTTCTTACCATCAGGGGTTTTGAAATCAACTGGTTTGAAGTTTTCAAGAGTACCACACTCATTAGACCAAGTAGGTTTAAATTCATATTTTTCAAGTTCAGTGAATGATGAGGAACCTTCTGGTTTTTCAAGAACAATTTTCTTGCCATTAGGTTTAGTGATTTTAATCTCTTGACCCTTCAAATTAGTTGGTACTACCTTAACTAAATTTTGTTCCCTTTTGTCAGTGTTTTCAAAAGCTGGAGCAGTGGTTTCAAAACCCAAGCCAAACTTCACATGACTTTTGGTTTTTTTGTTGAGGAGCATCTCAAAACCTTTGCATGATTCCACCCATTTTTCACATTCAACTTGGTTGGCCTCAAGCTCCTTTTTACAACTATGGTATTTAGTTATCATAGTTTGGAGCTGGTCTTTGGTTATAGTTGCTTCATGTTTTAAGCTGCTTAATTCAAATTCTTTTTCAGTCAATTTTGATTTTAACTCTTTAGAAAGTTTTTCAAATTGAACTTCATCATCTAAAACTTTCTTCCTAAGGTTGTCATTCACCTCTTTAATGTTAGCAAATTCTATTACACATTTGTCTGAACACAAATCTTTTAGGATTTGAGGAGATACCTTAGCAGCAGCCATCAATGCACAATCACACTTGCACTCACAATCATCAGATGCACACCAGGGATCTGAGAGATTCACAACCTCTTCTTCAGATTTTGTATCTGCAATTACTTTATCAACAATATCATCAGTCACAACATCAGATTCAGTTACCACATCCTCAGATCCAACCTCTTCAACCATAGCCATGAAACAAAAATTTTCTGGTTCATTTTCAGCTTTGGCAACTAATGCAAAATTTTCATCTGTCAACTCATCTGGTAGACTGCTCGAATCAACAAATCCTTGTGTGAAGAAACTCTGTTGACTGGTCTCTGCAGGAGTAGAGGGTGGAGCAACAGTCATTGGCACTTGTGCTAGAGCAACAGGTGTTTGCACATAGTGGATCTGAGGAACAGTGGTTTGGACAAACTGGACAGGAATAATGTTTGAGGGCTGTTCAAAATGAGCAGTGTTTTGCACATTTGGTCCAGGGGTATTATGGGAAACTTGATAAGTGTTGGTCTGTGGCCTTTGATTTGGATAGGTAATCATAGGTGTGACACCCCAGGAAAATCCCACATCGGCCGTGGCCAGGAGAGATCCTTGGTTCATAAGTAATGTCTTGCCTCTTAAATCACCAACGCGTTTTGGGGCTTAATGTTAATGGATGAGAGGAGAACTCCACAGTTAAGCGTGCTCAGGTGGGAGAAATTTCAGGATGGGTGACCTCCTGGGAAGTCTCCACTGGGTAACCCAAAAATAAATCCGTGAGCTCTGGATGGGCGACCCATCGGGGCAAAGCGGACAATATTGGTGGTGAGAGGGGCAGGGTGTTACAATAGGTGTACCATGTTGACTCCTACATTCCCAAGAAAAATGACCAAGTCTATGACATTTATAACAATTAATCTTTGATTTATCCAACCCCACTTTTGACTTGCCAGTCAACCCTGGAAACCTTCTGCCAGTTATTTTGTAAAAACTGTTAGTTCTTACACTGAGCAGAGCCAATTGGTTCATAATGTCCATTTCTTCCAAATCATCAGGGTCAAAGTACTTTAAGTCATCATACTCAAAGGATATGTTATCACATGCCTGGATATCACCACCACTTGCTGTAAAAGCATAGTTTGGTGAATAAGAATCAGAGTTAAAACCTGAGTTAAAACCTGAAGTTATGTCAATGAAATGATCATAACTCTGATCCTTATTATTACCAGGCACCTCATCATGACCCAAAAGTGCTGTATTACCAAATACATAATCATCAGACACTTTTCAGAGTCCTAGAGCTACTTTTTCTGGTTAAGTTCTCTCTCATAGGTCAAGAGCTTACCATGAAGCTGGGTCAGTGATAGGTCCTTAAATCCAATTGAGTTTCTCATAACTATACCAATAGTGTCCCATTTGTCTGGTAGTGATCTTAAAAACCTATGGTTCAAAGTTGAATATGGGTAAGTTAGACTAACCAGTTTTAGTTCACTAATGAGACAATTAAACCTCTAAAATTGTTGAGTTAATGACTCTCCCTTTACATGAATGAATGTTTCATATTGTTGGTTATGTATTTCACGGTTGTTTTCAATAACCTCTTCAGTCCCACCAAATTGTTCTTTCAGTGCATCCCACAACTCCTTTGCACTGTTACAGTGTAACAGCCCAGCATATATATCATTGGGTAGAGCCATGGCCACAATACTGAAGGCCTTGGCATCTAACTCAATTTTCTGAAAATCCTGGTCGGAGTAGTTTTCAAGTTTCTTAGGCTCTTGAACCTTGGGATCTTCAGTACTCGGCACCGTCGGAACATGTGGTCCGAAGATAACCGACTTCCAATACCCAGTGTTCTGTTGAGCTAGAACATGGCTCATCCAACGTTGCCAGATATTGTATTCAGATCTGACAAGCATTGGTGGCTTGTTGTTCGTGCCAGTGTTGTGTGGATCATGATTGATTGAAGCCATTCTCTGATTGTTTCAAAAACAAAGTCTGTTTAAAAACGGTTGAAACAAAAATAAACTATTACTCTGTTTTCAATCCGACAAACAAACGATATCAATCATTGTGAGCTGAACAGTTTATATTAAATTGATTGGTTAGATCGAATTTAATTGACCAAGCTCTGATACCAATTGTTAGGATCTGAGTTTGATTGTTTTGATTGTTTAAGTAATAAGAACAATGAAAGAAGTGAATTATAAATTGAAAGTGCAGCAGAATGATAAACTATTAATCAAAACAAGAGAATAAATGTTTTTCAATCGAATGCTTTCATAATATCAAATGATTACAAACAATTGTACAATTACTCCCCTTCAGCCTGATCACTCTGTAATTGTTTGTCTAAGAGAATGTTTTGAGTGACGAATAGAACTGTACAAGAACTGTTCTATTTATAGACAAATCTAAACCTCTGATGACCTAGGCTGACGTCACCTAAGACAGTGACCTCTAACAGAATAACAAACATAGAACATCTGTTGATACCAACTACTGTTACATTGGAAAACTCTGAAAGGCAAACAGCTGATAGGAAAACTCTGATGGTCTTGAATCATCTGCTAGAGCCTAAGTGCTGTTGGCTCCAACAGACCTTTAGTCTTCAGTACTTTGATTCAGCAGTTGTTCTTCATTAGACCATTGGTCAGCACTTGTTCTCTAGCAGTTTTTATCTATCAGACCTTTGTAGCAGCAGTTGTCACAACAGTTGTTAGGGTACAACAGATGTTAGGGTCAACAGTCTTTTGGGAGAAGTAACTTGTAAATGCTGTTATTGCTAAGGATCAATTGAGTAGTATATTTTGGCTTTCCAATCATCTGTTCTTCTCCAGGTCAGCAGACCCAACACTAGATAACTAAGTAAACTTATCATAGAATTGGACAACACAATAGACACACACACACACACACGACAATAGATACATATATACACTCACCTTGTTGTCCTGTCTCTCACTTATACACAAATAGAACCTTTGACAATGACACTACACATCCCTATGAGAAGTTTGAACTCAAAATGGAACCTTCCTCTCTTTGTTTCTTCTCGGCCGAAACCCAAGACCCAAACACACCTTTGTCTCTTTCACCATCTTGCTAGTTGTCACCTTACACAATGGAATTATCCTTGGAACTTGAGCACCTATCAAACTATAGGGATTATGGAACAATCAACATCAATCAAGTGATGACAAATACATGTTATTGGACAAGTCGCTATCACCTCTACAACCATATACATTTTCGGCTGATTCCACTCAAGAGCATATGACAAAGATTGATCATCACATCCACACTTGCACATGATGTAATTGACTAGAGAAATGATGATGTAATGGTTTTCACTCAATTAGACAAGAAGCCAAAGTAACCCACCCTCCTATACAAGTCAACTGTCCCTACTAATAATCTTCTAACCACAATCGTCCAAAGATAGGAGGAATGCATGACACAAACTTATACTAATCTAGGCATAAGACAAGAATACAATACCATTTCCCCATGAATGATTCATACTCTTTTTTATAACACTCAGCCTCATTGTGATTACCCAACCCTTCGACTTTGATCACCTAACAATCGACCAAACACATGTAGAATCAATGAGTTTTACAAGCATTACTTCATAATTATTTGGTTTCTAACACATATGATTCACACTATATAAATGAGGCACTCGAGTAACATTAATCAGCCTAAAACACACTCATACAATATCCCAAATGTTTTGGTCTATAATCGGCCCATTTAAAGATGTCAAGAAATTGATTTATGTTAAACAAACTCATGTTTATACACACGACACTACACCCCACATTGGATGGTGATCATACTCGTTTCCCTCAACAATGCACCATCACACACTTGTGGACATCCAATTATGCATGGTTATAAGAAAATAAGTCATGTAGATGCATTAAACAATTTCATTTTAGACAAAACTATGGAAGAGTTTTTGGCTACCTCATAATAACATGTATTAAGAAATCTCTAACATATGTTAAAACTATCTTTTTAGACGAAAAGGCATGAACATGTGTTATAACACTCGTTTTGCCATAAACCGACCACATGTGTTAGATTGGAGATAATTTATAGCCCATGACAACATGTGGGGCCCATTTTGTTCACAATAGATGCCATTTTACAATAAAACGTATGGGATTCCCGAAACAGTGTGCTTTACAAGTGCATATAAATCAACTTAAGATTGTCACGTGCACATAAACATGGCTCAGATACAATAACACAAGGGTCCACAATGTCGGGTGAATAACTTGTATGATAAACGACAAGAACGTACAACTTACCATATACTTGACAATCATAGGGCACCAATTGTCAGAATAGTAGCCATTCTACCTTTCAGCTTTACCAGACCACATCTACAGTCACCAGGTGAGTTTCACGGCCCCATTTTTTAGTTTTCCATTTTGGGGGATAAACATGCTACATACTAGTACATTTCATTTTGATGTGTTATTCTATCTTGACTACCATATGGAACATGAGACATTCGGTTCATGAGATCTCAACAGTCCTCGTACTTATATTTAAACTGTAACTATTAGCTTTCAAAAGCCATGGAACACTTTAATAGATCTATTGGGTTGACACCCCCACTCTTGGTTAGTCGCTCTAACCGGTTACATACAAAAGAGTGTTAGTACTCTACTATACATACGTTGTTTTTATTGTACAATGCGCGAGGCACAACAAGTCAAGAGGTTTGGTTATTGGACTCATGGTTTGCACAGCAATCATTCGCTTAGCTAGCCTATGATTGGTCATACATGAATTACATGAGCACTTTACATAGTACATTAAAACCTATGAACTCACCGACATTATGTTGACAAACCTTTTATGCATGTTTTTAGGTAACTAATCATGGGGAGAAGAGACTTGAGGGCTAGGTTTGAGCATACACCCGATGGTACCATCATGGACTTGGTTGTGTTAGTCATACATCATCTTGGTGTTTAAGTCATGTGATTTCAGACAATTACTTATTTTCAGACAATGTTGTGATGTTTCAATTATTTATGACCTCGTTTATCTTTCAATGGTATCTATTTATTTTAAATATTGTGTGCTTCTTGAATCTTGTGCTTGAAAACCTTTCGAATCACATCCCCGTGTTTTCGCCTTGGAGGGGTGTGACAGATTGGTATCAGAGCATAAGGTTATAGCAAACTAAGATTCTTTTCAGTCAACTATAAACCAAAATATTTTCGAAACATTTTCATAAAGTACCACATTACCTCACCTTGCACCTCTCAAGTCTCAAGCTGCTCCACGATGATATCCGGGTATAGTAGTTCATTTATTTACATTCATGTTCATTCATAATGAGCCTCGTCCAGGACAAGCTCACGCAATTCCCTAAATAACGGAACCCAAATACACTCAGCAAAATAGTGTAGGCCGTCGGGTCTAAGTTCCAGATGCCTGTCGGTACCATGCATAGTCTCAGCCTTAAGGTTTTCCACCTTCAAGGCGTCTTGCTGAGCAGAACGAATCCGACCAGGCAGATGAAAATGAATGGTGAGCCACAAAGCTCGAACATGATGGGGCTTCGCAGATTCCTTCCTGCTTAAGGCACCTGCCACAACATTCGCCTTACCAGGATGGTACTTAATAGCACAATCGTAGTCGTTCAGAAGCTCGACCCATCGACGCTGTTGCATGATTAGCTCCTTCTGATCGAAGATATGCTAAAGACTCTTGTGATCCGTATAGATGGTGCACTTGGTACCCTACAAGTAATGTCTCCAGATCTTCAAAGCGAAAAAGACCGCACCTAGTTTAAAATCATGGGTAGCATAGTTCTTCTCGTGAACCTTAAGCTGACAAGAAGCATAAGCAATAACCTTCTCACGCTGCATCAACACACAGCCGAGACCTCGGATAGAAGCATCGCAGTAGACAACAAAATCATCAGTGCCCTCAGACAAGGATAAGATGGGTGCAGAACAGAGTTTGCGCTTCAACAACTGAAACGCCTACTCTTGAGAATCACCCCAGTCGAACTTTCAGTCCTTCTGGGTAATAGATGTGAGCGGTTAGCAATCTTTGACAATCCCTTAATAAAGTGACGATAATAACCCGCAAGACCAAGGAATTTCCGCACCTCAGATGGCGTCTTTGGTGCTTCCCAGTCCTTGATGGCTTCTATCTTAGCTCGATCAACATGTATCCCTTGTTCATTAACCACATGACCAAGGAACTGGACTTCTCGCAACCAGAAGTCACACTTCGAGAGCTTAGCCTAAATCTGTTCCATTCGCAAAAGTTCCAAGACAAGCCGCAGGTGTTCCTCATGGTCCACCCTGCTCTTGGAATACATCAATTAAGACAATGACAAACTTATCAAGGTAAGGTTTGCAAACGCGGTTCATCAGGTCCATGAACGCCGCCGGTGCGTTGGTCAGACCAAAAGGCATGACCAAGAACTCAAAATGGCCATAACGAGTACGAAAAGCGGTCTTCGGAACATCGGCGTCATGCACTCTCAACTAGTGGTATCCAGATTTTAGATCAATCTTCGAGTAAAAACTAGAACCCTAAAGCTAGTCGAACAGATCATCAATACGTGGAAGGGGATAGCGGTTCTTGATCGTCACCTTGTTCAGCTCTCGGTAATCAATGCACATACGAAGACTCCTGTCCTTCTTCTTAACAAACAAAATAGGGGCTCCCCATGGAGATGAGCTAGGAAGAATAAATCCCTTTTCCAACAACTCCTGTAACTGGTTCGATAACTCCTGCATCTTGGGAGGTGCAAGACGGTAAGGGGCTCGAGCGATAGGGGCTGCACCAGGTGCAAGATTGATACAAAACTCAACCTGACGTTGAGGCATAAGACCAGGTAAATCATCAGGAAATACATCAGAAAAGTCACACACAATAGGAATGTCTTTGATCTTCTTCTCTTCAGTGGATGAAACAAAAACGAGTGCAAGAATAGCTGTATAACCCTTTCGAAGATACTTGTAGGCCTTCATGCAAGAAATGATACTTAGTGGGACACCACTCTTCTCACCGAAGACCAATAAAATCTCACCATTAGGAAGGGGAAGTCGAACGATCTTATCGAAACAGATAATCTCGGCGCGATACAAAGATAACCAATCCATACCCACGACAACATCAAAAATATCCAGATCAACTGGCATAAAATCGATAGGGAAGGACAAACCCGACAACTCAAGGCGACACTCCCTGAGAACATGTGTAGCCTCAATTCGCTTACCATTAGCCAATTCTTTCCAGTACTTAGCCTCTAAAGGTGTGGGTACACTATGTCTAGCAACTGACTAAATGAGGTAGATATGAAACTCTTATCGACACCAATATCAAACAAAACCGAAGCATAGCGATCATTAAGAAGAAACGTACCGGTAACAGAGTCAGGATCCTATCGGGACTCACCCGAACCAATCACGAAGGTGCGTGCATTCCTGCCACCACCCCCGTTACCCCCATCATTCCCATTCTTCTTAGCACCACTGATGTCGTGTGGATTAGGTATTTTAAACGTCCTTTTTTCTAAACTAACACTTTCCCGAAGGAAGTGTAAAGACTCGATGAAAAAGGGTAATTAATTTGAGACCTTTAAATTAAGACACTTATCGAAGTTTTAAATTTATAAAAGTAAAACGATATCTGCTGATTATTCTAAACCCACATGATAGGCAAGTGGACCTATCGGGTGTTGTATAGACCATAGCAAGTATCGAGTATCGAGCCCTAAGATACGACTTCCCCTACTCAGCCCTAAGTTGCTTTAATAAAAGAAATGATAAAATAAAATAAAATAAAGAAAAAGAGAATGAGAACGACCAGAGTAAAAATCAATAGCAAAAGAAGTGCTGCTTCAAGATCCAACTAATCTTGGGACGGATTAATAGTAGTTACTTAGTTAAGTGGTGTGAACATGTGCGCACTTATGCTTAACATGGAGTTGCAACAACATTCTCCAGAGGTGACTGTTTTCGCAAAACAAGCTGTGTTCTTGTTATAATGTGAGGGTCTCCCGAACTGGTAAGCTCACCTCTCAACAATGAGTGACGGACTACTCAAGGCTGTGTATACCCAAGCCCGAAGAATCCATCTCCCAGTGTTGCAATAAAGACATCTAATCACTTAAAACTTTTGTGGACAACTTGCCGGTGGCCGAAGCATGACCGAACAAGCAACCACTTGATATCATAAGAGAGTCGTGACTAACCAGAACACGTGCATCCCCTACATGAACCAATTAACCTTTTAGAAAGTGAGTGGTCTATCATTAACTGTGCGGCATGTATGCGCTTAGGATCGTCAAATCTACAAAGAGATTGATCAAACAAGTTTGATTCAGGTGCGGAATCCCTGAATCAATCACAATAATGATAATCAAACAATCAAAACACAGAAATCATCTTTCAAAGGTTTTTCTCATTCATAAACAACTCAAATTACACGTTTTAATAATGATTACAATCAGATATGACGTGAAAATAAGTTGTCACAAACACTAGGGAGAGACACAAAACAGGAGGGAATAAAATGACCAACAACAAACTTTCAAAAATTTCTTAACCTATTTATAGGCCTGCACATTCGCCCATATTGAATGGTCGAATGTGCAGGTTCGCCCAAACACATCGTGCGAACCAAGCATTACATAACAATAAATTCTACATTCGCCCCTTTGTCTCTCCTTCGCACCAACCAAAAACTTCATTCACCCACAGATTTACTCCTTCGCCCGTTCGACCATCACCAAACCACATGTTAATGTTAATCCAAAGCATTAGTCGCACAATAATGCATCTACAAACTCCCCCTCGACTATTGCTTGGATTGTTTAAGCCTTCGTTCTTCATCCATTCTCTTGTTCATCAACTTTATTCGCAATAATTTCTTCTCTTCCAATGTCATCACCTTTTCAAATACTTGCTTCGGCTTTTTCTTCTTTGCTTCAGGAACCTCTTGAGCTTTAACAAATTTGCCAAGCTTCTTATCATAGTCGCATCCGGCATTAATATCATGAGCAAAGCACAGAAATACCATACGCTGGTATTTACTTGCTTGTTCAGCATCCTTCACATCGCTAAAAATGGGATTGTAATACAACATAATGATGTCCTCATGTGAACAATTCACCAACCACATGGGATCAAATATGTGTATCTTTTTGAAATTCTTGTCTCCATCTTTCAACACTATCACAGCTTCTGCAATCTTCCAATCGTAGTACCACCAGATAAAGTCTTTTGCAAAATGTTGAGGAATCTGCAACAATGGAATATGTCTCAACACTTTTGGTGGTTTGTACTTTAGAGTCACCTTGGGCAAACCGGTTATATCATCAATTGTTTTCTTGTGAACAATCCGCTTCGGATACTGAGGTTCAAAAAGATTCCACTTCGTCCTGCTTTCTCTTGCCATTTTATCAGCAAAGTAGGCAATCTGATCATTTGACGTTCCAGTCAAATTGTGACGACAAATGTCACGAATAGCCCAGTATGGGAGAGTCTTCAAATCATGAAATCTATCAAAGTAGAGTATCCCCTTCTCCCACTTCACTGCAACACACTTCAACTGCTTTATAAACTTCCAACACAACGCTTTTCCTTTAAACATTTCGTTGTGGAATTTATAAAAGCTACCCTGAATCTCTGCTTTCGGATGATTGGCCTCTTTCTCTTTTAGTTTCCTCAGTAACTCTTTCAAGCTATCAGATTGTTTGATATGCGGTTTATCATGCCCCTTGAACACTTCATCAACAAACTTATCACTTTTCTCTTTTGCAAGTTTCTCGTCTTGATTCAATAGTTCATCAGTGAAAGCAGTAAATCCAGAATCCTTGTCTTTCTTACAATATTCTGGATACTCTTCACTAGTCACATCTTCAACTTCAATATCCTCGAACACAGGCACGTCACGATTATCAGAATGATTTCCAGCTTCCTTTTCAGGTAGATCAGGAATCTGGTTATCAGCCAACAGTTCTTCTAACGTTTTCCCAACCTGCTTCGCTAAACCTTCAAAAATCTCTTTTGTCATTGCCGCCAAAACTTCACCATCTTCCAAATCTGGATCATTATACTCTAATTCAAGCACCCTGTCACAAGATTCAAAGATCTCAAAAAATCTGTTAGTCATGTCAATCGTCCAGACTCGATCAGTAAGCATCTGGCGATACATCTGTTTGTCATCTTCAGACATAGACTTTAGCTTTTCATTCCAGAAGATCGTATCATCATCCACTGATCCTCCAGGAGCTTTAGAACTAGATTCTCCTCCTTTTCCAGATTCCCTTTTCTCATATTTATATTTGTCTGTGTCATCATCATCATCATCAAATGCAGAGCTGCTATCGTCTAGATCTTTTTAGAAGTCTTTCCAGCATCTTCATTCGAACCATCATCATCTAAATAGCACGAGCAACAAGTGGACTTTAAATCAGAATTTTTGAAATTTTTTTGTAAGGGGTCGAATGAGCAGATGAGTATATATATAGACTTCTCATTCGCCCGTTTACCTCGGTCGAATGTGAAGCTTATGTCTCCTTCGCCCCTAATGAAAGGTACGAATGAGACATAAGGGTTCGAAAGAGAAAACAACTAAAGAACTCTGACATTCGCCCAAAATGAAACATACGAATGAGAATGAAATTCCTCCTTCGACCCAAACGAATGGGCGAAAGTGAATCAGGAATTTTGAAAATTTTACCAAATCTCAAAATCGAGTCCCGTTCAAAATATTTTCCAACTTTTAAGCATCCGACAATCATATTTTCTCAATTAAATATGACAAAGCTCAAATGGTTCATCAAGGTTTAGAAAATCGTCATCAACCACCATCAGCTATCAAAAATAAGATAGAAATGTAAAATCTTTTTGAATTTTCTAAAGTTTATATTAAAACACTCCTAAAATCTTTTTGAGTTTTGCAATTTTTGACGAGAAAATAAAATGCAGAAATGTAAAGAGAAAAACAGTAAATGTTTTGTGAATTCCGATAAAGGGATCATATCAGTTATTGAGAAATCTGATCACACCGTTGATCTTTTGATTATTATCATTAAAGACAATGTGTGATCTGGCAACTGCTGATATTGTGATCTACATAAACCCACATGTAGACTTTTGTGCAGTGCTTTAAACTGATACTATTATGTATAGTATAAACATAATTGTCTGTGGTTCCCACGCACACGACATACTCCCGTATCAAGAAGTAAATGCACAAAGACTCATTGTAAAGCGTGATTATGCTTTCGTCGTCTGTAATTTACAAGGTATAATACACAGAGGTATACAGGTCAGCAAATTAATGCAGCAAAGTAACATGTGCACTTTACCAGGTTGATGACTGATATTAATCATGATTTGCATCAGTGATTAATACGATGTTATAGATAATCTTTGATCATCATAAAACATGGAAAGCTCCTCAATTCGGTAACTTTAGGATTTGGCATAAAGCTCTTTTATAAAGACACCCTATCTGATCTAGGTCCGTAATGACTTACAGCAGAAGATCAGAGAGGCTATCCCCAGACAACTAATAACATAACGACCCAAAACCTCCGAGTTTTGTACAAATACCCTATCAAACGAAATTACGGTACTAAGACCATATGCCAATGAGGAGTTCATCCACACATCAATTCGTTTGATATGTATGTATCAGGCACGTAGTATTAGGTCTATGAAGCCTATCAGCACATCGCACAGACTCAGACACACGCCCTATATAGCATTACATTTCTTTAGAATGTGTCAGATCCCCACTGATGTACTATCATTTCCCCTTTTTCTCCAGGAAAACATTTTGATTTTTCTGATTTTTATAAATTTTTGAATTTATTGTTCCCAAGGTTAAGCTGGAGCATTTCAAATATGTGACTGCCCAGATATCGTTTGTTCACAGAAATCTGACGGCATTAATCTAAGGGAAGAAGATATAGCAGTCAGCAAAGAAATTTTCTAATTTTTATGGATTTTGAAAATTTTCAATGTTTTTGGATTTTCGAAATTTTTCTGAAAAAAAGTAAAAATTAAACTAAAAAACGATAAACTGAGGTGGTGATCAGTCTTGTTTTTCTTTAATACCATTAGCTTTCAAAAGATATTCAAATCTCGATTTATCAAAAGCTTTGGTAAAAAGGTCTGCGCGTTGGTAATCAGTGTGGATTTTGACCATATCGATCAACTCTTTAGCATAACAATCGCGGATAAAATGATATTTAATCCGTATATGTTTAGCCTTTGAGTGATTTACTAAGTCTTTTGTTAATGCGACTACGGCTTCATTATCACAGTAAATAGGGGTTTTAAGAAATTGCAAACCGTAGTCCACCATCTGTTGTTGGATCCAAAGGACCTGTGAGCAGCAGCTCGATGCTGAAACGTATTCTGCTTCACATGTGGATAATGCAACTGTGGTCTGTTTCTTGCACAGCCAGGTCACGAGCCTGCTCCCCATAAACTGGCATCCAGCCGTTGTGGATTTGCTGTCTTTGTCACAGCCGCCCCAATCTGCATCACTAAAAGCGATTAGGTCAAAATTATCATCATTAGGGTACCATAGTCCTCTCGACGGACAACCCTTCAGATATCTAAGGATACGTTTGACAGCTGCAAGATGACTCTGTTCGGCTTTGATTCATAACGTGCACAGAGACATGTGACAAACATTATATCAGGTCTGGAGGCGGTGAGATACATCAGAGATCCGACGATTGCTCTGTATGTAAATGGATCAATTAGCTTCCCCTTAGCGTCAACTCTAATCCCATGATTAGGTTGTATTGGGGTATCCATCGGCTTCGAATCATCCATCTGGAATCGGCTCAAGACTTCAGAAACGTATTTCGTCTGGTGAATAAAGATCCCCGTTGGTCTTTGTTCCACCTGCAAGCCTAGGAAAAACTGCATCTCTCCCATTGCGCTCATCTCGAACTTTTCCTGCATAACACGTTCAAATTCTCTGCACAGAAGTTTGTTAGTAGACCCAAATATAATATCGTCAACATAGATCTGGACTAGAAGCAAGTCATCGCCTGTTCGTTTAGTGAACAGTGTACAGTCTACCAAACCTCGCTTGAATCCTTTTGAGAGAAGATATGTGCTCAGCTTCTCATACCATTGCCTTGGAGCTTGGTGCAACCCGTAGAGAGCTTTGTTCAGTACGTAGACCTTATCCCGGTGAATAGGGTCTTGAAAGCCTGGTGGTTGACCTACGTATACTTCCTCCTTGACCACACCGTAAAGAAATGCGCTCTTGACATCCATTTGATACACCTTAAATTTCTTGTATGATGCAAACGCCAGAAACATTCGGGTTGCCTCTAGACGTGCAACTGGTGCATAGATTTCGTTGTAATCGATTCCCTCAACCTGATGAAATCCTTGTACAACCAAACGAGCTTTGTTCCTTACGATCACTCCTCTATCATCCTTTTTGCACTTAAACACCCACTTCGTTCCAATCTTCTTCCTTCCCGGGGGCAGATCTGTCAGTGTTTAGACGCCCAGTTTCTGAAACTGCAACAACTCCTCTTGCATTGCTTCCACCCAAGTGTCGTCCAAAAGAGCATCCTTGTAAGTTCGCGGCTCCACCTGCGAAACATAACAAGCAAAAGACCAGTCATTCTGAAAACCAGATTTTTGTATTTTGGCATATAAAGCAAGATTGCCAATGTTTTTCTGGTGAGTTCGCATTCCTCAATTGTCCTCTTGTCATTACACTGCTACCAGGATCACCAATAACCTGCTCAATTGGGTGAATTCGATGTATCCGAGATTCCGGATAATCCGGTACTCGGACTCTCATCTGAGTAGTTAAGTTCTCTGCAGAAACCAGGTCTTTACCCACATTCGATGTTGAAGCACCATTTGTAGTTGGGTTCACTGGTGGAGTCACTGTAGCATGGTCTAAGATATCTTCACTTGTAACATCATCGTCGTCATCTTCAGATTCTGATGAATTCAACGTTGTGGAAGCTTCTTGAAATACTTCTTCTTCAACGACAGGAACATTGGTATCATTAGAAGCTGTTTGAGGATTCACGATAATCAGACGCACTAACGGTGAAGTCACTGCATTTTTGACCTCGTAATATAAACGTAGTACAGCCTCTTCAACCAAGCTATCTAGATTGAATGATTCAAAGAAATCTTTGTAATCAAACATCCAGTCTGGACCGCTTCCCTGTAAATTCTGAGTGTACCGTTGTACTTCAACGTTAGCCCACTCCTCGACCTGACAAGTTCTTTTGTTGAATACCCGTTTGAGCGGGGTTGCATATCCAATAAAGTATCCTTCCTCAGCCTTCGGTGCGAACTTCTCAGATGGATTAAGAATAGTACAAGGAGCTCCAAACGGTTCTAGATACTCTAAATTCGGCTTGCGACGATTCAACAACTCATAAGAAGTTTTGCCAAACTTCTTCACCGTTAAAACGCGATTGAGAGTATAACAAGCTGTGTAAATTGCTTCGTTTCCAGAACATTACTGGAAGATTTGAGTCCGCAAGCATTGTCCTCGCCGTTTCAATTAGAGTCCTGTTTTTACATTCCGCGAAACCGTTTTGTTGTGGGGTATACGGAGCACTATATTCATGATGAATTCCTTTGTTTTCACAAAGATCATCCATCTGTGCATTTTTAAACTCCGTTCCATTGTCACTCCTAATCCTCTTGATCTTGAGACCATAGATATTTTCCAGACGAGTGAACAGAACTTTCAAGTTGTCAAATGTGTCGCTCTTCCTGTGTAAGCACATCACCCATGAAAATCTTGAGTAATCATCAGTCACCACAAGACAGTATAACTCCCCAGCATGACTCTTACGCTTGACCGGTCCAAACAGATCCATGTGCAAACGTTCAAGTGGCAGTTCAACGGAATTCACTTTCTTTGGTCTATGGGATTGTTTGTGCTGCTCACCCTTTTTACAACTTACACACTTGTCATTTAGGTGAAAATGTTTGACGTTTACGCCTGTGACAAGTTCGTTCTTCACTAATTGATTCATCTTTCTGAGGTGAATGTGTCCCATCCTCCTGTGCCACATAATGGATTCTTTTTCTATAGCCTTGGAGAGGAAACACGTGACTTGGCCTTGGGTGGTCATTGCCTTTGACATATCGAGAATGTACAAGTTGTTCACTCTCGGCGCCTTTAGCATCACCCACTCTTTCGGTAATTCAAACCCCGGCTTGAGTATATAGCAAGATTTGTCGTCAAAGTACACAGAAAATTGCTCGTCGCATATCTGACTGACACTCAACAGATTGTAATCTATCTGCTTCACATAAGAAATTCTTTCGAAGCTCACAATCCCATTACTCACACTACCCTCCATGGTAATATAGCCTCCTTTGTTCCCGGCAAACGCTACATAGCCTCCATTGATGTTTCGAATATCAAACAGTAGCTATAGATCCCCAGTCATATGGCCAGAAGCTCCACTGTCAACAATCCAAAGACTGCTAACAGGGCCAGCTGAAGCTCCCTGCACATATCAAGTAGAAAAGTTAGATTTTTCGGGGGACCCAAGCCTGTTTGGTCTTGGGTCTTTGAACTGACTGTTTCAAAGAGTCAGTTGTCTCACAAACATCTTGGGTTTTATCAACCTCTTTCTTTTCACACAAAACTTTTTCTTTCTCAGATTTCACATTTTGTGAAGTTGAAGCACCCTCAGAACCCTTTGATGACCAAGATTGTTCAGTCTGTTTCAAGATCCGGATCTGAGATTTTGAGGTCTCAGTCGGTTTCTTTACTTCTTCCTTGAACGATACCTTCTTGGTTACCTTCTTTGATTTAACAGAGACAGGTCCAATTGCTGGTTTGACATTAGGTTTAACAGGAACCTTTTTGTTTTCAGCAGTTGCGTTCACCAATGGTTTCTTCAATGGTTTCTCAGTGGCTATCCGGTTGCGTCTGTCATAAGTCATCGGACGATTTTCCCTCCTTTTGAAATAGTTGTTTTGGTTATAAAAAGGTGCTTGTTGAGGGAAAAACCGTCTCTGTGGATAACTGTGATTATCAACCGGACAATCATATCTTTGCTTCATCTCCACCTCGTGCCTCTTGTGTCGTACATACGAACAGGTGGCAAGTAAATGACTCCTTTCCCCGCACTTAAAACACGCACGGTACTCTTCATAGTTTTCCTTGATGTTCGACTTAGAATAACTAGCAATGGGATATTGATCAACCATAAACTGTCTTCTTAAACTCTCAGGAGCTGGGTCCTTTGAGTAAGCCGGCTCAATAAAACTATTTGACTTGTCTGTTGGTTTAACAAATTGTGTGACATTGACCTTTGGGTCTTTAGAATTATCCGAATGAATTTTCTTTAAAATGGCTGGAGGAATATCATTGGTTCGTTCATGTTTCGGAAACCAAATGGTACTTTCCTGCCAGATCTTTTCAATTTTAGAATAATTTGCAAATTGAATTGGATATTCTTCATCAGACATAATCTTATCGGAGCCTTGCATCCGATAGAAAACTTTCACAGGTTTATCACACGATTCATTTTTCTCATCATTTGGTTTTTCAACATTCTTTTCAACAGACTTAACAACATTCTTTTCAACATTCTTAACCACTTTCTTTTCAGCATTCTTAACAACAGACTTCTCAACTTTCTTATCAACATTCTTTGCTGATTGATTCTTTCTGTGAGCGTTAGCCATGGGATGGACAATCTGAGATGGTGAAACCGGTTCAGTAGTGATGATGTGATTTTCCTCAGGAATATCACTCACTTTTTCAACAACCGTCTCAGACTGTTCATCTTCTTCATCAGAATCATCAGCAGCAACCACGCCTTCATTGTTTCCCAGAACAGGTCTAACATCAGAATACGGGTCTCTGACACTGGATTTGTTGGAATCGTTTTCTGATGTAGAGTCAGATTTGACTAAGCTCTCAGGTGCTATCACATACAAATTATGGTTTTCGAACAACACCGGAGCTGGGACAACTTTGTAGTTTGCACTACTCGACTGTGAAGGTTCTTCTATGATGTGGTCAACTACATAAGCAATGTGCTTATAGCTCTCAAGCTTTTTGTTTACTTTCTTGGCAAAGCACTTGATGGTGGCCATTTCCAATTTTGTGTTTTCTAAATCATTGATATAGTTATATATGGCCATTTGTTTTAATGACAAAGTCTTTTTCAATTCAGAAATATCTTTCTTATACCTATCAAGCACTTTGTTAAATTCTTTTGATTCTTTCTGATACAATTGAAAATTGATTTTTGCACTCTCAAGTTGAACCTTGAGTTGCTTATTTTCATCTGTCAATTTATCACAAATTTTGCAATTCTTAACACAAGTTGAATTGGAATTAACAGTAGATTCGGTACTTACCTGCTTAGGAGGTTCTGTCATTGCCATTAGAGCAAAATGAGCTTCCTTCCCAGCGAAAAACTTGGAGTAGTCAATTCTGGTGCAAGCATCATCCACCATGCATGATTTCCTTGTCATTAAGAAGTCGGCTTCAGCGAGCAACTGGTCAATGTCGTCATCCAGTGAGTTAACACTAGATTCATAGTCAGAATCACTCTCCTCATCAGAATAAGTGGAATCAAACTATTCTGGAATATCAGCAACAATATCCATAACCATTCCAGTCTTCTTCTTAGCACAATCAACATCAACATTCATCTCATCGTTCACCTCTTCAATCTTTAACTCACTCATCTTCTCAGACACAATCTCTTCTTCAACCTCCACCGGTTCATCGAAGTTCATCTTCTGTGCCACACAAGCCACATTACCAGCTGTAATTTCTTCCACGCCCAACTAGATACCGGTCCAATCAAAACCCTCATCCTTCTGTATCACCAAAGCTTGATTTGGGTTTTCAGTTTGGGTTTGTGTGTTTGGTGTAGATATGGGAATGATTGTTCGGTTTGAGTTCTGTTGTGTTTGGTTTTGGTTTTGTGATGTGGATTGTCTAGCATTGTTATTTTGTTGGTTCAACTGGCGGTTTTGATAGTTGTTGTGAGGTTGAAAGCTTGAAATGTTGTTGGAACTTTGGTATGATACTTGGTTTTGGTTTTGAGTTTGACAGTTTTGGTATGTAGAGTTGAATGGATTTCGATTACCTTGTTGTGCTGGCTGTGTGCACTCTCTTTTAAAATGACCTTTTTCACCACAGTTGAAACAAGTTACTTTGGCTTTGTTGAAGCCATAAGTGGTCTTAGGAGAAGTTGAAAGATCCGTTCTCCCGGTCTTCTGAATAAAATCAGTGGCTTTTCTCATGATGCTTGCAAAAGCCCACTGTATATCCATCAATTCCATCTCTTCCTTGTCGATCTGTGCATAGTCCTCATTGGTCAAATTGTTGTTCCCAATTTGACTAGCAACCAGACCATTGTATGATGCTACCATTGCTGACACTAATGCTACATGTTGTTGAGCAATCTCAACAGTAACATTTTTTATATTTGAAGTTTCCAACACAATCGGGCTTTGGTTCGGTTGGCTTTGGTTAAGTTGAATTTGGTTCATTTGAGGGTTGTAAGGTTGTTGTTGTTGAGGTTGACTAGCAGAGTAACACGCTGCTTGTTGCATGGGTGAAAATGGTGGAATATAGGTAGTTGTTGTAGGATATGATGGTGAGGTATATGAAGATGTTTGAGCAAGGTAGTTGATTGGTTGTTTGGGTGGTTCAACTATGTTAGATACGCACGCGATGTGTGGAGCAACGTTGGTAGTAGAACTAGAAGTAGTATGAGAAGAAGATGTACCACCAAGATAAAGTTCCGGATTCTGAGGAATTTGAGCCCTCTTTGCTTTCCTCTTCTCCTCCATCTCTTTGTTCTCCAATTTCTGTATAAACTCATTGATCGTCCAATACTGGTACGCATCCTTCTCTTTCAACACTTCAATATGCTGGTTCCAATACGGTGGCAACGCATCGACAAACTTGTCCACTAGTTCGGACATAGGTATGCTAATCTCATAGCTTGACAACTCTGTGAGTAAGTGGCAATACCTTGGAACCAACTCTTTCAAAGTTTCGTTACCCATGTAACTAAAATTCTCAAACTCTTTGCGAAGCTCCTCCATCCTTAGCTTCCTAGTCTTCTCATTCCCATCGTGTCTGTTTCTCAACATATCCCACAACTGCTTAGAAGTTGTGCAAGAACCAAACTGATGCAGCAAATCTGTGTAGATAGCTTGGGACAATTGAGAAAACGCCTTTTTCTCAATAGCAAACCTTTTCTTCTAATCGTTTTCTAGATTCTCCAAAGGAATAGGCTCTCCCGTGTTCTCCAAGATCGGAGCAACATAGCCTTTCGCAATCATTTGCCATGCCTCAGTTCTCTCTAAACCCATACCCTCCAAATGGATCTTGAATTTAGTCTTCCACGTGTTGTAGTCGATCATCTCCATAAGCTTAGGTGGTCGGTTTCCACTTCCAGATGACAAGTCTTGAATAAGCGTTGATATGGCATTGGTCGTCTGTGTGTGAACCGCTGCTGTTGCTACTCCCCAATAGTCGCCAATCGGTTGCGGTTGTGGTTGCGCAACATGTTGAGGAATAGAACTAGTCATAGCCATATAGTTGATAGGATGTGATGGTTGACTAGACTTTTGGGCAGCAACCGACCAAGGATCCATGGTTGTCTGCTGTTGTGGTGTCGTGTTGGGTCGTGGTGTAGTCGGAAAGTTCCACATCTTGATCTGAAAATGTTAAAACACGAAAAGATTAGAAAAGTTTAAAACAGTTTTCTCCTTCGTATGAATCGAGTGGTCGAATGAGAGAAAATGTTCTCCTTCGACCGTTTTCAAAGATACGAATGAAAGATATAACAAACACAAATCCCTTTCGACCGTTTGACTCTCTTTCGACCGTATGAAATTCTCCTTCGACCGTTCGAATGGTCGAATGAAACAGGTATGGTCGAATGAACACCAATACACTAACAAACTCTTGGTTCGTCCACTTAAAACACCACCTTCGACCAAAAATCCTTTGGTTCGACCGATTAACACACACGTTCGCCCATTTCTCCCTAGGTTCGACCCTGCACTTTCAAAAACGGTTATTCTTTGAAAATCAGTTGATTTTGATCAAATTTTTCAAAAGTTGAAAGAATTTGATGATTTTAATCAGGTTTTGATTCGGACTTGATTTGGAACAAGTTTATCATAGAGAATTATCCATTTTATCCATGAAAACAAGCTCTAATCAATCAATTTATCACCAATTCAATGTTATCAATGAAAACAAAAAGTTTTTGATCAAAATAGGGTCCAAATCTGTTGTAAAATTATCAAATTGTGGTTGTTTGATCCATAATGGTTCTGATACCACTTTGTATGCGCTTAGGATCGTCAAATCTACAAAGAGATTGATCAAACAAGTTTGATTCAGGTGCGGAATCCCTGAATCAATCACAATAATGATAATCAAACAATCAAAACACAGAAATCATCTCTCCTTCGCACCAACCAAAAACTCCTTCGCCCGTTCGACCATCACCAAACCACATGTTAATGTTAATCCAAAGCATTAGTCGCACAATAATGCATCTACACGGTAGTATAATGATCAAAGAAAATACTTAGCTTGCGCCAAAGCTTTCACATAGACAATGAAGCTAAGTCGTAGAATTAAGTCTTGACTTATCACCAGGACCGAGTATAAAGACCGTACTGACACTAAATGAGATCTTTGATAATAGAGGATTAAGCCACTAAGTGTGTTTATTTCTACCCACAAATGGGCTAATCACTACTCACAGGATTAGGTTAGCTTAAGAATGCATGGGTTGTTACACACCATGGGTACACTCTTAAGTCCTCCCACTACCTATCAAGACACCCACAAGACCAAAGACTAAGTAATTAGTTAGTTAATTCATCAAACAAAGTTTAAAGTGAAAAGAATTAAACAAGAACACAACACCACTTAACAAATAAAAACTATATAATCCATACCAAGAAAAGTCTTCACCCAAGCGACACTCAACTATCTTAGCCAAACATTGGCTTTACAACTTGCACACTATATTGCGTGTTGAGGGAACACATAGTAGTGAGTGTATTTGGGGATTAAAGAGGGTTTTTGGGTGAGTTTTAGTGATCTCTCTCTCAACTCTCAATCAATAAGTGTTTATGGAGTCATCCCAAGCTCCAAAGGTCACTTACAAGAGCCTCAAGATGGCTGAAGTGTGAGAGAAACTTGGGTGAAAAAGGATGCCCAAAATGTGGAGTGGAGGCTTCTATTTATAGGCAAAAACAACCCTGGCACCCTCGTGCTTGACTCTTGGCATGCCCATGCTGGATAGTAGGTACTGTTGTAGAGTCCGTTCGCGCAGAATTGTCTGTACCAGGTCAAGCACGCCCGTGCTCTTTACCTTGGCACGCCCGTGCTTACTACAAAATGCAACCGTCTTTTCAGGTTTGGTCGGTTTAAGCCTTGGAGAACACGTTGGAGTAAAGCACGCCCGTGCTACATAGTGGGCCACGCCCGTGCACATCAGAAAACTTTAATTTTGCCTCCTGCTGACATGGAAATGCTGATTGGTTGACCTGGGATAGGTGCACGGCCGTGCATAGTCCTAAGCGTGGCCGTGCTGCATTTGAATCAACTCCGAAAGTCTTCAAATCCTTGTCTTTTATGCTGGTTTTCACTTCGTTTTACTTCCCACCGTCAATACCTACAATTATGATCAAAAGGAGACAAACCGTGATAATACCAAGATAAAAGCATGAATTTGGGTGATAATTAGGTGAAAACATGTATATAAAACCTGCTAAATTTGGGACTCATCAACCACCCTGCTTCATCTTTGGGTAGTCATGCTTGAAATGCCCAATTTCCCCACAATTAAAACAACCCTGCTTTCTCGGATACCCCTGAGGAGCGGGAGTAGGAATAGTAGCCTTAGTCTGATGCGGCTGAAGATTGACTCTACAATCCTTAGCGTGATCCCCAACCTGCTGACACCGATGACAGCGGGACCTATCACAAGTACCCGAATGATGAAACCCACACTTGCTACACTTAGGGTGCTTCCCAATATAACCACTCTGCTTTTTCCCAGATGATGACCCCGATGACTCAACCTTTTTCACCTGCTGTTGAGGCTGAACCGATACAGAACCCCTGCCCAAACCATTCCACTTTCTCTTGTTGGTCTCAGGGGCTTTCACAGTAGCGCCCTTGGGTGGCAAGACACCCTAAGCAACCTTCATGTTAGTCAGCATGTTTGCCAACCGAACAATGCTCAACAACGTAGCAGAATCACTAGTAGCAACTAACCCAACAATCTCTGGCACTATCCCAACAGTGTAATGCTTAATCCTCCGATACTCTAGCGTAGCAATACTAGGGCACATCACAGTCAACTCATTATGCTTCGTGGTATACTCTTCAATCTCCAAACCCACCATCTTGAGATTCCAGAATTCATGCTCCAACCTCTTAATTTCATCCCTGGGACAGTACTCAGCTTGCAACCTCTGAACAAATTCCGCCCACGGCATAGCATTGGCTTCACCCAAGCCAAGAGTCGATGTAGTGGAGTTCCACCATGTCAAAGCGGGACCTTCAAGAGTTCCCATAGCATACTTCACATGGTCAACATCAGGACAGTTACACATGTCAAAAAAACAGACTTGATCTTCTCCAGCCACCTGAGCAGTCCCAATGAAGTTATGGTGCTTGCAATCCATAAACATCTTGAAAGTACAGATTGGATGCACTAGGTATGGTTGATTAACAGCATTACCTGAACCACGACACCCGATTAGTCAACAGAAATGTAACACTCAAGATATGAGTAGGAGTGGCAGTAATCAAATTACCGCCAAGGGCCTGCTGAGCGGCCTGAAAAAGCAGCCAGTGCAACATACACTTGCTGCTGAAGCGGGTTGTTCAACTCATCTTGAGTCATATTCACATTACCACGACCCCCGCTGCGACCACCACCGCCACGGCCACCAGCACGACCACCCCTACGACCACCATGAGCGCCAAACATGTTCTATCAAACACAAGAACAGAAAACTCAGATTCATCGCTAGTATAAACTACTAGTAGTCATAAGAATGATATCTAGGCCCAAGTCCAGGACCATTAATCCAAACATAGAGTCCACCAGGAATTTCATGCATCCCAGCTAATGATTTTGTGTTGACCCGAACCAATCACGAAGGTGCGTGCATTCCTGATGCCACCCCCGTTACCCCCATCATTCCCATTCTTCTTAGCACCACTAATGTCGTATGGATTAGGTATTTTAAACGTCCTTTTTTAAACTAACACTTTCCCAAAGGAAGTGTAAAGATTCGATGAAAAAGTGTAATTAATTTGAGACCTTTAAATTAAGACACTTATCGAAGTTTTAAATTTATAAAAGTAAAACGATATCTGCTGATTATTCTAAACCCACATGATAGGCAAGTGGACCTATCGGGTGTAGTATAGACTATAGCAAGTATCGAGCCCTAAGATACGACTTCCCCTACTCAGCCCTAAGTTGCTTTAATAAAAGAAATGATAAAATAAAGAAAAAGAGAATGAGAACGACCAGAGTAAAAATCAATAGCAAAAGAAGTGCTGCTTCAAGATCCAACTAATCTTGGGACGGATTAATAGTAGTTACTTAGTTAAGTGGTGTGAACATGTGCGCACTTATGCTTAACATGGAGTTGCAACAACATTCTTCAGAGGTGACTGTTTTCGCAAAACGAGATGTGTTCTTGTTATAATGTGAGGGTCTCCCGAACTGGTAAGCTCACCTCTCAACAATGAGTGACGGACTACTCAAGACTGTGTATACCCAAGCCCGAAGAATCCATCTCCCAGTGTTGCAATAAAGACATCTAATCACTTAAAACTTTTGTGGACAACTTGGCGGTGGCCGAAGCATGACCAAACAAGCAACCACTTGATATCATAAGAGAGTCGTGACTAACCAGAACACGTGCATCCCCTACATGAACCAATTAACCTTTTAGAAAGTGAGTGGTCTATCATTAACTATGCGGCAGTATAATGATCAAAGAAAATAAAGACTGCTTTCTTTCAACACGGGTTCATCAATACTTAGCTTGCGCCAAAGCTTTCACATAGAAAATGAAGCTAAGTCGTAGAATTAAGTCTTGACTTATCACCATGACCGAGTATAAAGACCGTACTGACCCTAAATGAGATCTTTGATAATAGAGGATTAAGCCACTAAGTGTGTTTATTTCTACCTACAAATGGGCTAATCACTACTCACAGGATTAGGTTAGCTTAAGAATGCATGGGTTATTACACACCATGGGTACACTCTTAAGTCCTCCCACTACCTATCAAGACACCCACAAGACCAAAGACTAAGTAATTAGTTAGTTAATTCATCAAACAAAGTTTAAAGTGAAAAGAATTAAATAAGAACACAACACCACTTAACAAATAAAAACTATATAATCCATACCAAGAAAAGTCTTCACCCAAGCGACACTCAACTATCTTAGCCAAACATTGGCTTTAAAACTTGCACACTATATTGCGTGTTGAGGGAACACATAGTAGTGAGTGTATTTGGGGATTAAAGAGGGTTTTTGGGTGAGTTTTAGTGATCTCTCTCTCAACTCTCAATCAATAAGTGTTTATGGAGTCATCCCAAGCTCCAAAGGTCACTTACAAGACCCTCAAGATGGCTGAAGTGTGAGAGAAACTTGGGTGAAAAGGGATGCCCAAAATGTGGAGTGGAGGCTTCTATTTATAGGCAAAAATAGCCCTGGCACCCTCGTGCTTGACTCTTGGCATGCCCCTGCTCGATAGCAGGTACTGTTGGAGAGTCCTTTCGCGCAGAATTGTCTGTACCAGGTCAAGCACGCCCGTGCTCTTTACCTTGGCACGCCCGTGCTTACTACAAAATGCAACCGTCTTTTCAGTTTTGGTCGGTTTAACCCTTATAGAACACGCTGGAGTAAAGCACGCCCGTGCTACATAGTGGGGCACGCCCGTGCACATCAGAAAACATTAATTTTGCCTCCTGCTGACATGGAAATGCTGATTGGTTGACCTGGGATAGGTGCACGGCCATGCATAGTCCTAAGCGTGGCCGTGCTGCATCTGAAGCAACTCCGAAAGTCTTCAAATCCTTGTATTTTATGCTGGTTTTCATTTCGTTTCACTTCCCACCGTCAATACCTGCAATTATCATCAAAAGGAGACAAACCGTGATAGTACCAAGATAAAAGCATGAATTCGGGTGATAATTAGGTGAAAACATATATATAAAACCTGCTAATTTCGGGACTCATCAACCACCCTGTTTCATCTTTGGGTAGTCATGCTTGAAATGCCCAATTTCCCCACAATTAAAACAACCCTGCTTTCTCGGATACCCCTGAGGAGCGGGAGTAGGAACAGCAGCCTTAGTCTGATGCGGCTGAAGATTGACTCTACAATCCTTAGCATGATCCCCAACCTGCTGACACCGATGAAAGCGGGACCTATCACAAGTACCCGAATGATGAAACCCACACTTGTTACACTTAGGGTGCTTCCCAATATAACCACTCTGCTTTTTCCCAGATGATGACCCCGATGACTCAACCTTTTTCACCTGCTGTTGAGGCTGAACCGATACAGAACCCCTGCCCAAACCATTCCACTTTCTCTTGTTGGTCTCAGGGGCTTTCACAGTAGCGCCCTTGGGTGGCAAGAAACCCTCAGCAACCTTCATGTTAGTCAGCCTGTGAGCCAACCGAACAATGCTCAACAACATAGCAGAATCACTAGTAGCAACTAACCCAACAATCTCTGGCACTAACCCAACAATGTAATGCTCAATCCTCCGATACTCTAGCGTAGCAATACTAGGGCACATCACAGTCAACTCATTATGCTTCGTGGTATACTCTTCAATCTCCAAACCCACCATCTTGAGATTCCAGAATTCATGCTCCAACCTCTTAATTTCATCCCTGGGACAGTACTCAGCTTGCAACCTCTGAACAAATTCCGCCCACGGCATAGCATTGGCTTCACCCAAGCCAAGAGTCGATGTAGTGGAGTTCCACCATGTCAAAGCGGGACCTTCAGGAGTTCCCATAGCATACTTCACATGGTCAACATCAGGACAGTTACATGTAACATCGCAAAATTTTCACGAAATTTCTATACGAAAAAGCCCTTATTTTATCCTTAATTCTACACTAATGTGCCCAAGTCTATATTTATTTTTTTCCAAACTCGCAACCTATATATATATATATATATATTGCATTTTTTATATAATAATAATAATAATAATAATAATAATTATAATTCAGTTTTAAAAAAAAAAAATAATATTTATATAGTTGAAACAGATTCTTTACCTGCAGCCCACATATCTGTTTTTTTTTGAAGCCCACTGTGCCAGCCCAGTTAAGCCGGCCCAGAACCTGAGCCCATTAACCATCAAGCCCACCACATTGTTTTTAAAAAAAGAAAAGAAAAACAAGGTTCTAGCCGGGAATCGAACCCGGACCACCCTCCTCACACACGAACGCACTTACCACCTGAGCCACGTATGTGATTTGTTTTAAACCCAACTCTTTTTATATAAAACACTTCTTCTCTTTCTTTCCCTCTTCTCTTCGACGTGCAGCAGCAGCAACAGTTAGTTTATTTTTTTTTCTTCTTTCTTTTTTGTTGTTGACCAAATCTAATCAACGATTTTTAACGCGTTTTAATCCTGAAATGGAATGGAACCATGATTGCCGGCCTAATGTTCATCAATTACCCGAACAATTTCAATCAATTAGACCAAATTGATTGATATCACGCGTTTGTTTAAAAACCAAGTCAAACTTACCAATTTATCGAACCAGACGATTTCACTATAAATTGATCATCCTCAAAGCATTACAACTCGTCAATTATCTCTTCTCAACCCCCAATTTTCTTCAAATCACTCTGTTTATTATCTTTTGATCGTGGGTTTGACTTTAAGGTTGACCATCCAATCGAGTATCGAAACAACATTGTAAGTTTGATTTTTCCAGTGGGTTTTGATTATCGGCATTCACACATCATAAACCCTAAGATTAATCAGGTTATTGATGTGTGAATCCCTTGATTGGAAAAGCTAGGGCTCGAAATCTTAGTTTGGGGATAAACTGGATACACACAGCATATTTATTTTAATTAAACTGAGGAATGTCACAACCACAGGCCTAGGCCAAGTGGTTGTGACCAAGGCTTGCCACAGCAGCTACCCGGGTTCGAGTCCCGGCTCTGGCTCTCTTTTCTTTTCTTTTTCTGTTTTTAAATAACAAAGCAATTTATATATATATATTTCATTTAAAACTATTAAATTCATTTTTAAATATTAAAACTATTTTATAAATTCTAAAAAAATTACATTTATTAAATCTGAGTTAAAAGTTTTATTCACAATTTTTATTTTCCTAAAATTCATTTATTTAATATTTATAATAATTAAATCAATTTTATACCATTATATTTATAAAAATCCATTAAAATATCAAAACAATTTTATTAAATTCTACAAAAATTATCCTATGATTGTACAATGTTGAACTTCACTGAAATGATTTTTAAATCAGAAAAATCATTTATTTTATATTTTTAATCAATTTTTGTTAGTTTTAATCATAATTAAATCATAATAAATTCAATTTTCATTATTTTTGCACCAAAATTTTATACAATTTATTTTTAAATATTTAGAACAGAAATATGATTTTTAATATAATAATTCTTTAATTTCTGTATTTTTAAAAATTAAAGTTAAATTTTGGCAATTTGTAATAAATAGATTTAAAAATCTATTTTAAAAGAAATAATTTTATATAAATTATTTTATACTTCAAACACATTATTGTGAGCATTCTAAATTCAAATTTTATAAAAAGGCTTTCTTTTATTTAATTATCAAATTTCCCTTAATTAATTAACATTTTATTTTAAATTCAACAATTGGATATCCCCAAATTCGAAGCCCTAGAAACTTATACATTTATAGACTTGGTAGACTTAGACATATATATTACCTCATTATAGGGTGATACTTGATACATTGGGCAACACACTATTTTTCAAGAGATAACGTTTTGCTAAGGTGAGTTTACATAGCCCCTTTACTTTATTTTCACTATTTTTGGGGTGAAACATGTTCAAATATTTTATACTATCATTTACTCATATTTACTTGTGATTCAATTACAACATCATTCTATCATTTGACTGTAACAAAAAGACACAGTACAATCATTAACAATGATCAAGCCGCCTGTTTAGATTATAGCGCTATAGGTCTGACAAACCCATCCCCCGCATAGACTCAGGGATGATCGATAACAGTAATAACATTTAACTAACTTGCGAGTTAGTCATCAGTCGACACAAGGTTTGGTTGTACATAGACGCATTGCTACATGTCGGTATCATACTCTACCATCACACAACCCTGAGTGTTGTACAAACTATTGTTATCAACTATTTATCAAAAACCTATGTAATTCTCACCAACTTTTGTTGACCCAAAATATTTTCAAACTTAACATGTTTCAGGTCCTACTTGCTTGAAGAATTGCTTGAAGATATGTGCATAGTTTATTCAATTTGATGTACGAATTCTTGTAGAACAATTGTATGTAATTTATTTAAATCAATTAATGAAACTTATTATTCTCCATGAGCTACTGAACAATCATCACTACGTGACACCTCGATGTTTCCGCCATCGGTTGGGGTGTTACAGATTGGTATCAGAGCCATGGTTATAGGGAATTAGGTTATTAGAAAAGTAATCTAGTCTATAACCATAGGATTTAACCAGTACTTGCTTCTTTTACTTGCTACACTCTATCTCCCTCCTACTTCTTATCCCTACTATCATCCTTACAAGAAGATGCTCTACATCACTAGACCTACTCTTAGACTAATAAGGCAAAATCCTCAGGTTTAACCTGAACCACCTTGAGATCTCGTCAAAGTTCTAGATTTTAATAACGAACACGTGCAATCTGGAAGGGTGAACGCCTGTATTCTGAGTCTTCTGTCTAGGCTGGCATTGCGCATATATCCCAATCAGACGAGGGACCCGGATGCCTACCTGGGAATTCTCGGGATGAGTGTTCACTTATAGGCTAAAGCATGTCTTCATATGTTATTAGAATTGAGAATCTTTGATAAGTCAACGTTTTCGTTTATTCGTTTTAATTAATGAATAAATGATTACACTCCTTATACAATCTCATTCATTTCATTGTGTCTATTACAGATCATGCCTCCACGTCGCAGCACTCGCAACAGCAATGGTGAGAACCACGAAGAAGGTGGTGATAACCATAACCATGACCAAGTTCCTCACCACAACAACAATGGTATTGACGTCCAACTGGCTGCAATCATTTCTCAACAAATGGCGCAGCAAATCGCAACTCTGGTTCCCAACTTACTCGCTCAGGTCATCCAACTGAACGGCAACGGGAACGGTCACGGTAACGGGAACGGGAACGGCAATGGCAATGGTAATGGACCCCCAGCCTGCACCCTTAAGCATTTCAACTCTTGTAACCCTCCAAAGTTTAGTGGTGAAGAAGGAGCTACAGGACTCCTCCAATGGTTTGAGGGTATTGAGAATACCTTCATCAACAGTGAGTGCCCCGATAACTTTAAGGTCCGTTATGCCATGAGTGTTCTTCACAAACGAGCACTCACTTGGTGGAATGAAGAAAAGCGTACTCGTGGGGCCGAAGTTGCTCTTGCTATGACATGGGACCAAGTCAAGGAGGTCATGAAGGAAGAGTTTTGTCCTCGCAATGAAGTTAAGAAGCTTGAGGATGAGTTCCACACCTTAGCTCAAGATAGTGGGGAAAACCTTGCCTACAATACCCGCTTTCACGAGCTTAGCTTATTGTTACCCCACAAAGTCACTCCTCTGCCGGTAGCCATCGAGAAGTACATCGGTGGTCTGCCCATGCAAATCCAGGATACGGTGTGGGGAAGGAATCCTGCCACCTTAGAGGAAGCCAAACGTTTAGCAGCTACCTTAACTGATAATCACGTAAAGAACGGGACCTTAGTTCGGAAAAACAATAAAACAAGTATTGTAGCCGCAATAACCACTGAGAACCAGAAACGTAAGGCCAGGGATCCTGATGCAAGCCTCACTCCACAAGCTTCTAAGAAGAAACCTTATACAGGAAACCACCCATTATGTAATACCTGCAACCGACATCATCCCACTGCTTCAGCATGTCGCATATGCACCAATTGTGGAAGGTATGGCCATCTGGTCAACACGTGTCGTGAGACCCCAAATCCAAATGCCAACCAACCCACCAACCCTGCTCAAGCTGCTAACCTTAATCAATACAACTATGGTCAATGCTATGAATGTGGAGACCCAAATCACTTCCGTAACCGATGCCCTAAACTAAACAGAGATCAAGACCCTCCAGCTACCTAACCGCAAGACTCACCATTTGACTATTGGTTGCTTTTATTCTATGTATTGACGTTATTCGATTCAAGTAATAAAATTCAAGTATTATCATAACATCTGTGTGCATGTTTGTCTGAATGTGAACTAATTGCTATATCTATAATCATACTTGCTTGTACAACAATTAGTTAACTACCAAACAACCAGCTTAACGATTGGTAGAGGTCATCATGTCATTCCAACAGTCGGGAGAGGCCCTACCACCTGAACGACTGGCGGAGACTATCAGACCTGCTTAACAATCGGTGAAGTCATAAAAGGACGCAAAACCCTAATGTAAGGTAAATTGGTAATTACGGTCCGGAACGTAATCATGAATTTACAGGTACGTTAAGGTAGTGTGAAATTTTATCAAGGATTCCGGTGGTTAACCAATTGTAAATCTAGTGTTTCTCTTAACTTCGGGACGAAGTTCCTAAAAGTAGGGGAGACTGTAACATCGCAAAATTTTCACGAAATTTCTATACGAAAAAGCCCTTATTTTATCCTTAATTCTACACTAATGTGCCCAAGTCTATATTTATTTTTTTCCAAACTCGCAACCTATATATATATATATATATATTGCATTTTTTATATAATAATAATAATAATAATAATAATAATAATTATAATTCAGTTTTAAAAAAAAAAATAATATTTATATAGTTGAAACAGATTCTTTACCTGCAGCCCACATATCTGTTTTTTTTTTGAAGCCCACTGTGCCAGCCCAGTTAAGCCGGCCCAGAACCTGAGCCCATTAACCATTAAGCCCACCACATTGTTTTTAAAAAAAGAAAAGAAAAACAAGGTTCTAGCCGGGAATCGAACCCGGACCACCCTCCTCACACACGAACGCACTTACCACCTGAGCCACGTATGTGATTTGTTTTAAACCCAACTCTTTTTATATAAAACACTTCTCCTCTTTTTTCCCTCTTCTCTTCGACGTGCAGCAGCAGCAACAGTTAGTTTATTATTTTTTTCTTCTTTCTTTTTTGTTGTTGACCAAATCTAATCAACGATTTTTAACGCGTTTTAATCCTGAAATGGAATGGAACCATGATTGCCGGCCTAATGTTCATCAATTACCCGAACAATTTCAATCAATTAGACCAAATTGATTGATATCACGCGTTTGTTTAAAAACCAAGTCAAACTTACCAATTTATCGAACCAGACGATTTCACTATAAATTGATCATCCTCAAAGCATTACAACTCGTCAATTATCTCTTCTCAACCCCCAATTTTCTTCAAATCACTCTGTTTATTATCTTTTGATCGTGGGTTTGACTTTAAGGTTGACCATCCAATCGAGTATCGAAACAACATTGTAAGTTTGATTTTTCCAGTGGGTTTTGATTATCGGCATTCACACATCATAAACCCTAAGATTAATCAGGTTATTGATGTGTGAATCCCTTGATTGGAAAAGCTAGGGCTCGAAATCTTAGTTTGGGGATAAACTGGATACACACAGCATATTTATTTTAATTAAACTGAGGAATGTCACAACCACAGGCCTAGGCCAAGTGGTTGTGACCAAGGCTTGCCACAGCAGCTACCCGGGTTCGAGTCCCGGCTCTGGCTCTCTTTTCTTTTCTTTTTCTGTTTTTAAATAACAAAGCAATTTATATATATATATTTCATTTAAAACTATTAAATTCATTTTTAAATATTAAAACTATTTTATAAATTCTAAAAAAATTACATTTATTAAATCTGAGTTAAAAGTTTTATTCACAATTTTTATTTTCCTAAAATTCATTTATTTAATATTTATAATAATTAAATCAATTTTATACCATTATATTTATAAAAATCCATTAAAGTATCAAAACAATTTTATTAAATTCTACAAAAATTATCCTATGATTGTACAATGTTGAACTTCACTGAAATGATTTTTAAATCAGAAAAATCATTTATTTTATATTTTTAATCAATTTTTGTTAGTTTTAATCATAATTAAATCATAATAAATTCAATTTTCATTATTTTTGCACCAAAATTTTATACAATTTATTTTTAAATATTTAGAACAGAAATATGATTTTTAATATAATAATTCTTTAATTTCTGTATTTTTAAAAATTAAAGTTAAATTTTGGCAATTTGTAATAAATAGATTTAAAAATCTATTTTAAAAGAAATAATTTTATATAAATTATTTTATACTTCAAACACATTATTGTGAGCATTCTAAATTCAAATTTTATAAAAAGGCTTTCTTTTATTTAATTATCAAATTTCCCTTAATTAATTAACATTTTATTTTAAATTCAACAATTGGATATCCCCAAATTCGAAGCCCTAGAAACTTATACATTTATAGACTTGGTAGACTTAGACATATATATTACCTCATTATAGGGTGATACTTGATACATTGGGCAACACACTATTTTTCAAGAGATAACGTTTTGCTAAGGTGAGTTTACATAGCCCCTTTACTCTATTTTCACTATTTTTGGGGTGAAACATGTTCAAATATTTTATACTATCATTTACTCATATTTACTTGTGATTCAATTACAACATCATTCTATCATTTGACTGTAACAAAAAGACACAGTACAATCATTAACAATGATCAAGCCGCCTGTTTAGATTATAGCGCTATAGGTCTGACAAACCCATCCCCCGCATAGACTCAGGGATGATCGATAACAGTAATAACATTTAACTAACTTGCGAGTTAGTCATCAGTCGACACAAGGTTTGGTTGTACATAGACGCATTGCTACATGTCGGTATCATACTCTACCATCACACAACCCTGAGTGTTGTACAAACTATTGTTATCAACTATTTATCAAAAACCTATGTAATTCTCACCAACTTTTGTTGACCCAAAATATTTTCAAACTTAACATGTTTCAGGTCCTACTTTCTTGAAGAATTGCTTGAAGATATGTGCATAGTTTATTCAATTTGATGTACGAATTCTTGTAGAACAATTGTATGTAATTTATTTAAATCAATTAATGAAACTTATTATTCTCCATGAGCTACTGAACAATCATCACTACGTGACACCTCGATGTTTCCGCCATCGGTTGGGGTGTTACATTACACATGTCAAAAAACAGACTTGATCTTCTCCAGCCACCTGAGCAGTCCCAATGAAGTTATGGGGCTTGCAATCCATAAACATCTTGAAAGTACAGATGGGATGCACTAGGTATGGTTGATTAACAACATTACCCGAACCACGACACTCGATTAGTCAACAGAAATGTAACACTCAAGATATGAGTAGGAGTGGCAGTAATCAAATTACCGCCAAGGGCCTGCTGAGCGGCCTGAAAAAGCAGCTAGTGCAACATACACTTGCTGCTGAAGCAGGTTGTTCAGCTCATCTTGAGTCATATTCACATTACCACGACCCCCGCCGTGATCACCACTGCCACGACCACCAGCACGACCACCCCTACGACCACCACGAGCGCCAAACATGTTCTATCAAACACAAGAACAGAAAACTCAGATTCATCGCTAGTATAAACTACTAGTAGTCATAAGAATGAGATCTAGGCCCAAGTCCCAGACCATTAATCCAAACATAGAGTCCACCAGGAATTTCATGCATCCCAGCTAATGATTTTGTGTGGACCCGAATCGATAAACTGTTCTACATGGTCCTCCGGATGCACTCCTAGTCTGAAGCTCAAGTTGTCGGATACTAACACCTAGAATCGTACCAGAACAAGTACAAGTGCAAGATAGTGTGTAGGCGAGTGTGTCCATTAGAGTATAGAAGGGAGATGTCCGAATCCTGGACAGATCTCAAGGGTATGCCAAAGCTACTCCAATGTACACCACTGCCGTGCCAACAAATTAGCCTCTTCGTCCTCGAAACCCGAAGACGAGGATAGGATAGGCATAGAAGATAGAAACATATAAGAGACAGAATAGATGATGTAACACATAGATGATGACATCTACAACACGCAAAACAATAAATGTACCACGTAACACGACTCATATGTATGTGACCGTCTAGTGTGGGCGACTTGGTTATAGACCAGATTCTACATGCAGTCCTAGTTCACTATAACCTGGGTCTGATACCCATCTGTCACACCCTCAAAATTCCACTTGCGCGGTTTTACCGCAAGGCGCGTAACACACCAGGATCCAAGTCAACGGTCAAAGTAAACGCCAACTAAATGCAAAATACGTAGACCAAATCATCAAGTTTTAATAACATAAAACTAGTAGAAGAAGCTTTAACGTGTTTACAACCCTAAAACATGATAAACATTGTCTGAAATATTTATTAAAAACCATGCAACTAGAAGACCCTAGACACCATGCAAGACTCGTGCGCCTAGTCCATGTGCTGCTACCTTAGCGACCTGAGAAAACATGCCAAAAAGATGTCAACATATAATGCTAGTGCGTTCACAGGCTTTTATTAAGCGTTCCAAAAGTATACCATGTTCAATCCTGTCAATACTATGTCATGTGTATGCTAGCTAGGCATAAGTTCTGCTACTACTACGATTGGAAAACCATTACTAAACACACATACATGAATACGAATACAAGTATACTCCTGCTCGAATAATGAATACAAGAATACATAGGTCGGGATAATATGCACCCACCCGACTCCCAGCCGACGAGTGGGGCAGGTCATGCCCAATAGATCTATCCACATTTCCCCTGTTGTGCTACCCCGCACATTCATGATTTTCCTCAGGACTTTAACAAACCGTATAGTAACCAAAAATCGAGCATAGTATGACATAACTTTTAAGAATACGAATACGTAGCATTTTTATCCCCCGAAAGTAAAACCAGTAAAAGTGGGGCTGTGAGACTCACCGTAGATTGCGTTCTTTTTAATAAACATCAGACAATGCAATGATAGTCCTTAGTATTGGCGAACTATCATTAAATGCATATGAGTACTCGGACTATTAACCCGTAGATCAACTAGTCCCTAAGTGTCCAAACAATAACTAAGTGTATTTGAAAACATGTTTGAAAGTTAATCTGACCACACAAGACAAGACCCGACATCCCATTGGTGACCTGACATCCCTCGTGTTCGTCAATACAAGTAACCAAGCAATCACACGTAAACATGCACTTAATACGCACAACAGTTCACCAAGGCTATCATACAGTCCACATACTGCATATATAAGTCCAAACACGTGTTATCAGGTCTCTAGACATGTCACGGGGTTCTCAATATGTTCCTAGGTATCAAACCATGTTCCGGGATCTTAAAGTACACTTACAACAGCAAAACACACGACTAGGCATCAAAACACGCGATTAGGAATCAAACAGGCAATTAGGATTCCTAATTGCCCCTACATCAGGTGATTAGGGGCCCACTCGCCCCTAAAACAGACAATTAGGATCCTACTCGCCCCTTGGACAGGTGATTAAGAATCCTACTTGCCCCCTGTAGTCCAGGAGGCACTTTTTGCGCGTTTAACCCTCCAAATCAGATCCGAAATATGTAAAAACACCCAACATCAATCCAAAATCATCAAGCACCATATCATAAATGAAAAACCCCCAATTTATCCTCAGTCTAACACCCTAATCGCAAGCATTTCCCAAAATGGAATAATATTATGAAAACATCACATCAAAGCATGCATAACATACCCAAAATGGCAAATAATCATATTTCATCACGTAATCACATTGCCAATCATCATCCTACTGTTACTACATCATCCTAGCATAAAACCTAACATCATACAATCATCAAATCAGATCATAACATCCTAAATCCTCCTAAATCACTCAAACGGGTCAAAACGCATATTATCATCAAAACACATCAAAACAACCTTCAAACTCCTAGATAAACATCCTAGCAACTTATCCATATAAGTAAAACATCAAACACTTAAGAATCCCCATGCTTTAATCATAAAAATCTGTTCTTTGCATGTATACTTCACAAATAACTCGTATAAGGAATTAGACTTGTTTTCAAACTATTTTTCGAAGGTTTTCAAAGACACAAACTTTACAAAACCACCTTTAGGGATCAAAATAACAACATGATAAAAGTTTACGATGGATAACACACCTTGGATTTTGCTAAAGAGGATGTGTAAAGCTTGGAAATGGTAGGTTTTAGGGCAAAAACGAGTTCCAGAGGTTGAGTATGGTGTAAGAGAGGTTTAGGAAGAGTTAGGGTTTCACAAGTCAAGCGTGGTATTTATACGCGTTCCTAGTTGTCCCTGCTGTTACAGGTGAGTAGGGTGCTGCAAAAGGCGAGTAGCTTTACTACTCACCCCTGTTGCAGGCGAGTAGGATGCTACTCGCCCCTTATAACAGGCGAGTAGCCTACTAAACACATAATACTTGATAACTAACACGTTCACATCCGTTCACCGATCCCCAGGACTCGAGACTTGCGTGTGTGCATTAAATTCGGTGATCCTACAAATCACCTATCCTTGTACACATGGTTATGGACCGACTCCCAATGATCCCCGGATCATTGTAACTACTCCCGATGATTCCCCGAACCATCATAACGACTCAACTGATCCATTTAAGTATTATGTATACATGACTCGCAAAGGTAGACTTACTAGTTTGACCAAAGTTACTAACCTGAGTTTGTTGGGTCTCACAAAATTTGCATGATCTTCTCGGTATTCTCGAACATGAGTTGTGGACCAGTGAGCTGGCTCTCACCCACTTCAACCCAACAGATTGGAGATCGGCATTTCCGTTTATAAAGAGCCTCGAACGGGGCTGCTTTAATGCTAGAATAATAGTTGTTGTTATAAGAGAACTCCACCAAGGGTATGTGGCTCTCCCAACTCTTGCCAAAATCAATAACACATTCTCATAGCATGTTCTCCAAAGTTTGAATTGTCCGCTCACTTTGACCGTCAGTTTGCGGATGGTAAGCCGTACTCATATCCAAACGAGTACCCGAATATTTCGGCAAAGCTTGCCATAAATGAGAGGTAAAACCAAAATCACAATCCGAAATTATAGAAATAGGCACCCCGTGCCGACAGAAAACTTCCTTCAGGTAGATTCGAGCCAACCGCTCAATCTTGCCAGTTTCCTTGATTGCCATGAAGTGTGGAGACTTAGTTAAACAATGGACAATCACCCAAATAGTATCACAACTACTTTATGATTTCATAACTTTGGTTATGATATCCATTGGGATTTATTCCCATTTCCAAACAGGAATCTCAGGTTGCTAGATGAGACCAGACGGATTCTGATATTTGAACTTAACTTTATCACAAGTCAAGCATTTGCTCACATATGAAGCTATCTCAGCCTTCATGTTTGGCCACCAATAAAGTATCATTAAATCCTGATACATCTTATTGGAGCCAGGATGAATGGAATATCTGGATTTCTGAGCTTCGTCCAAGACAAGCTCTCGCAAGCTATCGAATAATGGGACCCAAATACGCTCTACGAAGTAGTGTAGGCCATCAGATTTAAGCTCAAGATGTTTGTCAGCACCATGTATGGTTTCAGCTTAAAGGTTTTCCACCTTCAAAGCTTCTTGTTGAGCAGAACGGATTTAGTTAGGCACACCAGAATGAATGGTGAGCTATAAAGCTTGAACATGATCGGGTATAATGGATTCCTTCCTGCTTAAGGAGTTTGAGCCATCGACGCTTTTGCATGTTAATATCCTTGTGATCAAGCTGAAGACTCTTGTGATCGGTATAAATGGTGCACTTGGTACCGTACATGTAATGCCCGTAGATCTTCAATACAAACAAAATGATAGCACCCAATTCCAAATCATGGGTAGTGTAATTCTTCTCATGTGTTTTAAGCTAATAAGAAGCATAAACAATAACCTTCTCGCGTTACATCAAAACACAACTTAGACCTTGAATGGAAGCATCACAATCCATCAGATCCATGAACATTGCTAGATCCTTGGTGAGACCAAAAGGCATGACCAAGAACTCAAGATGGCTATAACGAGTTTGAGAGGTAGTCTTCGAGATGCCAGTTTCTTGCACTTTAAGCTGATGGTAACCGAATCTCAAATCAATCTTCAAATAAAAACTAGACCCTTGAAGTTGGTCGAAGAGATCATCAATACAAGGAAGAGGATAATGATTCTTGATTGTCACCTTGATAAGCTCACGATAATCAATACACATGCGAAGGCTTCCATCTTTCATCATAAAAAATAGAATATGGGCTCCCCACAGGGATGAACTAGGTCGAATGAAACCCTTCTCCAATAGCTCTTGGAGTTGGTTAGATAATGCTTGCATCTAAGGTAGTGTATGACGATAAGGAGCTCAAGCGATAGGGGATGCACCAGGTGCAAGATAAATACAAAACTGGACCTGGCGCTAAGGCGGGTGAATAGGTATATCTTTAGGGAAGACATCAGAAAAGTTGTTAAACCATAGGGAACACCAGATAAGACACGAACTACAAGAATGTTGTCAATCTTTTTCTCCTGATCAGAGGGAAGTGGATTGAGAAACTAGTGCCAAAATGGCAGAAGGAAAATAACGAGGCGTCTATGCATCTTCATGCATATTACGAGGTTTCAAAGGAATACATTCTTCGCACCAGGCATGCCAGGGCTTCTCCATCAGGGAGTGGGGTACAAACGACCTTACAAAGCAAACGGTATTGGTTCAACTTTTTGATAATCGATCCACACGGGCGGCAGAAGAGGATTTCTCCAAATCAAAGTTATGCGATCTATGAGAATGTTGAACTTGTGGCGCTAATATGAGGTTTAAGAGACGAATAGGGTCAAGTGTGTATGTGACATTATTGGCATTAAAAAAAATTAACGCTAAGACATAGGGATAGGTTGCAGATACGTACTAATGTTCGCGTGCTTAATCTCTGGGCAATTTCTTTTAAAATGTTATTCTCTTCCGCACTTGTAGCAATCCTTTCGTACGTCTACTAGTTGAGGTTGCTTGAACTGGAGTTTGGTCCTGCAATCCTTGGCTAGATGGCCCATCACACCACAACATTTACAATGAACCCTATCGTATGGACCTTTGTTCTGAAAGTTACAACTGTCGCACCTCGGATATTTACAAACATAACCACCTTGGGTCTTCGGGGCCTTGGCGGTTCTAAACTTCTTTTGCTGACCATTGTTCTTCCTCTTTTGCTTGTTGTTGGTTCCTTTTCTAGATACTCCCTAGAGAGGTAAGGAATCAAGGGTTTCGGTTCTAACAGTGACTTCTGGGACTAAGTGTTTAAGTGTGGAGTTGGTGGAAAGTTCGCTGGCACTACAGATTTAAGAGTGGGTTGGGTAACTCCAAAGATATTCAACCCCCTAAGTTCACTAGAAAGTGTGGATACCTCAGAGTACAAGATTGACGGTGATGGGAGTCTTGAGGTGTAACTTGAATGAGTCCCCGAGGAGTAGGCTTGCAGAGGTAGAAGGGTGGAAATGGTGCCTTTAGGGTTTAGAGAAAAGGAATGGGTGGAAAGTGCCTCGGCCACCTTGGCATCAATTAGGGCATGGAGATCCAGCATGGACATCTTGACATAAACGTGTTGTTTAGACATGATCCTAGCATTCACAACATAAAATCATGAGATCGTGAAATCATCATAGTAATACAAGCGAGGAAAGATTAAATCACATGAATCTCAACATCACAAACCGAGTTATAACATTTTGATAGAACAATCTGTTATTCGTACAAATTATTCAAATCGAAACATCAAAACATTCAAATTTGATTATTGGATGAGCATAACTGGCTCACCTAGGTTTATGGAAGGAAATTGAAAAGAGGTGACATCAATGAAGGGAAATCACATGCAATGGTGGTTTCGGGTAGTCAACAGACTCTGCTACGAGGGTAAGCGATTGGTTTCCAAAACATGGAAAGGTTTCCGTTAGATTAGTGAGTTCAAAATAGGGTTCAAAAAGAAATCAAGTAAGCAGTACTTGATGGTGATGACGATGTGTGCTGCTAGTGTGATAAAGGGTAGCACGAGTGAGGTGTTTTGGTGAAAAAGGTTTAGGGACTAAGTTTAACCATGAAATTTAGCTTAAACACATAGTTCACCAAGATTTTCATGTACCTCAACTTATGATTTCGTGTGCACCCAAAATGATAAATTTCCATACATGGTCCTCTAAGTGTGCTTCTAGCTTGAGTTTCGAGTCATATGATAACGATGGTATGAGGTGAGTAGTTCACTAGAAATATACATACTTCGACAAGTGTGCAAGTAGAGATAGTGTATGAGCGCGTGTGTCCATTGGAGTGTAGGGATAAGATCTTCAAATCCTGAAGCAGTCTGTGGATCATGACGAAGAGCCACTCCAATATACACCACCGCCATGAAAGATCAACAAGATGGCTTCTTCATCTTTAAGACCAGAAGTAGAAAAAGATATAGAAACAGAAATAGAAAATAGATAGAATAGGTGATTCAACATATAAATGATGATGACGTCGACAACCCTGCAATATTAGTTAATTTCCACTTGATACGACTCATATATGTGGCTGTCTAGTGTGTGAGACTTGGCTATAAACTAGAATCTAAATGCAGTCCTAGTTCACTATAACCATTGGCTCTAATACCAACATGTCACACCCTCAAATTTTACTTGCTGGGTTTTACCGCGAGGCGCATGACACACTAGGATACAAGTCAACGGTCACAATAAACGACAACTATATTAATAAAATAACGTTCAAAACCAACATGCATTTTTAAGGAAAGTTAAACAAAGTACAGCGGAAGTAGTATAAAAGTTACAACCCATGTCAAATGAAAATAGTTCAAAATAGTTTGAAACAGTGTTTGATAATATGCATGAATAGGACGAGACACAGTGCGACTCCAGTGTGCCTTGTCCTTGCTGCTACCTTTGCGACCTGAGAAAACATGCTAAGTATGTCAACATATAATGCTGGCGAGTTCACAGGTTTTATGTTTGTAGTAAAAAGTAAGTGTTTGAAAACCATACCCACAAAAACCTTACATCTATATTTGTTGCTAGCTAGTTAGCGCTACAAGTTACTAAAGCGTTATCAACCATTGTTGAATGTTAGAAATAATTTTGCCTTGTTCCCCGTTATCGGACATCACCCGATGCCATAAGTTAGATAGGACAAATACGCACCCGCTCGACCTCCAGTCGACACGAGTGGGGCTTGTCGGACCCAATGATTGATTCACACTTCCCCGCTATGCTTTCACATATTCATGGTTCAAAAGTTAGAAGGAATTTGGATTAAGTTGCTTTGTAAACATGTGATATAATGTAATATATGTGATCAGAAAAAGGGGTCGTGAAACTCACCTTAGGTTGTTTCTTCAAAAATAATAGACCAAAAGAGTGTGCGATAGTCTTCACTATGGAAAACCTATCTTAAGACGCCTATAAGTGTGTTAACCAATTATACGTTGGTCTAAGAACCCTTTGTTGTCCAAACTGTGACTATATATGTTTGCGTAAATGTTTAACACAACCACACATGACTCGACATCCCATTGGTGACCCGTTATATCAATGTGACAACATATACAAGTTCGCATATAAGTAATACACGAAAACACTTAGTTTCATACAAGAGATTCACAAAATATCACGTTTTGGCAAATGGGACTATTCCCAGTCTCATTTGCCCTATCATTCATGCGAATGAGGCACGTGGTTGAGTCATATGCTATAACAAAATGGAACCCTGTAGCAAATGAACTGATTTAGGCAAATGGGAATTATTTTCTCTCATTTTCTACAACTTTATGGCGAATAGGAACCTTTCTCCTCTCATTCGCCCTGTTCAGGCTGTTTAATATTTTGACGAACAAAAACCGTTCAAATCAGATAAAAAACCTAACGAATCATAGCCAAACGAAGCAGTAACATTTATCTAACCTAATAGCATATTATCACAGCCGATTGAATCATCAATTGATTGATTTTGCATACAAAATCACATATTTCCCAAAATGGCAAATTATGGAGATGTCACATCAACTGCATTAGAAGTTTACCCAAAATAGAAACTATTGAAATCAAACTAAAAATATCATTTTTCAGATTATCCCACATAGATTCAACCATCCTAATATGTTTCTAACATGTTATTAGGGATGAGCATATTGCACCGAATACCGAACCGATACCGATCTCGAACCAATCCCGTACTGATCCCGTACCAAATTGAGGGTATTCGGTATCGGTACGGGATCGGTATGGTATCGGTATTTTAAGTTAAAATACCGAAACCATACTGGTACCGTGCCAATACCGAACCAATACCGTAATGTACCGTTTGTTTTCGGCATCGGTATCGGTATTGGGCTTCGGGAGTTTTCAGGATCGGTATCGGTTGATACCGATACTGTCCCGAGCTCATCCTTACATGTTATTATTACCGTATAGCAAAACAAACCCTAAATCTAGATAAAGCCCGATATATATCAAAACTAATAGTATTCATAACACATAAAACACCACCTAAACATGATACTATTATCCATACAAACATCGAATCAGTAACCTAGCATTATATATAATACAAGTAACACAAAAGCTCCAAATACTAGGTCACCAATCCAACACCCAAGTGCATACTTTGTTAAAACCAACTTTTTATGTTTAGATCTAGTTAGGAAATGTTTAGAAAAGGGTTTTTATATAAGAAAACATATTAATATTATATTTGGACACCTTAGTTTATAAAACTTTGATAACATAAATCAAAAAAGGCGTTCAATGGATTATACAACTTGAATCTTCACTTGATATTGTTTCTAAACGTGATTTGGCTCAAGGATCTAAACGTGATTTGGATTATACAACTGGGGTTCATAAGAGAGCACTTGGGGGGAGTTAGGGTTTTGAAAATTATGCAAACGAGTGAAGGATGGCATTTATTGGTTGTTGTCATTCGCTAGGGCGTTCAGTCGAATGAGAAACTCATTAGGGCGAATAAGACTCATTTTAGGGTGAATGAGACTAATTTGGGAGAATGAGACTCATTTTAAAGCAAATAAGGTTCATTAGGGTAAATGAGACTCATTTTAGGGCGAATGAGATCCATTAGGGCAAATGAGACTCATTTTAGGGTGAATGAGAGATCTGGTGATTCATTCTTGTGAACTTTCACAAGAATGAAAGATCTGGTGACTCATTCTTGTTTCACCAACATACGGACTATGAGACTCGTGTCTATATGTTTCCCGGTGATTCTCCGAATCACCAAACCATGGACATTGTGTGTGTAAACCGACTCCCAATGATTCCCGAATCATCAAACATACTCAACTAACTCATCTAAGTTCATTTAGTAAATGTTTTGCTAAGGCAGACTTATGTGTTTGTTAGAAAAGTTAACCAAAGATTGCCGGGTGTCACATCATTCCCCCGTTGAAAGAATTTTTGTCTCAATAACAATATTAAGCTATTGTCTTTAATTAACTTGCCTTCCACTTCACTAATCTAAGGGAGGAATATTTCAATTTGAATATTTAAAACGTATAAGCTAATAAACATACATAAAAATTAAGATTTATAAACTTTAAAACTAATAATAATCATCGCACTAGGTGGCTATAAATACTTATTTTAAACATACATGTCCTTACTAACCTCTAGTCGTGTAGCCTGATAACACTTTTAGAGGTTTCTTAATGTAAACAAATTAACAACTTTGCAACTTCAAAATGGTGAAAGATCTTGTCACTGGGAGCAGAACGGCTTCATATATCAGCAGGGTACCATACTCACTTTGTGAATTAACGTCAACACCATGGTAGATCAATAACTCCATCAACACAATATGTCCTGCATACATTTGCTTATTTAGTCACATAAATCAATACCAATTATTACCAAACATTCACATAATAAGAAAAATATCACTGTTTCTTTAAACATATTCATCTTACAATATAACACTCAAATCTAGTCCGTTTGTAAACTCACCTATTCTAGAAACATAATGCAGAATGTTAGCTCCTAATTCAGTCGATAACGGAGGGTCAGCCCTATCATTAATAAGATACTTAGCAGTATCGATATGCCCTTGCCTTGTAGCATGAAATCTACTTATTTGAAGCTCCTCATCTATCAAAGTTATACAAAAGATTATGTTAACTAAGATTGTCGTTCAGAAGCCAATTTGAGCTTACACGCGAACAGTATTGTTTGATACCTTAAATATCTGAGTCCCCACCAAAGAAAATCACCGTATTTGGTGAAGAAATCCAAGGATGAAACTCCAAAGCCTACAACATCGAAAATGGTCCTGCATTAAAAAATTGTGTGTCAAATCTGCACATATTGGTGATATTGCTTGATCACAATTTTCACATGACTGAAATTTTTTGGTGAATCCGTATCCATTTTCCATTGGCAACTGAAACGACTATCCTGACTCAGGCATTCAGCTGTTGAACTTTATCTGAATCATGGCAAATAATAATAATAATAATAATAATAATAATAATAATAACAACAACAACAACAACAACAACAACAACAACAATCAGATAATAATACTAATAATAATAACATCTGTTGCTGCTGCATCTGCTATTGAATGCTAATGTATATAACACAACATCAGATTTGCAAATACATATTTAAAAAGTTCAAGGGTGTTTATTATGGATAAAAGAGAGGCTCAATTTATAAATTGAATCACTCTCTCGGTTTATGGCTTGAGTTGCCATATGTGTAAACAAATAGATAGCAATATTTTGTGATTTTATCAATATATCACACATTTTTATTGAATTAATTGTACCGCAAAATGCTAGAACGTATATTTTATGCAACCTATAATGCATGAAAGCTGTTAATTTTAAGTCGTTGTTTTCGGGTAAGTACCAAATCATGTACTACCCCCAAATAAAGTGTTATTACTATAAATTTTATGTTTAAACAACTACCATTTATGGAATGGATGAAATATCAAACTTAATTCATATAAAATACCATGATTCAAAGGTTTATGCGCTTTTTATACTATAGTATATACAGGTACGTACCCTTTAGGGAGCTGAACACAAACATTGTGGCGTTTCCATGTACTTCACGAGCTAATGTGCGAAATAAACCTCTATGTAGAGACTTCTGACTCCACCTTCAGACCTCAAAACTTGCTTAGCCACGTACATCGACCACCATACTTCATTGTTGCTATGGTGGCTGCACTGGCTTCTGTAATTGCAGCTACTGTTGCGCCTACGCCTTGGGCCTGAAGTCTAGATTTCAAGAAACAAGTTGCATTCAAGTTAAAATTTTGACTCAGTCCCCTTGACTTTAAACGTCAAACTTACATTTTATCACCTACAAGAGTTAAAAGTATAATCTCTACTACCTTATTAAGGAGGAGAGATGGGTAAGAAGGTAATTTCACCATCATTTTAAGATGGCATACAAAAGGTCTCATGCATAAATCTCTAAGTTTTACCATTTTCTTCCATCTATGCCCTTATGTACAAGTCACTAATACAAATCAATTGCACCATTCAATACATTTAATTCATGTATTAACTTTTTGTTACCTAGAACCATTACCAAGTAAAAGATTAAATCATATAACTTTTTTTAATGGATCTCTACTACCTTATTAAGGAGGAGAGATGGGTAAGAAGGTGATTTCATCATCATTTTAAGATGGCATACAAAAGATCTCATGCATAAATCTCTAACTTTTACCATTTTCTTCCATCTATGCCCTTATGTACAAGTCACTAATACAAATCAATTGCACCATTCAATACATTTAATTCATGTAATAACTTTTTGTTACCTAGAACCATTACCAAGTAAAAGATTAATTCATGTAACTTTTTTTTAATGGATTAACTTTTTGTTACCAATGCAATTTGAATTATCACCACAAGAAAAGGCTAAGCCTTATTTAACACTTTGTAACCAGTAGGCTAAAGGCTCTTTGGTTCATGTGTGTAACTAAATGTTGCAAATAAAAATCAAGCACGAATCGGATTGGATAAATGACAGTATGGTGTATAAAGTTTTGGCAATTTAAAATGTGAATAAAAATACATACCCGCGACAACGCGCGAGCATTCCACTAGTATCTCATAACATAAGAGCACAAACCTGAATTTGAGTATAATGTATGAGTGCGCTGAGATAGATAACGTTAAGTACGAATTCACCCTTTGAATCAATAACTTGCATCCGTCCATGTAGGATCAAAAAGCTTATTTAGCTAATAGTTAATTACAGATTCTTCTTATGAACACTTATAAAGATTTATCAAAGTAAATTGCACAGCGGAATAAGTAAGTGTTCTAAGTTAAAGCTTTTTTTAACATGAGGTATTACCCCCCCTCAGTTAATGAACAAAAGCAGTAAATGAGAGAATCAAACAGTTAATGAATATAACAATAAATGCTTCAAATGATTCTCAATATATTAGAAAAGGTTTTCTACACAAGATTGTCTAAAATAGTCGGAAAGACCCATCTATTTATAAACTGTTCAATACGTATAAGTGAGGTATTCAAAAGATTATAATAATACTACAATAGGCTGTAGTATTGCAACTTGAAGCAAAAAGCTATTAAAAAGTAATATAATAATAAACTACTGAAGTTAAGGGCGGTGGGAAGCTTCTACAAGAACTGCTGATGAGTGACAAACTTCTGATGAGTATTTCTTCAGAAGTTTGATCTTCAGTAGTTGTTCTTCAGATGTTTGTCTGGTTCATCTTCAGAACTTCTGATCTTTACTCCTCAGCACTTGTATCAGCTTCTTCATTACTTTGTCTTCTTCTTCTTGAGTAGATTCTATACTTTGCAAAATATGTAAAGAGGATATAAGACTAAGGTTCATACTAGCTTGTCAATCCTCTTTGACCCAACAATCTGCCCATGGATTGATGAAGCCAAAACCTTTGTCTATCTTTATTTATAAGATCCTCTTTTTCTGCTATCAAGAACTCTCCAAACTTCTTTGATAATTGAGTATTTAAGTTCTCTAACTTGTTGTTGTGTAAGGATTGGTCCTTTGTCTGGTTGCATGAATTGAATGGTGATAAGATCATTAACTGATAGTTTATTCAGTTCAGTTTTGTGATGTAGGACCTTGGAAGTGAAGTCTTTTCTTTCCAGAACAATAGAATTGGACTTGTGGGTGAAGTACCACTTGACTATTGGTGATTTGGAGTTGAAGAAGTCATCTTTGTATGGTACTATCTGTTTGTTTGAAGATAGGTCTGATGTTGGTTGGTTTTCAACTAGTGTAGTACTAGGTATATTACTAGAAATAGGAATGTGATGTTTAGTAATTACCTTAGTCTGCTTCTGATTTGTTATGGTGTTCTTCAGTTGATATGCAAATGTAGTTGGATCTCTATCTTGTATAAGCAGAGGATTTTCTTCAATAATGAAAACATCTTCAACAATAGTGTTGCCTTCAATCAAAACCATTTTAAAGTCTGTCTTCACTTGTTCCCCTAATCCTTTCTTTGTCTAGGCAGCAGGCTTCTTTCTTGCAGAATCAGAAGTTTGTGAAACTTCTGATGGTAAGATTTTTCTGGGTGAGACTTCTGCAAGGCTTTGAATTTCTTGTATGTATCATTTAGGGTTACTTCTTTCCATTTTGAAAGTTGATCCTTTGTGCCATACTCATTTGCTTCCAATTCATCTATTATCTGGGCTCTCTTCAACTTCTTCTCTTTCTCAGTATTTTGTCTTTCTGAGACGAGTCTTGCTCTGTGTTCTAGTTTAGCAGTTGAGAGACCCTTGAGAGACTGTTTCTTTGACTTGCTGCTCTTGACAATGATGTTCATTAGTTGTTGTCTCTTGTCATTCTCAGCAACCATCAGTTGTTCTTCTTCAGCTCTCTCTAGCTCATTGATTTGTTCTTCCCAGATCATTAACTTATCTTCATAGCTCACATCTTCCATTTCATCTACTTTCTCCCATATCTAATCTTCATTAGCCTAATTCTTTTTCATCTTTAAGATTTTCTCTAATTCCTCTGAATTGAAGGCAATTGGTTCAGGGTTTAAAACAACTGAAGGTTTAGAAGGGGCAGGTTTTGTTTGTGGTTTTGGAGAGTTGGTTGGAGCAGATGTTTGTAGTTTAGCTTGAGTTGCAACTACTGATGGGCGTTTCTCAGCAGAAACTACTGAAGGATTGTCTTCAGTACTTTGCAAGATCTCATCAACAGTTGGTTCTTTCCCTTTGGTAGATTTTTTAGCTTGTTCTCTTAGAAGCTTTTCTTGATTTTCTTGATACATGTGTCTTTCTTGTAAGGCCTTTGCTTGTTTTTCTTGTTGTGACCTTTTATTGGCTTCTTTAAGCTTCTGGGCTTCTCGAGCTTTCTTTGATTGCTCAAGGTCTATCTTCTCAGGTATCTTCTCTTTCTCCCCCTTTTAGGCTTTATCAACCTTTGGAAACCAGGGTGTAGGTGGGGCAACACAAGAAAAATGTTCAAGTTGTCTTCTATTGTCTTTAACTTTTCTAGACACATCTCCCAGTTTATGATCAATGGCATTGTTAATCATCTCCAATTGGGTCTTGTTTTTAAGTTCCATGGCTGTCATGAAAGTTTGGAGATGAGCAGAAAGGAGTTGATGAACCATTTGGTATAAAGGTCATGCTGGGCTGCATAGCTAGTTAAGGTCTATGCTTGTAGCACCAGATGAAGATGGTTGGGTAGGCTGTTTTTGTTGTGAAGGGGGTGTTTTTGGGTGATCCTCACTAAAGACTGGGGATGCCACTTTTGGGGAATATGGGTTTAAGTGGTCTTTAACCTGCTCCTCTGTGACTAACTCTTTGAGTTTGGATACATTAGAGTCAGGATCTTCAGAACCAGTCGTCAATTCCATGAACTTTGAATCATCATCCAAGTTAATGGAATTATCTGAATCCCTGACAATATCATCAATGATGAATTCATCAGTTATATCATGAACTAGGCCCAACCTAGTTATCTCATGAACCCCTTTTTCTTGGTACTGGGATTTTCCTGCCTCAGGCACAAGGCCTTCATCAGCAGTTGCCATAAGCGAGGTCTTAAAAATGTTACTACTATCCTCAAATCCACTACTGGCTGGTATAAGAGTAGTAGCAGCCTCAAATGTACCTAAAGAATCTAAGTTTAGGCTTAGATTCTTTGGTTTCTCTTCATTTCTTGGGATAGGGATGATTACATCCTCATCAATGTCCATTTCTTTGGTTTATCCCTTTTTTTATGTGGTGATTGGGGATTGACATTATCTTATGGGATGATTTATTTCAGCCTAGAGAGAAATTGAGCAATTTCTACTGTTTGGTGTGAAACTTCTGTTTCAGTAGAAGGAAGGGTTTCAGTAGTTTCAAAAATAGGGTCAGTGGTTATAGTCTTTTTGTGTTTTTTCTTGAAAACTGAATAGAAATTTTTGCTCTTTTGGGGGACTGAGATGGATGTGACTGAAAGGAAGTTTCAATCATATCTTTTCAAGTACAGATTCAACATCAGCAATTTCAGGCATTTCAACCTCCTGAACTGCTTTTCTTTTAGGGTTGGTGGGTTTGGATTTTTGCTGTTTGGGTTGTTTAGGCTTTTTAGGAGTGGGTTTGGAAGATGTGGGTTCATTGGGGACTGTTTCTTATTCCCCTTGGTCATCTTCTGGCAAGGTAGCCGGTTTGTTATGCCTAGAAAATACTTGTGAGGTCAAAGGATTTAACTTTGTGTCTCACCCACAAGTATTTCCTCACCAAGTTCTTTTATAATACATTGCATTATGAACCTTGGATACAACAAAAATTTCTTTTTATCATTTTGGTGATGCAACACCAACTCATTGAAGAAATATTATGATGCCCTAAAAGTAGTTTCATTCACAATGGAATGGAAAATCGATTGTAAAGTTGAGGGCATCTGATCATATGATCCAGTTTTTGGACTCAAACACATGATAATATAATGAAACAAAAGGTTGTATTTTGGAGCAAAAAAATTCTTACAAATGGTAGCATGTGACAGAGTACCTTGGTACCCACACTCAGTCATGGTTAATTGATGGGTTTCACTGGGAATTTGTTCTGGTGCTTCAGCATCATTCAAACCTAGTCTAATTCCCAGGGTTCCTAGTGTGATTGCCATCACTTTCCCTTTGATTGTCGTCTTCAGGGAAATGGCTTTACCATTAGCGGTAACAGCCTTAGCGTTTGCCCAGAATTTATTTAGAGTTTCAGTATGGATTGGTGTGTAACATCGCAAAATTTTCCCCAAAATTTTAATACATAAAAATCCCTTATATATATATATATATATATATATATATATATATATATATTTTTTATTACACCTTTGTCATTAATATTATACAAATGTGCCTAAGTCTTTATTTATCCTAACTCACAACTTATATACATACTTAAATGTATATAAATAATAATAATAATAATAATATGATTCTAAATTCTTTTTTTTTTCACATATAAGATTTTTTTTTAAATAAAGCCTTGAGTCAAATAGTCAAAGTCCTAGTCAAAGTCTTAGTCAAACAGTCAAAGTCTTAGTCAAATAGTCAATTCATCATAAAACCTTACTTTATGGTGTTGACCAATTTTAATGGCTAATTGAATCCAAAACTAGTATAAAAACCCACCTATGACCCATTATACTTTGCACCTCTAAATCGATTGTTTCAATCCGATTAAACTTTCCCTCATACCTTTCTTCTATAGTCTATTACTTCTACAATTGAAGCTTTGATTATAAGCTCTTGTAATTGGCAACTTTGGGGCTACACATATTCTATTTCTCGAGACTTAATACTTTGCTAAGGTGAGTTTACGTAACCATGTTATTGCAATTCTTTATACTTGCAACATTATACTTAAGCAATTCTACATACATGTCTAGTTGTAAACTTTAATGCCTCGTGATTTAGACAACAACAGTTTCAACGAGTTTCAACATTACATAATCATTAGCTATGGCCAAGCCGGCGATACTCAATAATAGATCTATTGGATTGACAATCCCACCTAGATTCGTTGACCATCTTTTATGGGGAGCGCGGGTGATTGTTATCGTTCCAACATATTATTAAGGTGAACCGTGGATGACGGGATGGACCTAAACTAGTCGGAGGTTTGATTATGTCGATTCAACATTTCATGTTTATTCATGTAGACTTAAACTTACGATAGACATATGAGTTGCTAAACTTTTATTCTTAAACTTAATTGCTTGACATGGCTTATGTATTCTCACCAACTTCTAGTTGACCCCCCATTTTTACAACTCAACAGGAAATAATGATGCGTGAAGACTCGAGTGTTAGCATGAGAAGATATTTGAAGTTTATGCTTTATTTAGTTATTTGATGTATTAGAATTCCATTCAAAACTCATTATGTATTTTCACTTTTGGATATTTGCACTTTAAAATAATTTCAATTAAAACTTGATTACCATGTGCTACTGTATACTCATTCTTACGTGACACCTCGATGTTTCCGCCATCGGTTGGGGTGTTACAGATTGGTATCAGAGCCATGGTTATATGGAATTAGGTTATTAGAAAAATAATCTAGTCTATAACCATAGGATTATAATCAGTACTTGCTCCTTTTACTTGCAACCCTACTTTTTTTCTATTCTCTATCTCCCTCCTACTTCTTATCCCTACTTTAGTCCCTACAAGAAGATTGTTCTCCATCACAAGATCTACTCTTAGACTAATAGGACAAATCCTCAGGTTTAGCCTGAACCACCTTGAAGATCCCGTCGAAGTTCTAGATTTTAATAACGAACACGTGCAATCTGGAAGGGTGAACGCCTGTATTCTGAGTTTTCTGTCTAGGACTGGCATTGCGCATAAATCCCAATCAGACGAGGGACCCGGATGCCTACCTTGGAATTCTCGGGATGAGTGTTCACTTATAGGCTAAAGCATGTCTTCACTATGTTATTAGAATCTAGAAGTTTTGATAAGTCAACGTTTTTCGTTTATTCGTTTTAATTAATGAATAAATGATTACACTCAGTTTCCTTAAACTAAGCTCTAAAATCTCAAAATTTTACAGCTTAAATCAAACTCATTTCATAACCATCTATGGATTTCACAATCACACTTCACCTTACCATCTTAGCCACTTTTTAAATATTCAACACCCTACCCAAATCATATAATCTCCATACTATAAAATAAACTCTTTATCAACTATCTTCACATTCACTATCTCTCACAACTTTGATTCTGCTTCAAGAATTTTTCATCATCCTCTCAAGAAGTAAATTCATATCCTTCACCTTCTCACACATGAGCTAGTTACCCATGATAACCACACCATTTTGTTACAGGTTTCCCATCCTTTGCTGGAGTGATCTGTCAAAAAGGAGAAGTTAACTAACATGAACATTGATTAATTGATTATGAAGGTGTTAAAACAGTAATAGGAACCAAAAAAGTACTTATGTTCAAAATACACAATAACATCAAATTGAAACATTATTAAAAAAAAGAAGAAATTTTCTAACATTTCTGACATCAGCATGGCATCGTTTCTCAAACTCTAAAGCTTTCTACAATTCATCATATCGTTGTTCAAGTTCAGATAAAGCCATAAAATGTGCAGCCTCCTGTAAGACGCTAACCCGTAATCACGCGATCAATGCCTAATCCTACGGGTTTTGACCTTACGTAAAACCACTCCCGATTAAAACTTTTTATTTTATGAGTAACATAAACCGTTGTGATCAAATACATATTTGATTCACATTTATTTATACATTTTAATAGTTAAAACATATACTAAGATTTTGCGTTTTGTCGAGAGTTCTTTGAATTCTAATGTGGAAGCTTGATGAATGTTCGGGTGTGTTCAGTTCTTCTCGCGACTCGATCCTTGCTCCGGGATTTCCATCAAAGATAATGGTTAGTTGTGTTAATAATAACGCCTTTTAAATAGTTAACACGTTGATACACATCAAAACAGAATGAACGAGTTTGGAATACAAAGAAAATATTTTGCGATGACATTCCTCCGAAAGCTACGCTTCCAGCGTAAGCTACGTTGGTCACTAGATAAAATTTCCCGAGAGGGGCCGGCGTAAGCTACGCTGCCAACGTAAGCTACGCTGGCCACTGGACAAATTTTGCGAGAGCTCATGGCGTAAGTTACTGAACGATTATGACTGTGCCATCAAATATCATCCAGGGAAAGCTAATGTAGTAGGAGATGCCCTCAGTCGTAAGGAGACGAAGCCGAAGCGAGTGCGAGCGTTACAACTCACTATCCATTCCAAGCTTCCTGACAAGATACGTGAAAGCCAGGGCGAGGCTCTGAAAGAGGAGAACGTCGGGCTTGAGACACTGCATGGTGCGGATAAACATCTAGAACTGAGAACAGATGGTCTTTAGTATTTCATGAATCGAGTCTGGATTCCACATTTTGGAGATCTCAGACAACTAGTGCTCGACGAGGCTCACACCTCTCGTTACTCGGTACATCTGGTTCGGATAAAATGTACCAAGATCTCAAAACCCTTTACTGGTGGCCAAACATGAAAGCCGAAATAGCCACTTATGTTAGTAAGTGCTTGACTTGTGCGAAGGTTAAGATTGAATATCAGAAACCTTTAGGCTTACTACAGCAACCAGAAATCCCTATGTGGAAATGGGATGGAATTTCCATGGACTTTATTACGAAGCTCCCTAAAACGCCAAGTGGGCATAATACGATTTGGGTTATCGTCTATCGCTTAACCAAATCGGCACACTTTCAGGCAATAAAGGAAACTGACACACTGGAGAGACTTGCCAACCTCTATCTCAAAGAGATCGTCTCTAGGCATAGAGTGCCTACTTCCATCATATCCGATCGTGACTCACGATTTACCTCTCGTTTTTGGACTACTCTCCATGATGCTTTGGGAACTTGCTTAGATATAAGCACAACCTATCACCCCCAAACGGATGGAAACAGTGAGCGTACCATCCAAACATTGGAAAAACTGCTACGAGCGTGCGTAGTAGACTTCGGCAACATTTGGGATAAGCACTTGCCGTTAATCGAATTCTCGCATAACAATAGTTACCACACTTCTATTCAGTGTGTGACTTTTTGAGGCACTATATGGACGCAAGTGTAGGTCTCCCATCTGTTGGACTGAAGTTGGGGATAGCCAACTGACAGGTCCCTAGTGCACGAGACTGCTGAGAAAATCGTGCAAATCAGAAACTAGATGGTTGCTGCACGTGATCGACAGAAAAGTTACGCTGATAAGAGTAGGAAACCTTTGGAGTTCCAGATTGGGGACAAGGTACCGCTAAAGGTGTCACCTTGGAAAGGTGTGATACGCTTTGGAAAACGGGGGAAGTTGAACCCGTGGTACGTTGGACCATTCGAGATCGTCGAAAGGATTGGTCCAGTGGCATACAGGTTAAACTTGCCTGAGGAACTCAGTGGAGTTCACAACGTGTTTCACGTCTCAAATCTAAAGAAGTGTGTTGCTGACACGACACTGGTAGTGCCACTGGAAGAGATCCAGGTGGACGACCAGCTACGGTTCGTGGAAGAACCGGTGGAGATTCTTGAACAGGGCATCAAGAAACTCAGACAAAGAACCATACCTATTATTAAGGTACGATGGAATTCCCGTCTAGGACCGCAATATACGTGGGAACGCATGGATCAAATGCGGCTTAAATACCCACCTCTCTTTACTGAACCTGAAGCTGTACATAGATCAAACGCTAAACATAAAGCAGCTACCTCAAAGTGAATTTCAAGACGAAATTCCTTTCAACTTGGGGATGATGTGACATCCGGGAACCAAGAATACATCTTTCTACCTTTATTGTTTACTTGCTGAATTTCGAGACGTAATTCTTTTCAACTTGGGGATGATGTGATACCCCGCAATTTCAGGTTCCAGATTTAACATAACTCTAGTTACTTGCACTTAGATTCCTTGCATTTTACTTGACTAGAGTTAACTAGATAAGTCACACGTGCACACACGAGATGGATTATCATTTAATGAGCATATGGTACCTATGAAGCAAAATACATGTTAATGTCGTCATCAAGAGGCATAGAACTCAACTAACTTTTATATATATCTTAGGAAACTAGAAACTACTTAATTGATACACATGAACAAATCATAATACTATTAAACATGAATGAACCAATTAACTAACATAATATATATTAAGTCTTGGATCATAGCAAACTAATTGTCGTGGGACTTCACGAGCTATACTCACACATGAATGTATTCACATGGTACATACACACTCACTAGGCTACCTACACAAGTGAACACATGACAAATAGTCTACCTTATAACACATGACATAAACACCTTCACTAGACTAACCTTTACACCAAAACAAGGAATAAGACTCTTGATAACTACCATTATATCTAAAAGTTACCATCTATATATGGGTATATGACATCCTACGATTGGCTATCAAGAGCTCACACCACACAACACATTCCAAATGCTAAACAAGGATTGGTTCCCATGAAAAACAAACATCGTCTTGCACCAACATGGAAACCTCTTTTTCCTTAAGATTTGCGGCCAATTATCCCATCCATACCCCAAGAAACTTCCAAGCTAACTACTAGGGGACTATAAGCTAGCAACATCCAAGAGGATGAGTAAGAGACATGACATGGAAAGGTCACCATCAACCTCCTATCCTACCATATATTTCGGCCAACAACATAAGACAAAATAGAAGCAATGTCATGTCACTATCAACTAGGTTGGAACACCTTGTTCTTGGGAACTAGCGGCTGAAAAACATGAGCACAAGAGTAGCTTGCATCTAGTCTACTTGTAGCATGGATTTAGTTAAGAAACAAACTCACTCCTAACTCCCATAAAAGATCAACACCCCTTTTGGGATCATTGTTATCGGCCGAAAACACAAGAGGAGCAAGACAAGTCCCTTTCCAAAGAACATACCTCATTAGTTAGGAACATGAAGGACACCACCTCCCATAGGCCTACCTTTTCCCCCTTATAGTTTAGAACAACACTATCAACCTTTCTTTCACATATGACGGCCTAAAGGGACATATCCATAGCACATGGAGACAAGCCTTGGAGCATAGAATGGTCACCATCCATGTTTGTACTTGGCCGAACCTAGGAGGAAACAACCAAAGATATTTCGGCTTCCAACTCATCCCCTTGAATGATGTAATCCATATAGAAGCTCATGAGCTTAGCATATTCACTAATGTGGAATCAAAACAAGAATTGCAGGAAACCCATGGAGTGGCTACTTGCCTCCTTACTACTCCTACATTAATCGGCCAACTCATTTGTGATGGAGACTTGTCATATGTTCAAGAACTTTCACTAAATAAACATACTTACACATCTATGGACATAAGGAAACTAGGTGTTAAGACTACCCTACAATCCACTATAAAAAGGGAGCCAAGATCATTCCTCATTCTTCACACCAACATCATTCTTTCACTCTCTCTTTCTCTCTTTCGACTCCCTTGAGTCCGAACCACATCCCACCACATCCTTTCCCGAGCTACGGCTCACACTCACCCCTCCCTTCTTCTAATTGCCGAGCCAAAGAAGGCCACCAAGAAACTCTAAGAATTTGCATATAGTCCATTAGTATTGAGGTAAGTACCAACCCCTTCTAGTCAAATATATGCGGCCCCTATTGTGAACCCAAGCTTAGTCTCTTGATCACTAGGATCGACCCCGACTAGCCATGATAGGTTGATTATTAAGTGATTAGTAATCAAGCTTCTATTATGTGCACATTGTTTCACCTATCTAATCAATTATGTTATCTAGTGTTAAAGAAATTGATTAGACATGGATTCATGAAACAATTTTTAGATCAAACATCTTATACATGAAACATGATCTACACCCATTTGATGTGGTTCACAAAAGTAGGTGCCAAGCTTGTGAGATAAACAAGAACATAGTTTAATATGTCTTAAATGTTCATAGGGAGATCCTAGTTGGAACGATAGTTACTTTCTTTGCTTTGCTAGATCTCTCACATAAATACTAGGTGAGTTTCACTACTCTTTTCTCAAAAGCATACGTCTCGGATGAGACAACTTTCTAAACTTTTTCATAGTTTGGTTTGGGACTACTTTTACACATCCCGGGTTTGGGGTGCTATGATTCACTAGGTGAATCTGCTCTTACTAATTCATGCTTTATGTCCTTGATGAACTAAACCAACTCTATCATTGAAGTCCTTCTAAATACCGAATGAGTTGCCGGATGGCAAGCGGGTTACTAGTTGATAGCGCTATTAGGTCTCACAAACCTCACATCGTGTGCTGGAGAGCATGGGTGTCAACTATAACTCAACATATTATCATTGTTGATAGACAATGATGCAAGGCACTTTGCTCACTATTGTGGGATCTCGTTGTTTAGGAGTTCGGTATTACCGGTTTTAGTTATCATGAGTGGGCTAGCTACCCCTGGCATGTGAATTAGCATTACTCAAACATGGTCTGGAGGACCTACGTATTTACCAAACTTTGTGAACTCACCAACTTTATGTTGACCCACGATCATTATACCTTTTTGCAGGACACTAGTTCGAAGCACGAGTAAGGCATGCATCATATGGCATCATGGGGATATGGATAATTATCCATTTTCGAATGTTTAATTGTCTATTATGATTTCAAACTCGTTGTCTTACTCTGACTATTTGAATAACTATTATCTTTAAAATTCGCTTCCGCAACTATTGAAACATTTAATCATCAATGAAACTTGTTTTATGAAAACGAACTAAATGGTTTGGGCATTTAGAGTCGTTCATGTGACTTATGGCTATGGAGATCCTGGAACGTCAGAGATTGGTATCAGAGCCATTGGTTATAGTGAACTAGGATTGCATTCTATTCTATAATCATCATAGCATAAGTATTAGTTACACTCATTACCTTAAGTGCACAACTTGATAATTTCTGGAATACGTGTACTAATCTAGCGTATTGCAGGAAAGACCATGACTAACTCTACTCATAACTATTCTTCTCGTGCTATCGAGGGACAACAAGCTCCATCAGTGGATCCCTACCTACGTCCAGCTTCATTTCAGGATTCACATTGGGATACCAATCATTGGCATTGGTTTACCGATATGTTGCACTCTTGGATCGTAGGTTATGGAGTGCCAGCTAGAGTTCCTCCTGTTATAGATTCTTGGGAAAGCTCTTTTGCAGGTATGGTGAGGCACGTTCATACTGAGTTGGACAATGCTTTCACTGCTGTGCAACAATTTAAGTTCTGGAGGAGGAATGCAGATGAGACAATCAGGCATATGGAAGGTCAGATAGGCCACTTGATGACTGAGATGGCAGTCGTCAAGCGGGAAGCTGCTGAGACTAGGTAGGAGTTGGCTACCACTAGACAGAGTTTAGCAAATACTATGCAAGAATTGAATACCGTTCGTAATAGGCTTATAGCAGCCTTAGGGATATATGTAGAGGATCTTGAGGAGGATACCGAAGAGGAACCTATGGAGGAAGAAGATGATGCTATTGGAGCAGCCATTGAGGCAGCATTTGAAGAAGAGCTCGAACCAGAAGAGGAAAACGATTTATTTGAGGTCGAGATTCAAGACGAAAGCGATGATGAAGGCTCGTGTGTGGATCATGCGGACGATTGATTTCTACTATCTTAAGTATCATATATATTCGTATAGTAACTTTTATTTTGTCGTATGAGATCTGAGGATCGTTTATTCCATGTTATTATTGTTAGCATCAATCTACTACTTTATCTTATTCTCGCGTTCATAATCCTTGTTACATTATAGTTTACTTATACTGCATGAACGATGGTATGCGGAACATATTGTTGTTTTCTCATGTGTGTAATGTAAATGTAGAATTGCTATGACGGGTAGAGGAAATGGTAGAGGCAGCATCAGCATGACGCAAGAAGAACTGAGCACTCTAATGATTGATCGGGTTGTAGCAGCCTTGGCAGCTTTTCAGGCTGGCCAACCTGCTCATCACGCTACGACTTGTACCTACAAGTCATTCATGGATTGTAAGCCTCATAACTTTGGAGGATCTGAAGGAGCGGTCAGACTGATTAGGTGGTTCGAAAAGGTGGAATCGTGCTTTGCTATGTGCGATTGCTCGCCAGCTGATAGGGTTAAGTATGCCACGGCTACGCTTGAAAAGGCAGCATTATTGTGGTGGAATGCCCAAGTGTAGCTACTAGGAGTTGATGTGGCAAACGCTACCTCGTGGGCGGATTTCAAGGAACTCATGAAGGAGGAGTACTGTCCCCAAGATGAGATTTAAAAGTTGGAGACCGAGTACCTCAACCTGAAGATGGTGGGGTCGGAGATTGAGAGCTATACTACCAGGCCGCATGAACTGGCGACCATGTGCCCTAACTACTCCACTCCGCTCTACAAACGAATTGAGTTGTATATCTAGGGCCTAGTACCTCAGATTAAGGGAATGGTCACTGCTACTAACTTCAATAACCTCCAGCAGGTGATTCGCTTGGCTCACCAGCTGACTGATCAGAAGGTGGAAAAAGGGACTCCTACCCCCTCGTGGAGCTCCATCTTCTAACACCAAATGATAACAAGAGGAAGTGGGAGAATGCATCTTGCATATTCTCGACTAATGGTAATCAGTAGCAGCAGCAGAACAAGAAACATGATAACGGTAGCAGCCGAAATCAATCACAGAGTGGTTATCAGGGACACCGTCCCAAGTGCAATAAGTGCAACTATCACCACTCAGGACCCTGTAACAGGATCAAGTGCGATCGCTGTGGAAAGATGGGTCACTTACAGAAGGACTGTAGAGTCAATGTTCCAGGAAGTCAGCCAGCACCTCAGCAAGGACAGCAAGAAAGGAACAATAAGGGTTGTTACCAGTGTGGGAATGAGGGTCACTTCAAGAAGGACTGCCCACATCTGAACGGGAATGGTAACAACAACAACGGTGGGAACAATAACACCAGTGGTAGTAACAGGAATGGGAACAACCACAACAACGCTCCCAACAACAACAACCACAACAACAAAAACAACAACAACAACGAGGCTCGTGGGAGAGCTTTCGTGATTGGTTTAGGAGAAGCTAGGAATGATAACAATGTCGTGACGGGTACGTGTTCCTTAAACGACAACCTTGCTTCTGTTTTGTATGATACTGGTGTAGACTTTAGTTTTATGTCATCAAAACTTAGCAAACAGCTAGGGATAGTTCCTACTCTTCTTTAAACCCCACATTCTATAGAATTAGCTGAAGGGAAGCCTGTCAAGGTAACCCACATCTTTCATGACTGTAAGCTCGAACTAGATGGGCAGTTGTTTGCCATCGATCTTCTACCTATCACCCTCGGAAGCTTTGATCTTGTGGTTGGCATGGACTGGTTGTCCAAGCAACGCGCTGAAATTCTCTGTCAAGAGAAGATTGTTCGTATCCCTCTCTCTAACGGAGAACTGCTAACTATTCGGGGTGATTGTGGTGGTGCCATGGTAGGCATCATCTCATTCCTGAAAGCCCAGAAGTGTATTCGAAAGGGCTATCCGGCCATTCTGGCTAATATTTCTGATACTCGAGCGGAAGTTGAAACAGGGATTGAAGATATCCCAATAGTCTGTGACTTTCCAGACGTATTTCCTGAAGAGTTACCTGGACTTCCACCTATTTGTCAAGTGGAGTTTCAGATAGATCTTGCACCTGAAGCGGCCCCAGTTGCACGCGCACCATATCGCCTAGCGCCAGGCGAACTTCAAGAACTATCTACCCAACTCCAAGAGCTATTAGATCGGGGTTTTATTAGACCTAGTTCTTCACCATGGGGGGCCCCAGTCCTATTCGTTAAAAAGAAGGATGGAAGCTTCCGTATGTGCATTGATTATCGAGAGTTGAACAAGGTGACGGTAAAGAACCGCTATCCTTTACCTCGTATCGATGACTTGTTCGACTAACTTCAAGGGTCAAGCTTCTATTCCAAGATTGACCTGAGGTTGGGATATCATCAGCTGAGAGTCCGAGAAGAGGATGTGGCGAAGACAGCCTTTCGAACTCGTTATGGACATTATGAGTTTTTGGTGATGCCATTTGGGCTAACTAATGCACCGGCTGTGTTCATGGATCTTATGAACAGCGTGTGTAAGCCTTATTTGGACAAATTCGTCATAGTATTCATAGATGATATACTGATCTATTCCAAGAGCAGGGAAGAGCACGAGCAACACCTGCGGGTGATATTGGAACTCTTGAGGAATGAGCAGCTGTATGCGAAACTCTCCAAATGTAACTTCTGGATTCGAGAAGTCCAATTTCTAGGACATATAGTCAACGAGGCCGGAATACATGTCGATTCCGCCAAGATTGATGCTATTAAACAGTGGGAGACTCCTAAGACTCCTACGGAGGTGCGTCAATTCCTTGGTCTTGCGGGATATTATCCAGATTCATTGAGGGATTCTCTAAGATCGCTCAACCCCTCACTGCTTTGACGCAGAAGGGTATTACTTACAAGTGGGGAGATGCCCAGGAATCTGCTTTTCAACTGTTAAAGGAAAAGCTTTGCAGTACACCAATCCTATCGTTACCGGAGGATACAGATGATTTTGTGGTGTATTGTGATGCGTCTATCCGAGGATTAGGGTGTGTACTGATGCAGCGTGATAAGGTTGCTTCACGTCAATTGAAAGTTCATGAGAAGAACTACACCACCCATGACTTGGAACTAGGAGCAGTAGTTTTTGCTCTGAAGATTTGGAGGCACTATCTCTATGGAACGAAGTGTACGATCTTCACTGATCATAAGAGTCTTCAATACATATTCGATCAGAAAGAGCTGAACATGCGACAAAGTCGATGGGTCAAGCTTCTGAACGATTATGACTGTGCCATCAAATATCATCCAGGGAAAGCTAATGTAGTAGTAGATGCCCTCAGACGTAAGGAGACGAAGCCGAAGCGAGTGCGAGCGTTACAACTCACTATCAATTCCAAGCTTCCTGACAAGATACGTGAAGCCCACGGCGAGGCTCTGAAAGAGGAGAACGTCGGGCTTGAGACACTGCATGATGCGGATAAACATCTGGAACTGAGAACAGATGGTCTTCAGTACTTCATGAATCAAGTCTGGATTCCACGTTTTGGAGATCTCAGACAACTAGTGCTCGATGAGGCTCACACCTCTCGTTACTCGGTACATCTTGGTTCGGATAAAATGTACCAAGATCTCAAAACCCTTTACTGGTAGCCAAACATGAAAGCCGAAATAGCCACTTATGTTAGTAAGTGCTTGACTTGTGCGAAGGTTAAGATTGAATATCAGAAACCTTTAGGCTTACTCCAGCAACTAGAAATCCCTATGTGGAAATGGGATGGAATTTCCATGGACTTTATTACGAAACTCCCTAAAACGCCATGTGGGCATAATACGATTTGGGTTATCATCGATCGCTTAACCAAATCGGCACACTTTCAGGCAATAAAGGAAACTGACACACTGGAGAGACTGGCCAACCTTTATCTCAAAGAGATCGTCTCTAGGCATGGAGTGCCTACTTCCATCATATCTGATCGTGAATCATGATTTACCTCTCGTTTTTGGACTACTCTCCAAGATGCTCTGGGAACTCGCTTAGATATGAGCACAGCCTATCACCCCCAAACGGATGGACAGAGTGAGCGTACCATCCAAACGTTGGAAGAACTGCTACGAGCATGCGTAGTAGACTTTGGAAACATTTGGGATAAGGACTTGCCGTTAATAGAATTCTCGTATAACAATAGTTACCACACTTCTGTTCAGTGTGCGCCTGTTAGGACAAAAAGGATTGAGGAAACCACTTTTGTAAACCTTAGTATAATTCACTTCTGCGTATATCCTAAGTATAGAAATACTGAAGAAAGAAGACTAAAGTACTGAAGAAAGATTCAACAAGTACTGAAGAAGAAGTATCAGAAGTTCTGAAGTCTAACCAGACAGTTCACTAAAGAACTACTGAAGACACACTACTCATCAGTAGTTTGTCATTCATCAACACTTGTACAAGAATCTTTTCCACCGCCTTATGTTTCAGTAGTTTATTAGTTTAGTATTACTTTATCTTTTTGTGCAAGTTCCAAGAATGCAACTTGTTGCTACTTGTTACAGACTTGCTTTTTGGCAAGGTTCATGTATATGTAAAGTCTATAAATAGATGGGTTCATCCCTCTGTTTTAGACATTGATTTTTATTGAAACAGAAATCCTTCAAAGCTTATTATTGTTATTTCCATTTCATTTATTGAGAATCTATTTGAGTATTTATTATCATTCACATTCAATACTTAGATTCTCATTAAACTTGTCTTTGGTTTTCAAACATCCAGGGGGAGTAATAACTCCTGTTGATAGTGTAACTTCACTTACTCATTCCGCTGTGCAAATCTGATATAACTTGCTAAACACATAAGTGTTCACTAGCAAGCAATACATCAAGAGCATTACTGATCCAACAATTGGTATCAGAGCTTTGGTTTATCTGATCACATATCAATCTAACACATTGAGAATCAGACACAGACTCTTATTGATATTCAATAAAGGATTAAAAGTTCACTTTTATCAACATCCATCACTTTAAGAGATATTTGACAAATCAATACTCTTTAAAATGGATCCTCATAATACTGGATCTGCCAATAAACCTGCTATGCTAGTAAGAAATGAATACAATATCTGGCAAAGGAGAATGGCACATACATTATCACAAACCAACACTGGTTTGTTGGATCAGTTTGCTCTTTTTGCTAGGTAAGAACTTGCTATCTTGACACTTAAGTGTTTAGCAAGTCCTTGTAAATCAGATTATAAGCACAGCGGAATGTTATAAGTTAAAGCAACACTTTTTATACAAAGGCAGAGTTATAACTCCCCCTTGATGTTTGAAACTAATAAATGACAAAGTATTTATTATGAATCTAAGTTGTAAATGAGAATTAGATACTTAGAGAGATTCACAATAAATACAGAAATGGAATAGAACAATGAGAGTGTTTGAAGGATTTTTCTGTTGAAAATCAATGTCTAAAATAGAAGGTTGAAGCCTTCTATTTATAGACGATTACATGCATGTATCTTGCCAAAAAGCAAGTACAGAAATAGCAGAAACAAGTTGCACAAGTTGCAACATTGAATCAATCAAATAAAGCTAAAAGTAATATTAAACAACAAACTACTGATGCAAAAAGGCGGTGGGAAATATCTATTGCTAAGTGCTGATGAAGGACAACTACTGAAGAGTAGTTTTGTCTTCAGTACTTCTGAAGTGAACTTGTCTGGTTTGGACTTCAGAACTTCTGCAACTTCAGCACTTCTCATATCTTCTAATCAGCAGTTTCTTGTCTTCTCTTCAGTACTTCTATACTTAGCCAAAATGACAGAAGTGAATTAGACTAAGGTTTGCAAAAGTGGTTTCACCAATCCTCTTTGTCCTAACAATCTCCCCCTGGATTGATGAAGCCAAAACCTTACTAATTCCTTATGTGTTTCTTCTGTCTTGAACAATCTTCCATATCTCTTTGTACATGGTGTTCTTGAGCTGGTTGTACTGACCATCAGATAGAGATCCTCTCTGTGGTTCTAGATGTTGAATTGTGAGCAGGTCTTGTGTTGACAGTTTCTTCAGATCACTGATCTTCTTGTAAGCCCTGCTTGAGAGATCTCTTCTTGTCAACAGTACTGAGTTGTTATCAGTAAGTGACCATCTGATGATAGGGATCTTTGACTTGTTAAAGTCAGAAGAATAGGGAACCAGACTTGTCCCTTGGGTTGATGGTCCTGAGTGCTGGATGTCTTCAGTTTCAGATAGCCTCAGGTGGGATTCTCTTCCTTGTTGTTGTTGCATATCAGGCATCTGAACAGTTGGGAGATGGTGTTCAGTCACTACTCTGGTATGCAGCTTTTCTTTGATGGTCTTTTGTATTTGATAAGCAAAAGTGGAAGGATCCCTGAATTGTGTTAACAGAGGTTTCTCCTCAATGTCAAAATCTGAATGGACTATTGAACTTCCTTCAAGTAGTACCATTTTGAAATCAGTTTTGACATTGTCCTCTGCCTTCTTCTTCTGAGTAGCAGATCTTCTAGATGCACCAGAAGTTCTAACTACTGATCTTGAAGGATCAGCAGTTTGAAACTTCTCAGGATTTGCAGCCTTGGCAGCCAAGTATTTTCTATAAGTATCCATCAGTCTTTCTTCTTTCCATCTGGATACTGAGGCTTTTGAACCATATCCTTCTGCTACTAGCTCTTCTATTATCTGGGCTCTCTTGGCCTTTCCATCTTTGCTTGTGGCCATTTTGTCTGCAAGCAGTTGTGCTCTTCTTGTCAGCTCTTGCATAGAGAGTCCTTTGAGTGTAAAGGCTTTAGTCTTGCTGTTCTTGGTAATATAAGACACCAGTTGTTGTCTTTTATCCTGTTCAGCAATCTCATCAAGGTTAGCCTGCCTTTGTAGTTCAGCTGCATAAGCCTGAAGTTTTTCTTCATGGCTTAAATCCAAATCATCCCTTTCTTCCAGAGATTTCCAAATCTGATCTTCTCTGGCCTTCTTGTTGGCTGCAATTAAGCTCTTCTCTAATAGTTCAGCTGATTGAGAGATAGGAGAAGGGTTTAATACAGTCATTGTTGTAACAGATGTAGGCCTGATGGGATCAGATGTTGGTTGAATGGGAGCAGTGGTTCTGGAAGGTTCAGTTGTTTGAGGTTGGGAAGTGTTAACTTCTGATGTGCTGACAACTGCTGATGGTTTGTCAGCTACTGAAGGATTGTCTTCAGTACTTTCTGATTCTTCATCAGAAGTTTGGTCATCAGAAGTTTCTTCATTATGCCTTAGGGAATCTTCAGATGTTTGGGTCTCATCTTCTTTCTCTGCAGCTTCAATTTCTTCAATTGAGACACCAAACTGTTTGGCCAATTTTTCTTTCCTGGCCTGATCTTTCTGATCTCTTTCAAGGAGTGCCACTCTTGCCTTTATCTTGGCTTGGAATGACTCCTTAGGTTCCCTGATCTTCTCCCCCTTTTTGGATTCATCAATTTTAACCCTTGAAGCAGAGGGTTGGGAGAATTGTCCTTGAAGATGAGCAATCTGCTGGCTGTTGAAGTCTATTTTGTTGGACAGATCGTTCATCTTGGTCTTGATCACTCCAAATTGGTTCTTGATGGACAGCTCCAAGTCAGCTGTATATGTTTTGAAGTGATTTCTGATGAGTGTGTTCATCATGTGGTACAGGGGACCCTCTGGGCTGCATAGCTGGTTCAGGTCTATGCTTGTTTGCCCAGGGAATTGGGTAGGCATTTGCTGTGAAGGGGGTGTTTTTGGAAGATCCTCATGTTGTACAGAGGATGCCACTCTAGGGGTTTTAGGGATTGAGTGGGCTTTAACCTGTGCAGAGGTGACTGGCTTCTTGAGCCTGGATACCTTTGCAACAGGACCTTCAGAAAGTGCCGTCAATTCAGTAGTTTGAGTGTGTGAAACATCATCCAAACTAATGGAATCATCTGAATCCCTGATGTTGCCCTCAATGAGGACTGTCTTAGTTAAATCATGAGCTGAGCCCAACTCAGTTCTCTCATGAACCTCTTTGTCTTGGTACTGAGGATTTCCTACTTCAGGCATTAAGCCTTCATCAGTAGTTGCCACATCTGAGGGCTTAGCTATGTTACTTCTGTCCTCAGATCCACCACTGGGTGGTAACTGAGTAGTAGCAGCCTCAGATGCCCCAAGAGTCTTTAAAATTGGGCTTAAAGACTCTGGTCCACCCTCATCTCTTGGGATAGGGCTAATGATGTCCACATCCATGTCTGATGTAGTAGTTATGTCCCCTGTTTGTTGTGGTTGATGGGGACTGACATGATCAGATGGGACATTCTCTTTTAGCCCAGAGAGAAGTTTGGCAATTTCTATTGCCTCTTGTTCAGAAATTTGTGGGGTTGGTTCAGTAGTTTGGGCAATAGGTTGTTGTTCAGCAGTTTCAAAAGAAGAGTGTGTTTGATATGTTTTTCTAAGTCTTTTTCTTTTGAATTGAACAGATATGGGTGCTCTTGGTGGGGTTTGAGATGGATGAGACTGAGAGGGTGTTTCAGTCTCATCTATTTGAAGAGCAGAATGCTCATGAGCATGTTCAGGCATCTCAACCTCCTGAACAGCTTTTCTTTTGGGTTGGTGGGGTGCAGTTTTTGTTGTCTTGGGCTTTTTGGCTTTTGGTGGTGTGAGTTTTGAAGATGTGGGCTTCAGGGGGACTTGTTGTTGTTCTCCCTGATCATCTTCTGGCCAGGCAGCCGGTTTGTTAAGCCTTGAGTATGCTTGTGATGTTAAAGGGTTTAAAGTTGAAATTTTTCCCACAAGCACCTCATTACCCAGTTCCCCTATTATGCATTGCATAATGAACCTTGGGTATAACAAAAACTTTTTCTTGGTATTATTGTGATGTAACACCAACTCATTGAAAAATAGTTTTGATGCCCTGAATTTAGTTTCATTCACAATGGAATGAAATATTGGTTGAAAAGTGGAGGGCATCTGGTCATAAGACCCTGTTTTTGGACTCAAACACATAATAATATAATGAAACAAAAGTTTGTATTTTGGTTCAAAATATTTTTTGAATATTGTAGCATGGGAGAGAGTACCTTGATAACCACACTCAGTCATGGTTAGATGTATATCAGTGTTAACAACATGGTCAGGGGCAGTTACATCATCCAGACCCAGTCTTGTTGCTAGTGTGGCCGGTGTGATGGTCAGTTGTTTCCCTTTTATCTTTGAGTTGAGGGAAATGACCTCACCACCCATTGTAACCGTCTCAGCATTTGCCCAGAACTCATTCAGAGTTTCAGTGTGAATTGGTGGGTTTATTGTGAGAGCAGTAAAGTATTGGGATTTGACGACAAGATCAATGATCTCATCGTATTGGGACCAGCCTTCTTGTTTTTCAAGAAAGGCTCTTTGATTGTGTCCCTGTTTTAGAACTAGAGCCATGTGGTTTGGGTTTTTGATCGAACAGTGGATTTTGCAGGTATAGGTTGAGAGAGTTTTGAGAGAGAAGGAGGGATATTTTGAGTTTGAAAGGATAAGTGTGTAGAAAAGATATTTATTAGAAGTTTTAACCGCTTGAATCTTCTTTAATAGAAGTTTTAAAACCGCCTTTGGTTAAAAATCTCTTTATCAGAGGTTTTAAACTGATTAGGTCAAACCTCTGATGATGGGAAAAGTCAGATTTGCCCTTTTGACTTAAACTGCTGATGAAGGATTACTTCATCAGTAGTTCCCATTTTCTCTTCAGCAGTTTTAACATCTGATGAGAAATGTTTTTATAAATACTTTATTCATAACTTTTGAAGTTTATTTTATCAGAAGTTACACACTTTTTCAGAAAATTATCCCTATACTGATGATTTTTGTTCATCAGTAGTTTCTCTCAAACTGATTTTGTTTTTCAGAAGTTTTGTTTCAGACTTTTGTCTTTTGTAAGTGAAAACCAGAAAAAAGATGGAAAAGGTTTACTTGTATTCCACCAAGGTAAACAGGATGGAATCAAGGATGGAAAAAGGAAAAAGAAAATTTTGATGCATAACAGTAGTGATTGATGTAGAAGTTTGATGTAGAGTTGGGTAGAATCAAGTGTTAACTTGGATTCTAACTGATATGCAGAAAAAAAATAAAAATAAAGTAAACACTTACAAATTTAGCATTCCAAGCATGGATACTAACTTCTGAAATGTTGATGTGTCAAGGGGCTTAGTGAAGATGTCAGCTATCTGATTAGCTGTTGCTACATGCTTCACCTCAATCTTGCCTTTTTCATAGCAATCTCTTATGAAATGGTACCTGATCTCAATATGTTTGGTTTTTGAGAACTGCACCGGATTTTGAATGATGCTAATGGCAGATTTGCTGTCTACAAACAAAGGTGTCTTGGTCTCTTTGATTCCATAATCAAGAAGTTGATATTGGAGCCATTGTATCTGTGATGTACAACTTGCAGCTGCAATGTATTCAGCTTCAGCAGTTGAAGTTGCAACAGATGTTTGCTTCTTTGATTGCCATGACACTAGACAGTTCCCCAGGAATTGACAACCACCAGATGTTGACTTTCTTGTCATCTTACACCCTGCATAGTCACTATCTGAAAAAGCTGATAACTTGGTATTGCTTGAAGCAGGATACCAAATTCCCAGTGTTGGAGTTCCTTTCAGATATCTAAAAATTCTTTTGACTGCTATAAGGTGTGATTCCCTTGGTGCTGATTGATATCTAGCACAGACACATGTTGAGAACATAATATCTGGTCTAGAAGCAGTTAAGTATAAAAGGGAACCTATCATGCATCTGTACATGGTTTGATCAACCTGTTTTCCTTGATCATCAGGTTCAACTTGTGTGATTGGTGTCATGGGAGTGGAACATGATTTACAGTCATTTAAAGAAAATTTGTTCAATAATTCTTTAACATATTTTGATTGATGTATAAAAGTTCCATTTGTTTGTTGTTTGATCTGCAGTCCTAGAAAGTACTGCAGTTCTCCCATGGTACTCATCTCAAATTTTGATTGCATGAGTTTCTTAAAATCATCACACAATTTTGTGTTTGTTGAACCAAAGATGATATCATCAACATAAATTTGAACAAGTAAGACATGATTTCCAACATGTTTAATGAAAAGTGTTTTATCAATGGCACCTCTTGTAAAGTTATTTTTGAGTAAAAAGGTGGAGAGTGTATCATACCAGGCTCTTGGAGCCTGTTTGAGCCCATAAAGAGCTTTGTCCAGTCTGTACACCCACTCAGGATGAGAAGGATCCTCAAACCCAGGTGGCTGACAGACATACACCTCCTCTTTGATTTTTCCATACAAAAATGCACTTTTCACATCCATTTGATAAACTTTAATTTTGTTGGAAATGGCATAGGCCAGAAATAACCTGATGGCCTCAAGCCTTGCAACTGGAGCAAAGGTTTCATCATAGTCAATTCCCTCTTCTTGAGAGTACCCTTGAACTACCAGTCTTGCCTTGTTCTTGATTATCATACCAGCTTCATCTTGTTTGTTTCTGAAAACCCATCTTGTACCAATTGGTTGCTTGTTTTGAGGTAAGGGACAGATTTCCCAGACCTGTTGCTTGTTGAACTGAAGTAGTTCATCTTGCATAGCTTGCACCCAATTATTGTCTTTGAGGGCTTCCTGGTACTTCTTTGGTTCCAACTGTGAAATAAAGGCTGAGAATAGGCAAAAGTTGGAGAGCTGGTTTCTGGTCAGAACACCTGTAGCTATATCACCCATGATTTGATCAAGTGGATGATCTCTGTGTTCAATCAGTTGTTGTAAACCACTGACAGGTGTGGGTGGCTCTTGTTCTTCAAACAAACTACTGAGGTCTATAATATCTGGTTCAGCAGTTTCAGGTTCTTCAGTAGTTGCAGGTGCTGAAGCAGATGTTTGAGTTTGGCCTTCAGTATTTGTTTGATCAGAAGTTTGAAAAACTTCTGATGGTGTTGTAGTTGACTTAATGACTGTTTGAGGAGTCCATGGTGCAGGATCCTCATCTTCAAACCTTTGATCACCATAATAAGTAGGTTTGGAAGAAGTAACAGTCTTTTCAGGTCCAAAGTGAAAGTTGTCAAGGTCAAAGAGTTCAGCAGGATGTGCTGGAATAAGAGTGTGTTTTGACTCATTGAACTTGACATTCAATGTTTCTTCTACTATCTTGGTGTGAGAATTAAAAACCTTGTAGGCTTTTCTAGTTGAAGAGTAACCAAGAAAGTAACCTGAGTCAACTTTGGCAGCAAACTTTGAAATAGATTCCTTGATGTTCAAGATGAAACATTGACACCCAAAAGCCCTGAAAAAGGAGATAAGGGGCTTCATGCCATGAAGAACTTCATAGGCAGTCTTGGAATGTCTCTTGACCACAAGAACTCTATTCTGAACATAACATGATGTGTTAACTGCTTCTGCCCAAAAGTACAATGGCAGTCCAGAATCAGCTAACATTGTTCTTGCTCCTTCTATCAATGTTTTGTTCTTCCTTTCTACTACACCATTTTGTTCAGGAGTTCTGGGAACACTGTATTGTCTAATAATCCCTTTAGACAAACAGAATTCATCCAGAGTTTTGTTGCTGAACTCTGTCCCATTGTCACTTCTAATGGTTTTGACAGATAGAGAATATTGTTTCTCTACTTGTAGAATGAAGAACTTGATGATTTCAGCAGCCTCATCCTTGGAAAATAAGAAGAATACCCATGTGAATCTTGAGTAGTCATCAATGATGACTAAGCAGTACTTCTTTTTACCAAGGCTCATAATCTTGACAGGTCCAAATAAGTCCATATGGAGTAGTTGAAGACATGCAGTTGTTTTTGATTCTTCAATAGACTTATAGGAGGACTTATGCTGTTTTCCCTTTAAACAGGATACACAGTGTTCTTGACACTGGTATACTTTCAAAGGTAGACCTCTGACCAAGCCCATTTTTGTGAATTTATTTATGGTTTTAAAGTTCACATGGCCAAGTCTCCTGTGCCAGAGATCTGTTTCTGAAGTTGATGCCCTTGAGAAGAAACAGGCAGTGTTGTTTAATACTTTGTCTTTCTCAATGTCCACTGCATAGACATTGCCACATCTTTTGGCAATCAGCAAAGTATGATCTTCTATAATCTTCTCAATCAACTTCTGGCCTTCTGGTGAGATGATCTTGCAAGCTGTCTTTGTGAAAAAGGAAGAATATCCTTTATCACACATTTGTGACACGCTCAGCAAGTTGTATTCAAGGTTTTCCACCAGATTGACCTTGTCAAACTGTATTTTGCCAGAGGAGACATTGCCATGTCCTAGCACATATCCCTTAGCATTGTTCCCAAAGGATACAGATCCTTCTCTTTGGCTGATAAAGTTGTTTATCAGGTATCTGCATCCAGTCATGTGCATAGAGCCTCCACTATCAACATACCATATGCTGTTTAAGCCCCTGGAAACTCTCTGCACATAAAAGCAAATTAGTTAGATTTGGAAACCCAAGCCTGTTTGGCTTTGGGTTTGCTCTTGAGAACAGTTACAGTTTGTTCTTGACCAGGTTGAGAAATCCATGTCTTTTTGGCAATGGATTTTTCATTAAGAACCATGGTGGTATCCTTTTTAGGACCACCATCAACCTTGGTCATCAGTAGTTCTACCATGTTCTTTAGATTTTGAATCTCAGCAGTTTGTGAAACTGCTGATGATTCTGGTCTAACTACTGACAAGGAATTTTGAGAAAAAGATTTTGGTTGAGACTTTATCTTTTTCTGAGAAAAGGTGTTTTCAGGTTGTTGTTTCTTGGGTTTAAAGACTTTTTCATAATCATTTCTGATTTGATTTCCCACAACCTGTTGTTTAAATTTTTGATTGAACTGAATTCCTTTTCTGTATCTACAAAATTCAGTTTTGTGGTTGAACAGGCCACAAATTTCACATTCTTTTGCCTTTTGTTTTTGATCTAAAGGCAAATTTCTGACAGTTGTGAAAAGATTTTGCTCATCAGTAGTTTTCAGGGTCTCAACTCCTGAAGTAGATGAAACTACTGATGGCTTGTTGTCAGTTTTTGTAAATACTTCTGAAGTACTTTCTTTAAAAATGCCAGGATTTCTGTTTAGAAAGTTTTCATGGAAAGATGTGCATTCTTTCCCTTCAGAAGTTTCATTTGAAACAATTCTTCTCCCATCTTCAGTAGTTTTGGGAGAAAAATCTGTTGGAGTTTCAACATGATGGTATCCTATGCCAAACTTAACATTTGAAGCACTTTGTTTGTTTAGCAATAGTTGATACCCCCTACAAGATTCCACCCATTTTTCATAAGTGATCCTGGTGTCAGCAAGCTCTTGTCTGACATCTCCCAGGTCATTTAGCATCATTTTGATTTGTGCTTGGGTTTCAATAGCAGAGTCAGTTAATTTAGAAACCTCTTTTGTTTTAGCACACAGTTTTCTTTCTAAATCACATTTTATCTGTGTGTATTTTCTTTCTAAATCATTGGCTTTGCCTTGTAGGTGCAGGTTTGTCTCTCTTATGAGAGCAAAAGTTTCTTTGCAAGAGTTTGAGCAAAGTTTTGTCAAAGATTCTTTTGATACCTGAGACAATGCAGATTTTGAGGTACAGCCTTCAAATGCCATTAAGGCAAAGTTCTTTCTGCCATTGTCTGGTTCTCCCCAGTTGATGTCAAACACTTTGTTGTCTGCATCAGGATTGCACTCTGTGGTGTCATAAGGGAGACTGCTCCAGTCAACATACCCCGAGGTAAAGAGACTTTGTTGAGGGGGTTGTTGAGGCTGTGGAGGAAGTTGAGCAGCTCGAAAGGGAGGGATTGATTGTTGGCTCTGCATCTGTTGAGCAGGCACTTGAACATATTGTACTTGAGGCATATATTGCTGTTGAGGAGCTTGTGCCTGTACAAAATGAGCACTCCCTTGAGTTCCATTGTTCCTATTATAATTGGGGTTATAGTTATTTCCAGATTGTGATTGGTTAAAGCTAGAGCTTCTACACTCTCTAGCAAAGTGTCCCAACTTCTGACACTTGTGACATCTCAGTTTAGATTTGTCAAAACCAATTTTTGTATTACTGGTCAATCCTGGAAATTTCCTTCCTGACCTTTTATAAAACTTGTTAGTTTTAATGCTTAGCATGGCCAGTTGGTGTAATATGTCCATTTCTTCTAAGTCATCACTGCTAAAATTTTTCAAATCATCCATGATAAAACATAGATTGTCAGCAGTTTGACTTTGGTCATCATTGTCATAACCTGGGAAAGATCTTTCTGATGAGATCCCAGTGGTTATGTCAATATTGTCATAAGATCCATAGGAACAAGTTGGTGAATCTTGTCCCAAAAGTGCTGTACTACCTGGTAGGTAGTCATCAGCAGTTTTACCAGAAGTTTGTAATTTCTTCTTTTGATTGATTTCTCTCTCAAAAGTAAGTAATCTCCCATGGAGTTTTGTAAGAGTGAGGGAGCTAAAATCTGGTAAGGATCTTAAAACAATGGAGTAAGTTTCCCATTTGTCAGGTAGAGACCTTAAAAATCTATGTAACATAGATACTGTTGTATAGGTCTGACCATTTAACTTTAGCTCAGAGATTAATGAGGAGAATCTTTCAAATTGTTGTGTCAAAGTTTCCCCATTAATATAAGCAAATGTTTCATATTGTTGAGCCAAAATTTCTCTAGTGTTGGCAATCACCTCTTCAGTTCCTCCAAACTGTTCTTTAAGACAGTCCCAAAGTTCTTTGGCACTTTCACAATGTAAAAGCCCAGAGTATATTTCATTTGGGAGAGCCATTGCCAACATAGAGAATGCCTTAGCATCTAGCTCAAGTTTTAGGAAATCCTCATCTGTATAGTCTTTGGGATCCTTTGGAATCCCTTCTTTAGTTTCAAGATTTATATTTACTGGTTTGTGAGGACCATATATCACAGATCTCCAACAACCTGTGTTGGTTTGTGACAAGGTATGTGCCATTCTCTTTTGCCATATATTGTACTCATTTCTCACAAGCATGGCAGGTTTGGTGGCAGAACCAGTATTATGTGGATCCATTTTTAAAGAGTATAGATTTGTCAGATGACTCTTTTAAGTGATGGATATTGATAAAAAGTGAACTTTTGATCTTTTTATTGAATATCAATAAGAGCTTTGTGTCTGATTCTCAATTTGTTAGATTGATATGTGATCAGATAAACCAATGCTCTGATACCAATTGTTGGATCAGTTTGCTCTTTTTGCTAGGTAAGAACTTGCTATCTTGACACTTAAGTGTTTAGCAAGTCCTTGTAAATCAGATTATAAGCACAGCGGAATGTTATAAGTTAAAGCAACACTTTTTATACAAAGGCAGAGTTATAACTCCCCCTTGATGTTTGAAACTAATAAATGACAAAGTATTTATTATGAATCTAAGTTGTAAATGAGAATTAGATACTTAGAGAGATTCACAATAAATACAGAAATGGAATAGAACAATGAGAGTGTTTGAAGGATTTTTCTGTTGAAAATCAATGTCTAAAATAGAAGGTTGAAGCCTTCTATTTATAGACGATTACATGCATGTATCTTGCCAAAAAGCAAGTACAGAAATAGCAGAAACAAGTTGCACAAGTTGCAACATTGAATCAATCAAATAAAGCTAAAAGTAATATTAAACAACAAACTACTGATGCAAAAAGGCGGTGGGAAATATCTATTGCTAAGTGCTGATGAAGGACAACTACTGAAGAGTAGTTTTGTCTTCAGTACTTCTGAAGTGAACTTGTCTGGTTTGGACTTCAGAACTTCTGCAACTTCAGCACTTCTCATATCTTCTAATCAGCAGTTTCTTGTCTTCTCTTCAGTACTTCTATACTTAGCCAAAATGACAGAAGTGAATTAGACTAAGGTTTGCAAAAGTGGTTTCACCAATCCTCTTTGTCCTAACATGGTTGCTGGAAATCTGTGATATATGGTCCTCACAAACCAGTAAATATTAATCTTGAAACTAAAGTAGAAATTCCAAAAGACCCAAAGGACTATACAGATGATGATTTCCTAAAACTTGAGCTTGATGCTAAAGCTTTCTCTATGTTGGCAATGGCACTCCCAATTGAAATCTACTATGGACTATTACATTGTGATAGTGCCAAAGAGCTTTGGGACTACCTAAAAGAACAGTTTGGAGGAACTGAAGAGGTGATTGCCAACACCAGAGAAATCCTTCCTCAACAATATGAAACTTTTGCTCATATAAATGGGGAAACTTTAACTCAACAATTTGAAAGATTATCCTAATTAATATCTGAGCTAAAATTAAATGGTCAGACCTACACAACTGTATCTATGCTTCATAGATTTTTAAGGTCTTTACCTGAAAAATGGGAAACATACTCTATTGTCCTAAGATCCTCACCAGACTTTAGCTCCCTCACTCTTAGAAAATTGCATGGGAGATTACTAACTTTTGAAAGAGAAATCGACTAAAAGAAAAAGTTGCAAAGTTCTGGTAAAACTGCTGATGACTATCTACCAGGTAGTACAACACTATTGGGACAAGATTCACCAAATTGTTCAAATAGTTTTGGATCTTTTGACCACATTGACATAACTGTTGGGATCTCATCAGAAAGATCATTTCCAGGTTATGACAATGATGAATATAGTGAAACTGCTGATAAAATGTGTTTTATCATGGATGATTTAAAAAATTTCAGCAATGATGACTTAGAAGAAATGGACATCTTACACCAACTGGCCATGTGAAGTATTAAAACAAACAAATTTTACAAAAGGTCAGGAAGGAAATTTCCAGGACTAAACAGTTCTACAAAAATTGGTTTTGACAAGTCTAAACTTAGATGTCATAAGTGTCAGAAGTTGGGACACTTTGCTAGAGAGTGTAGAAGCTCTAGCTACAACCAATCTCAGTCTGGAAATCAGTTTAACCCTTGTTATAATAGGAATAATGGAACACAAGGGAGTGCACATTTTGTACAGGCACAAGCTACACAAATCCAATATGTGCCACAAGTACAATATGTATAGATGCCTGCTTAACAGATTCAGAGCCAACAATCAATCCCTCCAATTCCAGCTGCACAACAACCTCCACAGACTCAACAACCCTCACAACAAAGCTTGTTCACCTCAGGGTATGTTGACTGGAGCAGTCTTCCTTTTGACACTATTGAGTGTAATCCTGATGCAGACAACAAAATGTTTGACATCAACTGGGGAGAACCTGACAATGGCAGAAAGAATTTTGCCTTAGTGGCATTTGAGGGCTGCATCTCAAAATCTGCCCTGTCTCAGGTATCAAAAGAATCTTTAACAAAACTTTGTACAACTTCATGTAAAGAATCTTTTGCTCTCATAAGAGAGACTAATGTGCACTTACAAGGAAAAGCAAATGACTCTGAGAGAAAATTCACTTAGATGAAATGTGATTTAGAAAGAAAACTTGCTGTAAAGGTAAAAGAAAATTCTAAATTAACCAACAATGCTATTGAAACCCAAGCACAACTTAAAATCATGATAGATGACCTAGGAAATGTCAGAAAAGAGCTTGCTGACACCAAGGTTACTTGTGAAAAATGGGTAGAATCTTGTAAAGGGTACCAATTGCTCCTAAACAAACAAAGTGTTTCAAATGTTAGGTTTGGCATAGGGTACAATCACACTAAAACACCAACAGATTTTTCCCCCAAAACTACTGAAGATGGGAGAAAAATTATTTCAGGTGAAACTTCTGAAGAGAAAGAATGCACATCTTTTTCATGAAAACTTTCTAAAAACTCACAAAGAAAGTTCTTCAGAAGTACTGATAAAATCTGACTTTGAGCCATCAGTAGTTTCACCTACATAAGGAGTTGAGAACCTGAAAACTACTGATGACCTAAAACCAATCAAAACAGTCAGGAATTTGCCTTTAAATGAAAATGAAAAGGCAAAAGAATGTGAAATATGTGGTCTGTTTAACCACAAGACAGAATTTTGCAGATATAGAAAAGGAATTCAGTACAACAAGAAAATTTCACAACTGGTTGTGGGAAAACAAATCAAAAATGATTTTAAAGAAACTTTTTCTCCCAAGAAACAACCAGCAAACACCTTTTCTCAGAAAAAGATGAAATCTCAACAAAAATCTTTTTCTCAAAATTCTCTTTCAGTAGTTAGACCTACATCATCAGCAGTTTCACAAACTGCTGAGATAAAAGATTTCATGAACATGGTACAACTACTGATGACCAGGGTTGATGGTGGTCCTCAAAAGGATACCACCATTGCTCTTAATGAAAAATCCATCGCCAAAAAGACATGGATTCCTCAACCTGGTGAAGAACAAACTGTTAATGTTCTCAAGAGCAAACCCAAAGCCAAACTGGCTTGGGTTCCTAAATCTAACTAATTTGCTACTTTGCGCAAAGGGTCTCCAGAGGCTTAAATAGCATTTGGTATGTGGACAGTGCAGGCTCAATGCACATGACAGGATGCAGATACCTAATAAACAACTTTATCAGTCAAAGAGAAGGATTTGTATCCTTTGGGAACAATGCCAAGGGATATGTGCTGGGACATGGAAATGTCTCCTCTGGAAAAATACAGTTTGACAAGGTCAATCTGGTTGAAAACCTTGAGTACAACTTGCTGAGTGTGTCACAAATGTGTGATAAAGGATATTCTTCCTTTTTCACAAAGACAACATGCAAGATCATATCACCAGAAGGCCAGAAGTTGATAGAGAAGATCATTGAAGATCATACTTTGTTGATAGCCAAAAGATGTGGCAATGTCTATGCAGTGGACATTGAAAAGGACAAAGTACTGAACAACACTGCCTGTTTCTTCTCAAAGGCATCAACTTCAGAGACTGATCTCTGGCACAGGAGACTTGGCCATGTGAACTTTAAAACCATAAATAAAGTCACAAAAATGGGCTTGGTCAGAGGTCTACCTTTGAAAGTATACCAGTGTCAAGAACACTATGTATCCTGTTTAAAGGGAAAGCAGCATAAGTCCTCCTACAAGTCTATTGAAGAATAAAAAACAACTGCATGTCTTCAACTACTCCATATGGACTTATTTGGGCCTGTAAAAATCATGAGCCTTGGTAAGAAGAAGTACTGCTTGGTCATCATTGATGACTATTCAAGATTCACATGGGTATTCTTCTTATTTTCCAAGGATGAGGCAGCTGAAATCATCAAGTTCTTCATTCTACAAGTAGAGAAACAATATTCTCTATCTATGAAAGCCATTAGAAGTGATAATGGGACAGAGTTCAGGAACAAAACTCTGGATGATTTCTGTTTGTCTAAAGGGATTATTAGACAATTTAGTGTTCCCAGAACTTCTGAACAAAATGGTGTGGTTGAAAGGAAGAACAGGACATTAATTGAAGCAGCAAGAACTATGTTAGCTGATTCAGGCCTACCATTGTATTTCTGGGCTGAAGCAGTTAACACTGCATGTTATGTTCAATAAGAGTCCTTGTCAACAAGAGACACTCCAAGACTGCCTATGAAGTTCTTCATGGCATGAAGCCCCTTATCTCCTTCTTCAGGGCTTTTGGATGTCAAGGTTTCATTCTAAACATTAGAGACTCCATTTCAAAGTTTGCTGCTAAAGTTGACTCAGGTTACTTTCTTGGTTATTCTTCCACTAGAAAAGCCTACAAGGTTTTTAATTCAAGAACCAAGATAGTAGAAGAAACACTAAATGTCAAGTTCAATGAGTCAAAACATACTCTTATTCCAGCAAATCCTCCTGAACTCTTTGACCTTGACAGCTTCCACTTTGGACCTGAAAAGACTGTTACTTCATCTAAACCTACTTATTATGGTGATCGAAGGTTTGATGATGAGGATCCAGCATCATGGACTCGTCAAACAATCATTAAGTCAACTTTCAAACCTTCAGAAGTTTCACAAACTTCTGATTCAACATCTGCTGATGTACAAACTCAAACAACTACTTCAGCACCTACAACTACTGAAGATGTTCAAACAGTTGAACCAGACATTATAAACCTTAGTGGTTTGTTTGATGAAGTACAAGAGCCACCTACATCTGTTAGTGGTTTACAACAACTGATTGAACACAAAGATCATCCATTGGAACAAATCATGGGTGATATTGCTTCAGGTGTTCTCACAAGAAACCAGCTTTCCAACTTTTGCTTCTTCTCAGCATTCATTTCTCAGTTGGAACCTAAGAAGTACCAAGAAGCCCTCAAAGACAACAATTGGGTGGAAGTTATGCAAGATGAGCTGCTTCAATTCAAGAAGCAACAGGTTTGGGAAATCTGTCCCTTCCCACCAAACAAGCTACCAATTGGCACAAGATGGGTTTTTAGGAACAAACAAGATGAAGCTGGTATAATCATTAAGAACAAGGCAAGACTGGTGATACAAGGTTACTCTCAAGAAGATGGAATTGATTATGATGAAACCTTTGCTCCAGTTGCAAGGCTTGAGGCCATCAGGTTATTTCTGGCCTATGCCATTTCCAACAAAATAAAAGTTTTTCAAATGGATGTTAAGAGTGCATTATTGTATGGAAAGATCAAAGAGGAAGTGTATGTTTGTCAGCCACCTGGGTTTGAGGATCCTTCTCATCCTGAGTGGGTGTACAAACTTGACAAAGCTCTTTATGGGCTAAAACAGGCTCCAAGAGCCTGGTATGAAACACTTTCCAACTTTTTGCTTAAAAATAACTTTACAAGAGGCTCCATTGATAAAACTCTTTTCATTAAAAATGTTGGAAATCATGTCTTACTTCTTCAAATTTATGTTGATGATATCATATTTGGTTCACAAACACAAAATTGTGTGATGAATTTAAGAAACTCATACAATCAAAATTTGAGATGAGTACAATGGGAGAACTGCAGTACTTTTTAGGACTGCAGATTAAACAACAAACAAATGGAACTTTTATACATCACTCTAAATATATTAAAGAATTATTGAACAAATTTTCTTTACAAGACTGTAAATCATGTTCCACTCCCATGACACCTACCACACAAGTTGAACTAGATGATCAAGGAAACTAGGTTGATCAAACCATGTATAGATGAATGATAGGTTCCCTTTTGTATCTAACTGCTTCTAGACTAGATATTATGTTTTCAACATGTGTCTGTGCTAGATATCAATCAGCTCCTAGGTAATCACACCTCATTGCAGTCAAAAGAATCTTCGGATATCTGAAAGGAACTCCTACACTCGGAATTTGGTATCCTGCTTCTAGCAATACCAAGTTATCAGCTTTTTCAGATAGTGACTATGCAGGGTGCAAAATGTCAAGAAAATCAACATCTGGTGGCTGTCAATTCTTGGGAAACTGTCTAGTGTCCTGGCAATCAAAGAAGCAAACATCTGTTGCAACTTCAACTGCTGAAGCTGAATACATTGCAGCTGCAAGTTGTACATCACAGATACAATGGCTCCAATATCAACTTCTTGATAATGGAATCAAAGAGACCAAGACACCATTGCTTGTAGACAGCAAATCTGCCATTAGCATCATTCAAAATTCGGTTCAGTTCTCAAAAACTAAACATATTGAAATCAGGTATCATTTCATCAGGGATTGCTATGAAAAAGGCAAGATTGAAGTGAAGCATGTGACAACAGCTAATCAGATAGTTGACATATTCACTAAACCCCTTGACACATCAACATTTCAGAAGTTAGTATCCATGCTTGGGATGCTAAATTTGTAAGTGTTCTTTAACTTCTCCTGCACATATTTTATTTTTCACTTACATCTGTTTTTATTTGAAAACATCTGAAAAACAAAAAGAGAGAAACTACTGATGATCAAAAACATCAGCATGGGAATATTTTCTGAAAAATGAGTAACTTCTGATAAAATAATCTTCAGAAGTTATGAATAAAGTGCTTATAAACATTCTCATCAGTTGTTCACAAACTACTGAAGAGAAAATGGGAACTACTGATGATAATTGTTCTTCATCAGCAGTTTTGTCATTAAGGGCAAATCAGACATTTCCCACTTCAGAAGTTTGACCTAGGGCGGTTACAAACTTCTGATAAACACCTTTTCCAACACTTATCCATTCAAAAAGAAAAATTCCCTCCTTCTCTCTCAAAAACACTCTCAAACCCTTAACATGCAAAAACACTGTTCAATCCACAAACACACAAACCACATGGCTCTAACATTGAAACAGGGACACAATCAAAGAGGCTACTTTGAGAAACATGAAGCCTGGTCCCAATACGACGAAATCATTGATTTAGTCGTTAAATCCCAATACTTTACTGCCCTCACCATTGATCCTCCAATCCACACTGAAACACTTAATGAGTTCTCGGCAAATGCGGAGATGCTGACAGTAAATGATAAGGTGATCTCCCTCAATTCAACCATCCAAGGGAGAAGAATGGCAATCACACCAGAAACTTTGGGAATTAGACTGGGTCTAGATGATGTAGGAGCCCCAGATCAATTTCCAAATTCTGAAATTCATCTAACCATGACAGAGTGTGGTTACCAAGGTACTCTCTCACATGCTACCATTGTTAAGAAATATTTTGAACCTAAGTACAAACTTTTGTTTCATTACATAATAATGTGTTTGAGTCCAAAAACTGGATCTTATGATCAGATGCCCTCTACTTTTCAACCTATTTTTCATTCCATTGTGAATGAAACAAAATTCAGGGCATCAGCACTTTTCTTTAATGAATTGGTGTTACATCATCTCAACTCTAAAAAGAAGTTTTTGTTGTATCCAAGGTTTATTATGCAATGCATAATAAAGGAACTTGGAGAAGAGGTGCTTGTGGGTAAAACAACTGTTTTAAACCCATTAACCTCACAAGCATACTCTAGACACAATAAACTGGCTACCTGGCCAGAAGATGACCAAGGGGAACACACAACAGTCCCCAAGGAACCCTCACCTTCCAAACCCTCACCTAAAAAGGCCAAGAAACCCAAACAACAAAAACAAAAACCCACCAGCCTTAAAAGAAAGGCAGTTCAGGAAGTAGAGATGCCTAAACTTGCTAATGTGCAATCTGCACTTGATAAAGATGTGATTGAAACATCCTCTCAGTCTCATTCATCTCAAACCCCCACTAGAGCACCAATCACAATACTTTTTAAAAGAAAGAAATTTAAGAAAAAAATCCCCATTGACTTTTCTTTTGAAACTGCTGAACCCTTAGACCAAACTACTAAACCAGCACCACAAATTTTTGAACCTGAAGCCCTTGAAATTGCCAAACATCTCTCTGGGCTAAAAGAGACCATCCCATCAGAACATGTCAGTCCCCAACAACCACATCAAACAGGGGACATACCTTCAGAACTTGACATGGATGTGGATGTCCATAGCCCTAACCCAAGAGATGAGGATGAACCAGGGTCTCTAAGCCCAAACTTAGAGACTTTAGGTACATTTGAGGCTGTTACTACTCATATACCACCCAGTGGTGGATCTGAGGAAAGAAGTAACATTGGTAAGACCTCACTTGTGGCAACTACTGATGAAGGCTTAATGCCTGAGGTAGGAAATCCTCTGAATCAAGAACAAGAGGTGCATGAGACAACTGGGTTTGGCCCAACTCATGATATAACTGATATTGTCCTCATTGAGGAAGTAAGCAGGGATTCAGATGATTCCATTGATTTGGATGATGATTCACACTCCACCAAACTTGAATTGACGGCTGCTAGTGAAGGTCCTGCACCTGGTGTCTCTAAGCTCAATGAGTTGGTCACACCAGATCAGGTTAAAGTCCACTTGATCCCCGATTCCCCTAAAGTGGCATCTTCTGTACAACATGAAGATCACCCAAAAACACACCCCTCACTGAAAATGCCTACCCAATTCCCTGGGTCATCTAGCATAGACTTGAACCAACTATGCAGCCCAGATGGTCCCCTATACCAGTTGATGAACACCCTAATTGCCAATCACCTCAAAACTTTCACAACTGCTTTGGAGTTGTCAACCAAAACTCAGTTTGAGGTGATCAACAAGAAACTTGGTGAGCTGTCCAACAAAATAGACAACAACTCAAGACAGCTTGCTGAACTCACTGGTAGAACTTCCAAACCTAGCAGGCTTCCAGAAGTGCATGAAGCCAAAAAGGGGGAGAACATTAAGGAACCTAAGGAGTCACTGGAAGCTAGGATAAAGGCAAGAGTGGCTCTACAACAACAACAACTTCTAGAAAAAGCCCAAAAACAAAAATAAGATCAACAAAGGCTTAGTTCTGGAACTGAAGTTGAAGCTGAACCTTCCCAAGGCCATAATGAAGAAACTGCTGAAGAAACCTCTGATGACTCAGAAAGTACTGAAGACAATCCTTCAGTAGTTGATACTTCTATCAACACTTCAGCAGTTAACACTTCCACCTTACAAACAACTGAAGAGCCTTCCAAACCAACTGAACAACAACAACCAACTCCTATTCCAAGGTCTACAACAACAACAATGACTGTACTAAACCCTTCTCCAATTTCAGAGTCAAAAGAATTACTTGAGAAGAGTTTACTTGCAGCCAAAAGAAAGGCTATGGAAGATGGGGTCTGGAATAGTTTGGAAGCAAGGGAAGACATGAGCTACAATCAAAAACTCCAAGCTTATGAAGCAGAGCTTAATAGACAAGCCAAGATTGAAAAGGTTGCTGAAGAAGACAAAAGACAACAACTGGTGTCTTTCATCACAAAGAACAGCAAAACTAAAGACTATTCACTCAAAGGGCTCTCAATGGATGAGCTAACCAGAAGAGCTCAAATTGTTGCTGACAAACTTGCAACAGACAAAGACAGAAAAGCCAAGAGAGCTGAGATAATTGAAGAACTGGTAGCAAATGACTATGGTTCAAAAGCCTCTGTGTCAAGATGGAGAGAAGACAAACTACTGGACACATACAAGAATTACAAGGCTGCCAAGGCTACTAATCCAGAGAAGTTCAAAACATCTGAAGTATCAACTTCAGTAGTTAGAACTTCTCGTGTTAAAAGACCAGCTACCAAGAAGAAACCAGAGGACAATACAAAGACTGACTTCAAGATGGTGTTGCTAGAAGGCAACACAGTTGTACATGGAGACTTTGATATTGAAGAGAAACCTCTGGTAACTCAATTTAGGTATCCTTCAACATTTGCTTACCAAATTCAGAAGACTATCACTGACAGACTGCACACAAAGGTAGTTACAGAACATCATTTACCAACTTTCAAATTACCTGAAGTAGTGCAAAAAGAAGACAGAAGTGAATCCCACCTGAGAGTCACTGAAATAGAGAACATCCAACACTCAGTATTGGTGACAAGAAGAGATCTTACAAGCAAGGCCTACAAGTCCATGAATGAACTGAAGAATCTATCAACCCAGGACTTGCTTACAATTCAACACTTATAACCTCAAATGGGATCTCTCACTGATGAACAGCTTAATCAACTGAAGAATTCCATGTTCAAGGAGATATGGAAGATTGTGAATGACAGAAGAAAACAATAAGGAATTAGAAAAGGTTTTGGCTTCATCAATCCAGGGGGAGATTGTTAGGACAAAAAGGATTGAGGAAACCACTTTTGTAAACCTAAGTTAAATTTACTTCTGCAAATATCCTAAGTATAGAACTACTGAAGAAAGAAGACTAAAGTACTGAAGAAGGATTCAACAAGTACTGAAGAAGAAGTATCAGAAGTTATGAAGTCTAACCAGACAGTTCACTGAAGAACTACTGAAGACAAACTACTCATCAGTAGTTTGTCATTCATCAGCACTTGTACAAGAATCTTTTCCACCGCCTTATGTTTCAGTATTTTATTAGTTTAGTATTACTTTATCTTTTTGTGCAAGTTCCAAGAATACAACTTGTTGCTACTTGTTACAGACTTGCTTTTTGGCAAGGTTCATGTATATGTAAAGTATATAAATATATGGGTTCATCCCTCTATTTTAGACATTGATTTTTATTGAAACAGAAATCCTTCGAAGCTTATTATTGTTATTTCCATTTCATTCATTGAGAATCTATTTGAGTATATATTATCATTCACATTCAATACTTAGATTCTCATTAAACTTGTCTTTGGTTTTCAAACATCCAGGGGGAGTAATAACGCCTGTTGATAGTGTAACTTCACTTACTCATTCCGCTGTGCATATCTGATATAACTTGCTAAACACATAAGTGTTCACTAGCAAGCAATACATCAAGAAAATTACTGATCCAACAGCGCCTTTTGAAGCACTATATGGACGCAAGTGTAGGTCTCCCATCTGCTGGACTAAATTTGGGGATAGTCAACTGACAGGTCCCGAACTAGTGAACGAGACTGCTGAGAAAATCTTGCAAATCAGAAACCGGATGGCTGCTGCACGTGATCGACAGAAAAGTTACGCTGATAAGCGTAGGAAACCTTTGGAGTTACAGATTGGGGACAAGGTACTGCTAAAGGTGTCACCTTGGAAAGGTGTGATACGCTTTGGAAAACGGGGGAAGTTGAACCCGCGGTACGTTGGACCATTCGAGATCGTCGAAAGGATTGGTCCAGTGGCGTACAGGTTAAACTTGCCTGAGGAACTCAGTGGAGTTAACAACGTGTTTCACGTCTCCAATCTAAGGAAGTGTGTCGCTGAACCTATTGTTAAGGAACCGGTGGAGATTCTTGAACAGGGCGTCAAGAAACTCAGACAAAGTACCATACCTATTGTTAAGGTACGATGGAATTCCCGTCTAGGACCGGAATATACGTGGGAACGCAGGGATCAAATGCGGCTTAAATACCCACATCTCTTTACTGAACCTAAACCTGTACATAGATCAAACGCTAAACATAAAGCAGCTACCTCAAAGTGAATTTCGAGACGAAATTCCTTTCAACTTGGGGATGATGTGACATCCGGGAACCAAGCATACATCTTTCTAGCTTTATTGTTTACTTGCTGAATTTCGAGACAAAATTCTTTTCAACTTGGGGATGATGTGATACCCCGCAATTTCAGGTTCCTGATTTAACTGAACTCTAGTTACTTGCATTTAGATTCCTTGCATTTTACTTTACTAGAGTTAACTAGATAAGTCACACGTGCACACACGAGATGGATTATCATTTAATGAGCATATGGTACCTATGAAGCAAAATACATGTTAATGTCGTCATCAAGAGGCATAGAACTCAACTAACTTTTATATATATCTTAGGATACTAGAAACTACTTAATTGATACACATGAACAAATCACAATACTATTAAACATGAATGAACCAATTAACTAACATAATATATATTAAGTCTTGGATCATAGCAAACTAATTGTCGTGGGACTTCATGAGCTATACTCACACATGAATGTATTCACATGGTACATACACACTCACTAGGCTACCTACACAAGTGAACACATGACAAATAGTCTACCTTATAACACATGACATAAACACCTTCACTAGACTAACCTTTACACCAAAACAAGGCATAAGACTCTTGATAACTACCATTATATCTAAAAGTTACCATCTATATATGGGTATATGACACCCTACGATCGGCTATCAAGAGCTCACACCACACAACACATTCCAAATGCTAAACAAGGATTGGTTCCCATGAAAAACAAACATCCTCTTGCACCAACATGGAAACCTCACTTTTATATCTTTACACTAGATCCTTACCCCTTTTCCTTAAAATTTGCGGCCAATTATCCTATCCATACCCCAAGAAACTTCCAAGCTAACTACTAGGAGACTAGAAGCCAACAACATCCAAGAGGATGAGTAAAAGACATGACATGGAAAGGTCACCATCAACCTCCTATCCTACCATATATTTCGGCCAACTACATAAGACAAAATAGAAGCAATGTCATGTCACTATCAACTAGGTTAGAACACCTTGTTCTTGGGAACTAGCGGCCAAAAAACATGAGCACAAGACTAGCTTGCATCTAGTTTACTTGTAGCATGGATTTAGTTAAGAAACAAACTCACTCCTAACTCATATAAAAGATCAACACCCCTTTTGGGATCATTGTTATCGGCCGAAAACACAAGAGGAGCAAGACAAGTCCCTTTCCTAAGAACATACCTCATTAGTTAGGAACATGAAGGACACCACCTCCCATAGGCCTACCTTTTCCCACTTATAGTTTAAAACAAAACTATCAACCTTTCTTTCACATATGGCGGCCGAAAGGGACATATCCATAGCACATGGAGACAAGCCTTGGAGCATAGAATGGTCACCATCCATGTTTGTAGTTGGCCGAACCTAGGAGGAAACAGCCAAAGATATTTCGGCTTCCAACTCTTCCCCTTGAATGATGTAATCCATCTAGAAGCTCATGAGGTTAGCATATTCACTAATGTGGAATCAAAACAAGAATTGTAGGAAACCCATGGAGTGGCGACTTGCCTCCTTACTACTCCTACATTAATCGGCCAACTCATTTGTGATGGAGACTTGTCATATGTTCAAGAACTTTCACTAAATAAACATACTTACACATCTATGGACATAAGGAAACTAGGTGTTAAGACTACCCTACAATCCACTATAAAAAGGGAGCCAAGATCATTCCTCATTCTTCACACCAACATCATTCTTTCACTCTCTCTTTCTCTCTTTCGACTCCCTTGAGTCCGAACCACATCCCACCACATCCTTTCCCGAGCTTTGGCTCACACTCACCCCCCTTCTTCTAATAGCTGAGCCAAGGAAGGCCACCAAGAAACTCTAAGAATTTGCATATAGTCCATTAGTATTGAGGTAAGTACCAACCCCTTCTAGTCAAATATATGCGGCCCCTATTGTGAACCCAAGCTTAGTCTCTTGATCACTAGGATCGACCCCGACTAGCCATGATAGGTTGATTATTAAGTGATTAGTAATCAAGCTTCTATTATGTGCACATTGTTTCACCTATCTAATCCATTATGTTATCTGGTGTTAAAGAAATTGATTACACATGGATTCATGAAACAATTTTTAGATCAAACATCATATACATGAAACATGATCTACACCCATTTGATGTGGTTCACAAAAGTAGGTGCCAATCTTGTGAGATAAACAAGAACATAGTTTAATATGTCTTAAATGTTCATAGGGAGATCCTTGTTGGAACGATAGTTACTTTCTTTGCTTTGCTAGATCTCTCGCACAAATACCAGGTGAGTTTCACTACTCTTTTCTCAAAAGCATACGTCTCGGTTGAGACAACTTTCTAAACTTTTTCATAGTCCGGTTTGGGACTACTTTTACACATCCCGGGTTTGGGGTGCTATGATTCACTAGGTGAATCTGCTCTTACTAATTCATGCTTTATGTCCTTGATGAACTAAACCAACTCTATCATTGAAGTCCTTCTAAATACCGAATGAGTTGCCGGATGGCAAGCGGGTTACTAGTTGATAGTGCTATTAGGTCTCATAAACCTTACATCGTGTGCTGGAGAGCATGGGTGTGAACTATAACTCAACATATTATCATTGTTGATAGACAATGATGCAAGGCACTTTGCTCACTATTGTGGGTTCTCGTTGTTTAGTAGTTCGGTATTACCGGTTTTAGTTATCATGAGTGGGCTAGCTACCCCTAGCATGTGAATTAGCATTTACTCAAACATGGTCTGGAGGACCTACGTATTTACCAAACTTTGTGAACTCACCAACTTTATGTTGACCCATGATCATTATACCTTTTTGCAGGACACTAGTTCGAAGCACGAGTAGGGCATGCATCATATGGCATCATGGGGATATGGATAATTATCTATTTTCGAATGTTTAATTGCAACGTAGCTTACATTGGCCACTGGCTGAAAAACTCATTGTTTTTGCTTGCTTTTCCCCAATTTCCGCATCTCCTTTACTTATGTTCAAAGCTATTTCGGGGAAAACTTGGGGACTGATTGATACCATATTATCATGCTTATAAGATACCATTTCTCAAAATGAAATACACCTTTTCGGTTATTCAATGCTTATGTTGATTTTTACCCAATTCGACCCGTTAAGGACATGGATTATACAAAGCCTTATTTGACCGTTCAAAAGGCATAACAATCATATTGTTGAGTCATTTGACACTTGTTTAACTAAAAACATCACCCGGTTTATGTCCATATGGCCCGGTTCTTGGTTTTAAATGTTTATGTCGATTTTTGCCCAAATCGACTCGTTAAGGCCTTGGACTATACAATGCATTATTTTACCACACATAAGGCTTCAAAGCCATATTGTCTACTCGTTGGACACTTGTTCAACTCAAAACATTGCCCGGATTGTTTCATTATGCATTGGTTCTTAATTTTAATCTCTGGTGAATCCGTAAAATTCCCAAAATGCCCCTTATAGCCAAATTTTTCAATTTGGCCATCCGCGGTGACACTTCTTGATTCAAATCCATTGTTTTTGACTCAATGACTTGATTAAAAACTTCTAAGTCCTTACGGACTTAGATTTTCATCGTTTCTCAAGTTTTCTCTTATTTATACAATTCTAAGCGCATTAGCGCGCATTAGACATAGTTATGTAGATAACTTACTTCATTGACACCCACACTTCATATGAGTAGTTTTAGTACTCATGTTGCTTTGCCCAAAGGCGTTTATTTAGCTACGGACTTACCGGGTGGCTTTGACCCATATCCATACCTTCTGCTTATCCTCCATGACTCCGAGCATCAAGTGTGCATGCGCACATGCATTTACCTGTATGCTTTCTAAATAGACAACATTAGTTTCTCGGAACTTAAATGGTTATACTTTTCCACTTGATCCGTTGACCTCATGAATCTTAATGCTTGGAATACAAGCATCAAGGGTTGGACTCAAATGATGAGGACTTCACCACTTGACCCGTTTAGACCCATAGTTCATGATACTATATTACCCAAGATTTACCTATGGTTCAAGTGACACGAACTTGACTCATTTAACATCATGCTTAACGATTTCATTCAAATGATTTCATTTGGATTAAAAGCATCATTTCTCACATATCTTTCTTAATTAACTCGTTTGATGAATTTCACCATTCGGTCATACTCATTGTCTCGAAAAAGTCATAAACCACGTTTTGTTTTGAGTGCCCATAAAGCAACTCATTTAATACATTCCACCCCTCGGGGGTTACCTTTATCATACACTCATGATTTAAGACTAATGTATACGATAATTGGGCTATGTTATAGTCTAATGGTGTAAGTAAAACTTACCTCATACTCGTTCTTCCTTTCATAACTATCCGCCTTGCATCCGTTTGACCCGTTTGCTCCCTCTTTGTTGTACCTTACTTAGGGATGAGTCAAACTTGTTTATTAGAATACATCATATGGAATTATTTCATTATCCATAAATTCATGCATTCATTATCAATTCTTGCTAAACCCATAGCTATCTTCTCATATCAAGTATGCGATTAACTTAGCGTATTGCTAACCAACATTACATACAAATAATAACATTCACATGATTCAATTTCTTAGTTTCACTAGTTCTCGCCTAATTGGCATTTTATCGAACGCTTGGCATGCACCTACCAATTAAATTGATTTTCATGAGTTTAAGTTTAGCCAAAGCATACTCATTTAACAAATCATCATCATATCATGTTGTCTAGACTCTTTAGCCTAATTTTCTCATTTAACAACTCCTAAGAGTCACAAAGATTCCTAGATATAAGTGGATTCAACCTAGAGGTTAAACCCCCAATTTCAACACAATTACATAAGCATATGATCAAAATCAAAAACACATATTAAGTGTGATTTGTAACCGGATTATACATGTTTAAGGCTCCACAAGACTAGGGCAACCCATAATAACCATTAATTCCATGTTTTTTTTTATCAAAACCCTAGATTTTCATAAGAATGAAAAATGAATATAACATCAATTTCTACCAAATAAAAGGTACCTTGATGTTCAATAGGCCTTAGATAACCCGTTTCTTGCTAATGCACCGAGAAACCCCTTGATTTGGCTTGGATTCAAGCATGTTCTTGTGTTTAGGGTTTGTTTGTTGAAGGAGATGTGTTCTCCTGATGTGTTTTCGTAACACACACTTGTGTGTGTTATTGTTTATATTTTTTTTATTAATAATAATCAAGTTCATAATATTGGCAACTATAGCCCGTCAACTAACCCACAAGGTCATTTCCTTATAAGACTACCAAATCAAGTTAGTTTTTCCTATATCATTTGCTCTTTTATATAAGTAATAACATTAACTAGGTTATTTCAATATTGGAACATAATCCTCATTGTTATTGTTTAAGTCTCGTTTTATTATTTTGCTAATCATGCATAATGGCATAATTAGACGAACGAATGGTTTTGGGGTGTTACAAGTCTACCCCCTTAAAGAGGTTTCGTCCCCGAAACCTTTTTTTTTTTGTTTTTTGCTTTGGTCACACCAAAGAACCTTAGTGTCTCTACTCAAATTTGAGCACTACTCATTCCCTTGACATTCTATAGTCTAACGATTAGTACTATATACTTAGTGTTTGTATCCCTTTACTCGGCTTTCTAACTTTTATTATATGGAAGCCTTAGCTTTCATAATATGACTTGAGTCATTCTATTCTTTTGGTTAACTAGGGGCAATATCTATATACATACCCCTACCAGACATTTTAGCTTCTTATGTTCCTCATAGGTATTCCCCGTCTACTATTATCCCGAAGGATGTAATGATTTAAGGTTTCTTTCTATCGTACCCACTAAAGCATCTACTGGGTTACTTGATTGCATTATGAATACGTACGTATGCCTATGCATCTATTAACAACAAGTAATTTATCTTGGTTTCCAAGACTAACCCGACTTTTTAGTCATAGCCATTTTCTAGCCCCTTGGATTCATCCCTGAATCCAAATCTCATTTCTTTTAGGTTTGCTAGAATGTTCTAAATAGACTTTGCTTTACACTAACTTTTTCCTTTCCTTGGCTAATTCCTATTCTAAGAATTTGCCATCTATTGGGTTCCTTCAACCTTCGTGATCATTGTGGAAATCGTTACCAATTCCCATACTTTACCTAGCCGGTTTGCTAGGCTCCTATGTTTAAAGTATCTTATTCTAAGGTATAACCCAAGGCTTATCATTTTTTTTCTATCCTTACACCAAATAAGCTATCCTGGTTCTTTATGCTTGGGCTTTTTCCCATAACATCTTTATTTCATGTCCGTCAATTTGAATTTAGGTTTCCCAAGTTCCCGTTTTTCTAACTCGATTGGTGGTCATTGCCCCAACCGAATCGTTTAAAGACTTTTGTGTTTCAGATTTCTATCATTTATCTATTTAGAATGCTTATTTTCTTAAAATCCTTTCTTCTGATTTACCGTTCTCAACATAAGTTGAGGTTGGTTTTCTTTTCACAATAAAATGGTGTTGATTTGACATTACAACTGGTTGTATCGACTAATCCCATGTTACCATGGTTTGCATTAGGTTGTACCAACTATACAACCTAATGTTATCATGATTTGCATTAGATTGTAGATTGTACCAACTGTACAATCTAATTTTATCACAGTTTGCATTAGATTGTATCAACTGTACAATCTAATGTTATCACACTTTACACTTTTTCATCATTAACCCGAGGGTTGAATGATTTACTGATTTATCACGGCCCAAGTCCATTGTTTATGTCATCAATTCATAGATTTATGACTTACTGGTTTATCATGGCCCAAGTTCGTTGTTTATGTCATTAATCTGAAGATTTATGACTTACTGAGTTATCTCGGCCCATGTCCGCTGTTTATGTCATTAATCCGAAGATTTATGACTTACCTGAATGTGATTTTGACTCAACCTTGATTAAGATTCAAGTCTATTTACAAACCTAATTTACTTATGACTCAACCTTGATTAAGGTTCAAGTCTATCTCTGTAACAACACAAGGTAACTCATATAGTATATTGCCCGTTTTGCTAGCCCAACTTATAAGCTGGTGCCTTGCTCAAGGTCTTTCATGAATCGCATCCATGCCGTGTTAGACAGTGGACTACGTCCAAAATGCCTCAGTATATTGTCCTCTCTGCTAGCCCAGCGTATTTGAACTGGTGCCTCGCTCAAGGTCTTGCATTGATCGCATCCCTACCGTGTTAGACACTGGACTACGTCCAAATTCTCCCGGCACCTCACACTTACTAAGCCTTTGCTACATAGATTGCATATGTATTAGTTATAAGAAACCCATTGTATCATATGTTTAACACTTACCTGGCTAGGGTAAGTAATTCGCATATTGTACACACGGACTTATTATAATTAAGGCATCACACCCTATGCAAACAAATTTTCAGCTCATGCTTGTGTCCCCTATTTTATTTGGTAAAACCTTTTTCTTGATATTTATTGGGTATTTTGTTTTACCTTTACTCATTTAAAACCAACGATGTGTTTTCATTTCTTAAAACTTTGTGTGTTCATACCCATTGATATGACCACTACATGACTCTAGCATTTCTTAGATTTTAAACATTAGTTTGGGATGATTACCCCCAACCGGTTTCGACGTTCAAGTTAAGTTTGTGCATTGGTCATTCATTATCTTGAACTATCCACCTTTCCCATTTTGCTATTTGATTGTGTATGCAATTACCACTCTTCGTGTGATAATTGCCTACTAGTTCACTTACTGTGATTTAGGGCGTGTACCTGATTGATACGTGCTCATGTGTTCCCCTTCTTTTTATCAACCCGCTTGTCTGAGTCGTTACTTGACTTGGTCCTTGGTGAGCATGCCTTCCGCCGTGCTCCTGGACCCTCCACCACCTCGTTGGGTGTATCATTCGATCCTATCTTGATCGAATAAAATGTTCTCATCCCTGTCACATTTACAATTCCAATTGATTAGTAACATGACATGTCAGTATTAGTATATATCATTACAAATAATGTTAGAATTCTTGTTACATAAGAATTTCGTTGCCTGAATAAATCTTTGGATAGGCTTCAAGCCGCCCAACCATTTCCTTACCAAGCTTTTGTGATAGCATGTATCTACACGATATCACTATTGATCATATATAACAATCTCCGATCAAACCGGATTGTTATTGTAAATATTACATACCAAATTCCTCGATTAAGCCCCGAACCAAACACTCTTCATCACTTTAGCGCACAGTTTGAGTCCAAGTATCCTTCTCGACACTCGGATCCCTCAAACCAATGGCTTTGATACCACTTGTAAGACCCTAACCCGTAATCACGCGATCAACGCCTAATCCTACGGGTTTTGACCTTACGTAAAACCACTCCCAATTAAAACTTTTTAATTTATGAGTAACATAAACCGTTGTGATCAAATACATATTCGATTCACATTTATTTATACATTTTAATAGATAAAACTACTAACATTTTGCGTTTTGTCGAGAGTTCTTTGAATTCTAATGCGGAAGCTTGATGAGTGTTCGGGTGTGTTCGGTTCTTCTCGCGACTCGATCCTTGCTCCGGGATTTCCATCAACGGTATACCTAGCACCATTACATAGATAATGGTTAGTTGTGTTGATAATAACGCCTTTTAAATAGTTAACACGTTGATACACATCAAAACGGAACGAACAAGTTTGGAATACAAAGCAAATATTTTGGGATGACATTGCTCCGTAAGCTACGCTTCCAGCGTAAGCTACGTTGGTCAATAGATAAAATTTCCCGAGAGGGGCCGGCGTAAGCTACGCTGCCAGCGTAAGTTACGCTGGCCACTAGACAAATTTTGCGAGAGGTCCTGGCGTAAGCTACGCTGCTTGCGTAAGCTACGCTGGACACTGGGCAGATTTCCTGAGAGGGCCTGACGTAAGCTACGCTGCAACGTAGCTTACGTTGGCCACTGGCTGAAAAACTCATTGTTTTTGCTTGCTTTTCCCAACTTTTCGCATCTCCTTTACTTATGTTCAAAGACATTTTGGGGAAAACTTAGGGACTCATTGATACCATATTATCATGCACATAAGATACCATTTCTCAAAATGAAATACACCTTTTCGGTTATTCAATGCTTATGTTGATTTTTACCCAATTCGACCCGTTAAGGCCATGGATTATACAAAGCCTTATTTGACCGTTCAAAAGGCATAACAATCATATTGTTGACTCATTTGACACTTGTTTAACTAAAAACATCACCCGGTTTATGTCCCTATGGCCCGGTTCTTGGTTTTAAATGTTTATGTCGATTTTTGCCCAAATCGACTCGTTAAGGCCTTGGACTATACAATGCATTATTTTACCACACATAAGGCTTCAAAGCCATATTGTCTACTCGTTGGACACTTGTTCAACTCAAAACATTGTCCGGATTGTTTCATTATGCATTGGTTCTTAGATTTAATCTCTGGTGAATCCGTAAAATTCCCAAAATGCCCCTTATAGCCAAATTTTTCAATTTGGCCATCCGCGGCGACACTTCTTGATTCAAATCCATTGTTTTTGACTCAATGACTTGATTAAAAACTTCTAAGTCCTTACGGAATTAAATTTTCATCGTTTCTCAAGTTTTCTCTTATATAGACAATTCTAAGCGCATTAGCGCGCATTAGACATAGTTATGTAGATAACTTACTTCATTGACACCCACACTTCACATGAGTAGTTTTAGTACTCATGTTGCTTCGCCCAAAGGCGTTTATTTAGCTACGGACTTACCGGGTGGCTTTGACCCATATCCATATCTTGTGCTTATCCTCCATGACTCCTAGCATCAAGTGTGCATGTGCACATGCATTTACCTGTATGCTTTCTAAAATAGACAACATTAGTTTCTCGGAACTCAAATGGTTATACTTTTCCACTTAATCTGTTGACCTCATGAATCTTAATGCTTGGAATACAAGCATCAAGGGTTGGACTCAAATGATGAGGACTTCACCACTTGACCCATTTAGACCCATAGTTCATGATACTATATTACCCAAGATTTACCTATGGTTCAAGTGACACGAACTTGACTCATTTAACATCATGCTTAATGATTTCATTCAAATGATTTCATTTGGATTAAAAGCATCATTTCTAACATATCTTTCTTAGTTGACTCCTTTGATGAATTTCACCATTCGGTCATACTCATTGTCTCGAAAAAGTCATATACCACGTTTTGTTTTGAGTGCCCATAAAGCAACTCATTTAATACATTCCACCTCTCGGGGGTTACCTTTATCATACACTCATGATTTAAGACAGCCTCTTCTATATCTAATCTTGCTCTGTCAAACTCCATGAAATCTTCAAGCAGTGGGGCATGCTCTCTTTTAGCTCTAAAAATTGAACGCAGTCGATTAAACTCCTGTAAGAGTACAATCAGCCACGCTTAATAAAACAGTTGCAAACAAAGCAGTTATAGTTAAGCAGAGATTCGTACAAGTATATATTGTTTTGAAAATTTAATGCAATAAATAACAGATGACTATTGTGTTATTTTGTGAGCCCCTTTTTTTTCAAACACACAAACACACATACAACTGTGTAAATGGATCCCTACAACCGTCAGAAGCAAGTTCAAGTCTCTTTAGAGACATCAGTTTGTTGACCAATTATAGAGAATAACACAAGTATGTTTTCAACTTTTCTAGGTCCAATGGTATCTTGCAAAATATCATATTAACAAAAAGTAACTGATTATTAGAAAGTTTATGATCATGTCAATTCAGAGTTGTTTATCCGTTTACTTAAATGTCTAAAAGTTAATGTAACTGTGGTTCATTCAAAGAGTCATATAATATGCATAATTAAAGGGTTCACATATGGATGAAAAAAGAAATAAAATAACATAAAACAAAAGTACCTGAGTAAGATCATGATGTATCTCCTAATGACGAGTCAACGTATGAGAAAAGATTTTTGATCCACAAGATGACACCCAAGCTTGCATTTGTGAAATTACTTAATGTAGCTGTTTAAGCAGCTATTCTATGTTGGACCCAAAATTACCCTCATTACCATCATCCACTTTTGTAGACACCAGTTTACGATACATAAGCATTTAATAATCCAATTCTGCCTCAAGATTCCTTGACTACAAAGATAAAACCTTTTGTCTTTAAGTGTGACACATAACGCAATTACATAACCAACTACCCACTATCTTTCCCGCGCTTATTAAATCATTAATGCACTTTATACAAGTGTTTGATATGGTTTTCACAGTAACATATTGAGAACTCTGAAAACTACTTAATACACTTGTACATAGCGCATTAGAAGAGAGAAAATGCGGCAGTAAGCACCACGTACAACGGTATTATGTGGCTGTCGCAGTTCTCAACATATTCCTTGTTTCTTATTAGAACACTCCCTATACACACTTATACACATACTATACATACACGCATCAACGTATGTTTATATACATCAAAAAACCTCATGAAACAATATCAAACTGTGAAATTCAACATATTAAAAAAAACTTCATTCTGGCCCAAATCAATCGGGTCAGGATCCGACTGACTAACAACATCACAGCAACAAATAACTTTGCATCAACACAAACCTGTAGTTAACAAAAGCTGTAGTTAAGGTTTTCTTGTATAACTTATGTTTGAAAACATACATACCTTTGCAGTAGTTCAGAAGAATGTTCAGAACCAATGGTCCTTTAGTCAGCGGAGTTATCGACAGCAGAGCCTCAAAAATTGAAAAAGATGTAGTCAACAACTTCTACAAAAAGATTTCTCTATGATTAAGCCACTGTAACAAACAATCCAGATGAACAAACTTAATACTACCACTACAAAAAGATTTGCTATATTAGTTTCCGTGTTACTTCAAATTACCTTAACTAAATATGCCAAAGTAACAATTGAACTAAGATGCACCACAGATACGCACCTTTTATGTACGTCTATGTACACATCAGGTACACAACCAGGGAATCAAAGGTCCAGACTTGTTACTTTTAGAGACCAAATATTTATTTGGTTGGTAAATACCCTAATAGAAGTATAAACTTCATCATCTAGATATAGCACCCTCTTTTTCGAATTACTTAATAACCTATTTTACCATGATTATACCTAATTAATCCTCTAATTCAAGAATTGAACAACTTTTAAGATACATAAAGAATACTTATTATCATTTGAAAAAGTGATTACCACATTAGCGTTTCGTAACCTACCTGTTTTTCAATTACCAGCTCCTCATAAATGATAAAAGAGGCTTAAGAACACACCTGGCAAACTTGAAGCTCACAAAGTAGGATGAAAATGATATTTAGATAGGAACTCTACTGTATGTAATCAGTCGGTCTTGAAACTTGCAATATATAATCAGCCGGTCTCTTGTTCATCTGCTCCGCCGTGGATGACCGGAGACCAGTCAGTCTCATCTTGCACAACACTGGTTCTTGAAGTATCTGCATACAGATCAAATCAATGAATAAACAAAAAACACACTCTATATAATCACAAATCACAAATTATAAATAAACTATGTTCAACAAATCAAGTTCAATCAAAGAATATATTATACACATATATATACATATAATTCCAAAGACTTTACTAAACAACCAGATTAATTTTTTTTAGTAGCTAAAAATTTGATTTAGTATGTGTGTTGGGCTTCATTACTAACTAAAACTGAATAAAAAAAATATATACCTTGAACATAACTTAAAGATCATTGAAATATTGAGTTCTTCAAGTTAATTTAAATCAATTAAATGATTAATCATGGAAACAAACAAACAGATAATTTACCTGATTAAACAAACAGAAATGTTTTCCCCGTTTACTGGTAGAACGATGTCCCTCTTTTGCGACAAAGTCATTTGGACCACATTTTATGGGTCTGCCTCTTTTCTTTTTATTAGTCACCGTAGTTACTCCGGCTACCGTGTATGGCGGAGATAAAGAAGCTAACTGGTTGGTGATGGACTGAGGAGGGTTTGGTTTAGTAGGTGGTTCTGGTTCCTCCTCTTTCTCTCTCACGTTTCTCTTTCTCTCACTTTCTGTGTGTGTATTATTTGTGCAATACTCTATCTCTCTCCAAATCATGAGTCTCTAAGGTTGGGATTTCTAAGGTCTGGGTGAAAGAAGGAAGAGGTTGAGATTAATTTAGCCTCTGCTTGTCTCAACCATGGTGAAGAGGATTTAAGCTCGAAGAGGTTTTCTGAAATCTGGATCTTTGATGAAAAAATAGAGAGAGAAAGAAGAAAAGAAAGCAACAACTGATGAAAAAAGTGATTGGGTCTTCTCTCTCCCTCTTTTTATATCAGTGGTTTTGATTTTGATTTTGATTTTTGAATTTGGAGCTCAAAATTAGCATATGTTAAATTTACCTCGATATACTCAACAGATGTTGTTGAGTGGCCATGTTGGAAAGCTCAACAGATGTATATGTATATTCAACAGATGTGAGAAGGAATCTTTATTGAGTGGCCCATATATTGATTTATATTATTTATATACAAGTGACATATTTTTATGAATATTTTAAACAGATTAATGACATCACATTTATCATCAGCAAGGCATTGTTGGCCCTATCTCTATGGCTGCCACATCAGTTTTTCAAAGCATTTCTTATGTCACTCACTCTTCTCCTATTATAGTAAGTATAGATAGATAGATATAGATTATTAAATGCTAAAATGTAGAGGGACAATATTGTAAATGAGAAATTATTTATGTATTAACACTTGTATCAAACGCAAAAACAATGTTTTTATATGTCTTAATATTAAATGAAAATTACTATCTTATCCATTCAAAACCTATTATATTATACTAGTAGGAATGCCCGCGCGTTGCGGCGGGTGCATTTGTTTTGCCCCTTATGCATTGTGTTTGTTGGTTATTCGTTATGTTAAAGTAGAAAACAACGATGTATAAAATATATGTTATCAAAAACTGAAACTCATAAGTATATCTTCTGAATATTTTAAATGGGTACATCACAATAGGCCGTACTATTCCTTACAACACCCTTAGATTGGCCCACGTCCTTCGGTGGGACCCTTTTATGTATCTCGAAGGCAGATAAGTATGCCATCATAGGGCAGTACTTAGCGTAATGAAGTGGCATTGTATCTCTTAATGACCATAAGATTGTAGTGGAAGTGATATAATTACTAAAATGCAGTTTGTAGTGTGCAACATATTTCTATTATTTTAGGGCACCCGCGAGATGTAGCGGAGTCAATGATTTGCAAAGATACTCTCGTTTTATGTTAGTTTGACAAGCATCGTAACAAATATATTGGACCAAACAAATTAGTAATCAATATAGTTAAAACTACCAAATCGACTGATAAGAAGTTGTCTTCTTTTGGATATGTAAACAATTGGTGACTTTGTGAGATCAGAAACTTAAATTCTATTCCTAGAAGCTTATAGTAGCGGAGAAAACAAAAAAATCATCGAGGAAGATGATGACGTTGCTCATGAAGTATCTCTACCATATTTGCTTGTATAAACGTCAAGCCTAGATATATCACTCACGTTAATGGGTTGAAACATGTCATGGGTTGGGTTTGTTGGCAAACTTCAAGCCTACATATTCATTTGTGTGCATAAGTGTCACATCATACCATCCTGCAACCACATAAATTTAAAACGAAGATATAAATACATAATATATGATGTAATTTATTTACTATAAACATTAAAAGATATATAAGTTATGTATGTGAAGAGTCACCACGTTATTTATGTACTAAATACATGACAACTATTTATAAGACTATAACATTGATACAAACATAATAAAGACATGGAGGTTATGAATGTAAAGAGTCACCACATTATTGTCAATTTCCCCATAAATTTTATAATTACGTTTAAATTAATTTCTTCAACAATTTAACATTCAGGTTGAAAGACAATTTTACGCTCTAAATGACTTCAATAAGCATTGTACTATAAGCAATAAAGGTTGTATTTACTTAAATTTTGCGGGTATCCTTCACTGATGCTTTATAATATAGTATAGAAGATAAAGATTCGGGTTGATTCATTAGCGTGAGCGTGAATTTATGGCTTTTTGATTTTTTATTTCTTAACACAAATAACATAAGTAACTAACACATAGTTAAGTTTTTGTTTTCTTTTTATGCTAGTGTTTAATTTATTTTATTAATTAGAATTAGAACTTAAACAATATACATTTGCCGAAAACAAAATAATATTGTGAACCACACTTCATACAGCGTTTAACAAGAACATTAAATAGATAAACAAATACCTTAAAAGTCTTAGAACAAATATAGTTTACGTATAAAGTTATATTTGACCATGCATATATAGATTTATAGAGTTAATTATTTCATGGCGTTCAAGGAGACCATGTTGATTGAAATTGAGGAATGCATAAAGAAGAGAAAAACTGTACTAATTAATTTTGAAAAATATTTTCTCATCAATAATTTTGAATATTGATTGTTTATTGTTTTAATTGTTAGCTGCACAATTAAATTACCTCAATTTGATTCTGCAACGATCCAACATAGTTGATTATTACATCCAACATCACTGGCATTCCTATTGTCTATAGCAAATAACTAAATTTAAATGGAGCAAAACAATGATATATTATGAAGATAAATTTTTGTAATTGTCAATGAAAATATGAACAAGTAGAAAAAAATGTATATATGTATAAAAAGATTAACTCATATCTTTATACCTTGTAGCATCCGGAACCATATTAAGTGTACAATCTAATGTTATCACACTTTACACTTTTTCATCATTAACCCGAGGGTTGAATGATTTACTGATTTATCACGGCCCAAGTCCATTGTTTATGTCATCAATTCATAGATTTATGACTTACTGGTTTATCACGGCCCAAGTTCGTTGTTTATGTCATTAATCTGAAGATTTATGACTTACTGAGTTATCTCGGCCCATGTCCGCTGTTTATGTCATTAATCCGAAGATTTATGACTTACCTGAATGTGATTTTGACTCAACCTTGATTAAGATTCAAGTCTATTTACAAACCTAATTTACTTATGACTCAACCTTGATTAAGGTTCAAGTCTATCTCTGTAACAACACAAGGTAACTCGTATAGTATATTGCCCGTTTTGCTAGCCCAGCTTATAAGCTGGTGCCTCGCTCAAGGTCTTTCATGAATCGCATCCATGCCGTGTTAGACAGTGGACTACGTCCAAAATGCCTCAGTATATTGTCCTCTCTGCTAGCCCAGCGTATTTCAACTGGTGCCTCGCTCAAGGTCTTGCATTGATCGCATCCCTACCGTGTTAGACACTGGACTACGTCCAAATTCTCCCGGCACCTCACACTTACTAAGCCTTTGCTACATAGATTGCATATGTATTAGTTATAAGAAACCCATTGTATCATATGTTTAACACTTACCTGGCTAGGGTAAGTAATTCGCATATTGTACACACGGACTTATTATAATTAAGGCATCACACCCTATGCAAACAAATTTTCAGCTCATGCTTGTGTCCCCTATTTTATTTGGTAAAACCTTTTTCTTGATATTTATTGGGTATTTTCTTTTACCTTTACTCATTTAAAACCAACGATGTGTTTTCATTTCTTAAAACTTTGTGTGTTCATACCCATTGATATGACCACTACATGACTCTAGCATTTCTTAGATTTTAAACATTAGTTTGGGATGATTACCCCCAACCGGTTTCGACGTTCAAGTTAAGTTTGTGCATTGGTCATTCATTATCTTGAACTATCCACCTTTCCCATTTTGCTCTTTGATTGTGTATGCAATTACCACTCTTCGTGTGATAATTGCCTACTAGTTCACTTACTGTGATTTAGGGCGTGTACCTGATTGATACGTGCTCATGTGTTCCCCTTCTTTTTATCAACCCGCTTGTCTGAGTCGTTACTTGACTTGGTCCTTGGTGAGCATGCCTTCCGCCGTGCTCCTGGACCCTCCACCACCTCGTTGGGTGTATCATTCGATCCTATCTTGATCGAATAAAATGTTCTCATCCCTGTCACATTTACAATTCCAATTGATTAGTAACATGACATGTCGGTATTAGTATATATCATTACAAATAATGTTAGAATTCTTGTTACATAAGAATTTCGTTGCCTGAATAAATCTTTGGATAGGCTTCAAGCCGCCCAACCATTTCCTTACCAAGCTTTTGTGATAGCATGTATCTACACGATATCACTATTGATCATATATAACAATCTCCGATCAAACCGGATTCTTATTGTAAATATTACATACCAAATTCCTCGATTAAGCCCCGAACCAAACACTCTTCATCACTTGAGCGCACAGTTTGAGTCCAAGTATCCTTCTCGACACTCGGATCCCTCAAACCAATGGCTTTGATACCACTTGTAAGACCCTAACCCGTAATCACGCGATCAACGCCTAATCCTACGGGTTTTGACCTTACGTAAAACCACTCCCAATTAAAACTTTTTAATTTATGAGTAACATAAACCGTTGTGATCAAATACATATTCGATTCACATTTATTTATACATTTTAATAGATAAAACTACTAACATTTTGCGTTTTGTTGAGAGTTCTTTGAATTCTAATGCGGAAGCTTGATGAGTGTTCGGGTGTGTTCGGTTCTTCTCGCGACTCGATCCTTACTCCGGGATTTCCATCAACGGTATACCTAGCACCATTACATAGATAATGGTTAGTTGTGTTGATAATAACGCCTTTTAAATAGTTAACACGTTGATACACATCAAAACGGAACGAACAAGTTTGGAATACAAAGCAAATATTTTGGGATGACATTCCTCCGTAAGCTACGCTTCCAGCGTAAGCTACGTTGGTCAATAGATAAAATTTCCCGAGAGGGGCTGGCGTAAGCTACGCTGCCAGCGTAAGTTACGCTGGCCACTAGACAAATTTTGCGAGAGCTCCTGGCGTAAGCTACGCTGCTTGCGTAAGCTACGCTGGACACTGGGCAGATTTCCTGAGAGGGCCTGACGTAAGCTACGCTGCAACGTAGCTTACGTTGGCCACTGGCTGAAAAACTCATTGTTTTTGCTTGCTTTTCCCAACTTTTCGCATCTCCTTTACTTATGTTCAAAGCCATTTTGGGGAAAACTTAGGGACTCATTGATACCATATTATCATGCACATAAGATACCATTTCTCAAAATGAAATACACCTTTTCGGTTATTCAATGCTTATGTTGATTTTTACCCAATTCGACCCGTTAAGGCCATGGATTATACAAAGCCTTATTTGACCGTTCAAAAGGCATAACAATCATATTGTTGACTCATTTGACACTTGTTTAACTAAAAACATCACCCGGTTTATGTCCCTATGGCCCGGTTCTTGGTTTTAAATGTTTATGTCGATTTTTGCCCAAATCGACTCGTTAAGGCCTTGGACTATACAATGCATTATTTTACCACACATAAGGCTTCAAAGCCATATTGTCTACTCGTTGAACACTTGTTCAACTCAAAACATTGTCCGGATTGTTTCATTATGCATTGGTTCTTAGATTTAATCTCTGGTGAATCCGTAAAATTCCCAAAATGCCCCTTATAGCCAAATTTTTCAATTTGGCCATCCGCGGCGACACTTCTTGATTCAAATCCATTGTTTTTGACTCAATGACTTGATTAAAAACTTCTAAGTCCTTACGGAATTAGATTTTCATCGTTTCTCAAGTTTTCTCTTATTTAGACAATTCTAAGCGCATTAGCGCGCATTAGACATAGTTATGTAGATAACTTACTTCATTGACACCCACACTTCACATGAGTAGTTTTAGTACTCATGTTGCTTCGCCCAAAGGCGTTTATTTAGCTACGGACTTACCGGGTGGCTTTGACCCATATCCATATCTTGTGCTTATCCTCCATGACTCCTAGCATCAAGTGTGCATGTGCACATGCATTTACCTGTATGCTTTCTAAAATAGACAACATTAGTTTCTCGGAACTCAAATGGTTATACTTTTCCACTAAATCTGTTGACCTCATGAATCTTAATGCTTGGAATACAAGCATCAAGGGTTGGACTCAAATGATGAGGACTTCACCACTTGACCCATTTAGACCCATAGTTCATGATACTATATTACCCAAGATTTACCTATGGTTCAAGTGACACGAACTTGACTCATTTAACATCATGCTTAATGATTTCATTCAAATGATTTCATTTGGATTAAAAGCATCATTTCTAACATATCTTTCTTAGTTGACTCCTTTGATGAATTTCACCATTCGGTCATACTCATTGTCTCGAAAAAGTCATATACCACGTTTTGTTTTGAGTGCCCATAAAGCAACTCATTTAATACATTCCACCTCTCGGGGGTTACCTTTATCATACACTCATGATTTAAGACAGCCTCTTCTATATCTAATCTTGCTCTGTCAAACTCCATGAAATCTTCAAGCAGTGGGGCATGCTCTCTTTTAGCTCTAAAAATTGAACGCAGTCGATTAAACTCCTGTAAGAGTACAATCAGCCACGCTTAATAAAACAGTTGCAAACAAAGCAGTTATAGTTAAGCAGAGATTCGTACAAGTATATATTGTTTTGAAAATTTAATGCAATAAATAACAGATGACTATTGTGTTATTTTGTGAGCCCCTTTTTTTTTCAAACACACAAACACACATACAACTGTGTAAATGGATCCCTACAACCGTCAGAAGCAAGTTCAAGTCTCTTTAGAGACATCAGTTTGTTGACCAATTATAGAGAATAACACAAGTATGTTTTCAACTTTTCTAGGTCCAATGGTATCTTGCAAAATATCATATTAACAAAAAGTAACTGATTATTAGAAAGTTTATGATCATGTCAATTCAGAGTTGTTTATCCGTTTACTTAAATGTCTAAAAGTTAATGTAACTGTGTTAAAGTAGAAAACAACGATGTATAAAATATATGTTATCAAAAACTGAAACTCATAAGTATATCTTCTGAATATTTTAAATGGGTACATCACAATAGGCCGTACTATTCCTTACAACACCCTTAGATTGGCCCACGTCCTTCGGTGGGACCCTTTTATGTATCTCGAAGGCAGATAAGTATGCCATCATAGGGCAGTACTTAGCGTAATGAAGTGGCGTTGTATCTCTTAATGACCATAAGATTGTAGTGGAAGTGATATAATTACTAAAATGCAGTTTGTAGTGTGCAACATATTTCTATTATTTTAGGGCACCCGCGAGATGCAGCGGAGTCAATGATTTGCAAAGATACTCTCGTTTTATGTTAGTTTGACAAGCATCGTAACAAATATATTGGACCAAACAAATTAGTAATCAATATAGTTAAAACTACCAAATCGACTGATAAGAAGTTGTCTTCTTTTGGATATGTAAACAATTGGTGACTTTGTGAGATCAGAAACTTAAATTCTATTCCTAGAAGCTTATAGTAGCGGAGAAAACAAAAAAATCATCGAGGAAGATGATGACGTTGCTCATGAAGTATCTCTACCATATTTGCTTGTATAAACGTCAAGCCTAGATATATCACTCACGTTAATGGGTTGAAACATGTCATGGGTTGGGTTTGTTGGCAAACTTCAAGCCTACATATTCATTTGTGTGCATAAGTGTCACATCATACCATCCTGCAACCACATAAATTTAAAACGAAGATATAAATACATAATATATGATGTAATTTATTTACTATAAACATTAAAAGATATATAAGTTATGTATGTGAAGAGTCACCACGTTATTTATGTACTAAATACATGACAACTATTTATAAGACTATAACATTGATACAAACATAATAAAGACATGGAGGTTATGAATGTAAAGAGTCACCACATTATTGTCAATTTCCCCATAAATTTTATAATTACGTTTAAATTAATTTCTTCAACAATTTAACATTCAGGTTGAAAGACAATTTTACGCTCTAAATGACTTCAATAAGCATTGTACTATAAGCAATAAAGGTTGTATTTACTTAAATTTTGCGGGTATCCTTCACTGATGCTTTATAATATAGTATAGAAGATAAAGATTCGGGTTGATTCATTAGCGTGAGCGTGAATTTATGGCTTTTTGATTTTTTATTTCTTAACACAAATAACATAAGTAACTAACACATAGTTAAGTTTTTGTTTTCTTTTTATGCTAGTGTTTAATTTATTTTATTAATTAGAATTAGAACTTAAACAATATACATTTGCCGAAAACAAAATAATATTGTGAACCACACTTCATACAGCGTTTAACAAGAACATTAAATAGATAAACAAATACCTTAAAAGTCTTAGAACAAATATAGTTTACGTATAAAGTTATATTTGACCATGCATATATAGATTTATAGAGTTAATTATTTCATGGCGTTCAAGGAGATCATGTTGATTGAAATTGAGGAATGCATAAAGAAGAGAAAAATTGTACTAATTAATTTTGAAAAATATTTTCTCATCAATAATTTTGAATATTGATTGTTTATTGTTTTAATTGTTAGCTGCACAATTAAATTACCTCAATTTGATTCTGCAACGATCCAACATAGTTGATTATTACATCCAACATCACTGGCATTCCTATTGTCTATAGCAAATAACTAAATTTAAATGGAGCAAAACAATGATATATTATGAAGATAAATTTTTGTAATTGTCAATGAAAATATGAACAAGTAGAAAAAAATGTATATATGTATAAAAAGATTAACTCATATCTTTATACCTTGTAGCATCCGGAACCATATCTTGCAAGTGTCTTAACTTCTCATTGATTTTTTTCTCTTCTCATCTAATGAAGACAAATTTTTTTTTGGACAAAACAATGTTTCAAAGCATGAAATTAGCTCTAAGACTTTGTTTGGGGTTATGAAAAGACTATTAGCATTCAAGAAATTGATTATAATGAAGTATATATAATAATATAGATGGGAGGTTGAAAGGTCTCACATTTAAGATGCATCATAAGTTAAGTTGTATTTTGTGATTTAAAAGTTGGACATAAGGGCATAATTGGTATAAGATTTTAGGATGTGAGGTATTGGATTATGTTAAATTTACAAATCTACCCTCCTAAGTGTCTTAATTGTCACAATTATGCAAATAATACCCTTAATTGTTTTGCTTAAATATGTTGTGCATGTTGCTTCTTAAGTTGTACGGAGGTGAAAATGACTATGTTGTACATCACTCCTCCTTTATAATGTATTAAGTTGTACGGAGGTGAAAATTATAGATTATATATATAAGTGTATAGATTTATGAAAGAAGAGTTTTTTTTCCAAACTAGTGTTGGTGGAGAAAATATTTACCAAATTAGTGTTCTTTAAAAACTATATACCTAAATGGTGTTTTTTCATTCCTTTTATATTTAAAACAAAATACTAGCTTTATTTTTTTATTTTTGGCATTTAATTAACTCATTATCTATTTCTCTATTGTTATATTAAACTTCTTTATGTTTTAATCAATCAATCCAGTAACTTTTTTTCTTCTTTGAATATTTATATTGGTTTAATTTTTCTATTCGCTTTAAAAAATTTATTATAAATAATTAACAATCAATATTATTAATATATATTTATATTATATATTTAGTTTTATGATGATTGTAAAAAATATATATGAAAAGAATTTTAAAGATTATATTAATACATCAGGTATTGAATGAAATTGAAAAGAGAGAAAAAAAAGAAGACGGAAAAGTAAAAATTGTGTTGATAGGCTTAGGGTGCAAACGAGTTGAGCCGAGCCCGAGCTTGACCAGGCTCGAGCTCGATTGACTTATAAGAGCTCGAGCTCGGCTAGTAGACAAATTGTCAAGCTTGAGCTCGGGCTCGTCTCATTTATTATCAATTAGTTAATACATTGAATTAAAATAATATAAATAATAGCTTGTTTAGATAAATCATTTAATAGTAAGTTTGTTTACGTCATTCATTTACTAAAGGGACAAACATGAAAAAAAAAACTTTTTTATTTGATTAAACGAACGAACATAAACACACGTTTTATTTGTTCGTTTACGTTTATGAACGTTCACTTATTTTTGTTCATTTATATTAATGAAGATGCGAAACAAACAAATAGTGACAACTTGCCATTAAGCCTACGGGTGCAAACGAGCTGAGCCACTCGCGAGCTACTCGAGCTCGGCTCAGTAAAAAGCTCGAAACGAGCCGAGCTTGAGCCTAAAACAAAGCTCGTTTATTTATCGAGCCCGGGCTCGAGCGTGGCATGTGAAGCTCGTTAGGCTCGTCGAGCCTTATCGAGCCTAGTGTAATATTAGTTTTTTTTAATATTTAATAATATTTACCACTCATTTAAAGTTGTTTAATAAACCAATCCCCGAGCTCGAGTTTCACTTATCGAGCTCATGAGCCTATACAAAGAATTTAATTATTTAATGTATTAAATAAAGAAATTAAAGATTCAAAGAAATTAAAAATATATATTGAAATGCTTGAAAATAATATAATTAAAGAATAAAAAATAATAGATATTGAATGATCGTAATATATACAAAGAAGTTTGATATGTTCGTAAAAATCAAAAGGCAAATACAATATAAACAAAAAACACCATATTGATAAATAGTTTTTAAGAAACACCATTTTAGTAAATACTTTTCCACCAACACTAGTTAAGAAAAAACTCTATGAAAGAATAACAATTACTAATAAACATTTGATGTGTGTGTATCTGAGTAGGAGTAATCTCAATTACAAGAAAACTCTCTCTAGAATGGGCGACAGAAGATCAACAGAAGAGCGAAGACCGGGCAAAGAGATCCATCAGCAACACAATCTCTCCAACGAAGTTGATTCCATTAAGTTCTTTATTTCCAACCTACCAGACGGATGTAGCGGTAACGATCTCGAACGATTGATGAAAGATTTTGGAGATATTATTAAGATTTATATTGCTCGTAAAAGAGACAAGATGGGGCGGCGGTTTGGTTTTGTCACGTTCAAACTTCCCAGAAACAAAGAAGAATTGATCGATAAGATGAACAATATGTGGATGGGGTCGTATAAAATCAGATCTAATGTGGCAAGGTTTACAGATGAAGAAGAATCACGTAACTTTTCTGGGAATAACAACTCTTGTATTCCTCCAAAAAAGATGGAGAAGGTCCATGAAAACCCTAAACCAGTCTTCGATAGGTTTTTCCAATCTGATACGAATGGTTACTCTTTTAAAGAACGATTGACTGGGATTAAGGATGATTCTAAAGAAGACTTAGTGGTGGTGATCCCTGATGTTGTTAATGAATTTAGTGATATTCATGGGAAAGCTTTGATTATTACGGCTTTTGATGTTGATAGTTTAAAGAAAATTCCATCAATTGTTAAGGAGTTAGTCACTGTGGATACTTCCTTGCATTATTTGGGAGGGTTGAGCGTTCTGCTTAATTTTCCGGATGAAGAAGAGGTAGTCAATACATGTATCCAGCTACTCCTTAAGACTGATCTTTTCCAGGCTGTAGAAACTTGGAGAGGTCAATCACTACCGTTCGAAAGGATCGCATGTCTCAAAATACAGGGGTTACCGTTGAATGTGTTATGTAACGACACTTTGAATTGGACTGGGGCTCGTTTCGGGAAGGTCATTCACAGAGCTAACGTTAAAAAGGGAGATCGTGATTTATCTGTTGAGTACATCGCTGTTTTGGTTGGTGAAGGTAAGAGAATCATGGATGAAGTAACGATTCAATGGAGGCGTCGTAAATTCCGAGTTTGGGTTATGGAGGAACTTGGCGACTGGATCCTGGATTTTTTACCAAGCAAAGTTGATGAAAGCGTAACGCCGGCTAGTGATGATAGGTCCGACGAGATCCCTTTGATCGATGAAGATGGTGGTAGGGATGATACAATTATGGGAAGTGCCAATCTTCCGGATACAGTTATGGAAAATGGGAATATCAATAATGATGGGAGGAATGAGCAATCATTACCTAATTATGGTGATGGGAGTATGTTTCGGAAAGTAGATTTTCAACCTCTGACTAGTCAATTCCAATTTGCAGAGGACTACAATCCTAATATTGAGGTGGGCCAGAAAGAGTTGACTAGAAGTTTGTTGGGCCGTGAAGTTGGGCCTAGTAAGAATAAACGTAATTTGAATAAAAAAGCAGCTGGGCCTCCTAAATTGCTGTCTGTTGATAATAGGCCCAATCTGAAGAAGAGGGTCAGACTCGATTTTGACCCAAATGGGTCTGATCCATTTAGCCTTGATGCGTTGTTGGGTTTAAACAAATATGTTGCGTGCGTACAACCTGCAGCAGGGGATAACAATAATGATCAACATCTTACAGAGCTCCAATCACAAGAGGGAGGGGGAAGGAAAACCATTGATCTAAACTCTCAACCTTCTATCAGCTCCAATAGTAATACGTGTGAAGGTTCCACAACTAATGTCGCCGATTTATCGCCAGAGGATGATAGGGAGAATCAGCAAGAAATTGATGCCACGGTTGAGTTGGGGAGAAAGTTGGGAGCTAATCTCAATAATCATCAAGGTTTGGTTCGAGACTCAGTTATTAATGAAGGTCTACAGCAAGGTAATAGATGAATTTTCTCTCAATTAATGTTAAAGGGATTGGGGCGGCAGGGAAAGTTGACTGGGTTAAAATATTGAAGAATAAGAATGAAATCCACTTTCTGAGTCTACAAGAAACCCAAACGGATTCTTTAGATTTGGTTCCCGTGGGTCGGATTTGGGGTGGAGATGGTTTCGATTATCACAAGGTGGACTCGGAAGGCCAATCAGGCGGTTTATTAAATATTTGGGATGTTAAGTTTTTTTCCAAAGTTAGTTCGATTCTCGACAGGAATTTTTTGTTAACTAGGGGGCAGTTGCTTTCGGATGGGTCGTTTATTAATGTGATGAATATTTACGGCCCGCAAAAAACCACTCAAAAGAGATCTTTGTGGGATAAACTTAGAAGGGTTTTTCAATCGTATGATAGTATGTGGATCCTTATTGGCGATTTTAATGTCGTTAGATACCCCGAGGAAAGAAAACACACTAATTTTAATCCGGTTAGTGCCCGAGACTTCAACGATTTTATTGATGATGTGGGCTTATCTGAATATGTTATGAGAGGTAATAAATTTACCTTTATGGCTGGAAGTGAGGTTGGGTTTAAATTCAGTAAGATTGACAGAGTTCTAGTTTGCCCGTTGTTCTTTAATTGATGGCCTCAGGCGGTTTTGAGAGCCCTCCCTAGAGAGAGATCGGATCATTGTCCGCTTCTGCTTTCTATTGTTGATTCTAATTTTGGGCCAAAGCCTTTTAGGTGGTACAATTCGTGGCTGGAGCGTGAAGGTGCTGAAAATATTGTTATAAATGTGCTGGATAATAATATTTTTGTGGGAACCGCCGAAAAGGTTATCACGGATAAGCTCAAGAAGGTTAAAGAGGCTATCAAGACTTGGCGGATTGAGATGAATGTTATCGAGTCAGCTGAGTATGTTGGGTTGCAAGATGATATAGAAAGACTTGAAAAAGCCATGGAAGAGAATGATTTAGAGGAAGACGATATGTGGGTATACCCAGAATGTAAAAAACAATTAGCCGTCCTTGATAATATGCGGAGCCTCGATACAAAACAAAGATCTAAAGTTCGTTGGGCGGAGATGGGAGACGAAAATACCGGTTTTTTCCATTGTGTGATTAATGGCCGAAAAGCCAAAAATCATATTCCGGGGCTATTGATTGAAGGCAACTGGATTGTTAAACCATCCTTGGTCAAAAAATAAATTTTCCAATATTTTAGATCTTTGTTTTCGGCTACTGTTAAGAATTGGCCACTATTTTCTTGTGATAATTTCAAGGTGTTATTTGATGATCAAAAACAAGAACTAGTAGGGCCTTTTTTGAAAGAAGAAATTAAAGAGGCGGTGTTTCAATGTGGCAGTGATCGTGCGCCGGGTCCTGACGGCTTCAATTTTTCTTTTCTGAAACACTTCTGGGCGTTTTTTGAAGATGATTTTCATCGTCTATTAACTGAATTTTATGATACAGGTCAGATTTCTCATGGCTGTAGTGAGGCGTTTATTACTCTAATTCCTAAATCCAAGACTCCGCTTGGATTAAAGGATTATAGGCCTATCACTTTGATTGGTCTTATTTCGAAAGTCATCTCTAAAGTCTTGGCTAACAGAATTAAAAAAGTTATGAGTGTGATTATATCCGAATGTCAAAGTGGGTTTCTTTCGGATAGGTTCATTTTGGACGGCCCTTTAGTTATTAATGAATTGATTGCTTATCTCAAGAGGAAAAGTGATAAAGCGTTTTTATTCAAGATTGATTTTGAGAAAGCATACGATAACGTGGATTGGATTTTTTTGATTTCTGTCATGAAGCAAATGGGATTTCCGAATAGATGGTGCTTATGGATTGAAGGCGTTTTGAATTCGAGTCGTTCTTCGGTACTCGTCAATGGGTCTCCAACTTTTGTTTTTCAATGCGGGAAAGGTTTAAGGCAAGGTGATCCTCTTTCGCCTTTCCTTTTTCTCATTGTTATGGAAGCTTTCACGTGTATGATTAATAAGGCGTGTGAGCAAGGTGATTTTTATGGCATTCGGCTTGGCAATAACGGCCCGTCTATTTCCCATCTTCTCTATGCGGATGATGCTCTTATTGTGGGAAGTTGGTCGGTTGATAATCTTAAACAATTGATACGTATTCTTCGGGTTTTCCATATTTGCTCGGGTTTAAAGATTAATCTTCATAAATCTAATTTTTATGGAGTGAATACTAGTGATGACGAAGTGAAGCACATGGCTGGTTTGAGTGGCTGCTCAGTGGGTAGTATGCCTTTTGATTATCTTGGCATTAAAGTAGGGACCAACATGAACAGGGTGCGAAATTGGGATTGTGTCGTGGCAAAGTGTAAGAATCGTTTACAGCCGTGGAAAGCCAAATTGTTATCTATAGGTGGTCGCCTTATTTTAATTAAATCAGTGCTCTCAAGCCTTCCTATTTATTATTTATCTTTGTACAAGGCTCCATTGAAGGTTATTGATTCTATAGAGGCTTTAATGAAACGGTTTTTGTGGTCTGGAGATGATAATGTTCGAAAAATACATTGGGTGGCTTGGGAGGTTGTGTCTACTCCTTTGAAGGACGGGGGATTGGGAGTTTCCAGACTGAAAGACGTTAATTTGGCATTGCTTACCAAATGGGCGTGGCGTTTTAAAACAGAGACGTCCTCTCTATGGTGTCGAGTTGTTAAAACATGTCATAGTGGCAATAATAGCTGGGAACTGCTTCCTTTCAGTTGATACCAAGTTGGTTGCTGGAAAAATATAGCCGTCACTGTTAACAAGTTCCATGCTCTTAATTACGGCTTTTCTAAATTTTTTCAAGGTGTTTTGGGTGATGGGAGATCGGTCAGATTCTGGATAGATAGCTGGAAAGGAGACGTGCCTTTTAAAGATAATTTTCCAGCCTTGTATCGTTTGGCAGAAGAGAAACAAGCGTCTGTTGTTAACTGTTGGGATGAGCAGCAAAGAATGCTGATTTGTCATTGGAAATCAGATATTTTTTCTGCTGCGGAAGTTATTGAAATGGATAGACTGCAGATTCTGTTACAAGGCACTCGTTTTCAACATTGTGCGGATCGGTGGCTGTGGAATGGAAATAAAGACGGTGTGTTCAAAGTGTCCGATTTTAAGCAGCAAGTTTACAAGCTCAGCGCTCAGAAAAGGGAGTTTTTGATGAAATGGGTCAGTTGGGTCCCTCTTAAAGTGAAGATTTTTGCTTGGCGTCTCGAGATGAACAGGATCCCCACTAAGGTTGCATTACAAAGACGTCAAATACATATCCCTGATGCTTTGTGTTCTTTTTGTCAATCTAGTGATGAGTCTTCCATGCATCTTTTTACCGGATGTGGTTTCACGTTTGGGGTGTGGTCCGCCATCGGAGCTTGGTGTAATGTGAATCCGATTTTAGCTTTTGACGTTGGCGACCTTCTGCGCATTACAAATGACAGGAATAATAAGCACGCTAAGAAGATTACTCAAGGTATTTTCATGGTTACTTTTTGGGCGATTTGGAGTACTAGAAACGAGAAGATTTTTCGTGATAAAGTTGCTAAAGTTAGTGAGGTAGTGGCTAAAGTGAAATCTTCGTGTTTCCTTTGGTTAAGATCGAGATCTAAATATAAAGACTTAGTGTGGAAAGATTAGGGTATTGATCCTTTGTATATGTTGTAATTTGGTGCGGCGGTCCTCGTTTTGAGGCCCGCTTGCTTGTTTTAATAAAGTTCACCTTTCAAAAAAAAAAAAAAAAACATTTGATGTTAATAAAAGGAGGTTTAGTTGATGACTTGATGTTTAATAAATGATTATTTAATTAAATAGCTAGTACTTAGTTAATAAATGGCTATCAGATCAAGAAACCAAGAAGACACGTGAGGAAAATATGGAAATTTTATTAGATTAAAGGGTGTGGTAACAGCATAGGGCCGACAATGTCATGTCGGGCCGGCATACACCGCTCCCTATGCCGGCAATGACATGACCGTCCAGAATATATCGGGTATGACGGGCTATTTGATTGGTGTTTTGATTTTTTTTTTTTTAAAGAAGGGATGATACTCCTATCACACCCTTGGACCATCATCACCATGATCCTCCTACCCCACACTGATGTGGCATCTGAGGTGGAGGACCATCATGGATGATGGGCCTCCTCCAATCCTCCACACCCTATAGCGAGGTTGCAGAAGTCGCTAGGCGCTAGGCAGGCGGTGAGGTACAGCCTAGGGACTAGTTGGGACTAGGCGAAAATTAGGCGGAATTAGCCGTTTTAGTATTTTATACGTATTATATATATATATATATATATATATATATATATATATATATATATATAGGTTAGGGGTCAAATAGGAACCATACCTTAAGTAGGAACTATAGGAACCAATCTTAGCCATTGATCTTTAATTAAATCAAAGGGCAATGTGGTAATTGTATATTAACTATTAACAACACATATTTAATTAGTTTCCTTTTATTTTCAATATAATCCCATTATTTTAGCAAAACATTTATTTTTCCCCATGGTAATCGTTCTTCATCAATATGCGTATTGATTGTTTGAATGGTATCAAAGTACGTCAAAAATCGAATGTGCAGTACATGATGTTATATAGTTTTGGATAATGTACGTTGGTGTATATTAACGTCAACATAATACTATCAATTTATTATAACGTCATTTACCAACTATAGTACACTTGTGTATAATAATTAATAGATTTGTTGTTATACACCGGTGTATAAGAGCTAAGAAACTAACAAACAAATCTTATTGTATCTGTACAAAACAAAAAACTATATATAATACAGCATTGTATGACCCTATACTCATTCCAATACTGTACGTAAAAATATGACTTACAGAATAGAAAACAAATTTGTCCGCAAATCAATAATAAACCACACTATAAGGCTAATCCAATAGAAATCACAAAAAACTAGATTCGCGCACGAAATACAGTTAAAGAAAATAAAAACAATACATAAATACCTTGATTTTCAACACTATTTAGAAACAATGGTTGTGATGGTGTTTCATGATCTTCTATCACATTAGATTGTGATTCAATGTTTTCATGTATATAATTTTTATCCATAACTTGGAAATATGATGTAACACCCCAACCGATGGCGGAAACATCGAGGTGTCACGTATGAATGATTGTTCAGTAGCTTATGGTAATACATAAGTTTAAATAATCCTTTATTTCATTACAATACTAAATTACATTAAATGTCTTGAATGAAATCTAATACATCCAATAATCAAACAAAGCTTCAAATATCTTCTAATGCTAGCTCTAGACTTCAAGCATCAATATTTCCTATTGAGTTTGGAAAAATGGGGGGGGGGGGGGTCAACTAGAAGTTAGTGAGAATACATAAGCCAAGTCAAGCAATTAAGTTTTAGAATAAAAGTTTAGCAATTCATATGTCTATTGTAAGTTTAAGTCTACATGAATAAACAAGAAGTATAGTATGCACATAATCAATCCTCCGACAAAGTTTAGGTCCATCCCGCATCCAAGGTTCTCCTTATAAAGTTTGGATCCATCCCGCATTCACGGTTCTCCTTATAAAGTTTAGGTCCATCCCGCATTCACGGTTCTCCTTATAAAGTTTAGGTCCATCCCGCATTCACGGTTCTCCTTATAAAGTTTAGGTCCATCCCGCATGCACGGTTCTCCTGATAAAGTTTGGAACGATAACAATCACCCGCGCTCCCCATAGAAATGGTCAACGAATCTAGGTGGGGTTGTCAATCCAATAGATCTATCATTGTATACCGTCGGCTTGATCAGGGTTAATGATTATGTAAGTTGAAGTTTAAGTCTAATAGTCTTTGTCTAAGTCATGAGGCATTAAAGTTTACAACTAGACATGTATGTAGAATTGCTTAAGTATAAAGTTTCAAGTATAAATAATTGCATAAACAAGGTTACGTAAACTCACCTTAATATGATAATCTTTCAAGATATCAACGAGTATCAATGAATTATGATTGAATCTAAATAAATTAAGAATTATAATTTAGCGTTTTATTTATAGTGATAGTTTTCGATTAAAATATATCACTTTTGATTGCTTATGTCACACCCTGAAATTTCCACGTGCGGGGTTTTACCGCGTGGCGCGTGACACACCAGGATCCAAGTCAACGGTCACAATAAACGACATTTATATGATAAGAAAACAACGTAAACTACCATTGAGTTTCAAAACCGTTCAAACACAGTGGAAGCAAAATGTATTATTACAACTTAAAACTAAAACTCAAAGTCTGAAATGTTTAACAAAACATGCATATGATCCCTAGACGCCGTGAGACTCCGTGCGCCTATACTCAATGCTGCTACCTTAGCGACCTGAGAAAACATGCCAAAAAGACGTCAACATATAATGCTGGTGAGTTCACAGGTTTTAAGTTCGTAAACGTTTTCATGTGTAAAGCGATTCCTCATAAAGTGCCAAGTGTGCAAAAGTTCCAAGTAAATAACAAACGTTCCCTTACTACTACGACTGTGTTGCTAAAACCATTACTGACAAACGTTGCTCGAGTTGTTGCCCATGTGCCAAGTGTCAAATACAGACAATATGCACCCGCCTGGCTCCCAGCCGTCGGGTGGGGTTCGTCACGCCCAATAGATCTATCCGCATTTCCCCCGTTGTGCCCCGCACATTCATGGTTTCAATAGGGACTTAGGTTTCGTCGTATAGTAAATAAGTTCCAAGCGCCAAGTGCCAAATGCCAAGTGTCAATGTTTAAATATGCCAAGTGCCAAACGTGTCACGTTTCTTAAAAGAGTTACATTCCCAAAATATGTCATGTATTCAAAAGCGTTACGTTTCAATAGTGTTGTGTTTCAAAAGCGTTGCGTTTCAAAAGCGTTGCGTTTCATAAGCGTTGCGTTTCAAAAGATAAACGTTGTATTTGTTAAAACGTGTGGCATGCTTCTCCCCCGAGAGAAAAGTGTATAAAAGAGGGGCCGTGAAACTCACCTTAGAGTGCGTCTTCTGATAACTAGAATTCCAACACGTGTATGATAATCCCAACTAATGACAACCTATCAATGAGTTTACATAAGTGTGATGACTATTAACCCGAAGGCTAACTAGTCCCCGATTGTCCAGATCTTGACTACGTGTGTTAAAAAGTGTGTTTAAACGTTAACCGGACATCCCAGACCCACCCGACATCCCGTTTGTGACCCATTACATCAATTAGTCATGCACATAAGTTTAACACATAAGTTTCAAGCATAAAACACTTAGTTTGCATCAAAAATCTCATTCCGGACATCAGATGGTCGAATGTGGTTTTTCCCATTTCCACGTTCGCCCGTTTGAGCCACGTTCGCCCGTTTTTCCCACGTTCGCCCGTTTTTCCCATGTTTTGTTCCACGTTCGCCCCTTTGAGCCACGTTCGCCCGATTTTCCCACGTTCGCCCGTTTTTCCCATGTTTTATTCCATGTTCGCCCATTCGAACCAATTTTATTCCACGTTCGCCCGTTTTCATCAGCATTTTATAAAGCGCACCAAAACGCATCTATACGATCCGAAAACATCACGAAACATCACCAATCACAGCAGTCAACTATCATTAACATATTCCTACAAAACCCTACCAATTTTATCCCGAAATCCGTCCGTTTTACAAGTTACCCGAAATAGCAAATTATGGAGATGTCACATCAAACGCATGCAATCTTTACCCAATTAGGAAACTTTTTGAAATCAATCAATAATCAACTTAATATACTCAGATTATCATGAACAATAAACCCCCAATCATATCCTTATCACTATCATCATGAACAAGCCCTAGATCTAACCCAAAATCCCCAAAATGGACGAAACATCGTCAATAATCAATTGTAACCTATCTCAATCATAAAACGTCATCAATAACAGTTCTAGATCATTGTTATAACATCTATACAGCAATTAATCATCAAACAATACATAACATCACATAAAACACCATTAACACGTGTTAATTTGTATGAAAACTCATTGTTTATGAATAGGTTTTGTTTAGAAAGACATTAGGAAGGTTTTTATACATGAAAACATGTTTGAATCAGATCTGGACTCTTGGGGTTTAATGAAAACGAATTGAAATGCTTTAAAAATGATTTAGAATGAAGAACACACCTTAGATCTTTGTGTAGAAGATGTTTGTAGGTTAGATTATAGAAAACAAGGGCAAAAACTCCTTCCCCAATGTTTAAAGTTGCTAGAGAGTGTTTTGAGACAGTTAGGGTTTGTGAAATGGTGAAAAATGACAAAGTGTGGTATTTATACTATGTCCACATTCGCCCCTTTTTCCTGGGCGAATGTGCTCTCCTTCGACCCTTTCACAAGGTCGAACGTACCCTGACTTGGTCGAATGAAATTCTTTAAATTCCATATCCTAGGTTCGCCCCTTTTACAAGTGTCGAACCAGGAGTATTGTCCAGGTTCGCCCATTCGATTGGTCGAACCAGGACTTACGTTTTTTTCTAGTTTTCCTATTTGTCGTGTTTAACGCATTTTAACGCACCCTAACATACGAGCATGCAACCTTAGTCTATGTTTAACATATTTAAGCACGGATGATTATCTACACATCATTTAAACACATCTAATCATATAATCCACCATACGACAATTAGTCTACACATACACTTAATTAGTTTATGTAATTCACCAACAACGGGACTTGTATCGTGTGTGTGTGTGTGACTAACCCAATGATCTCCCGAATCATTGAACCCTGGACAATACGGACTGTGTTCCGACTCTACTAACCCCGTCAAGTATGTTTAATAAACGTTTTTCGCTAAGGTAGACTTATGTGTTTATAAAATGTTGACCCAAACATGCCGGGTGTCACATCATCCCCCTGTTGAAAGAATTTTCGTCTCAAAAATTTCCCGAAGTCAAAGAGAATGAAGCGATAAAAAGAAAAATTTTCCCAGACATCACATCATCCCCCTATTGAAAGGAATCTCACCCCGAGATTCACTCTTCGACAGTAATGAGTGTCGACCTAACCCAAGTAACGTCTCCCAGAACGCGAACGAAGTGATAACCACGAACGAAAGATGATATCAACAGATACCCTATGCCGGGGAACCGCCCTCCCCAAAGTGAATACAAAACAATGAATCCTCCTGATCGAAGGCCTACTAGAGACTACTGTGATCGGTATAAATGATACACCGGTACCGTCCAAGTAACGTCTCCAAAGGACCCACATCAGACCCATGAATGCAAAACGATGACCAAATACCAAACTGAATGCACACAATGAATACGAATCGCCAAACAATGTGAACGAGAATGAATACGAGCATAACGAAAATCAAGAAAAGAACCCTCACCAGTGACAGTATCAGGATCCTCCAGGTTCTCCCTAGCGCCAATGACGTAAACATGACCACGAGTAGTTCGACCGCTGCCTTCGTTCCCAACACCACCTGCAGTCCCTTGGTTCAGCTTAGGACAATCCCGCTTGAAGTGCCCAGTCTCCCCACAGTTAAAACACCCATGGTTTCCCCGAGGAGCAGGAGTGGGGACAACCGCTTGAGTCTGTTTCGGCTGCAGATTGACCGTACAATCCTTAGCCAAGTGACCAACTCGCTGACAACGATTACATCGAAACGCATCGCAACCCCCAACATGGTGATACCCACACGTGTTACACTTCGGACTCTTACCAACATAACCCCCGGTCTTCTGCTCAGATGATGCTCCCACAACGTCCTGCCTCTTAACCTGCTGTTGAGACGACCCAACGTTCTTCCCAACACTCTCCCACTTCCTCTTGTTGTCCGCAGGAGCTTTCACAGCAGCACCCCTCGGAGGTAGAACGCCCTCAGCAACCTTCATGTTGGTCAGCTTGTGAGCTGCCCGAACAGTGGCCAACATAGTAGTGTGATCAGCAGCGACAACAAGTCCAGCAATCTCCGGCACTAACCCAGCAACGTAGTGCTCAATCCTCCGGTACTCCGGTGTAGCCAAACCGGGGCACATCACAGGCAACTCGTTGTGCCTAGCAGTAAACTCCTCGATCTCCGACCCAACCATCTTCAGATTCTAGAACTCATGCTCCAACTTCATAATCTCGTCCCTCGGGCAATACTCCGCTCGCAACATCTGAACGAACTCGGACCACGGCATAGCATTGGCCTCATCCAGGCCAAGATTCGCAGTGGTGGAGTTCCACCAGGTCAAAGCGTGTCCCTCTAAAGTAGCAGAAGCATACTTGACACGATCAGCGTCAGGACAGTTACACATAGCAAACACCGACTCGATCTTCTCTAACCACCGGAGCAAACCCACTGCCCCTTCAGTCCCATTGAAGAAATGGGGCTTACAGTCCATGAACTTCATGTAGGTGCACCCAGACTGCACATGATTAGTATTTCCCAGGGTCTGCTGAGCAGCCTGGAAAGCAGCCAATGCAACCTTCAACTGCTGCTGCAACATGTTCTCCAACTCCGCCTGAGTCATGGTGATGTTCCCACCACCTCGTCCACCGCCATTGCGACCCCCGCCGCCACCACGGCGTCCACCAGCACGTCGACCAGCGCGTCCGGACATGTTCTGCCAAACATGAGACAAGATACTCAAAACCACCAACAGATCGAGCTACAAGTGACCAAACGAATTCAGAACGTGGTTCCAGCATGACCATTAGTCCGAACACGAAGTCCACCAAGATTTTCATGCATTTCGATTTATGATTTCGTGTGCACCCGAAATAACAAATCGTTCCACATGGTCCTCTAGGCGTGATCCTAGCTAGAACTTCAAATCGCCCGATACCCACATTCCTAAAGAAAGTATTATCGCACGAGGATCCCAAAGTGAACAGTCACCCAGGAGTGTACTATGACAAGTACTAGTGCATGATAGTGTGTGTGTAGGAAAGTATGTACATTAGAGCATAGAGGGGAGATATCCAAAACCCGGAAAGATCTCAAGAATGCGCCGAAGCCACCCCAATGCACACTACTGCCAAGTATAAGCGATAAGCCCCTTCATCTTCAAACCCGAAGAAGAAGATAGAACCAAGGTAGGAATAACAAAAGATAGATAACGTGATACTGCGTGATGAGGACACCGACACCCCGACAAGGTTAGTATGTTTACCAAATGACACGACTCATAAATATGTGTGACTGTCTAATGTGTGTGATACTCGGCTATAGACTAGACTCTACATGCAGTCCTAGTTCACTATAACCATTGGCTCTGATACCAATCTGTCACACCCTCAAATTTCCACGTGCGGGGTTTTACCGCGAGGCGCGTGACACACCAGGATCCAAGTCAACGGTCACAATAAACGACATCTATATGATAAGAAAACAACGTAAACTACCATTGAGTTTCAAAACCGTTCAAACACAGCGGAAGCAAAATGTATTATTACAACTAAAAACTAAAACTCAAAGTCTGAAATGTTTAACAAAACATGCATATGATCCCTAGACGCCGTGAGACTCCGTGCGCCTATACTCAATGCTGCTACCTTAGCGACCTGAGAAAACATGCCAAAAAGACGTCAACATATAATGCTGGTGAGTTCACAGGTTTTAAGTTCGTAAACGTTTTCATGTGTAAAGCGATTCCTCATAAAGTGCCAAGTGTGCAAAAGTTCCAAGTAAATAACAAACGTTCCCTTACTACTACGACTGTGTTCCTAAAACCATTACTGACAAACGTTGCTCGAGTTGCTGCCCATGTGCCAAGTGTCAAATACAGACAATATGCACCCGCCTGGCTCCCAGCCGTCGGGTGGGGTTCGTCACGCCCAATAGATCTATCCACATTTCCCCCGTTGTGCCCCGCACATTCATGGTTTCAATAGGGACTTAGGTTTCGTCGTATAGTAAATAAGTTCCAAGCGCCAAGTGCCAAATGCCAAGTGTCAATGTTTAAATATGCCAAGTGCCAAACGTGTCACGTTTCTTAAAAGAGTTACATTCCCAAAATATGTCATGTATTCAAAAGCGTTACGTTTCAATAGTGTTGTGTTTCAAAAGCGTTGCGTTTCAAAAGCGTTGCGTTTCATAAGCGTTGCGTTTCAAAAGATAAACGTTGTATTTGTTAAAACGTGTGGCATGCTTCTCCCCCGAGAGAAAAGTGTATAAAAGAGGGGCCGTGAAACTCACCTTAGAGTGCGTCTTCTGATAAATAGAATTCCAACACGTGTATGATAATCCCAACTAATGACAACCTATCAATGAGTTTACATAAGTGTGATGACTATTAACCCGAAGGCTAACTAGTCCCCGATTGTCTAGATCTTGACTACGTGTGTTAAAAAGTGTGTTTAAACGTTAACCGGACATCCCAGACCCACCCGACATCCCGTTGGTGACCCATTACGTCAATTAGTCATGCACATAAGTTTAACACATAAGTTTCAAGCATAAAACACTTAGTTTGCATCAAAAATCTCATTCCGGACATCAGATGGTCGAATGTGGTTTTTCCCATTTCCACGTTCGCCCGTTTGAGCCACGTTCGCCCGTTTTTCCCACGTTCGCCCGTTTTTCCCATGTTTTGTTCCACGTTCGCCCGTTTGAGCCACGTTCGCCCGTTTTTCCCATGTTCGCCCGTTTTTCCCATGTTTTATTCCACGTTCCCCCATTCGAACAAATTTTATTCCACGTTCGCCTGTTTTCATCAGCATTTTATAAAACGCACCAAAACGCATCTAAACGATCCGAAAACATCACGAAACATCACCAATCACAGCAGTCAATTATCATTAACATATTCCTACAAAACCCCACCAATTTTATCCCAAAATCCGTCCGTTTTACAATTACCCGAAATAGCAAATTATGGAGATGTCACATCAAACGCATGCAATCTTTACCCAATTAGGAAACTTTTTGAAATCAATCAATAATCAACTTAATATACTCAGATTATCATGAATAATAAATCCCCAATCATATCCTTATCACTAACATCATGAACAAGCCCTAGATCGAACCCAAAATCCCCAAAATGGACAAAACATCATCAATAAAACGTCATCAATAACAGTCGTAGATCATTGTTATAACATCTATACAGCAATTAATCATCAAACAATACATAACATCACATAAAACACCATTAACACATGTTAATTTGTATGAAAACTCATTGTTTATGAATAGGTTTTGTTTAGAAAGACATTAGGAAGGTTTTTATACATGAAAACATGTTTGAATCAGATCTGGACTCTTGGGGTTTAATGAAAACGAATTGAAATGCTTTAAAAATGATTTAGAATGAAGAACACACCTTAGATCTTTGTGTAGAAGATGTTTGTAGGTTAGATTATAGAAAACAAGGGCAAAAACTCCTTCCCCAATGTTTAAAGTTGCTAGAGAGTGTTTTGAGACGGTTAGGGTTTGTGAAATGGTGAAAAATGACAAAGTATGGTATTTATACTATGTCCACATTCGCCCCTTTTTCCTGGGCGAATGTGCTCTCCTTCGACCCTTTCACAGGGTCGAACGTACCCTGACTTGGTCGAATGAAATTCTTTAAATTCTATATCCCAGGTTCGCCCCTTTTACAAGGGTCGAACCAGGAGTATTGTCCAGGTTTGCCCATTCGATTGATCGAACCAGGAATCACGTTTTTTTCTAGTTTTCCAATTTGTCGTGTTTAACGCATTTTAACGCACCCTAACATACGAGCATGCAACCTTAGTCTATGTTTAACATATTTAAGCACGGATGATTATCTACACATCATTTAAACACATCTAAGCATATAATCCACCATACGACAATTAGTCTACACATACACTTAATTAGTTTATGTAATTCACCAACAACGGGACTCGAATCGTGTGTGTGTGTGTGTGTGACTAACCCAATGATCTCCCAAATCATGAACCCTGGACAATACGGACTGTGTTCTGACTCTACTGACCCCGTCAAGTATGTTTAATAAACGTTTTTCGCTAAGGTAGACTTATGTGTTTATAAAATGTTGACCCAAACATGCCGGGTGTCACAGCTTACATTTCCTTAACCTTCTTTTTGTAAGCCTTTTGTTTATACAAGAAAATGTATCAATAATTAACTCATTTTATTGATAAAACTATTAGTTTTAGTAGAGTTACAAGTGGGCATATGATCTAACGTTTCCAATTCCATTATGGAGGCTTACTATGAAAAATTTATTATCCATAACCATATATAAAATATTAAAGTTCCAAAAATCCAAAACTTTTCGACACTCCACTGTGTAAAATGCACTTGGTAAAAGATAGTTTTGATAAGTACAAATTTTTTTGACTTCTAATATCGAACATAAATATTACATAAAGTATATGTATTCATTTTCAATATAATACCAACCCATAGTCCGCTCCGTAATAAGACCCAAAATGCATTTCATGGAAACAAGACTAAACGAATAGATAGGCTACTCTGGTACCTGGATCGTAATAACGGAAACAAATCGAAGGCTTTTAACGATGATATCGCGGCTGCAATATTAACGATGGTGGCAGGTGTTGCCGACAATGCAGGCGAGAAGAACACGGTTGTGACTAGCTGATATAGGTGAGAACTATTGTGAATGAAGGTAGTGGTGAAGATAAACTCGTGTGTGGCAGCAGTACGCTATCTACACAGCGACGACGTGGTCGTAACTGTCAGCGAACGGTTAATACATCAAAGTGCGGCTAAGAGAGCGGTGTTTATTCTGGAACAGGTCCCCGGTTCAGAATTTGTAGTGGCGAAGATTCTAACTAAGGAAAGCGAGTAGATGGTGTAGTTCAAAAATGGTAATGGTGGTGAGAGGTGGTGATGGCAGTTGTTCATCGGTACGGTATGGTCGATGGGTTCAAAGAAGAGCCGAAAGGGGATGGTTTGAGGTGACGAGCAGAGGGCCGTATATTCTCATTTTTTTATATAGGGATAGGGTATGGGTTCTTAATTTCTGAATCGAAACCTGAATTCGTGGAATGTTTGGTAACCATGTTAACCCATGCGACGATTTAAAGGCCGCTGAACCGTCGAATAGATGCGTTGGACCGCTAGTGATAGGCGAGATTTGCGCCTGAATTGTAGTGATATTTAAGAGGAAGATAAATTGATTTGTTACTATTTTTTTAGAATGCATTCATAATGCATAGGAGGATCCATGACCATTTTCTTAAATTGATTGACCAAATTGATTGACCAAGAATAACTAAATTTCTTGAATAATTATCGGCTAATATTTAGTGTATCCATTTAGTATGTATCAATACATCTTATAACCACTTTCTATGTTTGGCTTAGCAAATATTTTTAGATTTCTAATGTGATTATTATATCTATCAAAACATATTTTATATAAATATATACACACCCGCAATTAGATTTGAAATAGTAAAAAAAAAATAAAGTCTTATCCTCATGCATACGATTTAATATATATATACATATTTATTGATTTATTGATATATAATACATACCTACATAAATAAGTTCAGAATATCTTTGTATGTTTGATCTTTCATAAAAGCTTTGATATCTTAGTAAACTTAAAAAAAAAAAATTGAAATATGAATATGTTAGATGTTACCGTCTTCCCTACTTTTTGAAACTTCGTCCCGAAGTTAATGAAAAACATAGGGTTGAGGGTGGTTGGGTAAATGTTAGAGTGACTGTGTAGAGCATGACGTAAATTTATAGGAAATTGATTGAACTATTTCGAATGAACTTGGATAAGAGGATTGATGTGTGTGAGTTTTAAGGGTTGGATTAGGTTGGTCTGAAATAGTAAGAAGAATAAAAATCTTGCAACACTAAACTTTAGTTTTAGGAATCCTAAAAGAAATGCATGAATTGATTGACTATAGAAAGACTAAAAGAACTACTAGGTAATTAGAGTTTATAATTGATTAGCTACCGAAAAACCTTGATTGAATTTCACACTACCTTAACGTACCTGTAAATTCGTGATTACGTTCCGGACCGCAATCACCAATTTACCTCACATTAGGGTTTTGTGTCCTTCTATGACTCTAAACACACATGTAAGTAATGCAAAGTAACCTTGTGATTGAATCATATACAATGTATCCAAAAAAAAATGAGTCCAACTGTTGAGTAGGAAAAAATACTTCTACCAGTTAGTGAGTAAGAACCTCTACCGATTGTTGAGCAGGTGCGATAGCCTCTACCAGTCGTTGAGCAGGTTGTAGGGCCTCTACAGACTGTTGAGCAGGCATGATGACCTCTACCAATCATTGAGTAGGTTATTTGGTACTCTACTAACTGTTGAGCAAGTACTTCATCCTCTATCAGTTGTTTGATTAAGTGTACCAATTATTACACACATAAATTGCAAATTGATAATATGTAGATGTAAGCAATCAAGTATCAAGTATAGCATGCGAGTTGTAATAGTGTTGCCCTAGACAAGGTTAATGACTCTAGGTGTGTCTATAGCAAATAGTTTATATTCAAATGTTCAAATATGGTAGATAATCGAATCCTCATGTATAACTAAGGATTAAGTTTGATGCAACACACAATCAAGTTTCAATAGTTTGGTTATCATGGGTAACTAGCTCATGTTTGAGAAGGTGAAGGATATGAATTTAGTTCTTGAGAGGATGATAAAGAACTCAAAGTATCATCAAGGTTATGAAAGATAGTGCGCGTGAAAATAGTTAATAAAGGGTTTGTTTATAGGTTTTCAAAGAGGCACAAATAGTAAGGAGATTATTTAGCAGCATGAATCGTGGGGTTTGAATCAAATATTAAAATCGAGCGTGTGAGAAAACATGATTGTGGTGAACGCCAAGAATCATAGAAGTTCGAACATGTTGTAAATAAGTAGGTGTCAATGTTTTGTTCATGAGGATGGAAAGATTTTATTTTACATAAAACAAAAGTTGTTAAATAGTACAAACTAAGTGGCTTTAAATAAGAATATTTCAGTTAGTTGCGGATTTTTAAACACGACATTAGGTTTTACAGATCAAGGTGACATTATATTGAAAATTCTTTGTTACGCCAATGAATAAACATTTGAACTCATTTGAAATTAGAAATTAAATTTGTGGACATCTTTTGACAAAAATATGTATTTTCCATAGTTTATAGGTGATGAAAATTTGACAATATTAAGAAATCTTTAGTGCTGTGCTAGAGAATACTCTGGTTATGAGGTTACAGTTTGAACAAGGATTTTAAAATCTAGAATGTGATGAAATTTTACGATTCATGGTACCTAAAAAAATATAAATAAAAAATGTAGGGGAGGTTAAAGATAAAAGTGGCCAGAATCATCAAAGGTAATAGATTTAAGAAGTAAAATATGTAACATGTTACAAAGGGAGACATATGATTTGGGTTATATGTTGAAAATAATTAAACGTACGGATAATATTATAAGTTTGTAAAATGAAGCATAATTATGAAATCCACAAATGATTCATGAAATTTAGGCTAATGAGGGAATTATACAAGGAAGAAAATAAATTTGAATTACAAAAATTTTGACATTCAAAACTTAGAATTTAAATGAGAGTGATGGGGTATAAATGAAAATGAAACACAAAGATTGTAATAAATTATCCATTAATGAAAACGTTGACTTACCAAAACATATCAAACCTAAGTCCAAGGAATTTGCCCTAAAAATCTAAGAGTGCGTTAGGATTGCAACAAGTGAATGAGAGTAGACAACTCGTAGGATTAGGGTAGTATAGGGTGTGGGATAGTGATAAGGATAAGTAAACAAATAGGATTGCAAGTAAGTGAAGCAAGTACAGGTTAAAGCTCCTAAGGTTATAGACTAGATTATTTTTCTAATAACCTAATTCCCTATAACCAAGGCTCTGATACCAATCTGTAACACCCCAACCGATGGCGGAAACATCGAGGTGTCACGTATGAATGATTGTTCAGTAGCTCATGGTAATATATAAGTTTAAATAATCCTTTATTTCATTACAATACTAAAATACATTAAATGTCTTGAATGAAATCTAATACATCCAATAATCAAACAAAGCTTCAAATATCTTCTAATGCTAGCTCTAGACTTCAAGCATCAATGTTTCCTGTTGAGTTTGGAAAAATGGGGGGGTTAACTAGAAGTTGGTGAGAATACATAAGCCAAGTCAAGCAATTAAGTTTTAGAATAAAAGTTTAGCAATTCATATGTCTATTGTAAGTTTAAGTCTACATGAATAAACAAGAAGTATAGTATGCACATAATCAATCCTCCGACAAAGTTTAGGTCCATCCCGCATCCACGGTTCTCCTTATAAAGTTTAGGTCCATCCCGCATTCACGGTTCTCCTTATAAAGTTTAGGTCCATCCCGCATTCACGGTTCTCCTTATAAAGTTTAGGTCCATCCCCCATTCACGGTTCTCCTTATAAAGTTTAGGTCCATCCCGCATTCACGGTTCTCCTTATAAAGTTTAGGTCCATCCCACATTAACGGTTCTCCTTATAAAGTTTGGAACGATAACAATCACCCGCGCTCCCCATAGAAATGGTCAACGAATCTAGGTGGGGTTGTCAATCCAATAGATCTATCATTGTATACCACATGCTTGATCAGGGTTAATGATTATGTAAGTTTAAGTTTAAGTCTAATAGTCTTTGTCTAAGTCATGAGGCATTAAAGTTTACAACTAGACATGTATGTAGAATTGCTTAAGTATAAAGTTTCAAGTATAAAGAATTGCATAAACAAGGTTACGTAAACTCACCTTAATATGATAATCTTTCAAGATATCAACGAGTATCAATGAATTATGCTTGAATCTAAATAAATTAAGAATTATAATTTAGCGTTTTTATTTATAGTGATAGTTTTCGATCAAAATATATCACTTTTGATTGCTTACATTTCCTTAACCTTCTTTTGGTAAGCCTTTTGTTTATACAAGAAAATGTATCAATAATTAACTCATTTTATTGATAAAAATATTAGTTTTAGTAGAGTTACAAGTGGGCATATGATCTAACGTTTCCAATTCCATTATGGAGGCTTACTATGAAAAAATTATTATCCATAACCATATATAAAATATTAAAGTTCCTAAAATCCCAAACTTTACGACACTCCACTGTGTAAAATGCACTTGGTAAAAGATAGTTTTGATAAGTACAAATTTTTTTGACTTCTAATATCGAACATAATTATTACATAAAGTATATGTATTCATTTTCAATATAATACCAACCCATAGTCCGCTTCGTAATAAGACCCAAAATGCATTTCATGGAAACAAGACTAAACGAATAGATAGGCTACTCTGGTACCTGGATCGTATTAACGGAAACAAATCGAAGGCTTTTAATGATGATATCGCGGCTGCAATATTATCGATGGTGGCTGGTGTTGCGGACAATGCAGGCGAGAAGAACACGGTTGTGACTATCTGATATAGGTGACAACTATTGTGAATGAAGGTAGTGGTGAAGATAAACTCGCGTGCGGCAGCAGTACGCTATCTACACAGCGACGACGTGGTCGTAACTGTCAGCGAACGGTTAATACATCAAAGTGCGGCTAAGAGAGCGGTGTTTATTCTGGAACAGGTCCCCGGTTCAGAATTTGTAGTGGCGAAGATTCTAACTAAGGAAAGCGAGTAGATGGTGTAGTTCAAAAATGGTAATGGTGGTGAGAGGTGGTGATGGCAGTTGTTCATCGGTACGGTATGGTCGATGGGTTCAAAGAAGAGCCGAGAGGGGATGGTTTGAGGTGACGAGCAGAGGGCCGTATATTCTCATTTTTCTTTATATAGGGATAGGGTATGGGTTCTTAATTTCTGAATCAAAACCTGAATTTGTGGAATGTTTGGTAACCATGTTAACCCATGCGACGATTTAAAGGCCGCTGAACCGTCGAATAGATGCGCTGGACCGCTAGTGATAGGCGAGATTTGCGCCTGAATTGTAGTGATATTTAAGAGGAAGATGAATTGATTTATTACTATTTTTTTTTTAGAATGCATTCATAATGCATAGGAGGATCCATGACCATTTTCTTAAATTGATTGACCAAGAATAACTAAATTTCTTGAATAATTATCGGCTAATATTTAGTGTATCCATTTAGTATGTATCAATACATCTTATAACCACTTTCTATGTTTGGCTTAGCAAATATTATTAGATTTCTAATGTGATTATTATATCTATCAAAACATGTTTTATATAAATATATACACACCAGCAATTAGATTTGAAATAGTAAAAAAAATAAAATAAAGTCTTATCCTCATGCATACGATTTAATATATATACATATTTATTGATTTATTGATATATAATACATACCTACATAAATAAGTTCAGAATATCTTTGTATGTGTGATCTTTCATAAAAGCTTTGATATCTTAGTAAACTTTTAAAAAAAAATTGAAATATGAATATGTTAGATGTTACATATGAATCGTATGACGATTTTAATTCTTTATAATCGGAAGTTTTTTCAATTCAATCGAATTAAATCTTCAGATTTCAGACTGGAAGTTATTTCAATTCAATGGAATTCAATCGAACGTGATTTTTTTTATTAAGAATTGGAGAAGATAATAGGTTGAGAGATTTAAGAAAACTCAAAAAAAAAAAAAAAAAGGCAGGGAAATCACATGAAGTTAAATAACTGCTATATATAAAAATTTTAATTAAATTAAAATATAATATTTAATTGTTTAATTACATAACTACCCCCTAGATCAAGATCAAAGATGAATGGCTCAGATTGGTTCCTAAGTTCCTAACTAGACTATTGGTTCCTATTTGATCTTTTTCCTATATATATATATATATATATATATATATATATATATATATATATATATATATATATATATATATATACACACACACACAAATTTAGGTGTTTTTTGAAAATATGTTAAGATATATACATATAATACTTAGGGACTAGTACGCCTAGGCCCGCCTAGTCCCGCCTAATGGCCAAAACGCCCAGATCATCGCCCAGGCCCTTATTCCGATTTCCTCTTCAGCCTAGCGTCTAGGCGGCGCCTAGGCGGCCGCCTAGACCGCCTTCTGCAACCTTGCCCTATAGTCTTAGATTTATAAGTTACAAGTTACAACTATGTGTTATCATTTTGACTCAATTAGTTTGCTAAATGGCGCTGGTAATACCAAACACTTTTACTGGCTTCATTTACATTATGTTTGTATTTGTTTTGTTGACATTTACCTCTAAATGCAAATTTTCATAAAACAATCAAAACAATTTTATAAAGAGTTATAAGAACGAAACGAAACAATCAAATGATATTATTTTAAAACATAGATTTTCAAAGTCTTGTTAAAGGTTTTGAAAAGAGATGTTTTTATAAGATAAAAGATAAGAGTTGGTGTTATAAAGATTTAATTTTCTTACCACATAAATTGGGCTATAGAAGTACAAAGATTTATTTTTCTGACATGTTTTTTTGTTTATTTTTTGTTGTTGGTCATTTTACCTAGCTATTATTTTAATTAAGTTCATAAGTGTTACTTTTAACGGGGAATTTTACTCAAGCCAGACTCAACCTCAAATTAATTTCATTTACTCTGTCTTGAATAAAACCAAGACCTTTTCTATATAGTCAATGTTTAACTAATAATAAAATTTTTAAAAACCTATATCATATGAAAGTAGGTATAGTTCGGTCCCTTTCAACAGAAAATAACAAATGATTACTTAAGAGTAAAATGGTAAATATAATAAGCACAATCTAAAAAAGGAGAAACATGTCTAAGTCATGGAAGTGATTAAACTCAAGTAAACAAGAAGAATAATGATTGGTGGGGTTGGATTAGAATCTAATGGTGTTTGTTGAGAGTTTGGAATGGAGGGAACATGATGGCCTCCATGTTTACATTTACAAGCCTCAAGCCAGACATTATCACTCCTTCTAAAAGATCTCCAATCAATCTCTTGGAACTCACACCACATTACACACATCATATTCCTTTTTACAACCCTTTTGCTTTGCTTTTTAGGCAAATCCCACCACTAAATGACACCATCTTCATGCCACCCCATTCTTAGGGCTATTTTTATAATTGTTTTAACTTTAAACATTATCTCTAGAACACCCGCAATCCAGGGTCAGTGATATCTCACGAGCGTTTTTTAATAAGAACGTAACATTTTTTGGGCTTGTTATTGACGGTGGATGCTTTATTTGTACGTCTACAAGAATGCTCAGATGTGGTCCACTAACTCGTTAGTTATGTTTATATCAAATAAAATTGTAGATCAAATGTAAAGATAATGTATTATAAGTGTCTATAGTGGTTTGTTAAAGATATTTAGAATATGATATTTCATGCACATCGATGCTATGGATAAAGTTTTATCCATGGCGTTCGAGATGCATATGCTTCATAACACAACTATGTTAGAAAAATAGATTTTAAGACTAATAAGAACTTTTGTTATTGTAGTATCTCCCATCACACATGCCAATATGATATCCTTAATATAACATATCTTACCTTCAATAAGAGATTGTAAAAGAGCTTATTCATGCTTTGGCATAGTAAAATTATGGCTCGCCACCGTATAACGATCATAACCCCTTAAAAAAGCTTTTTGTAGATTCATTTCCTCCACACAATAATTCAAAAAAAAGGTAGATTATAATGAATTAATAATACATTAGGGTAATTAGTCGCTAGGAAACCACAAATTAGTAAATTAGTAGCAATTAGAGGGACTAATTGCATTTCCACCAAACAATAATATAAAAGGGTGTTACCATAATCACCTATAGCTCAAGTGCGTGCTAGATACTTTAAATTGTGGTTAATCAAGTAACACATTAGGAGATCATACATTTTAACAGTAGTATGCCAATAACTTTTTATTTATCATTTTAGGTTGTGGTAATAAATCATAAAAATACAGTTTTTTTCTTTTTCTTTTTTTTTTTTTTTTTTTTTTGAGAAGGTGACTTTCGTTATTAGTGATCCATTGTCAATCCGTCAGTCTGTTTTGAACCGACAGCCCGCGCAAGGCTGGTCTGACGATGTTCAATCGGGCCCGTGCACGATTATCGGCCTTGGTGGCTTCCCCCCATAAATTGTACTGCCTTCACACGAATTAACTCACTGAAGTAACAGCCGGATTAAAACTAGAGTGACGCTCAGAATCAAACCCCCTCGATGGGTTTATCACTATCATTGCGCATTAAAAATACAGTTATAAACTATATTAAAATTCTTTAAAAGTGATTTCACTATCTCTGAACTACAATTGACAAAATCAATACAAAATAAGCAATTAAAAAAACTATGAATTGGTATTAAAAAATGCTTTTGGGATTGCTTATTTAACTCTAAAACTGCTTTTGGTTAGAAGTGCTTATAAAAAAAATTTAAAAAGGAGTTTCTAACAAAGTATTTGGATTAGCTTTTATGATGGGAAAAACAAATAAATCAATAAGTTATTTTTTAAAAAGTGTTTGGCTTAACTTATTGTGACGATTAGTTGTATGTGGTAAATTTGTAATTTTTATTTCAAAAACCAAAAGTCAAAAGCCATGATTTGTAACTTCTTAAAAACAACTTTGCAACCCATATCAAAAAGCTAAACTGAAAACACTTTTGGTTTATACAAACAACTTATTAAGTTATTGGCTTTTTGAATAAGCCAATAAGTCAATAAGTTGTTTTTCAACTCAATTCCAAACACCCAATTATACGTTACAAAGATATGGCGTTTAAAATTTATTAATACCAATAGAAATTATCATGTATTTTTATTTGATACGCAAAAATAGGGACGTTAATGGGTCGGGTATTAGTAATACCAAACCTGGACCCGTTTATAAAACCGTATACCAAACCCGACCTGAAACTCGTCGGGTATTGTCGGGTATAGTGTATACCCACGGGTATCGGGTATAGTTGTTATGTTTTTTTTTTTAAATACCCGTTGAGATTTGTAGTAGAAAATACCCACGGTTATCAGGTATACCTGTTATTTTATCAAAACATATGATATCCGTTGTGACCGTAACAATAGTGTCTTAAATAAAAAAAGAAAAGAAAAGAAAAATAAACCTTGGTTCTGCCTTTGTAGGTTGATACAAGTTGCAATTTTTAAAAAATCAAAACTTAAATGGTGCGAGGTTTATGGCTTTGGAATAATAATCAATAATGCAAAATATCCTGCATAATAGAAGCATGGCTTGGGTTACTGAGCCAAAACAGTAGCACCTGGAAGTTGCTTGGGTCTTGGGATAGTGAGCCAAGTATTCTAAAGTCTTCATGCCTTACAAATAGATTTATATAGCGGGTAATTGGGTATATTATGCGGGTAATCGGGTATGTACTTATCGGGTAATCGGGGCGGGTATTGCTATATACCATACCCAAACCCGAACCCAAAATTTTTTGATTTTTTAAAACCAAACCCGAACCCGGCGGGTTCGGGTTATACCTGACCTTAATATTTCGAGTTTCGAGTTTACTCGTCGGGTTCGGGTTTTTTTGCTATCCCTACGCAAAAAGTGTCATAGTATCTATTTTTATATATTAAAGACACTATTTATTTAAAATTCATGTATATATGTATAGGGTTATGATCAAATACACAGTGAAACAAAAATGGGAAGGGTATCAAACAGACTCTGATTGAACTCATTCAAGCGGCATTGGAACCGACTTATCGAACTCTACAACGTGAGTTTTTAGGTCTTCGTTTTTTGGGGTTTTAGCTTGTAGTTTTTAGAATATGCGTTATATCATTCTATCTTTCATGTACCATTGTTTCTTTTTTCTTATTTTCATCATTGTTTCCGTTTTTCAATTCGTTGTGTCTTTTTTCTTCAACATTGTGTTATATTTTTTGGCAGTGTGTTATATTTTGTGGCTCATTGTCTCATATTTCATGATCTATTGGGTTTTTTGTATTGAAGAAACACCAATATAACAATTAATATAGACGAGCACAATTAAGAGATATTGTATTAATAATGGCGTAGACGATTACAAATACTTGAATACAAACTGTTACAATGCTTCGACTATAATCTATCTTTCTCAACTATCAAAGAATTCTATAAGTGTGAATGTTTGAGAGACGGGATGAATCCTTCTCCTCAGGGAGAAGGGGTATTTATAGACCTCAGAGATGTCATGTGATTGGCTGGGTTGAAAATGACAGCTGTCATGTACGATTGTCAACCGTTGGCGTCTAGGCGCTGTCCTCCTGTGATAGGTGCACGTGTCCTGCAGTCGTCCTTTCTGTCATTTCTCTGTACCTCGTACCTGCAGGTGATAATGGAGTAGGGAATAATGGCCTCCGATTGGTTGCATGTCCCCTTCCTTGTCTAGTCATAGTTGGCATGTACTAGGATTTGTGCGCATGCTTCTAAAAGGTTTGGTCAGCGCTTCTGCTGATGTGTGTGTAGATGTGGGGCCGTGCACACACGCGGGTATATATCTCTTCAAGTCCCCCTAGTCTAGTGTTCTGTATGCGCAGCATGCAGGACATTGGACTTTGTAAGTTGATATACGTCAGTTCATATTTTCTAGGTGGGTAATGCATGCTCTTTTTTTTGGTGTTTTGCGTAGCTTGCAGTGCATCTTTTGCGGGCAGGGCAGCTTCGGACATCAGTAATTAATTCTCACATCAATGCGGTAAGGGTTATCAGCTGAAAGGACAGTTGGTGAGCCGAAAAATCGTCTAGCGGTTTTGCTTTGTTAGAGTGGTTGGCCCTGATGTCCTTTCGCCCGACTACACTGTTCCTTCTCTCTTACGTGTCTTTTTCGTTGGCTGGTCGTGCGGCACATCTGCTACACTAATTGCCCAACCTATAAAAAGACAAACGGTTCATTTAGATTTCTTCCATACTTCAAAAATTTTTGAAAATTTTTTCATTCTTTTCTCCTCAGCGAAAATCGCTTCTTGTGTTCTTAAATCCCTCTTTCATCTCTATCTTGATTTCTTCTTTTAATACTCCTCTATAAACAATGGGGTCTTTTTCATGTGTGTTTGTTTGTAAAGAAAAACCCAAAAAAGGTGGGAAGAAGGGTGATAAGGTTACAAAGAGGGATAAAAAGGCCCCTCCGCTCACAGGGGAGGTTACTGCTAAGTGGACTCTAGATGAGTTAGACAAGTGTTGTGATTTGTATGTGATTCCATCCTGGTATGAACCTGAATTTCCTGAGGAGGGTTAGAAGATTTTACAGCCTCCGACTGGGAAGATTGGGGTATATGCCGTGTATTTTCAGTTGTTCAATTTCTGGCTCCCGATTATCAAGTTTTTGGGTTTTGTGATACAAGCCTTGGGAATCCATCTTAACTAGGTGCATCCTGGGCTGATGTCTCGTTTGCTGTTTTTTGAGTTTTGTTGTTGTGCACAGAATATAGAACCAGACCTTGATATGTTCAACATATTTTTCTCAATAACAGCCTCCGAGAGCTGGTTTTCTTGTCGCCCGCGCTATGGGGTTAGGGCGCAGTCTGGTGCTGCTCTGAAAAGTTTTCGTGACTGGAAACCCAATTTTTTCTGGGTTGCAGAAGGAGTGGTGCCCATAATGATGACTAGGAGGCGTGTTGACCTGAAGTTTGATGAGGTGGAACTCATTGATTATCAGGGGAGGGACTGTTTCAACAAGTTGACTAGTCATCCTGTGGATGTTTGTCCTGTCCATAAGATCGTTTGGTCCTCGTTGGGATGAGCAGGAAGTATGATGTGGAGGGTGGAACCCTCATTTGATTGAAGATGGGAAGGTAACCTTCGCCATGTGCCCCTTTTTGTTTATTTCTGGATTCCTTTTATTTTGTTTCATGTTTCATCGTGTTCTTTTGCAGTTGTTGGGAGCTTGTACTTCATTCTGCTAGGCGGGGAGAATATGGGTTTTGCCTTCCGCGAGCTGGCGAAGGGAGAAGTTTATGTGCTGGACAAATCTTGGGACACTTTACTGCGCCCAACGTTCCGTCCGCCTCCTCAACTTAAAACAACCACGCACCTGTTGATCGATGAGATAGGTGCGCTTTCTTCACCTCATTTTGACGTCTCACCAGTGAACATGTATATGTCCGCGGGATATCCGTTTATTATCATTTCAAGCGATGAGTCACATGATTCGAGCGACAATTCCTCACCTGAATGTAATTCGCCCGTAGGTGGTAGCAGCAAGGTACCATCTCCTAATTTTGTGCGGCAAGATACCGATGAGGAGACGGAGGAAAATGATTATATTGTGAAGAGGATCCCTCGCAAGAAGAAGGTTTAGGGCAGCCGCACAAAGGGTGATGATTTCTGCCTTTATTTGGATCGTACTGTGGTGAGTCGCTACCTTCAAAATTATAACCCGATTGAACGTGGTTATGTTGAACTTTTAGATTCTTTCACGCATGCGGATGTGACAACTATTAATCTGACAGAGACAGTTGAGGCTGGGCAAGGTGACAAGACGGTTATTGGGACACGTCTAAGTCTGTGTTGATCCCTGAACTGACAAACTCAGCGCCGGAGGCGCATGAGAAGAGGAGTGATAAAGGGAAGCGTACTCGTTCAAGGTGCAAGTCTGCGGTGAAGCCAGTTGGTGGGGAGTTGTCGTTTCCGCATCCAAAAAGGGTGCACTTGGACAGTCTGATTGAGAATGTGGATGGGGGTCTACTTTGTGAGTGTAAATCCCTTGTCGACCTTTTATTTTCTATTTCGGTCTGTTGATGTGTACTGATGAATTGTATTTCTTTCAGCTCATCTTATTTTGCAGGGGAGTGGTAGCGAAAAACGAAAGTTGTGGAGGAGCCAGCGGTTGAACATGTTCTTGGTGAGGGGACGATTATATCCCCTCCCAACTTTTAAGTTGGATGTTGATAGGCTGTGTGAGTTGGAGGTGGGTGTTACTCAAGAAGACGTTGTCTTAATGGAGGCTGTTGAGGAGCAAATTTTGGAGGGCAATGTTTTGAGGGATGATGATGTAGGGAAGAAATTTGTTGATTCGGGGATTGTGTTTGAGCGTTTTGCGGGTCATTCAGGTGGTGCTGAAACCGTTCCTTACCCGCATATCTTCCACCCAAGGGATGCTGGCAAGGCTTTTGTGCCTGGGTGGGTCCTTGTTCATGGCAGCCGATTTTCCGAGTTGGAAAGTTTCTGGGAGTTTCTTGGTAATTACATACCGCCAGCTGAATAGGTTTTTCAGGGACCAGGCCGCACAACGACTTATTAGAAGATAATGTGTCTAGTTTGGCCAACTACATCTCCTCCTCAGTGGAGATTGTTCGTGAATGGGGCGCTCTCTGTTGGATCAGTTTGCTCTTGTTTGCTAAGTAAGAACTTGCTATCTTGACACTTAAGTGTTTAGCAAGTCCTAGTAAATCAGATTATAAGCACAGCGGAATGTTATAAGTTAAAGCAACACTTTTTATGCAAAGGCAGAGTTGTAACTCCCCCTTGATGTTTGAAACAAGATAAATGACAAAGTATTTATTATGAATCTAAGTTGTAAATGAGAATTAGATACTTAGCAAGATTCACAATAAATACAGAAATGGAATATAACAATGAGAGTGTTTGAAGGATTTTTCTGTTAAAAATCAATGTCTAAAATAGAAGGTTGAAGCCTTCTATTTATAGACGATTACATGCATGTATCTTGCCTGAAAAGCAAGCACAGAAAGTCCAGTTACAAGTTGCACAAGTTGCAACATTGAAAGAAACAAATAAAGCTAAAAGTAATATTAAACAACAAACTACTGATGCAAAAGGGCGGTGGCAAATATCTTCTGCTAAGTGCTGATGAAGGACAACTACTGAAGAGTAGTTTTGTCTTCAGTACTTCTGAAGTGAACTTGTCTGGTTTGGACTTCAGAACTTCTGCAGCTTCAGCACTTCTTCATATCTTCTAATCAGCAGTTTCTTGTCTTCTATTCAGTACTTCTATACTTAGCCAAAAATGACAGAAGTGAATTAGACTAAGGTTTACAAAAGTGGTTTCACCAATCCTCTTTGTCCTAACAATCTCCCCCTGGATTGATGAAGCCAAAACCTTACTAATTCCTTATGTGTTTCTTCTGTCTTGAACAATCTTCCATATCTCTTTGTACATGGTGTTCTTGAGCTGGTTGTACAGATCATCAGACAGAGATCCTCTCTGTGGGTCTAGATGTTGAATTGTGAGCAGGTCTTGTGTTGACAGTTTCTTCAGATCACTGATCTTCTTGTAAGCCCTGCTTGAGAAGTCTCTTCTTGTCAACAGTACTAAGTTGTTATCAGTAAGTGACCATCTGATGATAGGGATCTTTGACTTGTTAAAGTCAGAAGAATAGGGAACCAGACTTGTCCCTTGGGTTGATGGTCCTGAGTGCTGGATGTCTTCAGTTTCAGATAGCCTCAGGTGGGATTCTCTTCCTTGTTGATGTTGTTGCATACCAGGCATCTGAACAGTTGGGAGATGGTGTTCAGTCACTACTTTGGTATGCAGCTTTTCTGTGATTGTCTTTTGTATTTGATAAGCAAAAGTGGAAGGATCCCTGAACTGTGTTAACAGAGGTTTCTCCTCAATGTCAAAATCTGAATGGACTATTGAGCTTCCCTCAAGTAGTACCATTTTGAAATCTGTTTTGACATTGTCCTCTGCCTTCTTCTTTTGAGCAGCAGATCTTCTAGATACACCAGAAGTTCTAACTACTGATCTTGAAGGATCAGCAGTTTGAAACTTCTCAGGATTTGCAGCCTTGGCAGCCAAATATTTTCTATATGTATCCATCAGTCTTTCTTCTTTCCATCTGGATACAGAGGCTTTTGAACCATATCCTTCTGCTACTAGCTCTTCTATTATCTGGGCTCTCTTGGCCTTTCCTTCTTTGCTTGTGGCCATTTTGTCTGCAAGCAGTTGTGCTCTTCTTGTCAGCTCTTGCATAGAGAGTCCTTTGAGTGTAAAGGCTTTAGTCTTGCTGTTCTTGGTGATATAAGACACCAGTTGTTGTCTTTTATCCTGTTCAGCAATCTCATCAAGGCTAGCCTGCCTTTGTAGTTCAGCTGCATAAGCCTGAAGTTTTTCTTCATGGCTTAAGTCCAAATCATCCCTTTCTTCCAGAGATTTCCAAATCTGATCTTCTCTGGCCTTCTTGTTGGCTGCAATTAAACTCTTCTCTAATAGTTCAGCTGAATGAGAGATGGGAGAAGGGTTTAATACAGTCATTGTTGTAACAGATGTAGGCCTGATGGGATCAGATGTTGGTTGAGTGGGAGCAGTGGTTCTGGAAGGTTCAGTTGTTTGAGGTTGGGAAGTGTTGACTTCTGATGTGCTGACAACTGCTGATGGTTTGTCAGCTACTGAAGGATTGTCTTCAGTACTTTCTGATTCTTCATCAGAAGTTTGGTCATCAGAAGTTTCTTCATTACACCTTAGGGAATCATCAGAACTTTGGGTCTCATCTTCTTTCTCAGCAGCTTCAATTTCTTCAATAGAGACACCAAACTGTTTGGCCAATTTTTCTTTCCTGGCCTGATCTTTCTGATCTCTTTCAAGGAGTGCCACTCGTGCCTTTACTCTGGCTTGGAATGACTCCTTAGGTTCCCTGATCTTCTCCCCCTTTTTGGATTCATCAATTCTAACCCTTGAAGCAGAGGGTTGGGAGAAGTGTCCTTGAAGATGAGCAATCTGTTGACTGTTGAAGTCTATTTTGTTTGACAGATCGTTCATCTTGGTCTTGATCACTCCAAATTGGTTCTTGATTGACAGCTCCAAGTCAGCTGTATATGTTTGGAAGTGATTTCTGATGAGTGTATTCATCATGTGGTACAGGGGACCCTCTGGGCTGCATAGCTGGTTCAGGTCTATGCTTGTTTGCCCAGGGAATTGGGTAGGCATTTGCTGTGAAGGGGGTGTTTTTGGGAGATCCTCATGTTGTACAGAGGATGCCACTCTAGGGGTTTTAGGGATTGAGTGGACTTTAACCTGTGCAGAGGTGACTGGCTTCTTGAGCCTGGATACCTTTGCAGCAGGACCTTCAGAAAGTGCCGTCAATTCAGTAGTTGGAGTTTTTGAAACATCATCCAAATTAATGGAATCATCTGTATCCCTGATGTTGCCCTCAGAGAGGACTGTCTCAGTTAAATCATGAGCTGAGCCCAACTCAGTTCTCTCATGAACCTCTGTTTCTTGGTACTGAGGATTTCCTACCTCAGGCATTAAGCCTTCATCAGTAGTTGCCACATCTGAGGTCTTAGCTATGTTACTTCTGTCCTCAGATCCACCACTGGGTGGTAACTGAGTAGTAGCAGCCTCAGATGCCCCAAGAGTCTCTAAATTTGGGCTTAAAGACTCTGGTCCACCCTCATCTCTTGGGATAGGGCTAATGATGTCCACATCCATGTCTAAAGTAGTAGTTATGTCCCCTGTTTGTTGTGGTTGATGGGGACTGACATGATCAGATGGGACATTCTCTCTTAGCCCAGAGAGAAGTTTGGCAATTTCAATTGCCTCTTGTTCAGAAATTTGTGGGGAAGGTTCAGTAGTTTGGGCAATAGTTTGTTGTTCAGCAGTTTCAAAAGAAGAGTGTGTTTGATATGTTTTTCTAAGTCTTTTTCTTTTGAAATGAACAGATATGGGTGCTCTTGGTGGGGTTTGAGATGGATGAGACTGAGAGGGTGTTTCAGTCTCAACAGTTTGAAGAGCAGAATGCTCAAGAGCATGTTCAGGCATCTCAACCTCCTGAACAGCTTTTCTTTTGGGTTGGTGGGTTACAGTTTTTGTTGGCTTGGGCTTTTTGGCTTTTGGTGGTGTGGGTGTGGAAGATGTGGGCTTCAGGGGGACTTGTTGTTGTTCTCCCTGATCATCTTCTGGCCAGGCAGCCGGTTTGTTCAGTCTTGAGTATGCTTGTGATGTTAAAGGGTTTAAAGTTGAAATTTTTCCCACAAGCACCTCATTACCCAGTTCCCCTATTATGCATTGCATAATGAACCTTGGGTACAACAAAAACTTTTTCTTGGTATTATTGTGATGTAACACCAACTCATGGAAAAACAGTTTTGATGCCCTGAATTTGGTTTCATTCACAATGGAATGAAATATTGGTTGAAAAGTGGAGGGCATCTGGTCATATGACCCTGTTTTTGGACTCAAACACATAATTATATAATGAAACAAAAGTTTGTATTTTGGTTCAAAATATTTTTTGAATATTGTTGCATGGGAGAGAGTACCTTGATAACCACACTCAGTCATGGTTAGATGAATATCTTTGTTAGCAACATGGTCAGGGGCAGCTACATCATCCAGACCCAGTCTTGTTGCTAGTGTGGCTGGTGTGATGGTCAGTTGTTTCCCTTTTATCTTTGAGTTGAGGGAAATGACCTCACCACCCATTGTAACCGTCTCAGCATTTGCCCAGAACTCATTCAGAGTTTCAGTATGAATTGGTGGGTTAATTGTGAGAGCAGTAAAGTATTGGGATTTGACGACAAGATCAATGATCTCATCGTATTGGGACCAGCCTTCTTGTTTTTCAAGAAAAGCTCTTTGATTGTGTCCCTGTTTTAGAACAAGATCCATTGTGGTTTGGGTGTTTTGATCGAACAGTGAATTTTCAGGTGTAGGTTTTGAGAGAGTTTTGAGAGAGAAGGAGGGATATTTTGTGAGTTTAAAAGGATAAGTGTGTGAAAAAGGTATTTATTAGAAGTTTTAACCGCTTGAATCTTCTTTATTAGAAGTTTTAAAACCGCCTTTGGTTAAAAATCTCTTTATCAGAGGTTTTAAACTTATTAGGTCAAACCTCTGATGATGGGAAAAGTCAGATTTGCCCTTTTGACTTAAACTGCTGATGAAGGATTACTTCATCAGTAGTTCCCATTTTCTCTTCAGTAGTTTTAACATCTGATGAGAAATGTTTTTATAAATACTTTGTTCATAACTTCTGAAGTTTATTTTATCAGAAGTTACACACTTTTTCAGAAAGTTATCCCCATACTGATGATTTTTGTTCATCAGTAGTTTCTCTCAAACTGTTTTTGTTTTTCAGAAGTTTTTGTTTCAGACTTTTGACATTTGTAAGTGAAAACCAGAAAAAAGATGGAAAAGGTTAACCTGAAATCCACCAAGGTAAACAGGATGGAATCAGGGGTGGAAAAAGGAAAAATAAATTTTTCATTTTGATTCCACCATGGTAAACAGGATGGAATCAAGGATGGAAAAAGGAAAAAGAAAAATTTTGATGCATATCAGTAGTGATTGATGTAGAAGTTTGCTGTAGAGTTGGGTAGAATCAAGTGTTAACTTGGATTCTAACTGATATGCAGAAAAAAAAATAAAATAAACACTTACAAATTTAGCATTCCAAGCATGGAAACTAACTTCTGAAATGTTGATGTGTCAAGGGGCTTAGTGAAGATGTCAGCTATCTGATTAGCTGTTGCTACATGCTTCACCTCAATCTTGCCTTTTTCATAGCAATCTCTTATGAAATGGTACCTGATCTCAATATGTTTAGTTTTTGAGAACTGTACCGGATTTTGAATGATGCTAATGGCAGATTTGCTGTCTACAAACAAAGGTGTCTTGGTCTCTTTGATTCCATAATCAAGAAGTTGATATTGGAGCCATTGTATCTGTGAAGTACAACTTGCAGCTGCAATGTATTCAGCTTCAGCAGTTGAAGTTGCAACAGATGTTTGCTTCTTTGATTGCCATGACACTAGACAGTTACCCAGGAATTGACAACCACCAGATGTTGATTTTCTTGTCATCTTACACCCTGCATAGTCACTATCTGAAAATGCTGATAACTTGGTATTGCTTGAAGCAGGATACCAAATTCCCAGCGTTGGAGTTCCTTTCAGATATCTAAAAATTCTTTTGACTGCAATAAGGTGTGATTCCCTTGGTGCTGATTGATATCTAGCACAGACACATGTTGAAAACATAGTATCTGGTCTAGAAGCAGTTAAGTATAAAAGGGAACCTATCATGCATCTGTACATGGTTTGATCAACCTGTTTTCCTTGATCATCTGGTTCAACTTGTGTGATAGGTGTCATGGGAGTGGAACATGATTTACAGTCATTTAAAGAAAATTTGTTCAATAATTCTTTAACATATTTTGATTGATGTATAAAAGTTCCATTTGTTTGTTGTTTGATCTGCAGTCCTAGAAAGTACTGCAGTTCTCCCATGGTACTCATCTCAAATTTTGATTGCATGAGTTTCTTAAAATTATCACACAATTTTGTGTTTGTTGAACCAAAGATGATATCATCAACATAAATTTGAACAAGTAAGACATGATTTCCAACATGTTTAATGAAAAGTGTTTTATCAATGGCACCTCTTGTAAAGTTATTTTTGAGTAAAAAGGTGGAGAGTGTATCATACCAGGCTCTTGGAGCCTGTTTGAGCCCATAAAGAGCTTTGTCTAGTCTGTACACCCACTCAGGATGAGAAGGATCCTCAAACCCAGGTGGCTGACAGACATACACCTCCTCCTTGATTTTTCCATACAAAAATGCACTTTTAACATCCATTTGATAAACTTTAATTTTGTTGGAAATGGCATAGGCCAGAAATAACCTGATGGCCTCAAGCCTTGCAACTGGAGCAAAGGTTTCATCATAGTCAATTCCCTCTTCTTGAGAGTACCCTTGAACTACCAGTCTTGCCTTGTTCTTGATTATCATACCAGCTTCATCTTGTTTGTTCCTGAAAACCCATCTTGTACCAATTGGTTGCTTGTTTTGAGGTAAGGGACAGATTTCCCAGACCTGTTGCTTGTTGAACTGTAGTAGTTCATCTTGCATAGCCTGCACCCAATTGTTGTCTTTGAGGGCTTCCTGGTACTTCTTTGGTTCCAACTGTGAAATAAAGGCTGAGAATAGGCAAAAGTTGGAGAGCTGGTTTCTGGTCAGAACACCTGTAGCTATATCACCCATGATTTGATCAAGTGGATGATCTCTGTGTTCAATCAGTTGTTGTAAACCACTGACAGGTGTGGGTGGCTCTGGTTCTTCAAACAAACTACTGAGGTCTATGATATCTGGTTCAGCAGTTGCAGCTTCTTCAGTAGTTGCAGGTGCTGAAGCAGATGTTTGAGTTTGGCCTTCAGTATTTGTTTGATCAGAAGTTTGAAGAACTTCTGATGGTGTTGTAGTTGACTTAATGACTGTTTGAGGAGTCCATGGTGCAGGATCCTCATCTTCAAACCTTTGATCACCATAATAAGTAGGTTTGGAAGAAGTAACAGCCTTTTCAGGTCCAAAGTGAAAGTTGTCAAGGTCAAAGAGTTCAGCAGGATGTGCTGGAATAAGAGTGTGTTTTGACTCATTGAACTTGACATTCAATGTTTCTTCTACTATCCTGGTGTGAGAATTAAAAACCTTGTAGGCTTTTCTAGTTGAAGAGTAACCAAGAAAGTAACCTGAGTCAACTTTGGCAGCAAACTTTGAGATAGATTCCTTGATGTTCAAGATGAAACATTGACACCCAAAAGCCCTGAAAAAGGAGATAAGGGGCTTCATGCCATGAAGAACTTCATAGGCAGTCTTGGAATGTCTCTTGACCACAAGAACTCTATTCTGAACATAACATGCTGTGTTAACTGCTTCTGCCCAAAAGTACAATGGCAGTCCAGAATCAGCTAACATTGTTCTTGCTCCTTCTATCAATGTTCTGTTCTTCCTTTCTACTACACCATTTTGTTCAGGAGTTCTGGGAACACTGTATTGTCTAATAATCCCTTTAGACAAACAGAATTCATCCAGAGTTTTGTTCCTGAACTCTGTCCCATTGTCACTTCTAATGGTTTTGACAGATAGAGAATATTGTTTCTCTACTTGTAGAATGAAGAACTTGATGATTTCAGCAGCCTCATCCTTGGAAAATAAGAAGAATACCCATGTGAATCTTGAGTAGTCATTAATGATGACTAAGCAGTACTTCTTTTTACCAAGGCTCATAATCTTGACAGGCCCAAATAAGTCCATATGGAGTAGTTGAAGACATGCAGTTGTTTTTGATTCTTCAATAGACTTATAGGAGGACTTATGCTGTTTTCCCTTTAAACAGGATACACAGTGTTCTTGACACTGGTATACTTTCAAAGGTAGACCTCTGACCAAGCCCATTTTTGTGACTTTATTTATGGTTTTAAAGTTCACATGGCCAAGTCTCCTGTGCCAGAGATCTGTTTCTGAAGTTGATGCCCTTGAGAAGAAACAGGCAGTGTTGTTCAATACTTTGTCTTTCTCAATGTCCACTGCATAGACATTGCCACATCTTTTGGCAATCAGCAAAGTATGATCTTCTATAATCTTCTCAATCAACTTCTGGCCTTCTGGTGAAATGATCTTGCAAGCTGTCTTTGTGAAAAAGGAAGAATATCCTTTATCACACATTTGTGACACACTCAGCAAGTTGTATTCAAGGTTCTCCACCAGATTGACCTTGTCAAACTGTATTTTGCCAGAGGAGACATTGCCATGTCCTAGCACATATCCCTTGGCATTGTTCCCAAAGGACACAGATCCTTCTCTTTGGCTGATAAAGTTGTTTATCAGGTATCTGCATCCAGTCATGTGCATAGAGCCTCCACTATCAACATACCATATGCTGTTTAAGCCCCTGGAAACTCTCTGCACATAAAAGCAAATTAGTTAGATTTGGAAACCCAAGCCTGTTTGGCTTTGGGTTTGCTCTTGGGAACAGTTACAGTTTGTTCTTGACCAGGTTGAGAAATCCATGTCTTTTTGGCAATGGATTTTTCATGAAGAACTATGGTGGTATCCTTTTTAGGACCACCATCAACCTTGGTCATCAGTAGTTCTACCATGTTCTTTAGATTTTGAATCTCAGCAGTTTGTGAAACTGCTGATGATTCTGGTCTAACTACTGACAAGGAATTTTGAGAAAAAGACTTTGGTTGAGATTTTATCTTTTTCTGAGAAAAGGTGTTTTCAGGTTGTTGTTTCTTGGGTTTAAAGACTTTTTCATAATCATTTCTGATTTGATTTCCCACAACCTGTTGTTTAAATTTTTGATTGAACTGAATTCCTTTTCTGTATCTACAAAATTCAGTTTTGTGGTTGAACAGGCCACAAATTTCACATGCTTTTGCCTTCTGTTTTTGTTCTGAAGGCAAATTTCTGACAGTTGTGAAAAGATTTTGCTCATCAGTAGTTTTCAGGATCTCAACTCCTGAAGTAGATGAAACTACTGATGGCTTATTGTCAGTTTTTGTAAATACTTCTGAAGTACTTTCTTTAAAAATGCCAGGATTTCTGTTTAGAAAGTTTTCATGGAAAGATGTGCATTCTTTCCCTTCAGAAGTTTCATTTGAAACAATTCTTCTCCCATCTTCAGTAGTTTTGGGAGAAAAATCTGTTGGTGTTTCAACATGATGGTATCCTATGCCAAACTTCACATTTGAAGCACTTTGTTTGTTTAGCAGTAGTTGATACCCCCTACAAGATTCAACCCATTTTTCACAAGTGATCCTGGTGTCAGCAAGCTCTTGTCTGACATCTCCCAGGTCATTTAGCATCATTTTGATTTGTGCTTGGGTTTCAATGGCAGAGTCAGTTAATTTAGAAACCTCTTTTGTTTTAGCACACAGTTTTCTTTCCAAATCACATTTTATCTGTGTGTATTTTCTTTCTAAATCATTGGCTTTGCCTTGTAGGTGCACGTTTGTCTCTCTTATGAGAGCAAAAGTTTCTTTGCAAGAGTTTGAACATAGTTTTGTCAAAGATTCTTTTGATACCTGAGACAATGCAGATTTTGAGGTACAGCCTTCAAATGCCATTAAGGCAAAGTTCTTTCTGCCATTGTCTGGTTCTCCCCAGTTGATGTCAAACACTTTGTTGTCTGCATCAGGATTACACTCTGTGGTGTCATATGGGAGACTGCTCCAGTCAACATACCCCGAGGTAAAGAGGCTTTGTTGAGAGGGTTGTTGAGGCTGTGGAGGAAGTTGAGCAGCTGGAAAGGGAGGGATTGATTGTTGGCTCTGCATCTGTTGAGCAGGCACTTGAACATATTGTACTTGAGGCATATATTGCTGTTGAGGAGCTTGTGCCTGTACAAAATGAGCACTCCCTTGAGTTCCATTGTTCCTATTATAATTGGGGTTATAGTTATTTCCAGATTGTGATTGGTTAAAGCTAGAGCTTCTACACTCTCTAGCAAAGTGTCCCAACTTCTGACACTTGTGACATCTCAGTTTAGATTTGTCAAAACCAATTTTTGTATTACTGGTCAATCCTGGAAATTTCCTTCCTGACCTTTTATAAAACTTGTTAGTTTTAATGCTTAGCATGGCCAGTTGGTGAAGTATGTCCATTTCTTCCAAGTCATCACTGCTAAAATTTTTCAAATCATCCATGATAAAACATAGATTATCAGCAGTTTGACTTTGGTCATCATTGTCATAACCTGGGAAAGATCTTTCTGATGAGATCCCAGTGGTTATGTCAATATTGTCATAAGATCCATAGGAACAAGTTGGTGAATCTTGTCCCAAAAGTGCTGTACTACCTGGTAGGTAGTCATCAGCAGTTTTACCAGAAGTTTGTAATTTCTTCTTTTGATCGATTTCTCTTTCAAAAGTGAGTAATCTCCCATGGAGTTTTGTAAGAGTGAGGGAGCTAAAATCTGGTGAGGATCTTAAGACAATGGAGTAAGTTTCCCATTTGTCAGGTAGAGACCTTAAAAATCTATGTAACATAGATACTGTTGTATAGGTCTGACCATTTAACTTTAGCTCAGAGATTAATGAGGAAAATCTTTCAAATTGTTGTGTCAAAGTTTCCCCATTAATATAAGCAAATGTTTCATATTGTTGAGCCAAAATTTCTCTGGTGTTGGCAATCACCTCTTCAGTTCCTCCAAACTGTTCTTTAAGACAGTCCCAAAGTTCTTTGGCACTTTCACAATGTAAAAGGCCAGAGTATATTTCATTTGGGAGAGCCATTGCCAACATAGAGAATGCCTTAGCATCTAGCTCAAGTTTTAGGAAATCTTCATCTGTATAGTCTTTGGGATCCTTAGGAATCCCTTCTTTAGTTTCAAGGTTTATGTTTACTGGTTTGTGTGGACCATATATCACAGATCTCCAACAACCAGTGTTGGTTTGTGACAAGGTATGTGCCATTCTTTTCTGCCATATATTGTACTCATTTCTCACAAGCATGGCAGGTTTGGTGGCAGAACCAGTATTATGTGGATCCATTTTTAAAGAGTATAGATTTGTCTGATGACTCTTTTAAATGATGGATATTGATAAAAAGTGAACTTTTGATCTTTTTATTGAATATCAATAAGAGCTTTGTGTCTGATTCTCAATTTGTTAGATTGATATGTGATCAGATAAACCAATGCTCTGATACCAATTGTTGGATCAGTTTGCTCTTGTTTGCTAAGTAAGAACTTGCTATCTTGACACTTAAGTGTTTAGCAAGTCCTAGTAAATCAGATTATAAGCACAGCGGAATGTTATAAGTTAAAGCAACACTTTTTATGCAAAGGCAGAGTTGTAACTCCCCCTTGATGTTTGAAACAAGATAAATGACAAAGTATTTATTATGAATCTAAGTTGTAAATGAGAATTAGATACTTAGCAAGATTCACAATAAATACAGAAATGGAATATAACAATGAGAGTGTTTGAAGGATTTTTCTGTTAAAAATCAATGTCTAAAATAGAAGGTTGAAGCCTTCTATTTATAGACGATTACATGCATGTATCTTGCCTGAAAAGCAAGCACAGAAAGTCCAGTTACAAGTTGCACAAGTTGCAACATTGAAAGAAACAAATAAAGCTAAAAGTAATATTAAACAACAAACTACTGATGCAAAAGGGCGGTGGCAAATATCTTCTGCTAAGTGCTGATGAAGGACAACTACTGAAGAGTAGTTTTGTCTTCAGTACTTCTGAAGTGAACTTGTCTGGTTTGGACTTCAGAACTTCTGCAGCTTCAGCACTTCTTCATATCTTCTAATCAGCAGTTTCTTGTCTTCTATTCAGTACTTCTATACTTAGCCAAAAATGACAGAAGTGAATTAGACTAAGGTTTACAAAAGTGGTTTCACCAATCCTCTTTGTCCTAACACTCTCCTCCAGGATAGGGAGTATGCCATGGAGGAGAAAAAGAAATCTGAGGAGGAAAAGCGTTTGTATGCGCTGGAATGTGAAGAGCAGGTTCATGCTCTAAAGGTGGCTAAGTGGGAGGCTGTTACCTTCAGGGAAGAAAAAGATAAGGCTGTGAAGCTTCTGGCTGAGCGCGAGGCACAGTGGAAGGAGGGTTGCGCAATGACTAACCACAAGCTGGAGGCCGCTGCTGAGTGTGAGCGGTTGGCCAAGGAAAGATGGGGCGTAGAGTCTAAGAAAAATCTGCGTCTTCATAATGTTATTGAGCATATGGATGTGTCTTTTAGCTTCTGCTAATGAATCTTTGAAACTGAAGGACACTGAGATTGCGCAACTTAAAGAAAAGATTGCACTGTTCGAATCTGAGAAGGTCAAGCTTGTTAGGGAGAAGTATGATGTAGAGGGTGAGCTCCTAGACGTGCGGGATGAGGTCCGCAAGCTTTAGGAGGACCACAAGTGGTTGTTTACTGAATGCATTCTGGAGGTATGTTTCGGATCAACTTGTTTATTGTTATGTTTGCAGGTGGCCCACTATTGTAAGAACAGTGACGAGGTGCGTAAGGCGGTGGCCAGCCTGACAACTGCGTCGAAGCTTGTTGGGCGTAAGGCCGGCTTCTTGGAAGGTTATCAACATGCCAAAGATGAGAAACCACTTAAGGTGTACTAGCTTTACGACAAGGATGTTGATGCCTTGCTTAAAAAGAAATCTGCTGAGTATGATGAATTGGAGCTATCCCTTGTGGAATTTGTCATTAGTCATGAAGGGCGACCCACCATCTACGAGCTCAAGAAATCATTTGAGAAGCAAGGGCTTGTGCATGTGAAGCACCAGCGCGAGGTTGCCCACGCCATGAAGGAAGATGCAGAGAAAGGGGATAAGCCGGAAGCCAGTGAGAAGTTGGATCTATCCGGATCAAAGGATGATGATGACTAGAGCGACTCCCCTTCCGCCAGCAAAGCTAGGTGATTGTCTGTCTGCTGTCATTTTTACCCGTTGGTCCCTCGCGTTGCTTGTGTTCCATATTTTTCAGAAGGTGCCCCAATTTTCCGGACATTAAAGCATTCTCTATTGCGGCTTTGAGCTGGAAGCACGCATCTGTGTCATGACTGATGTCTTGGTGGTAAGCACAAAACTTATTAGGGTCCAGAGTCCAAACCGTCTCTTTTCTTGATGACTCTTGGTTCAGGGAAATTGACATTTTTTGTTTCTAGGACTTGTGCTGGGGTCTTCGTCAAAGGTGTCCAAGAGTTGTGACTACGCCTTGCTGACTTTTAGTCAGATGACTAATTTCCCTTGTACTCTATGGCTTCGATGGGTTTGGTGTCCGCCTGGGATGCTCCTTGGAGCCTATTCCAGATGGATCCTTTACCTTTTCGTTCATGTCTGTTGTTTCTGTTTCTTACGGATTGGGCTTGGGCATCCGTATAATGCGGGGCTTGCACTCTATTCCAGACAGATAACTCTTTTTTTTGTTCGTGCGTAGGTTTTGGGCCCCCGCATGATTTCCTCCCAAGTATTTGGCATTCCGGTGCAGCCTATGAGGGTGTGGATTGGTGGGTCGCAGCGCACACCCTTCTTGAAAGCTGCCCTCATGAGTTCAAAGCCGATGGGCCCAATTTGGAGGGCTTCTCGGTTGAACTTGGTGATATAATCTTCAATCGATTTATTGTCATGTTGGCGCACTTGCAAAATGTCAGTGGAGTCTCGCTCTATCCTGCGTTGCTGACTGAAGTGATATGAGAACTTGTCAGTAAGTTCCTTGAGGCTGCCAATCTTTCCATTAGGAAAGCTGTCGAACCATACTCGCGCAACACCCATGAGTTTCTGCGTGAACATGTGACACCAAGCTAACAAAGTTTAACACGCGCAATTTCCGGCCACTTCAAAACTCCGCAAGTGATCATCAAGATCGCCTGTACAATCATACTTTCCCAGGTTGCTTGGGATCCTGGTATTTGGTGGCAGAGGTGTCAGCGCAATGCGTAGGGTGAATTTGGATTTCTCACTGAAAGACGGAGGGTAGTATGGCTGCGTCAGGTCATCTTCGCCGGACAAATAGTGTCCCCACATAACGTTGTTGGCGAGAGACTGGCTATTATCACGGCGGAAGTGACTTTGCGACTCATCAAAGTCTTCCTTCCATGTTTGGTCCGCTTGTCTGCTTCCACCGTTGTGTCCTGTGGCCTTGGATGGGCCCTTGGACACAGTGATAGGTTTTCCTTCGTTATATGATAGTTGTCGAGTCGTGCCTCTGAGTTGTTGTTCTCGGAGCTTCTGTGCATACCTGCGCTTTAGAGCCTCCTTCTCCTGGGCATACCACATCTCCGACCTAACCATCGACGCGACATTTCTAGTAGCAGTACTCGTATTGACGTTGTCATTGGCAAAAACGAAGGATGGGATCTGACGAGTCCCTAAGGACGGTGTAGCATGCTGACCTGCTTCAGTTGTGTTTTCTTGCCTCACTTGGGTGTTGTCAAGCTGGCTGGCGTTTGCCGGAGCAGCACTAGTGCCTGAGTTTTCCCCGGGGAAAGACGGTGATAATGGTAGAGAACTCATAGTTTGGTTTTAGAAAGATAGAAGTTTTTAAGAATTGCTATTCTAAATGCTCGAAATACGGATGACGCCAATGAAGAAACACCAATATAACAATTAATATAGACAAGCACAGTTAAGAGATATTGTATTAATAATGTCGTGGACGATTACAAATACTCGAATACAAACTATTACAATGTTTCGACTATAATCTATCTTTCTCAACTATCACAGAATTATCTAAGTGTGGTTTGAGAGACGGAATGAATACTTCTCCTCAGGGAGAAGGGGTATTTATAGGCCTTAGAGATGTCTTGTGATTGGCTGGGTTGAGAATGACAGCTGTCTTGTTCGATTGTCAACCGTTGGCATCCAGGCGCATGCAATCGTGTCCTGCAATCGTCCTTTCTATCCTTTCTTTATACCACGTACCTGCAGGTGATCATGGAGCAGGGAATAATGGCCTCTGATAGGCTGCATGTCCCATTCCTTGTCTGGTCACAGCTGGCATGTACTAGGATTCGTGTGCAGACTTCTAGAAGGTTTGGTCAGCGCTTCTGCTGACGTGTGTGTAGATGTGAGGCCGTGCGTACGCGCGGGTACATATCTCTTCATGTATCCTTCTCACCTTCTCATTTTTGTTATACTGTGTAAAATAACTTGACCCAACATGTATAATCAATGTTACGTTAATTAGTTACTATCTACTAGGACAATTAATGTCTTTATGTGAAGTCTATAATGTAGACTCGTTTGTGCTCAAAAAAAGAAAAAAACAAACTATTTCATCAATTTTTAACCACTTTAAAAATACAGATACAAAATTTTAACATACCATTACCATCTGGATTGTGAAGATACTTTTTTCATAGAAAATGATTAAGCAAATTGGGTTTTATGATACTATCCCAAAAATAAAAATATGTTTTTTGAGCAAATAGTTCAAACGAACCCCTACTAGTAGAGTAATACAACATGTTTAAATACATATATTGTTAGAAACCTTACAGCGAAATAGAGACAGCAGCGACTCTGAAAAGAAACAAACAGGAAGAAAAACTGAACAGATTAGAAAAGGAACCGGGCTTGTGTTTGACACAATTCCCTTAAACAGATTCGTCGTCTGTTCCCAGGGTACACCGGTTCAACGGTGCGGCTCGGTGCACTGCAGACTATCTCACTTGCCTGAAAACTAACCGGAAATCGATCACCTCTGCTGCAGCAATTTGTTGTATGCGAGAGAATGTTTTTGTTTTTGTGTTGTGTATTCTACATCATGACAGATAGTCTATTTATAATTGCAGAACCAAAGCTGAAACAGATGGTGTAATTGATGGCGATTAAAATTCGTGATTAATATTCTAATTAATCATTTTGATTATGCCATTAACTACATATAATGACCAGAACTTGAAACAGTCTGAAGACCAACAGTTCTTCTTCTGGAAGAATCAGTTATGTTATGCAAAAATAAATAGCAAAAACCAGTGTCGCGCAGACCCGGGTTTTTCGAGCCGCATTCGTGTCCGCAGGTCGTGCGGGCGTCGCGTTGGTTCAAGGATTTTTTCGAGCCAGAACCCATTTTTGCACCCCCCCTGTGCGCGGGTAGGAGCCAGAATATAATGTAACTTAACATTTTGATTCTTCCATTCAAGCTTTACTTTATAAACACCTCCAATTTCCATCTTCCCACCAATGTGGGACACAATCACTCACATTCACCTCTAATATTTCCAACAATCCCCCACATGAATGGGAGTTATTCTCAGAAACAATCTCATTCCGATTAAATTTCAACAGTTGAGTTTTGCATACGATAGGTAGGTGTGACCCTTTGAACCTTCGCTTATGAAACGCACTTAGCCTACTGGCTCTGAGTAGAACGCGATGTCTTTGAACTCGTCTGCCGTTTGTGTAGACGACAATACGCTTCACACAAAACTCTCCTTGACAACGTCAAGTCCTCATTGCTGTGTCCGTTATGGTCATGGACACGTGCCTGGTTCTGCGAGAGCTTTCAAGTATTGTGCCCCAACAATACCCTTCGTAGCGACCCCACTTCTCTCTCACATAGGTGATCTACTAGGACTTGTTACCTCAATTAGATCATTAAAAGCTATAAGCTTAACCTCAACCTTGTCACTTTTAGGAATGGACTAGGAAGCTTATTAAATTTATGGTAAGCTCCCTTTTTTCAAAACGTGGGCCAACTCTCCCCCACAGTGACCTACGCCAGTTCATACAATTAGGTTGTCCTATTGAACTCAGATCTTGGGATCTCCAGTCAACTGAGTTAGGTTTCCTTCGCATAAACCTAGCCTTTAATGGGCTTTAGCCCCATTCCTATTGACGACTTCTGAACTAACTCTCTGCTTAAGCCTTTTGTTAGCGGATCCGTGATGTTATCCTTTGACTTCACGTAGTCAACAGTGATAACTCCTGTAGAGATTAGTTGTCGTACCGTATTATGTCTACGTCTTATATGCCTATTCTTACCGTTATACATTGTGCTACGAGCTCTGCCAATTGCCGATTGGCTATCACAATGTATACATATGGCCGATGCCGGCTTCGGCCACCTTGGTATATCTTCAACAAATTGACGTAGCCATTCTGCCTTTTCACTTGCTTTATCTAAAGCAATGAATTCTGATTCCATCGTAGATCTAGCAATAACAGTTTGCTTAGATGATTTCCACGATATAGCTGCACCACCAAGTGTGAATACATACCCACTTGTTGCTCTGGAATCTCTCATGTCAGATATCCAATTTGAATCACAGTAACCTTCAATAACTGCTGGATATCTATTATAATGCAGCCCGTAATCCCGTGTGTATCTCAAATACCGAAGCACCCGTGTCATGCAACCCCAATGAGTTGAATTTGGGTTGCTCGTGTATCTACTTAGTCTGCTCACAGCATATACTAAGTCTGGTCTGGTACAATTCATTTGATACATCAGGCTGCCAATAACTCTTGAGTACTCTAATTGGTTAACAGGCTCATCTCGATTTTTAGTTAGATGTTGACTCGTGTCAATGGGAGTTCTAGCCACATTAGAGTCATTTGGATTGAACTTCTCAAGAATTTTGTCCACATAGTGAGACTGACTTATCACAAGTCCATTCTGGGTTCGTGTGATTTGTACTCCCAAAATCACATCCGCTAATCCCATATCTTTCATGTCAAATCTTGCTCTCAGGACGTCCTTTGTAGATTTTATCATTTTCTCGTTACTACCAGCAATGAGCATGTCATCCACATACAAACATAGGATGACATATCCATCTGGTGTGTCTTTCACATACACACACTTGTCACATTCGTTGATTTTGAACCCAGAATCAAGCATGACATGATCAAACTTTTGATGCCATTGTTTTGGAGCTTGTTTCAAACCATATAAAGATTTTACAAGCTTGCATACTTTCTTTTCTTGTCCCTTGGCTATGAAGCCCTCGGGTTGTTCCATGTAAATCTCTTCCTCTAGATTTCCATTTAAGAAAGCCGTTTTCACATCCATTTGGTGAATTTCCAAATTTCTAATGGCTGCAATGGCAAGAACCATCCTGATGGATGTTATTCGCGTAACAGGCGAATATGTGTCAAAATAGTCCAAGCCTTCTCGCTGTTTATATCCTTTGATCACCAATCTTGCCTTGTATTTATCAATGGTGCCATCTGGCTTCATCTTTTTCTTGAAGATCCATCGATATCCTAGTGGTTTGCATCCCGCAGGAAGATCCACTAATTCCCATGTGTGGTTTTGTAAAATAGAATCTATCTCACATTTTATGGCCTCCTTCCACTGAGGTCCATCCGAGGATTTTACCGCTTGTTGGTAAGTTTGCGGTTCCTCCTTGACCACATAGGTGAGGAAATCTGGACCAAAGGATTTTTCAGTCCTTTGTCGTTTACTCCTTCGGATTTCACTTTCATCTCTTTGAGGTTCATCAATCGCAACCTCTTCTCTTGAAACATCCCTAGTTGAATTTGATGGGCCCGGTTCATCATCTAGAACACTATCATCAAATGGTCTTGGTGAACCCAACTTAGGCCTATCCAAGCATGGGAATATGTGCTCGAACCAAGAAGCATCCTTAGATTCCAATATAGTGTCGTTAGACACTCCAGGATTCTTCGAGTCATGTACAAGAAAACGAAGTGGACCACCCAAACGAGTGTATCCAATGAGCACACAATCTACAGTTTTGGGTCCTATCACAAGACGCTTTGGTGGTGTCACTACCACCTTAGCTAGGCACCCCCACACTCGCAAGTGATTATATGATGGTTTGACTCCCGTCAATAATTCAAATGGTGTTACATCCTTCTTTTTACGGGGAATTAAATTTAGAATGAAATTTGCTAATAACAGCGCTTCCCCCCACATGTCCTCGCTCACCCCCGAGCTTATCAACATGGCATTCATCATTTCTTTCAACGTTCTATTTTTACGTTCAGCTATGCCATTTGATTGTGGTGAGTAAGGAGGTGTGAGTTCATGTATGATTCCACTTTTTGCACAAAGATCAGCAAAAGGTGAAACATATTCACCACCTCTATCAGTCCTCACCTTTTTTATTTTTCGGTTAAGTTGATTTTCAACTTCGGCTTTGAACACAACAAATTTGTCAATAGCCTTGTCCTTACTCTTAAGTAAGTACACATAGCAAAATCGTGTGCTATCATCAATAAATGTTATGAAATACTTGTTCCCACCTCTAGTAGGAATAGCTTTCAAATCACACAAATCTGTGTGGATCAAATTAAGGGGACCAGTGATTCGTTCAACCTTTTTGAATGACGTTCGTGTTTGTTTTGCTTCGACACAAGTTTCACATTTATAGTTTGAGTCAATATTAATTTTTGGTATGCTATTCAATTTAATCAAGTGACGAATAGAATTAAAATTCACATGACCTAGTCTACCATGCCACACATTAGAAGACTCAAGCAAGTAAGCAGAACTAGCGTTATTCATTTCATTCATGACGGTTACATTCAACTTGAACATACCATTAAGGGCATAGCCCTTACCAACATATACCATTTTTGGTCAACACGACCTTATCAGACTCAAACACCATTTTAAAACCAAACTTGTTCAACTGCCAACCAGACACGAGATTCTTACGAATCTCAGGAACATACAACACATTTGACAAAGTAAGTTCCTTTCCCGATGTCATCTTTAAAATCACATTTCCTTCCCCTTTGACATCAGCAGTTGCAGAATTTCCCATAAAGAGCTTTTCATCAGTAACCTCCTTGAAGGTGTCAAACTAGCTCTTGTCAAAGCACACATGCCGGGTTGCCCCCGTATCAACCCACCAATCTTTGGCATCAGTACCAACCAAATTTGCTTCGGTCACCATCATTGACAAATCAGAAATCATAGCAACAAGCTTATCAATCATGTTTGCTTGTTGGGCATTTTCCTTCTTGGGAAGCTTGCATTCACTTGCTTTATGCCCCTGTTTGTCACAATTATAGCACGTTCCATTGAACTTCTTTTTCCCAATCCCACCTTTAGGTCCAAGGTGGGAGCTCTTCCCGTTGGTTTTCTTAAACCCAGCCCGTTTGTTACTTTTGTTGCTTTTGTTACCCTTTGATGATTGACCATGTTCAACCACATTAGCTTTAGCGATTTCAGGAATGTTGTTCTTCTTTTGAGCAACCTTGTTGTCTTCTTCAATACGAAGATGCACAACCAAATCTTCAATTGTCATTTCCTTTCGCTTATGCTTTAAGTAATTCTTGAAATCAATCCAACTTGGTGGCAATTTTTCAATAATAGCCGCAACTTGGAATGTCTCGCTAAGCATCATTCCTTCCGCATGTATATCATGAAGAATAACTTGCAACTCTTGAACTTGACTCATGACAGTTTTTGAGTCCACCATACAAAAATCCAAGAACTTAGCCACCACAAATTTCTTTGTGCCCGCATCTTCAGTTTTATACTTGTGTTCCAAAGATTCCCACAGGTCTTTGGCCGTCGCGGCTTTGCAATACACATTGTAAAGCGAATCCACCATTCCATTAAGGACATAGTTTCGGCACAGAAAATCCAAATGATTCCAAGCTTGAATCGCACTCACAGTTTGAGTGTCCATTTCCTCTTCATCAACATGAGGAACGGATTCGGTCAAAAAGCTCGCAAGGTTCAACGTTGTCAAATAAAAGAGCATCTTTTGTTGCCAACGTTTGAAGTTCACACCAGCGAACTTCTCTGGTTTTTCAGCATGGCTCGCTACCGCATTAGGTAACGGTGCCACTAAACCAGTGGTAACAGCAACAGCAGGAGTAACCACTGCAGAAAGTCCAGCAACAGTGGAATTCAGAAGAGCAGTAGTAGTCATGGGCTGCGAATTCTTCATTTTTCGGAAAATTAAAAAATAAGACTGTTAGAACAGAATCTGTTTAAGAATGTTAGAAACCTTACAGCGAAATAGAGACAGCAGCGACTCTGAAAAGAAACAAACAGGAAGAAAAACTGAACAGATTAGAAAAGGAACCGGGCTTGTGTTTGACACAATTCCCTTAAACAGATTCGTCGTCTGTTCCCAGGGTACACCGGTTCAACAGTGCGGCTCGGTGCACTGCGGACTATCTCACTTGCCTAAAAACTAACCGGAAATCGATTGCCTCTGCTGCAGCAATTTGTTGTATGCGAGAGAATGTTTTTGTTTTTGTGTTGTGTATTCTGCATCATGACAGATAGTCTATTTATAATTGCAGAACCAAAGCTGAAACAGATGGTGTAATTGATGGCGATTAAAATTCGTGAATAATATTCTAATTAATCATTTTGATTATGCCATTAACTTCATATAATGACTAGAACTTGAAACAGTGTCGCGCGGACCCGGGTTTTTCGAGCCGCATTCGTGTCCGCAGGTCGTGCGGGCGTCGCGTTGGTTCAAGGATTTTTTCGAGCCAGAACCCATTTTTGCACCCCCCCCTGCGCGCGGGTAGGAGCCAGAATATAATGTAACTTAACATAATAAAATAAATCAAAAAGATATATTTTGTTTGTGTATAAATATGCAGAGATCAAAAAAATTTCTTGATTAATTTGATGCATAAAGTAATTTCTTTTAGGAAAAAAAACAATCTACTACATATATTTTCTCTCTATATGGGGGGGTCTTATTTTAAAGGGGCCTCAAACCCTTGCTTGGGTTAGCAATACTACCAAGCCGGCCATGCAATTCTCTATATAAAAACTAAAAGCATTCGTATTTAGATGTGCACAAATTGGGTTTTTTAATACCCTGTTTCGAGTATGGAACCAGTTCCGAGTATGGTCAGGTATTACTTTGACTGGGTATTGAAAGAACCGGTTCTAGTTTCAGTTCCTAGCATAAAAAACCATACCCGGTATACCGGTTCCGGTTTTTCAATACCTGGTTCCAGTTTTTTCAATACCCGGTTCCGGGTATGGAACCGGTTTCGGGTATTGAAAAAAACCGGGTACACTGGGTATTGAAAAACCCGGGTATATCGGGTATTGAATTCTTTTTATACAATCACGTCGAAGGGTAGTGCGATTTAGATGATTATAACGTGGTTATAAATTTCTTTAAGTATACTTTTTGAGTATTCGGAAAACCCGGTTCCGCCTCAACATCAAAATGGCAAATAGTCGTGTCGCTTGACACATACTTTTTGAGTATTCAAAAAACCCGGTTTCGGGTATTCGGAATACCCGGTTCAGGGTACAACCCGATTCTGGGTATTTAAAAAACTGGGTACAATAGGGTATAAATCGGGTCCGGTTCCAGGTCCGGTTTTTTACATAGAAATGTATACCCTATGCGTACCCGGTGGGTAGGGTCGGGTAGGGTTTCGGGTATACCCGGTTCCGGTTGTTTTAATACCCGATTCTATTTTTTTTTTCGGTTCCAATTCCGGTTCCGGTTTTTTTGTGCACCTCTATTCGTATCAGGTTCTTCATCTCCATCCATCAAATTAATTACACCAAATATCACTACATTTTCTCACCACTCTTCAAATAAATATTTTTTTTTTGTATAATTTTATACTTATCTTTCTCTCCTCTCCACTCACAACTACTTTCAAATAATATTAAAAAATAAATGAGGAGGAACAATATCACCCAAAATTTGCCGATGAATTGTAACATTTTCTCTTTGCTTCATTCACAACCACCCCAAATCACTTTTTAAAATATGTACGACACACCCACACAAATATGCAGGACCTGATGTGAATGCTCTTAGCGTATGTGTGTATACATGAACAACATGATGTTATAGAATTAAGTTTGGAATATTATTTAAAGAACGGTGAAATTGGAAACATAATAATAAGGGAAAATGTAAATGAGAGAAGGGAGATGATGAAGCTTGCGTGGAGCAATCGAGTGATATTCCAAGGAAGGCATGAGTACAATGATGTGGCGTGTTAACTCCTTCCTCTCTATCCCAAATTCAAATATTATTTAGATTTGAAAGATTTTACATTTAAATTTTACAATTAAGTATTTTGCTATTAAACTTCCTAGAACATGTTTATAATTTACAAAAAAAAAAAAAAAAAAAAAAAAAAAAACCATTACAAAATCTATATTTCAACTAATCAATTCTAATTTCAATTAACAAAAGCATCTTAATACGTGATTTATGTAATAAAATTTTAAAACGTTTTCAAAGTAATTAATTAAAATAAAATTGTTAAAACTCTCTTAATTCATCATACTAATAAAAAGAAAATAATTTGTAATCTTTATCTATTTATTTTTCTTTCTTTAAGTAAAGAGCATTGTAACGTTATTTTCAAAATCTTTATAATTATCACCTTAAAGAATTGAAATGTCTAACCCGAACAAATCTATATTTTTAATCGTATAAAACATCAACCTTAACTCGCAAATGCTTAAAATTGTGTAACCCATAACCGCCTAGTTTAACCTACTTATCTAATCTGCCAAACAAATTGACAGACAATTGTGAAAATGTAAATTTATTAATCGGGTTGGTGGTTGTAAAAAATGAGTTAAACGAATCACAAAATGGTTAGAGGACCACATGTATTGGCAATATGTTTATAGAAGCAGGTCAATAGAATAAGAACATTTACTACACGTATTAGATTTGACGATTCAAAACCTTATTATTTTTGCTTATGCATTATTGTGTCAAAAGATTACTACCCTTGTCATGCATCCATAACCCTTCTTATAGATTAAACCTAACTAACAATAGACGTGATAAGAAATAAAAAGAAGTACCGAAATATCATTATATTTTTAACTATAATAATAGTATATCATTTTCTTTGATGTATGTGAGAAACTAAATATAAAACCGAAATGGGGAGGGCTCGAGGAGGGAAGAATGAAGTGTGAGGTGTGATGGTGAAAGGCATGAGCGTGAGCATGTCATGTATTCATATACTCAGTTGCCAATCTATTCACAATCATTCTCACCCCCACTTTCATTTCGAAATTAACTTAATGGATCATACTTTCTTTTTTATAAGAGTAAACTGCCATTTTAGCATCTGAGGTTTGAACCAAAATGTCATTTCAGGGTGAAAGTTTTAAAAACCTCTTTTAACCCTTCTTCCACCCTCAAACGACTGATTTCTCTTCTTCTTCCCCATTTCATTCAAAAAAACCCTAATACCCAAAAATCAAAAATCCCCAAATCAAAGCAATGATTTACTGCAATTGTGGCTCACTTGCTCTCCAACAACAATTCGTGGGTCATCTACCTTTGCAAACCCTAGTAGACGTTTTTTCTGCTGCAACAAGAAGGGGAGGAGTTGCGGTTTTGTTTGTTGGGCCGAACCACCTTTGGGTCAGACGCTGATACCTAGTTTGATTAACTATATCAACGAAAGTGAAGAGAATGCAAAAGTCTGATACTCAAGAATACATGTTTAGAGAAATTGGTTAGAACACTCAAATACGAGAACAAGAAGCTGAACACTTTTCTATTTATAACTTGGTTTGTAATCATCATGTATTTTATCATGTTTTAGTTGTTTTACTATAATGATCTTGTAATTCCCTCTCAATGTATGTTAAGAAAGTTGAATGTAGGTTGTTGTTTTGTAATGATCAAGAAGCATGAATGTATGTTGTTTTCTGTTGTAATGATCAATGAAGGCTGAATGTGCGTTAACCACCATTGAATGTATGTTATTTCCTGTTGTAATGATCAAAGAAGGTTGAATGATCCGAATTTGATACTTATATAAAACATGCATACATGAAAGAAAAGATGAAACATGACACATAAGTCTAAGTCAGGAAACAACAAGATGAAACATGAAACAAGATGCCAACATAACAAACATGAAAAAACAACAAACCTACTTCCAATGACAATTGTTATTCGAACAGTAGTCTGAATCTAAACCATGCTCTCCTTCATAGGGCTCATGGTACCAATCCTCCTCCTCTGGGTTGTAATAATTCCATGCGTTCTTCAACACCTCTGGGTCATAGTCTCTACATGGGTCAAGCTCCTCTTCTTCAACTGCTACTTGAACTGCCTTTCCATCAGCTTCTTGAACTGCCTTTCCATCAGCCTTTTCAACAAGTTGTTTATCAACCTTTTCAACAACTTGTTCATCAACCTTTTCAACATTATGGTCAACCACATGTTCAACAACTTGATTATCCATTTTAGAGATCAAGACAACCATGAATGTATTGCACCATACGGGTCATTTAAATTAGCTGAACATTTAAGTCTTCTATCTACTAGTAATCTACCCACTTACCCAATAAATGCACTCTATTAAATGCAACCATTACACAAAAGTCAAAGATTACTAATACATAGTTATCTGCTAAAATGGCCCATAATGTTTGGCCCAAAATAATACATTAGACAATAGTCAAATATTTAAACACATACTCAAAGTATTGTAATACATACTAAAAAGATTAAACTGCCAAAATGGCCACTGATGTTCGGCCCAATATGCCACATTACACAATAGTCAAATACATAGTTAAAGTTGTCTAATACGTACCATAATACAAAAACAAACCAGTCATAATACATACCAAAACAAACCAGTCAAACTAGATAGTTAAAGTAGTCTAATACACACCATAATACCATACCATACCAGTTAAACTAGATACCAAAGTAAACAACAAGTCAAAATACACAAAGTGATAGATCTAAACTCAAAACTACATAACTGCCTCTGTACCTCCACCTTGTGAACCAGCACCTCCAACCAATTTTTTTGCAAGTCCTTTTGTTATGTCCCTTTTGCTTACATATCTTGCATGTGACAGTCGTACCCTTCCTTGGTATTTTTGTAATTTTTTCAATAGTTTTTGATAACTCTCTAACCTCTTCCACCTCAGTAGCAGATTTTGTTCTTTTCTTTTTATGGCTTCCAACAAGCTTGTGGTACTTAGGAGCTATCAAGGTGATGGGACATTGAAATGGTTCCCACATATCACTTCCATTTATTGGTTCAATGGTATAGGTATACACCTTCTTCCATGTTTCCCACATTCTGTAAGTACAAAAGAACTAGTACTACCATCTCTACTACTACCATCATCACCACCACTATCACTATCCTCATTCCTACCATCATCAGTACCACCATCACTACCCTCATCATCTTCCTGAGTAGGATTAGCCTGTGTAATCACACCTATATCACTAGGATCAGCTTGGGTTATCACACCTATATCACTAGGATCAGTGTGACACCCTAGGAAAATCTCACATCGGCTGTGGCCAGGAGAGATCCTTAGTTCATATTTAATCCAATGCCTCTTAAATCACCAACGCGTTTTGGGGCTTAATGTTTGCGGATGAGAGGAGAACTCCACAGTTAAGCGTGCTCAAGTGGGAGCAGTATCAGGATGGGTGACCTCTTGGGAAGTCTCCACCGGGGCAACCAAAAACAAATCCGTGAGCTCTGGATGGGCAACCCATTGGGACAAAACGGACAATATTGGTGGTGAGAGGGGCCAGATGTTACAGATGGTACCAGAGCCACTACTGTGACGTTCGGGATGGTGGTTGCAAACCTCATCTGGGACGATGAGATTCTAACAGGGGGTTAATGTGACACCCCAGGAAAATTCCACATCGACCTTGGCCAGGAGAGATCCTTGGTTCATATGTAATCCAATACCTCTTAAATCACCAACACGTTTTGGGGCTTAATGTTAGTGGATGAGAGGAGAACTCCAAAGTTAAGCGTTCTCAGGTGGGAGAAGTATCAGGAGGGGTGACCTCCTGGGAAGTCTCCACCGGGGCAACAAAAAACAAATCCGTGAGCTCTGGATAGGCAACCCATCGGGGCAAAGAGGACAATATTGGTGGTGAGAGGGGCCGGATGCTACAATCAGGCTGTGTTAGATTACCTGAATTGCCATGTGATACAATAGGTTGAATATAAACTTCTATCACCTTATTAGTTGTAGCAATTGTCAGCATTCTATTAAAATCAGAATGAGTGTTCAATGTTCTTAACCCAAAGTCTAAATCATCACCTGGTACTTTAAAATAATACCTAAAATTAGAAACTTCCTCTTCTGAATACCCAATTGCTAAGACTATATCATTAAGCATGGCTGAAATATTAGAAGCCACACTGTCAATATACACCAATTTACCTTCATGATATGTAGTTTCTGGAAAATCAGCAAACTCACTCCAATAATGCAACTCCACTGTAAAAGCATCAGGATTGTTAAATGAAAAAAAAGCTTTATTGATGTTGAGGTGATGAAGACGAAGATGAAAGCAACATCAATAATTTACCGTAATCGAGGTGAGGATTGAAAGCAACATCCTTGTCTCACAACTTCCACTTTGGAAAATCGAAGTTCGATTATTGATGTCGAGGTGATGAAGACGAAGGAGAAATGAAAGAGCATTTAGGGTTTTTTTTTTTTATTTACAAAGGGTAAGGTTTGGGTAAAGATATTAGTGTTTAAGGGTGGAAGAAGGGTTAAAAGAGGTTTTTGAAACTTTTACCCTGAAATTACTAAAATGCTTCTGAACTTAACTGAGTTATTTAACGACATTTAAAAAATAGGCCAAAATAGCACCAAAATGAAACCATTAGGGTTCGAGTGATAAAAACTTCTCTCCAAACTGACATTTTGGGTGAAACCTCAGGGCCGAAATCGCAGTTCACTCTTTTTATAATAAAGTGTAAGGTAAATTACAGATTACGTCACTTATGTTTAGGGTCACTTACAGACACATTGGGTGTCCTAAAGTTCATAGATTGTATTAGTTCACATCCTTTCCACTAACATTCGTTAATTTTATTTATTAAATTGATTCATATGCACTATACATGAGGCTAGTTTGATCTTTTTAACTTTTTAGTGACTATTCTTGTAATTGACTCATACATTTGTCTATTAGAGTATTCACATCAGGTTCACTATTTTTATTCATCAAATTGCACTAAAAATCACTAAATTTTCCTCCGCTTTTCAAATAAATAATAGGAGTAATGGATTTAAATAATCCAAACTATTGGCCATTAGCCGTTGACGATCCCAACTACATAAATATGCGTTGGCAACCCCATCTTTTAACATAGTGGTTACCAACAGACCCAAACTAACTAAGTGCTAACTCAGTTAGATTTTTGATGATGTGGCAGCTTAGGTGTCAAAAACATCTTTTTATATATTTCTGGTTTTTTTTCTCTCACGCATCACCACCCACCCTTTCCTCACCTCTCTTCCCAACTGCCACCCACCACCGCCGCACAACCCACCTAAATCACTGCAACCCACTTTCCCCACATCAAGAGCTATTTAGGATAATTTTTGGCACGTATTAATGCCACATAAGCACAGAACTAAAGACGTTAGGCAACTGACTAACCGGGACCATTTGAGAAAAAAAATAACGAAAGGTGGGACTGCTGACGCATATTTCTGTAGTTGGGACTGTCAACTACCAATGACAATACTTTGGATTATTTAAATCTATTACTCCTTAATAATATTTCTTATACCTTTATCATTACATTTTATCTCTCCTCAACTCACAACTGTTTAGAAAAATATTAAAATATAAATAGGGTGGAAGAGTGTCCCACTAAATATATAGATGAACAATAACTTTTTATCTCTCCTCTACTCACAACCCTTCAAACTACTTTTTAAAACATGAAAAGTTCAAGATATGATGGATCTGATACGAACGCTTTTAGATCACCAAATAATCCTCCTAACTGTAGTTAAAAATATTCTCCATCTAAAACATTGATCAATAGATGTTCGTCATGTTACACATCTATTAGTATGTTAGAAAAAACCTTGACATATACTTGCCACTAGCGACTATCCTTTGAATGGAAGGCAAGACAATTTTTTTTTACTTTCCATTTGAAGATTAATTGTTGCAAATATATATATATATATATATATATATATATATATATATATATATATATATATATATATATATATATATATATAGGGGATGGATTAAATAAAAACCCACTCAAATTGAAGAAACTCGGAAAACTCTGACTTCCCGAGCTTTTTATCATCTAAAAAAATTAGGGTATGTAATATACATGTTTTTAAGAGTTTTGAGACAAAAAAAACAAAAAAGCGCCGAGTGGATATTTAAAAAATAAATAAATAAGTTTTTTGTGTTACATATGTTACATGTCTGTAAAGTGTGTAACATACGTTACACAAAAAAACTTATTTATTTTTTTAAAAATATCCACCCGGCGCTTTTTTAATTTTTTTTTTGGCTCAAAACTCTTAAAAACATGTATATTACATACCCTAATTTTTTCAGATGATAAAAAGCTTGGGAAGTTAGAGTTTCCCGAGTTTCTTCAAAATTTTGGATTTTTTGTGAATACTTAGCTTTTATATATATATATATATATATATATATATATATATATATATATATATATATATATATATATATATATATATAAGATTAGGATCATGTGAGAACCCCATTAAGTTGTGAGAACTAGAGAACTCAAGTGAAGCAATAACCATTTGACACATAGTTACTAATCCAGTATTATATTGGTGGGTATTTTGGGTAATCCATGTTTGTTAATATAATAAGCAAACTTAACATAGATATTTAGGATTAAAAAAAATACAAACACATGTCAATAAATTTGTATTATCCCCATAAGCACTGTATCAAATCCTGCCCATTTTATATCATTATTGGAATCTTTTTATAAAAGTCACACAACCAACAGAAGTAAACTACATGCAAACCCTCTGAAAACTCTGATCACTTTTTAGTAAATAAT